>CAVLGL010000082.1:21026278-23683778 GCA_963668995.1 Parnassius mnemosyne | reverse complement strand
TGACATTTAATCACGCTTTTCGAAACCACGCCAGTTGTAAACAATACTTGTGTGAAAAATGGTGTACACAAGATAATTAAGAACAGACAAAATCTTCTTTTCAAATTTCCGCCGAATTCAGGTCATGTGTCAATTTTAATTAAATATATTTTATATGAAGTGATCTTGACTACGTTTCATAAATTAACCATTGGTAAAATTTAAAACAGGAATCTTACAATTGTTTTTACAAGAAACATTATTACTTGAACCTTGCAGCTTGTTCATTATTTTTATTATTAATACCAATAAATGTATATATTATTATAAATAATTCCCATAAAATTCTGTATTATTTTTTTATTTTGCCCTATCTGCAATGTTCTACGCTCTATAGAAAATGTGGCGTATGACATGACTGACAATCTCTCGAACGTTTTATCTAGGTACAAAGATGTTTTACGTTTTCGTCGCCTCCACATGACATTTTTGTCAGCATAAGGAAGTACCCTTCTGTATCTGAAACGAATATGAATATTGCTACAAAGTAAAGTAATAGGCTATACAAGTCCCTCTACTGGGCACAGGACTCTTTTTATTTCTGAGAGGGTTTTAGGGCAACGAAATGCCCGCCACGCTGCCCCAATGCGTGTTGACGAAAATTGCAATTACAAATTTCTTTCATGCTGTCGGGGATCAAACCCGGGAAAAATTTACAGCGGACGCTTTGAACCCATTTAACATATACAATAAACAACTCTTACGTACTTGAAACTTGAACACTTGATAGCTCGTGACGCCTACCGGACAAAGCTACAGCACAATGTAATTGAAGAAGCGTAACCGCGACATAATTATCAGTGATGCGCAAGCATCACAGGCAGTATGTCACTTTTATAACTGTCATCTCTGCAGTCTATTAGTCTTTGCACTTTTATAAGTAATACAGAACGTAGTTGCTAAACGGTGTTGACGTCGGCTAAAATCTCTGCGATCGCCGTTTCGTCAAGATCATTCAGGCTAGTTAAAGCCTTAAAACGAAGAAGTTTAATTTGGTTTAAATGCAATTGTTTAAGATTGTTTTAATTTAAACTTGTAATTAAAACAAACTTAAACAAAAATCATATTATGTTTTGTTTAAGTTTCTTATAATTATAAATTAATCATTCACCCCGTCTAGGGTGGATAAACGGACCAGCATTTCCGAATATCTACCCTAGGGTAGATCTTAGGGTATATAAACTGAATAACCCCCTACAACAAGCGAACTTTATTAATTATTTAAAACGTTAACACGTTTTAATTTTTTATCGTGTTCATGTCGCGGTATTATCAACAAAGATTAACGGAAAAAATTTCTTAGACTGAACGTGAAATAGTTCATTATCATTAAGGATAATTCAAAAACTACTGGTCAGATCTTGATCAATTTCTATGCGACCACATGAGAAGCACCAGCTTTCAAATAAAAAAGAATCAACAAAATCGGTTCACCTAGGAAAATGTTCTTAGGTAACACATAAAAAAATACAGTTGAATTGAAACCTCCTCGTTTTTTTTTTAAGTCGGTTGAAACTAAGCTTTAGTTAGAAGTGGCCGACTAATCGTAAGATAAATTTTATACACTAAAATATAGGTATTTACATAGCTTTATAACCTATAAGGTGATTGCTATGAAGAATATTTACTAAGTAGTACTTATATAAATTAATTTAATCGTCTTGTTCTAAATTTCAACTTCGAATTTGAACCTAGAGCCCGCTTTCAATTTGTTATCTTATTAAATGTGAGTTATATATACTGATAATAAGCATTAAATATGAACATTATGATTCTAAGCCTAATACTTGTTAAGTAACGCGAAGTAAAGTTTGCTGCACGTTTTAAATGGAAGCGATCACTGATGTGTACATTTTTCTAGGAAAAGGGCAGGTAATCGCATTATGAGATTATTGTGTACAAAGGGGAGCAAAAGTTGAGAGTTTCAAAATACAAGGTTTCGCACAGCTCTCTGGTAGAAAATAAGCTATAAACTACTAAGTATATGTACAACGTAAACTTTTACGTCAGTCACCCATAGGGGTAGGCAGATACTAAATAAATCGTTAATCATTTGAATAAACTTTGACAAATAATAGATGAAGAATGTATCACAATTAATAGAATCAGGCGTTACTTTGCGGAAATCAATTATATTAAAGATATTAAAGAATAAATTTGCCTAGATCCACGTAATAATATTAAATAATGTGTCTTACGTAATTTGAAGAGCACCTCACGCCCTCTCTCAATTGCGTGCACTATCCCCGTCAGCACTAATCCCAGCACCGCTACACTAGGAAAGACACATCACTGTCGATAATGCAACACGTGTTTCGCCTCTACACGAGTCATCCTCAGGTGAAGTAGACTCTAAGTCCACTAGACCGCTAAGTCTTAGATAATTAATGCCGAAATACTCAAATGCTGCTCAATTTTAAGATGCCATTAAATCTCGTGCTATCTCTATCATTTTAAGTCAAAGTGAGTGTGACATCACGAGACTTAACGACAGCTTAAAATTGAGTAACGTTTGAGTATTTGGCCATAAGTTTTGCTTAAATTGAGGGAGGGCTCTTCAATTTTTTTATTTTACTACGCGGATCTAGGCAAATTAATTCTTTTGACATTTTTGATTGTAACACAATCAAAATGATTAGGTTATAAACATTGATATAGCGTTTTCTGTCTATTGCTTTATCATCGTAATAAAATAGGTCTACAGAGAGAAGTAATAAGGTGCCCTCACCTACGTGTCTGTCCCTACACTAATTATGCTTATATAGCTTAGTTTCAATTTTTATAGCTTGAACCATATCTTATCAAAATGCAATTTTTATATAAATTGATCAATTTTATTTTTCTATTTACTGGTAAAGAGGCATTCCGTCTTAGTCCTGGGTGACAACGCATCTTCATTGATTCTTAATCTATGCATATAAATAAAATTGAAGTATCTGTCTGTAATATTGAAACAACTGGTTTATATTAGGTATAGGGAGCTACTTGCATGTTATTAACACATAAATGACCATTCTTAACATTTTGTCGTCGGTCTTTCTGTATGTCTGTCCGGGCAGAACAGATTGTGATAAAACTTTACGAACGCATAGAGAGCAAGCAATGCCAGGAGGGATCTAGGCTATCTTTTATAGATAAGATAATAAGTTTTTTTTTATAGATAAGATAAACGAACACAATCCACCACCGCACCACGTGACACCTTTCCAATGCAATCTTTTTTTTTATTACACTATAAAATATATGCATAACTGAATGCTTTAGTTTTGAGTTATTTTTATTATTATTTTGAGTTAAGATTAGTTTGAATTAACAAGGTGTGTCTTTCTTAATATAATTGTGTTGGTAGTAGCGGTGCTGGGATTAGTGGTGACGGGGATTGTGCACGCAATTGAGGGAGGGTGGGAGGTGCTCTTCAATATTCGTATAGCTAAGACATATCATTTTATTGTATCACTTAGCTAATAATTTTTTAAGATTTTTAATATAATGGATTTCCGCAAAGTAACATCTGATTCTATTAATTATTTTAAAAAAGAGTTGCTTATCGCTTATAAAGTTTAACGATGAGATTCCAATGAGGGCCAATAATCATCCAGTCACCAGATGTCGCTAGTTGAGACTGAGGTAAAGTTTTTTCGTTACACAATGTCAGTTAATTAAGAAATTAGTTTTAAATAATTGTTTATCAGTTTGAAGAGTATTATATTAATACACAAGTTTGATTTTATTTAATTTTTTCTACTTTTAGTTATATCCATAGTTTGGATTATTCATATAAATCTTCTAATTAATATAAAATATAAGTAATAATACAGAAAGAAACAATAACCCTTACATTTTCCTAAGAAATTACCTTCCTCGCTATGAAATCTGTCAAATATTTCAACCTCATTGCAAAGTAATGCCGCCCTGGCGGCTAAGTCGTGGTGGTGGCATTTAGAAGTGGAATTTTTTTCCGATTGCGACGAGACGGGCGAAAAGCATTTTATTGCAACGGTGTTGTGATGAAAAAAGAATATTTCGTGTTATTAAGTGTCCACTGTCCATCCAATAGTATCGTGATTCTGTTCGAATCGGATCAGTGACATTTAGAAATACAAAGGGGAAGGCCATCTCGATTAGTTGTCACTCCAGCGCTGCGACTGGATGCTTTGACGCTTTGAAGCGCTGTAGTAGCACTTGGAGTTTTTAAGTGTGCCACCATTCAAACGATTCAATAAAACTTAATTTGACGGGTGCATTTTAGGGGAGTGCGATGAGGGGAGTGCGCTCCGATGCCTAGCAGTTATTTTTTTAATTTTTGCGTAAATCGGACCTAAAATTTATAATAAAAACCTGAATGAAGCCAGGTTAACTTTGACATCGGGACGTCATACACCTCAGTGCCCCCCGTGACCATGGGTGCAGTAAAGCACCCGAAACGTCGGGAATTAAAGAGTTTAATTAAACGCGATAGAATCCGTAAAAATTAGTATCATTTAAAAATGTTTATATTTTGTGGCAGATAGCGCAGAAATTATATCGCTTTTCTATGTACAAAAGATTGATAGCAAATCAAGGATTAGTTTTACCTGCACACTTTTCATACACCTAGTACGATTTCCTTTAAAAGTGAAAAAACCCGCGCTTCGGAACACTTTCTTAGGCGCGGTGGGGTGGGCTCACCCGGGAGGAGGTATGTTACACTTACTTTAAGGGTCAATAATTAAGGTGACACTTGTCGACATTTTTTCTATAAAAATTTCGGGAGGGTATTACTCCGTTGTTTGACCCTGTACATCCAAAGTTAAACATGATGTCGTTTTCTATCATTATTAATTTTCAAACGGAATAGTAAAATAAAAAGCCATTAAAAAGTTACAAGCTACCAAATATTTGCTTTTATTGAAAATTTTAGCGCAATTTTGGGCGTATATTATTAATGAATGAAGTGCAAAATTTCCAACACAGTCAGTACCGACAAAGCTCAATTATCAAAGAATTTAATAAAAACTCTTCGATAATTGAGCATTGAGCGAAACATTTTGTAATTGATTCATGCAGTGGTTTTTTCATAAAACACGATGTTCCAAAGGCCTTTTCGTATATATTTTACGCGAACGTTTTATTATTAATTATCGTGCATCTCACTGAATAATGTTTTCCCCGGTGCGATGCGGGAGGACGATAGCTCACGCCCATATGCACGCGCGGTGACGGTGGAGATGATGCGTTTTGGACAACAGACACAGTTTTAAAATTATATACCTTTTATCAGAAATGTGTTTTGCGGGAGCTGATAGATCCCATTCACCCTCGATAACTACAATTTAGAGATCGAATGTAAATCAAATTAACATAAGCACAGACAAAATTATCGGAATATAAGGAGTATATAAAATTTAACTTCACTCTATAACATATATATATAAATGTATGGAAAAATTGGAAAAATAAATTGAATACTTTTATCTATCGGCATATGTAATGCCGATAGATAAAAGTATTCCATTTATTTTGCCAATTTTTCCATACATTTATATCAAGAATGCTTAAACTAACATTAGTTGAAACTCGAACAAGCACTGTCATTTCTAAATTAATTTAGTTACTCTACCTTCAGTTTCGCGTTCTAAAAGTTGTCTCAAAAGTCTCAATTAAGTTACTGAAGGTCAAAGGTAAAAAATAGCAGTTTTTCTGCTATTATCTCTGTTTCTATTGCTCTAATGGTGTTAACATTTATTACAAAAATTGTAGTGCGACAGATTTTATTTGAATCATTTTTCCATGCGCTTCACCGTTTTAACGATAGAGGGCGGTAAGCACGCAGCGCTCAGCCATACGTACTGTAATGTAATGCGAAATCGAACGTCTTCAAGGTCGAACGAAATCAAGGTCACGCATGTCATGAATAATGCTATGAATAAAATTGTTTATTTTAAATTGTTAGGTACCAACAAAAAATATTTATCCAATCACTTTTGTTAAAAATGTATTCGTCTGCATTTTTGTTTTGCGATATTTGATTCATCAGTATCCCTAACGAATTTAATCGTTGAGCGAGGATATTTTTTCAATCTCTTTAAGCAAGAAAAGCTTAGAACTTTCGCGCTCTCCCATTTGAATCTTGCGCCCCTTGTCATGTGCCTAGTTTGCCTTAAGGATAACGCCTTTTTCGACACCCATGGGACGATATGGGCAGTGGATATTCTTACACCACCACTACGCTGCCTTGTACTACGCGAGATTGTATAAGGTCACAAATTAATATTTTCTTGCATTCATATAGATATAATTTTTAATTTTCGACTAAATTAAAGTGACCAATGTGCAGTGCAAAACTAGTTTCTGCAAAGGTCAAATTTAATTTACTGGTAAATCAATAAAATACTGGGAGGTGGCGCCCCTTGCCTCCCGCCTCCATGACTCGGCACACGCATCTATCTATCCTGCACTGACAACACTACAAAGTGCCCTTTGTAATTAATTAGTTAGTACCCTCACAACTATTGCATCCGTGCATCACGGGAGGGCACAAACAGGATGTTCGGTACAGTGTTTCAAGTGTGATGTAATTACAGTTTGTAAATGAGATTTCCTTTGCATTCATTCATTAATGTAAAACGCTCCAAACTAATGGAAGATCCAATTTGATAATGAAATTCCCATATTATCTGGGACTTATAAGTCCCATGTTTATGTAAAAAGTATTAAAAAATGTGCTAATAGATAAGTAACAACTTGTCAAGCATGTCGTAATTTGCAACTATCGGGGTTTAAGATATGAATGGATATTAGTACAAGTAGCCAAGTAGTTTACCATCAGGTGAGCTGCATGCACGTTTGCCTCATCTCCTATATAAAAAAAGCTATAGGTACGTCCGAGTATCTCGTGGCTGCTTGAGCCCAGTCGGGGCAGTAATCCTTGTGGATTACAGCCGTGAAGCAAAATATCTTTCCCTATCTTTAGTATTATCTCTAAATTATTTAGCCTAATTAGTTTGTGATCCATAAATCTCAACAGTAACATCGTACCTGCATTATCATTAAAGTTTTCCTTTTTTTTGTATTTTGTAGTGCATATTCTACGATAATTTTTTAAACGTAGTAATTAGTTTTGATGAAATTCCCGCTCTTAGATTCATCCACACATGTGATTTTTTTTCTGATGAAATAACACTTTATTATTATTTGAAGTAAAAATAAGATGAATTTATTTGTCGGGAATAGAACTAAATTTCTTTTTTCTCGCGATGGTCAAGATTTACATCTTCGTTCTGACTATAATCTTTCTCTACAAGTTGCTTTACATCGGTCATCGGTTATTGTGTTGTTGCTTAATTCTTTCTCTCATAAATTATATTGCAGCTCCAAAGTAGTGTTCCCTAATGACTTGTAGCTTCACTGGTAGAGAATGCCTTAAATGCGAGTATGCATGCGGTATTCTTGCCAAGTTTAAATAAATGAATAAATAAATATGTGCCTACTAAGTGATGCATTCAGATCCTACCCCTCATACAACAGACAAAGAATTAACTATTTATTAGCTGCTAGCGATGATATGATAATAAGTGTATATTTTACTTATTAAGTACTATTTGAGATGAAGTTCTGATGTTACGTATAAGATATATGTAACAGTGCACTGGAAATCACTGCCTTTGTAACATGCCCACGTCTGTCCTGTCCAATATCTCTTATTGACTATGTGCTACTTGCAATCAACATTAGCCTCAGGCTTATCTAAGATATCACAAAGCTGATTTAATGGAAACTGACAGTTTGTGAGTCTGAGAATGGAATAAGGTACGATAAAGATAGGTATAGAAAAACTGTACGGTACTGTCGTTGGGACAGATTTGGAGTGTAATCCTGTAATACCTTTTCATATAAAAATAGCTGAATTGATTTTGAAGAAATTTAGTATGAAATTTGACTTCGGTTGTAAAATAGCACAAAGAATACTTTTACTTTTCACGCCGGAAATAAGCCTAATTAAATATGAATTCCCTTTACATGCGCACGTCCGGGCGTGCATTTAGAAATGAATACTGTCATCCGCAGCGCCAGAGGTCGAACTTATTGCACACGTTTACCCAAATTTAAGTAATAATAACCCTTATGAGATTGGTTATTTAAAAGAGCAATACTTTCTTCAATAAAAATGAATTTATGAATAAGACTTGTAACAAAAACATTAGTGATGATAGTCAGCGAGTACTTTCACACTGCGTTCAGCGTACTGAGTATTACATAACACGTAATATAGATACTTTTCAAAATTATATAACTTTCCGACCCTCACGCGAACTAATCCGCGGGTAAAAGCTAAGTATCTGTAGAAAAGTTATGTCTGTGATTCTACTATTTTCTGATTGAAACAAATATAGCGTGATATAATTATATTATTATATTAATTATATTATTTTTATGTATAGTATGAATGAGTTATTAGCCATGGGTAATAAACTACAGGCTGCTTTCCATCCGACTATGGAAATGCTTTTACTTTCTTTATATATATAATTTCATCATTTATAAGCTAGATAAAGAGTAGCTTTTAAAATGTATTATATTATAAATACATTTTCAAAATATTTTAACCGTTGACTTGTGTGTTCGTCATGTTTTTACATAGTTGGGTGTTGCGTCTACATTCTACTTTTAGAATCAGAATCAGAATTTTTATTTGCGTAAGAACATGGTAAATAAAGGTTGTATATGTTAAAAAGGTGCAAATAGCTTGCAAAATTTATATTATTATCTTCCAACTATAAACATAAAAATAACATCGCAAAGTTTAAGTCTCGTCTCGTAAAGATAAATTAAAATATGTCATATAAAATTAATAGTATTAGGATTTGATGTCAATAAAATCTTTAATGTCATATATTTTTCTGTCAATGAGCCACTTAAATAATTATGATTTAAATTAATTATATTGAAATGTTTGATACCATTAGGAATTATATTATAAATCATTAAACACAGTTTTAGGCAACTTTTACGGTATTTAGCTGACCCTGGGATAACGTCTAACACATGTCTATTAGGATTTTGCCTCAATCTTGTGTTCATGTCACTTGCTTTCATAAACGAATTGATATTTCTCTTCACAAAGGAGCTTATTATAAAAATATATAGTGCCGGCAGCGGAAGTATGTTTAGATTTGCAAAAGCTGTCCTACAGTATATGCCAGGCGGTATTCCAGAGATAGCTTAAATACATTTTTTGGGCTATATACGCTTTTTGTACATTTATGCTATTTCTTTAAAATTAATTTATTTAAAATGGAAGCTATATACGCGTGGTATATAATAAGAGTCGTTTGTAAGTTTGTCACTTTTCTCATTTTTTTGAGGGCATAGACAAAACTATTAATACGATTACACAAAGACTCGATGTGTAATAACGTTGTATATTTTTTTAATAGCGCTATGTATCAATTAAAAATTTAATTTTTGTTAATACTAATATTTTAATTAATATACGCCAAAGAGCAACACGGATCACCGGCGGAACGGAGGGGAGTAGCCATAGCGTTTTCCCCCAATACAGAACTGTCCGTCATTTGTTGCGAATGGAAATCGGCGCACACAAAAACAATATTCTGTCACTAAATCAGTCACACGTTACAATTTAAACAAAAATGAGCAATTTCACGCACACATTGATACATTATAACTTTTCGTGAAATGGTAGTAGTAGCATTTCATGAAACTTAACATTATTTTTTTTTAACGTAACATGATATGGCTTCACCAAATCAATGATTAAAGATCGTTTGACGACATTAACAAGTATTTACAGCATTGCTATTTCATGATATTATGATTATTGATCATTTCGTAAAATAGTTTATTACAATACTATCGCTCCGCTATAGCGCCGCTAGTGGTAAGTAATATAAAACACATTATGCCGTGTAGTGGCGGTTAAGAATATCCATTACCCCATATCTTCCCGTGAGTGTCGTAAAAGGCGACAAGGGGAAACAGGCAGGAGATGGGCAGCAGCATCTTCCTGATAACAACAAACTTAAAATAAAAAACTGCGGTTGCATGACGAGAGTAACAAAGAGACGGCCCCCAGTCCCCGGCGGCCCCGCTATTCCTGGCTACGGTGGCGACCATGGTAACGGCGGGGCAGGGGGTGCAAAGAATCTCCGGTGGAGGTTCGGTTGCCACCTAATACGACTCGACCTGGCAACATACAACGCACGCACCCTGAGGACTGACGACAAGATCGTGGAACTGGAAGAAGAGATAGACAAGTTACGCTGGCATATTATAGGATTATTCACAGGAAGTGAACCTGGTCGAGCCCCAACGGTTCCACAAAAAATGAGATTGACTTCATTATGACGACCAGACGACGACTGTTGAGTGATGTCTCCGTGATCGCGAGGGTGAAAACTGGTAGCGATCACCGAATGGTTAGAGGCACACTGAACCTAAACGTTAAGTTGGAGAGGTCTCGGCTAATGAAGTCAACGCTTCGCCCCCCTCGTGCTCTGTTCCAAAGTCCCGAAAGCTTTCAGCTCGAGTTACAAAACCGTTTTCAATGCCTGGAAGACAGCAATGAAGTGGACGATATGAATGACAAGCTCGTGGAAACTGTCCATGCGGTCGGAGTTAAGTTCTGCAAGACCCGACGCAGAAGAACACAAAAACTCTCCGATCACACTCTTAATCTCATGGCTGTTAGACGGGAGATGAAGCTACATTCTTCAACACATTTGACAGCATACAAGCATCTGAACAGACAGATCTCCAAATGCATGCGGCGAGACTTACGCAACCTCAATACAGCTTCTATTGAAGAAGCGATCGAGCGGAACCAAGGCTCCAAAGTCTTTGCCAGAGATCTGTCTGCCAGAAAGAGCCACCTGTCAAAGCTGAAGATAGAATGTGGCAGCATCGTTTCCGGGACATCTTTTTTTTTTTTTTTTTTTGCGGATGGTAAATCATCTAATGACGCCTTTCGCTGTGGGTGGAGCGGAAGGGAGTGTCAGACTTTTACTGACTAAAAACCATCCGTGTTCCTTCAGTGCCCTTACGTTCCGGAGCCGCGGTATCTCTTTCGAACAGCCCGCAGCCCCGGCAGGCGCGGCCCTTGCGGGCCCCTTCACGCTGCTGACAGCTCTTTGAGGCGCGCGTGGAACAAAACGCGCCGTCGACACGGCCTGTCGTCGTTAGACGGACGGACGGCGAGCTACCCATTGCTCGCCGTCCACAGGCCCGCGCCTACGGTGGTCGGGGGCCACGACGTAGCCCCCGACGCCCGGGGCGTCTCCCGCGGCGGCCGGGAAGGAAAGCTGTTGCTCTTTCCTTCTCCCGCTCCGCCACCTCCTTCGCTAGCATCACTGCTTCGCAGAAGGTGGTGACGGCATCCCATTCCGTCTCGCTCCGGACCATGGCTTCGACCAGAGCCGGACGCGAGAGGTCGCCGCCGCCTATCGCCGCTACGAGGACACGGCGGTGCTCCGCCCAAGCAGAGCACACCTCCACGGTGTGCTCCACCGTGTCCTCCGGTCGATCCTCGCAGTGGGAGCACCCGGGCGTTTCCTCCCGCCCGATTCGGTGCAGGAACCTCCCGAATACACCGTGTCCGGTGAGGACCTGCGTCAGGCGGAAGGTGAGGACGCCGTGGCGTCTCTCAAGCCACTCCTCAAAGAGGGGTCTTATCGCCGCTATAGTGGCGTGCCCAGCACGGGGTTGCGACAGTCGCTCTCTCCATGTCGCCATGAGATCATGCCGGAAGTCTGTCCGCTGCGCGACAACTTGCCGCGGCAGCGGGGTTTCCCCCCGGCATAGTGCTGCCGCGCGCCATTCGTGCAGGCGCGCGAGGACTATCGCCTCCAGATCCCATGGCGGCAATCCGGCAAGGAGGCTCGCCGCCTCGCGGGAGATCGTGCGGTAGCCGCGAACCATCTTTACGGCAACCACCCTTTTTTCCGGGACATCTGAGATTTTGAGTGAGATTGAGAGGTTCTATGGGCATCTGTACACGTCATCGTTGGAGCCACACGCAAGTGTGAGTAACGATCCAAGAGTGAGTCTTATCCGACACTATTCCGAAGATATCCCGGACGTCAGTCTGAGCGAGATTGGAATGGCTCTCCAGCACCTTTAAAACGGCAAGGCCCCAGGCGAGGATGGAATTACAGCGCAGCTTCTGAAAGCGGGTGGAAAACCGGTGCTTGAAGTCCTTCGAAAGCTCTTTAATTCCGTCCTTCATGGTGGCATTACACCGGAGGCGTGGAGCAAAAGTGCGATGATCTTGTTCTTAAAGAAAGGTGACAACGCTCTCTTGAAAAACTACAGACCGATTTCCCTTCTGATCCGCATCTACGTGCTGTATTTGAGAGTCATTACGAATCTTCTTGCGCGCAGACTTGACGACTTCCAGCCTCCCGAACAAGCCGGTTTCCGGAAGGGCTTTAGTACCATAGACCACATACATACCCTTGGGAAAATTGTACAGAAGTTCGAGGAGTACAATTTGTTCTTTGTCTGGCGTATGTGGACTATGAGAAAGCCTTTGATTCCATCGAAATTTGGGCGGTGCTGCAGTCCCTTCAGCGGTGCCAAGTTGGCTCTCGGTATATCGAAGTGCTGAAGTGCTTGTACAGTAGGGCTACTATGGCTATCCGAGTACAGAACCAGAGTACGAAACCTATCTAATTGCAGAGAGGTGTAAGACAGGGTGATGTTATATCCCCGAAACTCTTCACCGCTGCATTGGAAGACGTTTTCAAGCTTCTGGACTGGAAAGGATACGGTTTTAACATCAATTGCGAGTATATCACTCACCTTCTATTTGCTGACGATATAGTCCTTATGACAGAATGGCTGGAGGACCTAAGCACTATGTTCAATGACCTCAATAGTGCCTCCCAAAGGATAGGTCTTGGGATGAACATGGTCAAAACAAAGATCATGTTTAATGTCCATGTCACACCTATGCCGGTAGTTGTTGGGAGCACTAAGCTCGAAGTTGTTGACGAGTATGTTTACCTGGGACAAATAGTCCGATTAGGTAAGTCCAACTTCGACCGAGAGGTCAATCGACGGATTCAACTCGGCTGGGCAGCTTTCGGTAAACTATGACACATTTTCTTGTCAGACATACTTCAAAACCTTAAAACGAAATTGTACAACCAGTGCGTGTTTCCAGAGATGACTTACGGATCTGAGACGTTTTTCCTTCACTGCTGGCCGTATGAGGAAACTCAAGGTCGCTCAGCGAGCTGTGGAGGAGGCTATGCTCGGGGTTTCTCTGCGTGATAAACTTACAAATGAGGATATCCGCAGTAGAACCAGAGTAACCGACATAGCCCAACGGATTAGTAAGCTGAAGTGCCAGTGGGCCGGCCATATAGCTCGAAGAACCGACAACCGATGGGGAAGAAAGGTTCTTGAGTGGCAGTCTCGTACCAGTAGGCAAATTGTAGGGCGACCCCTCACGAGATGGAGTGATGACCTGGTAAGACATGCAGGAAGTCGATGGATGCAGGTGGCTCAGGACCGTGCTTTGTGACATTCCTTGGGGGAGGCCTATGTTCAGCAGTGGACTTATGAAAGGCTGTAATGATGATGATGAATGTTGATGATTTACCGCTAGCGGCGCGGATAGCGTATTTTTTAAGAACGCGTACAAACATAAATTGCCAAGTACAAAGTATCAAAGAATATTTATATGGATATTATATTAATATTTATAATAATATTTATTTATTTTTTAAAAGTTTTTACTATGTGGTAGAGCCATGCTGCAGCTATATTAGTAGTATAGTTGTAGCACGAATGGGTCGGCTCGACCGGGGAATGACCACGCTCTCACAGAATACCAGAAAAATCTGCGTAAAATAGCAGCTTAACGCTGCTGTGTTTCGTATGGTGAGTGTAGAGAACCGGAGACCCATTTTACTGGAAAAGAGGCATTCCATCTTAGTCCTCACGGGTGACAAGTGACAACGCATCTGCGTTTTGATTCGCAAACGAAGATAAATGTAGATGTCTATGGGCCACAGCAACCACTTACCATCAGGTGGACTGTGTGCTCGTTTGTCACTCGATCCTATAAAAAAAATATTTCTCCCACTTTTTTTGCATAGTTAAATTTATTACATAAATAGTTTAAGAGTTTGTGTGTGAGTGTGTGTGTGTGTGTGTGTGTGTGTGTGTGTGTGTGTGTGTGTGTGTGTGTGTGTGTGAGTGAGTGAGTGAGTGTGTGTGTGTGTGTGTCTTTCTATCTCACTTTTCCGCTATTTCAGTAAATTTTCTGTTTCTTCGTAATCTAATTTCATAAGCCAATCTGTTAACTATTTTATATTTATATTTTGTTAGTTGAAAAATATAGTGTTGTCTATATATTTTATTATATAACTTGCCTATTCTGTACCCATTAAACTTTTGGGCGAATGTAGATTTTGCTTGTATCGTTTCGCATACCTCATAATTTCTTCTCCTGATTTGTATTAAATTAGGTGTGAACACAGTGCAAGTGTGTTTTTTTTTAATTGTAGAAAATATAATATATAATTTACGTACTGTAAGCACTTTAGCTTCCCTGAATAAACTGGTAGTTGAGAAATATTTTGGCTTATAAAGTGCAACTTTTAGAATCATTCGTTGAGCTCTTTCCAATTCAAGAATGTGTGTTTTATTGGAACCTCCCCAAACAGTAATACCGTAAGTTAATATAGATTGACACAAAGATATATAAATTGTTTTCCAATTTGTGACATGTCCTAAGTTTTTTAAAATGTAAGTTAGTTTTCTGACTTTTTGGGTTAAATTTCTTATGTGTGCTTTGAATTTAAGATTATTATCTATTGTTATACCTAAGTATTTAATTTCTTGTGTATTTATTATATTATAACAGTTGCAGTTTGAACTAGGAAATTGATAACATGAATGAGCTATAATTTTATAATTGTTATTATACTTTGGTAATTTGCGAATCAAAAACGTAATATATTTGGTTTTATCAACATTAAGTGAAAGTGAATTTATGGCTAGCCACTGACAGACGGTATTAAAATCTTCTTGTGCAATATTAAAAACTTCTTCCCATGAATCCCCATAAAAAGTTAGTGTAGTATCATCGGCATACTGTTATTATACATACATACTATTAATGTAGCATAAAAACAGCATTGGGCCAAGTATACTGCCTTGTGGAATGCCGTAATTAATTGGTTGTTCATCGCTTACTATGTTACCTATCCTAACAGGCTGTGTTCGATTATGTAAATAATCCATAAGAAGAAGTAACTACTTATCCCTTATGCCCATCATTTCTAGTTTTTCAGTAAACTTATCGAAAGAGACAATATCAAACGCTTTTTGAAGGTCAATAAAGATGGTAAGACATTTTTTTTATTATCCAATTTTTTAACAATAAAACTTGTTAAGGCGTGTACAGCATCAGTTGTTGACTTTTCCTTTCTAAAATGATATTGAGCATTCGAAATTATTTCATTATTTCATATTATATCGTAATTGCGAGGGACGTCTTTGGTTAAAAACATAATACAATAAAATTTTCTCGATAGCAAAAAAAAATCCCAAAAATACCTCTTATTTTCATCGTGAACCGATTTGTTTGGGTCATAGAGTTATTGAATATAATTCATTGGGCGCTTACTATATGTTTTTTATATATAGAATATTCCGTGCATTAAATTCTCGTCCGTCTCACGTCACGCGAGGCTTCAAGTATGTTTTCATTCACGCATCAGTTGTCATCGCTCCGTTGAGACGTGAAGACTGTGTTTCTGTGAAAAACCAAAAAAAGTCGTATAGTACAGGTTGTACGTAAATAAGTAGATAGGAATATGGCGAACAACAAAGCGCAATGACGAAATTGTCGTATATATGTATTTTTCATAGAGCAGACTGGCCGGAAAATATCGATCCTTACTACTTAGAGAGTAGTATCTTTGGTTACTACTAAACTCAAGTTATTCGCAATTATTTATACATATTTCGGAAGGAAATAAATAAGCAAGGGCGAATAATAAACTCAATTTCAAAAACTATGCATAAGCAATGAATTTATAATAAACGGACTGACAAATAAATGATCCTTTGAGTAATTACATACGTATGCATACAGAGAACATACAATTCTACATAAATTTAGTCAATATATTTGTCTCGCTTTTTCTAATTTAATGTTAAAATAAGGCAAAAATAGACATATCTATTGAAAGATGTTGCGTATAATTCATGCGTGGAAATAGATATTTCATGTGGTCACCTTTGGTCTCTTTATACTATACCAAATATGAGAGTAAATACACTCGTATCTTCTGATTTACTAGAAAAATTACATCCCTATTTTAGTAGTATGACAAGACGTCTTTAATCTAAAGTGATTTTGTTCACAATGTTAGCAACAATCGACATCGATGTACTTGTTTTTGTTTAGTTATTTATTTTTGTTATATGTCTAAAAATATAACGAAAAATAGATCTAGACTTATTATTATTCGAACGATCAACTAAATTGTTTTCTAAATCATGTGATGAATATTATATTTCATTGGAAATATTTGTTTCGCAAACATTAAAAACTAAATATTAGGGAGGTATGAAATCTTGACCGACACACTGTACATAAGCAAGTTGAATCCCATTTGTAATCCCAATTTTATATGCATATTAACTATCCGCCCCGGCCTCGCACGACTGTTTTCTAGATATCAACCACAGCGCTTCTTACCGGGTCCAATTGTGAGTGTGAGTGTTCATCAAAATCAGTCCAGCCGTTCTCAAGTGATGATTTTTCATACAGGCGGCAAGAAATTTTCATTTATATAGATTTACCACTTGTTTAGGAGAAAACTATCGACTATATTCAACAAAACTTTTTCTGCTTGGATAAAAATATTTCGTTCTGAGGGGTCCTTTCTAAATATAACCACACTCTTTAGAGCGTTCTATGAAGGTGACCTTGGATTACCTCATGTGTATTTCAAAGACTTGACAGATTACTGGAGTTCTTTATCTATCGGCATAAGTACGAACGAAGTTAAATTTTATCGACTCTCCCTCCCCCTCGACACATGTTTTTTTTATCATTAATTTATCGATCTTTTAATTTTCCAAAGTTTAATTTTCTCAAACATTTCCCACTTTATCGCCAAGATATGTATAACTAAAGTAAAGAATAGAATATTCTCTTTAAAATGGGATATAATTTATTTCACGTCGTTATGCTATTTTGAATATTCAATTGAGTTAGCTATTAAGTGAAATATAAATATTTGTACTTTAGCTAAAAAAATTAATGGAATAATTTTAAAAGAGTTTGATAGCAAATTTATCGAGGATCATTTCGTATGTATACTGTACGGTTTTCTTTGAAATTGTAAAAAAAAACTTGCTTCGATAAACTTTCTTGGTTAAGTAAGAGTGGATAAAATTTTACTCAGCTCTTTATTATTCTCTATCTCAATATTTAGGTGCACAAGATCGATCCATTATTTAAGATCGATTGAATTTATCGATTATCCCCTAAAATTCCTTATTCAACCTTAGGGATTATGGCACAGCAGCGGAATGAAAATCACCGAGTTATAAGTACCTACGTTCTTCGTGTTTCGTTCAATCTCGATTATGAAACGCAGAAACGATAGCCTTAGTATATTCAAAATTTATTAATAGTTAAATAAATAAAAAATAAAGTGTTCAGATCGGCAAGGATATTTATCCACACATGAACACAATACACAACCTGT
Organism: Parnassius mnemosyne; assembly: GCA_963668995.1. Classification (NCBI taxonomy): domain Eukaryota; kingdom Metazoa; phylum Arthropoda; class Insecta; order Lepidoptera; family Papilionidae; genus Parnassius; species Parnassius mnemosyne. Next base: position 23,666,004 of record CAVLGL010000082.1, on the reverse strand, counting down.
GAAACTCCCACCGCTGCACACAGGCCTCCCCCATAGATTGTATTCGGGGGATTTTACCACAGTTGCCACGCTTGGCACGCGTGTTGATTAGAATATCTAACAGTTAAGTACTTATTGTCTTTGTTGAAGTACCTTTATATTTTTATTAGATTTAATTGATAAATTATAGTCAAACTTTATTTGCGCGTGCAATATATTTGGTGATATCGTAACCCACGGTACCTTATAATTAGCCTAATGACACAGAATAAATAATAGTACTACGTATAGAAGTTACACTCCTTTGATGTTGACTGCTTGCCAACGTTTTAATAGCCTACATACTCGTAGTTATTATTAATCAGATAAATCGCGCACGCAAGCTAAATAAAACTTCATCGCTGCGCGCGAGTGTCCGTATTACTTTGCATCTTTTCTCCTTCCTACGTCACAACAGACTTTCCATGCTTACTAAGGGCTGTTAATAAAGAGTAAAAAAATACATTGTGAAATGGGAAGTAAGTTATTTGGTACTACTATACCAAACCTATTCTGACTATGATCGTCCATATTTCCGCTACTATGTGAGTTTTGTGAAGCCCAACCTATGCAGCTTGCAAGGCCATTAGGCGGGAATCGTGATGCTTGGCTCGTAAGAAATAGGTAGAAAGTGTAAGCAACAAATAATTAGAAATACGTTTCCTAACAGAAATGTCATCATATTCTATTTATTTAAAAATCTTGTAAACAAAGTTTTAATTTCAGTATTTCGTGTTATTATAACTTAAAATATTTTAATTACAAAAGACAAGTGTAGTTATGTAAGTAGGTACTTGGGTATTGAAGTAAATTTCAACAAGTTTTGTAATAAAGTACTTAGGTATTACTTCTGTAGTTAAGTTAGTACTTACTTAATCCTTTTCTCGCTATAAGTACCTATCTAACAAAAAAATGAAATAAATTCACCTTTTATTATCCTTCGGTAACTTAAAAAATTAGGTATAATATCTATCTATATCTCCGCAACAATTATAGTAGAACGTTTTGCTTTTACAATTTTTGAAGTTTTACATATTTTGAAATTTATGAAACAGATAGGTAACATAAGTACATATATATTATTCTTAAATTACATTAAAACTTTTTTCAACTATTTTATCCTACAATTAAATATACTAAAACCAGGTCCAACAACTATTTACAAAAAACTATTTACGTAAGCAGCGTTAAAAACAAAGATGTTTTAAAGGGCCAGATACCGTGTCGCTAACACACCGCACCGTTCATAGTGATGCCAGTCTTTGATTCATGTGTGCGTGAGTACCACGTGACGCGCATATCTTACGTACCATAGCTGCATTAATGTGCGTGACTTCGGTAATAACAGTGCGGATCGATTACCCAAAAAAGGTGGCAGATTTTTTTTATAGGATCGAGTGACAAACGAGCACACAGTCCACCTGATGGTAAGTGGTTGCTGTGGCCCATAGACATCTACATTTAGCTTCGTTTGCGAATCAAAACGCAGATACGTTGTCACCCGTGAGGACTAAGATGGAATGCCTCTTTTCCAGTAAAATGGGTCTCCGGTTCTCTACACTCACCATACGAAACACAGCAGTGTTAAACTGCTATTTGACGCTGGTATTCTGTGAGAGCGTGGTCCTTCCCCGGTCGAGCCGACCCATTCGTGCTACAACTATACTACTAATATAGCTGCAGCATGGCTCTACCACGTAAAAATTTTTATATTTCATTCATATATGACGTACCTATTGATTCTACGAGTATAAAATGTGTGTGCGAGGCGTGTGCATTTGTGTGTGTGTGTGTATGGGTATATGGTTGGTTATGTGTGTTTTATGTAGGTACGAACATCGCACTAAATAATAATAAAACCTATAATTAATGTTGCAGTTAAAAATTAATAAAAAAGCACAGTAGATATTTATGTACGTAACATATATTTATAATCTATTATTATTAAATATATACAGAGTACTACTTTAAGTACTACTACTTTTGTACTGTAGAACACAAAATATTGCCGCTTTTTACGAAGACATTTTTTTTCCTAAGTAAAAGTTCGTCCAAGAGATGGCAAATGATTAATTTTTTTAAATTGCTCCGTTCCGTTGCTGCGTGAAGGAAGGACAAAAACAAACAAAAATCACTCTTTCACATTTATAATATTATATTAGTATGGATTGTCAAGAATGATAGATAAACTTTTGAAACCGGTTAACAATCGGCTTTTTGAGGGTGGAACTATAAACACGCGCTCTTTCTCGCTCTAGTAAATAACGGTTCTGAGTGACCAAAAAGGCACAGGAAATTGCGATTCCGTGCTGCCAGATGTAGTTCAACCCTAAGCCTTAAAACGGTTTAACTCTATAGGTTGGGTAAAATCTGTAAAATTAGACCGTTTAAAACCCCTATACAGATAATCTTTCCGGTTGATCATGACATTAAAAAATGGTAAAAAAATTTCATAGACTAGGCAACACTCAAATATTATTGCGCAATATTATTACTTGTATTGACATTTAGCTTTCGTATTCTTTTACAAAGAAATACACCATCAAATTGTATATTGTTTTTAATCGTGATGCATCTTCGGCGAACTAGTCTTCCTCTATGATAATTGAGTAACGTTTTGCTGAATTTGTGTTCTGACTGCCTATTAGAGCTCACTGCTGAACTTTGCCTCTGTAGACAGAGGTTTTGCGCGTAGGTGGCGCGCGACCAACTAACCTAATTACACTGATGGCCTGCCCAATTGATTATTGACAGTTAGTAAATGACAAAAATGTAAAAGTTTCGGCGCGAAATTTTTGGTGCGCCGACCGCCCATAAGCCGAAACAAATTAAAAAAATCTACAATTACTGCATTAGAATTTGTGTGGGCGGCCGGCATACCACATGGCGGTGAGAGTGTTAATATTAGCTGTTAATTCACTTACTTGTAGAATGTTATATCACTTTCCTGTTGATAACGAGTTTTAAAAAATACGCACACTCTCATTATTACTAAAAAAATAATCTATCTATCTATCTATACCACGAAAGGAACTTCGTTCCAGCCGAGTGTTTCACGACACTCACTCACTCACTCATATTTGTTTGTATTCCTATGCATTTGTGTAATTTATAAGCCTTATTTTAGTATGTGTTATGTTATATAAGTTACATAAAAATATGTAGGTAATATAACGATAAATTATAAGCGTAATTAAATGGTTTTTATTTCTGTAATGTATGGGACAATCATAAAAACATTTTTTAAATCTGAAAAACGTAAGCTAATGCTTTTACCATAGCAAAAATAAAACGTTTTTATGTATTTTGTCTATGGCATTAGATAATGAAGGCTATTTTTTGTAATAAATAGCTAAACAAAATATTTGAATAATATTGGACACGATTGAATAGGCTGTATTGTCGTTAATCGTTGCCTGTTTTGAAGGAGGCTTAACTTGGTAACTTCGACTTCGATTTTAAACTTGTCATACGCATTTGGAATTGTGGTTGTGTTTGTGGATACATTTCGTGTTTTTATTTTCGTGAATTAGTTTAACTTGACCCCAGGGTTTTCTCTCGATTTAGAGGACAGTAGGTTGTTGCGCCCACATAATGACAATAATGTGTTACTTGGACTTGTAGAGGAATAGAACAGACAATGTACAGCCTCCGGCTGCTTTTCTAGATGACATTTTATTAATAATTGCAGAAAATAATTAGACAATTAGAAAAGTTTGAGTTGTATTTTATTTTATTATATTTTATTTAATAATAACTAAAAACGGCATCCTTTTGTGTTCTTTACAATTTATTAAAACAACTTACCCCAAGAACGAGTAATTTTACTACATAACCTACAAATAATAAAACAAAACCCTAGGTCCTACAAAAATATGATTTTTGTCATAAGTATCAAATTTTTAAATCTTTAAAATAAGAAGTATTTGAACTTTGTTTACGCCGGGCATAAGCTTGTATGGAACGAAATTCATCTCCATTACTATATTTACCTAGTTATTTAAGTTACCTGCCACTAATTTCTCGCTACGCCATGGGTTGACTGGCAGTGAATGCTAACTGGCATTAAGTCCGCCCTTTGTAACCTTTATGGTCAAAACAATAAAGCTTTTAATAAGTAAATATACTATTTGACGGTTCCGTGGCGCAGTGGCTTAGCAATGAGTTGCAGCGCTAAGGGCCGCGGGTTCGAATCCCGCACGTAACAATTAGTAGTACAGTGTACATTGTCCTTGTGAAATTTATGTATGTTAACTGCCCTCACGATACAGGAGAAAATCTTAGTCTGGAGGCAACGTTTTTAAAAGAAAAAAAAAGAAAAAAGTTAAAGAAAAATAAATACTATAATAAAACTCTAACACGACGTCGGTCTCAACACCGAACCGATTTGGATGGGACTTTCACTGGCAGATAGCTTATGTTATAAGGAGTAATTCAGCCTACTTTTATTTTAGGAAAAGTATTAGGGTTCCGTGCAAAAAATTAAAACCCATGAAATCCAATCGCAATAAATTCCACGCGGGCAAAGTTGCGGGAACAGCTAGTGCTTAATATATGTATAACTAAAATCAAACATATTCAAACTACACAAAGTACTTTCATTATTTCGTTTAGAAATTTAAAATACAGAGATACGATTTAAACAACACAACAGACTTTGGCATATTATGTCAATTTTAGTTCACGGTACGAACAATGCCGGCGCTTAAAATCGGCACAAACATTTTGTAGTATACTTGTTTATATCTATAATATACCTATAACAACATACTATATATACCTATAATACTTGTATATCTATATATAACATAATACATATACATCATACATACTCGCGATAAACATTACTTTCCTTCTGAGGCAGTCTGGTAAAAAGAAACGTAAATATGAAAGAAAGTATAGGTATTTTTACTGTAAGGCAATTAAAATTTTATTTTAAAGATATTTGTGCTATTTGCTGTAGAGACTAACGGTCCGTGGGGTCCACGTGCGGTGAAGTTCTTAAAGGAACTCCATTCGCGGCTGGTCGTTGCTGCTGGTGATAAGAGGGCTGGTTCTTTTCACGCTCAAAGGCTAAGTATAGCCATTCAGCGGGTAAACGCAGCCAGCGTTCTTGGCACGATACCGCGGGGAGTAGGACTATATGATAATTAAGTTTCTAGCTTTAGTTTTTTTTAATTATTATTATAGTTTTTAATATTGTATATAATAATTGTATTTCAAGCTTTTAAAGATGAGATGAACTACATTAATAGAACTCTAATGTCACTTGTCACAGCCGGAGATCGAAACGATGTAAAACATCAATTTTATATTACGCTAGCAATATGCGTTCAGTGCGTGCCGGGACCGATGAAATTGTTAGAATTGCAATTTTAAATGTCGATTACCGTCGTTGCGTCTGCAAGAATCGCTATGCGCTTTTTATTTATTCACTTATGTACACATAACAAGATACAGAAGCAATCTTATAGTGAGTTTGTACAAAGATTCTACTTATTCCATTTGCTGAAATGTCTTCCAGTAGACCAACAAAGGAAAATTTATTAAAAAAGCAAACTTAGTGTGTACGTAAATTATATGATATTATATTAAATGATACTATAAATAAAAATAAAATAATACCATAAATAAAATAATACATACAATAGCTACAATATTAGTGACTGACCGAAGATTCGGTTTTGGTATCGGTTTCGGCAAGTTTCGGCAAAAAAATCTAGTTTCGGTAATAGTTTCGGTTTCGGCAAAAAATCTGCCGAACCTTCGGCGGCGCCGAAACTCAGTGTTCGTGGATTATCGTGCGTCGTTCAGATGAGTTCGTGACTCGTGTATTATTCATAAATATACAGAAACAGGAATTTTTTTTATTCAATATAGATTATAAATAATATTACTTATTAAAAGTCACTCCATTGGTCCGAAAAGAAACCTCTGTACTTGGAAGAACCAGCAAGAAACCCAGCGGGACTTTTTTTGTTGAAAATAACGTCTTACATTCAAAGGCGTAGAGTGGACTAATATAAACGTGGGCGAAGTTCCATCTGCGAGGCCCCTTTTCTTTCGTTCCAAGGATCTACCCAATAGATCTGTCCTACTAAACATGCTTTGACACGACATACCTACTCATACCTATTAATTCCTGACAAGTCTCGTATTTCGTTAATATAACAGTCGCAATCTTTGTAGGTAGTTACAACGGCCTCGCAGTCGCACTTAAGAGGGGCTTCTAGCGAGGCCCCAAACAAACACACTTAATAGCCCACTCAACGTAGACCAAAAACTGCCAAATAGGGGAAATAATTCGTGTAAAAGCGATTTTTGGCATAGTTGTAGGGAATGGTGTCTTAAACAACATACTCAAAGTACTGATGAATGGGGGTGAAGCTAACGGGTAGGGGGGGGGGGGGGGTGTAAAGGTCCCTTTTTTAAGTTTTTCTTAAATAATTCGTAAACGGTGGCTCATAGCAAAAAAATTTCTTCTACTCAAGTAATCTAAATAAAATTTTATACAAAACAGATTCTATACACTTTTTCGCTGGGATCAATATTTAACGAGATATTAAAGAAGAAAAGTTAATTATGATCAATTCTCGCGATTTAACGTCGTAGTAAAGTGCGCGCCACAGACTGTGCGCGCCGCCAGTGAAGTGGTTGTGTGTACGCCGAGTTTCGCGCCAAAATCGGTCAGAGGTTAAATCGCGTCGTGAGTTGTGATTTTTTTTCTACGTGGCACTACAAAATGTCGGAGAAGTGTTTAATTTGTGATAATGTAGTCGAAATGGACTTGTGTAAAGTCGGAAGTAAAGGGATAAGTGGGATAATAAAGGCAAGCGCGTTAAGAAAAGATGGGAAAGAAACATGTTTAAGGAATAAGATGAGTGGTGTTGTTCACAATACTTGCAGAAGACAATACGTTAGAAGTGACTCAATAAAAAGGTTTTGAGAGAACAAGCTCTTTCAGAGCAACCATCAACATCACGTGGTGTCTCTTCTTTGCGTTCAGGACAAAGTCAGTTTGATTTTAAAACAAAGTGTTTTTTTGCACAGAAGAGCATGACGAGGAGGCGGAGAGAAAAAAACCTTATTCTAAGCGTCGAACCATTATCAAAGTTCGTACGACTACGTTTCACAATTCCGTGCTTCTTCGTGGGCAGGAAAGAAACGATGAGTGGGGTAACGACGTAGTAAGACGTATTTGCACTGTTGGGGATCTACATGCAGTAGATGCTATATATCACGTGGATTGTTACAAAAAATTCACCCTTGCCACTCTACCTTCAAAAAGAAAAGCTGGGCGCCCCATTGATGAAGGGATTTCAGAAGCAATGAACGAAATCTACGATTACATTGAAAAAAATGATAACTGTCAATTTTCTATGGACGATTTGTTGGGACAGATTACGGGAGAACCACCAACTGTGAAAACCATCAAAGCCAGAATGAAGGAAAAATATGGGGACCAAATTGTTTTCAGTACAACTCGCACCAAACAAACAGTCGTCTGCTTTCATGCAACTGGTGAAAAAATTTTAAACGACGCGTGGTACACGTCAAGGTGTACTAATGAACAGGCAGAAAATGAAAGAATTGTACGAAAAGCCGCTGAGATTATCTTGAAAGATATTGAATCTATGGCTTACGACAACAGTGCCTATTTTCCTTTAACTAGCTTCTGCAGGGAGGCTGAAGAATTGATACCTCAAACTCTCGCAGTTTTCACAGACTGCCTTGCAAAGAAAAAAAGGTCACAAGAGACTGTGAAAAAAAAAATAACAACTATAGCTCATACACTTATTGCTGCTATTCGCCCTAGATGTTTCATATCCCCTATTTTGTCCAGCATCGCTCTGCTTATATACCGAAAATATGGATCCAAGAATTTGGTGGACCTTCTGTCGAAGTTGGGATTGAGTGCCTCTTATTACGAGGCTCAGCGGCTAGAGCTCTCCACCATCCACCATACGGAAGAGCCTATTCCAATTGGAACTTTTATTCAGTTCGTCTTTGACAATGCTGACATCAATGTATCCACTCTCGATGGCCGGAATACCTTCCACAGCATGGGAGGTATCAAATGTATTACACCGGCCAACACTCTTCATGCATCCACAAATGTCAAAAGGTTGAATTCTGCTCCTCCCCAGGAAGAAGTGGGCCAGCTGGGAGTTCTGGAGGTGCATACATTAGAGGGTAGGGGAACCAACGCATTACAGCAAATGATCATAGAAGACTTGAGCTTTCTGAAGCCCATCCCTTCTGACATATTCACACCCACTATTCAAGATCTCTTGTGGATGAGTGGTAAGTGGCTCCAGGAGGTGGAACCTACTTTGGAGGTGCCTAACATTCCAGAATGGAAAGGTTTTATGCAATTGACAAGTAAATTAATTAACAAAGAAACAACTTCGGTAACTTTTCTTCCATTTATCAATTCTCCACCAAATGAGTACAGCACTATACGCACAGCCTTACAGTATGCTTTAAAAAAGAGTCAGGAGGTAGGAGTCACCGTTTGTTTCGTAACTTTCGACCAGCCTTTGTATTTAAAGGCCAGGGAAATCAGCTTTGGGAGCATTATGGTGAGACTTGGTGGGTTTCACTTACTGATGTCCTTTTTGGGTTGCATTGGCCACACAATGGCTGGATCAGGACTGAAAGATGTATTATGCCAAATTTTTGCTCCTAATTCAGTTGACAAGATGTTAACAGGACATGCCTACAGCCGAGCCGTTCGATGACATTTGCTTGTTCAGCTTGTTTTAGCTCATATTATTCTGGATGGAGCCAATGTATCAGAAGAAGAGAAGAAGGACATCTCGACTATGTTGATCAACATGGAAGAATTTACTCCAGATAAAGTTAAAGAGAATGCTTCCTTGATGTCAACTTTGAAAAAATTTCAGTACCATCTCGAGACCCTTAAAGAGAATGGGCCTACCGCTGCTTTGTGGGTGCAGTATTTCAATATGGTTACACTCATGAAGAAGTACATTAATTTTGAGCGTTGTGGTGATTGGGACGGCCACTTGGCGTGTGTACAACAGATAATCCCATTCTTCCATGCAAGTGGACACTTCCAATACGCGAAATGTGCCCATATCTACGTGCAAGACATGATGCAACTGAAGAACAGCCATCCCCAAACGTACAAGGAATTTGCAGAAAAAGGCTTCTTCACCATTAATCGCACAGGCACACCTTGGGCAGGAATTTGGTCGGATATGGTAATAGAGCAAACTCTCATGCGCTCCATGAAAAGTTCAGGTGGCCTGACGCGAGGAAGAGGAATTACTGATTCTGTATTGGCCAAATGGGTTTGCGGATCACCGGGATGCACCGCCATCTGCACTTCATTGGAGGAGTTCGCCGAAGTGGTTTTTGCTAGTGGAGAACAGCATGTTGATTTCCGGCAGTCACGGCAACAGAGAGATTCACGAGATCGAGCTAAGATTCGGGAATGGTTTAGTGAACATCCCCCATTTCCAAAGTTGAATTCGCTAATATCTCTCTCAACGGGCGTCCTGGGAAATTCCAAAGTAAACTGCCACCAAGCCCTAGATATTGGCACCAAAACGATGCAAAATTTCATTGGCAGAAGACTCAGTGACATGAAGCAGTCTGAGAAGAATGTGGTTTTGTCACTAGCCAGTATGAGTAGTAGCATTAAAATCAATGGTGAGACAGTTACTGTTATCCCTTTAACTATTTTCCAAAGAACTGTCATAGCAAAAAAGAATGACGAAGATGTTGCAGACCTTTTGACTTATGAATTAACCCCATTCCCCATGTCTCTGTTCCACGAGGGTGTGATGCGAAAAGGGAAGAAGTCATCCCTCTACGATGTTTTGCCAGTAGAGAATAACGCAGCTCTCGATCTCAACCAAACCACCAATGTGGTAGATGGTGGTTTCCTACTACACCGTATGAAATGGAAACCGTCCTCCAGCGTTTCTTCGATTTGCCATCAGTACATTACCTACGTACAGAAACATTACGGTACAAATTGTATGGTGGTTTTTGATGGTTACAGTGATGTCAACAGCACAAAACGAGCAGAGCAGAAGCGACGAGGTTTGACTAGAACGTCGGTTGACATTAACTGTAACGAAAATACGATCATCACTGTTCAACAGGAGCATTTCCTTGTCAATGAAAACAATAAAACTAGGCTGATTCAGTTCCTCACCGAGAAAATGACAGCAGCAGGGATTGAAACAACTGTTGCAACAGGAGATGCTGATGGTACTATTGTCAGCTGCGGGTTGGATAAGGCTGCCGTTCATCCAACTGTTGTAATAGTTGGGGAGGATGTCGACTTGATAGTCCTCCTCATGGGATTGGCTCCACCAAATATCAACGTGTTCTTTATGAAACCAGGACGTGGAAAGGTGGAGACCAAATTGTTTTCAGTGCGACAACTTCAACAGCTTGAATTTGCCAAGTCAATTCTCCTTCTCCACAGCTTCTCTGGATGCGACACCACCTCCGCAATCCATGGAAAGAGCAAAGTGGGAATTGCTAAGCTGTTCACGGCTAAACCAGATCTGACCCAAAACATCTCAGACATTTTCAGTGGGCTTTCAACATCAACTGAAAGTATTGAACAGGCTGGCGAGAAACTGTTTCTGGCAATTTACCAAGCGCCTGTCCAGGAACAAAATCTCAATAAATACCGATACTCAGCTTTTTTGAGAGCATCGATGAAGCCGAAATCAGATCTGGCCACTCTTCCTCCTACCAGAGGAGCTTCGAAGCAGCACTCATTGAGAGTGTACTTACAGGTAACATTAATCACAAAAGTTGTCAAATACTGTAATATAAATATATATTTGAGCTAAATACTTACGTTGATCTTATTACTTCTTTTACAGATACAACAATGGCTCGGCAACCCCATACCACCCACTCAATGGGGCTGGGCCAGAGGGGACGATGGCATCCTAAAGCCGGTGACAACCAATGATCCAGTGGCACCTGAGTCCATTCTCAACACCATATTTTGCCGGTGCACGACTGGGTGTGGGGTGCGATGCGGCTGCCGGAAAGCAGGAATTGCCTGCTCCAGGGTCTGCGGCGTATGCTCCGGCTCATGCACTAACGGAGCCCCCATCGAAAACACCGTCGACGATGATGTTGATGATGATATTTTATATTTAGAAGATAATTAGATTTTTTTTAAACATATTATGTCTTGCCTAATTAAATAAATGTAAGTTTATTTTATTATTATCCATCTTCTTTCCTTTATATCTCATTAAATTTTGATCCCAGCGAAAAAGTGTATAGAATCTTTTTTGTATAAAATTTTATTTAGATTACTTGAGTAGAAGAAATTTTTTTGCTATGAGCCACCGTTTACGAGTTATTTAAGAAAAACTTAAAAAAGGGACCTTTACACCCCCCCCCCCCCCCCACCTACCCGTTAGCTTCACCCCCATTCATCAGTACTTTGAGTATGTTGTTTAAGACACCATTCCCTACAACTATGCCAAAAATCGCTTTTACACGAATTATTTCCCCTATTTTTCCTTCATTGAGTGGGCTATAAAGGAGAATGCCCATTAATGTATGGAATCCCGTACCATGTTGCATCAAAATCAAACTTTGTTTTCTATGAACTACACTGATCATATTAAATCCTACAAAAGTTATTTTTTTTACTAAAACCCGGATTTTGAGTTATTTTATAAAATCGAAAATAACCTAAAAACTAGGTCTATTTTTTCGACACTACCAAAACCAATTTTAAATAGACACGTTCAACACAGACAAACTTTATGGCTCTAAAAACAGCGTTATCCACTAATATCAGTAAGAATTAAGAGTAATATCAACATATAGCCGTGCTACAGGATGCGTGACTGAAACTCGAAGATTTGCGCGTTTTTTTTTGTTTTTGCGCCCAGAAGCAATGAAAAGGGCTACCCTCCGGGAAGCGGGAAGAGAGGTGGTGAATGCTCTAAGCATACCACGACAGCCGGCTGCGTGGTTATGTGGGACTCACTGCGAAACCTAAGTGCCTACCCACTAAACACCACCTGCGAGACTGCTTGCTCGAGGCTTGTGTGGGCTTTGAGGAGGCCTATAATCAGCTGTGGACTTGTGAGGGGCTGTAATGATGATTACTGTGATTACACTACCAAACTAATATCAATATAACATAATCATAAGGGTGACCAGACTGAAAAACACGCTCATGGAGTCTAGAGAGCGTCTTGAACAATAACCCTTTAATAATCTTAAAATACTATTCATGACAGATACTATTACTCATGGACATATTATTGTCGTAAATTAATTAAATAAGGGATAGAAAAAATAAAACAAACAAGTTCATTTTTAATAATAGCTTTTGTCGAAAAGTCAAATGTTTTAAGTAAATGTATATTATTGAATAAAACTATTTTTACGGATTTTATCGCGTTTAATTAACTTATTTTATATTCCCGACGTTTCGGTTGCTTTCCAGCTGTTCGGTTGCTTTTAACTATGTCTTGAGGTCTTTCAGTGGTATGCTTGATACGTAAAAGGATGATACGTGAGGCTATTGAAATTAAAAAAAACATCCTAATTTCAATAGAGAGGGAGGCTGGGTACTACCACCTGCTTGGGATTATGTAATTCATAAAATTAAAACTAAACCCAAGCATACCACTGCAAAACTTCAAGACACTATCGTTCAACTATCATTCTGTGTAAATCGGACTAAAATTATTAATTAAAAAAGCTGAAGGTACTCCGGTTTAACTCTGACATCGGGACGTCAATCACCTACCTCAGTCCCCCGTGACCACGGTTGCTGGAAAACAACCGAATCGTCGGGAATATAAAATAAGTTAATAAAACGCGATAAAATCCATAAAAATAGTTTTATTCAATGTGTAGTGTTCGTGTAAATATAAGAAATCAAAATGTATATTAAATAAAATATTTTATATTTTATTTAATATACATTTACTTAAATCATTCATTCATCATACTCCTGAAAAAAATTATCTAAAGCCGATGCCGGCGCAGTTACGTCATTATACCGTCCCCAGCTCAAATACCACACTATCGTCATTATATGAGCACAGCAGCCAACTGTTCGCTTACCGATGAGGCAGCTGCAGCAATAGCCTACTATGGTATCTAATGTGTTAGCCACAGCATCATCTCTGCCAATCAATAAATACGTGTGATAAGTACGACTGTTGACATGTCTAGATTTAATCCTACCTCTTAAGAGATAATTATTAAGCCCTAATATCAAAGGTACATCATCATCAAGAGTATTATTCACCTCAATTGAATAATTACGAGTCTAACGGATGTGTTCCCCATAATAAGATGTAGCCTGTTAGAGTTGGTAGGTCCCAAGAGCTAACCGTTTTAAATCAGTTATTGTCAATTGAGGAAATCTATCTAAATGTGGATTATTGCTGTTAATCATCTGAAAATTCACTCTCCTTCTATTGAGATTTGCCTGTTCAACATAAGTTGCTAAATGGTTCTCTAGTGAAAGCCTATCTTTAGCAATTCTTACATATTCCAAGGCTTCAGGTGGGTTTTCTATAACAACATGAAACTTATTAATTAGGGCACAAGAGATTCTAAAATCATTCTTTAGGTGCAAAGCCGCTCTATTGTTAAAAACATGACGAAAGAGTCTAAAATCCCTTTTCACCCTCCCATTAACCACTTCTACAACCCAGCGGCACATAGTAACAAAACGAGATCGATTTGCCTGCTGGGTTGTTAATTGATGCTCATTCTCAAGTAGAGACTCTGGCATATGTGCTACAAAGCCATACCTTTGGAGTTCATTAATTACATCCCTAAATCCTCTATCAAGGATGAAAATGTCACCCCTTCGGAAAAATGATCTTAAACAAGATTCCTCATTACATAAGTTTAAACTTGTAATTGAAGCATCATTAGTGGTCGCCTTGTATGGCCCGAGGCAATCCACAATATGACCATCACAAGAAACTATCATAAATGGTTTGACCAAATTATCCAATTTTTGCAAACTGTATGTTTGTTTTTGAAATAAGTAATTAGAACTACTTTGGATAAATACATAAGTAGCATCACATATGACTATTGCTGGTTTCGAAATAGGTGGCAAATCAGGATTACCAAATAATCCTTCTGGTATTATTCTATTTCTAGAAGCAACATCTTCAACAGTCATATGATTAAATCCTAAGTATAATGGAACAAACTCATTAATTAAACACTCTCTGGCCTTATTCATTAAGCGTTCTAAGGTGACACGAGATTTATTAAAGAGAGTTGCCAACCTTTCATTACTATCCCCAGTTCTCAGCTTAACTAAGTAAGTACTTAAAGCAATCGTGGCATTTGGTACTTGTCCTGCTAGACTTGGGATACAGTTTAACAAATCATAAAACTGATCAGAGTTCATGCCAAGCCAAAACTGACACAAATATGCAGGCATAATTAAAATATTTGAGAAATCTATATGGTAATAGGCAGCTCGCTGCATCATATTCATAATTGTGTCGAATTGACTACCGGTAAAATCTCTTAACTGGGAAGATAATTCGCTCCAACGGCCATGATTCAGGTGGTGACGACAGATTCGTGCTGCCGGTGGCACATACAATTTATAATTAAGTAATAAAAGATTCTTTATAGATGAGGGTATCAGTAAACGTTCTGTTTCAAAACAATTAACAAATATACAATGATTGGATGTGCTAGCGGCACGCTTATACGTAGAAGATATATTTGTTGAATTTGATCTAACTTGGTGTGTAGTGTGTAGTGTAACAGTGTGTAGGTTTTGTTGTGGAAGAGGGGGTGGCTCAGGAATATTGAGATCCCCACTTGGTCCAGTATCTGACAGACCAGGGCGATTGGAGACGTGCTGATCATGACGTTCACTTCTCTTACAGCTGATCTCCAGCAAGCAGCACATACTCTTTCCAATCTTGAGATCTAAAAAATAACATGATTAAACATGTAATACAAAATATTTCACAATAGGTTATAAGCTTGATAAATGTTTGTGATGTAACTGTTAGGAACATATGATAATGGTCGGGCAATAATTGTGTCAAAAGAGATAATATTATCTAATACCTACAACATTATTTATTTGTGAAAGCTTCACTTATCGGGACTCAATATAATAAACACATCTAATAATAGTATTATCACAATCAACTATAGAAGATTGGAAAAAAGTAGAACATTAAAAAGAATTTGATTTTTTTTTATATAGCAACATAAATAAAAATATTTACCAAATGCAGCGGAACACGTCTAACTAAAATGTTTCTCTCTTGTCGATCTTGTCTTACAGGATATGTTCTAGTTGCACGTAGAATAGAATTGCCACAAGAAAAACATAATTTTCTATGACCAAAAGCCCACTTATATCCGAGAGCAGTTTTGGGACATGGTAAGGATGGTGTTGATGAAATGTAAGGAAAATGAAAATATTATTATGTTAGGAGATTTTAATGGAAGGGTTGGGGTGAAGAGGTCTGGTTATGAAAGGATATTAGGAACGTTTGGCGATGAAAGAATAAATGAGAATGGTGAAGACCTTCTCACGGTATGTGTGGAAAAGAATCTTTTTGTGGCGAACACTTTCTTTCGCCATAAGAGGATTCACATGTATACATGGGAAAGAGGGGATGATAGAAGCATGATAGATTTTATAATTGTGGATGAAAGAATGAGGAGCGCAGTAGTAAATACAAGGGTTTACCGGGGGTCCAACGTAGGGACGGATCATTACTTGATCTTATGCCGAATTAATGATCTATTCAGACGTTGGCGGCATCGGACATCGGTGTCTACCACTGCGTTACAGCGTATAAAAATAGAGAGGTTACAAGATGAAGGTGTAAAAGAGAAGTATAAATGCAGACTGAGGAAAAAAAAGGGGGTTGAATGAATTATGTATGAATGATTTAGAATTGAAGACTGTATGGAATAATATTAAGAAAGCTTTGGTGGATGCAGCCACCGAAGTATATGATGTAAGTAAGAGATCGAATGAAAGGAAAAGTAATACCTTGTGGCGGGATGATGAGGTACAGATGGAAGTTGAAGCAAAGAAGAGAGCATGGCTAGATTTACAAGCAACTAAAGCTGGTAATTCTGGCGGTATGAATTATGAGATTGAAAGAAAAAAGGCAGACTTTAGACGTATAAATAAGAGAGTAAAAGAAGTTGTTGAAAGGAAAAAGCAAGAAAAGAGAGAAAAAAATGATAGAAGGATATCTGATAACTTACAGGAAAATATTAAAATGTTCTGGAAGCTCTTAAGAACTGCCAGGGGAAATTCAAAACAGCCTAGAATGAATGCTATACGAGACGAGAATGGCTGCAGGTTGAATGATGAAGTTTCGAATTTAAAGAGATGGAAGGAATACTTTGAAAGCGTGCTTAAGAGTGAAGAGTCGTCTGAAATAAGTGAAATAGAAATTCCGGAAGAAGAGGAGAGGGGTAGGGAGATAATTGTAGATGAAATAATGAAAGCAATGAAAAACATGAAAGCAGGTAAGGCAGCCGGATATGATAGAGTATTACTCGAAATGCTAAGGGCTAGTGAGGGTGTGGTTGCAGGGCTGCTGTACACCTTGTTTAATTTATGTTGGGAACTGAAGCGGGTACCGGAAGACTGGTGCAAAGCCGTTATAGTCCCAATAAATAAGGGAAAGGGGTCGCAGCAGGACTGTAAAAACTACCGTGGTATCAGCTTGCTTAGCATTGTGGGTAAACTGTATGCTAAGGTGTTAATTGAAAGAGTTATGGAAGAAAATGATGGAAAAATTTGGGATGTGCAAGCTGGATTTAGAAAGGGGATGGGGTGTACGGATCAAGTCTTTTCCATGCGCATGATAGCGGAGAAGAAAGTTTTTTGTGCGTTCATGGACTTGGAAAAGGCTTATGACAGAGTGGACAGGAATGTGTTATGGCAAACACTGAACTCATTTGGGTTGAGCGCTGGCTTGATACAGGCATTAAGGTCTCTTTATAGGGACTCTAGTGCTTGTGTCAGGATCAACGGGATCTACTCGGACTGGTTTGGCATTCATAAAGGTGTCAGACAGGGATGTGTGGCTTCCCCGTGGCTGTTTATACTATTTATGGACAGTTGCTTGCAAACTTTGAAAGTTGAAGAAGGTGGGTTGAGAATGGGTGAGTCAACCGTCAAATGCCTTTTGTACGTCGATGATCAAGATATATTTGCATCGTCGGCGGCCGAGTTGCAAATGATGGTTACTTTAATGAATTGGTCATTGAAAGAAAGGGATATGAAAGTGAACGCAAATAAGACGAAAGTGATGGTTTTTGAAACAGAAGAAAGTAAAACTTTATGTGAAATAAGAATAGAAGGGGAGTTGATTCAGCAAGTGGATGAGTTTGTATATTTGGGATGTTTATTTAGCAGGGATGGTAGATATGATAAGGATAAAGAACGACGAGTGAACGCAGGAAATGGAGTGAATGGGGCTCTACACGCTATTATGAGGAGTCAGAATGTGTCAAATAAGGCACGTATGGCAATTCATAATGCTGTGTTAGTCCCTACTTTAATGCATGGTAGTGAAAGTTGGGTCTGGCAGAGGAACCATGAGAGTAGAATAAATGCTGTAGAAATGCGTTCCTTAAGGAGTATGCTAGGGTTGAATCTGAATAACAGGGTGAGAAATAGTGTGATAAGAGAAAGTGTGGTTTGCAAGATGACGTTGTGACAAGGATTAAGAAAGGAATGCTTCGGTGGTTTGGTCATGTAGAAAGAATGAACGAGGAAACAGTGACAAAGCAAATTTATGTTGCAGAAGTGAACGGCAGGATCGGGAAGGGACGCCCTAGACGTAGGCTTCTAGACCAAATCGGCGATACATTAAAAATGGGCCAGATTAGGAGTACCCTTAACCGAAGAGCGTGTATGCGTAGATATATGGATGTAAAAGAGGCGAGAGAGGTGTGTCAGGATCACGCCAAATGAAGAACGAAGTCCGTAGTCTCTGCCTACCCCTCTGGGTGACAGGCGTGAGTGTTTATGTATGTATGTATTTATGTATTAAAATTTTCACCCTTCTACGATCAACCCCTATTTTTTAATCGCGATTTTTAAAAGTAAAAACTATTTCCTATAAATAATGTGTTACGGCATGCAGCTGCCTAGCTAATGGTAGTGTCCTCCTAGGCCCATAGTAGGAAGACCCTACATGCAGATACAGGTCGGGCTTTAGGCCAAAGTGGAAGTTTCTAATTGAAATAAACGAGGGGAAAGATCACTAAGATAAAGGCACTTACTTGCTTCAGGAGCGGAGACGGTTCACCAAGACCGGCCCGGCTGATGACAGTGTCATGAGTGTATGTGTGCTGATGACAGTGTCATGAGTGTATGTGTGATTGTATGTATGTGTGTGTGGACGTGGCCTAGTCTGGATGACACAATGCCGTCCTGGAGAATGTATGCGCTGGTAGCCTCGGAACTATTCCCCTCTTGAGGCACTCTTCCTGGTTTGTCACGCAATGGGACAGCTACACGTAGAACTTCAGAGGTAAATCACTATTATAGTTGCACAATTAATTTAACAGAGTTAGTAAGTCCTAATGAACGATACGGGTTCTCACAACGATTTACATGGGTTGATACTTTCGTAACAAATTAGGCGCGAAAAACAGACGTCAGTATAGATCGCAAAGAATTTTACAATGACTGTCGAGAAGTCCGTCCGATCCCGCTGCGGAATGCGGCCGGGTGGGGGCGGGTGACCTCGCTATCGAGGCTACGCGCGCACGTTAAAGAATACGTTTCGAAGGTATAATATTATTGCCTAAACAAACCCCCGCCCCGGACATAAGGCATTATGTCCGCGAGTAGATTGGCAAACGGGACAAGGTCGCGACGGCACGTTGCAAGACCGAATCTCCGACCAAAACCTCGGGCACTCTAGGCACCCCATCCGCTCCATACGACAACTTAACAATGCGCCCATGGCGCCAATACAAAGGTCGAGCGTTTGGTTCTTTAACCAACACGAGGTCTCCCACCCGAGGAGGCTCCGTCTTGTCAGACCACTTAATGCGCTGCTGCAAAAGATGTAGGTACTCCAGAGACCATCGGTGCCAAAAGATCTGAGTCATCTGTTGCAGCAGGGCAAACCTGCTAAGCCGCGAAGCGCTCGTTTCCCTGAAGGGGTACTCTGGCAGAGCGTTAAGAGGCTGGCCAATCAGGAAGTATCTCGGGGTTAGAACTTCCAAATAATTCGGGTCGGAGGAGAGGGGACAGAGGGGCCGAGAGTTGAGTACAGCCTCAATTTTACAGAATACAGTGGCGAGCTCCTCAAATGTCAAAATAGCTTCACCAATAACGCGACGAGTATGCGTTTTTGCCACTTTAACCTCTGCCTCGAAAATAACGCCCCAGTGGGGATACGCCGGAGGGTCGAATTTCCACTGGATGCCCCCTTTTGACATAGCATTGCCTAAATAAGTCCAGTGGCTAGACACAAACTCGACGACCTCCTTTAGATACCTATCCGTGCCCTTATAATTCGTTCCGCAATCCGACCGGATCAAGTCCGGCAACCCGCGCCGCGATACGAAACGGCCAAGCGTGGCCAAGAAGGCTTCCGTGCTGAGGGCGCTTACAAGTTCCAAGTGAACGGCTTTTGTGGAGAGGCACACGAAGACGCAAAGATAGGCCTTATGCGAACGCGCGTTACGAAGGTTAGAGGACTTGACGAGGAAGGGGCCAGCAAAGTCGGTTCTAACTCCAGCAAATGGTCGGATGGCCTTGACGCGGTCGGGCGGCAAGTCACCCATGAGGGGCTGCGATATGGTGGCCTTCAGTTTATAACAGGATATGCACTTAAAGATGACGCTCCGGATGATACGTCGGCCAGCCAAAATCCAAAACTCCCGCTGTAAAATAGCCGAAAGAGCGTTGCACCCAGCGTGGGCCTTCTTAACATGGTGGTGGGCTACCAGCAACCGGACCAGGGCGCCATCCTTAGGGAGCAGCAACGGGTGTCGAGCCCCGTACGGCAGTTGAGAATTTTTTAAACGTCCGCCAACGCGCAGCATCCCCGCGTCACCCAGAAAGAGGTTCAGGCGGGCCAGGGCGCCCTTGATAACGGAGCCACGCTTCAAGTTTTCAATGACGGGCTCAAATTGCTCCGTTTGGACCATACGGGTCCAGTGCATCAAAGCTTCACGACGCTCGCTAGGGGACAAAACGCTATCAGAGAGTCGGTTGGATGGGTATCTCGAATTGCGGACAAAGGGGCGCAACCAAGCAGTAACTCCCAAGAGCTTATCAAGGGAGCTGTACCGTTCCAGAAGAGAGAGATCCCGAGTGGGCTTATCCTTGCCCACTCCTACTCGGGCTCGTAGGCCCGGCAATTCGGTAGGTTCGGAGTAATTGCCCGGGGGCCAGAATGACTGAGACCCAGATAACCAACCGGGACCCCACCACAGTGGGTAGTCAACCAGCGATGGGTCCTCACAGCCGCGAGAAGCGCAGTCCGCGGGATTCATTTCCCCTGGGACATGTCTCCAGTTGAGAGAAGTCTCAGAACTCTGGATTTGAGACACGCGGTTCCCCACAAAGACCTCAAGATTGTGAGGTGCAGCTCGGAGCCAACAAAGTACTATCTCACTGTCCGACCATGCGTAGACGCCCGTAATGTCGATTACAGGCTTCAAGGAAGAGTGAACGTGGTTGAGGAGTCGCGTGAGGAGAGCGGCACCGGACAGTTCCAATTTAGGGATAAATAAGCGGGACCTAATGGGAGCAACCTTGCTTTTAGCGAGTACGAGATGGACGGCAGTATGACCAGAGGAACTCACCGTCCGCAAATATACGACAGCAGCATAGCCCTTCTCAGAGGCGTCGCAAAACCCATGTAGGGTAGCCCGACATTTCCCGGGGGGAAGGAAGCACCTTGGCATGGAAACCCGGTTGATATCCGGAAGGGAGGAGAGCATGGAGAGCCACTCTCGCAAGAGGACTCCGCTAATAGGCTCGTCCCAACCCAACCCGGACATCCAGAGCTTTTGAAGAAAGCACTTAGCTAAAAAGATGACCGGGGTGATCCACCCATTAGGGTCGAAGGTGCGGGCTACGGTGGACAGCACGAAGCGTTTGGTCCATGCTTTGGGCGGTGGGTCAAGTTTTACTCTATATGTAAAGGTGTCCTGAACAGGCTGATATTGAATGCCCAGCACAGTCAACAAATTAGGATTCTCAGGGTGCTCGAACAGATGAGGGTCTTGTTGATCCTCTCCTGGGAGGTCCTTCAAAATATGAGGGGAGTTCGACAATCACTTGCGCAACTCATAGCCTCCGGACTTCAGGATGGCAATTAATTCGTCTCGCAAGACCAGAGCCTCCTCGACGGTGGAAGCGCCCGTACAAATGTCGTCCATGTAGACCGAAGTCTCCAAAATAGAAGCTCCTCGAGCGTATCTTAGGCGCTCTCGCCGAAGCTGAGCTGCGCTGGGCTACCAGCTCAGTCCGCAAGCAACGAATTAGTAGCTTATGTGACGGCATCCCCACTAAATACAATAACAAAATAACAAATACAGTTCCTATCAATCAAGTTAGATAGAATTACACAATTATTAATCGAGTTAGATAGAAATTACACAATTATTAAATACAAGTTAATACGAAAAAACACAAATCAAATTAGCACGTAACAACCCTAGTACGATCTACAATTATCCCATTACGTGACAGCCTTATGTATCTAATCAAAATACTTCGCCTCAACAATTCTCGCTTGTTACCTACGGGCGTGGCGTTAGCAAACTACCTCCTAACAACAGAAAAAAAGTGAGCCACAATGCAACAAGAAAGAATTATTATTTATATTAATTATTATTATATTAATTTTACGTATTACGGCCGGGCGTGATTGTAGACACAATCAACCACGCTCTGCTACCAAAATGTTACGGCATGCAGCTGCCTAGCTAATGGTAGTGTCCTCCTAGGCCCATAGTAGGAAGACCCTACAGGCAGATACAGGTCGGGCTTTAGGCCAAAGTGGAAGTTTCTAATTGAAATAAACGAGGGGAAAGATCACTAAGATAAAGGCACTTACTTGCTTCAGGAGCGGAGACGGTTCACCAAGACCGGCCCGGCTGATGACAGTGTCATGAGTGTATGTGTGCTGATGACAGTGTCATGAGTATATGTGTGATTGTATGTATGTGTGTGTGGACGTGGCCTGGTCTGGATGACACAATGCCGTCCTGGAGAAGGTATGCGCTGGTAGCCTCGGAACTATTCCCCTCTTGAGGCACTCTTCCTGGTTTGTCACGCAATGGGACACCTACACGTAGAACTTCAGAGGTAAATCACTATTATACGAGTAGTTGCACAATTAATTTAACAGAGTTAGTAAGTCCTAATGAACGATACGGGTTCTCACAACGATTTACGCGGGTTGATACTTTCGTAACAAATTAGGCGCGAAAAACAGACGTCAGTATAGATCGCAAAGAATTTTACAATGACTGTCGAGAAGTCCGTCCGATCCCGCTGCGGAATGCGGCCGGGTGGGGGCGGGTGACCTCGCTATCGAGGCTACGCGCGCACGTTAAAGAATACGTTTCGAAGGTATAATATTATTGCCTAAACATAATGTATATGGCCAAACAACGTTTGCAGGGTCAGCTAGTCATCCATAAATTCCTTAATATTATAATAACCCTTTTTACTTTTTACTTTAACTTACTTTATTCAAGTTTTTGAATTTTGAGCAGGTTTTGTATATTTTCTGGGATTTTGTTAAGTTGTGTGTATATTGTGTGTAAGTGTGTGAGTGTGATGTATTAAGTTAATGCTCTCATTGAATAATATCAGTTTCTTTTCGTCGGTTTTGGATTGGTTATCAACTTATCGTGGTCGCCAGCGAAGACTTAAGTTCAATCAATAGTCTTTCTCTGATTAGTCTGATCTTGCTACTGGCGTTCCACAAGGCAGAATTCTTTCTCCTTTATTATTTTCTATTTTTATAAATCTCATAACTTTAATTTCAAATGCTCCTACCATCTGTATGCTGACTATTCACACCTGTACGCTCGGATTGATCCAGCAGAGGTTAACTCTGCGATTGAAATTTTAAATCTAGATCTTCAGGCCATCTGCTACTGATGCACAAGTTATGGAATTGCTGTCAATCCTACTAAATGTCAAACCATAATTTTCGGTAGCCCTCGTCGTCTAGCTAAATTAGATTTCAATTCACTGGAGCCTATTGTTTACAATAGCACAAATATTCCTCTTAGACATGTAGTTAAAGACCTGGGGTTGATGATTGATGCTAACTTAAGTTGGCAATCTCAGGTAGCTGAAATAAGCGGGAGAGTGACAATCACCCTGCGTGGCCTTTATCGTTTCAAGAATTACCTTCCAACCGAGGCTGTTGAACACTTGTTTTACCGGTCATTGATTATACTGATGTGTGTTACCCTGATGTGAGTCAAGTACTTCTGTGCAAATTGGATCGTTTGTTAAATAATTGCATCCGTTTTATTTTAATACGATCATGTATCCTTATATCGTTCTAAGCTTAAATGGCTCCCTACCCATAAGCGTAGATGCATCAGAATTCTTCGCACGCTATTTTCCATCCTATATGATCCATGCACTCCCCAATACCTGAAATGCAAGTTTCACTATTTGGGTTCTTCCCACGATCGTAACCTGAGATCTTCCGAGGGAACTACTTTATGTGTTTTTCCTCGCCGTACTAAATTTATGTCTCAGTCTTTCGCCGCTGAGGATATAAGGCTATGGAATAAATTACCTCTTCGTATCAGGAAACTGACTTCTGTTGCAGCCTTTAAAATAATGGTGACTGACCACTACCTTTCGTCTTTCAGCAACTGACCTTCTTATCTAAATGTTTCTGCATAAGTATATTATAAATTACTTAAGTTGTTTTGTATAATATGTTTGTATGTAAGCATGCTTAAAATGTATGTATTGTTTAAAATTATGTATGTTTATGTATCATGTATAGAGTATATTATTTAGGATATTTGTAGTTATAAATACTTATTTTTGTATTTACAAGTATAGTATGTGTATGTTTATATTTACATTCACATATATATTCACAAGTTTTTATGGCACTTGCTTAATTTTCTCTGCTTAGCTTGTGGTTGACTGGTAGAGAATGCCTAAAGGCATTAAGTCCACCAATTGTACATCTTAAGCTAAAGGTTTTTAAATAAAAAATAAATAAATATAACAATATTGAGAACACAATAAAATATGTTCTCAATTAGCAAGTAACTTTCTATGGGTGTAAGTGTTGATCTTTTACAAAATTGATTTATAAAGTATTTCTTATCGTTAAAATAAATAAATATATTGCTACATGACTATTACAATGACTGTTTTTCATTAACATGCATTACCTATCTACGGACTTCATATGCTTGCACATGTGACGGCGCTGTCGGTGCGCTACAAGCAAAAAACATCGCCGCCTAAATCACGCTATCAAAATTCCGAAACACTGCGGTATATGTAGAATAGCTCCAAATTATCACATGGAGCGTTGGCCGTTCCGCGGGCTGCCTACCTTGTCAGTGGGAGATTTCCCTTTTTTCCTTACGAGCCGTGGTTAGTGCTCGCTGTAAATTTCACAGCGACAGCGAGCAACCCCGGTTCGATCCCTGTCAGCACCGATGAAATTGTTAATTGCATTTTTATGTGTGTGCTTAGATTAAAATAAAATATACAACCTGTGTGTGTGTCATGTGAATGAAAACATCGTGAGGAAATCTGCATGTCTGAGAAATAACAAAAAAAAGTTTTCGAAGACATGTAAATGTGAAGTTCGCCAGTACGCATTGAGGCAGCGCGGCGGACATTTTCTTGCACTAAAACCCCCTCAGAAATGAGGGCAGGCCCGTGCCCAGCAGTGGGATGAATATAGGCTTTAAGTTTAACTTTTACTTAGCCAAACACATAAGAATATATTCTACAGGTATGTATTTTTCATTTAGTTTTCTTACGTCGAACTCAGTACGATATCTAAACAGGCGAATGTCAATGGCTCGGTTTGTTCGCCTATTGTGAAATTGCGACTAGCACTTAGCTCTTGAGCTAGTACGGCTCAGAGATTTATTTTAATTGGAAATAATCTGAAAAGCGCAATAAATGTAGCATATTTATTGAAGCGAGTGATCTTAGATCGATAAGTCTAACGACTACACTACCTACAGATGCAAATCCTATTTTTAATATGGCACGGGTGTGCTGAGGTATAACATTTTAATAAATAATCTTCGCCGTTAGTATTGCAGCGCTAAGGATGTTTGTACTTAGGCTTTTGTCACACTAGTGTAACTAAACATAGACGAGTATATTACGTAAACAGCTGTGAAACCACAAACACACAATTAAAATTAAATACATGCATAAAATTGTAACACATATTTCTATAGCCTATATGTCGCAGCCAACTAGCTTAATTAGCCTTTAAGTTAATAGCCTAGACATTATATTATGGCATGGTCACACTATTAATTTAATTCAACGAGACGGGCGCTGGTCTGTGCCTATTAAGCGCTAAGTGCTATATTATATACGTGTACGCGGCTTCGACATGTACTTTCAAACGTAAAGATTAACTGCGATTGACAACCCGCTTACCAAGCTTGGCAACTATGGAAAAAATTGAGGCAATTTACGAGCCCCCCACATAAATGCCTTATATGTAGCCTATATTCAGAAGTGGACTTTAAAGGCTGTAACGAAAACTATAAAAAATAAAATTACATGAATAACCATTATTTTAATTGTTGTCTTTTGTTTATAGAATAAGGGTGACAAACGAGCACACAGTCACAGAACACAGATAGGAAATGAACGCTGAGGCCCATAGACATATACATTTATCCTCGATTAAGAATCAAAATGCGGATGCGTTGTCACCCCTGAGGACTAAGATGGTATGCCTCGTTTCCAGTATAAAGGGTCTCCGGTTCTCTACACTCACTATATGAAACACAACAGCATTAAGCTGCTATTTTACGCTGGTATTCTGTGAGAGCGTGGTCGAGCCGAGCCATTCGTGCTTCAACTATACCAGTAATATAGCTGTAGCATGGCTCTACGACGTAAGGATGATTTTCTTAAATTAGAATAACTCCACAATAACGCTAATATAATACAAGCCTTATGTTATAAGATACAGGTATAATATTGTTGGCCTTTCTATGCTTTGAACTGAAGAAGGATGCTTGTGTGCATTATTGCGTCAATGTAAGTTTGCTGCAATAATACACTTGACGTTTTCTTATATTCTTTTAAACTTTGAAATAAATAAGGATTTAATAAATATCATATAGCAGACTCGCTCATATTGCAACACTGACTGGGTGGCATACTAGGCAAAAATTTTCAAAATTATTTGAGGTAAATAAAGGAGGAGGTAAATAAAGAGTATTTAAATGTACGAGTTTTAATAGTGGTTATCACCCCACAACAGAGAAGCGAATTCTACAGTGTACAATCACAAGATAGCTGCATGACTCTACCACGTGAAAATTGGTGAGATTAGAAGAATACAATGCACACTCGTGCAATATCATCTTGCCCTGCCCAAATGGCTAGTATCCGTAGAGACGGGCTACTTTGACGGCAATTTGCTTTTTAATGTTGTCAGAGTGTTTTGTTTCACGGATATTTTCGAAGAAAAACTTTTGATTTAACCTTTGTGTAAAGACTTCAGAATCATTTATTTTTACTAAAGAAAACTTATTCAATAAAAATTTGATAAAAATATTTAACCTGATTTTTAAAAATCCTGCATAAATTTCTAAGTACCTACATTTCTGCGAACTCCAATGAATGCGCAACGTAAGTAAGTAGTTTCTCAATATAGCATTTAAGTAGTTGGAAGCTTTTACTTCTCAGGCAATGTAAAGTTTACAAAATAACTTTGCAGTAAAATCATTTCATTTTATTTATGAACTGAACCAGTACCTGTGTTTGTTATTAATTAATTAAATAGAGAGGTTATTCAGTTTATTTACACAGTACTAGCTGGTATCCGGCTCGTTGCTGCCGCAGAAGAAATACTCGTAATTGTGAAGAAAAGATCGTTTTGAATTTGGAAGAGTTATATTTTTTAATAATACATTTATTGAAAATGAATGATATATAACTTACAAATAATGTCGGTACGATACGCGCGCTACCTTCTGTGAGTTAATTCGTCTTTCACGCCGCAAAGGGGTGAACTCGATGTTTTTAAAAGTATATATATGTCATACTCGCTCTAAAATGGCAATACAAAAGTCAGGTAATTGCCTGACTCGCGTTCAGTCGGGCACTCGCGTCGCGACTATACCTTCTACAGCTACAGCGCGTAAATCTTCTAGTTATTCGTGGTAAAAATGCCTTCCTGTTTTTAGGTTGTACACAAATTACACTGCAACTGTTAGAGACAAGAAAAACATCTCATTAATATTTTGAATATAGATGTTTTGTTCATAATTGGTTTTATTATTTTAACACTAACCGCTAGTGTAAACTTTGACGCTAGCTCGCTAGTGTGTTAATTTTCCATATCGGTATGTCACGCGCTCGCGCCAATGAGCACTCGGCAGCAATCAATAAGCAACTAATGATGTATATTCATCTTTTTCTAACGATAGGTATACCCTATCAATTGCCTCTTTTTGTTAGCGCAACGTGTCATAATAAATAACTGTACGTAGATATAGTACTAACTGCGCCACTATAAAATACATTGAGTTATACAAGACTAGAGGAGCAAACCATATTACCGCGCGTAAAAAAAGTGAAGCCACTATCTAACCGCGAGGACGTAGCTTTGAAACCACGAAACCTTTTTAAGTAAACATATATCTGTCTCACTTACACAAGTCGCGAATTAGATAAAGATAGGCACACAAACATGCAGTGACGGGTTGGTATTGCCTACTATATGAAATTTTACCCAAAAATAAGCAATAAAAAGGAGTTTTTCATTTTAAATATGTATCTTTGCTTATCCGATGAATAAAAGTATACATTATGAAATGAAAGATATTTTTAATATCTTTTATTGTACTGATAAATCAAACAAAAAAAATCAAGTAAAAAAATCAATTTTGCGTTTCTTAACCAAGAAGATCTGAGTTTGAAATATGCATCAATTGTGAAAGCATCGGCAAGTCTTTGTCTTCTAAATTTGATCTCATGACATTAGCAACAAAAACTGTGGTTATTAATAAATTTTTAAGATAATACTAAACGGTGTTAATCTGTCGTACTAATCCGCTTAAATAAACTCGGTCGCCATCGCTTTTTGGTCCTAGTTTGTCTTGATTCCGGAAGTGCTTAGAACTAATGAGAGTAGATTTCGAAGGCACCCAGTGAGTCTTCTTTCTCAGCAATCGTATTATTTCCACCCACTTCTTACGGTGTGCTGCATCTTTAGGTACCCTGCAAAATTATTATTATAAAATAGGTAATAAAATATAATTAATAGATATATAGATCTCTAGAATATTCTAAAATAAGAATAATTAATGCCTTTGTATAAAACTTGAAACATGGTTTTTATTACAATTTTCAAAATATTTAAAATCAGGGCTAACAAGATAACTTATTCCATAAATTATATAGTCGTGTAGTGTAATGTGAGAAAATTGCAAAGGAAGAAAAGTGGCAACATTGAAGCCAAATTGCAATATTCGATATTTTATTTCATTTTTTTTTTGTTTTTTACGTTAATATGAAAATATAAACTAAAACTTACGTGTGGAAAGTGATTCCGCTTGATTAATTATGTTTTTGTGACCTTGAATCGCATTCTTTCATTACGCATTTACCCATTTTTTTGTCGTGAATCCTTCGGCTCAACTCGGTCAGCGTCGCATTGAACACTGAACCGACGTCAGCTGGGCATATGGCTGTGGCCATATGTGAAGTGGCAACGCGTAGGCGCGGCAATTACTTATCTAGTATAACATATAAATCAATGATAAAATACAATAATGTTAGTGTGTAACCTGTCTATGTTTTTTAATACGTCTTTGGGTGAACCTCTATTTTTCAAAAAATCACAGGAGAGCAAGAAAACGTTTATTATTCACCGATTACTAGCTTTTTTCATCAGAAAATTATTTGTAGTTTTCCATTAAGTCTAGCGACGAATTGTACTATGGCTATAATCTCCGCGCAAGTGCAAGCAATAAGTTGACAAAGTTTTACCGCAATCTGATGAACGGTATGCAGCGCATAAAGTACGAACAAACAAACATTAATGTTTATATATTAAGATGACATATAAATAATAGATGTACAAGTCTATGGGTCACAACATCTACTTACGACCTTTGCCACGCTTACTTCTATCATCATCATCATTACCGCCTATCGAATAAGCTTCCCCAAAGGTTGCCTTTCAGTGGGGATATTTGCCATAGTTGCCACGCTTGCCAAGCGGGTTGGCAATCGCATTTTTAGTCGTTATTAGGAAAACTCTGCTGCTCACCTCTTGATTTGTTTACGCAACCACGGGATGACATGAGGTAGCGACTATTCTCACACCGCTACTACGCGGTAAACGGTTATCTTCTATGTAAGAAATCATTACCCTTCAAAACTAAAATCATTAGAAGTTTGGTATTACTTTAAGCTTAACATACATCAAGAATTAATTATAAATCAAAGCTATAATAAATTTGAATTGTTATAAAACAAATATACATATTTTCATGTGACCCGGCGAAGCAAATCCATCACTATAGTATCATACGTTCCACGGGTTACTACACCCGTAGTAGAGTTGTCACTTTTGAAAATAATGTAAATTCATTGTTAAGGTGGAAAAAACGAGTTCTTATAGTGTATAAAAATAATGTGTTATCTTTTTAAAATAAATATATTGTTAGATACTATTTACTTTTTTTTAAAGTATGAGGGTGACAAACGAGCGCACAGTCCACTTGATTTTAAATAGTCGTTGTGGCCCATAGATGTCTATGGTAGTATATTCGTACTCGAGGATATCTGTACGTAGATGTCTACGTACAGATATCCTCGACTACGAATCAAAATGCAAATGCGTTGCCACCCGTGAGGACTAATATGGAATGCCTCGTTTCTAGTAAAAGGGGTCTCCGGTTCCCTACACGCACCATACAAAACACAGCAGCGTTAAGTTGCTATTTTACGCTGGTATTGTGACAGCGTAGTCCTTTCCCGGTCGAGCTGACCTTTTTTGTGCTGCAACTACACTTCTAATATAGCTGCACTATACTCGTATTATTATTGGAACGAAGTTCTTTGTCGGACAGTACGTATTTGGCGGATGGGGGCTAGGCGAGAAAAAGTGTAAGAGTTTTCCGTCACGACCCCTTCTGACGTAGTGTAGACGGCCTTGGAGGCTATAAAGAAGAGAGGAATAATATCTATCTCGCTTGCACTTTTTCTTATCTTTCCATGAAAGAAGTGTGGCGGGTGGAAGGAAAAGGGGAGATCTCCCGCCGGGCAAGATGTTCTGCCCGGGAAGCGGCCAACGCTCCGAGTTGCAGTTCGGAGCTATTCTATATATTATACTGCTTTAACCTCAGAATTTTGTTAGCGCTATTTAGGCTTCGATATGATTCGCTTGTGGCGCGACGACACCGCCGCCACAGAAGTATTATTTTATTTTAAATGACGCTTCATTTAAATCGATCGATAATATGTTAATCAATAATAATATATTAGAAGCGTCAGTAGCCTAATGGCAGGGCGCGGACCGCGAACTAAAAAGGTCGTGGGCTCGAATCCGCCATTCGACTACTGTCATGAACCACTTCTAACACAAGCATTTTAAGCTTACTAAAAGGGGTTTAAGTGAATATTAGTAATGTTTAATAGCATTACTAGTATTTAAAAAATAAGAAAAAAATACTTCGAAAGGAGCTTCGTTCCAACCGAAGGTTCCACGACGCTCACGCATGCATTTATATATTATATTATATTATTGCATTGTGTTAAACATTAGTTTTAAGTGCTAAATATTTCCTTTTGACGTGAAACGTCTTCAAAATTACACCGAAACATATACATAAAAGTGAACCGTGGTTTGATCAGATGCTATCCATATTAACTAAAATAAGGGCTAATTTTCTTAAATTCAGGCAAATCAAAACCCTACATAAGATAAAACAAAGTCGTTTCCCGCCGTCTGTACGCTTAGTTCTTTTAAACTACGAAACGGATTCTGATGCGGTTTGCATCAGAATCCGTTTCATAGAATCAAGAGACCGAAAGATTCAATAGAACAATTTATATGTATAATACACGCATATTATATATTATATAATTCTTCTGTCCGTGTGTATGCGACCGAACTCCTTGACCTTATGATTAGAGAACGGTTTAGATTCACAATTAGATCTGGTAAGTGACGTTGTTGTCGATATCCAGAAATCGACCGTACGAACTCGCGACGGTTCGCTAGTTTTTAACTAAAGTACTTCTGCGTACAGCCTAGAATGAATGCGATACGAGACCAGAATGGCTGTATTCTGAATAACGAAGTTTTGAGTTTAAGGAGATGGAAGGAATACTTTGAAAGCGTTTTTATGAGTGGTGACACATTTGAATTAAATGAAATAGAAATTCCGAAAGAAGAGAAAATAGATAGAGACATAAGTATAGATGAAATAATGAAAGCAATGAAAAGTATGAAAGGAGGTAAGGCAGCCGGATATGATAGAGTATCACTCGAATTGCTAAGGGCTGGAGAAGGAGTGGTGGCAGACCTGCGGTGCACCTTGTTTAATTTATGTTGGGAACTTAACCGGGAGACTGGTGCAAAGCCGTGATAGTCCCAATATATAAAAGTAAAGGATCACAGCAGGTCTGTAATAACTACCGTGGTATCAGCCTTCTTAGCATTGTGGGAAAACTGTATGCTAAGGTACTAATTGAAAGAGTTATGAAAGAAACAGATGGAAAAATATGGGATGTGCAAGCGGGATTTAGAAAGGAAATGGGATGTACGGATCAGGTCTTTTCCATGCGCATGGTCGCGGAGAAGTATTTGGCCAAACACCAAAAAGTTTTTTTGTGCGTTCGTGTACTTGGAAAAGACTTATGACAGAGTGGACAGGGACATGTTATGGCAAACACTGAACTCATTTGGGTTGAGCACTGGGTTGATACAGACATTGTAGTCTCTGTATAGGGACTCTAGTGCTTGTGTTAGGATCAACGGGGCCTACTCGGACTGGTTTGGCATCCATAAAGGTGTCAGACATGGCTATGTGGCATCACCGTGGCTGTTCAACCTATTTATGGACAGTTGTTTGGAAAATTTGAAAGTAGAAGATTGCGGGTTAAGAATTGGTGAGCTAACCGTCAAATGCCTTTTGTACGCCGCTGATCAAGTCGGCCGAGTTGTAAATGATGGTTACATTAATGAACAGGACATTAAAAGAAAGGGAATGAAAGTGAACGCAAGTAAGACGAAAGTGATGGTGTTTAAAAGAGAAGAAAGTAAAACGATATGTGAAATAAGAATAGAAGGGAGTTGGTCGGGCAAGTTGATGAATTTGTGTAATTGGGATGTGTATTTAGCAGGGATGGTAGATATGATAAGGATATAGAACGACGAGTGAACGCAGGCAATAGAGTGAGTGGGGCTCTACACCCTATTGTGAAAAGTCAAAATGTGTCCAAAAAGGCACGAATGGCAATTCACAATGCTGTGTTAGTCCTTACTTTAATGTATGGTAGTGAAAGTTGGGTGTGACAGAAGAAGCACGAGAGTAGAATAAATGCTGTAGAAATGCGGTCATTAAGGAGTATGTTAGGGATAAATCTGAATGACAGAGTGGGAAACTGTGTGATAAAAGAAGAGTGTGGTTTGCAAGATGATTTTGTGACCAGGATTAAGAAAGGAATGCTTCGGTGGTTTGGTCATGTAGAAGGAATGAATGAGAAAAGAGTGACAAAGCAAATTTATGTTGCAGAGGCAGAGTCGGGAAGTGACGCCCTAGGCGAAAGTTTATCGATCAAATTGGCGATATATTAAAAATGGGCCAAATCAAGAGTACCTTTAACTGACGAGCGTGTATGCGTAGGTATATGGATGTGGAGGAAGCGAGAGAGGTGTGTCAGGATCGTGCTAAATGGAAGTCCTCTGGGTGACAGGCGTGAGTGTTTATGTTTTTTTTTACTTCTGCGTAATTTTATGTTCTCATGAAGTATGCAATACGGTGATCTATTTGTTACCAGCTGTACACAACGCCAGGCCCAGCCATAGATTATTAAAATAGTCATAATAAGGAAATAGAAATAATTTTATAAAAATCTTCACCCATATCATAAAGTCAAAACAATTATTTGTGGACCATTCCTTGTTTTTTCCAAAACTCGAACACGTAGCTCGCAACGTCACAGCCAAACGCTTCGCCACTGCGTATAAAAGCGTAAATATTATTTTATCTGTAAATCTTTTAATAAAATATCAACTATTATCCTAAATGTTTTTCGTTACCGTTTTATACCCAGTAATTGAATTTATGGTCCGTCAACTGTTTCAAACCACTTAAAGGCGCACTTAACAATTTAAAACTCAGTTACGTCCGACGTCCGATGTTTTAGCGGCACTTTACGTTTTAAAATAATTGCCCAAATGCAAGAACAATACGAGAATTAGCCAGTCTTAGTCTTGGTCTTGCGCCAATACACCCGGTTTTGGTCTTGGTCTTTGTATTGCGTTGCCAGTCTTGGTCTTGGTCTTGCAGCACGAGTCTCACAAGTTTCGCAGTTACCAATTAGCCTATTGCTATTTATTAAACGTTACTTTAGTTCTTAGAACAACTTAACGGAGTAGGTACATTTTGAGTTTGAATTAACATAGCCATAGTAAAGAGCAACCAAATTAATAAATTCTAAACATTTAATGACAAATTCGAAAAATCAACTGACATCGGGTGGAGTTTGAACCCACGACCTAAGCGATCCGTGCCGATGCTCTAACCAACTGAACTATCTACAGTGTACCACGGCCACGGGAGTCAGTCTGTTTCTTAATAAACGTTTACATTTAATAAGCTTACATGTGCTAAATCATTGTTAAAACATAAAAAACAAATTAGTTAGACATTAACTTGACTGTATTTTAGAGAACACTATCTGTCTAGAAAGAGATTGATAGACCTTCACCTTATATAAAAATAAAAGAGTTATACAATTTGTACAATATGAATAAAAATATGAATAAAAATAAAATACAATACATATTAAATTACATAACAGTAAACAACAGTTTGACATTACTGTTACTTTATCTTAACTCTTTTGACCAAGAATGAATACAAAGTAACCATCTGGCTGACTCGTCACTTAACCTTTTTCTATGTTTTCTAATTACTAATGATGCTTTAGAAAATAATCTCTCTGATCCAGACGGCGAGGGTCATGCGCACAGTTTCTCAAAGTCAATTACGTCCTAATCTTCATCATATTCACATACTTCCTTTTTATTTCATGGTGATTCTAGAGATTTATTCACTGAGTGTAGTATTTTATATTCTTTATAAAGTTCATTATATTTGCGCAGGCTTTCTGTTTTAATTTGCTTCCCCCATAATGTCATGTCAAAAGTCTGAGTCACATGCCTTGGGTCTAAAATTAAAGAGGTAC
The DNA here is from genome assembly GCA_963668995.1 of Parnassius mnemosyne. Classification (NCBI taxonomy): domain Eukaryota; kingdom Metazoa; phylum Arthropoda; class Insecta; order Lepidoptera; family Papilionidae; genus Parnassius; species Parnassius mnemosyne. Next base: position 23,631,314 of record CAVLGL010000082.1, on the reverse strand, counting down.
AATAAATCCAGCTGTTCCTCTTACAAAGTTTAAACATTTTGTCTCAAGCTGCTTGGAAATACAGAATAAGCCTTTCATCTCTTCGGATCTATTAGGTTTCTCATCTAATTGTTTTACCATGATTTAATTTTATCGAGCAGGAGTTTGAATGATACTATGACTAGCAGCGGTAATGTAACAAATTTTTCTCCTCCAACTTTCATTGACAAAAGTTTAAATTTTATCAGAAACTTATGTATTTATTCGAGTATTTGCCACTCACTATCTGTGATTTGAAAATCATTCAATTCGGAGACATAAGTGCACAATATGTTAATGCCAGTTCTCACTTTTAAACCAAATCCAATCATATCATATTGTTGGACAGGCGAGTATGGGATTCAGATTTGATGTCACGCCAGCTTCACAAGCAGACTGAAACTTTCTCTTCAATATCTCACTTCTTTTTATTCTACTGGAAATACTGCGTAATTTTGTTAATGTGAGTCAGGAATATTTGGGGCATATTCTTCATCTGCCTCAGTTTCGTCTTCATAGTCTTCATACTGCTGTTCTTGTCCGTTATTGTCAGTTTATTGCCGGCAAAGCGCCTGCAATTCTCTTGGTGTTGCAGTTATTCATATGCGACGGTAGTCCCCCATCAGGTGAGCCGTATGCTCGTTTGCCTCCTCGGCATTAAAGTTATAAGTTTTCAATAATAAGCTGTTTTACGAAATCCTAACCCTATATGGGTGAAATTTGGTTAAAAGGTTACATGAAAGTCCTATATGTTATTAGTTTTAAATAATAAATACTTGCATAGTCAAGCTTTACCTATATAGCCTCTATATACTTAGGTAGGCCTATTGCATATGGAAGAATTTCATAATCTCATACAAAATCAGATATTGTGCACGGACGAAGTTGCGGGCGGCCTCTAGTTACATAATATGTATATGTGTTATGTAATTGTGTGATAAGTATATATTTTCTCACCTGTCCACTTTTTTCGGCGGTTATTAAAGAGCTTGTGATATCTCCAATATCTCTTAATATTGGTTTTTCAGGAAAAATATTTGTGATTCCTTTTTGTGGTAAGATATTAGATGCTTCCTTAAGCCTGAAGTGTTTCTGTTTTTAATTTTTATTTCAACCTTTTTATGTTGGCACAATTTACACAAAGCAATTTGGGATGCATGAATCATCAAATTTGCTTTTAGGTCTTTTAGAACTATAACTCCAACTCTCACTACTCTCACTGGAACTATTTGACTCTTCGTCACTCATGTCAAATTGTAAACTTATCACTCCGAGAACAACAAGGATTAGAGTAAAAAACAATTAATAGATTAGACTAGAAGCAAAGCTCAATTGGGAATGACTGGAATCAAATGCTATTTGTAAGTTTACTTCTTATTACTTTTATTTATTTTTAACAGTGGTAGAGCCACGCGGCAGCTTTTGCTGTTGCACGGATGGGCCGGCTGGAACCGGGGTGGTACCACGACCTCACAGAATACCAGCGTGAAGTAGAGGTTTACCTCTGCGTTTCGCTTAGTGAGTGCAGGTGGCCGGAGGCCCTTTTTACTGGCTTGAAAATTTGTTAAAAATTGAAGTGAAAAAAGTACTAGTCAACCTGATGCTAAGTGGCTACAGCTACGTGGACACGCCCAATCAACTTGTGTTGGCACCATCCATGGAATGTCTCACAGCCTGTTATTTTACTGGTTCTCAGTTCAGAATGGTAACTACTTAGACGTACTTCAAGGCAGAAAAGTAGTCTTAACACATCCTGTTAGAACGCGTGTTGTGTTAAATACATAAATATTTTGTTGTGGGCTAACGCGGTGGGCACTTTCTTGCTCTAAAATACCCTGTCAGTAGTTAAATCTAGAAAACAACTGAAAAACAAGCCAAGATCGTATATTTACGAAAATTTTGGCGACAGTATAATGTACACTCTGTAAACACCAGAAACAAACACAAGCCGGCGGTACCAGCTTCTCGGCTCCACATTGTCAGTAATTTATTCAGAGCACTGTGTGCGATATTACAATAAAGTCCCAAAAAATATACTAGATGTCTCTATTACCAAGTTTAAATATTTTATTAAACAAAAACTGTATAAAAAGGCTTATTATAATAAAAACTAACCTATGGTGGTCGCTTCCAAGCTGTTTTAAGTAAGATTTGTAAGTATTGTCTACTTTTTACAAACTGCGTTTTATTGTAAAATTTAAATTTGACAAAAGTCCCACTGGGTTTCTTACTGGTTATTTCCTAGGACAGAGGTTTTTTACGAACCAGTGGTAATAGTAAAAAAAATACTTTTAATAAGAATTGCTTTAATCTATATTGAATAAAAATTATTCTATTCCATTGTACGCAGTTCTAATCATGTCTGGTATCTTGTTTTTAAGAAAAAAAAAACATGCGTGAGTGTCGTAGAACACTTGAATTGAACGATGTTCCTTTCGTAGTATATTATATTGATAAACGTATTATATTATTGATTAAAAAATACAAATAAATGAAATACTAGCGTCTATTAAAGTGAGACGTCATTTAAATATTTAAATTAAAATATTATTTCTTTCATGGTAAGATAAAAAAGTGCGAACAAGATGGATATTATTCCATCTCGCTTCCTTATAACTGTCAAGGCCGTCTACACTACGTCAGGAGTGGTCGTGAGTAACGGAAAAAATCTTACACTTTTTCTCGCCTAGCCCCCTTCCGCCAATTTCTTACCGTCCGATAAAAGACTTCGTTCCAAAAAGATACCTATATTAGGATATTCTACTCTTACGTAACAATCCACTTCCATAAAGTATGAGTGTTTGTTGTCATGATTTATGTTTAAATTTAAGTAAACTTTAACTAGGGCCAATTGCTGCCGTGAAAAAAAGCTTCAGTGTCATTGTGTCTTTTTGTTATTAATTAGTTTGTCATTTTGTTAAATTTAATATAAAAATAAGTTTTAATGGTTATTTTTAGAAATAATTGATTAATTTGTTTAATGTAATGTTGATGTGCGGTGTTGAAGGAAGCTAATATAACAAGGTAAAAATCTCGAGACGGTTCAAAAGGTTCTTCGAGGCGAAGCGTTGTGGCTTCACGACACACAGTAATGAAATTGCATTTCCGAGACTTATGTGATTTTAGCTTTGCTGCTATCAAGACATGAAATTGACTTGCAATTTTCACTGACAAATACATATTTTTACTCTTTTAAAAACGGTTATATATGTTATATGTTGCAAGGAAGATCCAGCAAGAAACCCAGCGGGATTTTTTTAAACATCAAATTACAATATATTATTTTATACAATCACTATAAAAACATTTAGAAACAACATGGTAGCGATCATTCAACAATTTTTGCCCAATAAGTTTAACTTTTAATAGATAAGGTTATATAATTTTCTGGGACGTTGTTGACGTTCTAGGATTATTTCCATAAACGCCATCGCCGCAAGACCCTGTTCCCACCTATTGCTATATATTTGATCTTGTTTTCATCAGGCCACAAAATTCCACTGCTGTGCCTGGATCCCTCCCAGCATAGGGATGATTTGCCTTAGTCGTCGCCACTTGTCGCTTGGTCGACGTACCAGAATTTTCGCATGTTTTACGTTGCTGCCCTTAACTACTCTAGGTAAACGTCTAGAATAAATGAGACAGATGGGAATACTTTCAAAAATGGGCAGCCCAGATAGACTGGTGAACCTTTTGTTACATTACCCATGGTGGCCTCTTACGGCACCCACGGAGCGAAACTGGGCGATAGATCATATATGTTAAGATTAGAGGACCGGAGGCCCTTTTACTGGAAACGAGGCATTCCATCTTAGCCGTCAGGGGTGGCAACGCATCTGAATTTTGATTCTTAATCGAGTAGAAATGTAGATGTCTATGGGCACAGCATCCACTTACCACTTACGCGAGTAATCCCCGGTACGATACCCGCTTGCACCAATGAAATTTTGGTTAATTGCAACTTTAATAATTGATTTAAGTACCCGGCAGTGAATTAAAAGATCGTGAGAAAATCTGCATGTCTGAGAAAATTAAGAAATATTCATATATAGTATATATATAATAGTCATATGAAAACCACCTATTGGGCCAGTGTCCGACCACCCGCTCAAAAATGAGAGGAGGCCTGAATTCGATAGTAAGAAGACCCGGCGATAACAGGTTCCCCGTGTTCGATGCGCGTAGGTCATGGGGTCAAGAGAAACGAGAGTCTATTTAAAGAGATTCTTCTTTAAATTAACCGTGTAAAGGTTATTTCAAATAAAATGGAGTATTATTTCATTGGTCACGTGGAGAACACATTTTATAAATTCGTTTTTATTTTATATCACGGAAAACAAACACAATCGAACAGTATAATTACTCGATCCCCCGGGCAGTGTCCTCTGAGACAATTTCGAGGTCACACGCACATTGTTTGTTCTATATTTCACCTCGATTAGTACTAATCCTCTCGATAATTGCGGGGAGTTAGCTAACGTTTGCATACTTACACACCGTACTACAAAACGGGGCCTTAACAACCTATTTACAAACCATCAAACCGAGATTTTCTGTAGAATGTATTGGAATCTCAGTAAATAATGTCATATTTTCTTCTTTATTGGAACTGTTTTCACAGAGATGTTAATGTTGTTCATAACAACAATGTTTATAATGTTAATTGAACTAAGTCATTCCAGTACATTAGTTAAGCTTAACAAAGTAGGTATATGCCATTTCAAAAGGTTATAATAACGTAAATGCTGCATAAGATTGCAGTTTTAGTATTAAAAGGGAAACTCGCTTATTACTAATAAGCGAATATTGATTAAGATGTTTTAATATAATTATATCCTATTTTTTTAAATTTGTTTTGTTTTTACAAAACCGAAGTGACAATCGAAATTACAATCCACCTGATGGTATGCACTTCAAACAAAGGAATCCTTTGAGGACTAAGATGGAATGTCTCAGTTATTAGTTAGACAGTCTGGAACACGGCAATGCAAGCACTGAGATTTGTCGCCAGAAATACCTGGTACCTACCCAAATGGACTCCTAGCATAAAATAAGTCCTGCCACCAATACGAGAAGCAGCAGTTGGAGAAAGAATGACATTATTCCCGGCTACAGTTATCTATTACATACTGAATGAAGTAGTTTACTAGAAAATGAATAAAATACAATATCATACATGCTAGTAGTGCATCGTAACTGGGATTATTTTATTGAACGAATTTTATTTCAACTTGTGTCTAACAATATAGAGAGGGCTTAGCCCTCTTCATATTGTCATTCAATTATTCGAAATTCAAATATCAACTTTCGAAGATATAACAAGCTTCTATTCTCATACATCTGTTTATTGTTCGTTTTATCTCCAATCGATTGACGTATTTGTGGCAAGACAAATACAACAATTGTTTTTACATATCAACGAACTTACAATATTACACCTAAGCTTATGCTTTCCCGAAGGGTTTCGTTATTTTTATCGGAACCTCTAATACAAAATGTGCGTATTGCTTCGTTGGAAGAGTAGTAAGTATATATAATATTATTTATTACCAATATCATCATCATGATCATTGTTATTACAGCCCACAAGTCCACTACTGAGTATACACCTCTCCCAAGGAACGCCATTAAGCTCAGGATCGTGCTTTATTATATACATTACGAGGCTGCCACTCGAAAGCTTCCCCATCGGTTATCGGTTCTTCGAGCTACATATATAGCCAGCCCATTGCCATTTCAGTTTACTAATCCGTTGGGCTTATCGTTGCATATCCTCAGTTTATCAGGCCCCGAGCAAAGAACTCTTCATGGTTGAGCTTCCTCATGCGGTCAGCAGTGAAGGACCACGTCTCAGATCCATAAGTCATCACTGGCAACACGCACTAGTTGTACAATCTCGTTTTCAAGTTTTGAGGTATACCTGACGAGAAGTTATACTGATAATATATACTAAAGTTTAATTTTTTAATGTCTTTAAATATAAATTTAAAGAAATACACATCACGAGAAAAGGTAAACATAAATTATGCTTCTGTAGCGAATTGTGCAAAGGACACGTGCGGAGTTTCTGACAGAATAAACGAACCGTAGTAGTAGCACATGAGTAAAGAAACTGTACAGAGGCCGAGGTTCTAAGGAGCGGTCAAAACATTTTTCCTATTTTGGTAGGGTTGTCACAGGCGGATAAAATGAAATAAACAAAACGTTTATCAGCATTTTAATAGATACTTGAGATATAATATTTTGTTTTATTGTTTTTATCGCGTTTAATTATAATTTTTGAGGATTTTTTTTTATTTATATAGGGCAAACAAACCGATCTATTAAAACCCGCGTAAAAGAACACATAGCTGGCGTGAAACACCAACGTTCCGGGAAGTCTGCAGTTTGTGATCACGTCCCAGACGGCCCCCATCTTTACATTAGATTTGATAGACCACAGATTCTCGCGAAAGAACATCGGTTCCTGCCAAGGATGATACATGAGGTTATTGAAATTTAAAAAAAATAGCTTAATTTCAATAGAGAGGAAGGCTGGGTACTACCACCTGTTTGAGATCCTGTAGTTAATAAAATTAAAACTAAACCCAAGCATATCACTGCAGAATTCAAGACACAGTAAGTTCAATCTGCGTAGATCGGACCAAAACTAATAGTTAAAATCTAAAGGTACTACGGGTTAACTCTGACATCGGGATGTCAATTAACTCAGTACCCCGTGACCATGGGTGCTGGAAGGTACTCGAAAGGTCGGCTATTTCAAAATAAGTATAATTAAACACGATGAAATCACTAAAAGTAGTTTTATTAAATATATATATATATATATATATATATATATATATATATATATATATATATATATATATATATTTTTTACAAACTATGTATTCTAAATATTTTACATTTATAACTATTGTTCTTCAACAATTTGTTGTGGCTTTTTTTTAATAATCTATTTGAAAGCACTCGTATCTCATAACAAGTATAAACTCTTGCACACGATTTAATATTGTACTACCAATATTTACAATACTTCTTTCTAGGTCAAAATATTTGCTAAATTTTCGCTCAAGCAATTCAACAAATGCGATAAAAGTGTCAGGAAGTATTATCAAAAAAACCCGATTGAACACTATCGTTGTTAAAATCCTTGTAATGGCTGGAAAAAGAATCTTTTTCTACATTTATAGGTTGTTCAAATCTATTAATGTAATCAATTGGTGAACGCCCACTGGAGGGATCGCACATTTGGAGAAAAGCAGTGCCGGTGGATCTGCTGTCCGACTACATCGGTAACGTCAGACTACATTTATACACACTTTCACACACTACTTACATACACCTCACTTACCACCTGACTGGTACCCTGTGGTCAACCATACCTCCGGAACTCGGTAAGTTTTTGTTTGCTTAGCAGCCATTAATAATAATCCATAGGTTAAGAAGTAATATAATAAAAAGACTTCCATCACTTTCATTTAAAAACAGTACTAATTATTTGTATGATACGATATTTAAAATTATAACTTGTGAATTTAGTAAGATATTTACTTCTAAAACTTCCTCTTTTGACAGTCGCAAATCATTTAATGAATGGGCGACAGCAGGAATTTATAAGAATAGGCGAAATTTATACGAGCTTTATAATGAAAGTTCATATAATACTAGTGTTATATTTAGAGATTATGTAAAAACATATTCTAAAATATTTGAAAAAGTGTGCGCCACAGCTAAGGCTTTACATTTAAGTAACAAAATTAAAACTGCATCTAACAAAATTAAAATGACCTGGAGAATAATAAATAGTGAAGTGGGCAAGGTCAAACCGCGCAACTCGAATTTTCAACTAAATATTAACAATAATTTAACCCGATCTGATCAAGAAGTTGCTATGGCTTTTGAGAAACATTTTACTGATGTTCCTTTTTTGACAACTAAATCATTAAACTCTTCTCCCACTGTCACCGAATCATTGCTCAAACAAAATGTAAAGGCTTGTTCAAATACTGTTAAATTCCATAGAGTACTGCCAAAAGATATCGTTAAATATTTTAAAATTATTGATGGTAAGAAAACGGCAGATTTGTGGGGGATTTCCGTTAAAGTTATTTTATCTATAATAGATATAATAGTACCTTATCTAGCCACTATATTTAATACAAGCGTCGAATCTGGTGTGTTTCCTGATTTAATGAAACATAGTTAAGTCATACCTTTATTTAAATCTGGTAGTACATTAGATCCCGCCAATTTTAGACCAATTTCTGTACTACCAACATTTGGTAAAATTTTTGAAAAAATAATTTTAGATCAGATGTTAAGTTTCTTTAATATTAATAAATTTCTACATATAAATCAATTCGGTTTTACAAGGGGTCGCTCGACAACTGACGCTGGAGTTGACCTTATTAAACATATTTTTTGTGCATGGGAGAATTCAGAGGATGCTTTGGGTATATTTTGTGACTTTTCCAAGGCGTTCGACTGCGTTCGTCATGAGACATTAATCAGGAAGCTACAGTACTATGGTGTCAAGAACACAGCATTTAAACTTATTATTTCATATTTAAGTAATAGAATGCAGAAAGTTATTATCAATGGTAAAAGTTCTTCCGGCTCACCTGTACTAATGGGTGTCCCTCAGGGCTCAATTCTCGGTCCATTCCTATTTCTAGTGTATATTAATGACTTACCTTCTCTTGTAGAGGATAATCATGATATAGTATTATTTGCTGATGATACTACCTTGATTTTTAAACTTAAACGTCAATCATTTAAATGTTACGAAGTGAATAATGCTATATCAAAATTAGTGCATTGGTTTAACGTTAATAATCTACATTTAAATGGAAATAAAACTAAATGTATTAAATTTACAACAACGAATGTTAAAAATCTGAGTACCAATGTGATGTCCAATGTGTACTAGAAAGCATACTAAGTTCTGCAGTCTATGCTGTAAAAAAGATTAGAGGTCTCACTAGTGTCGAGACAGCTAGATTAGTTTATTTCAGTTATTTCCATAGCATAATGTCTTATGGGATTTTGCTATGAGGAAATGCGGCTGATTCAGAAACTATTTTTGTTTTACATAATAGGGCCATTAGAGCTATTTACAACCTAAAACCGGGAGAGTGTCTTAGAGATCAATTTAAAGAAATAAATATATTAACTTTGGCCTCTCAGTACATTTACGAAAATTTAATGTATGTTCACAAAAACAAAGGTAGTTTTAGTAAAAAAAGTGATGTGCATTCTGTAAACACTAGGAACAAATACAAACTAGTGATACCAGTTTCTCAACTCCACGGAGTCAGTAATTCATTCTTGGGGCAATGTATACGCTATTACAACAAGGTCCCGGAAAGTGTACAGGCTCTCTCTATTAGCAAGTTTAAATGTTTTGTTAAGTTGAAACTGTATAAAAAGGGTTATTATAGTATAAATGAATACGTGGTTGATAATAACCCCTGGGAATGAGGTGATCGCTTTCAAGCTGTTTCTAAAATAAATTTTGTACTTATATAGTTTGTACAACCATTATTGTAAAATAAGTCCCGCTGGGTTTCTTGATGATTCTTCCCAGAACAGAGGTTTTTTTTCGCACCAGTGGTAAAGTAAAAAATGACTTTCAATAAGAATTACACATATGATCTATATTGAATAAAAAAATATACTATTCTATTCTATTCTATTGGGCCCGAACCCTCGGCTGCTCATCGAGGAGGCTACTATGGGCCCTAGCCCAATCGACTTTTACCGAGGCAGCTAAGGGCCCTAACATTTTCTGGTAGCAGAGCGTGGTTAATTGTTTCTTCAATCACGCCCGGCCGTAATAAATATTTTTTGTGTGTTGTTAGCGGGTCGGTGAGTCGAATTAGGAACCACGCCCGTCAGTTTGCGCAATCAGGAGTGTAGTTTAGGGATAGGTACCCACGCGTCAGGTATTTCGGGTAGGTAGATTAAACTGCTGAAGTGTCGGTTTCCTGAGCGAGGCATCTTTGTTGACCGACTGTGTAATTTGTATTTAATTTAATAAATAGTAATTTGTATTTGTAGTAATTTGTATTGAATTTAACTTGATAGTAATTTGTATTTAGTAGTGATGCTATCGCACAAGCTACTAGCGCTTCGGCTGCAGGTGGAGCTGCGCTGGGCCGCAAACGCCCATACCTTGATAGGGCGACCCGATCGGGTCCATAGTTTAGGGAAGCGGCTCGAGCAGGTCGATGCCCGAAGGACCGTAGTGGAGGAGGCTTGCACAGAGCTTTTGGCCTCGGATGCAGAACAGGGAGTCCTAAACTCCTGCCTTGCGGACTACGAACAATTCTTTTCGCTCACGGATGATTTGATCGAGGCGGGGGCCAAATATGATAATGAAGCGCGGGAAGCTCGGCTGACTGGCCTGCCCGAGTCCCCTTGGAAGCAGCCCACTCAGCCGGAGCTGTTGGGACCACTCCCAACTCTGGACCTGCCACAGTTCTCCGGGGCCCTCTCCGACTGGCTGACCTTTATGGGCCTTTTTGATAGCCTAGTGGACGCCCGGAGGGACTTGACACCAAGCCAGAAGATGGCGTACTTCCTAGCCTCACTGGAGGGCGAGGCCCTGGGCGCCGTCGGCCATTTGAGATTGTCGGACGACGCCTACCAGACTGCTCGGGACCTCCTCGCCGGAAGATACGTCAACATCCGGCAAAACGCGGACGAATACGTTAGGCAGCTTCTAAGCCTCCCGCTTCTTAGGGTCCGGGCCAGACTACGTCCAGACATCGTGAATCCAGTCTTGGTGGCCTGTAATGCGTTGAGGCGGCTGGATTTACCGGTAGATGAATAGTCCTTCTTGTTGCTCCACATCGTGCTGTCCCGCCTGCCTCTCGAACTTCGGATACCTTTTGAGGAGATGTACGGCGGGGACGGCGCCTCCTATATTCCGCCCTTCAGTGATCTGCTGCGGTTCTTGGAAGTGCCGGCAAATTGAGAACGCAGCTGACACCGTCGACGACTTACGGGTTGCCAACCGAGCCGTGCCCAGTGAGAGGCGGAATCCGCCGGGCAAGTCGTCGCCAACCCCCCTAAGTCCGATCAGAGCGCCCGCGGGAGGGCGCCGCTCTCTACCACCTTACAGTGGCCTAGCAGTCAGGGAGGCGCCCCCCTGCTCCTATTGTTGAGCATCCGATCACAGGGTGACGTCGTGCCCGAAGTTATTGGGTAATCCGGTCCCGGCGATGCGAACTATCGTCAAGGAGCGCCGCTGGTGCTACTCGTGCTTCGAAAGGCACCTCCAACGAGACTGCCCGCACCAGCGGCCAGGGCAACTACCATGCCGTTTTGTGCCTGGGTCGAACGGCGTTTCCTCTCGGGGCTCGGCCGGGCCCTCGAGTCCCATGGGCGGGGGCGCACAGCCGCGCCCTCTGTCGGGCGACGCTCGGCTTTCGCCTGCCGGCCGCCGTGCCTCTGGTTTTGAAGGGGGCCCCTCCCCCGACCAGTCGGGGGGTCGTTCCCCCAGGCACGGGGGGGTCGTCGCCGTGTGGAGAGGAACTTCACAATCACTCAGCAGTCAGCTAGATCCTTCGCACCCCCGTTAGCTGAGTGGCCGCGACTGGGGTACCACCATCCCCCCTTTGATGGAGGCAGCCCCAGCTAGGTAGCTGCCGCCCTAGCTCCCACCACGGCCGCCTCCACTGATCCTTTGAGCCGTCAACAGCCCACTTGTCAAACTGTTCTATTGCCGACGGCCTCAGTGAAGGTGTACAACCCGAGTGGCGACTGTTTAACGGTTCGCGCTCTATTGGATTCGGGTTCACGACGCTGTGTGGCCTCCACTTGGTTGGTGGGAAGACTAAGGCTCCCCTGGAGCTCTGAATGCTTGGAAAAAAATGCTTTGGTTTTTCCGCGAAATGTTTCGTAGTTGTAACGGTTGTGAGTAAAAAAGTGAATTTAATATACTCTTTGAATACGAGCACATATGTTTTTGTAAAGATATTTAATCACTATGTTTGCTTTATTGAAAAGAAAATTGAAATTGAGTAACACTATTTGTGCCGAAAGAAATAAATTCAATCCTCTCTTTTTTTCCACATTTTTGTTGGCGTTGTCGAAGATATTTATTTTGGAAAAGAATATGGCTATCTTTTATGTTTATCGTTTTGCTTAATTTATCTGTTTTGATCTATGCGCATCAAGAAATAAATTTATTACAATTTATTTTCAAGTTTTACATAGTACTTTTGAATATTGATGCCTTTGAAACTTGGTAGAAATATAAGCATAGAACTGCATGTTTAAAAAGCTAGCTAGTTAGGATATTATCAGATTGGAATCAGCTACTGCACAATTAAGTAAATGGTTATATAGTAGATCGCTTGATTATGTCTACTTGCTCGAACAAAATCATAATAGGGCCTATCTGTGCGTTTTCGTGTGCCTCGCCGCTAAGGCCGTTCACTTGGAGCTTGTAAGTGAGCACTGAAGCCTTTGTGGCCACGCTGGGCCGCTTAGTATCGCGTCGCGGTTTGCCGGACCTGATCTGGTCTGATTGCGGAGCGAGTTGTAAGGGCACGGATAGATATTACTCGCGGGCCATAAGTCCTTATGCCCGGGACGGGGGTTTGTTTAGGCCAAATCGTAATATTGTAAAAACTTGGATTCAAGACGCGTGTCTCGGCGTTTTCGCCCGATGGAATTTGTAGGTCCCCTCCACCCCCCTCTCTCGGGCGGTTCTCTCGGCCGAGCGCTCAGTCGCTCGACGCGTGGGCGATGTTAGTATTGTTTTGCGACCGCTGGGTCGGTTGGACGGTCTAGAAGCTACTCTCGTATAGTTTGGTCGCGTGTCGACTGCCTCTGATAGCGTTGTCTTGTTCGTGCGTTTTTACGTGACAACGAGGCGTCTCGGGAGTTTTGAGTGATTAAATTAACTTCTATTGCCATTAACTTGCATTGACGAGTTGTTTGTGTGTCATTTTCATATCGTAATAAGGCATTGGCTTTGTCGGGGGAACGCTAAAAATTTGTGACTCGAGAGGAGATCGCGTTTCTGCTCGATTATAATTTTGTGCTAAGTGAACCTGGAACATTGAAATTTGACTGATCGTTCTTAAGTTGTGCAGCGTGTCACTTGTTTTAATTTCGATTAACGTTGATTTGGTTGAATTTGAAGTTAATTAAATGTACAATAAAGTTGATAAACCAATATAGTGAAAATAAAAGCAGAAGTTTTCAATTGGTGAACGCCAACTGGAGGGATCGCACATTTGGAGAAAAGCAGCGCCGGTGGATTTGCTGTCTACATCGGTGACGTCAGGCTACATTTATACACACTTTCACACACTACTTACCTACACCTCACTTACCACCTGACTGGTACCCTGTGGTCAACCCTACCTCCGGAACTCGGTAAGTTTTTGTTTGCTTAGCACCCTCGTCTGCTCGTCGAGGAGGCTACTATGGGCCCTAGCCCAGTCGACTTTTGCCGGGGCAGCTGAGGACCGTAACAATATCATCACATCTGAATATTAAGTAACTTATAAATGCTAGTTGTAGAGAACTTACAAAGGCTAACCTAACTATCAGGTGAGCTGCATTCTCGTTTGCTTCCTCTTCTGTAAAAAAAAATCAAAGTATAACTATTTCAACCTGTTCTACATAGACTTGATTAGGTTTTTTTATAACGTCTTGTAGTTTAATTTAAAGGATACCTGTGGATTTTCTTATATTTCTTCTCCGGGCGGAGGAATCTCATTTTGACACGGTAGTAGTAATATACTGCATGAACAAACTGAAACATGTTGACGTCGGTGACTGCTAGTATGGGTAGTTGTTTATTATTTGTTTACATGAGAAATGTTTACATTGTTAGCTTAATTCAAACGGCACGACACACGAACAAAGTGATAAAAAATAAAATACACGGTTTTCTTTATGACCTAAACGAAGTACTGTAAATTTTTTTATGTACATATTAAAATAACAAAAATGGAATACAAAGATTAAAATTAGCATTCATGAATTTACTTGCTTAAAACTTTGACAGGTGGTACAATTCTTAATGCACAAACATGTTTTGCTATGTTATTGTAAATAGCATACAAATTTACATAAATGAGAAATGTAATCTCATCTAATACAATACAATTAGATTAAAACTACTTCTTTTATAAAATAAGGATGCCAAACGAGCATACAAACCACCTGATGGGAAGTGAATGCTGTGACCCATATATATCTACATTTATCCTCAATTAAGGATCAAAAAGGGAGATGCGTTGTCACACCTGAGGACTAAGATGAAGTGCCTCGTTTCCAGTAATGAGTCTTCGGTTTTCTACACTCACTATACGAAACACATCAGCATTAAGCTGCCATTTTACTCTGGTATTCTGTGAGAGCGTCGCACTATGGGACCAAACGGTGCGTTCTATCTCAAAAATCTATAACTTTTTTGTTTCTTAAAATTTTGAATTGAAATATTGTATACGTATTTCTTCTGTAATCTGTATTCTATTAGGTAATTAAAACGACGCCACTTTAAAGACTTTATTTTTTAGTAAATAAATTACGAAACTAAAATTTAGAAAATTTTTATACAAAAATTACATTATAAAATAATTTATTTAAATAGTTCTTACAAAAACGCTATAACCAATACTGATTATAATTGTGACAACAGATAATAAGTATGCAACATCGTTTTATCATACGTGGGGTTAAAACGATCAACGCAAAAAAATCTCTTGTGAAAATATTTTCCTAAATATTAAATACTTAGGGGTATTTTATGCTTACTTGTTAAATAAATAATAAAAAAATAATATTGGCAACAAAGTGACCTCAATTTGAAATTCAAATAGACGGAAATATTCCTTATGACATTTAAAAATTAAATAAAAGATATTTATTATGAAAATACTTGTAAACTATAGATCTTTAGCATTAAAAATGTATAATACTTATATTTCCTTAAAGAACTTAAAAACTCTCTTAAGTTGAACTTCCATAATGAGTAATCTAATTATTATGAAATTATCGAAGTGCAAAGTTTGGGTGTAATTTTATATACCTAAAACTCATTTTTTACTATATATCATATAGATCTATCTTCTGAGAATATAAAACAACCAAAACGGTTTAAGTAACACGACTTATGTCCCAACCATTTTTGATATGGAACACGCCGTTTCGTCCCATAGTGCGGCGTCCTACCACATGAGTAATTAGTATTGGTATATCCAATTGTGCATACCTTAAGTGCATTAAAAAATACGTATAACATGATCATACGAATTTTTTTAAAGTAGTTTAAATACACACAAGTTCTCAATAATAAGTAATAACCTTATAATTCTTCCAATTTTCCTATAGTTTTATGTCAAACTTCAATTTAAAATAAAGTTTGTAAAATCCAAAAGTGCATGACAATTTTTATAGGAGAGAGGGCAAACGAGCATGCGGCGCACCTGATGGTAAGTGACTACCGCCGCGCATGAACAACCACAATACCAGGGGAACCAAGGAAGTTGCAGATGTGTTGCCGACCTTTTAAAAAGGAGTAGGCTCTTTTCTTAAAGGTCCCTAAGTCGTATCGGTCCGGAAAAATCGCTGGTGGTAAACTATTCCACACGGAAGTTGTGCGAGGGAGAAAACATCTTCTAAATCCCACAGTGGTGGACCGCCAATCATCTAGATGGTGTGGATGGTATCGGGAGTTCTGCCGCGATGTGCGTTCGTGAAATTTGGCAGCTGGGATTAATCCGAAAAACTCCTCAGAGCACTTCCCGTGATAGATGCGAAAAAATACGTAAAGAGATGCAACATCTCTACGCATTGCCAGTGAGTAAAGCCGATCGGAAAGAACTCGGTCGTCAACGATTTGAACCACACTGCGCTGGATACGGTCAAGTGGAAGGAGCTGGCACTGGGGAGCCCCTGCCCAGAGATGGGAACAGTATTCCATGTGAGGCCAAACCTGCGCCTTGTAAAGTTGCAGGCGTTGTGCCGGCAAAAAAATACTGTCCCGCTCTGCTGAGCACGCCAAGCTTTTTAGAGGCCAGTTTGGCCTTCTCTTCCAAGTGAGCACGAAACTGCACGTCACTCGATATGTCGACGTCAAGGATTCCGATACTAGTTGAGGTAACAAGGGGAGTGCCTTGAAACTGAGGAGATACGACAAAGGGGTTCTTATAGCGGTAAACGCGCAAACTTGAGTCTTCGGGGGATTGAACTGGACTAGATTTAGTCTCCCCCAGTCTGAGACTTTGTTCAACAAAGTCTCGACTTCAGACACAAGTTTGTTCCGGTACTCAGCGACGTTTTCCCGAGAAATATTGGCACGGCCGGTGTATCACCAGTGCTGTCGTCCTCATAGCAATAAATGTTACTGATTTGCAACATATCATTGATATGCAGAATAAAACAGTGTTGGTGATAGCACGCAACCTTGTGACACACCAGCGTTAATGGGCTTGTAATCGGAGCATGCACCGTCTACTACGACCTTAATGCTCCGATCAGCAAGTAAACTGGTGATCCAATTGCACAATTTCTCGGGAAGCCCATAGGAAGATAGCTTCGACAGGAGCGCTTTGTGCCAAACCCGATCGAAAGCCTTTGCTATGTCCGAACTAACGGCCAACGACTCTGCCTTGGACTCCACTGCTTCCGCCCATCTATGAGTTAGGTAACCTAGAAGATCAGCAGCTGAGCGACCTCGACGGAAACCGTACTGGCGGTCACTAATCAGCTGGTGATCCTCAAGGTACCGCATGAGCTGACTGTTAATAATGGTTTTTTATTACTTTGGAAAACAAGGAGGTGATAGCCATAGGTCTGTAGTTGAACGGATCTGAGCGATCGCCTTTTTAGGGATCGGGTAAACTAAAACTGTCTTCCATGACTTCGGGACTACGCCTAGGGAGTAGGAGTAGCGGGAAAGACGCTTTAAAACCGGTGCCAACTCTGGTGAAACTGAAGGTAGCCGGGCTAACTGTGAAAACGGGACGTCAAACATCTCAGTCCCCCCCGTGACCATGGGTTGCTGTAAAGCACCCGAAATGTCGGGAATTAAAATAGTAAATTAAATGGAAAATATAAGAATTCATTTTTGAATAATGCTGTATCAAAATTAGTGCATTGGTTTAACGTTAATAATCTGCATTTAAACGGCAATAAAACTAAATGTATTAAATTTACAACAATGAATGTTAAAAATCTGAATACCAATGTGTTTTTAAATGGGTAAGAACGGAGCCCCGTTGAATCTTTTGTTTTCTTGGCATCATTCTCGACGCAAATCTTCAGTGGGTAGCCCCGATATATCCAAACTAGCAAGTAGACTAAGCTCTGCAGCTTATGGTGTAAAAAAGATTAGAGATCTCACTAGTGTCGAGATAGCTAGATTAGTTTATTTCAGTTATTTCCATAGCATAATATCTTATGGGATTTTGCTATGGGGAAATGCGGCTGATTTAGAAACTATTTTTGTTTTGCAGAAGAGGGCCGTAAGAACTATTTACAATCTTAAACTGAGAGAGTCTCTTAGAGAAAATTTTAAAGAAATACCTAGTCAGGTCATAAATTCTGTCACATGTTTAATATAAAATAATTGGAACAAGTTTATTCATTATGTAACCATTTATATGCCAAAATGAACTTAACACAACATAGATTCTTATGACACTAAAGTTTATTCAAAATGACCTCCGTGATTTTGAATACATGCCTTCAATCTGCACGGCCAGTCGTCTATCGCAGCACGAACGAGGTCCATGTCAATATCGGCGGCTGCCTTAATCAAGGATGTCTTGAGTGACTCCAAATTGAGATGAGGCTTTGAGCACACCTTTTCCTCCAAGTGTTGCCATATCTTGTAATCTAACGAATTCAAATCTGGACTGGAGGAGGGCCAGTCTTCGTGCCGGATGAAGTCGATTTCACGCGCCGCCAGCCAGTCTTGTGTGCTCTTCGCTCTATGAGCTGGCGCCGAATCTTGTTGGAATACCCAGTGCCTGTTATTGAACATGGTATGAGAAACAGGTTCCACAAGGTTCGTCAGGACTGTATTTTGATACACAACTGCATTCGTTTTTACACCTTTCTCACAAAAATGTACCTCTGTTAAGCCCCAATAAGAAACTCCCAACCATACCATGAGCGAAGATGGAAAATGGCCTCGTTGAACACGCGGAATACGGTTGCTCGCTTCTTCACTACTGTGTGCGTACACCTTATCATTTTGTTTGTTGTAGCTCTCTTCTACGGTAAAAATTTTTTCATCCGAAAATATAATTTCCTGATATTTTTTCCCGCGTACCGCTTCAACAAAGCGCGGCATCTCTTCAGTCTCAGGTCCATTAGACGAGCATTCAAACAATGTCCTGTTTTTCTTCGATATGCCCGAAGCCCTAAGTCTTCATTTAACACCCTTTTCACCGTGGTTCTGCTTAACCCCATCTGAAGGGCCAACAGTTTCTGCTTACGTTTGGGATTTCTTTGAATTCGCGCCTTCACAGCTTTTATTACTGCTGGAGTCCTAACAGACCGAGGGCGACCACTTCTTGACCTGTCATCTACACTAGAGTCTTCATTGTATCGTTTGATGGTACGATAAACGAATCTTTTGGCTATATTCAAATTTTTCAGTATGTCAAAAATTTGAATTGGCGCGTAACCGCAACGATGCAACGCAATAACTGCAACACGGTCTTCTTTAAGCGTCCACTCCATATTTAAAAATGAGTAAAATTCTAAAAAGTATACAGTTTTATTTTCAAGAACAATTCGAAATTCGAATTCAATAAACTTTTTTGTGGCCAGCATTCTAAAAGAAAAGTTTTTACTGTGTGACAGTACTTATAACCTGACTAGGTAAATATATTAACTTTGGCCTCTCAGTATATTTACGAAAATTTATGTATGTTCACAAAAACAAAGATAGTTTTAGTAAAAAAAAGTGATATACCCGCTGTAAATACGGGTCTCTCGACTCCACAGAGTCAGTAATTCATTCTTGAGGCAATGTGTATTAAAGTCCCAGAAAATATACAAGGTATCTCTTTTACCAAGTTTAAATATTTAATTAAACAAAAGCTGTATAAAAAGGGTTATTACAATATAAATGACTACATGGTTGATTATGGAATGAGGTGATCGCTTCCAAGCTGTTTCTAAAATAAATTTTGTAAATATTTTGCAATCATTTGTATTGGAAAGTTTATTTAAAAAAAGTCCCGCTGGGTTTCTTGCTGGTTCTTCCTAGGACAGAGGATTTTTTCGAACCAGTGGTAAAGTAAAAAATGACTTTCAATAAGAATTACTTGTAATCAATATTGAAAAAAAAATCTATTGTATTCTATTCTATTCTGACAATTAAGAGGAAATGCAGGCCGAGAGACTTTTAAAAATTAGGTATTTTAAGAAACTAAGAGGCAACATAACACACATTCTACAAAATAACAGTTTTTGTAAGAAATGCAAGAAATTTTTCATACTTTATTTAATATATAAATAAACAATCAAACATTTTTTATAACATTTTTTATAGGTTTATAACAATCATTTAAATATAAAATCACGCAGTTGTGATGTTAGTATAATATCATAAACATTCTCATCAATACATATTACATGTTTATCATTTGATGTTACTTGCATGTTATGGCATTTTGACTGCCTTGAAAACGATAACATTTAACAGGCCCATCGGTAACTGAAACCTATATACGTCCCACTGCTGGGCACAGGCCTCCTCTCATTTCTGAGGGGGTTTTGGGGTAAGGAAATATCCGCCGCGTTGCCCCAATGCATGTTGGCGGACTTCACGGCTTCAAAATATTTTTTTTTATTTCTCAGACATGCAGGTTTCCTCAAGATATTTTCCTTCACCGCCGAGCACGTGGTAAATCAGCACTTAAATTGCAATTAACAATTTCTTTGGTGCCGGCGGGGATGAAACCCGGTTGCTAACCATCTTAGCTACCATGGCTCTATATTCTATGATTTACTCAAAAAAGAACGATTAAAAATTTCGAGTTAGTAGTCCGCAATGTTTGCAAAATTCACAAATGAACTAAGATTCAGTAAGATGCAGTATTATTATTCCAAAATAATCACCAAAAATACCAACATAACTGTTATAATAATAATATGTAAAATAAATAAACATTTTCGATCCGATTCTAAGGTTCAATCGAAACATTTTCCATCCGATTCGAGGGTTCAATTCTCGAAAAGGCGTTAGCAAGATTAAGTACCAGGAAATCATATTTTTAAAGAACACAATTCAATGACTTCTGAATTCATCAAACAAAGCAATTCTTATTCGTTTGTTCTTATTCAGCAAATTTAATTACGTAAAGTTAATAAAAGCACTTCAAGGTACTCTGAGGTTTTTCTTTTTTCTTTTTTCTTTTGACGTATTTTACTTCCATTGTTTTAAAGCGTCGTCTACTTTGTGATACGTTGGTACACAATAGAAAATAATATGACTCCAGCATTACCTGTAAACAAATTCAATTCAATACTTTCCTAACAAATCAACCGCTTTCAGTTTCCAATTTAATCTGTATAAACGTCGCCTTTGCAGCTTTAATCCTAATGTTTTTATTGGCATTAAAACGGACGTTTTTCTTGAAGAGGCTCCAGTCTAGTCTAAATGAATCAGATAACATTTTTAGTAGTTTGTGGAAAATTGATAAGCTCCTATTATATTACTATTGAAATAATAAGCAATAATCAACATTTCTTAGTTGTTTATAATGTATATTACTATAGATATAATTAATGAACATACGTATACAATTTAATGTTTAAGTTACATTTTTAAAAGTAATGGGAGATCAGTTATTCATTTTATGTTTTTCGTCATACAGGCATGCATGATGATAAATATAAAATAACAAG
Source organism: Parnassius mnemosyne (assembly GCA_963668995.1). Taxonomy (NCBI): domain Eukaryota; kingdom Metazoa; phylum Arthropoda; class Insecta; order Lepidoptera; family Papilionidae; genus Parnassius; species Parnassius mnemosyne. The sequence goes on along the minus strand of CAVLGL010000082.1, from coordinate 23,610,401 downwards.
ACTGACAGAATACAAACCATTACCACATAATGAACAAAAGTAGTTTTATAATATAACATCAGTTTTCTTACCCTTCCTCAGTAAGTTCAGTAAATAATTACTGCTTTTAATGAAAGTCGTAAAATATTGATTTTGAGTGACACAGTGTGAAAAAAAATCAAAGGAAACTTAAATCTTTCATTTCACATTTTCTGTTTTTGTCATTGTGATTAATATTTTAAAAGTTATTTAGAAGGATCAGCCTGTAACGAGTCCGTTACTGAAATTGGACTTTCCCAACAATAATGAGAATCAGCCGCGCTTAGAAGGCGGGTTAGCGATACTAGTACCTGACGTATGCACCTTTGAAGCTGCTTCTCATCGCCAGCGTGGGCATATGACATCTGACATATTAAACGAGATGGTTATATAATATGCCAGTACATATCCCCGTGTAATGGCGGGTAACAATACTAACTACCCCATATATCTGCCCGTGGCTGTCGTGAAAGGCGACAGAGGGAAACTGAGGCAGAAGGCAGAAGACTGGGCAGCAGCATCTTTCTGATAACAGCAAAAAGCAATAAAAACTGCGGTTGCCAACCCGCCTGCCAAGCGTGGCAACTATGAGAACATACTCCTCATAAGCAATGACATTAATAAACGGCCCACAGTCCCCGGCGGCCCCGCTATTCCTAGCTACGGTGGCGATCATGGTAACGGCGGGGTAGGGGTTGCCAAGAATATCCGGTGAAGGTTTGGTTGCCACCTACTCGACCTGGCAATTTATAACGCACGCACTCTGAGAACTGACGAGAAGATCCTGGAGCTGGAAGAAGAGATAGACAAGTTGCGCTGGGATATTATAGGATTATCCGAAGTCCGGAGAAAGGGGCAGGTCACGGTAATCCTCGAATCCGGCAACTTTTTCTATCACCGGGAGGGAGATCATCTGTTCCAAGGAGGTGACGGATTTATCGTTCACAAGTCTCTCCTTAACAACGTTGTAAATATTGGAAGTGTGTCGACGAGGGTTGCGTACCTTATACTCAGAATCACCAAACGGTATTCGCTGAAGGACATACAGGTTTACGCACCATCCTCGGTACATCCCGATGAGGAGGGGGAGGAAATGTATGAGAATATCTCTAGATCCATGCATTCCTTCAAAACCCACTATACGGTGTTAATGGGAGACTTCAACGCAAAACTAGGCACTAGAGAGAACGGTGAGCTGAAAGTAGGGAAATTCGGCAACGGAACCCATGGGGCCAGCAGCTGACCGACTTCATTGAGAAAGAGGCCGTGGTAGCTCAGATGGTTAGCGCTCGCTGTAAGCTTCACAGTACTTGAGCAACCTGGGTACGATCCCCGCCGGCACCAATAACATTGTTAGTTGCAATTTTAAGTGCCGATTTATCACATGCTCGGCGGTGAAGGAAAACATCGTAAGGAAACCTGGATATCTGAGAAATAAGAAAAAAATATTTCGAAGACATGTGAAATTCGCCTACACGCGTTGGGGCAGCGCAGTGAACATTTCCTTGCCCCAAAACCCTCTCAGAAATGAGAGGAGGCCTGTGCCCAGCAGTGGCACGTAGAGAGGTTGTAACTTTACTTTACTTATGAAGAACTCTTTCTTCCAGAAGCGGTTACAGATTCACATGTTACAGTTCATAGGAAGTGAACCTGGTCGAGCAAACGGTTCGGCAAAAAATGAGATTAAATTCTCTATTATGATGACAAGACGAGAACTGTTCAGTGATGTCTCAGTGATCGTGAGGGTGAAAACTGGTAGCGATTACCGAATGGTTAGAGGCACACTGAACTTAAACGTTAAGTTAGAGAGGACACGTCTAATGAAGTCAACACCCCGTCCCTCTCGTGCACTAATTCAATGTCCCGAAAACTTTCAGCTCGAGTTACAAAATCGTTTTTAGTGCCTAGAAGATTGCAATGTAGTGGACAATATAAATGACAAGCGCATGGAAACTGTCCATGCGGCCGGAGTTAAGTTTTGCAAGACCCGCCTTAGAAGAACACAAAAACTCTCTGATCACATTCTTAATTTCATGGTTGTTAGACGGGAAATGAAGTTGCAGTCTTCAGTAGATTTGATAGCATACAGGCAACTGGATAAACAGATTTCCAAACGCATGCGGCGGGACTTACGCAACTTTAATACTGCTCGTATTGAAGAAGCGATCAAGCGGAACCAGGGCTTCAAAGACTTTGCCAGAGATCTGCCTGCCAGAAAGTGCCAACTGTCGTAGCTGAAGACCGAATGTGGCAGCATCGGTTTCGAGACAACTGAGATTTTGAGTGAGATTGAGAGGTTCTATGGGCAGCTGTACACGTCATCGTTGGAGCCACACGCAAGTCTGAGTAACGATCCAAGAACAAGTTTTATCCGACACTATTCCGATGATATCCCGGACGTCAGTCTGAGCGAGATTAGAATAGCTCTCCAACACCTTAAAAACGGCAAGGCCAGGATGGAATTACAGCGGACCTTCTGAAAGCGAGTGGAAAACCAGTCCGGAAGTCCTTCAGAAGCTTTTTAATTCCATTTTCCATGGTGGCACTACACCGGAGGCGTGGAGCAGAAGCACGGTGGTCTTGTTCTTCAAGAAAGGCGACAACGATCTCTTGAATAACTACAGACCGATTTCCTCTCTGAATCGCGTCTACGTGCTGTTTTCGAGAGTCATTATAAATCATCTCGCACACAGACTCGACGACTACCAGCCTCCTTACTTATTTACTTATCTTCACGCACAATCCCTGACGGGGTAGCCAGAGAGAACAGATCGCCAAGTGTCACGATCCTTACAAACCTCTTTCGCTTCTTTCAGATTCATTATCTTCTTCATGCATGCACGTCTAGGTATCCGAGTACTCTTGACCCTACCCTCTTCGAGCAATTTGCTCACATGGTCTTCGAAAGTTAGTCTCGGTCTACCTCGACACCTTTTAATATTAACTTTCGCGCTATATATTTTCTTCACCATTCGGTCTTCACTCATTCGCTCAACGTGCCCAAACAACCGAAGCACGCCCTTATCAATTTTTGTGATAAGGTCATCTTTCAAACCTGCCATATTGCGAATCTCTTCGTTTCGCTTTCGGTCGGCCATAGTAACGCCGCACATTTTACGAAGAGGTCGCATCTCCACTGCATTCAACTTACTTTTATGCTTCTTCTGGCATACCCGGATTTCGCTGCCATATAACAAAGTCGGTACCAACACTGCGTTATGTATTGCAAGACGTGCACTCTTCGCTACGCCTTGCCTTTTGACTAACGCAGTCAGGGCACCATTGACTTTGTTCACGGCAGCGACACGCCTGTCCACATCTAAATCACATCTTCCATCCCGGCTAAAAGCACTCCCCAAGTATACAATTTCATTTACCTGTTCTAGACATTCCTGTATTCCATATTTCACACTTCGTTCTCTCTTCGTCCCTTTCAAATACCAGAACCTTAGTTTACTACCAGCCTCCTGAACAAGCTAGTTTCTGAAAATGCTTTAGCACCATATACCGCACACATACCTTTCGGCAAATTGTAGAGACTATGAGAAAACCTTTGATTCCGTCGAAATTTGGGCGGTGCTGCAGTCCCTTCAGCGATGCCAAGTTGACTGTCGGTATATCGAAGTGCTGAAGTGCTTGTACAGTAGGGCTACGATTGCTATCCGAGTACAGAATCAGAGTACGAAACCTATCCAATTGCAGAGAGGTGTAAGACAGGGTGACGTAATATCCCCGATACTCTTCACCGCTGCATTGGAAGACGGTTTCAAGCTACTGGACTGGAAAGGATACGGTATCAACATCAATGGTGAATACATCACTCACCTCCGATTTGCCGACGATATAGTCCTTATGGCAGATTCGCTGGAGGACCTAACCACTATGCTCAATGACTACAATAGTGTCTCCCCGTTGAGAGAGAGGTTAGGTCTTAAAATGAACATGGACAAAACAAAAATTGTTACGGCCTACGGCTGCGTCCTTAAAGAGTCAAATCCTCAGGGGCCCATGAGCTGAAGACTTCCCGAGCAGCCGTAGGTCGGGCCTCAATGTGGCCACGTGGAATCTCTCTAATTACACTAAAATATATGGGGGAGCGTTATACTACGGCCAGTCGACCGGAAGGAATTTGGACGTAGCTTACTTACCTATATCCAAGGCGACAGGTCCCTCCGGGGTCGGTCAGGTCGCATGTGGTTGTGTAGTGCAGGGGAAAGAAGGTGATGTGATGTGTATCTGGGTGTGACTGATGGTGATTTTAACCTAGACCTTAGCCGTCGGCTGCAGCCCGGGCGTCGACACCGCTCCAACTTGAGGGGGCCCTCCGAGGCGTTGTCCACATTCACTTTCCTCGTTCGTCACGATGACAGTCAATTAACTCTATCGTGCGATTAACTAACTTACAGAAGCCACTAACTATCGCGGGGTATAAGGTTACCGCACAAAACGCACACGGAGTTTCTGGATCAAAGGTCGCTACCGTTTCGCGTTGCAACAGTTAGTTCTAGAATATCAGAGGTCGCACTAGCTAATATTGTCGAATGCACTTATACAGATTCTGAGTCGGACCCAATAAGTCCCGGGAAGCTCTCCAGCAGGAATGCGCGTCACAAAATCCTATACCGTATATTTACGGGCCGAACCTAATTATTCCGAGTTCCCTAACAAAAATGACAGCGTGCCAATCGTTAGCACTGCCTAAAGACGACTGCCTGCCCTTGTGCGCTTTTTGCACGACCGAAAGTCAAACCGGTATGAATGAACCGCGCCGAGCGCCCTCTCGCGTCAATCATTGAAAGTGTTTGGCGCGAACAAAAATCATGTTTAACGTCCATGTCACACCTATGCCGGTAGTTGTTGGGAGCACTAAGCTCGAAGTTGTTCACAAATATGTTTACCTGGGACAAATAGTCTGACTAGATAAGTCCAACTTCGACCGAGAGTTCAATCGACGGAATCAACTTGGTTGGGCAGAGTTCACGACATATCGTCTCGTTAGACATACTTCAGAACCTCAAAACTAGATTGTTCATCCAGTGCGTGTTGCCAGTGATGACTTACGGATCTGAGACGTGGTCCTTCACTGTTGGCCGTATGAGAAAGCTCAAAGTCGCTCAGCGAGCTATGGAAAGGGCAATGCTCGGCCTTTCTCTGCGTGATAGACTTAAAAACGAGGATATCCGCCGTAGAACCAGAGTAACCGACATAGCCCAAAGAATTATGAAGTGCCAATGGGCCGGCCATATAGCTCGAAGAACCGACTACCGATGGGGAAGAAAGGTTCTTGAGTGGCAGCCTCGTACTGGCAGGCAAAGTGTAGCACGTCTCCCTACTAGATGGAGTGACGATCTAGTAAGACATGCTGGAAGTCAATGGGTGCAGATGGCTCGGGACCATGCTTTGTGGCATTTCATTGGGGGAGGCCTATATAGATACAGCAGTGAACTTGTGAAGGGCTGTAATGATGATGATGATGATATATCTATCAGATGCAATGATGTCCTTCTGGTATTTCCCTCCCCGCCGTATTTTACGGCGCCCACGAACGATGTAGTGTGGTGAATTTTTTTACAAATGCTTTGACACTTTTCAACGTCGTACAGCCACGCTGCAGCTATATTATGATTGTGGCACGAATGGGTCAACTCGACCGGTGTAAGACCACGCTCTCACAGTATACCAGCGTAAAATAGCAGTTCAATGCTGCTGTGTTTCGCATGGTGAGTGTAGAGAAATGGAGACGTTTTTTACTGGAGACCAGGCATTCCATCTTAGTCCTCAGGGTTGACAACGCATCTGCATTTTGATTCTTAATCGAGGATAGATGAAGATGTCTACGGGCTACAGCATCCACTTGTCATCAGGTTGATTGTGTGTTCTTTTGTCAGCCATATTCTATAAAACAAGTGGTACATTTTGTAACATTTTGTACAACTGACTACAATATAAATAAAAAGAGGGCATCATCAATGTAGTTGAAGTCAATTAAATAAGCAATATTAAGGATAATTCCAAACTACTGGTCAGATATTGATTAACACGGGACCACATGAGAAGTACCAGCTTTCAAATAAAAAAATAATCATCAAAATCGCTTTACCTAGAAAAAAAATCTGAAGTAAAACACATAAAAATATAGTCGTATTGAATACCTCCACCTTTTCTGAAGTCGGTTAATAAACAACTGCAACCACATTGGAAATTCACAAAATTGTTCTAATAATTATAGGTTTTCTAGCTTATACAAGTGCCCGTATTGAATGAGGGTAGCAATGAAATAAAATTAAAAGCCATCCACTACGTAGACCAAAGAAAATCATCGACAGTACATAATTCGTCCTATTACAAAAAGTATTATGCAAAACACCGTTTTAAACTTTAATCTGGTTCACGAAGGAAATCCCACAGTATATGTGTATGATATTACTCTAAAACCCATGGTAATATACTAACTGAAAAGTAAAGAATGGTAGTCGACAGCGAACGCGGCGTAACGCGCGGCGGCAAAGGGATTCCTATCGTAAAAAAACTCTTCTTAAATCATATTTTCAACGCAAAAACTGCGGTTATGAACCCACCTGCCCAGCGTGGCAGCTATGGGGAATATCACTCTTATTTATTTATTTATTTACTTATGAAACCTAGGTTCAGCAGTGAACTTTATTACGCTGTAATGAATGGATCAATGATAAAATTGTTAATCTCAATGGGAAAAATATTATGATGAACATAAAATCGCTAAAGGTGGAGTTGATGAAGGCGAGCGGCCCTTGTTGGTACATAAATCCGAAACAACACGACCGTTATTATGGTAACTCTTAAATTTAAGAAGAATTAAATAGCAATAATGTGATAAAAGATTACTTTTTTTATAGAACTAGGGTGACAAATGAGCACACAATCCACCTGATGGTAAGTGGTCGCTGTGGCCCATAGGCATCTGCATCTATCTTCGTATGCGAATTAAAATTCAGATGCGTTGTCAGCTGTGAGGATTAAGATAGAATGCCTTTTTTTAAGTAAAAAGGGTCTCCGGTTCTCTACACTCACCATACGAAACACAGCAGCATTAAGCTGCTATTTTACGCTGGTATTCTACGAGAGCGTGGTCCTTCCCCGGTCGAGCCGACGCATTCGTGCTACAACTATACTATTAATATAGCTGCAGCATGGCTCTACCACGTTAGTAAACTTATATATTAAAGGTCTTTTTGTACAATGTAAATCTTTTTGTAAATTTGACGTGGCAGATCTCTTTTTGTAGCAAATAACTGAGCGGTTCATCAATTTTGTAGGACGTCGATTTAGCCGCACAACTAAATTTAGGGTAGTGAGCAGTGCGGCGGCAACTAATTTTATGGTACGCAAGGACCACGTGGTCTGATTTGTTTGGGCCTATAATATAATATAATACCTACATTTTTATTTAGACTAGTAATTCATTTTATTTATTTATTTATTTAGTTTTTATTTATTTATTTTATTTTATTTATTTATTTAGAAAACCAACAGCGTATATAGAAAATATTAACATTAATGTAACAAACTAAAAGTATGGCCAATAACAGGTTTCCCTTATATTGTTTGATGGTAGGTGTATTGTTGTTAGAAGAAAAGGAAAAAGAACAATCTAATAGATAAATTATAAGCAAAATTATAAGCAATTCAATGTAATTAAGGTGGTCATAAGTTTACAGATCAGGAGAGATAGTCAGGTAGAATGATATATTACATTACCTTTATATATATATATAAATATATATATATATATATATATATATATATATATATATAAACATATAAGATATATATATATATACATACATATATATTTACTTATGTATATATACATATTAAATGTTTAAATATATAAACATAATACAAATAATTAACTATAATATATATTAAATAAAATAACTTAAGTACTTATATTTATATTAGTAGCCTCAAAAATACATATAGAAGAAATAGATGAAAGAATATATGATTGTATGTGATTTTAACTTCAACTGCTCTATTTCGTAATAGTTTTCTTGATGTAATCTTTAAACGTAAGTTTAGATTTCGCAAAGAGGTCAATGTGTCCAAATTGTTCATTATATGTACGAGCAAGCCGCGAAAGAACAGTGTTTCGACAGTAGTTTGAATGATGCCAGGGAGTCTGTAACAATGTAGTATTGCGGGTACGGAATTTTGGAGTACGAAAGGTGATTCTTGAGACAAGATATGGACAGTCAATATTACTGTTTATTATATCATATAACAAAGCCATGTCAAGCAAAATGCGCCTGTGTTCCAGAGATAAGAGATCGTGCTCAGTGCAACTGTCAGTGTAAGTATCGATTTTATTCCGACAGCGAAAGTTAAGGTGATTAACAAATATTTTTTGAATACGCTCAAGGCGGCTTTTGTAGACATTGTACTGTGGAGACCATATTGAACTAGCATATTCCAAAACACTTCTGACATATGCAAAATAAACCATTTTAATTGTATTAATATTCGAGAATGGTTTACAGATGCGAAGAACAAAACCAAGATTTTTATAGGCTTTACTGATAACGTAATCAATGTGTTCGGATAGTATCATTTTATGATCAAAAATTATGCCTAAATCCCTAACACTTACTTTTCGGCTGATTTCTAATCCGTCAAAGTGATATTTATTTAGAATTGGCTTAGATTTCCGTGTAAAACTAATACATTCGCACTTGCTTGCATTGACAGTTATATTATTTATTTTGTAATATTCAAATAAACGGTCCAGGTCTTTTTGTATCAATAGGCAGTCATGCATGGTGTTAATTTTACAAAAAATCTTCTTATCATCTGCATACATGAGGTAATTTGTGTGTATAATGCACGAACCAATGTCATATAGGTAGGCATTGTAAAAAAGTGGACCTAAGTGAGAGCCCTGAGGAACACCTGTAGGTATGTTTATGTAGCTCGAACGGAAACCACCTATCACGACTGCTTGTGAGCGGTTTGTGAGATATGATTCAGTCCATCGGAGCAAGTCACCGTGAATCCCTAATATTTGTAATTTGTTGAGCAGGATCATGTGATCCACACGATCGAAAGCTTTTTCAAAATCAGTGTAGATCACATCAACCTGCCCACCTTGATCCATATTTTCAAGGACAAAAGAAGAAAAACTTGCCAGGTTCGTAGTGGTGGATCGCCTTTGTAAAAAACCATGTTGCTGCTCAGGGAAGGCACGTGAAAGCGTGGAGTAAATTACGTTATATACTACTCGTTCAAGGATTTTAGCCGCGGTGTTCAAAATAGAAATGCCTCTATAATTATTTATTTCTGTACGTGATCCCTTCTTGTGTACAGGGATTATGTGTGCACACTTCCATTGATGCGGAAATATCCCTTCACGTAGAGAGCGATTAAATATAATAGTCAAGGGGAGAGCAAGTGATTTAGCGCATCGTGACCAAAAAAAAGAAGGTAATCCATCACTACCGGCACCTTTGTTCGTGTCCAAAGTTTTCAACATTTTTTCAATTATTGCAGCGTTTGTCTGTACATTAGAAACGGTGTCAGTACACAACGATTCCGTATGTGGATATATGTAGTTATTACTAGGAATACCAAATACACTCTTGAAGAATGAGTTGAAAGCATTGCATATGTCTATACCATCGGTGTACTCTATATCTTTCAAAGACATTTTCTTAGGGTAACCTGACCCACCCCGAGATAACCTGACCCACCCCGAAAAATATTAAAAATTTAAGAAAAATTTATTCACATAAATTGTAAATACAGAATATGATTTACAATTTACTACGGGTCTATTTCTATTTATTTTACATACATACATACATATAATCACGCCTCTTTCCCGTAGGGGTAGGCAGAGACCACTTCTTTCCACTTGCTACGATCCTTACATACTTGTTTTGCTTCGTCCACTTTCATTATTCTTTTCATACATGCTCTACGGCTTAGGGTACTCTTGACCTGGCCTTTTTTCAAGACGTTCCTGATTTGGTCTAGAAATTTCCGCCTAGGTCTACCCCTTCCAACACTTTCATTCACACTCGCCTTATACACTTTTTTCGTCAATCGTTCTTCATTCATTCTCTCGACATGGCCAAACCATCTCAGCATACTTTTCTCAATTTTTGTCACTACATCTTCTTTCAGACCACAACGTTTCCTTATCTCACTATTTCTCATCCTGTCACTCATTTTAACTCCTATCATACTTCTTAATGCTCTCATCTCAACTGCATTTATTCTGCTTTCATGTTTCTTCTGCCATACCCAACTTTCACTTCCGTACATGAGTGTCGGAATCAACACCTCCTCATGCACAGCCAAACGAGCCTTGTTAGACACCTTCCGACTGCTCATAAAGGAGTGCAAAGCTCCATTCACCATGTTTCCTGCATTCACTCTTCTTTCGATATCACTCTCACACTTTCCATCTCTTGTAAACTTTGAACCCAGATACACAAACTCTTTCACCTGTTCAATTTGTTCAACTTCAATCACAATATTGCAGTCTGTCACTGCCTCATCTTTTTCAAACACCATCACTTTCGTCTTCCTTACATTCATCTTCATTCCCTTTCTAACAAAATCTCCACTCATAGCAGTTACCATCTCCTGCAACTCCTCGGCCGAAGATGCAAGTAATACTTGATCATCAGCATAGAGAAAACATTTGACGAGTAACTCATTCATTCTCAACCCACTTTCATTCTCTTTTAAACCTGTCAAACAATTGTCCATGAACAGATTAAACAGCCACGGTGACGCTACACATCCCTGTCTAACACCTTTTTCCATTTTGAACCATTCAGTGTATGCCCCGTTTATCCTTACACAAGCACTAGAATCCCTATAAAGAGATTGCAATGCTCGTATGAGGATACTGCTCACACCGTTCACGGACAGTGCTGACCACAATTCATTTCTCACCACTCTATCATAGGCCTTTTCTAGATCTACGAACGCGCAGTAGACTTTCTTGTTTTTAGCCAAACACTTTTCGGCTATGCACCGCAAGGAAAAGACCTGATTCGTACATCCCATTCCCTTTCTAAATCCCGCTTGTGCATCCCCTACTTTCTCGTCTGTTTCATTCACAACCCTTTCAATCAACACTTTCGCATACAATTTACCGACGATGCTGAGAAGGCTTATACCGCGGTAATTTATGCAGTCCTTGCATGACCCTTTTCCCTTATACAATGGCACGATTACGGCTTTGCACCAGTCTCCCGGCACTTGCCCATTTCGCCAGCACAGATTGAAAAGGCGGTACAGCTGACTGGCCACCAGGCCCTGTCCAGCCCTCAGCATCTCGACGGTAATCCTGTCATACCCTGCAGCCTTACCTAACCTCATACTTTTCAACGCTTTCACTATTTCATCCATGCTTATCTCATTCTCATCAACATTTATATTAGTTTCTGTGGAAGGTGGCAGATGCTGTACTTGCACTTCCTCTCTTTCAAACAAACTTTCAAAATACTCTTTCCATCTCTTTAACACACATTCTTCTCCTTATATAATGCTCCCATCTTGACTCCTGATTATACTCAGCTCCGAGGTAGAAGTTTTTCCTCTGGTTGTTTTGATGGTTTTCCAGAAAAACTTAACGTTTGACTGGGAATCTTCAGTAAGCCTCCTATCGAAATTATCCTTTCCTTCTTCTTTCTTTCTAGATACAATTTCTTTCGTTGCTGTTTTCAATCTTTTATACTTCGTTCTTGCTTCCTTTATCTCGTCATCCGTTGCCTTTTGAACTTTTTGGTTAGCTTTTGTTGCTAACCAATCCAACCACACTTTCTTCTTATCTTGCACAACCCTGTACATCTTTATCCATCCACACGTTTTGGTTCTTTCTTCCTTTCCTTCTTTTAGCTACCCCGCATACCTCAATAGCAACATTTACGACCCCTTTCTTAAATGTTTCCCACAAATCTTCAATCACTCCTATCTCTTCTATCCCTTTAAAACTTTCTTTCAGTTTCTCTACATACTCGTCTTTCTTTTCTTTTTCTTGTAGATTTTCCACTTTTACTCTGTCCAAAACACTCGTAGGCTCGGCCCCACGGTGTCGCCACCGTTTAAAGATGCCACGCATTCGGGCTATGACCAGGAAGTGGTCTGTGTCGAAGCCTACACCGCGGTATGCCCGAGTGTCTAGCACTTTCTTCCTCAGTCTTTCATCAACAAATGGATCTTTTTGTGGTGAAACATTGTGTTGGCCACGCACAGATTCCATTCCAAGCATACTTCAAGCAGGCTTCTCCCATTGTCATTCACTCTCTCGTCCCCAAACGTACCCAGAACTCCTTCATACCCATCACGCTTTACTCCAACCCATCCATTAAAGTCCCCTACATCACGATCCGTTCATTTTCTCCGCATTTATTCAAGACCTCTCTCATGCTATCCCAAAATTCCCCTCTCTCTTGTTGTGATTTTAATGACCCACCTCCACGCCGATCCGTCGGTGCATAGAACTCAACAAATAATAAACAGTAGTATTTATTTTACCGTTTATATTAATCTTATAATTTTAACTAAAACATAAAAGGAAATACTTGGTAATTTTTTTCGCTATTTTTCAGAGGTTAATTTGGATAAAAAGTGTTTTTGAAATAAATACTTTGATAAAAGTGTTTAATTTTCATGCTTATAAAATAAGGAGATACCACAATTTTATTTAAACCTTGAAAGAATATATGTCACGTATATAGTTTACGCAACGCCGCCGACATCTGTTATCTAATTTTATTTTATTTTGCCTTTTTTCAATCATAGTACTACAAAAATGAAGGCTTTAATAATTTAAAATATATTTTCACAAGTTCAAGGCGATATTATCTTAAAGCCAGAAAAGGATCGCAAAAAATTATTTTAATAAACAGTAGTATTTCCTTAAAAAGAAAAATCCGTGTGAGAAGTGACCAGCTGTGAATTGCGACAGATATGAAATTTAAAAAAGCAGAAGCTTGTACTGAGAACATCTCTCTATAAAAAAGTCAAGGAAAATACAGTTTAGCTATAGATATAATTTATGAAGGTTCGTAAACAATTTACTGTTTAAATCACATTTTTAAAAGTAACTCGAGATCAGTTATTAATTTTTATGTTTCACCATAGAAACAAGACTAACAGAATAAAAACCAATACTACATAAATGAAAAACAAAAACTTTTTATAATATATTTAAAATTACTTTTCTTAAGTAAGTTCAGTTAATATAATTACTACTTTTAATGAAATCCGTAAAATATTGATTCTGAGTGACACAGTGTGAAAAGAAATTGAATAACTTTTAACTAAAACAAAATTTATTTGCCATAGTTATAGTCAAAGGCATTTAAGTGGTTAGTATATATATATATATATATATATATATATATATATATATATATATATATATATATATATATATATTTTAAATCTCTTTGGTTATAGTAATAATGTTGGTTGCAAAGTTGTTACGAGAAATGGTGACTATGACATGACTTTTATTTGATGTACTATATGCTTAATAAATACAATATGCGGTGTCAGTGTCACCCGCGTCCAAGTTGATAGTCCAAACAGACATGACCCACGCTTATTAAGAGATAGCATAATGCAAAGAGCTCAAGCTATCTCAAGAAAGTTTCTTATATTACGGAATAATAACTTCTATATTCTTTTATATTTAAATAATTCTTTTATATATTAAATACATAGATTGACTTGACCATCGCATGAAAACGCAATATATCTCACAAGTAATACTAGTAATAATAGTATTATATTAAATTTGATTGTTTAGTGCGATTGCCAAGTCAATTTAGTATTGGTATGGTCACTATAAAATGTTGTTAGGTTAGCTAATTACATAATAACTTGAGACAGAAAGACCCTTAACTGGGGACTGAATAAATTAACCGACTTGGTATTACATGGATATCACAACTTTTTACGGTAGAATACGAGTAGCTGAGTTGCGAGACTTGGCTTTTTTTACAAGTTATGTTTTTGATGGCAACTCATTACTTTTTGTAGATAGTAATACTTTTTTCCTTTCCGATACCATCTACGTCTTGAATACCAACTACGGATTTTCGGGCATTTCGGATTTTGGTACAACTTCATAAGACATGTCCCATTCTTGCTTTTTCATTCTATTCTTACAAATTACCTTTGAATATAATTATATCTAGGTACCTATCTACATTTATTATTCGATTATATTATACAAATACGAGTACAGGTACACTGATTCATTAACTGCAAATGTAACTTTGTAATTCTATATATTTATATAGTATTACAAAGTTATTTATGCAGTTGGCGTATATAGAAAACTAGACCGAAATTACAAAATATTTTAATTTTTCTAACTTAACTTCTAACTTTTTTTAACTTTCTGACTCCATAGAAATTTGAATACCCTCTGGCCGCACCGTAAGAACTACCGTGAAAATTCACAAAATAACTATTAATTTATTTAGAGCGTAATTTAAAGAGTAATTAAGATGGAAATTATAATATGTTATATAATAGACGTATCGTATTATAATAAAATGGATTCAGTTTTCGCATAATTGCTGTCGAATTAAATTTTGTCCGGTGTTTCGACCCGAAGGGTGCCAACGTTGTTTATGATTAAAAGCACCCCTGTTGCATGAAAGTTTAATTTGATGTAAACAGTATAAAAGCGAGCTTCACGTTTCACTAGCAAGTTTATTTGAAAATTAATAACGGAACACTCAGATAAACTAAAATCAGTTAGTATTTAAAACTTCTACTTATACTCATGATGTAAAATAAATTTACCGTGTTGTGTAATAATAAATTTATCATGCCGTGGGTGTCATAAGAGACGACAGAGGGAAACAAATCAAAGAGATGGGCAGCAGGATCTCCTTAATAACGACTAAAAATAAAAAAAAACTGCGGTTGCTGAACCGCTTGCCAAAGGTGGCGACTGTGGCAAATGTTGCATAGATTGCATCATAGGGGGAATCCCTATGATGCAATCTATGAGGGAGAACTATGTTCAGCAGTGGACTTTAATAGGTTGTAATGGTAAATAAGGTGCAGTTACAGCTTTATTTGTTCCACTGCTAGGTTCTGACCTCCTCTCATTTCGGAAAGGGTTTTAGAGAAATCCGTACGCTGCATTGTTCCTTACGATGTTTTTTATACAGAACTAGCGATCAGTACCACCTACCGGATCCAATTGTGAATCGTTTAGATCGTCCACCTTTCCAGCCTTTTTTTGTGAGACAAACGGACAGCAATTGATTTTTATATAGAGAGATAAGTGTAACGAACGACACAGTCAACCTTTAGGTAAGGGGATGCTATGGCTCATGGACATCTACAGTTATTCTGAACTAGGAATCAAACTACAAATGCGTTGTCACCCCTGAGAATTTAGATGGAATGCACAGAGTACTCGCACCTTTGTATAAACCGAAAATGGAATGCCTTGTTTGCAGTAAAAAGGGCCTCCTGTGTAGAGATACTCACCATACGAAACACAGCGTGGTCCTCCCCCGGTCGAGCCGACCCATTCGTGCTGCAACCATAATATAGTTGGAGTGACGCTCTACCACGCTGAAAAGGTCGGCAACGCACCTGCAATTTCCCAGGTGTTGCAGTTGTTCATGGGCTAATATATATATATATATATATATATATATATATATATATATATATATATATATATATATATATATATATATATATATATTAGCAAGCTCGCCAGGCAGACGTTGTTCTGCCCTTTCCGACGACCCTTCCTATAAAAATCCTTAAATTCGCATTAAAAATTTTTGAGGATCATTTATCGGGATGAAAACTATCCTATCTCTCCAGTTGGGCCAAACTGCACACAGTGCGCAAAATTTCATTGAAATCAGTTCAGTAGTTTAGAAGTCCATCGCGCACAAACAATGTGACACGTAATTTTTATATATAAAAAAGATGATTATGATCTCATTATTATGATTTGTATTGTTAATTTTTTTTCGGCATCCCACAGCGTAACATAATAAATAATCATCTGTAATTTATGTTTGCTCGTTCACATAAAGCTTGTTGTATGAGAAATAAAAAAAACATCTTGATTTAAATAAATTCGTAATGTAGAGGCGAGACCTTTTACCGGTTCTATCACCCACGTACAAATTAAGTGGTTCATATATTGAAGGCTCTCAAGCACATCATCAGTGAGTCATCCCAAGTGTCGGGCAAATCAGAAAATTATGCGCCTTAATTAGTGATGACATATAAAGAGTGAATGTGTTTACCACGGGGAATACTATGAGGAATTGCTCAAATTACTTCCAGTCGCCAAATTTCACAAACGTCGCGACAAAACTCACGTTACTATCCACATTACCTAAATGCTTGGCGGTCCACTAACTACTAGGAGTTGTGTTCCTCGCACAACTTCGTTGTGGAATTGTTTACCATCGGCGATTTTTTCGGACCGATACGACTTAGGAACCTTCAAGAACGAGCTTACTCCTTTTTAAAAGGCGGCAACGCATCTGCAATTGCTTTGGTTTTGCAGTTGTTCATGGGCGGCGGACCATCCGGTGAGACGTATGCTCGTTTGCTCCCCTTCTATAAAAAAAATATGTGGCTCACCTGATATTAAATAACCAACTCCGCCTATGAACAACTGCTACACCAGAGGAATCGCAGGAATGTTGCCAGCCTTGGAGGAAGTAGGATCTTGTCTTGAAGGTCCCGACCTCATATCGGCTTGGCAAAATCGCTAGTGGTAGTAAATTCTACAAAGTAGTCTTGCGAGGATCTGTAGATTGTTTTTGAATTGACTTTTGAATTCACGGCTCCTTGGCGCAGTGACTTAGCAATGAGTTGCAAGGCGGGGGCCGCGGATTCGAATCACGCACGGAACAAATATTTGTATGGCCTGCAAATAATTGTTCTGGATGTTTTTCCTTGTGCAATTTATGTTTGTAAGCTGCCTATGATACAAGACAAAATCCTGGTGTGGGGCTAACGTTTTCTTTTAAATTTACTTACTTTATTTAAATTTTTTTACTTTTACTTTTTTTAGGTTTGCTTCGTGAGCCGTCTAGTGGCGTAAGGAAAACCACTACCACGTATTCATATACATACCACATATCCATATCGTAAGAAGTAACAGAAGGAAATTAAACTGGAGACGGCAGCAGTGTCTTTCTAAGGACAACTCAAAGTAGTAAAAAAACTGCGGTTGCCAACCCGCCTGCCAAGCGTGTCCTCCTATACAACATATAAGACAATCTATGAGGGAGGCCTATGTTTAACAGAAGACTTTCGATATATTGTAATCATTATTATGGCGCGTCTCCACCAAAGTTTTGTTCTCAACACAACATTTGCCAACACGTTTTGCCAACAAATGTTTCTGTCAACAAGCGTCTCCACCGAGGGAACAAATGTCGGCAACAAACGTATTCCTTTGATGTTGCCGCGGAAAATCGAAGCAAGTTTTGTTGGCAAATGTTGTGTTGACAACAAAACTTTGATGGAGACGCGGCTTTACACAGTATGATGATGATGAAATATTATTGCTTAGCAATAAAGCCTCTTCATTCAACTTACGAAGCAAATTACTCCTCATTATTTCATACATGCGCTAGTGTTTACTAAAACAACGATGCGCTTTACACTTTGAGCGACATGCACGTTACACTTTGGAAGGCATGTAAATCGATAATGCTAGATTTACGTAGGCGGCCTTTTAAGTCTACGTAGGTCCAAGGCCATATGGGCGGCGAGTTGCGCTGTTCGTAGTTTTGTCAGCGATCGGTTTCAACCAATCAGGAGAAAGCGCGTTGTGGTGGAAGGTCAATCTGCCTCATACCCTTTTTATGAAGAGGTGTCGTCTCTGGTGGCGTTGGAGAATTTTCTTTGTGTATCTAACTGATGGTATCTTTTTTTTATAAAAACCAGGATTACATTTTATGCTTGAACGGTTCGAAATAATTATACAATGAAAATAAATTAGCAAATATTTTCAAGCATTGATATTTGTACATAAATTTCTATTTGGAATATTGAATGTATGTTTTGAATTTAGTAAACAGTTGGAATTGCACCGCGTAGTGTGAGTTGGGAGGCAACCTGAGAGAGGGTGTAGGGTGTTTTGGAAATCTCGTCGAGTGGGTATCTCCCTCCTGATGCAGTAGAGGCCACGTGAACATGACCTCCGATATTTGTCAATACTAATTTATATTACTTTGTATTTATTGGTTTTACACTTTTTTTAAACACGGTGGTTAAACTGTTATTGTCATGTTATCAAAACGGATGATTTTTAACGGAACGGAGAATACTGAGATAACCTTCGCCCTTGTATTTCTTTGCAACAAAGAAAAAATAAATAACTCATGTAGAGATATACTATCATCACTACCATTATTACCCCATTAGATCAACGTTAACGATGTTTTTACTTTAATTGGTTTATATTTTAAATTGTTTACATAAAATTAGTTCTAAATAATAGCATCTGAAGTCGGTGTAGTAAGGCTAGGGTACGTGAGGGTAGAATGGTAATTCAGTTAATATGGTCACTTTCTTATAACTCAAAAACCACAGCCTTGTTTGCATAGATGATACGATATCTCCCCATCAGTCAATCAAGTAAAGAAGGTCAAGAGAGTGCTGCTTCAACGACGACAATTTGATAGTTGACAGAATAGTATATGGTCATTAAGTTGATTTTTCGAAGTGTTGCTAATTATTACTAATGCATGTTTCATATTTTTTCTTAATATATCGGTTATAGTATCTTATACTACCTACGACTATGTGTTTTTATCTCTGCCCTCCTCTTAGTGTTGGTTTGGACGCCAATGCCAAGCACGCGATGACTTATTAATAATCTAAGACTATGTTCGATATTTGTTGAAGCAAAATAAATCATAAAACATAGAAGTGATTTATATTATAACATAATGAAATATGTTCATGTTACGCCTAGGTGGCTTCGTTATTATGATATTTATATTAATTTTTTATGAGTTTGTATTTGGTATACAGTCCATTTCTACAGTTAGTGTTATCTTTTATTTGTTTTCATTATATAGTTTTTTTTGTTGTAAAACATTTTTGTACTTCAGTATTCATTATAAAAGAGGAAGGTGGTAGTACCTATATTGTGGGTAGATTGATATTTTGTGTGGATACTGTACCTTTATAAAAATACTAAATCAGTGTTGAACCAGCTAGCGTTTACACTAGAGCACCCCCAAGAAACGTACTAGAGTTACGGAATTATTTTATGTACCATCAACTTAATCAAACTATGCAAAGAACTATGTTACAAATGGAGCACTAAGAACATATAATAAATACTTCTCTAGCATTGAATCATTTTGCAGGTCCAAGACTAAATTAAAAAAGCTGTTTCAAAAACGACGGCTCCTTGTCGCAGTGGCTTAGCAATGAGTTGCTGCACTGGGGGTCGCGGGTTCGAATCCCGCACGGATTAATTCCAGTCGCCAAATTTCACGAACGCACATTGCGTCAAAACTAACGATACCATTCTCATCATCTGGATGCTTGGTGGTCCACGACTGTACGTTTTACTAGGAATTTTCTTCCTCGTACAACTTCTCTGTGGAATTGTTTACCACCAGCGATTTTCCCGAAACGATACTACTTAGGGACCTTCAAGAAAAGAGCTTACACCTTTTTAAAAGGCCGGCAACGCATCTGCAATTCTCCTGGTGTTGCGGTTGTTCATGGGCGGCGGTAGTCACTTACCATCAGGTGAGCCGCATTCTCGTTTGCCCCCTCTTCTATAAAAAAGGAAGAAATAAAACAAGTATTTGTATGGCCTACAAATAAATGTTCCGGGTTTGGATGTTTGTCCTTGTGCAATCTGTGATTGTAAACTGCCTCCACGATACAGGAGAAAATCCTAGTGTGGAGGTAACGTATTTTAAAACAAAAAATGGTTTTAACAGATGGCATTGCTTATTAGTTTGAAGATAGGTTGAAGTTACGACACACACACACATATTAATATATCACAAAAACACAACCAAACACGCACAAACACGTACACACATTTGCACACACACGCACTTCCTTTCATTCTCATCCCACTAATACCCGATGTACGGTATACAGTAATAAACAATACAGTTACAAGTAATATCAATGCTTACAATATCCACGCAGAACGCAGATGAAGGTATATTTTGTTATATACTCTAAATTATGTGTAAACATTTCTGAAGACAAAAATAAAATATTTAAAATTTTAAAAGTATAAAGGCTTCTTTATTAAATAATATACCAAAACATGATTATATATATTGGTAAATTTACAAGCTGTAGATTTTGTTTCAATAAGAAAAATCATCTCTAATGGACGCTTAGCTTTATGACGACGTACACAGCATTTGCTGCACTTGGAAAGCAAGCAGTGTGTCCTGTTACACTACGCACATGAAGGTACTGCTGCATGCATTTTAAGTGCCCCGCCTTTGAAATGGAACACTAACTCAGGCTACTATAATGTAATCACTAAGCATACTATTCTCTAATGAAAATCAATAGGGATGAAAAAAATATCAAAAAATCTGATACCGATGCCTTTTTCTTTATTGGCTGCGATAACCCACTGCTGGTCGTGGGCATCAATCATAGTAGGAAGGCTCCCTGGCGTCAGTTTATAGCACTATCTTTAGGAGGCCTTGATCTTTCGAACTATTCCCATAGTTTCACTCATACTTAGGAAATGTTGAATCGATAGCGGTATACTTTATCACGTAAAATAGTAATACGGAAAAAAGGCATTCCATCTTAGTCCCCACACGTGACAACGCATCTGCATTTTGATTCGCAAACGAGGATAGATTTAGATGTCTATGGGCCACAGCAACCACTTACCATCAGATGGACTGTGTGCTCGTTTGTCACCCTTATCCTATAAAAAAAAAACCTTTAACTGACGATCGTGTATGGATGTGGAGGAAGCGAGAGAGGTGTGTCAGGAAAACTTTAGAGACAGTTACCCCATGAAGTTGTCGCTTTGAGGTGTCAATGTGTACGCGCATCGTAACAACTTCATGATGTCGTTTTTAGGTGTCGGTGTAATATAACACTTATTCTTCTAATATATTGCACATAATAAAAATTCACTCTCATAATTTTTCCCAAACGCCCCAAAAGACGTATAACTCCAAAAAAAGAGCTGACTTCCATTCGGTACAATCCTGGCACACCTCTATCTCTTCTTTCACATCCATAATCAATCCGCGCATACATGATCGTTGGTTCTAACATATTTTTAATGAATCGCAAATTTCGATAGGACGTTCCCGTCTAGGACGTCGCTTGCTGACTCTTCCACTCACTATTGCAGCATAAGTTTGTCTTGTTACGCTTTCGACGTGTATTTTAGAGAGCGCTGGGTAACGAGGTTATGCTCCGATCATTAATTGGATTTACCTCTGCGCTAATGGACAAAAAATTACGTCTTTATGTTTTGGACTAGGACAATTTTCATACATTACTGTGTAGTAGCCGTGTAAGAATATCCACTACCACATATCGTCCTTTGGATTACTACGGTTTCTACAGTTCGCTCAACCGATAGCCTCACAATATCCTTACGTTCTTTACTTATTGATAATTTATTCTATAATATAAAAATGAATCTCTGAATGTGTAGCTAAGTGCAAATCTCGAGAGCAGCTCGGAATCGGTTCTTCCGTTAATTCTTTTTTTATAATATTTCTTGAATTACGAAGATGGTTCTTACGCAGAGAAAAATTTAAAAACTTGACTATTAAAGACTAAAAACAACACTTTTCTATATTCCCATATAAAATATTCGTAATAATACTTAAAAGTCAATTTGAACTTTAATACCATACCATAAAGTTTAAGTGTAAGTGCAGGGGTTCCAGGAAGGCAAAACAATTGAGTGACGTTAGTATCGTATAAATACTAATGTCAATATTTGTCAATTAGAATAAGTAAAAATAAAATGAAATATAATAAGTAGGTATCATAATAAGAAATCAGAAATTCTAATTTTCATTGTGATTTTTAGTGACTATTAAAATAATTTTAAGTGTTTTATAATTTTTATTTTATGATATAACGTAATTGTTGACTTATCAACTTTCTTTTTTCTTTTTTTATCTTACTAGCTGACACGGTGTTCCGAATAGCAGAATAAGTATTAAAAACAAATTAAAGAATCGACTGTTAGGCAGTACGAAGTTCACCGTGTCAGCTAGTTAACTAATATTAAGAAGCCACCGACAATTTTTTATCTACGTATTTTATGCGTTGCCATACCGTTCATCGGATTGCGCTAAAACTTTGTCAACTTATTGGTTGCACTTGCGAGAAGGTTATAGGCATAGTACAATTAATTTGCAGTAGGTGGCGCGCGTATCGTACGGACAAATTTATTTGAAAGTTATATAGCATTCAACTTCAGTGAACGTATTATCATTCATTAAACAATATGACTCTTCCAAATGTAAATCGATATTTCCACAATTATCTCTTCTGTGGCGGCAACGCGCCGGATACCAGCTAGTAGTTTATAATATTTCAACCAATGTTTAGTAATACAAATACATGTTGTTGTTACAGTTTAAATATAATTCAATTTCTAATTCTTTGCTCAACATGCCTTGTATATTTTTGGTGTATGCAATGTTTATGATTGTCTTTATGTGAAATTATATTATTATTATCTATTTGTGGGCTACATTCTCGATATTTTAAATTTGTTTATTGCTAGATATTTACCTCTTTTGTCGCAATTAACTTACTTATAACTAATTCCAAATTCAATGTTAAGTTATTATCATGCTCAATAGAATGTTGTTGCTCCCGTGTGTAAGGCAATGTAAACATGATAACTTTATGTACATTCAAATTATTAAGGTATTCAATTTATTCTTTATTATGGCAATAAATATTTTATATAGTTGAATTTTATTTATATACAATTGTTAGGCTAAATTTTACCCGTGTTTGATTCCCGCTGCCACCATGGAAATTGTTCGTTGCAATATGTTTGCACGTGGTAGAGCCACGCTGCAGCTATATTAGTAGTATAGTTGTAGCACGAATGGGTCTGCTCGCCCGGGGAAGGACCACACTCTCACAGAATACCAGCGTAAAAAAGCAGCTTAACCTATGGTGAGTGTAGAGAACCGGGGACCTCTTTTAATGGAAAAGAGGTATTCCATCTTAGTCCTCGCGGGTGACAACGCATCTGCATTTTTATTCTTTATCGAGGATAGATGTAAATATCTATGGATCACAGCAACCACTTACCATCAGGTGGACTGTGTTCACGTTTGTCACTCTATCCAATAAAAAAAATGTTTAATGTTTAATACAGCAGAGACCGGGTACAAAAGTAACGGCGGGTCGAAAGTAACAAAAGCCCTGTAGGTTTACCCAATAGCCAAATACCGCTTTGCTGCCGTAAGGTGATAGCCCCCTCTCTTGCATTAAGTTACCGCGCACGCCACGCTCTGTGAGATTGAGTGAGAGGACGGTATGTGATTTCACAAATCAAAAGTAAGTTTTTTGACGTTTTCTTATTTAATGTTTTCTTAGTCTTAAAGATATAATACCAATTTGAATATTTGGTTATTAATTCTTGATTATATTGGTTACACAGTGTTTTAAATCGTTTTAGTCTGGCACGTTCCCTTTTAAGACTTTTCATCTTCCATGTTTTAACAAAAATGTGGTCGGGTACAAAAGTAACATAGCCCTATGGGTGCACAAGTAACATGTTACTTTTGTCCCCGTATAGATTTATTTACTTAATATTGTTATGTGGATATTTATTTGAACAGAATGCCGCGACAATGCATAAGAACTACCACACGAGGAACTACTGACACGAAAGTGTTCCGAAAAGCAGCTGAAGAGCATTCCAAAGATGGTACTAAATTATATCCCTGAAAAAAATATTATGTTTGTCGTGTAACATTATATAAATACATAAAAAAAATTAAAGCAAGAAATACTAGCGCAATTGTGGGCTACCATTGCGTCAACCGTGTTTTTACTATTGATGAAGAAAAATGTCTACAGGACTATTTGATCGAGTGATCTGAAGTACGTATACCGGCATATGAGTAAGCGATAAAAAATGGAAAAACATTTCCTGGCTAGTAAGGAATAGTTGACAAATGGGTTTTTTAAAACGACACCTGAGCCTCTTTTTGACGTGCGCTCAAGCAACAAGCCTGTCACGGCCTTGAGTTTAATCGAACATAATATGAAATCTGAAAAAAAAACGCAATTGAAGAAGAATACCAACAAATAAATAAATCCAAGAAACAGTTTTACAACCCGATACTGGGAATGGCAAGAGGAAGTTGATATCTACGAAGGGAAGAGAAAAGAAAAAAAGACAAAGAAGGCAGCTAAAAGTAAGGAAAAAAATTTACGACGAAGATTGCTTCTATCTCGTTTGTTTAGAAACTTTTAGCAACAGTCGACCAAATGAGCAATGGATACAATTTACCAAATGTAATATGTGGTCACATGCTGAATGCGTCAACGATGATAAAAATTACATGTGCCATAATTGTGAGCCTGAATAAAAGGCTAATACTGAATAGTCTGATTATAAAAAAAAATATTATCATATAATTATTGATCTTATTTAAAGCAAGAATAATTTGTTTCCTTTTGTTAAAATATATAATTTTTGTGCATTTAAAATACAAATGTTGATCTGTGTTATGAATACAAAGTCTTGTAATAAATAATTTGCTGATTTAATATGTCACATTATATTCATTACAAACACCATTGTCCTGTTACTTTAGACCCAAAACGTGTTACTTTCGACCACGTAGGCAGGTCTGACGAATTTTTTTGAAGTCTCTGTGATTCATATAAAATACACAATAATGAGGTAAATCAAGATACTAATTTAAAGAACATAAACGGAATGTATATATGGCTATATTAATTTCATTAAAATAATTACACCTAACCAGAAACCAAGGTAAAAGTACAAAATGTTACTTTTGTACCCGGTCTCCCCTACTAGGTCTACACGAACCTGTAGGTTTTTTTAATTTATTTTTTTATTATTTTATAGAATAAGAGTGACAAACGAGCACACAGTCCACCTGATGGTAACTGGTTGCTGTGGCCCATAGACATGTACATCTATCTTCGTTTGTGAATTAAGATGCAGATGCGTTGTCAGCCGTGAGGACTAAGATAAGGACTAAGATTCTTCTTCAAGAAATCCTCTTTTCCAGTAAAATGGGTCTCCGGTTCTCTACACTCACCATACGAAACACAGCAGCATTAAGCTGCTATTTTACGCTGGTATTCTGTGAGAGCGTGGTCGACCCCGGTCGAGCCGACCCGTTCGTGATACAACTATACTACTAATATAGCTGCAGCATGGCTCTACCACGTTCTGATAAGAGAGTTTGCGTTTGTTAAAATATGTGACATGAATGCAAAAAAATTAGAAGCGACAGTATCCTAATGGTAAGTTGCGGAACACGAGCTTAACAAGTCTTGGGTTCAAATCCACCATTCGACAACGACAAGCATTTAGTAGTATTTTTATTTTTTTTAAATGTCCGCATTTTTACTTTTAATTGTGTTATCTTTAAAGCTTGAATTATTACACCTCCAAAGGACCATAAGACTTTAGTATTTTTGTTGATATTAACTTCAATTTGATACTGCTATTCGCTTCTGAAAAAAGGTTATTGACAGATAGGCTTATTCTATATTAATTCCATTGTTTTTATTCCATTTTTTGTCTCTATAAATGTTCCCTCGGTTATAAATGTAGAATATTTAGAGACGATGGCAGGAGACCCGACCCGATGGCCTCTCATCTCAGGTTTAGAGCCGGGGCGGCATCAGAGGCAGCTGAACTGAGTAAGTGGCGCAAATATGAGTCTCTAAGAGATGACTACAAATTTATGCCATTTGCTGTAGAGACTATCGATCCGTGGGGTCCACGTGCGGTAAAGTTCCTAAAGGAACTCCAGCCGCGGCTGGTCGTTGCTGCTGGTGATAAGAGGGCTGGTTCTTTTCTCGCTCAAAGGCTAAGTATAGCCATTCAGCGGGGAAACGCAGCCAGCGTTCTTGGCACAATACCACGGGAAGTAGGACTATATGATAATTAAGTTTCCAGTTTTTTTTTCTATTATAGTTTTTAATATTGTATGTAATTAAATAAAAGAATATCAATATTTTAATGTAAAATAAATATTCATGAATTTCTCAGGTTATATCCGATTAAATGCAGCTAAGTGACAAACGCAAACAAGTACTGTCAGAACCAACTAGCGTTTACATACGACCCCGACAGGACACAAAGGCGATTTGTTCTCGTCTCTTTCATATACACGGATACTTTAAATTAAGAGTAGTCCACGGGATACTTTAACACTTTCAGTGTCCAGTTTTCAGACACAATAGTAAGACATTAGCAATGACCTACATGTATGTAGTGCACGGGACAGCGAAAGGTTAAATTAAGACCACTTTTCCTGGACATGTGTAACAAACTAACAAACAGTGGCTATTCCGTTATATAAATATCAATTTTCGTACGAGTATGTATTAATTTTTTACCATCTTGATAATTCTAATGGGATATTCATGACTTATTGCGTCTTATTTGGTCTACACATACAACAGTGGGTCGGACAAGTTCAAAAAGAGCAAAAGGAGACGCACCGGCAGTGTAATGTACACGGTCCATTTTGATGTCCTTTTAGCTCCTCATATCTCTGCGGTCGATGAGCACAACTCAGCTCAAAAACTATTAAATCAACGCAATTTTATTTAAAACTAGCTTTTGACCCGCGGATTTGCTCGCGTTGGCTTCAATTTAGAAATATCATTAATACTACTCCAGTTAAAGTTAAAATTTCATTAATGTAGTTTCTATTCACTATGAAGGTGCGAGGGGAAATATATTCATGAACGGGAGTAGAAATATAAAGAAAATGGGCAGCCGCGTCTTTCTGATTACAGCTCAAGATAATAAAAAGATGGGTTGCAACGGCTGCAAAGCGTGGCAACAACGTCAAATATCCTATTTCGTAATCTATGGAGGGAATCGAAATGATGAACGGGAGTAGAAATATATTAGCAATGTAAAGGCGGCGAAATAGAAACCAATACCTCATTTCGTCTCGCGGGTGTCGTAAGAGGCGACAGAAGGCAAACTGAAACAGGAGATAGGTGGCAGCATCTTCCTGATAACAATGCATAGTAACAAAAAGCTGCAGATTTTCTCGCGATATTTTCTTCACCACCTAGAACGTGATAAATTGAAACTTCAAATTGCAATTAAAATATGAGTGGTGTCGGTGCGGATCGAATTTGGGTTGTTTACGTACTATGAAATTTACGTTTTCATTTTTTGTTACGGCTCTGTTACCGGATAACTTTCAAGATTCTATCAATGCAGTTTTACTTATAGTTAAAATAAAAATAAACCTGCGTTTAAAATTTGCTGTCTTTGATATTGATAGTACTTTTTTGCAAGAGCCTGTTCATTCACTCGTGTCAGCTATGAAACCGGGACTGTCACAAAAATCTCAATAGGTAGGTGTATCTGAAAATATGAAAGCTATCTTAATATATGACAAAGATAGAGTAAAGATAAGCTGCTTATATACGTCTTACGACTGTGCACAGGACTGATAAATGCTAATTACCCGTGTGCATATTAGTGGTTTCAGATATCCACGATTTTTTTAAACTACTTAGATATCAAGGTTTCGCCGCCAAGTTATTCTTTACCACTTCACTGAGCACGTGGAAAATAAGCAAACAGTTTCCTTACCAACTTTATTGGTCCTCACGGGAATGAAACACTTTTGTTCCTGAGCTTCGAAATCTTACGGCGAGCTACACGGCTCTCGTATTTGCTTAAATAAAACTCACAAAAACTGAAAAGAAGCTTTTGCACTATTGTGGACTTCATCTACCTTGTAATTCGTTATTCAAAATATTCCATCATTGAGAGATGAAAATCTTACAGTCCACTTTATTTTCAATAACTTACAACGGACTTGATACAAAAAGAAGTTGGTGAAATATTGCTATGCTGATAGACACCCAACATATTCAACTAAAGACATTCTGTCTTAATCACAGTTTTGTGTACACAGTTCTTTGTAAGTCATTTTGCTAAAAGTGACAATAACGATAAATCATCCGGACACCGGCTTGGATATTTTATAACATATGACATCAGATAACAGAGCATAAAACATGTTTTTAAAGTTAAATATTAACTTGTAACAATAGATAATTTACATGACATAATAGAATATATTGAAATTAATCAATAAAAACTTTAATTTTGAAAATGATCTTAATATGTAATCTACCAACTATGTCATAATAATTATACAAATTTAAGTCGAGATCATAGAGGTAACATTATTTTTGTTAACATGAGTGCACTTTTTATTTTGCCTGATTTTTTTTGTATAACAAAAAATTTGTAGATTCAAGATAATGCAACAATCTATCTATCTTTATCGTTTTATTATTGTCTTATCTTGTAACTCATAACAGTTTAGCGCCCAGGCTTCGCCTAGATAGGCGATATTATAATCGATCGATTTTTTTAAGAAATAATTCTTTATGGTTTTCGGATAAAAGATAGGTTAGATCTCTCCTGGCATTACTATCTACTATACTACTACTACTACTACTCTATCTGCACGAAAGTTTCATCACAACATGTTAAGCCATTCCGCAGATTACCCCGGATAGTCGGACAGATTTAAAAAAAAATTATTTATACCACATTTTGTCTCAATACTGAAAGGTAATCAGCTATTTCAATATTATAGACAGACACTTCAATTTTATTCAAATGTATAGAATGGAGGAGATTTCTGAATAATTGTTTAATGCGTGGCTTTTTCATTCATTTTTAAAATTGATAAAAGGCTTTAGTGATTTTAATATGACAGATATAAAACAAAATCCCATTCGACACATGAAACCGATGATTACTCAGTAAGCGCATATACTCATACCGTTTGCAAGTTCCCAGCGTAATACAATAAGTAGATTGAAGTCCAATTTAGTGAATTGCTGTGCATTTGCGTTTATTGAGTTTGATTCGAATAAAGCCCACCGGACGCGCTATGTTTTAATCTGATGTCGAATATTTTAGTCCAACTGCTATTGATTTGTTATCAACATCAACTATGCATTTTACACCGCTGCAGTAGGTACAGCGTCACTTCACAGAACATTTAATTTCGAACTTGGAATAATAATAATAACGTAAAACATCTATGATATTATACACCGATTCAAATACCAAACGAACCGTGAGCGTACGAAAGAGTACGATATATTATATATGAGCAAAACAGATATAGGTACCTATTCCGAATCTTCGTTGTAGGATAAACTCGTTTCAGAGTACCATAGATATTTACCAGAACGTAATATCGTACTTAAAATATAGATATTAAAATATATAAATCTAAGCAAACCAATCCCATCAAGAATTGCGTATCACCGTGTAGTACTTTTGAAGGGCTCTAATGATGATGATGACATTGACATTGTATCTTGTTAATTATTTTAAAAAACATACACAAGACTAAGTCGGCTAAACTGGTGCAGACGATTGCGATTGGTTGGCCACCTCAGCCACACCTTGACATACTATATAAAGAATTAAACTACTTGATAGATGCTTTCGTATTTTGACAAAGTTAACAGAAGTTATAGGTTTTATTTCTATCGCCAAATTTTATACCGCCTGCACTGATGTGTTCCGGTTTGAAGAATAAAGAGAGAAAGTAAGATTAAGAAAAAAGGCTATGAGGCATCCCATCTTAGTCCTCAGAGGTAAATAACAATGCATCGGTAATCTTATTGCTTGAAGTAGGCAAATGTACAGTAGCCACTTACTATCAGGTGGACAGTAGGTTTATTTGTCACTCTAGTGTCATATAAAAAGTTATAGTTATTTAAATTAATATTAGGACTTTACTTGGCCTATTTTTAACCGATAGCAACCGCCTTCAACCGCTTAAAACCAAGAATAAATCGAGGTACCGAGGTAAAGTCAAGAATTATTTAACTGCCAATAATTGTCTTTGGCAACCAGCGTTGACTGGCAGAGAACGCTACATGACATTAAGTCCACCCTATGTACCCTTTATTTTAAGGTGTTACATTTAAGCTTTTTAAATAAAAAACAATTTCCTGATGCTCATTAAAGTAAATAAAATATCTACACGTAAACTTTACCTCTCATAATAAATACGATGCATACGTCAAATAGTATAAGGTTCAAAGGTTCCATTAAAGAACTCGTGGAACTCACTTAAGAACAATATTTACGAACGTAATAAGTGCGATTGCAATGTTATATGTGTACACAGGGGGCCCCTAAACTAACGTACACATTAAATTACAATCAAACATTCGATATAAATACAACGCACGCACCCTGAGGACTGACGAGAAGATTGTGGAGCTGGAAGAAGAGATAGACAAGTTACGCTGGCATATTATAGAATTATCCGAAGTCCGAAGAGAGGGGGAGGACACGGTAATCCTCGAATCCGGCAACTTGCTCTATTACCGGGAGTTACTTACTTTCTAGAAACAACGCATTTTGTAAATATCAAATACCGACCAAGGAAGACTGTTGAGAATTTCATTCACAGTCTTTCAAACATATTTTTTTATAGGAGAGGGGTGAGCACATGACTCGCTATTACTATTCAAATAGTAAAACATCGCGCAAAAATGTTCCCGACACTGATCAATTTTCTCAGTGAAACATAAAAAAGTGGATAGAAATTTTAAGTTTGAACACATTAATGTATTTACTTAATAATAGTATAAATAATAGTATTATCTCAGAGTAATGAAAAACATAAAGTAATTACTCTGAGAGTGTTATTGAAATAAACCATAAATGGCCTCATACAAAAAAAACTTTTTTCGAAAGACTTTCTGCGTTTTTTTATTTTAAAACATAAAATTTTAAATAAATATTAACTCTTTGTAATAATAATATAACTATTATCACTATAAAATCATAAGGATAACTTTTGATGAACATGCAACAAGGTATGCATCTAGGTCAGCCTGCACTGCTGACCTAATTTCAAACCCAGCCCGTGCGTGAGATAAAATCGATTCATCAACTTTTCGTTCTGGTTTGACTTTCAAAGTTTGAAATAAATAAAATAATTGTTAAAAAATTATTCACATACGTCAGTTTATTATTAATTTTCGTACTATATCTCAATAAAAATCTATTAGGTGTACATAAATTGATAACCTATGTACTTCACAACGCTCTTAAGCTTAATGTTATTGCGATAAGATGCACGCTGCAGTACGAATAGATCTGCATGACCGGGAAATGACCACGATCTCACAAAATACTTTGCCGCTGTGCCTCGCGGCATACCATCTTAATTAGTTCTTTCCAGTTACAACGTATCTATGTTTTGATTTTTAATGGAGTATACATATAGATATTTATGGACCACAGCATCCTTACCATCAGGTGGACAGTGTGCTCGCTTATCACCGTTATCCTATATAAAATAAACTTCCACGGATCTCAATATTAACAAGAATGTAACTTGACGTTATATTTTGTCGTTAATTCCAAATGTAAGTACAATGACGTCGAATTCCAAATATACAATTTCAAAACACAATATGCATAAGTTTATCGAATTCCATCATTTTCATATTAGGGTTTCATCTTTGTTTTTGTTTAGTGAACTTGTCGCATCGCATCGCAATACATCATGGCGCTGTCAATTTGTCTTCGCATTGGAATCGAGAACCATCGATTAATACTTCGTAAAACCTGACATGAAATCTGTTATTTTACTCATATCTTACATCCCAAAATACGTACTGCCAGACATAATAAAAGCAAAAATTTTATTTAGTTTTTCCTTTTAATATTAATGTGCTTTTCTTCACGTGTTACTGCAAAATTTAAAAAAATGCGAGTAATTGTATACACACGTGCAAAGTGAATCTTCTTTAGTGGATATATTCAATTTTTTGTTTAATATATATTTTACATAAGTAGATACATGAGGAAGTTAACTTATGCAGCGCCGGCGGTGAAAGGTTACATGAAAACGTTACTTTTTTTAACAACGTAGATACTAAATCTATCCACTACGTCGATAAAGTAGTTTTTCCCTTCAAAAAATAAACCAGTTTTATGAGAGCGGGTATCATGATCGTGAAAGTCGACAGTAAAATCCACTTTCAGTCTTTCCTACCGAAGCGTGCAATTATAGAACTTTTAATAAAAATGTAAAAGGCATCTTCAAAGAACTAGAAGTAATAAGACAATTTTTACATAATAGCTTCTGAAGTCGGTGCTTTAGTTATAATATGAGGGTGACAAACGTGCACACAGTCCACCTGATGATAAGTGAATGCTGTGGCCCATAATCATCTACATCTATCCTCAATAAAGAATCAAAATGCAGATGCGTTGTCACCCGTGAGGACTAAGATGAAATGCTCCTTTTCCAGTCAAAAGGGTCTCTGGTTCTCAACATTCTACATATGATACACAGCAGTGTTAAACTGATATTTTACGCTGGTATTCTGTGAGAACGTGTTCCTTCCCCGGTCGAGCCGACCCATTCGTGCTACAACTATATTACTAATATAGCTGCAGAAAATCGTGAAACCTGGCACCTTTACCACTTTTGGAAGATCTTAAAAGTTAATAATATAATAGCAAAACTTAGTTTAAAATAGTTTTCCGATAGCTGAGCTGCTTGCCCAAAAATCACTATCCCACTATCTGGATAAAAGCTAGTCTTTAATATCAAACATGAAAAAAGTAATTCCTAAAATTTATTTTTTAAACACTTATTCAACATATTAAAACTTTGTTCACTCCTACGCTGTCACAACCCTATCAATTACACCACGCTGAACCGGCTTACAGAAGTTACAGTTCAACTTCCCAGTACCTGGAGAGAATGGGATATATACGTTTATTAGGTTTCCTTTGAGCAAATTTAATTTCAGCGTATAGTTTCAGATATCACACGGACTGGACTGACATAATATTTCCCGGAATTTTTAAATACTACGCAGTATTTAAAAATTCCTGGAAGTGTTAATTAATATCGAATACTAGCTGGTACCCGGTGCATTGCTGCAGCAAAAGAAATAATAGTTGGAAATATTGTTTTAAATTTGGAATAGTTGTTTAATTAGGAAATATGATACATTCATTGAAATTAAATGATATATTACTTGCAAATAAATTTGTCGGTACGATACGCGTACACCTACTGTAAGTTAATTGCACTATGCTCGTAACCTGGTCACACGACCATCTGGAACTTGTGTGTACTTATACCCAAGTTCTATGAGTATTTTATGCATAGAAGAAATAGAACTTTGGAATCCGTCAATTCTTTATTTTGCTGTACTCAAAATTTTAGCCGTGGAAGGATATTCACCGTCGCGATAAAACGATGACACTATTTGTTTAATTACACTTTTGTCAAAGTCGTCTAACGCAATTAATTTACAAGGCTGATAGACGCTTTCTCGCGGAGAGCTAACTTCTCCCTTTATACACTTTTTTTAAATTTTGTCGGCCGCTCTAACACTCACACCACATATCGCTGCAGCAAGTTCACGAGAACGGCAGAAATTAACACTTTGTAACTTTTCGGGATCTATTTTCATTTCAGTGAAAAATGTTAAAACATTGTTGATGCTGACTGATAAAACACGTGCTTGTGCTGGTGATATTGGTGCCGACAGGCAAAATGTTATTTTCAATAAATTCTGCCGTTTTGGTACAAAACAAAGGAGTAGCCATTGCGTCACTAAGGAAATTCAGAGAGCGAATGCGCAAAAACAAATTTCTCTTCGATATATGTACTAAATTATCATTTCACTAATTTGCAGGTTTTTTAATTAGGTGGGGGTAATAATGGTAAAAAATTACTCATAACATAATAATGTCGTACCAGCCTTTATATACTGCACCGCCGCCCTGTACCTGCCTTCGATGATTCATTTGTTAGCTACTTATTTTTTCCTTTGTTTGAATAGAATGCAAGCCATAAATTAACTGAGATGACAATGAATACAATTAGATAAAGTGAAAACGAACTAGGAATAACACTGAACTTGTTTTAATACAATACTGTGTGTATACAAACATATATGTTGAAAAACAAATTCCTTTTATTATCTACTACTTGGTACCCGGCGCGTTCCTGTCGCGGAGGAAACAATTGTGAAAATATCGCTTTAAATTTGTTAAAATTATATTGTTTAATTAGGAATAATAATACATTTATTACAATTGAAAGATCTGGGGGCACGGCAGTGCCCCCGCCAAGTCGAGCAAAAAAGCAGCACGGCCGTACCATCCTTTTCTCGAAGCAGTTCAGGCCATTTTTGAAACCTTATAACTACTTTGTGGATAAAACTGGAAGCCTGCATTTTCAGTAACCAAGTAGGCATTATATAGTCTCAGTATACTCAAATTTCATTAAATTTGAACCAGTAGTTTAAGAATTATAACTAGTCAAAGTTTCTTAATTTAGTCACTCACTCACTGATCGATCATCAAAACTCTAAGGCACTTCTAGCAGACATAGAAGCTTCAAATTTTTACGTGTTAGAGCCATGCTGTAGCTATATTAGTAGTATAGTTGTAGTACGAATGAGTCGACTCGACCGGGGAGGGACCACGCTCTCACAGAATACCAGCGTAAAATAGCAGCTTAACGCTGCTGTGTTTCGTATGGTGAGTGTAGAGAACTGGAGACTCTTTTTACTGGCATTAAATGAGGCATTCCATCTTAGTCCTCACGGGTGACAACGCATCTGCATTTTGATTTGTAATAGAGGATAAATGTAGATGTCAATGGGCCGCAGCAACCACTTACCATCAGGTGGACTGTGTGCTCGTTCGTCACCCTTATTGTATAAAAAAAATTGGAATACAATTATTATTTAGTATATAAACCAAGGAAAAACTAAAATATTTTGCAATTTCGGTCCAGTTTTCGAGAAACACCAACTGCATAAATAACTTTGTAATCCCATATAAATATATAGGATTACAAAATTACATTTGCAGTGAATGTGCATGAGTGTACCTATATATGTATAATAATGGAATAATAGGTATAGATAGCTACCTAGATAACACTATCAAAAACATAACTTGTAAAAAAAACCAAGTCTCGTAACTCAGTTCTTCTACCGTAAAAAGTTGTGAGATCCAAGTAATACCAAGTCGGTTAATTTATCAGTCCCTACTTAAGGGTCCTTCTGTCTTAAGTATTACGTAATTAGCTAACCTAACAACATCTTATAGTGACCACATCAATACTAAAAATCTTTTATATTTTAAATCATATCTTTTATATTTTAAAACTCTAGATGTGGTAATTTTTTTAATTCAGTGTTGCATAGAAAACTTCGGCACACTACTCTAAATGCAATTAACACACACTTAAGTTCATAAACTTATATAATAATCCAGAGGTATAATGATATAAAGATGGATTGGAAGAACAAACGCTTTTTATAGTTCGAGAAAACGCCTATTTAAAGACGTCATGCAATATTTTGTGTACGAATAACATAAAAAATAATAAAACATCTTCTAAATTATTTATCTTCGGCTTTGGAACAAGTTTACGAGCGGAGATTTAGAGATTTAATTAATTAACTAAAGCCTATTGATTAGATAATTTCATTAATTATTTACAGCTTAATGGATGTAAATATTTAATGGAATTATTGTTGGCCTGATGATGTTGGCATTAAACATGATGGTTAATTTAGTATTATCATCATTGCAGTATTTCACGAGTCCACTGCTGTACATAGGTTTTCCTAAATGAATGCCACAAAAAAGGGACCTGAGTAACTTTGAGTTTATCGATTTTCTTCGTATCTTTCTATGTCGTTACTACAGATAGTAATGGGTGTACGGGCAGCTTATAAATTAAATTGTAAAGAGCCCTTCAGAGAAAAAAATTAAAGAAACTTATTAACGTTAACATCGCAAAATATTTATGAAAATGTAATCTATGTAGGTACATAATAACATGAAAAGCTTTGATAATAAAGATGTTTATACTTTAAACAACAGAAACAAACAAGCTTGTAATGCCAGTTACTAATAGTAATTAGTAATCCATTTTTCCACCAATGTATACGCTTCTACAACAAAATCCCAAAAAAATTCAAAGTGTGTCAATCAATAAGTTGAAAAGTTTGTAAAAGAATAACTGTCCAAAAAGGGTTATTATTATATTAACGAATACATGAATGAAATAAGCTGCCATGCTGGTTCTGTTATAATTCAAATTTATTGTAAAGTTATATGATATATAACTTTATGTCTAAAAATATAAACCCACCGGGCTTCACGCTCGGTTTTTCCGAGGACACAGGCGTTTTCCGAACCAGTGGTAAATAAAAATATATACTAAAAATATACGTATATATTACTTAATAAACGTCCATTGTTTTTTTATCTACCACTGGTTTGGAATATATATTGAACACAAATTCTTTTTGTATATATATTGAACATTAATTATTCCATTCTATCCTAGTTATTCTAGTGGAGAGCCGGGCTTTATACTTGAATTTTACTTGACGGCTCCGTGCCGCAGTGCTTAACAATGAATTACAGCGCTGAGGGCCCGGGTTTTAATCCTGCACGGAACAAGTATTTATATAGCCTACAAATGATTGTTCCAGGACTGGACGTTTGTCCTTGTGAAATGTATGCATGTAAACTTTTCTGACTCATCAGTTATCCGTTCGGACTCATTGCCACTACAGCTTACTGTATTGTTAAATTGTCTTGTTGTGGTTACTCAGATTCTACTGCGTATATATTTATTATGGTCGTTCACTGCTGCATCTAATATATATACTGGTGACCGAATATGATGTTAGAATTCCAGTATGAGATAGTTAGAAACGGGTACTATACTCTAGGCAAGTAAACAGTTGCATACAATTTTACAAACTTGATTATTTCTTTTATTTCATATTATCGGGGATGAATGACGCCGCAGTTAATTCTCATCAAGTAAACTAAACCTACGCTTGTTACCATACACACGTAATTACATACACATATATAAACATATATATATATATATATATATATATATATATATATATATATATATATATATATATATATATATATAAACCTTACTTCTGGAGCGATCAGGTTTATATCAGTAATTTTGTGGCATTATCATACTTTTTTTTTTCTTTGACACCTCTTTATAATTTTCACTCCCAACAAAGTTTATGAAATGTTTAACTTTCACTAGTAAAAACAACATTGCTTCTATACACTCAGTTTAAGACATTTTTAATATTACTTATTTGTTACTAAATAGGTACACATTTCACAAAATTTTATTTAACGGATGTTTTGTCGGTCACCACACATTGTACATTCAATTTAGTTATATGTCATATTAAAAAGTATCTAATATATAAACTGTATATAATCATCACAAATCCTTTAACCTTTTTAGAATACTTTTCTACTAATTTATAGAATTCCTGTCATATTAAAATCTTTTAAATTGAAATGACCTTGGTTTTCAAAATCGAATACCATTTATTTATTTAAAAAAACATTATCGGGCTTGTCACAAGGTTTTGTCAAACTTGTTTAGTCGTTGAGAAAATTAAATTGACTCGAGAAAATTCAAGAGCGATGATTTATTATGACTTTCGAAGTGGTTTAACGCAAAAACAGTGTGTTGACCGGATAATTTCTGCATTTGGTGATGAAGCCCCATCCAAAACCATAATTTATCGCTTGTTTGCTGAATTTCAACTTGGACGTGTCAAGCTCAGTGATGATCCCCGTCAAGGTCGTCCAAAAACTGCAGTCCCCCAAGAAAACGTTGATTCTGTGCGTAAGCTAATTGAGGAAGATCGACATGTGACATACCGCGAAATTCAGGCAATTTTAGACATTGGCATGAGTCAAATACAAATAATCTTGCATGAACAATTGGGTGTAAAAAAGTTGTTTTCCCGATGGATACCGCATTCGCTCTGTGAAGAGCAAAAAGCGGCTCGCGTTACTTGGTGCGTCAGAACTATCGAAAGATTCCACGCAGGATCCTCAAATGCTGTATACAACATCGTATTAGGTGACGAATCTTGGATATATGCGTACGAACCCGAAACAAAAAACCAGTCACGAGTTTGGGTGTTCGAAAATTAGTTAAAGCCAATAAAAATTGTTCGTTCACGGAGTGTTGCAATAAAAATGGTGGCCACGTTTGTCTCCAAAACCGGCCATGTTACGACTATTCCTCTTGAGGGACAAAGAAAGGTTAATGCAGAATGGTATGCTAGTATTTGTTTGC
Organism: Parnassius mnemosyne; assembly: GCA_963668995.1. Classification (NCBI taxonomy): domain Eukaryota; kingdom Metazoa; phylum Arthropoda; class Insecta; order Lepidoptera; family Papilionidae; genus Parnassius; species Parnassius mnemosyne. Next base: position 23,571,936 of record CAVLGL010000082.1, on the reverse strand, counting down.
CACAGGTCGTTTCTGAACTCCGTAAAGAGAACTGCAACCGCCGCATCATCCTCCATCACGACAATGCGAGTTCTCACACCGCACACAGAACAAAAGAGTTTTTAGAACAAGAAAACATATAATTATTAGATCATCCGCCGTACAACTTCGACCTAAGCCCTAATGATTTCTATACTTTCCCTAAAATAAAGAATAAATTGCGTGGACAGAGATTTTCATCACCTGAAGTAGCTGTGGACGCCTACAAAACGGCCATTTTGGAGACCCCAACTTCCGAATGGAATGGTTGCTTCAATGATTGGTTCCATCGTATGGAAAAATGTGTCAAATTTCGCGGAGAATACTTCGGACTCGTACATTACATATTTCACGTTTATAAAAATTAACACGTAGGTACTTAAATATTTTACATAATTTCTTACAAACATCATTATATTTTACGAATTTTTATTTCAAATATATTAACATTTTTATAATTCGTTTGAAAATCTTTAGGTATTTAAGTTGATGTTTTTTATTGCAATCACAGTTATTACAGAATCACAAAAGACGTTTTTGGGTCACGACTATTTTATATTTTTAAAAAACATGTTAGTATTAGATACTTTATGAATTCTAATTTATTGCGAATTTTATATTAAATTATTTTAAGATGAAGTAGTTTTAACCAATACACATAAAATTTAAGAAATAAGCTTTGTCACATTGCAATTACACATTTAGTTTCAGTTCAGTATTATTTTAAGGGCCGATTTTTTAATCCTCGGTTAGAAGTAATTTAATACGATAATATAGAACATAAATAAATTAAAAATTACGAGTAGAATAGTTCAATTGTTTCAATCTTACGTTTAATCAAATTACAATTTATATTGTAATTTTTAAATCATGAAATAACAATTTACCGTCGGCTTTAAACGAGGTAAATTTTTACTGGTCTTTACTGTCAATATTGAAGTAATTAAATAAAACTTACGTCTTGGACTACCAATGTTTCAACCGTATCTCAACCGATTTCACTTATATTTTCACAAAAAATAATTACACAAAAAGAACTTCAATAATTTTAATCTTTAGTTCACTAATTTTAAATAAAATATTTTACAAAGCACTAATTAAATGAAAATAGAATTTCCACGTTATTTCTTAACATTAAATCACTTTCGTAATATTACAACAATGCGCGGTCTTTATCCGACGGCTGTTTCTAACTCTTGCTAAATAAAAATTTTGCGAAATATATTTACGCTATTTATCTTATATTTCCACTCACAAAAATCCATTTTTCAGTGAGATATCAGCGAAATTCTTCGCACTTACGTCCGCGTCAAGCATTAAAAAGACTTAAACGTCCAACAGATGAGAGCTGCAGCCGACGATTGACCTAATCATAGTAAATCACTCCTTTGTACGAATTATAAAAATTTTATAAAAATTCAGGAAAACATGAGTATCATTTAATTCATCTTTATATCTTCATTTCAGCAGCGCTAGCTGCACAACCACCCACCCGTCAGCGACCCGCCACCCACCCGCCACCCACCCGCCACCCACCCGCCAGCCACTTTCCAGATGCACGAATTAAGTGAATTTAGGATATGACATTTATCATTTAGTAATTTAATATAACAAAATCGATCTAATGTTAGAAAAACGTAAAGTGATTTAAGTAAAAATACTTTTCACGATTTGAAAAAAAATCGTAAAAATATTTACTTACAAAGCCGTAAAAAACTATCGTACAGAGGTTCTATTAGGAAAATGGAGCCTGCTAATTGAGACATATTTTCAAACAAATTCGACATTATTTTGACGAATTTATATGACTTTTTGTAAAAATATACAACATCCAAATCTTTTGTAGCTCGATGTCGATAATACCCAGTAAAATTTCAGTGTTACCACATTGAAATTTTTTCCCTAAACTTAGGTTTATTAAAAATAGTAGTGATGTTTACAGTAATCGAATGAAGAATGATGAATGAATGAGATAAGAGAATTAGAAAGGATATAATTTTAAGATAAATTAAATTATTTTTAATAAATTTAAAACTGAACAAAAACTTAAATAAGATAAATATGGCATTTTGTCATCAAACTAGTTGGTTTGTAGTGTTGGTTGCGTTATATATTTCTTAATTATATTCCTATTATATTCACGATTATGTAGGAAGAATTCTTGTATAATTGTCGACATAATACGAACTATCCAGTTTTGTTTTTTTTTATAGAATTATGATGACAAACGAGCACACAGTCCACCTGATTGTAAGTGGTTTCTGTGGTCCATAGACATCTACATCTATACTCAATTACGAACCAAAATGCAGATGCGTTGTCACACATGAGGACTAAGATGAAATGCCTCGTTTCTAGTAAAAAGGGTCTCCGGTTCTCTACAATTACCATACGAAACACAGCAGCGTTATACTGCTATTTTACGCTGGTATTCTGTGAGAGCGTGATCCTTCCCCGGACGGGCCGACCCATTCGTGCTACAACTATACCAGTAATGTAGCTGCAGCATGGCTCTACCAAGTACAAAAAAGGGTCCGCCTAAAGACTATATATATATAGGTATATTTAATTTTAATATTAATGTGTTGATTTTAAGCAAGAGTTATGTGTTTATTTTTATCATTACATCCTACTAAAAGTATTCTGCTAAATATAAGGCACCCCAATACATTGCCACTGGAAAGGGATATCTGCCATAGTTGCCAAGCTTCGTAAGCGGGTTGACAACCGCAGTTTTTATTATTTTGAGTTGTTATCAAGAAAATGCTGCTGCCCATTTCCTATTTAATTTCCTTAGGTCTCCTTTTACGTCACTACGTGGTGATAGGGGATCTCTACACGGCATTATTGACAAGGCGGAATTTGAAGGTATTGTACCTTATCGACAGCGTGGTATAATAGCGACCAGATTACCGGCTTTCAGTTCTAGCTGTACCGTGATCATCTCCAGTTCTCTCACATTGTATCCTACCCTGCCATTTAACTCACACATTATTCGGACAAGAGTAACTTTGAATTAATTAGAACGCTAATTTAGAAGTGTTTGATTTGTTTATCAAGAACTTAATGTCATTGGTATTAGTAGTTATTGGTATAAAAAGTTAAGTTATAGTCTATTTACCTCTCCTGTTACGTCTATTAATATGTAGCATACGTCCACTGCTAGAAAGCTTAGTTCACTTCTCTACACCAGTGCGTTTGCGGACTCAAAATCTCTTCGAAATATTTTTATTCCTCCACACATTCAGATTTCATATACACCAAGTTGTAATTCGGTTCTTCTAATTGCATTAACTATTTCATAGGTGCAGGCAAAAATCAATGATTATTCGAATCATCCGATCAAAACGGTAAAGAAGGCAAAATGTGTTCCATAAATACTTAATCTATGTAAAGTATCTATAGCACCTATAATTTTTTTTAAGAATTTGTATTACATGATTAGGCTTAATATCCATAGAATATATTTAAATTGTCTTATGGTTAACCAGGTCATGGATCAAAATAAAGATATATTGTAGTACATATTCATATATGATTTAACATACACTAATAAACAGTTTATATTAAAACTATCCGTCGTAATAACTCTACTTTGTATTTACTTCATATTTTATCAAATAATTTGTATTATACGGAAAATTGTATTCAGGAGATTTAAGGGAATTATTTCTTTCTTTTAATAATAAAATCTCTATGGTTATATTTCATAGACAATTTGTGAATTTATTTCCCGTTATTGGGGAAATTTAATTTTGAAGCTGGCTCGATAGTTTATAAAAAAGCCCAGCACACCGGAGCGCACGGCAGAACCGACCGATCAGTTGAATCCGAAACCATTCGCGAGTGGACATTCCATTCGGCAACTGGAATACGCGCTCAGAATTCTAACGTTGCATTTATTTCTCTTAAATTTTTTTCTTGTCTTGTATCACAAGTTTGTTCTATCTTTTTTTTTTTCAATATTTAACTTTTTAATTTTACGAAATCTTGATGTGATGTATTTTAACGACATGTTAATACAAAAACGTGGACTAGTGTTTTTTGTGTACATTAAATTGCCATGCTGTGAAAAAATCATTGTATTTACCATTATTCTTCATTTTCCTCGGAACGAAGTTTAAGGGGCGAGTTATACATATATGCAATGTAAACCATTTTTTATTATTTTTTATTATTTACCACGTGCATTTTAAGTGCTTCCAAATCGTATTTCATCAATACTTCCATGGCTTAATTGGGCCATTTCGTCCGGTTTTATCTTTTATTTCCTTTTTTGCTTTTGTCTTTTTATTTCATTATGTTTTTTAGTAGAAATCACATTGCTTATTACGAATTCGTATACGGTAAAGAAGAAACCTCGCGACTCATCAAAGAAAACACTGAGAACTCTTCCAAAATGTGTAAGTACGCTTTGCAGACTACTCTTTGCTGTAACTTTTTAACCAATTTTTTGTACGTAAAATTTATTATAAATATATAATTGATATCTTTAATAATACCCCTTACATTATAATGTACCTATTTTTAGAAAAATAATTTCTAAAATATTTCCCCTTCCGAACAATTTTTATTTAAAGAGTTAATTCGGAATTGAAATATAACAATTTAAGTGAATATTTATCTTTTCAAACTATCATAATATCCCCGAATCCGTTGCTCACGTAGAGTCGGCAAAGACCTGTTGATTCCACCTGTTGCGAAGCCGTTAAGCTCTCCCGACACGGCAGTAAACTATAGTGCAAAGGTTTGTTCTTGTTGCCGTTATTTTTAAAATTTCTGATACCATTTAAAAAGATTGCAAAAAATACAGAATTTTTATTTAATATAATAAGTTCATTCATTTTTAACATTAATAACAATAGTACCGAGGATATTGCATACGTTTATTTTGATAGAAATATGATTTGACCTATAAAAAAAGCGAAACAATTATTCCTTCGTTTGTAATAGTGATGAAAATTTTTTCGTCTTCCTTAATAACATGTTATGAATGCCGTTAAGAGGAAATATTTGATTTGGTAGAGTTATTTATTTTATTAAAAAAAGATGAGAACAAAGAAATTGACAAAGAGATAATGGAAGCAGAAGTAATAGTGGGCAGGGTAGGGTGTGGGGAGGAGAATAAGGTTGGGATGGAGGTTAGGAGGGAGGCAAAGAAGGAGGAAAATATGTTTAATCGATAAATGCACGCGCATAATTGACTTTTATTCCTGCGCATCTACGCGACTAGTTAGAGCCTCTAACAGCCCGCGCATGTCTTTTACACAATATCAAAACATCTAAATTATATGACCTCTACGTCATGCTGAAATAAAGGGAGAAGGGAGAGCAGGGAGGGGATAAACTAGGTAATCAATAAGGGCGGCCATTGCTGCTGCAAGCTGCCCCCTACCCCGCACACCCCATGCAATATGCGCAACCCTTGCATATCGCGCATCTTTATAAGACCTTGATGTTAGTGGGGCGTTACCTCTGTACGGGGGGTAAATCAACATGCAATCAATAACTACGCCATATTGACCAAGCATTCAAACTCTCTAAATACTTTTGTAATATATATCTAAGAAACCATCCATACCGCCCTCTTTCATCTAACACACTTCCTCGCCTTATTTCTCGAGCATCCTTTAAAATTATTTCAAAATTTTCATTACATTTAATAAAGAAAAGAGAAGGAGGAATTTAATCATGTGATTCCTGCGCACCCTTTTCGGAATATATTCTATAGCAAACTGCAAGACTAGCTTCTTTGCGCCTGTACTCGAGGGGGATAAGCCATTTAGCACACCTCTTCACTGAGTCCGCCACTTCTGCGTGACATTTTGTAATTTGCTCCAGTTTATATTACCTATGTGATGTCCACTTGCGTTGTGCAGCAACACTTTCTCAATAGTTATGAAAAAATGTAATATATTTTTTCGTTCTAACTTTAAATTAGGTGATGAAACAGTTTAATTCTTTAAGCTTACTTTCGTATTTTTGGACATATTATGACCGGCTTTTATAACCGACTCCTTTTCATTGTTTAGGAGTGTATACAACTTAAGGGGATTTAATGCAATGGTACAATAAAATCATATATGTGATTTTTTTAGATTTCCTGTTACTATTTTTGGAGATGGTAAATCGTACGGTAATCTTTTTCTTGCCAAGATTTTTTTCCAGAATATGTGAAATAAAAAGTAGACGATAATAATAGTTTTCATATGTTTTATATATTATATTGCTTTTATATATATATATATATATATATATATATATATATCCGTATTTGTGTAACTGCATATTATCATCTGCTGCATCATTGCTGAATATTGAGTTCCCCCAAGGAACGCCACAAAGCACGTTCCCGAGCCACCTGCATCCATTAGTTACCGGCATGTCTTACCAGGTCATCCATCCATCTAGTGAGGAGCCGCCCTACACTTCGCCTACCGGTACGACGCTGCCAATCGGGAACCTTTCTTCTCCGTCGGATGTCGGTACTTCGAGCTATATGTCCTGCCCTGCATATTATAATAAAACCAAATTTCAATCATATTGTCCATTGTATTCCATGTGTGTGTGACAGACAAATACCCAGTAATTCCATAAATGTTCCCAATCCAACAAAAATGTGAGGTGTTGTCCCTTGGTTAGCTGAAGTTTTCTATACAAGTTGGCTGGTAGCGACATCAAGCCGTTTTGGCAACAGAGGGTGGCAAGGAAACATACATACGTATATACATATTCCAATTCAAAATCATTTATTGCCAGAATGTCGTACATAATATTACGATGTTGCAACTTACCAATGAGACCTTACATTCCACCATGATAATGGTGTGCAATATCTACAATATACAAAGAAAATTATTATTACATTTTAACGAGGTAAAATATTTAAGAGAAATAATTATGTAGTTGTTTAAAAATATTTTAGCGTCAAGTTTTTAAGTTACAATAAATATATGTCAAAAATTGAATTAATTAGGTAATTGATTATATATAAATGTATAGTATTTAAAAAAATTAAAAAATGTCAAAAAATAAAAATAAAATAAAATAAATATCAAATGTTAACAAAAAATATAAGTTTTTCGTACATGCATACATACATACATGTATACATATATGCATACATAGATACATGCATGCATGAACGCATACATACATACATACATGCATGCATACATACATGCATGAATACATACATGCGAACATATATTCATGCGGCTGACGGCTCCGTGGCGCAGTTGGCCAGGCGCAGTGACTTAGCAAGGAGATGCTGCGCTAAGGGCCGCGGGACCGAATCCCACACGCAACAAGTATTTGTATGCCCTGCAATTAATTGTTTCGTGTCTGAATTATTGTCCTTATCAAATTTATGTATGTAAACTGCCCCCAAGATACAAATGAAAATGCTAGTGAGAAGGTAACGTTTTATTTAATAAAAATTAACTAATAAAAAATAACTAATACATACATGCATATATACATGCATTCATACTTGCATACTTTTATGCATACATACATACATATATACGTACATACATATATACATACATACATAACTGAATACATATCAATATGCATACATAAATGCATACTTAATTACTTACATCCATCCAAATATACGTACATACATACATACATACATACATACATACATATATACTTGCACACATACATACGTAAATACATACATACATAAATTCATATATACACTGGAATATATACATAAATGCAAACACCTGTACATACATACATACATACATATACATACTAACATACTAAAATACATATACACCTGCGTACGTACGTACATACATACATACAGTCATACATACACAAGCATACATACATAAACGCATACACTCATACATACATACGTACACCCATACATAAATACATACATACATAAATACATGCATACTTACATACATGTATGCATACATGCATTCGTACATGCATACATGAATTCAAACATACACGCATACGTGCATACATGCATACATACGTACGTACATACACACATACTAACATATATATACACCTGCATACGTACGTACATACGTACATACATACATACATTCATACATACACAAGCATACATACATAAATGCATACACACATACATACATACATACATAAATACGTACACCCATGCATGCATACATAGATGCATAAATATATGCATACCTACATACAAACATACATACATAAATACATAAATACATACATACTTACATACATGTATGCATACATGCATGCGTACATGCATACATGCTATCAAACATACACGCATACGTGCATACATGCATACATGCATACATACGTACATAAATACATGCATACATGCATATACACTTACATACATACATATACCTGGTGTTAGTGAAACGCTCTCGAAAACGAAGACAGATGATAGTACTTAGGATACCTTTGATGATGGTTCACATAGAAATTCGACCCTGAGGAAAAAAATCATCTTTTCACAACGTTTTATTAACTTTATTCACGCTCCATGATGTTATTACAGCTAAATGAAACGATAATTTCATTTAAAAAATCATGAAAATACTTAAACATAAAACCAGCAGTGAAACTTAAAATAAAATCAGCTGACAATAGGGTCAATATTTTCGCGTACGCCGAACTCTTATCTAGCTCGGTGCGAAACAATGCCTACTCACTCTACCCTGCCCTTTCACACATGCGCTACTGCCGCCCGGCCGGCTCTTATCGCCATGCGCTGTGGAATTTACACACGTCAACTTTGCCAACATGTGGGGGATTCCCAAAATTGCGGGGAATTTAAAGTTGGTTGGGGGTTTATGGGAATTGGTATTATGCGGGGAAAATACGGGGATTTTGAAAATCGGTAGCCAAGGCGAAGTCAGAACCTTTTTTCAAGAAATCTAAATAATGATTTTAACATATTGTTAGGTTACTTATGAATATCGAATTACTCCCTTCTTTTAGTTACCTTCATTGCACCACATTTAATTTTCGGATTTATTTCGGCAACTTTTGGGTATCATTTAATGTTTTTCATTTCTTTATTTTTTATTTTATAAGAAAAAAAAGTTAGTTAAACAGTAAATCTTCTAAAATTAGTTGAAAATTTATTCATTTCTTACAATTAATTTGAGGGGAATTTGTGGGGAATCTGTTGAAGTTTTGTCCTTATATTGCGGAATTTAACATGAATTTTCGGAAAATGTGACAAATTGGTCATGTTGTCATGTTGCACCGAAATTTAGTTTTCCGGCGATATAAGAATTAGAGGTGGCAATCACTATAAAACTTGCAAGTAATTTTTAATAATTTTGACGTATGTACCTCTTTTTTAATTCAAAGTATTGGTCGGATTAAATACGGAAAGTCAATTAAAATAAAGTAAAAGTATTATTTTTTACATTAATTCTGATATATTAATTAACTGTCGGTCATAATTGCAATTGATTTTAACCATTAAATTATTCAGTACGATTTCATTTCTATTTTCTTATACAAAATCCGCCGTGTAGTGGCGGTTAAGAATATCCACTACCCCATATCTTCCCGTGGGTGTCGTAAAAGGCGACAAAGGGAAACAGGCAGGAGATGGGCAGCAGCATCTTCCTGATAGTAGCCAAAATAACAATAAAAAAACTGCGGTTGCCAACCCGCTCGCCAAGCGTAGCAACTATGGCAATATACCCCCCATGAGCAATGACAATAATAAACGGCCCCCAGTCCCCGGCGGCCCCGCTATTCCTGGCTACGGTGGCGACCATGGTAACGGCGGGGCAGGGGGTGCTAAGAATCTCCGGTGGAGGTTCGGTTGCCACCTACGACGACTCGACCTGGCAACATACAACGCACGCACCCTGAGGACTGACGAGAAGATTGTGGAGCTGGTAGAAGAGATAGACAAGTTACGCTGGCATATTATAGGATTATCCGAAGTCCGAAGAGAGGGGGAGGACACGGTAATCCTCGAATCCGGCAACTTGCTCTATTACCGGGAGGGCGACCATCTGTCCCAAGGAGGTGTCGGATTTATCGTCCACAAGTCTCTCGTTAACAACGTTGTAAAGATTGAGAGTGTGTCGACGAGGGTTGCGTACCTTATACTCAGAATCACCAAACGGTATTCGCTGAAGGTCATACAGGTTTACGCACCAACCTCGGCACACCCCGATCAGGAGGTGGAGGAAATGTATGAGGATATCTCTAGAGCCATGCATTCCTCCAAAACCCAATATACGGTGTTAATGGGAGACTTCAATGCAAAACTAGGCACAAGAGAGAACGGTGAGCTGAAAGTAGGGAAATTTGGAATAGGGCAACGGAACCCAAGGGGCCAGCAGCTGGCCGACTTCATGGAGAAAGAGGGACTCTTTATGATGAACTCTTTCTTCCAGAAGCGGCCCCACGGGAAGTGGACCTGGTCGAGCCCCGACGGTTCGACAAAAAATGAGATTGACTTCATTATGACGACCAGACGACAACTGTTCAGTGATGTCTCAGTGATCGCGAGGGTGAAACCCGGCAGCGATCACCGAATGGTTAGAGGCACACTGAACCTAAACGTTAAGTTGGAGAGGTCTCGTCTAATGAAGTCAACGCTCCGTCCCCCTCGTGCTCTAATCCAAAGTCCCGAAACCTTTCAGCTCGAGTTACAAAACCGTTTTCAGTGCCCAGAAGATTGCAATGAAGTGGACGATTTGAATGACAAGCTCGTGGAAACTGTCCATGCGGTCGGAGCTAAGTTCTGCAAGACCCGCCGCAGAAGAACACAAAAACTCTCCGATCACACTCTTAATCTCATGGCTGTTAGACGGGAGATGGCTACATTCTTCAAGAGATTTAACAGCATACAGGCAACTGAACAGACAGATCTCCAAATGCATGCGGCGGGACTTACGCAAATTCAATACAGCTCGTATTGAAGAAGCGATCGAGCGGAACCGAGGGTCCAAAGTCTTTGCCAGAGATCTGTCTGCCAGAAAGCGCCACCTGTCAAAGCTGAAGACAGAATGTGGCAGCATCGTTTCCGGGGCACCTGAGATTTTGAGTGAGATTGAGAGTTTCTATGGGCAGCTGTACACGTCATTGTTGGAGCCGCACGCAAGTGTGAGTAACGATCCAAGAGCGAGTCTTATCCGACATTATTCCGATGATATCCCGGACGTCAGTCTGAGCGAGATTAGAATGGCTCTCCAGCACCTTAAAAACGGCAAGGCCCCAGGCGAGGATGGAATTACAGCGGAGCTTCTGAAAGTGGGTGGAAAACCGGTACTTGAAGTCCTTCAGAAGCTCTTTAATTCCGTCCTCCATGGTGGCAATACACCGGAGGCGTGGAGCAGAAGTGCGGTGGTCTTGTTCTTCAAGAAAGGCGACAACGCTCTCTTGAAGAACTACAGACCGATTTCCCGTCTGAGCCGCGTCTACGTGCTGTTTTCGAGAGTCATTACGAATCGTCTCGCGCGCAGACTTGACGACTTCCAGCCTCCCAAACAAGCCGGTTTCCGAAAAGGCTTTAGCACCATAGACCACATACATACCCTTCGGCAAATTGTACAGAAGTCCGAGGAGTACAATTTGCCACTATGTCTGGCGTATGTGGACTATGAGAAAGCCTTTGATTCCGTCGAAATTTGGGCGGTGCTGCAGTCCCTTCAGCGATGCCAAGTTGACTGTCGGTATATCGAAGTGTTGAAGTGCTTGTACAGTAGGGCTACGATGGCTATCCGAGTACAGAACCAGAGTACGAAAACTATCCAATTGCAGAGAGGTGTAAGACAGGGTGACGTCATATCCCCGAAACTCTTTACCGCTGCATTGGAAGATGTTTTCAAGCTTCTGGACTGGAAAGGATACGGTATCAACATCAATGGCGAGTACATCACTCACGTTCGATTTGCCGACGATATAGTCCTTATGGCAGAATCGCTGGAGGACCTAAGCACTATGCTCAATGACCTCAATAGTGTTTCCCAACGGATAGGTCTTAAGATGAACATGGACAAAACAAAGATCATGTTCAATGTCCATGTCACACCTATGCCGGTAGTTGTTGGAAACACTGGGCTCGAAGTTGTTGACGAGTATGTTTACCTGGGACAAATAGTCTGACTAGGTAAGTCCAACTTCGACCGAGAGGTCAATCGACGGATTCAACTCGGTTGGGCAGCGTTCGGGAAATTACGGCACATCTTCCCGTCAGGTATACCTCAAAACTTGAAAACGAGACTGTACACCCAGTGCGTGTTGCCAGTGATGACATACGGAACTGAGACGTGGTCCTTCACTGCTGGCCGGATGAGGAAGCTCAAGGTCGCTCAGCGAGCTATGGAGAGGGCTATGCTCGGAGTTTCTCTGCGTGACAAACTCAGAAATGAGGATATCCGCAGTAGAACTAGAGTGACCGACATCGCCCAACGGATTAGTAAGCTGAAGTGGCAATGGGCCGGCCATATAGCTCGAAGAACCGACAACCGATGGGGAAGAAAGGTTCTCGAGTGGCAGCCTCGTATCGGCAGGCGAAGTGTAGGGCGTCCCCCCACTAGATGGAGTGACGACCTGGTAAGATATGCAGGAAGTCGATGGATGCAGGTGGCTCAGGGCCGTGCTTTGTGGCATTCTTTGGGGGAGGCCTATGTTCAGCAGTGGACTTGTGAAGGGCTGTAATGATGATGATGATGATGATACAAAATCAAATATAACGATGAAAAAGTGTTTATAGTTGCGTAAATGAGTACTGAGTACCCAATTAGGTACGTTTATTAATTTCAATATAATTTTTGTAGTAAAGAACTGCTTGTTGCGTCAGGGTACTATTGATTGTGTAATTGTATTAAAATGACAAACATAACTTCTAAATTCCGTATGAAGACTAGTCGTATCCCTACGACTAGTCTACTAAACTAATAAATAAAATAAATGTTGGCAATATCGTAACGGTTTAACGGTCTGTGGAAATGCTCAGTGCTTCAAGAACGTTACGAATGCCACGTTCGCATTTATTTTGGCGGGATTGATTACTAATTTTAGTTTTTGAGACAATTCCGTGTTGAATATCACGTGCGCGTGAGCGACAGTTCAATCGTTTTGTTTATTACATTCTTGTTGTTATTACTTGTTGTTACGTTTTGTTTTTCTAATTTTGTTTTAATAATGTCTAACGCGTAGGTACGTTTATAGTGCTGGTGACTACGGCAACATGTTAATGTCCCTTGGAGAATCTCATAAGGCCACGTAGGATTTAGATCGGTAAGCTGTTTCATACCTAGTTTTTTAAATAACTTAGTACTAAATACATCAGAATAATAAACATACCTACACTATGGATTAAAAAGCATGACTCTAAACTTGTTAACATTTCATTTAAGTAATTTTTTATTTGCGGGGAATCGAACGAGGTAATTGGTTTATTTAGCCTGTGAATAAAGTGGCTAGGTGAAGACAAGTACAGTGGCGAAATAGTAGGTTAAGTAGATAAGTTAGGTATTTAGACAAGTGTTATAAATAATTAGGTATTGTGGTACCATTGCTATCTGCGGGCCGCGTGAATTCGGCGTCCGCGCGCTTATTGACCCCTAGTCAGCTGATTGTAATTCCACTGTTAGTTTTATATTTGAGTATTTTCATAATTTTTTTTATGAAATTATCGTCTCATTTAGCTGTACTAAGATGATGGAGCGTGAATAAAGTTATTAAAACGTTGCGAAAAGATGATTTTTTTCCTCGGGGTCGAATTTCTTTGTGACATCATCATAGGTATCCTTAGTACTATAGTCAGTCTTCGTTTTCGGGAGCATTTCACTAACATCCTGTATTACATACATACATACATCCATACATACATACATACATATATACGTACAGTATCCACTTATGTATGTATGTATGTAAGTATACATGCATGTATGCAAATGTGTGTATGTAGGTATATATGCATGTATGTAATGCATACATACATACATACATGCAAGCATACTTACATACACACATACATGCATGCATTCATGCATGCATACATACTTACATATTACATACACACACAACCACAAGCGACCTGACCGAATCCTGAGGGACCAGTCGCCTTGGATATAGGTAAGTAAGCTCCGTTTAATATTCTCCCTGTTGAATGGCAGTTGTAGTGTTATACAACTTACGTATCATTTTACATTATTTTAAATTCATTTTTCCATTCTGTTTCGATTTTCTGCATTCACCTCAAAACTGGATATTTTACATCACCTTTATTTCCATAGGATCCTGTAACGATTTTAAACCATAAGAACACAATAACAAATCATTTCTACTTCGTATTTTCACATTATCAGCACTTTTAAATTGGTGTCAATGGAGTCTACCTTTTTTCGATCTTTTAGCTAGTTTTCCGTAATTCTACAATCTCGAGCTTTGTGTGGGCAGCTGCGCTACTTTTTTTCCTATATCAATAATATCTCATTTTCCACTTAAATCTTATAGTTTTCTTATTATAAACCTAAAACAAAAATTTGACATGTTTTGTCTTTCTTATTTATATCGTTTCCATGGTAATTATATTCAAATTTGCTACCGATCTGTTATTCCTATTTCGATAATTCCACATAAATCCTCTTTTCTCTTGACCATTTACAAAAAATTTGCGTATAATTTAAATAATTTTTCCGTTCTCTCTAGAAAGGTATAAAAGCCGAACAATCGGTGAAGAAAGGCAGTCTCGCTTCAGTTCGCGAATTGGAAGTATCTCCTAAAGGCCTTATCCCGGGGCCGCACTGCCCCGGGATCCTGCAAGCCTCCATTTACACGTGAAGTCTTCGGCGAAGCCTTCTTCAAACTCGGGCCGCGCCACTCCGGAATCCTACAAGCCTCCATCTACCTCGGAAGTCGCTTCGAGTCTACTACAAGCGCGGGGGCCACACTACTCCGGGCACTACTACTACTTACTCCAGGCGCCGAGTGCACCTACCGCCGGCGCTACCTTTGGGCGCTGCAACTGCTGGCTCTAAGCGTTGCGCGCCCCTTCTCCAGGCGCTACGTGCGCCGGCTCCGGACGCTGCGTGTACTGGCTCCAGGCGCTGCGCGCCGTCGCTGCTAAGAAACCTACTTCTACAAACGCAACGTGTGTCGCTTCGACTTTTAGGCCCCACTACAACACTATATTCCCCTATTCTCTCACCTTTATTTTTTTTATAATCTAATTGTACTCTCACTTCATTCATCATCATCCTCATTTCATTTTTTTTATAAAATTGTAAATACCTTTTATAAATTTAAATATATTGTTTTCTGGCTCTACCTTTGTTGTTTTGTTGTACTTAGGTTAGGTTCTATTTTTTTATTTTTTTTTAATTGTCGCTTCACGACATTTGGCGCCCAACGTAAAAGTCCTCTTTCTCTCTTAATTCTTCACCTTTACTGCGCCTTGTCCATTCCCTTTTGATTTAATTGCTCTCCCTTTCGTTCTTAACTCATTATTCATCATTCATTTATTCATCCTTTTCATACCTTCCAAATTCTAAAACAACACTTCATCTAGTGTTTCAACTTATCTGGATTATATTTAGACCTACATTTCACACAACACTTACATTCATCACTTTAATATTTTTATTCTAGAACAAAACTTCATCTAGTTTTTCAACGTATCTGGATTATATTTAGACCTACATTTCACACATCACTTACATTCATCACTTTAATATTTTTATTCTAGAACAAAACTTCATCTAGTTTTTCAACTTATCTGGATTATATTTAGACCTACATTTCACACAACACTTACATTCACCACTTTAATATTTTTATTGTAGATAACCTTCCAAATTCTAAAACAACACTTCATCTAGTGTTTCAACGTATCTGGCTTATATTTAGACCTACATTTAACACTTCACTTACATTCATCACTTTAATATTTTTATTCTAGAACAAAACTTCATCTAGTTTTTCAACTTATCTGGATTATATTTAGACCTACATTTAACACTTCACATACATTCATCACCTTAATATTTTTATTCTAGGTAACTTAAAGAGGTATAATTTTTAATTAAATTTTTATTTCTTAAACTTAACTTTACAAATTTGACGCTATTACTTAACAATTCGAATCCTTGACTCCACCTTCAACTGAAAATAACTCTCCATCACTTGACCCGACTGTCATGGAACCCCCTCTTGTTTCTCAAACTTCATTTTCATTCTCACCATCATTTTCACCTTATTATTTTTATTTCTTTTAATTTGTTTGTTTGTTTGGTTGGTTAATCTTCACTTTTTATTATTATTTCAGACACATCTCGCTAGTGGTGTTGCTGATCTCTGGCTTTGAGCCCTACCGCTCTGGCCGTTCTTAATCTTTACTTAAGTCATAGCGACTAAAGCTTGCTTAAGATTGATTTCTTTATCTTTATCTTCACTTGGGAGTGGCTGACTACTCCCTTAATAATTTTTTTTTCCACGCAGGAGTGGATGACAACTCCTTAAATAAGCCTGAATGTCCTTTCGAAAACACACTTTTAGAGTGGTAGTCATTGAATGTGAACTCCACCCTTACCTGAATGGCAGATGATGAATGTAAGAGATAGTATATCTGATTTTGCCTGATGAAGTCTGTTTCTGCAAAGCTGTGTTTTTATGGTTTATTTTAGAATGTATATATCAAAATTTTTGCTGAGTCAAAAATTTTCCAGGGTCGGGGGGAAAATGTAGTGTTATACAACTTACGTATCATTTTACATTATTTTAAATTCATTTTTCCATTCTGTTTCGATTTTCTGCATTCACCTCAAAACTGGATATTTTACATCACCTTTATTTCCATAGGATCCTGTAACGATTTTAAACCATAAGAACACAATAACAAATCATTTCTACTTCGTATTTTCACATTATCAGCACTTTTAAATTGGTGTCAATGGAGTCTACCTTTTTTCGATCTTTTAGCTAGTTTTCCGTAATTCTACAATCTCGAGCTTTGTGTGGGCAGCTGCGCTACTTTTTTTCCTATATCAATAATATCTCATTTTCCACTTAAATCTTATAGTTTTCTTATTATAAACCTAAAACAAAAATTTGACATGTTTTGTCTTTCTTATTTATATCGTTTCCATGGTAATTATATTCAAATTTGCTACCGATCTGTTATTCCTATTTCGATAATTCCACATAAATCCTCTTTTCTCTTGACCATTTACAAAAAATTTGCGTATAATTTAAATAATTTTTCCGTTCTCTCTAGAAAGGTATAAAAGCCGAACAATCGGTGAAGAAAGGCAGTCTCGCTTCAGTTCGCGAATTGGAAGTATCTCCTAAAGGCCTTATCCCGGGGCCGCACTGCCCCGGGATCCTGCAAGCCTCCATTTACACGTGAAGTCTTCGGCGAAGCCTTCTTCAAACTCGGGCCGCGCCACTCCGGAATCCTACAAGCCTCCATCTACCTCGGAAGTCGCTTCGAGTCTACTACAAGCGCGGGGGCCACACTACTCCGGGCACTACTACTACTTACTCCAGGCGCCGAGTGCACCTACCGCCGGCGCTACCTTTGGGCGCTGCAACTGCTGGCTCTAAGCGTTGCGCGCCCCTTCTCCAGGCGCTACGTGCGCCGGCTCCGGACGCTGCGTGTACTGGCTCCAGGCGCTGCGCGCCGTCGCTGCTAAGAAACCTACTTCTACAAACGCAACGTGTGTCGCTTCGACTTTTAGGCCCCACTACAACACTATATTCCCCTATTCTCTCACCTTTATTTTTTTTATAATCTAATTGTACTCTCACTTCATTCATCATCATCCTCATTTCATTTTTTTTTATAAAATTGTAAATACCTTTTATAAATTTAAATATATTGTTTTCTGGCTCTACCTTTGTTGTTTTGTTGTACTTAGGTTAGGTTCTATTTTTTTATTTTTTTTAATTGTCGCTTCACGACACAGTAGTATAGAACGTTCCCCCTTATTGTTTAGTGTAATTAGAGATTTTCCACGCGGCCCCTTTCTGAGGCCCGACCTACATCTGCTTGTAACTTCTTCCGCTATGGGCCCGGAAGATTCTACTCTTATTTAGGCAGCTGTAGGCCGTAACAGTATACATGCACGCATATATATATACATCATCATCATCATCATTCATCATCATCATCATTACAGCCCTTCACAAGTCCACTGCTGAACATAGGCCTCCCCCAAAGAATGCCACAAAGCACGGTCCTGAGCCACCTGAATCCATCGACTTCCTGCGTATCTTACCAGGTCGTCACTCCATCTAGTGGGGGGACGCCCTACACTTCGCCTGCCGGTACGAGGCTGCCACTCGAGAACCTTTCTTCCCCATCGGTTGTGTGTGGTGTGTGTGTGGTTCTACTGCGGATATCCTCATTTCTGAGTTTATCACGCAGAGAAACTCCGAACATAGCCCTCTCCATAGCTCGCTGAGCGACCTTGAGCTTCCTCATCCGGCCAGCAGTGAAGGACCACGTCTCAGTTCTGTATGTCATCACTGGCAACACGCACTGGGTGTACAGTCTCGTTTTTAAGGTTTGAGGTATACCTGACGAGAAGATGTGCCGTAATTTCCCGAACGCTGCCCAACCGAGTTGAATCCGTCAATTGACCTCTAGGTCGAAGTTGGACTTACCTAGTCGGACTGTTTGTCCCAGGTAAACATACTCGTCAACAACTTCGAGCTTAGTGTTCCCAACAACTACCGGCATAGGTGTGACATGGACATTAAACATGATCTTTGTTTTGTCCATGTTCATCTTAAGACCTATCCGTTGGGAAACACTATCGAGGTCATTGAGCATAGTGCTTAGGTCCTCCAGCGATTCTGCCATAAGGACTATATCGTCGGCAAATCGAAGGTGAGTGATGTACTCTCCATTGATGTTGATACCGTATCCTTTCCAGTCCAGAAGCTTGAAAACGTCTTCCAATGCAGCGGTGAAGAGTTTCGGGGATATGACGTCACCCTGTCTTACACCTCTCTGCAATTGGATAGGTTTCGTACACTGGTTCTGTACTCGGATAGCCATCGTAGCCCTACTGTACAAGCACTTCAACACTTCGATATACCGACAGTCAACTTGGCACCGCTGCAGGGACTGCAGCACCGCCCAAATTTCGACGGAATCAAAGGCTTTCTCATAGTCCACATACGCCAGACATAGTGGCAAATTGTACTCCTCGGACTTCTGTAATCTGTCTATGGTGCTAAAGCCTTTTCGGAAACCGGCTTGTTCGGGAGGCTGGAAGTCGTCAAGTCTGCGCGCGAGACGATTCGTAATGACTCTCGAAAACAGCACGTAGACGCGGCTCAGAAGGGAAATCAGTCTGTAGTTCTTCAAGAGAGCGTTGTTGCCTTTCTTGAAGAACAAGACCACCGCAGTTCTGCTCCACGCCTCCGGTGTAATGCCAACATGGAGGACGGAATTAAAGAGCTTCTGAAGGACTTCAAGTACCGGTTTTCCACCCGCTTTCAGAAGCTTATATATATACGTACATACATAAATATAACATACATACATACATACATACATATATGCAACATGTACGTACACGTTCTAAAAATTGCTAAATTAAAGGTAAAGGTAAAGGTGCGTGTAGGCTGATATAACATATATTAACACATCGTATTCATAATTTGAATAATTTGCTTATTTTTGTGGTGTCACGTTACTGGGTCGCTTATCCATTTTCGGTTAAATTAGGTTGTTATTTATTAAATTCTGTTTATATATCTACAAACATATAAATCAATTTGAAGTGTCTGTCTGTAATATTGAAATAACTGGCTTCTATTAAGCTCAGGTGGTAGTAAGACATGAATAACCATTTTTTAAATTTTTGTCCTACCAAATTTTTGTTCAAACCTATTGTTATGAAACTTTATGAGCAAATAATTAATTAAATTAAAAAGCAATCAAGCAGGTGGTAGTATCATCCTTGGTACGAATCGATATACTTCCGCGAGGATCGGTGGTCTATCAAATCTGATCTTATGGCGAGGGCCGTCTAGGATATGATCACAAACTGCGAACTTTTATAACATGTTTATCTAATAACAAGTATCATTTTAACTGCTTAAAATAGTATCTCTATAGACGAAAGTCTACTACACCTTTACTTGAATTACCGTACACTATATGTACCTACATTTATTTATAACGTGTAATGGCGTTGTAAGAATATCCACTACACCATATCATCCCGTAGCTGTTGTAATAGGCGACAGAGGGAAACAAATCAGGATATGGACAGTATTTTGTTCCTAATAACGACTAAAAATTAAAAAAAAACTGCGGTTGTAAGTTGTAACTCGTTTGCCAAGCATGGCAACTATGGCAAATATCCCCCCTATGAGACTTTCTATGGGGGAGGCCTATGTTCAGCTGTGGACTTTAATAGGCTGTAACGGTACACATATATTTACATAACATAAAAATATTCAATATTTATTATAATAATAATAAATAAACTTCTAACTATCATACAGTCCCACTCTCCACATGAATAAATGTGAATGTCTATACCTACTTAACCTTTAAACTAGAATAGAACAAGCCCTCTTGTCACAAGATGATAAATCATGTATACAATTATTCCTTTAGAAATTTCACCGGACGTGGTCCCTACAAACCCAGTCTCTATCAAATGTCTAGTCGCTTAAGTCTCTATCAAATGGCACAATTATGTAATCATCTCCCAGAGATTCATATTTGCGCCATTTCCTTAGTATAGTTCGCATTTTTTCACATTTATTATACGTGTTAGAGCAATACTATAGCTATAATATGGTTGTAGCACGAGTCACCTCGACCGGGGAAGGACCACGCTCTCACAGTATAGCAGCGAAAAATAGCAGAATAATACTGCTGTGGTTTTTATGGTAAAATTAAAGATCAAGGCATTCCATCTTAGTCCTAAGAGGTGACAGCGCATCTGCATTTTGATTCTGTATCGAGGATAGTTGGATAGGTGCTCGTTTTCACACTTATTCTATAAAAGCGCCTCTGATACCGCCCCAGCTCTATCTGAGGTACTCCGAGGAGATGTTACTAATCTCATCATGCATCAAAAATATCACTATATTAATTCCTCCACCGGTGCCGAGGACCTGTTTTACCATTTGGTCACTATGGATAAATCTTTTTTTATTTAAATGTCCAAATTTTCAAAGCCTTTTTCCTATTGATGGGGAAAATACCTTGGCGGAAAAACCGGCGCCCTAGTGATGTATTGATTTTGTTTTCGTAGAAAAAAACAATGTTTTGTTTTAGAATGAGTGAGGCTAACGTTAGTGTAAATAATAAATTTAAGATTGGCCAGCTACACTTTTTTTATAGAAGAGGGGGCAAACGAGCATGCGGCACACCTGATGGTAAGTGACTACCGCCGCCCATGAACAACCGCAACACCAGGCGAGTTGCAGATGCGTTGCTGGTCTTTTAGAAAAGTGTAAGCTCTTTTCTCGAAGGTTCCTAAGTCGTATCGGTCCGGAAAATTCGCTGGTGGTAATTGATTCCACAAAGAAGTTGTGCGAGGGAGAAAACTTCTTATAAATCGCACAGTGGTGAACCGCCAATCATCCAGATGGTATGGATGGTAACGCGAGTTTTGTCGCGATGTACGATGGTGAAATTGAGCGGCTGGAATTAGTCCCAACAATTCCTCAGAGGACTCCCCGTGATAGATGCGATAAAATACGCAAAGAGATGCAACATCTCTACGCAGTGCCAGTGTATCGAGCCGATCAGAAAGAACCCGGTCGTCGACGATTCGAACCGCTCTACGCTGGATGCGATCAAGTGGAAGGAGCTGGCCCAGAGAAGAGGAAAGTATTCCATGTGGGGCCGAACTTGTGCTTTGTAAAGTTGCAAGCGATGTGCCGGCATGAAATACTGTCTCGCTCTGCTGAGCACGCCAAGCTTTTTAGAGGCCAATTTGGCCTTCCCTTCCAAGTGACCACGAAACTGCACACTATTCGATATGTCGACGTCAAGGATTCCGATACTAGCTGAGGCAGCAAGGGGAGTGCCTTGAAACTGAGGAGATACGACAAAGGGGTTCTTTTTAGCGGTAAACGCGCAAACTTGTGTCTTCTGGGGATTGAACTGGACTAGATTTAGTCGGCCCCAATCCGAGACTTTGTTAAGCAAAGACTCGACTTCAGACACAAGTTTGTCCCGGTACTCAGCGACGTTTTCCCGAGAAATATTGGCACGGCCGGTATATAAGGGATCACCAGTGCTGTCATCTGCATAGCAATGAATGTTACCAGTTAGCAACATATCACTGATATGCAGAAGAAACGGCGTTGGTGATAGCACACAGCCTTGTGGAACACCAGCGTTAATAGGCTTATAGTCGGAGCATGCACCGTCTACAACGACCTTGATGCTCCGATCTGCAAGGAAGCTGGTGATCCAATCGCATAACTTCTCGGCAAGCCCATAAGAAGGGAACTTCGAAAGAAGCGCTTTGTACCAAACCCGATCGAAGGCCTTCGCAATGTCCAAACTAACGGCCAACGCCTCCCCCTTGGACTCTACTGCCTCTGCCCATCTATGGGTCAGTTAGACCAGAAGATCACCAGCTGATCGACCCCGACAAAAACCGTACTGGCGGTCACTAATCAGCTGGTGATCCTCAAGGTACCGCATGAGCTGGCAGTTAACAATTGATTCCATTATTTTGAAGAACAAGGAGGTGATCGCGATAGGCCTATAGTTGGACGGGTCTGAGCGGTCGCCTTTTTTAGGGATCGGGTGGATCAAAGCTGAAATTCCATGAATTCGGGACTACGCCTTGGGAGTAGGAGTACCGCAAAAGACGCGTTAAAACTGGTACCAACTCCGGAACACACGTCTTCAGCACAATGGGAGGAACTCCATCGGGCCCACTCGACTTGCTGACGTCCAGGGAGAAGAGTGCTTTGCGAACCGAGCGCTGTGTAAACCGCACATCCGGCATGCAGCACTCACATCGCGGGATAGTCGGCGGTGTGTTCCCCCCGTCATCTAGAGTCGAGTTGGGCGCAAAAAGAGAGCTCAACAGATCGGCTTTCTCCTTTTCGGCATGGGCCAGTGAGTCGTCCTCTCTGTGCAGAGATGAAAGAGATGGCTGACAGAAGTTCCCCTGGACAGCCTTGGCGAGAGACTAGAATGCACGGGTTCCCGAAGGAAGGCGAACTAGCTTCTCGCCAATTCTGCCGATGTGCTCAGACCTTGCCTTGGCAATGACGCTTTTGAAGGACCTGGAGGCGGAGTTATACATCCTTTTAAGTGCGCTGGTGTTTACATCCCGAGACGTTGATGCGTCAGCCCAGGCCCGGTAGCACTCCTGCTTATAGCGTGATGCTATTTTACAGGAGCGACCAAACCATGGCTGGGATCTGCCATCGATGGGCACCACAGAGGATGGAATAAAAAGTTCCATACCCTGAAGTACCACATCAGCAACAGAATAGGCAACAACGCTAGGATCTTCTGGCGAGAAACAAACCCACCCCCAAGGGTAGGATGCAAAAAAGACCGTATTCCGTCCCAATCAGCTGACCTATAGAGCCAAACACGGCGGCAAGCTGCAGATCGCAACTGCGATTGGAACGTGAGTGGCACCGTACTCCGGATCAGACAATGGTCCGAAGAGCCCAGAGGGGCATCGACGGAGACCTGATATCCGTCCGGATGAGAGGTCAGCAGAAGGGCCAACAGGGAAGGTACATGGTCTTCCACATCTGGGATCCGCGTAGGCGAAGTAACCAGTTGTATTAGACCATATGCCAAAGCAAAGTCATAGACAGATCTACCAGCATGATCGGTTAAACGAGAACCAAGCCATTCAGCGTGGTGGGCGTTAAAATCACCGAGTATCACGATCTCTGTGGATGGGATCTGTTGTAGACGTGGTCGATGAGTCGGTCTGTGTCGGCATTCGGGGATGGTCGTCGCTGTCTACGCGCAGCCATAGGATGGACAGGTCCGTATCTTCAAGACTGCCGAGGCGTCGAAAACAGATGTCCTCTCTGACGTATACGCAAACTCCAGCCCGGGGCACAAAGGAGTGTTCCAGTTTGTACCCCGGGTAGGAGAGATATGAAGTATCAGCCGGGGAGGACACCTGAGTCTTGGTTAAAAAGTACAAGGCTGGGGTCGCCTTGGTTGTATTGCTCCGCTTGCCTCGAGCAGCATTAATCGCGAGCGGATGTTTGCCCCCCCCCCCCCCCCCAGAATACGCGGGGCAGCCTGAGCACCCACGCTCAGGAGTGAAGTAGTTTGGTCGTGGATGCTCAGCGAGGGATTCTCCAGGGGTGCTGGTACCCTCCTGGTGTAGTCTTTTATTTAATTCCACTACCATGTTGATGGGGGGGGGGGGGATTGGGCCTCCGGCTACCTGCACTCACCAAGCGCAAAACAAAAACTGCCTTCAAAATTACTAGTTAGGAAACTTCGCAAGCCCTCCTAAAGCACCGCATTTTGCTAGTAACTATATTAAACCCGTAATAATTCTTTTACCCAAATATTTATTTAAAAAAAAGACAGTCTTACTGAGTTTCTTGCTTGTTCAACCAAGAGCAATGGTTTTTTTTTCTGAACCATATATGATCCACTTCTATTATTGAGTTTTTTGTCAATAAATTCTCAGTAGCAGGGCGGAGTTAGGAACTTGGCGGTGTTTCACTTCGGTGCCTCGCAAAGATATCTCTCTAGTCGTGTTGGATTGTTGTGTTCTGCACAGATAGCTAACCTCAGTTATATTAGCCACCGTGAAATTCGCCGTGGAAGAATTCATATTCTTCAGAATACTTTATTTTCTTAGATATGCAGATTGCTTCACTATGTTCTCTACATCACTCAGATTTGAAATTGAAGCACGGTAAAAAGTAAATTAATATCAAATTGTTGAATTTAAAGTCTTTTCAATTTTTAATTAAAATATTACCCTGTAACTATCAAAAATAGGATTCTCCCTTTTCGACAGTGACATAAGTGACATGCTGTCGGCGGACACAAGGTTTGCCGTGTTGTCAGACTAAATTATGTTACGTCAAAATTTCAATTTGAATTCTCCGCAGTTTTTCACACTGCAATTTCCTTTTCAATAGCCGCATTCGGACGTTACCTGACATGAATATAATATTATAATAGATTTTGTTTACTTGATTAAATGTTGACTTGATTAAATGTTGACTTGTTTAAATGTTGGTCATAATAATGGAAAGCTAGTTATTTAATTCGCAATTTATTTTACGATGACTTAAAAAATCAAGAATTTCGATTTCAAAATAAAATTAACTAGTTTTTACTTGTGACTACGCCCGCACTTTCAGATCTGTAATTAAACTTATTTTACAGTTTTTCTATCGTCTCGTTGGTGCTGTAAGAGGCAACAGGGGGAAATAAAATAAGAGATATGCAGCAACGTCTTTCTGTTAAAATATAGAACTGAGTTTACCAGCTCGCATACCAAGCGTGGCAACTATGGCAAATATCCACTCTATGAGGCAATCTATGGATAAGACCTATGTCCAGCAGTGTACTTTTGATAGGCTGTCACGGTAACGATAATAACTGATACGACTTAGGGACCTTCAAGAAAAGAGCCTACACCTTTTTAAAAAGCCGGCAACGCGTCTGTAATTCCCCTGGTGTTGTAGTTGTTCATAGGCGGCGGTAGTCACTTACCATCAGGTGAGCAGCATACTCATTTGTCCCCTCTCCTACAAAAAAAAGTTATAGTCAAAATTAAGTTCGAAACATTGAAATATATACAATATTAAATAACTATATTAATAAAATAACTAAAAACTTAAATTACGAGTACCATACAGCCCTACTCCCCTGATATCGTACCAGGAACGTTGGCTGCGTTACCGCGATAAACTTTTAGTAATAATAATAATAATTTATTTTACAATCACTTTGGCAAATTATTTGAATAATAATGGTCAATAATCAAACGCTACTCAATTTTGAGACGTCTTTAACACGCGCGGTGTCACATTCACTTTGACCTAAAGTGATAGGGACAGCACGAGACTTAACGGCGTCTTAAAATTGAGTAACTGAGTATTTGGGCAAAGTGATATACACACCATTAGACTTAACGGCATCTAAAAATTGAACAACATTTGAGTATGTAGGCATTACACTTATGTATAACTAATGAATCGCCCCTTCTTCACTTAGTTTGTTTCTCAAAATTTGGCGACTATTGTTTTATCAATTTTTTTAAAGTTTTAAGGATAAGATATAGACTTGATCACCACTAGCGTCTTTCTATCTGTTCGTAAACTTTCATTACAATTGGTTCAGCCATTCAGAAGATTAGCTCGTACAGAAACATAGGCAAAGATTTTGTCTTTACTTGTATCTCTACGAGCTAATTGTATATCTTATATAATCCCGATGTAATCACCCACATCAAGAGGAAGAGTATTGCCAATTTTTGGCCAATTGATTGGTAA
This sequence comes from Parnassius mnemosyne, assembly GCA_963668995.1. Classification (NCBI taxonomy): domain Eukaryota; kingdom Metazoa; phylum Arthropoda; class Insecta; order Lepidoptera; family Papilionidae; genus Parnassius; species Parnassius mnemosyne. The sequence goes on along the minus strand of CAVLGL010000082.1, from coordinate 23,545,470 downwards.
ACTCGGTTGGTAGTTAGAAGTAACAGCTGTCAATTGAACTTTGAGTTACAGCATTGCATCAGAACAGAACAGAAACAGAACAGAACCTTTTTTTTTCAATATAGATTATAAATAATCCTTATTGAAAGTCACTCTTTTGTTTAATTTACGTTGAATGGGGGAAAAACCTCTGTCCTGGGAAGACCCAGTAAGAAACCCAGCGTTCCCTTTTTAAATAAAAAAAAAACAATTTACATCATATATGTTACACAATTAACATTACAAAACAAATTAGAAATAGCTTGGTCGCGATCACCTCATTCCCAGGGGTTCTATGTTCATTAAAAATATGTCAACTCCAAATGTTAGAGTAATTACATAGAACGTACATAGTACAGATTTAGATGTCAATCAAAGTTGGTCAAAATCCATTTGTTTGAGTAAGTTGTCATTATTAGACCGGTAGTCAATATTGCCTGCAATCGACGAAGAGATAAACGCTATTAATATCACTAATCAAATAGCTTGCATTCACAAACGTTTTCAGTCGTCCATATTTCAATAACTCGAACATTCTCATCAAATATCTCATTACGAAAACGCGAAAGTACCGATGCATTAATTAACTTTGAAATTGTGACGTCAGTAAGGGAGCTCATTACGTTTCTACTTAAATTGATTTTCCCCGTATGAGGCAAATTGAGTCTATGTTCAACACAGGAATTTATATAGGCTATAACGGTAATGATAATGGTGTAGAGATCAAGTAAAAATTAACATAAAGACATATTTTCAATAGCATCAACCCACTCAGGAAAATACATACAAGAAATAAAATATAAAAAAATAAAAGGCATGCGTGAGTGTCGTGAAACACTCGGTTGGAACGAAGTTCCTTTCGTAGTATATTATTATTGATAAACGTATTATATTATTGAAATACAAATACAAATAAATGATTTACCAGTTTCCATTAAAATGAAGCGTCATTTAAAATAAGATTAATATAAGGATAAGCTACTTCGTTCCAAAAACATGCGTTTTATTTATTTATTATTGATAAACGTATATTATTGATTATCAAATACAAATAAATAAATTACTACCGTCTATTGAAATGAAGCGTCATTTAAAATAAATTTCTTTCATGGCAAGATAAGAAAAAGGTAGATGGAGATGGATCTTATTCCATTTCCCTCGCACTATAAAAAGGTGGTTGTGACGGAAAAATCTTACACTTTTTCTCGCCTAGCCCCATCCGCCAGATTCGTACCGTGCGATAAGGAACTTCGTTCCAAAAATTCTAGTACGTTTAAAAGATATAAATATAAAAGCTGTTATGCTTGATTGATGGTGCAAAATCAGGACTTAGATTCAGCATTATGCTTGAGGCAGGGCCATATTCAACAATACGCTGGTAACTGTTATTATATTAAAATGTGCTATGAAAACTCGTGAGGACAATAATTGCTTGAAATTATCTCTCTTTTGGGGCATTGTATGTACGTTCTTTCAACTAAGTCCAAGAAAATATACAAGGTCTATTACCAAGTGTAAATATTTACATAAGCAAAAACTGTATAAAAAATGTTATATATGTAAACAAAGTTGATAATAACCCCTGAGAATTGGGTGGTTGCTTCCAAACTAACACTAACTTAGTTTATACAGCCTTTCTTATTGTATAATTTATAAAGATCCGCGTAGTAAAATAAAATGATGTGTCTTACCTAGTTTGAAGAGCACCTGCCGCCCTCCCTCAATTACGTGCCATATCCCCGTCACCTTTAATCCCAACACCACTATACTATTAAAGACATACTACCGGTCATAATGCGACACGAGCTTCGCTTTTAAGCGTGGCATCCTGAGGTGAAATAGACCTTAAGTTCCTCATGTGAACAGACACTCAAAACCAAAGAATATATTGCTATGTACTTGCAACTCACAATACAAATTCTTATTTCTTAATTCAGTATTTTATAAATAAGTGCTTGATATAGAATTTTTCCAAGAATGTAAAAATTTGGGTGCGTAGTTAAATTTAAAATGTTTGGTAGGCGAATTTTATTGTATTTTTTTTTAAAATTAGGGTAACAAAAGATCACGCGTGTACCTAACGATAAATAGATGCTGTGGATCATGGACGTCTATATCTATCCTCGATTAAGAGTCGAAATGCAGGTGCGTCGTCACCCCTGAGCATTACGATGGAATGCCTCGTTTTTAGTAATCGGTCTCCGGCGCCCTGCACTCACCGTACGAAACACATCAGCGTTAAGCTGCTATTTTTAACACGCTAGTATTCTATTAGAGCTTAGTCCTTCCCCGTTTGAACATAATATTTTTTACTGCACGAAAATAAAATTAGGGTGTAATGAAAGAAGCAAAAGTCATTGACATTTTATTAAATTGAAATTAACTTTATACCTAGCAGCCAGTTTAAGGTCAAGGGCGATACAAAAGTTTCCTCTTAATCTATGCGATAGGCCAATGGATTCCCAAAGTTTTTCAGTTCGCGGCGCACTTACAAATTTAGGCTGAGATGTATAGACCGTACTTTGACTTTGCTCAGACTTTACTTTCGAGCCAAGACAATGTCGGTATTTATATAACTAACTTCATAGTCTTGCAGAGTGCGCGCTTAGCAAAGCCTAAATCATCGATATCAACAACTTACCTAAAACTCGGGATATTATTCAAAACCACCGTATTATTTTTTTACTTCTAGTTTTATAGTTTTTATATATATATTTAGTAGTTTATATATATATTTAAATTTTATACCGTAAAGCCAAAAACATAATGCGTGGAATGAAGCGTCCATCAATATTTGGACTATCTGGGCCTTTACATAAGCTTAGCTTAATCTCAGCCCGATACAACTATAAATTCAGAACTAAAGATTATGCTCAGTATATGCTCAGCTAAGTTTTTCGTAAGCTAAGTCTAAGCAAGGTCTAAGTACGATCTATAGATCTCAGTCTTAGTGTTTTGTTCAGACGCTCTAGCTAGTAGGAATAGGGTACAATGATACTAGATAGATAGGCACAAAAACTAAAACATCAACAATATGAAGCTGAGTTTTATTTTTATATTGATACACAAGAATACATTTATTATTTAAATAAAATTTTGTTGAAAAAAAATAAGAATTAAAGTACAATTACTACTTAGTCATTATGACGTGTGAGCTTGATGATCTCCACAAATTTTTTCAAAGCGTGGTGATAAGGCTCTACACCGCAATTACCATTTATTGCTCCACATTAATATTTAAGCGACATTTGCTCTTGATTTTCAGCTACAGCTGAAAATGCAGCTTATTTTGTACCCGTGAATACCTAATTTTAGTTTCCGGAGCTGGAGCTTCAAGGCCCCACTTTTAACCCCCGACGAATACAGAGGGGTGTTATAAGTTTATAGTGTGTATCCGTGTATCTGTATGTGGCGTCATGGCTCCTGAACGGGTGAAACGATTTTGATTAAGTTTTTTTGTTTGAAAGGTGTTTTAATCGAGTGTGTTTTAGCTATGTTCCAAGAAAATATGTTCATCCGTTTGAAAATTATCAACTCTAAGTTATTAATCTCTATGGCGCACACTTTGGAATTTGGAAGCCCCCACCATAGGCTTCTACTCCATTTACCTGTTGCACTCTACTTTAATTCACACAATAAAAAGTCACCCGGTGTATAATCATATAATGCTTAAATTTTATGCTTAAATGACTTAACGTTACCTTAACGTTCCTTTATGCTAAATTATGGATATTTTCACACACGCAGTCTCTCACAATTTTATTCATTCATCCATTTAGTGTACTATGGATATAACCGAAACATGAAAATGTTTGGTGTAGTGAAATTCATCACCAGATTCTGTGAGTTTGTGACAGACCTCTATCGTTTACGCCAGAAATTGACGTAGAACAGTGTCAATTGTCCGAGACGCTAAACTTGGTAGTAAGTGGATGCTGGCATAAACATCTACATTTATCCTCGATCTCGACCTCGTGCAGATGCGTTGTCACCCCTGAGGACTAAGATGGTAGATGGATAACCGGAGACCCTTATTACGGAAAATAAAGCATTCAGTATTTAATCTTAATGATTCGTTTTCAGTAAGAAGGATCTACGGTACACTCACCTTACGAAATACGGAGCAGAAGCTGCTATTTTACGCTGGTATTCTGTGAGGCCGTAGTCTTACCTCGATCGAGCTGACTCATTTGTGTTGCAACCATAATATAGCTGCAACGTGACTCTACCACGTAGGAAATATTTAACAGTGGATTATTAATAGCTGATTATGAAGAATACAACTACAAAAATAGAACGAATACAATTAACCGTGTAGTGGTGGTGCAAGAATCTACTACCCCGTATCATCCGTTGGGTGTCGTAAGAGGCGACAGAGAGAAACTGAAATAGAAGATGGGCAGCAGCATCATCCTGATAACAAATAAGTAAAAATCCTATCCTAAAAATCTCGATAAAATTCGTGAAAATTAGTTTCATTTAATGTGTTGTCTTCGCGTAAATATGAGAAATAATTAAGAAATTATTTAGTTACTAAATCAATAATGATTTTTTTTATAGGATACGGGTGACAAACGAGCACACAGTCCACCTGATGGTAAGTGGTTGCTGCGGCCCATAGACATCTACATCTATCCTCGTTTGCGAATCAAAATGCAGATGCGTTGTCACCCGTGAGGACTAAGATGGAATGCCTCATTTCCAGTAAAAAGGGCCTCCCGCCACCTGCACTCACCAAGCGAAACGCAGAGGTAAACCTCTTCTTCACGCTGCTATTCTGTGATGTCGTGGTGCCACCCCGGTTCGAGCCGGCCCATCCGTGCGACAGCAAAAGCTGCCGCGTGGCTCTACCACTGTATAAAATACTGTATATATTCAGTAACGTAATTAAACTCTTATTTTTCTCTTCTAGTACAAAACTCTTCGACTTCATCGTCTCGACAGTCGCTAGAAGGTCAAAAATCAACGTTAAAGACATTCTGGTCACGAAAATTGGGATTTAACGCCGTTATACCCCGTATCTTGGCGACTCCAAATTTATTCTGGAAAAAGAAAAAGGAAAAAAAGACAAAACGTATCACATTCGTCGAGCTCAACGAGCTTCCTCGGTCAAAGTCGTTTGAATCGCCCGTCTACGATCCTAATTGTAGTGCTAGTCAAGGCACACAAACCCTTGAAACATCGCTGCAAGAAAAAGCTAGCAGCCGCGAATCGTCCCCTCAACCGGGGACGTCAAAACAATTTCCCACATCATCTGACAAGCACGAAGAAAGAACACGCTGTCAGCTATCCACATCCAGACAGCATTCCACCACTGAAGGCGCTGCACATAAATACTCTGGACGGCGGAAATACGACCAACTGCAGAAAAACTCAATCATACATCAATTAGCACGAGCCACTCCTATTGTGTCTGGCAGCCAGCACTCTAATTCTCGTCCGCGAAGCAAATCATCGGAGAATCAGTCATACACAAGCCTATCATCACCCCCATCACCAGCCCCAAACGATCCCGACGAGGATAGCCGTCGTCACTCTTTCGCGTTTCCTATTAGAAGAACTTGTTCTTGGGAGGATCTGTCTCCAAGTAGTGAGAACAGGTTTCGTATATATTCTTCGAGGACGGATATCTCTACTAACTATTATGAGTATGATGAACTACATGGACGGATCTATACATCCGAGCCTTGCAATATAAGTGTTCCCAATTACGACAGTCATATAGACAATCGATTTATACACAGGCCTAAATCAAAAATGAACTCGGTCGAAGAGCACGAAAGAAAAATAACAATGGAGTTTTGCCATCTGCTGGAGAAGTCGAAGCAGCTCTTCAACGGCTTAAGGTTAGTGCTAGAACCGTTTTACAATTTCAATAAAGTACTGTGATTTGTTATATTTTAGCGAGTTTATCGGGTTTAATTATTTTGAGATGCCATTTTTTTTCGGTATGTACCACCCACAGGGCTTATTGGCCTCAATTGTAAGTTCAACATCCTAAGATCACGGTTTTCCCGGGATAGCATTTCAAGTTTAATACAAACTATATTGAAATTAGAATTTTTTTTAATTACATTAGATTCACGGATCAGACTTGGTATACAAAGGTTTTCCTTTGTAAGGAATTTTAGTCCGTCAAATGTGATGGAATAGTGTGGGTGACTCCTTAATGTGTTCACAATTTGCAGATTTTAGTACGCTCGTAACAGTGAGTACTGCAATGCACTCAAAACTCGGAATTTCAAAAAATTGTAAACATAAAGGTAAAAAAATTGGCAAATAAGTTACATTCAAAAAAGGGTTATATAGGTTGCATAATTCGTTTTTCAAAATCTGTATTTATATATTTAAGACCACAAGTTATGATTATTATTTATTTTAGTGAGGACAACCGGTCTGATGTTGTATCATCAATTCGAGATAAAAATGCAAATGCGTAGTCACCCGTCAGTATAAACAGATTCATCAAATATCATATTTCATTATATTTTCTTTATCTATATTATTTTATATATAGGTAGAGTATAAATATGTAATTGGAATCTAATCTTGTATATATAAAGCTCAGTGAATCTAATTAATTGAATTTAAGAACAAAACAAAAGCATTCTTGATAACATAATCCACTATGCAAAACCCTTCTTAATAAAATGTTCATTTTCATCAGTATAATATTATTTAGCTATTTTAATGCAGTATAGTAATCTAATAATATTTCCTCAGGGAAATAAAAGTTTGTTTGCTAAAACTAAAACATTGTTATGGAGTCTAGAATAATCCCTGTCTGATGTTCAATACGTTTAATGAATAATGTTAGTAAACAAGTTTGCATTCACGGTTCCTTCGCTTTAAAATTAAATATATTAAAAATTACTTACCTATATCCGCTCAATGAAATAAAATGATGTGCATAAATGATCCTCATATGAGGATGCCTCTGTTAGCGGCGAAACACGTGTCGTATTGTACTTGTAGTCGGAGGTGTGTCTTTCCTAGTGTAGTGGTGTTGGAAGTAGTAGTGCTGGGATTAGTGGGGGCGGGGATAGTGCATTCAAACTAGGTAAGGCACATCATTTTGTTTCATTGAGCGGATATTGGCAAAGTAATTCTTATTAACTGTAATACAATAGATTTCCGCAAAATAACACCTAATTCTATTAATTATCCTTCCGTTTACTCAAGAGGGTTAACATTGCTTATTTTTCATTGATCATAGCGTACTATCAAAAGTGCACTGTTGAACGAACCCTTCCCTATAGATTGCGTCAGGAGACGGATATTTTCGATAGTTGCAACGTTTCGTATGAGGTTTGGCAACCACATTTTTTGAGAATAATTTTGTCCATGTTTCATTATCCGCTGTTGCCTTTTACTACACGCACGGATTGATATTGGGTAGAAAATTATCTCACGTGGTCACCTACACGGTGAAAGAATTGTTTGTTTTTTATGAAGTTTGAAAAGTTTCTACTACTTTGAACATTATTGCGATATAAATTTATTCGAACAGTTTTATCATCTTACAGGGAGCTGCCGCAATATGGTCACAGGCAATGGCATTCATGTTTCGGACGAACGTTTGACAATTACAGCAAGCTGTGGAAATTTCAACAACTACATCGAGACATTCTGGATAGCAAATACGGATTGAAACGCTGGCAAATTGGAGAAATCGCATCAAAAATCGGACAACTCTACTATCACTTTTAGTAAGTATACACATATTTTTATCGGACAACACTACTATCACTTTTAGTACGTATACACATATTTTTATCGGACAACTCTACTATCACTTTTAGTACATATACACATATTTTTATCAGACAACTGTACTATCACTTTAGTACGTATACACATATTTTTTGGCTAAGATCTGCATGGCTCAATTCTAATCGGGCGGATCTTAACTGATTAATTCTATCATCTTTCATATAATAGATTTCCGCAAAGTATCGTGTAAACTAAATTATTTTCGATCTAACTCAAAGAATGGGAACTTTTTTAAATGTTATTTACATTTTGTATTAAAAATTACTTTTTAAGGGTCTTAACTTTTCTTTTTTAGCCGACTTCATGAAAAGGGACGATTATTGCTATCTGTCTTATTTTTTATGTATTCAACGATATATCTTCGAGGTTAGTTTAACGATTCGAACTGATTTTAATGATATAGTGAACTTTTAATAATAATATGCTGTTAGAAATTACTCTCGAAATTATTTAAATAAAAGGAATATTTCCCAGTAACGAATTTACCTTACAAATTATTAATATTATACAGTAAGCATTTTAAAATAAATACAAGATACCACCAAAACAGATCTCCTTTAGTCTTCTTTTCAGTCACAAAACGGAAACTGCTCGACTTTGCGGAGTTTTAGAGTTCTCATCTTCATCTTCACTTACTTCTTCGAGTTTACTTTTATTTTTTTTACTGTATTTCTGTATTTGTGACTGTTTTCATTCAATAATCATGGATAATTTTTATTTGATTTCACCCAGCCTACGCACAAGTGAAACTGCATACCTCAGTGAAGCATTTTCCTTCTACTCCGCAATACGTGAGCGCAGATATTACACACAGGCCTGCAAAGAAGATAAGTGCGAACTAATGGTTAAAAAGTTGCGCTACTACGCCCGCTACATAGTGGTTTGCCTCCTACTCAAAAAACTGAGTCTTGTACGAGATCTGATTAAAGAACTGGAGAAACAGATAGTTGAGTATGGTATGACATACGACCCGGAAGACCAAATAGAATGGACTGTCGTCTTGGATGAAGTTAGAGCTTTTATCATCGCTGAATCTGTGGTATCCATTATTCATCCCGAAAACTATACAATTGTACTATCCCACAGGTATGATTTTAAATTTTAATACTTTATTTTTAATTCTTCGAATAATTTTATAAGATTATGCTACTGATTTATTGACTACTGATATCAAAGAAGATATTATTTATAAGTACATAAAAATAAAAACTTTAAGTATCTGTATGTAATATTAAATTCAGAGGTATATTTGCATGCTACTAACATATAATTAAACATTTTAAAATTTTCCTCTGCCCGTCTGTCCATCCAAATTGTTTTGTCTTATCTCCGGAATGGCTGAGCCGATTCTGATGTACTTTACGATCTAAGGTATATTTTATACAAAAACCTTGGAGATTTCTTTTTTAATAACAAAAAATTTATAAAAAATGACCTTTGAATATCTTAAATCTAAATAATGCCATATAAATAGACAGAAGACCCAAGCAAAGCTACGGCGGATCCGTAATTTCTAGTAAAATCGACTCGATTTACGTGGTAGAGCCATGCTACAGCTATATTAGTAGTATAGTTGTAGCACGAATGGGTCGGCTCGACCGGAGAAGGACCACGCTCTCATAGAATACCAGCGTACAATAGCAGCTTAACACTGTTGTGTTTCGTATGGCGAGTGTAAAGAACCGGAGACCCTTTTTACTGGAAAAGAGGCATTCCATCTTAGTCCTCACGGGTGACAACGCATCTGCATTTTGATTCGCAAACGAGGATAAATGTAGATGTCTATGGCCACAGCAACCACTTACCATCAGGAGGACTGTGTGCTCGTTTGTCACCCTATCATATAAAAAAAACTATTTCGAAAGAGATATTGATATTGATATACATATTTTGAATTTTAAAGATAAAAAGGACAGAATTATTGGCACATTTTTTTATTTATTTTTCTTTTTCTTTCTTTTATTCGCCTATATTACTAATTCTGAATCTAATCTTCTCTGCAAATTTGGCCAGATATTGCAAAATAACCCTATATATATATATATATATATATATATATATATATATATATATATATATATATATATATATATATTTAAATATAGTACATAGTTTACAAATCTAAAATTTCCATATGTTGGATCATTCATAATACACCTATAAAAACTGGCTTCTGTTTACAGATTAAATGTAATGTGCGTTCCGCCTCCAGAAAGGCTGACACAAACATCTATATCCCTACAAGAAGCTGTCATTGTGGGCAGTATCTCACAACAAGTAAAATTCTCTGAACTCACAATGGATATGTACCGAATACTGCAAACACTGGAGTGGGAGCCAACGGGTGACATGCCTCAAATTTACACCGAGTGTCCTCGATATCGTTTTTCCATGCCACAGATCAATAAAGGTAAACTTATTCCATTTCATCGATTTCAGTTGTTTTCATTCCGTAAGTCTATTTTTCTGTAGCAATTTGTTCATGTACATAATTTTATCTAACGAAAATATATTGTGTGGTTAATTTGTATAATATAATATTTTATATAATAAAATCAAATTGTTTTATATTTAAGCTGTTCTAATTAGCTGTTACCGGCACGCGTTGCAATGCCTATGATTTGTCAAAAAAATACAGCAACTCACTTTGTCGTACTCAGATGAATGGTGTAACTGACTGATACACCAAAACTTCTATCTTATTTTTATGAACTGCAGTGCACATATGGCGCTGTATGATTGTTTGTATTACAAGAGAACTAAGAAAAACAAATTCCTTATAAACGCAAGGCTGCTTATGTGAATTTAAATTTCCTTTACAATCAACATCAATCTTACGATAGCAATTTACATTTAACGAAAAGCTGCGACTTTACAACCATTTAATTGTTTTTGTATTAATGCATTGCGAATATCTTAAGTCATTAATGGAATCACGCACGATTGCAAACGGCATGGTTGATATGGAAACGCTGAAATTTAGAAGGATTATGCTTATGCTGATACATTATCTCTCTATACTGTATCACAAGATCGATAGTCCGCAGATACTAGAGAGTGTAAGTATCTTAGTTCCCCGTAATATACAGCAAGAGTCAGGGCTGCAGCTAGCCCCGCGCCGCCGGCCTCGTTTGCTGGCGCGTCCTGTCGCGCGCACCAGGCGCGGCGAGCACGCGCCCACTGTCCGCGCACTACGAATGATTGGTGACATACTTGCTCAGCACGATGATCTGGACTTATTTACTGATGGATTGAGGAAACTTATTAGTAAATTAAGATATATTCTAACTAAAATATAACATTAAATTTAACATTGTATAATTTTTTAACCCAGACATAGACTTTATTTACTATTTTAATAATGTTGTAATATTAATTTGACTAATTTTGTTTTATTTTATGTTTTTATTTGTTTACTTAGAGGCAATTATTTTAATTACTAATGTTGAAAAAATATATATTTTTTTATTTAATGTGATTTATTTTGTAATTTAATGTTGTGAGTTTTATTTAATTAAGATTTTTTTTTATACGAGAGGGGGCAAACGAGCATGCGGCTCACCTGATGGTAAGTGACTACCGCCGCCCATGAACAACTGCAATACCAGGGAGGGAATTGCAGATGCGTTGCCGGCCTTTTAAAAAGGAGTACGCTCTTATCTTGAAGGTCCCTAAGTCGTATCGGTCCGGAAAAATCGCTGGTGGTAAATTATTCCACAAGGAAGTTGTGCGAGGAAGAAAACATCTTCTAAATCGCACAGTGGTGGACCGCCAATCATCCAGATGGTGTGGATGGTATCGGGAGTTCTGCCGCGATGTGCGTTCGTGAAATTTGGCGGCTGGGATTATTTCGAACAATTCCTCAGAGCACTCCCCATGGTAGATGCGAAAGAAAATGCAAAGGGATGCAACATCTCTTCGCAGTGCCAATGAATCGCGCCGATCGGAAAGGGCTCGGTCGTTGAAGATTCGAGACGCTCTGCGCTGGATGCGGTCAAGTGGAAGGAGCTGGCACTGGGGAGCCCCTGCCCAGAGATGGGAACATTATTCCATGTGAGGCCGAACCTGCGCCTTGTAAAGTGTCAGGCGGTGTGCCGGCATGAAATACTGTCCTGCTCTGCTGAGCACACCAAGCTTTTTAGAGGCCAATTTGGCCTTCGCTACCAAGTGACCACGAAACTGCGCGTCACTCAATATGTCGACTCCGAGGATACCGATACTGGCTGAGGCAATAAGGGGAGTGCCTTGAAACTAAGGAGATACGACAAAGGTGTTCTTTTTAGCGGTAAACGCGCAAACTTGTGTCTTCTGAGGATTAAACTGGACTAGATTTAGTCGCCCCCAATCCGAGACTTTGTTCAGCAAAGACTCGACTTCAGACACAAGTTTGTTCCGGTAGTCGGCGACATTTTCCCGAGAAATATTGGTACAGCCGGTGTATATCACCAGTGCTGTCATTCGCATAGCAATGAATGTTACCAGTTAGCAACATATCATTGATATGCAGAAGAAACAGCGTTGGTGATAGCACACAGCCTTGTGGAACACCAGCGTTAATAGGCTTGTAGTCAGAACATGCACCGTCTACAACAACCTTGATACTCCGATCTGCAAGGAAGCTGGTGATCCAATTGCACAATTTCTCGGGAAGCCCATAGGAAGGGAGCTTCGAAAGAAGCGCTTTGTGCCAAACCCGATCGAAGGCTTTCGCAATGTCCAGACTAACGGCCAACGACTCCCCCTTGGACTCTACTGCCTCCGCCCATCTATGGGTCAGGTAGACCATAAGATCACCGGCTGATCGACCCTGACGAAAACTGTATTGGCGGTCACTAATCAGCTGGTGATCCTCAAGGTACCGGATGAGCTGGCAGTTAATAATGGATTCCATTATTTTGGAGAACAAGGAGGTGATCGCGATAGGCCTATAGTTGGACGGGTCTGAGCGGTCGCCTTTTTAGGGATCGGGTGGACAAAAGCTGTCTTCCATGAATTTGGAACTACGCCTTGGGAGTAGGAGTACCGGAAAAGACGCGTTAGGACCGGTGCCAACTCCGGAGCACACGTCCTCAGCACAATTGGGGGGATTCCGTCAGGCCCACTCGACTTCTGGATGTCCAGGGAGAGAAGTGCTTTGCGAACCGAGCGCTGTCAGAACAGCAGATCCGGCATGGAGCACTCACACCGCGGGATGGTCGGCGATGTTTTCCCCCCGTCATCAAGAGTCGAGTTGGACGCAAAAAGGGAGCCTAAAATGTCAGCTTTGTCTTTCGCGTCTTGGGCCAGTGAGCCGTCCTCCCTGTGCAGAGATGGTAGTGATAGCTTACAGAAATTCCCTTGGACAGCCTTGGCGAGAGACCAGAATGCACGGGTTCCCGAAGGAAGGCGAACTAGTTTCTCGTCAATTCTGCATATGTGTTCTGACTTTGCCTTGGCAATAACTCTTTTGAAGGACCTGGAGGCGAAGTTATACTTCTTTTTAATTGTGCTGATGTTTACGTCCCGAGTCGCCGAAGCCGCAGCCCAGGCTTGATAACACTCCTGCTTACTGCGTAATGCAGTCTTACAGGAGCGACCAAACCAAGGCTGAGATCTACCTCCGATGGGTACCACAGATGATGGAATAAATAGTTCCATTCCCTGTAGCACCACATCAGTGACAGAGTCAGCAACAGCGCTGGGATCATCCGGCGAGAAGCAACCCCGCCCCCATGGGTAGGATGCAAAGAAAGACCGCATTCAGTCCCAATCCGCCGACCTGTAATGCCAAACACGGCGGCAACCTGCAGAACGCAACCGCGAAGTGAGCGTGAGTGGCACCACACTCCGGATCAGACAATGGTCTGATAATGATGAAACCTGATATCCGGCCGGATGAGAGGTCAGCAGAAGGTCCAACAGGGAAGGTGTATGATCCTCCACATCTGGAATCCGCGTAGGCGAAGTAACCAGTTGTGTCAGACCATATGCCAAGGCAAAGCCATAAACAGATCTCCCCGCATGATCGGTTAAACGTGAACCGAGCCATTCGGCATGGTGGGCGTTAAAATCGCCAAGGATCACGATCTCTGCGGATGGGACCTGTTGTAGCAAGGAATCTGTAGCCATTTGGACGTGGTCGATGAGTCGGTCTGTTTCGGCATTACCGCTATGGGACCTATAGAGGCACCCGTAGACGCGCGGATGGTCGTCGCTGTCTACGCGTAGCCAAAACACGCAAACTCCAGCCCGAGGCACAAAGGAGTGCTCCAATTTGTATCCCGGGCAGGAGAGATACGAAATATCAGCCGGAAAGGAAACCTGCGTCTCGGTCAGAAAGAGCAAGGCCGGCTTCGCCGTCTCGAGATGGTAGTGGACGGCGTTTAGGTTAGAGTGAAGTCCTCTGATGTTGCAGAAATTCACGGGTAGCGTGGCAGTGGTCGCCTTGGTATTGTTGCTCAGTTTGCCCAGAGCAGTTATGTTTTTAAGATTACGGCTTAATATTGATTTAATGTTAATTTAATGTATCTAATGTTACAAGCGTGTTGGATGCTATCATCTGTTTGCTTGTAAGCTTGTATCAAATAATAATAATAATAATTTCCCTGTCGAAGGCTTCCATCTGGTTGGGTTTTTATTTATTTATGTATTTTTTATGTATTTATTTTATTTTATTGATATTTATGAATGTTTATCATTTTCATTTACAATTATATATATATATATATATATACTGCCCAACCAGATGAGAAAACTATATAGATAAAGATAATAATAATAATAATAATAAACATTTTCAGAGCGTTCTCATTGTTTCAGGATATAACTCACGCACGCCACGTGTTGGTGGGGATGTCACGCCGCGTCGTGAGAATCCCCACAAATATTTGCTATTTAGGCCATCGGCAGCCCAGATCCTGGTGTACCTTGCTAGCGGCTGTTACGACCTACCATCCAATGGAGCTCTTCTCCTTTACATATCTGCTGAAGCTCTTGTAGTTCCGCCTTTAAAAAACCTAGAAGATGGTAATGAATCCTTTCCTCTAATTACAGAATTATAAATTGTGTGACTTTTCGAAACTCCTCACTGTTTAGAATGCTATCAATAATTTATAGATCTCACTTAAGATTCGTAATAATTTAAAAAATTTCAGTAAATCCTTTGCATAACTTATAAGTCTAGCGCAAAGATCGCGTATCATTAATTATTTTTTTTTAATTTTCGAATTGCCTTTGAAATCACTAAAAACGTATGAATTTTTTTACTTGCATTACAATTATTTTATAAAACTAATCGTTTCCTAATGTTATCTATTGCGTATTTTGTTTTGGTTTCTAATGTTCAATTTTGTATTTGTATTGCGATGTAATGCTGTGTGATGTTGGTTTACTTGTCGTCAAATTATTATTTAATATTATCATCTATTTAAATAAATCGCGAAGCAAATTATTTATGTTAATGTAAGATATTTAAATCAAATATTATTAACCTAAGCGAAGTATAGAATATTTAATGCCCAAATAAATTATCACGTGTAATTCTATCTTCTATCATGTGCTGGCGTTGTTAGATATTTTATCACCTACCCTCACTCACACCATAGGATAAAGTAAAATACATAAGATCATGTGACAACTGCAGCCTTAATTTAAGTAGTAAATATGCCAATATGAAGAGTGTAAGCAACAAAAAACCTGCCCCTATTAGTGCGGGAGCAATGTGCCGAACATTGCACCTGAACAGATTTCACATAATAATATTTCAATTCTCGGAGTTGTAGTCGACGTTGTAAGTTTCGAAACGTGGTAAATTAGTACTTACAATTTAAACATGAAATCAAAAGCAGCGCTCGTCTCTGAAACCATTTCACAATCTTAGAGACCTCTCTTAAAGAACATTGGTTCTATATATTAAGAATGAAGATGCTGCTGCCCATCGCCAGTTTCACTTTCCGTCTGTTGTCTCTTACGACACGCACGGAACTTTATGGGGTAGTGGATCTTCTTACACTGCCAATACGCGGCTTAGCGATTTTATAACCTTTTTTTTTGCAATTATTGGATCTAAATTTTAAGAGTTAACTTTGACATCCGTCGAACTCCTCATAGGACCTGTACTGCAATGCACTATATACGTTAGGGTTATGCCAACATAAGCTACTATATAAAATTTATAAAAAAGCACTCTAAAACTAATAACGGCTGTTGAAAAGTTCGCAATACATCGGATGCAATATTCTACTGAGTATTACTCGCACTAATCCGAAAAATGTAAACGGAAATAAAACAAAAATCCTCGAATCGTTTCATATGACTTCTGTGAAACGATTGCTTTTGAGTGACAAGTTTTTAATATTGAGTTGAGTGGAATATTTCCATAAACTATAATAATTTTACATCATAAGTACAGCAACGCGAACGATTATAACATATTTGTATTCTATCCACATGTCAATAGTCGAATATTTTTAACGTGATGTATGCTAAAAATTTAAAAAAAATATTCATTTTCAAATATTTACAGTGATGTTGATGAAATGATTCCATAGAGTAAAGTGCTAGCGTATCAGCGTTTTTTTGACATTGTAGCTCCTAGATCTAAATTTATGTAATCATCTGTCTCATCATTCTGTCATAATAAATCTAAAAGCAATAGAATGATATAGAAAGAAAAAAAATTTCTTGGGGGAGGCCTATGTTCAGCAGTGGACTTGTGGTGGGATGTAATGATGATGATGATGATAGAAAGGAAAAGTACTAAATATACTTACTTACATTACCATCAATTTTTCGCTATAAAAGACAAAGAATCAAATGAACGAAATGTTGAATTACCAATGAGATAACAGTCAACCAAGTTTTCAATTTTTGCAGGTGGTTACGACGTTGGCGGCCTCATAACTAATATGAAGACCGAAATATATAGAGATAGGAATAACGAAAGGAAAAAGGATAGAGAAAGAGATTGGGTGAGGGAAAGGGAAAGGGAAAGAGATAGGGACAAAGACCAATCCCGAGATTCAAAGCCTGGTTCATCAAAGTTTAAAGAGCAACAGTGCATACACCCAGGTGACCTATACCCTTTCACCCGCTGCCCGCTCTTTATCATAATTGATTCTGAGAACTCGTACGTTTTCCAAAACATTCCTCGACATTTCGGACAGCCATTAGTCGTGCTGATGTCGCCTCTGGACGTACCGTCTATATTCCCAGGTAAGTATAAAATTATTTTTCACATAACTTCATTGATTGCAATACGGTACTATTTAACTTGTGCATACACTGCTGTGTTCCGGTCATTTTAGATTATTTCACATACTTCTTTGTCGGCTCTGAATGGCGAAATAATTATCTAAAGAATAAGGATGTTTTCGAACGAAAGCTGTGGTCCCTCTTGAATCCACTTTCCCGCCGACACAAAGCTTCAATGGGGCCCTCATATATCTAAACTACCTAGCATACTTAGTTCCACAGCATATGCCGTGAAAAAGATTAGATGATTTATATGTGTTGAAACAGCTAGCTAGCTAGCAATTAGTTTATTTTAGTTATTTCTATAGCATAATGTCATATGGAATCTTGGGGTAATGCGACTGACATTAAAACTATCTTTGTTTTGCAAAAGAGATCCCTAAGAGCAGTTTATAACCTAGGTCCGAAGGAATCCCTTAGAGAAATATTTAAAGAAATAAATATATTAACTTTGGGCTTTCAATATATTTACGAGATTTTGATGTATGTACACAAAAACAAAAATTGTTTTATTCAAAATAGTGATGTACATTTTGTAAATACTAGGAACAAGCACAAGTTAGTTATACTAGTTACTCGACTCCAAAGAGTCACATTCTTTCATGGGCCAATGTATACGCTTTTACAACAAAGTCTCTCAAAATATGCAGACATTATCTATCAAACCGTTTAAATTATTTATTAAGCAAAAATTGTCTGGTAAGGGTTATTATACTACTAAAGAGTACATGACTGATAATAACCCCTGGGAATGAGGTGATCGCTACCATGCTGTTTCTAAATGTTTTCATAACAATTGTATAAAATATTATATTGTAAATTGTGCTTTTAAAAAAATTCCCGCTGGGTTTCTTGCTGGTCCTTCCCAGGTCAGAGGTTTTTTTTGCGAACCAGTGGTAAAATTAAAAAAATGACTTTCAATAAGTATTATCTATATTGAATAAAAATGATTCTATTCTAATATATTCTATTCTTCTTTTTGTCTCGCTAATTATCAACAAAAATAAATAATCCATAATTTGAAATAAAACTAATTTTACGGATATTATCGCGTATAATTTTAACTTTTACCTTTTTAACTTAAATACCGTTTGCGGGTACTTTACCGCACCCATCGCGGAGGAACACGTGTTTGACGTCCTGATGTCAGAGTTAAAGAAGGCTACATTCAACTTGTATTTACTAATAATTTTAATAGACTCGCGATTCATCCTTTGTAGGAATGGGTGTTCTTTTGCGAGGAATGGTTTATCAAAACTGATATAATTTTGAGATGTTAAATAATAGGTTCAGGTGATCCTGAACATGTTAACATACTGCAGACTTCCCGGAGCGTCGGTGCTTCACATCAGCGGTATGTTTTTTTACGTGGGTTTCAATTGATATTTTTGTTTGTACTATGTAAGAGTTATAACATTCACAATCAAGCTTGTGCAGTCCTACATCTTGTAGAGGGATATTACACTTGACGGATGGTAAGTACTAACTAATCTTCTTCAGCGGCTTATAGTATGTTCTTATGGAAGTCCGTTTCAAGATTTAGTCAATCTTATCTATGACTACTCTGACATATGTTAGTACAGCATGCACACGCTCAACTGTGGCCGGTTTCATTCGGTCACTATGACGTAGGCGCGGGACCCGAAGCTAGTTGTTGTGTAAAACTTGCTTGACGTTTTCTCTCGGCGAGCTCGACGGCCAGGTTTTTATTGTCACAGATCCCTTGTGCTCTCTGAAACATAGATTTTCCCACAGTAGCTAACTGTGAAGGATGGTGGTTAAATTCACCGTTACAATATCGGTTAGTATAGAGATAAACGTGAGAAAATCACCACACCACCTACTTGCTTGCAGAACTCTTCCTTCCACAAAAGATAGTCAGGTGTGACGCAATGTCTGCGTAATATTGCATATTTTGCAGGAACGTTGTTTTTTCAAGGTTCCTAGTCACAATTGGGATGCAGTCTTCAATAGGTAGGCATGAAAGTAATGACTGGATATCAGAGCTAACTATGGTTTCAAGGAGAAGTTAACTATGACATCAGAACGTCGAATACCTCAGTCCCCTCCATGACCAAGGGTGCTGTAAATTGTCCGAAACCTAGGGATTTTAAAACTATAAACTAAACGCGATAGAATCCGTAAAATTAGTTTATTCCATGTATAGTAATCGCGTAAATAAAAGAAATCATTACACGAATCCAGAAATTACGATTTTTTTTTAAATTATTTTTATGTTCGGAATATTTCACAAATTTCTAACTGTACTATCTTTGTCCAAATAAAGCAGAACACAGAAAGAATGGCAGCCTGTTTACACTGTTCCTCCATTCTCCGCTCTCCGCTTTCTGCTTTATCTGCAATATTGAGACCACATCGCTTATTCAATGGGAGCGCGCGCAGAGTTACATAGAAACCTTCCTTATAGAAACATCTCACATCATGCTGAGACACAGGATTGGTGAGTTAATTTATTTTCTATAAAGTACATATATAATAGGACTATCAAGATGACTTCGAATTCGCATTAACTTTAAGTGCGTTACAGAGGATTAGATACATTTTAAAGATGAAAACTAAAAAATATTTTGGTGTATTTCTTTTTTTTACATACAATAAATGTTATCATTTTTTGGTTAATTAACAGAATCAGGCATTACTTTGAGGAAGTCCATGATATTAAATTTGACAAAAATTACTTTGCGTACATCCGCTAGATAAAATAAAATGATGTGTCTTACCTAGGTTGAAGAGCACCTCCCGCCCTCCCTTAATTGCGTGCACTATCCCCGTCACCACTAATCCCAGCACCACTACTCTCAACATCACTACACTAGGAAAGACACACCACTAACGACAATACGACACGTGTTTCGCCTCTACACGAGGCATCCTCAGGTGATATAGACTCTACGGTGGCTAACCGCTAAGTAACCGCTAAGTAAGTGTAAGTGAGTCTTAGCGGCTTTTATTATTATTAGCTTTTATTATCATTTTTTATTTATATTTATATATGACAAGATTCAAAGCACTAATTACAATGTAAATGAACTTGGTCGGTCTTTTTGGGGGACTTTAACGCTTGTCACCAAGACTGGCTGTTCCCATAACAAAAGACCGACCATGCTGGAAGAGAAGCGTGGAATTTTGTTTTGACGCTAGGTCTTTCTCAGATGGTAAAGGTGGCGACTAGGGTACCCGATGTAGACGGTCACACAGCAAATTGCTTGGACCTTCTGCTGACTACCGAACCAGACAGATATGAAGTACAGGTTACTTCTCCTTTGGGTACATTTGACCACTGTCTGGTGAAATCTGTATTATCATATTCTCCAAATGATTACGAGTCCCAAGGTATTCGACGAATATGGCGGTATAAGTCAGCTGATTGGGATGAGATGCGACACTTTTTTTCATCTTATTCTTGGCTGGTCTGTTTCTCTTCTGCGGATCTGTCGAGCTGCGCGGTTACGATAACGGATATGTTGCGTCAAGCTATGGAGTATTTTATCCCCTTCTCTGACGCCCACCGGTTTTACTACTGCAAGCTGAAAAGTGCAAGCATTTAGCTAACCTATCCTGAGTTGACGCTCGAAACCGCAAAGCTCCGGATATTAGCTACAAGAAGAGAACTTTCAACCAGACCGCCAAGTCCTACAAAAAAGCATTACGGAAAGCTAGTCTTGATCACATTAAACATATTTGCGCAAAACTCTCTGCCAGACCATCCGGCACTAGAGCTTTTTGGTCTTTCGCCAAAGCGGTCGAGACAAACTTCTGTCCGCCTACACTGCCTCCGTTGGTAAAACCGGATGGGACACTGGCGCATACGGCTAAGGAGAAAGCGAACTTGTTCACGTCTCTCTTTGCCTACGTCTAGACAGTGGCAACAACGTTCCACCAAAATTACCTCACTGCGGGACCTCTATGTTGGAGATTCGTATAATAAATAAGGAGGTTATTTGCGGTGACCTTTGCTCTCGATGACCTCCTTGAAAACCTTGCGGCGTCTAGACGTGAATAAAGCTAGTGGACCAAATGGTATACCAACTGTAGTTCTAAAGGCTCGTGCACCTGAGTTGCCTCCTGTGTTGACACGCTTGTTCCGCCTCTCATTTAGGACTGGAATAGTGCCGAAATGTGGGAAGCTGGCCAACGTGCAGCCTGTTCCATCAAAGGCCGCCGTGCCGACCCTGCCAATTATCGGCCAATCTCAATTACCTCTATACTCTGCAAGATTATGGAGCATATATTGAATGCCCGCTTAATGGTAAGACCATGAACAGAATGAACTCCTTAGTGACCGGAAATATGGGTTTCGCCGAAATCGGTCAACTGGGAACCTTCTAGCGTATGCCACACACGTATGGGGCGAGGCACTTGAGAACAGTGGGGAAGCACTTGCTGTTTCCCTTGATGACTCGAAGGCCTTTGACAGAGTTTGGCACACTAGCCTTTTGGGTAAGCTTCCAGCGTACGGCTAACCCCTGGTCTGATTGAATGGGTAAAGGACTTTCTGAGTGAACGGTCTCTCTGGGTAGTCGTCGATGGCTGCTCATCCGATCCTATGGCGACTAACACCGGTGTTCCTCAGGGGTCTGTTCTCTCCGCAACTCTCTTCCTGTTGCATATTAATGATCTGCTTATGCCCGGTATCTATGGGTAGGCAGACGATAGCACAGTTGTTGAGAGATGCCAACCAAGTCCTCGGGCCATTTGGGATCAAAACCAGTCCCAAAGAGAAGCTATGGTAGAGCGTGTGAATCTCACACTACAGGCAGTCTCCCAATGGGGCGATGCCAATCTTGTGAAGTTCAACGCCTCCAAAACACAAGCGTGTCTCTTCACCGCAAAAAGGAGCCAGCTCACCTTGGCTCCTTCTTTCCGAAATGTATCACTGAAATATACCGACCGCCTTCAGTTGTTAGAGTTTGAAATATCCTCAAATTTGAACTATGGATGGTTCATTGAGTCCAAGGCCAAAGCAGCTGCAAGGAAGCTGGGAGTCCTTGCAAAGGTGCGGCGATACTTCACGCGGTGACAGCTGCTTACTTTATATAAAGCGCAAGTCCGGTCGTGCATGGAGTATTGCTGTCATACATGCTGCAAAATGCCCCCTAGCAGCTTTGGACTCAATGGAAAGGTGTGCTAAAAGGCTTACTGGTGACCCAAATTTAGTTAAAACCAATCTTACCAGCCTCGAACACAGACGTAAAGTAGCCTGCCTTTCGGTTTTCTACAGGGTGCATTTCGGAGAGTGTGCGCAGGAATTGCATAATTTAATTCCCCCCTCTCCCTTCCACCATCGGACAACCAGACATTCGGTCAGTCTCCACCCTTTCGTTGTTGACTTACCACGCACTCGAACCAAACGGTTCGCCACGTCGTTCATCATGCGTACAGCAAAGGAGTGGAATAAGTAGCCAGCATCTGTCTTTCCATCCGATTACAGTGTGGATGTCTTCAAGGCAAGAGTGAATAGGCATTTGTTAAGTCAGTGCGCTTCACCATCTTAGGCTACATCACCACTTACCATCAGGTGGGATCGTAGATAAGCGCTGGCTTAGTAGAATATAAAAAAACATAAGAAATAAACTTAAAGCCAATAACTGACCTACTTTATACATTTTTTAACTTATATTAATCGACCGACAATGAATAAGTTTGGGCCACAAAAATATACTAATTTAGAATTAAAAATTAGAAACGGTTCTTTTAAGTCTTTTATTATTAATTCTACGTCGAACCGGAAAATTGTTGAAAAAACGTTTGAAGGTTGCTCAAGATTGCTCAAGAGCGTTAGATATAACTAAACTATCCATCTTATCCTTTACAGCCTTTAAAAGTCCACTGCTGTACATAGGCCTTCCTCACAGAGTATCTTATAGGAGGATTTCGTCATAGTTGCCACGCTTGGCAGGCGGGTTGGCAACCTATCATTGTTTTCAGAAAGATGCTGCCACCCATCGTTTCAGTGTCACCGTCCCTTCTTACAAAGTTCACATGACGATATGTGGTAGTGGATATTCTTACACTTCCGCTACAATTTTATACATATACCTTTTTAAATATTTTTTTTTAATAATAAACATAAAATAAATGAATAATGGTCAACAGCAAATTTTTAGGGCCTTACTTATAATCGTTTATTATGGCTTACATAAATGTTAATTGTCTTTGTACCTGTTTTAATAGAATAAGGGTTATAAAAGAGCACACAGTCCACCTCGGTAAGCGGATGCCGCGGCCTACAAGTATCTATCTCAGCTAAGAATCCAAATGCAGATACACCGTCACCCAGCACCAAGATGGAATGCCTCGTTTCCAGTGAAAAGGTTCTCCGGTTCTCTACACTCACCATACAAAACACAACAACGTGTATCTGCTATTTTGTGAGAGCGTGGCCCTTCCCAGTCAATCTAATCCATTCGGGGTACAACCATAACAATAAAAATTAATTTGGGTTCCAACACGGTAAGGCTACTAATGATGCCTTGTTTATGAACCCATTAACTGGATAATACTGTGTTTCTTGATCTATCTAAAGCCTTGGACACATTCTCTCATTCACATTTTAAAAAAGCTAGAAAAGGCCGGTATAAGGGGTATCCCACTAAAATTGATGGAAGACAATTCGATTATTATTACGGATAATAATTAGTTCGGATAGATCATTATACATTAAGTGACGAGTTATCTGTCAAATTTGGTGTACCCCAAGGCAGCATTCTTGGTCTGACACTCTTTTTGGTTAATATTAATGACCTATGCCAGCTTCAACTATCTAAAGGAAAAATAGTCACCTTGACGATACTACCCTTTTCTTTGTTTATGAACCCTATCATAATGTCTTCAAGAACGCTCAGGTGGGATTTAATAAAATCTGTGAATATCTAATATAAATGTTAATAAAACAATGTAGATTGGATTAGGTCATACCGCTAACCTCATTCCATCAACATCTTTCACAGCCCACACTTGTGGGTTAGATTTGCAGGATGGCACGGTCCCTCACTTGAAAGGGCTCAAAAAATCAAGTATCTTGGCATTTTTATCGCACAGTTCCTAAACTAACATTTAAACCCCACTTTGAGATTTTAGTAACCCATCTGCGAAAGCTTACGAGTATATAATTACAGTACCATAAAATACGAAGCTGATTGTCGTGCTGTAGTGTTCGTAAACTTTGCTTTATGTCAATCCCTAATTAACTATTGTATAACATCATGAGGAAGAGGTGCAAAAACATACCTCATAGAAATTGCGAGAGCACAACGTGCAATTCTCAAAACAGGTGCTGGTCTCCCATTCCGTTTTCGTACAAACGATCTATATCGAAAGTTGGATGTACATATCTTCTCCGCGAGGTATCACCAGTGATCTTTAACTCAGTTTCTAATGTTCGATGATGTACTTCTTTTGGTGCGTTTGAGAAAAAAAAGATGAGAATGGCTCTACCGCGTACAAACCGGCCTCTTTCTATCTATGGAGAGAGAACAGCTCTAAGCATTTCTTAAGTTGGGCTCGATTTGCATGAGTAAGGTACCAAAAATCTTCTTTTGTCAGCATACACTTTTACAAGCAGCAGAAATTTTTTATCTTGACTATGTTTCTAAATATTTGACCTTTATTATGTAACTTTACAGACCCCACATTTATTGCCTTTATGGCGGACGATTTCTTGCGGCTCATATTGCTTCGATATATATTCTGCGAAGTATCGCTGCGAATGCATCGTGGGTTCCGCGCCCAAACCCACCTTCCACGTTCAACGCCTCCGCTACCAGACGATCTGCTTGAACATCCAGCGCTCGTCCATATTGTAATGGATCTAGCTGTACATCTTCAAGTAAGTTTTTTAGCAATTCTTTTCTAGCTTATTTCGGAAGCCTAGAGCCTAAGCTTAGAGAAAGATCTAGTTCGGATCAAAGTTAATATTTTAATAAACATATTCTAATTGTCCCTATACCTCTTACACACAGCCTTTCCACAATTTTGTCAACTAAATATTATATGGGCTGCCGAAGAGCTAAAAAGGTTAAACGCCTTTGCTACACAATAATAATTTCCTCCAAACCAAAATCCTGTCACAGCGGCCAATCACAACGAGTACTTACCATCTCAAGAGACAGGATTATAGTGCGCGAGTGTGTGAACGGGTTCAAGTACATCCTCAGCGTCCTTACTCGAATAGTCCAAATGGATAGCAATCCGATACGACCGTGTTTTCCAATGCACGGGATTAAAACACTGACAACTTCCTTACTCCGGGCTGCAAATTTCTTTACAGAAAAATCTGCTAACTTGATTTTTTTGGCCTGACCTGGGATTACATTTTTTTTTAATTATAATATTTATTTCTCAATCAATGACTGGTAAAGGACAAAATAGAAGTATAGGCCGTCAGGTGAATGACGAAAACTGAACATACTTTTTACTGATAATGAAGCGTTCTATGTTAGTTCTCATAGGATACAACATATCTGCATTTTGATTCTTAAACAATTGTATAATGTAAGTAAGTATATACATCTAGGTGGGCTTCAACTGTTTTGTGACTGTTTTCTATGTGAAATAGAATTTAATATTGATTTTCCGTTTTATTTTACAGGTACGGAGCCACTTCCATGATACATCTGGCCTTCCACCAACCAAGGAGTTTTCAAATAACAGATAATTTTATCATTTGTTTGTTGAAAGTATTTCCACTATCTAATGACATGTCATTCCACTAGTCTCCTTTTTATTAGGTTTTAGTATATTAGTTTATTTCATTATTTGTAGTTTATTAGGTTTTTTAATTATTGATATATTTGATTTAAAGTTAAAAAAGATCAAGGCTCCTACGTCCAACTACGGAGCACAGGCCTTCTCTCATTTCTGAGAGGGTTTTAGGGCAAGGGAAAGTCCGCCGCGCCTCCCTAATTGCTAATATTATTTGATTCAATATTTTTGAAATAGAACGTGATATGTGATAAACGTAGTTTAAGTGCAGAAACTGAGTGGTGATCATGCAGAGGAGCGTTAGACGTGCATGACAAACATGCAATGCTTTTAAACTTTTTAAGAAAGGCTGAGTAAACTTATTCGTAAATTTGCGTTGGCTATGCAATAGAATTGCGTTGACGATTGGGAGTATGTATATGTATAAGAGGGTTGCGTGCCTTATACTCAGAATCACCAAACGGTATTCGCTGAAGGTCATACAGGTTTACAGGCACCAACCTCGGCACACCCCGATGAGGAGGTGGAGGAAATGTATGAGGATATCTCTAGAGCCATGCATTCCTCCAAAACCCACTATGCGGTGTTAATGGGAGACTTTAACGCAAAACTAGGCACAAGAGAGAACGGTGAGCTGAAAGTAGGGAAATTCGGATAGGGGCAACGGAACCACAAAGGCCAGCAGCTGGCCGACTTCATAGAGAAAAGACGACTGTTTATGATCAATTCTTTCTTCCAGAAGCGGCATCACAGGAAGTGGACCTTTTCGAGCCGCGACGGTTCGATAAAACGTGAGATTGACTCAGTGATCGCGAGGGTGAAAACTGGTAGCGACAACCGATGGGGAAGAAAGGTTCTCGAGTGGCAGCCTCGT
This sequence comes from Parnassius mnemosyne, assembly GCA_963668995.1. Lineage (NCBI taxonomy): Eukaryota > Metazoa > Arthropoda > Insecta > Lepidoptera > Papilionidae > Parnassius > Parnassius mnemosyne. The sequence goes on along the minus strand of CAVLGL010000082.1, from coordinate 23,518,850 downwards.
ACCGACAGGCGAAGTATAGGGCGTCCCCCTACTAGATGGAGTGACGACCTGGTGAGACATGCAGGAAGTCAATGGATGCAGGTGGCTCGGGATCGTGCTTTGTGGCATTCCTTGGGGGAGGCCTATGTTCAGCAGTGGACTTGTGAAGGGATGTAATGATGATGATGATGATAATGATGCTCGCCCTAATGCATTGCTTTTCACTCAGTTACTACTATTTTTACAGCTTTACTTCTTTGTGTAGTGAAGCCGTAGAAACAATTGTCAAAAAATTCAAAACATCATCACCAGCATAGAAAAGAAGGACACTGTCATCTCCAAGTCATTTAGTATCGCATTTAGGAATTAGATTAATTAAAATAATAAAAAACCCCAAAAAAAATGTTATAAATAATTAGTGTTAAGATATATATAAATTTGTACATAAAAAAAGAACTATAAAAAATCTTTGAATTAGATTTTATACATAGCGTGTAAGATGGTTTAAGTATAATCTATAAAGTATATCCTCAATTTTAAAATTACTACATAGTTTAATATAAGTGGAGAGTCGTTTTCGTGTAGTGAATGTAAAAACGATACGTTGTAAATATTGTAATAAAATAAAATTTTACATAATAAGAACATTCATGCTCAATTTAGGCAGCTACATTAAAACTGTAAATACAATTACCGTCACTTCAGTCCATGGTTAACAAAATTCCAAAAATTCAAAAAAAATATCATTCATAATCATTAAATATTCTTTATCAAACAATTCACGTGTACATAGCTATTAAACGCGGGAGTTGGTTAGATTTTGCGAAGGTGAACAACGGAAATTGACAACGCAGAGTAAAATAACTGTAGCAGGAATCCGCTTTTTTTGTCAACGGCTTGGAGTTGTCTACCACCTGAAATCTCTGAGAGTCCATAAAACTTTAGTTTTAGGCACGTCTTCTTCTCGTTACCTTTCATTTTTCACAATAAATTATGCTTTTATATAATGTTTAATGTCAATAATTACGTCGTATTCAGATTTTTTTCCTGCTCTTTCTATTTACTTTAAACTCTAACTTCTAACTTGTCTATGATCCTAATATGTTTTATATTCTTTAGTACTTCATTTCTTACAAAATAGTTTAGGAAGGGATATTAGCTCCTTTTAACCGTAGTTTCACTTTGTTTATCTAAAACTGTAGCATTATAAACATATATTTATAGCCACTAACATTTGAAAGGGAATGTCGATTGTAATAAGTGTAAATATTATAGGTGTTAGTATGTAGGAACGATGCGTTACAACTGTTCTGACAGTTCGTTATTGAGCCATTTCGAATTGCCACTACAGTTAATTCGTACGTTGATATCGAATTATTAACCTTCGTGTATAATTCCTTTCGTGTGAATATATATAGCAGCAACGGATATTTGTAAATAGTCGATATAGTTAAGTATATATAATTTATAAATGATTTTATCATGTGTTCAACTTCAATAATTAGGGCGAAGTGCAGCTGAATTCCTAACAATGATTGATCTGTGATTTTTAACACAACAGAAACCTACTACCAAAAGCTACAGAACGTAATATGGGCTGATGACGGGGGCTTTCCGGAAATTTACGTTACGGTCCGGCAGCATTAGCCATATCACCATATTACCCTGCTTGCATTAATATTACTCTGTTCACTATAAACCCTGTATTATTGTACTGTTGACATATTCAGATCTTACATGTGTCTTTATCCCGAGTTGCTATGAAATTTAACACATGCAATATTTCCCATATTATCCTGTGGGTGCCGTAAGAGGCGACAGAGGGAAACAAATCAGGAGATGGTCAGCAGAGACTTCCAAATAACGGCAAAAAATAAAAATAAACTGCGGTTGCCAACCCGCTTGCCAAGCGTGGTAACTATGGCAAATATCCCCCTATGAACAAATAAATGGGGGAGGCCTTCTTAACTTAACTTCGTTTAATGTGTCGCACAGTTAAAACGGCAAATGTTGCATATATTTAAATTTCAATAGCAGCAACGGATATTTGTAAAAATGTCTATATAGGTAAGTATAATTGTATCTTATTTCGGAATGTTAAGACGTGTTGTGCTAAAAAGATATAATTGTGATTCATAGTACTAGTCGGAAAAGGTTGTAATAGATTATATATCTAGTAGCATTTTCTTAGATTTTAAGGGGGAGAACTCCGCCACTGCAAGCGCACAAATAAATTAGTTAGTCAAAATATCATCGTAGTTATCATCTCATACAAGTCACACACAATGCTATCACATACGCGTTTTATTACAAAAATCTCATATTTTTTTACAAAAGTCAAATAATTATGAATTTATATTGTTTAAAAGAAACTTAATTGAATTTTATTCTTATTGTTTATTTTTATTAATACATTTATGAAAAACACTGAATCGAAAATCTGTTGACAGCTTCGTAATTTATTTCTGTTGTACATTTGTGTCTTCATTTATTTATTTACTTTTTGTTGACTTGGAGACATATAGAGAAAATCCGTGTAATAATTTAATTATGTGCCATGTTATATTTAAATCTTAGTAATGTTTATTGTATATAAGCATTCGAATTTGCAATTCGAATCGTATTCTTTTTAATATTATCACAGCATTGCTCAACGGAATTGACATGATTAGTTGTGAATAGTTCGATTTTTAAACCCATATATTTTATCAAATCGATGTTTACGTATCGTTGATTTTTATGAGCTATTCCTTCCGTTTTTAGAAAGTTAAAATAAATTGTTATTCCACTATTTGTCAAACATCCTGAAATGTATTCCATTTTAAAAGTGTTCGTTATTTATATTTAAAAACGAGTTTTACAAGTGTTAGTTTTTATTATAAAGATACCGCTTTGAAAAAATGTTACATTCTATAATATCTAGAAAAAATATGAACTCCCAATTTTATACAAATTCTGCAGTTTAAAATTGCAATAATCGAATCGTTACAAAGTTGAAATAATACGAGACATACTATTATACACTTAGTAGATAAGATTATTGGAAGAAAACTGCGATGGTATTATAAAAAAAAGGGTCCTTTGTAACATGTGTACATATCGCGTTATTACAATAAATACACATGTAACAAAGGATATTTATTATACACTAAACAACTTATAACTTCAGATCAGAAGAAAACCAAATCCAAAAAAAATGGAAGCAATTCAATAAAAGGTTTATTATGAGTGCGGGTTTGGTATACAAGGACTACACTCGGCACAATTTCGTGGTATTATTATCCACGAAGCTGGTTTTCAACGCGCCCTCTATGGGATACCTGCAACAAGAAGTAACACAATTACTAAACCACAACTGTTTCACCATCTCACATAAGCATACGAGTATTGTGAGTAAAAAATACAAAAAGAGAGGTAGATCTACATATTAGATAACTGTTATTTATATTTATATTATTACAATAATTGTTATTATTTCGCAGCCTTTATAAATTTTAATGGAGCTTAGCGTGTTCGAAAAAAAAATAAAAAAAAGATTGGTGTTGGTTTTTTCGATAGAAGTAGATATTCAAATTAGCAATTACATCTCAACCTTATTTACATATATACCTATATGATATCAATATTATATTTAAATATATTATTATAAACTTCAACGTTCAATATAAAATCATTATAATACTACAAATATAATATTAACTTTATCTAGATTCATGATATTATACATACATATATAATATTATCTACAGAATGTTATAATTTATAATACTTAGGCATAACATGACATATTGTAATTCAGAGTAGTTGGTAGTATGATTTTTGTAGCATCTCGATGTTAGAGTAGATAATTGTTATATTAATATAAAATTATCTATAGATATAGACTATTATATGCCAGTGCAGTGTTACTATCCCACCTTAAGGCAGCCAAAGATGGTAAAGCGATTACAGATTGAATAATCTTCCACTGTGTGAAAATCACCATGCTCGGCAGATAGGTTGACGATCGCGGCACCAAACATCAAATATAGCTCTCGTCCCCGTTCTGGATTGATCTGACATGTTTTATGGTGGATATTTCCCCATCAGTAAGTTGGCATAAGATTCACCTGCCAATTTTCTTAGCGGGCTTTTACAATGAGGTGCCGGTATCAGTTACGCAATCCCATAGCAATCCTGCTGACTTATTCTAGTCTCTATTCATCATCACTCTGCTCATACCATGCTCAACATGCATTATTTTATTTCGAATATACGAACGAAACAAATGAAGTTAACTATACATTCTACTGTAGTAAGTTGAATGAAATATTATATGTATATATACTGTGTTTTGAGAACGCGATCGGAGAAGAACTACGCTCTTACAGAATATCAGCGTATAATAGCAGCTTAATTCTGCTTTTTCGTATCACGACTCGTGAGTAACGATGACCGTAGACCCTTTCTAATAGTGACGATACATTCCATGGTAGCCTTCAGGTACAATGCATCAATGAAGGATAAAGGTGTCTATGGGGCACAATGTCCACTTTTCATCTGATAGACCGATTCTGCTCGCCATTACTCGAAATACTTCACTGATGTAGCGTGTAGTTCGACTTGAAACATATATCTAAAATATATAATTTTATTTTAATTACTCGTACCTTTAAGGTACGAGACTTTTAACGCAATGAAAAATTTCCAATGCTCTTTTGTGTATTGAAAACGACAAAATCTGTGAATTTTATAGCGAATGCTTTTAGACAGCAACGATATAATTACAGTAGTAAAATAACTAATAGTAGTTTTAATTTGAGTATAGCATAATATAATATACATTCAGTTCATTTCATGTAACTTTTGTTATATAGGTATTTAATGTGAGTTCCTTCATTTTGCCCTGGGACCTCAAAAGTGTCAATTGAAAATAAAGAGAAAATTATTAAATTAAAAAGAGAAATAATTATAAAGTCATGTTAAAGTTTTAACGTTATTGTATATTTTATTCTATTTAAAAGAAAATATTATAATTATATAAAAGCTTTAAAGTATTAATGAAGATATATTTTAGGTAATCCTATCAGTTGTTCAAACGGGAAACAAAAACATAGTATTTTGTATACAAAAATGTACCGGCTGTCAGGATCAGTTTCATATAATTTCATAGCCATATTATATTAAAATCTACAAGCGAATATCCGTTTTCACGAAAAAAATTAACTTTTAATTTGGCCTTGAAATATATAATTATGTGTATACGCTACACAAGAGAGCATTCCTACTCATCACATCAACGAATGGACATGCTTACTTCTATACTTATTCTTCGCTCAGGCAAAGTTTGTCGTCTCGTTAATTCCACGTATCAATTTTAAGAAATAACAACGTTTTTTTACAAAGTTTTTGTCGACGTTCATTTATGATATTAATAATATGGAAATGTACTCTATGAGTTATTATGTATGAATTTAATCCTATTAAGTTGTTTATCTAAAACTTATAGTGTATTTGTGTTTTAAGTGAACTCGTACTTAGTTATCTTATCTGCCGACTTCAAAAAGGAGACGGTACTCAATTCGACTGTATGTTTTATTATGTGTGTTACCTCATAACTTTTTACTGGATGAACCGATTTCTATTTGAAGGTCAGACAAATAGTTTTTGAGTTATTCTTAATAATTTATATTAAAGTCGGCTGTACAAAATTTTTTTTTGTTTTAAATTACGTTTAATTACAAATTTCAAAATTGTACTCGAACTTTTTGCCTCTAACATTTATGTAAATAGACTTCATCTATCTGATTACATCCTTTATTCCTACTAAACCGTGTTTTCTTTCAAATCGTCGTTCCCTTTTTTCACGTTATTTGGCACACTTCAATAAAGGAGGGAGGAATGAATTCGACTATGAAATTTTTCTATGCAATATTACACGAAATTTACGAACAATAATTGAATAAAAAAGTTATAAAAAAAATAAAAACCAACTATTTATAAAGAACTAAATATAAAAAAATAATATAATAATTTCACTTTCTGAAGTCAGTTAAATTTTTATATACACTACATAGTGCAGCACCGACTTCAGAAAGTGAAATAATTATATTATTTTTAGATCTTTGTTGCGGCGTTTACTTCAAAGCACAATACTGAACGTATGCCTCCCCAGAGAATGCCTCATAAGTGAGATCTTTGCGATAGTTGCCACGCTTGGCAGGTTAGCAACCATAGATTTTTCAGTTGTTATTAAGAAGATGCTGCTCTCGCCGTCTCTCAGTCTGAATGAATGAATGAATAATTTTTATTCAATATTGATATGTAATAAAATATTTATTGAAAGTCATTATTTACCATTTTTTGTGCTTACGACACTCACGGAACAATATGGGGTAGTGGATATTCTTACACAGTTCAATAAAGTAAAATAAATGAAATTTTATTTGATTTTTATAGAATAAGGGTGACTAGTGAGCACACAGTCTACAGGTAAGTAGATGCTATGGCCCAACCACACACATACACATAAATAACAAGCTTACGACACTGATGGAAGAAGCTTTTATTAGATAGAATCTGGGTCGCTTACGGGCGCTTAGCCCCAAAGCTACCACGATGCTGTGACGGTGATTCTGCGTAACTATTATACTCTATATCTATATTTGATACATACGAGTAGCATACGTATTTTTAAATTAATACATAAAACACACATTTTAAGCATACTTACATAAGAACGTATGCAATATCAACATAATATATAATTAATAATATCAACCCATATCATCATATGGTTTACAGTTTTGTCATATATAAGTTACCGTTTCGTTATAATCCGCGTGAAGAGCCTTGATAAACAAAGCGCTCGCTGTAAGTTTCACATTACGCGAGCAACCCGGGTTCGATCCGCGCCGGCACCAATGAAAGGTCGTTGTAGACGGTGCATGCTCCGACTACAAGCCTATTAATGCTGGTGTTCTACAAGGCTGTGTACTATCACCAACGCTGTTTCTTCTGCATATCAATGATATGTTGCTAACTGGTAACATTCATTGATATGCGTGCGACAGCACTGGTGACGCTTTATACACCGGCCGTGCCAATATTTCTCGGGAAAACGTCGCCGAGCACCGGAGCAAACTTGTCAAGTCAAGACGTTTTTTTACTAAGTATGGGATTGAGGGTGACTAAATCTAGTCTAGTTCAATCCCCAGAAGACACAAGTTTGCGCGTTTACCGCTAAAAAAATCCTTTTGTCGTATCTCGTCAGTTTTAAGGCACTCGCTGCCTCGGCAATCATCGGAATCCTCGGCGTCGACATATCGAATAATGTGCAGTTTTGTGGTCACTTGGAAGGGTAGGCCAAATTGGCTTCTAAAAAACTTGGCGTACTCAGCAGAGTGGGACAGTGTTTCATGCCGGCACAACACTTGCAACTTTACAAAGCACAAATTCTCCAATCCACCCAGGAAAACTGTTCTCATCTCTGTGCCGGGGCACCCCAGTGCCAGCTCCTTTCACTTGACCGCATCTACCGCGGAGCGGCTCGAATTGTCGACGACCGAGTTCTTTGTGATCGGCTTGTGTTGCAACATCCACGATTCGCTGGCGTTTCAGTCAGTGAATCAAGGATGTTGCAACCCTTTGCATTTTATAACGTGGTAGAGCCATGCTGCAGCTATATTAATAGTATAGTTTTGTAGAACGAATGGGTCGACACGGCCGGGGAAGGACTACGCTCTCACAGAATACCAGCATAAAATAGCAGCTTAATGCTGCTGTGTTTCGTATGGTGAGTGTAGAGAACCGGAGACCCCTTTTTACTGTAAAAGAGGCAATTCATATTCGTCTTCACGGCTGACAACGCATCTGCATTTTAATTCGCAAACAAAGATAGATGTAGATGTCTATGGGCCACGGCAACCACTTATCATCAGGTGGACTGTGTGCTCGTTTGTCACCTTTATTCTATATAAAAATGTATCGCATCTACTACGAGGAGTGCTCTGAGGAATTGTTCGGATTAATTCCAGCCGCCAAATTTCACGAAAGCACGTCACTTCAAAACTCACGATATCATCCACATCCACATCCACTCTGTCGAATTGTTTACCACCGGTGATTTTTCTCGAACAATACGACTTAGGGACCTTCAAGAAAAGAGCTTACTAAAAAGCCGGCAACGTACCTGCAATTACCCCTGGTGTTGCAGTTGTTCATGGGCGGCGGTAGTCACTTACTATCAGGTGAGCCGCATGTTCGTCTGCCCAATTTTCTATAAAAAAACGTTCACAGCTAAATCTTTACATCTTGGAAACGAAATGCATACGGATGTTATTACAACAATGCTACAAATAAAATTAAAATGACGTGGAGTTTACGCAGACTACTAATTAAAAATTAACACTGAAATTAATTTCAGCAACACTCAGTTCATCTTGAAGATGATTTTTGAATTTAGTTATTTTTGTCTTTGCTTTTTTACGTACTGGTTTTATACTCTGTATTAAAACTGTATCAGTATAAGTTGCCGAATAAATGCTTGTCATTGTCTACCTCTGTCCTGGGCAGAACCAACAAAATATCCAGCGGGACTTAAAAAAAAACAACAGGCTACAATCATTAAAGTTACACAATAATAATTAACAACACAAAATAAATTAGAAATAGAGCAATAGCGATCACCTCATTCCCAGGAGTTATTATATAAATAAGTAAAATTGAAGTGTCTGTTTGTAATGTCAAAATAACAGCAATTACTAAATTCATATGAAAGTATATACGGTACTTATAACAAAAATACAATTTTTAAAATTTTTGTCTACCTGTCTGTCTGTCTGTTTGTTCCGGTTAATCTCCGAAACGGCTGGACCGATTTCGCCGAGATTTACAATGGCAGATAGCTGATGTTATAAGAAGTAACTTAGGCTACTTATATTTTAGAAAAAGAATTATGTTTCCGCGCAATATAATTTAAATTCTAAATCACACGCGGGCGAAGTCGCGGGGAACAGCTAGTCATTCATAAATTCCTTAATATTAAAATAACCTTTTCTTTTAAAAAGCGTATACATCGCCCCAATAACTATTTTACAAAATAAAAAAAATTGTGTCCTTCCAGTGAATTTCATATTATTGTATTTACTTGCAGTACACTAACTAAACGTAAAAACGTAAATTATATATGTTTATATAATTACGTCTAGTAGTCTAGTTGTCTGTAAAGTAGAGTCAGAGCGTTTTTGTCACGTTTGTGGTGATCTTACTATATCTATGAAAGAATATCCCATAACGGAATCACTCAGAGAAGCATATTTTTATTATTTTAAAATATGGAATTCTCACCAGGCGCGGACTGAAAGGGAAGGTCACAGGGGACATGACATTCTAAATCTTCTAAAATTTACTGATAGGCACTTCGCGATAATTATCAAGCAAATTACGAGAAATATATTCGGAGGAGTGTTTATATTCCACTGATAGATAGCATAATGACTGACCTACAAGACCGACTTTCTGCGTATACGATGAACCTGTTCAGATTAGGCATTTTTAAGCCAAAATCTGAATATACAGAAGAAGATCTTCTTAGTGTGAAGAAAGTATCAGAATGTTATTTCCATTTCTTGAGTGTTCCTGCCGCCACTCTCGTGACATATTACAGCTATGGATTTCAAAGTGGAAACGGTAGCTCAAAGAAAATACTGATACAAAATTTTCTAAGTTTGTGGTTTCTACAACCGAAGTTTGCAACGATGATCTCCACCTAAATACATATAAAGATTTTGCTGAAATTTCTGGCAACATCAGATCATTTTCTACACTAAGGCGTGTAAAATTTGATTGAGAGCAAACATGTTAGAAGAGAAGCTGACAGGTTTAGCTCTTCTAAATATTCATTCAGAGATAGCCTCAGACGTCGCAAATATTATCACCAGAGTTTTTTTTTATTTTCATATATTGACAGCCTATCAACGCTAACTTCTAAACATAGACCTCTCAGTAGATTGCCACATCCTCTATGGTAATGAGTCATAGATGTACTGCAAGATATATCTTTATATATAAAAATTACGTCGTCGAAAAGGCAGAACAACGTCTGCCTGGCCAGCTAGTCTTTATATATAAAAATTACGTGTCACGTTGTTTGTCCGCGATGGACTCCTAAACTACTGAACTGATTGCAATGAAATTTTGCACACTGTGTGCATTTTGGTCCAATTTGAGAGATAGGATAGTTTTTATCCTGCTAAATGACACTCAAAATTTTTTATTGCGAATTTGAGGATTTTTATAGGAAGGGTCGTTGGAGAGGGCAGAACAACGTCTGCCTCGCCAGCTAGTATTATATAAAACGCAGTTTTCAGTCCTTCCCTTTCCGCGCTCTATTTTATGGTTGTCAACAGGTAAGAGATAATTATGTATTTATTTCGCATTTTAGGGGGAATGCTGTGTTTGTTCACACATTTCACATACAAGGTAGATTTGTCTAATTATTAATTGTGTTAAATGCATCGTCCTTCAGGTTACGAATCGTGCTTCAGATTCAACGTGGTAGAGCCAAGCTGCAGTTATATGCTTAAGGTTTTGACGAAAACGTAAGAACATCTTAAATGTCATACATAATCTCTTAAATGCTACCCATACGAGCTAGATCCGACCCTTTGGTAAAAGTTGGACATAGCTTGTCAGACGATTTGTCGTAGGTATTTTGTTACATCTTATATTTTTTAATGCTACTCGAAAATGGCAAGCGGCTCACTATACAGTATAGCCGAAGTCTACCTTATGGGCGCGAAATCCAGCAACGTTGTAGTGTGAAGAACTACCAGTGGCATCCAGCAGTAGTGTGAAGAACTACCAGTGACAAGCAGTAGTATCCGGTAGTAGCTGAAGTGGCTAGTAGCAGAACATAGTGAACAGTAATAGTCAATTAGAAAAAGTGTTAGCTAGCCGAAAAAGGTCGTAACTGAAATTCGCAGTTACACATAGCCGAAAAAAGTGGCAACTGAAAATTCGCAGTTGCCTTTAGTAAAAAAGTGTTAGCTAGCCGAAAAAAGTGGTAACTGAAAATTCGCAGTTACATATAGTGAAAAAGTGTTAGCTAGCCGAAAAAAGTGGTAACTGAAAATTCGCAGTTACATATAGTGAAAAGTGTTAGCTAGATGAAAAAAGTGGTAACTGATATTCGCAGATACACAAGTGATAAAATCAACTAGTTTTAGTTGATTAATAGCTGCTAGTCAGTAGTGTTAGAAAACCAGCTACTACCAATAGATATTTTAATACTACCGCACATTTTAATTAAATCTTTTGAAATATATAGTGACCAACCATTAGTGAACAACCGTAGTTGAACAACCGTATTCAACACCCGTGGTCAATAAATAATAATTACAAAATTTCGCGACTAATCAATCAGTCAAACCGCTGGCCACTCCCTTGCTATTTGAATTTATAAATCGTGCATTTTAATTTTGAACCTCAGTCCACAGCTTTCCAGCAGCACACACAGAGACGGCAGTGAAAGTATGCTCCGGAACCTATAGGTGTAGGACGTGAGTGACTCGCGGAGTATCTTCGACAACATTTACTCCAGAGAGTTACGCTCATCCGGCACATTCGCTGGTCCTTCGAGCCGGTTACATAGTCACTACCGTATTAAAGCTGCTGAATTTTCAGAATCAAGATGCCGATCACTCGTTCGCAAGGAAGGGGAGCCATGGCGTGGCCGTCGGTCTGGAAGGAGGTCCGTCGGACAATACCGACGCCGTCCGCCATCAGATGCCACCACGCTCACCGTCGAGAACAGAAGGCGCTGAGGCGCCATCTTGCCCCCGCGAAAGGAGGGTACTCCTGCCCGTTCCGGTCACAGCAACCGAGACACTGAAGCAGAGGGAACAAATAGAAGGCAACGATGACATTCGTTGTGCATCATCGCCAACAGCCCGGGAAGATACCCGCGCCGAAGAGCCACCGAGGGGCCACACCGATAGAAGTACGAAGTCAAAGAAGACTATTCGGCCCAATAGAAAAATTTTGAAGGGTCGTGAAGAAATGTTGAGAATAAAATTGGAACTCGCACAGATCTCCTTACAGATAGCTGAAGAAAAAGATGAATCGGACGACAATGATAAAGATGGTCACTCCAAAATAGAGTCCGATCTTGGCTCGAAAATTCCGTAGCCAAGCAAAAGCCAACTCAAGGCGCAACCATCGGAGAGGAGGCCCCACTTAATAAAACCGTCACAAAGCCACCCCCGGAGGTTGTCGACATAAGTGAGTCGCAGAAGAAGCTCACAAATCAGGATTCCAAAGTTGATGAAGACAGGGGGCTGCTACCACTTGTATCAGAGCTCACCTACCAGGATCCCTATCCAGAAAATGTACCCAAGAATCCCATGCCAAAAGAAGCCTAACCAGGCACCTGTCATTAATGAAGACAGGGGGCTCCAACCATTTATATCGGAGCTCACATCCGCTATAGCCGCACTCGCTGACAAAAAAAACCAGAGAGTGCATCACTATCGCCGCATACTTTCGCAGCGTCAAAAGCTATAATGACACTGCCGAGCTTTAGCGGAGCACATACCGAATGGCTTTCGTTCCGTGCCATTTACGAAACAACCCGAGACTACTTCAATGATATCGAAAATACTGCAAGACTACCAAGAAGTCTACAAGAAAGAGCCTTGGAAACAGTCAGCTCAGAACTCATCGGGCATGTTAAGCCAGATGAGATTATGCGAGAACTGGAGCTACAATTTGGGCGTCCAGATTCAATCGCACAAGCCAAAACCAAGAAATTACGAGGATTACCACGCTGTACGGAAGAACCTAGAGACATCTGCACATTCGCGAGCAAAGTGAGGGGAAGCGTCGTCACTCTTCGAGCACTCAAACGAGACCATTACCTCATCAACGCAAAGCTGCTACAACACGTCACCGACAAGTTGCCAAAATATATACGTGCACAGTGGTATAAAATTTACACTGAAAAATACGACTCTACACCAGACCTCGGTTCCTTCGGCGAGTTTATAACCGAACAAGCCCGCTTCTGCAGTGCATTTGCGCCTCCTGAAATTATAAACGGAGCGCAGAGCAATCGTTCAGTACACAGAACACACGCCCACTAAGCCGTCTCCGAAATGCTGAGTGTGCAAAAAGGAAGGTCATTACGGATCCGACTGTAATAAATTTAAAGAAGCAGATGTCGATATAAAATGGGAAATTGCAAAACAAAGTAATTTATATTTCCGGTGTCTACGCTATAAAAATCAGACACACAAATGTAAAACCACTAAGTGTGGAATGAAAGGATGCACCGCGACACACAATCGACTTCTCCACTATAACAAAAAGGAGAAGACAGAGGTCACACAAAAGGAACCTCAAGAAACCGTAGCTAACTCATTCGCTGTGTGAAAGCATCAAGCCTATCTAAAAATAATTTCAGTTCGGGTAATTGGACCGGCGGGAGCGGTAAACACACACGCCCTGCTGGATGATAGGTCAACAGTCTCATTAATGGATGAAGAGATTGCCAAACAAATCGGAGCTACATGGCGGTGGGACCCATTTAAGATCACCGCTATCGGGAACACTACCCTCGATTCACCGGACTCCCGAAGAGTCAAACTTTCGCTGAAGAGTCTCCACAGAAAAGGGTGCCATTCAGAGCATGCACGGTCGCCAGCCTAAACTTGAGGCCACGGACTGTGTGTGCAGCAGATGTAGCAAAGTGCAAGCATTTAAAAGACCTAAAGGAGCAACTAATATATGACTCCGGCAACCCAAGGATCCTAATAGGACAGGACAATTGGAGACTTCTGATAGCCACTCAAGTCCGCAGAAATCCGCCGCACCAGCCAATCGCCTCGCTCACAGAACTAGGGTGGATGTTACACGGGGCACGGGGACCAGACTCCGATCCGGAGAAAAAAGCTGAAGACATACTAAATAGCAGCACACGTCAGTTGGAAGACAGACACATAGAAACGGTAAAAGAAATATGTCACGATGCCTGTCAACAACAAAACGACAGTAAAGGGGTCCAGAAGTTATAAACCTTTCGTTGCACACAGAATAGCAGCAATCGAGGACTATAGTAAAGTGGATGACTGGCGCTGGGTACCTACCAAATTAAACATAGCTGACACCGCTACGAGGGACGCACCACCGAACTTCGACTCCAATCACGAGTAGTACAACGGCCCATCGTTTCTTTATAAAAAACCGTCAGCATGGCCGACCGAAAGACCTACGTCATCCGAACCTACCGGTGAAGAAAGATCCCTCACCATTACAGAATCGCATAGAGCTCCGCTATTCCGAGAAGCCGTTTCCGATCCAATAAAGTTTTCGAAATGGGAACGCTTATTGCGAGCTACGGCCAGAGTGCTTCAGTTTATAACACTCTGCCGCAAAACAAGAGATAGAACCTTTTACAAAAGAACCAAAAGGAGTAAAGAGGAAGATCCCGACTGGAGGAAATCGAAAAATAATCCGCGACACCTTGCGCAGCCTCCCAGTCGAGTGAAAAATAGAGATGCAAATAAATACATCACACTCGAGGCAGAATACATCAGGGAGGCCGAAAAAATTCTGATACGTGTCATCCAAGAAGACTCCTTCACACCTTCTGGTGCATAGCCGATCTCCATAACAATAAAAAGGTCGCCCATGATAGCCGCTTACGACCGCTCCAAATAGAATTGAAAGACGGGATCATTGCTCTACGAAGTCACATAGCCGCCGTGAAGGGAGTCTCGGTAGACATGAAAGGGCCAGCTATATTGGATGGTGATCATTACATCACTCAACTGTATATCGACTGGACGCATCGTAGCCTGCATCATTGCGGAACCGAACCTACCATCGACGAGGTTCGACAGCACTACTGGGTAATCCGACTTCGACCCACCACGAAAAGGATACTGAGCCACTGCGTACAGTGTCGCATCAGAAAAGCGCAACCATCCGTGCCAGCCACCGGTGATCATCGCAGCACACGTCTCGCTCATCACCAGAGACCGTTCACCTTCACCGGTCTGGACTATTTTGGGCCACTTTCCGTCACAGTGGGAGGTCAACACCAGAAGAGATACATGGCTCTCTTCACCTGCCTGATATCCA
Organism: Parnassius mnemosyne; assembly: GCA_963668995.1. Lineage (NCBI taxonomy): Eukaryota > Metazoa > Arthropoda > Insecta > Lepidoptera > Papilionidae > Parnassius > Parnassius mnemosyne. The sequence continues at coordinate 23,503,751 of CAVLGL010000082.1, read as the reverse complement.
GAGCTGTCCACTTAGAAATTGTCGCAAATCTCAGCGCAGATTCCGCAATACTGGCCTTAAGAAGATTTGCAGCACGCCGAGGGTGTCCCACCGAGATTTATTCCGACAACGGCACTAACATGCACGGCGCAGACAAGGAACTTCGGGAGGCTTTTTGAGAAGAAGCCAGCCGACGAGGCATAGTGTGGCGTTTTATAACCCCCTCCGCGCCTTTCATGGGAGGGGTGTGGGAACGTCTCATATGATGCGTGAAAACGGCACTATACACCGTCCTTCATGAGAGACATCCACATGAATAGGTCTTAGCCACGCTGCTCAGCGAGGTGGAGTATACAGTAAATAGCAGACCATTGACTCACATCTCTGTAGACAGCAATGACAATGAATCCATCACACCGAATCACTTCCTTTTGGGAGGATCTGCGAGACTGCCGACACCTGGAGTATTTGATGAAAAAGATATACATAGCAAAAGGCACTTGCGACGCTCCCAGATACTCGCTGACATGTTCTGGCAGCGTTGGGTCCGAGAATATCTACCGGAACTTCAAAACCGGCGGGAAACCCATGGTCGAGGCCCCAATCTCCAGGTGGGCGATACAGTCCTCATAGCTAACGGTCAGTTACCTCGTAACACCTGGCCACGAGGAAGGATTGAAGCAATTTTCCCCGGTGCGGACGGACAGATCCGCACTGTGGAGGTACGCACCGCAAACGGCCTAATCAAGAGGCCAACCAGGAAACTCGTGCCGCTGCCGAAGTAGAAGCAACGTCGCTCACCGGAATGGATGCAACGCCGCTGTGATGAGATCGTCGCGACGCTGCACGGCGGGAGAGATGTTCGCGACGGCCTAACAACTTTAAGAAACAAAGTGATGAAAGAATATTGTTTTGTATAAAAAGTGAAATTACCAACGAAATCGAGTAAATAGTTTGTTAATATAGTTTTACAGTGTGTTTACAACTTTTAATATATTTGTATAGAATGTCGTTTTGATAATAGTTAATATAAACAACTTTAATCGTTTTAGAAAAAATCGACCAATCACAGCGCACTGCGCAATAGTTTATACCTACTAAAAATAATGAGAATAATTTTGTGTTCTAAAAGAGTTGTAAATATGACATTTAGTTAGCATATGGTGTATAGATTACGAAAGTAAAGAAATAATTAGTATAATTAAACGCATTTGGTAGTTATAGAAAAATTAAAGAATTAATGTACCCATTTATTATGAAAATTTGGGACATTTCGTTTAATAACTTTTTTAAATATTAATATATTGAATAACCTTTATAATATACTGATAAAGAACCAAAATGTCGATTTAATGTTGTATAGCATGTTAGTGTAGAAATTAGTCTTGTATAGAAAATATTGTAATTTATGCGAATTGCATAGTGAAAATGTTATAAAATAAAGAGGCAAAACGGAAAATGGCAAGCGGCTCACTATACAGTATAGCCGAAGTCTACCTTATGGGCGCGAAATCCAGCAAAGTTGTAGTGTGAAGAACTACCAGTGGCATCCAGCAGTAGTGTGAAGAACAACCAGTGACAAGCAGTAGTATCCGGTAGTAGCTGAAGTGGCTAGTAGCAGAACATAGTGAACAGTAATAGTCAATTAGAAAAAGTGTTAGCTAGCCGAAAAAGGTCGTAACTGAAATTCGCAGTTACACATAGCCGAAAAAAGTGGCAACTGAAAATTCGCAGTTGCCTTTAGTAAAAAAGTGTTAGCTAGCCGAAAAAAGTGGTAACTGAAAATTCACAGTTACATATAGTGAAAAAGTGTTAGCTAGCCGAAAAAAGTGGTAACTGAAAATTCGCAGTTACATATAGTGAAAAGTGTTAGCTAGACGAAAAAAGTGGTAACTGATATTCGCAGATACACAAGTGATAAAATCAACTAGTTTTAGTTGATTAATAGCTGGTAGTCAGTAGTGTTAGAAAACCAGCTACTACCAATAGATATTTTAATAATACCGCACATTTTAATTAAATCTTTTGAAATATATATAGTGACCAACCATTAGTGAACAACCGTAGTTGAACAACTGTATTCAACACCCGTGGTCAATAAATAATAATTACAAAATTTCGCGACTAATCAATCAGTCAAACCGCTGGCCACTCCCTTGCTATTTGAATTTATAAATCGTGCATTTTAATTTTGAACCTCAGTCCACAGCTTTCCAGCAGCACACACAGAGACGGCAGTGGAAGTATCGTCCGGAAACTATAGGTGTAGGACGTGAGCGACTCGCGGAGTATCTTCGACAACATTTACTCCAGAGAGTTACGCCCGTCCGGCACAAAAGGTATAGATCATGAAGTAAATACAAAGAGGAGACGTTGTAATTAAATTTCACTATGTAACTACGCGTGACAATTTGCGGGGTGAGGGGATGCAAAACTCCGCCCACTTTACACTATCTACATCTACCTATAAATAGTAAGATATCGATGTTGCAATGTAGCTTAGCTACCTTGACGGTAGATGGCGGCATGTCCTCAAAATGTTATAAAATATAAAAATAATATTTTGGCGATTAAAATTTCAAAACAAATTTGAGCACCTTCATATGATTATTTTATCATTACTGAGCTCTACGGACCTTTATATTTTTAGTTCAAACTGTCTAACAAAACAGAATAGTTTATAATCATTTTGAGAACAGCCCGTATTCTCGTTAAGTAAACCTCATAAAAATTACAAAAACACAGGGCCCTAATCAGAATTCAATTATTTTTCCCAGTAATCCAACTTTTAATATTAAGTGCAGGAAATTGTACTTATGCTGATTTTTAGTTTAGTTATATTTAAGTGACATTCTTTATCCAAAGAATCACTTAAATACAATTTAATGTTCTTAGATCGGCATTCAAAAAGTGCATTCGGATGCCTAATTTGGAATAAAATATTTATATTTTAATTGATTTGAAAATAAAATTATATTAATTATAATAATTTGTCTATTATTTGTTCTCCCTCAGAGATATTAAGTAGTATAACCCACACATAAATAATAGTCCAGCCGTTTCTGCGTGAAAAAATTACACATACTTAGTGTGGAATAAGCTCAAGGAGACAGAAAGAACACACAAAATTTCGCCTTTATAATATTAGTGAGATAAGTAGGATATTAAGTTCCAAATTAAATATCCTACTTAATATTGAACATAGAATATTTAGTTTCAAAGAGACTTTATTTTATTGATAAAATAAATATTTCTTAAAGGTTGACTTTCACAAAATGATAAACATATTTAAATTGTATTTAAGTGATTCTTTGCATATCAGCCAAGTACAATTTCCTTCATTTTAATATTGAATGTTGGGTTACTGGGTAAAATAATTGAATTCTAATTGCGGCCCTGTCTTTTTGTTATTTTTTATGAGGTTTACTTGACGATAAATGGTGACCTGTTCCAAAAATTATTATGAAAACTATAAAATATTATTCTGGCGATTAAAATTTCTTTGTCTGAATGTATTTGCTTCATGAGATAGACGCTCCGATGCTATGGATGGCATCACATTTCATTTGTAAGTAATTTTACACCTAATTTATTAAAATAGTTCTAGAATAATCTCTTTGCGTCGGCTTTCAAATATAATTAAATATATTCCACACTAGATGGCGAAACTTTGTGTCCTGTGAACTAAAAATATAAAGGTACGTAGAGCTCAGTAATGATAAAATAATCATACGAAGGTTCTGAAATTTGTTTTGCATTCAGACATAAAGAAATTTTAATCGCCAATATATTATTTTTATTGTTTATAACATTTTATGAACATGCCGCCATCTACCGTCAAGGTAGCTAAGCTACATTGTAACATCGATATGGAAAGATTCGAGTAGTTTTACTATTTATCGGTAGATGTAGATAGTGTAGTGGGCGGGGCTTTGCATCCCCTCACCCCGCAAATTGTCACGCGTTGTTACCATTGATTTATATGTTACACTAGATAAGTAATTGCCGCGCTAAAGCGTTACCACTAGCTTGCTACATATATATTTATCTATGGTTACCACTTCACATATGGCCACAGCCATATGCCCAGCTAACGTCGGTTCAGTGTTCAATGCGACGCCGACCGAGTTGAGCCGAACGATTCACGCCAAAAAAATGGGTAAATGCATAGTGAAAGAATGCGATTCAAGGTCACAAAAACATAATTAATCAAGCGAAATCACTTTCCACACGTAAATTTTAGTTTATGTTTTCATATTAACTTAAAAAACACAAAAAATTAAATAAAATATCGAATATTGCAATTTAGGTTCAATGGTGCCACTTTTCTGCCTTTGCATTTTTCCCACATTATACTACTATGACTATATAATTTATGGAATAAGTTAACTTGTTAGCCCTTTTGGAAATTGTAATAAAAACTATGTTTCAACCTTTATACAAAGGAATTAATTATTCTTATTTTAGAATATTCTAGAGATCTATTAATTGTATTTTATTACCTATTTTATATTAATAATTTTGCAGGGTAATAAGTTAAGCAGGGTTAAGTGGGTGGAAATAATACGATTGCTGAGATAGGAAACTCACTGGGTGCCTTCGAAATCTACTCTCATTAGTTCTAAGCACTTCCGGGATCAAAACAAACTAGGACCAAAAAGCAATGGCGACCGTGTTTATTTAAACGGATTAGTACGACAGATTAACACCATTTAGTATTATCTTAAAAATTTATTAATAACCACAATTTTTGTAGCTAATGTTATAAGACCAAATTTAGGAGACAAAGACCTGCCGATGCTTTCAGAATTGATGCATATTTCAAACTCCGATCTCTTTAGTTAAGAAACCCAAAATTGATTTTTTTTTTGTTTGATTTATCAGTACAATAAAAGATACTTCGAAAAAAAATATTTTTCATTTCATTGGTTATAACAATCAAATAACTGCAGCTTAAAAAAAACTCTCTTTTATTGCTTATTTTTGGGTAAAATTTCATATAGTAGGCAATACCAACCCGTCACTGCATGTTTGTGTGTCTATCTTTATCTAATCTTAGCGACGGTATTGTTTTCGCGACTTGTGTAAGTGAGACAGATATATGTTTACTTGAAAAAGTTTAGTGGTTTCAAAGCTACGTCCTTGCGGTTAGATAGTGGCTTCACTTTTTTCGACGCGCGGTAATGTGGTTTACTCCTCTAGTCTTGTATAACTCAATGGTTGTTACATAATGAAATTTAATTAAAACGTCTCCTCTTTATATTTGCTTCATTATAATAACAGACCTATGGACCAGTAAAAATATTCCTTCAACTTGTCTATTTATACAACTTATTAAACTTTTAACGATTTAATGTGTCATGCGTATTATATATATCCTTAAAAATGTAACCTTATGTATTGGACACGGATGTTCAAGAGGCTATTAGTTGATTTATGTCGTTAAGCATAGTTTATTTAGAATTTTCAAAAATCTACTAGATGGCACTAGTTTTATGACACGTTTCAGATTATATTACTTTATCTCATTATTACGTTACAACATCATAAAAATAAAATAAATTGGCTCTGTGTTTAAAACCTGCTACAAAGATATACATATTTAACACATTAATTTGAAGTGTTTTAGAAAATATCCTGCATTTTTTATTTCACAGTTTTGTGAAGGAGTCTTGTTGCAGTTTTATATTTATCCGTTATATGGCGCAGTTTCATTTCCCATTAATGTTTTGCCTACTGGGACACTGGTATGGTCCCACACACGGTCAGTTAAACTGACATCAATTCAACTGATCATTTCAAACGGATTTAATCCAAAACAAGTTCGACACACACGGTCAGTTCAACTGATCATTCCAACCATGAAGCAAATATTCATGATTCCAACTGATCAGTTCAAACAAGGACTGTTGATATTTTTAAAATATCGGATTTTCAATATATCGATAGTTATAAATATATCAATATCGGAGTTTTATATATCGAAAACATAAGTGATATATCGATGCTTATTGCTTAAAAATGATTTACACAGTTTATAATTCAGTATATTTATTAAAGAAATGAAATTATAAATGTATGAAAATGTTAGGTTATAGTTCTTAGTAATTATTAATGAGCCCGTATTAGCTCAGATGGTTAGCGCCCGCTGTAAATTTCACAGTACGCGAGCAACCCGGGTTCGATCTCAGCCGACACCAATGAAATTGTTAATTGCAATTTTAAGTGCTGATTTACCACGTACTCGACGATGAATGAAAATATCGTGAGAAAACCTGCATGTCTGAGAAATAAAATAAAAATTTTGAAAACGTGAAGTTCGCCGACACGGATTGGGGCAGCGCGGCGGACGTTTCCTTGCTTAGGGCAAGGAAAGGTCCGCCGCGCTCTCAAAAATTAGGAGAGGCCTGTGCCGAGCATTGGGACGTATATAGGCTGTAACTGTGCTGTAACTTTAACTTTAATTATTGTTTAATTTAAATAAGACATTTATGTTTACCAATATTTTTCAGTAAGTGTTTTCAAAAATACTAGTTGTTTTATATGTTCAGCGGTTTCAATACTGCGATTATTGGTATAACAAAAACACAATTTTTAAAATTTCTGTCTGTCAGGGTTCCGCGCAAAAAAATTAAAACCCATGAAATCCAATCGTAATAAATTACACGCCGGCGAAGTCGCGGGGAGCAGCTAGTTAATAGATAGGAAATTATATTTTTAATATATAGAAGTCACGCCAACTAAACGCGCACGGCTGCGGCTCGGTCGATCGAGAAATGAAATCCGTTCCGTGTATATATATATATATATATCCTTTCCTGTATATTAACACTTCAAAAGTTATTTTTATTCATGGTAAGGTCAATATTAAGACACTTCTAAGAAATAGGTCAGATATTATGATAATTTTATTAATTATGGTAAATTTTATTTATTTTTATCTGTTCATTTAATTACCTATCTGTAGAGCGGGCGACACCCCACTGATACTGACTTGCACTCCGGTTACGGTGAGCCCAAAAAATCCTTGGGCATGGGCACATTCTGAAGGTTCAGTATCGGAAATAGTTAGGATGACCTAGCTTTCTGTGTTTATCTAATTGAGCTCTCGACGTGTTACACACTAAAATATAGTTGAAGCACCCAAACGTCACGAATTTCGTGTTGTGTGTATTATGTAGTATTCGTATAACAAATCAGTCAAAATCATTGAATTCTTAATACTGAGTACAGGTAACTTGGTCATTTATAGGAATTGGTGTTAATGGTGCTTGCAGGTTTTCTTGAAGTACGCAGATATTTTCGTCTTCTGGTTGAAGTTGGTTATGCTTTTTCCGTTCTGCCTTGTTTTTTATTGCTCGTAAAATATATGATCGATTTCTAATTTTGTACCTACTTGGGAGATTTTCTGCTTTTTTAATTGCCTGAAAACATTATAAAGTGAGTAATAAACATTGTAAACTGTTTGTACTATTTATTATATTTATATTATTTGTGTAGTTACATCTCGAGCCCTTTCAAATGAACCCAAATACGATGGTGTTTCGTAGTGGCATAACTGAGATCTTTTACCCCACCTTCTTAGTCCACCATCACGAAGGTAATATAATCACATTGAATTAAGTCTTTATAAACCCTATCAAATGAGTTCAAACAAATAGTGCCGCCACTGAGATCCTATACCCACCTTCGGATTGCACCATCAGAAAGGTGAGGTCATAACAGTCACCTAGGTCTTTATGAGCCCCTTTTTAATGAGTTCAAACACGATCGTTCTATCTAGTGCCACCACTGAGATCCTATAACCCCCTTCAGATTGCACCATCAGAAAGGTGAGATCTTAACCGTCACCTAAGTCTTTATGAGCCCTTTCACATGAGTTCAAGCACGACCGTTCTATCTAGTGACGCCACTGAAATCCTATATCCACCTTCAGATTGCACCATCAGAAAGGTGAGGTCATAACAGTCACCTAGGTCTTTATAAGCCCTTTCAAATGAGTTCAAACACGATCGTTCTATCTAGTGCCGCCACTTAGATCCTATACCCACCTTCGGATTGCACCATCAGAAAGGTGAGGTCATAACAGTCACCTAGGTCTTTATGAGCCCCTTTTAATGAGTTCAAACACGATCGTTCTATCTAGTGCCACCACTGAGATCCTATAACCACCTTCAGATTGCACCATCAGAAAGGTGAGATCTTAACCGTCACCTAAGTCTTTATGAGCCCTTTCACATGAGTTCAAATACGACCGTTCTATCTAGTGACGCCACTGAGATCCTATATCCACCTTCAGATTGCACCATCAGAAAGGTGAGGTCATAACAGTCACCTAGGTCTTTATAAGCCCTTTCAAATGAGTTCAAACAGTAGTGTAGTTGTACCACTTCTAGACCACCTGAGTCAGACGTGGTTCAACGACGTTCGTCGACGCCCGATCCTAAAAAAAAAAAAAAAAAAAAAAAAAGGTTTTGGCATGCTCTGATCACGAATCCGTGGTCCATTTTTGTGTAGAATGCACGGTTCCAGAGATGTGTAGATCAATTAGCTAATATCTAATTGATATCCGGTAAGGGCCTCCACCGTCATTAGCGTCCCCTTGTTCCTATTTCTATTGTTCTATTGTTCATTAATCACCTTCATTGCAGCGTGTGCGTCGACTATATCAGTGCTATTGTTTATTATAATTCTTTGTTTATACAACGCTAATCTGAATCATCAATAAAACACATTACATAATTTTGTTACAATTTTTATTTATAAAATACAAAATCTTATTAATTATTATCTATAAAATAGGAGCGAAACATCTCATCCACTAAAATATCGTTGTACAATGTGTTCCTTGTAAATATACTCGTAAAACTATGTATTGAACATCCTTGAAACTTATATAGTAAATACATTACGCAATATTCGCCACAAACTGAAGTCCACTCATTCTGAATCCTATCAACATTCCAGTTCCATCTTTTACAATTCCTTTTTAAAAACTCTAGATGATATCGTACAGGTGATCGTCCATATGAATCAAAATATTGACCGACGTCATTCGTATCGATATATAAAGCTACCCAATGTGACCCTGGTTTATCATCTGTATCCAAATTACATATTATATACGTTGGTACGTGGGTATACATAGGCAGTCTATTAGCTGCATAAACATTATTTTCTAGACTGAGGTGAATCTTTTTCAGATGTTGTTGTACATCTAGTGTATCCATGATATTACTGCTATTAGTAGATTATTACAGTACCTAGCTACTCAATGAATAACATAGGAATGGTCAATTATAGTGATTTCTACATATTAAATTGCATTTTTGTGTTATACAAATCGTACTTGAGTCATTGATCACCAAACAAAACACAATACGAAGAAATGTTGAGATAGGCAACGGAAATGTGAGATAAACTGATATGTTTCTAAATATTAAATTGCATTTTTGTGTTATACAAATCGTACTTGAGTCATTGATCACCAAACAAAACACAATACGAAGAAATGTTGAGATAGGCAACGGAAATGTGAGATAAACTGGTTGACGCATAAAGTAATTATCAACTCATTACGGAAATACTTTAGATTAGAATTTTTACGTACTGGTGGTATATAAGACCAACAAACGCAGTCATCGAGTTAGTGTACGGTCGTTTGGCTACAGTGGATCTATCAATAGTACATTTGTGTTACTTCAATACACCAAAGGCTATGGATGTAAGTGTTTATTCTATTGACTAAATTACTTTTTTTCTGTTATTTTCATGTGTGTGTGTATTATTTTATTTAAATATTGTGTATGTATATGATTAAGCCGTGGTAACTCAGATGGTTAGCGCTAGCTGTAAATTTCACAATACGCGACCCGGGTTCGATCCCCGCCAGCACCAATTAAATTGTTAATAGCAATTTTAAGTGCTTATTACCACGTGCTTGGTGGTGAAGGAAAACATCGTGAGGAAACCTGCATGTCTGAGAAAATTTCGAAGGCATGTGAAGTTCGCCAACACACATTGAGGGAGCGCGGCGGACATTTCCTTGCTCTAAAACCCTCTCAGAAATGAGAGGAGGCCTATGTTCAGCAGTGGACTTTAATAGGCTGTAACTTTAACTTTTTTAACTTTTATGATTAAGTGTTAACAAATTGATATTAACATGATAACTGTGTTGTTGCAGAAATCATTGAGCTTCGATGAAGATACCTATAAACAGTATTACTACTCGCCACTCTCCCCTCAAGAAGAGAGTGATAACCTCGTCATTAATAATAACACATGCGATGGTGGAAAAAGAAAATCGCAATCGATTGATCATTTTTTTGAAGCTGAATCAAAAATAAAAAGAGGAAGGGAAAACTTCAGTGAAGTGTGCACCAGTGCTTTTTTCTCCACAATCATGGAAGAGAATACGGAACTATTCAATAGCGAATTAAATCAGGAGTTGTCTAAAGTTTGTGAAGAAATGGAGAGGGGTCAACTGTTCGATTCGTCATACGATGATGAGTTGTATCATCACTGTGCGATGGTTGAAACACAGTTTAAGTATGTAAAATAAACATTCATTTCGATCATAATTTACATATTGTCTTATACAGTTTTTAATAAATTTAAACATTTTAGCAGTCAACCACTACAACTTGGAAGAGGAACGAAGCGAACGTGCAGCAAAGAATCCAAGATCATCAAAAAACCAACAACGGAAGCAGAAGCGCATACCTCTGCAGGGAACAGTATCAGTAACGATGATCAAGTGGAATGTCCAACGTGCCATATATTTATCAAGAAACGGTATTTAGCTAATCATTTTAAAAGTAATGTTCATAAAAATAATCTTTTAAATTCACATAATTCTTTATCAAACCTTAGTGTTATTGAATCTGCTTTTGGAAATAGGATTTTAACTTATAAAATCAAGAGTAGAGTAGATCGTTCGACATGGGTAAATTTTGAAACTCCTGAACTATTTTTAAATTCTATTAAAGATGATATTTTATTTTTATTACAAGAGTGTATTCATCAACACATAATTTTTAAGGTAAACTTCATATTGCATGCTGATTTTGTTCAACAAACTAAAGATATTCATGATACGTTCGATTTTCAAACGCTTAACTATATTATTTGTCAAGGATATGACTTAAATATTTTTCTTTCATCTTTAAATGATACAATTACTACTAAAATTAGTGCTTTCGAAAAAAAAGATAGTGGATGGAGTCTAAAAAACATAAAATCTATAGACATGAATGTTAATAAATTTAACCCCCTACGCGGTACTTCATACATAGATCTTCCTCGCGACATAAAATTAAAAAAGGCTGTTATAAATGTAAAAAACAAGGATTATTTTTGTTTTAAATGGGCGTTACTCTCGGCGTTATATCCTGTAAACAAACACACCGATCGGGTATCATCGTACGTTAAACATGCAAATAAACTTAAATTTGATGGTATTTCCTTTCCGGTTAAAATTTCTGACATAGCAAAAGTAGAGAAATTAAATGATATTAGTATTAATGTTTTTGGGTTAGAATATAATAAAGAAAAACGATGTAATTCTATAGTAGGTCCATTATTTTTAACAAAGTGTCGTAAAGATAGACATATCAATTTATTATTTTTTTCCAAGGATACAAAAAATCATTATTGCTATATAAAAAATTTATCGCGGTTAGTTAGTAAACAAATTTCAAAAGACGGTCACATCATGTACATTTGTGAAGCATGTCTACTTCGTTTTCCATCTCAGGAAAGGTTAAATAACCATGAACAATACGATTGTGCTCACATTTGTACAGTATTACCAAACAGTGAAACTTTAAAAAAAAAGAATTGGTTTGGTCAACCTATTTCAAATGATAAAATTAAATTTGATAGTTATGAAAAAAAGTTAAAGATACCATTCGTAGTTTATGCTGATTTTGAAGCATTTTTAAAACCAATAGAATCATGTTCTAACGATCCTTCCAAACCTTTCACTCATAATATTCAGAAACATGAAGTACATAGTTTTGGATATTATATAAAATGTTCATATGATGATAAATTATCAAAATATGTAACATATTGCGGACCCAACTGTGCACAAGTGTTTATGGAAAGTTTATCTAACAATCTAAAAGAAATAAATAGACTTCAAAAATATCCACCACTTCCGCTAACAAATGAAGACAAAAACCAAATTTCAAATGCAACCATTTGTCATATTTGTGAAACTGAGTTGGCAAAACATTTTTATGATTTTGATTGGTACACTGGTAGTTTTATAGGTGTTGCTCATGAATCATGTTGTTCGAAGATCAGAACACCTAGTTATATACCAATATTTTTACACAACCTTAGTCACTATGATGCTCATTTTATTGTTCACGCGTTAAACTTTTGTGATGGTGAAGTCGAAGTTATCCCTCAAAATAAAGAAAAATATATATCCTTTTCCAAAAAATTAAAAGTGAATAACCACGAAATTATATTGAGATTCTTAGATTCATTTAAGTTTTTATCGTGTAAATTAGAAGAATTGGCCAAAAATCTCAGTAATGATCAATTTCAAGAATTACGTAGAAATTACCCTAATGATGAAGATTTCTTTCGTTTAAAACGGAAAGGTGTTTATCCATATGAACTTATGACTAAATATGATAGTTTAAGTCTAACATCGCTCCCTGAACAAAAATGTTTTTATAGTTCACTCACAGATTCACATATTTCAAATGATGATTACAATCATGCTAAAGATGTTTGGGAACATTTTGGGTGTTGTAATATGCTAGATTATTCAAACCTATATTTAAAAACAGACGTTTTACTTTTATCCGATGTATTTGAAAACTTTAGAAAGTTATGTATTAATACATATGATTTAGACCCTGCCCATTATTACACAGCACCCGGTTTAAGTTGGGATGCAATGTTAAAATATACAAAAATAGAATTAGAACTTTTAACAGATTATGAGAAAATTGCATTTATTAGATCAGGTATCAGAGGTGGTGTATCTCAATGTAGTAATCGTTATGCTAGAGCTAATAACAAATACATGGAGGATTATGATACAGGGAAACCAAATTCATATATCACATATTTTGATGCCAACAATTTATATGGTTGGGCTATGTCTCAATATCTTCCTACTGGTGGATTCGAATGGGTAAATCCAAATACAGAATTTAATGTGTCTAAGACATCAGACTTCGGTTTTATTTTAGAAGTTGATTTGGAATATCCAGATGAACTTCATGATTTACATTCGGACTTTCCTTTATGTCCAGAAAACATTTGTGTAGGCAATATTAATGAGAATAAACTAGTCCCAAATTTAAATAATAAAGATAAATATGTAATTCATTACAGAAATTTAAAGCAGTGCATAGAAATGGGGGTTAAATTAACTAAAATTCATAGAGTTTTAAAATTTAAACAGTCTCCCTGGTTGAAGATGTACATAGATCTAAACACAAAATTAAGAACTTTAGCAAAATCAGATTTCGAAAAAGATTTTTATAAATTAATGAATAATTCAGTCTTCGGTAAGACTATGGAGAATATTGAAAAAAGGGTTAACATAAAATTAGTTACGCACTGGGAGAACCAGGGTAAAGCTTTAGGTGCTCAAGATCTAATCGCTAAACCACAATTTCATAGCCTTTCAATATTTTCGGAAAACCTAGTTGCGGTTCAGTTGCGAAAAACGAAGTTAATATATAACAAACCAATTTATTTAGGGTTTTGCATTTTAGATATTTCAAAAACATTAATGTATGATTTTCATTATAACTATATGATTAAAAAGTTTAGTAAAATCAAATTATTGTATACAGATACGGATAGTTTAATATATCATATATTTACAAATGATTTTTACACTGATATAAAACCTGACCTTTCATCATACTTTGATACCTCAGATTATGATACAAATAATATTTTTGAATATCCAAAATTAAATAAAAAGAAATTAGGTTTTTTTAAAGATGAAAATAATGGTAAAATCATGAAAGAATTTGTGGGTTTACGATCCAAAATGTACGCTTTTAACTTAGAGAATAAGACTATAGCCAAGGCAAAAGGGGTAAATAAATGTATCACTAAAAAGATGACAATGAATAGTTATAAGTCGTCTCTATTTAATAAAAAAGTGCAATATTATAGCATGCTTAGATTTAAATCAATTAAACACACAATTTTCACACAAAAATTAAATAAGATAGGTTTATCATATAATGACACAAAGAGACATATTTTAGATAATAATATTGAAACATTAGCTTGGGGTCATTATAAACTGCGTTAAGTGTTGATAGTTTTTACTTTTATGTCTGCGTTTAAGAAAAATTTATATTGATTGTAAAATTATGATAATACTATAATATGACGTAGTTTATTACATATTTAAACATTGTTTTATTGTGAATAATTTAAGTTAATTGTTGTTTCTATTTATTTGAGGTTGAGTTAATTGTAAAATTATGATGTACTAATTGTTGTTTCTATTTATTTGAGGTTGAGTTAATTGTAAAATTATGATGTACTAATTGTGTTAGAAATAGTATACAGATAATTCTGTTTTATATAATTTTTGGAATATATATTAATTGTTTACACCAACACTTTCATTTTTTATTTCACCCCTTTGAACTTTAGACGTGTGTTATGTTTCACTTTATCCATCCGTTCACTGCTATTGTGGCAGGACCAAGTGGGTGTGGGAAGTCAAATTTTGTAACAAATTTCATAAAATCAGTTACAGAAATATGTAATTGTGATTTTAATCAGATCACATGGTGCTTTGATGAAATGCAACCATTATATAATTTACCAAATGTTAACTATCATCAAGGAATTCCAAATCTTAATATGTTTGATGGTGAAAATCCACATCTTGTTATTATTGATGATCTAATGAGAGAGTCCGATGGAAGAATTGTGGATATATTTACAAAAGGTAGTCATCACAGGAATCTTAGTGTATTTTATCTAACACAAAATTTATTTCATCAGGGTAAAGGACAAAGAGACATATCTTTAAACTCAAGTTATATAATATATTTTAAAAACCCTCGAGATAAAACTCAAATAAGATATTTAGCAAGACAAGTATCACCAGATAACCCAAAATTCATTGAAAATGCCTACAGGGATGCAACTCTAGAGGCGCATGGATATTTAATGGTAGATTTAAAACAGAATACCAATGATTTTTGTCGTATCAAGACAAATGTCTTTCCATTTAATGGTTTCTGTACAGTCTACGTCCCCACAAAAGAGTTTAAATACACCAAGAATCAAACAATTGAAATCATTGCTAAATGATGCATCGTCGACTCACAACGTATAAACATTTGCTAACCGCTTTGCATACGCTTAAACCAAAATATCAAAGAGCATTACTTAAAACGTGTGATGAAGAAGAAATTAACTGTATTTGTGAGTGTATTCATAACGTTTTACAAGGAAAAGTACCTCTTAAAGATCAGGATAAACAAAAATTGAATAAACATAAAAACATACTCCGTAAACTAGTACGTAAGTGTAAACATAAACTAAGAAAAAATATAATTATACAAAAAGGAGGGGCTTTCTTACCAACAATATTAGGTGCAATATTGAGTGGATTAGTGAGTGGACTAGCCAGTTAACATGGAAAATGCAAAGAAAATGATACTTATCGAACCTGGATTGATTGAAAAATTAAAACAAGAAAATAAGGTTAATAGTAATTTATCTCGATTAGATATTGAAATGCAAAATATTATGAATAGTAAGACGGAAGACCGAAAGAAATGGATATTATATTTACAAACACTGCAAAGATACCTTCATTTTACCGAAGAGGATCGTCAACCACTCAAATTACCAATTTATTCTGATACATCTAATGAAGATTCAAATGAGTCAAAAATTGGTTTTAAAAATAAAGATAGAGATCTAAAAACTTCAGTTGATATTGAATCTTTGCTGGAGGAGAATCGATCCATTAAAAGTAAAGAAAATGATGAAAATCCACTTTACACACCAGCTCAAATACTCAGTTTAATACCAAAAACTTATCATAAAAAAGGGCAGTTATTATTAAACTTAGTTGAAACAAGTAAAAGTAAAATACATTGGGATAACGAAGGTACAGTCATAATTGATAGTGAAAAAATTCCTGGAAGTAATATTGTTGATTTAATAAATGATTCACTAAGACCCCTAAAAAGAAGTGATCCGGTAGGGTGGGTTAGATTTGCTGAAGCATTAAAAGATATTAAAGTACCACTTACTTATATTGGAAATCCAAGGAGATGTGAGTTTATTAACCAACTTCAAGCAAAAGATCTGAACAAACCCTCTGAGATTGAAGTTCAAGAGTTTTCTACACCGTGCAGTAGAGATAAAAAGTCTACAACTAAAATACGTAAAGGACTTGAGTGGGAAAAATGGACTCCGTACTAGAAGAAATTAACAGGATTTATTATGATCCATCTAATCCCGCTGGTTTTGGTAGTATGGATAAATTATCAAAAGCCATGAAGGGTAAAATGAATAAAAAGCAAGTAAAGGAATGGTTAAAATCACAAGAAACATACACATTACATAAACCCATTCGAAAAAAATTCCCGCGTAATAGGTACATTCTATCAAATATTAATGAACTGTGGCAAGCTGATTTAAGTGATATGCGAACTTATTCTCAATATAATGATGGTTTCAAGTATATACTTTGTATTATTGATGTATTTAGTAAATATGCTTTTGCAAGACCAATGAAAAAGAAAAACTCAGAAACAACTAAAGAACGTTTTGAAAGTATATTTACTGAAAGTAATTTAACACCTACTCACATACAATCCGATAAAGGTACAGAATTTGTTTCAAAAGATGTACAAAAATACTTTAAATCCAAAAAGATTAATTACTATACCACTAACAATCCTGACATTAAGGCCAGTATTGTTGAACGATTTCAAAGAACACTAAAAATGAAAATGTGGCGTTATTTCACTCATAATAATACTTATAGATATATAGATGTTTTACAAGATTTAATATACTCTTATAATCACAGCTTTCACTCTAGTATTAAGATGTGCCCATGTGATGTAAATTCCAACAATATTATGACAGTTTGGACTAATCTTTATGATAGACGGTCAAAAAAACTTTCTTTAGAAAATCCTAAACCAAATTTCAATGTGGGTGATTATGTTCGAATAACTAAATATAAACATGTATTCCAAAAAGGATATGAATCAAATTGGAGTGATGAAATATTTATTATATCTTCAATAATTGATAGATATCCATGGGTTGTTTATACAATAACAGATTTACAAAATGAACCAATAATTGGTACTTTTTATGAAAGAGA
The DNA here is from genome assembly GCA_963668995.1 of Parnassius mnemosyne. NCBI lineage: Eukaryota > Metazoa > Arthropoda > Insecta > Lepidoptera > Papilionidae > Parnassius > Parnassius mnemosyne. Next base: position 23,486,413 of record CAVLGL010000082.1, on the reverse strand, counting down.
ATTACAGAAAATCACTTACAACCCCACCTCACAACATAAAATAGATAAAATAATTGACACTCGTTATTCAAGTAACAGAAAAGAAGTATTAGTGAAGTGGAAAGGTTATCCAGATAAATTTAACAGTTGGATTTTAGCTTCTAGTTTAAAAGAAATATGAATAAAGAAAGTTTCTATTTAACTTTGCTCAGCAATAGTTCAATGGAATACTTTCCTGATAACAAGACCACAAATTTTTCAACGAAATTACCAAAAGCTATAAAATTAGAAGGTGAATGGTCGGTTGGAGTTGTCGAGTTTCAATATCCATGTACCATGTTTACTGTTCAAGACCATGAAAATGTTATATACATTTTCATGGTCAAAATCTATGTTAATGCCTAATGAAGATAAGCCATCCACCGTGTACTACAAAAAACATATTCCAGCTACCAACTATGATAACGTTGAGCATATTTTAAGAGTGTTAAATGGTATCGGAGAGAACTTGAAATTTCGCTATGATGAAATAACAAAATTTGTGTCTATTTCGGTATTGGATAAAAATATAACATCCGTAACATTATCACCCAAATTAAGTTTACAGCTAGGTTATGAACCAAATAAAAATCTCCTAGAGAGAAATTTTGGAAAGTGTCCTGCTAATTTACACTTAGGGTTACCATTTCAACTATTTCTATATTGCGACATTATCGATCCTCAGATTGTGGGTGATGTTATGACTCCTTTATTAAGAGTCATTTCATTAGATCCTACAAAATACATTTATGGTGCAAATAAAATGCACGTTTTCTCTCAACCTCACTACTTACCTGTTATGCGAAGAGAGTTCGATACGTTGGAAATAGTTATAAGATCGAGTACAGGACAAAAAATACCATTCCAGTTTGGAACCGTGTGTATTAAACTACATTTCCGAAAATTATAATAATGAATTCTCTTCGTGATCATCATAAATGTCCATATGAAAATTATTATACACATCAAGCTGGATCAGGAGTTGGAGTAATTTATAAGGGTTCACCATATCAACGCGGTCATTGTATTGGGAGCTTCTTAGGGGGGTTATTCAGATCAGTTTTACCTTTACTTTCAAGTGGTGCTCGAGTGATTGGTAAGGAGGCATTAGGCGCTGGAGTAGGACTTTTATCGGATATGGTTCAAGCCCGTCCTATGGAAGCCTCAATAAAAGATCGTCTAAAGCAAGTTAGTACGAATTTAAAACGAAAGTCTGATGAGAAAATTGATCAATTTAACATGACTGGATCTGGGTATAAAACTAAAAGAAAACGATTGACATCGTTCATTCCACCATTAACTGCTAAAGTGAAAGCTGCGAAAAAACTTAGTCTAAAACCAAAAAATATCAAAGATATATTTTCAAACTAAATATGTCTTTCCTTCATAATCATTCTTGCGAGTGCGTTAAGTCAGAATTGGATTTGTTTGCACTACCGTCTACACAAACTAGCATTGAAAATGGATTGTGGATTCATTATAAACCAATTTCATCTCTTGGTGATGATGGACCTATCGAGTTTCAAGTTCCTGGGACCGGCGATGACTACATAGATTTGTCTCATACATTACTCCACATAAAGGCAAAAGTATTAAATCAAGATTCAACTAACTTGGTATCTACTACAATAGTAGCACCTGTAAATAATTGGCTGCATTCACTTTTTAGTCAACTTGATGTTTATTTAAACCAAAAACTTGTATCACCACCTAATAATACCTATGCATATCGAGCATACATGGAAACCCTTTTAAACTATGCCCCTGCTGCTAAACAATCTCATCTTACTTGTAGTCTTTGGTATGAGGATACAGCAGGAAAAATGGATTCTACAGATGGTAAAAACATAGGATTTGTTAAAAGACAGGAATTGATTAGTGAAAGTAAGGAAATAGAAATGATTGGTCATCTTCACGGTGACATTTTTAACCAAGATAAATTTTTAATTAATGGTGTTGAAATGAGTGTTAAATTGGTTCGATCAAGAGAGAGTTTTAATTTAATTGTTGGGTCAAACGATGTAAAGTTTAAAGTTTGCATTACGGATGCAACTCTTATTGTTCGACGAGCACGAATTAATCCAAGTGTATTACTCGCACATCAAAAAGTTTTAGCTTCTACCACTGCTAAATATCCTATTACTCGAGCTGAAGTAAAAGTTTTAACAATTCCTTCGGGTGTTCAAGGAAAAACTCTTGATAATATATTTTTAGGACAGGTACCGAAAAGATGTATAATTGGATTTGTGAACAATTCTGCATTTAATGGTTCCCTTACTAAAAATCCATTTAACTTTGAAAACTATGGTATTAATTCTTTCAGCTTATATATTGATGGTCAACAAATACCTTCAAAAGCTTTGCAACCATCTTTTAATAATAGCATATTTACATCAGCATATCATACTCTATTCTCGGGAACTGGTATTCACTTTCTTAATGAAGGAAATGGAATCTCTTGTGAACAGTATGGCAAAGGTTACTGTCTATTAGCATTTGACTTAACTCCTGATTTATCAGCTAACTCATCAACTCATTGGAATCTCATAAAGCATGGTAGTGTAAGAATAGAAGTACGATTTGAATCCTCATTAATACAAACAATTAACTGTATAGTTTATGCTGAGTTTGATAATATTATTGAGATAGATAAAAACAGAAATGTTACTGTAGACTATAGTAGTTAAGGTTATAATATGTGTTGTGTGTTAGATTTTATGTGTTATGTGTAATGCATTTTGTGTGTATGTAACTATGTGAAACGTTATAAAATTAAATAAAACAAATTGTATGCAATATATTTTTTTTTATTTCTTTATAAATCTTCTATTTAATCTAATACAAAACACTGTTCGAGTTGAAATTTTACATAAGCACACTGACTAAACCACTGAACATGCTGCTGCCAAGGATCATCATCATCTTCCCAATCTTTTAAACTACCACCACAATGGAAACACTTGGTCCCGTCTGCATGGCCAGTATAAAAGAAACCAGCTTCTGCAAGATCTTCAGGTTTCTGTCGCATAACGAGAGGCCAGTTTTCGAAACTAAGCAAACGGCTAGATTTTGAACTGAAGAATGGATATTCAGCTCTTGAGTACTGCATACTCTTCTCGTTTTCTTCTCCACTCAGTGTTGTAGTTTTGTTATTCAATGATGTGTTTTGTACACGTATGCCACACTCATCTCTTCCTTCCGCTCTTGTCTTCCTGTAATTGAAGTAAACAGAATCACATTCACTAATGATCAGCTAATGACTGTCATTGTTAAAAAAGTATTTTTTAACTTTTTCACTTTCTGCTATTGTCTTTGTTATATTGTATACGAGGGCGTTTGTGTTGTCGTAGATGCTATCCTTATTAGTCTTTACGTAATATTTAATTCTCGTGGAAGCATGTTTCCAATGATCAGTAGTTGGAATCTTGGATAGCTTCTTCATATCGTACATTTCAATTTTGATGAGATGCGTCGCTTGGTCTCCGTCGTCAGAATTAGTAGAAATGTATGATACACCATCTCTAGCGGCTCGTGCTACGGTTGATGATAACAGCTTCCTCTTTTTTATTTTTGATTCAGCTTCAAAAAAATGATCAATCGATTGCGATTTTCTTTTTCCACCATCGCATGTGTTATTATTAATGACGAGGTTATCACTCTCTTCTTGAGGGGAGAGTGGCGAGTAGTAATACTGTTTATAGGTATCTTCATCGAAGCTCAATGATTTCTGCAACAACACAGTTATCATGTTAATATCAATTTGTTAACACTTAATCATAAAAGTTAAAAAAGTTAAAGTTACAGCCTATTAAAGTCCACTGCTGAACATAGGCCTCCTCTCATTTCTGAGAGGGTTTTAGAGCAAGGAAATGTCCGCCGCGCTCCCTCAATGTGTGTTGGCGAACTTCACATGCCTTCGAAATTTTCTCAGACATGCAGGTTTCCTCACGATGTTTTCCTTCACCACCAAGCACGTGGTAATAAGCACTTAAAATTGCTATTAACAATTTAATTGGTGCTGGCGGGGATCGAACCCGGGTCGCGTATTGTGAAATTTACAGCTAGCGCTAACCATCTGAGTTACCACGGCTTAATCATATACATACACAATATTTAAATAAAATAATACACACACACATGAAAATAACAGAAAAAAAGTAATTTAGTCAATAGAATAAACACTTACATCCATAGCCTTTGGTGTATTGAAGTAACACAAATGTACTATTGATAGATCCACTGTAGCCAAACGACCGTACACTAACTCGATGACTGCGTTTGTTGGTTTTATATACCACCAGTACGTAAAAATTCTAATCTAAAGTATTTCCGTAATGAGTTGATAATTACTTTATGCGTCAACCAGTTTATCTCACATTTCCGTTGCCTATCTCAACATTTCTTCGTATTGTGTTTTGTTTGGTGATCAATGACTCAAGTACGATTTGTATAACACAAAAATGCAATTTAATATTTAGAAACATATCAGTTTATCTCACATTTCCGTTGCCTATCTCAACATTTCTTCGTATTGTGTTTTGTTTGGTGATCAATGACTCAAGTACGATTTGTATAACACAAAAATGCAATTTAATATGTAGAAATCACTATAATTGACCATTCCTATGTTATTCATTGAGTAGCTAGGTACTGTAATAATCTACTAATAGCAGTAATATCATGGATACACTAGATGTACAACAACATCTGAAAAAGATTCACCCCAGTCTAGAAAATAATGTTTATGCAGCTAATAGACTGCCTATGTATACCCACGTACCAACGTATATAATATGTAATTTGGATACAGATGATAAACCAGGGTCACATTGGGTAGCTTTATATATCGATACGAATGACGTCGGTCAATATTTTGATTCATATGGACGATCACCTGTACGATATCATCTAGAGTTTATAAAAAGGAATTGTAAAAGATGGAACTGGAATGTTGATAGGATTCAGAATGAGTGAACTTCAGTTTGTGGCGAATATTGCTTAATGTATTTACTATATAAGTTTCAAGGATGTTCAATACATAGTTTTACGAGTATATTTACAAGGAACACATTGTACAACGATATTTTAGTGGATGAGATGTTTCGCTCCTATTTTATAGATAATAATTAATAAGATTTTGTATTTTATAAATAAAAATTGTAACAAAATTATGTAATGTGTTTTATTGATGATTCAGATTAGTGTTGTATAATTAGGAACAAAGAACTATAGCACAATAGCACTGGTATAGTCGACGCACACGCTGCAATGAAGGTGATTAATGAACAATAGAACAATAGAAATAGGAACAACAATGGGACGCTAATGACGGTGGAGGCCCTTACCGGATATCAATTAGATATTAGCTAATTGATCTACACATCTCTGGAACCGTGCATTCTACACAAAAATGGACCGCGGATTCGTGATCAGAGCATGCCAAAACCATTTTTTTTTTTTTTTTTTTTTAGGATCGGGCGTCGACGAACGTCGTTGAACCACGTCTGACTCAGGTGGTCTAGAAGTGGTACAACTACACTACTTCAAACACGATCGTTCTATATAGTGCCGCCACTTAGATCCTATACCCACCTTCGGATTGCACCATCAGAAAGGTGAGGTCATAACAGTCACCTAGGTCTTTATGAGCCCTTTCAAATGAGTTCAAGCACGATCATTCTATCTAGTGCCGCCACTGCGATCCTATACCCACCTTCAGATTGCACCATCAGAAAGTTGAGATTATAACAGTCACCTAGGTCTTTATGAGCCCTTTCAAATGAACTCAAACACGATCGTTCTATCTAGGGTCGTCACTGAGATTCTATACCCACCTTCAGATTGCACCATCAGAAAGGTGAGATCTTAACCGTCACCTAAGTCTTTATGAGCCCTTTCACATGAGTTAAAATACGACCGTTCTATCTAGTGACGCCACATAGATCCTATACCCACCTTCAGATTGCACCATCAGAAAGGTGAGGGCATAACAGTCACCTAGGTCTTTATAAGCCCTTTCAAATGAGTTCAAACACGATCGTTCTATCTAGTGCCGCCACATAGATCCTATACCCACCTTCAGATTGCACCATCAGAAAGGTGAGGTCATAACAGTCACCTAGGTCTTTATAAGCCCTTTCAAATGAGTTCAAACACGATCGTTCTATATAGTGCCGCCACTTAGATCCTATACCCACCTTCGGATTGCACCATCAGAAAGGTGAGGTCATAACAGTCACCTAGGTCTTTATGAGCACTTTCAAATGAGTTCAAACACGATCATTCTATCTAGTGCCGCCACTGCGATCCTATACCCACCTTCAGATTGCACCATCAGAAAGTTGAGATTATAACAGTCACCTAGGTCTTTATGAGCCCTTTCAAATGAACTCAAACACGATCGTTATATCTAGGGTCGTCACTGAGATTCTATACCCACCTTCGGATTGCACCAACATAAAGGTGATACTCGTATCATCACAGTCATCTAGGTTTCCATTTACCTATTTGAAGATGAGTCCAAACACGATGTTTCTACGTATTAGCATTACTGAGATCCTTTACCCACCTTCTGAGTCCACCATAAGGAAGGTGACATCATTACAATCACCTTGGTCTACATCCTCTGTCAAACCAATCTCTCTAAATATATAAAATAATATAAATTCTAAACGGCATACAATTAATGTTATAAAAAAATATAAAATATATACAAAAGCTACTAAGAAAGTATGTACTTACAAATAATGGAAACGAACTGAAGCCAGCGGATTACGGTGCGCCCGGAAAAATACGTGGGTTGCCGTCAGTTAAAAATTTTAACTTACGATTTCACATTCACGATCAGTTTTTGGATGTACGTCAGTCCAACTGCAGTTTAACTGACAGCATGCTCGAAAAAATCAGTGTGTTGCCGTCAGTTAAAAATTTCAACTTAAGATTTCACATTCACGGTCAGGTTTTGGATGTCCGTCAGTTAAAATGATCAGTTTAACTGACCGTGTGTGGCCACCAATATTCATATACTTTCATTACGATAAATAATAGTTCCATAAATTTATACTTTAATTTTCTTTAATTTGACTCCTTTTATATTATTTCTACTTCTCTTAAATAATCTGTACTTAATGTAAGAAGCCAATAAATCTAATTAAAATTTTGTCGTATTTTGATTTTGGACGCCTATATTATACCTACGATTTGTTACTGTAACCACATGATGTGTGCTTGAAATAAATATATAATATTCAAAATAAACAGTTTTAAAAAATATTTGCAAAATTAAGTGACGGAGTAAGCCTGGGGCGGCCAAATGAAATTTTATCGTCCAAATTAGCGATATATTGGCGATAAATGTACCCTTAAACGACGAGCATTGTATGTACATACATGTTATATACGTAAACTCTTCGTCTCTCACTCAGAGGGGTAGACACAATTTATGGTTGTCAACAGGTAAGAGTTAATTATGTATTTATTTCGCATTTTTAGGGGGAATGCTGTGTTTGTTCACACATTTCACATACAAGGTAAATTTGTCTAATTATTAATTGTGTTAAATGCATCGTCCTTCAGGTTACGAAACGTGCTTGAGATTCAACGTGATAGAGCCAAGCTGCAGTTATATGCTTAAGCTTTTGAAGAAAACGTAAGCACATCTTAAATGTCATACATAATCTCTCAAATGCTACCCAGACGAGTTAGATCAGACTATTTGGTCAAAGTCGGACATAGCTGGTCGGACGATTTGTCGTAGGTATTTTGTTACTTATATTTGTTTGTATACTATTTCACGTTAATATTTTTTATGCGATTCTCTTCAAATTTCCTATTGATGATATAAATGCATGTTCCCTAACTCGGTGCCATATTGTTTAAACCGATTTTTTTTCAATTGCAAGGAATTGTTATTTTTAAACGCGACCTTTGTTTATATTTCTTGATAAAATAAAAATAAAAAAGGTCCCACGACATTTTACGATAAAGTTAATATTTTAGGAGTTATTCATTTTTAAATGTTTGAAAAATCCCAAATTCAGATAATATATATTTTCACAGCAGGTTCTGGACATGGGCTTTTTAACCTTCCAATATAGGTACTAAAACTTCAGCTCTTATATTATAACAGAACACCTAAAGCATTTCTTATGATTTAGACACTGCTTATTTTTTATTTAAATAACTTTGATGTCATGATATTCAAAAAAGTATTTATTGCTAAATTCATCTGTTCAGTGTGCCTCTAACCATTCGGTGATCGCTACCAGTTTTACCCTCGCGATCACGGAGACATCACTGAACAGTTGTCGTCTGGTCGTCATAATTAAGTCAATCTCATTTTTTGTCGAACCGTCGGGGCTTGACCAGGTCCACTTCCTGTGGGTCCGCTTCTGGAAGAAAGAGTTCACCATAAAGAGTCCCTCTTTCTCCATGAAGTCGGCCAGCTGCTGACCCCTTGGGTTTCGTTGCTCTATTCCAAATTTCCCTACTTTCAGCTCACCCTTCTCTCTTCAAGTCTCCCATTAACACCGTATATTGGGTTTTGGAGGAATGCATGGCTCTAGAGATATCCTCATACATTTCCTCCACCTCCTCATCGGGGTGTGCCGAGGTTGGTGCGTAAACCTGTATGACCTTCAGCGAATACCGTTTGGTGATTCTGAGTATAAGGTACGCGACCCTCGTCGACACACTCTTGATCTTTACAACGTTGTTAACAAGAGACTTGTGGACGATAAATCCGACATCTACTTGGGACAGATGGTCGCCCTCCCGGTGATAGAGCAAGTTGCCGGATTCGAGGATTGCCGTGTCCTCCCCCTATCCTCGGACTTCGGATAATCCTATAATATGCCAGCGTAACTTGTCTATCTCTTCTTCCAGCTCCACGATCTTCTCGTCAGTCCTCAGGGTGCGTGCGTTGTACGTTGCCAGGTCGAGTCGTCTAAGGTGGCAACCGAACCTCCACCGGGGTTTCTTAGCACCCCCTGCCCCGCCGTTACCGTGGTCGCCACCGTAGCCAGAAATAGCGGGGCCGCCGGGGACTGGGGGCCGCCTCTTTGTTACTCTCTTCATAGAGGGGTATTTGCCATAGTTGCCACGCTTGGCGAGCGGGTTGGCAACCGCAGTTTTTTTTTATTGTAATTTCGGCTACTATTAGGAAGATGCTGCTGCCCATCTCCTGCCTGTTTCCATTTGTCGCCTTTTACGACACCCACGGGAAGATATGGGGTAGTGGATATTCTTGACCGCCACTACACGGCTCTTCTCGCGGCTATTTATGTACCAAGTTTTAAATCCAGAGCCAATTTATTTTATTTTTATTACATTGTACAGTAATAATGAGATAAATTAATAACATTAATGTAATCTGCAACGTTTCCTTCAACTAGGGCCATCTAGTAGATCTTTGAAATTTCTAGATAAACTATGCTTAACGACATCTATAGGTACCCATTCAAGTAATAGCCTCTTGAACATCCGTGTCCAACGTCCTAAGGTTGTATTTTTATGGGTATTTATATAATACGCATGATGTATTACCACATTGATTCGATAATAATAATTAATATTATATTAATTAATAATAATTAAAAATAAAAAAATTAAATATAATCTACTAGTTAATGTGTGCTTAGATGGGATGTAGAGGGGCGAGGAGGGGGGGGGGGGGGTTGTTAACTGTCACATATCATTTTGCTATGACATTTCCTATGTCCAACTTTTTCTCTATGAAGATTACTGCCCGTGGCAACAGAACATGTAAAGCATTTCTTATGATTTAGGCACAGCTTATTTTTTATTTTAATAATTTTGATGTCATGATATTCAAAAAAGTATTTATTGCTAAATTCATCGAAATCGACAGGAGATGTAGTGTACAGTTTTTTTCATTGTAAGTATAGATTTTCATTAAACTGCCACAGTGCCATGCGTGGAATATAATCTTTGTGAAATAGGTAAAGAATACGAAAAGTAATATACATTTATTTCTGTGCCATCTAGTGACAATCACAAAACACACATATATATATATATATATATATATATATATATATATATATATATATATATATATATATTAGGCCTACACTTGGGATTCATTTTCCATCGTAGACGGCAGATGACTCTATAATAAATAATTAATGAAATCAATAATAACAGACCTATGACCAGTAAAAATATTCCTTCAACTTGTCTATTTAAACAACTTATTAGACTTTTGTTAACGATTTAATGTGTCAATATATAATGCATATTATATATATCCTTAAAAATGTAACCTTATGTATTTCACACGGATGTTCAAGAGGCTATTAGTTGATAGATGTCGTTAAGCATAATTTATTTAGAATTTTCAAAAATCTACTAGATGGCACTAGTTTTATGACACGTTGCATATTATATTAACTTTATTACTTTATCTCATTATTACGTTACAACATTGGTTTATATGTTACGCTAGATAAGTAATTGCCGCGCCAAAGCGTTGCCACTTCACATATGGCCACAGCCATATGCCCAGGCAACATCGGTTCAATGTTCAATGCGACGCCGACCGAGTTGAGCCGAACCATTCACGAGAAAAAAATAGGTAAATGCGTATTGAAAGAATGCGATTCAAGGTCACAAAAACATAATTAATCAAGCGGAATCACTTTCCAGACGTAAGTTTTAGTTTATGTTTTAATATTAACGTAATAAACACAAAAAAATGAAATAAAATATCGAATATTGCAATTTAGGTTCAATGTTGCCACTTTTCTGCCTTTGCAATTTTCCCACATTACACTACTACGACTATATAATTTATGAAATATGTTAACTTGTTAGCCCTGATTTTAAATATTTTGAAAATTGTAATAAAAACTATGTCTCAACCTTTATACAAAGGAATTAATTATTCTTATTTTAGAATATTCTAGAGATCTATAGATCTATTAATTGTATTTTATTACCTATTTTATATGAATAATTTTGATGGATACCTTAAGATGCAGCACACCGTAAGAAGTGGTTGGAAATAATACGATTGCTGAGAAAGGAGACTCACTGGGTGCCTTCGAAATCTACTCTCATTAGTTCTAAGCACTTCCGGGATCAAGACAAACTAGGACCAAAAAGCGATGGCGACCATATTTATTTAAGCGGATTAGTACGACAGATTAACACCATTTAGTATTATCTTAGAAATATATTAATAACCACAGTTTTTGTGGCTAATATCATGAGACCAAATTTAAGAGACAAAGACTTGCCGATGCTTTCACAATTGATGAATATTTAAAGTTAAGAAACCCAAAATTGATTTTTTTACTTGATTTATTTTTTGTTTGATTTATCAGTACAATAAAAGATACTTCGACAAATCTTTCATTTCATTAGTTGTACTTCTATTCATCGGTTTAGCAAAGATACATATTTAAAATAAAAACCAAATAACTGCAGCTTGAAAAAAAAACTCTTTTTTATTGCTCATTTTTGGGTAAAATTTCATATAGTAGGCAATACCAACCCGTCACTGCATCTATGTGTGTCTATCTTTATCTAATCTTAGCGACGGTATTGTTTTCGTGACTTGTGTAAGTGAGACAGATATATGTTTACTTAAAAAGGTTTAGTTTTTTCAAAGCTACGTCCTCGCGGTTAGATAATGGCTTCACTTTTTTCGACACGTGGTAATGTGGTTTGGTCCTCTAGTCTTGTATAAAGTTGAACGCACATTTGTCCGCGCTGCACGCGCCGTACGCGCCGTACAAGCCGAACGTGCCGAGTTTTACTGATGGCCTCGCACATTTGCCCGTACGCATCGTCCGCGCCGTACGCAATTCTTTTGTATTACCAACAACTTTTGTGGTTTTTTCCAACCACTGGTGTGAAATGGTACAGAGAAATGTATCGCTTGAAATCACTATGGAAAGAAATATAGTAATAGCCTGCTTATTAGTAAAGGAATAAGAAAATAAAATTCGAAGAAAAAGAAGATTCTGGATTCATAATATTAATTTAAATAGGCAATTGTATGGAGATTATGAAGGGGATAATATACTATATTTAAAGACTTACTAGATGTTGTTGAACGACTTTTTATTTATTTGCATTTAAAAATCAAGAAATTTCAAAAATTGTTACATATACTAAAACCATATCTGTCTATGGAAAACTCAAGATTTAGAAGGCCATAGAAAAGACGTGTTGTATGTTTGAGGTAAGTATTTTTATTGATAATTAAGTAATCAAGTATAATTGGGTTTTTAATTTAATTAAACTATTTTTTTTTTGTAAGGTTAGTATTTAAATAATTTAACGCTAAGAATACATATTGATAATCGATTCAAAAAAACCAAATTATGTATAATTTTATTTATGTATTTTTATAACTTTTAATACATTTGTAGTTACAAATGAATTAAAAGTTATAAAAATACAAAAATTACCATGTAAGTCGAAACCACCAGTTATAGTGGAAAATCCACTAAGTTGGCAACATTAGACAACACAGTATCAGCACGCGCCGAACGCGCTGCGTTATATGACGTCATCAGCATTCGTCCTTCGATATCGTATACATATACCTACCGCATTTTATAATTTTTTTTTATTTTTTTTTATTTTATAGGATAAGGGTGACAAACGAGCACACAGTCCACCTGATGGTAAGTGGTTGCTGTGGCCCATAGACATCTACATCTATCCTCTATTACAAATCAATATGTAGATGCGTTGTCACCCGTGAGGACTAAGATGGAATGCCTCATTTCCAGTAAAAAGGGCCTCCGGCCACCTGCACTCACCAAGCGAAACGCAGAGGTAAACCTCTACTTCACGCTGGTTTTCTGTGAGGTCGTGGTACCACCCCGGTTCGAGCCGGCCCATCCGTGCGACAGCAAAAGCTGCCGCGTGGCTCTACCACTGTTATAAAATTCGGTGCGTACGGTGCGGCTGTAATGTGCGAGGTTTCATATGATTACATACAACGAATTCTACAATTCCGCGCGTACGGCACGTACGGCGCGTGCAGTGCGGATAAATGTGCGTTCAGCTTAGGTCAATGTCCAGCCCGGTTAGCCTGTGGGGAAAAAATAAAAAAATTCACGAAATTTTTTGTACAAATGGAGACAATCTTTCCAAAAAACTTTAAATCAATGTGTTAAATAAGTATATCTATGTCATTATTACAGCCTTTCATAAGTCCACTGATGAACATAGGCCTCCCCCATGGAATACCGCAAACGATGCTGCCACACTCGGTCCTCAGCTTTGACAGTTGGCTCTTTCTGGCAGACAGATCTCTGACAAAGACTTTGGAGCCTTGGTTCCGCTCGATCGCTTCTTCAATACAAGCTGTATTGAAGTTGCGTAAGTCCCGCCGCATGCATTTGGAGATCTGTCTGTTCAGTTGCCTGTATGCTGTCAAATCTGTTGAAGAATGTAGCTTCAACTCCCGTCTAACAGCCGGGAGAATGAGAGAAATAGAGTGATCGGAGAGTTTTTGTGTTCTTCTGCGACGGGCCTTGCAGAACTTAGCTCCGACCGCATGGACAGTTTCCACGAGCTTGTCATTCATATCGTCCACTTCATTGCAGTTTTCTAGGCACTGAATACGGTTTTGTAACTCGAGCTGAAAGGTTTCAGGACTTTGGAACAGAGCACGAGGGGGACGGAGCGTTGACTTCATAAGACGAGACCTCTCCAACTTAACGTTTAGGTTCAGTGTGTCTCTAGCCATTCGGTGATCGCTACCAGTTTTACCCTCGCGATCACGGAGACATCACTGAACAGTTGTCGTCTGGTCATCATAATGAAGTCAATCTCATTTTTTGTCGAACTGTCGGGGCTCGACCAGATCCACTTCCTGTGGGGCCGCTTCTGGAAGAAGGAGTTCATCATAAAGAGTCCCTCTTTCTCCATGAAGTCGGCCAGCTGCTGGCCCCTTGGGTTCCGTTGCCTTATTCCAAATTTCCCTACTTTCAGCTCACCGTTCTCTCTTCAAGTCTCCCATTTACACCGTAAATTGGGTTTTGGAGGAATGCATGATTCTAGAGATATCCTCATACATTTCCTCCACCTCCTCATCGGGGTGTGCCGAGGTTGGTGCGTAAACCTGTATGACCTTCAGCGAATACTGTTTGGTGATTCTGTGTATAAGGTACTGTTGCGCGGCACTATTTATGTCTTGTACATGGCAACACTAGTTACACTAGCGCCCTCTAGTGTCGAGTAGCAGAACTAGGAGAGTCGAGATCCTTCCAGAAATTTCGGGACCGATATGTACTCGAAAATTCTAAATGTCGCTACAGTAGAAGGTTCTGGAAACCATCTGAGGCCCTTTATAAGGCCGGTATAGACCACGACCGGGGCAGTATTGAATTGGCGATACAAGAGAATACTTCGAAGCGAAACAACTGCGAACTTAAGTGATCAGTAGAATTATTGTGTTTTATTATTAGTGTGATTTTAGATTGTAATTAGTATTATGTAATTAAAGTGTTAATTTTGGTAATTCAATCGGCAGTTTTTAATTGTCTCGAACCCAAGCTCGTAACAGTACGCAACCCTTGTCGACACACTCTTGATCTTTACAACGTTGTTAACGAGAGGCTTGTGGACGATAAATCCGACACCTCCTTGGGACAGATGGTTGCCCTCCCGGTGATAGAGTAAGTTGCCGGATTCGAGGATTGCCGTGTCCTCCCCCTCTCTTCGGACTTCGGATAATCCTATAATATGCCAGCGTAACTTGTCTATCTCTTCTTCCAGCTCCACGATCTTCTCGTCAGTCCTCAGGGTGCGTGCGTTGTACGTTGCCAGGTCGAGTCCTCTAAGGTGGCAACCGAACCTCCACCGGAGATTCTTAGCACCCCCTGCCCCGCCGTTACCGTGGTTGCCACCGTAGCCAGGAATAGCGGGGCCGCCGGGGACTGGGGGCCGTCTCTTTGTTACTCTCTTCATAGAGGGGTATTTGCCATAGTTGCCACGCTTGGCGAGCGGGTTGGCAACCGCAGTTTTTTTTATTGTAATTTCGGCCACTATCAGGAAGATGCTGTTGCCCATCTCCTGCCTGTTTCCCTTTGTCTCCTTTTACGACACCCACGGGAAGATATGGGGTAGTGGATATTCTTGACCGCCACTACACGGCTCTACTCGCGGCTATATATATACCAAGTTTTAAATCCAGAGCCAATTTATTTTATTTTTATTACATTGTACAGTAATAATAAGATAAATTAATAACATTAATGTAATCTGCAACGTGTCCTTCAACTAGTGTCATCTAATAGATCTTTAAAAATTCTAGATAAACTATGCTTAACGACATCTATCGGTAACCATTCAACTAATTGCCTCTTGAACATCCGTGTCCAACGTCGTGAGGTTATATTTTTATGGGTATTTATATAATACGCACGATATATTACCACATTGATTCGATAATAATAATTCTAATAAGTTGTATAAATAGACAAGGTGGAAGAATATTTTTACTGTTATTATTGATTTTACTAATTATTTATTATAGCGTCATCTGTCGATTATGTTGGAAAATAAATCCCAAGTGTGGACCCATTATATATATATATATATATATATATATATATATATATATATATATATATATATATATATATATATATATGTATTTTTCTGTTTGTCACTAGATGACTCATTAATAAACGTTTGTTACTTTTCGTATTCTTTACCTATTTCACAAAGATTATTATATCCACGCAAAACAAAACCTAAAAAATAGAAAATCTATCATCATCGTCATCATCATTACAGCCTTTCATAAGTCCACTGCTGAACATAGGCCTCCCCCAAGGAATGCCACAAAGCACGGTCCTGAGCCACCTGCATCCATCGACTTCCTGCATGTCTTACCAGGTCGTCACTCCATCTCGTGGGGGATCGTCCTACACTTCACCTACCGGTACGAGGCTGCCACTCATGAACCTTTTATATCGATAATTCTTTTTTTTATCTGAAAGCTGGTACTTCTCGTGTGGTCGCATATGAATTTGGTCAAGGTCAGACCAATAGGTTTTGAGTTATTCTTAATAACTTATATTGAAGTCAGCTGTACAAAATTTTTATTATAACTATTTACAAAATAAAAAAATGATGTCCTTCCAGTGAATTTCATTATATTTTATTTACTTGCAGTAGGTAAATAAACGTAAAAATAAATATTTTTTTTTTTATATCGTTAAAATCTTAAGTTATTACAACATTTTATTTTCAGGTTAACCACAAGTTGCTTCTGAATTTGTTCTAAAATTTTGATACAGTGTAGTGTTCAGTGAAATAAATATTTATTTTTAAAATGTCAAAAAAGATCTGCAGAGTCAGAGCGTTTTTGTTACGTTTGTGATGATCTTACTATATCTAAGAAAGAATATCCCATAACGGAATCACTCAAAGAAGCATATTTTTATTTTTTAAAATATCGAATTCTCACCAGGCTAGGACCGAAGGGGAAGGTCACAGGGGACATGAACTTCTAAATCTTTTAAAATTTACTGACAGGCTCTTCGTGATAATTACAATTATCAAATATATTCGGAGGAGTGTTTATATTCCACTGATAGATAGCATAATGACTGACCTACAAGATCGACTTTCTGAGTATACGATGAACCTGTTTGGATTAGGCATTTTTAAGCCAAAATCTGAATATACAGAAGAAGATCTTCTTAGTGTGAAGAAAGTATCAGAATGTTATTTCCATTTCTTGAGCGTTACTGCTGCCACTCTCGTGGCATATTACAGCTATGGATTTCAAAGTGGAAACGGTAGCTCAAAGAAAATACTGATACAAAATTTCCTAAGTGTGTGGTTTCTACAACCGAAGTTTGCAATGATGATCTCTACCTAAATACATATAAAGATTTTTCTGAAATTTCTGTCAACATCAGATAGATCATTTTCTACACTAAGGCGTGTAAAAATTTGGTTGAGAGCAAACATGTTAGAAGAGAAGCTGACAGGTTTAGCTAGTCTAAATATTCATTCAGAAATAGCCTCAGACGTCGCAAATATTATCACTAGTATTTTTATTTTTTATTTTCATATATTGACAGCCTATCAACGCTAACTGCTAAACATAGACCTCTCCGTAGATTGCCACATCCTCTATGGTAATGAGTCATAGATGTACTGCAAGATATATCTTTATATATAAAAATTACGTGTCAAGTTGTTTGTCCGCGATGAACTCCTAAACTACTGAACTGATTTCAATGAAATTTTGCACACTCTGTGCAGTTTCGCCCAAATTGAGATATAGGATAGTTTTTATCCTGATAACTGACTCTCAATATTTTTTTATTACGAATTTAAGGATTTTTTATATGTGGGGTCGTCGAAAAGGGCAGAAGAACATCTGCCTGGCCAACTAGTATTATATAAAACACAGTTTTCAGTCCTTCCCTTTCCGGACTCTAATTTATGGTCGTCAACAGGTAATATGTATTTATTATGTATTTATTTCGCATTTTTAGGGGGAATGCTGTGTTTGTTCACACATTTCACATACAAGGTAAAGAACAATGGCAGACTTTCATACATAAAATTAGTTAAGAAGGAATGGTGGCGTCTATGTATCAAAAATATTTTAAAATATTAAGCGTTAGTCCCTTAATAACTCTGTTAAAGAATTTGTCCTGAAAAGGCGTAAAAAAAAAGATATTTAGATTTGAACTTTTTTGGGTTATGTTTTATGTCACTTGGAAAAAGTCATGCGTCCTTGCGTCCTGTGGTTTTTTGATGTTAGGTTATAGAGCCAAGCTGCAGTTATATGCTTAAGGTTTTGAAGAAAACTTAAGCACATCTTAAATGTCATACATAATCTCTCAAATGCTACCCAGACAAGTTAGATCAGACTATTTGGTCAAAGTAGGACATAGCTAGTCGGATGATTTGTCGTAGGTATTTTGTTACTAATATTTGTTTGTATACTATTGCACGTTAATATTTTTTATGCGATTCTCTTCAAATTTCCTATTGATGATAGAAATGCATGTTGCCTAGGGGCAACTCGGTGCCATATTGTTTAAACCGATTTTTTTTCAATTGCAAGGAATTGTTATTTTTAAACGCGACCTTTGTTTATATTTCTTGATAAAATAAAAATAAAAAAGGTCCCATGCCTTTTTACGATAAAGTTAATATTTTCGTAGTTATTAATTTTCAAATGTTTCAAAAATCCCAAATTCAAATAATATTTTCACACCAGGTTCTGGACATGGGCTTTTTAACCTTCCAATATAGGTACTAAAACTTCAGCTCTTATCACAGACTAACTAGTAGTATAAGGGATTGAAGTGGACTGTATGAATTTACTATTGCAAGTGGACTGTATGACTGACTACTACGCTAGGGGACTGCTCAAAGAAAAGATGGTACTGTAGAACTATACTGTATTCAATTCGTCTTCGTCACGACACCCCGCGGCCACACATTTCTTGGCAGGTTGCCGTCCGCAACCACGACGAGGTCCTCTTCTTGAATTTGGCGCTGCTGAGCATCTCGGGAGACCCCGCGCGCAACCAGCGTCGGCAGGTACTCTTTCACCCAGCGCCTCCAGTACTCGTCGGCAAGCCCCTGCGCCGCTCTCCATGCCCGACGATCCAAGGGTGTGCACGGCGCGGTGACTGGTAGGCCCGATGGTCCCAACAGTAGGAAGTGGTTCGGTGTAAGCGCCTCTTCGTCGTTGATATCGACCGGTACGTGCGTCAACGGTCGAGAATTTACTGTGTTCTCTGCTTCTGTCAGGAGCATCCCCAACGTCTCCTCCCGTGGGCTCTTTTGATGTAGCGGGGCTTCGAGTGCGGTCTTCACTGAGCGTACGAGACGCTCCCATGCGCCTCCCTGGTTAGGCGCACCCGGTGCGATGAATTTCCATTCGATTCGCCGAGTCAACGCATAATCCTTCAGCTGCGGTGCCCACTCTTCCATCGCCCGTTGCAGTTCTGTATTTGCCCCATGAAAGTTTGTGCCACTGTCGGAGTATATAACCCGTGGCCACCCACGCCTAGCCGCCATGTGCCGCAATGCCGATATCGCCGAGTCCACGATCAGAGAGTAAACGTGAATAATGCTATCCACCGTTCGTGCCGTCTTCCTATCGTAACTGTCAGAGGCCCGAAATAGTCGATTCCGTTGTACGTGAATGGTCGCGCAAACGCCCCTAACCGTTCGGGTGGTAGATCTCCTGTAACCATAGGCCGTGGTGCCGCCTTGCGTACCCGGCACCGTAAGCATCTCCGCTCCGCTTCTCGTACGGTACGTCGTAATCGGAGGATATGAAACCTAGTGCGTAGGTCGTTCACCACTCTCTCTCTGTTGGCGTGACTTGCTTCCTGATGCGTCTTCTCCACAAGCAGCTTCACGAATTGGTGGCGTCCGTTCAATATGATGGGTATCTTCATCTGGCCGTCCACGTCGGCTGCGTCGATCCTTCCCCTGGCTCGTAGCATTCCATCTTCTAATATGGGGTCGAGCTTCCTCAGTGCGCTGCCGGGGGCCAGTTTCCTACCCCGCTGAAGGCGGCTGATGTCTTCAGCGAAGCTTTCACGTTGGCTGTGTTCTATCCACATCCGCTCTGCCTTCTGGATGTGCTGCAATGTCAATCCTTGTGCCCTTCCTCGTACCATATCGACGAA
Source organism: Parnassius mnemosyne (assembly GCA_963668995.1). Taxonomy (NCBI): domain Eukaryota; kingdom Metazoa; phylum Arthropoda; class Insecta; order Lepidoptera; family Papilionidae; genus Parnassius; species Parnassius mnemosyne. The sequence continues at coordinate 23,466,731 of CAVLGL010000082.1, read as the reverse complement.
CTGTAGTACTCGTGCTGTGGCCCTGATCAATCTCTCGTAGGCAGAGAATCGTTCTATGCCTGGCAGGTGTGGAGCGTCCTGGGTGTCGCTCTGGTGCGCCACGATTTCCTCCAACTCTTCATCATTCCCTGCCTTCATTTCGTTTAGAATCTACTAGTTAATCTGTGCTTAGAAGGTATATCGAGGGGCGGGGAGGGGGGGTTGTTAACTGTCACATATCATTTTGCTATGACATTTCCTATGTTCAATATTTTCTCTATGAAGATTACTGACCGTGGCAACAGAACAAATAAAGCAATTCTTATGATTTAGGCACAGCTTATTTTTTATTTAAATAATTTTGATGTCATGATATTCAAAAAGTATTTATTGCTAAATTCATCGAAATCGACAGGAGATGTAGTGTAAAGTTTTTTTCATTGTAAGTATAAATTTTCATTAAACTGCCACAGGTAAAGAATACGAAAAGTAACAAACATTTATTTCTGTGCCATCTAGTGACAATCACAAAAACACACATATATATATTAGGCCCATACTTGGAATTCATTTTCCATCGTAGACGGCAGATAACTCTATAATAAATAATTAATGAAATCGGTAATAACAGACCTATGACCAGTAAAAATATTCCTTCAACTTGTCTATTTAAACAACTTATTAGACTTTTATTAACGATTTAATGTGTCAATATATAATGCATATTATATATCTCCTTAAAAATGTAACCTTATGTATTTCACACGGATGTTCAAGAGGCTATTAGTTGATAGATGTCGTTAAGTATAATTTATTTAGAATTTTCAAAAATCTACTAGATGGCACTAGTTTTATGACACGTTGCATATTATATTAACTTTATTACTTTATCTCATTATTACGTTACAACATTGATTTACATGTTACAATAGATAAGTAATTGCCGCGTCAAAGCGTTGCCACTTCACATATGGCCACAGCTATATGCCCAGGCAACATCAGTTCAATGTTCAATGCGACGCCGACCGAGTTGAGCCGAACGATTCACAACAAAAAAATAGGTAAATGCGTAGTGAAAGAATGCGATTCAAGGTCACAAAAACATAATTAATCAAGCGGAGTCACTTTCCACACGTAAGTTTTAGTTTATGTTTTCATATAATTCAAATTATGTATAAATAATTACGAATAAATTAAAAGTTATAAAAATACAAAAATTATCATATAAGTCGAAACCACCAGTTATAGTGGAAAATCCACTAAGTTGGCAACATTAGACAACACTGAGTATCAGCACGCGCCGAACGTGCTGCGTTATATGACGTCATCAGAATTCGTCCTGAGATATCGTATACATATACCTACCGCATTTTATAAAATTCGGCGCGTACGGTGCGGCTGTAATGTGCGAGGTTTCATATGATTTCATACAACGAATTCTACAATTCCGCGCGTACGGCACGTACGGCGCGTGCGGCGCGGACAAATGTGCGTTCAGCTTAACTCAATGTCCAGCCCGGTTAGCCTGTGGGGAAAAAATAAAAAAAATTCACGAAATTTTTTGTACAAATGGAGACAATCTTTCCGAAAAACTTTAAATCAATGTGTTAAATAAGTATATCTATATCATTATTACAGCCTTTCATAAGTTCACTGCTGAACATAGGCCTCCCCCAAGGAATGCCGCAAACGATGTTGCCACACTCGGTCCTCAGCTTTGACAGTTGTGTGGCAGACAGATCTCTGGCAAAGACTTTGGAGCCTTGGTTCCGCTCGATCGCTTCTTCAATACAAGCTGTATTGAAGTTGCGTAAGCCCCGCCGCATGCATTTGGAGATCTGTCTGTTCAGTTGCCTGTATGCTGTCAAATCTGTTGAAGAATGTAGCTTCATCTCCCGTCTAACAGCCATGAGATTATGAGTGTGATCGGAGAGTTCTTGTGTTCTTCTGCGGCGGGTCTTACAGAACTTAGCTCCGACCGCATGGACAGTTTCCATGAGCTTGTCATTCATATCGCCCACTTTATTGCAGTTTTCTAGGCACTGAAAACGGTTTTGTAACTCGAGTTGGAAGGTTTCAGGACTTTGGAACAGAGCACGAGGGGGACGGAGCGTTGACTTCATTTTACGAGACCTCTCTAACTTAACGTTTAGGTTCAGTGTGCCTCTAACCATTCGGTGATTGCTACCAGTTTTACCCTCGCGATCACGGAGACATCGCTGAACAGTTGTCGTCTGGTCGTCATAGTGAAGTCAATCTCATTTTTTGTCGAACCGTCAGGGCTCGACCAGGTCCGCTTCCTGTGAGGTCGCCTCTGGAAGAAAGAGTTCATCATAAAGAGTCCCTCTTTCTCCATGAAGTCGACCAACTGCTGGCCCCTTGGGTTTCGTTGCCCTATTCCAAATTTCCCTACTTTCAGCTCACCGTTCTCTCTTCAAGTCTCCCATTAACACCGTATATTGGGTTTTGGAGGAATGCATGGCTCATACATTTCCTCCACCTCCTCATCGGGGTGTGTAGAGGTTGGTGCGTAAACCTGTATGACCTTCAGCGAATACCGTTTGGTGATTCTGAGTATTAGGTACGCAACCCTTGTCGACACACTCTCGATCTTTACAACGTTGTTAACGAGAGGCTTGTGGACGATAAATCCGACACCTCCTTGGGACAGATGGTCGCCCTCCCGGTGATAGAGTAAGTTGCCGGATTCGAGGATTGCCGTGTCCTCCCCCTCTCTTCGGACTTCGGATAATCCTATAATATGCCAGCGTAACTTGTCTATCTCTTCTTCCAGCTCCACGATCTTCTCGTCAGTCCTCAGGGTGCGTGCGTTGTACGTTGCCAGGTCGAGTCGTCTAAGGTGGCAACCGAACCTCCACCGGAGATTCTTAGCACCCCCTGCCCCGCCGTTCCCGTGGTCGCCACCGTAGCCAGAAATAGCGGGGCCGCCGGGGACTGGGGGCCGTCTCTTTGTTACTCTCTTCATAGGGGGGTATTTGCCATAGTTGCCACGCTTGGCGAGCGGGTTGGTAACCGCCAGTTTTTTTTTATTGTAATTTCGGCTACTATCAGGAAGATGCTGCTGCCCATCTCCTGGCTGTTTCCCTTTGTCGCCTTTTACGACACCCACGGGAAGATATGGGGTAGTGAATTTTCTTGACCCCACTACACGGCTCTTCTTGCGGCTATTTATGTACCAAGTTTTAAATCCAGAGCCAATTTATTTTATTTTTATTACATTGTACAGTAATAATGAGATAAATTAATAACATTAATGTAATTTGCAACGTGTCCTTCAACTAGTGCCATCTAATAGATCTTTGAAAATTCTAGATAAACTATGCTTAACGACATCTATGGGTAACCATTCAACTAATAGCCTCTTGAACATCCGTGTCCAACGTCCTAAAGTTATATTTTTATGGGTATTTATATAATACGCATGATGTATTACAACATTGATTCGATAATAATAATTCTAATGAGTTGTATAAATAGACAAGGTGGAGGAATATTTTTTATGTTATTATTGATTTCATTAATTATTTATTATAGCGTCATCTGCCGATTATATTGGAAAATAAATCCCAAGTATGGACCCATAATATATATGTATTTTTGTGTTTGTCACTAGATGGCTTATTAATAAATGTTTGTTACTTTTCGTATTCTTTACATATTTCAGCATCATTCATCCACGCAAAAACAAAACCCAAAAAATAGAAAATCTATCATCAACATCATCATCATTACAGCCTTTCATAAGTCCACTGCTGAACATAGGCCTCCCCCAAGGAATGCCACAAAGCACGGTCCTGAGCCACCTGCATCCATCGACTTCCTGCATGGCATAGCAGGTCGTCACTCCATCTCGTGGGGGGTCGTCCTACACTTCGCCTACCGGTACGAGGCTGCTACTCATGAACCGTTCTTCTCCATCGGTTGTCGGTTCTTCGAGCTATATGACCGGCCCACTGCCACTTCAGCTTACTAATCCGTTGGGCTATGTCGGTTACTCTGGTTCTACTGCGGATATACTCATCTCTAAATTTATGACGCAGAGAAACCCTGAGCATAGCCCTCTCCATAGCTCGTTGAGCGACCTTGAGCTTCCTCATACGGCCAGCAGTGGAGGACCACGTCTCAGATCCGTAAGTCATCACTGGCAACACGCACTGGTTGTACAATTTCGTTTTAAGGTCTTGAGGTAAGTCTGACGAAAAGATCTGTCGCAGATTTCTGAACGCTGGCCAGCCGAGTTAATTCCGTCGATTGACCTCTCGGTCGAAGTTGGACTTACCTAGTCGGACTTTGTCAACAACTACTGGCATAGGTGTGACATGGACATGAAACATGATGTTTGTTTTGTCCATGTTCATCCTAAGACCTATTCGTTGGGAGACACTATTGAGGTCATTGAGCATGGTGCTTACGTCCTCCAGCGATTCTGCCATAAGGACTATATCGTCGGCAAATCTAAGGTGAGTGATGTACTTAATACCGTATCCTTTCCAGCCCAGAAGCTTCAAAACGTCTTACAACTCTCTTCGGTTGGAAAGGTTTCGTACTCTGGTTCTGTACTCGGATAGCCATCGTAGCTCTACTGTACAAACACTTCAGCACTTCGATATACCGACAGTCTACTTGGCACCGCTGAAGGAACTGCAGCACCGCCCAAATTTCGACGGAATCAAAGGCTATCTCATAGTCCACATACGCCAGACATAGTGGCAAATTGTACTCTTCGGACTTTCTGTCTGTAGTTCTTCAAGAGAGCGTTGTCACCTTTCTTGAAGAATCTATACGTATAATAAATCAGTGTACCTGACACTGATTGATTCACTGCAAATGTAACTTTGTAATCCAATATATTTTTGTTTGGGATTACCAAGTTAATAATGCAGTTGATTTATCTAAAAAACTGGACAAAAATTGCAAAATATTTTAGTTCCTTCTTAATTACACTAAACACTAATTATTGTATTCTAAATTTGAAGCTTCTATGTTTGCTAGAAGTGCCTTAGAATTTTGATGATCGGTCAGTCAGTGAGTGACAAAATTAAGAAGTTTTGAGTAGTTATAATTCTTAAATTACTGGTTGAAATTGAACTAAATTTGAAGTATACCGTGTTTATGCAATGCCTGCTTGGTTACTAAAAATTCAGGCTTATATTTTTATCCACAACGAAGTTATAGGGGGTCGAAAATGGCCTTAACTGCTTCGAGAAAAGGATGGTATGGCCATGCCGCTTTTTTGCTCGATTGCGCGGGGGCCCTGAAGTGCCCCCAGAATCTATTAATCCTTTATATTATTATATTATACATATGCAGTACACTGATTTATTCACTGCAAATGTTACTTTGTAATCCTATATATTTATTTGTTAATTTTTGCTAATTATGCAGTTGATGTATCTAGAACTACCACTGGTTCGGAAAATACCTCTGTCCTGGGCAGACCAACAAAATATCCCGCGGGACTTAAAAAAAATTTTTGTCTATCTGTCTGTCTGCCTGTTTGTTCCGGTTAATCTCCGAAACGGTTGGACCGATTTCGCCGGGATTTTCACTGGCAGACAAAGACGTATTAAAAAAGATAGACAGGTTACACACTAACATTATTGTATTTTAAAGTGGCGTAGGTGAAGGAATATATATCATTAGTTGCGTATTGATTGCCGCTGAGCGCTCATTGGTGCGAGCGCGTGACATACCGATATGGAAACGAACACACTAGCTTCAAAGTTTACTTTTAAGTAAAGTCAAAGTTTACACTAGCGGTTAGTGTGAGAATAATAAAACCAATTATGAACAAAACATCTATATTCAAAATATTAATGAGACGTTTTTCTTGTCTCTAACAGTTGCAGTGTAATTTGTGCACCACCTTAAAACACAGTAAGGCATTTTTACCACGAATAACTAGAAGATTTACGCACTGTAGCGAATGTATAGCCGCGACGCGAGAGCGTGCCCGACTGAATGCGAGTCGGGCAATTACCTGACTTACGTATTGCCGTTTTAGAGCGAGTATGACGTATCTATACTTTAAAACTGGCAGATAGCTGATGTTATAAGAAGTAACTTAGGCTACTTATATTTTATTTAGAAAAAGAATTAGGGTTCGCGCAACATAATTAAATCTCTAAATCACACGCGGGTGAAGTCGCGGGGAACAGCTGGTCATTGATAAATTCCTTAATATTAGAATAACCTTTTGTGTTTTCTGCCGACTTCCAATAAGGAGACGGTACTCAATTCGACTGTATGTTTTTTTTATGTGTGTTACCTCATAACTTTTTACTGGGTGAACCAATTTCGATGATTCTTTTTTTATCTGAAAGCTGGTACTTCTCGTGTGGTCCCATATGAACTTGGTCAAGGTCAGACCAATAGTTTTTGAGTTATTCTTAATAACTTATATTGAAGTCAGCTGTACAAAATTTTTAATTTTAAATTATTATAAAAGTGTATACATCGCCCCAATAACTAATTTACAAAATAAAAAAATTATGTTCTTCCAGTGAATTTCATATTATTTTATTTACTTGCAGTAGGTAATTAAACGTAAAAATATATATTATTTTTTATTTTTATGTCGTTAAAATCTTAATTTATTACAACATTTTATTTTCAGGTTAACCACAATTTGCTTCTGAATTTGTTCTAAAATTATGATACAGTGTAGTTTTCAGTGGAATAAATATTTATTTTTAAAATGTCAAAAAAGATCTGCAGTGTCAGAGCGCTTTTGTTATGTTTGTGGTGAACTTACTATATATAAGAAAGAATATCCCATAACGGAATCACTCAAAGAAGCATATTTTTATATTTTAAAATATCGAATTCGCACCAGGCGCTCACCGAAGGGGAAGGTCACAGGGGACATGACCTTCTAAATCTTCTAAAATTTACTGACAGGCTCTTCGCGATAATTATCAAGCAAATTACGAGAAATATATTCGGAGGAGTGTTTATATTCCACTGATAGATAGCATAATGATTGACCTACAAGATCAACTTTCTGAGTATACGATGAACCTGTTTGGATTAGGCATTTAAGCCAAAATCTGAATATACAGAAGAAGATCTTCTTAGTGTGAAGAAAGTATCGGAATGTTATTTCCATTTCTTGAGCGTTACTGCTGCCACTCTCGTGACATATTACAGCTATGGATTTCAAAGTGGAAACGGTAGCTCAAAGAAAATACTGATACAAAATTTCCTAAGTGTGTGATTTCTACAACCGAAGTTTGCAACGATGATCTCTACCTAAATACATATAAAAATTTTGCTGAAATTTCTGTCAACATCAGATAGATCATTTTCTACACTAAGGCGTGTAAAAATTTGGTTGAGAGCAAACATGTTAGAAGAGAAGCTGACAGGTTTAGCTAGTCTAAATATTCATTCAGAGATAGCCTCAGACGTCGCAAATATTATCACCAGATTTTTTTTTTATTTTCATATATTGACAGCCTATCAACGCTAACTGCTAAACATAGACCTCTCCGTAGATTGCCACATCCTCTATGGTAATGAGTCATAGATGTACTGCAAGATATATCTTTATATATAAAAATTACGTGTCAAGTTGTTTGTCCGCGATGAACTCCTAAACTACTGAACTGATTTCAATGAAATTTTGCACACTCTGTGCAGTTTCGCCCAAATTGAGATATAAGATAGTTATTATCCTGATAACTGACTCTCAATATTTTTTTATAACGAATTTAAGGATTTTTTATATGAGGGGTCGTCGAAAAGGGCAGAACAACTTCTGCCTGGCCAACTAGTATTATATAAAACACACTTTTCAGTCCTTCCCTTTCCGGACTCTAATTTATGGTTGTCAACAGGTAATAGTTAATTATGTATTTATTTCGCATTTTTAGGGGCAATGCTGTGTTTGTTCACACATTTCACATACAAGGTAAATAACAATGTCAGACTTTGATACATAAAATTAGTTAAGAAGGAATGGTAGCGTCCATGTATCAAAAATATCTTAAAATGTTAAGCGTTAGTCCCTTAATAACTCTGTTAAAGAATTTGCCCTGAAAAGGCGTCAAAAAAAAGATATTAAGATTCGAAACTTTTTGGGTTATGTCTTATGTCAATTGGAAAAAGTCATGCGTCCAGTGGTTTTTTGATGTTAGGTTAATAAATTCTCAACATAATGTACCTTCCTACACAATTGAGAGTTTTTAGATTATTGTATCTCTATTATATATTTGCATACTATAAATGTATATACCGTGTAGTGGCGGTCAAGAATACCACTACCCCATATCCTCCCGTGGGTGTCGTAAAAGGCGACAAAGGGAAACAGGCAGGCAGATGGGCAGCAGCATCTTCCTGATAATAGCCAAAATTATAATAAAAAAACTGCGGTTGCCAACCCGCTCGCCAAGCGTGGCAACTATGGCAAATACCCCCTTATGAATGTAACAAAGAGACGGCCCCCAGTCCCCGGCGGCCCCGCTATTCCTGGCTACGGTGGCGACCATGATAACGGCGGGGCAGGGGGTGCTAAGAATCTCCGGTGGAGGTTCGGTTGCCACCTTAGACGACTCGACCTGGCAACGTACAACGCACGCACCCTGAGGACTGACGAGAAGATCGTGGAGCTGGAAGAAGAGATAGACAAGTTGCGCTGGCATATTATAGGATTATCCGAAGTCCGAAGAGAGGGGGAGGACACGGTAATCCTCGAATCCGGCAACTTGCTCTATCACCGGGAGGGCGACCATCTGTCCCAAGGAGGTGTCGGATTTATCGTCCACAAGTCTCTCGTTAACAACGTTGTAAAGATCGGGAGTGTGTCGACGAGGGTTGCGTACCTTATACTCAGAATCACCAAACGGTATTCGCTGAAGGTCATACAGGTTTACGCACCAACCTCGGCACACCCCGATGGGGAGGTGGAGGAAATGTATGAGGATATCTCTAGAGCCATGCATTCCTCCAAAACCCAATATACGGTGTTAATGGGAGACTTCAATGCAAAACTAGGCACAAGAGAGAACGGTGAGCTGAAAGTAGGGAAATTTGGAATAGGGCAACGGAACCCAAGGGGCCAGCAGCTGGCCGACTTCATGGAGAAAGAGGGACTCTTTATGATGAACTCTTTCTTCCAGAAGCGGCCCCACAGGAAGTGGACCTGGTCGAGCCCCGACGGTTCGACAAAAAATGAGATTGACTTCATTATGACGACCAGACGACAACTGTTCAGTGATGTCTCCGTGATCGCGAGGGTGAAAACTGGTAGCGATCACCGAATGGTTAGAGGCACACTGAACCTAAACGTTAAGTTGGAGAGGTCTCGTCTAATGAAGTCAACGCTCCGTCCCCCTCGTGCTCTGTTCCAAAGTCCCCAAAACCTTTCAGGTCGAGTTACAAAACCGTTTTCAGTGCCTAGAAGACTGCAATGAAGTGGACGATATGAATGACAAGCTCGTGGAAACTGTCCATGCGGTCGGAGCTAAGTTCTGCAAGACCCGCCGCAGAAGAACACAAAAACTCTCCGATCACACTCTTAATCTCATGGCTGTTAGACGGGAGATGAAGCTACATTCTTCAACAGACTTGACAGCATACAGGCATCTGAACAGACAGATCTCCAAATGCATGCGGCGGGGCTTACGCAACTTCAATACAATACGAGCTGTATTGAAGAAGCGATCGAGCGGAACCAAGGCTCCAAAGTCTTTGCCAGAGATCTGTCTGCCAGAAAGAGCCACCTGTCAAAGCTGAAGACAGAATGTGGCAGCATCGTTTCCGGGACACCTGAGATTTTGAGTGAGATTGAGAGGTTCTATGGGCAGCTGTACACGTCATCGTTGGAGCCACACGCAAGTGTGAGTAACGATCCAAGAGCGAGTCTCATCCGACACTATTCCGAAGATATCCCGGACGTCAGTCTGGGCGAGATTAGAATGGCTCTCCAGCACCTTAAAAACGGTAAGGCCCCAGGCGAGGATGGAATTACAGCGGAGCTTCTGAAAGCGGGTGGAAAACCGGTACTTGAAGTCCTTCAGAAGCTCTTTAATTCCGTCCTCCATGGTGGCATTACACCGGAGGCGTGGAGCAGAAGTGCGGTGGTCTTGTTCTTCAAGAAAGGTGACAACGCTCTCTTGAAAAACTACAGACCGATTTCCCTTCTGAGCCGCGTCTACGTGCTGTTTTCGGGAGTCATTACGAATCGTCTCGCGCGCAGACTTGACGACTTCCAGCCTCCCGAACAAGCCGGTTTCCGAAAGGGCTTTAGCACCATAGACCACATACATACCCTTCGGCAAATTGTACAGAAGTCCGAAGAGTACAATATGCCACTATGTCTGGCGTATGTGGACTATGAGAAAGCCTTTGATTCCGTCGAAATTTGGGCGGTGCTGCAGTCCCTTCAGCGGTGCCAAGTTGACTGTCGGTATATCGAAGTGTTGAATTGCTTGTACAGTAGGGCTACGATGGCTATCCGAGTACAGAACCAGAGTACGAAACCTATCCAATTGCAGAGAGGTGTAAGACAGGGTGACGTCATATCCCCGAAACTCTTCACCGCTGCATTGGAAGACGTTTTCAAGCTTCTGGACTGGAAAGGATACGGTATCAACATCAATGGCGAGTACATCACTCACCTTCGATTTGCCGACGATATAGTCCTTATGGCAGAATCGCTGGAGGACCTAAGCACTATGCTCAATGACCTCGATAGTGTTTCCCAACGGATAGGTCTTAAGATGAACATGGACAAAACAAAGATCATGTTCAATGTCCATGTCACACCTATGCCGGTAGTTGTTGGGAGCACTAAGCTCGAAGTTGTTGACGATTATGTTTACCTGGGACAAATAGTCCGACTAGGTAAGTTCAACTTCGACCGAGAGGTCAATCGACGGATTCAACTCGGCTGGGCAGCGTTCGGGAAGCTACGACACATCTTCTCGTCAGACATTGCCAGTGATGACTTATGGAACTGAGACGTGGTCCTTCTTTGCTGGCCGTATGAGGAAGCTCAAGGTCGCTCAGCGAGCTATGGAGAGGGCTATGCTCGGAGTTTCTCTGCGTGATAAACTTAGGAATGAGGATATCCGCAGTAGAACCAGAGTAACCGACATAGCCCAACAGATTAGTAAGCTGAAGTGGCAATGGGCCGGCCATATAGCTCGAAGAACCGACAACCGATGGGGAAGAAAGGTTCTCGAGTGGCAGCCTCGTACCGGTAGGCGAAGTGTAGGGCGTCCCCCCACGAGATGGACTGACGACCTGGTAAGACATGCAGGAAGTCGATGGATGCAGGTGGCTCAGGACCGTGCTTTGTGGCATTCTTTGGGGGAGGCCTATGTTCAGCAGTGGACTTGTGAAGGGCTGTAATGATGATGATGATGATGATGAAATGTATATATCTTGCATGGCTACAGGGTCTTTGTGTCATACAGTGACATTCTCATAAGGGCTAGAACCATGAGCTGTAAAGCCAGTAAAAAAAACAGTGACATATTCTTTTAGTTAGTGTTGCCATAACATTAATTGGAATTTTTACATATTACTATAATTGAGATAATGTATTACTCGTATTGTAGGAAGTTCTTTGTAAGAGACTTATTTTCAACCGACTGCCTCGTTGGTCTAGTGGTTGTAGTAGTGCGACTGCTGATCATGAGGTTCCGGGTTTGAAACCCGGGTCGGGCCAAAAGAATCAGTAATTGAGTTTTTCCATCAAGAAACTCTCAGTAGCTGCCCGGAGCCAGGAAGCTGGCGGTGTATCACCGCCGTGCCTCGGAAAGCGAGTAAAGCCGTTGGTCCTGCGCCTGATCTCTCTCCGGTCGTGTCTGTTTACTGTCCCATCGGACTATCAGAGTAAGAGAATAAAGAGTGCACCTGTGCTTGCACATACACTATAATACACTATAATCTTTTTCTATGGCTAGTCTCCGTTGAGGCTGGCCGCCGTGATCGAAATTCGATCTGGAGGACATTATTATTTTCAACCATATCACTTTTATTTTTATTATTATTGATAGTTTAGTTATTACTAATAATAACTTAATATGAAAATATTTTGTGTGTGTGTGTTGTGTTGGTAGTCTTACAAATGTATACGAAAATAGTATGAATATAGTAAATGGCAACACTTAAATAGAGTAAAATGGTTTAAGTCATTTGATATTCCCAAATATGTTTTTTTTTCTGTGACTAATTAAATTTTTTTTTTGAAAAATCATAGAAAAATAATAAAAGTCATTTTATATTTAACTTATTTCTAGACGCAATAATTTTTGTCAACTATTTTTCTGCCATTGTTCTTTGTCTAATTATTAATTGTGTTAAATGCATCGTCCTTCAGGTTACGAAACGTGCTTGAGATTCAACGTGGTAGAGCCAAGCTGCAGTTATATGCTTAAGGTTTTGAAGAAAACGTAAGCACATCTTAAATGTCATACATAATCTCTCAAATGCTTCCCAGACGAATTAGATCAGACTATTTGGTCAAAGTTGGACATAGCTGGTCGGACGATTTGTCGTAGGTATTTTGTTACTTATATTTGTTTGTATACTATTGCACGTTAATATTTTTTATGCGATTCTCTTCAAATTTCTTATTGATGATAGAAATGCATGTTGCCTAGGGGCAACTCGGTGCCATATTGTTTAAACCGATTTTTTTTCAATTGCAAGGAATTGTTATTTTTAAACGCGACCTTTGTTTATATTTCTTGATAAAATAAAAATAAACAAGGTCCCATGCCTTCTTACGATAAAGTTAATATTTTCGGAGTTATTAATTTTTAAATGTATCAAAAATCCCAAATTCTAATAATATGTTCACACAGGGTTCTGGACATGGGCTTTTTAACCTTCCAATATAGGTACTAAAACGTTAGCTCTTATCACAGACTAACTAGTACTTACTAGACTTAGCTTCGCGTCCTGATTGGTTGTAGCAAAATGATTTTTGACATTTCTTTTTTTTATTTGAAATAGCTCTATTAGACAAAGGACGTCTCAAATAAGCTTATTTATTAATTACATGCAAAATTTATTTTAAAATATTGAAAATAAAGCAAGGTAAATAAAAATTAAACAATGATGAAATTAATTTTTTTTATTAGTTATTAATTTTTACTTTACAATTTATTAATATATACAATATTAAAAATATAATTAAAAAAAAAGACAAAATAATTACTTAATTATCATACAGTCCTCATTTCAACTTTACAATAATTTTGTTTACAAATTTAATAATTCATTTATATTCTCTTAAGACGAACTTGAACTAAATGTGATTGTAATGTTTTTTATGGTTTATTATAGTTGTAGAGGTATAAAATAAGACACACGATTGTTTTCCAAAAAAAAAAAAACTTAACACAAGTAAAACAACATGGTGCACATATGTGTACCTTAGGTTTTAACGGGGGCCAAAGTTTTTATTTGTGTGGTAACTCCCAAAAAATTCTTTTTAAATACACATAGCTACATATTGCATTTCACGCACAAGTTGTGGCAGCGTGGGGTGCACGTCGAATGACGGCATTTTGAGACGGACTTGCTGTCCACAAATCGAGGCAGATGATCCACACTGTCCAGCCTTATTTCAGGTTGTGGTTGGGGTACAACCGGCCGATGTTTTTTCTGTAGGTGGTTAATTCTGTAACAAATCACAAGGAATTAAATCAGCCACTTTTTGAGCATTTTCTCATTGGGGGAAAATTTGCTTAAAATAGCGTCCTGTCACGAACTTGTACAACCTGGTACACAACACTTATAATACATATCAAGAGATATAAAATACAAGTAAATGCAAAGAAAAATGCAAACTAAGGGCGGAAATAAATCAACGTAACTAGTCGGAATTTTTTATCAATTAAATCACTAATGTCACACAGTGACACTATGATTACGGACCAAAAAGCAATATGGCTGCCACAGACTAATCATAGATAAATAAATATGTAGATACTAATTAGTAGATTCGACTGGATTCGACCCGAAATGGCTGCGAGTTGCGACCGATCTCCTAGTTAGTCTGTACTTAGAAGATTCGTTTAGAATCTACTAGTTAATCTGTGCTTAGAAGGTATGTCGAGGGGGCGGGGGGGAGGGGGGGTGTTGTTAACTGTCATATATTTTGCTATGACATTTCCTATGTCCAATATTTCCTTTCTGAAGATTACTGCCCGTGGCAACAGAATTCATAAAGCATTTCTTATGATTTAGGCACAGCTTATTTATTATTTCAATAAATTTGATGTCATGATATTCAAAAAAGTATTTATTGCTAAATTTATCGAAATCGACAAGAGATGTAGTGTGAAGTTTTTTTCATTGTAAGTATAGATTTTCATTAAACTGCCACAGGTAAAGAATACGAAAAGTAACAAACTTTTATTACTGTGCCATCTAGTGACAATCACAAAAACACATATATATATATATTAGGCCCATACTTGGGATTCATTTTCCATTTTAGACGGCAGATGACTATATAATAAATAATTAATGAAATCAGTAATAACAGACCTATGACCAATAAAAATATTCCTTCAACTTGTCTATTTAAACAACTTATTAGACTTTTATTAACGATTTCATGTGTCAATATAATGCGTATTATATATATATATCCTTAAAAATGTAACCTTATGTATTTCACACGGATGTTCAAGAGGCTATTAGTTGATAGATGTCGTTAAGCATAATTTATTTAGAATTTTCAAAAATCTACTAAATGGCAGTAGTTTTATGACACGTTGCATATTATATTAACTTTATTACTTTATCTCATTATTACGTTACAACATTGATTTATATGTTACAATAGATAAGTAATTGCCGCGTCAAAGCGTTGCCACTTCACATATGGCCACAGCTATATGCCCAGGCAACATCAGTTCAATGTTCAATGCGACGCCGACCGAGTTCAGCCGAACGATTGACGACAAAAAAATAGGTAAATGCGTACTGAAAGAATACGATTCAAGGTCACAAAAACATAATTAATCAAGCGGAATCACTTTCCACACGTAAGTTTTAGTTTATGTTTTCATATAATTCAAATTATGTATAAATAATTACGAATAAATTAAAAGTTATCAAAATACAAATATTATCATATAAGTCGAAACCACCAGTTACAGTTGAAAATCCACTAAGTTGGCAACATTAGACAACACTGAGTATCAGCACGCGCCGAACGTGCTGCGTTATATGACGTCATCAGCATTCGTCCTTCGATATCGTATACATATACCTACCGCATTTTATAAAATTCGGCGCGTACGGTGCGGCTGTAATGTGCGAGGTTTCATATGATTTCATATAACGAATTCTAAAATTCCGCGCGTACGGCACGTACGGCGCGTGTGGCGCGGACAAATGTGCGTTCAGCTTAAATCAATGTCCAGCCCGGTTAGCCTGTGGGGAAAAAATAAAAAAATTCACGAAATTTTTTGTACATATGGAGACAATCTTTCCGAAAAACTTTAAATCAATGTATTAAATAAGTATATCTATGTCATTATTACAGCCTTTCATAAGTCCACTGCTGAACATAGGCATCCCCCAAGGAATGCCGCAAACGATGCTGCCACACTCGGTCCTCAGCTTTGACAGTTGGCTCTTTCTGGCAGACAGATCTCTGGCAAAAACTTTGGAGCCTTGGTTCCGCTCGATCGCTTCTTCAACACAAGCTGTATTGAAGTTGCGTAAGTCCCGCCGCATGCATTTGGAGATCTGTCTGTTCAGTTGCCTGTATGCTGTCAAATCTGTTGAAGAATGTAGCTTCATCTCCCGTATAAAAGCCATGAGATTATGAGTGTGATCGGAGAGTTTTTGTGTTCTTCTGCGGCGGGTCTTGCAGAACTTAGCTCCGACCGCATGGACAGTTTCCACGAGCTTGTCATTCATATCGTCCACTTTATTGCAGTTTTCTAGGCACTGAAAACGGTTTTGTAACTCGAGCTGAAAGGTTTCAGGACTTTGGAACAGAGCACGAGGGGGACGGACCGTTGACTTCATTAGACGAGACCTCTCTAACTTAACGTTTAGGTTCAGTGTGCCTCTAACCATTCGGTGATCGCTACCAGTTTTACCCTCGCGATCACGGAGACGTCGCTGAACAGTTGTCGTCTGGTCGTCATAATGAAGTCAATCTCATTTTTTGTCGAACCGTCGGGGCTCGACCAGGTCCACTTCCTGTGGTGCCGCCTCTGGAAGAAAGAGTTCATCATAAAGAGTCCCTCTTTCTCCATCAATTCGGCCAGCTGCTGGCCCCTTGGGTTTCGTTGCCCTATTCCAAATTTCCCTACTTTCAGCTCACCGTTCTCTCTTCAAGTCTCCCATTAACACCGTATATTGGGTTTTGGAGGAATGCATGGCTCTAGAGATATCCTCATACATTTCCTCCACCTCCTCATCGGGGTGTGCCGAGGTTGGTGCGTAAACCTGTATGACCTTCAGCGAATACCGTTTGCTGATTCTGAGTATAAGGTACGCAACCCTTGTCGACACACTCTCGATCTTTACAACGTTGTTAACGAGAGGCTTGTGGACGATAAATTCGACACCTCCTTGGGACAGATGGTCGCCCTCCCGGTGATAGAGTAAGTTGCCGGATTCGAGGATTGCCGTGTCCTCCCCATCTCTTCGGACTTCGGATAATCCTATAATATGCCAGCGTAACTTGTCTATCTCTTCTTCCAGCTCCACGATCTTCTCGTCAGTCCTCAGGGTGCGTGCGTTGTACGTTGCCAAGTCGAGTCGTCTAAGGTGGCAACCGAACCTCCAACGGAGATTCTTAGCACCCCCTGCCCCGCCGTTACCGTGGTCGCCACCGTAGCTAGGAATACCGGGGCCGCCGGGGACTGGGGGCCGTCTCTTTGTTACTCTCTTCATAGGGGGGTATTTGCCATAGTTGCCACGCTTGGCGAGCGGGTTGGCAACTGCCAGTTTTTTTATTGTAATTTCGGCTACTATCAGGAAGATGCTGCTGCCCATCTCCTGGCTGTTTCCCTTTGTCGCCTTTTACGACACCCACGGGAAGATATGGGGTAGTGGATATTCTTGACCGCCACTACACGGCTCTTCTCGCAGCTATCTATGTACCAAGTTTTAAATCCAGAGCCAATTTATTTTATTTTTATTACATTGTACAGTAATAATGATATAAATTAATAACATTAATGTAATTTGCAACGTGTCCTTCAACTAGTGCCATCTAGTAGATCTTTGAAAATTCTAGATAAACTATGCTTATCGACATCTATGGGTAACCATTCAACTAATAGCCTCTTGAACATCCGTGTCCAACGTCCTAAAGTTATATTTTTATGGGTATTTATATAATACGCATGATGTATTACCACATTGATTCGATAATAATAATTCTAATAAGTTGTATAAATAGACAAGGTGGAGGAATATTTTTTATGTTATTATTGATTTCATTAATAATTTATTATAGCGTCATCTGCCGATTATGTTGGAAAATAAATCCCAAGTATGGACCCATAATATATATATGTATTTTTGTATTTGTCACTAGATGGCTTATTAATAAATGTTTGTTACTTTTCGTATTCTTTACATATTTCAGCATCATTCATCCACGCAAAAACAAAACCCAAAAAATAGAAAATCTATCATCAACATCATCATCATTACAGCCTTTCATAAGTCCACTGCTGAACATAGGCCTCCCCCAAGGAATGCCACAAAGCACGGTCCTGAACCACCTACATCCATCGACTTCCTGCATGTCTTACCAGGTCGTCACTCCATCTCGTGGGGGGTCGTCCTACACTTCGCCTACCGGTACGAGGCTGCCACTCATGAACCTTTCTTCCCCATCGGTTGTCGGTTCTTCGAGCTATATGGCCGTCCCACTGCCACTTCAGCTTACTAATCCGTTGGGCTATGTCGGTTACTCTGGTTCTACTGCGGATATACTCATTTCTAAGTTTATGACGCAGAGAAACCCTGCATAGCCCTCTCCATAGCTCGTTGAGCGACCTTGAGCTTCCTCATATGGCCAGCAGTGAAGGACCACGTCTCAGACCCGTAAGTCATCACTGGCAACACGCACTGGTTGTACAATTTCGTTTTAAGGTCTTGAGGTAAGTCTGACGAGAAAATCTGTCGCAGATTTCCGAACGCTGGCCAGCCGAGTTAATTCCGTCGATTGACCTCTCGGTCGAAGTTGGACTTTGTCAACAACTACCGGCATAGGTGTGACATGGACATTAAACATGATCTTTGTTTTGTCCATGTTCATCCTAAGACCTATTCGTTGGGAGACACTATTGAGGTCATTGAGCATGGTGCTTACGTCCTCCAGCGATTCTGCCATAAGGACTATATCGTCGGCAAATCGAAGGTGAGTGATGTACTTAATACCGTATCCTTTCCAGTCCAGAAGCTTGAAAACGTCTTACAACTCTCTGCAGTTGGATAGGTTTCATACTCTGGTTCTGTACTCGGATAGCCATCGTAGCTCTACTGTACAAACACTTCAGCACTTCGATATACCGACAGTCTACTTGGCACCGCTGAAGGAACTGCAGCACCGCCCAAATTTCGACGGAATCAAAGGCTTTCTCATAGTCCACATACGCCAGACATAGTGGCAAATTGTACTCTTCGGACTTTCTGTCTGTAGTTCTTCAAGAGAGCGTTGTCACCTTTCTTGAAGAACCTATACCTATAATAAATCAGTGTACCTGACACTGATTTATTCACTGCAAATGTAACTTTGTAATCCTATATATTTTTGTTTGGGATTACCAAGTTAATTATGCAGTTGATTTATATAAAAAACTGGACAAAAATTGCAAAATATTTTAGTTCCTCCTTAATTACACTAAACACTAATTATTGTATTCTAAATGTGAAGCTTCTATGTCTGCTAGAAGTGCCGTAGAATTCTAATGATCGGTCAGTCAGTGAGTGACAAAATTAAGAAGTTTTGAGTAGTTATAATTCTTAAATTACTGGTTGAAATTGAACTAAATTTGAAATATAACGTGTTTATGCAATGCCTGCTTGGTTACTAAAAATTCAGGCTTATATTTTTATCCACAACGAAGTTATAGGGGGTCGAAAATTGCCTGAACTGCTTCGAGAAAAGGATGGTACGGCCATGCCGCTTTTTTGCTCGACTGGGCGGGCTTTGCCTGAAGTGCCCCCAGAACCTATTATTCCATTATATTATTATATTATACATATGCAGGTACACTGATTTATTCACTGCAAATGTAACTTTGTAATACTATATATTTATTTGGGATTACAAAGTTAATTATGCAGTTGATGTATCAAGAACTACCACTGGTTCGGAAAATACCTCTGTCCTGGGCAGACCAACAAAATATCCCGCGGGATTTAAAAAAAATTTTTGTCTATCTGTCTGTCTGTCTGTCTGTTTGTTCCGGTTAATCTCCGAAACGGTTGGACCGATTTCGCCGGGATTTTCACGTGCAGACAAAGACGTATTAAAAAAGATAGACAGGTTCCACACTAACATTATTGTATTTTAAAGTGGCGTAGGTGAATGAATATACATCATTAGTTGCGTATTGATTGCTGCTGAGCGCTCATTGGTGCGAGCGCGTGACATACCGATATGTAAACGAACACACTAGCTAGCGTCAAAGTTAACACTAGCGGTTAGTGTGAGAATAATAAAACCAATTATGAACAAAACATCTATATTCAAAATATTAATGAGACGTTTTTCTTGTCTCTAACAGCTGCCGTGTAATTTGTGCACTACTTTAAAACACAGTAAGTCATTTTAACCACGAATAACTAGAAGATTTACGCGCTGTAGCGAATGTATAGCCGCGACGCGAGAGCGTGCCCGACTGAATGCGAGTCGGGCAATTACCTGACTTTCGTATTGCCATTTTAGAGCGAGTATGACGTATCTATACTTTAAAACTGGCAGATAGCTGATGTTATAAGAAATAACTTAGGCTACTTATATTTTAGAAAAAGAATTAGGGTTCCGCGCAACATAATTAAATCTCTAAATCACACGCGGGTGAAGTCGCGGTTAACAGCTGGTCATTGATAAATTCCTTAATATTAAAATAACCTTTTGTGTTTTCTGCCGACTTCCAAAAAGGAGACGGTACTCAATTCGACTGTATGTTTTTTTTAAGTGTGTTACCTCATAACTTTTTACTGGGTGAACCAATTTCGATGATTCTTTTTTTTATCTGGAAGCTGGTACATCTCGTGTGGTCCCATATGAATTTGGTCAAGGTCAGACCAATAGTTTTTGAGTTATTCTTAATAACTTATATTGAAGTCAGCTGTACAAAATTTTTAATTTTAAATTATTATAAAAGTGTATATCGTCCATCGCCCCAATAACTATTTTACAAAATAAAAAAAATTATGTTCTTCCAGTGAATTTCATATTATTTTATTTACTTGCAGTAGGTAATTAAACGTAAAAAATATATATTAATTTTTTTTTATGTCGTTAAAATCTTAAGTTATTACAACATTTTATATTCAGGTTAACCACAAATTGCTTCTGAATTTGTTCTAAAATTATGATACAGTGTAGTTTTCAGTGAAATAAATATTTATTTTTAAAATGTCAAAAAAGATCTGCAGTGTCAGAGCGTTTTTGTTACGTTTGTTGTGAACTTACTATATCTAAGAAAGAATATCCCATAACGGAATCACTCAAAGAAGCATATTTTTATTTTTTAAAATATCGAATTCGCACCAGGCGCGGACCGAAGGGGAAGGTCACAGGGGACATGACCTTCTAAATCTTCTAAAATTTACTGACAGGCTCTTCGCGATAATTATCAAGCAAATTACGAGAAATATATTCGTTTATATTCCACTGATAGATAGCATAATGATTGACCTACAAGATCGACTTTCTGAGTATACGATGAACCTGTTTGGATTAGGCATTTAAGCCAAAATCTGAATATACAGAAGAAGATCTTCTTAGTGTGAAGAAAGTATCAGAATGTTATTTCCATTTCTTGAGCGTTACTGCTGCCACTCTCGTGACATATTACAGCTATGGATTTCAAAGTGGAAACGGTAGCTCAAAGAAAATACTGATACAAAATTTCCTAAGTGTGTGGTTTCTACTAGTGTTGCCCAAAATCGGTCTTGGTCTTGTAGTCTTGGTATTGTTCTTGCATTTTTGCAAGACCAAGACCAAGAACAAGACCGCCTCTTTTTAGCAAGACCAAGACCAAGACTGACCGTGCAAGATTTGCGCAAGAACAAGACTTAGCTTGCGAGACTCTTGCGTCTTGCAGTTAGGACTAAGTGTCGTTTCAGGGAGTATAGGAGTTCGGGTATACGCTTAGGGACTCTATGAGACGCAAAAAATATAATGAAAAAAATAATTGGAAAATTGGACTTATGCGCATTACGAACAATACCATAAATATACATAGCGAATGAAAATATCCATTAAAAGAAAAAAGAGTTTATCCCTAATTTTGACCATCGGCACTTTGATAGTGCGCGGCGTCTTGTTGTCGGTGTCATCAAAGGTCAAATACTGACCTGTTAAAGAAATTGTGCAGCTATTCGAAAGTACAAGGTCAAGATACACGTGCCGGCGGCTACTATTGATATCGCATACAATAGTCGCCGCTGCGCCACACGCACTACATTTGACACTGTTTGATTGCCGCCACAGAGTACATGTTTCAAAGAATAAAATAAGTTTCCGGGTGCTCAGAATGGACACGAATACATGATCCTGATCTCGCAAGAAATATTGTAATTAGATAATAGGTAGGTATCATAATAATTTATTCTAGTAAGTAATTATTATAAAATTAACTATATGGATTTATAATAATTACTTACTATTATTGTTATTATTATTACCTAAAAGATAAACATGTTCAGTAAGTTCACTGCAAATCTCGACTTTTGCAAGTGTGGGTTTTTAAAACACAAAGTGCTCGAATATGTCGTCACACATTTGATAAATATGGTTGACACCATAGCACTTTTAAAATACTTGAAATGTGTAAAAATGGATCTGGATCTTGTCTTCAAGGCTTAGTTATTAAGGAGTTGGAGAGGTACCTAGGTAAACCCAAAGCCGTCACCTCGGAAGACATTTTAGACTGTTGGAGGACGCATGAGACAAAATATCCGATTTTATCGAAGATGCCTGCAACTTCAGTACCTGCTGAGAGATTATTTTCTAAAGCATCATTAGTAATTAGAAAACATAGAAATAGGTTAAGTGATGAGTCAGCCAGATGGTTACTTTGTATTAATGCTTTGTCAAAAGAATAAATATAAAGTACCTAACAGTAATGTCAAAGCTGTTGTGTACATACTGTGAAGTAATTTAATTTGCATCGTATTTTATTTTTTATTTAAATAAATGGTATATTGTATAACTCTTTTATTCCATTTCATATATGGTGAGGGTCCATCAATCTCTTTCTAGAGTGATAATTTTATTTAAAATACAGTGTAGTTATTGCCATTAATTTGTTTTTATATGTATGTTTAACCATGTTTTAGCACATGTACACAATAAGATTTTATTAAATGTAAACGTTTATTAAGAAACTGACGCCCATGGCCGTGGGACACGGTAGATAGCTCAGTTGGTTAGAGCATCGTCACGGACCGCTTAGGTCATGGGTTCAAACCCCACCCGGTGTCAGTTGATTTTTCGAATTTCTCATTAAATGTTTAGACATTTATTAATATAGTTGGTCTTTACTATGGCTATGTTAATTCAAGCTCAATATGTACCTACTCTGTTAAGTTGTTCTAAGATCTAAAGTATTTTAATAAATAGTAATAGGCTAATAGGTCATTGCGAGACTTGCGAGACTCTTGCTGCAAGACCAAGACCAAGACCAAGACTTGGAGCGCAATACCAAGACCAAGACCAAGACCAGGTGTATTGGCGCAAGACCAAGACCAAGACTTGCTAAGTCTCGTCTTGTTCTTGCATTTGGGCAACACTAGTTTCTGCAACCGAAATTTGCAACGATGATCTCTACCTAAATACATATAAAAATTTTGCTGAAATTTCTGGCAACATCAGATAGATCATTTTCTACAATAAGGCGTGTAAAAATTTGGTTGAGAGCAAACATGTTAGAAGAGAAGCTGACAGGTTTAGCTAGTCTAAATATTCATTCAGAGATAGCCTCAGACGTCGCAAATATTATCACCAGAATTTTTTATTTTTATTTTCATTTATTGACAGCCTATCAACGCTAACTGCTAAACATAGACCTCTCCGTAGATTGCCACATCCTCTATGGTAATGAGTCATAGATGTACTGCAAGATATATCTTTATATATAAAAATTACGTGTCAAGTTGTTTGTCCGCGATGAACTCCTAAACTACTGAACTGATTTCAATGAAATTTTGCTCACTTTGTGCAGTTTCGCCCAAATTGAGATATAAGATAGTTTTTATTCTGATAACTGACTCTCAATATTTTTTTATTACGAATTTAATGATTTTTTATATGAGGGGTCGTCGAAAAGGGCAGAACAACTTCTGCCTGGCCAACTAGTATTATATAAAACACACTTTTCAGTCCTTCCCTTTCCGGACTCTAATTTATGGTTGTCAACAGGTAATAGTTAATTATGTATTTATTTCGCATTTTTAGGGTGAATGTTGTGTTTGTTCACACATTTCACATACAAGGTAAATAACAATGGTAGACTTTGATACATAAAATTAGTTAAGAAGGAATGGTAGCGTCCATGTATCAAAAATATCTTAAAATGTTAAGCGTTAGTCCCTTAATAACTCTGTTAAAGAATTTGCCCTGAAAAGGCGTCAAAAAAAAGATATTAAGATTCGAAACTTTTTGGGTTATGTCTTATGTCACTTGGAAAAAGTCATGCGTCCAGTGGTTTTTTGATGTTAGGTTAATAAATTATCAACATAATGTACCTTCCTACATAATTGAGAGTTTTTAGATTATTGTATCTCTATTATATATTTGCATACTATAAATATATATTTCTTGCATGGCTACAGGGTCTTTGTGTCATACAGTGACATTCTCAGAAGGGCTAGAACCCAGAGCCGTAAAGCCAGTAAAAAAAACAGTGACATATCTATGATTCTTTTCGTAGATAGAGGTAAACGTAGTGGTTATATTCTCTTTGGATAGAGGATTGACTAGATAAAGCATTCGCGTATGCTTTTGAGATAGAAATAGGCGGGAGGTACTTTCACTGGGTTACCAGATATTGTTCCATTTCCCCCGTTATGGGTTTATTTATATTCACAGCACTTACATTCATACAAAAAACTTAATTGTTACCATAAAAAATATTCTTTTATAATTCTAATGATTAATTAATTTCTCTTGAAAATACATTCTGTGACAAAAACTACGGGCGGAAACGGCGTAAAAACAGAATCATCATTCTGTATTCAACGGCGCATCGACGATTTTACTGGACATTCAATAAACTCTTTGGATTCCGACGGCACTAAGTGAAGGCGCTAATAGCACAAAGTGTGATATCGCTAATAAATAACAATATGTTATGTATGTACTTAAATATTAATTGAGAATAAAAATATTAAATAATAAACAAAAATTCCCTTGTGTCGAAAAAATTTTGCAAAAAAAAAAATCAATAATGTTTTAACATAGCATTCCATCACAAGTTCAGTGCTGAACACAGACCTTCGAAAGGAAAGGGTTTCCACTTACGTTTTGTAGTACAAAACACGGTTATGAGTCTACTCCCGCGAATTTCTGCATGTTTTGCGAAGTTAGTGTCTTGTGTGCGGCAAGTTGTGGCGTACAAGAGAATTTGTCTGTACACGGGATGATATTACCCCGCGTCGTAAGCAATAATACAAGATGGGGATGGGGCAGCAGCACTTTCCCAATGAAAACTTAAAATAATAAAAAACTGCGGTGGCCAACCAACATAACGCATATTTTCATGCAGGCGTGGCAACTATGGCAAGTCATCCTATGAGGATATCTATGGAAGGCCTTTTTTAGGTGACTTACTTATGGTTAGGTGGCTTAATCATGTTACCTAATGGTTAATGTGGTAAAATGTTTTAGTTAATATACGTTGTAAAGTATCAACAAAGGGTTTTTTTTTTGTAATATGTTGGAATATAAAATAAAAACGAATATTTTATAATATTCTATTTTAATTTACCTTGCAGTGTAAGATTATCTGCTACCTCATATCATTCCATGGGTGGTGTATGAGGCGACATAGGGAAACATCAAAGAAGATTAACAGCAGCATTGTCCTGATAACAGCTAACTAATGGTTGACAACCCGCTTTCCAAGCGTTGAAACTATGCCAAATAACTATAATCATGTTTATGTTCAACAGTGGACTTTTGATAGACTGTAAACATATATATTCTATTTAAATGAAAATATATTGAAATTTAAAAAGGAAAAAGAACTAAATTTTGTGTACTTACACAACATTTAGAAATATTAACAATGTTATATTAAGTAAAACAAATGAAAACAGAATTATATATTAAATATCTATACATATAATAAAACTGTAAATAGCAGATGTCTGTACATTTTATATTTTTGTAATAAAAGTGATTGAGGGGTACTAAAAATAAATAATTAAATACATTTCTACCATTTTTAGAATTTTCTGTCTGTCTGTCTGTCTGTCTGTCTGTCTGTTTGTTTGTTAACGTATCACGTATAAAGTACTAATTTATATCATAAGAATTGTTAAGGAAATTATAAAGTGTATCTTCGGGTTACATTTAGTCTTTATTTCATTAAAATCAGTTCATTCCATCAAAAGTTATGATAAATATTCTGAAGTATGGGTAGGGAAGTATAGGTACGAATTTGCTCAACGGTGGCTTTGTTTGAGTCATCAGGTGCATTTTAAACTAATATCATATCATAAATCATAGTTAAATTATGTAAAATAATGATATAATTATGTATATCTAAAACGCAGTAAACAAAAGTATTAAAAAACGTATTAAATATATTATACAAAAATATATTAACCTTATTAACTAAATCTGAAGCACAATAGTTTTCCCATTTCTTCGATAGATGGTGGTGTTGTGAAAATGTAATGCAATTGCAATGTTTTTTTTTCCTGTAGATGAGTTTTCATATTTACTGCTAATCTTTATTATATTACTCGCTGCCCTACTGCGTGTTGATAAACTCAATTTATTCTTTACCGCCGAGTACTCTATGTGGTAAATCAAATTTTAAAAGAGCTATTAACAAATCGTTGGTTTTGGCGAGAGTCAAACTTTATTTTTTGCTTACTGTGCAGGCACTGATTTATAAGTACTCTTGCGCTTTATATAATGTATCAATCGCGTCAATTAATCTCTTTTATTTTTAGAATTGATGTTAGCAGCGCCATCTCTCTTTAAATATATACATATAATAAAAATGATGATAACATATTGTGTCTCTTTCTGTACATTGTATAGGTATATATTTTGGTGGCTAAAATCATTATGGGGAACTGAAAATAATTAAATAAGAACATTTTATAATTTTTAGAATTGTCTGTATGTCTATTTGTCTGTTATTATATGAACGCATCACGTCTAAAGTAAACATCTTTTATTTTCAAAGAAATCGTTAAGAAAATCATAAAGCGTATCTTCGAGTTACATTTAATCTTTGTTTTATTAAAATTGGTTAATTCTATCGAAAGTAATGATTATTATTTTGAAATGTAGGTTCGAATTTGTTCAATGGCGCCATAAAATCTCAGAAATAGTAATAAAAAGATTTGTGTGTAAAAAAAACGTTCCATAATAATTAATATATTTATACTTAAAACACAAAAAGAGATTTAAAAAGGATGTTTTCTCACACAAAGGACGTAATAGATGGAGTTGTACAAATTACAAACTTTTCTGAATTGCTGTGTTGAGATTTTTCGCCGATGAATCGTATTGAGACTTACTGAAGAAATTTGTATCCATCGAAGCCATACAACGGAATCCGACCAAAAATAAAAATTTTGCAACGAAATGTCGTGATATTGTATTTATAATATACGCAAAATCAGTACTGCCACTTTAGCGCTTTGGGAACTAGATTTAGCGCTTTTTTGGAATGTATAGCGCGCATTTCGAAATTTTAGCCCTAGCTTAATCCAGCGCTTTTTGGTGTATTTAGCACACATTTCAATATTTTAGCGACTAGCGGGTTATTAACTCTTTTATAGCAGCACTGTTAGTCCACATTACCGATAATAATAATAATGACCTTTATTATTTTTTCCCACAAATAGTACATTGCAGTTTATCTTTTTCAAACATATTTTTTCCACAAAACAAAGAGCATGGGAGACGAGTCCAAACTAGGATACCCTGTGCTATGGATCTCCTGGCTTCCCCTTTAGGATGATCAACTTGATTTTTTTACCGACGACTATAAGCGGGGAAACCCCTTTATTAAAGTTTTTGTTCATGGTTTTGGCAACGCATTTATTTTGCTTTATTCAGTTTCAGTCAGTTGCTTAGAGCACAGCTAAGTTAAAAGTTACTTAGAAGTTATAACACAAAGAAACTGTGTAGCAACCGCAATCAGATGCTGACATCTGAAACTAAGTTGCGAAATACATTGCACTTTAAAACAATTAATGACATTTTTATTGTTCGTACAGTACTAACTACTGTTGACAGCAATTGCCATAATTATAAGTCGATGTCCTGCGAAGTATTGATACATCAAAAAAATATTGCCAGAAAAAAAACTTAATGTTGTTTTCTTTATTATGATTATATAAAAAAACACAAACTTTGTTTGTAGTTAATTTAGCGCGAAATCTAGGGTTTTTTTAAAGCGCTGTTTTCATGAAATCTAGCGCTTTTTGTGTTGTCCTAGAGCTGAATTAGTTTTTTTTATCTGGCAGCACTGCCCAAAAACCCTCTATTAAGAAGTAACTTTCCTTTCAGTTTTAAGCGCGTTCAGTTCCCAGTTACAGTGAGCGTGTGTTATGCGATGACCGTAAATAAAGCGCAAGGTCAAACTTTACGCGTTGTAGGAGTGTACCTCAGTACTGACTGTTTTGCACATGGCCAACTCTATGTTGCTTTTTCCCGCGTTAGTAGCCCCCGTAACCTTTTAGTGTACACCCCGGCTAAGCCTACTTCTCACGTCGTTTACACAGAAGCTCTATCATAAACGACTTAGAACTTTGATGATAATGATTTATTTAGTTA
Source organism: Parnassius mnemosyne (assembly GCA_963668995.1). NCBI lineage: Eukaryota > Metazoa > Arthropoda > Insecta > Lepidoptera > Papilionidae > Parnassius > Parnassius mnemosyne. The sequence continues at coordinate 23,438,530 of CAVLGL010000082.1, read as the reverse complement.
CCACTTATTGATACAGTAATGAAATAAATCGTTTAATATTCTCTTACCTAAACGACAAATTGTTTATGTAAAACCTGTATACGCGAGCTACGCCGCGGGCACAGCTAGTAATTCAATAAAATTAAAATAAACAAACGATTATTATTAATTTTTTATCACATTAATAAACAAAAAATTTAACAAAATTTTTGTCTTCTTTCTAGAGCATTCGTTGTAATTCTTGGTTTGAGTAGCTTTAGAATTTCTCAAAAATATGCATTTGTAAACTTGATTTATACTTTTGCATGGTAGGAATTCTTGAGTGCTGGTCGTTAGAATCGGATTAGAAGGGAGTATATATACACACACACACATATATATATATATATATATATATATGTGTATATATATATATATATATATATATATATATATATATATATATATATATATATATTATTTGCCTTGTATATAATATATTTTAATGGTATAAATAATAAGGTATAACTCCTAAACTATACTTAGATAGGTAATACTTATCTCTTGTCAAAAACATCTTTATTACATTATTTATTACAATTAAATAGAAATTTTCATAATTATTACATTTATTTCTTAATTTATTTACACATTATTGTTTGTAACACCTAAATATCCCATTTGTAGGCATTCTCAGTCAGTTTTACAATTATTATTGCATAATAAATTATTCATTTGTATATTTAGGTCAGGACTTTAAATTATTTATTTATTTCTTTTATTTAAATCTTTATTTGTAAAAAACATGGTAGTACAGATAAAGTTCCGACATTTGTAAATGAGGATTCATGTTCAGAATGTCAGCATTTAAAAATAAAATAAGCAATGCTAGTCAATTTTTAATACATACAGAACAATGTCAAAAATCATAACTACCAACAAGGTCAAACTAATATCACTTATGGAGAAACAACAAGATACAACAAGAAATTATAAAATGAAAAAAAAATATCTTAATTTTATTATAAATTACATAAGTTAAGCATATTTAGTCCATCTAAAACAATGAGGCTCAAAATGTTTTGAGCTTACACTGCTAAGTTTTGTTGGTTACCTATAATCACTACCAGTAGTGATCATCCAACAGTTACGGATAGCTGATTCCTTAGGAAAGCTGTGAAATAATATATTTAACAGAAATTAATATATTCAATATATAGTACAATTTTATATCAAGATATTTAACAAAAAAAATCAAGTATGTGTATCTGTGCATAAATACAATACCTATAACAATTAATACAATATCAATTGATTTAATTAAATAGCAAGTATATGTAAATGTAATGATAATATTATTCATGCCAAACATTTAAAAAAATTATGTACATATTAAGCTTTAGATATTGTTAATTAATACATTTACAGCCTAACAAATGTCCTCTACAGCTGAAGATAGACCTCCCACACAGTTCGTCTCCAAATAACTACAGTTGCCAATTCTCCTGCCAAGGTAGGCAACTACCACAAAACCTATAACTTTTGACTTTTGATACTAACTAATGGTAACGGTAAGTATATTATCATCAAATTTTTTCTACATCATTAATTGAGAATATTATCTTATGTTGTTGTGTTATTGTGTAGGTACCTTAAGATTAAGACTTATTTATTTATTTATTATTTTATCTATATTTATATTTATTTTTATATTAGCATGACATATTTTTTTTAATAAATAATGTAATTGTTGCTAATGTATAATAGAATTAATGGAATGCCATAAAGTTTTATGAATCTGATATCAAGTAATACATATTTTGTGAAATTAAATATACTTTGCCCAATATTTATGTACTTGAATCCAAAAGTGTTTTCAGGTTGATACTTACATATTATTTGTGACGTCTATGTAACATAGAAAATGATTGAAGAGTTGTAGGGCAATTAGGAGTTTCCTTTAAAGCTAAACATAAAAGTGTATGTATATGTATAAAATTATGTGATTCATATTTATGGACATAACTACTAATCACAATAACAATTATTATTGAACAATGCGAAAACATTATTGTACTCGCTGATATCCCTAAAGTTTCTATAATCCCACCAAATCAAATAGTACACGTTTGTTATGACTTTAAGCCTTCGAATGACTGTTCAAATTAAGGAGCATTACCATGAAGAATTTACAATTTGGGTGTCCAAATATTTGATAAAATACATCACAAAGTACATTAAAAACATGAAATGTTACACTTTATATTCAAAACAATAGATATTAATCAGTACAAGTAGCAAATGTAAGCCCAAAACAAACTTACCGATGAAAGGTAATATTATCAATTTTTCATTGACTGATGCTGTTGCATCCTAAAATGCTACAATTTGCCATCTTTTTCACCTTACCTAATAACTAAGACCCACAAAAAACACTACATTCAATTACCTGTTAGCTTATAGTATCAATATTATTCAAAAGAGCTTGACATCGTTAATGTCAAATAAAGGAGGGAAAACAATCAAAAACGCATTCCTAGAAAAAGACAAGAAATATAGATTTGCTTCTCCCTTACTCTTATGTCTAACTATATACGTGCATTCCTTTCACACGCTGATGACGTCACTGAATGTTTAGTCTATAAGATACTATGTCTATGATTCTTTTAGTTAGTGTTGCCATAACATTAATTGGAATTTTTACATATTACTATAATTGAGATAATGTATTACTCGTATTGTAGGAAGTTCTTTGTAAGAGACTTATTTTCAACCGACTGCCTCGTTGGTCTAGAGGTTGTAGTAGTACGACTGCTGATCATGAGGTTCCGGGTTTGAATCCCGGGTCGGGCCAAAAGAATCAGTAATTGAGTTTTTCCATCAAGAAACTCTCAGTAGCTGCCCGGAGCCAGGAAGCTGGCGGTGTATCACCCCCGTGCCTCGGAAAGCAAGTAAAGCCGTTGGTCCTGCGCCTGATCTCTCTCCGGTCGTGTCGGTTTACTGTCCCATCGGACTATCAGAGTAAGAGAATAAAGAGTGCACCTGTGCTTGCACATACACTATAATACACTATAATCTTTTTCTGCGCCGATGGCTAGACTCCGTTGAGGCTGGCCGCCGTGATCGAATATCGATCTGGAGGACATTATTATTTTCAACCATATCACTTTTATTTTTATTATTATCGATAGTTTAGTTATTACTAATAATAACTTAATATGAAAATATTTTGTGTTTGTGTGTTGTGTTGGTAGTCTTACAAATGTATACGAAAATAGTATGAATATAGTAAATGGCAACACTTAAATAGAGTAAAATGGTTTAAGTCATTTGATATTCCCAAATATGTTTGTTTTTTTCTGTGACTTTAATTAAAATATTTTTTTTTATTTGAAAAATCATAGAAAAATAATAAAAGTCATTTTATATTTAACTTATTTCTAGACGCAATAATTTTTGTCAACTATTTTTCTGCCATTGTTCTTTGTCTAATTATTAATTGTGTTAAATGCATCGTCCTTCAGGTTACGAAACGTGCTTGAGATTCAACGTGGTAGAGCCAAGCTGCAGTTATATGCTTGAGGTTTTGAAGAAAACGTAAGCACATCTCAAATGTCATACATAATCTCTCAAATGCTTCCCAGACGAATTAGATCAGACTATTTGGTCAAAGTTGTACATAGCTGGTCGGACGATTTGTCGTAGGTATTTTGTTACTTATATTTGTTTGTATATATATTGCACGTTAATATTTTTTATGCGATTCTCTTCAAATTTCTTATTGATGATAGAAATGCATGTTGCCTAGGGGCAACTCGGTGCCATATTGTTTAAACCGATTTTTTTTCAATTGCAAGGAATTGTTATTTTTAAACGCGACCTTTGTTTATATTTCTTGATAAAATAAAAATAAACAAGGTCCCATGCCTTCTTACGATAAAGTTAATATTTTCGGAGTTATTAATTTTTAAATGTATCAAAAATCCCAAATTCTAATAATATGTTCACACAGGGTTCTGGACATGGGCTTTTTAACCTTCCAATATAGGTACTAAAACTTTAACTCTTATCACAGAGTAACTAGTACTTACTAGACTTAGCTTCTGCGTCCTGATTGGTTGTAGCAAAATGATTTTTGACATTTCTTTTTTTTATTTGAAATAGCTCTATTAGACAAAGGACATCCCAAATAAGCTTATTTATTAATTACATGCAAAATTTATTTTAAAATATTGAAAATAAAGTAAGGTAAATAAAAATTAAACAATGATGAAATTATTTTTTTTTAATAGTTATTAATTTTTACTTTACAATTTATTAATATATACAATATTAAAAATATAATTTAAAAAAAAACAAATTAATTACTTAATTATTATACAGTCCTCATTTCAACTTAACAATAATTTTGTTTACAAATTTAATAATTTATTAATAGTCTCTTAAGACTTTAACTTGAACCAAATGTGATTGTAATGTTTTTTATGGTTTATTATAGTTGTAGGGGTATAAAATAAGACACACGATTATTTTCCAAAAAAAAAAACTTAACACAAGTAAAACAACATGGTGCACATATGTGTACCTTAGGTTTTAACGTGGGCCAAAGTTTTTATTTGTGTGGTAACTGCCAAAAAATTATTTTTAATACACATAGCTACATATTGCATTTCACGCACATGTTGCGGCAGCGTGGGGTGCACGTCGAATGACGGCATTTTGAAACGGACTTGCTGTCCACAAATCGTGGCAGATGATCCACACTGTCCAGCCTTATTTCAGGTTGTGGTTGGGGTACAACCGGCCGATGTTTTTTTGTAGGTGGTTAATTCTGTAACAAATCACAAGGAATTAATTCAAGCCACTTTTTGAGCATTTTCTCATTGGGGGGAAATTTGTTTAAAATAGCGTCCTGTCACAAACTTGTACAACCTGGTACACAACACTTATAATACATATTGAGAGATATAAAATACAAGTAAATGCAAAGAAAAATGCAAACTAAGTGCGGAAATAAATCAACGTAACCAAACGGACTTTTTTATCAGTAAATCAGTAATGTCACACAGTGACACTATGATTACGGACCAAAAAGCAATATGGCTGCCACAGACTAATCATAGATAAATAAATAAGTAGAGACTAATTAGTAGATTCTACCCGAAATGGCTGCAAGCTGCGACCGATCTCCTAGTTAGTCTGTACTTAGAAGATTCGTTTAGAATCTCCTAGTTAATCTGTGCTAAGAAGGTATGTCGAGAGGGGGGGGGGGTTGTTAACTGTCACATATCATTTTGCTATGACATTTCCTATGTCCAATATTTTCTCTATGAAGATTACTGCCCGTGGCAACAGAACATATAAAGCATTTCTTATGATTTAGGCACAGCTTATTTTTATTTCAATAACTTTGATGTCATGATATTCAAAAAAGTATTTATTGCTAAATTCATCGAAATCGACAGGAGATGTAGTGTAAAGTTTTTTACATTGTAAGTATAGATTTTCATTAAACTGCCACAGGTAAAGAATACGAAAAGTAACAAACATTAATTTCTTGCCATCTAGTGACAATCACAAAAACACACATATATATATTAGGCCCATACTTGGGATTCATTTTCCATCGTAGACGGCAGATGACTCTATAATAAATAATTAATGAAATCAGTAATATAATAAATAATAAATAATAAAAAAGAAAACAGACCTATGACCAGTAAAAATATTCCTTCAACTTGTCTATTTAAACAACTTATTAAAGTCCTAAAGTTATATTTTTATGGGTATTTATATAATAAGCATGATGTATTACCACATTGATTCGATAATAATAATTCTAATAAGTTGTATAAATAGACAAGGTGGAGGAATATTTTTTATGTTATTATTGATTTCATTAATTATTTATTATAGCGTCATCTGCCGATTATGTTGGAAAATAAATCCCAAGTATGGACCCATAATATATGTATGTATTTTTGTGTTTGTCACTAGATGGCTTATTAATAAATGTTTGTTACTTTTCGTATTCTTTACATATTTCAGCATCATTCATCCACGCAAAAACAAAACCCAAAAAATAGAAAATCTATCATCAACATCATCATCATTACAGCCTTTCATAAGTCCACTGCTGAACATAGGCCTCCCCCAAGGAATGCCAAAAAGCACGGTCCTGAGCCACCTGCATCCATCGACTTCCTGCATGTCTTACCAGGTCGTCACTCCATCTCGTGGGGGGTCGTCCTACACTTCGCCTACCGGTACGAGGCTGCCACTCATGAACCTTTCTTCCCCATCGGTTGTCGGTTCTTCGAGCTATATGGCCGTCCCACTGCCACTTCAGCTTACTAATCCGTTGGGCTATGTCGGTTACTCTGGTTCTACTGCGGATATACTCATTTCTAAGTTTATGACGCAGAGAAACCCTGCATAGCCCTCTCGTTGAGCGACCTTGAGCTTTCTCATACGGCCAGCAGTGAAGGACCGCGTCTCAGATCCGTAAGTCATCACTGGCAACACGCACTGGTTGTACAATTTCGTTTTAAGGTCTTGAGGTAAGTCTGACGAGAAGATCTGTCGCAGATTTCCGAACGCTGGCCAGCCGAGTTAATTCCGTCGATTGACCTCTCGGTCGAAGTTGGACTTACCTAGTCGGACTATTTGTCAACAACTACCGGCATAGGTGTGACATGGACATTAAACATGATCTTTGTTTTGTCCATGTTCATCCTAAGACCTATTCGTTAGGAGACACTATTGAGGTCATTGAGCATGGTGCTTACGTCCTCCAGCGATTCTGCCATAAGGACTATATCGTCGGCAAATCGAAAGTGAGTGATGTACTTAATACCGTATCCTTTCCAGTCCAGAAGCTTGAAAACGTCTTACAACTCTCTGCAGTTGGATAGGTTTCGTACTCTGGTTCTGTACTCGGATAGCCATCGTAGCTCTACTGTACAAACACTTCAGCACTTCGATATACCGACAGTCTACTTGGCACCGCTGAAGGAACTGCAGCACCGCCCAAATTTCGACGGAATCAAAGGCTTTCTCATAGTCCACATACGCCAGACATAGTGGCAAATTGTACTCTTCGGACTTTCTGTCTGTAGTTCTTCAAGAGAGCGTTGTCACCTTTCTTGAAGAACCTATACGTATAATAAATCAGTGTACCTGACACTTCATTCATTCACTGCAAATGTAACTTTGTAATCCTATATATTTTTGTTTGGGATTACCAAGTTAATTATGCAGTTGATTTATATAAAAAACTGGACAAAAATTGCAAAATATTTTAGTTCTTCCTTAATTACACTAAACACTAATTATTGTATTCTAAATTTGAAGCTTCTATGTGTGCTAGAAGTGCCTTAGAATTTTGATGATCGGTCAGTCAGTGAGTGACAAAATTAAGAAGTTTTGAGTAGTTATAATTCTTAAATTACTGGTTGAAATTGAACTAAATTTGAAATATACCGTGTTTATGCAATGCCTGCTTGGTTACTAAAAATTCAGGCTTATATTTTTATCCACAACGAAGTTATAGGGGGTCGAAAATTGCTTGAACAACTTCGAGAAAAGGATGGTACGGCCATGCCGCTTTTTTGCTCGACTGGGCGGGGGCCCTGAAGTGCCCCCAGAACCTATTATTCAGAGCGTTTTTGTTACGTTTGTGGTGAACTTACTATATCTAAGAAAGAATATCCCATAACGGAATCACTCAAAGAAGCATATTTTTATTTTTTAAAATATCGAATTCTCACCAGGCGCGGACCGAAGGGGAAGGTAACAGGGACATGACCTTCTAAATCTTCTAAAATTTACTGACAGGCTCTTCGCGATAATTATCAAGCAAATTACGAGAAATATATTCGGAGGAGTGTTTATATTCCACTGATAGATAGCATAATGATTGACCTACAAGATCGACTTTCTGAGTATACGATGAACCTGTTTGGATTAGGCATTTTTAAGCCAAAATCTGAATATACAGAAGAAGATCTTCTTAGTGTGAAGAAAGTATCAGAATGTTATTTCTATTTCTTGAGCGTTACTGCTGCCACTCTCGTGACATATTACAGCTATGGATTTCAAAGTGGAAACGGTAGCTCAAAGAAAATACTGATACAAAATTTCCTAAGTGTGTGATTTCTACAACCGAAGTTTGCAACGATGATCTCTACCTAAATACATATAAAAATTTTGCTGAAATTTCTGTCAACATCAGATAGATCATTTTCTACACTAAGGCGTGTAAAAATTTGGTTGAGAGCAAACATGTTAGAAGAGAAGCTGACAGGTTTAGCTAGTCTAAATATTCATTCAGAGATAGCCTCAGACGTCGCAAATATTATCACCAGAATTTTTTATTTTTATTTTCATATATTGACAGCCTATCAACGCTAACTGCTAAACATAGACCTCTCCGTAGATTGCCACATCCTCTATGGTAATGAGTCATAGATGTACTGCAAGATATATCTTTATATATAAAAATTACATGTCAAGTTGTTTGTCCGCGATGAACTCCTAAACTACTGAACTGATTTCAATGAAATTTCGCACACTCTGTGCAGTTTCGCCCAACTTGAGATATAAGATAGTTTTTATCCTGATAACTGACTCTCAATATTTTTTATTACGAATTTAAGGATTTTTTATATGAGGGGTCGTCGAAAAGGGCAGAACAACGTCTGCCTGGCCAACTAGTATTATATAAAACACACTTTTCAGTCCTTCCCTTTCCGGACTCTAATTTATGGTTGTCAACAGGTAGTAGTTAATTATGTATTTATTTCGCATTTTTAGGGGTTATGCTGTGTTTGTTCACACCTTTCACATACAATGTAAATAACAATGGCAGACTGTGATACATAAAATTAGTTAAGAAGGAATGGTAGCGTCTATGTATCAAAAATATCTTAAAATGTTAAGCGGTAGTCCCTTAATAACTCTGTTAAAGAATTTACCCTGAAAAGGCGTCAAAAAAAAGATATTAAGATTCGAAACTTTTTGTGTTATGTCTTATGTCACTTGGAAAAAGTCATGCGTCCAGTGGTTTTTTGGTGTTAGGTTAATAAATTCTCAACATAATGTACCTTCCTACATAATTGAGAGTTTTTAGATTATTGTATCTCTATTATATATTTGCATACTATAAATGTATATTTCTTGCATGGCTACAGGGTCTTTGTGTCATACAGTGACATTCTCAGAAGGGCTAGAACCCAGAGCCGTAAAGCCAGTAAAAAAACAGTGACATATTCTTTTCGTAGATAGAGAATTGACTAGAAGAAGCGTAGATAGAGGATTGACATGTCTATGATTCTTTTCGTAGATAGAGGATTGACTTATAAGCGTAGATAGAGAATTGACTAGATAAAGCATTCGCGTATGCTTTTGAGATAGAAATAGGCGGGAGGTACTTTCGCTGGGTTACCAGATATTGTTCAATTTCCCCCGTTATGGGTTTATTTATATTCACAGCACTTACATTCATACAAAAAACTTAATTGTTACCATAAAAAAATGTTCTTTTATAATTCAGATGATTAATTCATTTCTCTTGAAAATACATTCTGTGACTAAAAACTACGGGCGGAAACGGCGTAAAAACAGAATCATCATTCTGATTTCGACGGCACTAAGTGAAGACGCTACTAGCACAAAGTGTGATATTGCTGATAAATAACAATATGTAATGTATGTACTTAAATATTAATTAAGAATAAAAATATTAAATAATAAACAAAAATTTCCTCGTGTCGAGTTTTGTTTTTACAAAAAAAAATCAATAATCTTTTAACATACCATTCTATCACAAGTTCAGTGCTGAACACAGACCTTCGAAAGGAAAGGCTTTCAACTCTGGTTTTGTAGTGCAAAACACGGTTATGAGGCTACTCCCGCGATTTCCTGCATGTTTTGCTAAGTTAGTGTCTTGTGTGCGGCTAGTTGTGGCGTACAAGAGAATTTGTACGCAACAACTTGCAATAATACAAGATGGGGATGGGGCAGTAGCACTTTCCCGATGAAAACTTAAAATAATAAATAACTGCGGTACCCAACCAGCACAACGCATATTTTCACGCAGGCGTGGCAACTATGGTAAAAGTCATCCTATGAGGATATCTAGGGAAGGTCTTTTTTAGGTGGGTGGGTAGGTATTTACTTATGGTTAGGTGGCTTAATCATGTTACCTAATGGTTAAGGTGGTAAAATGTTTTAGTTAATATATGTTGTAAAGCATCAACAAGGGTTTGTTTTTGTAATATGTTGGTATATAAAATAAAAACAAATGTTTTATAATATTCTATTTTAATTTACCATGCAGTGTAAGATTATCTGCTACCTCATATCATTCCATGGGTGGTGTATGAGGCGACATAGGGAAACATCAAAGAAGATAAACAGCAGCATTTTCCTGATAACAGCTAAATAAAAAAAACAGTGGTTGACAACCCGCTTTCCAAGCGTTGAAACTATGCCAAATAACTATAATCATGTTTATGTTTAACAGTGGACTTTTGATAGACTGTAAAGATATATATTCTATTCAAATGAAAATATATAGAAATATAAAAAGGAAAAAGAACTAAATTTTGTGTACTTACACAACATTTAGAAATATTAACAACAAGCTGTTCCCCGCGACTTCGACGGGGGGGAGTAATTTTTCGCGGAACTCTAAAATAAAAGCAGCCCAAGTTACTCCTTATAACATCAGCTATCTGCCAGTGTATAAATATTGACATTAATATTTATACGATACTACCTTCTCGGGACTACCCCTCCACTAACACTTAAACTTTATGGTATGGTATTAAAGTTCAAATTGACTTTTAAGTATTATTACGAATCTTTTGTATGGGAATATAGAAAAGTGTTGTTTTTAGACTTTTTCATGCAATATTTTAAATTTTTCTCTCCGTAAGAACCATCTTCGTACTTCAAGGAATATTATAAAAAAGAATTAGCGAAATCGGTTCAGCTGCTCTCGAGATTTGCGCTTAGCAACACATTCAGCTATTCATTTTTATATTATAGATGTTATATTAAGTAAAACAAATGAAAACACAATTATATATTAAATATAATTCAATAAAATTAAAATAAATTAACGATTATTTATTAATTTTTCATCACATTAATAAACACAAAATTAACAAAATTTTGTCTTCTTTCTAGAGCATTCGTTGTTATTCTTGGTTTGAGCAGCTTTAGAATTTCTCAAAAATATGCATTTATAAACTTGATTTATATTTTGCATGGCAGAAATTCTTGGGTGCTGGTTGTTAAAATCGGATTAGAAAGAGGTATATATATTATATGCCTTGTATAAAATATATTATAGTGGTATAAATAATAAGCTACAACTCCTAAACTATACTTAGATAGGTAATACCTATCGCTTGTCAAAACATCTTTATTACATTATTTATGTCAATTAAATGAAAATTATCATAATTACATATTATATTTATTTCTTAATTTATTTACACATTATTGTTTATAACACCGAAATGAAAATATATTGAAATTTAAAAAGGAAAAAGAACTAAATTTTATGTACTTACACCATATTTAGAAATATTAACAATGTTACATTAAATAAAACATGAAAACACAATTATATATTAAATATAATTCAATAACATTAAAATAAACATATGATTATTTATTAATTTTACATCACATTAATAAACAAATTTAACAAAATTTTTGTCTTCGTTCTAGAGTATTCGTTGTAATTCTTGGTTTGAGTAGCTTTAGAATTTCTCAAAAATATGCATTTTTTAAACTTGATTTATACTTTTGCATGGCAGAAATTCTTGGGTGCTGGTTGTCAGAATCAGATTATTTATATATATATATATATATATATATATATATATATATATATATGTGTGTGTGTTATAAACAATAATGTGTAAATAAATTAAGAAATAAATGTAATAATTATGATCATATATATATATATATAAGGTACAACTCCTAAACTATACTTCGATAGGTAATACTATCTCTTGTCAAAAACATCTTTATTACATTATTTATGACAATTAAATAGAAATTATCATATTTATTTCTTAATTTATTTACACATTATTGTTTATAACACCTTTATAAAAGGGATTAAGGGTGGACTAAATGTCCCATTGGTAGGCATTCCCAGTCACTTTTACAATTATTATTGCATAATAAATTATTCATTTGTATATTTAGGTCAGGATTTCAAATTATTTATTAATTTCTTTATTTAAATCCTTATTTGCATAAAACATGGTAGTACAGATAAAGTTCCAACATTTGTAAATGAGGATTCATGTTTAATCAATCCATCTATAAGTAAATATTTTGTCATTGTCATGCAACCAAATTATTACAACTCATAATAATACAGAATGTCAGCATTTGAAAACAAAATAAGCAATGCTAGTCAATTTTTAATACATACAGAACAATGTCAAAAATCATAACAACTAATAACGTGAAACTTATATCACTTATGGAGAAACAACAAGATACAACAAGAAATTATAACATTTAAAAAAATATCTTAATTATATTATAAATTACATAAGTTAAGTATATTTAGTCCACCTAAAAAAATGAGGCTCATAATGTTTTGAGCATATACTGCTAAGTTTTGTTGGTTACCTATAATTACTACCAGTAACGATTATCCAACAGTTACGGATAGCTGATTCCTTAGAAAAGCTGTGAAATAATATATTTAAAAGAAATTAATATATAAAATATATAGTACACTTTTATATCAAGGCATTTAACAAAAAAAAATCAAGTATGGGTATCTGTGCATAAATACAATACCTATAACAATTAATACAATATCAATTGATTTAAATAAATAGCAAGTATATGTAAATGTAATGATACAATTACTCATACCAAATATTTAAAAAAATTATGTACATATTAAGCTTTAGATATTGTTAATTAATACATTTACAGCCTAACATAGTTATGTCCTCCACAGCTGGACATAGACCTCCCACACGTTTGTCTCCAAATAACTGCAGTTGCCAATTCTCCAAGCTAGGCAACTATCACAAAACCTATAACTTTTGACTTTTGATACTGACTAATGGTAACGGTGAGTATATTATAATCAATTTTTTTCTACATCATTAATTGAGAATATTATCTTATGTTGTTGTGTTATTGTGTACCTTATGATTAAAACTTATCTATTTATTTATTATTTTATCTATGTTTATATTTATTTTTATATTAGTATGACATATTTATTTATTTTTTAATAAATATTGTAATGTAATTGTTGCTAATGTATAATAGAATTAATGGAATGCAATAAAGTTTTGTTCATCTGATTTCAGGCAATACATATTTTGTGAAATTAAATATACTTTGCCCAATGTTTATGTACTTGAATCCAAACATGTTTTCAGGTTGATACTTACATATTATTTGTGACGTCTATGTAATATGGAAAATGATTGAAGAGTTGTAGGGCAATAAGGAATTTCCTTTAAAGCTGAACATAAAAGTGTATGTATATGTATAACATTATGTGATTCATATTTATGGACATAACTACTAATCACAATAACAATTATTATTGAACAATACGAAAACATTATTGTACTCGCTGATATCCCTAACGTTTCTATAATCCTACCAAATCAAAAATTACACGTTTGTTATGACTTTAAGCTTTCGAATGACCGTTCAAATTAAGGAGCATTATCATGAAGAATTTACAATTTGGGAGTCCAAATATTTGACAAAATACATCACAAATTTCATTTAACACATGAAATGTTACACTTTATATTCAGAACTATAGATATTAATCAGTACAAGTAGCAAATGTAAGCCCAAAACAAACTTACCGATGAAAGGTAATATTATCAATTTTTCGTTGATTGATGCTGTTGCATCCTAAAATGCTACAACTTACCATCCTTTTCACCTTACCTAATAACTAAGACACACAAAAAACACTAAATTCAATTACGTGTTTACTTATAATATCAATATTATTCAAAAGAGCTTGACATCGTTAATGTCAAATAAAGGAGGGAAAACAATCAAAAACGCATACCTAGAAAAAGACAAGAAATATAAATTTGCTTCTCCTTTACTCTTATGTCTAACTATATACGTGCATTCCTTTCACACGGTGATAACGTCACTGAATGTTTAGTCTATAAGATACTATGTCTATGCTTATAAGATACTATGTCTATGATTCTTTTAGTTAGTGTTGCCATCACATTAATTGGAATTTTTTACATATTACTATAATTGAGATAATGTATTACACGTATTGTAGGAAGTTCTTTGTAAGAGACTTATTTTCAACCGACTGCCTCGTTGGTCTAGTGGTTGTAGTAGTATGACTGCTGATCATGAGGTTCCGGGTTTGAATCCCGGGTAAGGCCAAAAGAATCAGTAATTGAGTTTTTCCATCAAGAAACTCTCAGTAGCTGCCCGGAGCCAGGAAGCTGGCGGTGTATCACCCCCGTGCCTCGGAAAGCAAGTAAAGCCGTTGGTCCTGCGCCTGATCTCTCTCCGGTCGTGTCTGTTTACTGTCCCATCGGACTATCAGAGTAAGAGAATAAAGAGTGCACCTGTGCTTGCACATACACTATAATACACTATAATACACTATAATCTTTTTCTATGGCTAGTCTCCGTTGAGGCTGGCCGCCGTGATCGAATTTCGATCTGGAGGACATTATTATTTTCAACCATATCACTTTTATTTTTATTATTATTGATAGTTTAGTTATTACTAATAATAACTTAATATGAAAATATTTTGTGTATGTGTGTTGTGTTGGTCAAATGTATACGAAAATAGTATGAATATAGTAAATGGCAATACTTAAATAGAGTAAAATGGTTTAAGTCATTTGATATTCCCAAATATGATTGTTTTTTTCTGTGACTTTAATTAAAATATTTTTTTTTGAAAAATCATAGAAAAATAATAAAACTCATTTTATATTTAACTTATTTCTAGACGCAATAATTTTTGTCAACTATTTTTCTGCCATTGTTCTTTGTCTAATTATTAATTGTGTTAAATGCATCGTCCTTCAGGTTACGAAACGTGCTTGAGATTCAACGTGGTAGAGCCAAGCTGCAGTTATATGCTTAAGGTTTTGAAGAAAACGTAAGCACATCTTAAATGTCATACATAATCTCCCAAATGCTTCCCAGACGAATTAGATCAGACTATTTGGTCAAAGTTGGACACAGCTGGTCGGACGATTTGTCGTAGGTATTTTGTTACTTATATTTGTTTGTATACTATTGCACGTTAATATTTTTTATGCGATTCTCTTCAAATTTCTTATTGATGATAGAAATGCATGTTGCCTAGGGGCAACTCGGTGCCATATTGTTTAAACCGATTTCTTTTCAATTGCAAGGAATTGTTATTTTTAAACGCGACCTTTGTTTATATTTCCTGATAAAATAAAAATAAACAAGGTCGCATGCCTTCTTACGATAAAGTTAATATTTTCGGAGTTATTAATTTTTAAATGTATCAAAAATCCCAAATTCTAATAATATGTTCACACAGGGTTCTGGACATGGGCTTTTTAACCTTCCAATATAGGTACTAAAACTTTAGCTCTTATCACAGACTAACTAGTACTTACTAGACTTAGCTTCTGCATCCTGATTGGTTGTAGCAAAATGATTTTTGACATTTCTTTTTTTTTATTTGAAATAGCTCTATTAGACAAAGGACGTCCCAAATAAGCTTATTTATTAATTACATGCAAATTTATTTTAAAATATTGAAAATAAAGTAAGGTAAATAAAAATTAAACAATGATGAAATTAATTTTTTTATTAGTTATTAATTTTTACTTTACAATTTATTAATATATACAATATTAAAAATATAATTTAAAAAAAAATTAATTACTTAATTATTATACAGTCCATGCAATATGTAGCTATGTGTATTAAAATTATTTTTAATACACATAGCTACATATTGCATTTCACGCACATGTTGCGGCAGCGTGGGGTGCACGTCGAATGACGGCATTTTGAAACGGACTTGCTGTCCACAAATCGTGGCAGATGATCCACACTGTCCAGCCTTATTTCAGGTTGTGGTTGGTGGTTAATTCTGTAACAAATCACAAGGAATTAATTCAAGCCACTTTTTGAGCAATTTCTCATTGGGGGAAAATTTGTTTAAAATAGCGTCCTGTCACAAACTTGTACAACCTGGTACACAACACTTATAATACATATTGAGAGATATAAAATACAAGTAAATGCAAAGAAAAATGCAAACTAAGGGCGGAAATAAATCAACGTAACCAAACGGAATTTTTTATCAGTAAATCAGTAATGTCACACAGTGACACTATGATTACGGACCAAAAAGCAATATGGCTGCCACAGACTAATCATAGATAAATAAATATGTAGAGACTCATTAGTAGATTCTACCCGAAATGGCTGCGAGCTGCGATCGATCTCCTAGTTAGTCTGTACTTAGAAGATTCGTTTAGAATCTACTAGTTAATCTGTGCTTAGAAGGTATGTCGAGAGGGTGGGGGGTTGTTAACTGTCACATATCATTTTGCTATGACATTTCCTATGTACAACTTTTTCTCTATGAAGATTACTGCCCGTGGCAACAGAACATGTAAAGCATTTCTTATGATTTAGGCACAGCTTATTTTTTATTTCAATAACTTTGATGTCATGATATTCAAAAAAGTATTTATTGCTAAATTCATCGAAATCGACAGGAGATGTAGTGTAAAGTTTTTTTCATTGTAAGTATAGATTTTCATTAAGCTGCCACAGGTAAAGAATACGAAAAGTAACAAACATTTATTTCTGTGCCATCTAGTGACAATCACAAAAACACACATATATATATTAGGCCCATACTTGGGATTCATTTTCAATCGTAGACGGCAGATGACTCTATAATAAATAATTAATGAAATCAGTAATAACAGACCTATGACCAGTAAAAATATTCCTTCAACTTGTCTATTTAAACAACTTATTAGACTTTTATTAACGATTTAATGTGTCAATATATAATGCGTTTTATATATATCCTTAAAAATGTAACCTTATGTATTCGACACGGATGTTCAAGAGGCTATTAGTTGATAGATGTCGTTAAGCATAATTTATTTAGAATTTTCAAAAATCTACTAGATGGCACTAGTTTTATGATACGTTGCATATTATATTAACTTTATTACTTTATCTCATTATTACGTTACAACATTGATTTATATGTTATACAAGATAAGTAATTGCCGCGTCAAAGCGTTGCCACTTCGCATATGGCCACAGCTATATGCCCAGGCAACATCAGTTCAATGTTCAATGCGACGCCGACCGAGTTCAGCCGAACGATTGACGACAAAAAAATAGGTAAATGCGTAGTGAAAGAATACGATTCAAGGTCACAAAAACATAATTAATCAAGCGGAATCACTTTCCACACGTAAGTTTTAGTTTATGTTTTCATATGATTCAAATTATGTATAAATAATTACGAATAAATTAAAAGTTATCAAAATACAAAAATTATCATATAAGTCGAAACCACCAGTTATAGTGAAAAATCCACTAAGTTGGCAACATTAGACAACACTGAGTATCAGCACGCGCCGAACGTGCTGCGTTATATGACGTCATCAGCATTCGTCCTTCGATATCGTCTACATATACCTACCGCATTTTATAAAATTCGGCGCGTACGGTGCGGCTGTAATGTGCGAGGTTTCATATGATTTTATACAACGAATTCTAAAATTCCGCGCGTACGGCACGTACGGCGCGTGCGGCGCGGACAAATGTGCGTTCAGCTTAACTCAATGTCCAGCCCGGTTAGCCTATGGGGAAAAAATAAAAAAAATCACGAAATTTTTTGTACAAATGGAGACAATCTTTCTGAAAAACTTTAAATCAATGTGTTAAATAAGTATATCTATGTCATTATTACAGCCTTTCATAAGTCCACTGCTGAACATAGGCCTCCCCCAAGGAATGCCGCAAACGATGCTGCCACACTCGGTCCTCAGCTTTGACAGTTGGCTCTTTCTGGCAGACAGATCTCTGGCAAAGACTTTGGAGCCTTGGTTCCGCTCGATCGCTTCTTCAATACAAGCTGTATTGAAGTTGCGTAAGTCCCGCCGCATGCATTTGGAGATCTGTCTTTTCAGTTGCCTGTATGCTGTCAAATCTGTTGAAGAATGTAGCTTCATCTCCCGTCTAAAAGCCATAAGATTATGAGTGTGATCGGAGAGTTTTTGTGTTCTTCTGCGGCGGGTCTTGCAGAACTTAGCTCCGACCGCATGGACAGTTTCCACGAGCTTGTCCTTCATATCGTCCACTTTATTGCAGTTTTCTAGGCACTGAAAACGGTTTTGTAACTCGAGCTGAAAGGTTTTAGGAGTTTGGAACAGAGCACGAGGGGGACGGAGCGTTGACTTCATTAGACGAGACCTCTCTAACTTAACGTTTAGTTTCAGTGTGCCTCTAACCATTCGGTGATCGCTACCAGTTTTACCCTCGCGATCACGGAGACTTCGCTAAAACAGTTGTCATCTGGTCGTCATAATGAAGTCAATCTCATTTTTTGTCGAACCGTCGGGGCTCGACCAGGTCCATTTCCTGTGGGGCCGCCTCTGGAAGAAAGAGTTCATCATAAAGAGTCCCTCTTTCTCCTTGAATTCGGCCAGCTGCTGGCCCCTTGGGTTTCGTTGCCCTATTCCAAATTTCCCTACTTTCAGCTCACCGTTCTCTCTTCAAGTCTCCCATTAACACCGTATATTGGGTTTTGGAGGAATGCATGGCTCTAGAGATATCCTCATACATTTCCTCCACCTCCTCATTGGGGTGTGCCGAGGTTGGTGCGTAAACCTGTATGACCTTCAGCGAATACCGTTTGGTGATTCTGAGTATAAGGTACGCAACCCTTGTCGACACACTCTTGATCTTTACAACGTTGTTAACGAGAGGCTTGTGGACGATAAATCCGACACCTCCTTGGGACAGATGGTCGCCCTCTCGGTGATAGAGTAAGTTGCCGGATTCGAGGATTGCCGTGTCCTCCCCCTCTCTTCGGACTTCGGATAATCCTATAATATGCCAGCGTAACTTGTCTATCTCTTCTTCCAGCTCCACGATCTTCTCGTCAGTCCTCAGGGTGCGTGCGTTGTACGTTGCCAGGTCGAGTCGTCTAAGGTGGCAACCGAACCTCCACCGGAGATTCTTAGCACCCCCTGCCCCGCCGTTACCGTGGTCGCCACCGTAGCTAGGAATATCGGAGCCGCCGGGGACTGCGGGCCGTCTCTTTGTTACTCTCTTCATAGGGGGGTATTTGCCATAGTTGCCACGCTTGGCGAGCGGGTTGGCAACCGCCAGTTTTTTTTATTGTAATTTCGGCTACTATCAGGAAGATGCTGCTGCCCATCTCCTGCCTGTTTCCCTTTGTCGTCTTTTACGACACCCACGGGAAGATATGGGGTAGTGGATATTCTTGACCGCCACTACACGGCTCTTCTCGCGGCTATATATGTACCAAGTTTTAAATCCAGAGCCAATTTATTTTATTTTTATTACATTGTACAGTAATAATGCGATAAATTAATAACATTAATGTAATTTGCAACGTGTCCTTCAACTAGTGCCATCTAGTAGATCTTTGAAAATTCTAGATAAACTATGCTTATCGACATCTATGGGTAACCATTCAACTAATAGCCTCTTGAACATCCGTGTCCTACGTCCTAAAGTTATATTTTATGGGTATTTATATAATACGCATGATGTATTACCACTTTGATTCGATAATAATAATTCTAATAAGTTGTATAAATAGACAAGGTGGAGGAATATTTTTTATGTTATTATTGATTTCATTAATTATTTATTATAGCGTCATCTGCCGATTATGTTGGAAAATAAATCCCAAGTATGGACCCATAATATATATATATATATATATGTGTATTTTGTGTTTGTCACTAGATGGCTTGTTAATAAATGTTTGTTACTTTTCGTATTCTTTACATATTTCAGCATCATTCATCTACGCAAAAACAAAACCCAAAAAATAGAAAATCTATCATCAACATCATCATCATTACAGCCTTTCATAAGTCCACTGCTGAACATAGGCCTCCCCCAAGGAATGCCACAAAGCACGGTCCTGAGCCACCAGCATCCATCGGCTTCCTGCATGTCTTACCAGGTCGTCACTCCATCTCGTGGGGGGTCGTCCTACACTTCGCCTACCGGTACGAGGCTGCCACTCATGAACCTTTCTTCCCCATCGGTTGTCGGTTCTTCGAGCTATATGGACGTTCCACTGCCACTTCAGCTTACTAATCCGTTGGGCTATGTCGGTTACTCTGGTTCTACTGCGGATATACTCATTTCTAAGTTTATGACGCAGAGAAACCCTGCATAGCCGTCTCCATAGCTCATTGAGCGACCTTGAGCTTCCTCATACGGCCAGCAGTGAAGGACCACGTCTCAGATCCGTAAGTCATCACTGGCAACACGCACTGGTTGTACAATTTCGTTTTAAGGTCTTGAGGTAAGTCTGACGAGAAGATCTGTCGCAGATTTCCAAACGCTGGCCAGCCGAGTTAATTCCGTCGATTGACCTCTCGGTCGAAGTTGGACTTACCTAGTCGGACTATTTGTCAACAACTACCGGCATAGGTGTGACATGGACATTAAACATGATGTTTGTTTGGTCCATGTTCATCCTAAGACCTATTCGTTGGGAGACACTATTGAGGTCATTGAGCATGGTGCTTACGTCCTCCAGCGATTCTGCTATAAGGACTATATCGTCGGCAAATCGAAGGTGAGTGATGTACTTAATACCGTATCCTTTCCAGTCCAGAAGCTTGAAAACGTCTTACAACTCTCTGCAGTTGGATAGGTTTCGTACTCTGGTTCTGTACTCGGATAGCCATCGTAGCTCTACTGTACAAACACTTCAGCACTTCGATATACCGATAGTCTACTTGGCACCGCTGAAGGAACTGCAGCACCGCCCAAATTTCGACGGAATCAAAGGCTTTCTCATAGTCCACATACGCCAGACATAGTGGCAAATTGTACTCTTCGGACTTTCTGTCTGTAGTTCTTCAAGAGAGCGTTGTCACCTTTCTTGAAGAACCTATACGTATAATAAATCAGTGTACCTGACACTGATTTATTCACTGCAAATGTAACTTTGTAATCCTATATATTTTTGTTTGGGATTACCAAGTTAATAATGCAGTTGATTTATGTAAAAAACTGGACAAAAATTGCAAAATATTTTAGTTCCTCCTTAATTACACTAAACACTTATTATTGTACTAGCTTTTTACCCGCGGCTTCGCTCGCGTGGTCTTCTTTTTTAGAAACATCATTTAATGTATTCCACGCCAAATTTAGTAAAGTTCGATCACTTTTAGAGTCAAGTCGGTGTCTGTGTATCTATGTCAGTTTTTCAAAGAATTTTTTGAACTCCCAAAGACTATTGGACCTAGATGATTGAGGGACACGTGCAGAAATAAGTTTATCAGAATTGCATTAGAAAGAAAGAAAGAAAGGCTTATTCTCCAAAATGACGCCATCACAGATAACATAAAAAAGAAACACATAATTTACAAATAATATTGGCTATACAATACAAATTACAATATACTACATATTACAAACTATACAATACCAATACTCATATGTGTCAAGGCGTCATCTGGGAACAGGAGCACACTCAGCATAATGCCATGAATTATTTTTTTTCTCCATGGCGCTGATTTTCAGTGTGTCCAACCAGTGACTTACCGAAATCAGTGCTATACGTATACTCATGACCGAATTATGCACAACAAGGGGGAAAGAAACAGTAACTATCTTAAGTGAGAGGGAGAGAGTAGAGTTCAAGGTCGAATGCCACTTCGACACAGCACGTCCCGTTTATGTTGCTTTCAGACGCTCTTAGAAGGGCTATACGAACACTCAAAAGGGGAGATTATTAAAATACTATAATGGGCTATATACTACAAAAGGGAAATTATTAAAATACTATAAAGTGCTATATAATAAAATGACCAGATAATTAGTAAAAAAAAAATGTAATTATTGAAGAATATAAAAGTATATAAGAAGACAAACGCCGCATTCAAAAGGACGATTTTAATGCTCCGTTGTTATTTACATTGACATTAATATCATATGTCTATAAATATCTACAATTTTTTTTTATTGGACCTGTCTTCCGATGAATCTATCCATAAGAAAGATAAATAGTCTTGGAATCCAAATTTACTATTATTATATACTCTTTACATTCATTCATAAATTTTTTTATCAAAATAATGATGAATTCATGGTCTTTTATGCGATATTTGATTTATATCATTGCTTCCATTTAATATTGATTGGCACCATAAAATAGATTCTGTTAATACACCGTAAAATAGATATGTTCTAGTAAACTTCATAATTTCATAAATGCAGTTCTGATAATGATGAATATTACACATATAATAAAACAAATTGTAATAAATCACGTTACATTTTAACTTCTATTTAAGCGGGTTGTACAAAACACATCATTGGAAGAAAGTTCCATAAAAATTTGCGTAAAACAACGTATTGCTGATGTGAAGCACCGACGCTCTGAGAAGTCTGAAAGTATGTCAACATCTTGAGTATCGTCCCAACCATTATAATAACAGATCTGATAGACAACAAATAAACCCCCGCCCCCCTTTCCATGGGTTCTGTATAGTGCCCGAAACGTCATCAATTATAAAAGTTAAAATTAAACGCGATAAAATCCTTATGATTACTTTCATTACAAATGAAGTTCTATTCGCAGTGAACGTAGGTAGAACTACACTCATGATCGAAAGCAGAAAAATATTCGCCTTGTTGTGGCGGCGAAAGAGAATCCGCCACCTCATATCGCTCCGTGTGTGTCCTAAGAGGCAATAGAGGAAAACAAACAGGAGATGGGCAACATCATGTTCCTGACAACAGTTCAAAATAATAAATGTTGCGGATGTCAACCTGCCTGCCAAGCGTGGCAACTATAGCAAATATCCAGCCTATTTGACAAGTTATGGGAGAGACCTATGTTCAGTTCAGTGGGCTTTTGATAGGTTGTAATGATAACGGTGATGAGTTCTATTCTTTCGAATCTTTGCTACCGTTAATATTTACGGTAGTGTGAAAACAAAAACGTAACATCTCCGAAAATATGAATGAAAAAAAGATGCCAATGCTGGATCACCTCAGCTGGGGAACTTCTCAGATATTCAGGTTTTCTTTCACCGCCGAGAACGTGGTAAATCAACACTTCAAATTGCATTTAACATATATGTAAAAAGATATAATAATGCTTATTTACTATGAAACGGACCGAAGGGGAAGGTCACAGGGGACATGACCTTCTAAATCTTCTAAAATTTACTGACAGGCTCTTCGCGATAATTATCAAGCAAATTACGAGAAATGTATTCGGAGGAGTGTTTATATTCCACTGATAGATAGCATAATGATTGACCTACAAGATCGACTTTCTGAGTATACGATGAACCTGTTTGGATTAGGCATTTTTAAGCCAAAATCTGAATATACAGAAGAAGATCTTCTTAGTGTGAAGAAAGTATCAGAATGTTATTTCCATTTCTTGAGCGTTACTGCTGCCACTCTCGTGACATATTACAGCTATGGATTTCAAAGTGGAAACGGTAGCTCAAAGAAAATACTGATACAAAATTTCCTAAGTGAGTGGTTTCTACAACCGAAGTTTGCAACGATGATCTCTATCTAAATACATATAAAGATTTTTCTGAAATTTCTGTCAACATCAGATAGATCATTTTCTACACTAAGGCGTGTAAAAATTTGTTTGAGAGCAAACATGTTAGCAGAGAAGCTGACAAGTTTAGCTAGTCTAAATATTCATTCAGAGATAGCCTCAGATTAGTAAAAATTACGTGTCAAGTTGTTTGTCCGCGATGAACTCCTAAACTACTGAACTGATTTCAATGAAATTTCGCAAACTCTGTGCAGTTTCGCCCAACTTGAGATATAAGATAGTTTTTATCCTGATAACTGACTCTCAATATTTTTTAATTACGAATTTAAGGATTTTTTATATGAGGGGTCGTCGAAAAGGCCTGGCCAACTAGTATTATATAAAACACACTTTTCAGTCCTTCCCTTTCCGGACTCTAATTTATGGTTGTCAACAGGTAATAGTTAATTATGTATTTATTTCGCATTTTTAGGGGTTATGCTGTGTTTGTTCACACCTTTCACATACAAGGTAAATAACAATGGCAGACTGTGATACATAAAATTAGTTAAGAAGGAATGGTAGCGTCTATGTATCAAAAATATCTTAAAATGTTAAGCGGTAGTCCCTTAATAACTCTGTTAAAGAATTTGCCCTGAAAAGGCGTCAAAAAAAAGATATTAAGATTCGAAACTTTTTGTGTTATGTCTTATGTCACTTGGAAAAAGTCATGCGTCCAGTGGTTTTTTGGTGTTAGGTTAATAAATTCTCAACAAAATGTACCTTCCTACATAATTGAGAGTTTTTAGATTATTGTATCTCTATTATATATTTGCATACTATAAATGTATATTTCTTGCATGGCTACAGGGTCTTTGTGTCATACAGTGACATTCTCAGAAGAGCTAGAACCCAGAGCCGTAAAGCCAGTAAAAAAACAGTGACATATTCTTTTCGTAGATAGAGAATTGACTATAGAAGAAGCGTAGATAGAGGATTGACATGTCTATGATTCTTTTCGTAGATAGAGGATTGACTTATAAGATACTATGTCTATGATTCTTTTAGTTAGTGTTGCCATCACATTAATTGGAATTTTTTACATATTACTATAATTGAGATAATGTATTACACGTATTGTAGGAAGTTCTTTGTAAGAGACTTATTTTCAACCGACTGCCTCGTTGGTCTAGTGGTTGTAGTAGTATGACTGCTGATCATGAGGTTCCGAGTTTGAATCCCGGGTAAGGCCAAAAGAATCAGTAATTGAGTTTTTCCATCAATAAACTCTCAGTAGCTGCCCGGAGCCAGGAAGCTGGCGGTGTATCACCCCCGTGCCTCGGAAAGCAAGTAAAGCCGTTGGTCCTGCGCCTGATCTCTCTCCGGTCGTGTCTGTTTACTGTCCCATCGGACTATCAGAGTAAGAGAATAAAGAGTGCACCTGTGCTTGCACATACACTATAATCTTTTTCTATGGCTAGTCTCCGTTGAGGCTGGCCGCCGTGATCGAAATTCGATCTGGAGGACATTATTATTTTCAACCATATCACTTTTATTTTTATTATTATTGATAGTTTAGTTATTACTAATAATAACTTAATATGAAAATATTTTGTGTGTGTGTGTTGTGTTGGTAGTCTTACAAATGTATACGAAAATAGTATGAATATAGTAAATGGCAATACTTAAATAGAGTAAAATGGTTTAAGTCATTTGATATTCCCAAATATGATTGTTTTTTTCTGTGACTTTAATTAAAATATATTTTTTTTGAAAAATCATAGAAAAATAATAAAACTCATTTTATATTTAACTTATTTCTAGACGCAATAATTTTTGTCAACTATTTTTCTGCCATTGTTCTTTGTCTAATTATTAATTGTGTTAAATGCATCGTCCTTCAGGTTACGAAACGTGCTTGAGATTCAACGTGGTAGAGCCAAGCTGCAGTTATATGCTTAAGGTTTTGAAGAAAACGTAAGCACATCTTAAATGTCAAACATAATCTCTCAAATGCTTCCCAGACGAATTAGATCAGACTATTTGGTCAAAGTTGGACATAGCTGGTCGGACGATTTGTCGTAGGTATTTTGTTACTTATATTTGTTTGTATACTATTGCACGTTAATATTTTTTATGCGATTCTCTTCAAATTTCTTATTGATGATAGAAATGCATGTTGCCTAGGGGCAACTCGGTGCCATATTGTTTAAACCGATTTCTTTTCAATTGCAAGGAATTGTTATTTTTAAACGCGACCTTTGTTTATATTTCCTGATAAAATAAAAATAAACAAGGTCGCATGCCTTCTTACGATAAAGTTAATATTTTCGGAGTTATTAATTTTTAAATGTATCAAAAATCCCAAATTCTAATAATATGTTCACACAGGGTTCTGGACATGGGCTTTTTAACCTTCCAATATAGGTACTAAAACTTTAGCTCTTATCACAGACTAACTAGTACTTACTAGACTTAGCTTCTGCATCCTGATTGGTTGTAGCAAAATGATTTTTGACATTTCTTTTTTTTTATTTGAAATAGCTCTATTAGACAAAGGACGTCCCAAATAAGCTTATTTATTAATTACATGCAAAATTTATTTTAAAATATTGAAAATAAAGTAAGGTAAATAAAAATTAAACAATGATGAAATTAATTTTTTTATTAGTTATTAATTTTTACTTTACAATTTATTAATATATACAATATTAAAAATATAATTAAAAAAAACAAATTAATTACTTAATTATTATACAGTCCTCATTTCAACTTAACAATAATTTTGTTTACAAATTTAATAATTTATTAATATTCTCTTAAGACTTTAACTTGAACCAAATGTGATTGTAATGTTTTTTATGGTTTATTATAGTTGTAGGGGTATAAAATAAGACACACGATTGTTTTCCAAAAAAAAAAAAACTTAACACAAGTAAAACAACATGGTGCACATATGTGTACCTTAGGTTTTAACGTGGGCCAAAGTTTTTATTTGTGTGGTAACTGCCAAAAAATTATTTTTAATACACATAGCTACATATTGCATTTCACGCACATGTTGCGCCAGCGTGGGGTGCACGTAGAATGACGGCATTTTGAAACGGACTTGCTGTCCACAAATCGTGGCAGATGATCCACACTGTCCAGCCTTATTTCAGGTTGTGGTTGGTGGTTAATTCTGTAACAAATCACAAGGAATTAATTCAAGCCACTTTTTGAGCATTTTCTCATTGGGGGGAAATTTGTTTAAAATAGCGTCCTGTCACGAACTTGTACAACCTGGTACACAACACTTATAATACATATTGAGAGATATAAAATACAAGTAAATTCAAAGAAAAATGCAAACTAAGGGCGGAAATAAATCAACGTAACCAAACGGAATTTTTTATCAGTAAATCAGTAATGTCACACAGTGACACTATGATTACGGACCAAAAAGCAATATGGCCGCCACAGACTAATCATAGATAAATAAATATGTAGAGACTCATTAGTAGATTCTACCCGAAATGGCTGCGAGCTGCGATCGATCTCCTAGTTAGTCTGTACTTAGAAGATTCGTTTAGAATCTACTAGTTAATCTGTGCTTAGAAGGTATGTCGAGAGGGTGGGGGGTTGTTAACTGTCACATATCATTTTGCTATGACATTTCCTATGTCCAACTTTTTCTCTATGAAGATTACTGCCCGTGGCAACAGAACATGTAAAGCATTTCTTATGATTTAGGCACAGCTTATTTTTTATTTCAATAACTTTGATGTCATGATATTCAAAAAAGTATTTATTGCTAAATTCATCGAAATCGACAGGAGATGTAGTGTAAAGTTTTTTTCATTGTAAGTATAGATTTTCATTAGCTGCCACAGGTAAAGAATACGAAAAGTAACAAACATTTATTTCTGTGCCATCTAGTGACAATCACAAAAACACACATATATATATTAGGCCCATACTTGGGATTCATTTTCAATCGTAGACGGCAGATGACTCTATAATAAATAATTAATGAAATCAGTAATAACAGACCTATGACCAGTAAAAATATTCCTTCAACTTGTCTATTTAAACAACTTGAATAGGAATTTGATCTCTTTTTAATAGTAAAATGCAGTAATTTGCTCAATCGACCTTTACTTGATCTCTAAATTTTACAACGACGACAGGTACAACATTTTTTTTAAACATACCTACACAGCTTACGGACTAATATTGGCATGAGAACTGCTAATATAATTTGACAGGCGCTTCAACATGCCCCCCGGCGTTGAAAGTCTACCTTTCAACCAGATTCTTCAGGTTCAGGAAGCGGACAAATTTTGCTAAATGATCGGCGAACTATACCAGTCGATGTTTTGATATCCGCCACCCTTGATACGCCGTCCGAGCCTGGATGGACTGCGACGATGCGACCCATCTTCCACTTTAATGGCGGTGAATTCTCCTCTTTTAGGAGTACCAGTGAATTTAACTTCAAAGAGCCTTTACAGGAACGCCATTTCATCCGCAGTTGAAGCTCTGATATATATTCCTTGCTCCATCTAGCCCAAAAATGTTGACGTAATTGTTCTATTCGTTGAAATCGGGTTAAAGAGCTTACGGAATGATCTTTATAGTCTGGTGTCGGCAAGGAAGTCAAGGGGCGTCCAATCAAAAAATGACCGGGCGTTAGTGGTAGCAAGTCTTCAGGATTCGTTGACAAAGGTGTGAGTGGTCTGGAGTTAAGTATAGCCTCAATTTGTATTAATGTGGTATTTAGTTCCTCGTAAGTCACATTACAATTGCCCAGCACTCTAACTAAATGATATTTAATGCATTTGACACCAGCCTCCGCAAGCCCAGCAAAATGGGGAGAATAAGGCGGTATGAAATGGAAATTAATTCCTTCATTTGCCATTACCTCAGATAAAGAATTACAACACGTCCTAATAAATTTTGAAATGTCATTGTATGCGCCTACAAAGGAGGTACCATTATCCGAATAAATATTAAGAGGTTTCCCTCTTCTAGACATAAATCTGCGCAAAGCTAATATGAAGGTATTGCTAGTTAAATCACCCACTAATTCAAGATGAATTGACTTAGTCGCGAAGCAAATAAAAATAGCTATATACACCTTTACAATTTTACAACCACGGCCATGGCGAGAAACAGATTGAATTGGTCCCGCATAGTCTAGTCCAATATTTTGAAATGGAAAACCAGAAAGGATGCGTTGGTGTGGTAGGTTGCCCATTATTGGAGAGATGGTTTTTCCTTTCATTCTATTACATCTTACACATTGTCGATAACAAGATCTGGCCAAATTACGACCTCTAATCGGCCAGTACATCTCTCTTATAGTGGCCAACATTAGCTGTGGTCCCGCGTGCATTAACCTTATGTGCTCATAATTGAAGAGCAATTTGGTAAAATAATGAGTGGACTGTATAAGTATGGGATGTTTTTTCTCATAACAGTAATCGGAATTTTCAAGACCAACACGCATTATTTTATTATCATCGAGAAATACATTAAATTTATGCAACGGACTTTTAGTGGGTAAACTTTTATTTTTAATTAACATGGTGTATTCCTCAAATGATTCACTCTGGGATATTCTTATAATAACATTGAGTGCGGTTTGCAACTCTTGATTGCTTAGAGGACCGTGAACGGATTGCTTTCTACAATTATTAATAAAACGCAGCACATAAGCAACGGTCCGATTTAATCTAGTATATTTAGAAAAGCGTTTAAATTCAATTAATTTATTCCCACCTAAATCTTCATTGTTGCTAGAATGAAGTATTCCGTGGAGGATAACATTTGACGATTTAATCTCAGGCAACTCGTGATTAATACTTAAGAAATTTGCAGGCCAGTGAGAGACCTCTTTCTTTAAAAATTCAGGTCCTGACCACCACTTACTCATGGATGAAATATCCTTACAACTCACACCGCGAGAAATATGATCGGCCGGATTACACTCTGTTGGGACATGCCTCCACTCGCAATTTCCAGTCTTCTCTAATATTTCAGCAACCCTATTTCTGACAAAGGGTTGTAGCTTGCTAGGTAACACCTTTAACCATCCTAACACGATGGACGAATCTGTCCAAAAGAAAGTGCGCTTAGCCTGTTGTCTCAGCGATGCTACAACCTTTTGGTAAAGGCGAGCTCCAACAAGTGCACCACAAAGTTCCAGTCTTGGGATTGTTATAGGTTTAAGCGGCGCGACACGACTTTTCGCCATCAATAATTGAATTAAAACCTCACCCTGATCATTAACACTACGCACATATAAACAGGCGCCATATGCTCGCTCAGAAGCGTCCGAGAAAATATGAAATTCAAACCAACTAGGCGAGTCACAAATAACACGACGTGGAATACGTAGAGTATTTAATTTAGGTAAATCGACTATTATCTCAGCCCACATCTTGCTGATTTCTGGCGTCAACTGCTCATCCCATGACAGCTTGAGCAGCCACAACTGTTGAAGAAGCATTTTCATCTTAATTACACAGGGAGATAGAAGTCCTAGTGGATCAAAAATCTGAGAAATCACAGATAACATATCACGCTTTGTCCTACCTGAGAATAGCCCTCCTATAGGGAAACAAAGTTGGTCAGTATGTGATTGCCAACCAAGGCCTAAAGTTTTAGTCGGTTCAAAGCCACCAATATTCAAATCAAGCGGAGAAATATCATTTTCACTAACCAGTTGAGATTCATTCGACTTCCACTTTCGCAAAACCATATGAGCTGATGCAAGTGTAGAAGTCACTTTACGGCGCAAATCTGTAACCTCGTTAATATCATCCCCTCCCGTTAGCAAGTCATCAACGTAAAAATCGTGAATGATCACTTGAGCAACCTTGTCATCGGTACACTCTAAGCCTAATTGTTGGAGGCACCTAGTTGCCAAAAAGGGAGCACTAGAGGTGCCGTAAGTCACCTGTGCACAAAATGCACAGCAGAACGGGCCAGAGGTTCTGTCTTGCCCTAGTAATCTTAACCAACGTGCCGGAGGCAAAAGCCATCTTCCGGCAGGTACGCACAGTGTGTGGCCTGTCGAGAGTGAGGGTTGAACCCCACATAGGCGCGGGTTCCCCGCGCAGTCCCACAGCTGCCAGCTATATGGTCATGCGGCGGCCAACTGCTCCGTCCCACCCAGGTGCGTTAAGTGCCTTGAACGCCACAACACTAAGGAAGGAAGGTGTTAAGTTGATAAGCTTGAAGCTGTTCTGAAGGGTTATCACGCCAGACAATTTGTTGCAAATAGCGGTCATCGGGATGAATGACTATTTGCCGGTACATTTTCTCAACATCAGCTGTGAGAACGTATTTGTGTAGCCGAAAGCGTAAAAGAATGGACAAAAGGTCGTCCTGTACCACGGGACCTACCATCTGTATATTATTCAAGGAAACACCCGAAGAAGTCGGACTGCTAGCATTGAAAACGACTCTTAATTTAGTAGTAGTACTACTTTCCCGAAGCACACCGTGATGTGGTATAAAATGCATCTTACGTGGTAAATTATCATTCTCACCTTTCTCCATATGACCCAGACTTTCATACTCTGACATAAATTCTTTATACATTTCATAGACCTGAGATTGACCTGCTAACCTGCGCTCTAGCGATAGTAAACACTTTTTAGCTCGTGGCCAAGAATCACCTAATACGTCAGGATTATGTTTTAAGGGTATCCTCACGCAAAATCGACCATTTGCCAGTCGCGTGGTGTTTTTTAAAAAGTGTTCTTCGCATAATTTTTCTTCGTTTGAATAAAGAGACGCAGGGCTTACCTCTTCGAGGTGCCAGAAGCGTACTAATTGTTTTTGTATATCTTCATCTAAATCTTTACTAGCCTCATCTTGAAATATTCTTGTAAAATTACATTTAATAAAGTTAACCCCTTTCTTTACATATCTATAATCTATCGGACCTGATACTAACCATCCTAAGCTAGTTTCACAAAGAATCGGCTGACCGTCCCCTAATTTTAATCTCTGCGTTCCTATTAAGTCCCAAAAGACATCAGCACCTATAAGCATGTCAACGGGAGCAGGTGAGTGAAAATTAGGATCTGCCAGAGAAATATTAGATGGAATTTTTAAGTTTGACAAATTAACATATCTAGTAGGTACATTTTGGGTTATTGATGGTAGGACAAAACAATGAAGATTACTAGAGAAGTTATCATTCAATGATTTTATCGATACCTTACAAATCTTCTTGATGTGTGCCGAAGCATTATTAATACCGACTACCGACTGATTTACATTTTGAGCGGGCAAACCTAGCCTTTGATATAACTCTTCAGTTATTAAACAAGCGTTACTGCCACTATCAAGAATAGCATGAGCAATATATGGACAACCATTCTTACCTATAACTTTAATTAATGCCGTCGATAACAATACGTCGCCTTGTTCACTACACGATGCAGTGCCTACCTTTGCGGATAATGACAGATGTGCGTTAGAATTGGATGACAACTGTGAGCCTGTCGAACTGTTTGTTTGTTCGAAATGACCTTGCATAACGGGCTTATTATTACCACTACTCGTGTTAGATGTATTAATATCTGTAATTGGTTTTGACTGGTAATCTGCGACGTGCACGAGAGTGTTATGCTTTCGGTGGCATATTTTGCATCCTGGCTTTTTGCAGTGATTTGCATAATGTCCTGAATTAAGACAATTGAAACATACTTTATACTCTGGCAGTAACTGTAGACGCACATCGTTACTTAATCCAAGAAACTGAGGACAACTGCTTAACTTATGGTCACCCTTACATTTAGGACACAGTTTGGCGGAAAAGGCCGAACCGTTTTTATTACCGGTATCCCGCACTGAAACCATTGCCTTAACTTTTGGAGCATATTTTATAGAAGAATTTAAACGGTTAGTAGCACCAGAATTAGACATTTCTAGTGTTTCGATTAAATCGGCTCGATTTTTTAAAAACATCAAAAATATATCGAACGTAATAGGTGTATCTTTCTCCAAACGACCTTTAGACTCTTCCCATTCACGATATGTCTTAGCATCTAATTTTTGAGTAATAATATGAATGAGAAGTGTGTCCCATTGTTTAGTTGGCTCACCGAGAGATTCTAGTGCACGTAAATTTTTATTTATTTGGTCAATAAGACGTTTTAAGTTGACAGACAATTCTTTATTAATTGGTGCTATATTAAATAAGGCTGTCACGTGATTTTGAATTAGTAGTCTTTTATTATCATATCTATCACATAATATAGTCCATGCGACGGTGTAATTAGCTGCCGAGAATTCGATTGACTGTATTAACACAGCAGCGGGCCCTTCCAACGACGCTCTCAGATAGTGAAACTTATTTATGTCATCTATCTCGTCATTTGAATGTATGAGGCTCATGAACGTGTCATGAAACTCTAACCAATTATCATAAGAACCATTAAATTTAGGTAGTTGAATAGTGGGCAGTTTAACAAATTTATGATTGCCGGAATGAGAGCCACCGTCACTGCTTACGTCATCTGACTTAATGCAATCTGCTAAGATCCTTTTTGCAAGAGAAAGCGATTTAAAATACAGGGATTCAAAATCAGTTCGTTCTGATATCTGGGCGTCTATATTATCAGTATTACACTCGATGGATAATTGTACCTCATCATATCGTTCATACATTGATTCAATCCTACTAATACGTAATTGCAACTCATTTACCTCAGTAGCAGCCAATGAAGATACCTTCAGTGAATTTAAATAATTTGAAAAAGCTGTTATTTGTCCCTTGTAACTAGCTCGTTTCCTAATTTGCTCCTTATCTTCTGGCATGCTGGCTGGTATTGGGAGACTAGTGCAAATGCCTGATAAATTAGCAGTCGATTTACACAAAATACTACCTGATAATGAGTGCTGGGTTAAATAAATTAAATAATAGTCCAATATCTAAGGGGCTAAGACTCCAGATTTCTTGGTTAAATATCTTCACTCCCTCGGTGGTATTTCCACAACGAATATTTAAGACTTCCCAAGCGTATTCCACTAAATAATATCTTGTCCAATTACGTTTTTTCAAATCCGGCTCGAAGGACCATGAATAGGAATTGATCTCTTTTTAATAGTAAAATGCAGTAATTTGCTCAATCGACCTTTACTTGATCTCTAAATTTTACAACGACGACAGGTACAACATTTTTTTTAAACATACCTACACAGCTTACGGACTAATATTGGCATGAGAACTGCTAATATAATTTGACAGGCGCTTCAACACAACTTATTAGACTTTTATTAACGATTTAATGTGTCAATATATAATGCGTTTTATATATATCCATAAAATGTAACCTTAGGTATTCGACACGGATGTTCAAGAGGCTATTAGTTGATAGATGTCGTTAAGCATAATTTATTTAGAATTTTCAAAAATCTACTAAATGGCACTAGTTTTATGACACGTTGCATATTATATTAACTTTATTACTTTATCTCATTATTACGTTACAACATTGATTTATATGTTATACAAGATAAGTAATTGCCGCGTCAAAGCGTTGCCACTTCGCATATGGCCACAGCTATATGCCCAGGCAACATCAGTTCAATGTTCAATGCGACGCCGACCGAGTTCAGCCGAACGATTGACGACAAAAAAATTGGTAAATGCGTAGTGAAAGAATACGATTCAAGGTCACAAAAACATAATTAATCAAGCGGAATCACTTTCCACACGTAAGTTTTAGTTTATGTTTTCATATAATTCAAATTATGTATAAATAATTACGAATAAATTAAAAGTTATCAAAATACAAAAATTATCATATAAGTCGAAACCACCAGTTATAGTGGAAAATCCACTAAGTTGGCAACATTAGACAACACTGAGTATCAGCACGCGCCGAACGTGCTGCGTTATATGACGTCATCAGCATTCGTCCTTCGATATCGTATACATATACCTACCGCATTTTATAAAATTCGGCGCGTACGGTGCGGCTGTAATGTGCGAGGTTTCATATGATTTCATACAACGAATTCTAAAATTCCGCGCGTACGGCACGTACGGCGCGTGCGGCGCGGACAAATGTGCGTTCAGCTTAACTCAATGTCCAGCCCGGTTAGCCTGTGGGGAAAAAATAAAAAAAATTCACGAAATTTTTTGTACAAATAGAGATATACTTTCCGAAAAACTTTAAATCAATGTGTTAAATAAGTATATCTATGTCATTATTACAGCCTTTTATAAGTCCTCTGCTGAACATAGGCCTCCCCCAAGAAATGCCGCAAACGATGCTGCCACACTCGGTCCTCAGTTTTAACAGTTGGCTCTTTCTGGCAGACAGATCTCTGGCAGAGACTTTGGAGCCTTGGTTCCGCTCGATCTCTTCTTCAATACAAGTTGTATTGAAGTTGCGTAAGTCCCGCCGCATGCATTTGGAGATCTGTCTGTTCAGCTGCCTGTATGCTGTCAAATCTGTTGAAGAATGTAGCTTAATCTCCCGTCTAAAAGCCATGAGATTATGAGTGTGATCGGAGAGTTTTTGTGTTCTTCTGCGGCGGGTCTTGCAGAACTTAGCTCCGACCGCATGGACAGTTTCCACGAGCTTGTCATTCATATCGTTCACTTTATTGCAGTTTTCTAGGCACTGAAAACGGTTTTGTAACTCGAGCTGAAAGGTTTCAGGAGTTTGGAACAGAGCACGAGGGGGACGGAGCGTTGACTTCATTAGACGAGACAGACGTCTCTAACTTAACGTTTAGGTTCAGTGTGCCTCTAACCATCGGTGATCGCTACCAGTTTTACCCTCGCGATCACGGAGACATCGCTGAACAGTTGTCGTCTGGTCGTCATAATGAAGTCAATCTCATTTTTTGTCGAACCGTCGGGGCTCGACCAGTTTCACTTCGACCTCAGTTACATTTCCTCCACCTCCTCATTGGGGTGTGCCGAGGTTGGTGCGTAAACCTGTATGACCTTCAGCGAGTACCGTTTGGTGATTCTGAGTATAAGGTACGCAACCCTTGTCGACACACTCTCGATCTTTACAACGTTGTTAACGAGAGGCTTGTGGACGATAAATCCGACACCTCCTTGGGACAGATGGTCGCCCTCCCGGTGATAGAGTAAGTTGCCGGATTCGAGGAGTGCCGTGTCCTCCCCCTCTCTTCGGACTTCGGATAATCCTATAATATGCCAGCGTAACTTGTCTATCTCTTCTTCCAGCTCCACGATCTTCTCCTCAGTCCTCAGGGTGCGTGCGTTGTACGTTGCCAGGTCGAGTCGTCTAAGGTGGCAACCGAACCTCCACCGGAGATTCTTAGCACCCCCTGCCCCGCCGTTACCGTGGTCGCCACCGTAGCTAGGAATACCGGGGCCGCCGGGGACTGCGGGCCGTCTCTTTGTTACTCTCTTCATAGGGGGGTATTTGCCATAGTTGCCACGCTTGGCGAGCGGGTTGGCAACTGCCAGTTTTTTTTATTGTAATTTCGGCTACTATCAGGAAGATGCTGCTGCCCATCTCCTGGCTGTTTCCCTTTGACGCCTTTTACGACACCCTGTAGTGTTATGCTACTTACATATAATTTTACACTATTTTGAATTCATTTTTCCATTCTGTTTTGATTTTCTGCATTCACCTCAAAACTGGATATTTTGTATCACCTTTATTTCCATAGGATCCTGTAACGTTTTTAAACCATAAGAACACAATAACAAATCATTTTCACTTTGTATTTTCACGCTATCAGCACTTTTTAAATCGGTGTCGATAGAGTCTACCTTTTTCGATCTTTTATTTAGTACTGGTTGTACAATTTCGTTTTAAGGTCTTGGGGTAAGTCTGACGAGAAGATCTGTCGCAGATTTCCGAACGCTGGCCAGCCGAGTTAATTCCCCCGATTGACCTCTCGGTCGAAGTTGGACTTACCTAGTCGGATTATTTGTCAACAACTACCGGCATAGGTGTGACATGGACATTAAACATGATGTTTGTTCATCCTAAGACCTATTGGTTGGGAGACACTATTGAGGTCATTGAGCATAGTGCTTACGTCCTCCAGCGATTCTGCCATAAGGACTATATCGT
The DNA here is from genome assembly GCA_963668995.1 of Parnassius mnemosyne. NCBI lineage: Eukaryota > Metazoa > Arthropoda > Insecta > Lepidoptera > Papilionidae > Parnassius > Parnassius mnemosyne. The sequence goes on along the minus strand of CAVLGL010000082.1, from coordinate 23,401,684 downwards.
CGGCAAATCGAAGGTGAGTGATGTACTAATACCGTATCCTTTCCAGTCCAGAAGCTTGAAAACGTCTTACAACTCTCTGCAGTTGGATAGGTTTCGTACTCTGGTTCTGTACTCGGGTAGCCATCGTAGCTCTACTGTACAAACACTTCAGCACTTCGATATACCGACAGTCTACTTGGCACCGCTGAAGGAACTGCAGCACCGCCCAAATTTCGACGGAATCAAAGGCTTTCTCATAGTCCACATATGCCAGACATAGTGGCAAATTGTACTCTTCGGACTTTCTGTCTGTATTTCTTCAAGAGAGCGTTGTCACCTTTCTTGAAGAACCTATACGTATAATAAATCAGTGTACCTGACACTGATTTATTCACTGCAAATGTAACTTTGTAATCCTATATATTTTTGTTTGGGATTACCAAGTTAATTATGGAGTTGATTTATATAAAAAACTGGACAAAAATTGCAAAATATTTTAGTTCCTCCTTAATTACACTAAACACTAATTATTGTATTCTAAATTTGAAGCTTCTATGTCTGCTAGAAATGCCTTAGAATTTTCATGATCGGTCAGTCAGTGTGTGACAAAATTAAGAAGTTTTGAGTAGTTATAATTCTTAAATTACTGGTTGAAATTGACCTAAATTTGAAATATACCGTATTTATGCAATGCCTGCTTGGTTACTAAAAATTCAGGCTTATATTTTTATCCACAACGAAGTTACGGGGGTTCGAAAATTGCCTGAACTGCTTCGAGAAAAGGATGGTACGGCCATGCTGCTTTTTTGCTCGACTGGGCGGGGGCCCTGAAGTGCCCCCAGAACCTATTACTCCATTATATTATTATATTATACATATGCAGGTACAGTGATTTATTCTCTGCAAATGTAACTTTTTAACTTAACAAAAAATGAGATTGACTTCATTATGACGACCAGACGACAACTGTTCAGTGATGTCTCAGTGATCGCGAGGGTGAAAACCGGCAGCGATCACCGAATGGTTGGAGGCACACTGAACCTAAACGTTAAGTTGGAGAGGTCTCCTCTAATGAAGTCAACGCTCCGTCCCCCTCGTGCTCTAATCCAAAGTCCCGAAACCTTTCAGCTCGAGTTACAAAACCGTTTTCAGTGCCTAGAAAACTGCAATGAAGTGGACGATTTGAATGACAAGCTCGTGGAAACTGTCCATGCGGTCGGAGCTAAGTTCTGCAAGACCCGCCGCAGAAGAACACAAAAACTCTCCAATCACACTCTTAATCTCATGGCTGTTAGACGGGAGATGAAGCTACATTCTTCAACAGATTTGACAGCATACAGGCAACTGAACAGACAGATCTCCAAATGCATGCGGCGGGACTTACGCAACTTCAATACAGCTCGTATTGAAGAAGCGATCGAGCGGAACCAAGGCTCCAAAGTCTTTGCCAGAGATCTGTCTGCCAGAAAGCGCCAACTGTCAAAGCTGAAGACAGAGTGTGGCAGCATCGCTTCCGGGGCACCTGAGATTTTGAGTGAGATTGAGAGATTCTATGGGCAGCTGTACACGTCATCGTTGGAGCCGCACGCAAGTGAGAGTAACGATCCAAGAGCGAGTCTTATCCGACATTATTCCGATGATATCCCGGACGTCAGTCTGAGCGAGATTAGAATGGCTCTCCAGCACCTTAAAAACGGCAATGCCCCAGGCGAGGATGGAATTACAGCGGAGCTTCTGAAAGCGGGTGGAAAATCGGTACTTGAAGTCCTTCAGAAGCTCTTTAATTCCGTCCTCCATGGTGGCATTACACCGGAGGCGGGGAGCAGAAGTGCGGTGGTCTTGTTCTTCAAGAAAGGCGACAACGCTCTCTTGAAGAACTACAGACCGATTTCCCTTCTGAGCCGCGTCTACGTGCTGTTTTCGAGAGTCATTACGAATCGTCTCGCGCGCAGACTTGACGACTTCCAGCCTCCCGAACAAGCCGGTTTCCGAAAAGGCTTTAGCACCATAGACCACATACATACCCTTCGGCAAATTGTTCAGAAGTCCGAGGAGTACAATTTGCCACTATGTCTGGCGTATGTGGACTATGAGAAAGCCTTTGATTCCGTCGAAATTTGGGCGGTGCTGCAGTCCCTTCAGCGATGCCAAGTTGACTGTCGGTATATCGAAGTGTTGAAGTGCTTGTACAGTAGGGCTAGGATGGCTATCTGAGTACAGAACCAGAGTACGAAACCTATCCAATTGCAGAGAGGTGTAAGACAGGGTGACGTCATATCCCCGAAACTTTTTACCGCTGCATTGGAAGATGTTTTCAAGCTTCTGCACTGGAAAGGATACGGTATCAACATCAATGGCGAGTACATCACTCACCTTCGATTTTCCGACGATATAGTCTTTATGGCAGAATCGCTGGAGGACCTAAGCACTATGCTCAATGACCTTAATAGTGTTTCCCAACGGATAGGTCTTAAGATGAACATGGACAAAACAAACATCATGTTTAATGTCCATGTCACACCTATGCCGGTAGTTGTTGGGAGCACTAAGCTCGAAGTTGTTGACGAGTATGTTTACCTGGGACAAATAGTCCGACTAGGTAAGTCCAACTTCGACCGAGAGGTCAATCGACGGATTCAACTCGGTTGGGCAGCGTTCGGGAAATTACGGCACATCTCCTCGTCAGGTATACCTCAAAACTTGAAAACGAGACTGTACACCCAGTGCGTGTTGCCAGTGATGACATACGGAACTGAGACGTGGTCCTTCACTGCTGGCCGGATGAGGAAGCTCAAGGTCGCTCTGCGAGCTATGGATATGGCTATGCTCGGGGTTTTTCTGACTGATAAGACTTAATAACGAGGATATCCGCGGTAGAATCAGCGTAAACGACATAGGCCAACGGATTAGTAAGCTGAAGTGGCAATGGGCCGGCCATATAGCTCGAAAAACCGACAACCGATGGGGAAGAAAGGTTCTCGAGTGGCAGCCTCGTATCGGCAGGCGAAGTGTAGGGCGTCCCCCCACTAGATGGAGTGACGACCTGGTAAGATATGCAGGAAGTCGATGGATGCAGGTGGCTCAGGACCGTGCTTTGTGGCATTCTTTGGGGGAGGCCTATGTTCAGCAGTGGACTTGTGAAGGGCTGTAATGATGATGATGAAATGTAACTTTGTAATCCTATATATTTATTTGGGATTAAAAAGTTAATTATGCAATTGATGTATCTAGAACTACCACTGGTTCGGAAAATACCTCTGACCTGACTGTCTGTCTGACTTAAAAAAAAATTTTTGTCTATCTGTCTGTCTGTCTGTTTGTTTGTCCCGGTTAATCTCCGAAACGGTTGGACCGATTTCGCCGGGATTTTCACTGGCAGACAAAGACGTATTAAAAAAGATAGACCGGTTACACACTAACATTATTGTATTTTAAAGTGGCGTAGGTGAATAAATATACATCATTAGTTGCGTATTGATTGCTGCTGAGCGCTCATTGGTGCTAGCGCGTGACATACCGATATGGAAACGAACACACTAGCTAGCGTCAAAGTTAACACTAGCGGTTAGTGTGAGAATAATAAAACCAATTATGAACAAAACATCTATATTCATAATATTAATGAGACGTTTTTCTTGTCTCTAACATTTACGCGCTGTAGCGAATGTATAGCCGCGACGCGAGAGCGTGCCCGACTGAATGCGAGTCGGGCAATTACCTGACTTACGTATTGCCATTTTAGAGCGAGTATGAAGCATCTATACTTTAAAACTGGCAGATAGCTGATGTTATAAGATTTTTTATGTGTCTTACCTCATAACTTTTTACTGGGTGAACCAATTTCGATGATTCTTTTTTTTATCTGGAAGCTGGTACATCTCGTGTGGTCCCATATGAATTTGGTCAAGGTCAGACCAATAGTTTTTGAGTTATTCTTAATAACTTATATTGAAGTCAGCTGTACAAAATTTTTAATTTTAAATTATTATAAAATTGTATATCGTCCATCGCCCCAATAACTATTTTACAAAATAAAAAAATTATGTTCTTCCAGTGAATTTTATATTATTTTATTTACTTGCAGTAGGTAATTAAACGTAAAAATATATAGTAATTTTTTTATTTTTATGTCGATAAAATCTTAAGTTATTACAACATTTTATTTTCAGGTTAACCACAATTTGCTTCTGAATTTGTTCTAAAATTATGATACAGTGTAGTTTTCAGTGCAATAAATATTTATTTTTAAAATGTCAAAAAAGATCTGCAGTGTCAGAGCGTTTTGTTACATTTGTGGTGAACTTACTATATCTAAGAAAGAATATCCCATAACATAATCACTCATAGAAGCATATTTTTATTTTTTTAAATATCGAATTTTCACCAGGCGCGGACCGAAGGGGAAGGTCACAGGGGACATGACCTTCTAAATCTTCTAAAATTTACTGACAGGCTCTTCGCGATAATTATCAAGCAAATTACGAGAAATGTATTCGGAGGAGTGTTTATATTCCACTGATAGATAGCATAATGATTGACCTACAAGATCGACTTTCTGAGTATACGATGAACCTGTTTGGATTAGGCATTTTTAAGCCAAAATCTGAATATACAGAAGAAGATCTTCTTAGTGTGAAGAAAGTATCAGAATGTTATTTCCATTTTTTGAGCGTTACTGCTGCCACTCTCGTGACATATTGCTATATAAGCTATGGATTTCAAAGTGGAAACGGTAGCTCAAAGAATATACTGATATAAAATTTCCTAAGTGTGTGGTTTCTACAACCGAAGTTTGCAATGATGATCTCTACCTAAATACATATAAAGATTTTGCTGAAATTTCTGGCAACATCAGATAGATCATTTTCTACACTAAGGCGTGTAAAAATTTGGTTGAGAGCAAACATGTTAGAAGAGAAGCTGACAGGTTTGGCTATTCTAAATATTCATTCAGAGATGGCCTCAGACGTCGCAAATATTATCACCAGAATTTTTTATTTTTATTTTCATAAATTGACAGCCTATCAACGCTAACTGCTAAACATAGACCTCTCCGTAGATTGCCACATCCTCTATGGTAATGAGTCATAGATGTACTGCAAGATATATTTTTATATATAAAAATTACGTGTCAAGTTGTTTGTCCGCGATGAACTCCTAAACTACTGCACTGATTTCAATGAAATTTTGCACACTCTGTGCAGTTTCGTCCAAATTGAGATATAAGATAGATTTTATCCTGATAACTGACTCTCAATATTTTTTTATTACGAATTTAAGGATTTTTTATATGAGGGGTCGTCGAAAAGTGCAGAACAACGTCTGCCTGGCCAACTAGTATTATATAAAACACAGTTTTCAGTCCTTCCCTTTTCGGACTCTAATTTATGGTTGTCAACAGGTAATAGTTAATTATGTATTTATTTCGCATTTTTAGGGGGAATGCTGTGTTTGTTCACACATTTCACATACAAGGTAAAGAACAATAGCAGACTTTAATACATAAAATTAGTTAAGAAGGAATGGTAGCGCCTATGTATCAAAAATATCTTAAAATGATAAGCGTTAGTCCCTTAATAACTCTGTTAAAGAATTTAAAGAAAAGGCGTCAAAAAAATGATATTAAGATTCGAAACTTTTTGTGTTATGTCTTATGTCACTTGGAAAAAGTCATGCATCCAGTGGTTTTTTGATGTTAGGTTAATAAATTCTCAATATAATGTACCTTCCTACATAATTGAGAGTTTTTAGATTATTGTATCTCTATTATGTATTTGTATACTATAAATGTATATTTCTTGCATGGCTACAGGGTCTTTGTGTCATACAGTGACATTCTCATAAGGGCTAGAACCCAGAGCTGTAAAGCCAGTAAAAAAAACAGTGACATATTCTTTTAGTTAGTGTTGCCATAACATTAATTGGAATTTTTACATATTACTATAATTGAGATAATGTATTACTCGTATTGTAGGAAGTTCTTTGTAAGAGACTTATTTTCAACCGACTGCCTCGTTGGTCTAGTGGTTGTAGTAGTGCAACTGCTGATCATGAGGTTCCGGGTTTGAATCCCGGGTCGGGCCAAAAGAATCAGTAATTGAGTTTTTCCATCAAGAAACTCTCAGTAGCTGCCCGGAGCCGGGAAGCGGGCAGTGTATCACCCCCGTGCCACGGAAAGCACGTAAAGTAATTGGTCCTGCGCCTGATCTCTCTCCGGTCGTGTCGGTTTACTGTCCCATAGGACTATCAGAGTGAGAGAATAGAGAGTGCACTTGTGCTTGCACATACACTTGGGCACTATAATCTTGTTCTGCGCCGATGGCTAGTCTCCGTTGAGGCTGGCCGCCGTGATCGAAATTCGATCTGGAGGACATTATTATTTTCAATCATATCACTTTTATTTTTATTATTACTGATAGTTTAGTTATTACTAATAATAACTTAATATGAAAATATTTTGTGTTTGTGTGTTGTGTTGGTAGTCTTACAAATGTATACGAAAATAGTATGAATATAGTAAATGGCAACACTTAAATAGATTAAAATGGTTTAAGTCGAGTTTTGGCGGGAAATTGACCGGCGGCGGTTTGCTGCTCCTGTATTATTGTTTAAATAATGGTTTGAAATGGACTTTGATATGTAAAAGTGTTGCGATTTTGTGTATTAAGTGTCTACGCATGTGAACTATTAGTGGAAACAGTGAAACAAGTGCTCTGATGGTGATGGATTCTCACGATAAGCTGTTTGTTTGCATAGGCACCTTTAGATACCATCGCCAACTATCAGCTGTCTGCTGTATCAAGTTGCCGCCAATATCTCCCAAGAACTGCACAATGTGACGCATCAACATATTGTGAAGCAGTATACTATGAAGGAGTGGGGAAATTACAATAAACCGAATAAAAATACTTAAGACTTGGCCTAAAGGTCTAGATACCAGGCCATAAACTCCAAAAAAAATGGTTTAAGTCATTTGATATTCCCAAATATGTTTGTTTTTTTCTGTTACTTTAATTAAAATATTTTTTTTTGAAAAATCATAGAAAAATAATAAAACTCATTTTATATTTAACTTATTTCTAGACGCAATAATTTTTGTCAAATATTTTTCTGCCATTGTTCTTTGTCTAATTATTAATTGTGTTAAATGCATCGTCCTTCAGGTTACGAAACGTGCTTGAGATTCAACGTGGTAGAGCCAAGCTGCAGTTATATGCTTAAGGTTTTGAAGAAAACGTAAGCACATCTTAAATGTCATACGTAATCTCTCAAATGCTTCCCAGACGAATTAGATCAGACTATTTGGTCAAAGTTGGACATAGCTGGTCGGACGATTTGTCGTAGGTATTTTGTTACTTATATTTGTTTGTATACTATTGCACGTTAATATTTTTAATGCGATTCTCTTCAAATTTCCTATTGATGATAGAAATGCATGTTGCCTAGGGGCAACTCGGTGCCATATTGTTTAAACCGATTTTTTTTCAATTGCAAGGAATGGTTATTTTTAAACGCGACCTTTGTTTATGTTTCTTGATAAAATAAACATAAACAAGGTCCCATGCCTTTTTACGATAAAGTTAATATTTTCGGAGTTATTCATTTTTAAATGTTTCAAAAATCCCAAATTCAGATAATATATATTTTCACACCAGGTTTTGGACATGGGCTTTTTAACCTTCCAATATAGGTACTAAAACTTCAGCTCTTATCACAGACTAACTAGTAGTATAAGGGATTGAAGTGGACTGTATGAATTTACTGTTGCAAGTGGACTGTATGACTGACTACTACGCTAGGGGACTGCTCAAAGAAAAGATGGTACTGTAGAACTATACTGGATTCAAACTATTTACAGTGCGGCACTATTAACTATACACTATATACAGAGGGGAGTCTTCTTAATTTCTATGGAGTCTTGATTCTTCTTGAGGTTTCTTCTCTTGCGGTTTCTTCTAGTGCCGCTCCCGAAATGAAATGAACGCCTCACAGACCAAAACGCCCTTCTTATATCCCGCAAGAGAGCGTCTCGGTATGTGAGTAGCGCCGTAAGGCGATGCCGCGCGCTGATTGGTCGGCGACATCGCGTGATCTGCTGCCGGTGTGCGGGGTGCACGGGGCGCAACGGGGTATGAAGGGGCGACGGGGCGGCGGCATCCTTCGCCGTCCGTAACATCCTCCCCCCGGCGTAGCCTGCGAACCTAAGCTTCCCTCGGGAGGACGGCGATCTTCCTGACAGGCCGCCGCAGCACTCCGCCCTTGGTCCTAACCTCGACGTTGCGCACCACGTCGTCCGGTCCAGGAAACGTCTTCGTCACGACACCCCGCGGCCACACATTTCTTGGCAGGTTGCCGTCCGCAACCACAACGAGGTCCTCTTCTTGAATTTGGCGCTGCTGAGCATCTCGGGTGTCCCCGCGCGCAACCAGCGTCGGCAGGTACTCTTTCACCCAGCGCCTCCAGTACTCGTCGGCGAGCCCCTGCGCCGCTCTCCACGCCCGACGATCCATGGGTGTGCACGGCGCGGTGACTGGTAGGCTCGATGGTCCCAACAGTAGGAAGTGGTTGGATGAGAGTATATAACCCGTGGCCACCCACGCCTAGCCGCCATGCGCCGCAATGCCGATATCGCCGAGTCCGCGGTCAGAGAGTAAACTATTTCTAAATGCACTGCGCGCGTCGTTAAGCACGTGAATAATGCTATCCACCGTTTTTCGTGCCGTCGTCTAGTTCTCTAGTTCCCTCTCCTGTGGAGGGGGGAGGGGACAGGATCGACCTATTCATGGAAGTGATCTCGTCGTCGGGATCAAGAAGAACGTTCTTGGGACGTCTCCTGTGGGGGGCAGCATCCCTCAGTGGGGAGTACGACCTCGCCTCATTCACCAACAGATTTCCGTGTTCCTTTATCGAATCGAAGTATCTTAAGGATAATTCCTTAAGTTACGTGTGTATAGTGGGCATATCGAGGTCGCGGTGAAGATCCGCGTTCCTCACATAGAAGGGAGCTCCTGTGATCGGACGCAGGAATTTGGAGACGTGAGCAAAGGACACACCCGCGTATGTCATAATACGTACGCGGGTTTTATAGAGATGCAGCTTGTGTCTTAGGGACAGCTTACTGCTTTTGTTGGTTAAGGCGAATAGACGACACACTACGAAAATTGCCTTATTACTAACTGTTTTAATGTGCTGAGAGAAGCTCATTGCACAATCTAAAGTTACCCCCAGGTATTTCACCTTTCGGACCCATGAGATTAGGCTGTCGTAGAGGGAGATCGCACCTTTTTTATATTTTTTAATCCGCGCCATTAATTTGTTATAAGCACACCTTCTGGTAAAAAAGATGGCTTTGCTTTTATCGAGGTTTAGTTCAATTCTCCATTATCTGCACCAATCGCCTAATGCGTTTGCTGCAGCTTGGAGTCGACTGCAGATTATAACCGGGTGGACGTCTGAGGAGTAGATGGTAGTATCATCCGCGTATAGCGCGAGATGAGTACCTGGTATCAAGGGGATGTTACTTACGTAGAGTGAGTATAGGGTCGGGGAAAGTACAGAGCCCTGAGGAACTCCTGCTCTGATTGGTCTGGAAGAGGAGAAAGCACCCTCCACGCGAAAACGAAAGGACCTATTATTAAGAAAATCTTGAACGATTTTGACAAGTCTTAAGGGGACACCTGTATGGATAAGTTTGAAGACTAATCCATTGTGCCAGACTTTGTCGAAGGCCTTGGCCACATCGAAGAACAGTGCTCCTGTGTAAACAGGGCGCTTGTTCGCCTTTGAGGCCTGATCTAAAATGTGCTCCGTGAGGCGGTGCACCTGCTGAACACTTGAGTGTTTGGCTCGAAAGCCAAACTGCTCGTTTGGAATTAGGTTTTTACTTAGCACTGCATCCTGCAGGCGGCTGAGGATGATGCGCTCATAGATTTTCCCCATAGTACTGAGGAGACTAATGGGTCTATAACTAGGTGCCCTATCTCTAGGTTTGTTCGGTTTGGAAATATGAATGACTTCTGCTTCTTTCCACACTTCTGGAAAAGTGCAGGTGGACATTAAAACATTGAAAATAGCCACTAGGAGGCAAATCAACTTAGGGGAAAGGGCTTTAAAAACTTTATTATTTATGCCGTCAGCGCCTGGCGCTTTTCGGGGTTTGAGGTTTTTGATGATGGTTTTCACCTCATTAAAAGTAACGAGAGGAAGTGGATCATCCGTTGGTGGTGTGGCGGACAGATTTGCCGCTTCCTCGTTCACCTTGTTCAGGTGGACGGGGTCGATTGGCAGGGTGCTTGGGGAGCATTGGCTCTCGATGCTATCTGCCATGCATTCGGCCTTTTCCGAGTCATCGAACGCTAACTGACCATCAGATTTAACTAATGGGGGCATCGAAGCGATATTTTCTGATTTAAGAGCTCTCACCAGCTTCCAGAAGACTGTATGCGAAAGCGAGATATCCTCCATCAGATTGTCCCATCGTGACTCCGTCAGCTGGGCTATGCGCTCCTTGACCACTCTAAAGAGGTGGCGCAAATTGGACCTATTATTGACGGTTCTGTAACGGTCATAGGCCCTCACTTCAGCGTTTTTCTCCCTCAGTAAACGTCGTACATCCCCGGGGAGCTTAAAACGACGATCACTCGACGTCTTGAGCCGCCTCCAAAATTCCCCGGCAAACACCTTTATTTGAGAGGTGATGTGAGAGATGGCTTCTAAGACCTCTTTAGTGTCAATAGTGTCTGGCACTTGATCTAAATATTCTGAACTCATAGTTACGTAAAACGTAAGCACATCTTAAATATCATACATAATCTCTCAAATGCTTCTCAGACGAATTAGATCAGACTATTTGGTCAAAGTTGGACATAACTGGTCGGACGATTTGTCGTAGGTATTTTGTTACTTATATTTGTTTGTATACTATTGCACGTTAATATTTTTTATGCGATTCTCTTCAAATTTGGCAACTCGGTGCCATATTGTTTAAACCGATTTTTTTTCAATTGCAAGGAATTGTTATTTTTAAACGCGACCTTTGCTTATATTTCTTGATAAAATAAAAATAAACAAGGTCCCATGCCTTTTTACGATAAAGTTAATATTTTCGGAGTTATTCATTTTTAAATGTTTCAAAAATCCCAAATTCTAATAATATTTTCACACAGGGTTCTGGACATGGGCTTTTTAACCTTCCAATATAGGTACTACAACTTCAGCTCTTATCACAAACTAACTAGTACTTACTCGACTTAGCTTCTGCATCCTGATTGGTTGTAGCAAAATGATTTTTGACATTTCTTTTTTTTTATTTGAAGCAGCTCTATTAGACATAGGACGTCCCAAATAAGCTTATTTATTAATTACATGCAAAACTTATTTTAAAATATTGTAAATAAAATAAGGTAAATAAAAATTAAACAATGATGAAATTTTTTTTATTAGTTATTAATTTTTACTTTACAATTTATTAATATATACAATATTAAAAATATAATTTAAAAAAAAAACAAATTAATTACTTAATTATCATACAGTCCTCATTTCAACTTTACAATAATTTTGTTTAAAAATTTAATAATTTATTAATATTCTCTTAAGACTTGAACTTGAACCAAATGTGAGTGTAATGTTTTTTATGGTTTATTATAGTTGTAGGGGTATAAAATAAGACACACGATTGTTTTCCAAAAAAAAAAACTTAACACAAGTAAAACAACATGGTGCACATATATGTACCTTAGGTTTTAACGTGGGCCAAAGTTTTTATTTGTGTGGTAACTCCCAAAAGATTATTTTTAAATACACATAGCTACATATTGCATTTCACGCACATGTTGCGGCAGCGTGGGGTGCACGTCGAATGACGGCATTTTGAAACGGACTTGCTGTCCACAAATCGTGGCAGATGATCCACACTGTCCAGCCTTATTTCAGGTTGTGGTTGGGGTACAACCGGCCGATGTTTTTTTTGTAGGTGGTTAATTCTGTAACAAATCACAAGGAATTATTTCAAGCCACTTTTTGAGCATTTTCTCATTGGGGGGAAATTTGTTTAAAATAGCGTCCTGTCACGAACTTGTACAACCTGGTACACAATACTTATAATACATTTCGAGAGATATAAAATACAAGTAAATGCAAAGAAAAATGCAAACTAAGGGCGGAAATAAATCAACGCAACCAAACGGAATTTTTTATCAGTAAATCAGTAATGTCACACAGTGACACTATGATTACGGACTAAAAGGCAATATGGCTGCCACAGACTAATCATAGATAAATAAATATGTAGAGACTAATTAGTAGATTCTACCCGCAATGGCTGCGAGCTGCGACCGATCTCCTAGTTAGTCTGTACTTAGAAGATTCGTTTAGAATCTACTAGTTAATCTGTGCTTAGAAGGTATGTCGAGAGGGTGGGGGGTTGTTAACTGTCACATATCATTTTGCCATGACATTTCCTATGTCCAATATTTTCTCTATGAAGATTACTGCCCGTGGCAACAGAACACATAAAGCATTGCTTATGATTTAGGCACAGCTTATTTTTTATTTCAATAACTTTGTTGTCATGATATTCAAAACAGTATTTATTGCTAAATTCATCGAAATTGACAGGAGATGTAGTGTAAAGTTTTTTTTCATTGTAAGTATAGATTTTCATTAAACTGCCACAGGTAAAAAATACGAAAAGTAACAAACATTTATTTCTGTGCCTTCTAGTGACAATCACAAAAACACACATATATAATTTAGGCCCATACTTGGGATTCATTTTCCATCGTAGACGGTAGATGACTCTATAATAAATAGTTAATGAAATCAGTAATAACAGACCTATGACCAGTAAAAATATTCCTTCAACTTGTCTATTTAAACAACTTATTAGACTTTTATTAACGATTTAATGTGTCAATATATAATGCGTATTATATATATCCTTAAAAATGTAACCTTATGTATTTCACACGGATGTTCAAGAGGCTATTAGTTGATAGATGTCGTTAAGCATAATTTATTTAGAATTTTCAAAAATCTACTAGATGGCACTAGTTGTATGACATGTTGCATATTATATTAACTTTATTACTTTATCTCATTATTACGTTACAATATTGAAGTATATGTTACACTAGATAAGTAATTGCCGTGCCAAAGCGTTGCCACTTCACATATGGCCACAGCTATATGCCCAGGCAACATCAGTTCAATGTTCAATGCGACGCCGACCGAGTTGAGCCGAACGATTCACGACAAAAAAATAGGTAAATGCGTAGTGAAAGAATGCGATTCAAGGTCACAAAAACATAATTAATCAAGCGGAAGCACTTTCCACACATAAGTTTTAGTTTATGTTTTCATATAATTCAAATTATGTATAAATAATTACGAATAAATTAAAGTTATAAAAATACAAAAATTAACATATAAGTCGATACCACCAGTTATAGTGGAAAATCCACTAAGTTGGCAACACTAGACAACACTGAGTATCAGCACGCGCCGAATGTGCTGCGTTATATGACGTCATCAGCATTCGTCCTTCGATATCGTATACATATACCTACCGCATTTTATAAAATTCGGCGCATGCAGTGCGGCTGTAATGTACGAGGTTTCATATGATTTCATACAACTAATTCTAAAATTCCGCGCGTACGGCACGTACGGCGCGTGTGGCGCGGACAAATGTGCGTTCAGCTTAACTCGATGTCCAGCCAGGTTAGCCTGTGGGGAAAAAATAAAAAAATTCACGAAATTTTTTGTACAAATGGAGAAAATCTTTCCGAAAAACATTAAATCAATGTGTTAAATAAGTATATCTATGTCATTATTACAGCCTTTCATAAGTCCACTGCTGAACATAGGCCTCCCTCAAGGAATGCCGCAAACGATGCTGCCACACTCGGTCCTCAGCTTTGACAGTTGGCTCTTTCTGGCAGACAGATCTCTGGCAAAGACTTTGGAGCCTTGGTTCCGATCGATCGCTTCTTCAATACAAGCTGTATTGAAGTTGCGTAAGTCCCGCCGCATGCATTTGGAGATCTGTCTGTTCAGTTACCTGTATGCTGTCAAATCTGTTGAAGCATGTAGCTTCATCTCCCGTCTAACAGCCATGAGATTAAAAGAGTGATCGGAGAGTTTTTGTGTTCTTCTGCAGCGGGTCTTGCAGAACTTAGCTCCGACCGCATGGACAGTTTCCACGAGCTTGTCATTCATATCGTCCACTTCATTGCAGTTTTCTAGGCACTGAAAACGGTTTTGTAACTCGAGCTGAAAGGTTTCAGGACTTTGGAACAGAGCACGAGTGAGACGGAGCGTTGACTGTTTTTCGTTGCCCTATTCCAATTTTCCCTACTTTCAGCTCACCGTTCTCTCTTCAAGTCTCCCATTAACACCGTATATTGGGTTTTGGAGGAATGCATGGCTCTAGAGATATCCTCATACATTTCCTCCACCTCCTCATCGGGGTGTGCCGAGGTTGGTGCGTAAACCTGTATGACCTTCAACGAATACCGCTTGGTAATTCTGAGTATAAGGTACGCAACCCTTGTCGACATACTCTCGATCTTTACAACGTTGTTAACGGCTTGTGGACGATAAATCCGACACCTCCTTGGGACAGATGGTCGCCCTCCCGGTGATAGAGTAAGTTGCCGGATTCGAGGAGTGCCGTGTCCTCCCCCTCTCTTCGGACTTCGGATAATCCTATAATATGCCAGCGTAACTTGTCTATCTCTTCTTCCAGCTCCACGATCTTCTCCTCAGTCCTCAGGGTGCGTGCGTTGTACGTTGCCAGGTCGAGTCGTCTAAGGTGGCAACCGAACCTCCACCGGAGATTCTTAGCACCCCCTGTCCCGCCGTTACCGTGGTCGCCACCGTAGCTAGGAATACCGGGGCCGCCGGGGACTGGGGGCCGTCTCTTTGTTACTCTCTTCATAGGGGGGTATTTGCCATAGTTGCCACGCTTGGCGAGCGGGTTGGCAACCGCCAGTTTTTTTTATTGTAATTTCGGCTACTATCAGGAAGATGCTGCTGCCCATCTCCTGCCTGTTTCCCTTTGTCGTCTTTTACGACACCCACGGGAAGATATGGGGTAGTGGATATTCTTGACCGCCACTACACGGCTCTTCTCGCGGCTATATATGTACCAAGTTTTAAATCCAGAGCCAATTTATTTTATTTTTATTACATTGTACAGTAATAATGAGATAAATTAATTACATTAATGTAATCTGCAACGTGTCCTTCAACTAGTGCCATCTAGTAGATCTTTGAAAATTCTAGATAAACTATGCTTAACGAAATCTATGGGTAACCATTCAACTAATAGCCTCTTGAACATCCGTGTCCAACGTCGTAAGGTTATATTTTTATGGGTATTTATATAATACGCATGGTGTATTACCACACTGATTCGATAATAATAATTCTAATAAGTTGTATAAATAGACAAGCTGGAGACCCCACCCCCCACCCCAGCCAGCAAAATAATGATATTTGTAATAAAAAAAATACTAGTCAGGGTATTTTAATAGCACATTACGATTATACTTGTATTTGTAATTGCACACTCTCCAATTTTTTATAAAAAATCAATAAGTAAATTATGGTTTTTACTAGTACTGCAATATCGATATCTCCATAAATAAAGATTTTTTCTAATTGCACAGAGTGCCAATAAATTTCACATATCTCGATTGTAATTGCACATACTTATTTAGTTACAAAAATTTATAATTAAGTAAAACTTGCAAATTTATATCAATTCCTACGGTAAAACTGACACTATTTTGTATTGTCATTGTCATCGTCGGTAGGTATTCTTTCCGATAAAGATCGATTTTATAAATCGGTTCGAATCGTAGGCTGATGTATTGATTCACAAAAAAATCGATTTCTAAAATTTCGATATTTTTTCATGTTTGCATTTATAATGGAAATATAAATCCATTTTATGAGAACAAAATCCCCTTCATCAGACATAAAATAGGGGGACTGATTAAAAGGGGTTTCTGTATCTATTTTGGGACTGCAACGTCTCTGGCGCTGCGGGGAGAGCAGCCTCGCCTTCGCAGCTTCGGCTTGTTGGTCGATTTGTTACAGAAGGCGGAGGCTGCTCCCCCTACGCGCCTCCGGCTCTATATAACCACTCTAGGGGTAGGACAGACTCGTACCAGGTGGAGTCGGGGTCAATCAATTCGATTCTTTGACATAATATGAACCTAACCTATTTTATTTGTTATCTGCCCTAATAAAAATAAATTAATTAAAACAAAACAAATTTCAATAAGAGATTATTTACTATGGCATCTTTCTGGTTTTTCATAAAATGGATTTTTATTTACATTATAAATGCAAACATGAAAAAATATAGACGTTTTAGAAATAGATTTTTTGTGAATCGATACATTAGCTTACGATTCGAATCGATTTAAAAATCGATCTTTATCAGAAAGAATCGACATCCCTACCGACGATGATAATGACAAAAATACAAAATAGTGTCAGTTTTACCGTAGGAATTGACATGAATTTGCAAAAATAACTGATTTTCAATCTAATTAATTTTTGTAACTAAATAAGTATGTGCAATAACAATACGTTATTGTGCAATTACAATCGAGATATGTGCAATTTATTGGCACTCTATCTAAAAACTTTATTTGGGTGATTCTTTGAACATGTGCATATTACGCGGCCCTCCCCAAATAACTACTTAGTGAGATATAAAGTTATATTCTTTTTTATTTCACGTAAAACATGGTTCCAGTAGTATATAAAGATGTACATAACATTTTCCTATTGTAATAAACAACTAAGTTATATTCATAAACGTTCCTCAAATCTCATCACCATTCGTGTCCCAATTTCCAAATTTTAGCAGTTCATGCTCGAAAAGTTGTAAATAAACCCCGAAGATCGTATATTTTTGTAGTAATTTAGATAGTACACTACATGCTTTACTAATTAGCAAAACTACACACATTAAAGATCACTTTTAAGTAATTTGTAACGACTTTGAAAATTGTCCCAACACTTTATGCTCACTACCATTTGTCCACACAGTCGCAGGGTTATTTTTTTTCCGCGTATGTATTGGTCTATGAAAGGGTAACCCAGCGGTCGCGCTCAGTTTTGCCCCACGATTCGTGCGGATCATACGACGAAGAGTCATTTGGCGCCTATTATAGCCTACCTTAATCGCCCAGAAATCGTGTTTGGCAAACAAAAATCTCCTTACCGTTCGAGTTTCCCGTGGTAAGCCTATTATTCTTATTTATCATTTTTATGCACAGTAATAGTCGCCACAGGATACTCTTTGCTTTGATTAAGTTCCCGAGTTAATAAGTTCTATAAAGAACGTATAGTGTGAGAAAGTGTACAAATATCTAATTACCGTTTGTACAATTACCATTTTTCCCGTTCGTATTTTGGCGGAACGGCCAGCCTTAGGTCGCAATGTGTTACAACCAAAGCGTGCTCAATTATTGCTCGTTTAATGTGATCTGACACCACTGCCGCAACAAAATAAACCTAAAGACTGACTACCAACTATCTCCGCTATTACTAACTTATTTATTTTAGAGTAAGTCGTAGGAGGAAACTTTGGTTAAATCCAAAATCACACGCCAGAATCGATACGCTAAAATCAAAGCTGACCCTATTTTATACGCCATTTAAGAATAAAAAGAACGACAACGATACAAAAAAACTTTTGTTAGTTGAAAAAATGACACAGGTGAAATAGGAGGAATTGTTAAATGCACTGTCGCTGCAGCGTAAGGTAGAGATGTTGCTAAATTAGATGGTTTTTGAAAATCGTAAGACAAAACATACAAAAAATTAAGCTGACAACTGTGAAAGAATACCATACATTAGAAAAAGATGTATTGATATCTTCAGAATAGCTGAAACCATTGAAAGGTACATTGAAAGTTCATCAAATACTGTGGCAGAAAGAAAAGGACCACCTGATATTCAGAGAAAATAGTTACTTATATGCTTAGACGTGGACAATGAACATACTAAATTTGTCGGTAAATTATGTTATGAAAACATAAAAGAATCTACACTTATCAGAAATAAAGAGAATGAAAATCATAGTATGACTGATGCGACCACAAACGTAAAACCTAAAACTACACAGAATAAAAGGAATATTAAAATCTTAAGTAATGTTTTACTAAAGTCAAAACGCAAAGGAGACGAAGCCACCCTTAAAATGCTGTCTGATTTAAAACCTGATGATGAATTACACTTGGACCCTAATATACACATTGAGAATGTGGTAAATATTTCTGGCAGTGGCAGTGATATGAATTTTTTGGATGTATTTCAAGACTTTGTTCAATATACATTACAATTAATCGCAAATTAAATAATTGATGGCCAGCTTAATGTTCTCGGATCATTGCTGTGTAATGATCTAGCAGATCCACAAGAGACTGCATTTGAGACTACCTGCGAAGTTCTTGGTTGTGAAAGTGATACGGATTCGAATTCAATTTTAAATATTTTATAGTTATTGTAACTGAGCTCATCGCATTTAAGAAATATTTTAGATGAAACCGGTATAGTGCTGAGTTCTATTGACAAAGAGTTTTGAAGTAGTGTTTTAGTTGATTTTATTAAGATTACTAGAAAGATAATTACTATTTATTTTGTTTTTATTTTCCTTAATTTTTAAAATTAAGTCTAGGTTGATGTTCACTAAAGTTTGATAGAAACATCAAATATTTTGTATTTTCCTGTTTATCATTGCCGTGATTATCTTGCAGATCTACTTAAGACTTTATGATTAAGTACATGCTCGGTTTCTGGTTATGAAATAGAAACTAATTCGGATTTAAGTATATATCTGTTTTTAAGTTTTTGTATAAGATTTCATCGAATTTAAAAAATATCTTAGATGGAGCTTGTATAACTCTGAGTTCTATTTACACTGAGTTCTAAACTACTGTTTTCGTTGGTTTTATTTAATTTACTAGACAAATTAATATTTACTTTATTACCGGTTTTCTTAATTAAATAATTAGGAAAACCGGTGGATTTTCGACAATTTTTTTTCAAATTAAGTGATGTAATAAATAAATGTGTGATTTCAGTACATCATTCATTTTATTTATAATTACCAATCACGTAGCATAATTACCATTTTTAAAATACTAATTACCGTTTGTTTCATATCTCATCACCGTTTGGTGAAAATTTTCAGCTTCAAATTCAGGCCTATATAGCAGTTCAAACACTGTGCGTTTGATTTATTTCGTTAATCTGCACTATAAACTTTAGGTGAAATCCATAAAAAAGATAATTGGAAGCATTATTTGAACTTAACTAACGAACCCTGAATATGTCTATCTTCAAATATTCACCCATTTACGGAGATATTGATATTGCAGTCATGAAGCTAATACAAAGGGGAGACGGCATAAGCAACTGTGCACTGTGATTCTAAGTAGGTCCTGACGTCATCATAGTGGACGTGGCTTTAGTTAGTATACTGTCAGCATTCGTCCTGTGCGCTTATGTGTTGACAAAATCGCAAATCGGTGTATTTTCGTAGTATTAAGAAGAAAAGGATGAAGTGTTATGTTTTATTGTGTAAAAACTACTCAGATAGACGCTCTGATGTTATGGATGGCATCACATTTCATTTGTTAATAATTTTACACCTAATTTATTAAAATAGTTCTAGAAAAATCTCTTTGCGTCGGCTTTCAAATATAATTAAATATATTCGATTTGTAAATAAAATTATATTAATTAATAATTTGTCTATTATTTGTTCTCCCTCAGAGATATTAAGTAGTATAACCCACACATAAATAATAGTCCAGCCGTTTCTGCGTGAAAAAATTACACATACTTAGTGTGGAATAAGCTCAAGGAGACAGAAAGAACACACAAAATTTCGCCTTTATAATATTAGTGAGATAAGTAGGATATTAAGTTCCAAATTAAATATCCTACTTAATATTGAACATAGAATATTTAGTTTCAAAGAGACTATTTTATTGCTAAAATAAATATTTCTTGAAGGTTGACTTTCACAAAATGATAAACATATTTAAATTGTATTTAAGTGATTCTTTGCATATCAGCCAAGTACAATTTCCTTCATTTTAATATTGAATGTTGGGTTACTGGGTAAAATAATTGAATTCTAATTGCGGCCCTGTCTTTTTGTTATTTTTTATGAGGTTTACTTGACGATAAATGGCGACCTGTTCCCAAAATTATTATGAAAACTATAAAATATTATTCTGGCGATTAAAATTTCTTTGTCTGAATGTATTTGCTTCATGAGATAGACGCTCCGATGCTATGGATGGCATCACATTTCATTTGTAAGTAATTTTACACCTAATTTATTAAAATAGTTCTAGAAAAATCTCTTTACGTCCGCTTTCAAATATAATTAAATATATTCCACACTAGATGGCGACACTTTGTGTCCTGTGAACTAAAAATATAAAGGTACGTAGAGCTCGGTAATGATAAAATAATCATACGAAGGTGCTGAAATTTGTTTTGCATTCAGACGAAGTTTTAATCGCCAAAATATTATTTTTATAGTTTATAACATTTTGTGGACATGCCGCCATCTACCGTCAAGGTAGCTAAGCTACATTGCAACATCGATATGGAAAAATTCGAGTAGTTTTACTATTTATCAGTAGATGTAGATAGTGTAGTGGGCGGGGCTTTGCATCCCCTCACCCCGCAAATTGTCACGCGTTGTTACATAGTGAAATTTAATTACAACGTCTCCTCTTTGTATTTGCTTCATGATGCAGTACTAGTAAAAACCATAATTTACTTTTTGATTTTTTATAAAAAATTGGAGAGTGTGCAATTACAAATACAAGTATAATCGTAATGTGCTATTAAAAATACGTCGACTTGTATTTTTTTTATTACAAATATCATTATTTTGCATGCGGCGGTGGGGGGGTCGAAGGTGGAGGAATATTTTTACTGTTATTATTGATTTCATTTATTATTTATTATAGCGTCATCTGTCGATTATGTTGAAAAATAAATCCCAAGTATGGACCTATAATATATATGTGTATTTTGCTGTTTGTCACTAGATGGCTCACTAATAAATGTTTGTTACTTTTTGTATTCCTTACCTATTTCACCAAGATTATTATATCCACGCAAAAACAAAACCCAAAAAATAGAAAATCTATCATCATCATCATCATCATTACAGCCTTTCATAAGTCCACTGCTAAACATAGGCCTCCCCCAATGCCACAAAGCACGGTCATGAGCCACCTGCATCCATCGACTTCATGCATGTCTTATCAGGTCGTCACTCCATCTCGTGGGGGGTCGCCTTTTTTATGTGTGTAACCTCATAACTTTTTACTGGGTGAACCAATTTCGATAATTCTTTTTTTATCTGAAAGCTGGTACATCTCGTGTGGTCCCATATGAATTTCGTCAAGGTCAGACCAATAGTTTTTGAGTTATTCTTAATAACTTACATTGAAGTCAGCTGTACAAAATTTTTATTATAACTATTTTATATTTAAATGAACGGAATCACTCAAAGAAGCATATTTTTATTTTTGAAAATATCGAATCTTCACCAGGCGCAGACCGAAGGGGAAGGTCACAGGGGACATGACCTTCTAAATCTTCTAAAATTTACTGACAGGCTGTTCGTGATCTGCGAGGATCGACCGGAGGACACGGTGGAGCACACCGTGGAGGTGTGCTCTGCTTGGGCGGAGCACCGCCGTGTCCTCGTAGCGGCGATAGGCGGCGGCGACCTCTCGCGTCCGGCTCTGGTCGAAGCCATGGTCCGGAGCGAGACGGAATGGGATGCCGTCACCACCTTCTGCGAAGCAGTGATGCTAGCGAAGGAGGTGGCGGAGCGGGAGAAGGAAAGAGCAACAGCTTTCCTTCCCGGCCGCCGCGGGAGACGCCCCGGGCGTCGGGGGCTACGTCGTGGCCCCCGACCACCGTAGGCGCGGGCCTGTGGACGGCGAGCAATGGGTAGCTCGCCGTCCGTCCGTCTAACGACGACAGGCCGTGTCGACGGCGCGTTTTGTTCCACGCGCGCCTCAAAGAGCTGTCAGCAGCGTGAAGGGGCCCGCAAGGGCCGACGCCTGCCGGGGCTGCGGGCTGTTCGAAAGAGATACCGCGGCTCCGGAACGTAAGGGCACTGAAGGAACACGGATGGTTTTTAGTCAGTAAAAGTCTGACACTCCCTTCCGCTCCACCCACAGCGAAAGGCGTCATTAGATGATTTTCCATCCGCAAAAAAAAAAAAAAAGGCTGTTCGTGATAATTATCAAGCGAATTACGAGAAATATATTCGGAGGAGTGTTTATATTCCACTGATAGATAGCATAATGACTGACCTACAAGATCGACTTTCTGAGTATACGATGAACCTGTTTGGATTAGGCATTTTTAAGCCAAAATCTGAATATACAGAAGAAGATCTTCTTAGTGTGAAGAAAGTATCAGAATGTAATTTCCATTTCTTGAGCGTTACTGCTGCGTTACTGCTCTCGTGACATATTACAGCTATGGATGTCAAAGTGGAAACGGTAGCTCAAAGGAAATACTGATACAAAATTTCCTAAGTGTGTGGTTTCTACAACCGAAGTTTGCAACGATGATCTCTACCTAAACACATATAAAAATTTTGCTGAAATTTTTGGCAACATCAGATAGATCATTACTAAGGCGATAGATCATAGATCATCACCCCTAAGGCGTGTAAAAATTTGGTTGAGAGCAAAAATGTTAGAAGAGAAGCTAGGTTTAGATATTCTAAATATTCATTCAGAGATACCCTCAGACGTCGCAAATATTATCACCAGAATTATTTTTTTTTATTTTCATATATTGACAGCCCATCACCGCTAACTGCTAAACATAGACCTCTCCGTAGATTGCCACAACCTCTATGGTAATGAGTCATAGATGTATTGCAAGATATATCTTTATATTTAAAAATTACGTGTCACGTTGTTTGTCCGCGATGAACTCCTAAACTACTGAACTGATTTCAATGAAATTTTGCACACTCTGTGCAGTTTCGCCCAAATTGAGATATAGGATAGTTTTTATCCTGATAACTGACTCTCAATATTTTTTTATTACGAATTTAAGGATTTTTTATATGAGGGGTCATCGAAAAGGGCAGAACAACGTCTGCCTGGCCAACTAGTAATATATAAAACACAGCTTTCAGTCCTTCCCTTTCCGGACTCTAATTTATGGTTGTCAACAGGTTATAGTTAATTATGTATTTATTTCGCATTTTTAGAGGGAATGCTGTGTTTGTTCACACATTTCACATACAAGGTAAAGAACAATGGCAGACTTTCATACATAAAATTAGTTAAGAAGGAATGGTAGCGTCTATGTATCAAAAATATCTTAAAATGTTAAGCGTTAGTCCCTTAATAACTCTGTTAAAGAATTTGCCCTGAAAAGGCGTCAAAAGAAAGATATTAAGATTCGAAACTTTTTGGGTTGTCTTATGTCACTTGGAAAAAGTCATGCGTCCAGTGGTTTTTTGATGTTAGGTTAATAAATTCTCTACATAATGTACCTTCCTACATAATTGAGAGTTTTTAGATTATTGTACCTCTATTATATATTTGCATACTATAAATGTCTTATTTTTTTAGTTAGTTTGCCATAACATTAATTGGAATTTTTACATATTACTATAATTGAGATAATGTATTATTGTAGGAAGTTCTTTGTAAGAGACTTATTTTCAACCGACTGCTCGCTGCTCTAGTGGTGCTCTAGTAGTGCGACTGCTGATCATGAGGTTCCGGGTTCGAATCCCGGGTCGGGCCAAAAGAATCAGTAAATTAGTTTTTCCATCAAG
This sequence comes from Parnassius mnemosyne, assembly GCA_963668995.1. Taxonomy (NCBI): domain Eukaryota; kingdom Metazoa; phylum Arthropoda; class Insecta; order Lepidoptera; family Papilionidae; genus Parnassius; species Parnassius mnemosyne. The sequence goes on along the minus strand of CAVLGL010000082.1, from coordinate 23,377,827 downwards.
AAACTCTCAGTAGCTGCCCGGAGCCAGGAAGCTGGCGGTGTATCACCCCCGTGCCTCGGAAAGCAAGTAAAGCCATTGGTCCTGCGCCTGATCTCTCTCCGGTCGTGTCGGTTTACTGTCCCATAGGACTATCAGAGTGAGAGAATAGAGAGTGCACTTGTGCTTGCACATACATTTGGGCACTATAATCTTGTTCTGCGCCGATGGCTAGTCTCCGTTGAGGCTGGCCGCCGTGATCGAAATTCGATCTGGAGGACATTATTATTTTCAACCATATCTCTTTTATTTTTATTATTACTGATAGTTTAGTTATTACTAATAATAACTTAATATGAAAATATTTTGTGTTTGTGTGTTGTGTTGGTAGTCTTACAAATGTATACGAAAATAGTATGAATATAGTAAATGGCAACACTTAAATAGATTAAAATGGTTTAAGTCATTTGATATTCCCAAATATGTTCGTTTTTTCTATGGCTTTAATTAAAATATATTTTTTTTAAAAATCATAGAAAAATTATAAAACTCATTTTAAATATAACTTATTTCTAGACGCAATAATTTTTGTCAACTATTTTTCTGCCATTGTTCTTTGTCTAATTATTAATTGTGTTAAATGCATCGTCCTTCAGGTTACGAAACGTGCTTGAGATTCAACGTGGTATAGCCAAGGTGCAGTTATATGCTTAAGGTTTTGAAGAAAACGTAAGCACATCTTAAATGTCATACAAAATCTCTCAAATGCTTCCCAGACGAATTAGATCAGACTATTTGGTCAAAGTTGGACATAGCTGGTCGGACGATTTGTCGTAGGTATTTTGTTACTTATATTTGCTTGTATACTATTGCACGTTAATATTTTTATGCAATTCTCTTCAAATTTCCTATTGATGATAGAAATGCATGTTGCCTAGGGGCAACTCGGTGCCATATTGTTTAAACCGATTTTTTTTCAATTGCAAGGAATTGTTATTTTTAAACGCGACCTTTGTTTATATTTCTTGATAAAATAAAAATAAACAAGGTCCCATGCCTTTTTACGATAAAGTTAATATTTTCGGAGTTATTCATTTTTAAATGTTTCAAAAATCCCAAATTCAGATAATATATATTTTCACACCAGGTTCTGGACATGGGCTTTTTAACCTTCCAATATAGGTACTAAAACTTCAGCTCTTATCACAGACTAACTAGTAGTATAAGGGATTGAAGTGAACTGTATGAATTTACTATTGCAAGTGGACTATATGACTGACTACTACGCTAGGGGACTGCTCAAAGAAAAGATGGTACTGTAGAACTATACTGTATTCAAACTATTTACAGTACGGCACTATTAACTATACACTATATACAGAGGGGAATCTTCTTAATTTCTATGGAGTCTTGATTCTTCTTGAGGTTTCTTCTAGTGCCGCTTCCGAAATGAAATGATCGCCTCACACACCAAAACGCCCTTCTTATATCCCGCAAGAGAGCGTCTCGGTATGTGAGTAGCGCCGTAAGGCGATGCTGCGCGCTGATTGGTCGGCGACATCGCGTGATCTGCTGCCGGTGTGCGGGGTGCGCGGGGCGCAACGGGGTATGAAGGGGCGACGGGGCGGCGGCATCCTTCGCCGTCCGTAACATCCTCCCCCCGGCGTAGCCTGCGAGCCTAAGCTTCCCTCGGGAGGACGGCGATCTTCCTGACGGGCCGCCGCAGCACTCCGCCCTTGGTCCTAACCTCGACGTTGCGCACCACGTCGTCCGGTCCAGGAAACGTCTTCGTCACGACACCCCGCGGCCACACATTTCTTGTCAGGTTGCCGTCCGCAACCACAACGAGGTCCTCTTCTTGAATTTGGCGCTGCTGAGCATCTCGGGTGTCCCCGCGCGCAACCAGCGTCGGCAGGTACTCTTTCACCCAGCGCCTCCAGTACTCGTCGGCGAGCCCCTGCGCCGCTCTCCACGCCCGACGATCCATGGGTGTGCACGGCGCGGTGACTGGTAGGCTCGATGGTCCCAACAGTAGGAAGTGGTTAGATGAGAGTATATAACCCGTGGCCACCCACGCCTAGCCGCCATGCGCCGCAATGCCGATATCGCCGAGTCCGCGGTCAGAGAGTAAACTATTTCTAAATGCACTGCGCGCGTCGTTAAGCACGTGAATAATGCTATCCACCGTTTTTCGTGCCGTCGTCTAGTTCTCTAGTTCCCTCTCTTGTGGAGGGGGGGGGGGGGACAGGATCGACCTATTCATGGATCAAGAAGAACGTTCTTGGGACGTCACCTGTGGGGGGCAGCATCCCTCAGTGGGGAGTACGACCTCGCCTCGTATTCACCAACAGATTTCCGTGTTCCTTTATCGAATCAAAGTATCTTAAGGATAATTCCTTAAGATACGTGTGTATAGTGGGCATATCGAGGTCGCGGTGAAGATCCGCGGCGTTCCTCACATAGAAGGGAGCTCCTGTGATCGGACGCAGGAATTTGGAGACGTGAGCAAAGGACACACCCGCGTACGTCATAATAGGGCGTACGCGGGTTTTATAGAGATGCAGTTTGTGTCTTAGGGACAGCTTACTGCTTTTGTTGGTTAAGGCGAATAGACGACACACTACGAAAATTGCCTTATTACTAACTGTTTTAATGTGCTGAGAGAAGCTCATTGCACAATCTAAAGTTACCCCCAGGTATTTCACCTCTCGGACCCATGAGATTGGGCTGTCGTAGAGGGAGATTGCACCTTTTTTTATATTTTTTAATCCGCGCCATTAATTTGTTATAAGCACACCTTCTGGTAAAAAAGATGGCTTTGCTTTTATCGAGGTTTAGTTCAATTCTCCATTATCTGCATCAATCGCCTAATGCGTTTGCTGCAGCTTGGAGTCGACTGCAGATTATAACCGGGTGGACGTCTGAGGAGTAGATGGTAGTATCATCCGCGTATAGCGCGAGATGAGTACCTGGTATCAAGGGGATGTTACTTACGTAGAGTGAGTATAGGGTCGGGGAAAGCACAGAGCCCTGAGGAACTCCTGCTCTGATTGGTCTGGAAGAGGAGAAAGCACCCTCCACGCGAAAACGAAAGGACCTATTAGTAAGAAAATCTTGAACGATTTTGACAAGTCTTAAGGGGATACCTGTATGGATAAGTTTGAAGACTAATCCATTGTGCCAGACTTTGTCGAAGGCCTTGGCCACATCGAAGAACAGTGCTCCTGTGTAAACAGGGCGCTTGTTCGCCTTTGAGGCCTGATCTAAAATGTGCTCCGTGAGGTGGTGCACCTGCTGAACACTTGAGTGTTTGGCTCGAAAGCCAAACTGCTCGTTTGGAATTAGGTTTTTAATTAGCACTGCATCCTGCAGGCGGCTGAGGATGATGCGCTCATAGATTTTCCCCATAGCACTGAGGATACTGATGGGTCTATAACTAGATGCCCTATCTCTAGGTTTGTTCGGTTTGGAAATACCAATGACTTCTGCTTCTTTCCACACTTCTGTAAAAGTGCAGGTGGACATTAAAACATTGAAAATAGCCACTAGGAGGCAAATCAACTTAGGGGAAAGGGCTTTAAAAACTTTATTATTTATGCCGTCAGCGCCTGGCGCTTTTCGGGGTTTGAGGTTTTTGATGATGGTTTTCACCTCATTAAAAGTAACGAGAGGAAGTGGATCATCCGTTGGTGGTGTGGCGGACAGATTTGCCGCTTCCTCGTTCACCTTGTTCAGGTGGACGGGGTCGATTGGCAGGGTGCTTGGGGAGCATTGGCTCTCGATGCTATCTGCCATGCATTCAGCCTTTTCCGAGTCATCGAACGCTAACTGACCATCAGATTTAACTAATGGGGGCATCGAAGCGACATTTTCTGATTTAAGAGCTCTCGCCAGCTTCCAGAAGGCTGTATGCGAAAGCGAGATATCCTCCATCAGATTGTCCCATCGTGACTCCGTCAGCTGGGCTATGCGCTCCTTGACCACTCTAAAGAGGTGGCACAAATTGGACCTATTATTGACGGTTCTGTAACGGTCATAGGCCCTCACCTCAGCGTTTTTCTCCCTCAGTAAACGTCGTACATCCCCGGGGAGCTTAAAACGACGATCACTCGACGTCTTGAGCCGCCTCCAAAATTCCCCGGCAAACACCTTTATTTGAGAGGTGATGTGAGAGATGGCTTCTAAGACCTCTTTAGTGTCAATAGTGTCTGGCACTTGATCTAAATATTCTGAACTCATAGTTACGAGGTTGGCCTCGAACCTATGCCAGTCCGTTATAGTTTTGGTTAGAATAACCTCACTGCTGGACTGTCCTAACGACATTAAGACGTCCGAGGTGGTCCGATGTTAACTCATGCACCAATTCTATAGAGCGTAACTTTAAGGTTACGTTCCTGAAGACTGCTAAATCGATTTTGGTCGAACTATGAGTCTGAATTGTTGAATATCTAGTATCCTCCGGAGGAGCTATTATATTGAATTCTAGGCTATTACTAAGAGCTAAAAAGTCATTGCCTTTAGTGTTGTTCCAACGTTTCTATTATTAGTCCAGACTTGATGCTTACTATTTAAATCGCCTGCTAATATTACCGAATTACTAAGGTTAAATAGAGCTACAAAATCGCTTTTTATTATCTTTTTATTAGGTGGAAGATATACAGAGGCTACCGTGATCGGTTGATGACCGGTCATGGCTACTCTACAAACGGAGGTATCTAAATCCGTTAATTGAGGCGTGTCGATGGGAACTACGTGTAGGGACGACTTATAATAAATAAGGGTCCCTCCTAACTGTGGCCCTGAACGATCGTTCCTAATTATTCTATAATTGGCAATTTTTGGGTCTCTAATGCTAGGCTTAAGAAAGGTCTCTTGCATTAGTATAGTTTGATCTTTGTTTTGATTGGTAGCTTGGATGCCAGGACGGGACTTAGCGCCGCTCGTGAACCTCTTGCGTTGCGGACGACGACGCGGTAATGCGCAGCATCCTGTCGATCCGGCATCAAAGATACGTCACGGCCTTCTCGTATCTGATGTCCTCGCCTCTGAGCGTCAGTGGCGGTGGTAAGTTTCTGAAGCGGCGAGTGAGCAGAGCGGTCGTCTTACCAACATTGACGGCCATCCTCCACTCATCCAGCCATGGTGGCAGCAGGTCCAACAGCCTTTACATCCTGGCAGTGGCGATGTGGGCTCTTCAGGACGAAGTGAATTAGGTGCTATGGTCCGCGTATAGCGCCAGCTCGACGTTGTCCTCCCACTCGCGCAGATGTCCTGTGTTGGGATGTCGTTGGTGTAAGCCGCGTACAGAACTGGAGACAGACAGCTGCCCTGTGGAACGCTGGTTCTGATAGGTCTTGCTGCGGACATAGCATCCTCTACATAGACTTAGAACTTCCTGTCAGCCAGGAATGACGCTACTAGCCGCATCATAGCAGGAGGGATACTAGTCTGTTCTTCTAGCTTGTAGAGTAATCCAGAGTGCCACACCCTGTCGAACACCTTCTCTATGTCGACGAAGACACCCAACGCAACGATGTGCGGCCGCGGTGGTACTCGGCCGCAAGGTAGTGCAGCACCCTGGTCAGCTGTGTTGCTGTCGAGTGGCCACTCCTGAATCCGTGTTGCTCCGCCTGAAGTTGTATGTACGGGCGGAGGCGTCTGAGCAGTAATCTTTCAAGCAGTTTAGCTATGTGCGGCAGCAGCGTAATCGGCATGTAGCTGGCAGCTCTACGCCTGTCCTTCCCGGGTTTCGGCAACACGATGACCTTGCCGATCTTCCACTCCTCCGGGAAGTGGGATTTCTGCAGTATTCCATTGTAGAGTCGTCCTATCTCTACTAATGTCTTATTGGGCAGCTGTCGAAGTGCAGCGTTGGTAATCCCGTCGTGCCCCGGCGCCTTCATCGGTTGCAGGCGGGTCACTGTCCTCCGCAATTCAGCGGGGGAGATGTACCACTCTCCTGCAAGCGGTGGCGCGAGCGACGACAGGAACTCCTGTCCGCGGCTCTCCTTCCAGGCATGAAGATCCATGAACTCCGCACTTGCAGGGCTTGGCATAAATTGCTCTTTGAAGTGCTCTACTAGGATATCCGCTCTACCCTTGGCATCGTAACAGAGTTCGCCCGCATTGCTGGTCAGTGTGCATACGGCGGCTCTTCTTTTAGTCAACTGCCGGTTCAATTTGTACAGCGACGCATCTTGCTGTTCCGCTACCACGATGCGCCGCTCCCAGGCCTCTCCTCTGTGGGCCTGGTTTTCAACCGACAGTTCATCCGATAATTGATTGACTCTGTGTTTTCAATCTTGGGCAGCGAGTACACGCCCAGAGCTTTCTCAGCGCCCTCTTGCGCTTAATTTGAGCGCATATGTTGAGCGGTAGGACGTCTTTCTTTGCTGTTAGTGGGACGACCGTAGAGATCGCGTTGAGGGCTTCATGAATGTTCTTAGTGAACTTGGTTGCAGCGGCCTCTACCTCGTCCGCTGTATCAATCGGCGTGTAGACTGGAGGTCTCTCTTGCAGGTGTTGATGCTAGAGCCCCCAGTCGATTCTAGTCTTGAAGGCTCTTGGCGGCGTAGTCACTGCCTTGAGGCCAAGGGTAATTAGTATCGGGAGGTGCGGTGTGTTCATGTTGTACAGCACCTCTACCACTATCGGGTAGTTGACGTTTCTAGAGAACACGATGTCCAGTACGTCCGGACTTCTATATGTGTCAGTAGGGACGTGGGTTGGCTCCTCGGGACCTAAAACGTCGTAGTTGTTTTCTTCCGCATATTCGTATAGTGCGATTTCCTACCGACCCGTTCCTCTCACGGTGGCCCACCCTTGTTTCTGGATTGTCACCGCTCTCGGGCGACTCTGGGGGATCTTCTTCGGATCCTCCGGGAATAGCCCCGGCAGAGTAATCTCCTGCCTCCTAGCGACCCTCCTAATGACTGGTCTTACCAGTGGACTGGTAAAGCTGCTCCAGGCTCAGGTGATCCAGTTGTGCGAAATAGAGGCATGCCGGTCTACCTCTACGGGGTGAGATTGCCTTAACGAACTGTATCGGGAAGCCCTCTGCCTTAACAGCCTCTTCTATGGATTTGGTATCAGTGCCCACTGGCAGCCCCGGATGCCCACCTTTGTGCGCTTCTCCTCCTCCGGGGTAAAGCAATACCAGAACAGCTCTGGTGTATTCTCAGAGAGTTCGAACATGTACCTCTGGATGGTAGGGAACTCGTCTGGACTCTGTGGTGTAAATCTGACCCGTTTCCCGAATGGGCGGGCATTGGGGGCATGGCCTAATTTCTCATTCAGTGTTTTAAAATGCCCCGTCCAATTAGGGAGGCATTCGACAACTATGGGCGGGTACCTTGCCTTCTCGGCTTCTTTAGCCGGTGTTGGCTCTTCCGCCGCCTTAGTCCTTGGTATTGCAGGTGCTGCTGCCAGCTGGGCATAACTAGTTGAGGGTCTTTGCCCATCATCCTGCGGCAGGCCCGATGGGTTGGTGATGGGCACAGGCGATGAGCGTGACCCGTCTGTACGATTCTTCACCCCACTGCTCTTCGTGGGCCGAGTTCATCTGGCTCCGTCGGTCCGGCTGAGATGTAGATGGGTTTTTGGGGTGGCGATGGTGATTTCGGAGGGGTCTTGTGAACCCTCTTCCTCCCTTTCGCTTCTGGCTGGTCGCGTTCCTCTTCTGATGATGAAGAGTACGAAGATGAAGATGATGATGACGACGCTGGTTCTGGTGAGCAGATGCATTGTCTCTTCTCGAAGAGGGAGCTTTCAGTCTCCGGTGGGGTGTGCTTCCTCGCCGATTTCATCAGCCGTTGCGGTTTGGGCATCGTTTCCAACCCACTCGTATGCTCAGATACGGTGGGTTTTAGCGCGGCGCTCGGTGCGGCCTCCTTATTCGATGATACGGGCTTCCTTTTTGGTATGTGGCTGAAGGATTCCACTACCTTGGAACGTTCCGAGTTAGATAGGTCCACACCACAGTGGGGGGGCTGCCCCTTCCCCTTACCCGTCATGTTGGTTGTTACAACTGTTTTGTATGTTACGCTGTTTTGTAAGGTCCTAACTATCGCGTCCTATATGAGTCCCTACCTAACGAGGCTGACAACTGAGTGACGCGCGACGCGAGGTACGGAACGGGAGAGATGGTGGGTGGCTGCAACACTTGTAGGGGCACTGCCTACCCCTTTCCTTAAGAAAGGATTGGGGAAGTGCTAGATGACACTAAATCACGCGACTGGACACAGGAAAGCCGAAAACGCTTTTGAGTGACTGGCCTCCTTTTTTTTGCGCCCAGAAGCAATTGAAAAGGGCTACCCCGTTATGCGAGGAAGTAGAGAATGCTTTATACATACCACGACAGCTGGCTGTCGTGGTTATGTGGGACTCACTGTGTCTACACTACCTAACCCCTAAGTGTACCCACTAAACTCCACTCTTGTGAACGGCGTTGGCTTATAAGGCCTTTCTGCCGAATCAGAAGCGATCTTCTTTTGAGAAAAGAGGGCACAGGCGGCTACGAGCCACTAAAAGAGAGCCTACTAAGGCAAATTTAAGAAGAGTCGGCCTGAGCCGCCAGGAGGCAGTTCAGGTCGGTTGAAAGTTTATTTGGCGGGTCCAAGAGAGAGTTCCCTCAAGAGAAAACTTTTCAATGGAAAGGCCTTTAATGTCCTTAATTTTGAGATTAGTTTCCTGTAGTAGGAGGAGGTCGGCTTCGTGATCTCGAAGAAATTGCTTAAGCTCTGGTAGGTTATTTCGTAACCCGCGAATGTTAAAAGATACAAGCGAAAACCCCTTAGGCTTGATACGACCGCGAGACTTTGGGAGAGCAGAGTGCTCTGCCATTATATAATTCAACTTTTAAAATTAAATAAATTAAAGTTACAGGGAGCACAAAAGATTGTGATGCTCTGCAAGAGCGAGGAGACGGTCCTGAGAGGACTGAGCAGCGCGCAAATATGCGTGCTAAGACAGCAATCTCCCCAATGTCGATGTTCCTAATAATGGAATAAACCGTATTTAGGTCATCAACCATTGAGGGTTGTGCTTTCTGAGGGGCGGAGGATGTTCGCGGAGGGTCAGCCTTCTTGGGGCCCCAGGGAAGACTGGAGGCTGCGAAGGCTGGGAGAAGCCCGGAGGGGGCAGAAGAGGGCCCTGAGGGGGCTGAGAAAGGCCCTAGCGGGGCATTCTTGAGTAGAGGACCGGGAATGATCTATCATTGACCGGCGGTGGAGCTTGTCTGCTGGGACGAGGATGAGGTGAGCAAGGGCAGCCTCTATAGTTCGCCGGGTGGCCTGATTGCTGGCACAGGACGCACGCAGGGGGAGATTCGCTGTTTTGGGGCCGAGGACACTCTTTCGAGCTGTGTGGGTCTAGGCACTTAACGCACCTGGGTGGGGCAGAGCAGTTGGCCGCCGCATGACCGTAAAAAAATATAGACGATAACAATAATTTATTCGGCAACTTACACTGATCCAGTTTTAATACAGAATATAAAACCAGTACGTAAAAAAGCAAAAACAAAAATAATGCTTGAAAAGGAACTGAGTGTTGCTGAAATTAATTAAATTTAGTATTTAGCGATACCTATATTGGCGATAAAAGTACCCTTACACGTCGAGCATGTATACGTAGATATCAATGTGAGAGAAGAGAGATAGGTGTATCAGGATCGTGCCAAATGGTAGTCCGTAGTTCCTGTGTAGTGTCTACCCCTCTGAGTGAGAGGCGTAAGAGTTTACGTATATAACATCTATGTACATACATGCTCGTCGTTTAAGGGTACATTTATCGCCAATATATCGCCAATTTGGACGATAAAATTTCGTCTAGGCCGTCCCAGGCTGACTCCGTCACTCAATTTTGCAGGTATTTTTTAAAACTGTTTATTTTGTATATTATATATTTATTTTAAGCACACATCATGCGGTTACAGTAACAAATCGTAGGTATAATATAGGCGTCCAAAATCCAAATACGACAAAATTTTAATTAGTTTTATTGGCTTCTTACATTAAGTACAGATTATTTAAGAGAAGTAGAAATAATATAAAAGGAGTCAAATTAAAGAATTTTTAAACTATAAATTTATGGAACTATTATTAATAGTAATGAAAGCAAATGAATATAAGTGTCCTCCCAGTAGGCAAAACATTAATGGGAAATGAAACTGCGCCATCTAACGGACAAATATAGAACTGCAACAAGACTCACAAAACTGTGGAATGAAAAAATGTACGATACTTTCTGAAAAAATGGAAAAAATCTTACCGAAAAACTTGAAATTATTGTATTAAATAAGTATATCTTTGTACCAGGTATTAAACCCAGAGCCAATTTATTTTATTCTTATGATATTGTAATAATGAGATAAAGTAATAAAATTAATGTAATCTGCAACGTGTCCTCCAACTAGTGCCATCTAGTTGCTCTTTGAAAATTCTAGTTAAACTCATTGTGTTATTATGTTTATATACTACGTACTAGAGGCGACACTGCATTAAGTTACGCTGTCCCATGAAGCATAAGGCTAGTGAGTTGACACATGCTGTGTTCATTATATAAAAAAATTCTTGATAAAATATGCCATGGTGTGTTTTAGACATTGCACAAATAATTAAAAAAATGTTAGCAAATACCAAGGAACAACTTTTCATCGGTAAGTAAAATACTTAATAAAAAAGTAATTATAATTTTTTTTATTAAGTATTATATTTTTTTTAATAATTATATTTAATAATCAAAACAAATTATTCAAAAGACGCCATCTCGGGTCATGAAATATAGATTAAGAAATTAATTTGTTCAGATGCGACGTTTATGTAGGTACTTAAGTGTGAGAATAATTGTGCATAATACTCGTATAATATGTTTTTTTTTTGTAGAAAAGTATTCATAATTAGGCTAATTTTCTGATATCTAAATTTGCTGATTATTCTTTTATTTTATTTTAGGTTTCCACGTAGCCATGAAAACAGGGAAAAATGGAATAAATACATCCATTTTTTTAACTCTCGTGTGCCCAGCATTTATTAACGGCTCTTATTCTAGTCTAAATAAATATATTTGTAAATAATAATTATATGTTACTTATATCAATAAGTTTTGAATCAAATGCATTTAGTATGTTTTTTATATTTTGCATAGTTACCTTTTAACCGATTCGTTGCGGCACCGATTGTCCATGACACATGTCCACAAATATTCCATGACACGCCTGGCGTGCCATCAGCCATGTGTAAAAAAAAAATCCTTTTTATCCTTTTTTCACTTGTTAAGACCTAATTAAGTTTAGTAGACATCAAACATCGGTTACAAACGGAAGGATACTTGTTTTTAATGGGTAACTACGTGTTTTTCTACGTGTTTTCTTTGAAATTGAGAGTAAGTGACTTTTTTATGCAGAGATTACAAACCTTTTGTACTATTTTTTGTTTTATAAAAAAAATTATTAATATAAGTAGGTACAGCTAAATCACCCTTCAAAACCTTGGTTTTTATTAAATTAAATTTTCACCTAATAATAATATTTGTAAATATCAAACAATCAAGAACCTTAATTTGGAAAAAATAAGGTTTATGATTCATTGATATTTACAAATGTTAAATATTATCTAATATTATACAAATGTAAAAGTAAAGTCGATCTAAAAAAAGGCTAATTAATAAGAATAGCAAAACAAAAAACGCCGGCGCTATACGGCGGCAGATTGACAAAAGACTATTAGTGCACTTTTTTTGAGTTTTTGAGCGATCGCAATGAGTGCTATTATTTGTTACTTATTAGACTATTTTTTCACAACATGATTTAAAACCCACAAAGATAAAGAGTACCGTGTACAAATTAAAAAAAGGTTGTGAACCCCTAAAAATTGCAAATTTTCAAAATATTCAGAAACGAAGCTGTAGGCATGAACTACTTGCAAAATAATGAATATTTTGTTCTGGATTAATCACGCCACACACAAAAATATTCTCGGCACACCTAGCGTGTCATCCGCACTGAGTCAACAATACAGTCTAAATAAATAATTAGTTATTACATACTGATAATTCTACCTACGTATAATCTATGATGACAAAAACTGCGTATGCGCGACTCTACTATTTACCGCACATGCGTGAAGACATAGAGTAGCCCACATTTTTTGTTTGGAATAGCTCCTTTAGTACGTAGTACATTATAACTCTATAGATAAACTATGCTTAACGACATCTATAACTAATAGCCTCTTGAACATTCGTGTCCAATACATAAGGTTACATTTTTAAGGATATATATAATACGCATTATATATTGACACATTAAATCGTTAACAAAAGTCTAATAAGTTGTATAAATAGACAAGTCGAAGGAATATTTTTACTGCTCATAGGTCTGTTATTATTGATTTCATTAATTATTTATTATAGAGTCGTCTATCGTCTATGGTGGATCATAAATACCAAGTATGGGCCCAAAATATATATGTTTTTGTGATTGTCACTAGATAGCACAGTAATAAATGTTTGTTACTTTTCGTATTCTTTAGCTATTTCACAGAGATTATATCCCACGCATAGCACTGTGGCAGATTAATGAATATCTATACTTACTCTATGCTTAATCTATACTTAACAGGAGATGGAGTGTAAAAAAATTTGCAAAAAGATGTGTCCAAATCATAAGAAATGCTTTAGGTGTTCTGTTATAATATAAGAGCTGAAGTTTTAGTACCTATATTGGAAGGTTAAAAAGCCCATGTCCAGAACCTGCTGTGAAAATATATATTATCTGAATTTGGGATTTTTCAAACATTTAAAAATGAATAACTGCTAAAATATTAACTTTATCGTAAAAAGGCATGGGACCTTGTTTATTTTTATTTTATCAAGAAATATAAACAAAGGTCTATATATTTATTTCATGCACACATCATGTGGTTACAGTAACAAATCGTAGGTATATAGGCGCCCAAAATCCAAATACGACAAAATTTAATTAGTCTTATTGGCTTCTTACATTAAGTACAGATTATTTAAGAGAAGTAGAAATAATATAAAAGGAGTCAAATTAAAGAATTTTTAAACTATAAATTTATGGAACTATTATTAATCGTAATGAAAGCAAATGAATACGATCAGTGTCTCAGTAGGAAAACATTAATGGGAAATGAATAAGTATGTGCAATAACAATACGTTATTGTACAATTACAATCGAGATATGTGCAATTTATTGGCACTCTGTCCAATTAGAAAAAAACTTTATTTACGGAGATATCGATATTGCAGTACTAGTAAAAACCATAATTTACTTTTTGATTTTTTATAAAAAATTGGAGAGTGTGCAATTACAAATACAAGTATAATCGTAATGTGCTATTAAAAAAACGTCGACTAGTATTTTTTTTACAAATATCATTATTTTGCAGGCTGGGGTGGGGGGTCGACAAAACTGTGAAATGAAATTTTCTGAACAAATGGAAAAATCTTACCGAAATCTTCAAATTAATGTGTTAAATAAGGATATCTTTGTACCAGGTTTTAAACCCAGAGACAATTTATTTTATTTTTATGATGTTGTAACTTAATAATTAGATAAAGTAATAAAATTAATGTAATCTGCAACGTGTCATAAAACTAGTGCTATCTAGTAGATCTTTGATAATTCTAGATAAACTATGCTTAGCGACATCTATGGGTAACCATCAACTAAAAGCCTCTTGAACATTATAAAATTACATTTTTAAGGATATTTATATAGTACGAATGATATATTGACACATTAAATCGTTAATAAAAGTCTAATAAGTTGTATAAATAGACAAGTTGAAGGAATATTTTTACTGGTCATAAGGTCTGTTATTATTGATTTCAGTAATTATTTATTATATAGTCATCTGTTGTTTATGATGGAAAATAAATCCCAAGTATGGGCCCAAAATATATATGTTTTAGTGTTCGTCACTAGATGGCACAGTAATAAATATTTGTTACTTTTCTTATTCTTTAACTATTTCACAAAGATTATCCCACGCATGGCACTGTGGCAGTGTAATGAAAATATTATATACTTACAATGAAAAAAACTTTACACGCCATCTCCTGTCGGTTTCGATAAATTTAGCAATCAGCATCCTTTTTTGAATTTCGTGACATCAAAATTCTTGAAATAAAAAATAAGATGTGTCCAATTCATAAGAAATGCATGAAATACTATCTCGCTCTGCTGAGCACGCCAAGCTTTTTAGAGACCACGAAACAGCACATTATTCGATATGTCGACGCCGAGGATTCCGATGATAGCCGCGGCAGCGAGGGGAGTGCCTTGAAACTGAGGAGATACGACAAAGGGGTTCTTTTTAGCGGTAAACGCGCAAACTTTTGTCTTCTGGGGATTGAACTAGACTAAATTTAGTCACCCTCAATCCCATACTTGGTTCCGGTGCTCGGTGACGTCTTCCCGAGAAATATTGGCACGGCCGGTGTATAAAGCGTCACCAGTGCTGTCGCACGCATAGCAATGAATGTTGCCGGTTTGCAACGTATCATTGATATGTAGAGTTGGTGATAGCACGCAGCCTTGTGGAACAGTATCGTTAATTGGCTTGTATTCAGAGTATGCACCGTCAACTACGACCTTGATTTTCCAGTCTGCAAGGAAACTGATGATCCAATTGCACAATTTCTCAGGAAAGGGAGTTTCGAAAGAAGCGCTTTGTGCCAAACCCGATCAAAGGCCTCCGTTATGTTCAAAGCCTATGATTCTACTGAATCCGCCCATCTATGTGTCAGGTAGACCAGAAGATCACCCGCTGATCGACCCGGACGAAAACCCTATTGGCGGTCACTAATCAGCTGGTGATCTTCAAGATAGCGCGTGATCTGGCAGCTTATAATGGTTTCCATTATTCTGGAGAACAAGGAGGTGATGGCGATAGACTTGTAGACGGGTATTTCAATAATTTAGAACAGTTATATGTTTTCTCAATTTCGTAAAGTAATATTAGATAAATTACACTTATTTATTGTAATTAACTGAAGTAAGTATCTGTACATATTTATGCAGAGCATAAAGTCTTATATACGTCCCAGCTCTGGGCACAGGCCTCCTCTCATTTGTTAATTCTGAGAGGATTGTAGGGCAAGGAAATGTCCGCTATGCTGTTCCAATGCGTGTTGGCGAACTCCACATGTCTTCTAAATATACTTTTTCTTATTTCTAAGACGTGCAGGTTTCCTGACGATGTTTTCCTTCACCACCGAGCGAGTGGTAAATCAGCACTTAAAATTGCAATTAACAATTTCATTGGTGCCGGCACGGATCGAACCCGGGTTGCTCGCGTAATGTGAAACTTACAGCGAGCGCTTTGTTTATCAAGGCTCTTCACGCGGATTATAACGAAACGGTAACTTATTTATGACAAAACTGTAAACCATATGATGATATGGGTTGATATTATTAATTATATATTATGTTGATATTGCATACGTTCTTATGTAAGTATGCTTAAAATGTGTGTTTTATGTATTAATTTAAATTTGCGTATACTATGTACCAAATATAGATATAGAGTATATTATTTAAGTTATTTGTTGTAACATATATAGATAAGTGTATTTATACGTATGTTATATACGTTTTAACATTTATATTCATGTACTTATGCATTTTTTTCGTTTCGTATTTTTATGGCACCATCTTAAGTTTCTCTGCTTAACTCTTAGTTGACTGGTAGAAAGTGTCTAAAGGCATTAAGTCCGCGAATAAAATATTATTCATAAATAAAGATTATATAAGTATTGGTATTTTTATTCTCTACATCATAATCTTTGTCCGCTGTTATGAATTCCTACTACCATTAATTCATTTTTTTCTAGAATAAGGGTGAAAAATTAGCACACAGTCTACCTGATGGTAAGTGGATGCTATGGCCCATATACATCTACATCTATCCTCGATTAAGAATCATAATGCAGATGCGTTGTCACCACTGAGAACTTAGATGGAATGCCTCGTTTCCAGTAAAAAGGGTCTGCGATTCTCTACACTCACCACACGAAACATAGCAGCACTAAGCTATTATATAGTTTACGCCGGTATTCTGTGGGAGCGTGGTCCTAAAATAGCTGCAGTATGACTCTACCACGTTAAAAACTTTTTTTCTATTTCTAGGAATAGTATTCCCTGACTCTGTAATAATAAGCAGAATCACCGTCACAGCATCGTGGTAGCGCCGGGGCTAAGCGCCCGTAACCGACCCACATTCTATCTCATAAAAGCTTCTTCCATCAGTATCGAGCTTGTTATTTATGTGTATGTGTATGTGTATGGGCCATAGCATCCACTTACCTGTAGACTGTGTGCTCGCTAGTCACCCTTATTCCATAAAATAAAATCATTTATTTTACTTTATTGAACTGTGTAAGAATATCCACTACCCCATATCGTTCCGTGGGTGTCGTAAGCACAAAAAATAGTAAATAATGACTTTCAATAGATACTTTATTACATATCGATATTGAATAAAAATTATTCATTCATTCATTCAAACTGAGAGACCGGTAGCAGCATCTTCTTAAAAACAACTGAAAAATCTACGGTTGCCAACCTGCTAAGCGTGGCAACTATGTCAAAGATCTGACTTATGAGGATTTCTCTGGGGAGGCCTATGTTCAGCATTGTGCTTTTTAAGTAAAAGCCGTAACAAAGATCTAAGAATAATATATATATAATAAGAATATAATTATTTCACTTTCTGAAGTCGGTGCTGCACTATGTAGGGTATATAAAAATTTAAGTCCTGACTTCAAAAAGTGAAATTATTATATTATTTTTAGTTCTTTATAAATAGTTGGTTTTTAATTTTTTATAGTTTTTTTAATACTTAAAGTAATTTTTTTGTTATCTAATTTTACTCTTATCAGTAGACTAGAAAATATGGCAATCACAATGCTGTCTTAATCGTTTCATAAAAATAAGTCACCCCTATTTGGCCACCCCTAGTAGGTTATATTTTTTATTTTTAGCGTAAAAAAAGGAACGACGATTTGAAAGAAAACACGGTTTAGTAGGAATATAAGGATGTAATGAGATAGATAAAGTCTATTTACATGAGTGTTAGAGGCAAAAAGTTCGAGTACAATTTTAAAATTTGAAATTAAACATAATTTAAAATTAAATAATTTGTACAGCCGAATTTAATATAAATTATTAAGAACAACTCAAAAACTATTTGTCTGACCTTGATCAATTTCATATGGAACCACATGTGAAGTACCAGCTTTCAAATAAAAATAGAATCATCGAAATCGGTTCACCCAGTAAAAAGTTATGAGGTAACACACATAAAAAACATACAATCGAATTGAGTACCGTCTCATTTTTGAAGTCGGCAGATAAGATAACTAAGTAGGTATTGAGTTCACTTAAGACGCAAATACACTATAGTTTTTAGATAAACAACTTAATAGGATTACATATATTAAATTCATACATAATAAATCATGGAGTACATTTCTATATTATTAATATTATAAATGAAACGTCGACAATAACGTTTAAAAAACGTTGTGTTATTTCATAAAATTGATAAGTGGAATTAAAGAGACAACAAACTTTGCCTGAGCGAAGAATAAGTATAGAAGTAAGCATGTCCATTCGTTGATGTGATGAGTAGGAATGCTCTCTTGTGTAGCGTGTACACATAAATTTCAAGGCCAAATTCAAAGTTAAGTTTTTAAGCATCGTGAAAACGGATATCGCTTGTAGTTTTTAATATAATATGGCTTAATACCATTTTAACGAACGTTAAAGAGAGAAATTGATCCTGACAGCCGGTACATTTCTGTATACCCAAATACTATGTTTTTGATTCTCATTTGAACAACTGATAGGATTACCTAAACTATATCTTCATTAATACTTTAAAAGCTTTTGTATAAATATAATATTTTTTTATATAGAATAAAATATAGAATAACGTTGAAACTTTAACACGACTTTATAATTATTTCTCTTTGCAAAATATTATATTTTCAATTGACACTTGAGGTCCCAGGGCATAATGAAGGAACACATTAAATACCTATATAACAAAAGTTACATGAAATCAACTGAATATATATTATAATATGTTATACTCAAATTAAAACTTCTATTAGTTATTTTACTACTGTAGTTATAACGTTGCTGTCTAAAAGCATTCGCTATAAAATTCACAGATTTTGTCGTTTTCAATACACAAAAAAGCATTGAAAGTTTTTCATTGCGTTAAAGGTAATTAAAATAGAATTATATATTTTAGATATATATTTCAAGTTGAACTACGAGTACACGCTGCACCAGTGAATAAGCGTATTTCGAGTAATGGCGAGCAGAATCAGTCTATCAGATGATAAGTGGACATTGTGCCCCATAGACACCTTTATCCTTCATTGATGCATTGTACCTGAAGGCTACCATGGAATGTATCATCACTATTAAAAAAGGTCTGCGGTCATCGTTACTCACGAGTCATGATACGAAAAAGCAGAATTAAGCTGCTATTATATGCTGATATTCTGTAAGAGCGTAGTTCTTCTACGGTCGCGTTCTCAAAATACTATATATATATATATATATATATATATATATATATATATAATATTTCATTCAATTTACTAAAGTAGAATGTATTTTTAACTTTATTTAGTTCGTTCGTATATTCGAAATAAAATAATGCATGTTGAGCATGTTATGAGCAGAATGATGATGAATAGAGACTAGAACTCGCCAGCAGGATTGCTATGGGATTGCGTAACTGATACCGGCACCTCATTGTAAAAGCCCGCTAAGAAAATTGGCGGTGAATCTTATGCCAACTTACTGATGGGGAAATATCCACCATAAAACATGCCAGATCAATCCAGACCGGGGACGAGAGCTATATCTGATGTTTGGTGCCGTGTTCATCAACCCATCTGCCGAGCATGGTGATTTTCACACAGTGGAAGATTATTCAATCTGTAATAGCTTTACCATCTTTGGCTGCCTTAAGGTGGGATAGTAACACTGCACTGGCATATAATAGTTTTTTATATTTTTTATAGGAGAGGGGGCAAACGAGCATGCAGCTCACCTGATGATAAGTGACTACCGCCGCCCATGAACAACTGCAACACCAGGGAGGGAATTGCAGATGCATTGCCGGCCTTTTAAAAAGGAGTACGCTCTTTTCTTGAAGGTCCCTAAGTCCGTTAAGATCCGATTAAGTTGTAATCGATTCCACAAGGAAGTCTTGCGAGGAAGAAAACATCTTCTAAATCGCACAGTGGTGGACCGCCAATCATCCAGATGGTGTGGATGGTATCGGGAGTTCTGCCGCGATGTGCGTTCGTGAAATTTGGCGGCTGGGATTAATCTGAACAATTCCTCAGAGCACTCCCCATGGTAGATGCGAAAGAAAATGCAAAGGGATGCAACATCTCTTCGCAGTGCCAATGAATCGAGCCGATCGGAAAGGGCTCGGTCGTCGACGATTCGAGCCGCTCTGCGCTGGATGCGGTCAAGTGGAAGGAGCTGGCACTGGGGAGCCCCTGCCCAGAGATGGGAACAGTATTCCATGTGAGGCCGAACCTGCGCCTTGTAA
Organism: Parnassius mnemosyne; assembly: GCA_963668995.1. Classification (NCBI taxonomy): domain Eukaryota; kingdom Metazoa; phylum Arthropoda; class Insecta; order Lepidoptera; family Papilionidae; genus Parnassius; species Parnassius mnemosyne. The sequence goes on along the minus strand of CAVLGL010000082.1, from coordinate 23,358,246 downwards.
AGTTGCAGGCGGTGTGCCGGCATGAAATACTGTCCCGCTCTGCTGAACACGCCAAGCTTTTTAGAGGCCAATTTGGCCTTGTCTTCCAAGTGAGCACGAAACTGCACGTCACTCGATATGTCGACTCCGAGGATACCGATACTGGCTGAGGCAAGAAGGGGAGTGCCTTGAAACTGAGGAGATACGACAAAGGGGTTCTTTTTAGCGGTAAACGCGCAAACTTGTGTCTTCTGAGGATTAAACTGGACTAGATTTAGTCGCCCCCAATCCGAGACTTTGTTCAACAAAGACTCGACTTTAGACACAAGTTTGTTCCGGTACTCGGCGACGGTTATAAATGGAATGAGCTATACTACTTATATCTATAGATAATTTTATATTAATATAACAATTATCTACACTAACATCGAGATGCTAAAAAATCATACTACCAACTACTCTGAATTACAATATGTCATGTTATGCCTAAGTATTATAAATTATAACATTCTGTAGATAATATTATATATGTATGTATAATATCATGAATCTAGATAAAGTTAATATTATATTTGTAGTATTATAATGATTTTATATTGAACGTTGAAGTTTATAATAATATATTTAAATATAATATTTATATCATATAGGTATATATGTAAATAAGGTTGAGATGTAATTGCTAATTTGAATATCTACTTCTATCGAAAAAACCAACACCAAACTTTTTTTATTTTTTTTTCGAACACGCTAAGCTCCATTAAAATTTATAAAGGCTGCGAAATAATAACAATTATTGTAATTGTGTAATATGTAGATCTACCTCTCTTTTGTATTTTTTACTCACAATACTCGTATGCTTATGTGTGATGGTGAAACAGTTGTGGTTTAGTAATAGTGTTACTTCTTGTTACATATTTGTCCGTAGGTATCCCATAGAGGGCGCGTTAATAACCAGATTCGTGGATAATAATATCACGAAATTATGCTGATTGTAGTCCTTGTGTTTTGTTTGCTTTTTGCTGAGTGTAGTTCCAAATCCGCACTCATAATAAACCTTTTATTGAATTGCTTCCATTTTTTTTGGATTTGGTTTTCTTCTGATCTGAAGTTATAAGTTGTTTAGTGTATAATAAATATCCTTTGTTACATGTGTATTTATTGTAATAACGCGATATGTACACATGTTACAAAGGACCCTTTTTTTATAATACCATCGCAGTTTTCTTCCAATAATCTTATCTACTAAGTGTATAATAGTATGACTCGTATTATTTCAACTTTGTAACGATTCGATTATTGCAATTTTAAACTGCAGAATTTGTATAAAATTGGGAGTTCATATTTTTCTAGATATTATATAATGTAACAATTTTTTAAAAGCGGCATCTTTATAATAAAAACTAACACTTCTAAACTCGTTTTTAAATATAAATAACGAACACTTTTAAAATGGAATACATTTTGACAAATAGTGGAATAACAATTTATTTTAACTTTCTAAAAACGGAAGAAATAGCTCATAAAAATCAACGACACGCAAACATCGATTTGATAAAATATATTATGGGTTTAAAATCGAACTATTCACAACTAATCATGTCAATTCCGTTGAGCAATGCTGTGATAATATTAAAAAGAATACGATTCGAATTGCAAATTCGAATGCTTATATACAATAAACATTACTAAGATCTAAATATAATTAAATTATTACACGGATTTTCTCTATATGTCTCCAAGTCAACAAAAAATAAAACAATGAAGACACAAATGTACAACAGAAATCATACAGAAATCAACGTTTATCATACATGTATTAATAAAAATAAACAATAAGAATAAAATTCAATAAAGTTTCTTTTAAACAATATAAATTCATAATTATTTGACTTTTGTAAAAAAATATGAGATTTTTGTAATAAAACGCGTATGTGATAGCATTGTGTGTGACTTGTATGAGATGATAACTACGATGATATTTTACTAACTAATTTATTTGTGCGCTTGCAGTGGCGGAGTTCTCCCCCTTAAAATCTAAGAAAATGATACTAGATATATAATCTATTACAACCTTTTCCGACTAGTACTATGAATCACAATTATATCTTTTTAGCAAAACACGTCTTAACATTCCGAAATAAGATACAATTATACTTACCTATATAGACATTTTTACAAATATCCGTTGCTGCTATTGAAATTTAAATATATGCAACATTTGCCGTTTCAACTGTGCGACACATTAAACGAAGTTAAGTTAAGAAGGCCTTCCCCATTTATTTGTTCATAGGGGGATATATGCCATAGTTACCACGCTTGGCAAGCGGGTTGGCAACCGCAGTTTTTTTTAATTTTTAGCCGTTATTTGGTAGACTCTGCTGACCATCTCCTGATTTGTTTCCCTCTGTCGCCTTTTACGGCACCCACAGGATAATATGGGAAATATTGCATGTGTTAAATTCCATAACAACTCGGGATAAAGCAGTACAATAGTACAGGGTTTACAGTGAACAGAGTAATATTAATGCAAGCAGGGTAATATGGTGATATGGCTAATGCTGCCGGACCGTAACGTAAATTTCCGGAACGCTCCCGGACCGTAATTGATGGATACATTGCTCATCAGCCCATATTAGGCTCTGTAGCTTTTGGTAGTAGGTTTCCGTTGCGTTAAAAATCACAGATCAATCATTGTTAGGAATTCAGCTGCACTTCTCCCTAATTATTGAAGTTGAACATATGATCAAATCATTTATAAATTATATATACTTACCTATATCGACTATTTACAAATATCCGTTGCTGCTATATATATACACACGAAAGGAATTATACACGAAGGTTAATAATTCGATATCAACGTACGAATTAACTGTAGTGGCAATTCGAAATGGCTCAATAACGAACTGTCAGAACAGTTGTAACGCATCGTTCCTACATACTAACACCTATAATATTTACACTTATTACAAACGACATTCCCTTTCAAATGTTAGTGGCTATAAATATATGTTTATAATGCTACAGTTTTAGATAAACAAAGGGAAACTATAGTGAAAGGGAGCTAATATCCCTTCCTAAACTATTTTGTAAGAAATGAAGTACTAAAGAAAAAAAACATATTAGGATCACAGACAAGTTAGAAAAATTAAAAAGTTTAAAGTAAATAGAAAAGAAAGGAAAAAAATTGGAATACGACGTAATTATTGACATTAAAAATGATATAAATGCATAATTTATTGTGAAAAATGAAAGGTAACAAGAAGGAGACGTTGTGCCTAAAACTAAAGTTTTATTGATTCTCAGAGATTTCAGGTGGTAGACAACTCCAAGCCGTTGACAAAAAAAGCGGATCCCTTCTACAGTTATTTTACTCTGCGTTGTCAATTTCCGTTGTTCACCTTCGCAAAATCTAACCAACTCCCGCGTTTAATAGCTATGTACACGTGAATTGTTTGATAAAGAATATTTAATGATTATGAATGATATTTTTTTTTAATTTTTGGAATTTTGTTAACCATAGACTGAAATGACGGTAAATGTATTTACAGTTTTAATATAGCTGCCTAAATTGAGCATGAATATTCCTATTATGTAAAATTTTATTGAATTACAATATTTACAACGTATCGTTTTTACATTCACTACACGAAAACGACTTTCCACTTATATTAAACTATGTAGTAATTTTAAAATTGAGGATATACTTTATAGATTATAATTAAAACATCTTACACGCTATGTATAAAATCTAATTCAAAGATTTTTTATGGTTCTTTTTTTATGTACTAATTTATATATATCTTAACACTAATTATTTATAAAATTTTTTTGGGGTTTTTTATTATTTTAATTAATCTAATTCCTAAATGCGATACTAAATGATTTGGAGATGACAGTGTTCTTCTTTTCTATGCTGGTGATGATGTTTTGAATTTTTTGACAACTGTTTCTACGGCTTCCCAACACAAAGAAGTAAAGCTGTAAAAATAGTAGTAACTGAGTGACAAGCTTGCAATGCATTAGGGCGTGCATCGTTATCATCATCATCATCATCATTATAGCCCTTCACAAGTCCATTACTGAACATAGGCCTCCCCCAAGGAATGTCACAAAGCATGGCCTCGAGCCACTTGCATCCATTGACTTCCTGCACGTCTTACCAGGTCGTCACTCCTTCTAGCGGAGGACGCCTTACACTTCGTCTGTCGGGTACGAGGCTGCCACTTGAGAACCTTTCTTCTCCATCGGTTGTCGGTTCTTCGAACGACCTCTCCAACTAAACGTTTAGGTTCAGTGTGCCTCTAACCATTCGGTGATCGCTACCAGTTTTCACCCTCGCGATCACTGAGACACCACTGAACAGTTGTCGTCTGGTCGTCATAATGAAGTCAATTTCATTTTATGTCGAACCGTTGGGGCTCGAAAAGGTCCACTTCCTGTGATGCCGCTTCTGGAAGAAAGAGTTCATCATAAAGAGTCTCTCTTTCTCTATAAAGTTAGCTTTTGGGTTCCGTTCCTAATCCAAATTTCCCTACTTTCAGCTCACTGTTCTCTCTTGTGCCTAGTTTTGCGTTAAAGTCTCCCAATAACACCGCATAGTGGGTTTTGGAGGAATGCATGGCTCTAGAGATATCCTCATACATTTCCCCGACCTCCTCATTGGGATGTGCCGAGGTTGGTGCGTAAACCTGTATGACCTTCAGAAAATTCCGTGAGGTGATTCTGAGTATAAGGTACGCAACATTCTTCGACACACTCCCAATCGTCAACACAAATACTATTGCATAGCCAACGTAAATTCTATTGCAATTTTATGTATCGTGTACCGATTAATTTACTCAGCCTTGCTTAAGAACTTTTAAAGCCTAGCATGTTTGTCATGCACGTCTAATGCTCCTCTGCATGCTCAACACTCAGTTGCTGCACTTAAACTACGTTTATCACATATCACGTTCTATTTCAAAAATATTAAATCAAATAATATTATCAATTAGGGAGGCGCGGCGGACATTCCCTTGCCCTAAAACCCTCTCAGAAATGAGAGGAGGCCTGTGCTCCGTAGTTGGACGTAGGAGCCTTGATCTTTTTAACTTTAAATCAAATATATCAATAATTAAAAACCTAATAAACTACAAATAATGAAATAAACTAGAACTAATATACTAAAACCTAATAAAGAGGAGACTAGTGGAATGACATGTCATTAGATAGTGGAAATACTTTCAACAAACAAATGGTAAAATTATCTGTTATTTGAAAACTCCTTGGTTGGTGGAGGGCCAGATGAATCATGGAAGTGGCTCCGTACCTGTAAAATAAAACGGAAAATAATATTAAATTCTATTTCACATAGAAAACAGTCACAAAACAGTTGAAGCCCACCTAGATCTATATACTTACATTATACACTTGTTTAAGAATCAAAATGCAGATATGTTGTATCCTATGAGAACTAACATAGAACGCTTCATTATCAGTAAAAAGTATGTTCAGTTTTCGTCATTCACCTGACGGGCTATACTTCTATTTTGTCCTTTACCAGTCATTGATTGAGAAATAAATATTAAAATTAAAAAAAAAAAAACTAATCCCAGGTCAGGCCAAAACAATCAAGTTAGCAGATTTTTCTGTAAACAAATTTGCAGCCCGGAGTAAGGAAGTTGTCAGTGTTTTAATCCCGTGCCTTGGAAAGCACGGTTGTGTCGGATTGCTATCCATTTGGACTATTCGAGTAAGGACGCTGAGGATGCACTTGTACCAGTTCACACACTCGCGCACTATAATCCTGTCTCTTGAGATGGTAAGTACTAGTTGTGATTGGCAGTTGTGACAGGGATTTGGTTTGGAGGAAATCTTTATAGTGCGCAAAGGCGTTGAACCCTTTTAGCCCTTCGGCAGCCCATGGAATATTTAGTTGACAAAATTGTGGAAAAGGCTGTGTGTTATATATAATTAGAATGTACATCTGAAAATCAATCACTTATGTTTATTAAAATATTAACTTTGATCTGAACTACATCTATCTCTAAGCTAAGGGTACGCGTACACCTAATCCGTCATCGGCCGAAGTTTACTCGGGTGACGACGGCCGAACTCGGACGATCGAATCAAACACTTGTAAAAGAAAGAGAGTGCGTACACAAACATGACCGTCATCGTCCGATAACGCACGAAAACGGCCGATCAACCGTTGAGTCCGAACTTGTTGGAATTTCTCGCCAGATTGCCGGCGTCTACAGTGCAAATTGAGTGTATTTATAGTTTAATTTAATCATTCTGTCTTTATTCTGTTGTTTCTGTCAGTGTTGTTATCTACCTAAACGACTATGGATATTGAAAAATTAATTAGTTGTGTTTATAATAGACAATATAATAGACAATTACAATAATCGAGAGGTTTCGAAACGGTTATGGGCTGAAGTTGGTTCGGAAATGGATATAGCGGTTCCAGATATTTAAAAAAATGCGTCTTCACTCTGTTAAGCAACACAGTCAACTACAGAACACCGGCAACGTCCAATGTCGGCACACGTGGTATACTGTTGCAGTGTAAGCACATACACGTCCGAGTAACTCGTCCGGGTAGTTCTGTCCGCCATCGGCCGACAAAATCGGTTTTGGTGTAGACGTACCATTAGGCTCTAGGCTTCTGAAATTAACTAGAAAAGAATTGCTAAAAAACTTACTTGAAGATGTACAGCTAGATCCATTACAATATGGACTAGTGTTGGATGTTCAAGCAGGTCGTCTGGTAGCGGAGGCGATGAACGTGGAAGGTTGGATATGGCGCGGAACCCACGATGCATTCGCAGCAATACCTCGCAGAATATATATCGAAGCAATATGAGCCGCAAGAAATCGTCCGCCATAAAGGCAATAAATGCGGGGTCTGTAAAGTTACATAAAAAAGGTCAAATATTTAGAAACGTCGTCAAAATAGAATCTTCTGCTTGTAAAAGTGTATGCTGAGGAAAGAAGATTTTTTGTACCTTACAAATCGACGCCAACCTAAGAAATGCTTAGAGCTGTATTCTCTACATAAATAGAAAGAGGCAGGCTTGTACGTGGCAGAGCCATTCTGCAGCTATGTTATTCAATTCAATTTATTTATCCCTTTCCCACTTACTGGCTAATTTACAGTAACAATATAGTAAGGACTTAAATGATGTGAGAGACTGGAGCCTATTAAAGGTTTTGTAAAAAAGTGTGTGTGTATTTATGTAAGCACGAAAGAAGTTATACTTCTTTAGCGCAACAAAACAATTATACCTAAAATAAAACACATTTTATAGATTCATATATATTTGAGTAACTACCTTGAATATAGTTATCAGTTCTTGACAGACAATTACTCACTAAAGTGATCACTTTAGGGTTTCAGTGTGTGCGCGCATCGTAACTTAATGCTGTCGTTTTTAGGTGTCGGTATGCGCGCGCATCGTAAAAATTCAATTTCATCTTTTTTCTCAAATGCACTAAGAGAAGTATAACTTCAAAAACTGAGTAAAAGGTCACTGGCGACACCTCGCAGATATTGACATATTGAAGCACTTGAATCTTAAAATGCCGTGTAGTGGCGGTTAAGAATATCCACTACCCCATATCTTCCCGTGGGTGTCGTAAAAGGCGACAAAGGGAAACAGGCAGGAGATGGGCAGCAGCATCTTACTGGTAACGGCAAAAATACAATAAAAAACTGCGGTTGCCAACCCGCTCGCCAAGCGTGGCAACTATGGCTATATACCCCCCATGATGAAAGTTACGAAGAGACGGCCCCCAGTCCCCGGCGGCCCCGCTATTCCTGGCTACGGTAGCGACCATGGTAACGGCGGGGCAGGGGGTGCTAAGAATCTCCGGTGGAGGTTCGGTTGCCACCTACGACGACTAGACCTGGCAACATACAACGCACGCACCCTGAGGACTGACGAGAAGATTGTGGAGCTGGAAGAAGAGATAGACAAGTTACGCCGGCATATTATAGGATTACCCGAAGTCCGAAGAGAGGGGGAGGACAAAGTAATCCTCGAATCCGGCAACTTGCTCTATTACCGGGAGGGCGACCATCTGTTCCAAGGAGGTGTCGGATTTATCGTCCACAAGTCTCTTGTTAACAACGTTGTAAAGATTGAGAGTGTGTCGACGAGGGTTGCGTACCTTATACTCAGAAACACCAAACGGTATTCGCTGAAGGTCATACAGGTTTACGCAACAACCTCGGCACACCCCGATCAGGAGGTGGAGGAAATGTATGAGGATATCTCTAGAGCCATGCATTCCTCCAAAACCAAATATACGGTGTTAATGGGAGACTTCAATGCAAAACTAGGCACAAGAGAGAACGGTGAGCTGAAAGTAGGGAAATTTGGAATAGGGCATGGAAACCCAAGGGGCCAGCAGCTGGCCGACTTCATGGAGAAAGAGGGACTCTTTATGATGAACTCTTTCTTCCAGAAGCGGCCCCACAGGAAGTGGACCTGGTCGAGCCCTGACGGTTCGACAAAAAATGAGATTGACTTCATTATGACGACCAGACGACAACTGTTCAGTGATGTCTCAGTGATCGCGAGGGTGAAAACCGGCAGCGATCACCGAATGGTTAGAGGCACACTGAACCTAAACGTTAAGTTGGAGAGGTCTCGTCTAATGAAGTCAACGCTCCGTCCCCCTCGTGCTCTAATCCAGAGTCCCGAAACCTTTCAGCTCGAGTTACAAAACCGTTTTCAGTGCCTAGAAGACTGCAATGAAGTGGACGATATGAATGACAAGCTCGTGGAAACTGTCCATGCGGTCGGAGCTAAGTTCTGCAAGACCCGCCGCAGAAGAACACAAAAACTCTCCGATCACACTCTTAATCTCATGGCTGTTAGACGGGAGATGAAGCTACATTCTTCAACAGATTTGACAGCATACAGGCAACTGAACAGACAGATCTCCAAATGCATGCGGCGGGACTTACGCAACTTCAATACAGCTCGTATTGAAGAAGCGATCGAGCGGAACCAAGGCTCCAAAGTCTTTGTCAGAGATCTGTCTGCCAGAAAGAGTCAACTGTCAAAGCTGAAGACAGAGTGTGGCAGCATCGCTTCCAGGGCACCTGAGATTTTGAGTGAGATTGAGAGTTTCTATAGGCAGCTGTACACGTCATCGTTGGAGCCGCACGCAAGTGTGAGTAACGATCCAAGAGCGAGTCTTATCCGTCATTATTCCGATGATATCCCGGACGTCAGTCTGAACGAGATTAGAATGGCTCTCCAGCACTTTAAAAACGGCAAGGCCCCAGGCGAGGATGGAATTACAGCGGAGCTTCTGAAAGCGGGTGGAAAACCGGTACTTGAAGTCCTTCAGAATTCCGTCCTCCATGGTGGCATTACACCGGAGGCGTGGAGCAGAAGTGCGGTGGGCTTGTTCTTCAAGAAAGGCGACAACGCTCTCTTGAAGAACTACAGACCGATTTCCCTTCTGAGCCACGTCTACGTGCAGTTTTCGAGAGTCATTACGAATCGTCTCGCGCGCAGACTTGACGACTTCCAGCCTCCCGAACAAGCCGGTTTCCGAAAAGGCTTTAGCACCGTAGACCACATACATACCCTTCGGCAAATTGTATAGAAGTCCGAGGAGTACAATTTGCCACTATGTCTGGCGTATGTGGACTATGAGAAAGCCTTTGATTCCGTCGAAATTTGGGCGGTGCTGCAGTCCCTTGAGCGATGCCAAGTTGACTGTCGGTATATCGAAGTGTTGAAGTGCTTGTACAGTAGGGCTACGATGGCTATCCGAGTACAGAACCAGAGTACGAAACCTATCCAATTGCAGAGAGGTGTAAGAAAGGGTGACGTCATATCCCCGAAACTCTTTACCATTGCATTGGAAGATGTTTTCAAGCTTCTGGACTGGAAAGGATACGGTATCAACATCAATGGCGAGTACATCACTCACCTTCGATTTGCCGACGATATAGTCCTTATGGCAGAATCGCTGGAGGACCTAAGCAAGTGTTTCTCAACGGATAGGTCTTAAGATGAACATGGACACAACGAAGATCATGTTTAATGTCCATGTCACACCTATGCCGGTAGTTGTTGGGAACACTAAGCTCGAAGTTGTTGACGAGTATGTTTACCTGGGACAAATAGTCCGACTAGGTAAGTCCAACTTCGACCGAGAGGTCAATCGACGGATTCAACTCGGTTGGGCAGCGTTCGGGAAATTACGGCACATCTTCTCGTCAGGTATACCTCAAAACTTGAAAACGAGACTGTACACCCAGTGCGTGTTGCCAGTGATGACATACGGAAATGAGACGTGGTCCTTCACTGCTGGCCGGATGAGGAAGCTCAAGGTTGCTCAGCGAGCTATGGAGAGGGCTATTCTCGGAGTTTCTCTGCGTGATAAACTCAGAAATGAGGATATCCGCAGTAGAACCAGAGTGACCGACATAGCCCAACGGATTAGTAAGCTGAAGTGGCAATGGGCCGGCCATATAGCTCGAAGAACCGACAATCGATGGGGAAGAAAGGTTCTCGAGTGGCAGCCTCGTACCGTCAGGCGAAATGTTGGGCGTCCCCCCACTAGATGGAGTGACGACCTGGTAAGATATGCAGGAAGTCGATGGATGCAGGTGGCTCAGGACCGTGTTTTGTGGCATTCTTTGGGGGAGGCCTATGTTCAGCAGTGGACTTGTGAAGGGCTGTAATGATGATGATGATGATGATGAATCTTAAAATGGAAATCATATGTGTTTTCGGTAGTTATTTTACAAATAGGATTATTTTTAAGATTTAGAGATTTAGACAAATTAATTTTTATTGTTTTGGTTGTACCCCGAATGGATTAGCTTGACTGGGAAGGGCCACGCTCTCACAAAATAGCAGCTTCACGTTGCTGTGTTTTGTATGGTGAGTGTAGAGAACCGGAGAACCTTTTCACTGGAAACGAGGCATTTCATCTTGGTGCTGGGTGACAGTGCATCAGCATTTGGATTCTTAGCGGTGCTAGATGCCTGTAGGCCGCAGCATCCGCTTACCGAGGTGGACTATGTGCTCGTTTATAACCCTTATTCTATAAAAACAGGTACATAGACAATTAACATTTATGTAAGCCATAATGAACGATTATAAGTAAGCCCCTAAAATTTGCTGTTGACCATTATCCATTTATTTTATGTTTATTATTAAAAAAATATTTAAAAAGGTATATGTATAAAATTGTAGCGGAACTGTAAGAATATCCACTACCACATATCGTCATGTGAACGTCGTAAGAGGGGACGGTGACACTGAAACAGGCGATGGGTGGCAGCATCTTTCTGATAACAATGATAGTTTGCCAACCCGCTTGCCAAGCGTGGCAACTATGACGAAATCCTCCTATAAGATACCCTTTTAGGGAGGCCTTTGTACAGCAGTGGACTTTTAAAGGCTGTAAAGGATAAGATGGATAGTTTAGTTATATCTAACGCTCTTGAGCAATATTTGTACGTTTTTTCAACAATTTGCCGTCACGACGAAGAAATAATAATAAAAGACTTAAAACAACCGTTTTTAATTTTTAATTCTAAAATAGTATGTTTTTGTGGCCCGAACTTATTGATTGTCGGTCGATTAAAATAAGTCAAAAAATGTATAAAGTAGATCCGATGTTGGCTGTAAGTTTATTTCTTAAGTTCATATACATTGTAATTAGTGCTTTGGATCTTGTCATAAATAAATAAAAATAAAAAATGATAACAATTATTACATGTAAAAAAAAGAAATACATCAAAATATTTTTTAGTTTTCATCTTTAAAATGGATACATTTTAAAGATGAAATCATCCTACGGAACGCACTTAAAGTTAGTGCGAAACCGAAGTCATCTTGATAGTACTATTATACATGCACTTTATAGGAAATAAATGTACTCACCAAGTCTGTGTCTCAGCATGATGTGAGATGTTTCTATAAGGAAGGTTTCTATGTAACTCTGCGCGCGCTCCCATTGAATAAGTGATGTTGCCTCAATATTGCAGATAAAGCAGAAAGCGGAGAGCGGAGAATGGAGGAACAGTGTAAACAGGCTGCCGTTCTTTCTGTGTTCTGCTTTATTTGGACAAAGATAGCACAGTTAGAAATTCGTGAAATATTCCCAACATAAAAGTAATTAAAAAAAACTCCGCAATTTCTGGATTCGCGTAATGATTTCTTATATTTACGCGAATACAATACATAGAATAAACTAATTTTACGGATTCAATCGCGTTTGCTTTTAAGTTTTTTAAATCCCTAGATTTCGGACAATTTACAGCACCCATGTTCATGGAGGGGACTGAGGTATTTGACGTTCTTTTTTTATAGGAGAGGGGGCAAACGAGCATGCGGCTCACCTGATGGTAAGTGACTACCGCCGACCATGAACAACTGCAACATCAGGGGAATCGCAGATGCGTTGCCGGCCTTTTAAAAAGGATTAGGCTCTTTTCTTGAAAGTCCCTAAGTCGTATCGGTCCGGAAAATTCGCTGATGGTAATTGATTCCACAAGAAAGTCGTGCGAGGAAGAAAACATCTTCTAAATCGCACAGTGGTGGACCGCCAATCATCCAGATGGTGTGGATGGTATCGGGAGTTCTGCCGCGATGTGCTTTCGTGAAATTTGGCGGCTGGGATTAATCCGAATAATTCCTCAGAGCACTCCCCATGGTAGATGCGAAAGAAAATGCAAAGGGATGCAACATCTCTTCGCAGTGCCAATGAATCGATCCGATCGGAAAAGACTCAGTCGTCGACGATTCGAACCGTTCTGCGCTGGATGCGGTCAACTGGAAGGAGCTGGCACTGGGGAGCCCCTGCCCAGAGATGGGAACAGTATTCCATGTGAGGCCGAACCTGCGCCTTGTAAAGTTGCAGGCGGTGTGCCGGCATGAAATACTGTCCCGCTCTGCTGAGCACGCCAAGCTTTTTAGAGGCCAATTTGGCCTTCTCTTCCAAGTGACCACGAAACTACACGTCACTCGATATGTCGACTCCAAGGATTCCGATACTGGCTAAGGCAAGAAGGGGAGTGCCTTGAAACTGAGGAGATACGACAAAGGTGTTTTTTATAGCGGTAAACGCGCAAACTTGTGTCTTCTGAGGATTAAACTGGACTAGATTTAGTCGCCCCCAATTCGATACTTTGTTCAACAAAGACTCGACTTCAGACACAAGTTTGTTCCGGTACTCGGCGACGTTTTCCCGAGAAATATTGGCACGGCCGGTGTATAGAGCACCACCAGTGCTGTCATCCGCATAGCAATGAATGTTACCAGTTAGCAACATATCATCAATATGCAGAAAAACAGCGTTGGTAGCCAGCGTTAATAGGCTTGTAGTCGGAGCATGCACCGTCTACAACGACCTTGATGCTCCGATCTGCAAGGTAGCTGGTGATCAAATTGCACAATTTCTCGGGAAGCCCATAGGAAGGGAGCTTCGAAAGAAGCGCTTTGTGCCAAACCCGATCGAAGGCCTTCGCAATATCCAAACTAACGGCCAACGCCTCCCCCTTCGACTCTACTGCCTCCGCCCATCTATGGGTCAGGTAGACCAGAAGATCACCAGCTGATCGACCCCGACGAAAACCGTATTGGCGGTCACTAATCAGCTGACCGTCAAGGTACTGAGATCGCATGAGCTGGCAGTTAATAATAGATTCCATTATTTTGGAGAACAAGGAGGTAAGTTCTGATGTCATAGTTAACGATCTACTAACTTCTCCTTGAAACCATAGTTAGTTTTGATATCCAGTCATTACTTACATGCCTACCTATTGAAGACTGCATCCCAATTGTGACTAGGAAGCTAGAAAAAAACAATGTTTCCGCAAAATATGCAATATTATGCAGACATTGCGTCACACCTGACTTTCTTTTGTGGAAGGAAGAGTTCTGAAAGCAAGTAGATGGTGTGGTGATTTTCTCATGTTTATCCCCCATACTAACCGATATTGTAACGGTGAATCTAACCACCATCCTTCACAGTTCGCTACTGTGGGAAAATCTTTGTTTCAGAGAGCACAAGGGATCTGTGACAGTAAAAACCTGGCCACCGAGATGTCCGAGAGAAAACGTCAAGCAAGTTTAGCACAGCAACTAGCTTCGGGTCCCGCGCCTACGTCACAGTGACCGAATGAAACGGGCCACAGTTGAGCGTGTGCATGCTCTACTACCATATATCAAAGTAGTCATAGATAAGATTGACTAAATCTTGAAACGGACTACCATAAGAACAGTGGTAGAGCCACGTGGCGGCTTTTGCTGTCGCACGGATGGGCCGGCTCGAACCGGGGTGGTACCACGACCTCACAGAATACCAGCGTGAAGTAGAGGTTTACCTCTGCGTTTCGCTTGGTGAGTGCAGGTGGCTGGAGGCCCTTTTTACTGGAAATGAGGCATTCCATCTTAGTCCTCACGGGTGACAACGCATCTGCATTTTGATTTGTAATAGAGGATAGATGTAGATGTCTATAGGCCACAGCAACCACTTACCATCAGGTGGACTGTGTGCTCGTTTGTCACCCTTATCCTATATAAAAAAAAACAAAATTACTGACACTTTTCTATAAATTAGCCAGTGATATTTTAATTTTTTTTATCGTTAAACTGCTAAAGAAAATAAACTGCTATAAAATTCACTTATCGGTCAGCCACTGCAGATTCTACTTCACCTGAATATGCACCGTGAAGAGTCGAAACATGTGTCGTATTGTTGACGGTGGTTTGTCTTTCCTAGTGTATAGGTGTTGGAAATAGCGGTGCTAAAATTAGTGGTGACAAGATTAGTGGTGGTGGGGTAATGCGATTGAGGGAGGGTGGGAGTTGCTCTTCAAACTAGGTAAGGCATATCATTCTATTTTATAACGCGGATCTTAGCTATTTATTTTTTTACATCCTTAATGCCGAAAAACTTTAAACTGCTCTCTTGCAAAATGCCTAAACTGCCGTTGAAGAAGATTAATTAGTTCTTACCATCCCTCAAGTGTAATATCCCTCTACAAGATGCAGGACTGCACAAGCTTGATTGTGAATGTGATCACTCTTACATATAGTACAAACAAAAATATCAATTAGAAACCACGTAAAAGAACATACCACTGATGTAAAGCACCGACGCTCCGGAAGGTCTGCAGTATGTCAACATAGTACGTACAACATATGTAACATACAGGATCGTCTGAGCCTATTATTTACAAACCCAAAATTATATCAGTTTTGATAAAACGTTCCTCGAAAAGAACACCCATTTCTACAAAGGATGATTCGAGAGTCTATTAAAATTACAAAAAATACATCCTAATATCAATAGAGAAGACGGCTGGGTGCTATCATGTTAGGGATCCATAATTAATAAAATTAAATCCACACCCAAGCATACTACTGAAAGTCTTCAGGATACTGTAAGCTCGTTCTGCGTAGATTGGACCAAAAATTAGTTATTACAAGTTGAATGTGGCCTTCATTAACTCTGACATCAGGACGTCAAACACGTGTCCCTTGGCGATGGGTGCGGTAAAGTACCCGAAATTTAGATAATCGTAAAATTATATTTATTCCAAATTATGGATAATTTATTTTTGTTGATAATTAGTGAGACAAAAAGAAGAATAGAATACATTAGAATAGAATCATTTTTATTCAATATAGATTACAGTACATAATACTTATTGAAAGTCATTTTTTTAATTTTACCACTGGTTCGCAAAAAAACCTCTGACCTGGGAAGGACCAGCAAGAAACCCAGCGGGAATTTTTTTAAAAGCACAATTTACAATATAATATTTTATACAATTGTTATGAAAACATTTAGAAACAGCATGGTAGTGATCACCTCATTACGAGGGGTTATTATCAGTCATGTACTCTTTAGTAGTATACTAACCCTTACCAGACAATTTTTGCTTAATAAATAATTTAAACGGTTTGATAGATAATGTCTGCATATTTTGAGGGACTTTGTTGTAAAAGCGTATGGGCCAACCCATGAAAGAATTACTGACTCTTTGGAGTCGAGTAACTGGTACAACTAACTTGTGCTTGTTCCTAGTATTTACAGAATGTACATCACTATTTTGAATAAAACAATTTTTGTTTTTGTGTACATACATTAAATTCTCGTAAATATATTGAAAGCCCAAAGTTAATATATCTATTTCTTTAAATATTTCTCTAAGGGATTCCTTCGGACCTAGGTTATAAATTGCTCTTAGATAGAACAAAGATAGTTTGAATGTTAGACGCATTACCCCATAGCAAGATTCCATATGACATTATGCTATGGAAATAACTAAAATAAACTAATAGCTAGCTAGCTATCTGTTTCAACACATATAAATCATCTAATCTTTTTCACGGCATATGCTGCAGAACTAAATTTGCTAGCTAGTTTAGATATATGAGGGCCCCATTGAAGCTTTGCGTCAACTGTAATTCCGAGAAAAACAGTGGATTCAAAGCGGGAAAGTGGATTCAAGAGGGACTTAGACAATTATTTCACAATTCGGAGCCGACAAAGAAGAATGTGAAATAATCGAAAATGACCGGAACACAGCAGTGTGTGCACAAGTTAAATAGTACCGTATTGAAATGCATGAAATTATGTGAAAAATAATTTTATACTTACCTGGGAATATAGACGGTACGTCCAGAGGCGACATCAGCACGATTAATGGCTGTCCGAAATGTCGAGGAATGTTTTGAAAAACGTACGAATTGTCAGAATCAATTATGATAAAGAGCGGACAGCGGGTGAAAGGGTATAGGTCACCTGGGTGTATGCACTGTTGCTCTTTAAACTTTGATGAACCAGGCTTTGAATCTCGGGATTGGTCTTTGTCCCTATCTCTTTCCCTTTCCCTTTCCCTCTCCCAATCTCTTTCTCTATCCTTTTCCCTTTCGTTATCCCTATCTCTATATATTTCAGTCTTCATATTAGTTATGAGGCCGCCAACGTCGTAACCACCTGCAAAAATGGTACCAATTGAAAACTTGGTTGACTGTTATTTCATTGGTAATTCAATATTTTGTTCATTTGATTCTTTGTCTTTTATAGGGAAAAATTGATGGTAATGTATGTACTCGTAAGTATACTTGGTACTTTTCCTTTCTATCATCATCATAATCATTACATCCCACCACAAGTCCACTGCTGAACATAGGCCTCCCCCAAGAAATTCCTTTCTATATCATTCTATTGTTTTTAGAATTATTATGACAGAATGTTGAGACAGATGTTTACATAAATATTGATCTAGGATCTACAATGTCAACAAAACGCTAATACGCTAGCAAATTACTCAATATTATTCATGGTATCATTTCATCAACATCACTGTAAATATTTGAAAATTATTATTTTTTTAATTTTTAGCATACATCACGTAAAAAATATTCGACATGATATAGAATACAAATATGTTACAATCGTTCGCGTTGATGTACTTATGATGTAAAATTATTATAATTTATAGAAATATTCCACTCAACTCAATATTAAAAAATTGTCACTCAAAAGCAATCGTTTCACAAAAGTCATATGAAACGATTCGAGGATTTTTGTTTTATTTCTGTTTACATTTTTCGGATTAGCGCGAGTAATACTCAGTAGAATACTCGTAAAGACGAAAACTGAAACTGGCGATGGGCAGCAGCATCTTCATTCTTTATATATACAACCAATGTTATTTAAGAGAGGTCTCTAAGATTGTGAAATTGTTTTAGAGACGAACGCTGCTTATGATGTCATGTTTAAATTATAAGTACTAATTTATCACGTTTCGAAACTTACAACTCTGAGAATTGAAATATTATTATGTGAAATCTGCTCAGGTGCAATGTTCGGCACATTGCTCCCGCACTAATAGGGGCAGGTTTTTTGTTGCTTACACTCTTCATATTGGCATATTTACTACTTAAATTAAGGCTGCAGTTGTCACATGATCTTATGTATTTTACTTTATCCTATGGTGTGAGTGAGGGTAGGTGATAAAATATCTAACAACGCCAGCACATGGTAGAAGAAGAGGTATTTGATCACGCCCGTCAGATTAAAAAATTACACGTGATAATTTATTTGGGCATTAAATATTCTATACTTCGCTAAGTTAATAATATTGGATTTAAATATCTTAAATTAACATAAATAATTTGCTTCGTGATTTATTTAAATAGATGATAATATTAAATAATAATTTGACTGCAAGTAAACCAACATCACACAGCATTACATCGCAATACAAATACAAAATTGAACGTCGGAAACCAAAACAAAATACCCAATAGATAACATTAGGAAACTATTAATATTTTAAAATAATTGTAATGCAAGTAAAAAAATTCATACGTTTTAAGTGATTTCTAAGGCAGAAAAAAAAATTAAAAATAATTAATGATACGCGATCTTTGCGCTAGACTTATAAGTTATGCAAAGGATTTACTGAAAATTATCAAACTACTACGAATCTTAAGTGAGATTTATAAATTATTGATCGCATTCTAAACAGTGAAATGTTTCGAAAAGTCACACAAGTTATAATTCTGTAATTAGAGGAAAGGATTCATTACCATCTTCTAGGTTTTTTATAGGCGGAACTATAAGAGCTTCAGCAGATATGTAAAGGAGAAGAGCTCCATTGGATGGTAGGTCGTAACAGCCGCTAGCAAGGTACACCAGGATCTGGGCTGCCGATGGCCTAAATAGCAAATATTTGTGGGGATTCTCACGACGCGGCGTGACATCCCCACCAACATGTGGCGTGCGTGAGTTATATCCTGGAACAATGAGAAAGCCCTGAAAATGTTTATTATTTTTTTTTATCTATATAGTTTTCTCATCTGGTTGAGCTGTATAAATATTTAACTAATTGTAAATGAAAATAATAAACATTCATAAATATCGATAAAATAAAAAAAATACATAAATAAATAAAAACCCAACCAAATGGAAGCTCTTGACAGCGCAATTATTATTATTATTATTTGATACATGCCTAATTGCTAACAGATGATAGCATCCAACCATTGAGTTATAATGGTACGTAGTACATTAAAACTCAATGCATTCAATACGCTTGTAACATTAGATACATTAAATTAACATACCAATTTTAAGCCATAATCTTAATTAAATAAACATATAACATAAAATTACAAAATAAATCACATTAAATAAATTTATATATATATATATATATATGTTTATGCCCAAATTGGACCATATTGAACGCCCTCCAATTGCGTTCGAGCTGTCGCGTCACCCGATAGTATGTAGGTGAAAAAACGCCGCCAGGTGGGGCGGCGGCGTGCGGCTTGTGTGGCTCGACGTGTGGGCGAAGGGAGTTTAGTTACCTACAGGCCGCGATGCGGGAAACCCGCGTATCTAGGTCATCGCGGCCGAAGGCGCGCGACCGTGTAGAGTCCAGATAGTTAGATTAAGTGCGTGTTACTTCCTTACGTGGATATGTGAATTTAGCAATATTTAACTTGTTCGGGGATGCGGAATGGTGCACGCGCGCGTCGAGTAGATACACGGTCTAGGATTCGAACCGCGCATTCCTTGTTCGAGAACTTCTACCGGTTGATTGTCAGGAAATCATTATAATTGTGCCGTCGCGTTAAGTGCCCTTTTTTGTGTGTTGGTTGGTTTGTTAGTTTACGTGTCAACGAGGCGTATTTTGAATTCTTTTCGCGACGTGGTGTTTTGGTGTCGAATGAAGGAACTTAGTTGTGTTTAACGCTGAACCGTATAACTCATTAAGAGATCGCTTTAGTTGCCTATTTGTAATTTTGTGATAAGTGAATCCGGGACATTGAATGTCGAATTTCGAACTACTGTCCTTACTGTGTCGGGTATCACGTGTTCGATTCTACGATGAATGTGGAATTAGGCGAGTTTAAGTTAGTTAAAAGTACAATGAAGCTGATAGACTAAAAAAGTGACAATGAAGAAAGAAATGGTCCAGCGGTGGAGTCTGCTGGAGCGATGCAGCATAGTGGGGCATCCTGGAACTCGGCCGCTGCTGGTCGCCTAAAGTGGTCAAGGTCTCAGACATTTACACATCACTGAACACTACTTGCCATTCACATTACACCCACTCACGGCCTGACCGAGCCTTGGTGCGAAGTTAGCTTCTGATACTGGTACGTACTATGTGTTTCTAGCATTCTCCATTAGCTTCTAGCATTATAGGATATTTTCATATAGCCATTCGGGCTCGAACCCGCGGCTGCCCGTTAAACCTTCCGCTCATGGGCCCCGGATAGTGAACCTTTGCAAGGGCAACTGCGGGCCGTAACATTTTGGTAGCAGGGAGCGTTGGTTGGATTGGTTTAATTTGGTGTCTACAATCACGCCCGGCCGTAATACGTAAAAATAAAATTCTTTTCTTTTGTTGCTTTGTTGCTTGCTTTTTTTTGTTTGTTAGCGGATAGATGTGAACGCCACGACCGTGGGTTGCGCAAGCGGGAGTTTGCTAGAGCTAGATATGCGTTGGGTAGGTAGATGGTTATTATCACGTAATCGGATAATTATCGTTGTCGTATAATTATAGTTGATTAATTATCGAAGGGTCGGTTGTCTGAGCGAGGCATTTTTTGTAGATCGACTGTGATGTGTATCTGTCTGTATTTGTATTGTGGTTTTTATTTGATCTAATAAATGGTAATTTGTATTTGTGTAATTTGTATTTAACTTGATTTGATAGAAACGGTATTTGTTACTCGTAAATTTTTTTTGTGTTTGTTATTTGTTAATTTGTAATTTGTATTTGAGCCGCGTAGGAATTTGTATTTAGAAAGTGATGCCGTCGCGCTGCCAGGGCTGTCACCAGGCCGTTTGCATCGGGGTGCGAACGGCGTTTCCTCTCTGGGCTTTCCCGAGCCCTCGACTCCCACGGGCAGGGGTGCTCAGCCACGCCCCCTGTTGGGGGGTTGTTCCCCCAGGGGCGGGGGGTCATCACCCCCTCCCTCAGTATGTTGAGAGGGACTTCACTGCCACTCAGCGGTCAGCTAGACCCTTCTCACCCTCGTCAGCTGAGTGGCCGCGGCTCGGGGTACTACCGTTCCCCCCTTGATGTAGGCAGCCCCAGCTAGGTAGCTGCTGCCCTAGCTCCCACCACGGCCGCCTCCACTAATTCTGTGAGCCGTCAACAGCACATTTGTCAAACTGTTCTATTGTCGACGGCCTCAGTGAGGGTGTACAACCTGAGCGTCCATTGTTTAACGGTACGCGCCTTATTGGTTCCGGGTTCACAACCGGGTTGGCCTCTGCTTAGTTGTTGGGAAGACTAGGGCTCCACGGGAGCGTTGAATTGCGCTGTTAGGGATTGTTGGATTTGGTTTTGGTCGAGCACTTAATTAACGATGCTTTGAATTAAAATTAAAAATGGTTTGTGCCTTCCACGAAATGTTCATATTTGTGGTGGTTGTGATTAAGAAAGCGAATTAAGTGTGCTCTCTGAGTACTTATACATATGTTTTGTAATTGTATTTGATTACTGTGTTTGTTTTGTTGCAAGGAAAATTGAAATTGAATGATGTGCACTTTGAATGCTTGTGCGTATGTTTTGTGATTGTGTTTGATCATTGTGTTTTGTTGAAAAGAAAATTGAAATTGGATAACCCTATTTGTGTCGAAGGGAATAAGAGTTATTCCTCTCTTTGTTTTCACATTTTGTTGGCACTGTCGAAGATATTTGTTTGGAATGAGAAATAGGGCTGTCTCTTACGTTTCTCGTTTTGTTTAATTTGTCAGTTTGACCTATGTGCATCGGTGATTAATTTGTTTGAATTAATTCTGTAGTTGAACATTGATGCTTTTGAAAATTAGTTGAAATATGAGCATAGGACTACTTGTCTAAAAGGCTAGCTAGTTTGGAGATTATCAGATTGAAATCAGCTGCCGCACTATTGAGTAAATGATTATATGGTGGATGGCTTGGTTATGCCTACTTGTTTGAAAATTCATTCTAGGGACTATCTGTGCGTTTCGTTTGGCTCTCCACAGACGACGTTCATGGGGAATTTGTGGGTGCTCTCTCCACTGAAGCTTAGGAGGCCACGCTGGGCCGCTTCGTGTCGCGTCGCTGTTTGCGGACCTGATCCGGTCGGATTGCGGAACGAATCATAGGGGCACAGATAGGTGTTTGAAAGAGGTAGTCGGACTTCTGTCCAGTACAGGACTTGTTAAGTTGCTGCGATGCTCACCAGGGGCATCCAGCGGAGGTTGACCCTCCGGCTTGTCACATTGGGGCATTCTTTTGAGGCGGTGGATTGCAAGATCTGATGGGGTGCCTAAGGTGGCCTAGTTTTGGTGTAGATTCGGTCTTGCAACGTGCCGTCGCGACCCTGTCCCGCTTGTCGGTTTGCTCGCGGACATAAGTCCTTATGTCCGGGACGGGGGTTTGTTTGTGCCCAAATTTGGCCATGTTGAACGCCCTCCAATTGCGTTCGAGCTGTCGCGTCACCCGATAGTATGTAGGTTTTTTTTATAGGATTAGGGTGACAAACGAGCACACAGACCACCTGATGGTAAGTGGTTGCTGTGGCTCATAGACATCTACATCTATCTTCGATTAAGAATCAAAATGCAGATGCGTTGTCACCCGTGAGGACTAAGATGGAATGCCTCATTTCCAGTAAGAAGGGTCTCCGGTTCTATACACCCACCATACGAAACACAGCAGCGTTAAGCTGCTATTTTACGCTGGTATTCTGTGAGAGCGTGGTCCTTCCCCGGTCGAGCCGACCCATTCGTGCTACAACTATAATATAGCTGCAGCATGGCTTTACCACGTATAAAAAGGTGAAAAAACGCCGCCAGGTGGGGCGGCGGCGTGCGGCTTGTGTGGCTCGACGTGTGGGCGAAGGGAGTTTAGTTACCTACAGGCCGCGATGCGGGAAACCCGCGTATCTAGGTCATCGCGGCCGAAGGCACGCGACTGTGTAGAGTCCAGATAGTTAGATTAAGTGCGTGTTACTTCCTTACGTAGATATGTGAATTTAGCAATATTTAACTTGTTCGGGGATGCGGAATGGTGCACGCGCGCGTCGAGTAGATACACGGTCTAGGATTCGAACCGCGCATTCCTTGTTCGAGAGCTTCTCCCGGTTGATTGTCAGGAAATCATTATAATTGTGCCGTCGCGTGTGTGTGTGCCCTTTTTTGTGTGTTGGTTGGTTCGTTAGTTTACGTGTCAACGAGGCGTATTTTGAATTCTTTTCGCGACGTGGTGTTTTGGTGTCGAATGAAGGAACTTAGTTGTGTTTAACGCTGAACCGTATAACTCATGAAGAGATCGCTTTAGTTCCCTATTTGTAATTTTGTGACAAGTGAATCCGGGACATTGAATGTCGAATTTCGAACTACTGTCCTTACTGTGTCGGGTATCACGTGTTCGATTCTACGATAAATGTGGAATTAGGCGAGTTTAAGTTAGTTAAAAGTACAATGAAGCTGATAGACTGAAATAGTGACAATTAAGAAAGAAATGGTTCAGCGGCGGAGCCTGCTGGAGCGATGCAGCATAGTGGGACATCCTGGAACTCAGCCGCTGCTGGTCGCCTAAAGTGGTCAAGGTCTCAGACATTTACACATCACTGAACACTACTTGCCATTCACCTTACACCCACTCACGGACTGACCGAGCCTTGGTGCGAAGTTAGCTTCTGAAACTGATACGTACTATGTGTTTCTAGCATTCTTCCATATAGTTTATTATGATAGGACATTTCCATACCGCGGCTGCCCGTTGAAACTTCCGCTCATGGGCCCCGGATAGTGAACCTTGGCAAGGGCAGCTGCGGGCCGTAATAATATATATTCAACATTAGTTATTAAAATAATTGCCTCTAAGTAAACAAATAAAAACATAAAATAAAACAAAATTATCTAGCCAAATTAATATTACAACATTATTAAAACAGTAAATAAAGTCAATGTCAGGGTTAAAAAATTATACAATGTCAGTTAGAATATATCTTATATACTAATAAGTTTATATAAGTCCAGATCATCGTACTGAGCAAGTATATCACCAATCATTCGTAGTGCGCGGACAGTGGGCGCGTGCTCGCCGCGCCTGGTGCGCGCGACAGGACGCGCCAAACGAGGCCGGCGGCGCGGGGCTAGCTGCAGCCCTGACTCCTGCTGTATATTACGGGGAACTAAGATGCTTACACTCTCTAGTATCTGCGGACTATCGATCTTGTGATACAGTATAGAGAGATAATGTATCAGCATAAGCATAATCCTCCTAAATTTCAGCGTTTCCATATCAACCATGCCGTTTGCAACCGTGCGTGATTCCATTAATGACTTAAGATATTCGCAATGCATTAATACAAAAACAATTAGAAGGTTGTAAACTGGCAGTTTTTCGTTAAATGTAAATTGCTATCGTAAGATTGATGATGATTGTAAAGGAAATTTAAATTCACACAAGCAGCTTTGCATTTATAAGAAATTTGGTTTTCTTAGTTTTCTTGTAATACAAACCATCATACAACGAAGTATGTACACTGCAGTTCATAAAAATAAAATAGAAGTTTTGGTGTATCAGTCAGTTACACCATTCATCTGAGTACGACAAAGCTTTGGTGAGTTGTTGTATTTTTTTGACAAATCAGAGGCTTTGCAACGCGTGCCGGGAACAGCTAATTAGAACAGCTTATATAAAAACAATTTAATTTTATTATATAAAATATTATATTATACAAATTAACCAAACAATATATCTTCGTTACATAAAATTATGTACATGAACAAGTTGCAATAGAAAAATAGGCTTACTGAATGAAAACAACTGAAACCGATGAAATGGAATAAGTTTACCTTTATTAATCTGTGGCATGGTAAAACGATATCGAGGAGACTCGGTGTAAATTTGAGGCATGTCACCCGTTGGCTCCCATTCCAGTGTTTGCAGTATTCGGTACATATCCATTGTGAGTTCAGAGAATTTTACTTGTTGTGAGATACTGCCCACAATGACAGCTTCTTGTAGGGATATAGATGTTTGTGTCAGCCTTTCTGGAGGCGGAACGCACATTACATTTAATCTGTAAACAGAAGCCAGTTTTTATAGGTGTATTACCTGAACGATCCAAAATAAGGAAATGTTAGATTTGTAAACTATGTACTATATTTTTTCAATTAAATATATACAGGATTATTTTGCAAAACCGGCCAAATTTGCAGAGAAGATTAGATTCGGAATTAGTAATATAGGCGAATGTTGAAGAAAATTAAAAAAAAATATCTCAATAATTCTGTCCTTTTTATCTTTAAAATTCAAAATGCGTGATCAGAATGCATTATTTTAACCGACTGTTATCTTTATACCAATCAATATCCCTTTCGAAATAGTTTTGATTTTACTAGAAACTAGGAATCCGCCGTGGTTTTGCTTGGGTCTTCCGTCTATTTATGTGGCATTATTTATATTTAAGATAATCAAAGGTCATTGTTCGCGCCTAGCGCTAGTTTCAAGGATTGACGCGAGAGGGCGCTCGGCGCGGTGCATTCATACCGGTTTGACTTTCGGTCGTGCGAAAAACGCACAAGGGCAGTCAGTCGTCTGCCAGCTGTGCTAATGTCTGCACGCTGTTAATTTTGTGCGGGAACCGCGGAATAGTTAGGGCGTCTAGTAAATATCCTGTCTAGGAATTATAACGTGCATTCTCTGTTTGGATAGCCTTTCCCGGGACTTATTGGGTCCGACTCAGAATCTGTATAAGTGCATTCGACAATATTAGCTAGTGCGGCCTCTGATATTCTAGAACTAACTGTTGCTACGCGAAACGGTTGTGACCTTTGATCCGTAAACTCCGTGTGAGTTTTGTGCGTTAACCTTATACCCAGCGATAGTTAGTGGCTTCTGTAAGTTAGTTAATCGTACGATAGAGTTAATTGACTGTCATCGTGACGAAAGAAGAAAGTGACTGTGGACAACCTCGGAAGGCCCCCTCAAGTTGGAGCGGTGTCGACGCTCGGGCTGCTGCCGACGGCCAAGGTCTAGGTTCAATCACCATCAGTCACACCCAGATACACATCACATCACTTATTTCCCTTTCACTACACAACCACATGTGACCTGACCGACTCCGGAGGGACCAGTCGCCTTGGATATAGGTAAGTAAGCTCCGCCTAATTCCTCTGCCGGTCGACTGGCCGTAGTATAGAACGCTCCCCCATATATTTTAGTGTAATTCGAGAGATTCCACGTGGCCACATTGAGGCCCGACCTACGTCTGCTCGGGAAGTCTTCAGGTCATGGGCCCCTGAGGATTTGACCCTTTAAGGACCCTTAAGCAGCCGTAGGCCGTAACAGTCATTTTTATTAAATTTTATTTATTAAAAAAGAAATCTCCAAGGTTTTGTATAAAATATACCCTAGATCGTAAAGTCCATCAGAATCGGTTCAGCCATTCTGAAGATAAGACAAAACAATTCGGACGGACAGACGGGAAGACAGAGGAAAAATTTAAAATATTTAATTATGTCTTAGTATTACATAGTAGCATGCAAATAAACCACTGAGTTTATTAGAAACTGGGTATTTCAATATTACATACAGATACTTAATTTTTTTTATTTTTATGTACTTATAAATAATATGTTGTTTGATATCAGCAGTCAGTCAATTAGTACCATAACCATATAAAATTATTCAAAGAATTAAAAATAATGTTTTAAAGATTAAAATCATACCTGTGGGATAGTACAATTGTATAGTTTTCGGGATGAATAACGGATACCACAGATTCAGCGATGATAAAAGCTCTAACTTCATCCAAGACGACAGTCCATTCTATTTGGTCTTCCGGGTCGTATGTCTTACCATACTCAACTATCTGTTTCTCCAGTTCTTTAATAAGATCTCGTAAGAGGCTCAGTTTTTTGAGTAGGAGGCAAACCACAATGTAGCGGGCGTAGTAGCGCAACTTTTTAACCATTAGCTCGCACTTATCTTCTTTGCAGGCCTGTGTGTAATATCTGCGCCCACGTATTGCGGAGTAGAAGGAAAATGCTTCACTGAGGTATGCAGTTTCACTTGTGCGTAGGCTGGGTGAAATCAAATAAAAATTATCCATGATTATCGAATGAAAACAGTCACAAATACAGAAATACAGTAAAAAAAATAAAAGTAAACTCGAAGAAGAAAGTGAAGATAAAGATGAGAACTCTAAAACTCCGCAAAGTCGAGCAGTTTCCGTTTTGTGACTGAAAAGAAGACTAAAGGAGATCTGTTTTGGTGGTATCTTGATTTTGTTTTAAAATGCTTACTGTATAATATTAATGATTTGTAAGGTAAAGTCGTTACTGGGAAATATTCCTTTTATTTAAATAATTTCGAGAGTAATTTCTAATAGTATATTATTATGATAAAAAAAAAACTTTAGTTGTAATTTACACGAGACCGCTTTAAAAGTTCACTATATCATTAAAAAACAGTTGAATCGTTAAACTAACCTCGAAGATATATCGTTGAATACATAAAAAAGAATACAGATAGTAATAATCGTAAAAGTTGGCTAAAATAGAAAATTTAAGACCTCTAAAAAGTCATTCTTAATACAAAATGCAAATAACATTAAAAAACCCATTCTTTGAGTTAATCTAACTAAATAGAGTAAGATCGAAAATAATATAGTTTACATGATACTTTGCGGAAATCTATTATATGAAAGATTATAGAATTAATCAGTTAAGATCCGCCCGATTAGAATTGAGCCAAGCAGATCTTAGCCAATATTGGTTAACATCATCAATCAAAAATATGTGTATATGTACTAAAGTGATAGTAGAGTTGTCTGATAAAAATATCTGTATACGTACTAAAAGTGATAGTAGAGCTGTCCGATAAAAATATGTGTATACGTACTAAAAGTGATAGTAGAGTTGTCCGATTTTTGATGCGATTTCTCCAATTTGCCAGCGTTTCAATCCGTATTTGCTATCCAGAATGTCTCGATGCAGTTGTTGGAATTTCCACAGTTTGGTGTAAACGTCAAACGTTCGTACGAAATATGAATGCCATTGCCTGTGACCATATTGCGGCAGCTCCCTGTAAGATGATAAAACCGTTCAAGTAAATGTATATCGCAATAATGTTCAAAGTAGTAGAAAATTGCAACTTTTCAAACTCCATAAAAAACAAACAATTTTTTCACCGTGTAGGCGGCCACTTAAGATAATTTTCTACTCAATATCAATCCGTGCGTGTAGGAAAAGGCAACAGAGGATAATGGAACATGGACAAAACCATTCTCAAAAAAATGTGGTTGCCAAACCTCATACGAAACGTTGCAACTATCGAAAATATCCGTCTTATGTCGCAATCTATAGGGAAGGGCTTGTTCAACAGTGCACTTTTGATAGGACGCTATAATCAATGAAAAATAAGCAATGTTAACCCTCTTGAGTAAACAGAAGGATAATTAATAGAATTTGGTGTTATTTTTCGGAAATCTATTGTATTACAGTTAGTAAGAATTACTTTGCCAATATCCGCTCAATGAAACAAAATGATGTGTCTTACCTAGTTTGAATGGTAAACCCCTGCCACGACTAATACTAGCACTACTACTTCCAACATCACTACACTAGGAAAGACACACCTCCGACTACGAGTATAATACAACACGTGTTTCGCCCCTAAAAGAGGCATCCTCATATGAGGATCATTTATGCATATCATTTTATTTCAATGAGCGGATATAGGAAAGTAATTTTTACTAATTTAATTTTAAAGAGAAGAAAACGTGAATGCAAACTTGTTTACTAACAGTATTCATTAAATGTATTGAACGTAATTAACTTTGGCCTCTCAGAATATTTACGAAAATTTAATGTATGTTCACAAAACAAAGATAGTTTTAGTAAAAAAAGTGATATACATTCTGTAAACACTAGGAACAAACACAAGCTAGTGATGCCAGTTTCTCGACTCCACTGAGTCAGTAATTCATTCTAGGGGCAATGTATACGCTATTACAACAAGGTCCTGGAAAGTGTAGAGGTTCTCTCTATTACCAAGTTTAAATGCTTTACTAAATTGAAACTATATAAAAAGGGTTATTATAGTATAAATGAATACATGGTTGATAATAACCCCTGGGAATGAGGTGGTCGCTTCCAAGCAGTTTCTAAAATAAATTTTATAAATAGTTCGTAATCATATTGTAAAATTTATTTAAAAAAAAAGTCCCGCTGGGTTTCTTGCTGGTTATTCCCAGGACAGAGGGTTTTTTTTTCGAACCAGTGGTAAAGTAAAAAATGACTTTCAATAAGAATGACACATGTAATGTATATTGAATAAAAATTATTCTATTCTCTATTCTATTTTATTCTATTCTATTCATCAGACAGGGATTATTCTGGACTCTATAACAATGTTTTAGTTTCAGCAAACAAACTTTTATTTCCCTGAGGAAATATTTTTAGATTACTATACTGCATTAAAATAGCTAAATAATATTATACTTATGAAAATGAACATTTTATTAAGAAGGGTTTTGCATAGTGGATTATGTTATCAAGAATGCTTTTGTTTTGTTCTTAAATTCAATTAATTAGATTCACTGACCTCTATATACAAGATTAGATTCCAATTACATTTATATACTCTACCTATAAATAAAATAATATAGATAAAGAAAATATATTTGATGAATCGGTTTGAACGCATTTGCATTTTTATCTCGAATTGATGACACATCAGACCGGTTTGTCCTCACTAAAATAAATAGTAATAATGATTTCTGGTCTTAAATATATAAATACTGATTTTGAAAAACGAATTATGCAACCTATACAACCCTCTTTTTTGAATGTAACTTATTTGCCAATTCTTTTGCCTTTATATTAACAATTTTTTGAAATTCCGACGATTTGAGTGCATGGCAGCACCCCCTGTTACGAGCGTACTAAAATCGGCAGATTGTGAACATATTAAGCAGTTGCCCACACTATTCCATCACATTTGACTAAAAATCCTTATAAAAGAAAACCTTTGTATACCAAGTCTGATTCGTGAATCTAATGTAATTTAAAAAAAAAAATCCTGATTTCAATATAGTTTGTATTAAACATGAAATGCTATCCCGGGAAAACCGTGATGTTAGGATGTTCAACTTATAATTGAGGACATTAAGCCCTGTGGGTGGTATTATACGGAAAAAAATGGGATTTCAAAATAATTAAACCCGATAAACTCGCGAAAATATAAGAAATCACAGTACTTTATTGAAATTGTAAAACGATTCTAGCACCAACCTCAAGCTGTTGAAGAGCTGCTTCGACTTCTCCAACAGATGACAAAACTCAATAATAATTTTCCTTTCGTGGTCTTCGAGCGAGTTCATTCTTGATTTTGGCTTATGTACAAATCGATTGTCTATATGACTGTCGTAATGGGAAAATGCAGGAATAACACTTATATTATAAGGCTCGGATGTATAGAGCCGTCCATGTAGTTCATCATACTCATAATAGTTAGTCGAGATATCCGTCCTCGAAGAATATATACGAAACCTGTATTCACTACTTGGAGAGAGATCCTCCCATGAACAAGTTCGTCTAACAGGAAACGCGTAAGAATGACGACGGCTATCCTCGTCGGGATCGTATGGGGCTGGTGATGGGGGTGATGATAGGCTTGGGTATGACTGATTCTCCAATGATTTGCTTCGGGGACGAGATTTAGAGTGGTGAGTGCCAGACACAATAGGAGTGGCTCGTGCTAATTGATATTGAATTGAGTTTTTCTGCAATTGGTCATAGTTCCGCCGTCCAGAGTATTTGTGTACAGTGCCTTCAGTGGTAGAACGCTGGCTGGATGTAGATGATTGAAAGCGTGTTCTTCCCTCGTGCTTGACAGATGATGAGTGATATTGTTTTGACGTCCCCGGTTGAGGGGACGATTCGCGGCTGCTTGGTTTTGCTTGCAGCGGTGATTCAGGGGTTTGTGTGCCTTTACTACCACTACAATTAGGATCGTAGACGGGTGACTCAAAGGACTTTGCCTGAGGCAACTGGTTGGGCTCGGCGAATGTGATACGTTTAATCTTTTTCTCCTTTTTTCTTTTCGTCAAGATTCGGGGTATAGTGGCGTTAAATCCCAATTTTCGTGACCAGAAAGTCTTTAGCGTTGATGAATGGTCTTCTAGTGACTGTCGAGACGATGAAGATGAAGAGTTTTGTACTAGAAGAGAAAAGTAAGAGTTTAGTTACGTTACTGAATATATAAATCATTATTGATTTATTAACTAAATAATTTCTTAATGATTTCTTATATTTACGCGAAGACAACACATTAAATGAAACTAATTTTTACGTGCTGTAAAGCACCCGAAACGTCGGGATTAAATTGTTTTGGAAATTGTAATTATTGTATACCCTTGTTAAATGTCGTACTTTGAAAACTAAATACGGGTATTCTTATTCACCTTAACAGCCTATCTGGGGGCACGGCAGTGCCCCCGCCAAGTCGAGCAAAAAAGCGGCATGGCCGTACCATCATTTTTTCGAAGCAGTTCAGGCCATTTTCGAAACACTATAACTTCGCTGTGGATAAAACTAGAAGTCTGAAAAAACACTGTGTAAACTCGAAATATTTCAAATTTCATTAAATTTGAACCAGTAGTTTAAGAATTATAACTAGTCAAAGTTTATTAATTTTGTCACTCACTCACTGACTGATCATCAAAATTCTAAGGCACTTATAGCAAACATAGAAGCTTCAAACTTGTAATACAATTATTGTTTAGTATATAAATCGGTCCAGTTTTCGAGATACACCAACTGCATAAATAACTTTGTGATCCCATATAAATATATAGGATTACAAAGTTACAATTGGAGTGAATGAATCAGTGTACCTATATATGTATAATATAATGGAATAATAGGTTTAGATAGGTACCTAGATATAACTATCCACAAAAAGAAATGAGATGCCATCAAAAACATAACTTGTAAAAAACCCAGGTCTCGCAACTCAGTTCCGTAAAAAGTTGTGAGATCCATGCTATACCAAGTCGGTTAATTTATGCAGTCCCTACTTAAGGGTTCTTCTGTCTTAAGTTATTACGTAATAAGCTAACCTAAGAACATCTTATAGTGACCATATCAATATTTTAAATCATTTATGTTTTAAATAAATAGATTGACTTGGCAATCGCACTAAACAATCTATTTTAATATAATATGTATTACTTGAGAAATACATTGAGTTTTCATGCGATGGCCAAGTCAATCTATTTATTTAAAATATAAAAGATTTTTAGTATTGATGTGGTCACTATGATATGTTATTAGGTTAGATAATTACGTAATAACTTATGACAAAATTACCCTTAAGTAGGGACTGAATAAATGAACCGACTTGGTATTACATGGATCTCACAACTTTTGACGATAGAAGAACTGAGTTGCAAGACTTGGTTATTTTACAAGTTATGTTTTTAATGGCATCATAAATCTACCGTTGAACATAGATCTCCCCTATAGATTGCCTCGTAGGAGGGATATTTGCCATTATTGCCACGCTTGGAAAGCGGGTTGCCTACCACATTTTTTTATTTATTCAGCTGTTATCAGTAAGATGCTGCTACCCATTTCCTATTTCAGTTTGTCTCTGTTGCCTCTTACGACACCCACCGGATGATACGGGGTAGTGGATATTCTTACACCGCCACTACACGGTTAATTATATTCGTTCTATTTTTGTAGTTGTATTCTTCATAATCAGCTTTTAATAATCCACTGTTAAATATTTCCTAAGTGGTAGAGTCACGTTGCAGCTATATCATGGTTGCAGCACAAATGGGTCGACTCGATCGAAGTAAGACGACGCTCTCACAGAATACCAGCGTAAAATAACAGCTTCTGCTCCGTAGACCCTTCTTACTGAAAACGAAGCATTAAGATTAAACACTGAATGCTTTATTTTCTGTAAATAAAGGATCTCCGGTTATCCATCTACCATCTTAGTCCTCAGGGGTGACAACGCATCTGCACATTGATTCGTGATCGAGGATAAATGTATATGTCTATGCCAGCATCCACTTACTATCAAGTTTAGCGTCTCGTACCATTGACACTGGTCTCCGTTAATTTCTGGCGTAAACGATAGAGGTCTGTCACAAACTCACAGAATCTGGTGATGAATTTTACCACACCAAACATTTACATGTTTCGGTTATATGCATAGTGGACTAAATGAATGAATGAATAAAATTGTGAAATATACTGTGTGTGTGAAAATATCCGCAATTTAGCATAAAGGAACGTTAAGGTAACATTAAGTCATTTAAGCATAAAATTTAAGCATTATATGATTATACACCGGGTGACTTTTTATTGTGTGAATTAAAATAGAGTGCAACAGGTAAATGGAGTAGAAGCCTATGGTGGGGGCTTCCAAAGTGTGCGCCGTAGAGATTAATAACTTAGAGTTGGTAATTTTTAAACGGATAAACAGAATTTCTTGGAACATAGCTAAAACATTCTCGATTAAGACACCTTTCAAACAAAAAAGTTAATCAAAATTGGTTCTCCCGTTCAGGAGCCTTGACGCCACAGACAGACACACAGATACACAGATGCACACTATAAACTTATAACACCCCTCTGTATTCGTCGGGGGTTAAAGGGGATGCCTTAAAGCTCCGGCTCCGGAAACTAAAATTAGGTATTCACGGGTACAAAATAAGCTGCATTTTCAGCTGTAGCTGAAAATCAAGAGCAAATGTCGCTTAAATATTAATGTGGAGCAAGAAATGGTAATTGCGGTGTCGCGCCTTATCCCACGCTTTGAAAAAATGTGTGGAGATCGCCAAGCTCACACGTCACAATGACTCTTGTCTCAAATGCATTCTTGTGTATCAATATAAATATAATAACTCAGCTTCATATTGTTGATGTTTTAATTTTTGTGCCTATCTATCTAGTATCATTGTACCCTATTCCTACTAGCTAGAGCGCCTGAACATAACACTAAGACTGAGATATATAGATCGTACTTTGACCTTGATCAGACTTAGCTTACGAAAAACTTAGCTGAGTATAGCATAGCATAATCTTTGATTCTGAATTTATAATTATATCGATCTAAGATTAAGGCCCAGACAGTCCAAATATTAATGGATGCATCATTCCACGTATTATGTTTTTAACTTTACTGTATAAAATTAAAATATATATATTTAAAATCGAAAACAGTCCTAATTGTATTTCATAAATAAGTTCTTATTACATGAAAACTAGAACGGGCGTATGAGAACGGGAACGGATGAGATAAGTGCAAAATCAGAAAAGAAGAAAAAAAGTAAGATTTTAAAACATTGGAAATAAGATTGAAATTACGTAAATAGAAAATGGATTAATGCTATTTAAAACTAGCAGACGGCCTAAAACTAGCTATTTATTGTTATAATTAATTAGAGTAACATAAAAACAACAATTCAAAATTAATATGGTTGTTTTGAATAATATCCTGAGTTTTAGGTAAGTCGTTGATATCGTTGATTTAGGCTTTGCTAAGCGCGCACTCTGCAAGACTACGAAGTTAGCTATATAAATACCGACATTGTCTTAGCTCGAAAGTAAAGTCTGAGCAAAGTCAAAGTACGGTCTATACATCTCAGCCTAAATCTGTAAATGCGTCGCGAACTGAAAACGTTGAGTAACCCATTGGCCTATCGCATAGATTAAGAGGAAACTTTTGTAACGCCCTTGATCTTAAACGGGCTGCTGCTAAAATTTAATAAAATGTCAATGACTCTTGCTTCGTTCATTACACCCTAATTTTATTTTCGTGCAGTAAAAATTATTATGTTCGAACGGGGAAGGACTAAGCTCTAATATAATACTAGCGTAAAATAGCAGCTTAACGCTGATGTGTTTCGTACGGTGAGTGCAGAGAACCGTCTATCACACAGACCGTCTATCATACAGAGTGCAGAAAAGCATCTATTTATCGTTAGATACACGCGTGATCTTTTGTTACTCTAATTTAAAAAAATAGAATAAGATTCGCCTACCAAACATTTTAACTACGCACCCGAATTTTTACATTCTTGGAAAAATTCTATATCATGCACTTATTTATAAAATACTGATTAAAGAAATAAGAATTTGTATTGTGAGTTGCAAGTACATACTCGTAGTAATATATTCTTTGGTTTTGAGTGTCTGTTCACATGAGGAACTTAAGGTCTATTTCATCTGAGCATGCCACGCTTAAAGGCGAAACTCGTGTCGTATTATGAACGGTGGTATGCCTTTAATAGTATAGTGGTGTTGGGATTAAAGATGACGGGGATATGGCACGTCATTGAGGGAGGGCGGCAGGTGTTCTTCAAACTAGGTAAGACACATCATTTTATTTTACTACGCGGATTTTTATAAATTATACAATAAGAAAGGTTGTATAAACTAAATTAGTGTTAGTTTGGAAGAAAACACTCCATTCTCAGGGGGTTCAAAAGGAAATCAACTGTTCATTTATAACATTTTTTTATACAGTTTTTGCTTATTTAAATATTTACATTTGATAATAGAGAGTAATGCTGAATCTAAGTCCTAATTTTGCACCATCAATCAAGGATAACGGCTTTTATATTTATATCTTTTAAACGATTAAGCAAAAGCCTACTCCAGGAGGTACCAGCACTTCTGGAAAACCCCTCGCTGAGCATCTACGACCAAACTACTGCCCCGCGTATTCTGGGTGGGTGGGGGGAGGGGCAATTCCGCTTGCAACTAATACTGCTCGGGGCAAGCGGAGTAATAAGACCAAGGTGACCCCTTGTCACGCTATCCGAGAATTTTGCAACATCAGGGGACTTCATTCCAACCTTAACGCTGTCCATTACCATCTAGAGACGGCGAAGCCGGCCTTGCTCTTTTTAACCGAGACTCAGTTGTCCTTTCCGGCTGATACTTCATATCCCTCCTACCCGGGGTACAAATTAGAACACTCCTTTGTGCCCCGGGCTGGAGTTTGCGTATACGTCAGAGAGGACATCTGTTTTCGACGCCTTGGCAGTCTTGAAGGTACGGATCTGTCCACGGACGGGTGCCTCTATAGTTCCCATAGCGGTAATGCCGACACAGACCGACTCATCGATCACGTCCAAATGGCTGCAGATTCCGTGCTACAACAGGGCCCCATACGCAGAGATCTTGATACGCGGTGATTTTAACGTACACCACGCTGAATGACTTGGTTCCCGTTTAACCGATCATGCGGCTAGATCTGTCTATGAGTTGCCTTGGCATATAGTCTAACACAACTGGTTACTTTGTCTACGCGGATCCCAAATGTGGAGGATCATGTACCTTCCCTGTTGGACCTTCTGCTGACCTCTCATCCGGACGGATATCAAGTCTCCGTCGATGCCCATCTGGGCTCTTCGGACCATTGTCTGATCTGGAGTACGGTGCCACTCACACTCTCATCGCATTTGCGATCTGCAGCTTGCCGCCGTGTTTGGCACTATAGGTCGGCCGATTGGAACGGGATGCGGTCTTTTTTATGCATCCTACCCTTGAGGGCGGGTTTGCTTCACGCCGGAAGATCCCAGCATTGCTGCCGATTCTGTTGCTGATGTGGTACTTCAGGGTATGGAACTTTTTATTCTATCATCTATGGTGCCCATCGGAGGAAGATTCCAGTCATGGTTTGGTCACTCCTGTAAAACAGCATCACGCTATAAACAGGAGTGCTACCGGGTCTGGGCTGACGCATCAACGTCTCTGGATGTAAACACCAGCGCTCTTAAAAAGAAGTATGATTTCTCCTCCAGGCCCTTCAAAAGAGTCATTGCCAAGGAAAGGTCTGAGCACATCGGCAGAATTGGCGAGAAGCTAGTTCGCCTTCCTTCGGGAACCCATGCATGATCTCTCGCCAAGGCAAGTCTTTTCCATCTCTGCACAGAGAGGACGACTCACTGGCCCATGCCGCAAAGGAGATAGCCGATCTGTTAAGCTCTTTCTTTGCGTCCAACTCGACTCTAGATGGAGGGGTAATACACCGCCGACCATCCCGCGGTGTGAGTGCTCCATGCTGAATGTGCGGTTAACACAGCTCTCGGTTCGCAAAGCACTCTTCTCTCTGGACGTCAGCAATTCGAGTGGGTCTGATTGAGTCCCTCCCATTGTGCCGAAGACGTGTGCTCCGGTGTTGGCATTGGTTTTAACGCGTTTTTTTCGGTACTCCTACTCCCATGGCGTAGTCCTGAATTCATGAAAGATAGCTTTGGTACACCCGATCCCTAAAAAAGGCGACCGCTTAGACCCGTCCAACTACAGGGCTATCGCCATCACCTCCTTGTTCTCCAAAATAATGGAATCCATTATAAATTGCCAGTTCATGAGGTACCTTGAGGATCACCAGCTGATAAGTGACCGCCAGTACGGTTTTCGTCGGGGTCGATTAGCTGGTGATATTCTGGTCTACCTGACTCATAGAGTCAGCAGAGTCCAAGGGGGAGGCATTGGCCGTTAGTTTGGACATAGCTGAGGCCTTCGATCGGGTCTGGCACAAATTGCTTCTTTTGAAGCTTCCTTCTTATGGGCTTCTCGAGAAATTGTGCAAATGGATCACCAGTTTTCTTGTTGATCTTAGTAGACGGTGCATGCTCTGATTACAAGCTTACTAATGCTGGTGTTCCACAAGGCTGCGTGCTATCACCAACGCTGTTTCTCCTGCATATCAAGATATGTTGCAAACCAGTAACATTCATTGCTGTGAAGACGACATCACTGATGATGCCTTATATACCGGTCGTGCCAATATTTCTCGGGAAAACGTCGCCGAGTACCGGGACAAACTTGTGTCTGAAGTCGAGTGTTTGCTAAACAAAATCTCGGATTGGGGCCGACTAAATCTAGTCCAGTTCAATCCCCAGAAGACACAAGTTTGCGCGTTTACCGCTAAAAAGAACCCCTTTGCCGTATCTCCTCAGTTTCAAGGCACTCGCCTTGCTGACTCAGCTAGCATCAGAATCCTCGGAATATTCGACATTTTTTTTATAGGAGAGGGGTCAAACGAGCATGCGGCTCACCTGATGGTAAGTGACTACCGCCGCCCATGAACAACCGCAACACCAGGGGAATTGCAGATGCGTTGCCGGCCTTTTAAAAAGGAGTAAGCTCTTTTCTTGAAGGTCCCTAAGTCGTATCGGTCCGGAAAAATCGCTGGTGGTAAACTATTCCACAAGGAAGTTGTGCGAGGAAGAATAGAATAGAATAGAATAGAATAGAATGATTTTTATTCAATATGGATTATTACATAATACTTATTGAAAGTCATTATTTTATTTACCACTGTTTCGGAAAATACCTCTGTCCTGGGAAGAACCAGCAAGAAACCCAGCGGGACTTTTTTTTTAAACATAATTTCACTTAACAATAATTTTGATTATACAATTTTAAATGAATTTTCATAGAACCAGCATGGTGGCGATCACCTTATTCCCAGGGGTTATTTTCACTCATGTATTCCTTGATATTATAATAACCCTTTTTGTACAGTTTTTCTTTAATAAAACTTTTAAACTTGTTTATTGACAAACTTTGAACATGTTCTGGGATTCTGTTGTAAAAGCGTATACATTGCCCCATAAATGAATTACTAATTCTGTGGAGTCTTGTAAGTGGCATTACAAGCTTATGTTTGTTCCTAGTGTTTAAGGTATGAACATCCTTATTCTTGTTAAAGCTATTTATGTTTTTATGTACATACATTACATTTTCATAAATATATTGCGATGCCAAAGTTAATATGTTTATTTCTTTAAATTTTTCTCTAAGGGACTCTTTACAATTTAGATTATAAATCGCCCGTACGGCTCTCTTTTGCAAAACAAATATAGCTTCAATATCAGTCGCATTACCCCATAGCAAAATTCCATAAGACATTACGCTATGAAAGTAACTAAAATACACTAACCTAGCTGTCTCAACATCTGTGAGACTTCTAATCTTTCTTACAGCATATGCTGCAGAACTAAGTCTGCTTGCTAATTTAGATATATGGGGGCCCCATTGAAGTTTCGCGTCAATAGTAATACCGAGAAAAACAGTGGTATCCACAAGACTCAACTCCTCCCCATTTAAGAGCACATTGGTTTTCGAATGTTTTACATTAGGTATTGTAAATTTAATACATTTTGTCTTATTGCCGTTTAAGAGCAAATTGTTGACGTTAAACCAATGTACTAGTTTCGATAGAGCATTATTTACATCGTCATATTTAATTGACTGCCGTTTCAGTTTGAAAATTAAAGAGGTATCGTCAGCAAATAATACTATATCAGAAAGAAAACATCAAACATATCGAATAGTGTGCAGTTTCGTGGTCACTTGGAAGGAAAGGCCAAATTGGTCTCTAAAAAGCTTGGTGTGCTCAGCAGAGCGAAATAGTATTTCCTGCCGGCACATCGCTTGCAAGTTTACAAAGCCCAAGTTCGGCCTCACATGAAATACTGTTCTCATTTTTGGGCCGGGGAACCCCAGTGCCAGCTCCTTCCACTTGACCGCATCCAGCGCAGAGCAGTTAGAATCGTCGATGACCGAGTTCTTTCTGATCAGCTCGATACACTGGCACTGCGTAGTGATGTTGCATCCCTTTGCATTTTCTATCGAATTTACCACGGGGAGTGCTCTGAGGAATTGTTCGGATTAATTCCATCCGCCAAATTTCAATCATATATGTTACACAATTAACATTATAAAACAAATTAGAAATAGCTTGTTCGCGGTCACCTCCTTCCCAGGGGTTATTATCATCCAAAAATTCCTTAATATTATAATAATTTTCATACAAACTTTGTTTAATAAAGTTTTTAAACTATCAGGAGGTTAAATTTTGTATATTTCATTGTCATTTATGTGTATTAAAAATATGTCAACACTAAATGTTAGAGTAATTACATACAAGGTACATAGTACAGATTTAGATGTCATTCAAAGTTGGTCAAAATCCATTTGTTTGAGTAAGTTGTCATTATTAGACCGGTAGTCAATATTGCCTGCAATCGACGAAGGGATAAACGCTATTAATATCACTAATCAAAAGCTTGCACTCACAAACGTTTTCAGTCGTCCATATTTCAATAACTCGAACATTCTCATCAAATATCTCATTACGAGAACGCGAAAGTACCGATGCATTAATTAACTTTGAAATTATGACGTCAGTAAGGGAGTTCATTACGTTTCTACTAAAATTGATTTTCCCCCATATGAGGTAAATTAAGTCTATGTTCAACAGAGGAATTTATATAGGCTATAACGGTAGATAATGGTGTAGAGATCAAGTAAAAATTAACACGAATACATATTTTCAATAGCATCAACGCACTCAGGAAAATACATACAAGAAATAAAATATAAAAAATAAAAAACATGCGTGAGTGTCGTGAAACACTCGGTTGGAACGAAGTTCCTTTCGTAGTATATTATTATTGATAAACGTATTATATCACTGAATAACAAATACAAATAAATGATTTACTAGCTTCTATTAAAATGAAGCGTCATTTAATATAATATTAATATAAGGATAAGGTACTTCGTTCCAAAAACATGCGTGAGTGTCGTGGAACACTCGGTTGGAACGAAGTTCCTTTCGTATTTTTTATTATTGATAAACGTATTATATTATTATTTAACAAATACAAATAAATGAATCACTACCGTCTATTGAAATGAAGCGTCATTTAAAATATATTTATTTCATAGCAAGATAAGAAAAAAGTAAAGGGAGATAGATATTATTCCATCTCGCTCGCACTATAAAAAGGGGGTTGTGACGGAAAAATCTTCCACTTTTTCTCGTCGAGCCCCCATCCGCTAAATTTGTACCGTTTTTTTTATAGAAGAGGGGGCAAACGAGCATGCTGCTCACTTGATGGTAAGTGACTACCGCCGCTCATGAACAACTGCAACACCAGAGCAATTACAGGTGCGTTGCCAGCCTTTTAAAAAGGAGTAGGATCTTTTCTTGAAGATCCCTAGTTGTATCAATCCGGAAAAATCGCTGGTGGTAATCGATTCTAAGTTACCGTGACAGCCTATCAAAAGTCCACTGCTGGACATAGGTCTCATCCATAGATTGCCTCATAGAGTGGATATTTGCCATAGTTGCCACGCTTGGTATGCGAGCTTGTAACCGCAGTTCTTTATTTTAACAGAAAGACGCTGCTGCCTATCTCTTGGTTTGTTTCCCCCTGTCGCATCTTACAGCACCAACGAGACGATATAAAGTCAGTAAAATTAGTTTTATTACAGATCTGCAAGTGCGGGCGAAGTCACAAGTAAAAACTAGTTATTTTTTTATTGAAACCAAAATTCTTGATTAGTGTAAAAAGTCTTCGTAAAATAATTTGCGAACTAAATAATGAGTTTTCCATTATTATGACCAATATTTAATCAAGTCAACATTTAATCAAGCAAAAAAAATCTATTATAATATTATATTCATGTCAGGTAACGTCCGGATGCGGCTTTTGAAAAGGGAATTGCAGTGTGAAAAACTGCGGAGAATTCAAATTGAAATTTTAACGTAACATAATTTAGTCTGAAAACACGGCAAACCTTGTGTCCGTCGACAGCATGTCACTGTCGAAAGGGGAAAATCCTATTTTTGATAGTTGCTGGGTAACATTTTAATTAAAAATTGAAAGACTTTAAATTCAACAATTTGATATTAATTTTTCTTTTTTGTGCTTCAATTTCAAACCTGAGTGATATCGAGAACATAGTGAAGCAATTTGCATATCTAAGAAAATAAGGTATTCTTAAGAATATTAAGTCTTCTACAGCAAATTTCACGTTGGCTAATATAACTGAGATTAGCCATCTATGCAGAATAGGCACCTTACTCTCAAAGTCCGATGGGATAGCAATCCAACACGACTAGAGAGAGATCTTTGCGAGGCACGGAAGTGAAACACCGCCAAGTTCCTAACTCCGGCCTGTACTGAGAATTTATTGACAGAAAACTCAATAACAGAAGTGGATCATTTATGGTTCAGAAAAAAAAACCATTGCTCTTGATTGGACAAGCAAAAAACGCAGTAGGACTGGCTTTTTTTAAATAAATATTTAGGAAATAGAATTGCAGCAGTGGAACTACAATCAGCTGACTAGGGGTCAATATACACGCGGACACCAAATTCGCGCGGCCCGCAGATAGCGATGGTACCACAATACCTAATTATTTACAACACTTGTCTAAGTACCTAACTTATCTACTTAACCTACTATTTTACCACTGTGCTTGTCTCCACCTAGCCACTTTATTCACAGCCTAAATAAACCAAATACCAGGTATTTGGTTTATTTAGGCTGTGATTGAGTGATTCCCCGCTAATAAAAAATTACTTAAATGAAATGTTAATAAGGTTAGCGTCATGCTTTTTTGTCCATCGTGTAGGTATGTATATTATTCCGATGTATTCAGTTATGTGCCCATTCAGATGAGTTCAGTACTAAGTTATTTAAAAAAAATTAGGTATGAAACAGCTTACCGATCTAAATCCTACGTGGCCTTATGAGATTCTCCAACGCATATTAATATGTTGCCGTATTCACGAGCACTATAAACGTACCTACGCGTTAGGCATTATTGAAACAAATGAAAGAAAAACAAAACGTAACAACAATTCATAACAACAAGAATGTAATAAACAAAACGATTGAACTGTCGTTCACGCGCACGTGATAGTCAACATGGAACAAATTAATAATATATCCCGCCAAAACATATGCGCACGAGGCGTTCGTAACGTCCTTCAAGCACTGAGCATATCCACAGACCGTTAAACCATTACGACATTGCCAACGTTTATTTTATTTATAAGTTTAGTTATCCCTACGACTAGTCTTCATATGGAATTTAGAAGTTGTGTTTGTCATTTTCAATACAATTACACAATCAATTGTACCCTAACACAACAAGCAGTTCTTTACTACAAAAATTATATTGAAATAATAAACGTACCTAATTGGGTACTGAGTACTCACTTACACAATTATAAACACTATTTCATCGTTATCTTTGATTTTGTATAAGAAAATAGAAATGAAATGGTACTGAATAATTTAATAGTTAAAATCAATTGCATTTATGATCGACAGTTAATTAATCTATCCGAATTAATGTTAATAATAATACTTTTACTTTATTTTAATTGCCTTTCTTGTATTTAATCCGACCAATACTTTGGATTTAAAAAGAGGTAAGTCAAAATTATTAAAAATTACTTGCAAGTTTTATAGTGCCTTTAATTTTTATGTCGCCGGCAAACTAAATTTCGGTGCAACTATCAGCGTTGCCAATACCAATTTGTCAAATTATCCGAAAATTCATGACGATATTCATAAGTAACCTAACAAACTGTTATGATTTCTTGAAAAATGGTTCTGACTTGGAACTGGCTATCGATTTTCAAAATCCCCGTATTTTCCCCGCATAGTACCAATCTCCATAAATCCCCAACCAACTTTAAATTCGCCGCAATTTTGGGAATCCCCCACATGTTGCAAAACTGACCTGTGTAAATTCCACAGCGCGAGGTGACACGAGCCGGCCGGGCGGCGGTAGCGCGTGTGTGAAAGGGATGGGTAGAGTGAGTAGGCATATGGTCTCGCACCGAGCTAGATAAGAGTTCGGCGTACGCGAGAATATTGACCCTATTGTCAGCTGATTTTATTTTAAGTTTCACTGCTGATTTTATGTTTAAGTATTTGCATGGTTTTTTAATGAAATTATCGTTTAATTTAGCTGTACTGACATGACGGAGCGTAAATAAAGTTAATAAAATATTGTTAAAAGATGATTTTTTTCTTCGGCACCGAATTTCTTTGTGACACATCATCAAAGGTATCCTTAGTACTATCGTCTGTCTTCCTTTTCGGGGGCGTTTCACTAACACCCGGTATATGTATGTATATATAGGTAGTTGTGACATGTATGTATGTATGTACGGGTGTGTATGCATGTATGCATGTATGTATTTATGCATGTATGCAAGTATGCGTGTATGTATGAATGTATGTATGTATGTATGCATATATGTATCTAAGTATGTATGAATGTACGTATTTATGCATGTATATTTGTATGTATATACGTATGCATGTGTGTATATATGTATGTATAGTATGTATGTATGTATGTAACGCATTTATGTTTTATTTTTGCCCGTTTGTATGCTTGTGGGTATGTATGTAGACATGTATATATATATATATATATATATATATATATATATGTGTGTGTGTGTGTATGTGTTAGTTCTTTTTCTTTTTTATTAAATATAAAGTTACCTTCACACTAGAATTTTCTCTTGTATCGTGGGGGCAGTTTACATACATACCTAGTCAGGTCATAAATTCTGTCACATGTTTAATATAAAATAATTGAAACAAGTTTATTCATTATGTAACCATTTATATACCAAAATGAACTTAATAAAACATAGATTCTTATGACACTAAAGTTTATTCAAAATGACCTCTGTGATTTTGAATACAGGCCTTCATCTGCGCGGCCAGTCGTCTATCGCAG
The DNA here is from genome assembly GCA_963668995.1 of Parnassius mnemosyne. NCBI lineage: Eukaryota > Metazoa > Arthropoda > Insecta > Lepidoptera > Papilionidae > Parnassius > Parnassius mnemosyne. The sequence goes on along the minus strand of CAVLGL010000082.1, from coordinate 23,313,671 downwards.
CACGAACGAGGTCCATGTCAATATCGGCAGCTGCCTTAACCAAGGATGTCTTGAGTGACTCCAAATTGGGATGAGGCTTTGAGCACGCCTTTTCCTCCAAGTGTTGCCATATCTTGTAATCTAACGAATTCAAATCTGGACTGGAGGAGGGCAAGTCTTCGTGCCGGATCAAGTTGATTTCACGCGCCGCCAGCCAGTCTTGTGTGCTCTTAGCTCTATGAGCTGGCGCCGAATCTTGTTGGAATACCCAGTGCCTGTTATTGAACATGGTATGAGAAACAGGTTCCACAAGTTTCGTCAGGACTGTATTTTGATACACAACTGCATTCGTTTTTACACCTTTCTCACAAAAATGTACCTCTGTTAAGCCCCAATAAGAAACTCCCAACCATACCATGAGCGAGAATGGAAAATGACCTCGTTGGACACGCGGAATACGGTTGCTCGCTTCTTCACTACTGTGTGCGTACACCTTATCATTTTGTTTGTTGTAGCTCTCTTCTACGGTAAAAATTTTTTCATCCGAAAAAAGAATTTCCCGATATTTTTTTCCCACGTACCGCTTCAACAAAGCGCAGCATCTCTTCAGTCTCAGGTCCATTAGACGAGCATTCAAACGATGTCCTGTTTTACTTCGATATGCCCGAAGCCCTAAGTCTTCATTTAACACCCTTTTCACCGTGGTTCTGCTTAACCCCATCTGAAGGGCCAACAGTTTCTGCTTACGTTTGGGATTTCTTTGAATTCGCGCCTTCACAGCTTTTATCACTGCTGGAGTCCTAACAGACCGAGGGCGACCACTTCTTGACCTTTCATATACACTAGAGTCTTCATTGTATCGTTTGATGGTACGACAAACGAATCTTTTGGTTAAATTCAAATTTTTCAGTATGTCAAAAATTTGAATTGGCGAGTAACCGCAACGATGTAACGCAATAACTGCAACACGGTCTTCTTTAACCGTCCACTCCATATTTAAAAATGAGTAAAATTCTATAAAGTATACAGTTGTATTTTCATGAACAATTCGAAATTCGAATTCAATAAACTTTTTTGTGGCCAGCATTCTAAAAGAAATGTTTTTACTGTGTGACAATACTTATGACCTGACTAGGTAATTTTCACAAGGACAAACATCCAGACCCGAAACAATTAATTGCAGGCCATACTAGTATTTGTATGGCCTGCAATTAATTGCATATGCATGAATACATACATGCATACATATATGCATACGGCTGACGGCTCCGTGGCGCAGTGTCTTAGCTGGGAATTGCTGCGCTAAGTGCCGCGGGATCGAATACCGCACGAAACAAGTATTTGTATAGCTTGCAATTAACTGTTTCGGGTCTAGATGTTTGTATTGTATGTATGCGTGAGACTGGATGATGGATGAGAATGGATGCAGGTGGCTCAGGAACGTACTTTGTGGCGTTCCTTGGGGGAGGCTGTACAGCAGTGACGCAGCAGATGATAATATGCAGTTAGTTTTGAAAGTAATATAGGAAAAAATATTTTTAGGATAATTTTATTGATTATTATGTATAAGTATATATACATATATATATACATAATATATAAGTATATATACATAATAATCAATAAAATTATCATAAAATTATTTTTAGTAGTATATATATATATCTATATATATATATATATATATATATATATAAACGTCACCCCCACGCTAGGATTTTCTCCTGTATCGTGGAGGCAGTTTACAAACACAAATAGCACAAGAACAAACATCCAGACCAGGAACAATTATTTGTAGGCCATACAAATACTTGTTCCGTGCGGGATTCGAACCCGCGGCCCCCAGTGCAGCAACTCATTGCTAAGCCATTGCGCCACGGCGCCGTCAAATTTATTTTTTCAATTTTCAATCAATATCATCAATATATATATACTATTATTTTCGTCTACTTTTTACTTTTTAATATTCTGGAAAATGAAATCATGGCAAAAAGAAGATTACGGTTTACCATCTCCAAAAATAGTAACAGGAAATCGAAAAACATCACGTATATGATTTTATTGTACTTTTGCTTTAAATCCCCTTAACTTGTATACACTCCTAAACAATGAAAAGGGGTCGGTCATAAAAGCCGGTCATAATATGTTCGAAAATAAGAAAGTAAGCTCAAAATTTGGACCCGATAGGTGGTCGATCTATTAATAAATTTAATATTTACAGTATACATGTGATAGACAAACGGACACATTGCCAGTCAACGAGGTGATCCCGAATTTCGGCATAGAATACTAAGACTGCTTTCTTTTCTACCGGTGAAGCAAGGCGAGACGTGATTGGGCCAGGAAAGATCAGACAAAAGTGTACAACCAGTGCTTGACCAGTAATGATCAAACGGATGTGTCAGCTGGAGTGTGGCAATGGTGATTATGACAATGGTGATTATCGTAGCAAAATTTATTAAATGTAATGATTTTTTTAAAATTATTTTATGAAATAATTTTAAAGGATGTTCGAGGAATAAGGCGAGGAAGTGTGTTAAGGGAAAGCTAGTGTGGATAGTTTCTTACATATATATTACAAAAGTATTTAGAGAGTTTGAATGCTTGGTCAATATGGCGTAGTTATTGACTGCTTGTTGATTTACCCCCGTACAGCTGTAACGCTCCACTAACGTCAAGGTCTTGTAAAGATGCGCAATATGCAAGGGTTGCGCATATTGCATGGGGTACGGGGTAGGGCAGCTTGCAGCAGCAATGGCTGCCGTTATTGATTGCCTAGTTTATCCCCTCCCTGTTCTCCCCTCTCCCTTTTGTTCAGCATGGCGTAGAGGTCATATAATTCTGATGTTTTGATATTGTGTAAAAGACATGCGCGGGCTGTTAGAGGCTCCAACCACTAGCGTAGATGCGCGGGAATGAAAGTCAATTATGCGCGTTCAGTTATCGATTAAACATATTAGCCTTCCTCTTTGCCCCCCTCCTAACCTCCCTCCAACTCTTATTCTCCTCCCCACACCCTAACCTGCCCACTTTTACTTCTGCTTCCATCATCTCTTTGTCAATTTCTTTGTTCTCTTCTTTTTTTTAATAAAAGAATAACTACAAAATCAAATATTTCCTCTTAACGGCATTCATAAAATGTTATTAAGGAAGACTAAAATATTTACATCACTATTACAAACAAAGGAATAACTGTTTTGCCTTTTTTATTGATCAAATCATATTTCTATCAAAATAAATGTATGCAATATCCTCGGTACTTTTGTTATAGATGTTAATAATGGATGAACTTATTAAATTAAATAAAAATTCTGTATTTTTCGCAATCTTTTTAAATGGTATCAGAAATTTTAAAAATAACGGCAACAAGCACAAACCTTTGTACTATTGTGTACTGCCGTGTCGGGAGAGCTTAACGGCTTCGCAACAGGTGGAATCAACAGGTTTTTGCCGACTCTACGTGAGCAACGGATTCGGGGATATGATGATAGTTTGAAAAGATAAATATTCACTTAAATTGTTCTATTTTAATTCCGAATTAACTCTTTAAATAAAAATTATTCGGTAGCGAAATATTTTAGAAGTTATTTTTTTTTAAAATACATTATAACGTAAGGGGTATTATTAGAGATATCAATTATATATTTATAATAAATTTTACTTACAAAAAAGTGGTTAAAAAGTTGCAACAAAGAGTGGTTTGCAAAGCGTACTTACACATTTTGAAAGAGTTCTCAGTGTCTTCTTTGATGAATCGCGAGGTTTCTTCTTTACCGTATACGAATTCGTAATAAGTAATGTGATTTCTACTAAAAATATAATGAAATAAAAAGACAAAAGCAAAAAAGCAAATAAAAGATAAAACCGAACGAAATGGCCCGATTAAGCCATGGAAGTATTGGTGAAAAATGATTTAGAAGCACCTAAAATGCACGTGGTAAATAATAAAAAATAATAAAAAATGGTTTACATTGCATATATGTATAACTCGCCCCTTAAACTTCGTTCCGAGGAAAATGAAGAATAGCAGTTAATAGAAGGATTTTTTTACAGCATGGCAATTTTATGTACACAAAAAACACTAGTCCACGTCTTTGCATTAACATATCGATAAAATACATCAAGATTCCGAAAAATAAAAAAGTTAAATATTGAAAAAAAAAAGATAGAACGAACTTGTGACACAAGACAAAAAGAAATTTAAGAGAAATAAACGTTTGAATTCTCTTCGTATTCCAGTTGCCAATCGGAACGGCCACTCGCGAATTGCTTTCGGATTCAACTGATCAGTTCTGCCGTGCGCTCCGGTGTGCGGCGCTTTTTTATAAACTATCGAGCCAGCTTCAAAATTAAATTTTCCCAATAATGGCAAATAAATTCACAACTTGTCTATGACATATAACCATTGAGTTTTTATTATTATAAGAAAGAAATAATTCCCTTAAAACTCCTAAATACATTTTTTCCGTATAATACAAATTATTTGATAAAATATGAAGTTACTAAAATCAAAGTAGAGTTATTACGGCGGATAGTTTTAATTTAAGCTAATTAATAGTGTATATTGAATCATATATTAATATGGTCTACAATATATTTTTATTTTGATCCATGACCTGGTTAACCATAAGACAATTTAAATATATTCTATACTAGCTGTGCCCGCGGCGTAGCTCGCGTTATAGGTTTTACTTAGAGAATTTGACATTTAGGTAAGAGAATATTAAACGATTTATATCATTACTGTATCAATAAGTGATAACGTCAGTGTAACAGACGTATCTGGTTAGTGCGTACATACAATAAACGCTCCGTCTCTATTTTCACATACATGTCCACTATAAATTGGTTAAACAACCGCCGAAATCTTTGCAGATATGCAAGACTATTATGCCTTACATGTAACAGGTGCGCATAAAATTGCAGAGCAAATATTTTTTTAATTAAATTTAGTCTCTCTGGTATTAGAATTAACTTGATAAATTCCGAAATTGTACCCATTTTCACCGTGACAATATATTGATATTTTGTCGTAATATTTATTGATATTGTAGAGCATCATAACATCGATGCGTTTCATAAATCCCTGGCAGTCGATCGTCATGTGTGTGCAACACGATGTCACGTCTATCGCACTCCTGGTCAACTAATACCACTGCCACTTCATCAGTGACAGGAACGTTGCTACCGCGGTGTTCAGTAACAGGACGTCTGTCAGCGTTAATAAATATTTTATAGTTGTTTATTAAATCTTGACGGATCGATTGCAATGCAACCCTAAAACTATGAACGTATGGATTTATTTCATGTAGCATCCTTTGAAGTTGGGATATGAGTTCGCTATTGAGTTGTGGGAAGTTGTGATTTCGGATATTAGTATGTTCATTATAATGTGATACAAAATAAATTGACTATTTTACTTATATATTCATATATATTTATAACTCATAATAAACTCATAATATATATCATTTAATTTAATTTAATTTATTAAGTTGAAATTGAAATTGAAAATATATAATATCTACATTGGTTCTAGGTAATGTATGGTTATTTGTGTGACTGTGACTCCACGTCAGTGAGTCTCAATACGATTCGGAGTATCTTAACGCCGCAATTCAGAAAAGAATGTAATTTGTACAACGCCATCTATTACGTTATTTGTGAGAAATCTTTTTTAATTTAAGGAAAACATCTTTTTTATTGTTTACTGTGTTTTAAGTATCAATATATTATTATAGAACTTTTTTACATACAAATCTTTTTATTACTTTTTCTGAGATTTTATGGCGCCATTGAACAAATTCGAACCTATATTTTAAATTAATAATCATTATTTGATTGGTACATTATTATATATATAAAACATAAAAGAACTTATAAACCAGTGTCTGCATAGTAAGCAAAACGGCTTTTTGTATTACATTTGCACCATACCGCCATCTATCGATGAAATTAGTTAACTATTTCACTTTAGATTTTAGTTAATAAGGTTATAATACATTTTTGTATATTTTATTTAATACGTTCTTTAATACTTTTGTTTACTGCGTTTTAGATATAATTATATCATTATAGAACATTATTTTACCTAATTTAATTATGATTTATGATATGGTATTAGTTTAAAATGCACTTGATGACTCAACCATCGCCAGTTGAACAAATTCGTACCTATACTTCGTATTCATACTTCAGAATATTTATCATAACTTTTGATTGAATGAACTGATTTTAATAAAATACGAAATTTATGCGGACCTGAAGTAACAGATTATCATTACTTTTGGATCACCCCTCGTAAAGACTAAATGTAACAAGAAGATACACTTTATATTTTCCTTAATTCCTTATTCTTATGATATAAATTAGTACTTTATACGTGATACGTTAACAAACAAACAGACAGACAGAAAATTCTAAAAATGGTAGAAATGTATTTAGTTACTTATTTTTAGTACCTCTCAATCATTTTTATTACAAAAATATAGATTTTGAGTTTGCAAGCGTACTGTTGTAGAGAAGTGAACTAAGATATCTAGCAGTGGACGAACGCTACATAATAAAAGACGTAGTAGGGCGTAATAGATGTAACAGGGGAGGTAAATAGACTATAACTTTACTTTTTACACTAATAACTACTAATACCAATGGCATTTAGTTCTTGATTTGTTTAACACTTCTAAATTAGAGTTCTAATTAATTCAAAGTTACTCTTGTCCTATGTAATGCGTGAGGTAAATGGCAGGGTAGAATACAATGTGAGAGAACTGGAGATGATCACGGTACAGCCAGAACTGAAAGTCGCTAATCTGGTCGCTATTATACCACGCTGTCGATAAGGTACAATACCTTCAAATTCCGCCTTTTCAATATTGCCGTGTATAGACCTCGTATCATCCCGTAGTGACGTAAAAGGAGACCTAAGGAAATTAAATAGGGAATGGGCAGCAGCATCTCCTTGATAACAGATCAAAATAATAAAAACTGCGGTTGTCAACCCGCTTACCAAGCTTGGCAACTTTGGCAGTTATCCCTTTTCAGTGGCAATGTATTGGGGAGCCTTATGTTTAGCAGACGACTTTTAATGGCCTGTAATGATAATAGTTAACACATAACTCTTGCTTAGAATTAACACATTAATATAAAATTAAATATACCCATACAGTCTTTAGGCGGACCCAAAACTGAATAATTCGTATTATATCGACGATAATACAAGAATTCTTCCCATATAATCGTCGATATATTAGGAATATAGGTAATCAAGAAATATATAACCCACCGACACGATATACCAACAAGCTTGACGAGAAAACGCCATATTTGTCTTAGGTATTTAAGTTTTTGTTCAGTTTTAAATTTATTAAAAATAATTTAATTTACCTTAAAACTTTATCCTTTCTGATTTTCTCATTTCATTCATTCATCATTCTTCATTCAATTGCTGTAAACATCACTACTATTTTTAATAAACCTAAGTTTAGGGAAAAAATTTCAATGTGGTAACACTGAAATTTTACTGGGTATTATCGACATCGAGGTACGAAAGCTTTGGATGTAGTATATTTTTACAAAAAGTGATATAAATTCGTCAAAATAATGACGAATTTGTGTGAAAATATGTGTTAATTAGCAGCCTCCTTTTTTCTAATAGAAGCTCTGTACGATAGTTTTTTTACGGCTTTGTAAGTAAATATTTTTATGAATTTTTCTTCAAATCGTGAAAAGTATTTTTACTTAAATCACTTTACGTTTTGCTAACATTATATTGATTTTGTTATATTATATTATTAAATGATAAATGCCATATCCTAAATTCACTTAATTCGTGCATCTCTGAAAGTGGGTGGCGGGTGGGTGACGGGTGGGTGGCGGGTGGGTGCCGGTTGTTTGGTTGCAGCTAGCACTGTTGAAATAAAGATATAAAGATGAATTAAATGATAACCATATTTTCCTGAATTTTTATAATTTTTTTATAATTCGTACAAAGGAGTGATTTACTATGATCAGGTCAATCGTCAGCCGCAGCTCTCATCTATCGGTCGTTTAAGTCTTGTGCTTGACGCGGACGTAAGTGTGAATAATTTCGCTGATATCCCACTGAAAAATGGATTTTTGTGAGTGGAAAGATAGGATAAATAGCGTAAATATATTTCGCAAAATTTTTAGTTAGCAAGATTTAGAAACAGCCGTCGGATAAAGGTCGCGCATTGTTGTAATATTACGGAAGTGATTTAATGTTAAGAAATAACGTGGAAATTTTATTTTCATTTGATTAGTGCTTTATAAAATATATTTTAATAAATTAGTGAACAAACGATTAAAATTAATGAAGTTCTTTTTGTGTAATTTTTTTTTGTGAAAATATAAGTGAAATCGCTTGAGATACGGTTGAAACATTGATAGTCCAAGACGTAAGTTCTATTTAATTACTTCATTATTGACAGTAAAGACCGGTCAAACTTTTACCTCATTTAGGGTCGACGGTAAATTATTATTTCTTGATTTAAAAATTACAATATAAATTGTAATTTGATTCAATGTAAGAGTGAAACTATTCTACTCGTAATCTTTAATTTATTTATGTTGTATATTATCTTATTAAATTACTTTTAACCGAGGATTAAAAAATAGGCCCTTAAAATAATAGAAGTTTAAAATTTTGAAAAAAAAAATCATATTAATTGTAGGTACTATTTACCCTATTGGAATGATTGTTACAAGATTAAAATGCTATTTGGACTCTTTATTACCTACTTACTTTATGTAAGTTCCCGATTTGCTTATCATTTCCGAAGTTAGTGTCGCTTGGTAAAAAAAAATGAACGGGAAAATCGACCTAGCGACAATCGACTCTTGAAGTAAAAACCGGAAAAAAAATCACAATCGGACATTTTTGAAGAATTCGAGCATGGATAAAATACCTATATAAGAAAAAGAAAATTTCTATGATCGGGTAAAAGTTAGATACCACTTCATGATTAATTAATTTCTGTCTGGGATTTTTTTATCAGAGAACAAATCGAAATAAGGTATTGCCCCTAAAAGTTCAATGTGGATTTTAGGTTTAAAAGGGGAATAAACACTAATATTTGTCTATTTACTATTCATTTTTTAATAAAAAAATATCCAATTTCCCGAAACGAAACAGCATTCTAAATTAAAATTAAAAGTATCTCCACAAGTTACAAATATCGTCGGAGAACTTCGGTTTTATAAAAATAAAAAGAATTCACAAGTACGCTGTAACGTTGATTACAGAATTATTTAAAAACTATAAACTTTTTTATACATAGAAGAGAGAGCAAAATAGTAGGCGGCTCGCCTGATGGTAAGTGTCAACCGCCACGCACGAGCATCCATAACACTGGGGGAATTGAAGGCCGGCATTTTAAAGAGGAGTAAGCACGTTTCTGGAAAGTCCCTAAGTCATATTGGTTCGGAAAAATCACCGGTGGTAAACAATTGCACAAAGAAGTCGTGGCAAGGAAAGAAACTTCAAGTAAATCGCGTAGTGGTGGAACCCAAACAACCAGATGGTGTGGATGGTATCATAAGTTTTGTTACGATGTGCGTTGGTGGAATTTAGTGGCTGGAATTAATCCAAATAATTCCTCATATTCTCTTCGTAGCCCCAGTGAATCGAGCCGATCAGAAAGGACTTGATAATCAACTATTCGAGTCGCTCTTCGCTGGATGCAATCAAGTGGAAGGAGCTGGCGATGAGGTGTCACGGCCTAGATATAAGAACAGTATTCCATGTGAGGCCGAACCTGCGTCTTGTAAAGTTACAAGCGGTGTGCTGGCATGAAATACTGTTTCGCTCTGCTGAGCACGCCAAGCTTTTTAGAAGCCAATTCTGCCTTCCCTTCCAAGTGACCGCGGAACTGTACATCATTCGATAAGTGGGCGCCGAGAATGTAAAAGCCCTGAAATTGAAGGGATACAACAAAGGGGTTCTTTTTAGCGGTGAACAGGAAAACTTGTGTCTTCAGAGACCAATCCGAGGCTTTAATTAATAAAGATTTGACTTCAGGCACATGTTTGTTCCGGTACTCGACGACGTGTTCCCGAGAAACATTGGTACGGCCGATGTAAAATACACCACCTGTGCTGTCATCCGTATACCAATGAATGTTACTGGTTAGCAAAATATAATTGATATTCAACATAAACAGTGGAGGTGTTAGTATGCAGCCTTGTAGAACCCAACCAGAAATGGGCTTGCAGTCGGAGTATGCAAGAAAACTGGTGGTCCAATTGCACAAATTCTTGGGAAGCAAATAAGAAGGAAGCTTCAAACGAAGCACTTTGTGCAAACCCGATCAAAGGCCATCGATATGTCAAAACTAACGGCCAAGGTCTTCCTCTTGGACTCTACTGCATCAATTATCTTGGAATCAGGTACACTAGAAGATCACCAGCTGAGTAACCGCGGCGAAAACAGTATTGGCGGTTACTAATCAGTTGGTGGACGTCAAGGTACGTAATGAGTTGGCAGTTTATAATGGTTTTCATGATTTTGAAGTACCTACAAGGGGGTAATATGAATGTAGCTGACCCGTCGCTATTTTTAGGTATCGGGTGCACTAAAGCTGTCTCCATAAGTTCGGGACTACTTCTACGCCTAGTAGGACATGTCTTCAGCACAATATAAGGAACTTCATCAGGCTCACTCGACTTGTAAACATTCAGGGAGAAGACTGCTTTGCGCACTAAGCACTCCCACCGCAGAATGGTCAGCAGTGTGTTCCTCCCGTCACCGAGAGTCGAGTTGGACGAAAAGGAGAGCCTAACAGATCGGCTTCTCCTTTGCGGTATGGGCCAGTGAGTCGTTCTCCCTGTGCAGAAATGAAAGAGATGGCTGACAGAAGCTCCCTTGGACAGTTTTAGCAAGAGACCAGAATGCACGGAGTCCCGATGGAACGCGAACTAATGTCTCGCAAATTCTCCAGACTTACACACGAGTTTTTGCACTGCTTTGCGTTAGCAATAACTCTTTTGAAGGACCTGGAAGCAGAATTTTCTTAATTTTCTTATACTTCTTTTCTTCTTGGTGTTTGCATCCTGGGACACTGATGCGTCAGCCCAGGCCCGGTAGCACTCCTGCTTATGGCAAGATGCAATTTTACATGAGCTATCAATTCATAGCTGGAATCTACCTCAGATGGGCACTATAAATAATGGAATAAAAAGTTCCATTCCCTGAAGTTCCATATCAGCGACAAAATCAGCAACAACGTTGGAATCATCCGGCGAGAAGCAACTTTGAAATACTTCAAAATAATCAAATATTTTTCTTAGAATTACACGACATAATCTTCAGAAAAATTTTCTATGAGCAAGGAGTCCTGCCAAGGAAATCAAGATTATGTGATCAAAATAAAAGTTAATTTAATTATTATCTTTAATAATAACTTATCCTTGGTACATTATCTTCTAACGAGATACTTGGGACTAATATCTGCATTATTCTAGGTCTATTAATTTCGAAAAACGCAGTTCTTTTCGCAGTTGTAAAATATGACTCACTCAAACATTGGCAAAACTAAAGAAGATTACGTACACTTAAATGAAAATAATTACCGCTTCTCTAAACCAAGCAGCGAGTCATTGGGACGCGTGGTCACACATCTATTCACCAAGCGCCAGCTTGTAGCACGGTGCGGTGATTCAAGTTTTTGTTCCTAACGACCTCTTTAATATTAAATCACAACCTAGTTACACGACAGTCCAAGATCAACGCAGAAGGCTCAACTGACGTTTTATAAATAAATATTCCTAGAAGAGATATCTTAACGCCAAAATGTATTAGAAAACGACAGGTCACATTCATCTAAGCGACAAAATTATAGAAAGGAAAAATATCACTAAACGACTTCTTTTTGTTAATCAGGTCTGGTAAAAAATATCTAAAAGACAAATAGCTAATATTAAGGACAGGTAAAAAGGTAGGAGGCTGCAAAAAATTTTAACCTAGGAAAAGATAGTGAAATAAATTTTTAATTTTTCTTAAGTTCGAGAAAAAGTAACTTAAAACCAAAATAATTTATATAAAAAACATATATTACGGTATATGTACATTAAAAATGGTATATTAAAATATATACGGTATACGGTACATCAAAAATGGTCCTAAATGTAAATTTTTTTTAAATGGCGAAATGTTTCGACGGCTGGTCGCCGAAAACTTCAAAAAATCCTCGAATTTTAAAATAAATAATCGACATTAAATTCATCGTAGGAGTACGAAAATGGGACCAATTGCAGAAAAGTAATCAGATTCCAATTATATATGTATATATTAATTTCGGCAAATATTTTAGTTCAGCGACTTGCTGCATAACATTTGTAGGTCGCTACTCAATGTAATCAAAATTATTTAAGATGAATAATTGAATCTAATAATCTAATCTATTATTATGAATAATGTAATCAATGAACTATTAATAATATTTGACATTTGTATGCCCATGAGGCAGATCACAGACTGAACTTTATTTGTGTTTAAAGACCTTTTTATAACCTGTGAATTATAAATAAACTATTTGATTTGATTTATAAACTAACGTATTGAACATTTAGCTTTTATATGATTATATTTATGTGTATAGCCACAGTGTGTAGTGCTGTAAAAAAAAGAAAATGGAAGCGGGCTTTGAAAAAAGACAGTCAGATAATCTGCCAAAAGTGGATATTTTTATGGTTGCGCAGTATTTATCAGAAAATTATAATTTTTATCATCAGAAATGCGTGGAATAAAGCTCTAAAAGTAAGTTACTAATAAAAGATTACGAAAAGTATACAGCTTTACCATTGATTAGTAACCAGGCAGTAATACATATTTTCAAATATAGTAATACATATTTTCAAAGCTTTTCATGTTGTTATGTACCTCCATAGATTACATTTTCATAAATATTTTGCGATGTTAACGATAATAAGTTTCTTTAATTTTTTTCTCTGAAGGGCTCTTTACAATTTAATTTATAAGCTGCCCTTACACCCATTACTATCTGGAGTGACGACATAGTATGATACGAAGAAAATCGATAAGCTCAAAGTTACTCAAGTCCCCTTTTGTGGCATTAATTTAGGGAAACCTATGTACAGCAGTGGACTCGTGAAATACTGCAATGATGATAACGTCTTTTAAAAGGCGTTTTCTCGGACTATAAAAGCGATTCTTCTTCCAATCCATCTTTATAGCATTGTACCACTGGACATGCGCCTCTTCTAAGTTTAAGGAAAATTATTATATAAATTTATGAATTTAAATTTGTGCTGATTTCATAAGAGTAGAGTGCTGAAGTCTTCTACACAAAAATGAAATTAAAAAAAAATCAAAATGACTACTAAACAAAAAAATCAAAGATAAAATCAAAATTGAAGTATATGTCTGTTATATCGAAACAGCTGCCTTTTGTCGAGCTCAGGGTGTTAATTTCATGTCATTAAAACACGAATAACTTTTTGTAAAATTTGTAAAATTTGAATCAGTCTGTCTGGGCTGGCTGGCATCTTCGGGGTGGCTGAACCGAATGTGATGAATTTTCACAATCCGATAGACAACAATACCGTGGCTGATCTTAGCTAAATATTTTGTTCATAAAACTTAGGAATTTTGTTTATTAGGTAATAATATATCCTTCAATTGCAATGAATGTATTATCATTCCAAACAAAATAATATAATTGTATCAAATGTAAAGCGATATTTCCACAATTATAACAGTGATAATAGAAGGAATTTGCTTTTCAGCATAAATATTTGTATACACACAGTATTGTATTCAAACAAGTTCAGTGTTATTCCCAGTTCGTTTTCTTTTTATCTAATTGTATTCGTTGTCATCTCAGTTAACTATAATATGACTTGCATTCTATTCCGACAATGGAATAAAATAAGTTGCAAATTTGATTTAGACGACTTCTATGCTTGATTCAAACATTGTTGCTCAAATTTGCTTAGAGTTAAACATATTATAAGAGATTGGAATCGCTTAATTTGTAGACTTTTTTATGTTTAATATAATGTTTTTGTGATCTAATATATTTTCCTGTATCTATGGCGGTGAGTGATGGGAACTGCAGTACTAGAAAGTAACGCCAGGCTGCAGATATATTATGGTTATAGCACTAATGGGTCAGCTCAGCTGGGGAAGGACCACGCTCTCACAGAATACCAGTGTGAAATAGCAGCAGTAGAGGAACGAATACCCTTTTTACTGGAAACGAGGCATTCCATCTTAGTCCGTAGGGGTGACAACGCATCTGCATTTTGATTACTCGATAGTTTCACTTTTAGTAGATTAATGAAATGTATTATTTTGACTTGGTCTCGGATACAACTATTTTGCTCGAGAAGTCCCCGCCAGAGAAACGATATACGGGCTTTATTTTATCAAATTATATAATACATACATATATTTTGCTATCTATTCATTCTATTCCATCCATTACAGAGTAATAAAACTCCACTGTTAAACATAGGCCGCCCCCATATATTGCTTCATAGGGAGTATTGCCATAGTTGCCACACTTGGCAGAATGGTTGGCGACCGCAGTTTTGTATTACTTTGAGTTGTTATGAGGTAAATTGAGGTTTGGAGGAGGCCTACGCTCTTAAGCTTAAGAGCGTTGTGAAGTACATAGGTTTACAATTTATGTACACCTAATTGATTTTTATTGACTATTTTATTTATTTCAAACTCTAAAATTCAAACCAGAACGAAAAGTCGAAGAATCGATTTTATCTCACGCAAGGGCAAGGTTTGAAATTAGGTCAGCTGTGCAGGATGACCTAAATGCATACCTTGTTGTATGTTCATCAAAAGTTATCCTTTTGATTTTATAGTGATAATAATCATATAATTATTACAAAGATATAATATTTATTTCAAATTTTATTTGTTAAAAACAAATACGCAGAAAGTTTTTCGTCAAAACATTTTTTTTGTATGAGGTCATTTATGGTTTATTTCAATAATACTCTCAGACTAATTACCTTATGTTTATCAATATTTTGAGATAATACTATTATTTATACTATTATTAAGTAAATACACGAATGTTCAAACTTAAAATTTCTACCCACTTTTTTTTTATTTTTCACTGAGAAAATTGATCAGTGTCGGGAACATTTTTGCGCGATGTTTTACGATTTGTAATGTCGCCTAAAATAGCTTGATAGACTTCATGCATAAAGGTTCTAAGATAATCGTTTACCGGTTTTTCATATTTCGACTAACTTTGAGAAATGAAGAAAAAAGTGGTCGCCTTGAAACAGCTGTTACGGAAACGTCATATTAGTGAAAAATTTAATTATAGAAAGATCAAATAATATAGGTCTATAAATAAATATTTTTGTTTGTCATTATTCATGTATTTATTACAGCCTATTAAGTCATGCTGAACATAGGTCTCTCCCATAGATTGTCTCATAGGGAGGATTTTGCTATAGTTGTAATGTTACTGTTGATTTAATAATTTCACCTTTCAGTTGTTCATGTGCTCCTGGTAGATTATCTTCTATACATCCATCCATTACAGCCTATTAAAGCTCATATTCAACATAGGCCTCTCCTATAGATTGTCTCATAGGGAGGATTTTGCCGTAGTTGTAACTGTTGATTTAATAATTTCACCTCTCAGTGGGTCATGTGCTCCTGGTAGATTATCTTCTATACATCCATCCATTACAGCCTATAAAAGTTACCTGCTGAACATAGGCCTCTCCCATAGATTGTTTCATAGGGGGGATATTTTCCACAGTAGCCTTGATTTGCAAACGGTTTGGAGAAAAATATATTCAAGCATTTTATTTATTTAATTAAACTTTATCGAACCTCACATCATCAGTAAATGACCAAAAGGCGGACATAATAATAAAAACAGTCTCATCATTTTACTTTTTATCTAGCAAACACTAGTCCAATAGACGCAAAAGAATCATTTAATTTGCCTTTGACTTGTTCGTAAGTTATTAAATTCTATATCCCAACTTCACTATCCTTTGTGAGCTTGTAAACTAATTCAATTAATATTTTACTCTATCCTTATATATTTTATAATATAACTAGCTGTTCCCCGCGACTTCGCACGCGTGTAATTTCTTACGATTGGATTTCATGGGTAGGTATTAATTATTGTTTTTGCGCGAATCCCTAATGATTTTTCTAAAATAAAAGTAGCCTAAATTTCTCTTTATAACATCACATATCTGCTAGTGAAAGTCCCGTGAAAATCGGCCCAGCCGTTTTGGAGATCAGCCAGAACAAACAGACGGACAGACAGACAGACAAAAATTTAAAAAATTGTTTTATGTTATAAGTACCGTATGTACTTTCATGTGTATTTAGTAAAAAAATGTTATTTGAACATTACAAACAGACCCTTAATTTTTATTTATTGTATAGATAAAGTGTGTGCTGCTGTCAGAGAACACACCTTTGATTCGAAGCACCATATTTTAAAGAAAGCGTTTAATATGAAGAATAACCGACTAAAAGGGAATACGCTCGGTGCGCAAAGCATTCTTCTCCCTGGACGTCAACAAGTCGAGTGGGCCTGATGGCGTCCCTCCTATTGTGCTGAAAACGTGTGCTCCAAAGTTGGCACTAATTTAAACGCGTCTTTTCCGGTACCGGGACAAATTTGTGTCTGAAGTCAGAGACTTTGTTCAACAAAGTCTCGAACTGGTGGCGACTAAATCTAGTCCAGTTCAATCCCAAGAAGACACAAGTTTGCGCGTTTACCGCTAAAAAGAACTCCTTCGTCGTATCTCCCCAGTTTCAAGGCACTCCCCTTGTTGTCTCAGCCAGTATCGTAATCCTCGGCTTTAACATATCGAGTGACATGCAGTTTCGTGGTTACTTGGAAGAGAAGGCCAAATTGTCCTCTAAAAAGCATGGCGTGCTCGGCAGAGCGGGATAGTATTTCATACCGACACACCGCCTGCCCATTTCTGGGCTGAGGTTCCCCAGTGCCAGTTCCTTTCATTTGATCGCATCCAGCTCAGAGCTGTTCGAATCGTCGGCGACCGAACTCTTTCCGATCGGCTTGACTCACTGGCACTTTGAAGAGATGTTGCATCTCTTTACGTATTTTATCGTATTTACCACGGGGAATGCTCTGAGAAATTGTTCGGACCAATTCTAGCCAATCCATAACATCTGGATGACTGGCGGTCCACCACTTTGTGATTATAAAGCAGTTTTTTTCTTCGCACAACTTCCATGTGGAATCGACTACCACCAGAGATTTTTCCGGACCGATACGACTTAGGGACCTTCAAGGAAAGAGCGTACTCCTTTTTAAAATGCAGGCAACGCATCTGCAATTCCCCTGGTGTTGCAGTTGTTCATGGGCGGCGGTAATCACTTACCATCACGTTTGAAAGACAGTGAGAATAAAATTCTCGACAGTTTTTCTTGGTCGGTATCTGATATTTACAAAATGCGTTGTTTCTCTGTTGGAAATTGACTGGTTTGTTATCCTTACAAATTGTTTACGACTTCCTATCGAATGTTTGATTGTAATTTAATGTGTACGTTAGTTTAGGGGCCCCCTGTGTACACATATAACATTGCAATCGCACTTATTACGTTCGTAAATATTGTTCCTAAATGAGCTCCACGAGTTCTTTAATGGAACCTTTGAACCTAATACTAGTTGACGTACGCAACGTATTTATTATGAGAGGTAAAGTTTACGTGTAACCATTTTATTTACTTTAATAAGCTTCAGGAAAAAATTATTTTTATTTTAATTTAAAAAGCTTAAATGTAACACCTTAAAATAAAGAATAGAATAGAATAGAATAGAATAATTTTTTATTCAATATCGATTATTACATAATTCTTATTGAAAGTCATTTTTTATCTACCACTGGTTCGGAAAATACCTCTGTCCTGAGAAGAACCAGCAAGAAACCAGCGAGACTTTTTTTTTCAAACATAATTTCGTTTATACAATTATTAAATAATTTTTCATAGAACCAGCATGGTGGCGATCACCTTATTCCAAGGGGTTATTTTCATTCATGTATTCCTTGATATTATAGTAACCCTTTTTGTACAGTTTTTTTATAATAAAATTTTTAAACTTGTTTATTGACAAACTTTGAATATGTTCTGGGATTTTGTTGTAAAAGCGTATACATTGCCCCATAAATGAATTACTGATTCTGTGGAGTCTAGTAACTGTTATTACAAGCTTATGTTTGTTCCTAGTGTTTAAAGTATGCACATCCTTATTCTTATTAAAGCTATTTATGTTTTTATGTACTTACATTACATTTTCATAAATATATTGCGATGCCAAAGTTAATATGTTTATTTCTTTAAATTTTAGTCTGAGGGACTCTTTAAAATTTAGGTTCTAAATCGCCCGCACGGCTCTCTTTTGCAAAACAAATATAGCTTCAATATCAGTCGCATTACCCCATAGCAAAAATCCATAAGACATTACGCTATGAAAGTAACTAAAATATACTAATCTAGCTGTCTCAACATCTGTGAGACTTCTAATCTTTCTTACAGCATATGCTGCAGAACTAAGTCTGCTTGCTAATTTAGATATATGGGGGCCCTATTGAAGTTTCGCGTCAATAGTAATACCAAGAAAAACAGTGGTATACACAAGACTCAACTACTCCCCATTTAACAGCACACTGGTGTTCGAATGTTTTACATTAGGTATTGTAAATTTAATACACTTTGTCTTATTGCCGTTTAAGAGCATATTGTTGGCGTTAAACCAATATACCAATTTCGATAGAGCATTATTTACATCGTCATAATTAACTAACTGCCGTTTGAGTTTGAAAATTAAAGAGGTATCGTCAGCAAATAATACTATATCGTGATTATCCCCTACAAGATAAGGTAAGTCATTAATATAGATTAAAAACAGGAATGGGCCAAGAATCGAGCCCTGAGGAACGCCCATTGATACTACCGATCCGGAGGAACCTTTACCATTGGTCACGACTTTTTGAGTTCTGTTACTTAAATATGAAGTAATAAGTCTAAGCGCCAAATTTTTTACACCGTAATGTTGTAGTTTCCTGATTAATGTCTCATGATGAACACAATCGAAAGCCTTGGAAAGATCACAGAAAATACCTAAGGCATCTTTTGAATTCTCCCAGGCATTAAAAATATATTTCATAAGCTCAACACCGGCGTCAGACGTCGAGCGACCCCTTGTAAAACCAAATTGGTTTTTATGAAGTAATTTATTTGTATTGAAAAAAATTAACAATTGATCCAAAATTATTTATTCAAAAATTTTACTGAGAGTTAGTAGTACAGAAATAGGTCTAAAATTAGCGGGGTCCAATGTACTACTAGAATTAAATAAAGGTATTACTTTACTATACTTCATTAAATCAGGAAACACCAGAATCGATACAAGTATTAAAAATAATAGCCAGATGAGGTGCGATTAAATCTATTATGGACGCAATAACTGTCACGGAAATCCCCCACAAATCTGCGGTTTACTTTACATCAATGGTTTTGAAGTATTTTACAATATCTTGCGGTAATACTTTTCCAAATCTTAATTCTTTTAAACAGGTATTAACTTTCTGTTTGAGTATTGACTCGACGACAGTTGGAGAAGTATTCAATGACTCTGTTGTCAAGATAGGAATATCAGTGAAATATTTCTCAAACACCGCTGCGACTTCTTGATTTGATTTAGTCAATTCATTGTTAATTTTTAATTGATAGTTTGAGTTACGAGGTTTTTCTTTACCGGTTTCGCTGTTAATTATACTCCACGTCATTTTAATTTTATTCTTAGCCGTCTTAATTTTATTGCTAATATGTAACGATTTGGCTGTGGAGCAAACTCTTTTAAACATTTTAGAATAATTTTTGACATATTCTTTAAAAGCATCGGGAGGATTATATGATCTTTGATGGTAAAGGTCATATAACCTTCGTCTGCTTTTATGAATTCCTACTGTCGCCCACTCATTAAATGCCTTGCGACTGTTTCTGGAGAATGTTTTAGAAGTAAATGGTTTTTTTTTTAAATTCTTTGCTTATAAGGGTAAATAATTCTCCATATAAATAGTTTGCATTGTTCTTATAAGAAAGCGATGGATGGTTTTTTACCTTATTACTTCTAAATCTTCCCAGGCGTTTTGCATTAATAGGAACAAACACAATTTTCTCAATTTCCTGTTTTTTGTGCATATAAGGTAATGAAACCAGTTGTCCACAGTGATCTGAACTAAGTTTTTGAATTATTGATTTGTTGATTGGTACAACACCTGTAAAAATATTATCAATACAAGTTGCACTACACCTTGCAATACGTGTAGCTGCAAAGAATAAATTATCAAGATTATAGGATTTGAACAAAGAGCGAAATTTAATACTGATGGAAGAAGTTTCCAGGAGATTGATATTAAAGTCTCCACACTCTTCAACAGTGGTAGAGCCACGCGGCAGCTTTTACTGTCGCATGGATGGGCCGGCTCGAACCGGGGTGGTACCACGACCTCACAGAAAACCAGCGTGAAGTAGAGGTTTACCTCTGCGTTTCGCTTGGTGAGTGCAGGTGGCCGGTGGCCCTTTTTACTGGAAATGAGGTATTCCATCTTAGTCCTCACGGGTGACAACGCATTTACATTTTGATTCGTAATAGAGGATAGATGTAGATGGCTATGGGCCGCAGCAACCACTTACCATCAGGTGGACTGTGTGCTCGTTTGTCACCCTTATCGTATAAAAAAAACACTACAAGAGATTTATTCTGTTTATTAAGCTTAACTAAAACTTCTTCCATAATTTTTTCAAAGGTATCATAATTTGAACATGGGGGTCTGTAAACACTGACAACAATAAGGTGCTCAAGCCCAACACATGCCATTTCTACAGTACGCTCAACAGAGAGGCTCGCAATGTCTTTACGTTCTATACATGATAAGGATTTATTAGCTAATATTAAGGAGCCACCACGTAATTTAGTATCTCTATTGAACGAACTGACCACCTGGTGATTACTGAAATTAAATAAGGAGTTGTAATCTTCCAACCAATGTTCAGTAATACATAAAATATGAATAAGGTTACTATTTAAAAATAATTCAATTTCTAGTTCTTTGCCTAACATACCTTGTATATTTTGATGCACCAGGTTAATACAGTTTTTATTATTGCTATTTTGTGAAATTACACAGTTAAGTATTGTTGAATTGTATGCTAAGGTATTTAAATTATTTTTGCTGGAGATTACCTCTATTGTATTATTATCTAATTTAAATTACTTGGAACTAATTCCAAATCATTTGTAAAATTATTTTTCTGCTCAAAATAAGCAGGTGTTAATTATTTTTCTTCTCAAAAAAAGCAGGTGTTAAGGGTACATAGGGCGGACTTAATGTCATGTAGCATTCTCTGCCAGTCAACCCTGGTTGCCAAAGACAATTGTTTGCAGGTAAATAACTTTTTTTACGCTTTTATTCTCCTATAAACGTTTTTCAAGTGACATTAAGCTCTTGCCGGCAAACTCCAATGTCGTATTGATTAACGGGCATGGCTAATAACACTCTAATAGCTCCCGAGCTGTTAGAGTGGTATTAACCAGGGGTTAAGCGCTCGCTTTAAATTTCATAGTACGTGAGTAACACGGGTTCGATCTCCGCCGGCACCGTCGAAATTGTTAATTGCATTTTAAGGAAAACATTGTCAGGCCCTCACGATGTTTTCCATTCAGGAAGTTATTCAGTACTACACGATGATAGGCGATTTTTGATGTGATTGGTGTGTTTAGATTTATATATTTTAATATTATAAGTGCGATATTACGTTCTGGTAAATATCTATGGTACTCTGAAACGAGTTTATCCTACAACGAAGATTCGGAGTAGGTACCTATATCGTTTATATATCGTTCTCTTTCGTACGCTCAAGGTCCGTTTGGTATTCGAATCGATGTATAATATCATAGGTAGATGTTTTACGTTATTATTATTATTTCGAGTTCGAAGTTAAATATTCTGTGAAGTGACGCTGTACTGCAGCGGTGTAAAATGCATAGTTGATGATGACAAATCAATAGCAGTCGGGCTAAAATAATCGACGTCAGATTAAAACAGCGCGTCCGGTGGGCTTTACTCGAATCAAACTCAATAAGCGCAAATGCATAGCAATTCACTGAATTGGACTTCAATCTACTTATTGTATTTCGCTGGGAATTTGCAAATGGTATGAGTATACGCGCTTACGGAGCAATCATCGGTTTCATGTGTCAATGGGATTTTGTTTTCTATCCTGTCATATTAAAAGCACTAAATCCTTTTACCAATTGGAAAAATAAATAAAAAAGAATATAATAGGACAGATTGACAAACGAGAAAACAGTCCACCCGAAGATAAGTGGTTGCTATAAACTATAAACATCTACACCTATCCTCAATAAAGAATAAAAATGCAGATGCGTTGTCACCCGCGAGGACTAAGATGGAATACCTCTTTTCCAGTAAAAAGGGTCTTCAGTACACTCACCATAGGAAACACAGCAATGTTAAGCTGCTTTCTTATGCTTGTATTCTGTGAGAGCGTGGTCGTTCCCCGGTCGATCAGACCCATTCGTGCTAGAACTATACTACTAATATAGTTTCAGCATAGCTCTACCACGTGCAAACATATTGCAACGAATAATTTCCATGGTGGCAGCGGGAATCAAACACGGGTAAAATTTAGCCTAATAATTGTATATAAATAAAATTCAACTAAATAAAAGATTTATTACCATAATAAAGAATAAATTGAATACCTTAATAATTTGAATGTAGGTACATAAAGTTATCATGTTTACATTGCCTTACACACGGGAGCAACAACATTCTATTGAGCATGATAATAACTTAACATTGAATTTGGAATTAGTTATAAGTAAGTTAATTGCGACAAAAGAGGTAATATCTAGCAATAAACAAATTTAAAATATCGAGAATGTAGCCCACAAATAGATAATAATAATATAATTTCACATAAAGACAATCATAAACATTGCATACACCAAAAATATACAAGGCATGTTGAGCAAAGAATTAGAAATTGAATTATTTTTAAATTGTAACAACAACATGTATTTGTATTACTAAACATTGGTTGAAATATTATAAACTACTAGCTGGTATCCGGCGCGTTGCTGCCACAGAAGAGATAATTGTGGAAATATCGATTTACATTTGGAGGAGTCATATTGTTTAATGAATGATAATACGTTCACTGAAGATGAATGCTATATAACTTTCAAATAAATTTGTCCGTACGATACGCGCGCCACCTACTGCAAATTAATTGTACTATGCCTATAACCTTCTCGCAAGTGCAACCAATAAGTTGACAAAGTTTTAGCGCAATCCGATGAACGGTATGGCAACGCATAATATACGTACAAACAAACATATTTTTTATATATATTAGACAATATGTTTCATTTCAGTTTACCATGTGGTCAATTTTTTTTAACAGAGAACAAAAATTGTCGGTGACTTCTTAATATCAGTTAATAAATTATCAATTAGTAAAGAACGTAATAATATTGTGAGGCTATCAGTTGAGTGAACTGTAAAAACCGTAGGAACCCAAAGGACGATACATATGGGGTAGTGGATATTCTTACACGGCTACTACACAGTAATGTATAAAAATTGTCCTAGTCCAAAACATAAAGACGTAATTTTTTGTCCATTAGGGCAGAGGTTAAATCCAATTAATGATCGGAGCATAACCTCGTTACCCAGCGCTCTCTAAAATACACGTCGAAATCGTAACAAGACAAACTTATGCTGCAATAGTGAGTGGAAGAGTCAGCAAGCGACGTCCTAGACGGGAACGTCCTATCGAAATTTGCGATTCGTTAAAAATATGTTAAAACCAACGATCATGTATGTGCGGATTGATTATGGATGTGAAAGAAGAGATAGAGGTGTGCCAGGATTGTACCGAACGGAAGTCAGATCTTTTTTTGAAGTTATACTTCTTTTGGGGCGTTTGGGAAAAGTTATGAGATTGAATTTTTTTTATGTGCGCGCACACCGACACCTAAAAACGACACCATGAAGTTGTTACGATGCGCGCGCACATTGACACCTCAAAGCGACAACTTCATGGGGTAACCGTCTATAAAGTTTTCGTTGGAACTGATAACTATATTGAAGGTGGTTATTTTTGTTTTGTTACGCTAAAGAAGTATAACTTCCTACGAAGCGTATACAGTACACACACTTTTTTTATAGGATAGGGTGACAAACGAGCACACAGTCCACCTGATGGTAAGTGGTTGCTGTGGCCCATAGACATCTACATCTGTCCTCGTTTGCGAATCAAAATGCAGATGCGTTGTCACCCGTAGGGACTAAGATGGAATGCCTCTTTTCCGTATTACTATTTTCCGTGTTAAAGTTTTCCATTTCCTAAGTATTAGAGAAACTATGGGAATAGTTCGAAAGATATCAAGGCCTCTGAAAGATAGTGTTATAAACTGACGCAAGGCAGTCTTCCTACTATGATTGATGCCCACGACCAGCAGTGGGTAATCGCAGCCGATAGAGAAGAAGGCATCGGTATCAGATTTCTTGATATTTTTTTCATCCCTATTGACTTTCGTTAGAGAATAGTACGCTCAGTGATTACATTATAGTAGCCTGAGTTAGTGTTCCATTTCAAAGGCGGGGCACTTAAAATGCATGCAGCAGTACCTTCATGTGCGTAGTGTAACAGGACACACTGCTTGCTTTCCAAGTGCAGCAAATGCTGTCTGTGTACGTCGTCATAAAGCTAAGCGTCCAATAGTAATGATTTTTTTTATTGAAATAAAATCTACATCTTGTACATTTACCAATATATATAATCAAGTTTTGGTATATTATTTAATATGGAAGCCTTTATACTTTTACATTTTATTTTCCAAAAATTTTAAATATTTTATTTTTGTCTTCAGAAATGTTCACACATAATTTACAGTATACATATAACAAAAGATACCTTTGTCTGCGTTCTGCATCGATATTGTAGGCATTGATATTACTTGTTACTGTACCTATTGTTTATTACTGTATACCGTATATCGGGTATTAGTGGGATGACAATGAAAGGAAGTGCGTGTGAGTGTGAGTGTGTGCGCGAATGTACGTACGTGTGTGTGCGTGTATTGAGAGGTGAAAACATGGTTGGGTTATTGTGATATATTAATGTGTGTGTGTGTGTGTCGCAACTTCAATCTATCTTCAAATTAATAAGCAAAGCCATCTGCCAAAACTTTTTTTTTGTTTAAAAAAACGTTACCTCCACACTAAGATTTTCTCCTGTATCGTGGAGGCAGTTTACAAACACAGATTGCACAAGGACAAACATCCAGAACCGGAACAATTATTTGTAGGCCATACAAATACTTATTCCGTGTGGGATTCGAACCTGCGGCCCCCAGCGCAGCAACCCATTGCTAAGCCACTGCGTAAGGAGCCGTCGTCTTTGTAAGAGCTTTTTGAATTTAGTCTTGGAAATGCGAAATGATTCAATGCTAGAAAAGTATTTATTATATGTTCTTAGTTCTCTATTTGTAACAGAGTTCTTTGCATAGTTTGATTAAGTTGGTGGTACATAAAATAATTCCGTAACTCTTGTAGGTACGTTTTTTTGGGGGTGCTCTAGTACGTTGTACGTTGCGATGTGGTCCAACCGGTCCGCCTTATGAATGCCTAGCTCAATAGCTCACATGATCCTATCGAATTGGTGAGCTGAGATGCTTCACCCGCTGTACTGTTAGATACATTTACCAGTATCAGTTGGGTAAGTTATACGCATGAAAAGGTTTTTAACAAATATAATGGCTCTGCAATTATATTAAAAACGGAATTTATAGTATGAACGTACTTACACAAATAACTTTCTTTAAATTTAATAATAAATCTTTGGTTTAAAACTGTCATATTTGTACTTTCATACTAATTATTATTTATATGACTTTTATACGTGGTAAAGCCATGTGCTGCAGCTATATTTCTGGTATAGTTGTAACACGAACGGGTTGGTTCGACACGGGGGAGGACCACGCTCTGACAAAATACCATTGTAAAATAGCAGTTTAACCCGTATGTTGAGTGTAGAGAACCGGAGACCCTTTTTACTGGAAACCAAGGCATTCCATCTTAGTCCTCACAGGTGACAACCAATCTGCATTTTGATTCCTAATCGAGAATAAATGTAGAATGTCTATGGGCCACAGCAACCACTTACCATTAGGTGGACTGTGAGCTCGTTTGTCACCCTTATCCAATAAAAAAAATGATCTTTCATAGAGTGACAAAGGATAACACAGTCCACCTTATGGTTAGGGGATGTTTACTACCACCTTCATGGGTTTACAAGCATGCAGCCGTGTGGATTAACGGTATTCCTCCAATGTGTAAATGCAGGTGTTACAAAAATTTTGCAATTTCAATGAAATGTTGTAAACAAATAATCTCTATATATAAAAAACTAAAACTCGAAACTGGCTGGGCCGATTCTGATGAAATTTTTTGTCTGTGTTTGAGTGGGTTGAACCCGGTAGGTGGAGATGTTGTCGAGATCCAGAAAACACCCGTGCAAACCCGGCACGGATTGCCGTCTACTATATTGTTAAGCAAACGTCAGTATTGGCGTCCAAACCAAAACTAAGAGAAGGACAGAGATAAAAACATAAAGTCGTAGGTAGTATAAGGTACTATAACCGATATATTAAGAAAAAGTATGAAACATGCTTTGGTAATAATTAGCAACACTTCGAAAAATCAACTTAATGACCATATACTATTCTGTCAACTATCAAAATGTCGTCGTTGAAGCAGCACCCTCTTGACCTTCTTTACTTGATTGACTGATGGGGAGCTATCTTATCATAGAATCATCTATGCAAACAAGGCTGTAGTTTTTGGGTTATAAGAAAGTGACCATATTAACTGAATTACCATATTACAGTTGTGTCTCGGCAGCAACGCAAAGTCGGGAATTTGCATTTGGAAAATTGCAATATTAGTAGGTATATCTAATAACTTCAACGCAAATTTCAATAGTTCGTTGCGGTGAAAATTTTAGAGCACCTAATTTTTAAACTTGGCACCTAATTAGTACCTAAAAAGCCCATTTTGGGTTTTTCTAAATGCAAATTCCTGATTTTGTGTTGCTGGCGATACGCAACTCCATATTACCCTCACGTACCCTAGCCTTACTACAGCGACTTTAGATGCTATTATTTAGAACTAATTTTATGTAAACAATTTAAAATATAAACCAATTAAAGTAAAACATCGTTAACGTTGATCTAATGGAGTAATAATGGCAGTGATGATAGTATATCTCTACATGAGTTATTTTTTTTTCTTTATTGCATAGAAATACAAGGGCGAGGATGAACTCAGTATACTCTAAAAATCATCCGTCTTGATGGCATGACAATAAGATTACTTTAACCATCGTGTTTAAAAAAAATGTGTAGAACCAATAAAGATAAAGTGATATAAATCTGTATTGACAAATATCGGAGGTCATGTTCACGTGGCCTCTACTGCATCAGGGGGGTAGGTGGTATACCCACTCGACGAGATTTCCAAAACACCCTACACCCTCTCTCAGGTTGCCTCCCAACTCACACTACGCGGTGCAATTCCAGCGAGACATTTTAAATTTAACATAGGTAGTTTTTTTATTATGGAATAAGGGTGAAAAACGAACACACAGTTCACATGATCGTAAGTGGATACTCTGGCCCATAGACATCTACATCTATCCCTTTTTTGCGCTTTCGCCCCTCAGGACTAAAATGGAATGTCGTTTCCAGTAAAAAGGGTCTCCGATTCTCTACACTCACCATACGAAACACTTTTTTATTTTTCCATAGTAACATGGTAGCAGAAGGCGATCAAAAATAAAAACATTGCGGGAAAACAAGGATTAACCGATTTTAAAAAGCAATGTTACAAGTTTAAAATTACTCTATTTGCATTTGGACTTCCAAGTCGAATGCAAGATCTCACTTCAAACTAGCAAGTATTAAAAAAATGTAATTAGAAAGCACAACTATTATCATCAACGTCGTTTCACCACCAAATATGTTTTCACTAAGAGAGTTATTAAGAATATTTATGGGATCCTTATAATCTAATATAGTCTAGGCTAGAGCCGTCTATTGAGATCATAGCGTCTAGTACCTAATTAATAAAAAAAAATCATTTATCGCTATGAAGCGCAGTAGTAAAAAAAATAATATATTTTAGTTTACAACCACTTTACAATGAGGACAAATCATGCTGTATGCCAAATATACAAAATAAATATTAAAAAATAAATAAAAAACAATGAATACATGCGGTTGTTTTTAGTTTATTTACAGGAGCCGAAGTTTCACCTGTGTCACTCACACTAAGGTCGGCTGTATCGTGAGTATCGTTAATTTGCCAACTTTTTAATTTTTTTTATGATTTATTTATAATTATACTAATTAATAAGTAGGTACTGTTATAGCAAAAAACAAATATTAAAGAGAAAACGCAAATTCTAATGCCAAATTACGCAAACTCTAAACGCAAATTCTAATCTTTAATGAATAATACAGATTACAAATAAAATAAAAAGCTGAGATTATAGGATTTTTATAACAGAATTTATTGCAAAAATGTGTAAGTGTTCCTTTAAAACACTGAGAGGGATTATAGCGGCCCTGATTAATTGAATGATATCGATTGCAACCATTTTGACACTTTGCTGTTTACAAATTCAAAACATACATTCAATATTCCAAATAGATGTAAAAATTTATCTACAAATAACAATGCTTGAAAATATTTGCTAATTTAATTTCATTGTATAATTATTTCGAACCGTTCAAGCATACAATGTAATCATTATTTTTATAAAAAAAAGATATCATCAGCTAGATACACAAAGAAAATTCTCCAACGCCACCAGAAACGACACCTGTTCATAAAAAGGGTATGAGGCAGATTGACCTTCCACCACAACGCGCTATCTCCTGATTGGTTGAAACCGATCGCTGACAAAACTACGAACAGCGCAACTCGCCGCCCATATGGCCTTGGACCTACCTAGACATAAAATGCCGCCTACGTAAATCTAGCATTATCGATTAATATGCCTTCCAAAGTGTAACGTGCATAACTCTCAAAGTGTAAAGCGCATCGTTGTTTTAGTAAACACTAGCGCATGTATGAAATAATGAGGAGTAATTTGCTTCGTAAGTTGAATGAAGAGGCTTTATTACTAAGCAATAATTTTTCATCATCATCATACTGTGTAATAATGATTACAATATATCGAAAGTCTTCTGTTAAACAGAGGCCTCCCTCATAGATTGTCTTATATGTTGCATAGGAGGACTCGCTTGGCAGGCGGGTTGGCAACCGCAGTTTTTTTACTACTTTGATTTGTCCTCAGAAAGACACTGCTGCCGTCTCCAGTTTAATTTCCTTCTGTTACTTCTTACGATATGGTTATGTGGTATGTATATGAATACGTGGTAGTGGTTTTCCTTACGCCACTAGACGGCTCGCGAAGCAAACCAAGATCAGAAAAAAGTTATTAATTATTAATTTAATTTTTAATTTAAAAGAAAACGTTACCCCCACACCAAGATTTTCTCCTGTATCGTAGGCAGCTTACGAACATAAATTGCAGAAGGAAAAACATCCAGAACAATTATTTGCGTGCCATACAAATATTTGTTCCGTGTGTGATTCGAATCCGCGGCCCCCGCCTTGCAACTCATTGCTAAGCCACTGCGTCAAGGAACCGTGAATTCAAGAGTCAATTCTAAAACAATCTATAGATCTTCGCAAGACTACTTTGTAGAATTTACTACCACCAGCGATTTTGCCAAGCCGATATGACGTCGGGACCTTCAAGAAAAGACCCTACTTCCTCCAAGGCTGGCTACATTCCTGCTATTCCTCTGGTGTAGCAGTTCTTCATAGGCAGAGTATGTTATTTAATATCAGGTGAGTCACATATTTTTTTATAGAAGAGGGGGCAAACATGCATACGCCTCACCGGATGGTAAACCAAAACCAGGGCAATTGCAGGTGCGTTGCCGCCTTTTAAAAAGGAGTAAGCTCGGTCTTGAAGGTTCCTAAGTCGTATCGATCCGAAAAAATCGCCGATGGTAAACAATTGCGTATTTATTTGACTTCGACTACATTGATGATGCCCTCTTTTTATTTATAATGGAGTTAGTTGTAGAAAAGTTTATTTGTACCACTTGTTTTATAGAATATGGCTGACAAAATAACACACAGTCAACCTGATGACAAGTGGCTGCTATAACCCGTAGACATCTTCATTCGTAGACATACATTTCTCTACACTCACCATACGAAACACAGCAGCATTGAACTGCTATTTAACGATGGTATACTGTGAGAGCGTGGTCTTACCCCGGTCGAGCCGACCCATTCGTGCCACAATCATAATATAGCTGCAGCGTGGCTGTACCACGTTGAAAAGTGTCAAAAATCTTTGTAAAAAAAATTCATCACCCCACATCGTCCGTGGGCGCCGTAAAATGCGGCGGAGAGGGAAATATCCGATAGACGTCATTGCATCTGATAGATATATACTGGCATATGATATAACCGTCTCGTTTAATATGCCAGATGTCATATGCTCACGCTGGCGATGGGAAGCAGCTTCAAAGGTGCATTCGTCTGGTACTAGTATCGCTAACCCGCCTTCTAAGCGCGGCTGATTCTCATTATTGTTGGGAAAGTCCATTTTCAGTAACGGACTCGTTACAGGCTGATACTTTTAAATAACTTTAACATTATTAATCACAATGACAAACAGACGATGGTAAGATGAATGATTTAAGTTTCCATTTGATTTCTTTTCACAGTGTGTCACTCAAAATCAATATTTTACGACTTTCATTAAAAGCACTAATTTTATTTACTGAACTTACTGAAGAAAGGTAAGAAAACTAATGTTATATTATACTCTATTATTATTATATTAACATTGGATACATGCATTAAAATTATTATTATTATTATTATATATTTATAATTAGTTGCTGGGCAAATGCATCTTACAACAGTGTTGCAGATAGGGACAGTACACCCTGTCACTTATCATTTTTAGAATACCGTTGGGGCTGGCTCTAACCCTGCGCACTAGAGATGCAGCTCTTTTACGCATAGTTGCGTAAAAACAATCTACATGAGCTTGAGCAAACATCGCTGATGCGCTGCAGCCACGGGACAGCCTCATCAGCACCCGGAACGCGTTGTTATATTGGATCCGAAGGGCTCCATAGGCCCGTTGCGTGTAGTCCCTCCATAGACTGCACGTGTAAAGAGATGTGCAAAACGCTCAAAATAGAGTGAGTTTAACATACCTTGATCATCGCGCGAACCTACGAGCAATCATATTTGATCGAACTGACAGAGCCCTACGTTCCCTTTTCATGTCAGTATTATCTGAGGTATTATCTGAGATATCCTTGAGGTCGGACGTAACCATATGACCTAAATATTTAAAAGAGTCTACCCTAGTTAATGGTGTATTGCTTAATTTAATGGGAGGCACATTACTCGTACGGTCCCGGCCGGTCCCAAAGATCATATATTGACTTTTTTTGTACATTGTACTTCAGCCCATGTTCGGCCGCAAATGCCTCACGAACACTGAGCAATTTTCTTAACCCACATACTGATGCACTCAGAAGCACCATGTCGTCTGCATAACTCAGGTTGTTTACACACATTCCATCTATATGACATCCGACACGCATACCACTAAGCGCCTCAATAACTCCATTTATATAAAGATTAAAGGGACTGGGTGAGTTTAGCCCACCGTGTCTCACGCCGCACTCTAACCGGTATGGTTCAAAGCGTTTGCCCATTTAACGCAATTGACCTGTCCCCCATACCAGTATTTTAAAACTTGTATCAGTTGACCTGGTACTTTAATTCCCTCTTATTTTTTCCACAGTATATTGTAGGAGACCAGATCAAATGCCCTCGACAGATCAAGGAAACACGCGTAGACTGGTGTTTTCCTATCAACATAATATTTGACAGTGTTCTTAAGGCAAAGTATTGCACTTTCTGTGGACAGTCCTGAACGAAATCCGAACTGATTGTCATGCAGCTTTAGATATTTATTAATTTTCGTATTAAGCACACTGTCCAATATCTTTGCTATGATGGTTGCCAAGCATATGGGAATAATAAAACTACTTTTGTTAAGTATGTGGTAATGGTTTTTATTCTGTCAGTTTTGTTATTTTATATTTTTCATCATGCATGCCTGTATGATGAAAAATATAAAATGAATAACTGATCTCCAATTACTTTTAAAATGTGACTTAAACAATAAATTGAATACGTATGTTCATAAATTATATCTATAGTAAGGTATAAGGTTATTTTTCTTCACTTTACGCACCGTCTTTATAGCACATTGCTTTTGAAAGGGACAACTAAGAAATGTTGATTATTGCTTATTATTGCAATAGTAATATAATAGGGGCTTACCAATTTTCCACAAACTACTAAAAATGTTAACTGATTAATTTATACTAGACTAGAGCCTCTTCAACAAAAAAGTCCCTTTCATGCCAATAAAAACATTACGGTTAAAGCTGCAAAGGCGACGTTTATACAGATTAAATTGGAAACTGAAAGCGGTTGATTTATCCGGGAATATTGAATTGCATTTGTGTCCAGGTAATGCTGGAGTCACATTATTTTTTTTTGTGTACCAACGTATTACAAAGTAGACGACGCTTTAAAACAATGGAAGTAAAATACGTCAAAAGAAAGAAATGAAAAAGCGCAGAGTACCTTGAAGTGCTTTTATTAACTTTACGTAATTAAATTTACTGAATACGAACAAAAAATTAATAAGAATCGCTTTGTATGATGAAGTCAGAAATCATTGTATTTTGTTCTTTAAAAATATTATTCCCTGGTATTTAATCCTGTTAGAGCCATTTCGAGATTCGATTGAACCCTCGAATCGGATCGAAAATGTTTATTTATTTTACATATTATTATTATTACAGAGATGTTGGTATTTTTGGTGATTATTTTGGAATAATAATACTGCAGCCTAATTCATTTGTGAATTTCGCAAACATTGCGGACTATTAACTCGAAATTTTTATTCGTTCTTTTTTCAGTTAATCATAGAACATAGAGCCGTGGTAGCGAAGATGCTTAGCAACCCGGGTTCGATCCCCGCCGGCACTAATGAAAGTGTTAATTGCAATTTTAAGTGCTGACTTACCACGTGCTCGGCGGTGAAGGAAAATAACGTGAAGAAAGCTGCATGTTTGAGAAATAAAAAAATATTTCGAAGACGTGAAGTTCGCCAACAGGCATTGGGGCAGCGCGGCGGACATTTTCTTGACACAAAATCCCTCAGAAATAAGAGGAGACCTGTTCCCAGCACTGGGACGTATATAGGCTTCAGTTACCGATAGGCCTGTTAACTGTTATCGTTTTCGAGGCAGTCAAAATGCCATAACATGCAAGTAACATCAAATGATAATCATCACAACTGCGTGATTTTATATTTATATGATTGTTATAAACCTATAAAAATAGTTATAAGAAATGTTTGAGTGTTTATTTATATATTAAATAACGCATGAAAAATTTCTTGCATTTCTTACAAAAACTGTTATTTTGTAGAATGTGTGTTATGTTGCCGAGCGCTCGCAGAGCGACAGTGATAGTTTCTTCAAATACCTAATTTTCAAAAGTCTCTCGGCCCGCATCTCTTCTTAATTGTTAGAATAGAAGATAATAGAATAGAATTTTTTTTATTCAATATTGATTACAAGTAATTCTGGTTCTTCAAGATTACAAACTATTTACAAAATCTATTTTAGAAACAGCTTGGAAGCGACCACCTCATTCTCAGGGGTTATTATCAACCATGTATACATTTATATTATAAAAACCGTTTTTATACAGCTTTTGTTTAATTAAATAACATAAAAACATATATTAAATTTTCGTAGATATACTGCGAGGCCAAACTTAATATATTTGTTTCTTTAAATTTTTCTCTTAGAGTTTCTCTCGGTTTAAGGTTGTAAATAGCTCTTACGGCCCTCTTCTGCAAAACAAAAATAGTTTATAAATCAGCCGCATTTCCCCATAGCAAAATCCCATAAGACATTATGCTATGGAAATAACTAAAATAAACTAATCACAGCATAAGCTGCAGAGCTTAGTCTGCTTGCTAGTTTGGATATATAGGGACCTCACTAAAGCTTTGCGACAAGAGTGATGCCAAGAAAAACAAAAGATTCAACGGGGCTCAGTTCTTCCCCATTTAAAAACACATTGGTATTCAGATTGTGAACATTCGTTGTTGTAAATTTAATACATTTAATTTTATTGCCGTTTAAATACAGATTATTAACGTTAAACCAATGCACTTATTTTGATATAGCATTATTCACTTCGTCACATATAAATGATAGCCGTTTAAGTTTAAAAATCAAGGAAGTATCATCAGTAAATAATACTATATCATGATTATTCCCTACAAGGGAATGTAAGTCATTAATATACACTAAAAATAGGAATGGGCCAAAAATTGAGCCCTGAGGGATACCCATCTTTACTTACAACCCGGAAGAACTTCTACCATTTAGATTGACTTTCTGCATTCTATTACTTAAATATGAAATATTAAGTTTAAGCGCTGTATTCTTGACACCATAGTACTGTAGCTTCCTGATTAATGTCTCATGGTGAACACAGTCGAAGGCCTTGGAAAGGTCACAAAACACACCCAAAGCATCCTTCGAATTCTCCCATGCACAAAAAGTATGTTTTATAAGTTCGAATCCGGCGTCTGTAGTCGAGCGACCCCATGTAAAACCAAATTGATTTTTATGAAGCAATTTATTTATATTAAAAAAAACTTAACATCTGATCTAAAATAAGTTTAAAAAAAATTTTACTTAATGTTGGTAGTACAGAAATTGGTCTAAAATTGGCGGAGTTTAATGTACTACCAAATTTAAATAAAGATATGACTTTACTATGTTTCATTAGATCAGGAAACACCAGATTCGACGCTTGTTTTAAAAATTATGGCTAAATAAGGTGCTACGGTATCTATTATAGATGCAATAATTTTAACTAAAAATCATAATCCCTCATAATTGTACCGTTTTCTTATGATCAATAGTTTTTTTTTTTTATAGAAGAGGGGACAAACGAGCATGCGGCTCATCGGATGGTAAATGACTATCGCCACCCAAGAACAACCGTAACACCAGGGGAACCAGGGGAATTGCAGATGCATTGCCGGCCTTTTAAAAAGGAGTAGGCTCTTTTCTTGAAGGTCCCTAAGTCGTATCGATCCGGATACGACTTAGGGAAAAATCGCTGATAGTAATCGATTCCACAAGTAAGGGGAGGTGAGGGAGGGTTGTGCGAGGGAGGAAACTTCTTCTAAATCGCACAGTGGTGGACCGCCAATCATTCAGATGGTATGGATGGTATCGCGCGTTTTGTTGCGATGTGCAATGGTGAAATTGAGCGGCTGAAATTAGTCCGAACAATTCCTCAGAGCACTCCCCGTGATAGATGCGATAAAATACGTAAAGAGATGCAACATTTCTACGCAACGCCAGTGTATCGGGCCGATCGGGAAGTACTCGGTCGTCGATGATTCGAACCGCTCTGCGCTGGATTCGGTCAAATGGAAGGAGCTGACACTGGAGTGCCCCAGCCCAGAGATGAGAACCATAGTAAAGTTGCAAGCAATGTGCCGGCCTGCAATACTGTCTCGCTCTGCTGAGCACGCTAAGCTTTTTAGAGGCCAATTTGGTCTTCCCTTCCAAGTGACCATGAAACTGCACACTATTCTATATGTCGACGCAGAGGATTCCGATGCTAGCTGAGGCAGCGAGGGGAGTGCCTTGAAACTGCGAAGATACGACAAAGGGGTTCTTTTTAGTGGTAAACGCGCAAACTTGTGTCTTCTGGGGATTGAACTGGACTAGATTTAGTCGCCTCCAATCGGAGACTTTGTTCAGCATAGAATCGACTTTAGACACAAGTTTGTCCCGGTACTCGGCGGCGTTTTCCCGAGAAATATTGGCACTGCCGGTATATAAGGCATCACTAGCGATTTCGTCTGCATAGCAATGAATGTTACTAGTTTGCAACATATCATTGATATGCAGGAGAAACAGCGTTGGTGATAGCACGCAGCCTTGTGGAACACCAGTGTTGGTAGGCTTGAAATCAGAGCATGCACCGTCAACTATGACCTTGATGATCCGATCAGCGAGAAAGCTGATGATCCATTTGCACAATTTCACGGTAAGCCCATAGGAAGGAAGCTTCGAAAGAAGCACTGTCCCAGACCCGATCGAAGGCCTTCGCTATGTCCAAACTAACGGTCAATACCTCCGCTTTAGGCTCTACTGCCTCCGCCCATCTATGAGTCCGGTTGACCAGAAAATCACTAGCTAAGTGACCCCGACGAAAACCGTACTGGCAGTCACTAATCAGCTGGTGATCCTCAAGGTACCTCATGAGCTGGCAATTCCATTATTTTGGAGAACAAGGAGGTGATGGCGATAGGCCTGTAGTTGGACGGGTCTGAGCGGTCGCCTTTTTTGGGATCGGGTGGACCAAAGCTGTCTTCCATGAATTCGGGACTACTTCTTGGGAGTAAGAGTACCGAAAAAGACGCGTTAAAACTGGTGCCAACTCCGGCGCACACGTATTTAGCACAATGGGTGGGACTCCATCGGGCCCACTCGACCTGCTGACGTCCAGGGAGAAGAGTGCTTTGCGAACCGAGCGCTGTGTAAAGCGCACATCCAGCCTGGAGCACTCACATCGCGGGATGGTCGGCGGTGTGTTCCCCCCGTCATCGAGAGTCGAGTTGGACGCAAAGAGAGAGCTCAACAGATCGGCTTTATTCTTTGCGACATGGGCCAGGGAGTCGTCCTCTCTGTGCAGAGATGGAAGAGATGGATGACAGATGTTTCCTTGGACAGCCTTGGCGAGAGACCAGAATGCACGGGTTCCAGAAGGAAGGTGAACTAGCTTCTCGCCAATTCTGCCGATGTGCTCAGACCTTGCCATTGAAACGATGACGCTTTTGAAGGACCTGGAGGCGGAATTATACTTCTTTTTAAGAGTGTTGGTGTATACATTCCGAGACGTTAATGCATCAGCCCAGACCCAGTAGCACTCCTACTTATATCGTGATGCTATTTTACAGGAGTTACCAAACCATGGCTGGGATCTGTCTCCGATGGGCATCATAGAGGATGGAATAAAAAGTTCCATACCCTGAAGTACCACATCAGCCACAGAATCGGTAACAACGCTGGGATCTTTCGGCGAGAAGCAAACCCACCCCCAAGAGTAGCATGCAAAAAAGACCGCATCCCTTCCCAATCGGCCGACCTATAGTGCCAAACACGGCGGCAAGCTGCAGATCGCAACTGCGATTTGAGCGTGAGTGGCACCGTACTCTGGATCAGACAATGGTCCGAAGAGCCCAGAGGGGCATCGACGGAGACCTGATATCCGTCCGGATGAGAGGTCAGCAGAAGGTCCAACAGGGAAGGTACATGGCCCTCCACGTCTGGGATCCGCGTAGACAAAGTAACCAGTTGTAGTTTTAAAATATTTAACGATATATTTTGGCAATACACTATAGAATTTAAAAGTACTTCAAGAAGGCTTTACGTTTTGTTTAAGCAATGATCCGGCGACAGTAGGAGAAGAATTTAATGATTTTGTTATCAATAAAGGAACATCAGTAAAATGCTTCTCAAAAGCCATAGCAACTTCTTGATCAGATTGAGTTAAACTATTGTTAATATTCAATTGAAAATCCGAGTTCCGTGGTTTCATCATCATCATCATCATTACAGCCCTTCAAAAGTCCACTGCTGAACATAGGCCTCCTCCAAAGAATGCCACAAAGCACGGTCCCGAGCCACCTGCATCCATCGACTTCCTGCAAATCTTACCAGGTCGTCACTCCATCTAGTGGGGGGACGCCCTACACTTCGCCTGCCGGTACGAGGCTGCCACTCGAGAACCTTTCTTCCCATTTCGCTATTAATTATACTCCATGGAATTTAAATTTTTTCGGATATAGTTTTAATTTTGTTGCTTAAATGCATTAGCTGTGGAGCATACTTTTTTAAAAATTTTAGAATATGTTTTTACATTTTCTCTAAATATAACTATGATTATAGGATAGGATCTTTCATTATAAAGCTCGTATAACTTTTGTCTATTTTTATAAATTCCTACTGTCGCCAATTCATTAAACGATTTGCGACTTTTAATAGAGAAAGTTTTAGAAGTAAATATTCTGTTAAATTTACAAGTTATAATTTTAAATAATGAACCATACAAATAATCAGCACTATTTTTGAATGAAAGTGATGGAAGTCTTTTTACTATGTTACTTCTAGATCCTTCTAAAAGATGTTTATTTATTGGAACAAACACAACTTTCCTATTTTTGTTTTTGTGTATGTAAGACAATAAGACCAACAGTCCACAGTGATCTGAACTTAAATTTTGAATGATTGATTTTTGCAAGGGCTTAACACCTGTTAAAAATTTATCTATACAGGTCGCACTAGGCCCAACAATACGTGCTGATTCTAAGAATACATTGACAAGATTATACGATTTAAATAACAAGGTAAATTTAATTATAATGGAAGAAGTTTCAAGGAGATTGATGTTAAAGTCCCCACATATTACAACAGACTTGTTCTGTTTACTAAGTTTGAGCAAAGCTTCTTCCAAAATCCTTTCAAAATATTCGTAAGTAGCACACGGGGGTCTGTAAACACTTACAACAATGAGGTGCTCGAGCTCGACACAAGCCATTTACAATATCCTCACAATATCCTTACGTTCTTTATATAATAATGATTTATCAGCTAATATTAAGGAGTTACCACGTAAACTTTTTTCTCTATTGAAGGAACTAACCACCTGGTGATTTCTGAAATTAAATATTAAATTATAATCTGTAAGTCAATGTTCAGTAATACAAAGGATATGTATGTTGTTACTATTTAAAAACAATTCA
This sequence comes from Parnassius mnemosyne, assembly GCA_963668995.1. Taxonomy (NCBI): domain Eukaryota; kingdom Metazoa; phylum Arthropoda; class Insecta; order Lepidoptera; family Papilionidae; genus Parnassius; species Parnassius mnemosyne. The sequence goes on along the minus strand of CAVLGL010000082.1, from coordinate 23,274,553 downwards.
ACTTCCAATTCATTGCCCATCATGCCTTGTAAATTTTAATACACCAGGTGTAAGCAATTCTTATTACTTGTTTGTGGGCTGCATTCTAAATTAATCAAACTTTAATTCTTGCTAGAGATTGCCTCTGACTGAAATTATTTATGTCAATTGCATGAAATTTATGATTATTATCATAACAATTATGTGTCAAATTTAAATTATTATTACATATAAAATTTTTCATATGTAAATTTAAGTCTTGTCTTAGATTATTTTCCTGTGGCAATCCCTGTATATAAGGCAGTGTGAACAAGAAAATTTGTGTACATTTAAGTTATTAAGTTGTTCAATATATCTTAACAACTGTTTGTTGTTTACACTTCCTCTTCTACCAACACAAATTATTATTGTACTACTTGGGCAAAATTTAGTAACTATAATTTTATTTAGGATGTATCACTATACGCCTGTCACACAGAGGGGTAGGCAGGGACTATGGACTTCCATTTGGCACGATCCTGATACAACTCTCTCGCTTCCTCCACATCCATATACCTACGCATACACGCTCGTCTGTTAAAGGTGCTCTTGATTTGCCCATTTTCAATATATCGCCAATTTGGTCGATAAACTTTCGCCTAGGGCGTCCCTTCCCGACTCTGCCGTTCACCTCTGCAACATAAGTTTGCTTTGTCACTTTTTCCTCCTTCGTTCTTTCTACATGACCAAACAACGGAAGCATTCCTTTCTTAATCCTGGTTACAACATCATTTTGCAAACCACACCTCTTCTCTTATCACACAATTTATATTATTATTGATAAATTTTGAATTATTTTTTAATTTAATCTCCTCTCCTATGGTACTGTCGTAGAGTTTTGGTGGTGATATAATAATATTATCATCACACACCGACTCCGAAGAAACTGGTATTGACCGCTGACACTCACATTGATGTTTTATTAAGGAGTCAAAACGCTCCTCATTAGATTTACATGTCTTTAACAGATTATACATAGTCAGTATGTGTTCTTTTACTTCATTTTGGGCTGATTTATATTTATTGGACACAGTTTGAAGGGAGTTAGAAAGTAGTAAAATTTCTCATTTAAGGTACTCTACGTCAGTCTCATAAATTTTTTTTAATGTTATCCACCTCAATTGAAAACAATTTAAGTTCATATACCAATGCTTGCTTTTCTTTACATACATTAACATAATGTTTGGTATTATATAAAAGCTTTTACAGATTAATAAATACAGATTAATGGATTTCCGCAAAGTAACGCCTGATTCTATTAATTATAATGTTTGGTATTAATCTTATTTTTTATAAATTTTTGTATCTTCTTCATTTATTTAATAACTTTTATACATTTCTTCAATTTGGTTTTACTGCAATTAATCCTTACTGTTTTTATTGAAGTGAAAGAGTCGTCACCTGTCAAATCTAGTGTTGCAAATTGCTGTAATATTTTAGGATAATTACATTGCACAAGCCCAGAAAACCGGCTTTGAGTTTGGGAGGCTTTTAGGTTATCTATGTATGTGTTAAATTGTGCTATTTGCTCATTAGCCTCATTCAACACTTCAGTCATTGAATACTTCTCCAACTGTCGCCGAGTCATTACTTAAACAGAATGTTAATACCTGTTTAAAAGAATTGAGATTTGAAAAAGTATTACCGCATAATATTGTAAAATACTTCAAAACCATTGATGTAAAGAAAACCGCAGATTTGTGGGGGATTTTCGTTACAGTGATTGCGTCCATAATAGATTTAATTGCACCTCATCTTGCTATTATTTTTAATACTTGTATCGATCCTGGTGTGTTTCCTGATTAAATGAAGTAATACTTTTATTTAAATCTGGTAGTACATTGGACCCCGGTAATTATAGAACTATTTTTGTACTACCAACTCTCAGTAAAATTTTTGAAAATATAATTTTGCATCCGTTGTTAATTTTTTTTAATACAAATAAATTACTTCATAAAAATCAATTTGGTTTTACAAGGGGACGCTCGACGTCTGACGCCGGTGTTGAGCTCATGAAATATATTTTTAATGCCTGGAAGAATTCACAAGATGCCTTAGGTATTTTCTGTGACCTTTCCAAGACTTTCGATTGTGTTGATCATGATACATTAATCAGGAAACTACAACATTTCGATGTAAAAAATTTGGCGCTTAGACTTATTACTTCATATTTAAGTAACAGAACTCAAAAAGTCGTCATCAATGGTAAATGTTCCTCCGGATCGGTAGTATCAATGGGCGTTCCTCAGGGCTCGATTCTTGGCCCATTCCTGTTCTTAATCTATATTAATGACTTACCTTATCTTGTAGGGGACAATCACGATATAGTATTATTTGCGGACGATACATCTTTAATTTTCAAACTGAAACGGCAGTCAATTAAATATGACGATGAAAATAATGCTCTATCGAAACTAGTACATTGGTTTAACGCCAACAATTTGCTCTTAAACGGCAATAAGACAAAATGTATTAAATTTACAATACCTAATATAAAACATTCGAAAACCAATATGCTCTTAAATGGGGAGGAGTTGAGTCTTGTGGATACCACTGTTTTTCTCGGTATTACTATTGACGCGAAACTTCAATGGGGCCCCCATATATCTAAATTAGCAAGCAGACTTAGTTCTGCAGCATATGCTGTAAGAATAGAATAGAATAGAATGATTTTTATTCAATATGGATTATTACATAATACTTATTGAAAGTCATTATTTTATTTACCACTGGTTCGGAAAATACCTCTGTCCTGGGAAGAACCAGCAAGAAAGATTAGAAGTCTCAAAGATGTTGAGACAGCTAGGTTAGTGTATTTTAGTTACTTTCATAGCGTAATGTCTTATGGAATTTTGCTATGGGGTAATGCGACTGATATTGAAGTTATATTTGTTTTGCAAAAGAGAGCCGTACGGGCGATATATAATCTAAATTGTAAAGACTCCCTCAGAGAAAAATTTAAAGAAATAAACATATTAACTTTGGCATCGCAATATATTTATGAAAATGTAATGTTACATACACATAAAAACATAAATAGCTTTAATAAGAAAAAGGATGTTCATACCTTAAACACTAGGAACAAACATAAGCTTGTAATTTATGGGGCAATGTATACGCTTTTACAACAGAATCCCAGAACATGTTCAAAGTTTGTCAATAAACAAGTTTAAAAGTTTTATTAAAGAAAAACTGTACAAAAAGGGTTATTATAATATCAAGGAATACATGAATGAAAATAACCCCTAGGAATAAGGTGATCGCCACCATGCTGGTTCTCTGAAAATTCATTTAAAATTGTATAAACAAAATTATTGTTAAGTGAAATTATGTTTAAAAAAAATGTCCCACTGGGTTTCTTGCTGGTTCTTCCCAGGACAGAGGTATTTTCCGAACCAGTGGTAAATAAAATAATGACTTTCAATAAGTATTATGCAATAATCTATATTGAATAAAAATCATTCTATTCTATTCTATTCTATTCAACTGTAACTTCAATGCAGCAATAAACCTGAGAGCTTTCTTATATTCCTTGCGGCATTGGTCAAGCTCATTACCCGAAGCTGATCTCTTTCTTTTATAACAATTGTGTAATCCGTATGCAACTTAACCATATCACATTTCAATTATGTATTTTTAGCAATTATGCCAACTATTTCCGTTTCATTACCATCCCTTTCCTTAAGCTGTTGCTCACACTGCTCCTTGGACAGCAACCCAACTTTAAAACATTAGTATGGCCAGACACCGTACCATTACGTTGTGCTCAATAAATCGAGTTATTGCTGAACGTAATAAATACGTTGTGTCATATCATATCTACAAATATGTGACGTACATATACGTTGTTCGCATGAACGTGTTAAACAAGGCGGCAGTAATTATTAACTATAACATAAATTTGAGGTGGATATTGTGAATTTACTATATGTAAATTATTAAAATTTTTTGGGTACAATTTGTTTTACAACTTATCACCAGGTTTGCCACAGCTAAAAAAATCCAATAAGATTACTGCAAAGCCCATTTTTAGGTTTCCTATCTACCGCCTTTTATGTATACCGTGTTGTTGTGTTAAACGGAGCTCTTACAAGCTGCAAACACGAAAACAAAGGCACCGCCTATATTTAGATATTAAACTTTACAAGAATACAGCAAGGTGTATAAACATTTGCAATAACGCTATATTTCGCTATAATCTGTGACATTTATATGTGTGAAGATAGCCGGCATCCAACTGTCGTAGCCGCAGCCTTCGAGACACGAGACCAGCGGAAGTCCAAGTGAGTGCACATGCATTACTTCACATCCTTCCTGTAGTCCTTCCCGTGTAGTAATTTAGGGACATTTGCAGTATCGCGAAATAGTATATTCTTACCGCCTCATACAGTCCGCAATCTATGCAAATTCGTCGTTTTAATAACTCTGTTTAATAACTCGGCCTCGGCTAATAGGGACCTATTTATTAAGCAAAGGATGTAATTTGCCATTTTTTATTGAATTAACTAATTAATTAATTAACTATCTTCATTTTATTTATGATTTTTTTGGCGCGGTAGAGACACGCTGTTGCTATGGTTGTAACACGAATCCATCGGTTCAACCGGGATAGGACCACATGTGTAGTTCCGTTTATTGCATACCTTAAGCACAAAGCGCGTAGGTATGTTATGCTAGCGCCTTAAAATCAAGATTCCAACGTTTTGTCGCATAAAATCGTATCTAATAATCATATTGAACATATAAATGTTGCACATTGTCAGAAAGATAAATGATTGTTGAACTTATAAAAATTTTTTAAATCGATTAATTGCTGTTTATGACATTTGTGGATACCTACAACAAAATATTTGTTACTGTTTTTTTTACAATAAAATAGTTTTTATTTAACAAGTAAGCATAAAATACCCTATGTATTTAATATATTGAAAAATATTTTCACAAGAGATTTTCTTGCGTTGATCGTTTTAACCCCACGTATGATAAAACGATGTTGCAGACTTATTATCTGTTGTCACAAATATAATCACTATTGTTTATAGCATTCCTGTAAGAACTATTTAAATAAATTATTTTATAATGTAATTTTTGTATGAAAATTTTCTAAACTTTAGTTTCGTAATTTATTTACTAAGTACTTACTTATTAAATAAAGTCTTTAAATTGGCGATGTTTTAATTATGTAAGAGAATACAGATTACAGAAAAAACTATGTAATTTCAATTCAAAATTTTAAGAAACAAAAAAGTTATAAGATTTTTGAGATTGAACGCACCGTTTGGTCCCATAGTGCGACGCTCTCACAGAATACCAGAGTAAAATGGCAGCTTAATGCTGATGTGTTTCGTATAGTGAGTATATACAACCGAAGACTCATTACTGGAAGCGAGGCATTTCATCTTAGTGCTCAGGTGAGACAACGGATCACCATTTTGATCCTTAATTGAGGATAAATGTAGATATATGTGGGTCACAGCATTCACTTACCATCAGGTGATTTGTATGCTCGTTTGGCATCCTTATTCTTTAAAAGAAATTGTTTTAGTATAATTGTATTGTATTAGATTAGATTGCATTTCTTACGCGTATATGTTATTTATGTAAATTTGTATGCTATTTACAATAACATAGCAAAACATGTTGGTGCATTAAGAATTGTACCATCTGTCAAAGTTTTAAGCAAATAAATTCATGAATGCTGCTGAAATTTTAATCTTTGTATTCTATATTTTTATTATTTTACTATATACATTAAAAATAACAGTACTTCGCTTAGATCATAAAGAAAACCGTGTATTTTATTTTTTATCACTTTGTTCGTGTGTCGTGCCGTTTGAATTAAGCTAACAGTGTAAACATTTCTCATGTAAACAAATAATAAACAACTACCCAAAATAGCAGCCACCGACGTCAACATGTTTCAGTTTGTTCATGCAGTATATTACTACTACCGTTTCAAAATGAGATTCCTCCGCCCGGAGAAGAAATATGAGAAAATCCGCAGGTATCCTTTAAATTAAACTACAAGACGTTATACAAAAACCTAATCAAGTCTATGTAGAATAGATTGGAATATATTCTAGTTATACTTTGATTTTATTTATAGAAGAGGAAGCAAACGAGAATGCAGCTCACCTGATAGGTTAGCCTTTGTAAGTTTTCTACAACTAGCATTTATAAGTTACTTAATTTTCAGATGTAATAATATTTAAACCGTAATTTTGTAGAGAGAAGTAAAGATTATTATTATTATTAGTGCCGACTGCTGAAAAATCGCAACATTAGGGGAATTGTTGCGTTATAGGGGAAAGACGTTGCCGGCCTTTTAAAAAGAAGTAAGCTTGTTTCTAGAAGTTCCCTAAGTAGTTGGGAAAAGTCGCCCCGTGGTAACTGATTCAAATCAAAAGAAGTCGTGCAAAATCTTAGTAAAACGCACAATGGTGGACCACCAAGCATCCAAATGATGTGTATGGTATTGTGAGTTGTGACGCGATGTGCGTCCGTGAAATTTGGCGGCTGGAATTATTTCGATTCCTATGAGCACTCTCCGTGGTAAATGCAATAAAAAATGAAACGGGATGCAGCAGCCACAGTAACATGCAGCGCCAGTGATTCAAATAGATCAGAAAAAACTTCATAAAAAATCTAAAGATTCACTGAAACCTTTGAGCTTCTTAAATGATTTTATATATTATATATAATATTAATATATATATATATATATATATATATATATATATATATATAATATTTGTAAAAAAATTGTGTGATTGACGTCCTGATGTCAGAGTTAACCCGTAGTACCTTCAGCTTTTTAATTATTAGTTTTGATCCTTACTGGACCAAATTAGTATGGAACTTACTGTGTCTTGAAGTCTGCAGTGGTATGCTTGTGTTTAGTTTTAATTTTATTAAGTACAGGATCTCAAGCAGGTGGTAGTATCCAGCCTTCCTCTCTATTGAAATTAGGCTGTTTTTTTTTAATTCAAATAGCCTCATGTATCATCCTTGGCAGGAATCGATGTTCTTTCGCGAGAATCTGTGGTCTATCTAATCTAATGTAAAGATGGGGGCCGTCTGGGACGTGATCACAAACTGCAGACTTCCCGGAACTTTGGTGTTTCACGTCAGCTATGTGTTCTTTTACGCGGGTTTTAATAGATCGTTTTGTTTGCCCTTTATAAATATAAAAAAAATACCCTCAAAAATTATAATTAAACGCGATAAAATCAATAAAACAAAATATTATATCTTAAGTATCTATTAAAATGCCGATAAACGTTTTGTTTATTTAATTTTATCCTCCTGTGACAACCCTACCAAAATAGGAAAAATGTTTTGACCGCTCCTTAGAAGCTTGGCCTCTGTAAGTTTCTTTACTCATGTGCTACTACTACGGTTCCTTTATTATGTCAGAAACTCCGCACGTGTCCTTTTGTGTCCTTTGCACAATTCGCTACAGAAGCATCATTTATGTTTACCTTTTCTCATAATGTGTATTTCTTTAAATTTATATTGAAAGACATTAAATAATTAATTTTTATTATATTTTATCAGGAACTATAACTTCTCGTCAGGTATACCTCAAAACTTGAAAACGAGATTGTGTAACCAGTGCGTGTTGCCAGTGATTACTTATGGATCTGAGACGTGGTCCTTCACTGCTGACCGCATGAGGATGCTCAAGGTCGCTCAGCGAACCATGAAGAGTTCTATGCTCGGGGCTTGATAAACTGAGGATATCCCCCTTAGCCCAACGGATTATTAAACTGAAATGGCAATGGGCTGGCCATATATGTAGCTCGAAGAACCGATAACCTATGGGGAAGTTTTCGAGTAGCAGCCTCGTAATGTATATAATAAAGCACGATCCTGAGCTTAATGGCGTTCCTTGGGAGAGGTGTATACTCAGTAGTGGACTTGTGGGCTGTAATAACAATGATCATGATGATTATATTGGTAATAATATTATATCTAATTACTACTCTTCCAACGAAGCAATACGTACATTTTGTATTAGAGGTTCCGATAAAAATAACGAAATCCGTTGGGAAAGCATAAGCTTAGGTGTATAATAGCAAGTTTGTTAATATATAAATAATTGTTGTATTTGTCTTGCCACAAATACGTCGATCGATTGGAGATAAAATGAACAATAAACAGATGTATGAGAATAGAAGCTTGTTATATCTTCGAAAGTTGATATTTGAATTCCGAATAATTGAATGACAATATGAAGAGGGCTCAGCCCTCTCTATATTGTTAGACACAAGTTGAAATAAAATTCGTTCAATAAAATAATCCCAGTTACGTTGCACTATTAGCATGTATGATATTGTATTTTATTCATTTTCCAGTAAACAACTTAATTCAGTATGTAATAGATTACTGTAGCCGAGAATAATATCATTCTTTCTCCAACTGCTGCTTCTCGTATTGGTGACAGGACTTATTTTATGCTAGGAGCTAGGAGTACATCTGGGTAGGTACTAGGTATTTCTGGCGACAAATCTCAGTGCTTGCACTGCTTTGTTCCGGACTGTCTAACAACTGAGACATTCCATCTTAGTCTTCAGTGCTGACAATATTTGTAGACTTCTTTGTTAGAAGTACGTACCATCAGGTGGATAGTGATTTCGATTGTCACCTCTGTTTTATAGAAAAATTAAAAAAAGAGGATATAATTATATTAAAACATCTTAATCAAGATTTGCTTATTAGTAATAAGCGAGTTTCCCTTTTAATACTAAAACTGCAATCTTATGCAGCATTTACGTTATTATAACCTTTTGAAATGGTATATACCTACTTTGTTAAGCTTTACTGATGATCTGGAATCACTTATATGAATAAACATTATAAACATTGTTGTTATGAACAATATTTACATCTCTGTGAAAACAGAGTTCCTATAAAGAAGTAAATATGACGTTATTTGTATACAATTTCTATAGAAAATCTTGGTTTGATGGTTTGAAAATAGGTTGTTAAGGCCCCGTTTTGTAGTACGGTGTGTAAGTATGCAAACGTTAGCTAACTCCCTGCAATTATCGAAAGGATTAGTATTAATCGAGGTGAAATATAGAACAAACAATGTGCGTGTGACCTCTAAAATATCTCAGAGGGCACTGCCCGGGGGATCGAGTACTTATGCTGATATAAAATCAAAACGAATCTATAAAATGTGTTCTCCACGTGAACTATGAAATAATATGCCATTACATTTGACCTTTATGTATACTCTTTATTTAATGAATCTCTTTAAATAAACTCTCGGTTTTCTTGATCCCATGAATCAAAAAAATCCCCCTACGCGCATCGAACACGGGGAGCCTGTTATCGCCGGGTCCTTTTATTATTGAATTCAGGCCTCCTCTCATTTTTGAGCGGGTGGCGGACGCTGGTACCAATATGCATAGGTGGTTTTCATATGACTTCTAAATATTCCTTAATTTTCTCAGACATGCAGGTTTTCTCACGATATTTTAATTCACTGCCGGGTACTTAAATCAGTTATTAAAGTTGCAATTAACTAAAATTTCATTGGTGCAAGCGGGCATCGTACCGGGGATTACTCGCGTAATTGGTAAGTGGATGCTGTGCCCATAGACATCTATATCTATACTCGATTAAGAATCAAAATTCAGATGCGTTGCCACCCCTGACGACTAAGATGGAATGCCTCGTTTCCAGTAAAAGGGCCTCCGGTCCTCTAATCTTAACATATATGTCATGCTGCGTATAATAATCTATCGCCCAGTTTCGTTACGTGGGTGCCGTAAGAGGCAACCATGGGTAATGTAAGTAAATGGTCACCAGTCTACGTGGGCTGCACATTTTTGGCTGTATTCCGATCTGTCTCACTTATTCTAGACGTTTACCTAGAGCGGTTAAGGGCAGCAACGTAAAACGTGCGAAAATCCTAGTACGTCGACCAGGCGACAGGCGGTGACGACTAAGGCAAATCCTCCCTACGCTGGTAGGGATCCAGTGGACTTTTATGGCCTGATGAAGATGACAAGATCAAATATATGGGAACAGGGTCTTGCGGCGATGGCGTTTATGGAAATAATCCTAGGCTGTCAACAACATCCCAGAAAATTATATAACCTTCTCTATTAAAAGTTAAACTTATTGGGCAATAATTGTTGACTGATCGCTACCATGCTGTTTCTAAATGTTTTTATAGTAACTGTATAAAATAATATATTGTAATTTAATGTTTAAAAAACATCCCACTGAGTTTCTTGCTGGATCTTCCTTGCAACACATATCAAATATGACCGTTGTTAAAAGAGTAAAAATATGTATTTGTCAGCGGGAATTACAAGTCAATTTCATGTCTTGATAGCAGCAAAGGTATAATCACATAAGTCTCGGTAAATGCAATTTCATTACTGTGTGTCGTGAAGCCTCAACGCTTTGCCTCGAAAACTTATTATCTTATAAACCGTCTCAAGATTTTTACCATGTTATATTAGCTTCCTTCAACTCCGCACATCAACTTTACATTAAACAAATTAGTCGATTATTTCTAAATATAACCAGTAATACTTATTTTTATATTAAATATATAATAAAATGACAAACTAATTGATAACAAAAAGACACAATGACACTGAAACTTTTTTTCACGGCAGCCATTGGCCCTAGTTAAAGTTTACTTAAATTTAAACATAAATCAAGACAACAAACACTCATACTTTATGGAAGTCGATTGTTACGAAATAGTAGAATCTCCTAACATAGGTTATCTTTTTGGAACTAAGTTCCTTATCGGACGGTACGAATTTGGCGGATGGGGGCTAGGCGAGAAAAAGTGTAAGATTTTTTCCGTCACTCACGACCACTATTAGGAAGTAATAAGTAAGCGAGATGGAATAATATCCATCTTGCTCGCACTTTTTTTTATCTTGCCATGAAATAAATTATATTTTATTTTAAATGACGTTACACTATAATAGACGCTAGTATTTCATTTATTTGTATTTTTTAATCAATAATATAATACGTTTATCAATATAATATACTATGAAAGGAACATCGTTCCATTCAAGTGTTCTACGACACTCACGCATGTTTTTTTTTGAAATAAGATGCCAGACATGATTAGAACTGCGTAGAATGGAATAGAATAATTTTTATTCAATATAGATTAAAGCAATTCTTATTAAAAGTATTTTTTTACTACTGCCACTGGTACGTAAAAACCTCTGTCCTGGGATATAACCAATAATAAAAATTAAAAAAAATTAAAATTTTACAATAAAACACAGTTTGTAAAAAGTAGAAAAAAGTTACAAATCTTATTTAAAAAACAGCTTGGAAGCGACAACCTCATTACCATTGGTTATTATCAACCATGTATTCATTTTTATTATAATAACCCTTTTTATACAGTTTTTGTTTAATATATTTAAACTTGGCAATAGAGACATCTTAGTATATTTTTGGGACTTTATTGTATGTGTTCAGTGCTCTGAATAAATTACTGATAATGTGGAGCCGAGAAGCTGGTACCGCCAGCTTGTGTTTGTTTCCGGTGTTCACAGAGTGTACATTACTATCGACAAAATTTTCGTAAGTATACTGAGAGGCCAAAGTTAATATATTTATTTCTTTAAAATTTTCTCTGAGCTATCCTGGCTTTTTGTTCAGTTGTTTTCTAGATTTAACTACTGACAGGGTATTTTAGAGCAAGAATGTGCCCACCGCCTTGGCCCACAGAAAAATATTTATATGTTTATATTAGGATGTGTTAAGACTACTTTTCTGCCTTGAAGTGCGTCTAAGTAGTTACCACTCTGAACTGAGAACCAGTAAAATAACAGGCTGTGAGACATTCCATCGATGGTGACAACAAAAGTTGATTGTGCGTGTCCACGTATTGCAGTAGTCACTTACCATCAGGTTGACTAGTACTTTTTTCACTTCAATTTTTACAAAAAATATATTTGCAAGCCAGAGGCACTTTTTATTCATCATTATCATTATCATTACAGGTGTTTACCAGTACACTGGTGAACATAGGCTTCCCACAAGGAATGCCACAAAGCACGGTCCTGAGCCACCTGCATCCATCGACTTTCTGCATGTCTTACTAGTGGGGGAACGAATTCTTGCACCGGTACGAGGCTGCCACTTGAGAACCTTTCTTCCCCATCGGTTGTCATATAAAATAAAATATTCGTGGGTTCAAACCCCCTCGGTGTCAGTTGACATTTCAAATTTCTCATTAAATGTTTAGACATTTATTAACTTGGTTGATCTTTACTATGGCTATGTTAATGCAAGCTCAAAATGTACCTACTCCGTTAAGTTGTTCTAAGAACTACAATAACGTTTAATAAATAGCAATAGGCTAATTGGTAATTGCGAAAACTCCGAGACTCGTGCTGCAAGATCAAGACAAAGACCAAGACTGGCAACGCAATACAAAGACCAAGACCAAAACCGGGTGCATTGGCGCTAGACCAAGACTAAGACTGGCTAAGTCTGGTATTGTTCTTGCATTTGGGCAATTATTTTAAAACGTAAAGTGCCGCTAAAACATCGGACGTCGGACGTAACTGAGTTTTAAATTGTTAAGTGCGCCTTTAAGTGGTTTGAAACAGTTGACGGACCATAAATTCAATTACTGGGTATAAAACGGTAACGAAAAACATTTAGGATAATAGTTGATATTTTATTAAAAGATTTACAGATAAAATAATATTTACGCTTTTATACGCAGTGGCTAAGCGTTTGGCTATGACGTTGCGAGCGACGTGTTCGAATTTTGGAAGAAACAAGGTATGGTCCACAAATAATTAGTCTGACTTTATGATAATACTATAAAAAAACGATGCAAGGAATTTATAGCCATTCGGACGTGGCCTATGAATCGGTCAGTGTCAGCAGAACTGCTATGAGACCTAATAAGGCACCCGTAGACGCGAGGATGGTCGTCGCTGTCTACGCGCAGCCAAAAAATGAGCAGGTCCCTTCAAGACTTTCGAGGTGCCGAGAACAGATATCCCTTACAAATTCAGTAGATAAGCGGACAAACTCCAGCCCAAGATACAAATTAGTGTTCCAATTTGTACCCCGGGTAGGATGATGAGATGTATGAGTCGCAGAGGACACCTGTACTTCGGTAAGGAAGAACAAGGCAGGCTTCGCTATCTCCAGATGGAATGGCCAGTTAACGGCGTTAAGATTACAGTGAAGTACACCAGATATTGCAAAAATTCACGTCGAGCGTAGCAGGAGGTGCCGTACCATGTATTTTGAGGGCAATACCATTTACGTGTGTAAAAGTAAATGAGTAAGTAGTGTTATTATATAAACACTATCATCATCATCATCATTACAGCCCTTCACAAGTCCACTGCTGAACATAGGCCTCCCCCAAAGAATGCCACAAAGCACGGTCCTGAGCCACCTGCATCCATCGACTTCCTGCAAATCTTACCAGAAAAAAAAAATATAATATAAACACTAATTCATCTTTAAATATAAATAAAAAATATCCTCTTAACTTCGCTTCTCTGTTATGCGGTGATAACCACTATTAAAACTCGTACATTAAAATATTCTTTATTTACCTCCTCCTTTACTTACCTCGATTAATTTTGAAAATTTCGCCTAGTATGCCACCCAGTGTTTCAATATGAGCGAGTCATTCTTAGCTTAACAGACAAACCTCCGTAATATGTAGTATGCTATATATTATATTTATTAAATTCTTATTTATTTCAAAGTTTGAAAGAATAAAAGAAAATGTCAAGTGTATTATTGCAGCAAACTTACATTGACGCAATAATGCACACAAGCATCCTTCTTCAGTTCAAAGCACAGAAAGGCCAACAATATTATACCTGTATCTAATAACATAAGGCTTGTATTATATTAGCGTTATTGTGGAGTAATTTTGTTTAAAGGAAATCATCCTTACGTCGTAGAGCCAGGCTACAGCTATATTACTGGTATAGTTGAAGCACGAATGGGTCGGCTCGACCACGCTCTCACAGAATACCAGCGTAAAATAGCAGCTTAATGCTGCTGTGTTTCATATGGTGAGTGTAGAGAACCGGAGACCCTTTATACTGGAAACGAGGCATACCATTTTAGTCCTCAGGGGTGACAACGCATCCGCATTTTGATTCTTAATCGAGGATAAATGTATATGTCTATGGGCCTCAGCGTTCATTTCCTATCTGTGTTCTGTGACTGTGTGCTCGTTTGTCACCCTTATTCTATAAACAAAAGACAACAATTAAAATAATGGTTATTCATGTAATTTTATTTATTGTACCGTTACCGTTACAGCCTTTAAAGTCCATTTCTGAATATAGGCTACATATAAGGCATTTATGTGGGGGCTCGTAGATTGCCTCATAGGAGGGATTTTTGCCATAGTTGCCAAGCTTGGTAAGCGGGTTGTCAATCGCAGTTTTTTATTTTTAGTCGTTATTAGGAAGACACTGTCACCCATCTGATTCGTCCTGATTTGTTTCCCTCTGTCATCTCTCACGACACTCACGGGATGATATGGAGTAGTGGATATTCTTACACCGCCACTACACGGTCATATATATTTTTATAAGATAGGGTGACAAACGAGCACACAGTCCACCTGACGGTAAGTGGTTGCTGTGACCCATATACACATATCCTCAATAAGGAATCAAAATGCAGATGCGTTGTCATCTGTGAGGACTACGATGGTATGCCTACTTTCTAGTAAAAAGGGTCTCCGGTTCTTTACCCTCACCATACGAAACACAGCTGTATTAAGCTGCTATTTTACGCTGATATTCTTATAATATTTATATTTCTATACTCTTTACCTATGTAAGTACATGTCGAAGCCGCGTACATGTATATAATATAGCACTTAGCGCTTAATAGGCACAGACCAGCGCTCGTCTTGATTAATTAAATTAATAGTGTGACCATGCCATAATATAATGTCTAGGCTGTTAACTAAAAGGCTAATTAAACTAGTTGGCTGCGACATATAGAATGACTATAGAAATATGTGTTAAAATTGTATGCATGTATTTAATTTTAATACAGCATATTAAAAATTTAACGACATTAGGAATACCCAGTGGTTACACAGCTGTTTACGTAATATACACGTCTATTTATATTACGTAAACAGCTGTACTAAAAATCTTAAAAGTAATAGTTCCTAACTATGTTAAACAACTATATAGATATGATGATTCAAACTTATTTAAATATTGTAAAACGTTAAATGTATATGAAGAAATTAAATTGGCAGTCCTATGTGAAGAGTTGGAAAAGTTGAGTAAATTAAAAAAATATAGTAGACCTGTAACTCTACGTAAGTTGAATAGGTTACCGACATTTAAGCTTCCAACCAAAGATGTTTTATAGGTCCAGATACCGTGTTGCTAACACACCGCAACGTTCATAGTGAAGACAGTCTTTGATTCATGTGTGCGTGAGTACCACGTGACGCGCATATCTTACGCACCATGGCTGCATTAATGTGCGTGACTTCGGTAATAACAGAGCGAATCGATTACCCAAAAAATGTGGGAGATTTTATATTTCATTCCTATTGACGTACCTATTGATTCTAAGAGTATAAAATGTGTGTGCGTGGCGTGTGCATTTGTGTGTGTGTGTGTGGGGATATGGTTGCTTATGTGTGTTTTACGTAGGTACGAACATCGCACTAAAATATTGAAGATATGTAATAAAACCTATAATTAATGTAACAGTTAAAATAAATAAAAAAGCACAGTAGATATTTATTTTTATTTATTTATTTATTTATTTATTTACTCTTTATTGTACACCAAAAACAAAACAAAAACGAATACAATTAAATCTAAATTTAGTAGATATTTATGTATGTAACATATATTTATAATCTATTATTACTAAATATATCCAGAGTACTACACTGTTGTACTGTAGAACACAAAATATTGCCGCTTTTTACGAAGACATTAAATTATTTTTCAATCCTAAGTAAAATGACGAAAAAAAGTAAGTTTGGTTAAGCGTAAACTTCAGCCAAGAGATAGCAAAATGTTTAATTTTTTTTAATTGCTCCGTTCCGTTGCTGCGTGAAGGAAGGACAAAAACAAATAAACAAAAAATCACACTTTCACATTTATAATATTATATTAGTATGGATTGTCAAGAATGATAGATAAGGTTTTGCAACCGGTTTACAATCGGCTTTTTGAGGGTGGAACTATACTGGTTACTACTATAACGGTTCTGAGTGACCAAAAAGGATAAAAGCACAGTAAAGTGCAATTTCATGCTGCCAGATGTAGTTCAACCTTAACCCTTAAAACGGTTTAACTCTATAGGTTGGGTAAAATCTGTAAAATTAGACTGTTTAAAACCCCTATACAGATAACCTTTGTAGTTGATCATGATATTAAAAAATGGTAAAAACATTTCATAGACTAGGCACCACTCGAATATTATTGCGCAGTATTATTACTTGTATTGACATTTAGCTTTCGTATTCTTTTACAAAGAAATACATCATAAAATTGTATAGTTACTTATGAAAAGTGATGTTCTTATCCTTATCTTTTTTCCAAGAGTAATTTTTAAATGATTTCACAGCAGAAACAGTCATTTTGCGAAATTAAAAACACCGGTGCATGACGTATGTTCACAGCGAACGTCGCTGGCGTAATGGCGGAACGATCGAACGAATACGCCAATATTGGCGCCTTTGAAATGGAAGCGTTTTAGGCGCGCGTATATGGTATCTGGACCTATAAAACATCTTTGGGACCTATAAAACATCTTTGCTTCCAACTTACAAAAATATTTATAGTAAGCGCGCATGGGAATACCTGCTCCCCTCTTTACTCAACGAACTTCCTCTCACTATCTTAAATAAAGTAAAAATAACTAAAAGAACACTAAAACAGTTTCTAATTAAATAACTAGGTGGTCGGTATGGTATGTGTATGTTGTATCATTATAAGTTAGTATAATATATTAATAGTATCTTAAATGATAACATAATTACTGTAAATTGCCTGATCTAATGTGTTTATACCTGATTTATCTCAAATTTACATATTAATAATATACTTAGTGATTAGCTGATTAGTTAATAAATGTATAAATCTACCATTATTATCAATAATAGTTTTAATATAAGATAATAGTTTATAGTTAATAGACCACAGCAACTAAACCGTGCATGTTTTCTTCTGTAGGGCTAAAAAAATCATTTTGTTTTTTTATAATATTTTGCATAGTAAAAAAAATGTTTAGTTACACTAGTGTGACAAAAGCCTAAGTAAAAACATCCTTAGCGCTGCAATACTAACGGCGAAGATTATTTATTAAAATGTTATACCTCAGCACACCCGTGCCATATTAAAAATAGGCTTTGCATCTGTAGGTAGTGTAGTCGTTCTACTCATCGATCTAAGATCACTCGCTTCAATAAATATGCTACATTTATTGCGCTTTTCAGATTATTGCCAATTAAAATAAATCTCTGAGCCGTACTAGCTCAAGAGCTAAGCGCTAGTCGCAATTTTACAATAGGCGAACAAACCGAGCCAATGACATTTGCCTGTTTAGATATCGTACTGAGTGCGACGAAGGAAAACTAAATGAAAAATACATGCCTGTAGAATATATTCTTATGTGTTTGGCTATGTAAAAGTTAAACTTACAGCCTATATCCGTCCCACTGCTGGGCACGAGCCTCCCCTCATTTCTGAAGGGATCTTAGGGCAAGAAAATGTTAGCCGTGCTGCCTCAGTGTGCTGGCGAACTTCACATTTACATGTCTTTGAAAACTTTTTTTCTTATTTTTCAGACATGCAAATTTCCTCACGATGTTTTCATTCACATGACACACACACACACACACACACACGCACACGCGCAATCCCGGACGTCGTTTGTCCAGGCCTGTGCTCCTTTTCTCCTTAACCATTTTAAAAACATAACATGATAGATAAATCATTATTTTTATTTAATTTTTTCCAAAATTAGCTGCAAATTCACACCACTCACCACACCCCTAGACCGCATCACCAAAAGTATCATAGAATAAAAAAGAAAACATGTGTGAAGATCACACGCAGCAGAAATGAAACTTTATTTATTCTTTATTAATAAAAAAATATAATTAGTTCATTTTTACTATTCATTTATTGAGACCAAGATGAGAGGAGACAATGTATACTGTATTCTATGTCATTGTCTCGCAGGTTAAATCGTATAGATGTATATGTTTGTCTCTTTTTAGTGTCGCTGTTTCGTTTCATCGAGTTTCAAATCACAACCATTCTAAAGATGTTTTCACTTCAAAAATTAATCAGATTTGCATTTTTTACTTTCGAGTCTTTCATTTTTTTTATTTATAAGATAGCTATATTATTCTCACCTTCTTTCTTTTACAAGGTTGTTGCCGTTTTACTATTCCATAGATACCTCTATTGATGTGCCATTAGGGAAACAAAAAAACGTTGTCGATAAAATCATTTAGCCTTTGACTTAGTAAAATTATGGATTTTTATTAGTGCGGTTCGTAATACTTAATTATATATAAATGAAAGTTTATGGAAGCTTCATCTGACATCTTACAACAAAAACGTAGTCGAATAATGGGCCAACCTTTTTTTTACGTTTTATTTTTTTATCCTTGTATCATTACATACATCATCAGAATGAAAGATAAGAGTGACAAGTGCGAAGTTCTTCGCCGGCCCTGTGTCTATTATTATATTAAGGAGGAAAAAAATTGTCCTGTACTTATATGAATTAAAAAGCAAATTAACATTAATTTAAATTCATTATTTATAAATCATAAGAGTTATTACAATTTTCATTATTACGTTAATAGTAGATAAGTAGTTTCATAAGTAGGTAGATAGATAGGTAGTTGTACAAAACATAACCATTTCTTAGCAGTTGGGTAAAAAGGCGAACTTTTAATGCTAAGCATTCTTTAGCAATCAACCTTGAAGCATGCATAAAACTTTTCATAATAGATTGTCAGAGACACTTGACAGACTATTCTTCTGTATCTATTTCAGAATCATATTCTGATGATGACGACATGAAAGAGTCCCCCACATTGATTACAAAACTATATAGGATAAGTATACGTCACTAGACCATGTTTCTTTTACATATTTATAGACGTTTACAATTATTCTTTTTTCGGTTTCCGAAATATGTGACACTTTCCGCTTCTTTCGTGGTGACGCAAAATCTTTATAAGATTTTGATGTCGATGGACTCGATTACATACCGGTGATAATATACAAAACATCACAAAACAATAATAAATACTTTAATACAAAACATAACAATACAACAAACAAAACAAACTTAATAAAAGTGAAAACAACAACTATAACCGAGATGTTTAAATCTCAAACTATGACGAGTCCTGCTCCGCCCGCTCTAGCAAATATGCACCACTTGAGACCGCGAATCGTGTCGAAACAGGTTTGTTATCTCTGAATGACCGCTTCCTTCACACTACCTCGTACAGTGAGACACGCTTAGCGCATAACGATACGTAGTCGATAAAGAAATGTATGGAAGCAATTCCTGTCGTTTTGTTCCCATGCTAACATAATACTTTAGGTCAATGTACGTTTTTCCGCCTGCCGTAGAAACATACTATTGTATAGTTGTGGCACGAATGCGTCGGCTTGACTGGAGAAGAACCACGCTGTCACAGAATACCAGCGTAAAATAGTAGCTTAAGGCTGCTGTGTTTCGTATGGTAAGTGTAGAAAATCGAAGACTCCTTTTACTGAAAATGAGGCATTCCATCTTCGTCCTCACGAGTTAGAACGCATCTACATTTTGATTCGTATTTGAGGATAGATGTAGATCACAAAAACTAATTAAAATCCGGTGGGCTGTGTGCCCGTTTGTCACCCTTATCCTACAATATAAAAAAAGATTTCATAGTGACCTTTTCACGATATATACGTTTTTCCGCCTGCCCTAGAAATATACTATAGAGTACGTGAGGGTAATATGGTCATCCGCTTAATATGGTCACTTTCTTATAACTCAAAAACTACAGCCTAATTTGTATAGATGGCTTTGCGATATGAAAGCTCTTCATCAGTCATTCAAATAATAAAGGGTCAAAAGGTCGCCGCTTTATCGACGCTATTTTGACAGTTGATATTATAGTAAGTACGTGAGGGTAATATGGTCCCCTTATGCTTTATCGCCCTATAAAACCAAATTTAGGAGGAGAACAGAGACAAAAACACAAAGTCGTATACTTTAACTAATATATTAAGAAAAAAATAGCAAACAAACTTGGGAAATATTTAGGAACACTTCGGCAAAAATGTACTTAAAAAAAAACTACCTACACTACACAATACAAAAATCGACTAAAATATTTATAATAATATCAACTCTCAAAATAGCGTCGATAAAGGAGCGCCTTTTCGACTCTTTATTATTTTATAGACTGATAAAAAGCTCAACGGAGCATTCTATGCAAACGACGCTGTAGTTTTTGAGTTATAAGAAAGTGACCATATTAACCGGATGACCATATTACCCTCACGTACTATAGTTAGTGGAAACTGTCCATGCGGTCGGAGCTAAGTTCTGCAAGACCCGCCGCAGAAGAACACAAAAACTCTCCGATCACACTCTTAATCTCATGGCTGTTAGACGGGAGATGAAGCTACATTCTTCAACAGACTTGACAGCATACAGGCATCTGAACAGACGGATCTCCAAATGCATGCGGCGGGACTTACGCAACTTCAATACAGCTCGTATTGAAGAAGCGATCGAGCGGAACCAAGGCTCCAAAGTCTTTGCCAGAGATCTGTTTGCCAGAAAGAGCCACCTGTCAAAGCTGAAGACAGGATGTGGCAGCATCGTTTCCGGGACACCTGAGATTTTGAGTGAGATTGAGAGGTTCTATGGGCAGCTGTACACGTCATCGTTGGAGCCACACGCAAGTGTGAGTAACGATCCAAGAGCGAGTCTCATCCGACACTATTCCGAAGATATCCCGGACGTCAGTCTGAGCGAGATTAGAATGGCTCTCCAGCACCTTAAAAACGGTAAGGCCCCAGGCGAGGATGGAATTACAGCGGAGCTTCTGAAAGCGGGTGGAAGACCGGTACTTGAAGTCCTTCAGAAGCTCTTTAATTCCGTCCTCCATGGTGGCATTACACCGGAGGCGTGGAGCAGAAGTGCGGTGGTCTTGTTCTTCAAGAAAGGTGACAACGCTCTCTTGAAGAACTACAGACCGATTTCCCTTCTGAGCCGCGTCTACGTGCTGTTTTCGAGAGTCATTACGAATCGTCTCGCGCGCAGACTTGACGACTTCCAGCCTCCCGAACAAGCCGGTTTCCGAAAGGGCTTTAGCACCATAGACCACATACATACCCTTCGGCAAATTGTACAGAAGTCCGAAGAGTACAATTTGCCACTATGTCTGGCGTATGTGGACTATGAGAAAGCCTTTGATTCCGTCGAAATTTGGGCGGTGCTGCAGTCCCTTCAGCGGTGCCAAGTTGACTGTCGGTATATCGAAGTGTTGAAGTGCTTGTACAGTAGGGCTACGATGGCTATCCGAGTACAGAACCAAAGTACGAAACCTATCCAATTGCAGAGAGGTGTAAGACAGGGTGACGTCATATCCCCGAAACTCTTCACCGCTGCATTGGAAGACGTTTTCAAGCTCCTGGACTGGAAAGGATACGGTATCAACATCAATGGCGAGTACATCACTCACCTTCGATTTGCCGACGATATAGTCCTTATGGCAGAATCGCTGGAGGACCTAAGCACTATGCTCAATGACCTCGATAGTGTTTCCCAACGTATAGGTCTTAAAATGAACATGGACAAAACAAAGATCATGTTCAATGTCCATGTCACACCTATGCCGGTAGTTGTTGGGAGCACTAAGCTCGAAGTTGTTGACGAGTATGTTTACCTGGGACAAATAGTCCGACTAGGTAAGTCCAACTTCGACCGAGAGGTCAATCGACGGATTCAACTCGGCTGGGCAGCGTTCGGGAAGCTACGACACATCTTCTCGTCAGACATACCTCAAAACCTGAAAACGAAATTGTACAACCAGTGCGTGTTGCCAGTGATGACTTATGGAACTGAGACGTGGTCCTTCACTGCTGGCCGTATGAGGAAGCTCAAGGTCGCTCAGCGAGCTATGGAGAGGGCTATGCTCGGAGTTTCTCTGCGTGATAAACTTAGGAATGAGGATATCCGCAGTAGAACCAGAGTAACCGACATAGCCCAACGGATTAGTAAGCTGAAGTGGCAGTGGGCCGGCCATATAGCTCGAAGAACCGACAACCGATGGGGAAGAAAGGTTCTCGAGTGGCAGCCTCGTACCGGTAGGCGAAGTGTAGGGCGTCCCCCCACGAGATGGAGTGACGACCTGGTAAGACATGCAGGAAGTCGATGGATGCAGGTGGCTCAGGACCGTGCTTTGTGGCATTCTTTGGGGGAGGCCTATGTTCAGCAGTGGACTTGTGAAGGGCTGTAATGATGATGATGATGATGATGACTATAGTTAGTATTTTTTTAGTTGATTTTTCGAAGTGTTGCTAATTATTGCCAAGGCTTGTTTACATTGTGTATATTTGTCTCCGTCCTCCTCCTAGTTTTGGTTTTATAAGGCGGCAAAGCTTAAGGTGACCATATCACCCTCACGTACCTTACTAACATAGCTGCAGCATGACTCTATCACATACAAATCTACTTAAATTCAACTGGAATATTTCCACTAAATTATCCTCAGACTTATTATGGGTTTAAAAGGGAATAATAACTGTGTTTGTTTAATCAACACTGGGCTTACTTCACGGAACGTACACAGAGGGTACTGCTACGGTAGTACAATAACATTGGTCCGACCGCGGTCTGCCTTCTATTTTGTCGCTAGATCACAACTGCCAATACATCGATTACGAACGTATTATCCGTTTTCCTCTCTACTCCCTCAAGATATTATTGATCGTTCATTCATTAATTACGACCTATCAAAAGTCCACTGCTGAACGTAGAGGGAATAGTTACCTCTCTTAGCAAGTCGGTTGGCAACCGTTTTTTTTTTCGGAACGAAGTTCCTTATCGAACGTTACGAATTTGGCGTATGGGGGCTAGGCGAGAAAAGTGTAAGATTTTTCCGTCACAACCCCTTCTGACGTAGTATAAATGGCCTTGGCGGCTATAAAGAAGCGAGATGGAATAATATCCATCGCCCGCCCGTCACACGTCTTCTTATCTTGCCATGAAAAAAAAATTATTTTAAATGACGCTTCATTTTAATAGACGCTAGTAATTTATTTATTTGTATTTGTTATTCAATAATATAATATGTTTATCAATAATAATATATGTACTACGAAAGGAACATCGTTCCAACCGAGTGTTCCACGACACTAACGAATGTTTTTTTTTTGGGTTGTTATCAGCAAGATACTGTTGCCTATCTCCTGTTTTATTTCCCTCTGTCGTCTTTTGCGATACTCGTGGGCTGGTATGAGGTCTTATATTTAAAGCAAGAAAAAAAACTCATAGGGAAGTGATATGAAATTGGTGAAAGTCAACATTACACTCTTATGGGGAAACTTTGAAGATACATCACTGTTTTAGTTCCTAAAGTATCTTCCACCTATAACAACATACAGTCCACCGCTCCATCGCTTCTACAGACGGCGAGACCGGGACCACCACCAGAGGGACCCGCAATCTTAGTCGTCTAACCTTTATTCTTCAGAAAGGGCAACAGACGCTCTCTTGTGACACTCCTTCACGGGGATCACATCCACCTTGTTATTCCCGGACCTAACGTGGTGTGATTGGAGTTTCGGGATAGAACGTCTATGAAAGACTAATCCTGTCTATTGGACCCTTTCAGTTGGTAATAGTAATACCTAATATATATTATTTGATAGGAGGTAGTGGATTCTTTTACACTGCCACTACATGGCATTATCAAGATTCTGTCTTAACTTCATGATTTTGAAATATTTTCATCCAAGCAGAAACAATTTTGTTGAATATAGTCGATAGTTTTCTACTAAACAAGTGGTAAATCTATAAAAATGAAAATTCCTTGCCGCCTGTATGAAAAATCATCACGAGAACGGCTGGACTAATTTTGATGAACACACACACTCACAATTGGACCCAGTAAGAAGCGCTGTGGTCGAGATCTAGAAAACAGTCGTGCGAAGCCGGGCCGGATCGTTAGTATGCATATAAAATTGGGATTGCAAATGGGATTCAACTCGCTTATGTACATTGTGTCGATCAAGATTTCATACCTCCCTAATATTTAGTTTTTAAAGTTTGCGAAATAAATATTTCCAATGTAATATAATATTCATCACATGATTTAGAAAACAATTCACTTGATCCTTCGAATAATCATAAGTCTAATTTTATTTTCTTTATATTTTAAACATATAATAAAAATAAATAACTAAACAAAAACAAGTATATCGATGTCGATTGTTGCTAATATTGTGAACGAAATCACTAGGTATAGATTAAAGACGTCATGTCTTGTAAAATAATATCACATATAATACTACTAAAATAGGGATGTAATTTTTCTAGTAAATCAGAAGCTATGAGTGTATTTACTCTCATATTTGGCATAGTATAAAGAGATCAAAGATGACCACATGAAATTTCTATTTCCACGCATGAATTATACGAAACATCTTTCAATAGATTTGTCTCTTTTTGCCTTATTTGAACATTAAATCAGAAAAAGCAAGACAAATATATTGACTCAATTTATGTAGAATTGTAGGCTCTCTATATGCATACGTATGTATGTAATTACTCTAAGGATCATTAATTTGTCAGTCCGTTTACTATAAATTCGTTGCTTATGTATAGTTTTTGAAATTGAGTTTATTGTTCGCCCTTGCTTATTTATTTCCTTCCGAATATATATAAATAATTGCGAATAACATTCATTTAACGACCAATAGAAGCCATAACATTATTCTGCAATTATTACGCGTTGGGCTATCGTCCCTTGAGTTTAGTAGTAACCAAGGATACTACTCTCTAAGTAGTAAGGATCGATATTTTCAGGCCAGTCTACAGTATGAAAAATACATATATACGACAATTTCGTTATTGCGCTTTGTTGTTCGCCATATTCCTATCAACTTATTTATGTACGTTTGCCCACGATCTTTTTTTGGCTTTTCTCAGAAACACAGTCTTCCCGTCTCAACGGAGCGATGGCAAAAGATGCGTGAATCAAAATATATTTGAAGCGTCGCGTGACGTGAGACGGACGAGAATTTATTGCTCGGAATATTCTATATAAAAAAAAAACATAATATAGTAAGCGCCAAATGAATTATATTCAATAACTCTATGACCCGAACAAATCGGTTCACGATGAGAATAAGAGGCAAAAATTACAGACAGTTCCGTATTGGGGGAAAACGCTATGGCTACGCCCCTCCGTTCAATTGAAAAATTGAACGGAGGGGAGAGGGGAACTCCGTTCAATTAAAAGATTGGTATTAACAAAAATTTAATTTTTAATTGATACATAATGCTATTTAAAAAAATATATAACGTTATTATACATCGAGTCTTTGTGTAATCGTATTAATAAATAGTTTTGTCTATGTCCTCAACAAAATCAGAAAAGTGACAAACTTACAAACAGCTATTATTACATACCACGCGTATATAGCTTCCATTTTGCGCTAAGAGATAATAATGCGGGGAAATAGCATAAATGTACAAAAGGCGTATATAGCTCAAAAAAATGTATTCGGGCTATCTCTGGAACACCGCCTGTCATATCCTGTAGAACAGCTTTTGTAAATCTAAACATACTTCCGCTGCCGGCACTATACATAGGTATATTTTTGAAATAAGCTGCTTCGTCTAGGGAAATATTAATTTGTTTATGAAAGCGAGAGACATGAACACAAGATTGAGGCAAAATCCTAATAGACATGTGTTAGACGTTATCCCAGAGTCAGCTAAATACCGTAAAATTCTTAACAAAATTTTCCACAATAATCAATTTAAATAAAAATTATTTAAGTGGCTCATTGACAGAAAAATATATGACATTAAAGACTTTTTGACATATAAGATATTTAAAAATACATGTATGTCTTTGATTGACATCAAATCCCAATACTATTAAGTTTATATGACATATTTTAATTTATCTTTAATTCCATAGATTAATGATAAGTCATCGCGCGCTCTGACTAGATACCGCCGGCGATCATGTAAAATGCGCAACAAATACTACGCCGAAATCGGCGTACCCGAGCCAGTCGCGTTTTGCAGGCAACGTGTGAGGTGAACGTACCGAATGTTTTATTAAATTTTGATCATAATCCGGAGTAAAATGCCAGTTTACGTATTGAAACTGTGTAAAAATAATACTACAAGAAATACTCTGGAATCACATACTATCATTAAGTATCATGCAATTTCGAAATTTTATACGTTATGTCTGTGATTCTACTATTTTCTGATTGAAACAAACATAGCGTGATATAATTATACTCACGATGCACGCATAAGCTATTGGACTTATTTTTATGTATAGTATAAATGAGTTGGGATCCTGCCTTCTCGCCGAAAATTGTTTGGCCGATTATCACTTGCCAACCAACGGTTCGCCTATTTTTCACTTTGACAACTAACGATTGTCAAATTTTTGTATGAAAACGTTTCATTTGGTAGAATTATTGTTAAGCTGATTATTATAACGCCACAACACGTTTAGGGCACTTATCATTTGTCAAATCCTTCACTAGGCCAGACAACTTGTAGACGAATAACGTTTTGTCTGTGTAACAGTTCCCTTTTCCCTTTTTAGTTTTATATTAAGAGAAAAAATAAACTAATTTTTTATTTTCATATCTTTTGGCGAAACCCTGGTCTTGAACTTGCTTGAAATAAATAAAATTTCAAAGTGCGTAACGAAGTTTAGGTGAAATCGAATCGTACCGCGGCAGCGGCTGGTGAAGTGCCAGAACCAAATCGGTTTTGTTTCACTGCACAGGGCACTTGAATATGTGCTAAATTGGAAAAATAATTATGGAAAAAAAAAATTCAATAATAATAAATAAATAACAACCTGTATATAATTTGTCCCAAATGAAAACAACATTCGCTACTTGAATGTTGGCCTTTTGAAAAGTGTCATTATAAAATGCAGACCAAACGTACAGTTGGCAACTGTTAAGTAGGGAAATAAAACAAAATTATGTGATAAGTTGGCAAATTATTATTCGGCGAAATAAAATTCTGCGAAACGTTAGTTGGCAAGTGATAATCTGCCAAACGATTTTCGGCGAAAAGGCAGGGATCTGAATGAGTTATTAGCCATGGGTAATAAACTACAGGCTGCTTTTCATCCGACTATGGAAATGTTTTTACTTTCTTTAGATCTTTAATCTCAAAGTGGCTGATGAATAAACCAGCAGTCCATAATTTATAAGCTAGATAAAGCATAACTCTTAAAATGTATTATATTATAAATACATTTTCAAAATATTTTAACCGTTGACTTGTGTGTTCGTCATGTTTTTACATAGGTTGGGTGTTGCGTCTACATTCTACGTTTAGAGTCAGAATAAGAATCAGAATTTTTATTTGCGTAAGAACATGGTATATAACATAGAAGTATTAGGCTATAAAGGTTGTACATGCTAAAAAGATGCACATGTCTCGCTATTACAAATAGCATGCAAAATTTATATTATTATCTTCCAATTACAAACATAAAAATAATATCGCAAAGTTTACTCGTAAGTCTCATTACAGTAAATTACATTGAATTAAACATAGATTAATGATAAGTCATCGCGCGCTCTGACTGGATACCGCGCTCCCTGCAAGTAACAGCTCCGTGAGTGCGCCATCTTAGTATTGTAGTGTGTATAAGACAATTTGCATGATACTAGTATGCGTGGAAAATTGTATATGCCAGCAGCTTAACTATTACCCGATTAATGGGAAAATTTATTTTATGCTATGGCTTAGTAGTTAAGTTCATAGTTATGAATGTATTCCAGAAATACTTAAAAATGAATAGTTTATTAATAACGAATGTATCAATATAATTGTGTATATTATGTATAGGTTTTTCTTCTGAATAAATGACATATAAATGATAAGGCCTCCTTTTTATTAGTTTAATTTTTTTATTTACATGTCTAACTAATATTCACAAATTATTTAAAGAAATAGTTATATATATGGTGTAATCAAAATAGGGCTTTCTATTCTACGCGTCAATATGAACAACTTTTACTATAGATCTATCTTCCTAATCGCAAGAAAAATCAGGTATTCCATACATTTTGAGCAAGTTTGTATGAAATTTTGTATGGAATAACTGATTTTGCGATATTTTTTATAGGATCAGGGTGACAAACGAGCACTCAGTCCACCTGATTGTAAGTGGTTGCTGTGGCCCATAGACATATACATCTATCCTCGGTTAAGAATAATCAATACGTTGCAACCCCTGAGGACTAAGATGGAATGCCTCGTTTCCAATAAAAAGGGTCTCCGGTTCTCTACACTCACCATAGGAAACACAGCAGCGTTAAGCTCCTATTTTACACTGGTATTCTGTGAGAGCGTGGTCCGTCCCCGGTCGAGCTGACCCATTCGTGCTACAACTATACCAGTAATATAGCTGCAGTATGGGTCTATCACGTATAAATTGAAAATTTCGAAGATGATCCCATAATAAAAAATATTCACGTTGACGGGCAGAATCATTCCCTAAGTTATTAAGTACTATTTTTTTTACACCTTTAGTTAGTATATAAGACGGGAAAAAGTTTCTTCGTATATTGTATACAAATTCAAGACGTTTTTGTTTTAAAGTTTTATTACATTTAATTATAATATATAAGTATGGGTCCATTCTGTTCGATAATTTGTTACCATCTTGTAGGTAGTGAAATAATAAAAAATAAACGTTGCTGTAGAAATCTTGGGATTTTGATTTAAAAAATGCGACAAGTAGTTTTGTTTGATATATTCAATACCAGAGATTTGAAGGAACATGGATTTAGTCATCCCATTTATAATGAAAAAAAAATATTATAAACTTAAATATTTAAACTTCCAGAAAGCTTTCTTTTAAAGAACACAAGCAACAAAAGAAAATAATGACTAAAACTTTTAAACCAGTTTTAAGTTACCCAACTTATCACATAATTTTGTTTTATTTCCCTACTTAACAGTTGCCAACTGTACGTTTGGTCTGCATTTTATAATGACACTTTTCAAAAGGCCAACATTCAATTAGCGAATGTTGTTTTCATTTGGGACAAATTATATACAGGTTGTTATTTATTTATTATTATTGAAATATTTTTTTCCATAATTATTTTTCCAATTTAGCATATATTCAAGTGCCCTGTGCAGTGAAACAAAAGCGATTTGGTTCTGGCACTTCACCGGCCGCTGCCACGGTACGATTCGATTTCACCTAAACTTCGTTACGCACTTTGAAATTTTATTTATTTCAGGCAAGTTCAATACCAGGGTTTCGCCAAAAGATATGAAAATAAAAAATTAGTTTATTTTTTCTCTTAATATAAAACTAAAAAGGGAAAAGGGAACTGTTACACAGACAAAACGTTATTCGTCTACAAGTTGTCTGGCCTAGTGAAGGATTTGACAAATGATAAGTGCCCTAAACGTGTTGTGGCGTTATAATAATCAGCTTAACAATAATTCTACCAAATGAAACGTTTTCATACAAAAATTTGACAATCGTTAGTTGTCAAAGTGAAAAATAGGCGAACCGTTGGTTGGCAAGTGATAATCGGCCAAACAATTTTCGGCGAGAAGGCAGGATCCCAACTCATTTATACTATACATAAAAATAAGTCCAATAGTTTATGCGTGCATCGTGAGTATAATTATATCAGCCTATATTTGTTTCAATCAGAAAATAGTAGAATCACAGTAACTTTTCTACAGATAGGTATAGACAGTAGTAGATAATATACTTAGCTTTTACCCGCGGATTAGTTCGCGTGAGGGTCGGAAAATTATATAATTTTGAAAAGTATCTATATTACGTGTTATGTAATACTCATTACGCTGAACGCAGTGTGAAAGTACTCGCTGACTATCATCACTAATGTTTTTGTTACAAGTCTTATTCATAAATTCATTTTTTTTGAAGAAAGTATTGCCCTTTTAAATAACCAATCTCATAAGGGTTATTATTACTTAAATTTGGGTAAACGTGTGCAATAAGTTCGACTTCTGGCGCTGCAGATGACAGTATTCTAAATGCACGCCCGCACGCGCGCATGTAAAGGGAATTTAAATTTAATTAAGCTTATTTCCGGCTTGAAAAGTAAAAGTATTCTTTGTGCTATTCTACAACCAAAGTCACATTTCATACTAAATTTCTTCAAAATCCATTCAGCCCTTTTTTATATGAAGAGGTATTACAGGGTTACACTCCAAATCTGTGCCAACGACGGTACCGTACAGTTTTTCTATACCTATCTTTATCGTACCTTATTCCTTTCTCAGACTCACAAACTGTCAGTTTCCATTAAATCAGCTTTGTAATATCTTAGATAAGCCTGAGGCTAATGTTGATTGCAAGTAGCACATAGTTAATTAGAGGTATTGGACAGGTTAGACGTGAGCATGTTACAAAGGCAGTGATTTCCAGTGCACTGTTGCATATATCTTATACGTAACATCAGAACTTCATCTCAAATAGTACTTAATAAGTATAATATACACTTATTATCATATCATCGCTAGCAGCTAATAAATAGTTAATTCTTTGTCTGTTGTATGAGGGGTAGGATCTGAATGCATCACTTAGTAGGCACATATTTATTTATTCATTTATTTAAACTTGGCAAGAATACCGCATGCATACTCGCATTTAAGGCATTCTCTACCAGTGAAGCTACAAGTCATTAGGGAACACTACTTTGGAGCTGCAATATAATTTATGAGAGAATGAATTAAGAAAGAACACAATAAATGACCGATGTAAAGGAACTTGTAGAGAAAGATTATAGTCAGAACGAAGATGTAAATCTTGACCATCGCGAGAAAAAGGAAATTTAGTTCTATTCCCGAGAAATAAATTCATCTTATTTTTTTTCTTCAGATAATATTAAAGTGTTATTACATCAGAAAAAAATGTGTGGATGAATCCAAGACCGGGAATTTCATCAAAACTAATTACTACGTTTAAAAAATTATTATCGTAGAATATGCACTACAAAATACAAAAAAAAGGAAAACTTTAATGATAATGTAGGAACGATGTTACTGTTGAGATTATTAGATCACAAACTGATTAGGCTAAAAAAATTATAGATAATACTAAAGATAGGGTAAGATATTTTGCTTCACGGCTGTAATCCTTGTGCCTGCCCCGCCTGGGCTCAAGCAGCCACGAGATACTCGAACGTATAGCTTTTTTTTATATAGGAGATGAGGCAAACGTGCATGCAGCTCACCTGATGGTAAATTACTTGGCTACTTGTACTAATATCCATTCTGTGGTACAGCCCAAAAATATGGGTTTAGATAGAAAATTGTGAAACGAGTAATAGAATACCAGAAACAGAAACAGAAACTTTTTAATTTAATATAGATTATAAATAATACTTATTGAAAGTTACTCTTTTGTATAATTACCAGTGGTTTGAAAAAAAAACCTCTGTCCTGGGAAGAACCAGCAAGAAACCCAGCGGGACTTTTAAAATAACAGCTTACAATCATGTATACACAAATTAACAACACAACAAGTTAGAAATAGCCTGGTAGCGATCACCTCATTTCCAGGGTTTATTATCATCTATAAATTCTTTAATATTATAATAACCATTTTTATACAAACTTAATTTAATAAAGTTTTTGAACTTTGAGCAGGTCAAATTTTGTATATTTTTTTGGAATTTTGTCGTAAAAGCATATACATCGCCCCAAGAATGAATTACTGACTCGATGGAGTTAAGTAACTAGTACTACTAGCTTGTGTCTGTTTCAACTAACCTTGGCAATCGCGTTTACAATCTAAAACCGATAACTAACGAACTAAGAGAAATAACTAAGATAACCGATAGTTGCAAATTACGACATGCTTGACAAGTTGTTACTTGTCTGTTGGCACATTTTTTTAATACTTTTTACATAAACATGGGACTTATAAGTCCCAGATAATATGGGAATTTCATTATCAAATTGGACGTGCCATTAGTTTGAAGTGTTTTACATTAATGAATGAATGCAAAGGAAATCTTATTTACAAACTGTAATTACATCACGCTTGAAACGCTGTACCGAACATCCTGTTTGTTCCCTACCTTGATGCACGGATGCAATAGTTGTGAGGGTACTAACTAATTAATTACAAAGGGCACTTTGTAGTGTTGTCAGTGTAGGATAGATAGATGCGTGTGCCGAGTCATGGAGGCGGGAGGCAGGGGGCGCCTCCTCCCAGTATTTTATTGATTTACCAGTAAATTAAATTTGACCTTTGCAGAAACTAGTTTTGCATTGCACTTTAGTCATTTTAATATAGTCGAAAATTAAAAATTATATCGATATGAATGCAAAAAAAATATTAATTTGTGACCTTATACAATCTCGCGTAGTACTAGGCAGCGTTGTGGTGGTGTAAGAATATCCACTGCCCATATCGTCCCATGGGTGTCGAAAAAGGCGACAGAGGGAAAGTAAAACAGAACATGGGCAGCATCTTCCTGATAACAACTCAAAATAATAAAAAACTGCGGTTGTCTACTCGGTTGCAAAGCGGGGCAACTATGGCAAAATTCTCCCTATGAGGCAATTTATGGGAGTTCATTACTTCCAATACGAACCGCAATCAGTGAAGTTATTATCGTTCAAAACCATTAAGTCTTAATAATCACCCGTTTAGATTTAAGATGTCGAAAATAAGGTGTGTTGCTTCAAAATTCTCAGGCGATACTCAAAGCGTGGACCCTAAGAGCTACTGCTTTTTACTTGGTCAAATATTATGGCACTGTCATGTGCTAGTGATACCGCCGATTTTTAAGCACTAAGCAAATTGTTAATGAACAAGCTTTTGATGTTGTAAAATCAAATGGCTTTATATTTTTATGGATGTAATTATTTTTCTATATAAATAGTCCGAACGGAGCTTTTGACGATTTTTCAGAAGATTATTTAAACATTTTTTTCAACTACCGATCCGAACGGGTGTTCTTCAGACCGGAGAAAAAACTTCAAAAGAAATTACCCTTTTTTGTTATATTTTAACAGATAACATTACATAGCATAGTATGTACAGAAAATAAAACGATAACAGACCTATCAATAACTGAAGTACGTTCAATTATGTACTTCAAAATGGACGAGTAAAACATTTGGAGCATATCAGTGCATGTCGGACCCGAGTTTGTATATGTAGGTGAAATTGTATATTTCCCGTCGGCCGCATGCCTCAGTGAGTTAAATTGTAATCCCAGACAAAGCCATTAGAGTAACAACTGTTGATTTTGATGTATGTTTGTGTTGTGATTGTGCCTCTGTTTCTGTCAATGCATCCTACCCTACCTAATATTATTATCCGTGCGCCATAAGAGTCTATTACTATAAGATACATATTAAATATACATACATATATCATTTAATATGTATACAGATACATATTAAATGTTTGAGCAGTGTGTCTTTTTTTAGGAAATGTTAGGTTTATGTAATTTTTTGGTAATGGTAGTTTGTGACAAAATAAAGAGAAAAAATAAATTTCACCGAGTTATTGACTCGAGTGCGGTAACGTTACAAGCGTGTCGTGAAAAAAATTGCGTTGCTGTCTGTATAATGTACACGATGATAATACTCCTTTCTGTCCGAGGGTCCACGTTGATACCAAACTCGTACCTATTTCTGTCGCCAAGTTGCGTATGTACTCTGCTCCATGATGTTCTGAAGAATCAGGTGCAGCATCAGACGTATCGCACTTTATACGCTGCTACCTTTTCCCGATCTGAGCATTCCACGACTGGCGTAAACTACTTTTCTGGTGTCACCCATAGTCGCCTCTTACGATACCCACTGGACGAAATGAAGAGGTAGATTCTCCGCTACTGTCACCACAACGTGCTCAATCCGATTTAAATCCGCGTTATTTAGTAGATACTTGTTATATATATAACAAGTATCTACTAAATTTATATATATATATATATATATATATATATATATATATATATATATATATATATATATATATATATATATATAAATTTTATTGTCATTAAATGACAAAGAAATTTAACAGAGATTAATTTGTTTCGCCGCTGTTGGTCTGAATTTCTGTTGTTCTAGTACTTTGTCGGAGGTAACAAATATGCCGCTTAAACAAACGTACTCCGCCTTACTTATCTTCGTCCAGCGAAAAGTCAGAAAAACTGCGAATAAGACTAGATACAGAATGATCTCTATTTCATAGTAGCTCGCTTCCGAGCACCATACACTACGATTTCGAGCTTGACCTGCGCCTTCCACAGAATGCTGCAGAGAGAAAGAAAAGAAAGCGTGATGAAGATGATAACACTTTTATGTCTACGTTAAAGCAAATGTTTGTCTCGCTTTTAAAAGAACAAAATAAGCGTTTCCAAGATCTTCATATATCTGTGAATTGCATAAGAGATCAAAATCAAAATCATTTGAAGTGATATTGAGAAAACATGACGAGTTTTTAACTAGAATTCAAAACCTAGAGGCCAAAAGAAAGAAAGATAAGAAGTACGAGTATATTAACCTATTGGAGGAAAAAAAATTTTTTTTTGTTTTAGCTGTGTGTTATACACTGTTAAAACAACAAAAAATCTTTATTGAATTTGTTGAAAGTTAAGTCTGGTCCGTATAAGTCCGTCAATAGAATAAATGAGTATTTTGTTAATTTTGGTGTAACTTTAGCAGAAAAATAATGAAAAATCCGAACCATGATTCGTCTAGCGCTTCTGAGGCTACCGACTCTATTATTAATTCTTTTGTTTTATTAGAGACTGACTTTGGTGAAGAAAGTAGTTTAATTCTGAAACTTGAAGGTTTTTGTGCCATTGTGCAATTGTGCCATTCCTAAAAAAATTAGAAATTACTTAGTCTTGCCTCTTACATTTATTTCTAATCTTTGCTTACACGTTGTGGTATTTCCTAATGATTTAAAAAAATCTATAGCTATTCCGATTCATAAAGGTGGTGATGAAGATTGTCTATAATCATATCGTCCCTACCTACGAGACCCTAGTCTCGTAAAAGGTGATACAGGGAAACAAATCAGGAGATAGCATCTTTATAATAATATCTATACAAAAATACTGCGATTGCCAAACCATGATTCTATCCGTGGTAAGACCTATATTTGGAGGTAGATTTTGATGATCTGTATTGTATGAATGAATTAATGATCTCTATATATACAAGCTGATGAATGAATTTAAAATTGCACGGGGCAAACAGAGTGATAAAATCATGGCGACCCCTGCCACGTTATCCGTGGCCTTCTGCAACATCAGGGGACTTCACTCGAAACTTAACACCGTCCACTACCATCTAGAAACGGCGAAGCCGGCCTTGCTCTTTTTGACCGAGACGCAGGTGTTCTCTCCGGCTGATACTTCGTACTTATCCTACCCGGGGTACAAATTAGAACACTCCTTTGTGCCCCGCGTAGGAGTTTGCATATACGTCAGAGAGGATATCTGTTCTCGACGCCTCGGCAGTCTTGAAGGTACGGACCTGTAAATCCTATGGATGCGCGTAGACAGCGACGACCATCCTCGCGT
This sequence comes from Parnassius mnemosyne, assembly GCA_963668995.1. NCBI lineage: Eukaryota > Metazoa > Arthropoda > Insecta > Lepidoptera > Papilionidae > Parnassius > Parnassius mnemosyne. The sequence continues at coordinate 23,238,692 of CAVLGL010000082.1, read as the reverse complement.
CTACGGGTGCCTGTATAGGTCCCAAAGCGGTAATGCCGACACAGACCGACTCATCGACAATGTCCATATGGATAAAGATTTCTTGCTTTAACAGATCCCATCCGTAGAGATCGTGATACTTGGTGATTTTAACCTTCACCACGCTGAATGGCTTGGTTTACGTTTAACAGACCATGCGGGGAGATCTGTTTATGACTTTGCCTTGGCATATGGTCTGACAACTGGTTACATCGCCTACGCGGATTCCAGATGTGGAGGATCATACACCTTCCCTGTTGGACCTTCTGCTAACCTCTCATCCGGTACGGATATCAGGTGTCTCGGCTCTTCGGACCATTGTCTGATCCGGAGTGTGGTGCCTCTCACGCTCCCATCGCGATTACGTTCTGCAGGTTGCCACCGTGATTGGCATTACAGGTCAGCGGATTGTTTTCTGGTCTCTCGCCAAGGCTGTCCAAGGAAATTTCTGTAAGCCATCACTACCATCTCTGCACTGGGAGGATGACTCACTGGCCCACGCCGCAAAAGAGAAAGCCGACCTTTTAGGCTCTCTTTTTGCGTCCAACTTGACTCTTGATGACAGAAGGAACACACCGTCGACCATCCCGCAGTGTGAGTGCTCTATGTGCGATTAACACAGTGCTCAGTACGCAAAGCACTCCTCTCCCTGGACATCCACAAGTCGCGTGGGCCTGACGGAATCCTGCTAATTGTGCTGAGGAGGTGCGCTCCAGAGTTGGCACCGGTTCTATCGCATCTGTTTCGGTACTCCTACTCCCTAGGCGTTGTCCCAAATTCATGGAAGACAGCTTTCTTGCACCCGATCCCTAAAAAAGGTAACCGCTCTGATCCGTCCAATTACAGGCCTATCGCCATCACCTTCTTTGTTCTCGACATTAATGGAGTCCATTATTATCTGCCAGATCATGCGGTACCTTAAGGAGCACCAGCTGATTACCATATGATTAAACTAGTTTCTCGCCATATCTCGCCTATGTGCCCTGACTTTGCCTTGGCAATAAATTTTTTGACGGACCTGGAGGCGAAGATATACTTCTTTTTAAGCACGTAGGTGTTTACATCCCTAGCCGCCGAAGCCCCAGCCCAGGCATGATAACACTCCTGCTTACTGCGTAATGCAGTCTTATAGAAGCGACCAAACCAAGGCTGAGATCTGCCTCCGATGGGTAACACAGATGATGGAATAAATAGTTCCATTCCCTGTAGCACCACATCAGTGACAGAGTCAGCAACAGCTCTGGGATCACTCGGCGAAAAGGAAACCCGCCACCATGGGTAGGATGCAAAGAAAAACCGCATTCCGTCCCAATCCACCGACCTATAATTCCAAACACGGCGGCAACCTGCAGAACGCAACCGCGAGGGGAAACCGCGAAGAAAAGAAAACTGGTTACAGCATTGAAATATCTCGAGAGTACATACTATGATATATTTGGCAAAAAAAGGGCTTTAAATGCGGTAGGACTCCTGGTAAAGAAGAAACAATAAACACATGATATATAATTTCACAGGGATCTCCTAAAGGGTTGCTCTACTGCAACTAGAAACCGAGGAATTTAGTATCTCTATAATCCACCATTCGTGCATATGCACTAACAGAGGCATCGCAAGAAGAGGATATAGCGACTTTTTACAGCGATACGGTAAAAGCACACTCTTTAGCAGATAATGTAATAATAGTTATGGGTGACCTTAACGCTAAAATAGCGTGGCCTAAGAAAGAAGAATGCTCGTGTATGGAGACCTACGGTTACGGAGAACGCAAAGAAAGGGACAAAAGACAAATATATTATGCTCGCGAACACAAGTTATCAATCAAGAACACACTCTTCAAGAAAAAAGCCAAAAGAAGATGGAACTGGATGCCACATAATCGGAAGTTCAAAAATAGAATCGATTTTATTGCTTCGGACAACAGATTACTACGAGCAACATTTCATTTATATCAATAAAAAAAATAGCAAAAAGGGAATGAAATTAAAAAATACACTGAAAACCTGAAATCTAATCTTGAAGGAAATATAACTACCACACCTGAGAATGTTTAAACCTTCTATGACTTACTTGAAGAAAACATATTATCCAGCTTAAAAATAATAAAGACATTCAAAACAAACGACATACAATACTTAGCGAACATACAAAGCAACTAATTAAGGAACGCACGGAATTAATAAACACAAAGAATAAAAACAAAGAAAATATGAATGACCTTACCAAACTCTTTAAAATCACCAATACATCAATAAGCTTGAGGCTATTTTAATACTTTAGAAGTCATGCTTTAGAAGCATTATGAGAGCCTTCAAGGAACTAACTCTTCAAAAAAATGGATACATAAACTGGAGAACAACTCAAGAGACTAAAACAAGAAAAGTTATGATGATAGGTCATGCTACCAAATTTTATAAACAATTTTACAAAAAGAAGGAAGACGAAAATGCGTTGGAGGAAGAAATTGAAAATAAATCTAGAGTAAATACAGTTAAACTAATAGAAGAAGTAGAAGAAATACTCTCGCATATTAAAACTAAAAAATAAAAAAAAGTACGTCGGCTTTATCGACTACAGAAAAGCTTTAGACAGTATCAACTGTGGTTGGTATAGGCATCTGGAATGCATTGAAAACATCAAATGTAAACGATAAATACATAAACATCATAAAATATACGTAAATACTTAAATAGTACAAGTAGAGTTAAACTTAAAAGAAAAGGTGACCAAGTCAAAATAGAAACAGGAGGATATTATTTTGTATATGTAGCGTAAATGTAATAAAAAAAGTATTTTACGAAACATGATGTCTATTTTTCTTTTTGATGACTAGCAACATTTTATCGTTGTATTAGAATTTTTGTTTGATGATCTAAGAGGTAATCAGAAGAAGGATATGATCTTCCAGTATTACGATTGTGCGGTAGGTTATATCACTCTTGGGAGTGTAAAGCAAAAGTTTAAGCACAATGATAAAAAAGAAAATGATCTGTAATAATATAATATAGTGTTATTAATGAATAATTTTATGTAAATATTAAATTAATCAAAAATTTACAAAATTAATAAATATTGTAGGCAAGTATGGACTAACAACTATTTTTTAAATTGCCTCCAACGCATCTGAAACTCTCCTGGCGTTGCATTTGATCATGGGTGGCGTTAGCGGCTTTAAATAAGAAAATAAATATAACTTTACTCGTATTGTACACATTTTAATGGTACAAAATGCAGACGTAAAAAATTTAAGAATATTATGTTATACACAATTATTCGATCGAATGCAATAAGGACATCGTGTAATGTTTAATTTCAACCGACTCCAAAAAAAGAGGAGGTTCTCAGTTCAGTGTATTTTTTATGTTTGTTACCTCAGAAACCCACTTATAAACTGATTTGGATTTTTTCATATTTGAAATAAAATATACGCGTTAAAATTTTAATGGTTGTTTTTAAAGTTACTCGCTTTTAATTAATAGTAAATAAAAAGTCTTTATTCTAAACCTTTTACTTGGTCAATGAACAACGCAATAAAATAAAATAGCGTTAAAATGGCGTCAATAGATCGTTTAAAACAGGCACCCAAGAGTATAATCTAGGCAGGTTATGGTGATACTTAGCTACTAGTATAAATACTAGGAACTAAGTATCACCATTACCTGACTTATTATTTACTTATTCTATTCTATTCTATTCCAGTAAGAGTACTGTCTATTACCGGGTTTACTATCTATCACCTTTTATGCCCAGCATGTGTACTCGTGTGTTAAAACGGGGTTCACACAAGTTTACAAGTCACGCAACTGACTGCACCGCTGTATCTCGCATCATCGCCTCGCGCCGTTGTGTAATTTAGGTATAGTACTATACAAGAGAACAGCAAGTGTATGGAAATATGCAATAACGCTGTATTTTACGAGTAATTCCTGTATTTGAATATTTACATACGCAACCGTCATCTGGTTGGATGACGGCTGTGTATGTAAGTATTCAAATCTAAAGCGTTTCTAAAAGGACTGAATCAAAGAATCTATTAAAGAGAAGCGTGATAACAAATTAATACGTTCCTTAGTTAAATCAGCGGCTGGTAAGCATTCAAGAGGTTTTAAATTTACTAAATGTGCGGGCGTGAGTGCTGTAGGTTCCGAAGGGTCACTGCTTAACGCGTAAAGCGGACGAGAATTTAAGATACACTCGATTTGATAGAGTGTTGTAGGCATTTTCTCATATTTGAGGATTTGCTTGCCTTTTACGCGAAACAAATAGTTTTTACAACCTTAATATTGGACTGTAATTTAGATAAATGTAACAATTTAAGTTTTTTCAATGCATTGATAGTCGTGCCGTCGTGTAGTCCCAGGACTGGTGACTCATTAGGCAAGGTACTCTATATGTATCAGGACTGCCTTTTACTATCGTATCGCAAATAATAATAGGTCAATATTGGCACTATGCTGGGAATTAGTTAGTCCGAGCGACTACCCTTTTTCGAATCACTCACTTGCAACTACCAATTAACGCTTGTGAGATTCGTTAATTTTTCTTTTGTTAAAACGGGGCTTACACAAGTTCTCAACCTCGTGCAATGTAGCCCCTGGAGACACGAGGCAGTACAGCGAAAGTTCCTGTAGCCCGAATTTTAGGAACATTTGCAGTATCGAAAATAGTATATTATCACCGCCATAATCTATGTAAAATCATCCTTTTAATAACTCTTAAACAGCGATTGGTCATTTAAACCAACAAACCATATTTACCGCGAAATAATTAATTCCGCTCCGCCTCCTACTGGTCGGGACAGTTAACTTTAGCCACCAAACATTTTAGTAATAATGAAGTTATGAAAGTTATCACTGCATCAAGAATTTTAAACAACATGTAGGGAGATTCAATTCTATGAAAGATTATGTGAATTTGTTTGAAGAGCTCAAAAACCTAACCTGTATTTATTCTTGTTCTCTCTTCCTAATTTGAAAAGGTGCACTATCTAGCGATATTAAGAAAAATCTAAAATTAAAATTAATAATGAGTGTTTACGTATAAGGTCTTAAAATCTGTGACGTGCAAGGTATGTTTGTAGCCCTCTACTGCCCAGAGGGTATCGCTTCCTAATAAAAAAATCTAATACCACGTTATGTAGACGTTGAATTCTTGAAATTATAAACGTACACGTTAATAATTATTACTTGTTTAAAGTAAAGATTGACTTTAAACAAGTTTAAAAGTTTTTAGATTAAATTACTTCAACGGATTTTATAGTGTGTTGTTTTTACTTTTTAATTCCCGACGTTTCAGGTGCACAGCACCCATCGTCACACAAACGTTGAGAATTAAAAAGTTAAAATTAAACGCGACATAATCCGTAAAATTTGTTTCATATAACGTGTAGTATTCGCGTAAATATTTGAAATCATTATTGGAAAGTTTTTCTTTATTGTAGCTGATATAAAACGAAGAAAAGCTGTAATAGCTGGCTTACTTTCATAAACAATGAGCGAACGGAAGACTGTTTTGACATTTGCAAGACGGTTATTGTCTGTTGTTCACAAACTGATACTTTGATATTCAATAACTATCGGTCAAGAAAATAAGTAAGGGGAAATCGCAACCGCTGCCTGTGTTCGTTCAAAGTAATTTATACAGTTATTTAGTTTACTATAACATTACCGTGTCTTGTAATAACAGATGCTAGAGTTTGCGATTACTTGCAAAAATAACTTCAATTGTTTCTTACACCATATTTTCCCTTCAATATCTATCCAAGTTTTGTATGATTAAATTGTGTGTATATGATATAAATAAATTAGTGCATCTGTACATTGGTTTTTTATTTTAAATGCGTTGTTCTTCTTTATCGGTACAGAGGCCAGACATTTTTGTATGTCTGTTGGTGTCTTTGTACACAGTTTCTGAATATATATATATATATATATATATATATATATATATATATATATATATATATATACATAGCTTAGACCCATATTTAGGGGCTTTATTCAATAATTGTAAAGTTTTACCTTGCAATAAAGAAATGTTTTATTTATATATATATATAAGAAACAAGAATGTACTATATTCTACGCGTAGGTTATTTTTTTTGTGTGTTCGTTTTAATTTTTTTGTCTGGTCATCGATTTCTAGGCAACTGCCAAACCGGTTTAAATGATTCTTCTTTTAATAACGGGTACACTTCATGGGCTAAATATAAATTTTATGAAAAATTTTGTTCTTTGAGGATGGAAAAACAGGTTATGATGTTAATTGCCTTAAAGTTGTGATATTCCTTAGTCCTAAACTTTTAAAAAAGGAAGACCGAATATAAAAATAATAAAAATTGTGCGTGTATTTGTGTACACACGCAAACGAAGTGAAACTTCTTAACGACATCACATTCTTCTTTTATATTATATTATACATAAGTAGGTAAAATTATAGTATAGCACTCATGAAGCCCCGGCGGTGAAACGTTACAAGATAACGAACGGAAACGTTAGGAGTTTCACTTCAAAAAAAAATCCATAAAGTAGTTTCAGAAAAGCGTGTTTTTTGTTTTTCGATACACTATGTCTTATCACATTGTGGCATTCCTTGGGGGAGGTCTATGTTCAGCAGTGGACTTGTGAATGGCTGTAACGATGATGACGATGATGAAGGCCGGTAATCTACGCAGCACATTACTCTGTTAGTTCGTTGACACTATGTCGCACACTCACCGTTCATTCAAAATATTTTCGATCGTTATTGATTAAGGCGCAGCTTGAGCAAAATGTCGCGCTAATCGTTATTTGTGCGGTTTTTAGGAGCTATCTACTTTTTATTTAAAAGATATATCAACAAATAAAAAACACATTATATTTCTACATAATCTTGATTCCATAAAAGCTATATCTAATTTTTTTAAAGGAATAAATATTAATATAATCTCCTTACAACGAAACCACATAAATGTGAAATTATTATTGATAACATGCATCTCCTCGTAAAGTAAGTATTATTTTATTTTGCGATTTACACCAATGGATAGGCAATTTATTAATGAACATTTCTATAGTACATCTTTTTTCAAAAGACCAAGATTTGATTTTATTAAGAAATTATTTTAAAATCTGGGCATATTCACTGCTCACGGGCTTGCTGAAGTCAGTGCTCTGCCCTGAGCTCTTCGACGTGAAGCCCGTGTTGTTAGAGCGTCGACGTCGAGAGGTCGATAATATTATTACTTATTAGGTTATTTATAGGTAGTATTATTTGTTTGTTTTGGGTATAATTTTTCGTATTAGTTATACATATATTTGTTTTGTTTTTTACTGCGCGATGAAGCTTTTTGTGTGTATTTTCTTTGAAGTAAATGCAAATAAAAAAATGAAGCACCATTAGCATGTAAGGTTCGAATCCATAATTAAAATTTCGACAAGTATTATAATTTACACTATAAAAGGCTAATTCAATATTATCACCCAACCACAATACCTTATTAAGTATAGTACTGCCTCGTTGGTCTAGTGGTTGTAGTAGTGCGACTGCTGATCATGAGGTCCCGGGTTCGAATCCTGGGTCGGGCCAAAAAGTCAGTTATGAGTTTTTCATTTATGTTCTAAGTTATAATTAGTATTACTAAGTTATAGTTTTTTGCTAAAATGTAGTATATTATTTATTGCTTGTTTTTCCTTCTTTTTTAAAAAATAATTGAGTACATAAGGTGTTCTATAAAAAAGTATCTAAGTAGGTACTAATATACCTACTTTTTACTATTAACTAAAAATTTTTAAAACTAAATTTAACTAAAAAGACTAAACTGACCATTTATTTTTTTAACTCAAAACAGGACATGGGTTTATTTATACTCTAAAAACTATAACTTTATACAATTAGTGTTCACTGTAAAATTATATTCGGTATAGACGGTAATTATTAAATGCAACATATTTTTTTTAATTATTAATTACATTTGTCAGTGGATTAAATTTACTTTAATAAAGTTGGTGATGATTTTAAATAATGACCCGGATGTCCTAGAGCTTTGTTTGGGGACAATGGGACAGGTGACCGAGAAAAGGGACAGCCCCGTTCAAAACGGGACGTATGGTCACTTTAGCTATAACCCGGCGACGGCTCCGTGGCGCAGTGGCTTAGCAATCAGTTGTTGCGCTGGGGGCCGCGGGTTCGAATCTCGCACGGAACAAGTATTTGTATGGCCTACAAATAATTTTTCCGGGTCTGGATGTTTGTCCTTGTGCAATTTATGTTTGTAAACTGCCTCCACGACACAGGAGAAAATCCTAGTGTGGTGGTAACGTTTTTTTACAATTGAAATTGAAAGATTAAACCCTTATACTACTTGTATTACCTTTATTAAAGTTACCCTAATGTATAAATAAATATAATTACGTATGTAGAAATAAAATTGATTTTCATCCTCATCAATCATTGGGGCGAGGATAATGTGTGCCAGCATATGTAATAAGCAGGCTAAGTTACAAGGTGCTCAGTTCAAAAATTTGTAGGTAGGTATGTTACTTTTCAATACGTGACACGTAAAAATTAACAATAATCAAAAACACATCTACGAAACATCCTATTTATTTATTTATTCTTTATTGCACCAAATATTTGTACAAAAGGCGAGCTATCTATTTATTTACCTATAGTGAATAGGTATCTTTTAAAATATGATTTTACGTAAATAATGGACTGTATGAGGAGGTGAAACAAGAAAAATATCATTAAAGTAATAATGATGTTATGTGGTATGCGTTACAAAGGAAATTAAATACGTGAAAAAGCGGTGCGGGTGATATGTAAATTATAATATATATTTATATATATATATAATAAAATATATAAAAAGATATATATAAACTCACAATTTTCAATGCTTCATTTTTAATATATAATTAATTATAAAATTTCATAATTAGATAATATATGAAAATACATAATTCTAATATAATGCAACTAATATACCGAATAAAAAAATTAAAATACATTTATCGTTGTACGCTGTGTGTATTTCCATAAATTAGTTTATTGATGTTGAAAAAATAATACTACTTTCTTTTACCTACAATAGGTGGCGTCTTACATATTTCATATTAAGCAATATATTGAAGCGAGCGGCGCGCCGCCGGCAAAATGCTCAAGGTCGTTCGCATGGAGTAGCCCCTTAAGACTATGTGGTCTTTTCCTTGCGCTGCATAGCCGAAATGTGTTTGGCTAAAAACAAGAAGGTCTATTGCGCGTTCGTGAATCTAGAAAAGGCATATGATAGAATGGTGAGGAATGAATTGTGGTCAGTACTGTCCGTGAACGGTGTGAGTAGTATCTTCATATAAGCATTGCAATATATTTATAGGGATTCTAGTGCTTGTGTAAGGATAAACGGGGCTAACGTGTACGTGGTAGAGCCATGCTGCAGCTATATTAGTAGTATAGTTGTAGCACGAATGGGTCGGCTCGACCGGGGAAGGACCACGCTCTCACAGAATACCAGCGTAAAATAGCAGCTTAAAACTGCTGTATTTCGTAAGGTGAGTGTAGAGAACCGGAGACCCTTTTACTGGATAAGAGGCATTCCATCTTAGTGCTCACGAGTGACAACGCATCTGCATTTTGATTCGCAAACGAGGATAGATGTAGATGTCTATGGGCTACAGCAACCACTTATTATCAGGTGGACTGTGTGCTCGTTTGTCCCTCGATCCTATAAAAAAATACACTGAATGATTTAATATCGAAAAAGGTTAGTTACGCTACACATCCCTGTTAGACAGGGATGTGTAGCGTCACCGTGGCTGTTTAATCTGTTCATGGACAATTGCTTGACAGATTTAAAAGAGAATGAAAGTGGGTTGAGAATGAATGAGTTACTCGTCAAATGTTGTCTCTATGCTGATGACCAAGTATTACTTGCGTCTTCGGCCGAGGAGTTGCAGGAGATGGTAACTGCTATGAGAGGAGCTTTTGTTAGAAAGGGAATGAAGATGAATCTAAATGAGACGAAAGTGATGGTGTTAGAAAGAGATGAGGCAGTGACAGACCGCAATATCGTAATTGGAGATGAACAAATTGAACAGGTGAAGAAGCTTGTGTATCTGGGTTCAAAGTTTACAAGAGATGGAAAGTGTGAGAGTGATATCTAAAGAAGAGTGAATGCAGGAAACATGGTGAATGGAGCTTTGCACTCCTTTATGAGTAGTCGGAAGGTGTCTAACAAGGATCATTTGGCTATCCATGAAGGGGTGTTGGTTCCGACACTCATGTACGGAAGGGAAAGTTGGGTATAACAGAAGAAACATGAAAGCAGAATAAATGCAGTTGAGATGAGAGCATTAAGAAGTATTATAGGAGTTAAACTGAGTGACAGGATAAGAAACAGTGAGATAAGGAAACGTTGTGGTCTGAAAGAAGAGTAGTGAAAAAAATTGAGCAAGGTATACTGAGATGGTTTTGCCATGTCGAGAGAATGAATGAAGAACGATTGACAAAAAAAGTATACAGGGGTAGTGTGAATGAAAGTGTTGGAAGGGGTAGGCCTAGGCGGACGTTTCTAGACCAAATCAGGGACGTCTTGAAAAAAGGCCAGGTCAAGAGTACTCTAAACTGAAGAGCATGTATAAAGGGAATAATGAACGTGGACGAATCAAAACAACTATATAAGGATCGCAGCAAGTGGAAAGAAGTGATCTATGCCTACCCCTACGGATTATATGTATGTATGTATGTACCGTGTTATCTTGTAATTTCTTAACTAATTTCGTAGTCGGGTTTCTGCATTATGTAGTCCATGCACTTTATTACACCACACAACTTATTTTGTATCAAAAGACAAAAGAATAACTTTATACACATATTGCAAATATAAAACAAGGAGCACTAGTGTTGTTGCATGTTAACCCGCGGGCGGAGAGTATTAAAAATATTATCAATAATGAAATTACATAATGAATTTATAGAACGAACTTCCGTATCGGACGGTACGAATTTGGCGAATGGGGGCTAGGCGAGAAAAAGTGTAAGATTTTTCCGTCACGATCCCTTCTGATGTAGTGTAGATGACCTTGGCGGCTATAAGGAAACGAGATGGAATAATATCCATCTTCCTCGCACTTTTTCTTATCTTGAAACGAGAGAAATATTATTTTATTTTAAATGACGCTTCATTTAAATAGACGCTAGTAAAATATATGTATTTGTTAATCAATAATATAATGCCATCAAAAACATCAAAAAAGACCTAGTCTCGCAACTCAGTTCTTCTACCATAAAAATTTGTGAGATCTATGTAATACCAAGTCAGTTAATTTATTCAGTCCCTACTTAAGGGTCCTTCTGTCCCACTTATTACGTAATTAGCTAACCTAACAACATCTTATAGTGACCATATCAATATTAAAAATCTTTTATGTTTTTAATACATAGATTGACTTGGTTGAAAATGACATTAAATGTTTCGAGAAAAGGATGGTACGGCCGTGCCGCTTTTTTGCACGACTTGGCGGGAACACTGCCGTGCACCCAGATACATTTATCAATAATGATATACTACGAAAGAAACTTCGTTCCAACCGAGTGTTCCACGACACTCACGCTTGGTTTTTTTTATATTTATTTCTACCCTTCGAAACTACGTTTGTGTGTAAACTATCTATATTTCACGTGAACTCTGATATTTTGAAATTTTTACTTAAAACATTGATTCATTACAGATTGATAAAACAAATGGTTTTTGATGATTATCTTAAATCTAAAGGACTCCATATTCATTGATCTAAGCTAAGCATGGATGAAAGCCATTCCGAATGTTAGCCCGGACTAACGGACGGTCAAACAGACAGACAGATAGACAGATAAACAAATGTTTTAAAAATGGTTATTCATGTCTTAATAATCATCATCATCATAACAGCCCTTCACAAGTCCACTGCTGAACATAGGCCTCCCCCAAGGAATGCCACAAAGCACGGTCCTGAGCCACCTGCATCCATCGACTTCCTGGTCCTGGATGTCATACCAGGTCGTCACTCCATCTAGTGGGGGGACGCCCTACACTTCGTCCGCCGGTACGAGTTCGCCACTTGAGAACCTTTTTTCCCCATCGGTTGTCGGTTCTTCCGAGATATATGGCCGGCCCAATGCCACTTCAGCTTACTAATCTCGGCTATGTCGGTCACTCTGGTTCTACTGCGGATATCCTCATTTCCAAGTTTATCATGCAGAGAAACTCCGAGCATAGCCCTCTCCATAGCTCACTGAGCAAACTTGAGCTTCCTCATCCGGCCAGCAGTGAAGGACCACGTCTCAGTTCCATAGGTCATCACAGGAACACGCACTGGTTGTACAGTCTCGTTTTTAAGTTTTGACGTATACCTGGCGAGAAGATGTGCCATAATTTCCCGAACGCTGCCCAACCAAGTTGAATCCATCGACTGACTTCTCGGTCGAAGTTGAACTTACCTAGTCGGACTATTTGTCCCTGGTAAACATACTCGTCAACAACTTCGAGCTTAGTGCTTCCAACAACTACCGGCATAGGTGTGACATGGACATTAAACATGATCTTTGTTTTGAAAATGTTCATCTTAATACCTATTCGTTTGGAACCACTATTGAGGTCATTGAGCATAGTGCTTAGGTACTCCAGCGATTCTGCTATAAGGACCATATCGTCGGCAAATCGAAGGTGAGTTAGGTATGTACTCGCCATTGATGTTAATACCGTATCCTTTCAAGTCCAGAAGCTTGAAAACGTCTTCCAATGCAGCGGTGCTTTCTCATAGTCCACATACAACAGACATGGTGGCAAATCGATCTCCTTGGACTTCTGTTTAATTTGCCGAATGGTATGTATGTGGTCTAAAGTGCTAAAGCCTTTTCGGAAACCGGCTTGTTCGGGAGGCTGGAAGTCGTCAAGTCTGCGCGCGAGACGTTTCGTCATGACTCTCGAAAACAGCACGTAGACGCGGCTCAGAAGGGAAATCGGTCTGTAGTTCTTTAAGAAAGCGTTGTCACTTTTCTTGAAGAACAAGACCTCCGTACTTCTGCTCCACTTCTCCGGTGTAATACCACCATGGAGGACGAAATTAAAGCTTCTAAAGGACTTCAAGTACCGGTTTTCCACCCGCTTTCAGAAGCTCCGCTGTAATTCTATACTCACCTTGGGCCTTGCTGTTTTTAAGGTGTTGGAGAGCCATTCTAATCTCGCTCAGACTGACGTCCGGAATATCATGCGAATAGTGTTGGATAAGGTTCGCTCTTAGATCGTTACTCACACAGTTACGTGTGACTCCAACGATGATGTCTACAGCTGCGCATAGAACCTGTCAATCTCACTCAAAATCTCTGGTGTCCCGAAAACGACGCTGCCACACTCAGTCTTCAGCCTCGACAATTGGCTCTTTCTGACAGACAGATATCTAGCAATGACTTTGGAGCCTTGGTTCCGCTCGATCGCTTCTTCAATAGGAGCAGTATTAATGACGCGTAAGTCCCGCCGCATGCATTTGTAGATCTGTCTATTCAGTTGTCTGTATGCTGTCAAATATACTGAAGACCGCAGTTTCATATCCCGTCTAACAGCCATGAGATTAAAAGTGTGATCGGAGAGTTTTTGTGTTTTTCTGCGGCGGGTCTTGCAAAACTTAGCTCCAACCGCAAGGACAGTTTCCACGAGCTTGTCATTGATATCGTCCAATGCATTGCAATCTTCTAGGCACTGAAAACGGTTTCGTAGCTTAAGCTGAAAGGTTTCGGGACTTTGGATTAGAACACGATGGGGACGGAGAGTTGACTTCATTAGACGTGACCTCTCCAACTTAACGTTTAGGTTTAGTGTGCCTGTGAATTGATCACCGAATGGTGAGAACCATTCGGTGATCAATTCGCCCTCGCGATCACTGAGACATCACTGAACAGTTGTCGTCTGGTCGTCATAATGAAATCAATCTCATTTTTTGTTGAACCGTCGGGGCTCGACCAGGTCCACTTCCTGTGGGGCCGCTTCTGGAAAAAAGAGTTCATCATAAAGAGTCCCTCTTTCTCCATGAAGTCGGCCAGCTGCTGGCCCCTTGGGTTCCGTTGCCCTATTCCAAATTTCCCTACTTTCAGCTCACCGTTCTCTCTTGTGCCTAGTTTTGCATTGAAGTCTCCCATTCACACCGTATATTGGGTTTTGGAGGAACGCATGGCTCTAGAGATATCCTCATAAATTTCCTCCACCTCCTCATCAGGGTGTGCCGAGGTTGGTGCGTAAACCTGTATGACCTTCAGCGAATACCGTTTGGTGATTGTGAGTATAAGATACGCAACCCTCGTCGACACACTCCCAATCTTTACAACGTTGTTAACGAGAGACTTGTGGACGATAAATCCGACACCTCCTTGGGACAGATGGTTGCCCTCCCGGTGATAGAACAAGTTGCCGGATTCGAGTATTACCGTGTCCTCCCCCTCTCTTTGGACCTCGGATAATCCTATGATATTTCAGCGCAACTTGTCTGTCTCTTCTTCCAGCTCCAAGATCTTCTCGTCAATCCTCAGGGTGCGTGCGTTATAAGTTGCCAAGTCGAGTCGTCGTAGGTGGCAACTGAACCTCCACCGGAGATTCTTAGTAGCACCCCCTGTTCCGCCGTTACCATGGTCGCCACCATAGCCAGGAATAGCGGGGCCGCCGGGGACTGGGGGCCGTTTATTAATGTCATTGATCATGGGGGGTATATTGTCATAGTTGCCATGCTTGGCGAGCGGGTTGGCAACCGCAGTTTTTTTACTGTTGTTTCGCTGTTATCGTGTACGTTCCGATCGCAAGCAAACCACCAATTTCAATCGATCCGACTACCCAAATGTCGCAGGTACGTCACACAATCACACTACGCAATACAGCCAATGTGCCAAATGCTAAAAAACAACGGATGAGACACGTTACACCCATAGGCAGGCACGACGCCATCTCGCGATCACCGCGTAGGTACACACCGTACACCCGCGTACTTGAACAGTTCTCACCACCCAGAACATCAATAGACACGAACTAAGCAGTCGGAGATGGGGTCCGCACATCCTCACTCCCACACTCGGCCAGCGGTTAGATAGCTCAAAATCCTACAGAGGGGTCCCAATGATTGTTACAAATCAAATCATAAACCATCGTCATCATCATTGCCATTCCTTTTTGTATAAGTAGTTTGCGGCCATAGAAACCGTGAGCCCTAAATCAGTAGCAGATAAAGGTGTAAAAGCCAAAAAGGCTAACAGCACTAACATTACAGAATAAATGCAAAATAAGTAGTTATAATTAATAATATATGGCCGTCAGAGGGGTGCCGATGATATGCAAGCCTAGGGCGCTGTCGACATTTGATTCGTCCCCGAAGGAATATGTCTACTTCTTTGGCACGCTCTGTAGCCTAAACGGTTACAATTATCTTAGTTGTGAAAGTGATGTAGGGATTTTTAGTAAGCTTTTTTACGCACTCTGATTTTTTAAATACGGTTTTAACCATGGGGCTTGTTTAAATTATAAATATAGCTCATTCATTTGAATATATATATATATATATATATATATATATATATATATATATATACATATAATTTTAAACCTGCTAGAGCCATGCTGCAGCTATATTATGGCTGTAGCTCGAATTGTCAGCTCGAATAGTAAAGCACCAGGCTCTTATAATAGATGTGTGAAATAGCAGCTTAATTCTGCTGTGTTTCGTATGGTGAGTGTAAAGAATCGCAGACCTGTTTTACTGTTAACGACGCTTTTTGCCTTAATCCGCAAGGGTGACTATGCATTCACAATTTTTTTCTTGATGTTTTATAGATGTCGGTATCTAATAGGCACAACATCCACTTACCATCAGATATGTATATAAAATATTCATGTATTAGCCATATACCAATAGAATTGAATACGATATAGCCTAATTTACTAAAGATGTCTATTAAAGTGCAAATGGAAACTAAACTAGTAAGGCGTCCACGTCTATTCCTTACAAACTTACATATTATTTAATAAAAACAGATTTGCTTGTATTTATTTAATCCTTTGGCCCGCAGTAGACTGGAATGCATAATATAATATTAATTACAACGACCGTGTCGAACTTAGCAAAGTTTTGGTGCAAAGCGAATATAGTTGAAATGATATTAATGCTTGCAATATGAGAAATTGCAATTTCGCTAATAGCCAGTGGGGGCTTAGTGCGAATTACCTCATGAACTGTCTATCTATTATGGTAATATAATATTAGTTTCGCTTGATATTTACATCCACGTTTAGCTGGAATTTTAGACAAAAAGCAACTATTCAAATTACAATTCCATTCCTGCTTTTCCTTCGTCAGCAGATTTGAGTCCGTTGGTGGACATTTATTTATTGAAAAGAAGTTCCTTATCGGATGGTACGAAATTGGCGGACGGGGGCTAGGCGAGAAAAGGGTAAGATTTTTCCGTCATAACCCCTTCTGACGTAGTGTAGACGTCCTTGGAGGCTATAAGGAAGCGTAATGGAATAATATCCATCTCCCTCGCACTTTGTCTTATCTTGCCATGAAAAAAAAATTATATTAAGTGACTCTTCATTTTAATCGACGCTAGTAATTCATTTATTTGCATTTGTCAAGCAATAATATAATACGTTTATCAATAATAATTTACTACGAAAAGAACTTTATTCCAACCGAGTGTTCCCCGACCCTCTCGCATGTTTTTTTTTATTTAAATATTTATTCACTAACATCTTAAAAGCTTAGAGAAGTACATATACAGAAAGATTCGATTAGGTACATGCATAACAATATCTCATTAAAATGACTAATTTTCACATGCATGATTACCTAATAATAAACAAGTTGAATTTGTCAAGTGATTGCATGAAATAAGATTATTGTTTAAATATCAATAAATTAATATCAAATGTAGATCTAATAAATACAGAAAAACACAACTTTAGAAATTAGTTAAATAATCGATATTTAGAACTCAGAAGTAAGTTAATATTATAATATAATTAATATTATAATTTAATTAATTATAAATATTTACAAAATTTATGCATATATATATATATATATATATATCTTCTCCTACTCACACTGAGATTTTAGACATTTTACATACATAAGTTGCATAAGAACAAACACGAATACACGGAACAATGATTTGGAGATCATACACAAGACTTCTTCCGTGCGGGGTTCAAACCCGTGCAGTGGCGCAAGTATATATATAAAAAATAAAGGTGCACATGTCATTCAAACTACTTCGGAATTCATTACTCCTCTGGCCTCTTCATTTGTAGGGATTTGCCTTATTCATCACGCATGGTAGGCGTGGAGTTGAAGATCACAATACCAGACGTGAGTGCCCCCCACTGCGACGCGTCACTTATCTGGGTATTTTTATAAGGGTGAAAAACGAGCACACAGTCCACCTGATGGCAAGTGGATGCTGTAGCCCATAGACATCGACATCTATCTTCGATTAAGAATCATATCGTAGTCGTTTTTAGTAAAAAGGGTACAAGGTCTCCGTTTTACATAATGATTTCTTGTATTTACGCGAACACTACACACTTAAATAAAACTAATTTTTACGGATTTTATCGCAATGATTAATTTATTTTATACTCCAGACGTTTCGAGCACTTTACAGCACATTTGGTCACGGGAGGGACTAAGGTGTTTGACGTCCTAATGTCATAGTTAACCACGTTTACCACAATTATAGGATCCCAAGATTTATTTTAGAAGGTAATATCAACATATCAGCAACTATCAGACAAAAGTAGAATATTTAATATGTCTGGCTTTGCAATTAGGTTTAAAATTTAATATCGAATGCCCCTGAGGCACAAAGCATAGTGTTGTATCAACCAATGAAGTGTTGTTCTTCCCTCCCGGACCGCATAGAGAGTGCTCGTGTACAAGACCCGCGTTATTTATATTTTATCCTTTGTCAAAAAATGAAATTTGATATATATAGTGTTAAAAGGTGTTTGCACACTTTTTAACACTATATATATTTTTACACTATAAGATTATTCACTCCTAGTATCGCTACTAGGAGTGCATAATCTAACAAGAAGTAGTAATAATAATAATAATAATAACAATAATTTCTTTATTAAGGTCTTTTTTTCAAAAACATACATTTGCATCTGCGCCTGAACTAAGCTTGTATCTCAGGCAACAGTGCTCTTTCTTATGGGACAATTTTATAAAAATGTTTCTGATTTCGAAACTTACATAAACATATCAACAACATTGTTCTAAGGTATGAAATTAAACCTAAATATTTGTTAGTTTTTAAGCGTGGAGTGTCAATTGTTCCTCTCTCTCTCTCTCTCTCTTTCTCTCTCTCTCTCTCTCTCTCTCTCTCTCTCTGTGTGTGTGTGTGTGTGTGTGTGTGTGTGTGTGTGTGTGTGTGTGTGTGTGTGTGTGTGTGTGTGTGTGTGTGTGTGTGTGTGTCTATGCGAGGGAGAGGGTGAGGAGTATTCATCATAGTAATAATTATAATAAGAAGACATCAATTAATGGTGTATTAGTTATACATTATAAAAAGTAATTCAATTATTCAGAGATTTTAATAAGTCTTCGGTTTCATCATAATTTAGTTTTTGAAGCCTGAAATGGCTTTTCATAGAGTACATAGAGTTTTTTTACATTGACTCTTATTCAAAGTGTAAAGTGTAAGTTTAGTTACTTATTATTTTATTGTTCATGAATGGACCAAGAAAACAAAAATATTTATGTGCATAGGAATGTTTAAAGTTAACAGTATGGCACACTTTTTCCGGTCTTCTCTTTGTTAATTAAGACTAACATGTGTTGTTTTAAAATTGTCGGACTGTTAATACTTCAGTTTTTATATAGTTCATAAGTCAGATAAAGAATGGATCGAAAATTACAAACCTTTGAAACAGCTCTCTGAGCTCTTTCTAGGGGAATTAATGTAGTTTTTGAAGTTTCGCCCCATATTGTTATACCATAAGTAGCCGAAAGCACTGTGTCGTAGCACATGAGTAACGAAACCGTACCGTAGTCGTAGGCTGAGATCTATAGAACGTACTTTGACTTTGCTCAGACTTTACTTTCGAGCTAAGACAATGTCGGTATTTATAGAGCTAACTTAGAAGTCGTGAAGTGATGAGTGCGCGCTTAGCAAAGCCTAAGTCAACGATATCAACGACTTATGTAAAACTCAGGATATTATTCAAAACGACCGTATTAATTTTAAATTGTTGTTTTTATGTTACTCTAATTAATTATTATAATAAATAGTAATTGTAATATGTAATGTATCATGTAATAATAACTTATTTATGAAATACAATTTGGACTGTTTTTGATTTTAATATATATATATATATATATATATATATATATATATATATATATATGTATATATATATATATATATATATATGTATATATATATTATTTTATACAGTAAAGTCAAAAACATATTGCGTGGAATGAATGAAAATGTGGCCCAGACAGTCCAAATATTAAGGGATACTGTTAATATTTGGACTGTCTGGGCCTTAGCATAAGCTTAGCTTAATCTTAGCCCGATACAACTATAAATACAGAATCAAAGATTATGCTTAGCATATACTCAGCTAAGTTTTTCGTAAGATAAGTCTGAGCAAAGTCAAAGTACCATCTATAGATCTCAGCCTTAGTGTTTTAGTCCCGCACACTGAGACGTAGCAAACATCAAAAGTGTGTCGTAGCGTGCTAACAACTATACTACAAGTCGGCTCCTCGGTAATGCTACGATTCTGCGCGCCTGGTACCCCTCAATCAACAATGTCTCTCAAGCGCACGCCTCCCAAGACCTCCTCCGCCCCTGCCACGCACGTTCCGCGCCGCAGCTCCCTGCCGGCTTCGCTACCGCTACGACGTGCTCCCTGGTGTTTAGGCAGATAGGCGCCAATTCCGACGCCGTTTGCGGCCCACGGTACAGTTACAGATCAATTCCGTGACACACCGTCACTACTTTCGCGTACGACTCTGTCACTTAATGATTTAGCGTGCGATGATATGGAAACGAAACGCGTCAAGCGTAAATTTGACTTATGGCGGCTATTCACTTGCCTGCTGCAGGAGCAATCTAGGGTGAACAGCGATCGAGGAAGTATCGGAGCTGTCTCTACACACACGCCTGCCGAGAATGGTGCCAGTTATATCGAAATATCAATGAATCGGTATATATAGCCTTGGCTTTTTTGTATATAGAATAAGGGTGACAAATGAGCACAGATAAGTGGACGCTGTGACACATAGACACCCACATTTATCAAGAAAACAACTAATTAATAATTCCAACCATAATATAATGCTTATAAGCTGCAGCGTAGCTCTGCCACGCTATTTTCAGGCTATCAAAGACAATTAAATGTGACTAACTTCACTCGTTATTATTTGATATAACCAATTTATTCTGTGATATAACTTAAATAACTATTGCTTAGTTACTATAATTTAACTAGTGTTACAAATAGTCAGGATAGTTTTCTAATGATGAGTTTTAATAAATTTAATTACTAAAATTTGTAATATTATTTATTTATTTAGTTAATGACATTTTATTTAAATTCCAGCAATTTTAATACTATTGGAATATTAGGGCTATTACTACTATTGGAATATAGGGCGGCCCCCCACTAGATACATCGACAACTCGGTAAGATATGCAAGAAGTCGATGGATACAGGTGGCTCAGGATCGTGCTTTGTGGCGTGCCTTGGGGAAGGCCTATGTTCAGCAGTGGACTTGTGAAAGGCTGTAATTATGATTATGGTTATGATGAACTCTATGTATTTGGTGGTGTTTGTACCTAGTTTTTAGTGAACATTGTGTAATAGTTATGAATAAATCAATCCATTAATACATTTAATATTTCGATCAATGTACATTGCAATGTCAATCAATGATAACATAAGGAATGTCTTTATCAAATATTATTTATTTAAAAATAATATTAGCCCATAAATAAAGTGGATTTAAACTTCTTACTTCTAATGCGTATATCAAGTGTGGCGAGTCGTCAATACTGAATGGACATGCCGTACTACTTCACGTAGTGGTAGGATACTGCTCGATATCACGCAGTCTCTTGACCTTACCGTCCACAGTCCCCTCGGTGCTACTCACTATCCCGATATCACCGATTACGCTTCCGACGTGCTAGATTTTGCACTATTCAAAAGTGTTTCCTTCAACCTCAGGGCAATCGAGACACTAGACGATCTAGGATCCGACCACAGACCGGTCTCCCTCATTCTTGGCCATCAGCCACCCCCCTCAACACCCTCTACTAAAACCTTCACAAATTGGAAGGGCTTCAAGGAGTCCCTAGCGAAAGCTCTGGACTCACAGGGCTCCCCCATCTCCCTATCGTCGGACTTAGACAGTCCCGAAAAAATCGACACCGCAGTCGATTCACTCTCCATCCTTATTAAAACCTCCCTTAAGGAGAATGAAAGGGTCGTCCCGGTTGTTAATAATAATAGCCAAAAAAACTGCTTTCCGGAGAGCAGCAAAATATCCCACGCCCAAATATAAGCGCACGGCCAATCGTCTTCAACGAGAACTCCGTTTCCGCCTCTCTGAATTTCGAGACCTCGAAAAGAGTAAGCTCATGGAGAATATATCTCCCTCTCATACAGCGTACTATCAGATGGCAAGAGCCCTCCGCATAGACGCTATCACCCACACTCCCCCTCTCTCCTGTCCTGACGGTACGGTAGCCTTCGAGGACGAGGAAAAGGCTGAGTGCTTTGCAGACAGCATTGCCGCTCAATGCTCTCCTAGCTCTCAACCCGTCGACCCCTCACACGTCCAGGCAGTGGAGGATGAGGTTTGCCGCCGGAACTCACCTCCTATAGCCTCAGAACCTATCTCTGTGTCCAATGATGAGATTTAAAAAGGATTTTTTTAAAAAGGCTCCGGGGGCGGGTGGCATCTCCAACCAAGCCCTAAAACACTTTCCTGAGCAGGTGCTAACCCTTTTATCTATTGTCTTCAATACCTGCTTCAACCTTAGTTACTTTCCCATTACGTGGAAAGAGGCAACTGTGATTGGTATTCCCAAGCCAGGCAAGCCTCTCAACCTCCCCTCCAGTCATCGCCCCATTAGCCTCCTCAAGGCTATGGGCAAGCTCTTCGAAAGAGTTATCCAAACTCGCATAAGGCGCCATCTGTTTCCCACAGACGGTGACCCTCATATCATCCCCCATCAATTCGGTTTCCGAGCGAAACACTCTTGTCCCCAACAAGTTCACCGTATTGTGGAATATATCCTCAGTGGTTTTTATCCTCGTCATAAGACCATCGCGGTCTTTTTCGACATAGCTAAAGCCTTTGATACAGTCTGGCACGAAGGTGTTATTTACAAATTATACAAAATAGGTCTCCCCGATCGTCTAGTACGTCTCGTGGTCTCTTATCTAAAGCATCGTACCTTTCGTTTTAGACACGAAGGCAAGCTATCTTCTCAGCGCCCCATCAAAGCTGGTGTCCCTCAGGGCTCAGTACTTGCTCCTCTCGTGTACATTTTGTTCACCAACGACATACCCATCCCGTCGAAAGGTGTTCAGCTCCCCTCTTCTCAGATGACACTGCCCTATACCTTAAAGGTATCTCGCTACCTTTCATACGGAACAAGATCCAAAAGTCAGTTGATGACCTAGGAGCTTGGTTCAAAAAATGGCGCATCGGTGTGAACCCGGAGAAGAGCTCCGCCGTTCACTTCGATTATAAACGACGCCGACTCAAAAACACTCCACCAATACGTATGCTAGGGACCCCTGTCCCCTGGCATACGACTGCCAAATATTTAGGCGTCACCCTTGACACGAGGCTCACTTTCAGGTCCCACGTCATAAGAGTAACCCGTCACGCACGTTTTTACCTGGGTAGGCTCAACAGTATGTTGGGCCTACACAGTAAAATGTCCCTCAGAAACAAGCATACCCTTTATAAGGTCTGTATACGACCAGTCATGTCCTACGCGGGCCCCATTTTTGCCCACGCTGACCCTAAAATTATTAATGAACTCCAAGTAGTTCAAAACCTATTCTGTCGTCGAGCTACGAACGTACCTTGGTACGTCCGTAATGCCGACCTTCATCGGGACTTAGAGCTCCCTACAATCCAACAATTCCTTAAAAAACTCTCTGAGAACTTCTTCAAAGCCTCAGAGTCGCATTCTAATCATTTTATTCGTGAGGCAGTTAATTATGCAGCCCCACTCCCCTCCCGCTATAGCGTCCGCAGGTCGAGGAACTCCCTCTCGGACCCGCCTAATAAACTTTCAAACGACCTGAACTGCCTCCTGGCGGCTCAGGCCAACTCTAATTAAGTTATTCATAATTAATTTGCCTTCGTAGGTACTCCTTCTGCGGCTAATAGCCGCCTGCGCCCTCTTTTCCCAAAAGAGGGTCGCTTCCGATGCGGCATAAGAAGCTTTAAACAGCTGGTTGCCAGTCCCCAAAGGCGGTTTTAGAGGGTATCTCTTAGGTTCCCCCGGTAGGCAGTGAGTCCCTCATAACCACGATAGACCGGCTGTCGTGGTATGCGTAATGC
This sequence comes from Parnassius mnemosyne, assembly GCA_963668995.1. Classification (NCBI taxonomy): domain Eukaryota; kingdom Metazoa; phylum Arthropoda; class Insecta; order Lepidoptera; family Papilionidae; genus Parnassius; species Parnassius mnemosyne. Next base: position 23,215,080 of record CAVLGL010000082.1, on the reverse strand, counting down.
ATTTCCGCCTCCCTACATAAAGGGTAGCCCTTTTCCAATTGCTTCGGGCGCAAAAAAATCAATACGTGTATTACTTAGCTTCGGGTGTGTGCAAATAGGTGCAGTAGGGCTTAACAACTCAACTTTCGCTATTTATTTGTATATAATCGTATATTCTATGAACTCGATATTGACGCTTGTGACAGCTACCTATTTTCAAGATTTTAGATGTATATTAGCGATATAAAATTTTAGGGATGAACTTCATTCACAAACATTTTAATCATTCACTCTGCTACCCGCGTATAATTATTCCAATTATAACTCATAGAGTAACACGGGCCACCCGTGGATCGGAGGTAGAAGTCCACGCGGTCCTATGTCTAGGTCTACTCGACGTCATACAAAAATGCCTAATTGTTCAGTTTTTTGCAGTAAAAAGAGAATTGCCACGTCAAATTTACAAAACGATGGCATTACCTTTCATATATAAGTAATTTTTAATCACATTACTGCTCCTTACTTCTTTTTAAACTTAAATATTACAATAATAACAGTCGTGTTATTTCGGATTTTCCAACACATGCTGCTTGCCCTCATACAACATGCAGATTGGTGAAGCGACTGATCCGAGTCTTTTTTATAGGATAGGGTGACAAACGAGCCTGATGGTAAGCGGTTGCTGCATTGACTTAGAATATACTGTCATATAGACTGACATAGTGTGCAAGGGAGAAGAAAATTCCTCATGGCAAAAATGCAAGATAAAAAAGGATACCAAATAAGCGACTTTGAATGACAGGTCGGCACAAGTCGGCACGCAAGAATTAAGCTCCTAATGTTATTTTTAGTAAGTAGGTAACTTTTTTCCAAAATGGTTACTTGTTCTGTGAGTGATTGTGCTGTTAATAATAGAAATAATCCTGATAATTGCACATTTCACATTTAAGGTCGATATTTATCTTGAATGTTTTTGATTTGCCCACACAACAAGAAGAGGAATGATATAAATGCTCGGTTTGCGTTCTAAAAATTAAATTTGATTTTGTCGTTTGTCTAACAGATTCCATAAATAGAAAAAAAATGGTTAAGGTTAATTGGGCTGGTTGCTTAGAATCCAAAGAAGAACTCAACAATTTGCAGCAAACATATTCTTGAGAAATATAAAAGAAAAAGTAAAATAAAAACATTTTATTAAAAGGAGCCATTTCCATATTATTTGTACCTACCAGTACGTATAATATATATATATATATATATATATATATATATATATATATATATATATATATATTACGAAACTGTAGTACATTCAAGAAAAAATCTTGAGATAATCCTATTTAAGCCATGATGAATCCAACTAAGTATCTATTTATCAACCGATAAAATGTATAACCTTATTTTACCACCCGCACTGAGTGTGCAATATTCATCACGCTATTTTCCTACAAGTTTTCTTACTTAAATTAAATTATTAAGTATACCTTCATATTTAAGTCGAATGTTAAAAAAACTGCTATATTAAATGTTTGTACAGACTTGGTACAGACAAATGTGTGACAGACGATTGTCATAGTGACAGCCAGTTCTGGTTCTATCGCTATGGCTACGCCCCTCCGATCGTATGTATCCGACCGTATCGATGGACCGTGTTGCTCTATGTTATAGCTATATTTTAATTGCATGGGAAAAACGATACTACACTTTACTCGAGATTTAAATCGTGGAGTAGCTTATGACTATGTATCATAAACATCTCGACTATGAATCGCAATGTTTTGTTTTTGTTGTAGATCGGATAAGGGATTTAGAGGTACTTTAAGTTATTAAAAGTGCAACTATATATTACATCTTATATATATATAAATGAATGCAGTTTCTGAAATATTGTTTATTAACTGTGTGATAATTTAACTGTAAGAGGAGAGAAAGGCTAAATTCAGAATTATTTACTAATGCCCTCAAAAATAATGTGCGAAGTACTATAATAAATAATAATAATAAAGAAAAAAGTTACAAATCATAACATACAAACAATGCATATTGATATTGTAGATGGTGTATCTATCTATCTAAATAAATAAATAATAAATAAATAAAATTTATAAAAAACCCCGAAACGAAAAGAAAAGTCGTATAATCTTCAAAGAGCTGAACAGATCTTCTTGAATCATAACTAAGAACACTCTCGATCAAGTCACCTCTCAACCAAAGAAAACTAAATCAAAATCGGTTCATCCGTTTGGGCACTACGATCCCACAGACAGACACATAGATACACATCATATACACACGTTAAACATAAAACACCTCGCTGGGCCGGGAGTTATTAGTTTTAACAGTGACAGAATGTTATGTTAGCAATACTAACATGTAATTTCTACAAAATTTTAAAAATTTGTCTTTTATTTTGGAATGATTTTATAATAAGTATCTATTTCTTTTCATGTTTAAAATGTTTTCGTTTTAATATTTGTAAAAATTGTCAATATGGGAATATATAATATGGCAACATTATTGAAAAAGGGGATTATGGAGGGAGGAGCAGGAGAAGTTTCGGCGGTTTTAGAAAAACATGGTTCAAAACCTATTCAGTCGTCGAGCTACGAACGCACCTTGGTATGTCCGTAATGTCGACCTTCATCGGGACTTAGAGCTCCCTACAATCCAACAATTCCTTAAAAAACTCTCTGAGAACTACTTCAAAAAAAACTTACTATTACCTCATTTGCCGGTTTAATGATTTTAAACTATTATTTATTGTTACTATTACTGGATAAGGTGCTTTTACTTTAATTAATTTATTGCTGTTTGTTTTAGAGTTTATATCTATGTAGTTTAGTTTTTTCTTATAATGTAGTATACACCTGTAGAGACATATCCATTGTCTAAAATGTTGTATTTTGTTTGTAACAATGCATGTAGATATTGTAGATGGTGTATCTATGTAACATGTAAATAAATAAATAAAAAATAAATAAAATTTATAAAAAACCTCGACACGAAAAGAAAAATCGGATAATATTCAAACAGCCGAACAGATTTTCTTGTATCATAATTAAAAACACTCTCGATCAAGTTACCTCTCAACCAAAGAAAACTAAATCCAAATCGGTTCAACCGTTTGGGCACTACGATCACATGAGTAAAGAAAACGACCAGAGGGGAAGCTACATACAAACATCTCGCTTCGGGTACACCCACACATAGCGCAGCGACGTGTGCGTGAGCTCTCACCGACAGGTTCACCGACGCTCCGTCGGGGTACAAACCGGTTTTCGCCGGCTCAGTCAGAGTGTGAATGAAAGGGCTGTTGGTCACATGCATTGAAATAAATAGACGAATAATAAATAAATATTTCGTGATTTTATCTATACATATAATAAAAATGTAAATAGCAGATGTCTGTACATTTTATATTTTTGTAATAAAAGCGATTGAGAGGTACTAAAAATAAGTAATTAAATACATTTCTACCATTTTTAGATTTTTCTGTCTGTCTGTCTGTCTGTCTGTCTGTCTGTTTGTTTGTTAACGTATCACGTATAAAGTACTAATTTATATCATAAGAATAGTTAAGGAAATTATTAAGTGTATATTCCGGTTACATTTAGTCTTTATTTCATTAAAATTGGTCAATTCAATCAAAAGTTATGACAAATATTCTGAAGTATGGGTACTAAGTATAGGTACGAATTTGTTCAATAGTGGCGTTGGATGAGTCATCAAGTACATTTTAAAATTAATATCATATTATAAATCATAATTAAATGATGTAAAATAATGTTCTATAATGATATAATTATACCTAAAACGCAGTAAACAAAAGTATTACTTAAAGAACGTAATAAATATATACAAAATATATTAACCTTATTATCTAAACTAAATTAAAGTACAATAGTTAACCAATTTCATCGATAGATGGTGGTGTGGTATAAATGTGATACAAAAAGGCAGGTTAAAATTTATTCCTGTAGTTGAGTTTCATATTTGCTTCTAACCTTTATATTAATGACACGCTGCCCTACTGCGTGTTGACAATCTCATTTATTTTTTATTTTTTTACCGCCGAGTACTCTATGTGGTAAATCAAATTTTAAGAGCTAATAACAATTTCGTTTTTCGGCGAGGATCAAACTTTCTTTTTTGCTTACTATGCAGGCACTGATTTCTAAGTTCTTTTATGTTTTTATTGTATCAATCGTGTGAATTAATCTCTTATTTTTAGAATTGATGTTAACAGCGCCATCTCTCTTAAATCTATACATATAATAAAAATGGTAATTACATGTTATGTCTGTTTCTGAATATTGTATAGTATATTAATTTGCGACTAAAATCATTATGGGGACTGTAAATCATTAAATAAGTACATTTTTATAATTTTTAGAATTGTACTATCTGACGGTCTGTCTGTTTGTTTATGGACGCATGACGTTTTGAGTAAACATCTTTTTTTTTCAATGAAATCCTTAAGAAAATCATAAAGCGTATTATCAAGTTCATTTAATCTTTGTTTTATTGAAATTGGTTAATTCTATCGAAAGTCATGATTATTATTTTGAAATGTAGGTTCGAATTTGTTTAATGGCGCCACAAAATCCCAGAAATAGTAATAAAAAGATTCGTATGTAAAAAAAAACTTTCTATTATAATATATTTCGTATCGTTCTATTATAGTACTTAAAACACAGTAAAAATATTATGTTTTCCTTAAATTAAAAAAGGATGTTTTCTCACAAAGAACGTAATAGATGGCGTTGTACAAATTACAACCTTTTCTGAATTGCGGTGTTAAGATTTTTCGCAGGTGAATCGTATTGAGACTCACTGTAATAATTTATGCCCATGAGTCCGACGAAGTTGTAAGCCTGTAAGGTATATATACAGAGGTATTGAAATATTTAATTATCCCACAAAAGCACAAAACTCGACCAAAAGTAACAAAACTGCAATAAATGTCGTGATAGTGATATTGTTTTATACCCAGAATCCCTCTAATACCAAACAACTTTTTTTTCAGTTTTAAGTAAAGTAAAGTTGCAGCCTATTTACGTCCCACTGCTAGGCACAGGCCTCCTCTCATTTCTGAGAGGGTTTTAGGGCAAGGAAATGTCCACCGCACTGCCCCAATACGTGTTGGCGAACTTCACATGTCATCGAAATTTTTTTTTTTATTTCTCAAACATGCAGGTTTCCTCACGATGTTTTCCTTCACCGCCGAGCACGTAGTAAATCAGCACTTAAAATTGCAATTAACAATTTCATTGGTGCCGGCGGCGATCGAACCCGGGTTGCTCGAGTACTGTGAAGCTTACAGCGAGCGCTAACCATCTGAGCTACCACGGCTCAGGCTTCAGTTTTAAGATAGGGATAATAACATCGATGTTGGCATCGCTAGCTCAACATCGATGTTCGATGTTTAGGCTACTCAAAACATCGATGTTGACCATTATCGATGGTTTTTGTATATGTGTAGATACTTACACATTGTTTTAAAATTATGTGGGTATACACAGCAAGGGAAAAGTAACAATTAACTTGAATATCAATTTATGTAGAATAGTTATTATGCGACAACCGACAACGACACTACAAAATAAAGCGAAAGCAAATTGTCAAGTATATACTTGACAGTTAAGTTTGACTCACCATACTGACATTTTTTTAGATTAACGATGCGTTCAGAAATTCTGAATTATTCAAAATTTTTAATCTTCAGAGCAGATGCAAGATTTAGTTGATATTGATTTCGCGAGTTCGCATTGTTTGCAAGTTCCCAATTATCGATTATGGGTTCATTGACGTCGATGTTTCGATGTTTGACATATGTCAACATCGATGTTAAAACATCGTAGTTTTAATTTTTAACATCGATGATCATCTAACATCCCTATTTTAAGTGTGTTTCCCACTCAGCGTGTGTTATGCGACGATCGTAAATAAAGCGCAAGGTCAAACTTTACGCGTCAGTACTGATTGTTTTGCACATGGCCAGCTCTATATTGCTTTTTCTCGCGTTAGTAGTCCCCGTAACCTTTTTCTGTACGCCCCGGCTAAGTCTACTTCTATCGTCGTTTACACAGAAGCTCTATCATTAACGACTTAGAACTTTGAGAATATCGATTTATTTTGTTACCACTTATTCATAGAGTAATGATATAAATCGGTTAATATTCTCTTACCCTAAACGTCAAATTCTTTAAGTAAAACCTATATTCGCGAGCTACGCCGCGGGCACAGCTAGTAGATCAATAAGTTTATTAATTTTTTTTACAATTAGAGTTAAGTTTAGAGATTGTGTACTGTAAAATAAGACATTAAAGATTTATAACCATTGAGTTATATGTACTACGTACTAGAGAAGCCATTCCAAACAAAAATTGTGTACTACTCTATGTCTTCGCGCATGCGCGGGAGTAGTAGTCGCGCATGCGCGAAGACTTTAATTTAATATAAAATAAGATATTAATATAAAATAAATATAAGAATTTAATATAAAATATCTTAATTTAAGCTAAACAAACATATTTCTAAATAAAATGTAATAATAATTATTTTATGGAATTCACAAATCTTCAATTTACGCAATATTTAGTTTGTATGGATTGCACTACAGTTCAGTTGAACATAGTCAATGTTCGGAATGGCTTCTCTAGTACGTAATACATATAACACAATATTTATAAGTATATGTTTATATTTGATAATTACTGTTCATATAAGCTAAATGTTTAAGTTGTACAGTATGTATGAAAAATTCGAGAGAAAATAATACAATAGACAGACTGTGGTGCAGTTAGTGTTAGTGGTAGAAGTGCTGGTGATGGTGATGGTGGACGGTGGTGCTGATCGTGCGGTGTTGGTAGCGGTGGACGGTGGTACTGATCGTGCGGTGTTGGTAGCGGTGGATGGTGGTACTGTACGTGCTGATAATGGTGTCGGTGATTGTGGTGGTGCTGGATAGCTGGTAGTATCATTGGTGGTAGTGGTGGTGGACAGTGGACCGCCACTGGCACTACCACCACGACCAGCATCACCACCACAGCCACTACTACCGCCACCATCATCCTGGTAGTAACATTGGTGGTGGTGGTGTATCAACACAGCCACTGCCCACTAGCATCATGTCATTACTAATACCATCAGATTTTTTGTACTCATGAATACATTGTCATCTCTTACGAAAATGATATTGATAGACTATAGATAGAATAGATATGTATATGTAATGTGAAGCTAAGCATGAAAATAAGCAAAATATACTATTTTTGCAGTTTCAATTTTAATTACAAATAACAGACATGTTATTATATTAACTTAAGTTACATTGAATACACATGTTATTTTATACAATATAATATTTTTATTTTTATCCTTAAAATTTTCACTTGCATTAGGTGATAACCCTATCAGAATAGGTATATATTTTCGACGTTGTTAGAAAGCTTCCCCTCTGATCTTGTTTACTCTGTTCTACGATGCCACAGACATAGATACACATCATATACACACGTTAAACATAAAACACCTCTCTGGGCCGGGAGTTATTAGTTTTAACAGTGAAAGAATGTTATGTTAGCAATACTAACACATAATTTATATTAAATTTTAAAAAATTGTCTCTTATTTTGAAATAATTTTATAATAAGTATCTATTTCTTTTAATGTTTATAATGTTTGCGTTTTAATATTTGTAAAAATTGTCAATATAGGAATATATAATATGGCAACATTATTGAAAAAGGTGATTATGGAGGCAGGAGCAGGAGAAATTTCGGGGGTTTTAGAAAACATGGTGTATAAAACTATTAATGAGAGAAATATTTTATGAATCTATTTGAAGAGAGAATATATTGTTTGTTTAGAATAGTCACTTATATATTTTTGTCGAAATTACTTGTGAACAGCATATAAGGTATGGAAATTAAACATAAAAGTGGTAATATAAGGATGTAATTAAAGTGTGTTGATCCAAATTATAATTTATTTTTTTCTACTAACTTCAATTAGGAGGAGGTACTCAATTCGACTGTATGTTTTTTTTAATGTGTGTTACCTTATAAATTTTGTTGGGTTAACCGATTTCAATGATTCTTATGTAATATAATTTGTATGTATAAATTTGATCAATGTCTGACCAATAGCATTTGAGTTATTCTTAATAATTTATAATTTAATCGGTTGTACAACTTTATAATTTCAAATTAATATATTTCGAATTTTTTCGGCTAATGGTTAACTCCCAACTAAGTGTTCTACTAAGTCATAAAGTTCTTACGTTGAGTACACAACTGAGTAAATCTAAGAACCTATTACAACTTTTATGTACAACTTTCTAGTCTAAAGTCTATTCATAAAAATGCTAATAAAAATTTCGAAGATTTATCTATGGATGACCTATGGAACTGAGACGTGGTCCTTCACTACTGGCCGGATGAGGAAGCTCAAGATCGCTCAGCGAGCTATGGAGAGGGCTATGCTCGGAGTTTCTCTGCGTGATAAACTTAGAAGTGAGGATATTCGCAGCAGAACTAGAGTGACCGACATAGCCAAACGGATTAGTAAGCTGAAGTGGCAATGGGCCGGCCATATAGCTCGAAGACCGACAACCGATGGGTAAAAAAGTTTCTCGAGTGTCGGCCTCGTACCGGCGGACGAAATATAGGGCGTCTCCTCACTAGATGGAGTGACGACCTGGTAAGACATGCAAGAAGTCGATGGATGCAGGTGGCTCAGGACCGTGCTTTGTAGCATTTCTAGGGGGAGGCCTATGTTCAGCAGTGAACTTGTGAAGGGCTGTATTGATGACACACTCTTAAAAAGGGAATATTAGAAATCGAAAATCACTCAAAATTCACACCTAATTAATTATTTTAATTTATTGGCAATATTTTAATTTTTTGGCGACAATTTCTACTCTGTACGACTGGTTGACCATTTTTTTTTGAATAAGGGTGACAAACTAGCATCCACCTGATGCTAATTTGTCACCCTTGGATGCTGTGGCCCATAAACATATATATTTATTACACCCCTTATACATTTATCCTCAATTAATAATCAAAATGCAAATGAGTCGTCACCCTTGACGACTAGGATGGAATACCTCGTCCTCGTTTCCATTTAAAAGGGTTTCCGGTTCTCTACACTCGCTATACCAAATACATCAGCATTAGGCTGCTATTTGACGCTTGTATACTGTGCGTGGTCTTTCCCCGGTGGAGCTTACCCATTCCTGCTGCAATGAAAGTATAGCTGCAGCGTGGCTCTATCGCGTATAAAATAGAACATAATATAGTATTAGTATAAAATAGAAAATTGACATTTAATGTAAGGTATATTTATGTAAGACTTTTATGTAAGACATTTTATGTATTGACATTTAATGTAAGAGCAGTGGTTGCTCAGATGGTTAGCCATCGCTGTAAATTTCGTAGTACGCGAGCAACACGGTTTAGATCTCCGCCAGCACCAATAAAAATTTTAAATGCACTTTTGAGTACTAATTTACCACGTGCTCGGCGGTGAAGGAAAACATCGTGAGGATACCTGCATGTCTGAAAAATAAGAAAAAACTATTTCGAAGACATGTGAAGTTCGCCAACACGAATTGGGGCAGCGCGGCGGACACTTCCTTGCCCTAAGCCCCTCTCAGAAATGAGAGGAGACCTGTGCCCAGCAGTGTGACGTATTTGGCTGTAACTTTTTTTCCAAACTAATTTTTCTCACACTAATCTGGGCTCGCAATATTCTCATAAATATGCCAATAAATGCTTTAAAAATGGTATAAAGTTTTCTTTTGACGTATAGATGACTTTTATCGAATATACTCGTACTACATCACATATCAAGAAATATCAGGTACACATTACATAAAAAATAACCATGATTTCTGTTAAATTTATCAAAAATACGAAAGTATTATATATAAAGTAATATCAGTGCCAGGCTAAACCTGGCTGTTTTCGGACCTTGGCTTTTAGTCGTACATATTATACATAAATATTTACTAAAGCTGCGACTCCTGCAGATCGATATGCCGGTGTACGGGCGTACGCAAACCTAGTGCAATTTTAGCCATAAGCGGCTTAGTTACGTTACGTTAGATTAGCATGCCCGCTCAACGAAATGCTCACGCCATTTATAACGATAGTACTTCTAAGTAGGGTCTACTCCATTCACCTCTAACCGCCGTTCATGTTCTTCTTTTTTTCTATTCCATTTGCTCGCATGATTTTTTTTGTAGAAAAGGAGTGACAAACGTACATACAATCCGCCTGATGGTAAAGGGACGTCTACATTTAGGAGGCGTTTTTATCACTGAGGACTAACGTGGACTACCTCGCTTTGAGTAAAAGAGGTTTCCAGTTCTCTTTTTTTAAAGAAAAGGGTGCCATACGAGCACACAGACCGCCTGGTGATAAGAGTATGCTGTGGTACATAGATCTAAATTTATTCTCGTTTTATTAAACTATTTCACGCTAATATTCTGTGAGAGTGTAGTCCTTCCCCGGTCGATGTATAGATCACCTCCAATTAGAGACTGTGAGTATAGATAAGAACAGAAATCGAATATTATATTATACAACATACGAAATTAAATGGAGGGATAATATAATGATTTCTTATATTTACGTAAAATATTGAATAAAACTACTTGTACGGATTCTCACCCCAGTCCCCCGTGACCATAGGTATTGTAAAGCACCCGTAACGTCGGGAATTTAATAAAAATAAGTTAAAAAACGTGATAGAATCCGTAAAAGTAGTTTTATTCAATGGAGGGATTATATTTTATACATATAAATAAAATTGAAGAGTCTGTTTGCTATATTGAAATAACGGCCTTTTATCGAGCATTATGACATGAATTGTAAAAAATTTGTAAAAAATGTAGTCTGTCTGTCTATATTTGTCCGGGCTAATCTTTGAAATGGCTCAACCGATAGTGAAGACACTTCAAGAAAACATAGAAAGCAGTACCAGGAGTTATCTAGGCTACATTTCTGGGCTATATTTTATCCGAAAATGGAGATTTTTTTGTGAAAATAAATGGTTATTGATCATTATTCTAAAAAATGTAAATGACCCAACACACCTAGGCGAAGGCGGGGCGGGTGGCTAGTAAAAAATGAAGATAAAGAAGCCTACTCGAATGCTAGTGTTAAATAATATTCTAAAGTATCAAATTTTTATCTTATAAAACCTTTTCCGTATTTAACAAAACATAACAAAAATTATAAAAGAAAAAAAATTCTTACACATCAGTCATAATTTTTGAGTTACATTGTCATAATTTTATTTTGTGCTGAAATGTTTTCTTTGCTGAGTAAATCCTATACCTTCGGTAGAAACACCACTTTATTAAAGATGTTTCACAGAAACGAGTGAGTATTTTACATTCTCGGTCAATAGCCCAGAATTGCAACTTATTTTAACGATAAAACATTTTGTTCGGCTATTTTCTATGCAATATTGTAGAGACGTAACAAATAACCTAAAACAGAGTTTTATTTTAGGCTTTTATCTACTTACAGAACTTCCTGGCAGCATTGTTGCTTATAAAATATTACTGCTTATTAGATTATGTAATGTGATTAATAATTATGTACTGAAAGTCATTCAGCGGGCGTTGGGAAACGCTATACTCGGAATTTCTTTGCACAATATAATTTGCAACGAAAATATTTCTAAATAAAAACAAGAGCAACATAACATAGACATAACGCAGCGGGTTAGTTACATGAAGTGGAAATAAATCGGGTATATTGCTCAAAGAACCGGGAACCGATGAGGAAGAAAGGTTCTCGAGTGGCAGCTTCGTACTGGCAAGTGTAGTCTTGGGCAGCTAGGTTCCGTACTAGGCTTAAACACGCAGGCAGTCGACTGATGAGTGTTGAAGACTGTGGTTTTCAATCTGCCTGCCAATCGTAGCAGTCTATGGCGGAGTCCTACCTAAAGCAGTGGGTAGTTGACTATCATTCACTATAATTAATTACTATAGTTAACGACAAGTTTTACTGAAATTAAAATTCATAAAAGTTTTTTGCTACTACACACGCACTAGGCTTGTGGCTATAGGTGAATTTGCGAGTGGCTACCACGTAGGTATCTAGTAAATAATGAGTCCTATTTCTTTCTTTCGCTTCGTCGTTCTAGCCAGTAAAACTAAATAACACAAGCTAACTCGAGAGCGTTCATTTTTTTATAATGGCCAACCGATTGCATGGCACACCAACAAGGCGACGAGCAATTGTTATAGAATCACACCACTATGCTCCACGGTTTTGGCAGTGCGTCTTAATAATAGTTTTCGAATTAAACATCCCGTAAAATGAAAAGTATTATACAAACTGTAATGTCTTCTCTTTCTTTCTATTTCACCCTTTTAGGGGTTGATTTTTCCATAATCCGTCCATAGTCAACGCCTACGTCATAAAAGGCAGCTACTCAAAATTTAAGATTTCTATGTCTAGCGGCTTGAACCGTGCCTTTTGATATAATAGGAGTCAATTAGTCTCTCAGTTTTATTCTGTACTTTTAGTTCTGAAAAAACGGCACCCCATGCTCGCGAATATTCGAAATTCGAATTGAATCACGAAACGAAGAATACAATACCTACGGAATGATTCCGCTGAATACGTTTGAGGGCATTTATCCGGTGAATGCGATTGTATGAATTATGAATAGCACGAACTCTGATGTGTTAAAAATTTGCATGCTATTTGTTTGGCATTCTGTTAATTAGAATCATATGGCATACGTGTAGTAAATAATACGTTTAAAAAGATATGTACATAAAATGCCATTGTACTACCATTTGAATTTAATTAATCGATGAGTCAAATAAATATAAATAAAACTTTAAATGTAAGAAAACGCTCATGAAAAATAAGATAAAACAGGGAAATAAACAACGATAAACGTTAATAGGCAAAAGTATTATTTATATGAATACTACCTGGTACCCGGCACGTTGCTGCCGCAGAAGAAATAATTCAGGAAATATCGTTTCAAATTTGAAAGAGTTATATTATTTAATAACAATGCATTCATTGAATTTTGAATTTTATCATTGAAATTCAATGAAAAGTTATAACTTTCAAATAAAAAATTTCGATACGATTCGCGGGTCTCCTTGTGTAAGTTAATTGTACTATGTCTATAAACTTAGCACAAGTGCAAGCAATAAGTTTACAAAGTTTTAGCCCAAACTGATGAACGGTGTGGCAGCGTATATAATACGAACAAACAAACATTACTTTTTACATATTAGATTTATCACAGAAGAATAAAATTTTTCTATATTAGGTAGAATTTGTGGTAAATGCTACCAACACTAGCGATCGTAGTTTGAAGTAGAAAAGTTGCTGTCTATTGGATTTCGAGAAATAATCCATCACAAACAATAATTTCTCACGGATTGAGTTGATTTTGAAAATAATTAAAATGATTTATAACTATAAAATACAGTACAATATTTCATTATAATTTATAACTGTAATTTACAATAAAATACAGTTCCAGCCATGAGATAATTAATGTAAGTAAATAATATTTAGGTATTATATAAATAATTATCTCTTCTTTTTATTTCATTAATTTTGTCGGTGTTATTTTCATATAATTAATGAAACAGATTATTTACAGTACGCGGATAAAGCAAAATCTAAATGCATAATAGAAACGCAGTCCTACTCTGATAGAGCGAAGTCCGGATTCTCTCAATTTTTATTTTTTCGATATATCACACAGTGGCTCGCATTTGTTAGGGTCTAGTATTATGTTTTGTAGATATGAAAACGCTACCTTGCTGCCCGTATATTTTTCCAGCGAATTATTATTAAAGCCATCAGAATTTTATAAATACAAAGGCGTAAGTACATGCAACGATGTACGAGTACATATTTCCGTGGGCACTGACCGGTGCGGACGCGAGCACTTGAACTGTCTCATTTTGGTTATTATCTTCATAGGTTAAAAATAAAAAGGAACAAGAATAATGTGTTCATTAGTTCCAATCTCTGCAAGGGGTACACTTTTGAATAGCGACTTATTGTCATCTTTATGATTTATAACGAAGCAAATACTTAATTCATTTTCATCTTCACACAATCTTTAACTCTGTCTTCAATTTTTATTATTAATTATATAATTACATTCAATTGGATTAACTGAGATAGGTAAGAGCGGCACCTTAAAAAGATAAAGACGTTTGGTTCCTATAAACATATTCCCCTGTTTTGCTCCTGGATTGACAGTTCCCTGGGGAAAGACTGTTCAGTGGTAGACTTAATGTGGGCTGTAAGTATAATGATGATAATGATTATTTTAAAAGAAATTGGTGCTATAAGGGATACTAACGATAATAATAACGACCCGTCCGGCTTCTCCTGGTTCTTTAGATTTAAGTTCTTCAAACATCATTTATTTTATCAAGTTTTCGTTTTTTTCCCTTCAAAATAAACCTTACGCTGGTATTCTGTGAGAGCGTGGTGCTTCCCCGGTCCACCCGACCCATTCGTGCTACAACCATAATAAAGCTGCAGCGTGGCTCTACAACGTTTTAATACGGTACGTATGAGTTTAGTAGGGCAACAATTTTTTCCCTAGATTGCTCCTGTAGTCTGGTCGCGGATCCCTTCTGATATTGCTTTTAACTGTTTGTAAACAAATTTTTCCCTAGATTGCTCCTGTAGTCTGGTCGCAGATCCCTTCTGACATTACTTTTATCTGTTTGTAAACAAATTTTTCCCTAGATTGCTCCTATAGTGTGGTCGCAGATCCCTTTTGACATTGCTTTTATCTGTTTGTAAATAAATTTTTCCCAAGATTGCTCCTGTAGTCTGGTCGCAGATATCTTCCGATATTGCTTTTATCTGTTTGTAAACAAATTTTTCCCTAGATTGCTCCTGTAGTCTGGTCGCAGATCCCTTCTGACATTGCTTTCATCTGTTTGTAAACAAATTTTTCCCTAGATTGCTCCTATAGTGTGGTCGCAGATCCCTTCTGACATTGCTTTTGTTTGTAAACAAATTTTTCCCTAGATTGCTCCTGTAGTCTGATCGCAGATATCTTCCGACATTGCTTTTATCTGTTTGTGTTCACGCACCTAGCTGTCCCCACAAAGGTCTACCAAACAGGGGCCCATACAGCTGTTAGGTTCGACGTACAACTAAGTGGTTGGGCTCAAAATGCCTTATGGAAATTGTCCTATCCTACTACACAATAGGAAGAAGGCTAGGTGAATAAATAGTACGTACCTATTCAGAGGCGAAGAAGGCTCCTAGGGCTCGTTCAGGCGTAATTTTCGTGAATTTGAGTAGTGTGTGAGAAGTGTATATCTGTGTAACCTGAATTAACCCTTTTAATCAGCAGCCACCCTGACTCCGGCACCGCCCCCCGGCGTGGTATTCTCCAGCGGCGGCAGCAATGGACTATTTCTTTCTTCAATTCACTATGTCAGTCTATCAACTTTATCATACATTTAACTAACTTCGAGATGCATACAAATCCCGTTAATTATAATCAAAAAACGTAACTCACGGATGACCGGTGGGTCAAAGTTCACTTTCGTTCACTCCGCAATAAATTATTTCGAAAACCGAACGCGACCTTTTAAGGCACTTAACGCAACGGTAGAATTAAACACTAACTTCTCAATAATTAGCCAACCTGGCGTCTAATGTTCTAGACTACACAATTCTACGTCGCTGCACAAATCCGTTAACAAAATCGGCATTATCAGAGGCAACCACGCGGCTCGATTCGATTCACGGCAATTTAAATATTGCAAATTCACTTCAACACGCAATCACTAATAGCGAATTTAAACGCGCACGAATACTAAATTCTAGACCACCACTGAAACTGGTCGCGCGAAAAAACGCTGCAGCGGTCACTACAAAATACGTGGTTAATCCACACCGCTGCTCTGAATCTACTGTCTCTAGCCCGACAGCGCCAAACGCTGGGAGGCTGCCTTCCGCTGCCCCCTCCCGGCGACACGCGTGACACCTGGTACCATCGGGCGATTCGTTAAGTCAAACGTGATTGGGTGCCGTCTCAAAATGACCATTTTTGGCCTAAACAGTTTGTAAACAAATTTTTTCCTAGATTGCTCCTGTAGTCTGGTCGCAGATCCCTTCCGATATTGTTTTTATCTTTTTTTAAACAAATTTTTCCCTAGATTGCTCCTGTAGTCTGGTCGCAGATATCTTCCGACATTGCTTTCATCTGTTTGTAAACAATTTTTGATGACGCCGTTAAATTTTTAATGCGTCATGCCCCCCCCCCCCCCCCCTCCTGATTGTTAGCAACTTGTTTTAAAATATTCAATAGTAAACCATTAAATGCTATTAGAAATAAAATAATCTAAATTAATTTCTGCTCAATACATTCTATTTTAATTTTTTTTTGTAATAGTTAATTAAAAACTCAAAATGAATTCCGACGCAGCCCTATGAAATACAACCTCACTGTGTTTGAATATGCGAGGTCACTCCCAGCATCGAACGTCGTGTCTATGGTTGTGTCACCGTATTGTCTTATGCGATGAAACTCGGCGCTAACTCAGCTTAACCGTAAATAACGGAGAGTTGTGTATTTCAACAAGTTCGCAATAAAGCGCTTTGCTCAATTTATTATATATTGGACTCGGAACAATGATTCAAAAGCATCCAACATTCGTGCACAGAATAGAACAAATTGTATCGCGAAGCTATGCAAGCACTGGTATTTGTATAAAAAGTTTTATTCTGTCGCTTTTGCACAAAATTTTAAATATTGTTAGCAAAAATTTCATTGCATTTAATTATTTTATTTTATTTTATTAAATATCCCTTATTATTTGTAACTATTCAACGTGGTAGAGCCACGCTGCAGCTATATTATGGTTGTAGCACGAATGGGTCGGGTCGACCAGGGTAGAACCACGCTCTCACAGAATACCAGCGTAAAATAGCAGCTTAATGCTGCTATGTTTCGTATGGTGAGTGTAGAGAACCGGAGACGTAAAATGTAGATATCTATGGACCACAGAATCCACCTACTATCAGGTAGACTTTGTGCTCTTTTGTCACCCTTATTCTGTAAGTAATTTGCTGCTATATAAAATTTACCCAATAAAAAAATATACGATATGAACTATTATTAATTTTTCATCTACGTAATTAAGAACAGAACAACATAATAACTCATAAAGGAAATTTATTTTTTATCATCTCTGTTATTAATTTTTCATCTACGTAATTAAGAACAGAACAACATAATAACTCATAAAGGAAATTTATTTTTTATCATCTCTGTTGTAGCATATTTTTCGCCATCAAAAGGTGAAAAAGGAATAAAATGTTCGTTTAATTTTCGTTCCCGATTGTCCTACGCCAATATTGAAATAATATGTTTTAAACTGAGTATATTTCGATGTAAATGAGTTATTCATTCTGCTCGAGTTCAAAAGACATTAAATTATTTTTAGGGAATGAACCGGACATTGTCATCCTATGGTCCGAGAGCTCATGACGCATTTTTTATGAAGTGTTTGATGGATTATGAAACTTTGCTGAAAAGTATCAGTCCACTCAGTAAGCAGGTATTTGACTGTTTCCTTGGCCTACCTGGGTACACCTGGTACTGCGCATACAGGTAAGTTGCAAAAATACGCCCAAAAAAGTGTTTGATTCAAATAATAATAATGACTATCCGTCAGCTGTTGATAAAGAATTAAGAAAAGATGTCAGACAATTCTGAAGGGGTTGACATAGGAGCAAACTACGCCAAGGTTGTATTTTTATTTTAGATAATGAGTGTTATGTTTCATAATTTTTGGCTCCACTATTTTCAAAAGCTTGTAGGAAGTTGTTTTAGTCATTCGTGTGAAATTTTTAAAAATAATGTCATTGTTTAGCTCTAAATCTTTCAATATTGTGTTGTTCTGTTCTTCAAATAGACTTTCATCCAGATTTTACTTTTCTTGCGCGTTTTTTCCATCTCTAACCAAACCTAACCAAGCCGCGTGAGGTATAGACGAGTTGCATGCGACAAGCGCACTTGTATAGACGAATGGCACAGCGCTTGCGCAAGACGAACTAAAAAGTTGAAACGCAAAATGAACATGAAAGCGAAATGGAAAGCGCACTGGTGTAGACATAGCTAATTACATACGTGGTAGAGCCATGCTGCAGCTATATTAGTAGTATAGTTGTAGCACGAATGGGTCGGCTCGACCGGGGAAGGACCACGCTCTCACAGAATACCAGCGTCAAATATCAGCTCAACACAGCTGTGTTTCGTATGGTGAGTGTAGATAACCGGAGACCCTTTTTACTGGAAACGAGGCATTCCACCTTAGTCCTCACGGGTGGCAATGCATCTGCATTTTGATTCACAAACGAGGATAAATGTAGATGTCTATGGGCCACAGCAACCACTTACCATCAGGTGGACTGTGTGCTCGTTTGTCACCCTATACATTGCGTGTATGTCAGAGAGGACATCTGTTCTCGACGCCTCGGCAGTCTTGAAGGTTCGGACCTGTCCATCCTTTGCCTACGCGTAGACAGCGACGACCATCCGCGCGTCTACGGGTGCCTCTATAGGTCCCATAGCGGTAATGCCGAAACAGACCAACTCATCAACCACGTCCAAATGGCTACAGATTCCTTGCTACAACAGGTCCCATCCGCAGAGATCGTGATCCTTGGCGATTTTAACTCCCACCATGCCCAATGGCTCGGTTCACGTTGAACCGATCATGCGGGGAGATCTGTTTATGACTTTGCTTTGGCATATGGCCTGACACAACTGGTTACTTCGCCTATGCGGATTCCAGATGTGGAGGATCATACACCTTTCCTGTTGGACCTTCTGCTGACCTCTCATCCGGACGGATATCAGGTCTCCGTCGATGCCCCTCTCGGCTCTTCGGCCCATTGTCGGATCCGGAGTATGGTGCCACTCACGCTCCCTTCGCGGTTGCGTTCTGCAGGTTGCCGCCGTGTTTGGCATTACAGGTCGGCGGATTGGGACGGAATGCGGTCTTTCTTTGCATCCTACCCATGGGGGCGGGTTTGCTTCTCGCCGGATGATCCCAGCGCTGTTGCTGACTCTGTCACTGATGTGGTGCTACAGAGAATGGAACTATTTATTCCATCATCTGTGGTACCCATCGGAGGCAGATCTCAACCTTGGTTTGGTCGCTCCTGTAAGACTGCATTACGCAGTAAGCAGGAGTGTTATCAAGCCTGGGCTGCGGCTTCGGCGACTCGGGATGTAAACACCAGCACACTTAAAAAGAAGTATAACTTCGCCTCCAGGTCCTTCAAAAGAGTTATTGCCGAGGCAAAGTCAGAGCATACAGGCAGAATTGGCGAGAAACTAGATCGCCTTCCTTCGGAAACCCGTGCATTCTGGTCTCTCGCCAAAGCTGTCCAAAAGAATTTCTGTAAGCCATCACTACCATCTCTGCACAGGAAGGATGACTCACTGGCCCAAGACGCAAAAGACAAAAGCCGACCTTTTAGGCTGCCTTTTTGCGTCCAACTCCACTTTTGATGATGGGGGGAAAACACCGCCGACCATCCCGCGGTGTGAGTGCTCCATGCCGGATGTGCTATTCTCACAGCGCTCGGTTCGCAAAGCACTGCTCTCCCTGGACATCCAGAAGTCGAGTGGGCCTAACGGAATCCCCCCAATTGTGCTGAGGACGTGTGCTCCGGAGTTGGCACCGGTCCTAACGCGTCTTTTCCGGTACTCCTACTCCCAAGGCGTAGTCCCGAATTCATGTAAGACAGCTTTTGTCCAACCGATCCCTAAAAAAGGCGACCGCTCAGACCCATCCAACTATAGGCCTATCGCGATCACCTCCTTGTTCTCCAAAATAATAGAATCCATTATTAACTGCCAACTCATCCGGTACCTTGAGGATCACCAGCTAATTAGTGACCGCCAATATGGTTTTCGTCGGGGTCGATCAGCTGGTGATCTTCTATTTTACCTGACCCATAGATGGGCGGAGGCAGTAGAGTCCAATGGGGAGGCGTTGGCCGTTAGTCTGGACATTGCGAAGGCCTTCGATCGGGTTTGGCACAACGCGCTTCTTTCGAAGCTCCCTTCCTATGGGTTTCCCGAGAAATTGTGCAATTGGATCACCAGCTTCCTTGCAGATCGGAGCATCAAGGTTGTTTTAGACGGTGCATGCTCCGACTACAAGCCTATTAACGCTGGTGTTCCACAAGGCTGTGTGCTATCACCAACGCTGTTTCTTCTGCATATCAATGATATGTTGCTAACGGGTAACATTCATTGCTATGCGGATGACAGCACTGGTGATGCTCTACACACCGGCCGTGCCAATATTTCTCGGGAAAAGTACCGGAACAAACTTGTCTGAAGTCGAGTCTTTGCTGATCAAAGTCTCGGATTGGGGGCGACTAAATCAGTCCAGTTTAATCCTCAGAAGACACAAGTTTGTGCTTTTACTGCTAAAAAGAACCCCTTTGTCGTATCTCCTCAGTTTCAAGGCACTCCCCTTCTTGCCTCAGCCAGTATCGGTATCCTCGGAGTCGACATATCGAGTGACGTGCAGTTTCATGGTCACTTGGAAGAGAAGGCCAAATTGGCCTCTAAAAAGCTTGGCGTGCTCAGCAGAGCGGGACAGTATTTCATGCCGGCAGACCGCCTGCAACTTTACAAGGCGCAGGTTCGGCCTCACATGGAATACTGTTCCCATCTCTGGGCAGTGGCTACCCAGTGCCAGCTCCTTCCACTTGACCGCATCCAATGCAGAGCGGCTCGAATCGTCGACGACCGAGCCCTTTCCGATCGGCTCGATTCATTGGCACTGCGAAGAGATGTAGCATCCCTTTGCATTTTCTTTCGCATCTACCATGGGGAGTGCTCTGAGGAATTGTTCGGATTAATCCCAGCTGCCAAATTTCATGAACGCACATCGCGGCAGAACTCCTGATACCAGCCACACCATCTGGATGAGTGGCGGTCCACCACTGTGCGATTTAGAAGATGTTTTCTTCCTCGCACGACTTCCTTGTGGAATCGATTACAATGCGATTTTTCCGGACCGATACGACTTAGGGACCTTCAAGAAAAGAGCGTACACCTTTTTAAAAGGCCGGCAACGCATCTGCAATTCCCTCCCTGGTGTTGCAGTTGTTCATGGGCGGCGGTAGTCACTTAACCATCAGGTGATCCGCATGCTCGTTTGCCCCCTCTCCTATAAAAAAATACAATAAAAAAAACATATCATTCGATGTGACATAATTTACGTCATTGAATAACGATGATAATAAGGCATGAAAAGACATAGCTCAATTACGAAAATTATGTGGCCGTTTGAAATTCATTCGGATTATCCCACAAAACAATATCAAATTAAATTAAACACAAACATCCAAATTTAATAAAGTTAGTAAAGTATTAAAGACAAACTTACAAAAAACGCTATGATTTTTCAATACACCTATTGTAACAAAGAAATTTAGAAAAAGATCGCAAATGTACATTAAAAGAAACGAATTTATAAAGGGCATACAATTACATCTAATTAGTAATGAAATTATTGTTGGTAATTTCCTGGACATATTGCAGAATTTATAAATTACTTATTTTTATTTAAAACGAAGAAGTTTAATTTGGTTTAAATGCAATTGTTTAAGTTTGTTATAATTATAAATTAATCATTCACCCCGTCTAGGGTGGATAAACGGACCAGCATTTCCGAGTATCCACCCTGGACTATCCACCCGTGATAGGGTGTATAAACGGAATAACCCCCTACAACAAGCGAACTTTATTAATTATTTAAAACATTAACACGTTTTAATTTTTTATCGTGTTCATGTCGCGGTATTATTAATAAAGATTAACGGAAAAAATTTCTTAGACTGAACGTGAAAAAGTTCATTATCATTAAGAATAATTCAAAAACTACTGGTCAGATCTTGATCAATTTCTATGCGACCACATGAGAAGCACCAGCTATCAAATAAAAAAAAGAATCAACAAAATCGGTTCACCTAGGAAAATGTTCTGAGGTAACACACATAAAAAAATACAGTTGAATTGAAACCTCCTCGTTTTTTTTTGTAGTCGGTTGAAACTAAGCTTTAGTTAGAAGTAGCCGACTAATCGTAAGATAAATTTTATACACTAAAATATAGGTATTTACATAGCTTTATAACCTTTAAGGTGATTGCTATGAAGAATATTTACTAAGTAGTACTTATATAAATTAATTTAATCGTCTTGTTCTAAATTTCAACTCTGAATTTGAACCTAGAGCCCGCTTTCAATTTATCTTATGAAATGTGAGTTATATATACTGATAATAAGCATTAAATATGAACATTATGATTCTAAGCATAATACTTATTAATTAGCGCTAAGTAAAGTTTGCTGCACGTTTTAAATGGAAGCGATCACTGATGTGTACATTTTTCTAGGAAAAGGACAGGTAATCGCATTATGAGATTATTGTGTACAAAGGGGAGCAAAAGTTGAGTTTCAAAATACAAGGTTTCGCACAGCTCTCTGGTAGAAAATAAGCTATAAACTACTAAGTATATGTACAAAATATACTTTTACGCCAGTCACCCAGAGGGGTAGGCAGATAATAAATAAATTATTAATCATTTGAATAAACTTTGACAAATAATAGATCAAGTATGTATCACAATTAATAGAATCAGGCGTTACTTTGCGGAAATCAATTATATTAAAGATATTAAAGAATTAATTTGCCAATATCCACGTAATAATATTAAATAATGTGTCTTACGTAGTTTGAAGAGCACCTCCCGCCCTCTCTCAATTGCGTGCACTATCCCCGTCACCACTAATCCTAGCACCACTACACTAGGAAAGACACATCACTGTCGATAATGCAACACGTGTTTCGCCTCTACACGAGTCATCCTCAGGTGAAGTAGACTCTAAGTCCACTAGACCGCTAAGTCTTAGATAATTAATGCCAAAATACTCAAATGCTGCTAAATTTTAAGATGCCATTAAATCTCGTGCTATCTCTATCATTTTAAGTCAAAGTGAGTGTGACATCACGAGACTTAACGACATCTTAAAATTGAGTAGCGTTTGAGGATTTGGCCATAAGTCTTGCTAAAATTGAGGGAGGGCGGGAGGTGCTCTTCAAACTTTTTATTGTATTACGCGGATCTTGACAAATTAATTATATTAACATCTTTGGTTGTAACACAACCAAAATGATTAGGTTATAAACATTGTGATAGCGTTTGCTGTCTATTGCTTTATGCATCTTTATAATTTAGGTCTGCAGAGAGGAGTGATAAGGTGAGGGACACTAATTGTGCTTATATAGCTTAGTTTTATTTTTTATACAAATTGGTCAATTTTATTTTCCTATTTACTGGTAAAGAGGCATTCTGTCTTAGTCCTGGGTGACAACGTTCTGTTTGAAGAGTATTATATTAATACACAAAAGAATGCCCGAGTGGTTTGATTCTATTTAATTTTTTCTACTTTTAGTTATATCCATAGTTTGGATTATTCATATCTAATCTAATTAATATAAAATATAAGTAATAATACAGAAAGATTGTTTACATTTTCCCTTACATTTTCCTAAGAAATTACCTTCCTCGCTATGAAATCTGTCAAATATTTCAACCTCATTGCAAAGTGGTTCACCTCTATACACCCCCCGTGCCAATATTTCTCGGGAAAACGTCACCGAGTACCGGAACAAACTTGTGTCTGAAGTCGAGTCTTTGCTGGACAAAGTCGCGGATTGGGGGCGACTAAATCTAGTCCAGTTCAATCCCAGAAGACACAAGTTTGCGCGTTTACCGCTAAAAAAACCCCTTTGTCGTATCTCCTCAGTTTCAAGGTACTCCCCTTTTTGCCTCAGCCAGTATCGGAATCCTTGGAGTCGACATATCGAGTGACGTGCACTTTCGTGGTCACTTGGAAGACAAGTCCAAATTCGCCTCTAAAAAAACCTCTAAAAAGCTTGGCGTGCTCAGCAGAGCGGGACAGTATTTCATGCCAGCTCAACGCCTGCAACTTTACAAGGCGCAGGTTCGGCCTAACATGGAATACTGTTCCCACCTCTGGGCTGGGGCTCCCCAGTGCCAGCTCCTTCCACTTGACCGCATCCAGCGCAGAGCGGCTCGAATCGTCGACGACCGAGTCCTTTCCGATCGGCTCTACTCATTGGCACTGCGAAGAGATGTTGCATCTCTTTGCATTTTCTTTCGCATTTACCACGGGGAGTGCTCTGAGGAATTGTTCGGATTAATCCCAGCCGCCAAATTTCACGAACGCACATCGCGGCAGAACTGCCGATACCATCCACACCATCTGGATGATTGGCGGTCCACCACTGTGCGATTTAGAAGATGTTTTCTTCCTCGCACAAACTCCTTGTGGAATAGTTTACCACCAGCGATTTTTCCGAACCAATACGACTTAGGGACCTTCAAGAAAAGAGCCTACTCCTTTTTAAAATGCCGGCAACGCATCTGCAATTCCCCTGGTGTTGCGGTTGTTCATGGACGGCGGTAGTCACTTACCATCAGGTGAGCCGCATGCTCGTTTGCCCCCTCCCCTATAAAAAAAGTAATGCCGCCCTGGCGGCAAAGTCGTGGTGGTGGCATTTAGAAGTGGAATTTTTTTCCGATTGCGACGAGACGGGCGAAAAGCATTTTATTGCAACGGTGTTGTGACGAAAAAAGAATATTTCGTGTTATTTAGTGTCCACTGTCCATCCAATAGTATCGTGATACTGTTCGAATCGGATCAGTGACATTTAGAAATACAAAGGGGAAGGCCATCTCGATTAGTTGTCACTTCAGCGCTGCGACTAGATGCTTTGACGCTTTGAAGCGCTGTAGTAGCGCTTGGAGTTTTTCAGTGTGTTGACGGCTGCTTTAATATTATCACGAAACACGTCAGTCACCATTCAAACGATTCAATAAAACTTAATTTGACGGGTGCATTTTAGGGATGAGGGGAGTGCGCTGAGGGGAGTGCGCTCCGATGCCTGGCAGTTATTGTTTTAATTTTTGCGTAGATCGGATCTAAAATTAATATTCAAACACTGAATGAAGCCAGGTTAACTTTGACATCGGGACGTCATACACCTCAGTGCCCCCGGGACCATGAGTGCAGTAAAGCACCCGAAACGTTGGGAATTAAAGAGTTTAATTAAACGCGATAGAATCCGTAAAAATTAGTATCATTTAAAAATGTTCATATTTTGTGGCAGATAGCGCAGAAATTATATCGCTTTTCTATGTACAAAAGATTGATAGCAAATCAAGGATTATTTTTACCTGCACACTTTTCATATACCTAGTACGATTTCCTTTAAAAGTGAAAAAACCCGCGCTTCGGAACACTTTATTGGGCGCGGTGGGTTGAGCTCACCCGGGAGGAGGTATGTTATACTTACTTTAAGGGTCAATATTTATGAGATGACACTTGTCGACATTTTTTCCATAAAAATTTCGGGAGGGTATTACTCCGTTGTTTGACTCTGTACATCCAAAGTTAAACATGATGTCGTTTTGTATCATTATTAATTTTCAAACGGAATAGTAAAATAAAAAGCCATTAAAAGTTACAAGCTACCAAATATTTGCTTTTATTGAAAATTTTAGCGCAATTTTGGGCGTATATTATTAATGAATGAAGTGCAAAATTTCCAACACAGTCAGTACCGACAAAGCTCAATTATCAAAGAATTTAATAAAAACTCTTCAATAATTGAACATTGAGCGAAATTTTTGTAATTGATTCATGCAGTAGTTTTTTCATAAAACACGATGTTCCAAAGGACTTTTCGTATTTATTATACACGCACGTTTTATTATTAATTATCGTGCATCTCACTGAATAATGTTTTGCCCTGTGGGGTGCGGGAGGACGACTCTCACCCCCATATGTACGCGCGGTGAAGCGTGCTTATTCATGTTTTATTCGACTCAGTCTACTACGACCTAACTAGTGTTAACAAAACGAAAGTTTTGCTATTTTGTTATTTGGACGCCAAATGACGTAGAAATTTATATAATTGAGAGAGATGACGCAGTTTTAAAATTATATACCTTTTTCAGAAATGTGTTTTGCGGGAGCTGATAGATCCCATTCACCCTCGATAACTACAATTTAGAGATCGAATTTAAATCAAATATAAAATTTTACTTCACTCTATAACGTACATATGCCGATAGATAAAAGTACTCCATTTATTTTGCCAATTTTTCCTTACATATTTAGAATGCTTAAACTACCATTGGTTGGAACTCGAACAACCACCGTCATTTCTAAATTAATTTAGTTACTCTACCTTCAGTTTCGCGTTCTAAAAGTTGTCTCAAAAGTCTCAATTAAGTTACTGAAGGTCAAAGGTAAAAAATAGCAGTTTTTCTGCTATTATCTCTGTTTCTATTGCTCTAATGGTGTTAACATTTATTACAAAAATTGTAGTGCGACAGATTTTATTTGAATCATTTTTCCATGCGCTTCACCGTTTTAGCGATAGAGGGCGATAAGCGCGCAGCGCTCAGCCATACGTACCGTAATGTAATGCAAAATCGAACGTCTTCATCAAGGACACGCATGTCACCATCTTCAGATACACCCACCTCATTGTCCGAATTCAACGTAGTGCGGTGCTGATCTGTGACCATGTAGGCGCAATACCCATGCTCTCAATAAATATACATAATGTTATGAATAAAATTGTTTATTTAAAATTGGTAGGTACCAACAAAAAATATTTATCCAATCACTTTTGTTAAAAATGTATTCGTCTGCATTTTTGTTTTGGGATATTTGATTCATCAGTATCCCTAACGAATTTAATCGTTGAGCGAGGAAATTTTTTCAATCTCTTTAAGCAAGAAAAACTTCGAACTTCCGCGCTCGCCCCTTTGAATCTTGCGCCCCTTGTCATGTGCCTAGTTTGCCTTAAGGATAATTCGCCACTGATGACACGACTATTGGAAGTGATGACAGCCTAAAGGTTGAGTGTGCAGGCGGCGAACTTTAATGTCGTGGGATCGAATCCTCCACTCTTGACATAAGCATTTTAAGCTTACCTAATGGTGATTTTTAAGGTTAAAGGGAATATTTGTAATGTAGTATAGCATTGCTCGTATTTTCTTAAAATATAAATATATATAAATTTTAATGAAGGTAGTTTGTAAAAAAATGTATAGTAAAGTAACAGTATTTACTGCTGGGCATATTACCGACATAGAAGCTTGTCATTTTTGGAAGTTTTTGGAGAAGGAACAGGCTCCGGCACTAGTACCAAAGCGGCGTATCAATTATGCGCTCCAAGAGGTCGAACATTGACGCGCGTTCCAGCCGCGCGAAATGTATTCATTTCCGTCTTGGAACGCGCGCCAAATTGTTTGTTGGAACGCTCAAACTTGGAGCGGGCCGTTCCATCTGGTGTCGGTTTTTTACCGCGTATCAAATTAGTTAAAGAACCATGTCCACTTTTCATACATTTAAAAATCTGGGAGTAAAAGTTTATGTATAGTTATAAGGTACAGTAGAAAAACTTCCTGTAAGTTTAGAGAATAATGTCATGTAGTCATTTTTACGATTTAAACGCTACGAAGCCCAAAAATAATAACGTTACTCTTTAGGTTAGGATTTGCCGTAACCAAATACTTAATTTTTATATCTCTTATTAATGTTCTATCACCACTTCCTCTGAGATTATACTGAGAAAAATCCTACATATGTCTATTTTATATGATCCAGGGAAAACA
Source organism: Parnassius mnemosyne (assembly GCA_963668995.1). Taxonomy (NCBI): domain Eukaryota; kingdom Metazoa; phylum Arthropoda; class Insecta; order Lepidoptera; family Papilionidae; genus Parnassius; species Parnassius mnemosyne. The sequence continues at coordinate 23,187,313 of CAVLGL010000082.1, read as the reverse complement.
CACAAAATGGCACAATACACAACGAAACGCAAACACAACAAGTGATTATATTCTATTTGGCAACAACGAAGTACTGCGCCGATGCCAATTGTAGAACTATCAAATGTCAAAAAAATCCGTTTCGCTCGTGTGCACTCAATGACATACTGCATGATTAATTTATTTATTATATTATTTTTAAATCGTCTGTACTATACAAAGAGTAATAAAGAGATATATAAAATATATATATATATATATATATATATATATATATATATATATATATATATATAAGAATATTAACAAATACTTACTGATTAAATAAAAATAATGTTTAAAACTCAGAAACAGAGTTCAATTAAGTCAAGCACCTAGCAGTATGTGAAATGAAACGTCCTAGAAAAAGGGTAGTTAAGGTGCGTTCAAAATATTTTTCTGCTGCGTTTGTTTTAACATTGTGATACGCGTATTTAATTTAGAATGCAATTAGCTGAATTTTAAGCTTTATTTCATTTCTATACATAGTCAGGTGAAAAATGGGCATCCTTCTTTGGCGCGCGCGCCAGTCAGGACGGTTGCTTTCATCATTCGTGTGTTGACAACCAAAGTTGCCGTAAATTGATAAAACTATATCGTTCCAAAGATCTGCTGTGGAATATCAAATTAGTTTTTCAACAGACTTCAAAAAAGGAGGAGGTTCTTAATTCGTCGGAATCTATTTTTTATGTATGTTCACCGATTACTCAAAGACGCCTGAACCGATTTGGAAAAATCTTTTTTGTTTAAAAGAGTATACTTTCCAGGTAGTCCCATTTAAATTTTATCAAAATTGGTCGAGCGGTTTTAAAAAAATCAACAATAAATTATTTATATTGAAGTCGGTAAACGCCCAGAGAAGATGCATGGAGAAAACTATGAAAGCGGCAGCTGCTCGTATACGACCGATATATCCATGTTGAACGTCAAACACTGGAACGGCTGCCGTGCGCGCCAGGCCCGCTTATTTGATACACTTCGAAAGAAATGTACTGGTCGGCGCGATCATTCATGGCGCGCACGCCAGGAGCGCGTAATCGATATCGGCTTTAGAATAGAGATATTAGATTTGAAAATCAAATAACGTTAGAAATGAAATTTATCATTGATTTAGTAGTTGATTTTTATACATATTTTTCTCACTACATTTCTTAATAATACAACTTTAAAGGAGTCCTCAATTAAATTTTTTAAGGTGCATTTACCTTAATGATTTACTCTGTGCGATTTGATCAGAGACTATTATGTGCTTAACAATTGATACTGGCAGTATGAACGTAAACAATCATTTTATTTAATTTGATGTATTTGCATATTCTAATATACAAAAATTAATGTTTGTTTGTTCTTATTTAATGCGCTATTATACTGTTCATCAGATTGCGCTAAAACTTTGTTAACTTATTGTTTCCACTGGCTCGGAGGTTATAAGCATAGTACAATTAACTTTCAGTAGGTGGAGCGCGTATGGTATCGACAAATTTATTTGAAAGTTATATATTATATTTTTTTATAGGATAGGGTGACAAACGAGCACACAGTCCACCTGATGGTAAGTGGTTGGTGTGGCCCATAGACATCTACATCTATCCTCGTTTTCGAATCAAAATGCAGATGCATTATCAGCCGTGAGAACTAAGATGGAATGCCTCTTTTCCAGTAAAAAGGATCTCCGATTCTCTACACTCACCATACGAAACACAGCAGGGTTTCGTATGGTGAGTGTTACACAGCAGTTTGGATCTACTACATCTAATTCAACTTTAATGAATGTGTTATCATTCTTAATTAAACAATCTTTTAAATATAAAACGATATTTTCAGAAAAAAGAAATATCTGCAGCAGCAATGCGCCGCGTACCATCTAGTTATATAAATAAATTTTAGGTTTCTGTACTCCTTCTTCATATAAACTTTTATTATAAAAATTTCTCAAACAATAAGAATGCTATTATATTAACTACGTAGTTTAGAAACATCGGTTTTTTATAGGATACGTTTGACAATGTATGTGTAAATTTTATTTGCACAGCAGTCAGCAGTCTTCCATTTTCAGATTCAGCGTCTATAAAGTGACACATTGTCTCCAAGCAGTAACGACATTCACGTCAGCGTGCGGTGGCCAAGCTGGCGGAGGAAACACAGGAGGGAGCAAACACTCCATATCATATAAGCCCTATGTGGCTCCACCAGACAAGCCCCATGACCTAAAGAACATGGAACTGAAGAGGCCAATGTCACCGCATTTAACTATCTATGCACCAACCCTAACGGCCATGACTTCTATAGTCCAGCGAATTACTGGTAAGTAGTCTTAAATTATAAATTAAATTATCAGTGAATAAATTATAATTGCCTTTAGTTGTAAGCAAGAATAACCTAATGGTTAGGGTACAGACTGCAACAGTAGTGGATTCGAATCCGCCATCCCAACAACTATACTAATATAAGCATATTAAGAAACAGAAATAGAAATAAATAGAGACTTTATTATTCAATCTAGATTATAAATAATACTTATTGAAATTCACTCTTATTATACAGGCTGTTTGAAAGATGGGTGCAAAGCCTGAAGGGGTTGATATCTTAAATCATTTAGAACATGTTAAGCTAAACTTGTCTTAGACGCAGTCTGCTCCTTTTTAATTGAATTTCTAAGGTTTTTAACAATAAAACCATTTTTTTTTTCAATAAAATGCTAATATTGTCCAGTAACAGTTGTTATTTTACTCAAACAAAATAATTTCCAAGCTTTTTCATCATCAGAAAAACATTCTACGCATATTTAAGTTTAAGAAGCCAAAAAAAAATTAGTTTGAAACAGAAACAGAAACTTTTTTATTCAATATAGATTATAAATAATACTTATTGAAAGTCACTCTTTTGTATGATTACCACTGGTTCGAAAAAAAAACCTCTGTCCTGGGAAGAACCAGCAAGAAACCCAGCGGGACTTTTTTTTTAAATAACAGCTTACAATCATGTATGTTACACAAATTAACAACACAATAAATTAGAAATAGCTTGGTAGCGATCACCTCATTTCCAGGGGTTATTATCATCTATAAATTCATTAATATTATAATAACCCCTTTTATACAAACTTAGTTTAATAAAGTTTTTGAACTTTGAACAGGTAAAATTTTGTATATTTTCTGGAATTTTGTTGTAAAAGCGTATACATCGCCCCAAGAATGAATTACTGACTCGATGGGGTCGAGTAACTGGTACTACTAGCTTGTGTCTGTTCCTAGTATTTACAGAATGAATATCACTTATTTTTGCAAAATTACTTTTATTTTTGTGTACGTACATTACATTTTCATAAATGTATTGAGAGGACAAAGTTAATATATTAATTTCCTTAAATTTTTGTCGCAGCGACTCTATAGGTTTTAAATCATAAATTGCTCTTATAGCCCTCTTCTGTAAAACAAATATAATTTCAGTGTCAGCTGCGTGTCCCCATAGCAAAATACCATACGACATTATGCTATGGAAATAGCTAAAGTAAACTAGTCTAGCTGTTTCAACACTAGTTAGACTTCTAATCTTTTTTACGGCATATGCTGCAGAACTAAGTCTGCTTTGATATATGGGGGCTCCATTGAAGCTTCGCGTCTAGTGTGATTCCAAGAAAAATGGTGGTATCTACAAGACTCAGTTTCTCCCCATTTAAAATTACATTAGTGTTTAATTGTTTGACATTTGGAGTCATAAATTTCATACATTTCGTTTAGTGCCATTTAAATGCAAACTATTAACATTGAACCAATTTACTAATATAAATATAGCATTATTTACTTCGTCATATTTTAGCAATTGTCGACTTAATTTGAAAATTAGAGAAGTGTCATCTGCAAATAATACTATATCATGGTTATCTCCTACTATGTAAGGTAAATCATTAATGTATACAAGAAACAGAAAGGGGCCGAGAATTGAGCTTTGAGGCACGCCCATTTGTACCATCGACCCGGAAGAACTCATACTGTTAATGACAACTTTATGCGTTCTCTTACTTAAATATGAAATAATTAATTTAAGAGCATCACTTCTTACACCGTAGTGTTGAAGTTTCCTGATTAATGTTTCATGGTGAACACAATCGAAGGCTTTGGATAGGTCACAAAATGCATGGGAGAATTCACAGGATGCTTTGGGTATACCCAAGGCTTCCTGTGAATTCTCCCATGCATTAAATATATATTTAATCAGCTCAACACCGGCATCAGTTGTCGAGCGACCCCTTGTGAAACCAAATTGATTTTTATGAAGTAAATTATTTATATTAAAGTAATTTAACATTTGATCAAGAATATTTTTTTCAAAAATCTTACTAAGTGTTGGTAGTACAGAAATGGGTCTAAAATTGGCGGGGTCTAATGTACTACCAGATTTAAATAAAGGTATTACTTTACTATACTTCATTAAATCAGGAAACACACCAGATTCGATACTAGTATTAAAAATAATAGCTAAATGAGGCGCGATTGTATCTATTATAGACGCAATAACTTTAACGGAAATCCCCCACAGATCCGCAGTTTTCTTAACATCAATAGTTTTAAAATATTTTACAATATCTTTTGATGATACTTTATGAAATGCAAAATTCTTTGTACACGCATTTACATTTTGTTTAAATAATGATTCGGCGACCGCAGGAGAAGAATTCAGTGACTTAGTGGTTAATATCGGAATATCAGTAAAATATTTTTCAAAAACCATTGCAACGTCCTGATCTGATTCGGTTAATTTGTTACTAACACTTAACTGGTAGTTTGAATTGCGAGAGTTGATCTTACCAGTTTCGCTATTAATTATATATAAAATATTTGTGTTTATGCCATCATAACAAAATAAGTAAAATAACTTTTGTTGTTCAAACCTTTTTTGAAACATACTTAATTATTGGCCTTTCTTTTGAGGTATTATTTACACCGATGTCTCATCAACTATTGTAATTAGGTTGTGCAAAGCAAATTGCGGACATATATTTTTATTTCTATATGCGGACCAAAAATAATGCACCATTTTTGTTAATGCACTATTGTTTTCGTAGAACTTATTGGGAGTAAAGACTTTAGAAATGAGTTGTGGGACTTTAGGCCTAGTCAGTTTGAATAGCCTATCATGTAGAGGATGTCATGGTTGAATAGGGGCAAAAAGATCTCATTACACTCCTGGGGGTCAAAATGGCCAAAAACTAAAAAATTAAAAATTCTTATTTTTTGGAAGAAAATACTTTTTTCGGCTATAACTCCGCCTCCTTCAGAGGTTCTTACACAGTCTTTGCTTCCCGCATCCCATTTGTGAGTTTTTAGAATTACGGTGCATGTGCATGGATTAATTTCCTGGCATACAATTTCGTGGTGTAATTACGATGTAAAACAAAAAAGGTTTTAAGATCGACACTGTTTCAATGCATCGTGTTTTGAACCGTTAATATCACTCAATAAAGGATGTATGTATCTGTGAGATATATTTTTTTCGGGACTTAAATATAGTAATTTGACTATTTAAAGTAAATTTTACAAGAGCCAATATTGGGATAACCTACCGCTATTATTTTACACAATAATTTACAACACAAAACAAATTTGTTTCGTTGATAACTATGTAATATTGGTAGCGATCATTTCAATCTCAGGGGTCATTATCATCCATAAATTATTATTTATTAAGCTTGATTGGTGCGCTGAACGGGAATATTAGTGGTGTTAAAATTAGTATTCATTTTGAATCATTATTTATCAGTCAGCTAAGTCCCAAACGAAGAAACGCAAAATCACTCATGGAACTATACTGGGGATTGACGTATGAAATCCTTAACGAGGTCATCCACAGAAGAGCGAAAGTTACTGACACAGCTCAATGGCTTGGCAGCCTGAATTTGCAATAGGCCGGCAATATGGCTGATACGAATTGACGAATAAGAACTCAACTGATGGGGAAGAAAGTTATCGATAAGCATCAGAGGGTGACAACTTGATGAAAACCGCAGAGGGTCGAAAGATTAGTAAAACACAAAGAAAATATATTAGAACTATATGTGGCGCTGATTGTTTAGATCATTGTAAACCATTATTTCAAAAATTAAAATTACTTCCACTGCCCTGCCTTTATATTTTTGAAATTTGTTTGTTTGTTAAGAGACATTCCTATCTATTTTCAATAAATGAACGTGTTTCCAACAGGATCCAAGACAGAAAACCAAACCAATAGTGAGAGTGGCACCATCCCAAACACTTCATTTGTATAGTCATAACGCCCACAATCTTTAATGAGCTGCCACCACAGATCAGACAGCTGCCTATAAATAAATTTAAGCGTGCAATATTTTCATATCATTCATTAAATAGATGCTACAATTTCTTCTCAACTATTTTTATGTATGAAAGTCTGTCATTGTACTTTATTTGAAACATTGATTTATAACATTATAACTCAATGATTTGAAAGTTAAAATCATTCAACTTCAATGAACGTATTATATCATCATTCCTAATAACACAATATCACTTTTCCAAATTTAAGACGATATTTCCACAATTATTTCTTCTGCGGCTGCAACGCGGGTATAAAACAAACACAAAACCAGCTAGTATAAAATAAAAGAAAAACGTATTGAATCATATTGACATATTGATATTACGTCGTTATTAGACAGAGCAACACGGGAGGGGGAGAAGCCATAGCGTTATTTTCCGATACCAAACTGTCTGTCATTTTTAGCGGGGGAAATCTGCGCCACGCACACTTTCTGAAACTCCCACACAAAAATAATCGTCTGTCACTACGAAACTCACACATAACAATTTAAATCTGAGGGCACGGTAGTGCCCCCAAATTTAAATTGCCACTAAACAATCTAATTTAATATAATATGTATTACTTGTGAAATATATTGTGTTTTCATGCGATTGCCAAGTCACTCTATGTATTAAAAACACAAAAGATTTTTAATATTGATATGGTCACTGTAAGATGTTGTTAGGTTAGCTAATTACGTAATAACTTGAGACAGAAGGGCCCTTATAGGGACTGAATAAAATAAGCGACTTGGTATTACATGGATCCCACAATTTTTTTACGGTAGAAGAACTGAGTTGTGAGACTTGGCTTTTTTTACAAATTATGTTCTTGATGGCATAATACATTAACAATTTCACACAGCATAGATTATATTCTGTGTCATAACAGTGTAATGAAGTGACGCAATTATATTGACAAGTTGCACACAGCCATTATTACTATAATTACCTATCATTTAACTAATAAACTTAATGTTTATATAATTTTAAAAACAGTATTAGTTTTATCTGTCACTGGTTTTTAAAATGAATTAGTTTTGTATATAGGTATAAAACAAATGCATTTTTTTTATTCGCTTTTTTCATAAGAAAGATATTTATGTATCGGTATAGAGACTTTAGAATTTGAACAGTGGTAGAGCCACGCGGCAGCTTTTACTGTCGCATGGATGGGCCGGCTCGAACCGGGTGGTACCACGACCTCACAGTAAACCAGCGTGAAATAGAGGTTTACCTCTGCGTTTCGCTTGGTGAGTGCAGGTGGCCGGAGGCCCTTTTTACTGGAAATGAGGCATTCCATCTTATTTCTCACGGGTGACAACGCATCTACATTTTGATTTGTAATAGAGGATAGATGTAGATGTCTATGGGCCGCAGCAACCACTTACCATCAGGAGGACTGTGTGCTCGTTTCTCACCCTTATTGTATAAAAAAAGAGAGTTAAAGCAAAACATCGCAGTTGTGGTGAATACTTAGCTCGTCGAGCTTCCCACTTTTTAAATTTTTTCCTAAGTTGACGCTTAAAAAGTCCTGCTTCTTCAACTTTTCAAAAACCATCTGTTTTTCTATATTTATCAAAAACTTTTCATCCGAATTCCGAAGAAAGTTTTTCAACCCAGCAACTTTTTCCTTTCAATAATATTAAAAGACTCCAAGCTAAACCAGCTTGGAGCCTTTAAATATTTTCTTGTGATAATATAGCTGTTGCTGCATTTTTCTTTTTCTTGATGTAACTGCAATGGTGGGAATCAAATTATAGATGAGAGTAACTAAATATGGGCTACCATTTATTTTTGGATCAAAAATAAAAAACCAGTTAAAATCAACTTTTTATTAATGTAATAACAATCAGGCATATATTTTTAAAGAGCAAATTAACAATCTTATGTTTTTATTAATAAGCAATACTATCAAAATTGAGCATTAAACAAAATAGCAAAATGGGGACTAAATATGGAACAGGTACTCAAATATGGGCTATAAATATAAACTTAATTATCTTTTATAGAATAGACTAGAATACAATAGAATCATTTTTATTCAATATACATTATAGTACATAATACTTATTGAAAGTCATTTTTTACTTTTACCACGGGTCGCAAAAAAAACCTGTCCTGGGAAGAAACAACAAGAAAACCAGCGGGACTTTTTTATAAAGGACAATTTACAATATAATATTTTATACAATTATTATGAAAACATTTAGAAACAGGATGGTAGTGATATCACTTCATTCCCAGGTGTTATTATCAGTCATGTACTCTTCAGTAGTATAATATTTAAGGAAATAAAAAGTATAAATGTTTTTCAACGACGTTCCGGTAAGTCTACAGTGTGTGAACATGTTCAAAATTACATTAGATTTGATAGACTAGAAATCCTCGCAAACACACACCTATTCTTACGAAGGATGATTCCCCGCGGCTTAACCATGTTTTTCCTGCTACGCCTGATTCACGGAATGGATTTTACAAGTTGTTACGCTTTGACAACATATACTATGCCATTCTGCAAAGATCTGTCCTTGACAGTCCATGAAATTTGCTTTCCATCGTTAAAACATATTCCACTAAAATAATTTCCAACTGTGTACCCAACACTGTTTTTCTACATACTCGTAATGTCGTAGCAGCCGCTTCTTCAGAAGTATGTTCAGTTTTCATGCTTAAGCGCTGTAAAGTAGTTCTTGGTACTCCAAAAGTTTTTGCTGCTTTTAGGGTACCCATTTTGTTGAACCACTTCTATGGCTTTAACCATTTATTCTTCATCCCAATTTGTCTTGGTTGTTTTGGTTGTAACGGTGGCATTCTGAAAAAAACATTAAAGCTCCTTTAGAAACCAATGTCCAACCACCTAAGTGCTAGTACCTAAATATGTGCTAGCCCATATTTAGGGCCATAGTGATAGCCCATATTGGAAATTCTTGATCAAAATAAATTTGACATTGTACTTCACAAGTCATACATAACAAACAAATTATTATCAGCCGAAAAAAATAAAAGTAAACTTATATTCTACAAATAAAACATTTACATTATGTACATTATGTACATTTACACTATGTAGCCTTAATTATCATTAATAGATTAAGTTCCTAAATGAATTATTCCACTGGAAGTTAACCAACAAAAACAGTGGGATATTCCGTTGGTACAGGGCGTGTAGAAAGATTTGTTTCATAATTTCCATAGTGACCAAGATAAGGCACGCCTTCTAGCTGTTTCGACTAAGGAATCTAGTCACTGGTTACACGCTTTACCATCAAGTAATCTCGGCACATTACTTGATGGGGAAGGTTTGCGCATTGCCGTAGGAATCCGACTAGGAACGGCGATTTGGCAACCCGATCCGGCGATCGGTGCCCCTGTGGTAGCAGCGTTGACAAGTTTTGGCTCCACGGAATTTCATGTAAGAAAAGTGCTGGTAGGTTTTTTGACACAGTTCCTTGAACGATGTCATCCGAAAGGCTCTTGTCTCTATAAATGTTCCCTCGGTTTTAGAGCCTTGTGGAATATTTAGAGACGATGGTAGGAGACCCGACGGTATGATATTGTTCCCTTGAAAGAGAGATAAAGCCCTAGTGTGGGATGCTACTAGCGTAGACACTCTGGCGGCCTCTCATCTCAGGGGTACCTCGTTTAGACTTCGTTTAGGCATCAGAAGCAGCTGAACTGAGTAAGTGGCGCAAATATGAGTCTCTGAGAGATTACTACATATTTGTGCCATTTGCTGTAGAGACTATCGGTGCGTGGGGTTCACGTGGGGTGAAGTTCCTAAAGGAACTCCATCCCCGGCTGGTCGTTGCTGCTGGTGATAAGAGGGCTGGTTCTTTTCTCGCTCAAAGGCTAAGTATAGCTATTCAGCGAGGAAACGCAGTCAGCGTTCTTGGTACGATACCACGGGGAGTAGGACTATATAATAATTAAGTTTCTAGTTTTAGTTTTTTTATATTTTTATATTATTATAGTTTTTAATATTGTATATTATATTATGTAAATAAAATAACATATTTTTATGTACCTTACGACTTTTTTTGACAGCGGTGAAGCAAAAACGTCTTACACTAGCAGCACTCGCGCCGTAATCATGAGATAGTGTGAATGCGGTGTTAGGGCGAATGAATGCCATAGAAGATACTCGTTTACAGCGCCTTTCAATTATTTGTTTTCTAGAACTCTTACTAGCCCATATTAAAGTACTAGCCCACATTTAGTTACTTTTCTCTAATTTTCAGATGTTTCCTTTGACTATGCCTGAAAAATAAATGGGCTATATAATAGGCTATACATCTATATTATGCTGTTAACTGTAACATCTTTCTATGCAGAAAATTATATTTAACATTGTACATTTTTCGTAGTGGAGATATTTGAGCTTCATCTCACAACTATGACTAACTACACACTACACTATACTACATATTCAACATTTTACGGGTGGCACGGGGCGTTACAGCTTAGTCCTCAATGTTTGTTGGTCTTGAGATAGTGTACGCTAGTTTGCCTTCTCCATGATATAAAAAAAGCTTATTGAACAAATACAGTGTGGTATTAAATTTGGCTTGGTGCCCTCGACCAACCGCCTTCTATTGTTCGCTAACACTTGAAAGTCAGAGATCCGGAAATGATCTGATCAAATCACACTGTTTCTTGTGGGAAGCGAGGTAAGCCTGTTATTACAAAAGTTCTTTCATATATCCTTTAAACTCTGATCTTTAAGAAACCTGCAATAAATAAATTTAAAAAACAATATGGTCTAATTCACACTTAGTAATTTTAATATAATTGTGTTAATACTCGTAAGTATTGTATTATATTTAATATGATGCAATTTAAACTATGTTATAATGAAGCTTACTATATATGTATATTAAAGAAATCAGAAAACATAATCTCAAAAATGATTATATGAACAGGAGATATGGCTGTATAAACCAGACCATATTTGCCATTGGCCATTTTTATCTATAACTATTTACAAATTGGTAAGAAACAAATAGTACTAATATTATAAAGAATTACTTACATATGAATGGTACCGCCATGTTTTTGTAAATTAGATGTGGCAGATCTCCTTTTGCAGAAAAAAACTGAACAATTTGATATTTTTGTAGGACGTCGATTCAGTCCCGCAGCTAAATTTAGTCTAGTGAATAGTTATGCTGAGGGAATTTTATTACGAGTACCAGCTGATTATAGTTATATATTGATTAGTTTACGTTAAGGTCAAACAAACATGACACGTGTAAATCTCATTAGAAATTATCAATACAGGTCAGCAATTACTCAGTAAGCTGAATCAAACTGAAATATATATTTACAAACAATGCAAACTAGTATAGCATTCATTAGTATTTCATTTAAACCACTTAGATAGTGTCATTTGTTTGCTAATGTTTTGAAAAGCATTGATAACTCTAATATGATAACGCAAGCTAAATTGGAGCAAATTGTAAAATTTATTGGTAGTGACTCTATGCAATTATTCATTAATGTAACCTAAAGCATTGGCATTTAAAATTAATTATTGTTATCATTACAGCCCTTCTAGTTCACTGTAATGGACATAAAAGGCTTTTAGCGCTCGCTGATCTGCTGCATGCAATTTGTTCAGCACATAGTAAGCGTGCGACATTCAGTGGATGAAAAGTTACTTTATTTCAAAAATTTTTGCTTAATATCAGAAAATGAAGGATCTAATTTTTTATATTATCGAAATATTATATGGTTATCGCTTAAATATCGAGAACTCAAACGTCGATATTTCTTCCCGGCGATTAAATTATAATTGTTTATTATAAAGTATCTTAAAAATCAATTCTCAAAATAGCTCTGGTGCTATGTGTCTATAAAGTCTCGCCTTCATTTTTGTAGCACGCGTGTATTTTGTACATCCCGTTGGCGATACTAAAATGCTTTTAAACAATTTTGCGTGTTGGTTTCGTTCCATTACTTGGATTATATGTTATTCCTTCACGTGGCTTATTTAAAATTAGTATTGTTATTTCATTTATCAATTTTCTATGTTTATTTACTAAATTGTTATAGAAGGAGACCTCCTGCTGCAAGTACATATTTACTTACTATTTTATCTATATTATTATTATTATTTACGTCGCTTGCTCGGTAATAAAGGTAAACTACTTAGAAAACCTACATGCCAGTCAAATTAAAAAAAAAATGTTTTCAACCACTGTCAGTAAGTACAAAGATCAATCACCTGACAGTGAAATTGCCACTGAAATTGCTACTTCCAAGAACATTTTGTGCGTGCGTTCTGATCAATGGGTTTTGCCTATCTTGTGCGAAAGGGTGCAAACATATTGATTTAAAATAAAATAATATTTAATCTCATATAATATATTGCTTACACTAGCTTTTTGTACGCGGTACAATGATGCTGCAGCTACAATGAAAATAAATGGCTGCAACATGAATGAAACGGCTCGACCGGAGATGGAAGACACTTGCACATAGAATACCAGCTTAAGATAGCAGCATAATACTGCAGTTTCGTTTGTTGAGCTATATGTGGTAGAGCCATGCTGCAGCTATATTAGTAGTATAGTTGTAGCACGAATGAGTCAGGTCAACCGGGGAAGGACCACGCTCCCACAGAATACCAGCCCAAAATGGCAGCTTAATGCTGCTGTGTTTCGTATGGTGAGTGTAGAGAACCGGAGACCCATTTTACTGGAAAAGAGGCATTCCATCTTAGTCTTCACGGGTGACGACGCATCTGCAATTTGATTCTTTTTTGAGGATAAATGTAGAGGTCACCGCAATCACTTAGCATCAGGTGGACTGTGTGCTTGTTTGTCACCCTATCCTATAAAAAAAGGATAATTGCAGCTATCTATGGGGTATAGGATTCTTAGGTGATAATTGTCTTGCTACGTTTGCAATGGTTGCTTGTTCTTACGAGTTTTATGGCTAATCCATTTCCATTTGAACTTACTGGTATTTTTGTACAATTTCAATGGGCATAACTCACTCGACGACCATTATATTTAGGAGAATTACGGCCTAACTCATAACCGTTGCTTTGCTTACTTTTAAGTACTAGTTAGTACTGTCTCTTTCTATTATCATTAACTGAAGGAGAGAGAGAGAGAGAGAGAGAGAGAGAGAGAGAGAGATTTGATATGGGTAAAAACTTGACGGTTACTAAAGTAACGGTAACTGAATAGTTTCAGAGATATTTGCGTAGTTGCTGGCAGCTTGCGTACTAGAGTTTGCGTGAAATAGAATATGGTATTCTCCTTTGTTAACTAACGAGAATGGCGTGTCGTCTCGTCTTTTTTCTGCATTCAATAGTTTTATTTCTCTCCGCAAATTTCTTCTCTCTTCTAATTATTAAGCAAAAATTGTTTAGCATAAGAAATAAAAATTTGTTTAATTTTTATTTCTTATGCTACTAAAAAGTACATGATTGACAATAACCCCTAGGAATGAGGTGATCGCTAACATGCTGTTTTAATATCTATAATAATTGTATAAAATAATATATTTAAAATAAATTTAATTTAAGAAAAAAGTCCCGCTGGGTTTCATGCTGGTTCTTCCCAGGACAGAGGTTTTTTTCCGAACCAGTGATAAAAATAAAAAATTACTTTCAATAAGTGTTCTTGTAATTTATGTTGATTAAAATGATTCTGATCTATTCTACATATTTGTATGTAAATGATATCTAATTTTTCTGATACGTCTATCACTCATTAATCTATTCCATGAATGACATTGTTAAGAACTACGAGTACCAACACATCATATTACAACCCAGTGGTTAGGATGTGTCGCCTCTACAATGATATATCCCAGGACTATCCAAATGTTGATATTCTAGCTTCAAATCCAAATGACTTCAATATATTTAACTGTGATATTCTGAAATAATTAGTCTCATCTGTTTTTGTATGTTTCTACTCACTTTTGTTCTAGCTTTAAATCTGTAACAGGGCTCTTGTAATCTGCTGGATGCTTGATTGCAAGGCCACTGTTTATTAAATTATTTATAACTTCAGCAGATGTAAGTCATTGTAAAGTACTTCATAAACACAAGTTTTGGCTTAAGGTTTAGTACTTAATCATTTAATTTTAAGAAACTTTCATCCCCACAACTGTTAACTGTATTGTGTTAGTAAATAAATAAAAAATTCTTGCTGAAATATATGATTGGAGCAGGTGGTTTAAACTATAATTTTATAAGAAATTACTTTCTAATCTTTAGAATAGATTGAGATAAATAACCATTCAGTAAATCTGTGGAAGTCCTAAGATTATATTGATAAAAATCCGAAATCGAAATAGTACTAGCCAGTTCTCTTCTAATTGATCTACTGGCTATGTAATACTTTAGATTAATATTTAAATCAGTTTTGATAAGATAAAAAATAAATATCATGATCCCTAAATTGTTCCCAATCAGCTATAGACTCCATAGAGACATAAAGCTCTATTCGTGGTAGAGCCACACTATAGCTATATTATGGTTGTACCACAAATGGGTCGGCTCGACCGGGGTAGGACCACGCTCTAACGGAACATCAGCGTAAAAAAGCTTCTTAATGCTTTGTGTTACGTATTGTGAGTGTAGAGAACCGGAGACTATTTTGACTGCAAAGGAGGCATTCCATCTTAGTACTTATGGGGGACAAAGGATAAATGTAGATATCTATGAGCCACAGCATCCACTTACCATCAGATGGACTGTGTGATCATTTGTCACCCTTATTTTATAAAATAAAGAGACTGAGGTTATACGTTTGAAGTGCAGACGGTTTAATTAAAGCATAGTAACGCATGAATAACGAATGAAATGAATTCGTCTGTCAAAGTCAAAAAATACATTAGACAAAAAATATATGTATTTGAAACAGAAAAAACTTACGAATGGTCTTAATTGCTTTTTCACAAAATTCAAGTGACAAACGAATTAAGAATCCACCTAATGGTAAGTGGCTACTGCGTACCCATGCTCATCTGCAGTCAACTTAAAACAAAGGACGCGTTGCGACATATGCGTTGTCATTCCTGAGGACTAAGATCGAATATCTCAAAGCCTGCACATTATTCTGACTCTACACATCCTTCAGATCAGTACGCGGTAGAACAACACGATATGGTGGCAATAATGGGAAAGAGGGTGATACCTAACAATTCAAAGTCTTTGTTAGAAAAGGAATGCTAACTGTTAAGAATCAAAATGCAGATGCGTCACCCCTGAGAACGAAGACGGAATGCCTTGTATCCAGTCAAAAAGACCTCTTACTACTGTTTTTTCGCGGACAGGGAAACTGTTAAAACAAAATTTTTAAGAATCTACAAACGGGTCCACCTAAATACCAATTTATCTTAATTTCAGGTGTCATAGTGCTCTCCTATGCTTTACTGCTCTCTGCAGGTACTTTGTTCCTTTCCAATGGCGTGGAGACCTATGTGTCCGTAATACAAAGTTTGGATCTCTCGAGGCCTTCCATTGTTATTATAAAGATATTACTAGGAGCCCCTTTCGTGTATCATTATTTTAATGGAATAAGATACTGCGCGTGGAATGCAGGTAAATGGTTGTCACTGAAAGAAGTATACGGCACTGCGAAGAAGAGTTTTGTTCTTACTGGAATTTTCACATTGCTATTCGCATTTCTTTGAAAAAATAGGGTACATTATATATGAAATATTTTAGTGTTTTTTTTTTTAATTTGAATGTTATAAAGAAGTTTGAATTATAAATTTCTTGGAAAATATAAAAATAAAAAACAGTTAATATGTAAATAGGTAAATCGTTGCTACAGCTACAACTAGGTGCAAGCGATTTCGTTTGGTTAAACTTCTATATAATTTAGTTGTTGCCGTAATACGCCAATTAGTCGTAACATATATATTTACTTAGTTTTATTACAAGGTTTAGTCAGATAAAATATTTGTCTTGTTGATTGGTTACTTAGCATTGGCGCTGTAAAATTATAATATAATTTATGTAATGAATCCTTATTAACTATTTTGAAAATCCATACTTTAAAATTTAGTTTTCCTTTCATTTGACTTTATATAATCAATAACTCACATTTTTTATTTTTTGTCAATATGCAACATTAATAAAGCACTGGATTTACGAGTAAAATATTGAAATATTTTATATAATCAAATAAAATTAATTGCCAATAACAATTGGGTTGTTTCCTTTTATCTATACACGTATAAATAAAATTGAAGTGTCTGTCTGTAAAATCGAAATAGCTGCCTTATATACGTGGTAGAGCCGTGCTATAACTATTTTTTATAGGATAAGGGTGACAAACAAGCACACAGTTCACCTGATGGTAAGTGGTTGCTGTGGCCCATAGACATCTACATCTATCTTCGATTACGAATCAAAATGCAGATGCGTTGTCACCCGTGAGGACTAAGATGAAATGCCTCTTTTCTGGTAAAAAGTGTCTCGAATTCTCTACACTCGCCATAAGAAACACAGCAGTATTAAGCTGCTATTTTATATTGGTATTCTGTGAGAACATGGTCGTACCCCGGTCGAATCGACCCATTCGTGGTACAACTATACAATTAATACAGCGGCAGCATGGCTCTACTACGTTAAAACCACGCTCTAATAGAATACCAGCGTAAAATATCAGCTTAATGCTGCTGTGTTTCGTACAGTGAGTGTGAAAAGATGCATTTCATCTTAGTCCTCAGGGGTGACAACGCATCTGCATTTTGATTCTTAATCGAGGATGGATGTAGATATTTTGGGCCACTGTGTCCACTAACTATGTAAATTATGTGCTCGTTTGTCACTATTATTCTAAAAAAAAGCTATGATCACAGACTGCGGAATTCTAATTTCCTGGAAGTCGGCAGTTTAAATCAAAATTCATAATTGAAAAGCTGAAGGTACTGCGGGTTTATTTTGATGTCGGAACGTCAATCACCTGCCTCCATGCCGGAACGCCGGGAATCAAAAAAGTTTTCAAGAGTTCACCGCTGAACATAGAACGCTAGGCGTGCGGGTTGACCACCATCGTCCGATAACCACGGGATAAGATGGGGTAGTGGATATTCTTACAAAGCAATTAACTACATAGTTAGCGCTACCTTTAACATCCTGCAACTTTGAAAATTTCTTTTTTATAGAATAAGGGTAACAAATGAGTACACTGTCCACCTGATGGTTAGTAGACACTGTAGCCCATAGACACAAATTAAATACTCCATTAAAAATAAAAATGCAAAAACGCTTTGTCACCAGTGAGGGCTAAGATAGTATGATTCCTACCCAATAAAATAGATTTCCGGTTCTCTACACTCGAAGACATATTCGATACATACGAAGCACAGCAGAATTAAGCTAATAGCAGCTTGTATTCTGTGATAGCATCGTCATTCCCGAGGCGAGCCGACCTATTTATGCTGCAACTATAACATAGCTGTAGCAAGGCTCTACCTCGTTTAAATCCCACACCGAGGGAGCTCCTTGTTCAGCCTGTGAGATAATTACGGACTGTCAAGAGATACAATAATATTTATTTAACGCTGGTATTCTGTGAGACTACTTATAAAAAATGCAGCGATTGAATCTACAAAATCGGCTAAATTGCTACTAAACAGCCAAAAACTATTTTATGGCATCATACCAGCGATGCCAGTGTAAAATATCGGCATAATGCTACCTAACTTTGTACCGTTTATAATAATAAGCGTGCATCCTAGGAGAAACTGGTACCTAGGAAAACAAGAGAGACTTTCTTTTCAAAATTATTTTTCAACTTGTAAATACAACATAATTATTTTAAAAAAAGCTTATCACTTGGTGTTGCAGTTGTTCATTGGCGGCGGTAGTCACTTATTATATCAGGTGATCCGCATGCTCGTTTGCCCGCTTTCATATAAAAAAAAATTAAAAAAATATCATTAAAACCGTTTTTGTTTTTGTATAAAACCATGGAATTATATTGTCTGCGCACATTATTTTTTTTTTGTTTGTTTGTTGTGTTTAAGGTTATGAATTACACTTGTGGCTCTTTTCTGCAGAATAAATTATTATATTTCATTGTCAGTGGCGATCCCTAAGCAATACTCCATACGAGAATTACTGCTAGTAATTATTCTGAATATTAAACTAATCTAGTCCTTTGAAACTAATAACATTTTGTTTTGTTTGTGTTTTTGCTTGTTTGGCAAGCAGGTTTAATAGCTTCTATCTGAGTCGCTCTTTATAAGCTATCTTTTCAGTACCTACATATTCTTAGTAATATTTAATTAATTTTCCAGGGAGTTTCTTTGGAAGTAAAGATCTTGTTATATATATATTTAGAAATACCTCGTTTTTTTAAACGTGGACATTTATCAAAATCATTAAAAATTTGTAAAAATATTATCACTATTTTAAAAACTACACTAAATATGATATTTATTGCCAAGTTTGCCCAGTAATTTTTTGCCAAACAAACGTTGCAATATTTCTAACGAGCCACTTGTTGCAGCACGAATGGGTCGTCAGAATGGGGAAGTACCATGCTCTTAGATTACCAGCGAAAAGTAGCTGCTTAATACTGCTGTGTTCGTATGGTGAGTGTAGAGAAGCGAAGACCCTTTTTTAATGGCAACGAGGCAATCTGTCTTAGTATGAGGACTACTAATTTTCATTTGGATTTTTAATTCAGGTTATATGTGGGTATTTCTATATCACAACATTCACTTACCAGCACGCGAACTACATTCGTTAGTCGTCTTACACTATAAAAGTGGAGTTTTACTCCAGAAACAGATCTAAACTGTCTGATTCCCGAAATTCATTAGTGTCAAGAAAACTGCGATTTTTTGCTTAGGTCATATTTCTTACATTCTGGTCTGTGATGTACTAGACTATGCAAATTAAAACAATATAAAGTTCCAATAACAAGAATTAAATGATAATGGAGGTCAAATCGACAAGTAACAAAGCACACTGTTTCCCTCTCCGTACTCGCTTATCGATTCTTCTATAAAGCTTTCAAAGAAAATATTTTCCTGGACATAATACTTTTAACAGTACTTATTCCAATACAAACGGACTGTAAAGGGAATGGGAATTGGATGGAGCAATCCTAGTCCTCTCAGAGCTCAATGAGATTTGATTTTTCATATCTTGCGGATACTGCTACGTTTAATCTTACTTGGAATATTTTACTTGTTGCATTCCAGCCAAATGTATCTCAATGTAAATACCGGGTTTGTAGTCATACACTCAAATCCGAATGCTCATAAGTCAACTGAAAGCATACGCTACTAGACTTAGCAAATGCATCTGTCTGTATATGTATACCGATGTACGGCTCTCGTCTCGTATGAATTGTAACAGACATAATAAAATAAAATAAAATACACGAGTTAGCTAAGAGTACTTGTGGCTTTATTTTTAACAGACATAAACTAAGGGTTAAAAATATGGAGGCGCTGTGACATTTTTAGATTTTTTTTATAGGAGATGGGGCAAACTAGCATACGGCTCACCTGATGGTGACTACCGCCGCCCATGAACAACTACAACACCAGGGGAATTGCAGGTGCGTTGCCAGCCTTTTAAAAAGGAGTAAGCTCTTTTCTTGCAGGTCTCTAAGTCGTATCAGTCCGGAAAAATCGCCAGTGGTAAACTATTCCACCACGAGATCGTACGCGGAAGAAAACTCCTTGGAAACGTACAGTGCTGGACCGCCAGGCATCCAGATGGTGTGGATGGTATCGGGAGTTTAGTCGCGATGTGGGGTCGTGAAATTTGGCTAATGGATTAGAGTCATTTCCCAATTATATGTATAAAAATTACATGTCACATTGTTTGTCCGCGATGAACTCCTAAACTAATGAACTGATTTCAATGAAATTTTGTACACTGTGTGTAGTTTGGTCCAACTTCAGAGATAGGATAGTTTTTATCCCGACAAATGACCCTCAACATTTTTTATTGCGAAGTTAAGGATTTTTATAGGAAGGGCGGTTGCATTTTCCACGGGGAGTGCTCCTAGGAATTGTTTGGATAAATATATTTCAATACATACTTCACGTATTAATAAACTTTTTAAGCATATTGCGCGCACGGAGGAATATAAACTTTGGCATAGTAAGCTAAAGCTTATATGGAGAAGAAGTGAAGAAATCTAAAATGTATGTATAACTAGCTGGTACCCGGCGCGTTGCTGCCGCAGAGGAAATAATTTTGTAAATGTCGTTTTAAATTTGGTAGACCTATATTGTTTAAATATTAATGTTAATACATTCATTGAACTGATATATAACTTTTAACAAAATTTGTCGGTACGGAACGCGCACTACCTACTGTAAGTTAATTGTACTATGCCTATAACCTCCGCGCAACTGCAAGCAATTTGTTGACAAAGTTTACTTAATGGAATTTCAGCGGAACCGAGGGGCAATAGAATTATTTATAAGGACATATAAAATAAAATACAATATGGGTACTGCGTAAGGCATTCTACATGTTCCCACCTCGGATATTGCATTGAGTATGTGCAACCTGCACTGTAATAGTAAATGTATAGATTTTAAGTTAAAATGTGGTTGATCAAACAAATATCCCTAAATAAATATAGAGAAAAAAAACTGATGAACTGTATAGCAGCGCATAAAATACGAACAAATAATTATTAAATATTAGAATAAGATGTGTTACAAATACAAGAAATTAAATTCAATTAAACAGTCAATGTTTATGTTCATACTGCCAATGTCAATTAAATAATAGTTTGTGGTTAAAGCCAAGTTAGCTCCGGGGTTAACCGCACGCTGTGTTTGTAAATTCAACAGTACGCGAGAAACCCAGATCCGATCCCCGCCGGCACCAATGACATTGTTATTTGCTATTTAAGTGCTAATTTCCCACGTGCTCGGCGGTGAGCGATGGTGGAATTTAGCAGCTGAAATTAATCCGAACAAATCCTCTGAGCACTGCCCGTGGTATATGGATCAAGCCGATCGGAAAGACCTTGGTAATCGATGATTTGGGTCGCTCTTCGTTGAATACGGTCAAGTGAAAGGAGCTGATACAGTTTTGTCCCAGCCCAGAGATGAAAATATTGCGTATGAGGCGGAACCTGCGCTTTATGAAGTCGCTATTGATGGGCCGGCATGAAATACCGTCTCGAACTACTGAGCACTTCAAGCTTTTTTGATACTAGTTTAGCCTTCCTTCCCAGTAACGGTGGAAATTAACGTTTCTCGAAATGTCGAGGAAAAGCATGTCCGTCAATGAGTCCCCCGAAATCGAGGAGATACGACAAAGGTATTCTTATTAGCGGTAAACGCACAGACCTGTGTCTAAATTCAGGACTAGGTACTTATATTAAAAGCGTTATATGGACGAGGTTTCCGTCGAAAATTGCGTAAAATAAATGAAAATCATCTCTAAAATACAATGGATAATTAGAATCATTTATTTGTATAGTTGTTTATTTAATCATAACAAAGATAATATACTATAAACATAGTGACTTTGGGTCATAAGCTCAGCGGCTTATATATCAGGACCTTGACATGCGATTTTACAAAATGATTTGAAACATAACCTTATTTACACGAATATATTATTATATACGATAGTTTTAACGTAAGAAGTTTGATATTTTTAAGATTAAGTACTTCTCTATTTGGAAACTTAATGTGTACATACACACACAAGTGTCAGAATCACTGCAGGAATTTGTTACAATTTAATTTATGTGTAATTGATTAGAAATTTTATAAAGTATGTATAAAATAACTAAATAATAATAATTTATTACTGGTATTGGCAGCACACTTTGGACAAAAACCTTTATTTTCACAAGGCCAATAGACAGACACCAGAGGGCTCTGTAATTCAATAAATAACAGAGTGATCTATCGGCGAACGGCATCTACGACGTAACAACTTTAGTTATAATAATAAGTGCATTTTCACACAGATGCTGCAGAAATTTCTCTTTTCCCCTGTTATTATTTAATATTTAAAATACACTATTAAAACGATATATGATTTATTAAAATCAAAATGAGCGAAAATAAAAAAGATTATTGAGAAACCAATTTGCATACGTCCACAACAATATTCAAAAAAGAATATTAAATCAGAGCAACGTAAATTTATATATTATAGTTATTTTTTTAATAAATTAAGTGCATTTTATAGAATACAATAATTTAAATGTTTCGTAGAAAATCATTGATAACATAATATCAAAGATAACAGAGTGACGTCTATTAAAGGATAGCGTCTGTCATTTCCAGGGTACGCACATGCGCAGTTGATTTAGGTCTCCTGAAATTTAACCCGGTCTAGAATTCTTTTGACGGTTAGAAGGTAAACACATCGTGACGTACGCACAATTGACGACAGAAAGTTTGTTTCTTACTTCCTTTGGTGTTTTTGAAGTTTTCCATTTGACGTTAAACTGTCGTTAAATGTAAAAGCTTACATCTGTTTAAATATAAGAAAAATACTATTGTTTCCGCGAAGTACAGGCTTCAGGTGAGTACTCACAATATACTCTGTTGTATTATTATTATTATTATTATTTATATTCCAATATTTATATATTAAATTATCTTTTTTTTAAGGAAAAAAACCGTTACAAATGTCCTTATTTAATAATTTTTGGTGCGCCAGTCCGTAAAATAGAAATTATTTATTAAGTTTTAATCAACTTATAACGTAACCTTGTAATATGCCAGTTGAAATAGACTTAAAGGAATATGTATCACAGACCAATCATTATTTGTTTGGTGCTATCAGTAAACGCTTCATTATACACTTACCATCACATGGACTGTAAGTTAGCTTGTTACTTCAGTTGCTTTTTTTTTTAATTTGTTCGCTCCGATATCCTAAGCTTCTCGAATTTTGACAAAAGAGGTATCATTAGAAGCGTTCTGCTATTTTGTAGGTTATAGCCTATATGATGGTCGTATAAAATTCAGCATGGTGGCGTCTTATGGATATAAAGCGCTGCCAAAACAAATTAAATATCTGAAGATTGAAAATTTCTTAATAAAATAATTATCATCACCATCATTACAGCCTTTCACATATCTATTGATGAACATAGGCTTCCTCAAGAAATAACCGTCCGCTGTGGACGGTCCGGAGCCATCTGCATTAGATTCCATTGTCTCTATGCAATATAATATGTATGTACAACGCCTCCACATCATATAAGTTCCTAGGAATTATTTTACTAGGATTGTGTATGGTTACTATCGAAAGTTTACGGTGTAGTGGCGGTGAAAGAATATCCACTACTCCATACGGGTGCCATGGGTATCGTAAGAGGTGACAGTGGGAAACTGAATTGGAAGAAGGGCAGCAGCATCTTCCTGATATTAACTATAATAAAAACTATTATAAAATGCTGTGGTTGCTTACCGTGCCTACCAAGCGTGGCAACTATAACAAAATGTAGTAGCAATCTAAGGGAGAGAGAAACCCATTTTTGTTATAAAATAAAAGTGGCAAACGAGTACATATTCCACCTGATTGTAAGTGTTTTGTGGTCAATAGACATCTACATCCATCCTCGATTAAGAATCAAAATGCAGATGCATTGTCACCCCTCAGGACTAAAATATTTAAAAAGGCCTTGTTAAAAAAAGGTATCTTTCGCCTTTCACTCACCAAATGAAACACATCACTATTAAGCTGATATTTTGCGCTGGTATTCTGTGAGAGCGTCGTCCTTCCCCGGTCGAGCCGACCCATTCGTGCTACAACTATAATATAGCTGCAGCATGACTCTACCACGTACCTATGACCTATGTTCAGCAGCGAACTTTTACGGGCTGTAATGTATGAAATCGACTAATATATCATGTGATATTGTAACTATATCAAGTATATTGCTTAAAACGGAAACAAAATAAAAAGTATATATAATTCGTACGCGCCGTGTTAATAAAGGGTCTTTTTACGTACTGAGCCCAGAAGAAGTGAAAATACTCCTTCAATACATTAAAGATGTAGGGTTTACCAGTGAAATATAGCCATAGCAGCGCTCACAATATATCTTACTGGTCGCAGTGATACTGGACTTATTAGACCTGCATAGGTGTTCGCACAAAAAAAGTTTAAACAATTAGTAATAGCCTTGCTAATCAGGGGCTTAGTGCTCGACGTAAATTTCACAGCGCGCAAGCAACTCGGGTTCGATACCCGGCAGCACGCAAAAAATTGTTAGTTACAATTTTAAGTGCTGATTTGTCACGTGTTCGACGGTGAAGGAAAACATCGTGTGGAAACCTACAGGTCTGAGTGAAGTCCCCCGACACACATTAAAGTAATGCTATGGTATAATCGCTCATAATCCTCTTATATTTCCACCGTTAGGGGTTATATTTTAATGAGTATTTATCAGTGGCGTAGCTACCCAGGGGCTAGGCGGGGTAGTGCCAGGGGCCTCCAGGATAAAGTAGCCCCTCGTCCTCCAAACACGACGTTCGAACACTTATGTACTATCCTAGTTGTATAAAGAATTTTCGAGTTTTAACTATTTGACCCCCGGCAACGAACGGCTCGGATTCCAGATTCGCCTTCGAATTTCCAGATCATAAATATAACATTGTTAAAGATATTTGTTTATTGTCTCTTTTATAGTGCAATAAATGACCAAGTGTCGACAAGTGTCAACCACCCCCTATTAACAAATGCAACACCAGGGGAATTGAAGGCGCGTTGCCGCCTTTTTAAAAAGGAGTAAACTTGTTTCTGGAAGCTCCCTAAGTCGTATCGGTCCGACAGTAATGGACCGCCAAATATCTCGATTTGTGAAATGTGTTGATAAAATTTTGTAGCTGGAATAAATCCGAACAATTCCTCTGAACACTCCCTGTGGTAAATGCGATTGATTTTCATTTGCAAAGGGATGCAACATCTCTTCGTCTCGTCTTTGGTCTTGGTCGATCGTCGACGATTCGAACCACTCTGCGCTGAATGCCGTCAAGTGGAAAGAATTGGTACTAGGAAGCCCCGGCCCAGGAATTTGTACAGCATTCCATGTTAGGCTGAACCTGCCCCTTGTAAAATTGCAAGCAATGTACCGGCATAAAATACTGTCCCGCTCTGCTGAGCACGCCTATTTTTTAGGGACCTGGTGCACTAAAGCTCTCTTCTTTGAGTTCGGGACTATGCCTAAGGAGAAAGAGTTTTAGAAAAGACACGTTACGACCGGTGCCAACTACGCACGGAGCATATGTCTTCAGCACAATGGGAGGAACTCCATCTGGCCCACTCGACTTGACGTCTAGAGAGAGTAGTGCTATGTACACCGAACGCTGTGTAAGCCGTATCGTACCGACCTGAAGGCGCAATTATACTTTCTTTTTAACAGCGCTGGTGAAGCACTCCTATTACAGCACAGTGCAGTTATACAGGAGCAACCAAACCAGTACCTACAGATGATAGAATAAAGAGATCCATTCCCTGAATTACCACATCAGCGACAGAGTCACGTTGTGATCAATCGGCAAGAAGCATACCCGCCCCTGTCCTCAAGGCAAGGATGCAAATGAAAGACCGCATTCCATCCCAATCGACCGACCTATAGTGGCAAAAACGGCGGCGATCTGCATAACACAAGCGCAATGGGAGTGTGAGTGGCACCATAGTCTGGATCAGACAATGGTCCAATGAGTCAAGAAGGGCGTCGAAGGAGACCTGATATCCGTCCGGATAAGAGGTCATCAGAAGGTCCTCAGTCAACAGGGAAGGTACATGATTCTCCACATCTAGAATCCGCGTAGGTGAGGTGAACATTTGTGTCGGACCATATTCCAAGGCAAACACATAAACAGATCTTCTCACATGATCGGTTAAACGAGAACCAAGTCATTCAGTGTGGTGGCCGATAAAATCACCAAGGATCACGAACTCTGCAGATGGGACCTGTTGCAGCACGGGGTCTGCAGCGATTTGGACGTGGTCGATGAGTTGGTCTGTGTCGGTACTAACTATAGAGGCACCGATAAATGCGAGGATAGTCGTCGCTGACCTTCAAGACTGCAGAGGCATTCATTTTGGTAGAGCCATGTTGCAGCTATATTAGTAGTATAGTTGTAGCACGAATGGGTCGGCTCGACCGGGGAAGGACCACGCTCTCGCAGAATACCATAGTAAAATAGCAGCTTGATACTGCTGTGTTTCGTATGGTGAGTGTAGAGAACCGGAGACCCATTTTAGTGGAAAAGAGGCATTCCATATTAGTCCTCACGGGTGATGAAAAATGTAGGTGTCTATGGGCCGCAGCAACCACTTACCATCAGGTGGACTGTGTGCTCTTATGTCACCCTATCCTAAAAAAAATCCAGAACAGATGTCCTCTCTGACGTATATGCAAACTCCAGAATGAGGTACAAAGGTGTTATAGTTTGTACCCCAGATAGGAGAGAAGTATCCCCGGAGAGAACACCTGCGTCTCGGTTAGAAAGAGCAAAGTCAGCTTCGGCGTCTTCAGTTGGTACCTAGTGAATTTCGTTAACGTTCGAATGAAATCCCCTGATGTTGCAGAAATTCATGGATAGCGTAGCAGGGGTTACTTTTGTCTTATTGCTCTACTTGCCAAGAGCAGTATTAGTGCTGAGCGGAATTTCGCCTCCCCTCACTCTCTCCCCAGGATACATGAGGCCGCCTGAGCACCCGCGCAAAGGAAGAGTAGGGTAGCTTGGGCGTGGATGCTCAGCCAGGGATTCTTCAATACCAGGGGTGCTGGTATCCTCCTGGGATAGTTTCTTATTTAATTACACACCCATGTTAAGGGGGAGAAGGGTCAGGCCTCCAACCACCTGCATTTAACTGGCGAAATAACCCCCTACTGCACGCTGGTTACCTGTAAGGTCGTGGGTCCCCTCGGTTCGTGCTCGTCCACCTATTACTTACTTATCTTCACGCACAATCCCTGACGGGGTAGCCAGAGAGAACAGATCGCCAAGTGTCACGATCCTTACATACCTCGTTCGCTTCTTTCAGATTCATTATCTTATTCATACATGCACGTCTAGGTATCCGAGTACACTTGACCCTACCCTCTTCGAGCAACTTGCTCACATGGTCTTCGAAAGTTAGTCTCGGTCTACCTCGACACCTTTTAATATTAACTTTCGTGCTATATATTTTCTTCACCATTCGGTCTTCACTCATTCGCTCAACGTGCCCAAACCACCGAAGCACGCCCTTATCAATTTTTGTGATAAGGTCATCTTTCAAACCTGCCATATTGCGAATCTCTTCGTTTCGCTTTCGGTCGGCCAAGGTAACGCCGCACATTTTACGAAGAGATCGCATCTCCACTGCATTCAACTTGCTTTTATGCTTCTTCTGGCATACCCAGGTTTCGCTGCCATATAACAAAGTCGGTACCAACACTGCGTTATGTATTGCAAGGCGTGCACTCTTCACTACGCCTTGCCTTTTGACTAACGCAGTCAGGGCACCATTGACTTTGTTCCCGGCAGCGACACGCCTGTCCACATCTAAATCACATCTTCCACCCCGGCTAAAAGCACTCCCCAAGTATACAATTTCATTTACTTGTTCTAGACATTCCTGATTTACCCATATTTCACATTTCGTTCTCTCTTCGTCCCTTTCAAATACCAGAACCTTAGTTTTATTAGCGTTCAAACGGAGACCTTTAATTTCACATTCCTCTTTCATACACATGACTATTCATTACATTAATACATTACAGCTCTTCCTTTCATGTCTTACCAGATCGTTACTCCATCTAGTCGTGGCTCACCCGTACGACAACAAAAGCTGCCTGCAAATAACCCCTAGGAAGAAGGTGATCGCCACCATGCTGGTTCTATGAAAATTAATTTAAAACAGTTAATAATAGTTAAGGCAGACAACATAACAGTGGAAGAGCTTCACGGCATTGAATAGAATAGAATAGAATAGAATAGTTTTTTATTCAATATTGATTATTACATAATACTTATTGAAAGTCATTTTTTATTTACCACTGGTTCGGAAAACACCCCAGTCCTGGGAAGAACCAGCAAGAAACCCAGCGGGACTTTTTTTTTCAAACATATTTCACTTAACAATAACTTCGTTTATACAATTTTTAAATGATTTTTCATAGAACCAGCATGGTAGCGATCACCTTATTCCCAGGGGTTATTTTCATTCATGTATTCCTTGATATTATAATAACCCTTTTTGTACAGTTTTTCTTTAATAAAACTTTTAAACTTGTTTATTGAAACTCTTTGAATATGTTCTGGGATTTTGTTGTAAAAGCGTATACATTGCCTCATATATGAATTACTGATTCTGTGGAGTCTAATAACTGGAATTACAAGGTTATGTTTGTTCCTAGTGTTTAAAGTATGCACATCCTTATTCTTATTAAAGCTATTTATGTTTTTATGCACATACATTACATTCTCAAAAATGTTTGCGATGCCAAAGTTAATATATTTTAGACTGAGTATCATTATTAAAACTAAATAGAGTATGGCTACATTACAGTATGTTGCAGTTGTTACATTTTTGCCGGTTCTTACCAGGATAGATGTTTTTTTTCCGAATTAGTAGTGACAGAATATGCATGACTTTTGAATTTCAATAAACATATTGAATTAAACTTTCAAGAAAAGTCATAGTTTATAGCAACTTAACGCGTATCACTAAATATATTACCGCGCTGCATCCGTAGCGACAAAGTATTACGTTGCTACATCGTAGCGGTCATGTAGCACCAAATGCAGTGAAACTCTTGCAATGGGGTACTGTATCGCTCCTGCTGTAATGCATGCTGCACGCAGCTAAACAGAATTACGTTCCCTAGCTGAAGCTGGTGTAAAGTAGAAAATAAAGTGACAGCCTACAAACGTCCTACAGGCTTCTAATATTTGAGAGGGTTTTAGGCCAAGGAAATATTCGCCGCGCTGCCCCAATGCGTGTTGGCGGAGTTCACATGTCTTCAGAATATTATTTTAATTTCTCAGACATGCAGGTTTCCTCACAATGTTTTGCTTCACCATCAAGCATGTGGTTAATCAGCGCTTAAAATTATAATTAACAATTTCATTGGTGCCTGCGAGGATCGAACCAAAGTTTTCTCCATACAGTGAAATTTATAGCGACCGCTTAGTCTCTGAACCGTCACGATTGTGTAGATTCTTCTAATTAAGAGTAGCATAATTTTGTAATGTGTCCTCATTTGACTTCCGTGTGGATTAGTCAGCGTACCCTTAGCTTACATCTGCGGACTGGCAAAGTTGGAAGCCCCGCTTAACCAAGATACCACCTAATGTTAAGTAGTATTAGGTCGTAGAAAACCTCAACATGGCGCTGAGGGCAGCGGGTTTAAGTCCAGCATCGAAGAAGTATTTGTATGGCCTACAATTAATTATTCCGGTTAAAAATGTCAAAAATTAATTACCTAAGATCACAGAATATCAGCGTAATATAGCAGTTTATTGTTAACTTAAATATATAGACGCGACATCTTTTAAAATTCTTTCTACATCGTTTGTGTACCTACATATTATATCAAAACATTGTCGTATATTATTATCAGTCATTTTTCAAACTCAGGGTTGAAATCGACAATGACAAGAGAGACTTTATCGACTGTCCTTACATTGATTTATTTTCGAAAAAATTAGCTCCACTTACCAAAACTTGTACACGCTATAGTTACACTAATTTTAGGTATCAGGCAGAACCTTCCACCTTTCAGAAATCATAAATTTTTGTGTCTACATTAACACAATATCATACATAATATATAAAACAATATACGTAGTAAAGTCATACTGCAGCTACATTATAGTTGTAGCACGAATGAGCCGGCTCGTCCGGGGAAGGACCACGCTCTCACATAATACCAGCGTAAAATAGCAGCTTAATACTGCTGTTTCGTATGGTGAGCGTAGAGAACTAGAGTACCTTTTTGCTGGATATTCCCTCCAAGTCCTGAGGGGTGATGGTAATTGAAGATAGATGTACCTAGATGTCTTGGACCACAGCACCCACTTACCATCAGGTGGACTGTGTGCTCGTTTGTTACCCTTATTCTATAAAAAAAAACATAATATACACCACTATTTTTATCAGAATATTTTTCGATAAAAATAAAATAGACAATATTAAATTTCTGAAATTCAACACACCTATATTTATTAAAAAAAAATATATTCCAAAAATTTCAAAAATTTTATATCAAAATTATGCAACAGTGCACTGCTGTCACTGCTGTGTTCTCACCTGTAGGATATAGAGAGACAGTATGATTACAGACTGTCAGACGTTCCATTTTAGTCTTCAGAGATGATAACGAACCTGTGACCTTTTTCTAAGTTAGTTGCTTTTATCCATAAGCTCCAGTAGCCACTTAACATCAAGTTGACTGCAGGTTTTAGGATTATCACTTCAATTTTATTTAAAAAAAATAGTCACATCCATTTTGAGTGTGATAAATAACTAAAAAATACTTAGAATCTAAGTTGAAAAGGTCTGACAGACTCGTTTGCGTATTTAAATTATTTACGCAAGCGTGGACTCTTCCTCACTGAAATATATAGTATGTACAACTTAATACGGTAAGGGCTTTTGTTAGTGAACACAATCTTTCATCAAACCTCTATCCACACATAGACAAGCATGAATGTCGAAAGTACAATGCCTTTGGGGAAATATTTCGGCTGGTTAATACGTAGTAATATTTGTTTGTATTATATTACAAGCTGTAAAACTGTATTTTACCCCCTTAGTAGCCTACACCGAGAAATAACTATACCGTCTCCTCTGAATTCTGAAATGATGATTTTTAGGACAAGGAAATGTTCGCCGCGCTACGTTTTTTTTTTTCAAATTTCTCAGTCATGCAGGACTTTCAAGCTTTAAGGCAGATAAATTTAAAAATATTTTTTTTCCAGACAGATTCCTGAAAATTTAAAATAATATTTCTAAGACGTAAGAAGTCCGCCGACGCACATGGGGCAGCACTGTGCACCTTAAATTTTCTTGCCATGAAACCCTCTCAGAAAACCTGTGCTTACCAGTAGGACGAGTAAAGGCTATAACTTATATTTTATACGTGATAGAGCCACGCTGCAGTTTTATTATAGTTGTAGCACGAATGGTTCGGCTCGACTGGTGAAGGACCACGTTCTCACAAAATACTAGCGTGAAGTAGCAGCTCAATGCCGCTGTTTCGTATGGTATATTCGTGCCTGTGTAGAAAACAAAAGACCCCTTTTTACTGGAAACGAGGCATTCCATCTTAGGTCTTAAGGGGGACAACGCGTCGGAATTTTGATTTTAATTGAGGATAAATTAAGTGTATGTGGACCATAGCATATATTTACCATCAGGTGGACTGTGTGCTCGTTTTTCACCCTTATTCTATAAAGAACAAGCCTTACATAAAAATTTTATATCTAGTATTACTAAATTTACACCATCTATCTACCTATCCCACAAATTTTAAATTAAAACAAGCCTTACATCCCTTACTTACTTACACTTACTGTTGCTACGATTTAAAAAAGACTAAATTTTATCTGAATTTTAGCTTCAAATCCAAATAATGTCGTTTCGTAAACAAAATTACTAATTGCAATGGGGGAAAGTGTAAAATCCGTTAATTAGTGAGTCAAGTTTGAGACCGAGTGCTTGCACCGCATAATTATTATCTTCTTCACTTTCTTATAATATAAAAATCAATCACTGTATGTGTTGCTAAGCGCAAATCTCGAGAGCAGCTGAACCGATTTCGCTAATTATTTCTTTATAATATTCCTTGAAGTACGAAGATGGTCCTTACGGAGAGAAAAATTTAAAAAATTGCCTGAAAAAGTCTAAAAACAACACTTTTCGATATTCCATACAAAAGATTAGTAATAATACTTAAAAGTCAATTTGAACTGTAATACCATACCATAAAGTTTAAGTGTTAATGGAGGGGTTCCGGTAAAGCAAAACAATTGATTGACGTTAGTATCGTCTAAATATTAATGTCAATATTTGTCAATATTTATACACACTGGCAGATAGCTGATGTTATAAGGAGTAACTTATGCTACTTTTATTTTAGGGTTCCGCGAAAAATAACTCCACGCGGGTGAAGTCACGGGGAACACCTAGTTATAGAATAAAAGTGAAATAAATAAAACATGAAATTATTTATTAATATTTAAAAAGTTATTATTTACACTGGATAATATTATATTAATTTTATATATTTGTTACACAATCCGTACTTCTTCATTATATGAAAAAGACTCATATACAGCAGTTACGAGTACGAGAAACTATTAAGGCTACTAACGAACACGAAGAAATTATTTATCTCTTAATTTTATTTTTTCATTTTTAATATAGATTTAAACCAGTTAAACAAATTATATAAAACATATTTATAATAACTGATTTTATATTTTGTTAATATATTATAAACTAAGTTTAGAGAAACTTGTAATATGGCGTGTCGTGTACCGCGATCTAGTGGCGGGAGACAGTATCATCGCTACGCCTAGCTTCTGTAGCACCGAAAAGCGAAAGCTTGCGTGAGATGACTCTGTGTAACTTAGATGAGGGTTGTAACTATCAATTGTGCGAAGCTTGTTCCTAATTTAAGTTACTCTTACCGATTGCTAGTATGTTCCATCTTAGAATTTATTATCAAAACTTTGGAGTAAGTAAGAGTTGCAATGTATTTACTTTATAATTGCGCTGAGTAAATGCGGTCAATAGATGGCAGGGTTTATAATTATTTAAACAAATAATATTGTTCGTGTGAAATTTTAAATTTGGAAAGTCATTTGATTTGTATATGTCGTTGGATAATTTGATAAACCGAATTTTCCGCATAAATCTAGGGATATCGCGAAAACACGGATAATTAGACAATGGCTATGACATTTCTCAATCTTATTGAAAAAAGGAGTATTACGTAAACACTAGCTGCTTTAGAAACTTTGAATATACTCAACTCTGATTGACTTGATTTTGGTTTATAGGCCAATTCTTTTTGTGATTGGTTCCTAGTTTTTTACCTTGTAGGTTTGAAGTATTTTGGAGAGTCACGATGTTTTTGGAAATGGCATAGCGGGGCTCCGTCGACTACTCTTTAGTATTACTTTGGCGGAGGGAGGACCACCACCCCAGCACATTCCTATTAAAGCGACTATTCGCAGAATTTTTTTTAATCTTTAACATTTAATTAAAAATAATAGGCATGTCCGGCCGAGAAAAAAGGTGGAGGGCGATAGAAAGGATTGACAAGTGAAAAGTCAAGTCATAAATCCACCACCAATCAGGTAAGCCGTTCTTTTGGGCGATTCTTTTCGAAATCTTTACTAAAGCGAGTGGCGTTTGTACAAAAACCCCTATATTTTTTCAGTAGATAAGATTGAGAAATATCTAATTATCCGTGTTTTCGCGATATCTCCAGATTTTTTGCGGAAAATTCGGTTTATCAAATTATCCTACGACATATACATAACTTATTTACTAATAAGTAAGTAAGTACATTACACTTACCTTAAACATAATCTACCTGAAGGTGACACAAAAACAAATCTTATTAGCAACTGGCTGGTGTGGACGGCTGGCAATGCGACAGTCGATCTACTTGCCAAGCGTGAAGATTAATTCATATCCTTCCCTACAAAGATGACGTCTCGGTGGCACAGTGGTTTAGCAATGAGTTGCAGCGCTGGAGGGCCGCGGGTTCGGATCCCGCACGGAACAAGTATGTGTACGGCCTACAAGTAATTTTCCGGATCTCTATGTTTGTCCTTGTGCAATTTATGTTTATAACCTGCTTCCACGATACAGCAGAAAATCCCAGTGAAAACATTAAAAAAAAAGATAGAAGCCCATTTCCAGCAGTCGACATTTACAGGGCCATAAAGGGTCCGTTTGTTATTGATATAGGACAGCTCTGTAATTAAAGTTACAGCCTATATATGTCCCACTGCTGGGCACAGCCGTTCTCTCACTTCTGAGAGCGTTTTAGCGTATGGAAGTGATCGCCGTGCTGCCACAATGCGCCAATTCACATGTTTTTGAAATATTTATTTCAGTCATGCAAGTTTCCTCACGATGTTTTCCTTTAACGCCGAGCCTGTGGTAAATCAGCACTTAAAATTGCAATTAACAGTTTCATTGATGCCGGCGGCGGTTTTGCTCACGTTCTTTGCAATTAACAGCGAGCGCTAAGACCCTGAGCTACCACGGCTCTGTAAGTTATATTCTGACATTAGATAAAGAATCTTTGAAGTCGGTTGACTAATCTCGTAGTCACCGTGTTGTTTGATTTCTCAAGCTCTTAAAAAGGTTTGCAACGCCGCAGTGTTGCAAGCCGTGCAAGTGCATATGTGTGCGCTAGTGACATTAGCGTGGTTTCGGTGTCACTTGAAATGTACCTAATTTTCTGTTTACGAGTATCAGTCTATTTGTGTTCGTCTGAGCTACCAACCAATGTATGGTTCCAAGGGTGGTTTGGTGATGTAGAAAGAATGAAGAAGGAAAGAGTGACAAAACAAAAAGTCGAGACGGGACAAATCTATGCCCACTTTATGTAATGATTTCATTATATGAATATTAAACAGATTCCTTTACGAATTCTTTATATTTGATGATATTTTTAGTTGACTTAAAATAATCAACTTTAAGGCATAGTTAAAATAAATCAATGTCCGTGCACTCCGTGGATTTCTTAACGAATCGTAAGTGAATAACTAAACGGTTTCAAATACTGACACCAGCCGTTATCTGTAATGGCTGGCTGTGATCAACACACCATTATTAAATGTAATGAAATAATCTACTGTTATATGTTTTAAAGTATGTGTTCTTAACGTCAATGTGTGTACGTTACAAATATTATAGTTTTATATAATTTCAGAGGCTAATAGTCTTGTTACTGTTATAAACCTCTACAATTCACGAAAAATACACAGTATTCGCATGTCATACATGTATATAATACCTTAGTATCCCATTAATACGAAGAACTAAAAATATTTCTGTATGACAAGTATGCAATTAGTTTCGTAATCACAGTCTCGTGACGTAAGCTTTAATGATGTCACGTCTGAAAAGAGTAACCAATACTCGGTCAGGCATAATTTATAATTTTTTTTAAATTCTTTTCAACAACATTTAGTTTCGTTTTAAATAAATAGGTATCTACTTGATTATTTACAGCCATTATTTATTTCATCATCCAAACACTAAGTTTCACACAATTTGATAAAAATACCACTTTTGTGGTAAAAATTATTATAATTGCGAAAATTTAAGAGGCTTAACACACATATACAACCACACAAACGCTGCGAACACACCCACACATATCGTGAGTGTGCGTGTGTGCGTGCGTGCGTGCGTGCGCGTGCGTGTGCGCTTGCGTGTGCGCTTGCGTGTGCGCGTGCGCGTGTGCGTGTGCGTGTGCGTGTGCGTGTGCGTGTGCGTGTGCGTGTACGTGCGCGCGTGCGCGTGTGCGCGCATCGCGCGTGTGTGTGTGTGTGTGTGTATGTACACATATATAAGACTATGTAGGACATTGCGGATCATTCACCTTTCTGTATGAAAATACAAATTCGCTAAATATCAATTAATTATTTTTAAAAGTTTGAATAAAAAGTTTTAAAAGTTGTCCTTGTCAATTTATCACTAACGAAATATTAAATTTTTAAACGTATTCAAGTATGTATTACGATTTATTACTATACTAAATACTTAGATTATATAAAGACACTTCATATAATCTAAGACTAAATACTTATTTCAGTATGCATGTATATACCCAATTAATTTCATTTCAATTATTATATAGTGTTGTACAACACCTAAAGTTTTAAACTATTTCGTAACTAATTTAGAGTAAGGTTTACTTTGTTTGCAGTAATAATGGAATTTACATGATTTACAGCGATGTTGGTAACTTTTTTGTGAATAACATATTGTCGTAATATTTTCTAGGTTAAGTTTGCGTTAAAATGTTTAGTTTACGTCAACGTGATCAACAAAGAGGTTAGAATGCGGTAAACGCGAATCGATCCAAACCGGAGTAGCTTATAGTTGTAAAAGTTTGTTTACATACCTCACCGGCGAATATTAGCACCGTTACTGAGTTCACATGACACTACGGTAAATTATCACTGAATAAGGCACAATCTTTTGATTTTTGGTCACAAATTTATTGCGGACGGTTGGCAGCGCGTAGTCACAAAACCGTGAGTTGAGGTAGTGATGGGATACGACCCTGCACTAACTGTCGCTACCCGGATCTACATCCCGCCGTTATAGGGGTAACCCCACCTTACAGTATAAAGAGTATAAAAAAAACTTAACTTTTTGAGGTGCATTATTTTTCTGATTAGTATTTTAGACAATTCTCAGTAAATATTGCTTCAATTAGTCGAATTTATTGCGTGCGCCCTTAATGAGTGTATAATTTACTTTTAGTTTATGAAGTAAAACTAGTATTTACGGAAAAGTGAAAAATATTTTTTAAGGTTTTTATTTTTTTATAAGTAATGAATCTATTATTAGGTATTTAATATAATTTATCTGTTAATTAGTATGATTCTTTAATTAATAGATAAGGTTAATTCTCTTCTTATTCGTGTGCTTCATTAATGAAGGTCGTGCTTGTCCTGAAATCCTTTCACTGATGTGTCAACTAGCTTCCTCCATACCACTCTGTCCTCGGCTTGTCCCAGGGCAGTCGAAATATTAACTCCCGTTATATTTTGATCTGGTCGGATCTGCGGCTAATTAATAGACACATATTTATGTATTACAAAAGTTGTGTTTAGAAGTTAAAGAAGAAAAAGTAACTTTGAGCAGCAATGGGACACACTTCAAATTATAAAAAAAATTCTCATAACTTTTTTCTAGGTGAACCGATTTCGATGATTCTTTTTTTATTTGAAAACTGGTTTCCCATGTAGTCCCATATAATTTTGATCACGGTCTGACCAATAGTTTTTGAGTTATTCTTAATAATTTATATTGACGTCGGTTGTACAAAATGTTTAGTTTAAAAAAATGTTTTATATGAACTATAAAATAATCATTAAGAAATCGTCAGGTGAAGAAAGTTCAGGACCAAGGTTGGTGGCAATTCTTCATAGGATAATAAAGCTTAGTCTTGAGCTAATTTTCAGAAAGAACTCGCAATGAGCAATGACGATGATGATGATGACTCATATTAGATAGAAATATTGTATGATTATTTAATTTTTTTCCAAACGATAGTAGCCGTAATCCAATATAAAAATTAAAAATTAAGCTGTATAAACTGCCCAAAGCTGGTTTTAAAGGACGTCTTATTTGTGAGTGCTAAGTGGGTAATGTAACAGTTTCAAATCCATGAATTTGAATACCACATATATGCCCTTAAGCTACAATCACTGCCTTCACTAGCCTCCCCGATAACAGCAAATGCTTCCCGTTATGCTAATAATCCACGTCCAGCAGTGGTTGTCCACTGGCTGATGCCGATGAAGGAGACGAATGCAAATAATGCTTATTGCTCATTGAAACTCCCATTTACAACATTGTGATGTGAATAAAACTAACGACCCACCCCCGCCCCGGCTTCGCTTGGATTGGATCTATAAAAGAGGCATTATTTATATTTAGGAGAATCATTAAAGACCTTTACTCATTTTATCAGTTTTTAGATTTCTCGGAAAAAATCTAAGTTTTTCGGATAGCATATAGCCTAGATCACATCCTGTATTACTTTCTATCTGTTCGTGAAGTTTGATATCATCATTAATTAAGCCATTCCGAAATTTAGACCGCTCAGACAAACAGACAGACAGACAAAAGTTTTACATATGGTTATTCATGTCTTAATGGCATGCTAATAACTCCATAAGCTCGATAGAAGGCAGTTATTTCGATAGCACAGACAGATAATTCAATTATTTTATTTATATGTATAGACATATTCTAAGTCTCTTTAATGATGAACTTAGATTTCCAAAAAGTATTTAATGTAAATAAAATTAAAACAATTATATTCAATAAAAAAATGTTAATTCAGTAAAGTTTCATGTAGAAAATAATTTTATAAATTTTTGTATCTTATAATTTCGGGCCTTAGTCAAAGGCAACATAAGATACGTTCATGTAATGAACCACATGGCTTAGTTCGAGAATGGTTCATGCCATCACTATTGCGAAATAACTGCAGTAAATACGCATGCGCATGCATTTCGGCCTCACCCTCTGACTTAAACACTGAATGAGTGACGTCAGAATTACGAGGGACTCACCCTAACTAGTATTTGTAAAATAAGGGGGTGTACTTGATGCAGATTCCCAACGTCGGCTTCCTATACTTTTTTTTACGTCTGGTGTCTGATCAGCACATGAGATGTTTTACAAATGAATACATTAGTTAATTTTGAGAGTTCTGATTCTGAATCTGAAACCCTAGAGCAGGGAATGTTTGGGTTAGTTAGTTGTAATTACACAACTCTAAAAATTTGTTGTTCACGTGTCTAATACAAAATAACTTATTATTCTATGTATTAATACATGACCTCAAAACTTTGTATTCCTTTTTTAAGAAAAATTCTGTTAAATTGTGGAGATTTGGCATAGATAAATTTATCTGGAGAAGGATTGCAAATTTATATACAATTACTTAAATGTATATATAATATGTGTTACAAATCACACAGTCGTTCATTCTGCCAATCTCAAACACATAATAGTCTGTCGTTTATTAACGTTCATACCATGATTCCTGGTTCATAATTATGGAGTGTAGAGTAGAAGGAGAACCATCTTATAAGGTGCGAAAGTTGAAAAAGTGTCCCAATATATACTGAAGATAGAGGTTCCAAAACCTACCACAATAGCGCTGGCGTCTGAAAAACTACGATATGAATATAGCTGTTGTAGACGGAGTGAAGTCAGCTGAATTAAAACATTTAAAAAATTTCATGACTAGAGTAGTTAGTAAAATGCCAGTATACAAAACCTCAACTATTTACGTAGTACAAAACCAAGCGGATTGGTCGGTCCTTGTTTATTTCTCCATCTTAATTTAATAAATTTTGGCGCTTTTTTTTAAATTTATCCTATGCTACTGCAGGGCCACCCTTATTGGACGCGTTTTTAGGGACACTTTTCATATACAGAGATGGACCTCCTTCTACTCTACACTCCATATTCATAATGCCGATGTCAAAAACAAAACAGTCTGTGTTCAAACATTCGCACAGAGTAGATATTAAAGAAGTTTAAAATGTTGCCAACAAGCAACAAACATCACGTAGAGGCGGCGTAGAGGGAAAATCAGTCTGTATTTCGTCAACAGAGCGCTATCGCGTTTCTTGAAGTACATGACTATCGCAAATTTGTTCCAGACCTCTGGAGTAGTGCAACCATAGAGGACGGAATTAAGGAGGTTGTGGAGGACTTAAAGTACCGGTTTCCACATGCTTTCAGAATCGCCTCTGTAATTCTTATAATCTTCTTCAAAAGATAACAGCGAGCTGATGATAGGGAAATTCAAATCCAATGGACCATCCGCTGGCGGACTTCATGGAGAAGGAGGGACTTTGTATGTTGAATTGTTCCTTTCAGAAGTAACCCCACAAAAAGTGGGTCTAGTCAAGCCCTACCGGTTTGACAAAAATGAAATTGACGTCATTATGGCGACCAGAGGGCAACTGTTCAGTGATCGCGAGGTTACCAGATTTTACAATCTGGTATTCACCAAATAGTAAGAGGCACACCGATCCTGAAACTTAAGTTGGGGTATGATGTATAATGAAGCCAACGCTACGTCTCCTTCGTGCTCGAATCCAAAGCCCGAAAATGTTCAACTCAAATTACAAAATCGATTTTTGTGCCAGATTGCTATGTAGTAAGCGAAACTGAATGACAATTTCGTAGATAAATTGGATACGCAAAAATACGAGTACAAGATTGATGCAATTCGTTAAATGGTTATCAGTAAAATATAATGGAAAATATCGTTTTGAAAAAAAAAACGTATGAAGTTGTAATTGGGTCTTCTTCATTTGCCCATGAAATATAAAATCTATGAAAAATGAAATTAAGAAAATTAAAATTTGTGTCGGAAGCACAAGAATTTATAAAATAATTTAATATTTCACGATACGGTCCTTTGAGAGTCTGGAAAACCCCTTGAATATTTGTTTTGTTTACTTTAAAGAGTCCATAAAACGACAGTGCTGACTTTAATAATATAAAAGCTCTACTTTGAAAGTGCTTTAACTGTAAATAGTGAACGATGCGAAGCTATTTACTGACTGACTTTGCTTCTTTCATTATAAAGTAAGGATGTTTGTTAGTTAACTGAGTTGTGAGTGACTTTATCGACAAAGCAGTATTTTTAATAGGTGATGGGCAATATGAGAAGTCAATAATTATCGAAACTATCATACGAAACCATTTTTAAAATACTAATCGCAACTATCGAGCATTTATCATCCATAATGATATAGTTCGTGCAAACCGTTGATTGGAAGATTCATCAATTATTTATACGGTGACACAAAGAGGTTTCGAATATAATACTTTAAGGTGGATTTTTAAATTATCTCTATTGGATTGGTTTTACAAAGAGCTTTTTTATAACTCGATAATCATTTTTATTTATTGGATTACGGTTCCTTATCGGACGGTACGAATATGGCGGATAGAGGCTAGTCGAGAAAAAGTATAAGATTTTTTCCGTCACGACCCCTTCTGACATATAGACAGCCTTGTCAGAGCCAAGGAAGCGAGATGGAATAATATCCATCTCCCTCGTACTTTTCTTATCTTGCCATGATAGAAATATTATTTTATTTTAAATGACGCTTCATTTTAATAGACGCTAGTAATTAATTTATTTGTACTTGTTAATCAATAATATAATACGTTTATCAATAATAATATACTACGAAAGAAACTTTCTTCCAACCGAGTGTTCCATGACACTCACGCATGTTTCTTAAGCATGTTCGGATCTCTCTAAATATATACCACTTGCAGAAGCTCCACTGTAATACGACCTTGCCTTTTTCTTCGCGGAAATCATCATGGATACCTTCGGCAGCGGTAGTTACAGAAAATTTCTATCGGCTGAAGTGCTTGTACAGTAGGGCTACGATGGCTATCCGAGTACAGAACCAGAATAGGAAACCTATCCAATTGCATGACGTCATATCCCCGAAACTCTTCACCGCTGAATTGGAAGACGTTGTCAAGCTTCAGAACTGGAAAGGATACGGTATTAACATCAATGGCGAGTACATCACTCACCTTCGATTTGCCGACGATATAGTCCTTATGGCAGAGTAGCTGGAGGAACTAAGCACCATGCTCAATGACCTCAATAGTGTCTCCCAACGGATAGCTCTTAAGATGAACATGGACAAAACAAAGATCATGTTTAATGTCCATGTCACATCTATGCCGGTAGTTGTTGGGAGCACTAAGCTCGAAGTTGTTGACGAGTATGTTTACCTGGGACAAATAGTCCGACTAGGTAAGTCCAACTTCTACCGAGAAGTCAATCGACGGATTCAACTCGGCTGGGCAGCCTTCGGGAAACTAGGACACATCTTCTCGTCAGACATACCTCAAAACCTTAAAACGAAATTGTACAACCAGTGCTTGTTGCCAGTGATGACTTACGGATCTGAGACGTGGTCCTTCACTGCTGGCCGTATGAGGAAGCTCAAGGTCGCTCAGCGAGCTATGGAGAGGGCTATGCTCAGGGTGTCTCTGCGTGATAAACTTAGAAATGAGGATATCCGCAGTAGAGCCAGAGTAACCGACATAGCCCAACGGATTAGTAAGCGGAAGTGGCAGTGGGCTGGCCATATAGCTCGAAGAACCGACAACCGATGGGGAAGACAGGTTCTCGAGTGGCAGCCTCGCACCGGTAGGTGAAGTTTAGGGCGACCCCCCACTAGATGGAGTGACGACCTGGTGAGACATGCAGGAAGTCGATGGATGCAGGTGGCTCAGGACCGTGCTTTGTGGCATTCCTTGGGGGAGGCCTATGTTCAGCAGTGGACTTATGAAAGGCTGTAATGATGATGATGATCTATCGGCTAAAATGCCAAGGTGATTTCCATCAGCGTATATGATGAGTTCCGGGCTCCCCAGTACGCAAACGGGGCCGGAGCAATTCTGATCTAGCTCAGAGTGTCATCCGGGATATCATGAGAATAGTGTCGGATGATACTTGGCCATTATTGGATCATTATAAGTTATAGTTGTAACACAAATGGGTTAGCTAGACCGGGAAAGAACAATTTTTCGCAAAGATTACCAGCACAGCAGCCCAATGCTGCTGTGTTTCATAAAGTGAGTGGAGAGAACCGGAGACATCTTTTACTGGACATGAGGCATTCCATCTTAGTTCTCAGGGGGGACAACGCATGAACATTTTGATACTTATTCGAGGATACATATAAATGTCTATGGGCCACAGCAACCACTTACCATCAGGTGGGCTCTGTGCTCGTTTGTCACCCTTATTCAATAAAAAAAAATCACACTTGAATGTAGTTCTGACGACAATATGTACAGTTATATGTAGAAACCCTTAATGTCAATCATATTCTTAGGTGTTTCTGCACAAGGAGGACGACTCACTGGCCTATGCCGCAAAGGAGAGAGCCTATCTGCTAGGATTTCTCTTTGCGTCCAACTCGACTCTTGATGACGAAGGGAACACAACGCCGACCATCCCGCGGTGTGAGTGCTCCATGCAGGATGTGCTGTTTATCCAGCGCTCCGTGCGCTAAGCACTCCTCTCCCTTGACGTCAACAAGCTAGTGGGCCTGATGGCGTCCCTCCTATTGTACTGAAGTCTTTGGAGTTGGCACCGGTTTTAACGCGTCTCTTCTGGTACTCCTACTCCCTAGGCGTAGTGCCGAACTCATGGAAGACCGCTTTGATGCACCCAATCCCTAAAAAGGACGACCACTGAGATTAACTACAGGCCTATCGCCATTACCTCATTGTTTTCCAAAATAATGGATACCATCATAAACTGCCAGCTCATGAGGTACCTTAAGAATCACTAGCTGATTATAGACCGCCAGTATGGTTTTCGTCGGGGTCGATCAGCTAGTGATCTTCTGGTCTACCTGACTCATAGATGGGCGGAGGCAGTAGAGTCTAAGGGGGAGGCATTGTCCGTTAGTTTGGACATAGCGAAGGCCTTCAATCGGGTCTGGCACAAAGCGCTTCTTTCGAAGCTTCCTTCCTGTGGACTTCCC
This sequence comes from Parnassius mnemosyne, assembly GCA_963668995.1. Classification (NCBI taxonomy): domain Eukaryota; kingdom Metazoa; phylum Arthropoda; class Insecta; order Lepidoptera; family Papilionidae; genus Parnassius; species Parnassius mnemosyne. Next base: position 23,143,721 of record CAVLGL010000082.1, on the reverse strand, counting down.
GAGAAATTGTGCAAATGGATCACCAGTTTCCTTGCTAATCGGAGCGTCAAGGTCGTAGTTGACGGTGCATGCTCGGATTTCATGCCTATCAACGCTTGTGTTCCACAAGGCTGCGTGCTATCACCAACGCCGTTTATCCTGCATATCAATTATATGTTGCAAACTAGTAACATTCATTGCTATGCAGACGACATCGCTGGTGATGCCTTATATACCGGCAGTGCCAATATTTCTCGGGGAAACGCCGCCGAGTACCGGGACAAACTTTTGTCTGAAGTCGAGTCTTTGCTGAACAAAGTCTCGGATTGGGGGCGACTAAATCTAGTCCAGTTTAATCACCAGAAGACACAAGTTTGCGCGTTTACCGCTAAAAAGAACCCCTTTGTCGTATCTCCTCAGTTTCAAGACACTCCCCTTGCTGCCTCAGCCAGCATCGGAATCCTCGGCGTCGACATATCGAATAGTGTGCAGTATCGTGGTCGTGTAGTGGCGGTCAAGAATAATCACTACCCCATATCCTCCCGTGGGTGTCGTAAAAGGCGACAAAGGGAAGCAGGCAGGAGATGGGCAGCAGCATCTTCCTGATAATAGCCAAAATTACAATAAAAAAACTGCGGTTGCCAACCCGCTCGCCAAGCGTGGCAACTATGGCAAATACCCCCCTATGAATGTAACAAAGAGACGGCCTCCAGTCCCCGGCGGCCCCGCTATTCCTGGCTACGGTGGCGACCATGGTAACGGCGGGGCAGGGGGTGCTAAGAATCTCCGGTGGAGGTTCGGTTGCCACCTTAGACGACTCGACCTGGCAACGTACAACGCACGCACCCTGAGGACTGACGAGAAGATCGTGGAGCTGGAAGAAGAGATAGACAAGTTACGCTGGCATATTATAGGATTATCCGAAGTCCGAAGAGAGGGGGAGGACACGGTAATCCTCGAATCCGGCAACTTGCTCTATCACCGGGAGGGCGACCATCTGTCCCAAGGAGGTGTCGGATTTATCGTCCACAAGTCTCTCGTTAACAACGTTGTAAAGATCGGGAGTGTGTCGACGAGGGTTGCGTACCTTATACTCAGAATCACCAAATGGTATTCGCTGAAGGTCATACAGGTTTACGCACCAACCTCGGCACACCCCGATGAGGAGTTGGAGGAAATGTATGAGGATATCTCTAGAGCCATGCATTCCTCCAAAACCCAATATACGGTGTTAATGGGAGACTTCAATGCAAAACTAGGCACAAGAGAGAACGGTGAGCTGAAAGTAGGGAAATTTGGAATAGGACAACGGAACCCAAGGGGCCAGCAGCTGGCCGACTTCATGGAGAAAGAGGGACTCTTTATGATGAACTCTTTCTTCCAGAAGCGGCCCCACAGGAAGTGGACCTGGTCGAGCCCCGACGGTTCGACAAAAAATGAGATTGACTTCATTATGACGACCAGACGACAACTGTTCAGTGATGTCTCCGTGATCGCGAGGGTGAAAACTGGTAGCGATCACCGAATGGTTAGAGGCACACTGAACCTAAACGTTAAGTTGGAGAGGTCTCGTCTAATGAAGTCAACGCTCCGTCCCCCTCGTGCTCTGTTCCAAAGTCCCGAAACCTTTCAGCTCGAGTTACAAAACCGTTTTCAGTGCCTAGAAGACTGCAATGAAGTGGACGATATGAGCGGAACCAAGGCTCCAAAGTCTTTGCCAGAGATCTGTCTGCCAGAAAGAGCCACCTGTCGAAGCTGAAGACAGAATGTGGCAGCATCGTTTCCGGGACACCTGAGATTTTGAGTGAGATTGAGAGGTTCTATGGGCAGCTGTACAAGTCATCGTTGGAGCCACACGCAAGTGTGAGTAACGATCCAAGAGCGAGTCTCATCCGACACTATTCCGAAGATATCCCGGACGTCAGTCTGAGCGAGATTAGAATGGCTCTCCAGCACCTTAAAAACGGTAAGGCCCCAGGCGAGGATGGAATTACAGCGGAGCTTCTGAAAGCGGGTGGAAGACCGGTACTTGAAGTCCTTCAGAAGCTCTTTAATTCCGTTCTCCATGGTGGCATTACACCGGAGGCGTGGAGCAGAAGTGCGGTGGTCTTGTTCTTCAAGAAAGGTGACAACGCTCTCTTGAAGAACTACAGACCGATTTCCCTTCTGAGCCGCGTCTACGTGCTGTTTTCGAGAGTCATTACGAATCGTCTCGCGCGCAGACTTGACGACTTCCAGCCTCCCGAACAAGCCGGTTTCCGAAAGGGCTTTAGCACCATAGACCACATACATACCCTTCGGCAAATTGTACAGAAGTCCGAAGAGTACAATTTGCCACTATGTCTGGCGTATGTGGACTATGAGAAAGCCTTTGATTCCGTCGAAATTTGGGCAGTGCTGCAGTCCCTTCAGCGGTGCCAAGTTGACTGTCGGTATATCGAAGTGTTGAAGTGCTTGTACAGTAGGGCTACGATGGCTATTCGAGTACAGAACCAGAGTACGAAACCTATCCAATTGCAGAGAGGTGTAAGACAGGGTGACGTCATATCCCCGAAACTCTTCACCGCTGCATTGGAAGACGTTTTCAAGCTTCTGGACTGGAAAGGATACGGTATCAACATCAATGGCGAGTACATCACTCACCTTCGATTTGCCGACGATATAGTCCTTATGGCAGAATCGCTGGAGGACCTAAGCACTATGCTCAATGACCTCGATAGTGTTTCCCAACGGATAGGTCTTAAGATGAACATGGACAAAACAAAGATCATGTTTAATGTCCATGTCACACCTATGCCGGTAGTTGTTGGGAGCACTAAGCTCGAAGTTGTTGACGAGTATGTTTACCTGGGACAAATAGTCCGACTAGGTAAGTCCAACTTCGACCGAGAGGTCAATCGACGGATTCAACTCGGCTGGGCAGCGTTCGGGAAGCTACGACACATCTTCTCGTCAGACATACCTCAAAACCTGAAAACGAAATTGTACAACCAGTGCGTGTTGCCAGTGATGACTTACGGAACTGAGACGTGGTCCTTCACTGCTGGGCGTATGAGAAAGCTCAAGGTCGCTCAGCGAGCTATGGAGAGGGCTATGCTCGGAGTTTCTCTGCGTGATAAACTTAGGAATGAGGATATCCGCAGTAGAACCAGAGTAACCGACATAGCCCAACGGATTAGTAAGCTGAAGTGGCAGTGGGCCGGTCATATAGCTCGAAGAACCGACAACCGATGGGGAAGAAAGGTTCTCGAGTGGCAGCCTCGTACCGGTAGGCGAAGTGTAGGGCGTCCCCCCACGAGATGGAGTGACGACCTGGTAAGACATGCAGGAAGTCAATGGATGCAGGTGGCTCAGGACCGTGCTTTGTGGCATTCTTTGGGGGAGGCCTATGTTCAGCAGTGGACTTGTGAAGGGCTGTAATGTTGATGATGATGATGATCGTGGTCTCTTGCAAAGGAAGTCCAAATTGGCCTCTAAAAAGCTTGGCATGCTCATCAGAGCGAGACAGTGTTTCATGCCGGTACATAGCTTGCAACTTTACAAAGCACAAATCCGGCATCACATGGAATACTGTTCTCATCTCTGGGCCGGGGTACCCCAGTGCCAACTCCTTTCACTTGACCGCATCCAGCGCAGAGCGGTCCGAATCGTCGACGACCGAGTTCTTTCTGATCGGCTCGATACACTGGTACTGTAGAGGGAAGTTGCATCCCTTTGCATTTTCTATCGAATTTACCACGGGCAGTGCTCTGAGGAATTGTTCGGATTAATTCCATCCGCCAAATTTCACGAACGCACATCGCGTCAAAATTAACGATACCATCCTCACCATCTGGATGTTCGGCGGTCCACGACTGTGCGTTTTACTAGGCGTTTTCTTCCTCGTACAACTTTTCTGTGGAATTTTTTACCACCGGCAATTTTTCCGGACCGATACGACTTAGGCACCTTCAAGAAAAGAGCTTACACCTTTCTAAAAGGCCGACAACGCATCTGCAATTCCCCTGGTTCCCCTGATGTTGCAGTTGTTCATGGGCGGCGGTAGTCACTTACCATCAGGTGAGCCGCATGCTCGTTTGCCTCCTCTTCTATAAAAAAAAAGTATAAGTAACAGTAACTTGCGCTGGTCGGCATAGGGCTTATAAAGGGTTAACAGTTTATGAAAGTTATGCTTAGGTTGATGTTTGCACTCCTCAGGGCGTAGTTCTCAATAAGGTTTAATCCTTTTTAATTTGACTAATTTGTGAATTATCTGCTTAAAACCTAAACCGATTCAATTTTTGCGTCAAACACAAATTAAGAATAGACAATTTTCTGATGTTATGACCTTAGAACTTAGATCAAATATTTTACCTTTCATATTATGTAAGTGTACTTTATGTTTGTTACAGATAATTGGGCCTCCGAAGTTACAACTCTTGTCTCTGAATATAAAAAATCTGGAAAGCTTGGAGATCTGGAGAATCAATATTTGATCTAAAAAGAATTTCACAAAGAGTGGACGGAAACCTGCCATAATGTGAACCCGAGTCATTGAGCTAGAGTGGTTTTATCGACTATAAATTATTTATTTATTTATTATTTTTTTATTATTTATTTCTTTAGTCGATAAAATCACTCAAATGTTTTTTTTTTATTAGGTCGAATGTAGTTTTCGAAGTTATTAGTAATTTATATTCCTCTATTATTTAATTTATTTATTATTTAATTACAATGTTAGCATTTAAAATTATTTTATACATATTCTTACTTATACGAACATGGATGATTTTATTGACAGTAATTATTTTGTTTAAATTCGGCAAAATCACTCGAATATTTCTGAATTTAGTCGTGTAAGTAAGTAAGTTTCAATTGTAGTTCACTAAGTAATTATTGATGTATATTCCTCTGATTTAAGCAGTCGTTCTGTTTCCAGTATATAGTTCCAGTGTTAATCATAGATTTTGATCGTCTCATTTCTCGAAGGGCCGATTTTTAAATTGTCGGATAATTGTTATCCATCAAATAAATTATAACCTTACTGAATATAGATGTAAAATACGTGTTAGAGCCACGCTTCAGCTATATTATATTTGTAGCACGAGTGAGTTCGCTACCGGGGTAGGACTACGCTCTCACAGAATACCAGCGTAACATAGCAGCTTAATGCTGCTGTGTTTCATGTGGTGAGTGTACAGAACCGGAGACCCTATTTACTGGAAATAAGGCATTCCATCTTAGTCCTCAGGGGTGACAGGGTATCTGAATTTTGATTCTTATTCGAGGATAGATGCAGGTGTTCTGTGAAATAGCATCAACTTACCATCGGGTAGCCTTTGTGCCCGTATGTCAGCCTTAATCTATAAAAAAAAACAATTGATTAATTTTATTTCAACAATGTATTTTGTTTGGTAGCCTTATACGCGGCAATCGGAAAACAAAGCTTACGGATTCAGTCGGAAGAAAAACTAAATGGCATCTTATAAAATATATGTATATATAGGCGGTCCCATAATGAATTGGCCTAACTATGAACCAATGAAGGAAATGAAACGAAACCAATTTTATTTTTCAATATAATCACCATGAATACTAACACACTTCTGACATCTGTGAATCAACATCTCTAAACCTTTATAAAAATAATCACATTTTTTATCCTCAAAATGACTGAAGACGGCCGCCTGCAACTCTTCATCGCTTGAAAATTTTCTTCCTCTTAAGTCCCGCTTTAAATTTGGAAATAAATAATAGTCGGACGGGGCCATGTCTGGACTTTAAGGTGGATGTTGAACTTCTGTGAACCCGCATTGACGAACTGCATCCTTCGAAACACCAGCGGTATGAACAGGGGCGTTGTCATGGAGCAACAGGACACCTTTAGACAGCTTGCCTCTTCGTTTTTCCTTTATCTTGTCTCGTAATTTATATATTAAAGAAGCATAATATTCGCCGTTCACGACTGTATTACGTTCTTTAAAATCCACCATCAAAATGCCTTGAAAATCCCAAAATATTGTGCACATCAGTTTTTTAGTCGATTGTTGCACCTTTGCCTTTCTAGGGGGCTTTTCACCCTTATAACGCCATTCCATTGACTCGCGCTTGCTTTGTGGATCATAATACAAGATCATAGTTTCATCACCAGTCACTAGCCGCTCGATCACAGTCTTTGGATTTTCGCCACAAAGATCCAAAAACTCCGAAGCGCAGCGCACTCTTTCCTGTCTCTGTACCGCTGAAAGAAGTTTCGGTACCCATCTTGCACTCACTTTTTTCATGTGAAGATGTTCATGGATCGCGCGATGAACGGTACTCTTAGAGAGCCCAAGCCTTGCTGCAATTTCTCTAATCTTCAAACGGCGGTCACTCAGAACCTCCTCTTCGATAAGAGCAATCGTTTCAGGAGTGAGCACTTCCACAGGTCGACCGTCGTGGCCAAAGTCTTCGACGGTTTCTCTCCCGAGGCGAAACTCTTTCACCCAATTTTTCACTGTGCTATAGGAGGGGGCAGACTCCTTATACACGCCATCCAATCGTTCTTTTATTTGGGCAGGGGATAAACCTTCTTTAAACAGAAACTTTATGACACTTCGATACTCAGTTTTCGACATTTTGAAAAAATACGCGACTCTCGTTATTCAAATGCCTGTTAAACTAAGACTAAGCATTTCATGTCGATGCATGTTTCTTATATTAAGTGCACGATAAACGTACTATTTAATGCAACACAACATGTAGCGACATGTCGCGTTGAACTTTATCGGGCCTAAAGTGGATGGAGAGTAGTGGACTGTATTTGGTATTTTAACTGGCGGTGTGAGGTTAGCTATACTTGGGGACTGCTCGAAGAAAAGATGGTACTTTTAATTATACTATATTCACTATTTACAAAGGTTCGGCACTATTAACTAATCACTATACAAAAGGGAGGTCTTCAGTATGGAGTCTTCTGTCTTGATTCTTCCTTGTCTTCTCGAGTGCCGCTTCCGAATGAAACCGAATGAACAACGACCGTCCGAGGCGCCCTTCTTATATTTCCGAGAAGAGCGCTTCATTTCGTCGGGTTAGCCGCCCGATGGCAATTTTCGCCGCACGCGCGCTGATTGGTTGCCCGATATCGCGTGATCAGCGCCGGCGTGCGGGGTGCGCGGGACGTAACGGGGAACGAAGGGGCGACGGGGCGGCGGGTCTCTCGCTGTCCGTAACATTCTCCCCCCGGCGTAGCCTTGCGAGCCTAGGCTGCACTCGGGAGGACGGCGATCCTCCTGACCGGCCGCCGCAGCAATCCGCCCCTGGTCCTTACTTCAACGTTCCGTACCACGCCGTCTGGTCCGGGAAAGGTCCTCGTTACAACTCCTCTTGGCCACACGTTCCGCGGCATGGTCCCGTCTGCCACCACGACGAGGTCTCCTTCTTGTACCGGGCGCTGCTGCACGTCCCTTGAGTCTCCGCGCGCAACCAGCGTCGGCAGGTATTCCTTCACCCAGCGCTTCCAGTACTCGTCGGCAAGTCCCTGCGCCGCTCTCCACGCCCGACGATCATTAGGCGTGCACGGCGCGGTCACTGGAAGGCTCGATGGTCCCAGCAGCAAGAAGTGGTTGGGTGTCAATGCCTCTTCTTCGTCGATGTCGACCGGTACGTGCGTCAACGGTCGAGAGTTAACGGTGTTTTCGGCTTCTGTGAGGAGCGTCGCTAATGTCTCCTCCCGTGGGCTCTTCTGATTGAGTGTGGCTTCGAGCGCGGTCTTCACCGAGCGCATGAGACGCTCCCATGCGCCTCCCTGGTTCGGCGCACCCGGCGCGATGAACTTCCAATCCGTCCGCCGAGTCAACGCGTAGTCCTTCAGCAGGGGTGCCCACTCTTCCATCGCTCGTCGTAATTCGGTGTCCGCCCCATGAAAGTTTGTCCCGTTATCCGAGTAGATAACCCGTGGCCACCCACGCCTAGCCGCCATGCGCCGCAATGCCGATATCGCCGAATCCGTCGTTAGGGAATAAACTATCTCTAAATGTACCGCGCGCGTCGTCAAACAAGTGAATAACGCTATCCACCGTTTTTCATGCCTACGTCCTATTGTTACCGTTATAGGCCCGAAATAGTCGATTCCGGTGTAGGTGAATGGTCGCGCGAATGCCCCTAACCGTTCAGGTGGTAGATCTCCGATAACCGCTGGCCGTGGTGTCGCCTTGCGTACCCTGCACCGCAGACATCTCCGCTCCACTTCTCGTACGGTCGGTCGTAGTCGAAGTATGTGATATCTCGTGCGTAGGTCGTTCACTACCCGTTCCCTGTTGGCGTGGCTTGCTTCCTTATGCGCCTTCTCCACAAGCAGCTTTACAAACTGGTGGCGTCCGTTCAGGATGATGGGCCTCTTCATTTGGCTGTCCACATTGGCTGCGTCAATCCGTCCTCTAGCTCGCAGTACGCCATCTTCGAATATGGGGTCGAGCTTCCTTAACGCGCTGCCGGTTGCCAAGTTCCTTCCTTTCTGCAGTCGACTGATGTCTTCAGCAAAACTCTCTTGTTGACTTCGCTCTATCCACATCCGCTCTGCTTTATGGATGTGGTCCAATGTTAGTCCGTGCTCCTTTCCTCTCATGGCATCGACGAACTGTAATATCCGAGCGGTGGCCCTGACCAATCTCTCGTAAGAAGAGAACCTCTCGATGTCTGGCAGGTGTGGAGCGCCCCTGGTGTCGCTCTGGTGCGCCACGACTTCCTCCAGCTCGTCATCTTCATCCCCTGCCTTCTCTTCCCGTCGTCGAGGCCATCGATCTTCCTCTTCGTACAGGAATGGCGGTCCCGTAAACCATTTGTCGCTCTCTTCCTTGTACGTATAATTAATGCGCGTTGCCTGATCCGCGATGTTGTCTGCGGTCGGTATCCACCTCCATTGCTCGGGTGACGTCTTCTCCGATATCTCCCCTAATCTATGTGCTACGTATGGGGTGTAACGCGCCGTATCGTTTTGAATCCAATGGAGCGCCGTAGTGGAGTCTGTCCAATAAACTACCCTATCGGCTACCACTCTGTGCTCGCCTTGCACGAATTCCGCGAGTCGCGCGCCTATCAGATTCGCCTGCAATTCTAACCGTGGTATGCTTTGCGCCTTTATCGGGGCGACTTTCGCCTTGGCCGCCACTAATCGTACCTTAACCGTTCCGTCGCGGTATCGTAATCGCCAATACGCCGCGGATGCGTACGCACGTTCGCTTGCGTCGCTGAACACGTGGAGCTGACGCTCTACCACTCCCCCCGTAGGAGCATAGCACCTAGGCAGCCGCAGTCGTGATACTTCCTCGACGACTCGCAGCCACCTCTGGAATTCCTCAGCTGCCTCCTCGGGTAGTTCGTCGTCCCATCCGACCTTCTTCATCCGCCACAGGTCTTGCAGCAGGATCTTGGCGGTGATGGTGAGGTAGCTCAGCAGTCCAAGCGGGTCGAAGACCGACATGACTGCACTCAACGCCTCTCTCTTGGTCGGTGGCCTCTGCAGCGTCTTCACCTCGTTCGGTACCCGGTTCATGGATGTGTTGAACGTTAAGGCGTCTTCATTGGCCATCCATAATAGCCCTAGGGTTCTGCCTGGGCTGTCTTGTCTCAAGCCTACCTCCTTAGGCTTGCTCGCTAATAATTCCTCCGGCTTGTCCTCTAGTAGGGCTGCGTGGTTCGAATTCCAGCCCGCTAAGGTGAAGCCGGCCTGCTGGTGGACTTCCGTAACCTGCCTCGCCGTGTTTACCGCTTCCTCTACCGTAGCATAACTGTCTAGGTAGTCATCCATGTAGTGACTACGTACGATAGCGTTAAGTGCCAACGGATGTGTCTCAGCGTGTGCGCGCGCGTTATGATCCCTAACGCTATGTGCGAGAAACGGCGAGCTCCTCGCACCGAAAATCATTGAAGTCATAACGTATTCCCGCGGTGGGCTGGATCGCTCGTTACCTCGCCACAGAAATAATTGCGCGGGCTGGTCGCGACGGTCAATCTTAACGCGTAAAAACATTTCCCTAATGTCCGCTGACACGGCTATTTCGTTCTCCCTAAATCTGAACAGTATGCCCGGTAGGTTCCGTAACAAGTCGGGGCCGTCAAGCAAATAATCGTTCAAACATTTACCGGACGCACGCGCTGCCGCGTCGAAAACCACTCTCGTCTTCCCAGGCTTGTTCGGGTTTCGTACTGCGAAGTGGGGCAGGTACCAGCTCCTAGGGTCCTCTCTCTCCGTCCCCTCGGCTTCCCTTGCGTATCCTTTCGCCAGGAGGTTATCTATTTGTGCGGTATAGGCGTCTCGAAATTCCGGCGATTTGTCCATTTTCCTCTCGATCGTCCGCAGTCTTCTAGCAGCCATCTCGTAGCTAGGAGGCATCCGCACGTCGTCGTCCTTCCATGGCAGTCCCACCTGGTATTGATCGCCGACCTTCTTGACGGTGCGCTGGAATATCTCGACAGCGCGTTCCTCTTCCCGTCGCGGCCTATTCTTTAGCGAGATACCGATGGAATCGATCTCGTACTGCCGTTTGAGGAGTTCCGTTATCTCCTCGTTTTGACTCGCGAACGTTCGGATGTCCCTATCTATCCGTCCGCTACTGCTTACGACGTGTAACACGGTTTCACCGTCCTCCCTACACGTGAATCGCGGCACGGTTCCTTGTATCACCCATCCTAATAACGTACGTGCAGCTATAGGCTGCCTTCGACGCCCTATCCTCAAGTTACGGGTGATTATTAAATGCCAATTGTCGGCTCCTAATAATAATCTCGGTTTGGCGTCCTCATAGCAAACCGAGCTCGGTAGGTCGCGTAAATGCTTTAGACGTAAACACTCTTTATTCACCGACTGCGAGCCTATCTGTAAATTCGTTACTGTACGCGCATTTATTCTATACATCTCGCTGCGCGATTTTCCACGTATGCCTATGTTGACTAGCCTGCTATCGGCCTCGCGCTGACTATTGCTTATTCCCCTAATATTCAGCGGCTTTACCGGTCCTTTCGCTTCTAACTCACGCGCTAAGTCGTCATCGATCAACGAAATAGTCGAACCTTCGTCGAGCAACGCGTACGTGTCTATTTCCTTACCGTGTGGTCCACGTAACGTAATGGGACACACTTTCAACAATACGGATGCATTCCTACCGACGTTAGACGCGACGAGTACGGTCTCATCCGGTTTGGCCGATGTCTCAGGTGCGCGGGTCTTGCGGGTGTGAAGGAGGGCGTGGTGGGGGGCGTTGCAGCCGTCGATGCCGCATTTCTTTGCTTTACATTTAAACCGTCGGTGTTTACTGTTTAAACATAGAAAACATACCCCGTCTTCTTTTACCCAATTCCACCGGTCGTCCACACCCATTTGCGCTAACTTTCTACACTTTGCGATCGCGTGTTCACCTCCGCAGCACATACAAGAGGCACTACCGGTGTCCTCTTGTGCGGTGAACGTTTTTACGTCGCGAGCCCTATTCTCTACGCGGCGTGTCACTATCCTCTTCGACGGCGGCGCCTCTCGTCTTACGGACGATTCCTTAGTCGGCTCTACGGACGTATAGGCATGACTCAACGCACGGTCAGCCTCTCTCATCATGAACCTGGACAGTGTAACGATGTCCGGCTCGTCTGCACTCCCGTAGTGCTCCGCATAATCACACCAACGCGACCGTAAGTGAGGGCTTAACTTACTCGTTACCTCCCTAGTAAGCATTGGATTTTGCAGATATCCCTTGCCGTCTACGTTTTGCAAAATGCACACGATATTTTGCAACTTTATTGCGAACGCATTTAGCTCTTGTGCAGTTTGACCCGGGCGCGGAAGGCGTTTCAATTCTTCTAACGCGCGATCGATAATTACTTCTGGGCGGCCGAAACACTGCTCTAATGTTCGCATAATATCTGCTGGATCCTTCGCGGTAAACAGCAGTGCCGATACTACTTCCCTAGCTTCACCGCGTAAGCAGTTTCTTAACCTTGCCATGTTTTCCGTATCTGTGAATCCATATAGACGCGTGGATTCTTTCATCGCGGCTTTGAACGCTAGCCATTCCGCGGCCGAACCGTTAAAAATAGGCAAGTCCTGCGTCTGCTTCGCGGCAGCGGGCCTAACTCTGACCATATTCTCCAGAGCTTCCGCTAGTCGCTCTATACCCCTATCCTTTCCTCGCGGAGTAAGCGACCTATCTCTATCCCTATCTCTCTCTAGCCTACGCTGTGGCGCTGGCGTCCTATGCGCACCTACATCCCTATGCGGCGACGGTGATCTACGATCCGCGTGGCGATGTGGCGATCTATGTGTAGGCGATAGAGTGCGGCGTTGGACGCGCGACGGCGACGTAACCCGTACACGACGATCCACCTGGTTCATTCCTGCGGCGACTCCATCTTCCCTTTGTACCGAATCTATGCGGCGCGATTGAACGTTATTCGCTTCCGTCCTCCCCTGGGCATCTTCACTGTGGTCGTAACCGGTTACCCTGTTCGATAGGGTCTGCTCTAACTCGATGCGGGGCGCGGGCTGAGAGGGGCGGGAAGGCGACTCCCCCCGCACAGTCTCTACGTTCTCTAACCACCTATCAACGCGTACCCTATTTTCAACTAACTCGTCTTCGTTGACACTTTCCCTATCTGTTTCTTCTTGCAGTTGCGCGACGTCCCTAGCGTACTTCTTCCTAATAAGATCTTCTTCCAACTGCAATTGCTTCCTCCTAATTGCAGCTAGTTCCTCCGCGGCGTTATATTCAATTTGCTTTAATTTAGCTATCGCACTAGCCGTCGACCGGGCTGAACGAACGGAGCGAACCGACGGGGCGCGGGGCGCGGGCCTATGTACGTCTGTTACAGGCGCGACGGTACGTACTATCGAACTGATCTCTGTAGACGGAAGATCTTCTATAATCGCGGCGAGTGTCTCTGTACGCGGCGCGGAAATGCTAACCTCTCCCAAACGATCGGTCGTGGACACGGACATAGCGGGGCGCGGCGGCGGGGGCGCGGGCGCGGGCGTAGATGCGGGCGCGGGCGGGGCCTGGAGCGCGGGCGCGGCGGAGGGCGCTTGTGCCATCGCGAGATAATCGGACGGGGACGCGGGTGCTTCTTCGAATATGCGCATTCCTACCGGCGTGTCATCATCGTTCCGTGTCTTCTGGCTTCGTGTCTTCCTCATGGTCCCACGTTGCGACCTCCGGTCGTCTTCAAAAAGACGTACGTACAGTCTTTAAAAAGACACACGTATGGATGTCGTTCCCGCCACAAGGGCGTTACCAGATGGTCACAGTTTGGCACCGTTAGGGAGTGACCACTGGCCGCGTAAACGCGGTTAAGAAACAAGAAATTGTCTGGAAACAGACAATAGACGCGTATGACGTAGGCGTAACAAGAAACAGGGAAGAAATTAGTACCGACGATCTTCTTTCTTCGTCGACGAACTTCTTTCTTCCTTGAAGATCTTCTATAATAATCTTCTCTCTTCTGTAATTATGTTCCTTCTTCTATAATTACCTTCTTTCTTGTATAACTGCCTTCTTTCTTGTTTCTTCTTACTTCTTTCTTCTTTCTTCCTTCTTCTGGCTGCTATCCGGCGACGATGGACCAAGATAAAGTGGATGGAGAGTAGTGGACTGTATTTGGTATTTTAACTGGCGGTGTGAGGTTAGCTATACTAGGGGACTGCTCGAAGAAAAGATGGTACTTTTAATTATACTATATTCACTATTTACAAAGGTTCGGCACTATTAACTAATCACTATACAAAAGGGAGGTCTTCAGTATGGAGTCTTCTGTCTTGATTCTTCCTTGTCTTCTCGAGTGCCGCTTCCGAATGAAACCGAATGAACAACGACCGTCCGAGGCGCCCTTCTTATATTTCCGAGAAGAGCGCTTCATTTCGTCGGGTTAGCCGCCCGATGGCAATTTTCGCCGCACGCGCGCTGATTGGTTGCCCGATATCGCGTGATCAGCGCCGGCGTGCGGGGTGCGCGGGACGTAACGGGGAACGAAGGGGCGACGGGGCGGCGGGTCTCTCGCTGTCCGTAACAGGGCCAGTTCATTATGGGACCGCCTGGTATATATTTGTCTGTTATTAAACTATACTTTTTAATTTATTTAGAATAATAAATATATAATATAAATAAAACTAATTTATTTTAGAGTTCTCTTATGATAAATTGTTCTACTCAGTCGTTACAATTTTATTGTTCCCAATTTCACTGCTAACGCTACATGTACCCTAAATCAATCGGGCTAGATCATAATAAATAAACAGGAACTGGCTAGATATAAATAAGTAGCAGTTAACATCAGAATGATAGATTTTTTATAAAATAATGAAATCATAATGAATCACGCAAACCGTCCCTTGCTAATGTGTGTACGGGGGCTTATATACAAATTACAGGTGACATGATACAATACAATACAATGGATTTTACAAATTACTTTCGTAATAATTGATGGTTAAATTACATATCATAAAGATTTTTAAGGATGAGTGATGAGAACCGGACACCCATTAATGTGAACAATGCATTCCGTCTTTGTCCTCAGGGGTGGCATGTATCATCTATCTGCATTTTAATTCTTCACTGTCACACTCCCTGACTGAGACCTAGATCTTGTAACAAGATTTACCCCAACTTCCTAATGTTGTAAATTAGTAGTACCTATTTACTAAATATTACGAATATAATATTATGGAGTCTTAGATAAACTATAACATAAGGAATTCAAACGGTATAAACGGTCAGCCATATTCTTTCCGCATCATAAGGATTATTCGTGAATCAGTCAATCGTGAAGAATATGGTCTATCTATGGACCACAGTATCCACTTATCATGCAGTGGAATGTGATGTGCTCGTTTGTCTCCCTTACTTGAATAAAATATTTACAATATCGGTATAATATCAGCACACATTTTATAAAATCAACAAGTGTAGTGTCATATTTAATCTACAGCTTTTTACCCCTATGCAGAGAGTTATGAGATGGTCCATAATCTCAAGGACAGGTCAATCAATAGCCCCTTTTTCTAGGGATGATTATATGTAATTAATACTCTACAGACTCCGAAAAAAGAAATATTTTTTTAAATAAAACCAATTTCACATTTTAACTTATTTTTAATTCATGCAACACCCGTGGAACCCGTGGAACTAGGGCACAAAGGGTGCAACAGGTGCAAAGCACTGGAAACATCGGCAATTAAAATAAGTTTTGAATTCCTGATGTTTATTTTTAATAAAATGAACGCAATAAATTGTATAAAACTGTGTATCTCCGTTGAGACTTATGGCCAATAAATTCATTACTATTAATATTACTTTAATTTTAAATGATTATTTATGACTGCATTGTATGCATAGAGACGACTTAAAATATGATATAATGAAGTCTCCGAATGTTGTAACTCTAACTCCGAGTATGAAGAAAGCATACTCGTGTGTGAACAATGCTTAAGGATAATAGTCTATAGTAAATAAAATAATTTTTTAATTCTATTAATATTAAAATATAATACACAATATTAAAAGAAAACTGTAATAAAAATAACTTAAATTATCACAGTTCTACTCCCCTTGGTATGGTGTCAAGGATGCTGGCTACGTCTCCTCGCTGAATGGCTATACTCAGCCTTTGAACAAGAAAAACTCCAGCCCTCTTATCACTAGCAAAATTATGTTGAGAAGAGTTCAGGCGTTTAAGGTGTTCAACGTCTCCTTAGGCTTTTTACTTGGACGTGGAGTCAGACTTCTACTTTAACACATTTTGTTTATTTTCTTTTAAGTTACATTCATTTTTAAACAGTTTGGACATCACACTCCGGTGAAATTCAGTCCAAACAGCCACCTGACCAAAAATTTTCTATCGTATCTACGAGTACATCGTACCGTCATCGAGTGATAAGATTTATGTTCGTCAGGGGCGCTCATTATATATCTATATGTTTCTACACAATTTTAGTTGATAACTTAGAGCAAGAACATACTTATGTAAGAAAACATTGTCAAAACCTTGTGCTAAGCTCATTTTCTACTCGATTTTTATAAACATACTGATTTCATACTTTAAACAAATATATTATATAAAACATAACGTTTCTATGTAAGTCTCTATCAGTGGAAGAATTTTTTTCTGTGGAAGTGAAGCCTAACGAGCATAAGGCCCACATGATGGTAAGTGATCACCATCGCCCAAGAACATCTGCAACACCATAGAAATTTACGGAATCCAGATCATTAGTTCATGAGATTTTATCTTAAAACAAACTAACATCTCATAAAAAAATTCTTTTAATAATATTTCATTGAAAATAATTCAATATTATTAAGTTAAGTTGGGGAGTTGTGTAATACTGGCGTTTCAATCATCAGATGAAATATTCACAGGATAAAGTATAACGTAAACCAATTAAGAATTACACTATGAACAAAATATGTAGTGCGCTGTTCCACTTTTATATTCAGTCCGTTTATAATTTACTAACACAAAAGAAAAATCGGCCTTAAGTTTTATTTAAAAACAGCTTTACACCCACACTAAGATTTTCTCCTCTATCGTGTAGGAAACTTACATACATAAGTTGCGCATGTACAAATAGCCCAGAACAATTATGTATACCCCGCACAAACGATTGTTCCATTTAAAATCGAAGCCACGAGCCGTACCCGTAATGCTGAGACCACACGCTCTATCACTGCGCTACGGAGCCGTCAAAATTATCAGATTTAAAATAATTATAAGAAATAATTGAAATAAGAATATCGTAATGATAGACATTTAAGAAGAAGTAATTTATTTCGTTGAATGCCAAAACACCGGCCACTTAATTTAACGGTAACTGTAGCAAAAGTACCCATTTGAAATAAGTGTAGTTATTTATAATTATCAGTAGATTAAAATGTTTTAAGTATAATTAAAGCTGAAGTAATTTATTTCGTTGAACGCCAAAACATCGGCCTGTAATTTTATCACTAACTGTAGCAAAAGTACCCGTGTGAACTAAATGTAGTTATTAATAATTGTCATTAGATTCAAATATTTTATGTGGAATTAAAGCTGAAGTAATTTATTTCATTGAACGCCAAAACATCGGCCACTAATTTTACCACTAACTGTAGCAAAAGTACCCGTGTAAACTAAGTGTTGTTATTAATAATTGTCATTAGATTCTAATATTTTATGTGGAATTAAAGCTGAATTAATTTATTACGCCAAAACATCGGCCACTAATTTTACCACTAACTGTCGCAAAAGTGCCCGTGTGTACTAAGTGTAGTTATTAATAATTGTTAGTAGATTCAAATGTTTTATTTGTAATTAAAGCTGAAGTAATTTATTTTGTTGAATTCCAAAATATCGGCCACTAATTTCACCACTAACTGTAGCAAAAGTACCCGTGTAAACTAAGTGTAGTTATTAATAATTGTCACTAGATTCAAATATTTTATATGGAATTAAAGCTGAAGTAATATATTTCGTTGAATGCCAAAACATCGGCCTGTAATTTTATCACTAACTGTAGCAAAAGTACCCGTGTGAACTAAGTGTAGTTATTATTAATTGTCAGTAGATTCAAATATTTTATATGGAATTAAAGCTGAAGTAATATATTTCGTTGAATGCCAAAACATCGGCCTGTAATTTTATCACTAACTGTAACAAAAGTACTCGTGTGAACTAAGTGTCGTTAATAATAATTGTCAGTAGATTCAAATATTTTATGTGGAATTAAAGCTGAAGTAATTTATTTCGTTGAATGCCAAAACATCGGCCTGTAATTTTATCACTAACTGTAGCAAAAGTACCCGTGTAAACTAAGTGTAGTTATTAATAATTGTCACACTGTAATATTAATATATTTTAACATTTTATTAGCTATTCAATACTTATTAATCAATTTTATTAGCTGAAAAATTATATCTAATGGATTATTTTAGAAACTAATTACTCATATTATAATAAATCATATTAATCTACTTACTTATCAAATATATTAATCAGTGTATTGAAACTTTTGTGTTTCATTAATCATACGCGACATAATATCCCCATTTATTTTTAGTAGGAACAGCACGCAGTTGTGCATTTATGCATATAAATAAAATTGAAGTGTATGCCTGTAGTATCGAAAAAACTGCCTTTGATCGTACTGAGAGCGCGATTTCCCTGTTACTATGACACGAAAAACAACTTTTAAAATTTTTTGTCTGTCTGTCTGTCTGTCCGGACTAATCTCCGGAATGGCTGAACGGATTGTAATGAAACATGGCGAAAATTTAAATAACAATAACAGAAGTCATCTAAGCTATATTTTATCCAAACATAAAAAAGACATTTATATATATCTAGTAATCCGCCCCGGCTTCGCTCGCGTGCACTTGAATTTAGGAACATCATTAAATGCTGTTCCGTGCCAAATTTAGAAAAATTTGATCACTTTTAGAGTGTCTCGGTGTCTACGTCTCTACGTCTGTCAGATATTTTTTCATTCTAAAATTCTATTAGACGTAGATGATTGGTAACATGCAACAGAAACACGTGAATATATATTATGTATAGAAACACCTACTATTTTTTATACAGGCCATGTCTTCCGATTCCGATGTATCCGTAAGAAAGGTAAATAGTCTTGAAATCGAAACGTATTATTATTTACATTTTACTCTTTACATTTATTCAGTGTTAAAGTTAATTTAGTTTTAACAAGGTAATATAATGTTTATTTGAGACATTTTATTCATATCATTGGTCCTATTTAATATTGATTGGCACCATAAAATAGATAGAGATAATTTTTCTTTACTTCAAGTAGACTTGAAAATTTCATAAATACAGATTATAGATCTGAAAGAATACTACACATGGATCAAAACTAATGTTACGGGTTTTTTACGCATCTTGGATGAAAGTTCCGAGTAAAAGAACATATCGTTGATGTGAAGCACCGAAGCTCCGGAAAGTCTAAAGTATGTCAAAATGCTTAGAAATGTTTCAATAGCCGCGCGAATGATGATTCGCGAGGCTATTGAAATTAAAAATATCCTAATTTTAATAGGGGAGATTGTTGAGTGCTACCATCTGCTAAGGACCCCATAATTAATAAAGTTAAATTCAAACTACTACTGCATTTATTCTATTCTATTTTAACTATGACATCAGGTCGTCAAACCTCAGTTCTCTCGCCCCTCCCGTGACCATGGGTGCTGCAAAGTGCCCAAAACATCGGAAATTTAAAAAGTTGAAATTAAACGCGATAAAATCCTTAAAATTAGTTTTATTCCTTATTAATTTTATTCACAGTGAACGTGAGAAGCACTCATGAACGGGAGTAGAAAAATGTTTGCCTTGTTGTGGCGGTGAAAGAAAATCCACCACCTCATATCGTCCCGTCGTAAGAGGCGACATAGGAAAACAAACTGGAGATGGGATGGGCTGCATCATCTTTTTGACAACAGATCAAAATAATAATAGTTGCTCCCGCTACCAGGCGTGGCAACTATAGCAAATATCCAGCTACTTGACAATTTATGGGGGAGGCCTATGTTCATTTCAGTGGACTTTTGATAGGCTGACGATAATGAGTTCTACTCATCTTTAATTTCCGAATATTAAAAAAAAAAACAAAAAGTAACATACCCGAAAACACGAATGAAATAAAAACTACATATATTGCCTCATGAAAGGTAAAAAAGTAGCAGCTTACATACATGTAACTACTGGGCACAGGCCGCAGAGTTTTTGGCCAAAAAAGTGTTCGCTGCGCTGATTCCAACGCGGGATGAATGTATTGTAAATGATTCAATTATTTACATCGTATATTCAGTAGCATTTTATTATTTAATTTTATCAATGACTTGCCATTTTAGTTTATTATAAGTAAGTAGGTGGCGCTAATATTAGATGAAATAATGAAAGCCAAACCAAAACTATACCATCTACTAATATCAGCAATAGAAGCGAACATTTATTATATCAATAAAGGATAAAGTGATCTCAATTCTCTTAAAAGGTTTGTTTCTGTTAAAAGATACGCTATCAGCGCCGCTAGCGGTGAAAAACGATTTAATTATATCCTCATATGACCATATTATTAAATAGCAATGTTGTGTTTGGTTATTAATATCTTTAATATTGATAATCTTTATCAATATTAAAGATATTAAGATCTTTAATAAGATTTGGTCAAGCTATATCATGACGCCTGCAACTTTACAAGGCGCAGGCTCGCCCTCACATGGAATACTGTTCCCATCTCTGGGCTGGGGCTCCCCAGTGCCAGCTCCTTCCACTTGACCGCATCCAGCGCAGAGCGGCTCGAATCGTCGATGACCGAGTCCTTTCCGATCGACTCGATTCATTGGCGCTGCGAAGAGATGTTGCATCTCTTTGCATTTTCTGAGAGTGCTTTCAGGGAGTGCTCTGAGGAATTGTTCGGATAATCTCAGCCGCCAAATTACACGAACGCACATCGCGGCAGAACTCCCGATACCATCCACACCATCTGGATAATTGGCGGTCCACCACTGTGCGATTTAGGAGAAGTTTTCTTCCTCGCACAACTTCCTTGTGGAATAGTTTACCACCAGGGATTTTTCCGGACCGATACGACTTAGAGACCTTCAAGAAATGAGCCTACTCCTTTTTAAAAAGCCGCCAACGCATCTGCAATTTCCCTGGTTCCCCTGGTGTTGCGGTTGTTTATGGGCGGCTGTAGTCACTTACCATCAGGTGAGCCGCATGCTCGTTTATCCTAAAAAAAATGACATGGACAACAAATAGTGTTAAATATCATGAAATGACCACACCATTTCACGAACTGATAGACTACTTTATGATATACGATCAATTCTACGATCTGGCCACGACATATATAAAAATATCTTTAATAAAACTATAATTTTGCAATTGCAAACAAACCAGTTTTAATCACTTTACATATTTATATCAGTAACTGAAATAAATACCTTATCAATTTTCAAATTTTTGATAGACGTCACTATTGAAATTATTACACATTTAAAATAAAATAACAAAAATTATAAAAACTAAACGTTAGAATTTTTTAATAATTTTAAAAATCTGATCATTAAATCATATAAATGTAAGTTATACTGTATTATTTCATTTATTAGTAACTGAAGGCAAATTATACTATTTTTTCCATTTGATGATAGATGGCGCTGTTTTGAATACCAAATCCAAGATTATAACTATATATTAAATTTTATTTACAAATATGGTATTTATTTGAAAAACACCCGTCATCCGCCTTTAACTAAGATATAATAGAAAATTAATATCTAAAGGTAATAATTACTTAACCTTCCTTTTTGAAGTTCCGTAATCGGATAAAAAGTTGCCCCGGGTTACTCACTACCTACCATTGAGATATAATGTACTACGTACGTACGTACGTACGTAGTACATTATATCTCAATGCTACCTACATACAAAATTTTATATAAAACGGTTCAGTAGTTTTTGCGTGAATCTGGAATACACAGACAGACAGACAGACAGAAAGACAGACAGACAAACAGACAGACAAAAATTCTACAAACCCCTAATTTGGATTCAGAACCCTTTATTTAGTCCCCTGGACTTGTTTTTTCAAGAATATATTAGAATTACAGACACGACTTTTCTACAGATTTATTATATGTATAGATTAGGAGTTAAATTAATGAATAACCGACTTTGCTATTCACAACTTAAACATTAAAAAATGAAGATGTACGCAAACTCCAGCCCGAGGCACAAAGGAGTGCTCCAATTTGTACCCCGGGTAGGAGAGATACGAAGTATCAGCCGGAGAGGACACCTGCGACTCGGTCATAAAGAGCAAGGCCGGCTTCGCCGTCTCGAGATGGTAGTTTAGGTTCGAGTGAAGTCCCCTGATGTTGCAGAAATTCACGGATAGCGTGGCAGGGGTCGCCTTGGTCTTGTTGCTCAGTTTGCCCCGAGCAGTTATTGTGTTGAGCGGAATTTTGCCGTAGTAGTAGTAGAAGAAGTATACAAGAAAATAAGTAAGTTTGCACAAAGTTGCATTTGTATACACGATTCAGAAAAGGAGAATCGAAGTGGGAAAAAAATGCATATAATACAACGTACTTGGGACACCATTGATTTATTATGAAGAGTGCTTAAATGAAGTTTTTGAATTTATTTAATAAGAATTGATAATTGATATATTTCAAATTTATTTGTAGTACCCCCGTGTAGTAGCGGGTAAGAATACTCACTACCCCATATCTTCCCGTGGGTGTCGTGAGAGGCGACAACCCTCCACCTCACATGGCCCCAGCAACCATGCGGTTATACGGGTCGAATCTCAAGAGATGCACGCGGTACTTGTTCAGGGCTCTTTCCCGCGGGCATTTTCTTGACTCTTCTACAAGTTATTTAATCAATTCCTTGCCCCGAATTGTCACTCTCCCTTTCTGGGCTGGACGAACACATAACGCCTTCGGTTCCGAGCAGGCTTCTTACTTGTTTTTCCATGGCTGTTCTCCGCGCATACCAACCATGCGCAAACTCACGCAGCCGGCCAAAGATCTCCTTACTGTCCACAAGGTCTGGGTAGTACACCGGACCTACCTTTCTACGTACTGTTCCGTCCATCATCTTACATCTCAGGTCATCATACAGCTCGCAGTCCTATGGGTTGCTATGGCACGTGATGTCTATCCGCAGCAGATTGCGGTGGCAACACCGCAATCACACATACCAGATTCAACCAATTTCATATCATGCAGTCTCTTTCTAAAACATCCATGCCCACTGAGCATCTGCGAGACTTGATAATCCGGCACGACCCAATTCGCATTGAGCCGCGCCGACACGTCCGGAAAGAAGCTAAATAATTCTCTTCCATTCGTCTCATTCTTCCATCTCTCTTGCCATGCATTCATGACATCCACCCAAATCTCGCGCTTACGCCTGCTCAACTCCCCATTTATCGCTCCGCACGCTTGATCAATCCTACCAGCACGTGTCACCTCCAGGTCAGCCGGAAGGACGCTGGCTAGCACAGGAAGGGCCGCAGTGCTGATCGTCCTGTAACCGTAAGAGGCGACAGAGGGAATGTGCGGCAGAAGATGGGCTGCAGCATCTTTCTGATAACAGCATATAACAATAAAAAACTGATATTGCAAACTCGTTCGCCAAGCGTGGCAACTATGGCAATATACCTCCTATGAATGAATAAAGTTACGAAGAGACGGCCCCCAGTCACCGGCGGCCCCGCTATTCCTGGCTACGGTGGCGACCATGGTAACGGCGGGTAAGGGGGTGTTAAAAATCTCTGATGGAGGTTCGGTTGCCCCCTAAGACGACTAGACCTGGCAAAATATAACGCACGCACCTATAGGATTATTCGAGGTCCGAAGAGAGGGGGAGGACACGGTAATTCTCGAATCCGGCAACTTGTTCTATCACCAGGAAGGCGACCATCTGTCCCAAGGAGGTGTCGGATTTATCGTCCACAAGTCTCTCGTTAACAACGTTGTATAGATTGGGAGTGTGTCGACGAGGGTTGCGACCTTATACTCAGAATCACCAAACAGTATTCGCTGAAGGCCATACAGGTTTACGCACCAACCTCGGCACATCTCGATGAGGATATTGAGAAAATGTATGAGGATATATCTAGCGCCATGCATTCCTCCAAAACCCACTATACGGTGTTAATGAGAGTCTTCAACGCAAATCTAGGCACAAGAGAGAACGATGAGCTGAAGGGAGGGAAATTCGGAATAGGGCAATGGAACCCAAGGGGCCAACAGCTGGCCGACTTCATGGAGAAAGAGGGATTCTTTATGATGAACATTTTCTTCCATAAGCGGCCCCACAGGAAATGGACTTGGTCGAGCCACGACGGTTCGACAAAAAATGAGATTGACTTCATTAGGACGACCAGACGACAACTGTTCAGTGATGACTCAGTGATCACGAGGGTGAAAACCGGCAGCGATCACCGAATGGTGAGAGGCACACTGAACCTAAACGTTAAGTTGGAGAGGTCACGTCTAATGAAGTCAACGCTCCGTCCCCCTCGTGCTCTAATCCAAAGTCCCGAAACCTTTCAGCTCGAACTACGAAACCGTTTTCAGTGCCTAGAAGATTGCAATGCAGTGGACGATATGAATGACAAGCTTGTGGAAACTGTCCATGCGGTCGGAGCTAAGTTTTGCAAGACTCGCCGCAAAATAACACAAAAACTCTGCGATCACACTCTTAATCTCATGGCTGTTAGACGGGAAATGAAACTGCAGTAGTTAGCAGTTTTGACAGCATACAGGCAACTGAACAGACCGATCTTCAAATGCATACGGTGAGACTAACGCAACTTTAATACAGTTCGTATTGAAGAAGCGATCGAGCGAAACCATGGCTCCAACGTTTTTGCCAGAGACCTGTCTGCCAGAAAGAGCCAACTTTCAAAGCTGAAGACCGAGTCTGGTAGCGTCTTTTCCGGGACACCTGAGATTTTGAGTGAGATTGAGAGGTTATATGGACAGCTGTACACATCATCGTTGGAGCCACACGTAAGTGTGAGTAACGATCCAAGAGCGAGTCTAGACACTATTCCGATGATATTACGGACATCAGTCTGAGTGAGGTTAGAATGGCTTTCTAGCACCTTAAAAACGGCAAGTCCCCGGCGAGGATGGAATTACAGCATAACTTTTGAAACCGGGTGGGAAACCTGTACTTAAAGTCCTTCAGAAGCTCTTTATTTCCATCCTCCATGGTGGCACTACACCGGAGGCGTGGAGCAAAAGTGCGGTGGTCTTGTTCTTCAAGAAAGGCGACAACGCTCTCTTGAAGAACTACAGACCAATTTTCTTCTGAGCCGCGTCTACGTGCTGTTTTCGAGAATCATTAAGAATCGTCTCGCACGCAGACTCGACGACTTCCAGCCTCCCGAACAAGCCGGTTTCCGAAAAGGCTTTAGCGCCATATACCTTATATGTACACACCCTTCGGCAAATTGTATAGAAGACCGAAGAGTACAATCTGCCACTATGTCTTGCTTATGTTGACATTGAGAAAGCCTTTGATTCCGTCGAAATTTGGGCGGTGCTGCAGTCCCTTCAGCGATGCCAAGTTGACTGTCGGTATATCAAGGTGCTGAAGTGTTTGTAAAGTAAGACTACGATACGGTATTAACATCAATGAGGAGTACATTACTCACCTTCGATTTGCCGACGACATAGTCCTTATAGCAGAATCGTTGGAGGTTAGGTCCTCCAACGATTCTGCTACTATGCTCAATGACCTCAATAGTGCCTCCCAACGGATCAGTCTTAGGATGAACATGGACAAAACAAAGATCATGTATAACGTCCATGCCGGTAGTTGTTGGGAGCAGTAAGCTCAAAGTTATTGACGAGTATGTTTACCTAAGACAAATAGTCCAACTAAGTAAGTCCAAATTCGAACGACAGGTCAATCGACATAGTCAACTCTGCTGGGCAGCGTTCGGGTAATTACAACACATCTTCCCGTCAGGTATACCTCAAATCTTGAAAACGATACTGTACAACCAGTGTGCGTTGCCAGTGATGACTTATGGAACTGGGACGTAATGCTTCACTGCTGGCCGTATCAGGAAGATCAAGGTCGCTCAGAGAGCTATGGATGGAGCTATACTTGGGGTTTCTCTGCGTGATAAATTTAGAACCAGAGACGTAAAACTCAGTACAGATTAGTATGATGAAGTGGCAATAGGACAGTCATATAGCTCGAAGAACCGACAACCGATGGGGAAGAAAGAATCTCGAGTGGCAGCCTCGTACCGGTAGATGAAGTGTAGGGCGACCCCCTAGTAGGGGGTCGTCGATTCCACAAGGAAGTCGTGTGAGGAACAAAACTTATTGTAAATCGCACAGTGGTGGACCGCCAATCATCCAGACGGTATGGATGGTATCGCGAATTTTGTCGAGATGTGCGATGGTGAAATTGAGCGGCTGTAATTACTCAGCGCTCCCCGTGGTAGATGCGATAAAATACGTGAAGAAATGCAACATCTCTTCGGAGTGCCAGTGAGTCAAGCCGATCAAATACGATCAAATGGAAGGAGCTGGCACCGAGGAGCCCCAGCTCAGAGATGGGAACAGTATCCTATGTGAGGACGAACCTGCGTCTTGTAAGGTTGCAAGTGGTCTGCCGGCATGAAATACTGTCCCGCTCTGCCGAGCATGCTAAGCTTTTTAGAGGCCAATTCGGCCTTCTCTTCCAGGTGATCACGAAACTGCGTGTCACTCGATATTTCATCGCCGAGGATTCCGATACTGGTTGAGGCAACAAGGGAAATACCCTGAAACTTAGTAAATACGACAAAGGGGTTTTCTTAGCGGTAAACGCGCAAACTTGTTTGTATGTAATTGCTCTGAGTAACTGCCTAGTCTGGCAAGCTATAAAAAGTACACTGTGGTGGTGAGTGTAAGTAATTTTTTAAAGAAATGCATGCTAGGCCAGACATTTTTGAAAAGCCAAACGGTAGTCCCAATTTTTAAAAAAAAAGTAAAATCCGACTTAAAATATCTAAAATAATACAACAGGTTCCACATATTAGCTTCTGAAATCGGCACTAGAATAATTAAAACCCCAAACTTTAGAACGACTTTTTTGAACGGTCACAAGAATGTCAAAGTAACAACGAGAATGTCTTCTAAATACTAAAAGGCTTTTCCGAAAAGGCTTTAGTACCATGGACCATAAACACACCCTTCGGCAAATTTTACAGAAGACAGAGGAGTATAATCTGCCACTTTGCCTTGCGTATGTGGACTATAAGAAAGCCTTTGACTCCGGCGAAATTTGGGCGGTGCTGCAGTCCCTTCAGCGATGCCAAGTAGACTGTCGGTATATCGAAGTGCTGAACTGTTTGTACAGTAGAGCTTCGATGGCTATCCGAGTACAAAATCAGAGTATGAAACCTATCCAATTGCAAAGAGGTGTCAGACAGGGTGAAGTCATATCCCCGAAACTCTTCACCGCCGCATTGGAAGACGTTTTCAAGCTTCTGGACTGGAAAGGATACGGTATCAACATCAATGGCGAGTACATCACTCATCTTCGATTTGCTTACGATATATTCTTTATGGCAGAATCGCTGGAGGACCTCAATAGTGTTTCCCAACGGATAGGTCTTAAGATGAACATGGACAAAACAAAGATCATGTTTAATGTCCATGTCACACCTATGCCGGTAGTTGTTGGGAGCACTAAGGTCGAATTCGTTGATCAGTATGTTTACCTGGGACAAATAGTCCGACTAGGTAAGTCCAACTTCGACCGAGAGGTCAATTGACAGATTCAACTCGGTTGGGCAGCGTTCGGGAAATTACGGCACATCTTCTCGTCAGGTTCACCTCAAAACTTGAAAACGAGACTGTACAACCAGTGCGTGTTGCCAGTGATGACCTATAGAACTGAGACATGGTCCTTCACTGCTGGCCGGATGAGGAAGCTCAAGGTCGCTCAGCGAGCTATGGAGAGGCCTATGTTCGGAGTTTCTCTGCGTGATAAACTAAGAAATGAGGATATCCGCAGTAGAACCAGAGTAACCGACATAGCCCAACGGATTAGGAAGCAGAAGTGGCAATGGGCCGGCCATATAGCTCGAAGAACCGACTTACTCATCCTGCAACATTGCGTCGTATTTTATCGACCCACGACTGTATGTCGGTTTCATGGCAGAAGTTTTTAATTTTTTGAAAAAAAAAGGTTTTCGGAAATCCTAACTCAGTGGACGTAGCGTTGATTTTTGCTTCTATGCACATAAAATCTCAACTTGTATATGACCCAATTAAAGATAAATTTTGGGGACGTATTGACTTTGGAGGCGTTGTACCTTAAGATCCTGAAAAAATGGCAACTGAAGCGTTAGTGTTTCAGATTATATCACAAAAAGATAAATTAAAATGTCCAATCGCATACTTTTTTGTAGACAAAATATCAGTGTCCATCCCAGCAAAACTTGTAAAACCAGCTATTCGCAAATTGGCGGATATTGGTATAATTGTCTAATGTTTAACTGCAGATGGAACTACTGCGAATATAAGCACATTTGAGATATTAGGTTCTTCTTTTGAATTTCCCAATATGAAAACTTACTTCGATCATCCATCAGTGCCAGTAAAAGTATATTGTATACTTGATCCTGCTCATATGGTTAAGCTGGCTAGAAACGTTTTTTGCTGAAATGTCACTGTCTTCAGAAAATGGAAACATAAATTTTCAGTTTGTCAAACGATTACATAGCTTACTACAAAAAGAAGGTATTAAATTAGCTAATAAAATAAATAAGATGCACGTGAATTATTGCGAAAAAAAAATGAATTTACGATTAGCTGTACAAGTTCTGAGTAGTTCGGTTGCAAATGCCATTGCATTTTTGAAATGCAGCAAACATCCAGACATTATTGACAGTGAAGCAACTATCGAATATTCAAGAGTGCTGGACAGACTTTTTGATTTATTTAATACCAAAAATCCTTTCGGAACCGGATTTAAGTCGCCTATGCGCAGAGAAAATAAGGAATACTGGCTGAATGTGCTACACGACACAAGACATTATCTGTCTAGATTAAAAGTAAATGGACAAAATATCTTGTCTCACAGGCGAAAAACACCTGCTTTAGGTCTGATAGTTGACACGCTAAGTTTTTCCGGTATAGTAGATGATCTCTTAGAAAAAAACGCATACTTCTTAACACACAAGTGCTCTCTGGATCACCTCGAGATGTTATTCTCATGTATTCGAGCGAGAGGTGGTTCTAATGACAATCCGGACGCTCTTCAGTTCAGGTATACGATGAGGGAACTACTGTTCCGGAATAGTATCAAGCCTAGCATCAACTCCAATTGTACAGATTAAAATTACGATACAACACCTATTCTGAAGTTCAGAAATACAGAATATTATTTACAAACCCTTTTTCCCGACTGTTCACAAAGTAGTAAAGCAGATGAAGACAGGCACATAGACGAACTTATGGATAAAGCAGATAAATATACTGTATCTGATTTAAAAAACAATAACCGCTTTTATATATCTGGCTATATTTTCAATAATATACTGGAAAAAATAACTTGTCACCATTGCCGAGCTGCATTGTTGGTAAAAATCGGCATGAAGACCATTCGTACACTTTGGATATTTTTCTTCATCTGTTTCTAAGCCATTTTTATGTCCACTTGCATGGGCCGTAAATCAGGACTTAGCCTGAGGAATTCAGGTGCTTGAAACCAGCGATGGTTTTCATCGAAGGTGGAAGGGAAACTTCTAGTGGCGTCATCTGCCACGTTTTGTGACGTCGGTACCCATTGCCTTTCACATGGCCTACTGTGATCTTCGATCTCAGCCAGTCGATGAGCAACGAATGGTTTGAAAGCACGAGGATCTGACTTAATCTACGCTAACACTGTACGTGAGTCTGTCCAGAATACTCGTTCGGATATCTCATATCTAAGAGCTGAAGAGCCGATGAGCTGCATCAGCAGCTAATCGGCTGCCCATAAGAGCTGCTTGCAAGCCGTGAAATGGAAATTGGCTTCAACGGCGCTACTTTTGCTTTAGCGGCGATCAGCGTGATTCACCACTCTCCTAACTCGTCCG
The DNA here is from genome assembly GCA_963668995.1 of Parnassius mnemosyne. NCBI lineage: Eukaryota > Metazoa > Arthropoda > Insecta > Lepidoptera > Papilionidae > Parnassius > Parnassius mnemosyne. Next base: position 23,114,143 of record CAVLGL010000082.1, on the reverse strand, counting down.
TGATGACATAATAAAACCGCGGCGGCGTACGCTTTTTCACTAGCGTCCGTGAAAGTGTGTAACTCCCACCTCCTAACGCCTTCAGCAACGGGTCTAGGTACTTCTAGATGTCCTAATTTCTTCACTTCCGATATCCATGTGCACCATAACACGTTCAATTCGTGTGGAACTTGATCATCCCAAGAGATGCCTGTTCTCCATGCTTGCTGCATTATTGACTTTCCTTGGACCGTTATGGGTGATGCGAGTCCTAAAGGATCAAAGACTGACATCACAGGGCTCGTTATCTCCCTCTTCGTAGGCGGTCGTAAACCTCCTATCACCTCCTCCGGTATATTACGAAGACTTATGGAAAAACTTAACGTATCTCGTTTGATATTCGAAATCAAACCTAAAAGTGCGTTCTGTGTGCACCTAGTGAAGCACTGTCGCTCTTATATTTATTTTGCATTTTACATTAAACCTCAGGTATTATCCCATCCCCTCAGTTGGAAAGAAGCATGTTTATGTAATTCATAGATATCGTTTACTATCCTTTCGGCCGTCGTCACGTCGGGAAATGCCTGTAGATAGTCATCCATATAAAAATTGCTTTCAGTCGCGGAAACTGCTTCTGGATAGAGATGTGCGTTATCTTGCGCATTCTTATTCTTCACATAAATAGCGGTGCATGGAGATGACGCAACTCCAAAAAAATAAGTGACGTCATTCTATACTCTTCTCGTGGCGCGTCACGATTGTGCCGCCACAGAACTCGGAGACTGTCCCTGTCTTCCTCGCGGATTTTCACTTGCAGGAACATTTCTTTAATATCTTCCATTACTGACACGCTTCCTTCTCTGAATCGTAGCAGAACGCCGAATAATGACTTGAACAAGTCAGGTCCGGTCAACAATGCATCATTGAGACAACGTCCGCCCGTCCTTGCGGCTGCGTCAAAAACAAGTCTTATTTTCTTCTTCTGCGGATGAGTCACCGCGAAGTGTGGAAGATACCACATGCGTGGGGAAATGGAAATATGGTTCGCCTTTTCTGCGTGGTTAATGATGAGATTTTCAACTTGCTTCTCGTATTCTTTCTTCAACTCGCTATTCTTATCGACTTTCTTTTCGATATTGATCAGGCGACTTTCAGCATGCGCTCTATTCGATGGCATGCGTTCTTCATCAGTAAGCCATAACAAACTAGCTTCGTATCTGTTGTCAGATATACGACGTACCGTTTTATTCAAAGTATTTAACACGCGTTCTTCCGGGTCGTTCGCGGGCTTGTGCGCAGTTACGCCCAAAGATTCCAAACTAAAATAATCCTTAATTAACCTCTCCATATCCTCCTCTTTCTTGGTGGAAATGTGGTAAACGATCTTGATTGGTTTGATGCCACCCGTTATGTGACCATGTAAAACCCATCCAAGTTTGGTGAACGATTCCACATGTCTGACAGATGCCTGAAATTAATTCACGAGTAACTATGAGTTGCCAATTGTCCTGCCCAATTAATATGGTAGGTCTGGACCTCTCATAAATTAACTCGTCTTCAATCGGTGTCAAATAAGGACACCGTCGCAATAATTCTCGGCTTACCGATTGCGGAGAAAGATTAAGTGACTTAATTGTTTGTACACTTATCTCCTCTAAGTCGCTCGTGAAAATGCCTTTGATTTTAATATTTAAGCGATATGAACTACTGTTGTTGCTTGCCCCCTACAGCCTCAATACGTAATTCTTCTTTAGGCCCGCGGGGCGCTAACTTCTGAGCCATCCGCTCCTCTATAAGCGTCATGGTTGAGCCTTCGTCCAGAAGAGCTGTGATCTTGACCTTTCCTCTAGGTCCGTACAACTCTACCGGTATAATCTTTAAATATGCACATGCCAGTGCATTTACTGTGCTCACAGTCGTAATTTGGGCCTCTTTACCCCCTCGTCTCCTTGCGGCGAGGAATTTTTATCGGGGTATCGAAGTAGCATTCGATGATGCGCCATTCGACATCCTTCTACACCACATTTTATCGCCCTACACTCTGACCTTTTATGGTAAGGTGTCAAACATTGGAAAGATATATTTGCCCTTTTAACCGCTTCCCATTCTTCGCGGTTATTCATGTTCTTAAATTTGTAACAGCTCACTATGGAGTGCTCCTTGTTACATATAACACAGTAGCGTGTTACCCGACTTGCAGGTTTATCCTGATTTGTCATAACCACTTGTCGGTCGTCGGGTTAAATTAAGTCGGGTTGCGTTTAACTAATCGGCGCGCTCAGTATGGTCTGTTGAATCCAACTTCTTACGAAAGGTTCCACCTGAGTATTTCGCTCTTCCTCATCCTCACTCGAGTCGATTTCCTCTTCTCGGTTGAGACGTGCCAACTCCAATTGTGACTTGGCACTAAAGCAGCAGCTGCTTCTGCTTGTTCGAGCTCTGGGCGTTCGAATTTAATCCGCGCCTCTAATTCAGCTCTCACGCTCGCTGATCGCGATTACCTACTACCTTTATGTGACCCATTGTCATTAGTCTGCCAGGCCACCGTTCTTGTCGATGCCGCTTCTTTGGTTTCAACTTAACCTACTTTTTCGATTACCGTTTCGCTCCGGATTTCTGTGCGGTGCTATCTGCGTACCACTGGTGTCCGTCCTAATGCTTGTCGCTGCCACCGATGTTTCCGAGTCCCACGTGTTCGTGGATGTATCGGTCGTAGCCCCGCTTGAAGTGGATGCCGTGGTTGCCCTACTCGAAGCAGTAGCTGTGGTCGCTCCAGATGATTCCGCTTCTTTAGCCTTTCTTGAGAACCCTGTCCTTGTCCTGGTTCCTTTGGCCCTCTCGTTCTGGTATTGTGCCTTCTTCATCTTGCAGGAAGGTGACTGCTAGCCTACGGTTTCCTAACTGTTCCTACAGGTTCTCACGGTCCCTACAGGTCCCTACGGTCCCTACAGGTACCTTCAACCCCCCAACCTACAACCCTACAATCCACCCTAACAGCCCTATCAGCCCTATCAATCTTGAACTGGGTCTACTGTGGTGAGCCGTCCAAGGATGGAGTCGTGCAGGAATGTAATGGGGGAAAGGTTGGGAACTGTCCGTCAAGGAATATGACGGAACAGCCGAGCTAGTTGTACAAGCGCAGTCTCGCTGGAGTGAACTGCTTCATGCGAAGGTGTTGGGCCCAGAGTCCGACCTTGGCACCTATAGGGGTCGGGATGGTATGCCGTCGCTCGCCGCCCAGATGCGGTGATGCCTCGTCCAGACGCCCTCTTCTGGGCGTGATAAAGTCACGTGCACCCCACGAGCACCCTTGCCTGGCAACAGCAGTGAGTGCTTCCTCGCGCACCATCGCCTGGCAGTAGTAGTGTGCACTCCCGCCTGGTAACAGTAAATATCAACGCCTTTGAGTGCTACAAGAATGTTAAACACGATCCCGGAGAGGAATACCGAACCTGGTGGCTCGACAGGAAATGCCGAGCACGGTCGCCCGACAGGAATTCCGAGCACGTGGCCCGACAAAAAATGTCCGTTGGGCCTACTACCCTGGCCTGGTCTTCGTTGCCTGGTCCTGCCTCAGCCCTAGTGGGCCTACTACTCTTGATCTGGCGTCTTCTTGATCCGGTCTTAATCCGGCTGCGAATGACAATTAAAAGGTCAGTCCTTCAGCTGGTTCCTCGATCCAGCTCGTAGGACCATTAAAAGATATCCAGCCCGCTCCCTTATTAATTCCGGCAGTTAAGAGCCATCTGAGATGTCTTCCCTCGGCTGGTTCGTTAATCCGAAAGTCCAATGACACCACGTTTAGTTCGGGCGGTCAACGAGGTGTATGTGATCCCCGTGAAGGAGCACCGCAAGAGAGCGTCTAAAGCCCCTTTCTTAAAAGAAAAGGTCAGACGACAAAGATTGTGGGTCCTCTTAAAGTGGTCCTTGTCTTGACGTCTTGTAGTGGACTGTATCGATAGGTGGTGGAAGATCCTTTTGGAATGAAATAGCATTTATCTTCAAAATTTCTCCATAAGAGTGCAATTGATTACTTTCTCTATTCCTATTACTTCCCTATAATTGTTCGGACTAATTCCAGCCGCTCAATTTCACCATCGCACATCGCGACAAAACTCGCGTTAACATCCATACCATCTGTATGATTGGCGGTCCACCACTGTGCGATTTAGAAGAAGTTTACTCCTTCGCACAACTTCCTTGTGGAATCAATTACCAACAGCGAATTTTCCGGACCGATACGACTTAGGGACCTTCAAGAAAAGCGCTTACACCTTTCTAAAAGACCGGCAAAGCATCTGCAATCCCCCTGGTGTTGCGGTTGTTCATGGGCGGCGGTAGTCACTTACCATCAGGTGATCCGCATGCTCGTTTGCCCCCTCTTCTATAAAAAAAATACCTTTTCTTTCTTGATTATAAATATTACTGGTAGCTGGTCCCAAACAGTCCCGAACGAATTACATGGAAATCAGTTTAATAAGGTGCGCGATTTCGCAATACAATTACATCAATTTGTACCATTGCACTCTTACAGTTTTCTCAATATATTTATTTGTACAAAACTCACAGTCATACAATTTATTTAAAATGATAGCACAACAAAACCCTAATATCATAACATATTTTTTTATAGGAGAGAGGACAAACAAGCATGCGGCTCACCTGATGGTAAGTTACTGCCGCCGCCCATGAACAACTGCAACACCAGGAGAACCAGGGGAATTGCAGATGCGTTGCTGGCCTTTTAAAAAGGAGTAGACTCTTTTCTTGAAGGTCCCTAAGTCGTATCGGTAAGGAAAAATCGCTGATGGTAATCGATTCCACAAAGAAGTTGTGCGAGGAAACATCTTTTAAGTCGCACAGTGGTGGACTGCCAATCATCCAGATGGTGTGGATGGTATCGGGAGTTCTGCCGCGATTTGCGTTCGTGAAATTTGGTGGCTGGACCCGAACAATTCTTCACGGTGCGTACACATTATATAACATATCATGTTATAAAACGTTGTTATATAACATGATTCATTAATATGAAGGATGAATGTTATAAAACTAGTCATATAACATGACACAAATGCTATATAACTTTAACGGCAGAATAACAAACGACAATGTAATACAACAATGTCATATAACATTGTTATATTGCATTGTTATTCTAATGTGTACAGTATTGTTATATGTTGCAAATCTGAAAAACAATGTTATATAATGTGGACATGTTAGAAAACAAAAGTTATACAACATGTTACTTGATCTGTACGCACCCTCAGAGCACTCCCCGTGGTAAATGCGAAAGAAAATGCAAAGGGATGCAATTTCTTTTCGCACCGCTAATAAATCGAGCCGATCGGAAAGGACACGGTCGTCGACGATTCCAGCCGCTCTGCGATGGATGCGGTCAAATGGAAGGAGCTGGCACTGGGGTGCCCCGGCCCAGATATGGGAACATTATTCCATGTGAGGCCGAACTTGTGCCTTTTAGATAACCGTTGTGCTGGCATGAAATACTGTCCCGCTCTGCTGAGCACGCCAAGGTTTTTAGATGCCAATTTGGCCTTCTCTTCCAAGTGACCACGAAACTGCACGTTACTCGATATGTCGACGACGAGGATTCCGATACTGGCTGAGGCAACAAAGGGAGTGCCTTGAAACTGAGGAAATACGACAAAGGGGTTATTTTTAGCGGTAAACGCATAAACTTGTGTCTTCTGAGGATTAAACTGGACTAGATTTAGACGCCCCCAAACTGAGACTTTGTTCAGCAAAGACTCGACTTCAGACACAAGTTTGTTCCCGTACTCGGCGACATTTTTCCGAGTAATATTGGCACGACCAATTTATAGAGCATCACCAGTGCCGTCATCCGCATAGCAATGAATGTTACCAGTTTACAACATATCATTGATATGCAGAAGAAACAGCGTTGGTGATATCACACAGCCTTATGGAATACCAGCGTTAATAGGCTTGTAGTCGGAGCATGCACCATCTACAACGACCTTGATGCTCCGATCTGCGAGGAGGATGGTGATCCAATTGCACAATTTCTCGGGAAGCCCATAGGAAGAGAGTTTCGAAAGAAGCGCTTTGTGCTAAACCCGATCGAAGGCCTTCCCAATCTCCAAAGTAACGGCCTACACCTCCCCCTTGGACTCTACTGCCTCCACCCATCTATGAGTCAGTTAAACCAAAAGATCACCAGCTGATCGACCCCGAAGAAAACCGTATTGGCGGTCACTAATCAGCTAGTGATCCTCAAGGTACCGCATGAGCTGGCAGTTTATAATGGATTCCATTATTTTGGAGAACAAGAGGGTGATGGCGTTTTTTAAGGATTGGGTGGACAAAAGCTGTCTTCCATGATTTCGGGACTACGCCTAGGGAGTAGGAGTACCGGAAAAGACACGTTAGAACCGGTGCCAACTCCGGAGCACACGTCCTCAGCACAATTGGGGGAATTCCGTCAGGCCCAGGAGAGGAGTGCTTTGCGAACCGCGCACTGTGAGAACCGCACATCCGGCATGGAGCACTCACACCGTGGGATGGTCGGCGGTGTGTTCTCCCCGTCATCAAGAGTCGAGTAAGACGCAAAAAAGGAGCCTAATAGGTCGGCTTTCTCTTTTGCAGCGTGGGCCAGTGAGTCGTCTTCCCTGTGCAGAGATGGTTGAGATGGCTTACAGAAATTCCCTTGGACAGCCTTGGCGAGAGACCACAGAATGCACGGGTACCCTAAGGAAGGCGAACTAGTTTCTTGCCAATTCTGCCTATTTGCTCTGACATCGCCTTGGCAATAGCTCTTTTGAAGGACCTGGAGGCGAAGTTATACTTCTTTTTAAGCATGCTGGTGTTTACATCTCGGGTCGCCGAAGCCGCAGCCCAGGCTAGATAACACTCCTGCTTACTGCGTAATGAAGTCTTACAGGGGCGACCAAACCAAGGCTGAGATCTGCCACCGATGTGTACCACAGATGACGGAATAAATAGTTCCATTCCCTGTAGCATCACATCAGTGACAGAGTCAGCAACAGCGCTGGGATCATCTGGTGAAAAGCAAACCCACCGCCATGGGTAGGATGCAAAGAAAGACCGCATTCCGTCCATATCCACCGACCTGTAATGGCAAACACGCCGGCAACCTGCAGAACGCAACCGCGAGGGAAGCATGAGTGGCACCACACTCCGGATCAGACAATGTTCCGAAGAGCCGAGAGGGACATCGACGGAAACCTGATATCCGTCCGGATAAGAGGTCAGTAGAAGGTCCAACAGGGAAGGTGTATGATCCTCTACATCTGGAATCCGCGTAGGCGAAGTAACCAGTTGTGTCAGACCATATGCCAAGTCAAAGTCATAAACAGATCTCCCCGCATGATCGGTTAAACGTGAACCGTGCCATTCGGCATGGTGGGCGTTAAAATCGCCAAAGATCACGATGTCTGCTCTCTGGGACCTGTTGTTGCAATGAACCTGTAGCCATTTGGACATGCTCAGCGAGGGTTTCTCCAGGGGTGCTGGTACCCTCCTGGGGTAGTCTTAGATTTAAATCCGCCACCATGTTGATGGGGAGGGGGGGGCCGGAGTTGGGCCACCGGCCACCTACACTCACAAGACGAAACGCAGAAACAGAGCTTCTATGCCGGTATTCTGTGAGGTCGTAGTACCAACCCAGCTCAAGCCGGCCCATACGTGCAACAGCAAAAGCTACCCCGTGGCTCTACCACATTAAACATTCATTACATTTTAATTATATAAAAAAAACCTTTTATTTATTCACATATTTTTCACCTTTAAAACACTTTTAAATTTCTTATACAAAGCTATCATTATCTGACTATATTTAGTACAAATCAAAATAATTTTAACACAGAATTAACTTTTTTGCACACAGTCAGCCTGAAACACTTATGATTCAAATTTACATAAATTACTAAAATTTTACAAATAACCAAAAATTCATTATTTGTCCCTTATTTTGCGAGTTTAGCGCGCGGTTCATATCTTACACTAAATGAGCAACCAATTTCTACACGACTTATCCCTTCGGTAGGAGGCCAGTGAATTCCTTGGTCAGATAACATCTATCTCTTTTCATTATGAAACACCAAGGTTCACATATATTATCTCTATCAGTCAATGTTTCTTATCTGATAACACAAAACCAAATTATTTTTACGTATTAAACATTAAATAAGCATTTATTTAATACAAAACTTACATTCGCATTACACAACTGATTACTATGTAATACATGACTCTAAATTAATCTCAAAAACACAATTTTAAGAAAGTGACGGAACGATCACTTTCTTAAAATTCGAAACCGGGGATCGAACCCAGGACCTTTGAATATTAAATCGAAATTACTTTAAAATTCTACTAAGCGTCTACTAAATAGAATAACTATCCCTTGATGATTAATCTTTAGAAGCTGTTTTTAAGTGGGAAACTAATAAATTGAAGTATTGTTTTTGGACGTGTCGCCAACACCTACTAAACCGTGTTTTCTTTAAGAAGCAACCCGGGTTCGATCCCCGCCAGCACCAATGAAATTTGTAGTGTTATGCTACTTACATATCATTTTACATTATTTTAAATTCATTTTTCCATTCTGTTTCGATTTTCTGCATTCACCTCAAAACTGGATATTTTACATCACCTTTATTTCCATAGAATCCTGTAACGATTTTAAACCATAAGAACACAATAACAAATCATTTCTACTTCGTATTTTCACATTATCAGCACTTTTAAATTGGTGTCAATGGAGTCTACCTTTTTTCGATCTTTTAGCTAGTTTTCCGTAACTCTACAATCTTGGGCTTTGTGTGGGCAGCTGCGCTACCTTTTTTCCTATATCAATAATATCTCATTTTCCACTTAAATCTTACCGTTTTCTTATTATAAACCTAAAACCAAAATTTGACATGTTTTGATATTATTATTTATTTCGTTGCTATAGTAATTATATTCAAATTTGCTACCGATCTGTTGTTCCTATTTCGATGATTCCACATAAATACTTTTTTCTCTTGACCATTTACAAAAAATTTGCGTTTAATTTAAATAATTTTTCCGTTCTCTCTAGAAAGGTATAAAAGCCGAACAATCGGTGATGAAAGGTAGTCTCGCTTCAGTTCGCTAATTGGAAGTATCTCCTAAAGGCCTTATCCCGGGGCCGCACTGCCCCGGGATCCTGCAAGCCTCCACCTACACGTGAAGTCTTCGACGAAGCCTTCTTCAAACGCGGAGCCGCACCACTCCGGATTCCTACAAGCCTCCATCTACCTCGGAAGTCGCTTCGAGTCTACTACAAGCGCGGGGGCCACACTACTCCGGGCGCTACGACTACTTACTCCAGGCGCCGAGTGCACCTACCGCCGGCGCTACCTTTGGGCGCTGCAACTTCTGGCTCTAAGCGTTGAGCGCACCTACTCCAGGCGCTACGTGCGCCGGCTCCGGACGCTGCGTGTGCTGGCTCCAGACGTTGCGTGCCGCCGCTGCTAAGAAACTTACCTCTACAAACGCAACCGGCGTGTGCCGGCTTCAGGCGCTGCGTGTCGTCGCTGCTAAGAAACCTCCCTCTACAATCGCAACGTGTGTCGCTTCGACTTTTAGGCCCCACTACATCTCTTTTTTCCCCTATTCTCCTACCTTTATTTTTTTTTGTAATCTAATTGTACTCTCACTTCATTCATCATCATCCTCATTTCATTTTTTTTATAAAATTGTAAATATCTTTGAATTTTGAATATATTTTTGTTTTTTGTTGTATTTTTGTTGTTTTGTTGTTCTTAGGTTAGATTCTTTTTGATATATTATTGTCGCTTCACGACATTTGGCGCCCAACGTAAAAGTCCTCTTTCTCTCTTAATTCTTCACCTTTACTGCGTCTTGTCCATTCCCTTTTGATTTAATTGCTCTCCCTTTCGTTCTTAACTCTTTATTTATTCATCCTTTTCATACCTTCCAAATTCTAAAACAACACTTCATCTAGTGTTTCAACGTATCTGGCTTATATTTAGACCTACATTTAACACTTCACTTACATTCATCACTTTAATATTTTTATTCTAGAACAAAACTTCATCTAGTTTTTCAACTTATCTGGATTATATTTAGACCTACATTTATCACTTACATTCATCACTTTAATAATTTTATTGTAGATAACCTTCCAAATTCTAAAACAACACTTCATCTAGTGTTTCAACTTATCTGGATTATATTTAGACCTACATTTCACACAACACTTACATTCATCACTTTAATATTTTTATTCTAGGTAACTTAAAGAGGTATAACTTTTCAATTAAATCTTTATTTCTTAAACTTAACTTTGAACTTTACCCTTTATATAAAATTGTTTTTCAAAGCTGAAGCGAGACGATTCATAACTTTTCTAAGCATTTACTAACTGTTAATTTGTATATATTTATAAATATCTAAACATTTACTAACTGTTAATTTGTTTATATGTATAAATATCTAAACATTTATTAACTGTTAATTTGTATATATGTATAAATATCACCATCATTCTCACCTTATTATTATTATTTCTTTTAATTTGTTTGTTTGTTTGGTAGGTTAATCTTCACTTTTTATTATTATTTCAGACACATCTCGCTAGTGATGTTGCTGATCTCTGGCTTTGAGCCCTACCGCTCTGGCCGTTCTTTATCTTTACTTAAGTCATAGCGACTAAAGCTTGCTTAAGATTGATTTCTTTATCTTTATCTCCACGCAGGAGCGGATGACAACTCCTTAAATAAGCCTGAATGTCCTTTCAAAAACACACTTTTAAGAGTGGTGTTTCTTCGACTAATTTATTTTTTTTTCTTTTTCCACGCAGGAGCGGATGACTACTCCTTAAATAAGCCTTAATGTCGTTTTGAAAACACACTTTTAGAGTGGTAGTCATTGAATGTGAACTCCACCCTTACCTGAACGGCAGATGAATGTAAGAGATGGTATATCTGATTTTGCCTGGTGATGTCTGTTTCTGCAAAGCTGTGTTTTTATGGTTTATTTTAGAATGTATATATCAAAATTTTTGCTGAGTCAAAAATTTTCCAGGGTCGGGGGGAAAATGTAGTGTTGTGCTACTTACATATCATTTTACATTATTTTAAATTCATTTTTCCATTCTGTTTCGATTTTCTGCATTCACCTCAAAACTGGATATTTTACATCACCTTTATTTCCATAGAATCCTGTAACGATTTTAAACCATAAGAACACAATAACAAATCATTTCTACTTCGTATTTTCACATTATCAGCACTTTTAAATTGGTGTCAATGGAGTCTACCTTTTTTCGATCCTTTAGCTAGTTTTCCGTAACTCTACAATCTTGGGCTTTGTGTGGGTAGCTGCGCTACCTTTTCTCCTATATCAATAATATCTCATTTTCCACTTAAATCTTACCGTTTTCTTATTATAAACCTAAAACCAAAATTTGACATGTTTTGATATTATTATTTATTTCGTTGCTATAGTAATTATATTCAAATTTGCTACCGATCTGTTGTTCCTATTTCGATAATTCCACATAAATACTTTTTTCTCTTGACCATTTACAAAAAATTTGCGTTTAATTTAAATAATTTTTCCGTTCTCTCTAGAAAGGTATAAAAGCCGAACAATAGGTGATGAAAGGTAGTCTCGCTTCAGTTCGCTAATTGGAAGTATCTCCTAAAGGCCTTATCCCGGGGCCGCACTGCCCCGGGATCCTGCAAGCCTCCACCTACACGTGAAGTCTTCGACGAAGCCTTCTTCAAACGCGGAGCCGCACCACTCCGGATTCCTACAAGCCTCCATCTACCTCGGAAGTCGCTTCGAGTCTACTACAAGCGCGGGGGCCACACTACTCCGGGCGCTACGACTACTTACTCCAGGCGCCGAGTGCACCTACCGCCGGCGCTACCTTTGGGCGCTGAAACTTCTGGCTCTAAGCGTTGAGGGCACCTACTCCAGGCGCTACGTGCGCCGGCTCCGGACGCTGCGTGTGCTGGCTCCAGACGTTGCGTGCCGCCGCTGCTAAGAAACTTACCTCTACAAGCGCAACCGGCGTGTGCCGGCTTCAGGCGCTGCGTGTCGTCGCTGCTAAGAAACCTCCCTCTACAATCGCAACGTGTGTCGCTTCGACTTTTAGGCCCCACTACATCTCTTTTTTCCCCTATTCTCCTACCTTTATTTTTTTTTGTAATCTAATTGTACTCTCACTTCATTCATCATCATCCTCATTTCCTTTTTTTTATAAAATTGTAAATATCTTTGAATTTTGAATATATTTTTGTTTTTTGTTGTATTTTTGTTGTTTTGTTGTTCTTAGGTTAGATTCTTTTTGATATATTATTGTCGCTTCACGACAAATTATTAATTGCAATTTTAAGTGCTGATTAAGCACGCGCTCGGCGATGAAAGAAAACATCATCAGGAAATCTGCACGTCTGAGAAATAAGAAAAAATAGTTCGAAGAGATGTGGAGTTCGCCAACACGCATTGGAGCAGCGCGGTGGACATTTCCTCACCCTTAAACCCTCTCAGAAATGAGAGGAGGCCTGCGCCCAGGTGCCTGTGCGCTGGGACGTATATAAAACTTTATGCTCTGCATAAATATGTATAAATGTTTACTTCAGTAAATTACAATAAAAAAGTGTAATATAATGTTATATTTTTTATATATTACTTTACGAATTTGAGAAAACATATCTAATTGTTCTAAAATATTGAAATGATTTGTGCACAACCGCTCAGACCCGTCTACAAGTATATCGCCATCACCTCCTTGTTCTCAAAAATAATGGAAACCATTATAAACTGCCAGCTCATGGTAACTTAAGGACCACCAGCTGATTAGTGACCGCCAATATGGTTTTCATCGGGGTCGATCAGCTGGTGATCTTCTAGTTTACCTGACTCATGGATGGGCGGAGGCAGTAGGGTCATAGGATTTGAACATAGCGAAGGCCTTCGATCGATTTTGGCACAAAGTGCTTCTTTCGAAGCTCCCTTTCCTTAGAAATTGCGCAATTGAATCACAAGTTTCCTTGCAGATCGGAGCATCAAAGTCGTTGTAGACGTTGCATGCTCTGACTACAAGCCTATTAACGCTGGTGCTCCACAAGCCTGAGTGCTATCACCAACGCTGTTTCTTCTGCATATCAATAATATGTTGCAAACCGGTAAAATTCATTGCTATGCGGATGACAGCACTGGTGATGTTCTATACGCCGGCCGTGCCAATATTTCTCGGGAAAACGTCGCCGAGCACCGGAACAAACTTGTGTCTGAAGTTGAGCCTTTGTTGTACAAAATATGGGATTGGGGGCGTCTAAGTCTAGTCTAGTTCAATCCCCAGAAGACACAAGTTTGCGCGTTTACCGCTAAAAATAACCCTTTTGTCGTATCTCTTCAGTTTCAAGGCACTCCCCTTGCTGCCTCAGCCAGCATCGGAATCCTCGGCGTCGACATATCGAATAGTGTGCAGTTTCGTGGTCACTTGGAAGGGTAGGCAAATTGGCCTCTAAAAAACTTGGCGTGCTCAGCAGAGTGGGACAGTGTTTCATGCCGGCACAGCACTTGCAACTTTACAAGGCACAAATTCTCCAATCCATCCAGGAATACTGTTCTCATCTCTGTGCCGGGGCACCCCAGTGCCAGCTCCTTTCACTTGACCGCATCTACCGCGGAGTGGCTCGAATTGTTCTGATGACCGAGTTTTTTGTGATCGGCTTGTGATGCAACATCCTCGATTCACTGGCGTTTCGGCCAGTGAATCGAGTTTTGCATCACTTTGCATTTTCTATCGCACCTACCACGAGGAGCGCTCTGAGGAATTGTTTGGATTAATTCCAACCGCCAAATTTCACGAAAGCACGTCACCTCAAAACTCACTGGATGCTTGGCGGTCCACCACTGCGCGTTTTACTAGGAGTTAACTTCCTTTTTTTTTTTTTTTATAGGATAAGGGTGACAAACGAGCACACAGTCCACCTGATGGTAAGTGGTTGCTGCGGCCCATAGACATCTACATCTATCCTCTGTTACAAATCAACATGTAGATGCGTTGTCACCCGTGAGGACTAAGATGGAATGCCTCATTTCCAGTAAAAGGGCCTCCGGCCACCTGCACTCACCAAGCGAAACGCAGAGGTAAACCTCTACTTCACGCTGGTTTTCTGTGAGGTCGTGGTACTACCCCGGTTCGAGCCGGCCCATCCGTGCGACAGCAAAAGCTGCCGCGTGGCTCTACCACTGTTAAAAACATTCCTCGTACAATCTCTCTGTGGAATTGTTTACCACTAGCGATTTTTCTCGGCCGATACGACTTAGGGACCTTCAAGAAAAGAGCTTACTAAAAAGCCGGCAACGTACCTGCAATTCCCCTTGGTGTTGCAATTGTTCATGGGCGGCGGTAGTCACTTACCATCAGGTGAGCCGCATGCCCTTTTCTATAAAAAAAGGTTCACAGCTAAATCTTTACATCTTGACAACGAAATGAAAGAGGGATGTTATTACAACAATGCTACAAATAAAATTAAAATGACGTGGACTTGACGCAGACTACTAATTAAAAATTAACACTGAACTTACTAAATTTAATTCATTTCAGCAACACTCAGTTCATCTTCAAGCACTTTAGTTATTTTTGTCTTTGCTTTTTTACGTACTGGTTTTATAAAACTGTATCAGTATAAGTTGCGGAATAAATGCTTGTTATTGTCTATATTATGTATTTATACGACTGCTTAATAATGATTTGTAGGGCAAAGAGCCGCGGGTTCGAATCCCGAACAGAACAAATAATTGTATAATTAATTGTTTCGGGTTTGCATGTTTGTCCTTGTGAAATTCATCACGATCCAGGAGTAAATCCTAGTGTGGAGATAACGTTTTTACTTTTAAAGAGAAAGGAAAAGAAACCGAAGAATATTGTCTAATCCATCACCCATCCATCCGTTACAGCTTACAAAAGTCCTCTGCCAAGGATAGGTCTCACTCTTTAGATTGCTTCATTAGGAGGGGGGGGGGGGGGGGGGGGGGATCTGGCCACAGTTGCCGCGCTCGCGTTTGCTAGGCGCGCTACAATCGCTCATACTCACTATTCTGTATTTAGTACAACAGCACCTTAAAACGAACGTTACAAAAGGAATTCCACTTTAACCGCTTACGAAATCTGAAATAACTTTGAATAACTAACTATCGAGAACTTTAAACCACGGCGAAAACTTAAGAAATTTTATAGGAACATTCAATATACTAGCCCGAATGTTCGCACTTATTCCAAGCCGATTAATACTAATATAGAAATATAAACTTTTTTATTCAATATAAATTAGAAATATTACTTATTGAAAGTGACTCCTATGTTTAATTTACCACTGGTTCGGAAAATACTTCTGTCCTGGACAAAACCAACAAAATATCCAGCGGGACTTAAAAAAACATCATCATTACAGCCCTTCACAAGTCCACTGCTGAACATAGGCCTCCCCCAAAGAATGCCACAAAGCACGGTCCTGAGCCACCTGCATCCATCGACTTCCTGCATGTCTTACCAGGTCGTCACTCCATCTCGTGGGGGGACGCCCTACACTTCGCCTACCGGTACGAGGCTGCCACTCGAGAACCTTTCTTCCCCATCGGTTGTCGGTTCTTCGAGCTATATGGCCGGCCCACTGCCACTTCAGCTTACTAATCCGTTGGGCTATGTCGGTTACTCTGGTTCTACTGCGGATATACTCAGTCCTAAGTTTATCACGCAGAGAAACTCCGAGCATAGCCCTCTCCATAGCTCGCTGAGCGACCTTGAGCTTCCTCATACGGCCAGCAGTGAAGGACCACGTCTCAGTTCCGTAAGTCATCACTGGCAACACGCACTGGTTGTACAATTTCGTTTTCAGGTTTTGAGGTATGTCTGACGAGAAGATGTGTCGTAGCTTCCCGAACGCTGCCCAGGCGAGTTGAATCCGTCGATTGACCTCTCGGTCGAAGTTGGACTTACCTAGTCGGACTATTTTTCCCAGGTAAACATACCCGTCAACAACTTCGAGCTTAGTGCTCCCAACAACTACCGGCATAGGTGTGACATGGACATTGAATATGGTCTTTGTTTTGTTCATGTTCATCTTAAGACCTATCCGTTGGGAAACACTATCGAGGTCATTGAGCATAGTGCTTAGGTCCTCCAGCGATTCTGCCATAAGCACTATATCGTCGGCAAATCGAAGGTGAGTGATGTACTCGCCATTGATGTTGATACCGTATCCTTTCCAGTCCAGAAGCTTGAAAACGTCTTCCAATGCAGCGGTGAAGAGTTTCGGGGATATGACGTCACCCTGTCTTACACCTCTCTGCAATTGGATAGGTTTCGTACTCTGATTCTGTACTCGGATAGCCATCGTAGCCCTACTGTACAAGCACTTCAACACTTCGATATACCGACAGTCAACTTGGCACCGTTGAAGGGACTGCAGCACCGCCCAAATTTCGACGGAATCAAAGGCTTTCTCATAGTCCACATACGCCAGACATAGTGGCAAATTGTACTCTTCGGACTTCTGTACAATTTGCCGAAGGGTATGTATGTGGTCTATGGTGCTAAAGCCCTTTCGGAAACCGGCTTGTTCGGGAGGCTGGAAGTCGTCAAGTCTGCGCGCGAGACGATTCGTAATGACTCTCGAAAACAGCAGACTGATGTCCGGGATATCTTCGGAATAGTGTCGGATGAGACTCGCTCTTGGATCGTTACTCACACTTGCGTGTGGCTCCAAGGATGACGTGTACAGCTGCCCAAAGAACCTCTCAATCTCACTCAAAATCTCAGGTGTCCCGGAAACGATGCTGCCACATTCTGTCTTCAGCTTTGACAGTTGGCTCTTTCTGGCAGACAGATCTCTGGCAAAGACTTTGGAGCCTTGGTTCCGCTCGATCGCTTCTTCAATACGAGCTGTATTGAAGTTGCGTAAGTCCCGCCGCATGCATTTGGAGATCTGTCTGTTCAGATGCCTGTATGCTGTCAAGTCTGTTGAAGAATGTAGCTTCATCTCCCGTGTAACAGCCATGAGATTAAGAGTGTGATCGGAGAGTTTTTGTGTTCTTCTGCGGCGGGTCTTGCAGAGCTTAGCTCCGACCGCATGGACAGTTTCCACGAGCTTGTCATTCATATCGTCCACTTCATTGCAGTCTTCTAGGCACTGAAAAAGGTTTTGTAACTCGAGCTGAAAGGTTTCGGGACTTTGGAACAGAGCACGAGGGGGACGAAGCGTTGACCTCATTAGACGAGACCTCTCCAACTTAACGTTTAGGTTCAGTGTGCCTCTAACCATTCGGTGATCGCTACCTGTTTTCACCCTCGCGATCACGGAGACATCACTGAACAGTTGTCGTCTAGTCGTCATAATGAAGTCAATCTCATTTTTTGTCGAACCGTCGGGGCTCGACCAGGTCCACTTCCTGTGGGGCCGCTTCTGGAAGAAAGAGTTCATCATAAAGAGTCCCTCTTTCTCCATGAAGTCGGCCAGCTGCTGGCCACTTGGGTTCCGTTGCCCTATTCCAAATTTCCCTACTTTCAGCTCACCGTTCTCTCTTGTGCCTAGTTTTGCATTGAAGTCTCCCATTAACACCGTATATTGGGTTTTGGAGGAATGCATGGCTCTAGAGATATCCTCATACATTTCCTCCACCTCCTCATCGGGGTGTGCCGAAGTTGGTGCGTAGACCTGTATGGCCTTCAGCGAATACCGTTTGGTGATTCTGAGTATAAGGTACGCAACCCTCGTCGACACACTCCCGATCTTTACAACGTTGTTAACGAGAGACTTGTGGACGATAAATCCGACACCTCCTTGGGACAAATGGTCGCCCTGCCGGTGATAGAGCAAGTTGCCGGATTCGAGGATTACCGTGTCCTCCCCCTCTCTTCGGACTTCGGATAATCCTATAATATGCCAGCGCAACTTGTCTATCTCTTCTTCCAGCTCCACGATCTTCTCGTCAGTCCTCAGGGTGCGTGCGTTGTACGTTGCCAGGTCGAGTCGTCTAAGGTGGCATCCGAACCTCCACCGGAGATTCTTAGCACCTCCTGCCCCGCCGTTACCATGGTCGCCACCGTAGCCAGGAATAGCGGGGCCGCCAGGGACTGGGGGTCGTCTCTTTGTTACATTCATAGGGGGGTATTTGCCATAGTTGCCACGCTTGGCGAGCGGGTTGGCAACCGCAGTTTTTTTATTGTAATTTTGGCTATTATCAGGAAGATGCTGCTGCCCATCTCCTGCCTGTTTCCCTTTGTCGCCTTTTACGACATCCACGGGAGGATATGGGGTAGTGGATATTCTTGACCGCCCCTACACGGCAAGGTTGTTAAAAAAACAACAGGTTACAATCATTAAAGTTACACAATAATAATTAACAACACAAAATAAATTAGAAATAGAACAATAGCGATCACCTCATTCCCAGGAGTTATTATCATTCATAAATTCCTTAAT
Organism: Parnassius mnemosyne; assembly: GCA_963668995.1. NCBI lineage: Eukaryota > Metazoa > Arthropoda > Insecta > Lepidoptera > Papilionidae > Parnassius > Parnassius mnemosyne. The sequence goes on along the minus strand of CAVLGL010000082.1, from coordinate 23,095,670 downwards.
ATTAAAATAACCTTTTGTTTTTTTTACAAAATACATCGCCCCGATAACTATTTTACAAAATAAAAAAATATATCCTTTAACTGAATTTCATATTATTTTATTTACTTGCAGTATGTAGGTAACTAAACAAAATTATATATGTTTATTTTTTTATTTTTATGTCGTTAAAATCTTAAGTTATTACAATTTTATTTTCAGAATAACCACAAGTTGCTTCTGAATTTGTTCTAAAATTTTGATACAGTGTAGTGTTTAGTGAAAAAATATTTATTTTTAAAATGTCAAAAAAGATCTGTAAAGTAGTCAGACCGTTTTTGTTACGTTTGTGGTGAACTTACTATATCTAAGAAAGAATATCCCATAAGAGAATCACTCAAAGAAGCATATTTTTATTATTGTAAAATATCGGTTTCTTACCAGGACAAAACGTAGGCTCCCCACGTATGTTGTGAAAGATGTAGAAGAACGCTAAGCTCCTGGGCCTCAGGTGGAAATAGATCTTTGTATTTTAATATGCCAATGATATGAAGGGAACTATCCAACCACGAAAATGATTGTTACTTTTGTCTTACAATCACATTTGGTTTTAACCACAAGAACAAAGATAATATTATATATGCAAATGTTACTTCGGTTATTAAGCCCGTCTACAGTTCAAACAAGCAGCAAGTTCCATAATTTCCAGGTCATTCCAGCGAAACGTTGATTACTAACATTGATTTTAAAGACGATCAAATTCAAGGTCAAAGTTCAGGTGAATTGTTTTATGTTGATGAAGAACAACACCTGAATTTAATTATATAGTCAGAGATTTACAACTGTCTAAGTTCAAAGCTGAATTACTAGGTTCACGGCTGCAACAATGGATGATGATATTTTAAGAAGGGAAACGTATTTTGTTACTGTTATGATATATTTGGACCTTTCAAAGAAATGCAGCAACCTTAAAAGCTAGAAGAATGGCGGTTATTTGTTGATTCATCGAAGACTAATTTTTAAAGCAGTTCTTCTGCATAATGGTAATGTGAAGTCACGCAGTAAATATCAAAGAAACGTATGAAACTATGACAACACTTATTGAACTTATTGAATACAAAAATAACAATTGAATTTTTGTGGTGTTTTGAAAGTAGTTGATTTGCTTTTGGGCTTACAAGGCGGCTATATAAAATATTGTTGTTTTTTATGTATGTGGGATTCCAGAACCAAACAAGATCATTGTAAAATAAATAGGCTGGCCAGTCAGAGAAGAATATGTCCTTGTTAAACTGAATATAAAGTATGTCTGGTACCTACACATTTTTTTTATCGCCGCTTCACACAAAACTAGGCTTTAGACAAAACTAGCGTAGCGTATAAAAGCTTTTGTGCTCATTTTTTCGTATTCTTTCGGATACTGAGAGGTCCGCTTGAAATTCATTACGACGTGTTATCCAAGGGTTCTTAGGCAATAAAAATGTTAAAATTACCGAGTTAGTTGCTCATTTATAACATAATTTTCAACGAATAGGTGTTAACATGTCTCTGAAAACATATTCCTTCACTTGTATCGTATCTCGTTGATTATTCAGTTTCAGGGAAGTAATCGTACCTGTATTACTTCCCTGAAAACCTTGAACACGTCAGCGACAAACACGGAGAGCATTTTCATCAGGATCTTAAATTTATAGATCTTAATTTTTTGAGCAAAATTATCAAGGATACTGGGACGGTGAGGCTATGTTAGGTGACTATTCCTGGTCAATAATAAGAGACACAGATACAAAGAAACACAAAAAAAGCTTAGACAAATCATTTTAATTTTTTTTAATATTTTTGTAAGCATTTCTTGTTAAATAAAAAAATAAATACTTTGGAAACGTAACGCGTTGGATTATTTTCGTATTGTTTTTTTTTAACTCAGTGTATCTTAATTGTTAAGGTTGCCATAACCTGCTTGCAATGAAGCAGGATGACACAGCTGAACATAGGAGGAAGCCTATGTTCAGCTGTGGAGTTTTTGGAGGTGGTAATGTATGAAAAAGAGAATTACTTATAATCTATATTCAACGAAAAAAATATTCTCTTAAAAACCCTTCTACTATATTTTAACGGCTCAATGGCGCAAGGCCTAAGAGTTTGGCTAGGGCTTTTATGGACCGGGGATCACGAATAAATATTTTTTTTATAGAATACAAATATTGTTCCCGGTTAAGATTCTTGTACATAATATACGATTTCTTGTGCAAAATATCTTCATGATAGAATAAAATCCAATTACAGATTAATGTCTTTGGCAAGCGGATTGGCAACTGCAGTTTTTTTTTTAGTCATTATTAGGAAAAGGCTGCTGCCCATCTGCTAATTTGTTTCCCTCTGTCGCCTCTTACGACATGAGATGGTATGGGTTAGTAGATATAAAATTTTATTCGAATACATAGAACTTGTTTGCGTTACGAGACCCCAATCCACTATGTGATCCACGTCTGAAACAATCATGATTTAACTGTGGACAGACTTTATAGTATATTGCTGACGGTCAATAACAGCGTAAACACAAATACAATAATAATATATATTACAACCTGAGATTACATCGTGTGTAGATTGCTGTAAGTAGAAAAGTAAATAATCGACGTAAAGTATTACGTATTAACTGCAAGACTGTAGAGTACGATCGGTTGAAGTAAACGAACAGTCACGAAGCGAAGCAACGGCGCGCTGAAGTCACGCCGATTCGATTTATCTTGAACCAACAAATGGTAAGAAACTACTTTAGTAATAATGCTTTTAAAATATCAAACAAACAAAAAATATATGTTATTAATTGTATTTCGTTTCAACTAAAACTAACCCAAATTTTCAATGATGACGCGAAATGCCCACCGAAAATAAATTCATGCTCAATCTTATATTTAGCGCGGCAGCTCTAACTGCGACGGAGCAACCAGTTGAACGGAGATTTTGTACCGATCGCAGATCGTTTAATTATCAATTCGTATAACATTGAGTGAATTCTGTATTTATAAACAATAATCGTTGCAAGCTGAAAAGCATGCACGGTCAATATGCAGCCTGAAACTACCACAAGGTAATCCCACGTTACTAGTCCAAAATAATCAATTAGGCAGTGATAATAATATACAACTTATTCACACCTATTTCCACACTGGCCCACGCAAACACAACGTATTTTCAGTAGATGAAGCTAGCTTTGAGTCGAAATGTTGTGTTCTTCGTTTGACGGTGACATATTTGCTGGTTTCGTGTGAAAACAGGAGTGAATGGACATTAACTTTCTACCTTAACGAACTGTAGACGCTGACAGTGATTGCAATTTAGCTTAAGTTTTGTTTATCCCTATACATATGGAATCTGAATTTTCAACAGATAAAGAAAGCGATTTTCCACCTGTACCGCTAAAGACGTACCAATGGGAAGACTTGCGGAGAGCGCGTGAAGCTGGAGGCTATCCTTGGACGCATTTCCTAAAACCACCTTTAGAAGGAGAAATAACAGCTGAAGACATTATAAGAGCTACTACCCCTAGAAGAAGTATGTCTCGTGAATTCTCAAAATCACGGACACAGTCACCAGCTGATGGAGAAACTCAGAGAATTTTGAATCTCGATTCATCTCCAGGTAGTAGTAGAAAACATGGTGAAGAAGGTGAGGACGAGGGAGTGCACATCCCTAATTTTTCAAAAGAAATTTCATTAGACTCAGAAGATGATCCTTTAAATCAAACCCAAAACACGAGTATAATTAAAAGACCAGACAGTCAATCAAGCACGCATTTAGCGACACCAATTGAGATACCAAAAAATGTTTCTCCAAAAGGTATTTTAAAACGCCGTGCGCAAGAACAGCAATATAACATTGGTGTTACTGAAACGCGTGAAAAAACAAAATGTTGTCATCCGTTAGTAAACAAAATAAAACACTTAGCCGATAAGACATTACATAAGCTAGAAAAAAATGATTGTGAACAATCGCCGCTATCGAAGAGAAAGAAAAATGAGGAAGTTCAAGAAATAAGACAGTTAAAGTCTTCCCCTGGGGCTGTCCGCAGACAAAAATTTAGTGCAATTAAACTAGGAGATTCTGATGAAATGAGCAAAACAATGAACATAGATACACCACCGCCTAGAAAAAAGAAAGAACATATTTATGAAGATATTGAAGAATCGAAATCTCAAAATGGTGAAAAAAAGTCACTCACGGAAAAAAGCGGTATCGTAAAAGAAAGACCAGGAGTTAACTTAAATAATGAAAATGAGTTTTTAGCAGAAAAGAAGTCAATTACATCCCAAGACCCCAGTTTAGTTATAGAGGATAGTTCTGTAGATCGTAATGAATACATTATGGAAAAATTACATAAAAAAGATGACAGAAATAAAGAAGCAGTATTATTAGATGACATGGATACTGAAGAACCTAACTTTGATGAAATATTTCAAGAACAGTTAGAAGGAAATAGACCAGCCAATGATTCTCCGAACATCACTATAACTGAGATCACAGAGGAAAACCCTGATAATAATATTGAACAGTGCAACACAATACCTATCGAATCGTCGCCGACCCCTAGTCCTCGAGAATTTCAACAGAAACGGAAAGAAGTCGAAGTTTTTGATAACGAATGGTCTAAACCTAGCAGGTAAATTTTAATTCTTTAGCATTTTTTATTTTATAATATGATTCAGTGTGTTAATGTGACATAACATTTACGTTTGAACATAATGCAAAGCGAACGCGCTAGCTTCTGCCTGTCTGATAAATATAGCCCTATTCGAATCGTCTTCCTGCACGCTCGGTAAGATCTTTAAAATTGTCATCAGCGGTCAGTGCTCGCGGCTGCTTTCACGGCGGTGATTAGTTCATTTACAGCCCGGCTTTCACAAACACGTTTACATAATGACTCATGTCTTTGGACATATGTCGGGCCTTTAGGTGTATAATAATCAGTTAAAAAATATGCCTTGGATTTAAGATTATTTCGGTGAGCTATAGTTATGAGCAAGCTTCGGCGATGGACATCCGAGGGTGGAACTCCTATAGAAAAGCCTGTAAGACCAACACGCGAAGGCAGTGTCCAACTATTTACGCCAGAAGTGCGATGTGCTTGTCAGTTTTTTCAATGTGATTCACTGCTCCCCGAAAGAGTCAATCCTGTTGGCACTAGACCGACGTCGCGAGCTAGCAATATTATTTCAAATCTGAGGTAAGTTTAATATTCATATTAAAATAGTTTGGTGGACGTTTTATGACTTAAATTACGACCTACAAAATGAATCTGAAACGACTGAAACGCTTGCCCGGCGACTGCTGCGGCTAAAACGAGCACTGACGGTTGGCCTAATTGTGACCTGAGTTACGTGTTTGTATGTGTACGATTTTAAATATAAATTTAAAAACATAGGCAAAGATTCTGATTGCGAGTGTTCTTTTTTTTTCATATTATTTTACTTTACGAATTATTCTTTATTGCTGAGCGAATTTAAATATGGTTATTCTTATTATGAGCATATATTTGCTATTTATCAGGCGAATGCGATGTTAAATTAATTCACCTATAAATATATTACAATAATTGTGCTAAATATAATAATTTTATCTGTATAAATTTCAGTGATCACGAATATGAAATCATAGAAAAGCCACCTCCAAATATAATCTATACAGCGCCTAGCATTACGGAGAAGCCGACAATGGTAAAAACCGACGACGAGTTGTCAAGTACAACCTCATTAGAACAAAAATATTTGCAACACACGTCTGATGAAGAGGAGCAAATAGATGATAAGGAAAATGACGAGAAAAGTGAGGACATTATTAACGCCGAAACATTACAAAAAAATATAGAAGAAAGGTTTTTTGTTAATACTCCATCTACGGCTTCAAGAACAGAATGCGAAATAAGCACTAGTCAAGTGGATTCATCAGCTTTAGAAAAGTTGCCATTGCAACGTAGTAATCGATCGAAAAATGCCGAAAATGTAGATAAAAAAATTCAGCAGCGTATTAAAGAAGGAACTGGTAAACTTAAAACGCAAGCAGGTAAACTAAAGTCAAAAATACAAAGTATGAAAACGAAACAGTTTTCAATGCCCGACAGACCGAAATTTAGTCTTCCAGAGCGCTCAAAGTTTAAAATGCCCGATCGACCGAAAATCAGTTTACCCGAAAGACCGAAATTTACGCTTCCTGACCGAAGAAAATTTAGCCTACCTGAAAGAACAAAATTTAGAAAAATAAATTTTTCAGAGAAGTTTACAAGTGGAGATCGGAAAAAAAATACATTTCCAAACAGGCCTAAGTTCAATGTACCTAACCTTTCCAAAATAAAAATGCCGGAGAGACCTAAAATAAATTTCCTAAGCTTAGGTAGAAAGAAAGAATATAAAATCGAAACAGATGTTACAGAATCCAGTTCCGATATGCAGAATGTGGCAACGGTAGACTTTGAAGCAAAGACGTATCCAAGATTTTTCAATAGAAAAAAGAAGCAAGACTTACCTAAAACGTCTTCGTCTCCTACACTAAACAGGGAAGATACACCTCCACCCACTTTTACATTTAGTAGGGTAAAAAAGAGTAAAGAAGAACCTCCTTCATACATTCCTGACAGTCCTGAGCAACCACGAGAATATGGAACTATTGACACTGAAAATGACTATGAAAATGAAACAGACGTCAGAAAACAATTTGAAACTACATATGATTTTGATAAATTAAGTCCCGAATATATGGATGAGGACATGGAACCTTCCAATTTGAAGGAACCACGAAACTCCACATCTATACCTGACATGTCATCGGCCAAACAAGAATACACACATATTAACGAAATTAACAACGACGAATTTTTCGTTCGACCGAGAGGAATATCACGCGAAAATATTCAAGTTAGAGAGTACTTAAGTGACGAAATACGACAAGCATTTAATATTCCACAAAACGTCCTCGCTTCTATGGGAAGTAGTTCTGAGATACATGATGACCGTATGTATGCCAATGAAACCGAAGCAGATCCAGAGTTATTGATGGACGAAAATGATCCCATGCGTTATTCGACAGAAGACGTCAATGATAGAGACGACGGTTACTATACATTCCCACCTGTTAGACCATCTAGGGCAAAACGAAAGAAGAAGGAAACTGAATCGATCAAATATATCGATGACAGTGTAAACGCGAGTATGCAGTTTAGCGAAGTCGATTTAGGACTACCGGAAGATCAAATAGAAGAACAGCCTTCGGATGTTAATATTTCCTATGAAAATGAAGCAACAACGAATTATCGACCAGAGTTTACACCTTCAACCGATCTGCGTTCAATTCATGAGTATGCTAATGATGACATAATTGAATACCCTGACAATATGCTGGTGCTATCACAAACATTACCCATGCCACCAAAAAGGAAGAAAAAGTTCGGCAAAAAGGATCTTAAGCATTCTTCGTTGAATGACTTTAAGAGTATAACGCCGACCCAGCTGTGGGAGGAACGCCAAGAAGAAGCAGACGATGTGAGTATATTTTACATATTATATGTTTTAAAGCTTATATGTAAACCTTTTGAAATAATATTATTCCTTAAAACAATGAAGCTTATATAGTTTTAAAATTATAACTTTAATCATAAATAATCACATTATAGCTTATCTACAATGATAAATCAGATTTATGCCAACGTCACTGCGTAGTACGAGTATACCAAGTAAATATAATAATGTTTCTAAAAACATTGCACACTTTACTTAAAAGTTAATAAATGGACATGAATTAATGATTAAATGTACAAATAAATATCGTTATTATCTGAGAAATACTCTCTCTCCGAGGGTTGCGCTAAAATATTTTTAATTATTTTTTATTTAAGGTTGTTTTTTACATTTAACTTTCATGTAATTAGTGATACGTACCTCAGGGTGAACAAGAATTGCGTATAAATATTGGTGCACCGTACAGTGATGGTGTAAGAATATCCATTACCCCATATCGTCCCATGCGTGTCTTAGGAGGCGACAGAGGGAGACAAACCAGAAAAAGGGCGGTTGCCAACCCTGCCAAGCGTCGCATTATGAAAAAATTCTTTGGGGAGTCATATGTTATAGGGTGTAATGAAAAATGAAATGTACAGATCACCTATGAGTAGCTGGACAGAATAACAGCCTAAGACTAGAGCCCTTTAATTTTTCTACCATATAATATATTAAAGTATCCTTTGTAACATGTATTCATTGTAATTTATTAAAGGTGAATGAGTACTGCCTATTACTGTCGATTACTGTCATCATTTAGATTATTTGTTTATGCGAGTTACATTCAGCAGAATTAACATTGTAATCCATTATTCATTATGTTGAGGTGATAATTTTCTGCAATTTTTTATCTTTAGTTCAATATTCGCGTTATACGAATAAAACAATTTGTTAAGATAATATATCAAATTGGATCGTAAGAGGCGAAATGCCATAGGCTGCCCATTCAATATCTGAAACAGGAGAAGGCAGCAGCACCATCCTGTTAATAACTCGAATTTATAAAAAAATTGCGGTTGTCAACCCACTTGCCAAGTTTAGCATTATGAAGGAATTCTCTAGGGAGGCCGATGTTCACCTGCCAAGTGTGGTAATTATAGTAAAATCCCCCCTATCAAGCAATGTATGGGGGAGGCCTATGTTCAACAATGGACTTTTATAGACTCAAATGGATTGATGGATGGAATAATAATAATAATAATTCGTTCGAAATTATATCACCGCCCTAAATCAAAACGAAAGTGAAGCACGTATTATTAGTTGCATAACTTTAGAGCAGTCTGTTTTGGCAGATGCCCAGAGAATACGTTCACTTCGGGATGAAACTCGTATATTTTCAGATGCGCGTCTCCGTCCGATTGTTGACCTAGTTAAATCTTAAATACTGGCTGGTTCAAGATTCAAATGTGTATTTTTATATTTAACACAAGGTCACAGATAGATGCGCTGAAGGTTAACCGTTATAAAGACAGATCACAGTTTATTTTAATGATGCAAAAAGTTTAAGATAATTTTTTATTCATATTAATACAATAAAATCTTAATAGAGAATGAGTACTTGTCTGGCAGATTCAATATTTATCTCTTGATAAAAAGAAACGTTATTGTAGTTACGTAATTAATATACCATCGATCACGTGGTGTAGTGGTTAGAGTACCTGACTAGTACTTTGTGGGTCTAGGTTAGCTGGAGCCACCATTTGTTTAAAAGCACAAAATGTTAGTTTTCAAACTAAGTTCTAATGTGGTTGTACCTAGATTTCTATCATTTAGTTCTTATCACGTTAGAAATCGCCAACGTACATCGTACATGCTTCGTGGGAGTTAGAAAAGATTATGTCGGGTTCTCACCGACTAAACCACACGGTGTGTCACCGTCGCCTATATCGGCTAAGCTCACATGCGGAACGGACCACGAAACCCCACCACGCGGAGATGGTGAGCCTTCTCGGGTCCCAGAGTAACGCAGTGACTGAGACTGAGAATTTTGAAACAGAAACAGAAACAGAAGCTTTTTATTCAATATAAATTATAAATAATACTTATTGAAAGTCACTATTTGGTTTGTTTGTGTCACTATTTGACTGCGGCGCTGTAGAGCCGCGGGTTCGAATTCTACACTGAACAAGTACAAACCATACAAGCATGGCCTACAAATAATTATCCTGGATCTAGAAGTTTGTCCTTGTGCATTATATGTAATCGTATGAAAAACACATATAAACAATATTATTAAAAGAGCCACGCAGTTCCTCGGATTCATTAGACGAAACACAAAAGGATTTACCCGCAGGACTAAAATTATTTTGTACAACGTGTTTGTGAGAAGTTGCCTCGAGTTTGCCAGTGTCATTTGGAATCCTTATTATCACATACATTCCCAACACATTGAAAACGTACAACGCGCTTTTACAAGGCACCTTGCATTTCATGAAATTGTTATCTCACACAGACAGGTTGAATTTAAAATGATGTCTCTCCGAAACAGGCGGGAGATACTTGATCTGTGTTTCTTGCATAAAATAATTAATTCCAAAGTCAAGTGCAGTAAGCTGCTTGAACAGGTTTCTCTATCAGTACCAATAAGATATCCTCGCTGTTGCAATACTTCTCGAAAAACATTTCACATACCTTTCACTAGAACGCATCTTGGTAAGCAAGCTCCCATGGTCCACATATGTGCGAAATATAATGAAATATCTCGAGCTATACCTGGCATCGACATATTCCACAACTCTTATGCTGTCTTTAAAAAAAAACTCACCGATCATCTATCGCTGAGGCCGCATTTACATTGAGAGAAAGGAGAAATGTATATGTGTATGTATGTATGTATATATGTATGTGTATATATATATATATATATATATATATATATATATGCATATGTATTTATGTATGTATATGTATGTATGTGAGTATGTATGTGTGTATGTATGTGTGTATGTATGTATGTGTTTTCTTTTTTTCCTTTTTGTTCCTTCTCAATGTTTAATATGTATATTGTAAGTGTGCTTATGAAATAAAAAAAACACCTCCACGATTCAAGAGAAAACATTACTTTCGGGTAAAGTTTAAAAGAAAAGATAAGAGATTTCTCATTTCTCTAATATTTTAATAGAACCTACTCTCATCAGCAACTAATCTCTGTTTCTGATCACAAATATATCAATGATGATATATATGTGGTCACAAATGAACGTCACTTAACCTAAACTAACTAACTTAACCTAAAACATACTGTACATGTATTAGGTACCCTATTCTTCTTTTTGCCTCATCGTCGCAACGTAAAAACCTTTTTCTAATTGATTTCTAGACATGCTCTCTGTAGATGGGCCGCTATGGCGACGATTTGCGCCAACCACAAATAATAAGATTAAAGCAATTTAGAAAATTAAATATGATACAGAATATGATAAATATGAAATTCTACATTAATACTGATGCACTTACGTAATGATTTCTTATATTTATGCTTACTTCACATTAAAAAAACTAATTGTCGGATTTTATCGCGTTTGATTTAACTTAAATGCATTTTTATTATTGTATAATTATTTATTACGTACTAGCTGCTACCCGACGCGTTGCTGCCGAGACGAAATAATTGTGGGAAATATCGTTTTAAATTTTATAGAGTTATATTGTTTAATTAGGAATTATAACACATTCATTGAAGTTGACTTATAAATAATATACAAGTTTCAAATAAATCTCTCTGTACGACCACCTACTGTAAGTAATTTTGTACTATACCTATAATCTGCGCGCAAGTGCAAGCAAGAAGTTGACAAGGTTTCACCGCAATCTGATGAAATTTCTGGCAGCGCATTAAATACGAGCAAACAAAAATTATTTTTTATATATTTGATAATAATTTTTAATGGCGACCATAGACTTAGAATGAGTCTATGATTACAACTTATATATGTATTTAATATGTGTCGTGTCGTAGCTCATTTGAGAATTGTGTTTTTATACGAAAAATTACAATAATATTAATAAAATTAATTTAAAGACAAAATTCCCTCATGGAAAATTAGGGTTAACGTGAGTCAATGTCAAATTTCCCTCATAAAATTTAATGTGTAGGGTTGGCTTTCTCATGTTCCATTGAATACCTACTACGAGTAATAAATGTACTAGTCTGGTTTACTTAATCCTCTCTATTGGCAACCTATGACGTCATCATCCACTTCCTTGCTGCCACATGCATCACACATGTTCATACTCGTATTGCTGCTTGTGAGGGCTCTAATTTACCGAGTAATATTTATTGAATATTTTATGTGTAATTTTATTATGAAAGAAATAAATAAGAGAAATATATAATCAGTCTCTTAGATTAATTTATTTATTTTTTCTTCTCAATATATTAACTAAAACTTAATGTATGTAGGTACAATAAAAAAAAATTGGTTTATTAATAATAACCCGCGACTTCGTCCGCGTTGCTTGGTACATCAAGAATACACACATTACTGAACACGTAGTGCTTATAAAAATCGTTGTTTCTTAAAACTTTTATAACTTTATATTAAATGAAGATATCGCAAAAATCTTTTTTTTTTTTAGATAAGGGCCAAGTATCTAAGAAATAAAACTTAGAAAACCTAATTGAAATCTATCCAGTAGTTTTTCCATGATGTGGGCACAACTGCAAACCTCTATCATTTTATTTATATAGATAGTGGTGCATACAAAGAACAGGCATAAACTATAATAAATAAAAAAAGACCTACCCTTCATCCATCCAGAGGAAACTCATTGTGTAAAAGCTATTGATTGATAAAATACCTACTTGTTTTTACGTCAAAAAATAATTAGTTTCCATTGCTTTTTTACCACATTAGGAAATTATAAATTTGGTTCTACGCTAAAGGAATATTTTTTATTACAATATGTTACAAAACTTGTCCGATTTGTGAGTGAATAAATAAAAATAACCGCGTAAAAATAAAATAAAATTTAATTACTTACATGGTGATACTTACATGCCAATTGACAATAATAATATCAAGAAGTCACGATTTTGACCTCTTTTTTGACCTCAGGATTTACTTACCAGTTTATCGTTTGTTCGTTAGAATCAATGATTAAATAATAGAATCAATGATAAAAACCGCAAACTCTGCCGCTACATTATTGCGGCCACTTCCACAACAGATCTCCGTAAAGTTGAAGTTTTTTGTTAAACATTGTCAGTTTCCAGAGTATTATATCAATACACAAAACAATCCCTCAACGTTTTTGCCTACCGATCGACTCTTACCAATGTGTGCGTACGTAGTAAAATCAGAAAAAATGATGGATTACCACGCATTTTGAATTTAAAAGATAAAAAGGACAGAATTATTGAGATTTTTTATTAATTTTTCTTCAGCATTTTCCTATATTACTTATTATGAACCTTCTCTGTAAATTTGCCCGGTTATTCCAAAATAACCCTGTATGTTTTCATAACAAATTAACTTCCGCGCTACGAAATTTGTCAAATATTTCACCTCATTCCAATGTTGCGCCGCGCATTAATAATTATAATTCGGTAATGCAGCACCTATGTGCCAATTTCATATCAGACAAGGTGTTTTTTACATATTGAATAGGGCGAAAAATTAATTTTATTAAATCAAAATTTATGTTTGACAAGTTTTATGTTAACTTCAAATGCCAAATATTCATATAATAGATATGCTGCTTATGACACAATAGTCCGAGATCCCAGGGCGAGGCGAGACGTCACTTATTTTCTGACGAATGAAATGTGTAAAATTGAGTAGTGGTAGTATGTACTATGATAGCATACCTACCTGCTAGCTTGGCCAATGGGTCTTTTTCCAGGTATCAGCTAATCAAAGTACGTAAAAACGTTACTCACCCCACGTTAATTCTCTCAGCTAATATGTACGTATATGTCAGATGATATCGTTAAAAATCAGTCATAAATTACTCCTAGACACCTTCTGTCGGTAGTATCGCTTTGCAGACGCTATAAAACTCTCAAAAAATATAGGTCAAGAGTGATTTTACCCATGCCTACTACATGATGCGTACGCTCATACTCTTTTCATGTCAATATAATACTAACATATTATATTGAAATGATAAGTGTATGCGCGTATCTCACTCACGCCCATGCGAGCGGATAATGAATTCGCGCTCATACCCACAGAGGCATTAAAATTGGGTCTAGGGGATGACTGATAAAACTAAAAACTGTTTAAAATAGTTGTCTGGCTAACATATATAATAATGCTGCTTCAGAACATAAGTGAAATTGAGTAATTTTTTGAGAGCTTTAAAGCGTCTGCAAAGCGGTACTGCCGACGGAAAGTGTCTGGGAGTATTGATAACTGATTTTTAACGATATTATCTAACATATACGTAAAAATCAGCTAAGAGAATCAACAGAGGTGAGTAATGTTTTTACGTACCTTGATTACCTTATACCGGGAAAATGGCCCAATGCCCAAGCTAGCAGGTGGACATGCGATCATAATATGTACTACTTAATCTTTTTCTCTTCTTACACATTTCGTTCGTCAGAAAATAAGTGACGTCGGGGGCCCTGGGATCTCGCGCTACAATACATTTTTATAAATAAAAGACTAGACATTTTATCTTAAATATAGGTACGTCATTATGTTATATTTAATAAAACTTAAGAATATGACGATCGGCGCAATTAAATGCGATACAATTCGTAAAAGTAGTTTTATTCTTTTTTTATAGAATATGGGTGACAAACGAGCACACATTCAACCTGATGGTAAGTGGTTGCTGTGGCCCATAGACATCCATGAGGACTCAGATAGAATGCCTCTTTTCCAGTAAAATGAGTCTCCGGTTCTCTACACTTACCATACGAAACACAGCAGCTAACTTAAATTATTGTAATGTTTGGCACTTATGAAATCTGACAAAAACTGTTTTAAATTACATTTATATGCATTTCTTTAATTCTCACAATTACTCTTTTTGAAACATGATTTCTTAATTTCAGATAATCGTTTATCGCACACAGCATGAGTACATCGTACCACAAGCTGAGACAACAACCGAACATAGTCCAGTTCCTCCCAGAAGAAATCGTTCAAGAAGTTCTCGCGGTACTTCCCTATGCGACGATGACCGTACGTCACATGGCGCCGAGTCCCTTACCATGGATACTCATTTACCACCAGCTGATATAATTGAAAACGAAAAACAGACAAGACAAGAAAGCCCCGGATACGCAACTGTAGACAAAAGCTCATATGCACCACACAAAGGTGTCAGACGGTCTAAAAGTAAGACACCACCAGTACGGCGTCGTAAAAGCAATAGTTCTGAAAGAAAGTATTACACAGTGGGGCCTACTAAAGAGCCAGTTCCTAATCGTCCACCGCGGAAGAAATCCTCAACTAGCTTAATGACATTAGATAGTTTTACTAAGCGGTCCGTCAGTGGAGATATTACTCAATATGTAGAAATTGAAGAACCACAATTCGAAGAAGTTCACAAGGATTTAATATCTGGAGAAGTTGTTAAAAAAATGAAAGATAGACCACTTCCCCCGCCACCCAGACCACCCAGAGGCCCGAAGAGAAAAAAAAAGTTTGGTGAAGGATCATTAGAATTAATATCGACTGAATTTACTTCACCTTCGGAAAACTTCCCTCGACTTTCACCTGATCCAATGAGATCAGAGGATGTAATAGAAATAGAAGTTTCAACTCAAACAGATCCGCTACCGGACGATGTCGACTTTGAGTTTGGTTTGGATGAAAATCTTGATATTTCAATGTCCAGTTCCCTAAGAGACATTATTGATGAAGAATCTATGGTAGGTAGAGGAAGAAGAAAGGTTTCAGAGAGTTCGCGAATTTCTCGCACTGCTTCGCGATCTGAAAAATCTTTAAAGCTTTCAGATCCTAAAATATCAGAAATTTCGAAGACAAACAT
This sequence comes from Parnassius mnemosyne, assembly GCA_963668995.1. Taxonomy (NCBI): domain Eukaryota; kingdom Metazoa; phylum Arthropoda; class Insecta; order Lepidoptera; family Papilionidae; genus Parnassius; species Parnassius mnemosyne. The sequence goes on along the minus strand of CAVLGL010000082.1, from coordinate 23,080,197 downwards.
TGACCGTTCATCGCCTACGGTAATTTTGGTCGAAAAACGAGTATCTAGTCCAACAAAAATCAATGAACATGAAGAAATGTTAACTGAAGCCTCCTTGACTGTAAAACATATTGATATAGATGAATCAAAAGTACCCGAAGTGCCTCCACTTCCAAAATCAAAAGGGACACCCGCTTGTACGAGCCCTTCAAAAATAATTTCACCAAATGAAGAACGAAATCTTCAACGAATGTCTGAAGGTTCTAAGGAAGTTCAGTTAGATAATTTAGTCACACAACGGCTTCAAGTGAAAGATTTAGATGTTGGCAGACTGAATGTGTCTGAACTACAAGCAAGTAAGATTTTAGTATCTGATATAGAAGGAATGACTTTGCAAGTGAGTGAATTGGATTCGAAATCAGGGCATATTTCCGTAAGTGGTATTGAATTTTCTCAATCAGTCATTGACGAAATTGTTAAAAAGTTTGCTGAGATATCTACAACCAACGTCCCAGTGATATCTCTTAGCCAAGATGTTGGTATTGTACCAAGACCAGTTAGTAGAGAGGAACATACTCAAACAGAAGTGCAAACTGAAGTCGCGAAAAGTGAGGTAAAAGCTGAGCCCATTATGGTAACAACAGACTGTCAAACTGAAGCATCTCCACCGCCAATAAAACCCACGACTGGTGATGATTCTGCTATACCACCTCAAAGACCACCTCCGCCTGACTTAAGCCCGCTCTTGTATTCATATTTACAGGATATAGCATTGCCATCGACAAGTCTGTATCCTCGTTCTTTTCGTGAAAGGCCGATTATAGATTACACTGAATCTCACCATCAATCTCCTCCACCTCCAACACGAAGAGTAAAAAGGAAGCCTGCTGCCCCTCAGGCTAGTGAATCTAGTTCAGATGAAAATAGACCACGACCTTCGCCAAGGCGAATGCCACCTCCAGTCAAGCCTCATGAACCCTCAGTTACAGAAACGGGAGCACAGTTTTTACGGGCTTGTCATAATTCAATTACTAGAACTATAAGAAATATTTTCAATGCATTTATGTCTTACATTCACGGTCACGAGAATAAAAAAGACGTGCAAATGGCGTTGGTTATATTTCTGGTCTTGATTGCTGGTTTGATTATGTTTGGGCTCAGCGACAGCCGGACGGTTCATCATCATCATTGGGAATTCTTCAATCCACCTGATGGTAATCAATGACGAGACAACTATAGTTTAAGTTATGTTAATTTTAAGTGTTAGGTTACAGTCCACAAATACCTATATCAGAAATATTTGTATTCACCAACTACGTATATTCTCTGGGTATATTCACTATTGCAGTCTTTGAACAATAAAAAAACAAGAAAATTTAAAAAAGCATCAATTGACTATTTAATGGTTATTTATTTTTATTGTTAAGTTTACATTTGTAATAAGATTAGAAAAATCTCAAAGAGTAAAATATTGTTAATATAATACCAGAATTAGATTCTTTAGGGATATGTTAAAAAATAGGAATCGAAAATTTAATTTAAGACGAAAATTAATGGCCGTTTAATAATAATTTGTATCTCCTGTCACTATTAAAATATTTCTCTCTAATTATAAACAAGTGTGTAAAGGATAATTGTCTAATATTATTTTATTATATACAACGCTACGACCTGTTTTGTTGTTCATTCAATAATTACGACTTAATAACTGCAATACATACTATTTATTGTGTTATGTAGTGTGGGCTGGCAATATGCATTTTGTAAATTTCCTCTCACATAATTGTTGTTTAAATTATTATACGAAATAAATTTTGTTATTAAAAACGTTTAATTGACTTTTAATATTTCTATCAGATGAAAATTATTTTAGTTTGTGCGAAAACAACAAATAACATGTCACGGATATTTTTAAGAGACCTTAATAAGTCACTTACTTGTCTGTCTGTCTGTTCGATATTTTGCAATCAATGTGGAAATTATTAAAATATTTTATAGTTCTTTGAAGTTTAAATTAATTAAAAGAAGTGTAAATTTATTAAAATTTTAATATTATGAGCTTTTTGAGTCGACTAAATGCAGATGCGTTGTCAGCTGTGAGCACTAAGACAGAATGCCTCTTTTCCAGTAAAAAGGGAAACTAATAATCAAGCAGAATTTCTACCTTGAAATGACATGCAGCAGTTTGTCCAATGATGGATTGGAAACTATACCTTAATCCTTTTTAAGACATAGATGATAATAATAAAGTTGAAAGAATTACGTCATGAATTGGAGTGCGCTCTGTCATGAAGTTCCTCTGTAGTACCCTATAGAAGTTAGGTAATCTTTTGTTCCCTGTAGAAATAGTTTCTGCTGCGTTAATTTTAGTTTATAAAAAATCATTCAACGTATAGTAGCTTTCGAGATGAGGCCATACAGACGTAGATATGTCTGCCATTAGCTGGAATCACAAAGTAACGAATGTGGAAGTTCTGCTACGAGTCGACCAACTAACGAGTCGAGCGCGAACTTTGCAGACCGTCAAAATGAGAAAAGTCACATATTTGGCGCACGTGCGCAGGCACGAGACTTACGAACTCATAAAAAGCATTATTATCGGAATAGCTGCCGGAAGAAGCTTCGATAGCAGAAAAAAGTCATGGCTAAGTAACATTCGGGAGTGGACAGGAATTGCGAGTGCCACCGAACTGTTTAGCCTCGCGAAGTTCACTAAGCTAACTGCCAACCTTTGTTAGTCGGAGAGGCACCAGAAGAAGAAGAAGAAAAATTAATCTAAGGTACCTTTCGTCGAGATAGGCGAAATAGTACTTCTTCTTTTTCTTCTCATCAGCCTGTATAAATCCACTGCTTGACAGGTTCCATTTCACTAGACGTCTCGCATTTTTGTGCCTTTCATGCTGCTGACCGTAGCCAGTCTGGATATTTTATACCTGGCAGAAAAAAAGATTTATTCTGTGAGAGCGTGGTCCTACTCCAGTCGAGCCGACTCATTCGTGCTAAAACCATAATATAGCTGCAGCATGGGTCTACCACGTTGCATCCCTGTGCATTTTCTATCATATTTATCACAGGGAGAGATCTGAGGAATTGTTGGGATTAATTCCAGTCGCCAAATTTCATTAACACATATTGCGATAAAACCTACGTTCCCATCCACATCATCTGGATGCTTGGCGGATGGCGGTCTACTACTGTGCGATTTTCTTGGAGTTTTCTTTGTCGCACGACTACTTTGTGGAATCGTTTACCACTGGCGAATTCTCTGGACCGATACAACTTACATTTTCCATCAGGTGGGCTGCATGCTCGTTTGAACCCTCTACTATACAAAAAATAACAAGCACGTATCATCAACATTACAAGTAAATAAGGTATGATTCTTTTTTTATTATAATACTTAATAAAATGTCCTTATTATGCTTGTTAGTTCTTTGTAAACGTAGTGATTATATTATACTCTTTGGTTATATGTATAAAGTTTTGAAATATTATGAAGAGATTTTTTAAATAAGTGTTATTTTATGTCATAACTTTAAAATGCTGCAGGAATTTGGCAGTTTTATTGCAAGAGAGCACTTTTTTCAATTTTTTACGTTGTTCATGAAAGGTTCTGCAAAAAAATCTGGTGCTAGACCTATAAAACATCTTTGGGTGCTAGGTACTTGGCACTAGCACTGACTAGAAACTATTTTTAATAGGTAACTACCAAAAGATGGTGTTAAATTAAACCATTGCTAAAATTAACAAAAGATTGATTTTTACTATTTTGACATATAGTATAAGTTAACAATAATAGTTCAGAAAAATAAATGTGCAATAAAAAATATATCATCCTTCTTTTTCTTTCTGTATTAGTAAATGTTACACGCATACATTATATACGGCAGTATATTCAAAGTCTATGATTACAAGTGAATGAGCGCCCCCTAAGAGATATCATTCATATTACATTGTTACCACTAGTAAACTCAAACAAGAAATGATCTTAATACCACATATTTTTAGTAGATGGCGCTTTTCTGATTAAATTATGATTATACTACCGTGATTTTTAAAAAGTGTAAAACAAGCCACAGAAGACTTATTCTTAGCAGAGAAAAACAAGCACACACTCCACATAATTGTAAGAGGATGCTGTGATCCATAAACATCTACATTTATCCTCGATTAAGAATCAAAGTGGATAATATGCGATATCATACTTTAGGAATACGATGGAACGCTTCGTATCTAGGAAAAAATGTCACCGGTTCTCTCGCATTAAGCTGCTGTGCTATTTTAGCTTACGCTAGTATTGTGATAGCAAAAAGAGCACATGCTCTTCATTAAAGTAGAAAAATATACATGTGCATCATCATTACAGCCCTTCACAAGTCCACTGCTGAACATAGGCAGGCTCACCTGCACCCATACTTCTTGCACGTCTTACCAGGTCGTCACTCCATCTAGAGGGGGACGCCCTACAATTCGTCCGCCGGTACGAGGCCGCCACTCGAGAACTTTTTTCCCCATCGGTTGTCGGTTCTTTGAGCAATATGGCTGGCCTATTGCCACTTCAGCTTACTAATCCGTTGGACTATTTTTTTTATAGAATAAGGGTGACAAACGAGCACACAGTCCACCTGATGGTAAGTGGTTGCTGCCCATAGACATCTACATCTATGTATCAATCAAAAATGAATCAAAATGCAGATGCGTTGTCACCCGTGAGGACTAAGATGGAATGCCTCTTTTCCAGTAAGGTACGTTGGGGTAAGATCGGTGATGGGGCAAGACCGTAGGATTCCAATTCCCGGCGAATTATGCTATATTTTGAAAAGCTAACAATATGCTACACGACGCCATTTCATCCTGCCCCGACCCTCAGTTCGCGCCAGTCACTCCGGCAAGTGGGACCTGTGCTGCGTGGCATTTTATAAAACAATGTAATTTTTGTATTATTTTTGTCCATCCGATCTTTCCCTATCACTTTTATTTACGATTTTTAGCGAGAATATGGCTTCTTTTGTTACTATTTTGTGTGGATACCAATTTTTATGAAGTTATAGCTAAATAAAGCTGGTCCATGCAGGGCTAAGATTGCTGTAGGCCGAGATCCGATGTTTCCCCTCGTGAGTGAAGATCGGATGAATATTATCCGATCTTTGCCTGTTAGAAATATGGCAGTGGTTGTTAAACTTTCATTGGTCGTGTATATTTTTTCGTTGATTACTCAAGTGACTATGGGACTCAGTCTCGTTAGCAAGTCTGTATATTTAAAAGTAATAAAACAATACGATGGTTTTATTACTTTTAAGTACACATTAAAATACATTTTTTTTATAGGATAAGGGTGACAAAGGAGCACACAGTCCACCTGATGTTAAGTGATTACTGCGGCCCATAGACATCTATATCTATCCTCTATTACAAATCAAAATGTAATTTATAATAATTATTTAAAAAATAATTTATAATAATAAATGCCGCTTTATTAAAATATTTATATCTTCCTTAACTCCTGCATTATCCCAGGGCATTTCGCCAGTCCTTACTGTTATTTTTTTCCCATATAAAATCAAATTCATCCGATCTTTCTCTTATATTGAGTAATTCCATCTTGTCATAACAAAGTTTGAGAAACATAAAATTACAATTTCTTTATATCAGGGATAAGATCGGATGGCAAGAAACAAAAAAAGAGAAAATCGTTTGGAACATTTATGTTTCTAGTAATTTATAGATCATATTGAAATATGTTTTTTAGCGTTAAAGATAGGACAAATCTCTTTTATAAACTTTTTTCTCTAAGCAGTAGAAGTGGTTTTAAATTTAAGTCCGGTCTTACCCCTTAATGGCCAATTTTTCATTATGCATATAAAAAAGTATGTCTAGTTTTCGCACACCTTTAAAGCAGAAACCGTTGAGTTTACACAAACAAAAGATTCTCAGAGCTAAACTACGTTTAACGATTAACGGTTTGCTCCATGTTCCATAAATCTCACGTATACGAATGTCGAGAAATTAAAGTTTTTGGCAGACTCTTCCAACTATTCGAAAATCCGTCCGGTATTACCCCAACGTAATGCGTTGGCACACGGTCTCCAGCCAGTTCTCTACAAAACACAGCAGCATTAAGCTGATATTTTACGCTGGTATTCTGTGAGAGCGTGGTCCTTCCCTGGTCGAGCCGACCCATTCGTGCTACAACTATACTATTAATATAGCTGCAGCATGGCTCTACCACGTAATGTCGGTCACTCTGATTCTACTGCGGATATCCTCATTACCAAGTTTATCACGCAGAGCAACCCCGAGCATAGCCCTCTCCATAGATCGCTGAGCGACCTTGAGCTTCCTCATACGGCCATCGGGGAAGGAACACGTCTCAGTTCCATAGGTCATCACTGTCACTGGCAACACGCACTGGTTGTACAGTCTAGTTTTCAAGTTTTGAGGTATACCTGACGGAAAGATGTGCCGTAATTTCCCGAACGCTGCCCAGCCGAGTTGAATCCGTCGATTGACGTCTCGGTCAAAGTTGGACTTACCTAGTCAGACTATTTGTCCCAGGTAAACATACTCGTCAACAACTTCGAGCTAAGTGCTCCCAACAACTACCGGCATAGGTGTGACATGGACGTTATACATCTTCGTTTTGTCCATGTTCATCTTAAAATCTTTTTTTACATGGGGAAATGCCTACGCATACCCGCCTAGCGGGGGCAAGGACGGCTTATGTCGAACTCGCACGGACTAAAACCCCATGGTGAGTGGTTTGAGCGCATATAGTAGCACCTGCTTCCCCGACGCCAGCGGCGGATCTGGTCTCTGGCTGTGTGTAGGGAGTGTAGGGAGTGTAGGGAGAGTGGCGCCTCGCAATACCGACACTCCTCTCCCCCCGTGGCCCCACCACCACCGCATCAACGGTGCGGTCCCGTCAGATTCGCGGAGGATAGGGCGATTGGCGCATCACCATACCAACACTCTATCAACACTGGGCTCGCCAAGCTCACTCGGATTAGCCACCTCAGGCCGGCCGGCCATACACCACGGGCCAGCCAAGGGGTTCCCCTTTGTTCACCGCAGATGATCAAGCCACGGCTACTAAGCCCCGCCGCCACGTCAAGGCGAAGAGTTTCGGGGTTATAACGTCACCATGTCTTACAGCTCTCTGCCATTGGATAGGTTTCGTACTCTGTTTCTGTACTCGGATAGCTATCGTAGCCCTACTTTACAAACACTTCAGCACTTCGATATACCGACAGTCAACTTGGCACCGCTGAAGGGACTGCAGCACCGCCCAAATATCGACGGAATCAAAGGCTTTCTCATAGTCCACATACGCCAGACATAGTGGCAAATTGTACTCCTCGGACTTCTGTACAATTTGCCAAGGGTTGTATGTGGTCTAAGGTGATAAAGCCTTTTCGGAAACCGGCTTGTTCGGGAGGCTGAAAGTCGTAGTCTGTATGCGAGACGATTCGTAATGACTCTCGAAAACAGCACGTAGACTCGGCTCAGAAGGGAAATCGGTCTGTAGTTCTTCAAGAGAGCGTTGTCACCTTTCTTAAAGAACAAGACCACCGCACTCCTGCTCCACGCCTCCGGTGTAGTGCCACCATGGAGGACGGAATTAAAAAGCTTCTGAAGGACTACAAGTACCGGTTTTCCACCTGCTTTCAGAAGCTCCGCTGTAATTCCATCCTAGTATGGGGCCTTGCCGTTTTTAGGGGCTGGAGAGCCATTCTAATCTAGCTCAGACTGACGTCCGGAATTTCAACGAAATAGTGTCGGATAAGACTTGCTCTTGGATCGTTACTCACACTTGCGTGTGGTTCCAACGATAATGTGTACAGCTACCCATAGAACCTCTCAATCTCATTCAAAATCTCGGGGTGTCCCGGAAACGACGCTGCCAACTCGGTCTTCAACTTCGACAGTTGACACTTTCTGGCAGACAGATCTCTAGCAAAGACTTTCGAGCCCTGGTTCCACTCGATCACTTCTTCAATACGAGCAGTATTAAAGTCCCGCCGCATGCATTTGGAGATCTATGTGTTCAGTTGCCTGTATGCTATCAAATCTACTGAAGATTGCAGTTTCATTTCCCGTCTAACAGCCATGAGATTGAGTGTGATAGGAGTTTTTGTGTTCTTCTGCCGCGGGTCTTGCAAAACTTAGCACCAACCACATGGACAGTTTACACGAGCTTGTCATTCATATCGTCCACTGCATTGCAATTTTCTAGGCACTGAAAACTGTTTTGTAACTTTCGGGACTTTGGATTCGTACACGAAGGGGACGGAGCGTTGACTTTATTAGACGACACCTCTCCAACTAAACTTTTAGGTTCAGTGTGCCTCTGACCACTCGGTGATCGCTACCAGTTTTCACCCTCGCGATCACTGAGACATCACTGAACAGTTACCTTCTGGTCGTCATAATAAAGTCAATCTCATTTTTTATCGAACCGTCGGGGCTCGACCAGGTCCTTTTCCTGTGGGGCTGCTTCTGGAAGAAAGAGTTCATCATAAAGAGTCCCTCTTTCTCCAGGAAGTCGGCCAGTTGCTGGCCCCCTGGGTTCCGTTGCCCAATTCCAAATTTCCCTACTTTCAGCTCACCGTTCTCTCTTGTGCCTAGTTTTGCATTGAAGTCTCCCATTAACACCGTATAGTGGGTTTTGGAGGAATGCATGGCTCTAGAGATATCCTCATATATTTCCTCCACCTCCTGATCGGGGTGTGCCGAGGTTGGTGCATAAACCTGTATGACCTTCAGCGAATACCGTTTGGTGATTCTGAGTATAAGGTACGCAACCCTCGTCGACACACCCTCAATCTTTACAACGTTACGTCCGTACATCAATACAGGGTGAATTCATGTGTCGAATAGTTTAGATTTAATCAATATGTGCAGTTCTTAATCTTTCACTATTTCCTTCATGCTCAGCATGAACGTGATCACTAGTAATATAATAATAATATTTTAACAGGTACATTCATCAATACTTTAAATAAGCATGAACTGTGTGTATGGATTACCATATGGCGGTAATGAAAGAGAATTGCCTCATCCCATTTAGTCTGTTCAGTGTTTTAAAGAGTCCATTGTGAGATATACCATGAAAATGTTATACCTTCCGACATATGGTGGTATAAATATTTCATGTACTTTACTATATACTATACACTATACTTTACTATACAATCACTTTTATTATATACATCTAAAATGTACAGACATCTGCTATTTACATTTTTATTATATGTATAGAATAGATAGAAGATAATATAATAACTATGTTTTATTATGTACATTTTTAAATAATGACATAGCAATATTTCAAACAAATAAATAGTGACACATTTCATTGGGTATCAAAAAAAGTCATCACTAAAGAAATCATCTTATGTATGTCTATTAGGACACTGACAAGGGTTTTTTTTAAAATTTAACATTTTTTATATCTTTGATTTTTTTGGGTATTTTGTTATATATTTTTGGCGCCATGCAAAACACGCACGGAGTGTTCTGGAATATGTTGCAGTCATCTGGTCTCCATTTTATGCTGTACATACTGACCGCATTGAGAGCATTCGATAAAGATTCTTGAGATGTCTCTCTTATCATCATAGTTACCATCGCAAGATGACCTCCTACACAGATAGGCTGCAGAAATTTCACATGGTTACCCTGGAAACAAGATGCAAAAGGTTCGGGCTTATATATCTACATAAAATTGTTCTCTCTACGATTGATTCTCCATCCCTGCTTACATAAATTAACACAAACACACTACAGTGCCTGTGACCACAAGCCTAAATTGTTTTCACTCCAAGTGTATCATAACAATACATCCTATTACAACCCAGTGGTTAGGATGTGTCACCTCTACAATTATATATCCCAGGACTATCCAAATGTTGATATTCTAGGTTCAAATCCAAATGTCTTCAATAGATCCATGATATTCTGAAATAATTGGTCTCAACTGTTTTTTTGTTTCTACTCCCTTTTATTCTAGCTTTAAATCTGTAACAGGCCTCTTGTAATCTGCTGGATGGTTGATTTCAAGGCCACTGTTTAGGCATAGATGGGATCATACTGTACCCCAAACAGTTTGATGGATTTTAACATTTGGGTATCATCAGATTTGTCTTAGTTGTGGATGTGACATACGAAATTAAAAAGGACATAAAGTTAGCCTTTCACATACACAATCACAAACCCAATATTCCATTAATCGCTTTTTACATGGTAGTCCATAATGATATACATTGACCAAAGTATAAGAAACTCACAATTTCAAGGATTGTCCACAATACCGATACGATTCCCTTAAGTTTAGAATGCCTGAAAAAGTCCATTTAGTTGTAAGTACATAATCTAACTATCCTAAAACCTTTACACCAATAGCAAATGTATTTGATTTGTTTAAAAGATGAAATTCTTGATGGAACTCTAGCATATAGAAAACCAGAAAACCACCTTTTTACCTTTTATACGTGGTAGAGCCATGCTGCAGCTATATTTCTGGTATAGTTGTAACATGAATGGGTCGGCTCGACCGGGGAAGGACCACGCTCTCACAGAATACCCGCGTAAAATAGCAGTTAAACACTGCTTTGTTTCATATGGTGAATGTAGAGAACCGGAGACCCTTTTTACTGGAAATGAGGCATTCCATCTTAGTCCTCACGGGTGACAACGCATCTGCATTTTGATTCGTAATCGAGGATAAAGGGACACAGAAACCACTTACCATCAGGTGGACTGTGTGCTCGTTTATCACCCTTATCCTATATAAAAAAAACCCTGCCGAACTCGCCAAAAACACTTTAAAAGACTACCATAGTTAAAATATGAATAAAGTTACGCTTAATGAAAAAATAGGCAGTAGTTAACTTACAAAAAGTTGCTGTATACTGCATTGTGGCAGCTACACGTTCACTGAAGACTTGAGTGCAGTTCTTAACTTTCATCTTCTTTATTTTTTCTGGTATAACATGCTCATCTGACAATTTTGGGAGCATTCTTATATTTCCTAATTTACAGCCATAGTTGTAAACAACAATGTCTTCCCATTTTGTTAGTTTTCGCTCAAAAATTAAATTCATATTCAACATGTTGTTGCGCAGGCCTTTTATTAAGTGTGGAGGGTCATAGATCACACTTAAGTTACTTCCTCCAATTAGGATACTACCATCTACAAAATAAATATTTCATTACAATGATGGGATTTTATTTTTACAAGGTTTATAATTTTAGAAAGAGAAAAATAGGTGAAGTGCTCAGCTCCAAGACTTTATAGGAGTTGTGCATTTTAGCTTTCACTCATTAAAATGTTTTCAGGTCTCAAAACCAAAACCTTCCGTGCTCAAAAGTTTAATTTAACCCATTTTAAAGTAGGAATAGACATAATACTAGGTATATTATATGTATTTAATATTATTTTTTAAGCTTACCAAATTTTATATTATTTTGAAAACAATGTCTCTTAGTCTCTTCTTGAAGATCTTTAAGAGCACGCTGTGATGTAGCTCCCTGGTCACAAATAAAGGCTAAAGGCTTTAATCCAGATTCGAATACTATCTTAACCATATCCTTTAAAATATGTTTCAAGGTAGCTGCTGGTGTAGTTCCTTGGCAAAAATAGTAAGCTACTGGTTGTCACCATGATGCACAAATACCTCTGAGCATCACTACCAAAGCATGGTCAGCAAATTTTGGGGGCCCATCTGCTTTAACAAACCCCTCAATTTCATCATTGCTTGCAACAAAATTCAAATGTGTAGATAACTGAACTTCATCAAAAACAATGCTGCACAGTTTTTTTGCATTACTCCATGTTTTGATTTTTTGTTTTAAAATTGCAAAATAGTTTTCATTTATACCTTTTCCAAATTTAATATTTTGTAAAACTCTATTCAGAGTTCTTTTGGTTAGTAAAGAGAATAATTTTTGTAGAAGGGAATACCACTTGGGGCTCTGTTTATACAGTGCAATTGCTCATTAATTTTTCATCAATATTATACCTTCTTCCTTTTGAAGCTTTACCAGCAAACCTCAGCTGCAATGCTATAAACTTTTTTGGAAAGAAATCTAACTTTTCTATTAATTTTCTAAAACTTTTGGTATTGCTAAGAATTTCTGCACGAGCAATGTTTTGTTTGTTATCTTCATTACTTGTAAACAATCACTTTCTTTTAATCATATCTTTACACTTAAAGTACAACCTTCGACATATTGGACTTAAGTTGTTAATATTGGTTACAAGTCGAGGTCTACTTTTTACAAGCTTAATACATTTGTTTTTATCACCTGGAAAAAAATATGTATGAGTGATATTGTAATCAGTATTACAAATGGTTCATATGAAATAAATATTTTTATTTAACTGTTGGCATTGTTCTATCTTTTGACTATAATAAAGTACACATGTATGTAAAAACATTAACTCTAGGAAACTACATGTTAAATTACAATTAATATGACTCTTATTTTACAATCTGGTATAAAGAAAGATCACTATGATGCTCAGGCATCTTGTGATCATAGTGGAAAATAAAGTATGAAATTGTGTATAAACATTTAACATTACATTAATTTAAAGTAAGCTTACTGTGTTGAATTGTCAATGGCTTTGGTGAAATGGGGACATCATAACTTTGCTGAGAAGTTGATGGTTTTGGCGACATGGAGATGTAATAACTTTCCTGAGAAGTTGATGGCTTTGACAACATGGTGATGTCATCTGACACAGAAGTCTCTCCAGTATTTTCTCTTTTACTATTTTGTGAACCATCTAAATTAACTGCAATTAAAATAATTACTTTATAACTTTTTTTTATTTTTAATTGTATACCAAAATACAGGAATATGAGTAAAGTTCAATCTAAAGTATAATATGAACAAAAAGCGTTCTTGTCACTCTGAAAGTGATCTCTCCCAGACGATGCAAAGGTCATCTGGGAGAGATCACTTATGCAAACAATAGTTAAAATCAAGGAGGGTGTACAAAAAATGGATGAAAATATATATAAAACCAAGTAATATACACGCCACCTTGTTGTACAACAGCTGCTGTATTAATCCAGGTGGAAAAAACATCTTGCACCTGAATGTGCTATGTGTTCATAATATTTATATTATACTTATTAAATATAGCATTTTATAATAAAAATAATATAAGATCATTAGAACTCTCCATAGCTCACTAAGTGACCTTGAGCTAATGTGCCCAGCAATGAAGGACCACATCTCAGATCCATGTGATATCAATGTTTAATCTTCAATAATCTTGTTTTCAAGTTTTGAGGTATATATGACAAGATGTGTCATAATCTTCACATGCTGCCCAGCTGAGTTGGATCCGTTGATTGATGTCTCGGTTAAAGTTGGACTTACTTAATTGGACAATTTGTTCAAGGTACAAATATGTGTGATGTATACATAATATATATCAAGCTAATATAAAAAAATATTTACCCAGCATGTATTCTTTACTATATTTTGGCTTTTTAATTATTTCAGAAGCTGCTTCTTCCATACCTTGCCTTCTTTTACAGTAAGTATGATCATAATAGTCAGTGATGGATTGACCTGAAATAAATACCACTTTAGCTATTTTGTAATATAAGATAGCTTATAAAACAGTGATTATAAAACCAAAAAAATGTTTTTCATAAGAATATGCAATATATTTAGTATCATATTTTCTTCAAACTCTACTCTCATGGTTAATATTGCATTGATAAATAATTTAAACCACTGCCTCGGGTATAATTCAGTCTTTATTAAATATATTTCTAAATTTAGCTCTAAACGGGAAAGATATTTTCGTACTTACTGGGTACTCCACAAGCTATTTCTTCTTCAGTCAGTAGAGTAGGATAACCGTGATATTTCCTCGTGAAGCCGTCAAGATATTGATGTTCGAAATGCCTGATACAAATCTTCTTTTTGGCTAATTGTTTCGATGACAGTTGAAGAAGTTCTGGGCTATGAGGAGCGACATAAGAAAGCCAAAGGCTTTGCATGTTTTTGTCTCGAGGAAAGTAAAACATTACTATATCCTTGGCAAGACAAGAGTTGACACAACACACGGTAATAGGCATTATTTAACCTTACGGCACTAATAGATAATAACACCACAAAATATGAGTTCTATCATAGAGTTCTATCTCTAAAATGATTCCTGTCTCTTATAAGTCACTAAATCAACAGCACCACAAAGATTCGATGAGATAACGGAGGAACTGAAGCTCAACTCAACGTTGCTAGTGAATTTATAGAGCAGTAATCAAAAACAGTAAAAATACAGAAACGTGTACGAGTCTTAGACGCCCATTACACGCCTAGGCAAGCGTCAATCAGTTCGATCAATCATGACTGAGGTTTGAATGATGGAATAATTTGGACATTACACGCTCATGCAGACTGATCGTCAGTCAAACCCAAATTTTCGGAGTGAAAGGACGTACCTATAAACTAAGTTCATTTTCGATTCACCATTTAATTATAATTTTATATCTTGAAAATAAAAAGAAAAAAAAAACGAATAGGAAAAATTATAATATTTAATATCATTTTAACCATTTTAATTTAACGCGCGCAAATGTTAGACCTCTTGGAGTGCTTCATTACGCGGCTTTATTTGAAACGCATTTATGGACGAAAAATAAGCTTAACTTTTACATTTATTCGTATAGGGTGGATGCCCCCATTACCAGCCTTTTAGTGCCAATTTCAATTTCCTTTTGTGTACCTAATGCCAACATAACATAGGGCTATGCCTTTTGAGTTTTTAGTAGGTACCTATTGTAGGTAAGTTTTAGGGGCACTGAAATAAATTCATAACAACTTTTAATTTTAAATCATGCATGTCACAAGTATTTTAACGTGGTAGAGACATGCTGCAGCTATATTAGTAGTATAGTTGTAGCACGAATGGGTCGGCTCGACCGGGGAAGGACCACGCTCTCACAGAAAACCAGCGTAAACGCTGCTGTGTTTCGTATGGCGAGTTATATAGGATAGGGTGACAAACGAGCACACAGTCCATGATGGTAAGTGGCTACTATGACCCATAGACATAGAATTATTACGCATAGAAACGCAGTCCAGTACAAAACACGAGCGTTAAAATGATGCAAATTCATTATGTTAGTGGGCGCGAGTCGAATGTCCCTACGCTCGTCACACGCACACATACACGCCATTCAGTGATACCAGTTTCTGGCGTTTGCAATCAAATTGTGCAAATCACTATTTCTTGATTAATTTTAAAAAATCGATATAATAAAGATTACGTATTACGTACGAAGATTATTTAGTAGAAGTATTTTATGAGAATATAAAATGGAATAAAATAAACACGATAATGATGTTACTAATATAACTTTATTATACATATATTAATGGTAAAAAATGCAGACGTAATAAAATTTAAGAATATTATTAAACACAATTAATTTGCTCGAATACAATAAGCACATCGTGTAATGTTTAATTTTAACCGACTTCAAAAAGGGATGAGGTTATCATTTCGGTGTATTTTTTAATGTTTTTTACCTCAGAATTCTACAATCTCTAAACCGATTTAGATTTTTTTTTAAAGGATATACACACAGATTGATCCAATACACACGCTGAAATTTTAATGGTTGTTTTCCCGAAGTAAAATGATTTTGCCTTAGTAGTACAATAGAATAGATGTAAAAATGGCAGATTTACAATCGAGAAAAACAATACTCGAATGCGATCTCAAACCAATAGCAATATCTCGCAAGTAGGTCGGGCGTACAGGCTAGCTTATACCGAATTACTATAATAAAGTCTGAAAAAAAAATTCGCTGGACGTAATGTAGTGTTATGTCTATCGCACGTGCTACCGCGCGCTTCCTACACAGTGAAGGACCACTAATAAATGTTCATAACATGAACTCTCAAGCGTAGTGATACGACATAAACTAGTTTGGACGCCCGAATAGCTTGTGAGGTATTACTATATTAAATCTGCCCTTTTTAATTGTAATATTTTTTAATTTAATAAATTGACTCTACTCGTACTATCGTGACAGTATAATTTGGCTGCGGGACAACAACCACTAAAATTTCAGCATGTATATACGAATTGATCAAGCTTAGAAATCAGTGTACATACATATTGATAACCTTTCTTTTTGGGAGTCGGTTAAAATAGGCTATGTTTGGGTCTAACGTAACATCTGGTTAATGTTTGGGTGTAAAGTGACATCTGGTTAGTAAATGCATTCTTATTAATAATCTCATGATGTTGTAAATAAAAAAGTTTTTATTGTATACTCTAAAACGTAACCTTAGTCAATAAACAAAGCAATTAAAATAAAATAGTCGCGTTAAAATGGCGTCGAGGAATCGCGATTAGCTGATCACTCCGTATTAGTTTTAAATAGGCACCCATTGTTAATATAATGTTAACACTTAGAGAAGAGAGAATATATAAACATTTGAGTTTTACACAGAGCGTTGCGATTAAACGTTATAAACACAAATAGAAAATAAATATTTTTAAAAGAAAATTGTGATTTTTTCCCCACAACTAGCAACATTTGTATTATGAGAGCTTAGGTAAGTATTTTTTTAGTTTTACGTACTTATAATGAATTAAATGTATAAACTTATATGTGAAATGTAATACCATTACTTCTTTTATGTTTATCATCACCGTTGTGACAATATTTTACAACACAAACGGTAATTTTCACAATTCTTCGCGAGCTCTTCTCCGTAAGACGTGACGTTGCGCACTGACTCGTCGCTGAGTCAACTAACGCGGTTTCGAGTTAGTTTTACTTGCTTCACTTTCGGTGCGCGTACTAGTATTCTATGCGTAATAATTCTATGCCCATAGACATCTACATCTATCCTCAATATAGACTCAAGATGCAGATGCGTTGTCACCCGTGAGGACTAAGATGGAATGCCTCTTTGCCAGTAAAAAGGATCTCCGGTTCTCTTCACTCACCATACGAAACACAGCAGCGTTAAGCTGCTATTCTACGTTGGTTTTCTGTGTGAGTTCAAATTAATGGTATTTATTCTAGTTTATGACAGCTTTATATTACGTGGTTGAAATAAGGTACTTCTTATTATTTACGTCAAACCAAATAACAGTCGGGCGACTGACATTATGCACTCCATAAATTTCGTATATCTAATTACAGCCCCATTAATTTCCACTAAAAGAAAATAAAAAACTTATAAATTTAAACAAAAATAGCTGCATTACTATGTCTTTAGTCACATTCATACAAATCAAAAAGCCTAAAGATGAGCTAATGTAAAATATGCTTATGTTTTGATTTTTAATTTAACACTGATAGGTTTAATACTGTGAGGTAATATTTGAAATATACTTTCCTCTAATTACGAAGAATTTTTAGCCGACCATATTTGTAGTTAAGACTACTAGAAATCTTATTTACGAAGTAAAAAGGCGGAAAGGCTGGAATTAGGGGCGTGGCTGGTATTAGGGGCATCCAACTTACCCGGGGGTTTTCGTATCCCACAACTCGGGGAGAGACTGAAAATTTAAAATAAAATCTTTTTCTGGCTGAAACACATTTGGTGGGAGTGGCGACGGGCTGCGCGAGCGCGTAGTAGCAGCCTTTTCAATATATTCTGGATCCGCCTCCATTGCTGTCTAAGCGTTGACTGATACGTGATTGACGAAATGCCATTACACGTTCAATCAAAATTCGTGACTGATAGTTGATTGACGTAAAAATCGAAATATCCAGATATTTGTCAATCAATTTCATGCAACCGTCAATCACCGCATTACACGATAGGTTATTCGTCAATCACAACCGTGATTGTTGTAAAACTGAAAGCAAAACATACCGTGTAATGGGCGTCTTACGAATCGACAGCGATTTGTAAGACGCCCATTACACGATAGGTGTTTTTCTATTTTTAACGGTATATTGTACATAGACTGGGCCAGAAATGGACCGCCTCCTTTGGATATTTTGACCAATCTACCAACTTTAAGTTTATGTTATTTGATACAGTTGTTTCTTCAAAATTTTGATTATTGACCATAATTTTTGTCTTTACAGGAAAGTGATAGCTGCCTAGAGAATCATCATCACATACTTGCCACTCACAAGACAGAGCATGTGAAGATGAAACAAGTGTCAAGTCTAATGCATTTTGCCTCCATCTATGAGATCCTACTGTAGTCATCTGACCATCATTCAAGATTACAATATTGTTGTCATCTATACTTGCAAGAACATCCCTACCTCGTGAATCCAATTCAGTCCCCATAACGTGTGATGGGCGTTAAAATCACCGGCTATAAAGACTGGCTGTGGCAAACTTTGGATTAAATTATCTAATTTGGATTTATTAAAATTAATTGGTGAATTAGGGGGACAGTAAACACTAACTAAAGTTAATAATTTATCATTACATTGTATTTGTACAGTTATATTTTGTAATGAGTCATCAGAGAATGTATTTATCACACGAAATCCAATTTTGTTATGTAGAAGTATTGCTACTCCATTATTATGATTATTAGCTGATTCTAGCCGTATAATATTATAAACTTTTACTCTAAAATTGTGCCCAGGTTTAAATCAAGTTTCACATATGCGAGCAACATCTATAGTGTTCTCATATAAAATTGTGTAAATTGAAAGCGATTTTTAATTAAACTCTGTGCATTCCATTGTAAAATGTTAAACTGATCCATAAAATGTGGGAACATTAGTTATGACTCCTGTTATTTCTGTCCCTACAGCGGGGATAGATGCCTTCATTTTGTATTCATTAAGAAATGTAACATTAATTAAAAATGCATTCGCTAGAGGGGGCTTTTCAAAATGAACGCCTATTTTGTATTTATTCATAGATTGCAAATATTTAATGCCTTTATTGAACCTCTTCATATGTGTGGACAGAGGCATCATGTCCCGCGTGCCGATGGGCCTTCATTCATCATTTGATTCAACAAAGACAACAAAATCAACGAGGACAGAATCCTCATGGTATCCTGTTGTAGTCAGATACAAAGTACGGCTTATACTTGCGCTGCTCTTTCTCAGAATCTTCCTCAGTACTGGTTATCAACTTCTTCCACCTCAGTCATTTCTTCAAAGACTTCTTCTCCTCCCGGCAACTTTTTTTCTACGTTTCCCCATGATGAGGAAACCCAGTTACAATAAAACAATAAAAGTTTAGTGCCTTTTAAGTAAACAAAACAAAATTAAAATTTTAGTTTAAAAAAGGCGCCTATCACGTTTCACGTTCCCGCGCTTTTTCGCTCTGTGACTTGAAATTGAAACTTAAATGTTTTTTTTTCTTTATAGTGGTGTGAATAATATATTCGTATTAGGTAAACGTAATAGATATACTACAGGTGTTTAATTTTAAGTAATACGAATATTCTCATATTAACTTATGCATTAATACCCAGTGATAGTGAGTGACGAACGCGACGTTTTGCACGCGTCGTATCTGTTCTTCGTGGCCGGCGCGACGCGACACCCGCCCCCCATTTTCCAAGTCTGGATACTTAACATCAGATCGCCGAAAAAGACTTAAAACTGAAAAAGTGAGGCAGTTGATATACTTGAAAAAAAAAATGTAAACAAGAAAAGAACTGAAGTGCTAATTAATGAAATAAGAATAAAATTGTATAAATATAAAAAAATATTTAAAAGTAAACTAAAAAAATATAAAAACGTATAAAAGAGAAGAATTTACAAAAAGTTTATTAAAAATCATCTGAATATAAATTAGGAATCATTGTAAATATGGTGACTAATTTTATAAAAACGCAAACTCTTTTGTTCACAGTCCTAAGCCTGCTATAATATGAAGGCAAATTTAATCACCCCATGTCTAATTATGATAATATTTATATCAATAATATGCGCGTTCAGTTAATTAAATCAGCTAAACATATAATCCAATAACGGTTGAATATTGTGTACTTTATGAACCGAGACTCTCACTATTATAATATTATTTGACTATTACCCAGTAATAGGTATGATACCATATTATTTGTTCGATATTAGGATTACGAATATTTGAGAGTAATATAACATCTCTATTTCTCTAGTAATGACATAGAGGTAGGTCAGGTGTGCTGGTGTGCTGCCATCGTAAAATCAAAATAGATTGTAGATAAAATAGATATAAGAAATATCTATGGTAAAAAATGTGTTGCCATTCTATGTCACACTGTCACAGTGTGGTTTGCCCGTAGACTTAGAAAGTAGCCGTATTTTAAGAAAAACAAATACTAAATTGCCGTATTTTTAAATGTGTTTTTTTCATTTTGTTACTTTTACAGCATAATTTCTTACGACATTATATAGTCTATATATGCTTAGTGCTTAGTGCATCTAAGTACGGGGTAGTGGATTCTTTTAAGTCGCTGCTTCACGGAATTATTAAGAACCTGTTATAGTGTGCAGTTGTAGACCCCAGGTTGACATCATGATTTAGAATTATTTTCATCCACGCGACGACACGACATATGTATATTGTAATATTATAACAATAAAAAATAAATGAACAAAATGTGTATATCGATGTCGAATTTGTTGATAATACACCCATCTCGCTTTTTATGGTTTAAAAGTACTCTTTTAAAAAAATTCTTAAATAAAATTGTGGTATATTTATGCGTCACTCTAGCGTAATACTGAGGTTGTCCAGCGATTCTACCATAATCTCTATATTGCAGAACAGTGGACTTGTAATAAGCAACATGCTGCATTAAAATTTACACCACGCGTCACATTATTCATTATTTTGCACACAAAACGTAAACAGAAATTTCTTATAGTCGTAAGTACTTAATATTTTCAACTAAACTAAATAACTTTCACTGTTAGCTGAAAATGGAATGAGGAAACTCAAGGTCGCTTTGCGAGCCATGGAGGAATATTACATTAGCATTAAAGTCTCCGAGAATGAAAACGAGCACTTCTATTAAATTAATAAATTTAAAAAATACAAAGGAGTTTTGTCAGAAGCTTAACTGCAAGTGCTTTTGTATTATTGTTTAATTATTGATTTGAAGTAGATTATCATGCGTATAAGTGATGAGATTTTATTTTATCTATTTTGGCAACTTGTAATAATCTCGTTAACAACTGTCTGCCAGCTCAAACTGTCATCAAAATCTCCCAAGAACTTCGTATTATGATGCATTAAATATAATGTAGGGAAGTTTTTAAATAAGTTAAAAATAAAGTATAACTTCCCATTACTTAACACTGGCAAAAGTACAACCGTACGAGTCCATTACCAAAGAAATAAGTACAAAGAACATCAAACGAGTTTTTGAACAAGTTTTTAATTGTAAAAGATAATTTCCTTGAACCTGGCAAAAGTATATCTGCACGTGTCTATGGCCAAAGAAAGAAAATTGAAGGACGTCAGAAACAGAAAGAACGGAAGTAAATTCTAAAGGAGACGGTCCATTTATGGCCCAGTCTATGTCCAGTATACCGAAAAAGAGAAAAATTCAGGGATTTTGTTAAAAATAAAATGAGAGAATAAATCAAACTAAATAACTTGCTAAAAATAAAAATTCAATCCCAAGTTTTTGATGCTTTTACAAGATGGTGCCCTTCCAGTCATAAAAAAGTAAAAAAGACACGGTTATTTGTCACATGTCATTTCTTTCAAATGATATTTTTATTTATTCCGAGCGATTTGTGTAGTTTTGAACTCGGGAATGCCTTTAATTGTGGATCTCTTTGGCGATTTGGTTTTTTGTTTGGACTTTGGGTCAGTTACTATTTGATTGAATCTGCTTTTGTTTTATGGACTTAATGATTTACGTGAGATTTTGATTTCGTTGATATCGGACATCTGTATTCTGTTAAATCGCATTTTGAATCAGTAAGCAGGTTTGTACTAAGAAAGTTAAACGCATTTGAATGACATGCTTTTATCTCTCTATCGTCTGTTAATAATTATTAATTTCTACATAAGTTCATAATTTTTTTTTATTTTAAGAATAATGGCTGCAAAATCTTAATATGATGTAATTATCTTTCAGTTCACCTGTTAAAACATGTTGCATTGTTTAAGATGTGCTTCTGCAATATAGATAGTTTATTAAAATAAGATTGTTTTGTTCTAGATGGATGAAAATGCACCAATATGTTCACAATGTTTTGCAAACAAGCAAAGTTGGCGAGACAAGGTACAAGTTGGGATGAGATGATTGCAGGTTATTATTGCAGTTGCACTTCTGGACAACAGACTGTGGGTTGCTGTGCCCACATAATGACCGTTGTCTGGTATTTGGGTTCGGCTCGGTATCAAAATTCCATAACCGCTTCGGCCTCAATTCTGGATGGCATTTTAGTAAAAGGATTTTGGATTTTAAAGTAGGATAAATAAATAAAAAATTAAGCTGTTTTATTTATATTACCTTAAGTATCCAAAACATGATTGACCTAATGTTTCACTTTCTATAATTCATAGGACTGTTAACCTTTATGACATTATCCAGGCTTTAAATGTTTGTCAAGGCTCAAGGCATACTCTGACACGCTGAGGACCTGTTATATGAAAATATTTGTACGCCGGAAACAGCAGAATATTTGTTTTTATTTATGCGAATTCTTTTATAACAACTGTAACGTACCATATTATAACAAATAAATTATATTTTCTATGATTGTACCCTAGCATTTTAGTAGCCCAGATAGACACATATACCTGAACAGAAATTAGTATTCAGGATTATTCTGTTTACCCACCTCATTTCCCCATGTAAAACAAAGTCCTGGATGCCCCTGACACTGAAGTGTGCATTAGTACACACTAATGAATGCAATGAAATAATTTTGTGCGTAGGTACCGTGATTTATCTCAACAATCTTTTTGTCGGGAATTACGTAGTACTTTTTACATTTGTTTTCTCCTGAACTTCATTTATGACATACAAATATCAACAAAAACGTTAGTTGTTTTAAAACCAAAAAATCACGTACACAATATATAATACACTTTATTCGTGTTTTGATCAAAAAATACATTATTTTTTGATCAAAACACGAATATATATATTCTTCACTGCATATGTACACTTATGCAATGCACACACTGCTACAGATTTTTTGTGTTAGGTACACAGTCAAACAATGAGTTAAGTATGCAGGCAGCTAACTTGCAACTTGTTGTAAAGAATGTTCTGAGTGTGCTAAGTGCTTACTCAAGTTTTGAAGTTATACTTCGTTTGGCGCGTTTGAAAAAATGATGAGAGTGAATTTTTTACAACTTCAATTGGTAATTGTCTGTCAATTGTTAAGTTTTCCTGAGAACTGATAACTATATTTGAGGTAGTTATTCAAATATATATGAATGTATAAAACGTGTTTTATTTTAGTTTTTTTTTGTTTCGTTACGCTAAAGAAGTATAATGTCTTACATCTGTACATAAGTACACACACACACACACACACACACACACACACACACACACACACACACACACACACACACACACACACACACACACACACACACACACACACACACACACACACACACACACACACACACACACACACACACACACACACACACACACACACACACACACACACGTTTTGTTTTATTTCAATGTGAACAAAGTTAAAAAGTTATAACGCACATAATAAAAATGAATATTGACAGAGTAGAAGGAAAAGGAATACTTTTGCTTGTATACCAAATACCTTTGTTTACTGTACAATAATATTGTACAGTAAACAAATGTATGGAGATGGGATAGAGATTCCACTTTGTAATTATAATATTTTTAAAATAAAATAATAATGATTAGTTGAGTAAAACTTAAATAAACTGTTTTTAAAATCAATACTTATTTATTATTAATTGGTATATAGGAACGTTCTACACATAATTGATCACAAATGGTAAGTTATATAAGCATGTTCAGTCCTGCTGAATATCATATTTTTTTATTCAGATTTTAAATCAAAAATATTATTATTTTCGCAGGTACATTAATTTTGTTCATTTAAAATTCTAAAATCTGGCATGATCATGAAACGGTGAATGAAATATGATATCCAGGATTTATAAACTATTATTAATATTATATATTCATTTCTGAACAAAATTAATTTATTAAAATAATTTTTATCGACACCATGGATAAGAGTGTACGAGACTACTTCACTGCTTTTTTGACAGTTTGACAGCAGATCTACCTAAAACTTGGCGCTTAACATGGCGGCGCAGTCGCGCAAGTATGAGCTCATGACGTCACACGAAAGTATTACCAAAATAAGCACTTTACAAACTGTAGATGTCTCTCTTTTCTATTGCAGCTACTGCTTTCTTAAAAAGAGACAAAACTGTTTTAGACAAGTGTGTGTCGATATTATAGATATTTGTACAACTATTATTTCTATAGTGGAATATGCCCTCTTCTTAGGTATATATCTCTATGGTAAACGTTGTCAGCAATGTTTGTCAAAAACTAAATGTCATATCTTGATGTTGGTAGAGTAGTTTGGCGTCCTTTCATATATTTGCTTTTACTATGGAAGTCCCGCCTCTTAAACGTAGTAATTATATTTTCTTTGTTTTAATGTTACATTATAAAAATAATATGACAGATGCCACACGCCTGCCGACTGGCACCTGACAATGTTTTATGCAATTACGCATTTTCATTTTTAGTCTATGGCAATGATAGAGTACGGTCTCTGTGTGGAAGCATATAACTTGTAGATTAGACATTTCAATATGATATTAGTTTGTGCCTTTATTTGAAACAGACAAAATTAAACTTAAAATATTATTGTCCTATTTAGAACAAAAAGTAGAAGGCATAAATACAACTATGTGGCAAATTTATAAAATATGTATTATAGTGGCGCTTTTACATAATATTATATTAATCTTTGATTGACAATTTATTTTTAATGAAGATAAGTTAGTAATTTGTTTTTTTTTTTATTAAATTTGCGTAATATATCATGAAGAACCTAGCACTTAAAATATCAAACAAATTGTACGTGGATCGGTTTGCCACCAATCCGTCTAGATAATAGATAGCTAGATAGCGAAACCGGTGGCGTGCGTTCATCTAGGCAAACGTACCGGTATGGTCGTGGCTCGTGGCAGGCCGCGCGCTCCCGTATCTCTTAGTTGGTTACTAGCTATCGGTTAGGTTGCCGCGTGTTGATAACTTCAATTTCGCATACCGCATAATTTTACTAAACTATTTCTTTCGAGTCACTCATGAAATATAATGAACTCCGTTGATTCCGTTTAACGGGATAATAATAATACATGTTATAAAATGAAATAAGTTTCAGACATTTAATGTTTTAGTGTGTTTTGACGAAGTAAATCTCGCTGTGTCGGTCTCGGCGGTTTTCGAGTTGGACACTTGTATTTTTATTCTTACTTAAAAGAAAATAGAACTATGCAACAATGTGGGTTTTGTTCGATGCTATCCGGTCTGTTACGTCGTGCTATGTGTTTTGAAAGAAGGCGAAATAGCAGTGAATCTTACTACAGGGAATTGGGTGATCAAGACACATTGGTAAACACATTCTGTATATCGTTTTATCTGTCAGAATCGGGCTTTTACTTTTTTAGTTTGCATGTTTTCTTCATTCATATAAATGTTTCTTTAAATCGCGTCGCAAATATAAGCCAATCGATTTGTTTTATACAGTGTCAATTGGTTTATTTACACTAAGTATTTACAAATTTTTGCACTTATTGGTATGCTAAAGTGTTTGACATAATGATATGGATATTTAATATTGCTTAATAAACATGTTCTTATATAGAATGTATTTGTATACTTGCCAGAGAATGAACATGAATGTAAACAAATAAAATTATGTTTTTTATTTTTATTTTGCAACACAACTCTTTTTAACTTTATTGTAGTTTGCATGAACAAGTGAAAGTTAGGTTTCACTTTAGTAAGTTATTGCTAATTTCCTTCACAAACAAAGTTGATTGTTGTCTTTAAGTTTTACATTGCCATTTAACTTTTTCAATATTATGCCATATTATTTTATAGGTACGGTGTTACTATTTCTAAAAAAAAGTCACACAAGTATACACATAGTTTAATTTTGTTCCTACCTTCAGTCAACTTTTTCAACATTTATATAGACTTAATTTATTAAAATCTTAGTACCTATATGTATGAATTTTATTTTAATTTTACTTGATTTTCCTAAAATAATGTAGTTTAACCACTCTAATTTCATTTGGAATTTTTTCATGCCAAGATTCAAGTTTTATGACTGTTATCAATTTTTTTTAGAGATAGCAATAAAAAGTATTAGTGGTGTGTTTTTTAGTCTTCATTTATATTTATACTAATTATTATAGGAATAAAGTAATTATTTTAATTTTTTACATTCATACCAGAGGAACCGAGCTTCACTCAACGTTACAATACTATATACAAGAATTGCTCTATATATGACGAATATTTGTCTTTAATTTTTTTTTAATTGTATTGAAAATTTGTAAGCAAAAGGAAATAATCAATTTTTTTTAACACTGATAAAAATTAGGCCCAGGATTACATACTTGATTTTTATATTATATTTTCTTCTTGACTGTTACTTTTATTGTTAACCTTTATTTTATCCTTATGAAAGTTATCAATTTGAATAAGGTATTAAGTAAAGCTCCAATACATAAAACATTCTCTTCTGTTTTAAATAAGTTTAAATGAACATATCACGTTTTACATACCTTATCAAGAAGATGCTGCTGCCCATCTCCTATTTCACTTCCCTCTGTCGCCTCTACAACACCCAAGGTATGATATGAGGTAGTTTATTCTATTTCTCTTACATCACCACTTCATGGCAACATTTTCCTGATAACAACTCTAGTTTGGCAACAATGGCAATTTTCCCTCTATAAGGCAGTTTATTAAGGAATCCTATATTCAGCAGTAAAGTTTTGATAGTGTGTAATGCATGAATAAATGAAAAACACTTCTTTATAATAATTAATAACATATCTTTTTATTAAACTTTACCTGGATATAATACCTAACCATTTTTTTATCACCATCTCTTAACCTCATATCATGATGAAAAATTAACAAAATTACTCAAACTTAAAAAATATTATAATTTTATATTTTATTTACAGCGATAAAATACGAAATCAATGAAAATGCTAGAATCTAAAGATACCAACTTTCATAGCTTTTCTTTTGTATGATACTTACTTTGGATTTTTCATTAATCATTTAAACATTTTTTTTTATTACAAATGTCTCCTTCATCATTACAGCCCTTCACAAGTCCACTGCTGAACATAGGCCGCCCCCAAAGAATGCCACAAAGCACGGTCTTGAGCCACCTGCATCCATCGACTTCCTGCATGTCTTATCAGGTCGTCACTCCATCTCGTGGGGGGACGCCCTACACTTCGCCTGCCGGTACGAGGCTGCCACTCGAGAACCTTTCTTCCCCATCGGTTGTCGGTTCTTCGAGCTATATGGCCGGCCCACTGCCATTTCAGCTTACTAATCCGTTGGGCTATATCGGTTACTCTGGTTCTACTGCGGATATCCTCATTCCTAAGTTTATCACGCAGAGAAACTCCGAGCATAGCCCTCTCCATAGCTCGCTGAGCGACCTTGAGCTTCCTCATACGGCCAGCAGTGAAGGACCACGTCTCAGTTCCGTAAGTCATCACTGGCAACACGCACTGGTTGTACAATTTGGTTTTCAGGTTTTGAGGTATGTCTGACGAGAAGATGTGTCGTAGCTTCCCGAACGCTGCCCAGCCGAGTTGAATCCGTCGATTGACCTCTCGGTCGAAGTTGGACTTACCTAGTCGGACTATTTGTCCCAGGTAAACATACTCGTCAACAACTTCGAGCTTAGTGCTCCCAACAACTACCGGCATAGGTGTGACATGGACATTGAACATGATCTTTGTTTTGTCCATGTCCATCTTAAGACCTATCCGTTGGAAAACACTATTGAGGTCATTGAGCATAGTGCTTAGGTCCTCCAGCGATTCTGCCATAAGGACTATATCGTCGGCAAATCGAAGGTGAGTGATGTACTCGCCATTGATGTTGATACCGTATCCTTTCCAGTCCAGAAGCTTGAAAACGTCCTCCAATGCAGCGGTGAAAAGTTTCGGGGATATGACGTCACCCTGTCTTACACCTCTCTGCAATTGGATAGGTTTCGTACTCTGATTCTGTACTCGGATAGCCATCGTAGCCCTACTGTACAAGCACTTCAACACTTCGATATACCGACAGTCAACTTGGCACCGCTGAAGGGACTGCAGCACCGCCCAAATTTCGACGGAATCAAAGGCTTTCTCATAGTCCACATACGCCAGACATAGTGGCAAATTGTACTCTACGGACTTCTGTACAATTTGCCGAAGGGTATGTATGTGGTCTATTGTGCTAAAGCCCTTTCGGAAACCGGCTTGTTCGGGAGGCTGGAAGTCGTCAAGTCTGCGCGCGAGACGATTCGTAATGACTCTCGAAAACAGCACGTAGACGCGGCTCAGAAGGGAAATCTGTCTGTAGTTCTTCAAGAGAGCGTTGTCACCTTTCTTGAAGAACAAGACCACCGCACTTCTGCTCCACGCTTCCGGTGTAATGCCACCATGGAGGACGGAATTAAAGAGCTTCTGAAGGACTTCAAGTACCGGTCTTCCACCCGCTTTCAGAAGCTCCGCTGTAATTCCATCCTCGCCTGGGGCCTTACCGTTTTTAAGGTGCTGGAGAGCCATTCTAATCTCGCTCAGACTGACGTCCGGGATATCTTCGGAATAGTGTCGGATGAGACTCGCTCTTGGATCGTTACTCACACTTGCGTGTGGCTCCAACGATGACGTGTACAGCTGCCCATAGAACCTCTCAATCTCACTCAAAATCTCAGGTGTCCCGGAAACGATGCTGCCACATTCTGTCTTCAGCTTTGACAGTTGGCTCTTTCTGGCAGACAGATCTCTGGCAAAGACTTTTGGAGCCTTGGTTCCGCTCGATCGCTTCTTCAATACAAGCTGTATTGAAGTTGCGTAAGTCCCGCCGCATGCATTTGGAGATCTGTCTGTTCAGATGCCTGTATGCTGTCAAGTCTGTTGAAGAATGTAGCTTCATCTCCCGTCTAACAGCCATGAGATTAAGAGTGTGATCGGAGAGTTTTTGTGTTCTTCTGCGGCGGGTCTTGCAGAACTTAGCTCCGACCGCATGGACAGTTTCCACGAGCTTGTCATTCATATCGTCCACTTCATTGCAGTCTTCTAGACACTGAAAACGGTTTTGTAACTCGAGCTGAAAGGTTTCGGGACTTTGGAATAGAGCACGAGGGGGACGGAGCGTTGACTTCATTAGACGAGACCTCTCCAACTTAACGTTTAGGTTCAGTGTGCCTCTAACCATTCGGTGATCGCTACCAGTTTTCACCCTCGCGATCACGGAGACATCACTGAACAATTGTCGTCTGGTCGTCATAATGAAGTCAATCTCATTTTTTGTCGAACCGTCGGGGCTCGACCAGGTCCACTTCCTGTGGGGCCGCTTCTGGAAGAAAGAGTTCATCATAAAGAGTCCCTCTTTCTCCATGAAGTCGGCCAGCTGCTGGCCCCTTGGGTTCCTTTGCCCTATTCCAAATTTCCCTACTTTCAACTCACCGTTCTCTCTTGTGCCTAGTTTTGCATTGAAGTCTCCCATTAACACCGTATATTGGGTTTTGGAGGAATGCATGGCTCTAGAGATATCCTCATACATTTCCTCCACCTCCTCATCGGGGTGTGCCGAGGTTGGTGCGTAAACCTGTATGACTCCAGCGAATACCGTTTGGTGATTCTGAGTATA
Organism: Parnassius mnemosyne; assembly: GCA_963668995.1. Taxonomy (NCBI): domain Eukaryota; kingdom Metazoa; phylum Arthropoda; class Insecta; order Lepidoptera; family Papilionidae; genus Parnassius; species Parnassius mnemosyne. The sequence continues at coordinate 23,050,352 of CAVLGL010000082.1, read as the reverse complement.
AGGTACGCAACCCACGTCGACACACTCCCGATCTTTACAACGTTTTTAACGAGAGACTTGTGGACGATAAATCCGACACCTCCTTGGGACAGATGGTCGCCCTCCCGGTGATAGAGCAAGTTGCCGGATTCGAGGATTACCGTGTCCTCCCCCTCTCTTCGAACTTCGAATATGTCTCCTTATTATTCGTAAATTAATATTTTTTTTTTAAGTTAATTAGATTGTAAATGATAAGGTTTTGGAACTAGTATTGGTGCTGGGTTCTGGTTCAATTTAGTTTTTCAACTAAATTAAAATGTACCGTGCCAGAAAACTATTTACTACTTTAAAATATAAGTAAAAGTTAAGACATTATGGGGTGTTTTATAAAAATCACATTTGACTTATTGCAGATAAAGTATTCAAAACAAAAATAAAAGCTTAATGCTCTAATATATTTTAAATTATGTGCTTTACATTGATGATCATGGTTCAATATATTGAACAACTATGTCAATTATATTATATCTATTAGTAATGTAGCTTATATTATTTGGTATTTGAAGTATTTTTATTTTAACGTAATTTGTACTAGCTTGGTTGCCTACACGAATAATTACGTACAATGACCTTTATGCTAACTGCCAGTTGTCAAAAACATTTAAAGATAAAGTGAGAATCTGTAAAATATTGTGAAGAAGTACAGAGAGCACGATGGAAAGAGAATAAAAAATTTAATATGTTTATTATGGGTTTTATTAAGTAGGTAATGTGTAACTAAGAACATTTATGAATACCTACCAATTGTATAGAGCATCTGCTTACGAATTTGACATAATTTTACTGAGAATAACACTGGCAAATCGTATTCTGGCTACTAAAACGTGTAACTATTTAATATATAGATGAAAATAAAACAGATCCGTTCTTGAACAATATATTTAATTAGAGTTACTTTCTGTTTTTGTGTCTGAGGAACTATCAGATGTTTAGAAGTCTGTTACACTTGAAATGAATGAATCGATAGTTTTACCTATTTGATAGATCACATCTAATCTATCTAATTTTGGTTGTTCTCTCTTGACGTGACATGCAATTTTGCCATTTTTCACAAAACAAACTTAACCCCAAAAACTATTTAACCGAGAATGAGCGCATCCCAGCGCAGAATGTCGTTAAAACAATAGTTTAAAAATGAATAGCATGTTCAAAAAAAACCAAAAACCATGTGCACAAGAACAAGTCTAATCGTTATGGCTACAAGGTTTCCAAAATCTGATGATGGCGTGCACCGCACAGATACGAGCCCGACGGTAATACATTGGTGCGCGAGCGATAGACAACCTATGATAGTCATTGTTCAAAATTTTTTACCTGGTAAATTATAAATTTTAAATTTTTAGTTTATTTTTACTTAAACTGAAATGTGATCACAAATTTTACATATAAAATACACAAAAGTAAAAGTGAAGGCCTACCGCATAATACCTTTAAACAATTGTTAATTCGATAGTACCTTTTAGTCGAGTAATGTGCTTGTGACTTTTTCATGACGATTACGCTATTTAGTTGATGGTGCTGTCTAACAGTCGATCCGATCATTATCGATTTAAAAGTTTCCTCTAGCGGGCGATCGTTTTGCAGCACTCATTATAATACCTAACTAGTTGGCTAGATAGATGTCGTTCTGCCCTTTACGACGACCCTTCATATAAAAAATCCTTCAATTCGTAATAAAAAAATATTGAGTGTCACTTATCAGGATAAAAACTATCCTATCTCTCAAGTTGGACCAAAGTGCACAGTGTGCAAAATTCATTGAAATCAGTTCAGTAGTTTAGGAGTCCATCACGGACTAACAACGTGACACGTTATTTTTATATATAAAGATAATTACAACTTCTTTCTTAAATAGGAAAGAACTAGCTCGTTATGATTTCAAATTGTATGTGCCTAGGCTATTAGCATATGGTATTAATGTCATAAAGAACAAGTATCGTCTATGGATAATTACTACAGTCTACTACTATAACAAACAATATTAGGTAATGTTTACTCTGGAGAACAGATAATCTGTACTTCTCTTTAAAGTTCTAGTTCATATTTTAAAAGTAAAATTAAGTTAACAGTGTAAATACTTCTCTAAATGGTAAAATCCCCCCAATGAGGGAATGTATGGGGAGCCCCATGTTCAACGGTGAACTTTTATGGGCTGTAATAGCGTTGTGGATGGATGATATGTTCCATGGTTTAATACAGGCGTCCTCTAATTTCTGGGGCTATCTGCCGCACTGCTCCAGTGCGTGTTGGTGAGCTTTTCAAAACATTTTATTCTTCAAACGTGCAGGTTTTGTCACGATGTTTTCCCTCAACGCTGAGCATGTGATGAATCAGCTGTTAAACTTTCAATTAACAAGTTCATTTGTATCTAAGGTCTTTATTTTATGAAAAAGTTGGCTCTTCTTTAAGTTATCGCACATGCAAAGCTCGTGTACTGTATAATTACATAATACCAAAGCTAAATCACAAACATTTTAACTAATAAAGTTATGTTGTATTATCAAAACTATTGTAATATTAATTGCAAAACGAAGTAACTTTTATTATCTAAACTTTTACAATATTAACTTTATGAATTTTATTAAGACTTTGTTACACTTCTTTCCACGCTTTTTTAAAGAATAAGTGTGACAAACGAGCACACAGTCCACCTGATAGTAATTGGATGCCGTTGTCCATAAACATCTACATCTATCCTCGATTGATAATTAAACTGCAGATGCGTTATCATTCCTGAATACTAAGATAGAATGCCTCGTTTCCAGTAAAAAGGGTCTCCGGATCTCTACACCCATCATACGATGGTTTCTACGTGGTAGAGCCATGCTGCAGCTATATTAGTGCTATAGTTGTAGCACGAATGGGTCAGCTCGACAGGGGAAGGATCACGGCCATAGAATACCAGCGTAAAATAGCAGCTGAACGCCACTGTGTTTTGTATGGTAAGTGTAGAAAACCGGAGACCCTTTTTACTACAAACGAGGCATTCAATCTTAATCCTCACGGGTGACATCGTATCTGAATTTTGATTCGTAATCGAGAATAGACGTAGATGTCTTTGGGCCACAGCAACCACTTACCATCAGGTGGACTGTGTGCTTGTTTGTCACTCTTATCCTATAAAAAGAAAACGAAACACAGCAGCATGCCACTGCTATTTTACGCCGATATTCTGTGAGAACGTGCATACGAAATTCTAAATTCTTCGGGTGAGCAGATGTTCGCCCGATGGTATTTAATAGCTAAAACATAGACTTTCCCCTGTTGAAGCGATACGCAGAAAACACGTGAATGTATTTTATTGGTATGGAGTCTATATTAAATGCTATAAAAGCGAACGTGTACTTTACCTCTGGCCGCGCGAATTTGTTTGTCGCTTTGCGAATTAGATTAAAAATATTGCCTGTGTATTTTTTGTAACATATTTGGGAGATCAGCACTCACAACGTCACAACGTTACACTTCAAATTTAATAACAAAACTTACAATGTAGGTGATATGCGAACGTGCGAGCTTGATAATTTGACTTGACTCTACGTCTTTTCGCTTAGTAAGACGTATAGGACCTACCTCAACTTACAATATGTGTCCTACTTTGTATTACCGTGTATAGTGTTATACTATTGTAAGTTAATAAATGACTCATAGTTGCCGATCACGAAACAGTTTTTTAAGTGTAAAAATAAAATCGCTATCTTTGACGTTACGGCGTTCTAATATCGCGATACGTGACAGCTCTTTCAACAATAAATACTAGTACTAATTGACTATCCCGCTATCATTTTGTCACCCATTGTATCTGATATGGATTGCGTGGAAAAATTGGTTCGGCTAACGGGTTTTCCTCACACAATTTTTTTTAAGGGCGTTATTTATTAATGACGAATTTTCGACAAGCAACCAAAAATTCTACTCAATATAAGCCCAAAAGAAGATATTTCATATTGAAACTTGAGTAACCGACGAGTAAAACAGCTGGCTTCAGAGTTTGAGCTGGTCACTCACAATAAAACAGCAACTGTTGCAGATAGGTCCTAGGATTGGCGATAGCATGATCAGCTTTGCACCAATTTCTAGAACGTGTATGGTACTCGTTTACCTGATATTTAGTGGATGCTATGGTCTATAGACACATCATGTATCGATTAAGTATAAAAATTCTGATACATTGTCACCTCTGCAGACTGAAATGGAATAGCCTTGTTGATAGTAAAAATGGTCTCCGGTTCTTTACACATATCATACGAAACACAGCAGCATAACACTGGTAATCTGTGAGAATGTGGTACTTGTCCGTTCTCTAGTTGACGCAATGATGGTGCAGTTATAATACACCCATTTTTCTTTCACGTATTAATATATAAATTTTGTGTCTTGTTATTTAGTTTGATATAAAGGAAAACACTCGGGCGTTAACTATTTTGTTCTGATTTCCGTGTAGTGCAGGCTGAAAGGAATCCATTGCTCCATATTTCCCAGTGAGTTTTGTAAGAGACGACTAATGGAAAAGCCAGAGAAGTCTTATAATATATAAATCTTTACGTGGTAGAGCCATGCTGCAGCTATATTAGTAGTATAGTTGTAGCACGAATGGGTCGGCTCGACCGGGGAAGGACCACGCTCTCACTGAATACCAGCGTAAAATAGCAGATTAACGTGGCTGTGTTTCGTATGGTGAGTGTAGAGAAACGGAGACCCTTTTTACTGGAAACAAGGTATTCTATCTTAGTCCTCACGGGTGACTACGCATCTGTATTTTGATTCGTAGTTGAGGATAGATGTACATAGATGTCTATGGGCCACAGCAACCACTTACCATTAGTTGGACTGTGTGCTCGCTTGTCACCCTTATTCTATAAAAAACAATATTTCGACTGGCGACGGCTAGCAACGTCAAATGTGGGAGACAATGGGAGAGGCAATGTCCAAAAGTGGACTGTTTAGGACTTATAAGGAAGAAGAAGAGTAGGAGAATCCGTCCCAAATGTTCCGACTAGCACGGACATTGCATTGCCTTTCATTTCCAATATTAATTAAAGTATGGTACGCTGACAAAGACATTAAAGCAAAATGAGGAAAAAACCGAACATAATGATTATATAACATAGATTACTGTATATAATCTCGTGCTGGATGGTGGTTCTATTTTTCCACAGAAAGTTATTGTCTTCTTCCTTTTTAAGTTATGGTCGCATCGGCTACAAGTCCTTCAGCCAAAAATTGTAGTACACTGACAACCTTAGTATTTATACTTTGTCACCGTAGGTTTAGTAAAATAGTCATAGATAATATTAAAATAGTTTGTAAATAGTGTATTTGTGTAGCGATATTACCAAAATTGTATTTTTTTCTTCATATTGTTATTTTGAAATCTTGATTTTTTTTTGTTTTTCGTGTGTGGGCATGATTGCCTTGTTGTAAGAAGTAAATTTAATTTAGTAGTTAATTTTATTTTAATAATTTAAACTTTTAATTTAAATATATTATACGTATATATATTGTAATGGCTATTAATGATATAAGTGGCGAAAGTGAGATGTTTTTCACTGCTGATGATGACAGTTTTTGTTCTATGGTAAGTGATAGTGGAAGTTCTATTTCCACTCCTCTCTCAGAGTTTCTTGTTTCGCTGTTTTCTGATGTCCCTAACAACTTCAACGTTGTTCATATAAATGCACAGAGCATTCCGGCCCACTTCCCCGATATTGACAACTTTTACTTGTAAAAATATACATGCTGTTCTTATTTCTGAATCGTGGCTGAAGCCCTGTCTTCCTGCTACCTGTTACAATCTTCCTGGCTTCCAATTAATACGAAACGATCGCTCGGTAGGTGGGGGTGGAGGTGTCGCCATTTATCTACGTTCACACATTCCTTTCACTATTGTCGATGTATCCGCACAACCACCGACGCCTGATGCCGGTGAGCATCTTTTTATTGAAGTCACACTATCTCACTCTAAAGTTCTTCTTAGTTTTTATTACTGCCCTTCTATGGGTATTGACTTCTTCAACTCATTCCAAAATATCTTAGATAAACTTACTCCCTCCTATTCACATACGATTATAATGGGCGACTTTAACACTTGCCTCGTTAAACAGGATGCCAGAGCTTCTGCTCTTCAGTCAATCTTATATTTTAGTAATTTCTCTATTTTACCGCTAAATGCCACGCATCATTTTCCAAACTCGACGCCCTCTCTCCTTGACCTTATTTTTGTTTCCTCTTGTAACTTTGTTACGAAGCACGGTCAATATACGGCCGATGCATTTTCATTTTATGACCTAATCTTTCTATGTTATAAAACCTGATCTTCCAAATTTAAACCAAAAATTTTACTGCAGCGTAATTTTGGTGGTATGGATATAGACAGTAGTCGTAAGGATGCGTTGCTTTGGGACTGGTCAAATCTTTATAGCGCTTTACTTCTGCCCTTATAAAAATCTTTGATGTACATGCACCTGTACGCGTAATCAAAATTAAACATCGTCCATCACCTTGGCTTACTGATGATATTAAATCTATTATCAATATAAAAAAGCGATAGCTAAGACTAAGTTTAAACGTAAGCCGAATGCATTTAATAGGGAAAAGTATATTAACATTCGCAATCACTGCTATAAGGTGTGTAGGGGTGCTCAACGCCTTCATATTTATAAGTCAGTCGAAAATGGTGATACAGCAAAGGTCTGGAAATTTCTTAAATCATTGGGTGTTGGGAAATCTATGAATAGTCTATGTTAATGGTTTGAATAAACATTTCTCTTCTTCGTCCTGCTTAGATAGCACTACTAAGGCTAATACACTAACATATATTTCAACTATTCCCACTCCCAATCATTCTTCTTTTGTTTTCAAACCATTGCTTGTGATGTTAAGAAGAGCGTTCTATCTATTACTTCCAATGCAGTGGGAAGTGACTGTGTCAGTCGTAACATGATTCTTCCCAATCTCGATATTATTCTTCCTAATATTTGTCATATCCTTAAATTCTCCATTTCTACAAGTAGTTTTCCATCATCTTGGAAAAATGCTGAAATCATTCCTATTCCAAAGAAAAGTAATCCTACATCCTTTTCTGAATATCGTCCTATCTCTTTACTGCCCTTCTTATCTAAAGTCCTTGAACGCCTTGTTTACACCCAGTTCAACAGTTCTCTTTGTGCGAATGCTTTTCTTAATCCTTTACAGTCAGGATTTCGACCTGGACACAGTACTACCACAGCATTGGTGAACATCACCGATGATATCCGATTGAGAATGGAAAACTGTGAAGTGACTGTTCTTTGTTTATTAGATTTCAGTAATGCTTTTAATACCGTTGACCATGATGTCCTACTCGGCATAATTCGCTCTCTTAACGTATCTCCAACAGCGATTGGTTGGTTTCAGAGTTACCTGTCTGGTCGCCAGCAACGTATACGCATCGACGATACATTATCATCTTGGTGTAACGTACGTGTTGGTGTACCGCAGGGAGGCGTTTTATCTCCTTTACTTTTTGCAGTTTTTATAAACTCAATATTCAATAATTTAACTTCTTCCTATCACCTTTATGCAGATGATCTACAAACATATACAAAATCTTGTCCCATCGATCTACCCAATGCCATCAATGTCGTTAATGCAGAACTCGATCGAATTCTTGAGCGAAGTAATGTGTACGGCCTTCACGTTAACCCAGCAAAATCGAAAGGTATTATCATGTAAAGCGTGCAAATGTTGGCTAAGTCGAGCCTAGATTACCTGCCCCTAGTATTTGGTAAAACTATTATTCCATACAGAGATTCAGTTAAGAACTTAGGTATCCACATAGATAAGAATCTGTCGTGGGGACAGCACATCACAGAAATTAATCGCAAAGTTTATGCCTCGGCAGCCTCCTTGCGTAGATTACGTAACTTTCTTCCCATTTCCACCAAAACTATGCTTGCCAAGTTCCTTCTCTTCTTTATTTTTGACTACACAGACGTCAGCTATCTAGATCCCACCGAAGCTCAGCTCGATAAACTTGAGCGAATTCAGAATTTTTGCATAAGGTTTATATTTGGATTGCGCAAATATTACCATGTATCTCTTTTTCGTACTAAGTTCAAGTGGTTGCCAATACGACATCATTGGAATGCTCACATATATCATCTTCTCTATAGTGTTATCTTTAATCCTTCTTATCTCAAAAATAGTTTTGAGTTTCTTTGTGATTCCCATTCGCGTAACTTGAGATCAGGAGAGAGTTTGAAGTTGAATTTGCCACTATACACTAGAAAATTTATGAACAAGTCTTTTAGTGTACAGGCCGTTCATTTATGGAATGAACTCCCATTGTTAGTAAAACGCGCACCATCCACACCAGTATTTAAAAAACTGGTTAAGAATCATTACCTCGCACTTTAAATTCTAACTTCACTTCCACACTAGCCATTAAATATAATATTACTAGCTCGTCAGGCAGACGTTGTTATGCCCTTTCCGACGACCCTTCCTATAAAAATCTTCGCAATAAAAAATTTTAAGGGTTAATTATCGGGATAAAAACTATCCTATCTCTCAAGTTGATCAAAATGCACACAGTGTGCAAAAATTCATTGAAATCAGTTCAGTAGTTTAGGAGTCCATCGCGGATAAACAACGTGACACGTAATTTTTATATATAAAAATATGTAGCATATCAATTTCATTTAATTAATTAAATAATTCAATCTATAATATGTACTTTATTTTTTGTATGTATATATTTTTGTAGTATGTGTTTCTCTCTCTCTCTCTCTCTCTCTCTCTCTCTCTCTCTGTCTCTCTCTCTCTCTCTCTCTCTCTCTGTCTCTCTCTCTCTCTCTATATATATATAAATGTGTGTGTGTGTGTGTGTGTGTGTGTGTGTGTGTGTGTGTGTGTGTGTGTGTGTGTGTGTGTGTGCGTGTGCGTGCGTGCGTGCGTGAGTGCGTGAGTGCGTGAGTGCGTGAGTGCGTGCGTGCGTGCGTGCGTGCGTGCGTGCGTGCGTGCGTGCGTGCGTGCGTGCGTGCGTGCGTGCGGGCGGGCGGGCGGGCTTCGTGCGTGCGTGCGTGCGTGCGTGCGTGCGTGCGTGCGTGCGTGCGTGCGTGCGTGCGTGCGTGCGTGCGTGCGAGCGTGCGTGCGTGCGTGCGTGCGTGCGTGCGTGCGTGCGTGCGTGTGTGTGTGTGTGTGTGCTTATGTGTTTATTATTTTCTACCTCTTTTTTTCTCTATCTCAACAATTTGCCCTGCCCTTGTCATATTCGTGCAATTCTGTCCATTCATTGGTTGTCTGGAAGAAATTGCTATCAGCAATAAAACCGCCTATTACATAATTCTTTTATAGATATAATTTCTGTAATTTATGTATGGTGTGCAATAAAGAATATTAAATAAATAAATAAATGATATAATAAATGATGGACTCGAATAGAGTTAACTGTCAGTAGCTGAACCATATTGTTCATTTACCAATAAATAAATAATCTGAAGTAATGTACTTACTGTACTACTAATTTTTAATTAATTTTTCTTTAATTATAATTAACTAGATGTTCCCCGCAACTTCGCCGCGTGGAGTTATTTTTCGCGGAACCCTAAAATAAAAGCAGCCCAAGTTACTCCTTATAACATCACCTATCTGCCAGTGTGTATAAATACTGACAAATATTGACATTAATATTTATACGATACTAACGTCACTCAATTGTTTTGCCTTCCCGGAATTCCTCCACTAACACTTACACACACACATTTTATGGTATGGTATTAAAGTTCAAATTGACTTTTAACTATTATTACGAATCTTTTGTATGGTAAGATAGAAAAGTTTTGTTTGTAGACATTTTCAGGGAATTTTTTAAATTTTTCTCTTCGTAAAAACCATCTTCGTACTTCAAAAATAATTATAAAAAAAGAATTAGCGAAGTCGCTTCAGCTGTTCTCGAGATTTGCGCTTAGCAATACATTCAGCGATTCATTTTTATATTATAGATTACTAACAATAGGCTATTTTATCAATTATGTAATACTATCATTGTTGGTCGAAATAAATAATTATTATTTGGGGTATAAATGTATTTTTCTCGTCTAGTTGGGCTGCATATATACATTTATTATAATCGGGAAATATTCTATTCACGTTTGTCATCAATTTCCCAGTACGCGAGCAACCCGGGATCGTTCTTCGCCGGCTATAGTGAGATTGTTAATTGCAATTTTAAGAAAAACAGCAAAATGTTTCCCACAATCAATTAAAAAACGAATATATAATACTCTTGTAAAGCCGCATTTAGAATATCGAATATAGGTATGGGGAAGTGCCACAAAAACGAACCTAGATATACCTACTGCAGCGAAGTCAAAATAAGACTATTAAAGTACTATTTAACTACTATTATTTAACACCAACAGATAAAATCTATAAAAATACTAAAATACTTAATATAAATAAACTTTATATGTATAGTACATGCATACTAGTTAAAAAAAAAACTATTAAAATCAACCCATTCACTAACTACTGTTTATAAAAGAAAAAGATCATACCGATATTGACACCAGCTAGCGCTGCCTATCAATAGAACTGTTATAGGAAGGAAAAGCATTAAGTTTGAGGGAGTGAAACTTTACAACAAGCTGCCTAATTGTGTGAAAGAATGGAGCACTATTGCATTATTCAAAAGACGTCTGTTAAATTACTTATCCCAACTTCTACTTGTTTTGGACTGCAGTTTTTTTATATGGGGACATATATTAACTCTTACATCTGTCAGACATTGAATATCCAGACGGCGCGGTGCAGCGGAGCAGCGCCAAAGGTGCGAGACATCTGGTATTTCGTTTGCCACTCCGTCTGCCAAATGCTCTCTATAACGAGAGATGGAGATTTTCAGTTGTATAAGTCTTCACGAGCTGACGATGACGGAGTATAATAAAATTCTAATACGTCATGCCATGGTAGCTGAAGGTAAAAAACACTTGCATAAAATTTACAGTTACAAGCTTTACGATTTTGATCCTTATCGGCACTAATAAAATAGTTGATTGCAAAGTCAAGTGCTGATTTACCATGTATTTGACGTTACTGTTATCGTTAGAGCCTATTGAATTCCACTGCTGAACATAGACCTCCTCGATAGATTGCCTCATAGGAGGGATGTTTTTGTCACAGTTGCTATTAGGAAGACGCTGCTTGCCCATCTCCTGAGTTGTTTCCCTCTGTAGCCTCTTACGACACCAACGGGATGATATGGGGTAGTCGATATTCTTACACCGCCATTACATGGTACGCGTTTGTCGTATTTGACAGTGAAGACGAAAATACTGAGGAAGTATGTAAGAACAAGAAATGAATCTTTTTTTAGCCATAAAAGTCTACTGGGTTTGTTACGTTGTGCGGAGGATTTGGTTTAATCGTCACGGATTTACAATTAGTACCAGACATTTCGCACCTCTGATGCTGTTGGTCGCTGGTCTGATCATTTAACGACTAGCATAAACAAGATGGATGGACACCGCCGTCTATTGAAAGCCTTAAGATTTTCTGGCATTTCTGTGGTCGATTCTTTTATGCCGCCATCACACGGCAAAAAAAATATATTTATTTAGATATTTATTATGCAGTTAATTAGTATGAAATTGGCTTAAGGACGATATCGTTTCACATTAAGTTAGACGTGACGAGTGAGACGAAATAATTTTACTAACAAACGAGCACATAAAGAGAGGTCTAATAAAAATGTTAATACCGGGATTATACGGAATTCAAAATGAGGCGATAAGTTCAAATTTGTACTTTAAGAATTCGGAGCTATTCAAGATCCTTCTAATGGGAAGTAAAAATATGTAATGTTGTAATTTACCATGGCATTTTATTTAAACTACAACAGCGAATTAACCTGAACAATACCAAGTCATATTTTTATAAACAAAAAACTGTCGAAATGTTGCTTAATGCCAATACGAAAATAATATTTTCTAAACAAAACACTGCCTAAGTGTTGCTTATACAACAAAAAACAAAAGGCATTTGACCTTCCGTAAATAATCCATCAGCAATGCATTAATTCTTGGTATGCGTGAGGAATGCCGATTCATCGAATTTAGTTATAGAGAATTTGTGGACTGACCAAATATTTAATGACGACAACCACCAGTATTTTTATAAAATAACCTAATGCCTAAATGTTTATGATCTAACGTTACAACAGAGGTTCCATCAAGCCTAGGTTTACGTGTAATGTTATACTTAGAGTAAGGTGTCTTGTTATAAATAATGATTTATGTTTAATTTTAATGGTAATATTAAAAGGTAATAAGTAAGCGTGTATGGCAAATATCCTGTTAGTGCGTTGTCCCTTGAGCATTAAGATAGAATGCCTCGTTTCCAGTAAAAACGGCCTCCGGTTTCTACAGTCACAGTGTCTCAGTACACTGTGAAGTCTTCAGAGGTCAAGCCGCTCCATCCGTGCTTCAAGCCATAATAAGTATTAAATTAAAAGGTATATTATTTTTACGACTATGGTAGTGAGCGATAGTGATAGTGCAATGGCTCAGCGTTTGTTTGTAGCTCTGTGGGCCGCGGATTGGATCCCGTAAGGTGCAAGATTTGAATGGCTTGCATATTATGCAGGTAAAACTCTTCCACAATGTAGGAGAAATGTTAAGCGAAAGGAAAAACTAAATGTTCACTCCACGACACGTTTGTTTAAATGAGTCCCTTGTAATTACGATTTTTTAACACGCTTTTATTAGCTTCGCGTATATCTATCTATCTATAGTTGATTTCGTCGAAATTTGGGCGGTGCTGCAGTCCCTTCAGCGCTGCCAAGTGGACTGTCGATATATCAAAGTGCTGAAGTGTTTGTACAGTAGGGCTACGATGGCTATCCGAGTACAGAACCAGAGTACGAAACCTATCCAACTGCAGAGAGGTGTGACGTTATATCCCCGAAACTCTTCACCGTTGTATTGGAAGACGTTTTCAAGCTTTTGGACTGGGAAGGATTATTAAAAAAGTATTAACATCAACGGGGAGTACATCACTCACCTTCTATTTGTCGACGATATAGTCCTTATAGCAGAATCGCTGGAAGACCTAAGCACTATGTTCAATGACCTCAATAGTGCCTCCCAACGGATAGGTCTTACGATGAACATGGACAAAGCAAATATCATGTATAACGTCCATGTACACATCTATGCCGGTAGTTGTAGGGAGGACTAAGCTCGAAGTTGTTGACGAGTATATTTACCTGGTACAAATAGTTCGACTAGTTCAACTCCGACCGAGAGGTCAATCGACGGATTCAACTCGGCTGGGCAGCGTTCGGGAAATTATGGCACATCGTCTCGTCAGGTATACCTTAAAACCTGAAAAGAAAATTGTACAACCAGTGCGTGTTGCCAGTGAGATGACTTATGGATCTGAAACGTGGTCATTCACTGCTGGCTGGATGAGGAAGCTCAAGGTCGCTCAGCGAGCTATGGACAGTGCTATGCTCGGAGTATCTCTGCGTGATAAACTTGAAATGAGGATATCCCCGACAACCGATGGGGAAAAAAGGTTCTCGAGTGGCGGCCTCGTACCGGCGGACAAAGTGTAAGGCGTCTCCCCACTAGATGGAGTGACGACCTGGTAAGACATGCAGGTGGCTCAGGACCGTGCTTTGTGGCATTCCTTGGGGGAGACCTATGTTCAGCAGTGGGCTTATTTATGAAGGGCTGTAATGATGATGATGATAATGATGATCTATCTATCTACCTATGTAACGGAATCTTTAAGTGTAATTTTCACCAACTTGTAGACGGCCGATTTACTTGAAAATTTCCACTCGTATCAAGGACCGATGACAATACAATAATTTAATAACTTTATCCTAGTATCGTAATAAAAATCGTAGTAAAAAAATGGGTTGCCAGCCTAAAATAAAATAAATATCAGGATCTCTAATTATCAGATTCAGCTCATGATCAAAGCGTGTTGTTTAAGTTTTTTTTAACTCTTGTATTATTAGTCATTATTATTCATTCATCCGTTACAGTCTATTAAAAGTCCATATCTGAATTTAGGCCTTCCCCATACATTGCCTCATAAGGTGGATATTTGGCATGGTTACCACGCTTGGCAGGCGGGTCGACAACCACAGTTTTATATTATTTTAAGTTATTACCAGGAAGAGCTGCCTATTGCTTGTTTCAGTTTCCCTAAGGTGCATCTAACGACACCCATGGAATGATATGTGTACGCCTCTACTACACGGCGAATTTGGTTTATTTTCTATTATTGCACTGTTACTTATATGTTTTTATTATATTAAGTATACTTATGTGTACATATTTATAAATTTTTCAATTATACGATTTAATTAAAAAAAAAAAACAAATTTAAATTATATAAATTTATTGGCATAAAACAAGATAAGCATTCAAAATATTTCACAAACACTATACAATAGAACAGCACGAGATTTGCTTAGTTATGCTACAAGCATGCACATATTTTATTGTACTTTACCTTTTGTGATTAGTAAGATAAGTACTTAGGTAATGCTATTAAAGTTATTTTATTCGGCCATTCGTGTAATTTTGTTTTAAGTAATATAGTATTAAACATTTGAGATAATTTTGTAACTCGCTATATACCTAAACGTTTTACACATAGATAAAATATATATAATGAAATATTTATATACACACACACACACACATATAAATAAATATATATAAATCTTTTATTATATTTACTTATTCTAGGATTGTCATTTTTAAACGAGCTTATGTGGGTTTCGTTGATTACGTGGTTTTACATCATCAACTGTTTTGAATAAATGCATATGTATGCTTCGATAAAACATACATACATGACGGTAGAGATGATAAGTCAAGTTTTTAAACACCCGTCGACACGATTAGTTTGGTTTAAGCACATATATTGATATATAGTTATAAATTTTTTTGGTATATACCGCAGTAGTAAAGACTCTACTATTGCATTGTAGGGCATGATGTCGCTTTTTTGTTCCTCCTGTCTTTTTCAATTGTTTAAATAGACGAACGTTTTACGTGTGCGAACTTATTTATCCTGATAGATACAGCGTTTATATGTTATTTCTAGTTAAAGGCTGTTATTTTTTTTGGTACTTAAAGCTTAAAATTACTTTTATTAGATTATTACAGTTATTTTAAAATTTTATATATAAACATATTATTTATATCAAGCCATTCAAATTTAATATCTATAGTCCTATTTGGAGTCTCGTGTTCATTAATAGTGTTATATTTATATTAAGTCATTTAATCAGCAAATAGTATACATTTATGATGTTTTTATATAAATAATGTTATTCATGTTATTCATTTGCAATAAAAAAGGATAGGACCAAGTACAATTCCTTGTGGAACGCTATTACTTTTATGCCTATATTTAGACAAGTACATTATAATACCTATCCCTAATATTTTAATCTATTCTCGTGATTGTAACACATTGCTTTCTGTTATTAAAGTATGACAATATCTACTGAAGGGTAGGTTCACTAAATTCAAGCATGCATAAGTAAGGTTCATTGGTAATCACAGTTTACGTTACATCACTACATATACATAATTATTTCAGGTGCATCTTAGGCGCGTTTAATATTTATGGGATGGGATAAAGTCCTAAGATTAAATACGGTTCTACTGTGCCTAAGGAATTAATTTTGTATGTGTACATACATAGTAGCGTTTTATATTAATAGTATTCCACTGAAGTTATTTAGTCGGATTTATTGGTTGACGGAGAAGATAATTTGTAGTAAATATGTTAGTATCGTGTGGTAGTGTCTTGGCGTAAGAGATCGTAGACACACACGTGGTCGCACCACGTCACGTCACACACGGTGAAACTACACCGCATATTCAACATACTCGTATACTCGCGAAAGATAAGTTGCAGGAGCTGGGGTCCGCAGTCCTCACTACCCTGATAGGACTCTGATCAGATTACTCATACCTACACAGATATATGAGTAAATAATCTTGTATCGAAGAACTTGGTTTAAAAACGTACTGAGCATCGCTGGATTATCAGATGGGACAAGCCAGAAAGACCTTATGGCCTTTGATAGATGGTAAAATCTCATGTAATGTAACCAGAACGACGCTGCGATGGGATGTGACGTCGAAGATGCAATACAACTGATACTGCATATCCGCCAATCGTATTATTTAAAATTGTACCTCCGTTCCATTGTAGCTGGCTCAGGTCCCGCAGGTGACTGTAGAGGGCTTAAGTACCAATAAGAAAACTTTGAAGTTAGGGGCTATAACGCATTCAATTCTTGTCTTTAGACACTGCAAATGGATGGACTGAAGGTATTTTTAGGCTGTAGTATGGATCTAGCCGATAGGTGGCTATCATGGCAAATTTGCCACACATAGGGAGGTAATTGATATATTTGTTTAATTTAGAATAACATTATTCAGAGTTGTTTAAAACAAATATCTAAAAAGATAAATTATATCATGCTAATAGAGGAATGCAGCTCGGTCGACAGATACTGGCAGAAACCCTAAGTTAGATCGACCACAAATCACTGGAGCTACGCTGACTTAATCGCTTGCCTGATTGATGAATATGGGCAAATCAACATACCTCCGTCAATAGCGCATCCTCAAGAAGGCTGATAAAGAAAAGAAACTAGTGGGTTTTGAGAATATTCGACTAAACTGAAATATAGGCAGTACACATAGGAACACTTATTTTTGTAACTGCCTGCCTAATCTACTTTCTGACATCGAACGATTCACTCGGCAGTTATTACTTATTCTATAATAATCCACTTGAAGCAAATCGGGAAAGTAAAAAGACTCATGAATTGAGTGAACCGAACTTGCAAACACGTAAAAACCATGCAAAAACCGTGGGGGCTCGCCCATTTTTTAGTAAAGGGATCAATGAACTACCTATGAGATGGCAAAAGTTCATAGATAATGTTGCATACTTTGATTAATTAAATATATTTTACAAAAAAAAAATTGACTTTATATTCCTCCCGTACAAACGCCAATTTCATATGTAAGGACCTAATATTAATGATATCGACTAGAGTTGCCAATTTAATAATTTTGTAAAAAATATTAAAAGTAAATTATTGTAAACTATTTATTTCATGTAGTATATATATACACAATGTGAAATATTATTATGTGAAAATATGTTTGTTTGGATGTTTTTTCTAATCATGCTTGAATTATTTGGATGCATTTTATTGAAATCTGACATAGAACTCGATTTTATCGTGGAAAAAGTTAAATTACAGCTAGATTTTCGTATTCTACTTTTATTTCATACTCACAAAAGGTATATTTAGCCGAAAAAAAAATCTCGTTTCTCTACCAGTCTACTTTAGAAAGAATCGAAATTAAAGATAAGTTGCCTACCTCCTTTTCATTTTATTTACAGTTCTCTCTAAAAAATAATTTTATATATTTAATAGTGGGTTGAAGAATCTATCGCCCATTTCGTTCCCTGGGAGTCGTTAGGAAGACTTCATCAATATATTCACAAATACAGCCTTTCGCAAGTCCAACATAGGCATCGCCCAAGTAATGCTACAAATCACAATCCTGAACCACCAGCATCCATAAACTTTCTGCAATTCTAATCCGGACGTCATACCATTTAGTGGGGGCCGTCCTATTCTATACCATGCTTGCTGCAACGAGGCTATCACTCTATAAACCTTCTTCCCTATAGTTGTCGGTTCGTTTAGTATAACCACCCTGCGATATATGGCGGTGTAACAAGAAACATAGAGACCATCGAGGGAAAGTAGCTTCAAAGGTGCGATAATTTTGGTACTGTGATTGCCATACCGCCTTTTTTTTTTATAAAATGCGGGTGACAAGCGAGTACAGCCCACCTGATGGTAAGTGGATGCTGTGTTACATAGACGTCTACATCTATATTAAGAATCAAAACGCAGATGCGTTGTCATCCCTGAAGACTAAGATGCAATGCCTCGTATCCATACAGAGGTTGTAATCAAATGTGATCACTCATAGGAACTGGTATCAAACAAGCAAAATGGTCAAAACAGTAATTTGAAAAACCCGACTGCGCAATAAAAACCTTCCCCTATCATTTTTTTGTATTTGCGTATGCAATATATAAATATATATCCTAAATCACTTCTACAATAAGGACGAATCTAACGACACGAGCCGTTTAGGCTAAAGAGCGTGCCAAAGAAATATACATACAAACATACTCTCGAGAAACTTTACCATCCTTGTGGGGCCGTCGGGTCAATATCTAGGCACATGGCAGTCTGTTAGCCAAGTTATGAAAAGGAAAGTGCGACGCCCCGGCAGGATGTTAATTTTTGACATTAAACATTTAAGGCGTTGTTCGTATCTCAACTCTTATAACATTGAAACCGACAACCCTGAACGTCGTTTATAGCGAACTCTTCCCTCTTTTTATATTTATGTTTTTGGTGGAATTTCACTCACCAGGCCCGAATTTGTTGTTTTGCAGGAAATAATAACACGTAACTTGCATTTTTACACGAGTGCGGAGGGTAATGTGTTTATCAGCCTATACATGTATATTTATGTATGTATTGTTTGTTCCTTTGTGGCACCCTACTGACTAAACACGTGGGCCGATTTTGATGATTCTTACGTCAATCGATTTGTCTTAATCTTGTGAGTATCACTAAAGACATGACAGGACAGTTATCAAAATTCAATATGGCGGCAACCAGATGTCATATTGCTTAAAAGAAAAAAGTGCTA
Organism: Parnassius mnemosyne; assembly: GCA_963668995.1. NCBI lineage: Eukaryota > Metazoa > Arthropoda > Insecta > Lepidoptera > Papilionidae > Parnassius > Parnassius mnemosyne. The sequence continues at coordinate 23,031,540 of CAVLGL010000082.1, read as the reverse complement.
TGTCAAGTGAGGTATCATTGATTAGGTCTTTGAAAATCATATTTAGGTTTCTCTGGTCATTTTACATTTTGAATGATCATTTAGGATCCATAACGATTCAAAGTTGGTTAGCGACCATTCTCGCTTAAATTTTCAAAACTTATAATGAAGCTGTGTTATAGTTCTTATATAAACGTATAAAAGTAGTTGCTTGGATTTGTGGCATGCCAGTGACCGCATGTTTGAAAACAATTTTTAACCCCCGACGCAAACAAAGGGGTGTTATAACTTTGACCGCTATGTGTGTCTGTCTATCTATATGTGTCTGTCTGCGGCACCGTAGCTCTTAAACTTAAACTTGGTTGTAGGTTTTTTTTATCTTTAAAACAGGTTTTCTAGCGGTGGTTCTCAGACATGCTTTTATCAAAACCTTTTCAGCGGTTTGAAGATCATCAGCTCTTTTTGTTTCGGTTTTTTTTTAAATTTAAAATTTAAGTTATAATCAGTTAAGTTATTATTAAAAAGAGAACGTTTATGAGTGATCAAACGCTGAAGACTCATTGTCACTTCTTCTGTTTACCACACAAAACACAAACCAATTATGTGACATTGTGTTATAATGATTTGATTCAAAGTTAGATAGGCAAGAGACCAAAAAGAATTCTCAGTAAAGCATAAACATTGCAACCGATTCACTTACCTATTTCTTTCTTCGCATAGCTTCCATTAGCGACTCTGACACACAATGTATTCACTGGCAGGATTCGATTGTAACGAATTCCTGGCTCTATTAATTAACTCGGTAACATGTGAATGCCAACTAGCTAACATCCTTTGTTTCGTGGTTTAATGGATTGTAACGTGAGTAAGCAATGATGGTGAATACAGCTTTTCCGTTCATTAAACTAAAATATCTAAGGCACAGAATGTATACAGACTTTTGTTAATAATCTATGACATTGTAACTTATAAACGCTGTGTTTAAAAAAAAACTCTTTCACTAGGATTTTCTCCAGTATCGTAAAGGAGTTTTACATTCATTGCAGATGGTAAAACTCACAGACTCACCGTGTAGTGGCTTTGTAAGAATATCCACTACCACATATCGTCTTGTGGGTGTCGTATGAGGCGACAGAGGGAAACAAACCAGAGATAGGCAGCAGCGCCTTTCCTATAACAACTAAAAATTAAAAAACAAATCTGTGGTTGCTACGTATTAAAACCAGTCTTTCGGGGAAACCTATATTTAGCAGAGGACTTTTGATAGGCTGCCACAGTAGACTTCTAGACCAGCAACATTTTATTTTATAAAATATGGGTGACAAACGAGCACAAAGTCCACCTGATGGATGGTAAGTGGATGCTGTGGTACTTAGACATCTACATTTATCCTCAATTATGAATCAAAATGCACATGCTTTGTCACCCCTGAGGACAGATGGAATGCCTCGTTTCCCGTAAAAAGGGTCTCCGATTCTATACACTCAAAATACGAAACACAGCAGTGTTAAGCTGCTATTTTATGCTGGTATTCTGTGAGAGCCTGGTCCTACCCCAGTGGAGTCCACCCATTTGTGCTACAACCACAACAATATAGCTGCAGCGTGGTTCAACCACGTATAGTCGGTATACAATATTTGTAGCCTATACAAGAACTCGCCGCCTTTTAACACCGCAACCAAATACTTCTCCACTGCGTTATCAGGTTGTCAACGTATAAGAACTATCTTCATTCAAAAATATTGTTTGTATTTTTGATCATATGTTGTTGACTAAAACCCTCAACACAGTTTCTTCTGAATCAAAAATCTTACTGGGTGTACATATTTTTTTTGTCAATCTACATCCATTTTCTTTGACTTTGTGTATTAAATATGTGTTTTATTTTTCAGAATATCGAAGACAAGTCCTCGGAAGCTTCTGACGATGTTGACGAAATAAGTAAGTAGCTTTTGTATTCAAAAAAAAATAAGGTTGGATAGGCCAGCTTACAGAATTTGAAGGCATGTGACAAATGCAGCACTTAGACATCTGCAACCAACATCAGAAAGAAGGGCACAGATGCATTGTACGCTGAGTGCTAAGATGCTTCTCAGCCTGTAATTACATCGGCTGTTTTTCAAACCGGAACACAGCAGAATAATATCTTTTAAGGCGACACATCGAAAACAGTTGAAGCGGGCTATCGCCAGACTGACCCGAGTGAAACATAATTTTTATAAAAACTTCAAAAACGCCGTCAAAAGGTCTAAAATTGCGTAGCGCCCGCGACGATTCAGACCGCTTAGAAATCGCTTAGAATCTTAAAATATTTTTAAAAAATTATTTATTTTAGTAATCAAAATAATGAGCAAGTAAATTACGAATATTGATGTTATGAATGTATTGGAGTGGTTCCCAAGCATATAGATTAAGTATTTTCGTTGTAATTTCAACTATAGTGATTTTTGGAGGTGTTTTCGCAAATAATTATGATCGAGTGAAAATTTTACAATCGTGTTTTTGAGCAAGCAAACTCAAGATAAAGACATGAATTTAGTTTCGTTAGTCGTGTCATACTCCTATACTATCCGATGAAAGGATGTGCATTTTTTCGCGGCGTCGCCTTAATAGCGACTAGACATGTATCATTCACTCATTTCTAGTGACCCGATCATTCAATTATTGATTTGTCTTACGAACCGGGTCATTCAGGACGATCATTCAAATGGATCTTTTAGAGTTTCTGTAATCTGTGATCTGTGAGACCCCCTAGATAATGTCGGTCATCGGACAATACTATACTTTTTGGTCGTAGGTCCTATCAATCGTTTGATTTGGAATGTTCAAAAAATTTATGCGACCCGGGTCAAATTAAAGTATCAATCACCATTGACATATTATGTCTAATAGCGACATCTGATCGACGGTTTAGCCCTCGTAAATTGTTTACCTAAGAACTGTAGGCCAAAATAGATTCGAAACTTAATACGACGCAAAGGCTACGATTTTATAGTATAAGCTTGACAAACGAGTAAACAGTCCATCTAATAAATAGTAAGTTAATGCTTTGACCCATTGCTACTACATCTATCCTCGATGATTACAAATAAATAAAATTGAAGTGTCTGTTTTCAATGTCAATAGTTTTTTACTTAATGCATATGAAAGTATATACGGTATTTATAACAAAATGATATTTTTTAAAGTTTTTGTCTGTTTTACTGCATGTTTCTTCCGGCTAATCTCAAAAAAGGCTTGACGGATTTTGACAACAATTACACAGGTAGATAGCTGACGTTAGAAGGAATAACGGAGGCTACTTTTATTATAGAAAAAGAGTTAAGGATTCGTGCAAAAAGTTAAAACCCACAAAATCCAATCGTAATAAATACCACGCGTACAGCTGCGTATCGATTATGCGCTCCAAAAGCCAAGAGGTCGAACATTGGCGCGCGTTCCAGCCATGCGAAATGGATACCGCATTGGAACGCGTGCCAAATTGATCGTTGGAAGTAGAGCGGGCCGCTCCACCTACAGGGCTAGCATGGGCAGGAGACAATTTTATCCCCGGGGAAAAGAGAAAATATTTATCCCCTCGCTTAGTTTTATCCACCCTTCGAGCATGGGCAATCCGGTGGATATAATATCCACAGTAGATAAAATGGGAGATAGACTTAGACTGAGATAGATTTTTTGTATGATGTTGTACCCATGTCTAATAAACTAGGAGAGAATTTTCCCTTTCAAATGTCAAAAAAGCATTATATTTTATCTTTCATTTGGCTCCATGCTACGGACGGGGGATATATGTCTACTCGTTATGTCAAACAGGGATATACTTCTCCCTGTTGCCGTGCTTTGGCATAGGGACAAGATAATTTTATCTCTTCAGTGGATGTAATCGGGGGATAAAATTTTTATCCCCAGCTCATGCTAGCCGTGCTGGTGTCGGTTTTTTACCGCGTATCAAAGTAGTTTAAGCTTTGGCGCGCGCGCCAGTTGGGACGGTTGTTTTTATCATTCGTGTGTTCACTGCAATCCGAGCTATGGATAACAAGAGTTGTAAATTGATAAAATTATCTAGTTCAAAACAATTGCTGTGGAATAGCAAAAGTCGCTTTTATCATAATAAAGCGTTCAGAGAAGATGCATCTAGAACTATGAAAGCGGTAATGCAGCCGAAGATGATAAAGCGCATTGATTTAGCTTTATAGAAGCCTATTCACCTTTACCTTCAAGACACCCATTACAATCGAATTGAAAGACAGGTGCTGGTAGATTATTCACTCACGATATGAAATATAGTAGCATTAAGTTGCTATGCTACACTAGTTTTTTTTTTTTTTATGGGAGAGGGGCATGCGGCTCACCTGATGGTAAGTGACTACCGCCGCCCATGAACAACTGCAACACCAGGGGAATCGCAGATGCGTTGCCGGCCTTTTAAAAAGGAGTACGCTCTTTTCTTGAAGGTCCCTAAGTCGTATCGGTCCGGAAAAATCGCTGATGGTAATCGATTCCACAAGGAGATCGTGCGAGGAAAAAAACATCTTCTAAATCGCACAGTGGTGGACCGCCAATCATCCAGATGGTGTGGATGGTATCGGGAGTTCTGCCGCGATGTGCGTTCGTGAAATTTGGCGGCTGGGATTAATCCGAACAATTCCTCAGAGCACTCCCCATGGTAGATGCGAAAGAAAATGCAAAGGGATGCAACATCTCTTCGCAGTGCCAATGAATCGAGCCGATCGGAAAGGGCTCGGTCGTCGACAATTCGAGCCGCTCTGCGTTGGATGCGGTCAAGTGGAAGGAGCTGGCACTGGGGAGCCCCTGCCCAGAGATGGGAACAGTATTCCATGTGAGGCTGAACTTGCGCCTTGTAAAGTAGCAGGCGGTGTGCCGGCATGAAATACTGTCCCGCTCTGCTGAGCACGCCAAGCTTTTTAGAGGCCAATTTGGCCTTCCCTTCCAAGTGACCACGAAACTGCACGTCACTCGATATGTCGACTCCGAGGATACCGATACTGGCTGAGGCAAGAAGGGAAGTGCCTTGAAACTGAGGAGATACGACAAGGGGTTCTTTTTAGCGGTAAACGCGCAAACTTGTGTCTTCTGAGGATTAAATTGGACTAGATTTAGTCGCCCCCAATCCGAGACTTTGTTCAGCAAAGACTCGACTTCAGACACAAGTTTGTTCCGGTACTCAGCGACGTTTTCCCGAGAAATATTGGCACGGCCGGTGTATAGAGCATCACCAGTGCTGTCATCCGCATAGCAATGAATCCGCATAGCAAGTTTCTGTGACTGCTTGGACCTTCCCTGATCGAGCAGGTCCATTCGTGCTGCGACCATAATATAGCCGCAGCGTTGCTCTACCACGTTCAAATAAAACGTCTCAGCCGAGTTATATAAACAAACACAGATTATTTTTATTTACTAATTAGTCCTTTTAAATAGAAACCTAAATAAATAACTTAAACATTAAAGTAAATTATAAAGTCCTTAGTAGGCTGGTCCCTTGTCGATGTTATTAAACCGTATTTCACTGTATTCACTTTCTGACTTTCTGTATTCTTAATTATGACTTTAAACTCTTTACTGAAAATATATAACAGTGATGGTCACTGCAAAGAGTTGTTAAATACCCAAAATATCCTCGGTTATAAAAGTATTATTTAGCATAGTGTTATTGCGCTAACAACAGCCAATAACAAAAACCAATGGCCACGCCTTATTTGCCTGCATCCAATCACAACTACAGGCAATATTAGTTACTAATTAATTATTGTAATATTATTGCTATAAGTTTAAAAGACGACATTATTTTTTATATGTAAAATATTTATTAATGCTAAAACTATAAGCATTAATATTATTACCTAAATGTTCTACCATACTCCTCTGTTCTACACAGGTCATTAATCGTCGTGGCAAAACTGCGCGATACTGCTGTCATAAAAAAGGAGTTGAGTTGAGTGATTAGTCGTCTCTCTCGCACGCGTGGGCTTTTTACCGGGCTTTCGAGAAGACGATCGCTCCCTTTCTAACCTGTGGAAAATGTTCTATAATGAAATATAGCTACGATTGTTTATATAGCAATTAGTATGGAGCCGGCTTTTGGTGTGAAGTTAGGGGCACGTGGGCGATACGCTTGCAAGTTCACTTCACATTTCATTGTTTAATCTGTGTGTTTACTTGAGTGAATTGAAAATTTATGCTTTTTTAAAGATATTTAGTGAAAATGGAGGATAATAGTGTTCTTTGTGATGAATTGAAGTGTGTTAATCGGCGAGGAAAAGGTAAAATCTTTAAACTTTGTTGAGAAATATATATGCATATATTTTCACCAACATTTTACGCGGACGTAATCAAATCTTTCCTTAAGAAAGAGAGACGATTCGATTTAGAATATAAATATTTTTTTTTAAATTTTGTACATAGTTTGTTTGTACTATGTTCATGCTTTTCTTTTGTTCATGTATTGTATTGCATGTAAATATATTTTTCTTTCGCTCAAACAAACCCAAACGGCTTATTTCAAATCCACCGAAGGTATGCAATTGCTGATGTGTCATACAATCTATCTAGCAGTAGCATGCCTTCTGTGTGCTTTCTTTAAACACGTCCTCGACAGCACCGAATATGAAACTGAAGAGGGGAGACATATCAAGATTGGTGTATTTTTATAAAACTGCTAAAAACAACAAAACCATATCTTGGGCTTGCCCTAGTTTGCCTTGCTACTGCCTGCATGTCTTACCAGGTCGTCACTCCATCTAGTGGGGAGTCGCCCTACGCTTCGCCTGCCGGTACGAGGCTGCCACTCGAGAACCTTTTTTCCCCGTCGGTTGTCGGTCGGTATCACACTCTATGTATACACGAGTCCATGTATTCCACACTACATATACTCGGGGTAAATATGTTCATATAATATATGTATTGCATATATTGTTATCATCAGATCTCAAATAGTCCCCTGTTGGACATAGTTTGAAGGATATGCGATAATTGACACTGTGGACATTGATTAGGGCAAATGATATATTACACCTTCTATTCTTATATTCGTATATTTGAGGAGGTTGATTGGTTATTCGTTATTTTTTCAATATCGAGAACACGTTATATAAATACGCTGTTATCATACTATTGATTTTGTATATTATGTACCTTAAAGCACACCACACAATAAACGATCGAACACATATCTACCGATTTGCGTATTAGGCACTTGTCGCACTGGCGACGTGGAAGGGATTAGCTATCGACTATTTTCTCGCTCAAGAAACGTACAATACATATAGATCCCGTGTCAATAAAGGAGATACATATGTTAATAGTTGATAGCTGGCTGTTCACACTGCCGGCGAGAACTCTCACTCTCCACTAGTTTGTTGCAGCGATAAGAGTTATCAAAGATAGAAATCGCTCAGCGCTGCTCGCTTGGGGGTCAGAACGCACGCCGAGAGACCAATGAATATAGAACAACTGCAACAATCGCTTAGCAGCGACAAATCTTTCGGAACTACACACTCGTTTCTCACTGCTCGCCAACTCTTATCTAGTCTTTAGCTCTACTCGCTTCTCCTTCATCGTTGGCGGTGGGACAAGTGCCTTATTAATAATTTGCAGATCTGTGCGGAACAAACATGAAACAAATTAATTATCGTTATAACTCCGCAGATCGGATTTCTTTGTTTTAAACAGAAGATTTACGATTTAGTGATCGCACCTTTCCTGAGAATTTTAGTATCCTTTAAATTCAAACCGATTCAAAGCTACCATTTTATCTGTTAAATATAATTGCATGTCTCATAACTCGAAGTGTTATTATGTAGTGCTTTACTCTCGACACGTCAAGGTCAAGCAATTTTGTTTTCTTAAAATACTTCTACATAACCATATTACTCTTATACGATAATATGAGTAGCCGTATATCAAGAAAATACTCTAATTAATTCATCTTATATCTTCTAAAAAATCATTTTATATTGGTACTTTGAAAAAAAAAAACGGTTTGAAAAAATTCTTATCCGGACGTCCGGATATTGGTTTTGTATGTGGTCAGGATAACTCCCGAAAAAATTGACGTATCGAGACCGGTTTTTTCCATTAGCTTCAGAATTACGTCAACTGGTTCCCTATTTCATATCAAAAGCCTAATACGCGTAGTTTGTTAATAAAATGATTTTCAATTTTGATATGTTTTATTGCTATTAAAAATTTAAAGGCGCTTTCATATTTTTTTAGCCCTTGATAGACTAAGGACAAATGTACCATATAGCCTATGTCGATTTTATACTTTGTGTAATCGATTTATTTTGGTTAACATTATTATTTTAGCGCTAAATTTACAACACGTAAATAATATTTTAAAAGGAGTAGGAGTACAAATTATTTTTTTTATCAAAATTAAATGATACGCTCACGAGGCCGTGCACTTTTGGTTTTTCCAAACTATTTCACAATATTATTAATGTATAGTATATGCCGTGTAAGAGAATCTGCTACCCCATATCCAATCCCCAATAGAAGAATGGCGCAGTGAATTTAACTTTTTTCATGAAAACTTAAATAACATGTATTGATCATGCCGTGGTGATGATCTTAGTGACAATACTAGGTCGTAGTCGTGAAATTATTGTTTTATTGGGTCATCTGGAATTGGGTGAAAATTAAATTACAGAATTAAATTACATTCATACATACATATACATACATAAATACATACATACAGGTCAAGCTAATATAAATCGCGGATAATTGGAACATTCCGCTGGTAGTTTCGCTGTGCCCGTTTAAAAAGAAAAACTATAATTTGCATGATATATATATAAATACAAAGCATATTTTCGTAAAACAAATAATGTTATTCTGGTGGAAGTAAAATATATAATGAATTGATTCACCTTTATCTTTATTTCGGTAACTGTTTAATAATTTGAGCTACTGCTGTCCTTAAACGCCGTTATTTGTACGTCTTTTTTTATATAGAATAAGGGTGACTAAGGAACGCACAGTCCACTTGATGGCGTCGTCTCTTGTATAATGTATATAGAGAACCGGAGAACTTCTTTAATGGAAAAGTAGCATTCCTCTTCTTAGTGTCACACACTGACATCATAGTCCTCAGGGGTAACAACGCATCAGCATTTTGATTCTATATATACATACATACATACAAACATAAACACTCATGCCTGTCACCCAGAGGGGTCCTGACACACCTCTCTCGCTTCCTCCACATCCATATACCTACGCATACACGCTCGTTGGTTAAAGGCACTCTTGATTTGGCCCATTTTTAATATATCGCCAATTTGGTCGATAAACTTTCGCCTAGGGCGACCCTTCCCGACTATGCCGTTCACCTCTGCAACATAAATTTGTTTTGTCACTCTTTCCTCATTCATTCTTTCTACATGGCCAAACCACCGAAGCATTCCTTTCTTAATCCTGGTCACAACATCATCTTGCAAACCACACTCTTCTCTTATTAAACAATTTCTCACTCTGTCATTCAGATTCATCCCTAACATACTCCTTAATGACCGCATTCTTCTTCTGCCACACCCAACTTTCACTACCATACATTAAAGTAGGTACTAACACAGTATTGTGAATTGCCATACGTGCCTTTTTGGACACATTCTGACTTTTCACAATAGAGTGTAGAGCCCCATTCACTCTATTTCCTGCATTCACTCGTCGTTCTATATACTTATTATATCTACCATCCCTGCTAAACACACATCCCAAATATACAAACTCATCTACTTGCTCTACCAACTCCCCTTCTATTCTTATTTCACATATCGTTTTACTTTCTTCTCTTTCAAAAACCATAACTTTCGTCTTACTTGCGTTCACTTTCATTCCCTTTTCTTTTAATGTCCTGTTCATTAATGTAACCATCATTTGCAACTCGGCTGCCGACGATGCAAGTATGACTTGATCATCGGCGTACAAAAGGCATTTGACGGTTAACTAACCCATTCTTAACCCGCATTCTTCTACTTTCAAATTTTGATTCTATATATATTGATAAATGTACGTAGATGTCAATGGGTCGCATTTACTTACTACTGCTGGTGTCTAAGACTGGGGCTGCCACGCCACTTACAATCGGCTGGACTGCGTTTTTAAATAGTTTTTTTTTTTTAATTAAATAGAAGTGACTAACGAACTTACTTTCCACCCGATCGTAAGTGGCCACTCGAATCCACATGCATCGTCAGCTGACTTAAAAAAAATAAGAGTACTGATGCGAGGTCACCTCTGTTGACTGAGATGTAATGCGTCACAGCCTGCAATTATACCGGCTCCCATCAGACCGGTACACAGCAGTGCACACAGTGCTACTTGGCTGCCGAAATAGGTAAGAATGCTAAGTACTAAATGCTACGTGGTCTCAATCATGATAAGTAATTCATGTTGATTTTTACAATTCGGTGCCCTTTTTATTAAAGAGAAGGCAACTGAGCATGCCATTTACTTGGTGATGGTGATCACCGCCGTCCATGTACATACGCAATACCAAAAAGCCGAAGAACAAAAAGTATACTCTTATCTTGCAGATTTCTACTCAAAAATATATTGGTTCAGGGCGACTGGAAATCGGATTTTTTTAAAATCTCACTATGAAGATAAAATTATGGGCATTGTCTTCATGGTTCTAACCCTGGATCCGAATCTCTTCTAGAACTGCGCATCATGGTACTTATCCGAACATCATTAAATTCTACAAAAACACTTCGTAAAGTGTGCGCAGGAATTACATGACTTAATTCCTCAAGCTACCTGCTAACATCGGATAACCAGCCCCTCGGCCAGTACCCTCCGCTTTATTGTCGACGTTCCTCGCAGTCATGCCAAACTTTGTTTGTTTCCTCGTTTGTAATGCGTACATCAATGCAGTGAAATAATGCCAGCATCTGTCTTTCCATCCAATTGCATTGCGAGTTTCTTCAAGGCGGTAAATAGGCTTTTGTGATTAGTAACGTGCTACCTTTGGCTACATCGTCATTTACCATCGGTGGGATCGTATTCAAGCAGTGGCTTATGATAGGTATTTTTTTCCTGTAATTTTTATTTGGAGACAAGCGCGTATCTCTGTCTGAAGAAATACGAGTGTTCGCGACATTGCGTTATATCCTGCGTAGGTGGCAGTTTCTAATAGAAACCTAATGTCGCTAGAGTTTAAATCGGTCAGAATGACGGCGATGCTATCATATTTTCAGTAATAATTACAAATATAAAAATGGTAGAAATGCCTGTGAATATCGATAATGATATATTTTTTATTTTTATTCCTATGTAGGTACCCCTCACCTCACCATGGGAATACCAGTGCTTCGTGTGGTTTGTGTAGAGAACCGGAGACCCTTTTGTACTGGATAGGAGGCATTCCATCTTAGCCCTCAGTAGTTACAACGCATATCAATTTGGATTTCTAATCGAAGATAGATGTAAATGTGTATGGGCCACAGCGTCCACTTACCATTAGATGGGCTGTGCTCTGTGTTCGCTTGTCACCATTATTCTATAAAAAAAAGCTCATCCTCATCGTTATATGGCAGCGAAACCTGGGTATGCCAGAAGAAGCATAAAAGTAAGTTGAATGCAGTGGAGATGCGATCTCTTCGTAAAATGTGCGGCGTTACTATGGCCGACCGAAAGCGAAACGAAGAGATTCGCAATATGGCAGGTTTGAAAGATGACCTTATCACAAAAATTGATAAGGGCGTGCTTCGGTGCTTTGGGCACGTTGAGCGAATGAGTGAAGACCGAATGGTGAAGAAAATATATAGCGCGAAAGTTAATATTAAAAGGTGTCGAGGTAGACCGAGACTAACTTTCGAAGACCATGTGAGCAAATTGCTCGAAGAGGGTAGGGTCAAGAGTACTCGGATACCTAGACGTGCATGTATGAAGAAGATAATGAATCTGAAAGAAGCGAAAGAGATATGTAAGGATCGTGACACTTGGCGATCTGTTCTCTCTGGCTACCCCGTCAGGGATTGTGCTTGAAGATAAGTTAAGTTAAGTATCCTCATCGTAGGGATAAAGTCGAAGGTGTATCTAGGAACACAAAATTTCACTTAAGATTAACGTTACTATATCAATATCATTTAAATTAATCCATATTCTGTCCAGAACTACGTAACTAGGATAATTGATGTTTTCCATACACGAGACCTCAAACTTTTTACTCTTTCAGTGTTTCCAACAATTTTTTTAAACTATGTTTAAATACACGGCCGCATTCCCGTCTCCCTGGTTTACGTAGGTATCCCCGATAAAGAAAAAGGTCACCCACTTACTGCCTTTCAATCTTACCCACTGCTGTTTTTAATCTCGTCGGGACTTTTGTGCGCTTCCAATTCGTGAACAGTTTCGCTACTGATTAGACATCACTGTGAAACTAAAATGTGAATACACTCCACCTGTGGGTATAAATTCTTACTATGAATTATATTGTTAATGTACCTCATACGTATAAGATTTATTTCATTATCGTTTTCTTTAATTCATTACAGCCATTATACCTGGTAGAGCCATGCTGCAGCTATATTAGTAGTATAGTTGTAGCACGAATGGGTCGGCTCGACCGGGGATAATAAAATAGCATTAACTGTTGTGTTTCGCATGGTCAGAACCGGATACCCTTTTTACTGGAAAAGAGGCATTCCATCTTAGTCCTCATGAGTGACAACACATCTGCATTTTGATTTTTTAATGAGGATAGATGTAGATGTCTATGGGTCACAACAATCACTTACCATCAGGTGGACTGTGTGCTCGTTTTTCACCCTCTACTATTAAAAAAATAGCTTAACAAAATCCTACTGCTGAACGTAGATTAATTCATAAGGTTTACCATATTTTCTATCCGGGACAGACCGGTAGCCCATATCGGGTTTTTCTGCTATTTTTGGGTTGTTACCAGGAAGATATCGTCCCGTGGGAGTCGAAAGAGGCGACAAAGGGACACAAACCAGAAGATGGGCAGCAGCGTTTTCCTCATAACAACTACAAATAAAAAATAAAACTGCGGTTGGCAACTTGTTTCGCTAAGCGTGGCATCTATATATATATATATATAGCTCATATTATATCCTTATGAGACAATCTATGGGAGAGGCCTATGTTCAGCAGTGGACTTTCGATTAGTAAAGGTAACGGTAATATTTAATAAAGTGTACCTAATTGTATAGACGGTTCCGTGGCGCAGTGGAATTCGGCACGGAACAAGTACTCGTATTTGTATGGCCTACAAATAATTGTTACACGTCTGGATAAGCACAAACGTGCTTGTGAAATATATGTATGTAAACTGCCTCCATAATACAGGAGAAAACCCTACAGTGGTAGTTACGTTTTTATAAGAGAAAAAAAAAGAAAATTGTTTCCTTAATGTTCCTTCTGCCATGCATCCTTGTCATGGATTTCATTTATATGGCGGCTATAGACATTCGGGTCCCATAATATTGGCTCTGCTTCAAACAACTCGATGAACTTATGTCAATGTAATGTATTGACTTTTCTGGACGGAAGACGGTCTCATTTAAGGATTAAGAAGAATGTCTGAAGTTCATTGTTGGTGTTCACATTGATTGCAGTAGTTACTTACCATCAAGTGAACCCATTTGTTTTAATGTTAAATGTGTTTGTACACAAGAATGAAGCCGACTAGTATCAAGTTTAAGTAAAGCAATTAACATTACAATATTGACGGCTCCGTAGCGTAGTAGCTTAGCAATGAGTTGCAACACTTGGGGCCGCGGGTTCGAATCCCTCACGGAACAAGTATTTGTATGGCCTACAAATAATTGTTTCGGGTCTGGATGTTTGTCCTCGTGCAATATATGTTTGTAAACTACCTCCACGATACAGGAGAAAATCCTAGTGTGGGGGTAACGTTTAAAAAAATAAAAATAAAACATTTTCTCGGATCAATGGTACCAACGGTTTTGGTTCTGACTTAAGTCAAAGTATATATGTATTAAGCTTCGTATATGACATGTTAAAGTTTTGCTGGTGGTTCGTTTGTCACTGAAATAGTAAATATAAAAAAGAATTTACGATTTATATACTACCTTTTTTATTTGGAGCAGACAGCTTCGGCGATTATATTTTTTTTACTATATTTATTATAATAAAAAACTAAAACACTAGGTTCACGGGCAACTACTAAAAGGAAATTTTTACCTCATCGTCTATCTTTACTATTTCATAAAATAAAACTAGCGATTCGCCCCGGCTTCGCACGAGTGACCCCAAAAGTACCCCATAAATATTTCATCAAAATCGGTTAAGCCATTTAAGAGGTTAAGAATTACGAAGTACGGACACACGCACACCGGAATTTTACTTATAATATTTTATACGATAGAAACAGAAACAGAAACTTACTAATTATACTACCAAAATATTGGAGGCTTACGGAGTAAAACTTTGCAATTTTATAAGAATATGTAAGTATGTAGTTATGATGTGATTGTTTTGACAGAAACGTGGCTTAATAGTTCAGTGTACGATGGTGAACTGTTTGGCGACCGCTATAATGTGTATAGAAGGGATCGTGAAACTAGTGGATTTCATGAGGAGAAAGAGGGCGGCGGGGTACTTATTGCCGTTGCAAAACATGTCACCTCTTATAGACTTTGGATGTACGAATAGCCCTGATTTTCAAATCGCCGTTCAAAACTGAAACAATACGCATTTGTTCAGAATATTTACCTCCTCCTGTACAAAAAAAAAAATAGCTGAATTTATCAATAACTCCAATCGTAATATGGAGGCAAAAACGAATTGTAATGAAAAGTTTAATTCAACTGCTTCGTGAAAAACAAAAATACCGAATGAAATTTAAAAAATACAATAACCCCCTTGACCGGTTGTGCTTGCAATCCTTGAAGAAGAGGTGTGACTCTTCAATCGTCATATAATCGTCGTGATAATAGAAAACTCACTCTCTACGAATTCCAAACTGTTCTGGTCGTTCATGAAACATAAAAAATCTAATAGTAGTAACTTCCCTACTATAATTCACTATGATGGCCAGACAGCTGATTCTAAAGCTAATCTGTTTGCCACTTGCTTCATGTTAGCTTATAGTGTGCCCTCAACTGCTACAACACAAGTAAAATCTAAATCTCGTAGAGCCATGCTGCAGCTATATTAGTAGTATAGTTGTGGCACGATTGGGTCGGCTCGACCACGCTCTCACAGAATACCAGCGTAAAATAGCAGCTTAACACTGCTGTGTTTCGTATGGTGAGTGTAAAGAACCGGAGACCCTTTTAACTGGAAAAGAGGCATTCTATTTTAGTCGTCACGGGTGACAACGCATCTGCATTTTGATTTTCAAACGAGGATAGATGTAGATGTCTATCGGCCACAGCAACCACTTACCATCAGGTGGACTGTGTGCTCGTTTGTCACCCTATCCTATAAAAAAAGGAAAAAGTGGTTCTCCCACAACAATTTTATTTTCACCGCGACAAATCGAACTTGTCCTAAAAAAACTTGATCCCGCAAACGGTGCTGTTTCTGATGGGATACCTCCGGTGTTTCTGATTCGCTGTTCAGAGTGTTTACCATATCCACTCTCATTGATCTTTAATGAATTACGTTGAGGGGAATTTCCTATAGTTTGGAAGAGAGCCCTTATTGTGCCAGTATTTAAGTCTGGTGATAATAAACTAATAAAAAACGACAGACTAATTTCACTGCTTCCAAAATTTTGCCATTGCTAAAGTGTTCAAATCACTTCTTTATCCTATTTTATCCTGGCACATTAAACATTTTATCACGGCTCCACAGTTTGGGTTCGTAAGGAATCGTTCGACTGCGTCGAACCTTTCTGAATTCGTGTCAGATATTAGTCAGTAGACAAAAACAATCAAGTTGACACTATTTACACCGACTTCAGCAAGGCTTTTGACAGAGTGGACTATAGCATTCTGCTGTCAAAACTGGCAGAGTATGCTTCGGGGATAGATTGCTTAAGTGGTTTTCTTCTTATTTATCAGGTAGAGTGGCAAGTGTAGTCCTGGAAGGTTTTACTTCTGATCCACTGCCAGTTCTTTCAAGCGTACATCAAGGTTCTCATCTTGGGCCTACCCTATTTAACATCCTCATAATGATATGGTCTCAGTTTTAAAATACTCAAAGGTCTATCTTTTTGCAGATGATAAAAATTTGTAGAGAAATCACCTCAGCCACTGATTTTCTGCTTCTTCATGAGGATGTTGATAATCTAGCAACCTGGGTCGAACAAAACCGAATGGAACTAAGTTTTGATAAATGTAATTTTATTAGATTCTCACGGCACAGTTTGCAAGCATTACCTTCGTACCACATCAATGGAAAACAACTTAAAGAGGTAGATTCTATCCGGGACCAAAGCGTTATTTTGGATAAAAAACTTCGATTTCACAAACACATTGAGGACATAACATCTAGGGCCTTCAAAATGCTAGGATTCGTAATTCGTTACTGTAAGGAGCTAAAACTAGCTACTAAAATTTTATTATATAACGCATACGTTCGTTCGATTTTGGAATATTGTAGCCCGGTTTGATCACCACACTACGAAGTATATATTAAGCGACAAGAACGTGTGTAGAAAATATTTTTATGGCATGTCTCATTTCAATCCGGTCTAACTAAGGTGCCTTCGTACGTCGATAGACTTTCAAAATTCAAAATGAAAAGCTTAAAAATGAGAAGCTTATACTAGATCATTTGTTTTTATATAAAATTGTAAGAAGTGGTCTGGATTGCCCTGGACACCATTTTCTACCAATGGATCCAAAAGAAATCTCGGCCATCACGCGATCATGAACAGGCTGTAACGACAATACAATGAACTCCAGAAAAAACGGACGTAGACATTTTTTCAAATAGCCTCTCTAAATTCAAAAAGTTACTTCTAGGTGTAGGTTTGAGTACGGAATAATTTTGGAATAGTTTAGTTTTTCTTAAATATTTTATTACTTTTAAGCCGACATAAACAATAAATTGTTACCGACAACAAACGTGATAATTGTCTGTATGTTCTTCTTAGGCTGTGGCGGTGTGATTGCCATGACGCTACGCTGCAAGCTTCGCTGCACGCTTTGCTCTACGCTCCGTCAAACTCTCTCTACTGGGGACCTACCCTTAGGCTATAGAATTATTTAATAGCTTTTGTATTCAAGGCTTTAATTCTCAATAAACTACAATGTCTTAGGAGTAAATTGGATTTCAGAATCTGTTAAATTATGTATAATAATAATTTATTAGCTTCTGAAGTCCAACCGAATTTATATTATTTTAAGGCCAACTGAATTTAATTTGACTGATTATTTTATTTTTACCACGTTTTTATTATAAAGTGACTTAACTTTTTTGTTTGTCTGTCGTTCCGGGTGGAATTTAGTAATTGATTTTCATCTAACTTACTGATGAGCTGGAAACTTGAAATAAGTCAGAGCACATAGGCAGAATTGGCGAGAAACTAGTTCGCCTTCCTTCGGGAACCCGTGCATTCTGGTCTCTCGCCAAGGCTGTCCAAGGGAATTTCTGTAAGCCATCACTACCATCTCTGCACAGGGAGGATCACTCACTGGCCCATGACGCAAAAGACAAAGCCGACCTTTTAGGCTCCCTTTTTGCGTCCAACTCGACTCTTGATGACGGGGGGAAAACATCGCCGACCATCCCGCGGTGTGAGTGCTCCATGCCGGATGTGCTGTTCTTACAGCGCTCGGTTCGCAAAGCACTGCTCTCCCTGGACATCCAGAAGTCGAGTGGGCCTGACGGAATCCCCCCAATTGTGCTGAGGACGTGTGCTCCGGAGTTGGCACCGGTCCTAACGCGTCTTTTCCGGTACTCCTACTCCCAAGGCGTAGTCCCGAATTCATGGAAGACAGCTTTTGTCCACCCGATCCCTAAACAAGGCGACCGCTCAGACCCATCCAACTATAGTCCTATCGCGATCACCTCCTTGTTCTCCAAAATAATGGAATCCATTATTAACTGACAGCTCATCCGGTACCTTGAGGATCACCAGCTGATTAGTGACCGCCAATACGGTTTTCGTCGGGGTCGATCAGCTGGTGATCTTCTGGTCTACCTGACCCATAGATGGGCGGAGGCAGTAGAGTCCAAGGGGGAGGCGTTGGCCGTTAGTCTGGACATTGCGAAGGCCTTCGATCGGGTTTGGCACAAAGCGCTTCTTTCGAAGCTCCCTTCCTATGGGCTTCCCGAGAAATTGTGCAATTGGATCACCAGCTTCCTTGCAGATCGGAGCATCAAGGTCGTTGTAAACGGTGCTTGCTCTGACTACAAGCCTATTAACGCTGGTCTTCCACAAGGCTGTGTGCTATCACCAACGCTGTTTCTTCTGCATATCAATGATATGTTGCTAACTGGTAACATTCATTGCTATGCGGATGACAGCACTGGTGATGCTCTATACACCGGCCGTGCGAATATTTCTCGGGAAAACGTCGCTGAGTACCGGAACAAACTTGTGTCTGAAGTCGAGTCTTTGCTGAGCAAAGTCTTGGATTGGGGGCGACTAAATCTAGTCCAGTTTAATCCTCAGAAGACACAAGTTTGCGCGTTTACCGATAAAAAGAACCCCTTTGTCGTATCTCCTCAGTTTCAAGGCACTCCCCTTCTTGCCTCAGCCAGTATCGGTATCCTCGGAGTCGACATATCGAGTGACGTGCAGTTTCGTGTTCACTTGGAAGGGAAGGCCAAATTGGCCTCTAAAAAGCTTGGCGTGCTCAGCAGGGCGGGACAGTATTTCATGCCGGCACACCGTCTGCAACTTTACAATGCGCAAGTTCGGCCTCACATGGAATACTGTTCCCATCTCTGGGCAGGGGCTCCCCAGTGCCAGCTCCTTCCACTTGACCGCATCCAACGCAGAGCCGCTCGAATCGTCGACGACCGAGCCCTTTCCGATCGGCTCGATTCATTGGCACTGCGAAGATATGTTGCATCCCTTTGCATTTTCTTTCGCATCTACCATGGGGAGTGCTCTGAGGAATTGTTCGGATTAATCCCAGCCGCCAAATTTCACGAATGCACATCGCGGCAGAACTCCCGATACCATCCAAACTGATTGGCGGTCCACCACTGTGCGATTTAGAAGATGTTTTCTTCCTCGCACGACTTCGATTACCGACACGGAATCGATTACCATCAGCGATTTTTCCGGACCGATACGACTTAGGGACCTTCAAGAAAAGAGCGTACTCCTTTTTAAAAGGCCGGCAACGCATCTGCGATTCCCCTGGTGTTGCAGTTGTTCATGGGCGGCGGTAGTCACTTACCATCAGGTGAGCCGCATGCTCGTTTGCCCCCTCTCCTATAAAAAAATAAATATTGAATTAAATGCTATTACTGTTTGAGTTCCAACTGTAATGTAGTTTATAAATTATAATCAATTAGGTTCAAAAAAAGAAAACTTCAAAACAAACAATATTGTATGTGAACGAAGTCGCGGGCACAGTTGGATCATCATAAATTTTCAAAAATATCAATAAGTTATAAATAATAAAAAAATGATCTAAAAAGTAAAATTAAACTAACTAGCAATTGCCATTGGTGTCTATTATAATCTTTACTTATTCCGTACTTAAAGTTAATAATAAATGTTTAAAAAATCTATAGTAAATAATTTAAAATTAAACATTTTGTACAACCGGCTTCAATATAAGTTATTAAGAATAATTCAAAAACTATTGGTCAGACCTTGATCAATTTATATAGGACCACATGTGAAGCACCAGCTTTCTCATAAAAAAAGAATCATCGAAATCAGTTCACCCAATAAAAAGTTATGAGGTAACTCACATAAAAAAACATACTGTCGAATTGAGTACTGTCTCCTTTTTGAAGTGGGTAGAAAATCGAATAAAAAAGTAGAAGTAAATAAACTAATAAATTTCATTTTAACTACTATCTATATACTCTGCAATTAAAATTCGTCAATGTTGAGATTTAACGCCTCCAAAACACAAGCGTGTCTTTTCACTGCTAAAAGGAGCCCGCTCACCTTGGCTCCTACTTTCCGGAATGTATTCTTGGAGTACACTGACCGCCTTCAGTTGTAAGGGGTTGAATTATCTTCGAACCTAAACTATGGGAGTTTCATTGAGTCCAGAGCTAAAGCAGCCGCAAGGAAACTTGGTGTCCTTGCAAGGGTGCGGCGGTACTTCACGCCGGGGCAGCCTCCATTCATACGCCAACACCAGGACGTAATAGTTGTATTTTTACGTCGTCACTACATCAATTAAATAATCGAATTGAATTAAATCAATACATTTTTAAAATACGGAACATCAGTAAATAATATCGCATCCACTTACTCAAACTAAACACTTGGCACTTATCTTCTATTTTGTCAATCACTACTTAATGTAAATCCTTATCTTTACAGTTTGATTTACTGTCTTTCATAATGTAAGATTATACGGTATCGAAATATCTGTAATGCGGCCCTCTATTACATTATTCGATATTTAAAAAAAATCTGCTATTAAAATTATTTGTCACCAGTATAACCCATCACAATACCACTTTTTGTATTGTGATTGTGATGTTGGAGTTGTGTAAGTGTACAAAAAGAGGTAAAAGGGGAGTTTCTGGGCGGAAAATGAGGCAGCCATCAGTAAACACCAGGTACCTACGTAATGTAGTTCCGAGTTGGCGCCTGGCCCGCTCCCCTTATTTGGAGCAGACTCCCGCACTAAAACAGGTATTTTTGTATGGCTTACGAATAATTGATCTGAATTAAGATGTTTGTTTGTATAAGAAATATGCCTTCATGGCATATGAGAAAGTTTACGGTTTATATATCAGTAGTAGCATAATCGTTATTTTGTGTAACGCAAAATATTCCTTGCTCCCTGCTTAACTATAAAGTAACAGATCAACTACTACCGCTGTTTACATTTCGTTGTTAAAAACATGCATCAATCGCTATTTAGGTCACTTGATAGCATCGCTAACGTTTTTATCAAACAAATCAGCCTTCCTCACTGAATTTTATCTTGTTCTAAGTACGGGCAGCGTAATTCGGCGTGGTAGTTAGTAGTTGCGATCGTGTCACAGCGGACAGTCGTGTGCAAAATATATTTTTTAAATCCTTACTTCCTCTAGAATTGTATTATAATTTACATAGTTTAAAACAGTAGATTTGCAGCAGTCAGCTACTTTGGTTACTTGGTAAAGAATCTTAAAATCGAATACACCACTTGTCTTTATTAACATATAAGCTTATACGGTTGCCATTGTTGCCATTGTCTAACTTTACAAAAAGTTTTGAGTGTGAATATAAAAGTGATTATATCTCAGAGCAGAGTACTCTTTGGTACCTATGGACCTCTCTAGTAAAATATACTCTTTGTGTAGCAACGTAAATGATTACGCGTTCATTAATTAGATATTTAATACTGCGTAATCTGATAAGCAAAGTTGTATTTTTTAAAGACGATTAATTATATTTCTCCAGCTTTTAAAACTAAACTGATGATATCCATTAATTACATTAACAATGTTCTACATTTTGGTGACAGTCTCTTGTCGGTAACAACTTATGTTTTTTCCTAATCTAAAATAGCCATTGTTCTTTACCAAATAATAGGATTTGAAATCAGCCAACGTGGAAACGAGTTATCATAACACACATAAAAAATATTCCGACGAATTGAAAACATCCTCCTTGTTTTTTGAAATTGGGTGAAAAATTGAAGTGAGTTTTGAAATTTAGATGTAACAAATATTTTTAATTTCTTAAACAGCGTTAATAGTTATATATGGGCATATCTTTCATGGTTTTTATTACGAACACGTATCTTAAACATTTTATGTGAGGCTGGATGATTAAATTTTAATTAATTTTTTTGGTTTGTTACCTTAATAAGTAGGAAGAAAGTCACAAGTAAGTCAAAATGTTAACACTCCTCTTAAAGGTTGCAAACAATTCTCTTAAAGATATTTATGTACTAGCTGGTCCTCGTGACTTCGCCCGCGTGTTATTTGGGGTTTTAGTTTTTTTTTACGCGGAACCCTAATTCTTTTTCTAAAATAAAAGTAGCCTTAGTTACTCCTTATGGCATCAGCTATCTGCCAGTGAAAGTCCCGTCAAAATCGGTCCAGCCGTTTCAGAGATTAGCCGGAACAAACAGACAGACAGACAAGACCGACAGACAGACAAAAATTTAAAAAATTGTGTTTTTGTTAGAAGTATCCTATAAGCTTTCATATGCATTTAGTAAAAAGACGTAATTTTGACATTACAAACAAACACTTTAGTATTTTGAAATAATTTTTCACGGATAGGACTGCAGATAACTCCCATCACCTAACTTTACCACCGTCGTGAGTGTCGAGCTACCATTTTATATCGCCCTATGATCATGAATTTGTGAAAGTCTTCTGGATATTCATAATGGTGGACTAGCAGAAAATGCTTTTAGCATTAAGTTCGTCTTTTGACATACTGTTCATGTAATACATCCATAAAACATAAATGAAATAAGAAATTATGGAAAGAGTGCGCCCGTTCTGTTAGAGCGTGTAGCGGGCGGTGCTCTCAACGTGCATAATACTTGTATTAATGGTTTTCGCTCAAACGGTTCATTACACGCCCCGCCAAAGCCGCGTCAAAGCGCAGCACTTGCATAATATATAGGAGCGTGTTTGTCGTTTACCACCGACGATTTTTCCAGACCGATACGATTTAAAGACGTCCAAGAAATGAGCTTATTCCTCTTTAAAAGGCCGGCAACGCACCTGCGATCACTCTGGTGTTGCAGTTGTTCGTAGGCGGCGGTCGACACTTATCATCATGCAAGTCGCATGCTCGTTTGCCCGCACTTCTATAAAAAAAAACATGTGTGCAAGTGAAATCTTGAAATGAAATGAAACATAAAGTAAAAATATTTAACTGCAAATGATTTATTCAATATGATAATTTTCAACCACTAGTGCGGCATAAAGTATTAGATAAAAGTTTAATTTTACAGCAAATAAATCTTACAATCTGTATTTTTAGCCTAAGTTTTAGTGTAATAAATCAAAAGAATATTTTCTTAAGAGTAACATTATTTTGCAATAGCGCCATCTACTTAATTTTATAGGGAAAGTTATTTTATCGAACAATAATTGATTAAAATAGACGCTAGGTAGCCTAAAAACTACTAATTTAATATAATATTCATCTCATTACCTCGCAGACTAAATCTTAAAGATGTAGATATATGTTTGTCTCTTTTTCGTTTCATGGCTTTTCAAATCAATGTTTCTAAAGAAGTTTCCCGTTCAAAAAATAAATAAACTCAAGCTAGAGATTGGCCCGCTACACGCTCGTCAATAACTTTCTACACCAACCCCGACCTAATAGGTTAGGTCGGCATTGGTACAGAACCCTAACCCTAAGGATTATGGTTGACTAAGCGATATTACTACAAACCAATTATTGAGGTAAGTTAGGATCCATATTGAACTAAGAAAAATCTATCATTTTAAAATACTACAGAATAATAATATATGTATACTGAACCTCAAAAACACATCGCATAGATGTAGATTCTCAGTATTCACATACTAGATTCTCAGTACTTTTAAAAATATACTGGTTGTCTTTTTTGTTATATTTCAATAGACAAAGTAAACGACATAATATGTTTCATCAAGTTCGGTCATATTAGCAAAAGCAAACAAGAGTTATTAACAAATAATTATGTGGTCATTGCAATCCGTTAATATTACGATCTAATCTAGATATCGAGAATCGCCTACAGAAAACAAAATTCAATTGTATTGCGCAACCCCTCGTATAAAATACAACCCCGATACGACTTAGGGACCTTCAAGAAAAGAGCGTACTCCTTTTTAAAAGGCCGGCAACGCATCTGTAATTCCCTCCTTGGTGTTGCAGTTGTTCACGGGCGGCGGTAGTCACTTACCATCAGGTGAGCCGCATGCTCGTTTGCCCCCTCTCCTATAAAAAAAAAGTACAGAGGGTACCTCGGATCAACATTTCTCGGATCGGATTCGGATCGGGTCACGATCGGATTCAGTGCACATACATACATTTTAACGCACCTTCCGTTGGTTGGTACGTCTCCAAGATGTGTAACAAGCAATTTTCGTTTTCTCTTCTTTAATGATTTCTAATCTTCATTTGTTATTTTTCGCTATCTTATCTTAATAAAGTATGTTCTAAAGCGTGTCGTAGTATATGTTATCGCGTACCTACCTACTTCTGTTATATCTGACCGTTTGATGTACGGGACCATCTGATAACAATTTCAATTTATAATTTTACATGTGGATTATGGTGATAAGATACATGTGTGGTATTAGGTACTAAACGAATGTTTATTAAGTGATATGAGAAATGAAATAAAATAAATAAACAAAACATAATAAATCAAACTTAAGGGTGCTCTGAAAAGTTTCCCATCTTACAAAGATAGAAGACATTTTTATTAAAATTTATTTATATAATTTATTTAAATATATAATCTCCTTTTAACTCTACACACTTCTCCCAAAGATGCTGCCATCTCTCTAACCCGTCCAAATAGTACCTACTCGTCGTTTTTCTCTGCAAAATAATTGTTCACGAAGGACATTGCATTCTAATTTGACGAAAATCTTGGTACTACGAGAGCAATTCTTCGATGAAGGAATAAAAAGAAGTCGCTTGGGGCTAGATCTGGTGAGTAAGGCGGATGGTCAAGCAGTTCAAACTGTAATTCATGGATTTTCGCCATGGCAACCGCTGCTGAGGAGTGAGACGGCGCGTGTTATAGTGATTTTCTTTTTTTGCAAATGTTGCCGTTTTCCCGTAACTTCTGCTTTCACTTTTTCAAGTAATGATGCGTAATATGCTCCTGTAATGCTTTTTCCTTTTGAAGATAATCGATTAAGATAACTCCATGACTGTGGTCTGAAGTCTGAAGTCGAGACTTTGTTGAACAAAGTCTCGGACTGGACTGGACTAAATCTAGTCCAGTTCAATCTCAAGAAGACACAAGTTTGCGCGTTTACCGTTAAAACGAACTCCTACGTCGTACCTCCCCAGTTTCAAGGTACTCCTCTTGTTGCATCAGCCAGTATCGGAATCCTCGGCGTCGACATATCGAGAAACGTGCAGTTTCGTGGTCACTTGGAAGAGAAGGTCAAATTGGCCTCTAAAAAGCTTGGCGTGCTCAGCAGAGCGGGACAGTATTTCATGCCGGCACATCGCCTGCAGTTTTACAAGGCGCAGGTTCGGCCGCACATGGAATACTGTGTTCATATCTGGGCTGGGGCTCCCCAGTGCCAGCTCCTTCCATTTGATCGCTTTCAGCGCAGAGCTGTTCAAATCGTCGGCGACCGAACTCTTCTCAATCGGCTTGATTACTGGCACTGCTAAGAGATGTTGCATTTCTTAGCGTATTTTATCGCATTTACCACGGGGAGTGTTCTGAGGAATTGTTCGGACTAATTCCAGCCGCACAATTTTACCATCGCACATCGCGACAAAACTCGCGATACCATCCATACCATTTGGTTGACTGGCGGTCCACCTCTGTGCGATTTAAAAGAAGTTTTCTTCCTCGCACAACTTCCTTGTGGAATCGACTACCAGCAGAGATTTTTCCGAACCGATACGACTTAGGGACCATGAAGCAAATACAAAGAGGAGACGTTGTAATTAAATTTCACTATGTAACAACGCGTGACAATTTGCGGGGTGAGGGGATGCAAAGCCCCGCCCACTTTACATTATCTACATCTACCGATAAATAGTAAAACTACTCGAATCTTTCCATATCGATGTTGCAATGTAGCTTAGCTACCTTGACGGTAGATGGCGGCATGTCCACAAAATGTAATAAACTATAAATAATATATTATTTTCAATTAAAATTTCTTTATGTTTGAATGCAAAACGAATTTCAGCACCTTCGTATGATTATTTTATCATTACTGAGCTCTACGTACCTTTATATTTTTAGTTCACATGACACAAAGTGTCGCCATCTAGTGTCGAATATATTTGCTTATATTTGATAGCCGACGCAATGAGATTTATCTAGAACTATTTTAATAAATTAGGTGTAAAATTATTTACAAATGAAATGTGATGCCATCCATAACATCAGAACGTCTATCTTAGTAGTTTTTACACAATAAAACACAACACTTCATCCTTTTCTTAATACTACGAAAATACACCGATTTGCGATTTTTTCAACACATAAGCGCACAGGACGAATGCAGTATACTAACTAAAGCCACGCCCACTATGATGACGTCAGGACCTACTTAGAATCACAGTGCACAGTTGCTTATGCCGTCTCCCCTTTGTATTAGCTTCATGTTAGGGACCTTCAAGAAAAAAGCGTACTCGTTTTTAAAAGGCCGGCAACGCATCTGCAATTCCTCTGATTTTGCAGTTGTTCATTGGCGGCGGTAATCACTTACCATCAGGTGAGCCGTATACTCGGTTGCCTCCTCCTATAAAAAAATATAGGAGTATATAAACCCCAGACCGGAACACAGCAGTGCACGCACTGCTGTTTGGCGACAGTAATAAGTAAGAGGCTGGTATTTAGATGAACTCCGGATAGGAAACGAGTCCTACCACCTAGTTTGTTATAACTAGTATGCTATAAATATTTATACGTGGTAAAGCGATGCTGCAACTATATTAGTAGTATAGTTGTAGCACGAACGGGGAAGGACCACGCTCTCACAGAATACCAGCGTAAAATAGAAGCTTAATGCTACTGTGTTTTATATGGTGGGTGTAGAGAATCAGAGACCTTCTTTACTGGAAACGAGGCATTCCATTTTAGTCCTCAGGGGTGACAACGCATTTTGATTATTAGTCGAGGATAAATGTAGATGTCTAAGGATCACAGCATCCACTTACGATCAGCTGGTGGACTGTGTGTTCGTTTGTTACCCTTGTTCTATAAAAAAACGCAGCATTCATTAACCGTCAGGTGAACTGTGTGCTTGTTTGTCACCCTTATTTTAAAAAAGAAAGCCCTGTAGCATTGATGCTGATGCCCGTCGCATGTCTGCGAATTTGCGTCTGACATAAAGAAGATACCGCCATCAATCAAAAGCCATAAGATTTTTCTGGCATCTCTATAGTAACGCCTCTTACGATAACCCACATAATATTGTGATTTTAAATAATAAATTAATTTACAATAAAAAGTTTTTTACTAATATTTATAATTCTCTGATCATCATTACAGCGTTTGTTTTACGCTCGACTGGATGAGAAAACACATTTCAGTTTGGCAACGAGTGCTCTACATTCACTATACGAAACACAGCAGTATTAAGCTGCTATTTTACACTGATATTCTGTGAGAGCGTGGTTCTACCCCGGTCCAACCGACCCATTCGTGCTAAAACCATAATATAGCTGCAGCGTGGCTCTACCACGTAGAGAAGCGTCCCAAAGACATGATACCCTTTTTATTGGTGTATGAAGGGTCTCGTATTTAGGTTCTCGTCTCCTTTGTGATTTCGCAACGGATCTTTTAAACCCAGCATGTAGAATTCTGCTTGAACATTCTGTAAAACAAGCTCTTTTTATTGTGTAGGATTTAAGCAAAAAACGTCATGGGTTCAATTCATGGTTGATATAACTTTTGTGTATATTATTAGATTAAATAGTAATTCTTCTAATTAAAAAAGTAATAAAGTTTAACATGGAGGCTACAATATTAAGTAAATAAATATCTACTATTTTTATGTTTATCGTTTAAAGTATAATTTCTTTACCAAATAATGGTAGAAAATTTACGACACTATAAATCTTTTTGCGCGAATGGGACACCCTCTAATAATAAGCTAAATCAAAATAAAGGGCTTACAAGACTGCTCACAACAGTAGGGTGAGTGGGGGAAGATGAAAAACGGGGTAAGACAAAAAGGCATCAGTAAAAACAGATTTTGTGTAATCTATCCAATGTAGGTAACATTCATAAGACCGCCATTTTGCTACGTACCACACCTAAGTCGGCACTTGTCGTTTTGAGGGATCGGTTGTGTGTTATAAGGGAATATCTACGCTGTGAATTTTACGCGAGCAAGTTGGGTGTTTTAATCTTACCCCGTGTCGTGTAACTTGATTTACGAGGTAGGTACGAGTTTTTTTATTTGTATACATACTTATTATTTTTAATCGGTAGTTATGTTGCTATGTCTAAATATCGCTACTTTTTGGATTTTAGGATTTATTGTAACATTCCGTCTCTACCCGCCAATATTTGACGGGGTAAGATAAACATATAAAAGTTTCTATCTTGCCCCGTTTTCAAAAGTCATACAAATGGTCTCATGTTCTCAAACTGTACCTGGAAAAATGTTTTGTTTTGTTACAGCCATTATATAAATTGTCGTTGACAATTTCAGCTAATATTATCTAAAGGTATTTATTTTAATTTTTGTATATTATAAGAGAGGTAAAAAGAGCAAGCGGGTCAGCTGATGGCTAAGTGATTTCATCGCTGCCAATAGACACAAGAAACAACAGGAGTGTTACTTGTGCGTTGCCTTCTCATAAGGTATAGGAACAGGATTCGTAGGAATGGGAGTAGGAACTTAAAGAAAGGGGAAAGACCACCAGACACTCGTTAGTAAATGCAACATCACAGCTCCTAGAACAATGCAACGTCACATCGGTTTATCTAACAAACTTCAACATTCGGGTGGCCTTAAGAAAAGGGGAAAAGGAACGGGCATCCGGAACTCTCACTCATCAGACGAAACATGGCAGCCACTAAGAAGCTAAACACTTCACGTTGATTTTCTGTGAGAGGGTAGTATCGCACCGGTCGACCCTGCTCATTTATGTGTTACAGTGAACTGTAGACGTGGATCTACTACAATTTTTTTTATTAATGTTTAGATAACATTTTTTTGTTCAAGTTGTGGCATTTTTTTAAGATCTTATTAATTGTTTAGCTGTTTAATTATGAAATATTAGATTTTTTATGTTTTGTGCTATATATTTTGTTGACCAAAATGGTAAAAGGTACATGTACGTAATTGTGTTTAAAATTATCTTGGCATTAACAATAAAAAAAGAATTATATGATTGATATCTTTCATTTTCTATATAATCTTATCCAAGTAAAGTGAAAAGTTTGAGAAACTCTAGTTCAATCTTTCCCCGTCGGGGCAAGATTGAAATATAAAAAACAAATAATTTGTGTTATCTGTGTTATTTGAAAGTATTTTGATATTATAGACAGTTCTGAAGTGTCAGGACAATTAAAATTGTAGCCTACTGACCGTCAATATCGTCTGACATTAATTTGAACGATTTTAGAAACTGCTTCGATCTTACCCCACCGCACTTTCATCATTCCCCCTGTTTTTTTCTTTCGATAAAAACATTGTAATTAATTTATTTTTGCTTTCGAATAAATATAACAGGGATTTATCGATATGACATAAAAATATGCTCTTTGTACTTTATTCACTATAGATATAATTTTAGCTTAAGTTAATATGTACTGTTCTACAAGACGTCCAACACAACACTGCTCATCTCATCAAAAAACCGTTCGGTCTTCCCCCCACTGACCCTAACTTATTGTTCGCAAAAAGAAAATATGGATTCTAATATTATAACTGCAAACATATAATAGGATTGTATTTTAATTCATAAACATAAATTTATAATTAATATGTACCAAACATACTTGTCAACGACATTAATAAACGGCCCCCAGTCCCCGGCGAACCCGTTATTCCTGGCTACTGTGGCGACCACGGCGGTGGTGATGACGGCGGGGCAGGGGGTGCTAAGAATCCGGTGGAGATTCGGTTGCCACCTACGACGACTTGACCTGGCATCTTATCAGTAATTCATTTATGGGGCAATGTATACGCTTTTACAACAAAATCCCAGAATCCCAGATCAAAGTTTGTCAATAAACAAGTTTAAAAGTTTATTAAAGAAAAACTGTACAAAAAGGGTTATTATAATATCTAGGAATACATGAATGAAAATAACCCCTGGGAATAGGGTGATCGCCACCATGCTGGTTCTACGAATAATCATTTAAAAATTGTATAAACAAAATTATTGTTAAGTGAAATTATGTTTAAAAAAAATAGTCCCGCTGGGTTTCTTGCTGGTTCTTCCCAGGACTGAGGTATTTTCCGAACCAGTGGTAAATAAAAAATGACTTTCAATAAGTATTATGTAATAATCTATATTGAATAAAAAATTATTCTATTCTATTCTATTCTATAACGCATGCACTCTCAGTACTGACGAGAAGATCCTGGAGCTGGAAACAGAGATAGACAAGTAGCGCTGGAATATTATAGGACTATCCGAGGTCCGAAGAGAGGGGGAGGACACGGTAATCCTCGAATCCGGCAACTTGCTCTATCACCGGGAGGGCGACTATCTGTCCCAAGGAGGTGTCGGATTTATCGTCCACAAGTCACTCGTTAACAACGTTGTAAAGCTTGAGAGTGTGTCGACGAGGGTTGCGTACCTTATATTCAGAATCACCAAACGGTATTCGCTGAAGGTCATAAAGGTTTACGCACCATCTTCGGCACATCCTGATGAGGAGGTGGAGGAATGTATGAGCATGTCTCTAGAGCTATGCATTCCTTCAAAACCCACTATACGGTGTTAATGGGAGACTTAAACTCAAAACTAGGCACAAGAGAAAACTGTGAGCTGAAACTAGGGAAATTCGGAATAGAGCAACGGAACCCAAGTTGCTGACCAACTGGCCGCCTTCATGGAGAAAGAGGGACTAAAGAGTCCCTATTAGAGTTCATCATAAACTATGATGAACTCTTTCTCCCAGAAGCGGCCCCACAGATCTGGTAGAGCCCCGACGGTTCGCCATAAAATGAGATTGACTTAATTATGACGACTAGACGACAACTGTTCAGTGATGTATCAGGGATCACGAGGGTGCAAACTGGTAGCGATCACCTAATGGTTAGAGGCACACTGATCCTAAACGTTAAGTTGGACAGGTGTCGTCTAATGAATTCAACGCTTCGTCCCCCTCGTGCTCTAATCCAAAGTCCCGAAACTTTTTAGATCGAGATACAAAACCGTTTTCACCGTTTTTCAAACCGTGGACGATATAAATGACAAGCTCACGGAAACTGTCCATGCGGTCGGAGTTAAGTTTTGCGGATTTAGCGGAACCAGGGCTCCAAAGTCTTTGCCGGAGATCTGTCTGCCAGAAAGAGCCAACTGTCGAAGCTGAAGGCCGAGTGTGGTCGCATCGTTTCCGAAACACCTGGGATTTTGAGTGAGATCGAGAGGTTTTCTGGACAGCTGTACATGTCATTGTTGGAATCAGACGTAAGTGTGAGTAACGATCCGACACTATTCCGATGATATCTCGGAAGTCAGTCTGAGCGAAATTAGAATGGCTTTCCAGCACCTTAATAACGGCAAGTCTCCGGGCAAGGATGGAATTACAGCAGAGCTTCTGAAAGCGAGTGGAAAGCCGGTATTAAAGTCCTTCAGAAGCTCTTTGATTACGTCCTCCATGGTGGCACTACTCCGGAGGCGTGGAGCAGAAGGGTGGTGGTCTTGTTCTTCAAGAAAGGTGACAACGCTCTCTTGAAGAACTACATACCGATTTCCCTTCAGAGACGCGTCTACGTGCTATTTTCGAGAGTTATTACGAATCGTCTGGCACGCAGACTCGACGACTTCCATCAAGCCTCCCGAACGAGGCAATTTCCGAAAAGGCTTTAGCACTATAGTTAACATACATACCCTTTGACAAATTGTACAGAAGACCCAAGAGTACAATCTGCCACTATGTCTTGCGTATGCGGACTATGAGAAAGCCTTTGATTCCGTCGAAATTTGGGCGGTGCTGCAGTGCCTTCAGCGGTGCTGCAGTGCCTTCAGTGGTGCCAAGTTGACTGTCGGTATATCGAAGTGCTGCAGTGTTTGTACAGTATGGCTACGATGGCTATCCGAGTACAGAACTAGAGTACGAAACCTATCCAACTGCAGAGAGGTGTAAAACAGAGTGACGTAATATCCGCGATACTCTTCACTGCTGCATTGGAAGACGTTTTCAAGCCACTGGACTCGAAAGGATACGGTATTAACGTCAATGGCGAGTAAATCACTGACCTTCGATTTACCGACGATATAGTCCTTATGGCAGAAGCCCTGGAAGATTATACAAACTGTGCGTCTGGCCAGTGACGACCTATGGATCTGAGACGTGATTCCTTCACTGCTGGCCGTATGAGAAAGCTCAAGTCTCAAGTCGCTCAGCGAGCAATGCTATGCTCGGCTTTTCTCTGCGAACTAGGATATCCGCAGTAGAATCAGAGTAACCCACATAGCCCAAAGAATTAGTAAGCTGAAGTGGCAATGGACCGGCCATATAGCTCGAAGAACCGACAACCGATGGGGAAAAAAGGTTCTCGAGTGGCGGCCTCGTACCGGCAGTCACTTACCATCACGTGAGCCGCATGCTCGTTTGCCCCCTCCTAAAAAAAAATATAGAAAAAATATATAAGCCCCAGACCGGAACACAGTAGTGCACGCATTGCTGTTTGGCGATAGTGATAAGTAAGAGGCTGGTACTCAGATGGACTCCGGATAGGAAAGGAGTCCTACACTCTGCCCCTCTCATTTAAAAAAATTCCGACGACATTGAGATTCCTTAGTCCACTCAAAAGGGTAAAATAATTACTTTTATAAAATGTAAAGGCAGTTATTTTTAATATAATCAGCTTCTTCGGAATTTATATAGCAAGGGCGTGGTTCATTTTTAAAGTATTATAGAAATTCCTTTGCCTTTTAATTCAGAATTTAAAGAAACAACAAAGGGCAATTTCGGTATGTTTAATAATATCTTTTCAAATTGTAAACATCCTTAGTTTAATCTGTGGTTTAATCTTTTTATCAATTTACTTTCAATTTGTTAATTAGACGCATATTTGCAATAGATAGTACCTTATTATTTTTGTAACGGAGTACTTATTGTTTTGTTCTGGTTTGGATGCTATGCAGAGCGAGTATAATAACAAACTGTGAGATATTTTACTTCGATTCGTGACATTTCCGTCGTTTACTGTTGCTGAAGTGCTGTTTTTAATTGATTAAGTCTGTTAAAATAGCGAGGGTCGGTTTGTGTACTTACATTAAAATATAAGAGTACCTTTAACCGATGAGCTTGTATACGTAACATGTACGTGAAAGAATGGGCTGTCGTTATCGTGCCAAATGGATGTCCGTAGTCTCTGCCTACTCCTTCGGATAACAGGCGTGAGATTTCGTGAATATGTATTATTTGTATAATTTAATTAAAAATATATTTAAATACATTTTAGGGCCGTAATCGGGTCCATTATACGATGAGCTCCATTTAGTTCCATTATATTATTGCATTGTTATGGAAGTTTCATTAAGTATGCCATATTTCAACGCAATCGAATTTTAGCAAGTGCTTCAAAAATTGATTATAAATTTTGAATCAGAAAGGCATACAAAGAAAAAGTTTGTAAAAATTGCGACGAACGTATGTGATTGTGACGTCTTAAAAATATTTACGGACTTGTTCAAAATGTGATTTTATAATGGTCTATGGTTCATGGTTTATAAAATAAAATCTGTTGATATTTTGAAGCTGAGTCTATTTACAGAAAAAATCAGTTTTGTAATAAGACATTTTGAAATTCAGTTTTAAGCTTACATACACCATGAGAGTATGTTCGGTAAAGGATGTAAATTAAATTAAAATGTACGATAGGCTTCGTTATAAATAAAAGATTTACGACATCAAATTAAAGATTGTATATTAAAGATGTTAAAAAGCTAAAGCTAAGATCCGCGATATAAAATAATGTAACATACCTAGTTTGAAGAGCATCTCCCGCCCTCTCTTAATTGCGTGCATTATCCCCGTCACCAATACCAACACCACTACACTAGGGAAGACACACATAGTTGACAATACGACATTTTGTCGCCTCTAACTAGGGTTACCTAAGTGCCTTAGCACATCATATTCTTTAATATGCGAAGCTTGGCCATTTAATTTTTAACATTAATTAACAGGCACCAGCAATGGAACTAATGGAAGTTGAATCAAAGAAGAGAGCATGGTTAGATTTACTAGCATAAAACCTGGTAATTCTGGTGGTATGGATGATGAGATTGATAGAAAGAAGGCAGTCTTTAGACGTCTAAATTAGGGAGTAAAAGAAATGGATGTAAGTAATAAGCAAGAAAGAACGGATAAGAATCATAGAAGAATATCTGATAACTTCCAGGTAAATTAAAGAAGCGAGGTTGCTTACGTACCTACTGTAAAATTTACAGCGAGCGCTTATAGCCCCTGAACTATCACTGCTCTAGGTAATGGAAAATGTGCTGAAATTACGATTATTGTGTTACTGTAAACTACAACAAGCGGTCTAGCGTTTTTTTATTATTTACTTATATTTAAGTATAAATACGTGAAGCGAAAGCTTTGTAGCCCTTTTTAAGCATATTGCGCGTACGGAGGATTGTGGGATTTGGCATAGTTAAAGTTGAAATGGAGAAGGAGTGCAGGAAGCTAAAATTTATATATAAAACAAGCTGTGCCGCGCGACTTCGCCCGCGTGGAATTTACTACGATTTCATGGATATCAATTTTTTTTGCGCGGACCTCTAATTTTGTTTTTGAGTAATGTTACCATCGTATAAATATTGACATTAATATTTATACTATACTAACGTCACTCATTTGTGTTGCCTCGCTGGACCACTCCAGTAACACTTTAACTTTATGGTATGGTATTAAGGTTCAAAATGACTTTTAAGTATTATTACGAATCTTTTGTATGGGAATATAGAAAACTGTTGTTTTTAGACTTTTTCAGGAAATTTTAAAATTTTTCTCTCCGTAAGAACCATCGCGAAATCGGTTCAGCTGCTCTCGAGATTTGCGCTTAGCAACACATTGAGCGATTCATTTTTATATTATAGAGACTAGCGATCCGCCCCGGCTACGCACGGGTGATTTTTAGATCTTGACAAATTCGCCACCTACCGGGTCCGATTGTGAATCTAAACCATCTAGGAACCCCACTCAAAAACACAAAAAATATACCTAAATGTGAATGTTTTTTAATTAACGCCCCCGCAACCCCACTTGCGGATGGGATTTCGTAAAATCCGTTCTTAGCTGACCTCTACTCGGCGAAAGGAATATTCCTAACATATTTCAAGTCTCTAGGCCTTATGGTTCTAGAGATATCGTGATGAGTCAGTACATAGATAGAAATCTCTTATATGTATAGACTAGCTGGCCCTGGCGACTTCGCCCGCGTGGAATTTCCTACGATTTCTAAGGTTTTAATTTTTTTTGCGCGGAACCCTAATTCTTTTTACTAACTAAAAGTAGCTTAAGTTACTCCTTATAATATCAGCTGTCCGCCTTTGAAAGTCCCGCCAAAATCGGTCCAGCCGTTTCGAAGATTAGCCGGAACAAACAGACAGACAGACAGACAAAAATTAAAAATTGTTTTTTTTGTTAATTAGTGCTGTATGTACTTACATATGCATTTAGTAAAAAGCTGTTATTTTAACATTACAAACAGACACTTCAATTTTATTTATTTGTATAGATGTGTTACAAATTCATCTATACAAGTAAATAAAATTGAAGTGTCTGTTTGTAATGTCAAAATAACAGCTTTTTACTAATTGCACATGAAAGTATATACGGTACTTATAACAAAAACACAATTTTTAAAATTTTTGTCTGTCTGTCTGTCTGTTTGTTCCGGCTAATCTCCGAAACGGCTAGACGGATTTCGACGAATTTTCTCTGGCAGATAGCTGTTACTATAAGGAGTAACTTAGGCTATTTTTAGTTTATAAAAAGGATTAGGGTTCCGCGCAAAAAATTTAAACCTATGAAATCCAATCGTAATAAAATACACGCGGGCGAAGTCGCGAGGAACAGCTAGTTCATTAATAAAATAAAACTTTCTTTGTTTACGTTCATACTGTCAATGTTAAACACATAATCACAGAACACTACTTTACTCTTGCACAGAGTACAAATTAGAGATTGTCGTCAAAGATTTAAACTAGGGTTTTCACGTACCCGACTTTTTTAATAGCCGGGTATCGGGTATTATTATTTAATATACCCGGGTATACCCGATACTTTAAATTTTCCTTTGTATTTTGATGAATTCATCGATCTGGTACCCGGGTACTAAAAATTTCATATACCCGGATCCGGGTACCATGGTAGAAAACCCTATTTACGACTATCTGGCCAAGCAGGCTTAGGCTTTTCCGACGACCCTTTGTCCTAAACAATTCTTAAATTCACAATAAAAATATTGAGGGTCCCAGGGTTACTTATTGAGATAAAAACTACCCTTTCTCTCAAGTCGGTGCAAGCAATACACATTTACTTTCATTATAATCGGTTTAGCGGTTACAGAAATTAGCGTGAACGAACATCGTGACTCGGTATTTTTAAATATTAAGATGTGCATAGATAATACGTATGTATACTGATACTTGAATGTAAAATACACCTTGCTTAATGTACAAACTTAAAAATATCATGAATTACGGTCGTTTTTTTTTCACTAGGCGACCACTGGTATTCATTATTATTTGTATGAATTTGTAAAAATGTTAAAACACAAACATTATTTTATGATGAACTGCTGGATTTTTCGTTTTTCCTTTTCTGTTTAATCAGCCCGCGCTTACGTTGCAAGTGGACTTTTTAAATACTATTGAATATATCTCCTTTTTAAGGAAAAGCTGCGGAGTACTCGCGGGTTTCTACTAAAGTATTTTCGCCCCAAGTTTTTAATGCACTGAGTGCCAGTACTTTTCGTTTTTATTTTATGTTTAAACTTCAGGGCAAGGAAAAGTGGTTTTTAATACCTAAACTCCAAAACCGGAACGTAAGATGTTTTTATATTTTTACACAATTGTAAGATAATACTTCATACTAATTAATTGCTTGTATACTAAAAAACCATGTGGCGGGCCTCTCACTAGATGGAGACTAGTGACCACTTGGTAAGATATGCATATGTATGAATGCAAGTGGCTCAGGGTACAGCTTTATAACCTTTATTGGGGGATGGATATGTTCAGTGGTGGATTTAATTTAGGCTGTAATAATGTTGATGATTATGATACCTAAGAAAGCTTCAATGGTTAAAAATTTCTTATATAGGTATCTTTGTTCTGCTCGTAAGTTCTAATTTATCACGCGTCTTAAAGTAGTAGTAGTGTGTAAATATGTGAAATTTAATAAACATTTGAGTGTATTTTTGTCGAAAAAATATTTACAATGCAATTAAAATTAGCATTATATTAGTAGAAAAACGAAAAAAAATAATTTTTTTTGCTGCCTATCAATAATACATCAGATATGTAATGTACGAAGGATTTATATAGAAATAGTTATAATGTCTTCCAGACCGAATTTCGGTCACGGCGGCGAGCCTCAACGAAGACTAGCCATGGGGCAGGATAGGATTATAGCGCCCAAGTTTTTTCGCAAGCACAGGTGCACTTTCTATTCCCTCATTCTCATGGTCCGAAGGGACGGTAAACCGAGAGATCAGATGCAGGATCAGCAGCTTTACGTGCTATCAGGGGCCGCCAAATTCCTGACGGACAGATATTATTTTTGGGCCCTACCCGGGATTCGAACCCGGGACCTCGTGATCAGTAGTCGAATAGAGCAACAGGGCAGTCAATATATCAAATATAATATACAAATAATTAATTAATTTAATCGTCATACGATGATAAGGTCAGTCATCAGCCATTGTAGAATTATTATTATTATATTACTTTTGCTTTAAACAAGATTTGATTTAAGAAATTACATTACTAACAGGATTTTGAAAAATACTTACATGGACCAGTTTTGATACAATAAAATTAAATAACATATTTTTCTTATAATTCTCTGATACGCGCCATTCTTCAAGATGTTCATCGAGAAGAATGGCGCGTATCAGAGATACCGCCCGCTTACCTATTTCTGCTGCCAAGAGGCAGTGGCAGGGCGTGCACCGCTGTGTTTCGCTTTGACATCCCTCAGAGGTGATAACGTATTTGTAACCGTTTTCGTTTGAAGTTATTTGCAGTTATCCATGGGCTGTGTTTTGACTACAGTTTAAAAAAATATTATGCCCAGAATAACTAAGTTGTAATCTAATTGGACTTTTGTATATATTAAAAATAAATTAACTTTATGGCTCCTGATGTGTATTGCTAAATACTGTAATTTAAAACTTTACTTCAGAGCATAGGTAAAAATTATAGGGACAAATATGCATTAAGAACAATTAACTTCTGTTATGAGCTTTACGCAGCTTGGAGTTCTAAAAATGAGGTCCAAAATTTGTTAAATGATAACAAATTTAATTTTTATCAAATTGAATATTTAATCTAATATACAATTTAATAGTTATTTAATTACATAAGATCAACATGGCGCACTACGGTTAAATAAAAAAAAAATACTTTTGCTTTTTACGGATTTTTTTATTCAAAACACACTCAAATCTAAATATGTAGTTACAGTTGCTATAGTGTGACAAAAATAGGACATTTGAGGTGTGGCTAAAAGGTTGGGCTGCAAGGGTCCCTCGGCACACTTCACTCGTCAATGATTTATTAACAAGTGAAATTTTTTATATTTTATTTTTATTTTTGCCACGCTTTTATCACATTCTTTCATTGTTATCCGAATTTGAGGTATATTAAAAATTTTAAGACCTCGTCAGAAAGTTAGTTTATAATCAGTTACTGAATTCCACCCGGAACGACAATCAGACAGACAAACAAGAAAGTGACTTAATGAAAACGTGGTACATTACTCTTCGTTGAATACGTTTAAGTGTGTGAATGTTAAATATTATTCAAGCAAGGTCAACATTTGATATTTCATTTCAGTGGTACTGCCGGGACAACAGACATATTTAATTCAAACTTACAAAACTAACAAAAACTCCACAAAGTGGAAAACTAACTTTCATATTGTTTTGTCATTCAGCTGTGTGTTAATTTGGTTTTCTACTAACATCCCTTGCCCTATTAATAGTTTGTGTTACTCATATCTCTTTATCTTATACAGTTGCAATACAGTTACAGCCACACTCAAAGGTTTATAGTATAAGGAAAAGTTTACAGGCTAATATAATCTAAATATTCAACACTTTTTTTTTATAATTATTTGCGTTGGATATTATGTAGACATGCACGCACTGTTCGAGCTTACCAAGTCTTATTACGCGTTCCTTGAAGATTGCAATATTCCACCGATATGTTTTTATAATTTTGAAATTTTATGAAAAATATATTTTTATTTACCCGTATATTACTAAGGTTGTGTATCTATGATCGCGTATCGTTTAACCTTAGTATGGTGTTAGAGCTTCCCTGAAAAAGCTTAGCTAGCATTGGATCAAGATTTTTTGATTGCTTTTCATATGACACTTATTTTTGCATACATGCACAAACGCAATAATCTGTTCATCAATTGTATTTGCTGTTGTCTACATTAACTCAAATAGAAGTTTATGCGGTTATAACTAATTGGAGCCGATAGCGAGAGGTTAAACTTCGGTGTATTCGATATATTTCTTGTAAGGCTGGACCGT
The DNA here is from genome assembly GCA_963668995.1 of Parnassius mnemosyne. NCBI lineage: Eukaryota > Metazoa > Arthropoda > Insecta > Lepidoptera > Papilionidae > Parnassius > Parnassius mnemosyne. Next base: position 22,991,883 of record CAVLGL010000082.1, on the reverse strand, counting down.
GCAGTGGCGGTGTGACCGTGTAGTTGTAAGATTTATTTTGACTATAAATTACTACCGAAATGTAATCTTCAAAAGAAAGCTTGGGCTTCCGAGTTGCCACTTACATAATATTTTCTCCAAATTATAAAAGCGTTTAAAGATCTCCTCATAGTGAGAATATATGCTATAGTTGCCACGCTTGGCAGGCAGGTTGGCAACCGCAGATGTTTATTTTTATAGTTGTTATTAGTAAGACGCTGCTGTCCATCTCCTGTTCTGTTTCCCTCTATCGCCTCTTACGAAACCTACGGGACGATATGGCGTAGTCGATATTCTTATAATTTAAAATTATAAATTTTGTACAGCCGACTTCAATATAAGTTATTTAAGAATTACTCAAAAACTATTGGTCTGACCTTGATCAAAATTATATGGGACCACACGAGAACTATCAGCTTTCTATATGAAAAGAGAATCATCGAAATTTGTTCACCCAGTACAAAGTTATGAGGTAACACATATAAAAAAAACATACAGTCGAATTGAGTACCGTCTCCTTTTTGGAAGTCGACAGACAACACGGTAAATACGTATGTATGAACGTTCGTGATAAATTTCCGCCTAGCATGATTCGAGAAAAAAAAGTTGTACATTGATCATAATTGTCCATTGTATGCATTTTTTTTAACAAAATCGGTCCAGCAGTTGTCATATTAAATAAATTATTTTAAGTAGGCAAATTTACCGAATTCTACAATTGATAATCTGTACTATTTACTCATGCGGGTTCTATATATGGTCCGAGCAATTTTTAATATGTAAAAATTAATAGAATAAAATAGAAAAAAACATTTTATCATTCAATATAATACAGCATACTTATAAAAAGCCATTTACGCTTTTACCACTGCCTCGGAAAAAAGCCTCGGTTCTGGAAAAAGCAGACAATAAATCCAGCGGTCTTTCCTTCAAAAAAAAATATTAATTTACAATATAAAGTTAAAGTTTAAGTTACAGCTTATATATGACCCACTGCTGAGCACAGGCCTCCTCTCATTTCTGATAATGTTTAGGACAAGGAAGTGTCCGCGGCGCAGCTCCAATGCGTGTTGGCGAACTTCGCATGTCTTCGAACTATATTTTTTTCTTATTTGAGACAGGTATCCTTCACCGCCTAGCACATAGTAAATCAGTAATTTACAATATATTTTTTACAAATTATAATAAAAACAATTAGACACAGAATCTAGCAACAGTAGTTAGTAAATTATAGTTACCCTTTAAAACAAGTATTTTCAGTTATTGATAGCCCCTTAAATGAGTTACTGACTCTTTGGTGTCGAGTACCTTGTATTACTAACTTGTATAACTAACTCATTTTTCCTAGTATGTGTTTATTGAATCTTTATCATAACTTTTAATAAAATTATTTTTTGTGAAGGTATATTATATTTTTATTATGTATATATATAATGACATTCTTATCCTATATTTCAGTATTGTAATGGCCGTAGTATGCGAAGAATGCTAATAGAGCCCGACAAGCAATTGGCCGATTTTTTCAATTTTAAATGGGCTTCAAGTACGGTACGTCAAACGCGTAGATTTGACTATTGATACTGTAACGGCGTTCTATACATATGCAAAAAAGCAAACTTGTAATGGTCTACGAGATAAAAACAAAAATAATAATTAAATAATTAAAATTTAAAAAATTTGTACAACCGACTTCAATATAAATTATTAAGAATAACTCAAAAACTATTGGTCAGACCTTGATCAAAGCACCAGCTTTTAAATAAAAAAAAAGAATCATCGAAATCGGTTTACCCAGCAAAATGTTATGAGGTAATACACATTAAAAAACATACAGTCGAATTGAGTACCGTCTCCTTTTTGAAGTCGGTAGAAAACTAGAAAAGTGACTGCCGTAAAGTAACTTAACGTAACTATTTTTGTTTTTTTAGCAAAATCTGAGGTTAATCAAATTGCTGCTTTTTACTTTCTTTTGTTTTTACAAGTGTGGTACTTTACTTTCTACTAATTTATCGTCTGTGTGCTGAACAGACGTCAGTTTTTAGGGTTCCGCTGAAATACAAGTAATCCTTATAAAATTCTTTTGTTCCTTCCGTCAATCCTTATTTTCTATCAAAGTATTTTATTAATATATGATAAATATTTAAGAGTGCTTGCCGAAGATTGCCGAAGATTGCCGTGTAGTGGCGGTCAAGAATATCCACTACCCCATATCCTCCCGTGGGTGTCGTAAAAGGCGACAAAGGGAAACAGCCAGGAGATGGGCAGCAGCATCTTCCTGATAATAGCCAAATGACAATAAAAAAACTGCGGTTGCCAACCCGCTCGCCAAGCGTGGCAACTATGGCAAATACCCCCCAATGATGAGAGCAACAAAAAAACGGCCCCCAGTCCCTGGCGGCCCCGCTATTCCTGGCTACGGTGGCGACCATGGTAACGACGGGGCAGGGGGTGCTAAGAATCTCCGGTGGAGGTTCGGTTGCCACCTTAGACGACTCGACCTGGCAACGTACAACGCACGCACCCTGAGGACTGACGAGAAGATCGTGGAGCTGGAAGAAGAGATAGACAAGTTGCGCTGGCATATTATAGGATTATCTGAAGTCCGAAGAGAGGGGGAGGACACGGTAATCCTCGAATCCGGCAACTTGCTCTATCACCGGGAGGGCGACCATCTGTCCCAAGGAGGTGTCGGATTTATCGTCCACAAGTCTCTCGTTAACAACGTTGTAAAAATCGGGAGTGTGTCGACGAGGGTTGCGTACCTTATACTCAGAATCACCAAACGGTATTCGCTGAAGGTCATACAGGTTTACGCACCAACCTCGGCACACCCCGATGAGGAGGTGGAGGAAATGTATGAGGATATCTCTAGAGCCATGCATTCCTCCAAAACCCAATATACGGTGTTAATGGGAGACTTCAATGCAAAACTAGGCACAAGAGAGAACGGTGAGCTGAAAGTAGGGAAATTTGGAATGGGGCAACGGAACCCAAGGGGCCAGCAGCTGGCCGACTTCATGGAGAAAGAGGGACTCTTTATGATGAACTCTTTCTTCCAGAAGCGGCCCCACAGGAAGTGGACCTGGTCGAGCCCCGAAGGTTCCACAAAAAATGAGATTGACTTCATTATGACGACCAGACGACAACTGTTCAGTGATGTCTCCGTGATCGCGAGGGTGAAAACTGGTAGCGATCACCGAATGGTTAGAGGCACACTGAACCTAAACGTTAAGTTGGAGAGGTCTCGTCTAATGAAGTCAACGCTCCGTCCCCCTCGTGCTCTGTTTCAAAGTCCCGAAACCTTTCAGCTCGAGTTACAAAACCGTTTTCAGTGCCTAGAAGACTGCAATGAAGTGGACGATATGAATGACAAGCTCGTGGAAACTGTCCATGCGGTTGGAGCTAAGTTCTGCAAGACCCGCCGCAGAAGAACACAAAAACTCTCCGATCACACTCTTAATCTCATGGCTGTTAGACGGGAGATGAAGCTACATTCTTCAACAGACTTGACAGCATACAGGCATCTGAACAGACAGATCTCCAAATGCATGCGGCGGGACTTACGCAACTTCAATACAGCTCGTATTGAAGAAGCGATCGAGCGGAACCAAGGCTCCAAAGTCTTTGCCAGAGATCTGTCTGCCAGAAAGAGCCAACTGTCAAAGCTGAAGACAGAATGTGGCAGCGTCGTTTCCGGGACACCTGAGATTTTGAGTGAGATTGAGAGGTTCTATGGGCAGCTGTACACATCATCGTTGGAGCCACACGCAAGTGTGAGTAACGATCCAAGAGCGAGTCTCATCCGACACTATTCCGAAGATATCCCGGATGTCAGTCTGAGCGAGATTAGGATGGCTCTCCAGCACCTTAAAAACGGTAAGGCCCCAGGCGAGGATGGAATTACAGCGGAGCTTCTGAAAGCGGGTGGAAGACCGGTACTTGAAGTCCTTCAGAAGCTCTTTAATTCCGTCCTCCATGGTGGCATTGCACCGGAGGCGTGGAGCAGAAGTGCGGTGGTCTTGTTCTTCAAGAAAGGTGACAACGCTCTCTTGAAGAACTACAGACCGATTTCCCTTCTGAGCCGCGTCTACGTGCTGTTTTCGAGAGTCATTACGAATCGTCTCGCGCGCAGACTTGACGACTTCCAGCCTCCCGAACAAGCCGGTTTCCGAAAGGGCTTTAGCACCATAGACCACATACATACCCTTCGGCAAGTTGTACAGAAGTCCGAAGAGTACAATTTGCCACTATGTCTGGCGTATGTGGACTATGAGAAAGCCTTTGATTCCGTCGAAATTTGGGCGGTGCTGCAGTCCCTTCAGCGGTGCCAAGTTGACTGTCGGTATATCGAAGTGTTGAAGTGCTTGTACAGTAGGGCTACGATGGCTATCCGAGTACAGAACCAGAGTACGAAACCTATCCAATTGCAGAGAGGTGTAAGACAGGGTGACGTCATATCCCCGAAACTCTTCACCGCTGCATTGGAAGACGTTTTCAAGCTTCTGGACTGGAAAGGATACGGTATCAACATCAATGGCGAGTACATCACTCACCTTCGATTTGCCGACGATATAGTCCTTATGGCAGAATCGCTGGAGGACCTAAGCACTATGCTCAATGACCTCAATAGTGTTTCCCAACGGATAGGTCTTAAGATGAACATGGACAAAACTAAGATCATGTTTAATGTCCATGTCACACCTATGCCGATAGTTGTTGGGAACACTAAGCTCGAAGTTGTTGACGAGTATGTTTACCTGGGACAAATAGTCCGACTGGGTAAGTCCAACTTCGACCGAGAGGTCAATCGACGGATTCAACTCGGCTGGGCAGCGTTCGGGAAGCTACGACACATCTTCTCGTCAGACATACCTCAAAACCTTAAAACGAAATTGTACAACCAGTGCGTGTTGCCAGTGATGACTTACGGAACTGAGACGTGGTCCTTCACTGCTGGCCGTATGAGGAAGCTCAAGGTCGCTCAGCGAGCTATGGAGAGGGCTATGCTCGGAGTTTCTCTGCGTGATAAACTTAGGAATGAGGATATCCGCAGTAGAACCAGAGTGACCGACATAGCCCAACGGATTAGTAAGCTGAAGTGGCAGTGGGCCGGCCATATAGCTCGAAGAACCGACAACCGATGGGGAAGAAAGGTTCTCGAGTGGCAGCCTCGTACCGGTAGGCGAAGTGTAGGGCGTCCCCCCACGAGATGGAGTGACGACCTGGTAAGACATGCAGGAAGTCGATGGATGCAGGTGGCTCAGGACCGTGATTTGTGGCATTCTTTGGGGGAGGCCTATGTTCAGCAGTGGACTTGTGAAGGGCTGTAATGATGATGATGATGATGATGATTTAAGAGTATTGTTTTGAATTAATTTTTCAAATAATATTACTGATTTCACCACTCCAAGTAAGCTTCAACGGATATAAGGGCGGATTCGTCGTGTCTTTTTATTTCCTGGTCCTTACGTTTATGTGTTCTACTTCAGTTATTCTCGTTATTTATCCTATCATGAAATTATTGTTTACTTATTGTAAGCCAGTGTATGACTATATTCCACCTAGTGGGCTGCTGTGATGAAGTCATAGATGGTAAATCGCACTGTCTTAGCGTAACAAAAGCCTATTCACTCTTAGCTTGAAGTTCCGCGAAGACCCGCTTATTAGTCCAGTCAGTCCAGTCCCTTCCGTGATCAGGGGTGTTGTGTTGTACTCGAAATGTCGGGAATATAGAATAAGCTAATATACGCGATAGAATCTGTAAAAACTGGTTCTATTTAAATGTACTGCACATTACGCATAAATGTAAGAAATCATTAAATTAGAAGATGTCAAGGAGTGAAGTATCGTTTCATCGTGTTTTGAATACCATTAAGAATGATATTTATTATTGATTATTTTAATGATATTAATGAATATGATAATTATGATATTAATAAGCTTGTGCTTTTGACTCAATGTTTAGCGCCAAAGTTGGGGTTAGCACTCACCTGTATGCCGAGAAGCTCGAGATGATCAGTAGCCTCTACAGATGTAACTCGGAAAGTACCTACGTTTCAAGTATCGTTTTGTGGGGAATAGTGAGGCCGGCGTTTTAGCGACTTTTAAAGTGACCAGATTGTGCGAGGTGCAACAAGGTGCGGTAGGAATTTAATAGTTTAACCAGAATGTTGCATGTGTTGTACATTTTGTGCACACTTCGGGCATGTGTTCGCCTACCAATGACTCTAACGCCGAAACATGGCATTTTGCAGCACCAGCTAATTGAGAGCAAGTACTCCATGCACGGCTTGCATATCCACAGATGCTGGGCATAAGTAGATCATTACTATGCATTAGAAACTTTAGTGTTTGTCTTCATAGACTCGGAAGAGCATCTTTGACGACTGACTCTTTTTTAGAAGTAAGGGTAACCAACGAAAACAGCATAACTGATAGTAATTAGATGCTGCTACCAAAAATGTAGTCATCTCTGAGAATGATGAACGAGGAAGGCTTCGTTTAAGGTAAAAAAACATGTGTGAGTGTCGTGGAACACTCGGTTGGAATGAAGTTCCTTTCGTAGTATATTATTATTATTATTATATATTATTGATTAACAAATACAAATAAATGAATTACTAGCCTCTATTAAAATTAAGCGTCCTTTAAAATAAAATAATATTTATTTCATTGGAAGATAAGAAAAAGTGGGAGGGAGATGGATATTATTCCATCTCGCTTCCTTATAGCCGCCAAGGCTGTCCACATTACGTCAGAAAGGATCGTGACGGAAAAATCTTACCCTTTTTTTCGCCTAGCCCCCATCCGCCAAATTCGTACCGTCCGATAAGGAACTTCGTTCCAAAAGGTTATTGACGCTGGTATTTTGGGTGAGCTGGGTTCGTCCGCGGTGTGACGCGGTCCCATTAATGCTACACGGCGGCTCTACTACGTGAAGTTCAAGCTAGCGGTCCGTTTTAGTTTAATTCTTAACTCTTATAATTTTTTTATAAAAATACCACATCACCTTTACGTTTTTGGTAAAGGTCATTTTTGGTCACATTTTGAAACAAACATCATAGCCGATATAAAAAAATGTTTTCAAATAAAATAAACGGAACATAATTGTTTATATTATTTGTAAATTTGAACATAAATATAATTAATATTAATCATGGTCTTACGTTTAAATATTTGGTTATTTAATTACTATACCGTAAACATGCATTAATTATTTCCGCAATTTGATATTCATTCTTGAGTTTAATGGTTGTTGTTAATAGCAATCATGAAAAGTATCTCGAACCAAACGTCTGGTAAATTATTTTGCACAGAAAATTTACCTCTATTAAATGCTTGCAGCTTGCATTTCTATTTACCTTTATCATGTATGGTCATGTAATAGAGAATGTATCAATTATAGATATGTGTTTCTAGTGCCAACTGTTTTTAATTCGAATAGTTTAATATAATACTATACGATTATAATGATGTCCTCTACATCGAATTTGGGCAACGGGGGCTAGTTTTTTTTGCTCTGACTATTTTCTCGCTCTCATTGTCCGATGTGACGATAATCTGACAAGATCGAAGAGAGATCACGCGCCGGATTAGCGGCTTTACGTGCTTTCCGAGGTACGAAGGTGAAACACCACCAGTTTCTTGAGGCCGAACAGCTATTGAGGTTCAGGTTGTCGTGACAGAAAAAAAACCCAATAACTTATTGGGCCCGTCTAAATTCTAATCCGGGACCTCGTGATCAGCAGCATTTACGACAGTTAAATTATTACTATACAATATTAATGTGTCGTGTGAGATTTTTTTTATAGGATAGGGTGACAAACGAGCATACAGTCCACCTGATGGTAAGTGGTTGCTGTACCCCATAGACATCTACATCGATCCTCGTTTGCGAATCAAAATGCAGATGCGTTGTCACCCGTGACGACTAAGATGGAATGCCTCTTATCCAGTAAAAAGGTTCTCCGGTCCTTTATACTCACCATACTAAGCACAGCAGTGTTAAGCTGCTATTTTACGCTGCTATTTTACGCTGGTATTCTGTGAGAGCGTGGTCGAGCCGACCCATTCGTGCCACAACTATACTTATACTAATATAGCTGCAGCATGACTCTACCACATTTAGATTTTACTTGCTACTTTACACACCCGAGCGAGCGTTAAAATAGCGACGTCGTATTACCATGAAATTAATTTTATTATGGTATGTAAATAAAGTTCTAAAATGATTAAAAATTAACAGTCAAAAAAAGTATTGATGATTCAATTATTATCCGTAGCATCTACGTAGTATTACGCAGTAGGAGTGTAGAGTTTGTTTTTCTTTGCAAAGAAAATACACCTGGCCGTTATTGCCCGGAGAATACGCTGTGCTTTACATCTAGTAACTACGGAATGTAAATTAATAAGAATCTTAATTGACATGTTAATGATGATGTTAAAAAAGATATATCTAATTTTCCTTATTTTTTAATGATGCATTTTCCATTTCATTTAAATCGATTTGCGAGATAATTTCGATTCAAATTCTACAGTGTGAAAATTTGAGACATTTCCATTCTATACTCTCCAAATTTATAATGTAACTCGAAATGTTCTTTAAATACCAGCTCTAGTTTTAACAGGATATGGTTGGTGTACTTACATAGTTAGTACTTCATGTGGAATATTCCAAAAATATAATAATTTAAATGCAACTATTTAAGTAATAATAAAGAAATAAATAAGATTCGAAATTTTTTTCGACATCAAGTCACGTAACGTGATGTACCTTACTTTACATGCAACATGTCTTCATTTTATTTTATTTCATATGGAGACATAGAAACTTTGCTTAACCTATTTTTTATGGTGTAAGTATATAGTATAAGTTTTAAGGTATAAGGGTGACAAACGAGTACACAGTCCACTGATGGCAAGTGGTTGCTGTGGCCCATAGACATCTAGATGTATCTTCGATTACGAATCGTTTTACGTGGTAGAGACATGCTACAGCTATATTAGTAGTATAGTTGTAGCACGAATGGGTTGGCTCGACCGGGGTAGGACCGCGCTCTCACAGAATATCAGCGTAAAACAGCAGCTAAATACTGCTGTGTTTCGTATGGTGAGTGTAGAGAACCGGAGACCCTTTTTACTGGAAAAGAGGCATTCCATCTTAATCCTCACGGGTGACAACGCATCTGCATTTTGATTCGCAAACGAGGATAGATTTAGATGTCTATGGGCCACAGCAACCACTTACCATCAGGTGGATTGTGTGCTCGTTTGTCACCCTTTCCTATAAAAAAAAAAGAAAAAAAGAATTAAAATGCAGATGTGTTGTCACCCGTGAGGAATAAGATGGAATGCCTCGTTCCCACTAAAAAGGGTCTCCGGTTCTCTATACTCACCATACGAAACACAGCAGCGTTAAGCTGTTATTTTATGCTGGTATTCTGTGAGAGCGTGGTCCTTCCCCGGTCGAGCCGACCCATTCGTGCTACAAACATAACATAGCTGCAGCATGGCTCTACCTTGTAAAAAAAATAGTTAAAACAATGTAAAAATCTGACCAAGATGTTATCGTATATATTTTACGTTTATGGCGACTAATGTTCTACCATTCGAGACTCCCAAGTACTACAATAAAACAAAACCACTAAAGATTATTCTACTTTAGAGTATATTTAGCGATCTGCCACGGCTTCGCATGGGTGATTCCTAAATCTCGACAACAGCGCCACCTACCGAGTCCAAATGTGAACCTTAACCATCTAAGTACATTCAAACACAAAAACAATCATCAAAATCCATTACGTAGTTTAAAAGATCTAAGAGTACAGGTGGCGAGAAGCGACTTTGTTTTATACTATGTAGAGATTCGAGTTTATCACGTATCGAGTACATATATAGTCTACAAAACTATAATTTTAACTGATAGCTATGACGTAAAGACAATTATCTAAACGTGTTGCATAAGAAGCAATATTAATACATCAACGGAGAATATTTCTCATACCTTTCAAAAGTACGTGGGACGTATCTTTAAGATGTTGTCGTCGAAACATCTTAAAATATTGTGTCCCGCAATACTAACGTTGCATGAATATAATCCAACGTTATGATCGTGGGACAAGTTCACGAAGGTCTAATTAAAAAAAAATGCAATCTAGATTTTTGAAGTTTGCGTGTCATTATTTTTCTGTGTATACACGTTGCTGCTGTATAATGGCTGCACCATGAATAGCTCGGACTGATCTCAAAAAGAACATGCTCTCACAGAATACTAACATAAAATAGTAGCATAACGCTGCAGTGTTTAGTACGGCGTGTGAAACCAGAGAACTTTTCTTCAGTTAACGAGGTATTGATACTTAAGCGAGGATAGATGTATGTATGTGTTGGTGGGCTACAACATCCATTTTCTGGTCGTTTATCACCCTCACTTTTAACTACCCTCACCCTCAATACTATTAGAACAGCCACTAATGCCTTGAACTATACATAAAAACCTTGGCCTGTATATTGATAGCTCTGTGCACTGGAAAGTGCAGGTTACCGATTTAAGTCAGAAAGTCATTGCCACCTTACGTTCCCTTTATCGTCTCAAATACTTCCTTACTATTAAGTCTAAGCTCATGCTTGTCCAAACTGTTATTTTAGTTATCTTGTATTATGCAGATGTGTGCTACCCTGACATGTCCCAAGAACTTCCTAACAAGCTGAAGCGCCTGCTTAGTAACTGTATTAGATTTATTTTTGGTATATTTCTTTGACCATATTTCTCATTATAGATCTCAGCTCAAGTGGCTTACTTATGGTAAGGTAAAGGCGCAACTCCAGAATATTACTTGTTCTTTTTTCAATTCTAAATGATCCATATTCACCTTCTTACCTCAAAGAACGATTTCAATATCTCTCTTCTTTTCATGATAGGGTTCTTCGATCTTCCTCTAATAACAAGATTTATATTCCTACTCATATCACCGGGTTCTATGGTAACTATTTCACTGTTCAGGCTGCACGTCTTTGGAATTCCTTGCCTGATGATATTAGAAAAGCACCTAACAAATACTCCTTTAAAAAGAAAGCATTTACTGGAGAATCATTAGAATTACAATATTGTTAATTAGTCTTATTTATACGTATGTATTAACTTTGTATTTATGTATATTTTATATCCATATATGTGTATTTATGTATGTTTATATTTGTTGCTAACAAACAAACATAAACATAAATATATTTATATTATGAATATGTGTTAATATATGTAAATGTGCGAATATATATATATATATATATATATGCAATTACTTATAATATTATATCATAATCTGTTTTGTTACATATAATGTGTATTAATTTTAGTTTCCATTTTTTTCTTTTCTTTTAATTGCTACACTTACGATAAACTTAAAACTCCATGGGTTGACTGGTAGAGAATGTCTTTAGGCATTATGTCCGCCCTTTGTATCCTTTTTTTTTCTAAAGTGACGTAATAAAGTTTAAAAAAAGCTAAAGTGGAAATGGGCAGGCCACATAGAGAGGCTTACAAACCAGATATTGACCGTAAGAGCAACCATATGTAGAGGTCCACGACGAAAAAGAAATAGAGGAAGACCACTAACACGATGGGAAGCCGGCTCAAACTATAGCCAAATGGCACAGTACGGAGAAAAATGGGCATCTTTAGAGCACGCCTTTACCTAATCTGGGGTCTTAGCAATAGAAAATTAATACTAATAAATAATACTAACAATATAACTATATTTAAATAAAAATTAATAAACTAAACTAATTAAAGGCCTTAACCCCTTACTATAAAACTACTAGAATTAAGGAATTGATATTGCAAGGAATAAAGGCTTTTTATTTTTAATTTTTGATTTTTATTTATCGCCCTCAAATGTTTAAAATAGTTTGTTAAATACTTCACCACGGTAAGGAAAAGGGAGCACGTATATATTATGCAAAATACATTTACCTAAGCCTCACCATGTCAATTTCGGAAAATATGGTCAAACGTCGTAAAACAAATAAGGCCAAGGAGTTCGGAAAATACGGTCAAAACACATATAAAACAAGTAAAACCTTTATTCATCTAAATAAGGATTGAATAAAATTAATAGTATTATAAAAAATAAATAATAACGTGTAGCGGCGGCGAAGAGAATCTATTATCCCAAATCATTCCGTATTTGTCTTAAGAGGCGACAAAATGAAACCGCATGTGATGGGCAGCGGTATATTCCTGATAACAACTTAATACCATAATATAAAAACTGCGCTTGACAACACGCTTGCCAAGCGGGCAAATATGGCAAATGTCCTTGCTATGAGGCAATCTATGGGGAAGGGCTTTGTTCAGTGTTGGAATAGGCTGTAATGAATAAATAAATGAAATAATGAATAAAAGAGAAATATGAAACGGAAAATGAGCTTATTAATTTTTTTCCAAATCTATTCACTGAAATTTCTAAAAATTTACAATATAGGTAACCCTATATTTGCAGCGACATTTCTTAAAGAGCATGTAGGTGTTACAACACAACACGTGAGCTGCCAAAGATCTTAAGAAGCTCTTTAGAGCTTTTACGGGGCTCTCAAATCTAAAATGATATTATTAGATTCATAGGTATTATTACATACTATATATTATTGCGATAAATTGACCAAAACAATCGATGTTTTATTGTTAACGTGGATTCGGATACGAAACCATTATTTGATTTTATGTTCTTTGAATTTTCGAAGCAAAAGCGTCATTATGTAAGCGTGCTTAAAAAGGAGAAAATGTACGAGTAGATATTATAAGATCGTGCTCATTAGTTCTTAAAATTAATTGGCTACTCAGATATAATCATAGAAAATTTAAAAATAATTTAACGGCGTATATCTATCCGTCCGAATACAATTTGGGCATCTTCAAGGCAAGAGTAAATATTCAGGCTTTTGTTTTGCTAAGACAATGATTTACAATCTAAGGTGGTAAGTGGTGATGTACACCACTTACCACCAGGTGGGATTGTGGTCAAGGATTGGCAAATAAGTAAAAAAGAAAGAAATTATGTTTATTTTAATTTGTGAATTACAAGCTTTTTATTTTCTACATAATACTTAATTTTATCTAAAATATTAAAAAATATGATAATAAAAAAAAAACTAAAACTAGAAACTTAATTATCATATAGTCCTACTCCCCACGGTATCGTGCCAAGAACGCTGGCTGCGTTTCCCCGCTGAATTGCTTTGAGCGAGGAAAAAACCAGTCCTCTTATCACCAGCAGCAACGACCAGCCGCGGATGAAGTTCCTTTAGGAACTTCACCGCACGTAGACCCCACGGACCGATAGTCTCTACAGCAAATGGCACAAATATGTAGTCATCTCTCAGAGACTCATATTTGCGCCACTTACTCAGTTCAGCTGCCTCTGATGCCGCCCCGGCTTTAAACGAGGTACCCCTGAGATGAGAGGCCGCCAGAGTGTCTACACAAGTAGCATCCCATACTAGAGCTTTACCTCTCTCCCAAGGGACCAATGTCATACCGTCGTGTCTCTTGCCATCGTCTCTAAATATTCCACAAGGCTCTAAATCCGAGGGAACATTTATAGAGACTAGAGACTAGAGACTAGAGCCCTTCGGATGACATCGTTCAAAGAACTGTGTCGTGAAAACCTAATTTTAATTTTAATTTTAATTTTAATCTCGAATAAATTTTAATAAAAAGGCTATATTCGACTTATTGTGACGTTTATTGTAATAGAAAACAAAAGATCGGTTTACTTTGCACGTTTCCACTATTGTTTTAATTAAACTATAATAGAACCAAAGCAGAACTGTTAAAAGCTTTAACGAATCTATACCTCTCTTTGTCTGTCCCGACATCATGTCTGACATTTCCTAACATCTGAGCGGTCTGCGTTATCAATTGTATTTGTTAATTTAAACCAGAATATCGTGACCTCCTTCTCCAGATAAAACTTCCCCTTGTAAGAACGGATTCATGATTTTCATTATAAACATTTTGTCTCTATACATACAAAGAACAGTAAAGCGTTCAAGAATCTTAACAAAAAGAAAAGTAAAGATCTTTTAATCTGTTTCCTAATCAAACGAAATACAGTAAGGTTGTCTTTGTGTTCCAATAGTGCCATAGAATAAACAGCACTACGAATTATCGTTTCGTTTCTATGTTATTAGCTTAAAGCAAAATGTATGAAAAATATTTTAGAACAGACGCATGTTTATTTTATAAAAAAAAAATAACATTTCTAATGACAATACGCAAGCATCAGAAAAAGAAAATTCACAGAGTATCAGTTGTAAAACCTATGTCAAATAAGTATGGAAAGAAATCCATAATATTGTAAATGTCTTCTATGAACTTCGAAAGACGCTAGATTGTGTAGATCAAACAATTTTAATTTATTAACATAAATACTACAGCAGTCGCGATGTAGTACTTGATTTCTCATCGTGTCTCCCAACAACAAAGCAAAAGGTTGATTCAACCGTGTAATGTTATCGAGACGTAGGATACAAGTGGTTGTTGTCCCCTAGGGCTCTCTTTTATTGTTTTTGATACTTGGTTGGTTATTGATACTTGACCCTCTTTTGTTCTTGGTCTACACGAATAATTTTTCCTGTAGGGTACAAAGAGGTCTTAAATAGTTTTGTTTGCTGATGATACTTCGTTCTTATTCAAATTTAAAACGAACGACTTCGTGATAAAACGGCCCAACCTGGCCTGGTCGGCCTACAGGATATTGTTTCCAAATGGTTTGCAGCAATCAATTTTCTTCTAAATGAAGAAAAACAAAATGCTTACCGCTTACATTGTTTAAGCCACCGTAAAATACTTACTCAATTTCTAAAATATTCATTTAGATTCCAAAAGCCGTATTTCTCGAAATTTCTATTGATTTCAAGCTTTAGTAGGGGGCACATATTAATAAACTAACACCGAAATTAAGTTCATTTGGCGGACTTGATGCCCAAAGGCATCAGGCTAAGCAGAAATAAACATCTGGGAGGCAATCCAGCAAAAAATAAACTAATAATGAAAAAAAATGTTTATGAAGTATGGATAAACCAGAATAAATGATAAACAAGGAAAATTATTAAAGCATTGCAAGTATAATAATTCATACTTGCAATGCTTTTCTAAAGTGTTCACAAACCTTGTTTTTGAAAAGAAACTTGTTGGAAGTTTTTTCAATCTCAAGAGATATTTCATTCCAGTCTTATATCCGTAAGAGCGAAATGGGACATATAAAGGCGTTAGCAACTTAGATTATCCGAAAAAACGGAAAAAGAACTATTATGAGAGTGTCCCAGGTACTGAAATTTAGTATTTAGAAACGTAGTAGTACTCAGTAGTACAAGGATCGTTCAGAATAGTGAAGAGTGTAAAGTATTCGAACATATCTGCGCTGACGGATAGGCAGCCAGTTAAGCTGAGCACGAAAAGAAGATACATGGTCATATTAAATGTATCTGATGTAGTTGTTAAGGAGACAATCCAATGTGTTAAGATGTTGTTGAGATAAGTCTCAGCAACATACATCGACATAGTCTATTATCGGCAGAATAAGAGATTGAACAGGCAAAACTTTTGTAGCGGTTGGAAGAATTTTTTTTAGATAATGAAGAGATCGTAATGTTGCAGTAACTTTTTTTATCGTTTATTACACGAAAAGACAGTCGGTTATTTTTTATACTAATTTCGCCAAACTGCAGGGCAGTTTTTTGACGAATATATCACCCACTTACATTCTATGTACCTACTGTAATTAATAACTTAATCTTAAGAAAAATAAAAATAAATAAATAGAAAAATAAAATTTATACTTAGCAGTGTTATTTATATACTTAATTATATTTAAACTTATAAATATTTAAACTTATTAATAATTACACATTTAACTATTAATTAAGACGACTTTTTATTTAGACAGTATTAATTATTACACATATCTAGCAACCACGCTTTCAACTTCCTTTTAAATATTTCTTCATTTTTACATTCATCTTCAGAAAATATCTCGGTAAAAATATGTGGTACTAGATATTTTCTCGTCCTCTTGCCGCAATAATTGTTAACCTTCAAACGCTCAACGTATTTCTTTCGAGAAGTAATTTTAATATTTTTGCTAAATATTCGAACTGTTTTAAAATCTAGAGATTTAAATTGATCTATTGCTATTAAATGAATAAGTCTTACATGTATAGGTAATATTCCAAAATTTTTAAATAAATTATTATAGTTTCCGTCTATGTTATGTTTCCTTTGTTTTATTTATCAATAAATATTTATTAATATAACTTTTAGCTTAAGAATTTTATTTGTATATGTTTGTAAAGTACGTCCATATGAAATTAGTCCGTAACTCAGGGCTGAACCGGCTAGTGCATAATACGAGTAAAGCATTTAAAGATTACCATTTAAAGACTTGCTAACTATAAGATTTAAGTTATTAAGCCTAGATAATAGTTTTTCCTTTTTTTTTATAAAAAGTTACCCCCACTAGGATTTTCTTCTGTATCGTGGAGGCAGTTTACAGACAAATATCCAGACCCGGAACAATTATTTGTAGGCCATACAAATACTTGTTTCGTGCGGGATTCGAACCCGCGGTCTCCCAGCGCAACAACTCATTCCTAAGTGACTTAGGAATGAGCGCCCAGGAGCCGTCAAATATGGATCTTAATCTATCACAGACAATGTTAACATGCAGTTTCCAACTAAAATTACAGTCTATTGTTAGCCCTAAGTATTTGTAACTATTCACAAATCCTATGGTTGTACGTTTGCATTGTTCCAATTTATTATGTAAGCACTCGTACGAATGACCAAGAAGAGGTGAGAGAATACCACCTTGAGGGACGGTCTGTTGTCGCCTTCGAAGACATGATGAGAACCAGTCCTGAAGACTGGATATACAAGTGAGAGAGTAGCGCTAGTAAGGTAGAGTGGTCGACAGTATTAAAAGGGTATTAAAAAAGCATATTGAAAACCCACACCATCTTTTTTAATGAACTAGATTTAATTTATTAAAAGAAGCGATATAATTATAAAGTGTTCGCTATGGTATGAAAATTTCAAATAGCTATAAATCGAGACAAGACTCCAACAATTTTTAATGGAATCTGGTTTGAATATATTGGACGCTTTCTTCGTGCATTAATTTCCAAATAATGCCGCACGTTTCCGCACAGAATCATCATCACCACCATCATTACAGCCTATCAAAAGTCAAACATAGGCCTCCCCCATAGATTGCTTTGTTGCATGGATATTTTTCATAGTTGCCAGGCTTGGCAGGCGGGTATTCAATTCAACTCTATATTAACTCTACAAGAGATAAAGTGTGGTGTTGTTTAATATAATTTTAGAGATTTTTATTTGTATTATTTGAGTATAAGTTGGGATATGATGAACCTGTCATCGTCACCCTGTGCCCCTAAATAAAATTAGAATAATGTAGCGGTTCTCATTCACATAATATCTATAACAGATAATAGAGCAGACCAGAGAACAATACCAAATATGATTTTGACACCGTTTATCCGATTACTATGAAAGATGGCATACAATTATATGTATTTTTTTCATTAAGATTTTATGGAACGTTGTTGGAACTTACCACTAGATGGCGCTACATCACATCACCTTTTATACCGTTCAACCGATAACCATGAAATTTGGTACAAAGGCAGGGCAACGTCTGGGTTTCGCTAATGTTATATATTTTTAATTTTCATTTTATAACATTGGAGTGACAAAAGAGATAACAGTCAACTGAAGTAAGTGTTTACAACAGACACGAACACCAGCAAGCAACTTCTAACAAGAAAGGTGCTAGATGCGTAGTCACCCTGTCATAGCCTGTACGAGCTTTCCTTTGCTTTAAACTTGAACACAGTGGAATAAAGTGTTAAGAGAGTGGTACAAACCCAGACTGCAGACTAGTATAAGAAATAAAAAAATATTTAACTCCCACGGGCGTTTTCGCGCACATTTCTTAGCTTAAAACAAACTTTGGAAACATTTATAAAACATTAATAGATTTATTATTTGCACTTTCTTTGAGTTAGTTTCAATTCCTATTAAATTCGAAGGCATTGTTAGATGTTTTTCATTCACTAACTACATTGATCATTTCTTAACGATCCAATCCCACTTCTTATTAAATCTATAGAGCTTATTTCTTTGATTAACTAACAACAATCGCTTTTATGAATTATTTGACTTGAAATTAATTTTAGAAGGACAGAACTTGAAAGAAAAATACTGTCGTTTTAGTTATAATAAAAGATCGTGGGCATAGTACTTATATAAAACTCCAATTTATATACATAAACTATTATTATTTATCTATGTAAGTAGACTGCAGCCACAAGTATATTATTGCTTACAACTACAAGTATAAAAAGTACCGCTGCGTTTTTTGTTGGTTCTCATTAGGATAGAGGATTTCTCATGAACCAGTGGTGATTTTCAATAAGAATTATTTACAATATATATTTGAATAATAAATTATATATATATATATATATATATATATATTGAATAAAAATTATTTTATTCTATTCTATTCTATTCTATTCTATTCTATTCTATTCCATACCGCGTAGCTTGCCGCGCCTCATCCCGCTAAGACAAAAGTCGTGATCGGGTTGAAGGGGTGACATCTACATTATGATTCTTAATCGAGGACACGGCCAGAGCATCTACTTTTCATCAGGTTATTAGCTATTCCGTCAATGCTAAGAATCTTTTAAAACGAATTTCAGAACATACCTTTTATATTATTAATTTTTTTACGTTAACTGGAGGTGAAACGAGACGTTACAAAAATGTACAGGACAAACTATTTCCATCAGTTTAAGTTCGAGGCTGTGTTCAAAGAGTTATATCATTTTCATCATCTTTATATATAAAAATTACGTGTCACATTGTTTGTCCGCGATGAACTCCTAAACTACTGAACTGATTTCAATAAAATTTTGCACACTGTGCAGTTCGGTCCAACTTGAGAGATAGGATAGTTTATATCCTGATAAGTGACACTCAATATTTTTTTTATTGCGAATTTAAGGATTTTTTATAGGAAGGATCGTCAAAAAGGGCAAAACCACGTCTGCCTGGCGAGCTAGTAAGTTATAAATTCAAAGAGCCGGAGATCTGTCAACTTACATGATTGTTAATAAGTTAAAAATTTATTTCGTTTATAATTACAAGATTTCTTCTATACAAAGTCGCTAACGATGTAACGAGCGGATTTAATTTAAAACTTCTAATGAAAAGGATCTTCAGCGGGAGATCGGATCTGAATGAGAAATATATTCAATGTTTGTTTAAGGTTGCTTTGATGATCCACTATTGTACATTTGCTTGTTAGAAGACGACGTCTTTCCTTTGTTTTTATCCTTAGTACATGTCATAGACTTTTGCAGATGACTCTTTCCAAATTATGTGTAAAAGCTTGTGTACTAGTATATGAACTCTTTGTAACAGTCACCTTTTTTTTATAGAACAATGATGAAAAACGAGCACACTACTGATGGTAAGTGGATGCTGAGGATATCTACATGATTCTCAATTAAGAATCAAAATTCAGATGCGATATCAGCCCTGAGGACTAAGACGGAGTGCCTCGTTTCTAGTAAAAAGGGTCTTCGATTCTCTACACTCACTATACGAAACACGGCAGCATTAAGCTGCTATTTTACGCTGGTTTTCTGTGAGAACGCGGTCCTTCCCCGGTCGAGCCGACCCATTCGTGCTACAACCATAATATAGCTGCAGCGTGGCTCTACCACGTCAGAACGTCACGAGTCACGACAGGAATCGTAGTATGTACTAATGTACATATAATATACTACCTATAACTTTTGAAAAGCTTATTTGTTGTACGTTGTCGCCGGGTTAGAGGCCACGTACGTAAATTATTCTCGTGTTATATTGATATTGTATGATTTTTGCAATGAAGATTTTAATTCTTTGCACTATTCTTAAATAATACTTACTCGACATTTTCATTTCAACAATCTTTATACCGAGTTTCTGTATACAATACCTGTAGCTACAAAGTAATATTTCCTTTGTATCCACTGAAAAGGTTCCACTGAAAAGGTAATCCGTACATAGTTCTATTATAATAATTGTAATAATGTTCTCCAGACCGGCTTGGGTCACGGCGGCCGGTCTCATCGGAGACTAACCATCTGCGCAGGGCTGGATTATAGTGCTCAAGTGTATACGTAAGCACAGGTACACTCTCTATTCTCTCACTTTTATAGTCCGATGGGACGGTAATCTGACAAGAACGGAGAGAGATCAGGCGCAGGACCAACGGATTTATGTGCTTTCCGAGGCACGGGGGTAAGACACCGCCAACTGTCTGACTCTGGGCTGCTGCTGAGAATTTCTTCCAGATAAACCCAATAACTGATTCTGGCCCGAACCGAGTTTCGAACCCGGGACCACATGGTCTGCAGTCGTGCTGATAACCACTACACCAACGACGTAGTCATATCGTTCTTTATATTGTTATACTCCAATTACAGGAGAAGTCTTTCCATATTTAAAATTTTGGCGTTACTCTTGCTGCTCAATTTTTTTTATTGCATTTATTGTATTACGTTTTGCATTGTTATATGAAATTATAAAGCAATGTGCTACGATGGCTAGCCTGGATACAAGGCGTCGAATCATTTGTATACCACGGAATAATATTTACTGACTGAATGAATTATGAGAAAGCCAAAGAATAACCACCCTAGATGCGTGACACTTGTCACATTCTGCTCGTATCTCATGTAGCGTTTATATTCAGTAAACAAACATGGGCGAGTGTCGTGGAATACTCGGTTGGAACAAAGTTCCTTTCGTAGTATATTATTATTGATAAACGTATTATATTATTGATTATCAAATACAAATAAATTAATTACTAGCGTCTATTAAAATGAAGCGTCATTTAAAATAAAATAATATTTCTTTCATGGCAAGATAAGAAAAAGTGCGAGGGAGATGGATATTATTCCATCTCGCTTCATTATAGCCGCCAAGGCCGTCCACACTACGTCAGAAAGGGTCGTGACGGAAAAAATTAACACTTCTTGCCTAGCCCCCATCCGCCAAATTCGTACCGTCCGATAAAGAACTTCGTTCCAAAAATCAGAGATAATTATATTTTTCCGTGTAGTGGCGGTGTAACAATATCCACTATCCCATATCTTCGCGTGGGTGTCGTAAGAGAGGTAGGGGGAAACTGAAACAATAGTTGGGTAGTAGCGTCTTCCTGAGAACGATTCAAAGCAAAACTGCGATCGCCAACCCACCCATGAGGCATTTTACGGCGGTGGCCTATGTTCAGCAGTGGACTATAATAGACTGTAATGGAACGGATGAATGGAATTAGTTTTTGCCAGTGCCTCAGTGCCGTTGTATTTTGTAGCATGACTGCGCCTGTAAAGGACCGCGGTCGTACAGAGTACTAACATAAAATAACAGCATAATGCCACTGTGTGTGATAAGTGATGAAGAAGAGAATCGGACACCGTTTCAACGGGTACGAGCTATTCCATACTAATCCTCAAGGCCAACGCATATATACATTTTGATTCTTAATCGAGGATAGATGTAGATGTCTATGGGTCACAGCTATTCATTTATTAGCTGGGCTTTGTGTTCGTTTGTCAACCTTCTTTAAAAATATAAATTTGAAAAAAGAAAAGTTTTTAACGATCAAATGGTGTCGTACTGAGCCCCGTGACGTGTGTGATTCAAAGCATTTTGGCAATTCACATCTGCAATATATATTTTGTAACAAGCTGTTCCCGCGACTTCGCCCGCGTGTATAATATTACGTTTCGATTTTATGGCTTTTAATTTTTTTTACGTTGAACCCTTATTCTTTTTCTAAAATAAAAGCAGTGTAAGTTACTACTTATAACATCAGCTGTCAGTGAAAGTCCCGTCAAAATCGGTCTAGCCATTTCGGAGATTGGCTGGAACAAACAGACAGACAGACAGACAGACAAAAATGTTAAATATTTTTTGTTATAATTACTGTATAATATACTTTCATATGAATTTAGTAAATAGCTGTTATTTTGACATATAATTCAATTTTATTTATTTGTATAGATTTCGTCATACTTAAATCTACGTTACTACTTACTACGTTATTTGTTTTATATTTTAATGATTGCAAAATGTTGAGACTTGTGATTAGTTAGTAAAGTAGCTATTTGACGTGAAGATTGGACTGCATTTATAAACATTAAAACTCTTAGAACAACTATTTCACTCATTATTTAAATTGTGTTAAGTACAAAAAAATTAGCAGGTATTAAAAGAATCTACTTACAAGGAGGTGCCAAACCCATTTTATATAGGAGAAGAATGACAAACGAGCACACAGTCCGCCTGATGCCTGATGACATCTTGTGATCTTATTTTACAATATTACGATATATGATATAGTTTGCTTGTTAGAAGTTTATTTTTTACGGGCTTTGCACATTACAAGTATGTATGTCCGGCTGCTCATACAAAATCTGTTTATTGTTGACGCGTCCTAGCGCTTGAATCTCTTTGCTTGAAACTTTTGGGGACAATGCGTTACATATAAAAATGGTTGTGAAGTTTTTTTTATATATTCATAAAGCATTTCTCATTTTCCTTTAACAACTTAAAACTATCTTAATCTAAGCTTTTTCACCGCCTCATAATTTTCGCCTCACATTATAACCGATATGAACTATAACTTGCACCCCTTACACGGTGTATAATTAACTGTTATAAATAGTAAACGGTCACTCTTTACTAATCGATTTAGTTCAATGTTAAAGTAAAATTTAGGTTCGGAAAATGCTACATTTTAAAAACAATTTGTTAAAACGAATATGAGTGGTTTTGCAACTTTGAATTATATAGTTATAGCGGTAGTGTTCACTGTCATACAAACAAGAAGCTATGTGGTACATACATATTCTGTAGAATGGATCGGACGCAGTATTAAATATATGAGGAACAAGGACAGTGGAATACGAAAAAAAAAATTCTACAAAAGTGACAATTTACATTATTGTTATTTAGGAGTTCCGACCCCTACAGCTATTGCACGAAATACTTACTCCTGATTGCTACATGTTTGTGTCGATTTCCGTTTAAATCTGTTTTTATGTACGAATAACATTTAAAATTTAAAATCATTCTATTTACATTTCACGTGTATTTCAAATATAAATAATGTAAAACTAAACGTATTTTGAATATACATACCGATATAATGTTCGTTTTTTTTTCATTGTCGGCCTCCTCCAAAGAATGAAACAAAGCACGGTCCTGAGCCACCTGCATCCACTGACTTCCTGCATGTCTTACCAGGTCGTCACTCCATATATTGGGGGGACGCCCTACACTTCGTCCGTCGGTACGAGGCCGCTACTCGAAAACCTTTTACCCCATCGGTTTTCAGTTCTTCGAGCTATAGGGCCAGCCCATTGCCACTTCAGCTTACTAATCCGTTGGGCTATGTCAGTCACTCTGGTTCTACTGCCGATAATCTCATTTCTAAGTTTATACTGCAGAGAAACTCTGAACATAGCCCTCTCCATAGCTCGCTGAGCGACCTTGAGCTTCCTCATCCGGCCAGCAGTGAAGGACCACGTGTCAGTTCCATAGGTCATCACTGGCAACACGCACTGGTTGTACAGTCTCGCTGAGCTGTCCAGCCGAGTTGAATCCGTCGATTGACCTCTCGGTCGAAGTTGGACTTACGTAGTCGGAATATATTTTGTCCCAGGTAAACATACTCGTCAACAATTTCGAGCTTAGTGCTCCCAACAACTACCGGCATAGGTGTGACATGGCCGTTATCCATGATCTTTGTTTTGTCCGTGTTTATCTTAAGACCTATCCGTTGGGAGGCACTATTGAGGTCATTGAGCATAGTGCTTAGGTCCTTCAGCGATTCTTCCATAAGGACTGTATCGTCGGCAAATCGAACGTGAGTGATGTATGTGACGCTGTAGTGCCACAATGGAGGACGGAATTAAAGCAAACGTTAAGTATATTGAATTTCAAGTCTATTATTTTAAGTATATTGAAATTAAATAAATGCCAGCATATCCGTATGAGTAAGAATTACCTTCTATACTATTTTTGCCGCCAAGCAGCATTGCTTTCGCTATTATAAGATAAAAGGTGACAAGGCATTTTACGCCTAAATGTATCCATTGGCTGAAGTAGACATCTCTAGATGTAGATTACCTTGTTTATGTCTCCAATGTTTTAAAAAGCTAAGCGTTCAGAGTTCGAAGTGAACTGAATACGAGTATATGCAATTTTTAAATCAAATTAGTTGCTTTCCAATATTTTCCTGGCATTAAGAAACCATCGTAGAGAATAGTAATGATAGATTTATGGTTTTGACTATTGATTCAAAAAGCTATGGATAAGGCCAAGCGATAGGTAAAAATAGATTCGTTTCGCTTCACGCAGCCTTCTTGAATCCTTGTTATTCTAGCAACAACTTTTAACGTTCAAAAACAAGAGCTAAGAATTGGGAAGGAATTATGTTATTATTTAGTATTTTTCGCAAGAAATTGTTGAAATATTTTGTGGAAAGTAGTCTGAAATAACGAAAGTTTGTGAAGCTTCAGAAATTTGTAATCTTTGGAAACTTTCGATTAAACTGTTAGGAATTTGGTTGCAAAAAACGAAAAAATAAAATTTTGTTACATTTTTGTTGCTACAATCCCTTTGTATGGAAGAAGTTTTGCAATATAATTCTATTCAATAAAGTCAAATACCTTACAAAGGATAGTTCTTTCTTTGTTTTGAGAAAACGTGACGTCATCGTTATTTTCACGCTATCCAATATTATCGCTGCTCTTAATTTTAAAAATGGTTGTGATTTTAATAATAAGGGTTTCAATTACATTTCTATAATTTATCTATAAAATTCAGTGAAGAATAAGTAAGAAATACGTACTTCTAAAATTAAGAAGTAGTAGAAACCACAATTGCTGAACTGAATGTAAAATCACAAAATAATTCACATTTCACAATTATTATAATAGTAGACATACGTCTCCTATTATATTTCGTTCCGTTCGCACGCGCTGATTGGCTCTCCACTCACATTCGTGCAATTCAATTCGTGCGCATCTCCTCCAAGCTTCGTTCAGCGCTAGACTTACGTGCCGCGACTTGTATACAACCTAATCCGCATTTTCATAAAACACCTTGTTTTTTACACTTGGTTGATATCCTCACAATAATGATTATGACGACTGCTTTAAAAAACTGCTTTACTGGTAAAATATCCTTCCCAACCTTTGTTTTGTTTTTGCAGATGCAATATATGACTATTATGTAGCTTGTGTCACTCCCTCAATTAAGACGAATCTCAACGACACCTCATAACTTAAAATCAATTAAGCCGTTTAGCATACAATTCATGCCAAAGAAAGAAAAATACTACTACTCGTACATGTATGTATATACTCTCGAAAAACATGTAACCTTTTATTCCTTTTGGGGAAGTCTGGTAAAAATTGTGTTTGCGTTTTTGGGTAGATGACAATAAATTTGGCAATAAATTTTCTATTTTTCG
The DNA here is from genome assembly GCA_963668995.1 of Parnassius mnemosyne. Lineage (NCBI taxonomy): Eukaryota > Metazoa > Arthropoda > Insecta > Lepidoptera > Papilionidae > Parnassius > Parnassius mnemosyne. The sequence continues at coordinate 22,966,240 of CAVLGL010000082.1, read as the reverse complement.
TCAAGACCGATTTGTACTTGGACAAGTACAGTAGCGAGTTAATTCGCATCTTTAGTTGTAGGTAATTAATAGGTAAAATAATAAGTTGACAATAGAGTATAGTGGAATAGTCACGTGTACTGTTTTTCGGCGAGTCAATCATCAACTTAATTCGTCTAAACTTAGGTGGTCTGATAATTCTTTTCACATTTGCTCGCACCATTTTTAATTGTTCTAGCTTTCGTTGCCAAATTCGTTTAGTTCTGATCCATTCTATTAATATTTTGTTTTCAGTCCTTGACTATTTCTCTGATTTCACATAAATTGCTCTAAAGTGATGATTTGCACGCAACACGTATATCAGACTGTAGTTTTCGTCGCGGAACTACTACTGGTAACTTTGGACGTTTTAAAGTTACTTCATCATCAACTGGCAACTGTCCGATTTGTTGACTCGCTACTAAGAGTATACATGTTGACACTACTGTACTGTACTTGTCAGCCGTTAGAGCCAGTTGTTTGTTATGACCTATTAAATTTTATATTTTGAATGCTAATCTAGCACGTGCTAGAGGATAAAAGAATGCGTCGTGAGGAAGTTGTAAATAATTTTAAGGCGTGTAATGTACGCGCGTTAGGACAGAGCGGCAATCTCTTTTTTTTCCAAAAACACTCATCGAATTATGAGGACTGTGCCTGTGGCAGTGAGACGCATGTATGCCTTTATCGATCCATCTATTAAAGCCTATAATAGTCCACTGCTGAACATAGGCCTCCCACATAGATTGTCTCATAGGCGGTAATTTACCATAGTTGCCACGCTTGGCAGGCACGTTAGCAACCGTTAAAGGTTTTTTTTATTATTTTCAGTTGTTATTAGGAAAATGCTGCTGCCCATCACCTGTTTCAGTTTCCCTATGTCAACTCTTACTATACCCACGGACGATATGGGCTAGTGGATATTACACCGCCACTACACGGTACATATTATATGTGGAACGTTGAACCTACCTAAGTTGTGGTAACTTAAAGAATATGTAAAAAATATTTATGAACGTACGCATGTATATAACTATAATGCAGTATGTCCCTTGGTAAAAACCATAAATTATCGACAAAAAATAGACAACAAAATAAAGAAAAACACATATATACTTTACTTTTTATTGACGAATTAAGATGTTTATATCTTATGTAGATTCTATGTTCAAAAAAATAGCGATTTCTTCCAAAGTCGGTCGCTTGGTCGGACGGTCGATTACTTTAAAAAAAATATTATGCCTCGTACTTGGCGGTAAAGTTAAAATAACAATTAGCTCGCAAAAAAGTAGCATCAAACCTTTAAATTTGCTTTTAGTAAAAAAAAATTACATTTTTTATGAGAGTTTTTTCCATGATCTCAAATTTTCTCAGAATACCTATGCTCCCAATACCCGGAAATTTTATGATTTATTATTATTCTCTACCATAATGCCTTTTCATTTCATCTCTTTACATAAAAATCACTTGCTGTCCGTTAGTCTCGCTAAAACTCAAAAAAACGGCTCAATCAATTTTGATGAAAATTTTGTATCCTTAAATGTTTTGATTCACATTTGGGGCCGACAGGTGGCGCTGTTGTCGAGATCCAGAAATCACCCGTGCGAAGCCGGGACGGATCGCTAGTAATTAATAATAGATAACTGCATTCAAATTCTTTGTATTTCATAATAATCTACGTGTTATTACCAATGTAAGGGTTAAGTTATAAGATTTATAGTTGGAAAGTAGTTTAAGAGCTATGAGCATTTTGTGACTAATTATTATTTTGAGTATGCTTGCGTCTGCGTTAAGACTTTTGTTAAACACACAAATCTTGTCTTCCATTTGAATATGAAACGACTTTGCAGCTAGGTTTCTTGTTTTATGAGAAATATTTGTACATTTGAACACGAAATTAAGTTCAAATTACAATAATGAAGCTTGTTAATTAATTAATTTTTGTGTTTATTGAAGTCAAACGAACTACAGTTCATCTGATGGTAAGTGCTTACTGCAGTCCATGGGCACCTTCAGCTGACTTTAAACAACGGTGAAACAAAGATGGAATATCTAACAACCTCTAATTATACTGACTCTCTTAGACCGGAACACGGCAGTTCAGGTACTGCTGTTTGACGGCATAAATAGATAAGAGAGACGAGACTCAAGAGCGACAGATGAGCTCCTAGAGAGAGAAGGAGTCCTACCAGTAATTAAATAAATCACGAAATGCGCAGACTCCGTAATAACTTTCTGACGAGATTGGATTATCCATTTTGAAACAACATTCTCTGTTATATTATAAAATTATAATCCTTCTCTTCTTGCAAATAAAAGAAACGAAAGTCAAATTTGTCCTATAGCCCGATACAAAAGTAGCTATACATAACTTCTGCTTTTTGGATTCTCACCTTTCCAATTAAAAATTAATTCCATTTTCAAACGACCTAAAAAAGGAGGAGGTTTACAATTCGTCGGAGTCTTCTTTTTTAATGTATGTTCACCGATCACTCGAAGACCCCTGAACCGATTCGGAAAATTCTTTTTTTCTTTCAAATGGTATACTTCCCAGGTGGTCCCAATTAAATTTTAACGAAATCGGTCCAGCAGTTTTAACAAAAATCAACAATAAACTATATTTATATTGATGTCTGTCGTACAAAACTTTTAATATTACCACTTGTATCCATATACAAATTTCCCAAAGGAAAAGGATACGTCTCCATACATTCTTTGGCTCAAGTGTTAACAAGATGAAAGTAGGACCATTTGAAAGCGTATATACAATTCATAGCTAAAAATCTGGCAAGATTTGTCTATCTAGGAGCTGAGTTATTGTAGAATAAGTAAAAATGAGATTATCAATTACCTACACTGTAACAGGTGATTTTTCACTGTTATTACACTGTAACAGGCTATTTTTCACTATAATTACTTAAAGATATAAAATCCGGATCAGTATAAAACCACCAAAATAGCTGTGGTTAATAATGAAACGAAATGGTGAAACGATTAACGAAAGTTAAAACAACAACAACTAAGTGAAGTGAATATTAGGGATATCGATCTGAGATTGATTACTTGAATTGTTGTTGTAACTGTTACTTGTTGGAATTTTGATATTTTCTACTTTTTATTATTATTTTCTAGATATGTACGCAATTTTTTTATCTCCCTAGTAAACACAGAAAATAATTGAAAATAGATATTAAAATGCTCAATTTAATGGAGAATCGATTATATTGCGCTCGAATTTCACTAGTGTATTCTTTATGGTAATCGATTTATTGCCATAAATAATACACTACAATCGATTTTATAACTTATTTCTTATCTTATTGTTTTTTTGGAAATCTACATTGTAAAAAGACCTATTTTTTTGTATTGTACTTAAGAAAAATATGACCAATTTTTAAAAAAATCCCATTCTCCTTTAAATGTAAAGAGATGGTTAATACAAGTTTATGAAACGACAGAGGAACAACTTAAAATCATGAAATAAATCCCAAACGCTATACACCAATACACGCACACTCACGCACACACGCACGCACGCACGTATGCACACATACACATACATTTGCTTTTCCCCATCGACCCGTCAGTACACAGTATTTCCAACCCGAAAGACCGTATAGAAAGAGAAGGAGCTCCACTGGAGGTTCTAAGAGACTATACATGAGCATTTTGTGGACTCAGTTGCCTCCCTCCACTGGCTACGTTTCGATGACCTTGGGAAACTGAGGTTTTCGTCTGTGCGATACAGGATCTAGTTATTTAGACCATCGGATGGTACATTGGACAACTTGTTGCCATCCCGGTGATTCTTTTAGACATGCCATCTCCGGTTGTTCGGCACTTTCTTACTTGGAGTATTTTCACAGACACAAGCGAGCGTTTTTTCCCTTTTCTAACTCTCTGCCGTTTGGTCTCCCCTGCCGAGGGCTTCCATCTGGTTGGTTGGCATTCATATATATTTATCATTTTCTTTTATATATTTACAGCCCAACCAGATGAGAATACTGTTTAAATACCCCATTAAAACAAATTAAATAATAATAATAATAACTAATTACCCTATATTTTACATATAGGGTAATTAGAGATAGTATAATAATATAAAAAAAACCAACAACAATTATTATTAATCATGTGCTATTTAATATTAATTCATATTTTAAGCCCTTTGATAGATAAATATTGTACTAAACAAAAAAGATATATTTTAAGTTGTGTATTTTCTGTGACTGTAGTAAAAGCGTAGGTATACATTACCACATGAAGAAATTACTGGCTCGAGTAACTCAAATTACTAGCTTGTGTGTACAACTTGTACTTTTGTTAAATATATACGTACTATTTTTATAAATATATCTTTGTTTTATTGTATTAACATTGATTTTCGTAAATATACAGACAGAGCAAAATTAATATCAAATACTATATCAAATAGTATTGTGCCCGGCGCATCGCTGCCGCAGAAGAAATAATTGCGGAAATATCGTTTTAAATTTGGAAGGCTTATATTGTTTAATTAGGTACAATAATACATTCATTGAAGTTGAATGATATTATGACTTTCAAATAACATTGTCGGTACGATAGGCTCCACTTTTTTTAAGTTAATATTGTATTATACCTATTAATTGTACTATGCCTATAACCATCGCGCAAGTGCAAGCAAAAAGTTTTAGCGCAATCCGATGAAAGGTATGGCAGCGCATAAAATATGAACAAACAAAAATAAACTTTTATATATTAGATTTCTTTAACATTTTCCCACGAGACTATTTTGGATTCCGATTACACCTAAATTGCTTTTATAAGTCTCTTTTTTAAATTATTATAGTATCAATATTAGTCAAATTAAGTCTTCAACGCAAGTCTATTCAATAGTGCATTTTATATTTTATTAGATTCGGAAGAGTGCTCGTTGCTTCCTGAATGAACCCGAGATAAGAGCCAATAAATAAGGTATTCATAGTTACGATGATGTTCCCGTCGGTTACCGTTATTGAAACTAATCGGTATTTTACTTCACATAATGTTACTAATATCACAAATGTGAATGTCTAGTAGGTCTCGGAAACGGCTCTTACGATTCGGATGAGTTTTTGTATTAAAGTAACGTTTTGCTTTTAAAAATTATAAGCCTTTTTTACTTATTATAAACCAGTGCTAGTCTACAATTCCACCCGTTTGTGGTGGTGATAAAGCCTTAGATGGTAAACCGCACTATCTTAGCGTAACAAAAGCTTATTCGATCTTTCTCTGAAGACGATTCGATAATTGTGGATGTCTATGGGCTACAGCATCCACTTACCATCTGGTGGACTGTGTGCTCGTTTGTCATCCCCATTCTAAAAAAAAGTCTGTCAGTCAGACGCCTTTGGTGAAGTTGTTTGTTTGTTTTACAATGCAATATACAGTGTTATATGGGTCACTTATGTTATTAGATAGTACTAGATGGTAGGACTCTTTATGCTTACCAGTCCGCCTGGATAGATACCATCTTACCTTATCTTATCTATTTCTGTCAAAAAATGGCACTGCTTTGTTCCCGCCTGAAAGTTATTAAAGAGAACCAGTATATTAATGGCTCAGAGGCATTCCATCTTAGTCTTAAGAGGGGTCAACGTATCAGTAGCCTTCTTTCTTTTAAGATGCCGTTTATCATCAGATGAGTTGTTAATTAGTTTTTAATTTCAAAGTTCAAAATTTAAAGCTACAACAGACAGGGTTCATTCCTTTTGAATTTACTTCAACTTGCTACATCAATCGTGAAATAAAAGTTAGCAATAAAATAAATCAAAACCTCACTGAATATAAAGATAAAACAATTGAACAATTTAATGGATACAAATGTCATTTTTATTTATTATGTTTTTTTTTCACTGTATATTAATTTTATTTGAGGATTGGAAAAATTATGAACGCCTAACTACTGCGCGTTATTCTCTTTCAAAACTTATTCGAACCGTCTTTTTCAATGGTATTAATAATTGCAATCCAACTCTGTTGTTTATTTTCAATTTGCAACACGACAAGGCTTAGCTGATAGTGCAATTGTTTACCTAGTCGTAATTCTTGAAATCAGTACCTGGGCGAAACCGGATAAGGCATATTTGTTTATGTCACCGTTTCAGGAACTCTACTTTTGAGTTCCCACAACAAATTAACATTATTGTAACGTGTGACCGTTTATATAAAACTAAACAAAATCCCAGAAAAGCATTTAAATATTGTTGTAATTTCTCCTTTTTTTGTCTCCTTCTTTCATATAGCATATTTATTACGCTTAATAGGCGGATTAGTGTCTACAGTAATTTCGATTGCGACTAAAACTGGTCGGGGCAAGCGGAGCAATAAAACCAAGGCGACCTCTGTCTCGCAACATCAGGGGACTTCATTCCAACCTTAACGCTGCCACTACCATTTGAAGACGGCGAAGCCGGCCTTGCTCTTTTTAACCGAGACTCAGGTGTCCTCTCCGGCTGATACTTCATATCTCTCCTATCCGGGGTACAAATTAAAAAAAAACACTCCTTTATGCACCACGCTGGACTTTGCGTATACGTCAGAGAGGACATCTGTTTTTGACGCCTCGGCAGTCTTGAAGGTACGGACCTGTCCATCCTATGGCTGCGCGTAGACAGCTACGCCCATTCCCGCATCTACGGGTGCCTCTATAGGTCATATAGGTAATGCCGAAACAGACCGACTCATTGACCATGTCCAAATGACTACAGATTCCTAGTTACAGCAGATCCATACCGCAGAGATCATGATCCTTGGCGATTTTAACGCCCACCACTCCACGACCACCACAACACGGCTCGGTTCACGTTCAACCGATGTCTACGCGGATTCTAGAAGTGGAGGATCATGCACCTTCCCTGTTCTGCTTCTGCTGACGTCTCATGCGGACGGATGTCAGGTTTCCATCGACACTCCAATAGGCTCGTCGGACCATTGTCTTGTCCGGAGTGTGGTGTCACTCACACTAACGCCGCGGTTGCATTATGCCGCCGTGTTTGGCACTATAGGTCGGCTGATTGGGATAGGTTGCTGATTCTGTTGCTGATGTCGTACTTCAGGGTATGGAACTTTTTATTCCATTATCTGTGGTGCCCATCGGAGGCAGATCCCAACCATGGTTTGGTCGCTCCTGTAAAATAGCTTCACGCTATAAGCAGGAGTGCTACCGGGCCTGGGCTGACGCATCAATGTGTCGGTATGTAACCATCAGCGCTTTTAAAAAGAAGTATAATTCCGTCTCCAGGTCTTTCAAGTTATCACCAACGCATATCAATGATATATTGCAAACTGGTAACATTCATTGCTATGCAGACGACAGCATTGGTGATGTCTTATATGGTCGTGCCAATATTTCTCGGAAAAACTTTGCCGAGTACAGGGACAAACTTGTGTCTGAAGTCGAGTCTTTGCTGAACAAAATCTCGAATTGGGAGCGACTAATTCTAGTCCGGTTCAATGCCCAGAAGACAGAAGTTTGCGCGTTTACCGCTAAAAATAACCCCTTTGTCGTATCTCCTCAGTTTCAAGGCACTCCCCTTGCTGTCTCAGCTAGCATTAGAATCCTCGGTTTGGACATATTGAATAGTGTGCAGTTTCGTGGTTACTAGGAAGGGAAGGCCAAATTGGCCTCTAAAAAGCTTGGCGGGCTCAGCAGAGCGAGACAGTATTTCATGGCGGCACATCGCTTGCAACTTTTCAATGCGCAAGTTCCGCTTCACATGAAATACTGTTCTCATCTCTGGGCCGCGGCACCCCAGTGCAAGTTCCTTCCACTTGACCGCATCCAGCGCAGAGCGCTTCGAATCATCAACGACCGTGTTCTTTCTGAGCGGCTCGATTCACTGGCGCTGCATATATATGTTGCATCCCTTTGCATTTTCTATCGAATCTACCACGGGGAGTGCTCTAAGGAATTCTGTAATAATTTAGAAATTAGTACAGAGTACCATTTCCCAAAGCTGATTATTCCATTTGAATATAAAACACCCCATCCCGTTGGCGTTATGAAAAGCGACATACTCCTTTGTCAGTTGCGTCATCACCAAACAAATCACATTCGAAACAAATAGAATTTACTCATCCGAATATCTCTAATGAATCCGACGTTATGCACGTCATTGTTGCTGACGCTAAATCGCTTTATGAAAATATAAGCGCTACGTTACCGTCTAGTGACGATAGTGTGAAAGCTAGCTTTCGTCTAACTTCACTACTCTGAAAACTTTTTGAACTTTCTTCTAAATCGGTTATTTATTTACATTGTAATACATTTTAATTTTGATGTAAGTATATTAGGTATAAATGTTGTTTATTATAAAATATATCAATAATAGCAAGTTTAAAAATTAATATAAACTTAAAACTCGACACCAAATTATTTCATTTTATTTATAGTTCAAACATGTAAATTCTACAATTTTTTTTATAGAATAAAGATGACAAACAAGCACACAGTACACATGATGGTAAGTAGATGTGGTGGCCCATAGACATCCACATTTATCCTCGACTAAGTATAAAAGTGCAGATGCGTTGTCACCCCTGAAGACTAAGATGGAATGCATAGTTTCCCAAAAAAAAATGATTCTCCGGTTCTCTAACCTCACTATATAAACAGCAAGCTTTAAGCTGCTATTTTACGCTGGTATTCTGTGAAAGCGTGGCCCATACGCAACAGAGTCGACGTATTCGTGCAACTACCACAATTTACCTCCAGCATGTTACGACTTTAAGTAATCTGTAAGTTTATGAAGAGCCTTTTTTATAAAAATGGGTAAAATTGAGGAAACTGTTACGTCTGTCTAAGTTCTACTGCTGAACAGTTTAAAGCGATATGCCGTAAAATATTTAGTAGTAAATTGTTTCAGTAATTGTAGTATGATGTAAGCTCCAGATAGATCGATTGATTGGTAGTTTCCAGTTTTAGCATTGCATATTGCTCATAGTACATTCGTCCCATATTATGAGACAGACATATTGAAAAAGTTTGCCCAGTGGTCAATATTTACGTATGGAACATACGGATTCTTTCTGGATGAAGACACTCAAAGGCAGTTTACATTTAAATGAACGGGTCAATAAGAGAAGTCGCGAATAAACCACCGCAAGAGCTAGTTTGCCTATAAAAATCCCGAATTCTATATAATTCGATACTATTGACTTGAAAATATACATATAAACAAAGGAATAAAATATAAAATATATATTTTTTATATTCTTTAGACATTAGTTAATAATATCCTCAAGCAAAAAAAAAAACATTTTTAATTTCTTTATATATTTTTAATGAGCCAAAGGTATCAGAATTCGGTATTTTCAAACATTTAAACATTCATAACTCCGAAAATATTAACTTTATCGTAAGAAGTCATAGAACCATTTTTACTTTTATTTCATCAAAAAAATTATATATTTTTTACGTGGTAGAGCCATTCTGCAATTATATTAGTAGTATAGTTGTAGTACGAATGGGTCGGCTCGACCGGGGAAGGACCACGCTCTCACAGAAAACCAGCGTAAAATAGCAGCTTAACGCTGCTGTGTTTCGTATGGTGAGTGTATAGAACCGGAGACCTCTTTTACTCGCAAAGAGGCATTCCATCTTAGTCCTCACGGGTGACAACGCATCTGCATCTTGAGTCTTTTTTGAGGATAGATGTAGATGTCTATGGGTCACAGTAACTATTTACCATCAGGTAGACTGTGTGCTCGTTTGTCACCCTGTCCCATAAAAAAAATATAAAAAATGACCCGTTTGAAAATAACAATTCCTTGCAATTGAAAAAAAAATCTGATTAAACGATGTGGCTCAGTTGCCCCATTGCAACATGCATTTATCTCATCGGGCAATTTGGAGAGAATCGCATTAAAAAATTGAGGTGGAATAGTTATCGGTATTCATGCGCCGATTCCTACTGCACTTAGTGGACGATTTATTTTTCACGTGTCTGCCCGTTGCAAAAAAAAGTAAGCATACTCTGACACGTTATTTCTCCCTCCGCACACCGCAACTCCGCCCGGCTTTGCCGCGCCGACCGCCATCATAACTACGAGTTATCGTAAGATAGTTTGGATAAAAAATGGCTATTGTGAGTTATCCTTAGAGGATAGACATATCCTGCCGCGGACTTTTTTTAACTTTTTAAGAGGAACAATTGAGCTATACATTATTTTCATGACTTTTACTTATTGATGCAGCGCAGGCTGTGAAAGCTCACAAGAGGCATGACAAATATCATCACAACTCTTAGCCATTATATCTTTATATATAAAAATTACGTGTCACGTTGTTTGTCCGTGATGGACTCCTAAACTACTGAACTGGAACATTATTTTCGTCCAACTTTAACCATTGACGCAGCGCACGCTGTGGAAGCTCTCAAGAGACACGGATTTTTCCGAATCTTTTGACAAAAATCATCAAAACATAACATAACATAACATCAAGTCATAATATAAATATATACACATAATATATAGCCTATTTCCATCTGGAATAATGTTCCTTTCAAAGGGTGAAAGAAATATTCAAATAGGGGCAGTGGTTCCGGAGATTACCCACCACATATATACAAAGTCACAAAATTCGCACCGTCTCTTTATGATATTAAGTATAGATTATTATCAATATGTAATGCATCCGCTATCTTTTAGTATTGCTAACCTTTGCAAATTTTAAAATTATTTGTACACTCCATTTTTAACCGCGTTATCTTATGTATCTTCACTGATTTTTCGAAAAAGACTGAACCGATTTAAATGATTCTATTTTCATTAATTAGGTTATACGTTGTAGTTGACACCAAATAAATTTAAAGTAAAAATTCAATTCTAAAAGATGCAAAATTAGGGGATGAAGATTTTAATGTATCTGCTTCTATGGTACTTTAGTTCTTACTTTGAACTTGTGATATTTGTAAACCACCCAAAAGGGTAAAAGAACTTTCAATAAAGAGGATAAACCGACTTCAATTTTTTTTTAGTTAATAAAGTATAATTAGAGCTTGCTTTTTGGATACCAATATGTACATTTAATCGTAATACGTAATACTACTAAATTATAAGGCGATGTTATTTTTGTCATAATTTCAGTACTGATAAAGCATTATCATAATGGGCTGGGAAAGCGGCCAACGGCCACATGTGTACATGACATTTAAATAGCATACAATTGTCACTGGCCGCATTTCTTTTTTTTTCAGGATACCAACAGCTCAACATTACTGAAACCTTTTTACTTAAATTGTTTAACAATGAAAAGTCAATAAATGTAATAATTTATACCGGTAACTACTACTATTAATCAATTAGATACTATTTATACACATTAAATAATAGACCAATTATATTAAATATTATATAAATATCATCATATTTGTGCATGAGTGATATTGTAAATATTTAATGGTACTTAAATATATTATATATATATTTACTTTTGTATTATTGAGGACATAAATAAAAGTTGGTACTTTTTAGTTACTATTTACTGATTACATTCAGACGGAGTAAGCAAAACTTTGTAAATTTTATTTTTGAATCCACTTTTAGTAAACTCATCCGCATCAATTTTACCATAATTTGTCGAGTGTAAAGGAATGTCGAGTTTCTCGTATTTCTGGTACATTTCATCGGGAAATGTTGTACGAGTCTATAAATAAGGGTAGTCAATAGGTCTGTGTAATACACCGAATAGGAGCCTCATATCCAGCAGAGTACGACTTATCGTAATATCTGCAATCGTCCTGATGCAGATAATATTACGCCTAAAATGTCTGCCTCTTTAAAACTTAAAGGGGAAATATAATTTCTAATTCTTTCGGTATTGTCTATATATACAGATCTGATAGATGCAAAGTACACAACTGTTGTTAGGCTCTGTAAATTGCTGAAAGCAAGACATGCTCTATACAAATAAAATAACGAAAAGCTTTACTGCAAATAGCATCAATATATGCACATGCAGTATCATACACGAGTCGAGAAATATGCCAATATCGCGAAATATGCCAATATCGATCACATCATTAAAATGTTATGGAAAAAATATGAGATTATATTATATTATGGCAAAAATATGTATCATACACGAGTCGAGAAATATGCCAATATCGATCACATCATTCAAATTTTATGGAAACAATATGAGATTATATTATATTATGGCAAAAATATGTATCATACACGAGTCGAGAAATATGCCAATATCGCAAAATATGCCAATATCGATCACATAATTCAAATTATATGGAAAAAATATAAAATATTCAAGACATTTTGAATAAGTTTACAGTCACTGATAGTGCATACACGCAAATTTTTTTATCAAAATTCGAATTATAAAGTAAATGTTGAATATTTTTATATATTGATATAATATAGAGGAGGTCCTCGGTCGTAGCCCTGAGCAGACCTCTGTCACTCTTGCTACCTGCGGGAAGCAATTACCATATATACCAAATTATAATGTACCAAATTGTAATATATTAACTATTTGGAATAATTAACATATATACCAAATAGTTAATACAATGAAAAACATCTACGTTTCCATCAATTACTTAAGACCCTGTTCAGACCCTCACCCTGTTGTTGTATGTTCGTCTGTCTGTCCTTCTGTCTGTCCGTTGTATTTGTGTCTTTGTTATAAATAGCGTATATACTGTCATACTCGTACGTATTTAGTAAAAGGCTATTATTTTGATATTACAAACAGACACTTCAATGTAGATTATATTATGTATTAATTTTAAAATAAAAATTATCTTCTATTTCATGTTAATTGCAACATTCATATTGACATTTAAACAAATTAAATGGCTTCCAGCATCTGTAATTTTCAGTACGGCGTTAGGATACACCGGCAGCTTTTCAAGGTACGAGTGCTAGTGCCTTTTGCTGTATGCGTATTTGTTTCGCCAGGCCCAAAGGGGCCAAATATCGGGACGGAAGGTAAAAATAATCGAGAATTCGGTTTATAAATGTAATGAAATAAAAAATAGGTTTTTGGTAGTCATTTTGGCCGCCATGAGATATGATAAAATCTTTTTGATACAATGCGTAATTTGCTTTATAATTATTTCTTAAACTGACCAACGAATAATATATCGTCCAAGCATCGGAAACACTGCATATTCGTCTATATGAGTTTTGTTTCCGTAAATCACAATTTGTTGAACGATTAGTTCCAATTCCAATACAGATTTACGTGATTTTTAATATTCGATTTATTTCAAAACCGACTTTTGATAGTCTGTGGTTGTTCGTTATGGCATGACTTAGTTTAGCGTGGCACATCACTGTCGTAAGTGAGCGGTACCCATCCGTGAAGTACAACAATATCTGTATGATAGTTTATCTAAAAAAATACGAAAGTTCATCTGTCTTGAGCTGTCACCCGCACTAGCATGTATAACGCAAATACTATAGAGGGGCGCCGATGAGGTGCTAGGTTAGCCTAGGGTGCAGTCTACATTTAATCCGCCTCTGCCTCCGAACTTGATAAAGTGACCAGAAAGTGTACTTGGATGAATGCTACTGGAACTCCTCGAATAATAGAACTAGGCGAGCCGAGTTTGGCCTCGTTTTATTAGTTATGATGAGACCTTACCTCCGGACTTGATAAAGTAACCTGAAGGTGTACTTAAGTGAATGCTACTGAAACTCTTTGACGAATAGAACTACGATTTAAATTTTTTTTTTAATTTTTTCACTATCATATGAGCATTTGAGACGTGCACTTTTGTATTTTCTAGTTGAACTTTTTTTAGTTGAAGTTTGACATAAAATTATCAGAAACTTGGAAGTATAGTAATAAAGTTAACTGAGAACTTGTGTGTATTTAAACTACTTTAAAAAAATAAGTATAATCATGTTATACGTAATTTTTTAATGCGTTTAAGGCATGCACAAATGGGCGTACCTTATTCTCTACCTCCCAGTCTGTTTCATCGGCATGATTATAGGACTTCGAACATTCTCCTGTATTAGATTTGATCACGTGCTCAAATCTTTACTTCGTGGCGAACTTTTGTAGCTTCTATTATGATTACCTCGTAATTGATTTATCTAAGTTGAAGGGGCTCACTTACAAATCAAATGAACATTGACTGAACTTTATTAAATCTCAAAAAGGGAACGTATAAAGTTGTAATTAAATTATGTCCTGCAAATTACTGATTTTGTGAATTTGTGAATTAACGGTATTCATAATTGGTCGTTTAAATTAAAAGTCTACTAATTGTAGCAATTTTGAAGTTAAAGTCATTACTTATAAATAATATTTTAGAGTAAAAATCACGTATCTAATCATAGAGCTGAAGCATTCGTGAATGTATAATCGTATTTGATGTATTTTTGTTTCATTTAAAAAGATCCTAAATTCACAAGCAAATTACAACATAGTAACAATTGTATATTTGTACTATCTGTGCCCCGCGACTTCGCCCGCGTGGAATTTACTACGATTTAAGGGATATCAATTTTTTTTGCGCGGAAACCTAATTTTGTTTTTGAGTAATGTTACCATCTTCTTATAAATATTGACATTAATATTTATACGATACTAACGTCACTCAATTGTTTTGCCTTCCCGGAACACTTAAACTTTATGGTATGGTATTAAAGTTCAAATTGACTTTTAAGTATCATTACGAATCTTTTGTATGGGAATATAGAAAAATGTTTATGTTAAAGTTTTTCAGGCAATTTTTTAAATTTTTCTCTACGTAAGAACCATCTTCGTACTTCAAGGAATATTAATATAAAAAATTAGCGAGATCGGTTCAGCTGCTTTCGAGATTTGCGCTTAGCAACACATTCAACGATTCATTTTTATATTATAGAGAAGAATAGTAATTGTATAGAAGGTGGACACACTGAAGCCTAAAACATGCTATTAAAGTTCCGAAGTATTGCGCTATATATGGAATAGCTCCGAACTATCACACGGAGCGTTGGCCGCTTCCCAGGTTAAACGCCGTGCGGGCGATCTCCCCTTTAACTTCCACGGCCAAAAAGGGCATAATAAAACTTTTTTAGATAAGAGAAACTTCATATGCTATGAACCATTAAATCTTTTCTGCAAAATTTTGTGGTTGACGTGATGAATCCCTCTTTATGTTTATCATTATAACTACCAGAAGAAATTTCCCTGCATCGGAATGATATTTTACGTACATGAATACATAAAACCTACACCTTGAAAAATGATTTGCAGGTCGTACACATATTAGATGTTCCGTACTGGATTCGAAACTGCAGTACGCAGCGCCGCAATCCTTAGCCACTGATTTACCGAACCGTCAGTATACAATATAATCAATTAACTTGTATTAGTTACGTATATACGAGGGTATATATATAGTAAAGGTAATTTTATACGTAATAGGACCATGCTGCAGCTATGTTATGATTTTAGCACGAATACGTCGTCTCGACCGGAGAAGGACTATACTCTCACCAAATATACGCGTAATATGGCAGCTTCATTATGCTGTGTTCTGTAGGAGTGTAGAGAACTGAAGACCCTTTTTATTACACTGGTTCACAGGTTAGGCGTCATCGTCTGTTGTAACAAAAGTATGTGATATTATGCAAAAGACATATATCACATACTTTTGTTACGACACATATAATTTCGCTTCAATAATAACCATATTCAAATTTTTGTATGTAGCCCGCGAATAACCTTATATCTCTCTTATATCTTAGCTTCAATTAGCAATTAGTGTCTTTCGTTCGAATACTGTGTTGTAATATTATTAAGAGTTAAGTATTGTATGTGTTGGATTTTTTCCAAACTCAATATATAAAAAATGACGTAAAATATATTTTTTGTTGATATAATTTACGGCCTCGCGGCTGAAACGTTTTAAATGTGTCACCGCATTTAAATTTAATTTCACGGCAGCGGTCAGTCAAACTTAATACTACTGGCGACTTCGTTCGTTATATTTTTCAACTCACGGCGCTGCTTATCATATGTTATATTCTTTTTCATCTTTTTTGAGAAAGAAAGAAAGAGAGAGCTTTAAACATTTCTTACGTTAAAGTCGTTTTCTAGGAGTACAACTGTTGAAATGATTAATATAACGCACAAGTACAGTGAAAGAACATGGTATAGTACTATAAACCAGTGTAATACATTACTACATAAATTACTACATTACTATGTAAAACTTAATGTAATATATTGTAGGCCACCCACTAGATAGAGTGACGACCTGGTAAGACATGCAGGAAGTCGATGGATGCAGGTGGCTCGGAACAGTGCTTTGTGGCATTCCTTGGGTGAGGCCTATATTCAGCAGTGGACTTGTGAAGGATTGTTAATGATGATGATAACATTAAATAATCACTTTACAAAAGGACCCACCATGCTTAAATAACAAATCAATGTTTATGACAGTTGACGTTATCGGACTATGGTTACATTCAGTTTCTTTCTTTTCCGCGATATACCACAACCTTAACCTAACCCTACCTAATCAATTAATACCTAATCATTAATAATATAGCACGGGATATAGGTATAGGGCGGGAAAACTTCAAGGAAAACGTTTCATGGACGCCGAGGAAGCAGTGGTTGCGTTTCAAAATGCCGTCGAAGAGACTCCTAAGGACGAGTGGGAAAAGTGCTTTCAGTGGTCCCATCGGATGCAGCGATGTATTGATGTAAACGGACACTACTTTGAAAAGTTATAATAAAACTAATTACTTGCTAGTTTGTTCAGATTTTCTAAGAACTTTCAGTGTCACTCTCGTAAATTACAGAGTTGAGTAAGCGTGTATGTGGATGTTTAATTAATAGTCCGGTTTTTTTACACTTATATGAGCACACAGAAAAGTTAGAGTCTAACAATAGCATAATACAGAAGGTAAAATACAGAATATACAAAAAGAAGAATTTAAACAATGGGAATACTGCGTAAGCGTGTGTCTTAGAAGAGCGAAGGTATAGCATAGGACACATGTGACGTGCAACACGGGAGTGGAGCGGACGAACCGACGAACTGGCGATCTGCCGGCCCGAAGTCGCGGGCGCAGCGATCGAACCAGTTTTACATTCACCATATTTTATTTACATAGAAATGCATGGCGCGTGTCTGATTGTATAATAATTTAATTTATAAATAGGTAACATCAGTTACTTTGGAATAATATTGAGTTTTACATTACTAAGCACAGTAAAATTTACACACTTTATTAACAATCAAATAACATTTATAATTAGCAAAACATACATTGATAACAACTTCAAATGTATACATAAAATATTCACTTATAAAATATATAACTCGCCACAGTTATATATCATTCAACTTTAATATAATACGTTCAGTATTATCATTCCTAATTAAACAATATCATAATTCTTCGAAATTTAAAACAATGTTTCTGCAATTGTTTCTTCTGCGATAGCAACGTGCCGGGAACTAGCTATTCTTTATGTTATATAAAAATTACGTGTCACATTGTTTGTCCACGATGAACTCCGAAACCACTCAACCGATTTTAATAACATTTTGTAAATGTGTATTGCTTGCTCCAACTTGAAAGATAGGATAGTTTTTATCCCGATAAGTGACCCTCAGTATTTTTATTGCGAATTCAAAGATTTTTTAAAGGACAAATGATCGTCGGAAAGGGTAGAACAAAGTTTGCCTGGTCAGCTAGTAAAATATATAAATCTCTACTTACCTACTGTCCGTAAGTCTCGCTAAAGCTCAAAAACGACTTGACCGATTTGGATGAAATTTTTTGTGTGTGTCCCGGGATGGTTAAGATTCTCAATTAGAATCGGTAGGTGGCGTTTTTGTGGAAATCTAGAATTCACCCGTGCAAAGCCTGGGCGTATCACTAGAAATATAATACAAATTTAACATACGACCACGGCACATGATGGCACGTGTGGCCACGGGTTGTTGTATAGAGACAGAAACGCGATTCATAATAATTGATTTGATTAGAAAAATCACAAACATGGTACTGAATCGCTATACTCGTATAAACGTGTGCCTTACACAGTTTTTATAATGAAACCGTGTTACACTTATATAAAATTAAAAAGCTTATTATTTTTTAAGTTATGTTGAGAACTCATTTAACACATTCGTTTTTATTATTATCTTATGGAAAAAAAAATCAAATAGCTTAAACGTTCGCGGCTGCTCCGGCCAGTGCCAACATACAAAATACAGGGTACGTATGCTACTCGTACATTTACAACACTGGTGAGGCTTTACCACGCTCCTGTTTATCTGCTGTTGTGATGTAAAAACATTCACAGCCACATTTATTTCTGTTACCTTGCGCGTTACTAATACCCAATATAATTATATTGGGCTTAGATCGAGTGATAAGGTTGTGCTCTCACAACTTCATTTCCATGATTTTTTTAAAATTATAGTTTTAAATATAACTACACCATTTATAATTTACACACTTACCTAATTATCACAACTATTAAAATTTTATGATTAAAGACAACATATTCTCATCAATGAATGAAAGGACGGTAATGTTGTCTGAATTTCTGAAGCTTGGTAAGCGAGAAGAATTAATAGTTATGTTGTCCTTAATTATTGTACTTGGTTTAACGGTTTTCATTGAAGTAAAAATAAATAAATGAATAAATCAAGTTAAACTCTTAATTTTGAATCTGGAGGTAGCCGTTGTTATTTAGGTTGTTGTTACATTGGGACGTCATACACCTCATTCCCCCCGTGACCATGGGTGCTGTAAAGTATTTGAAACGTCGGGAATATAAAATAAGTTAATATACGCAATAAAATCCGTAAAACTAGTTTTATTTAAATGACTAGTGTTCGTGTAAATACAAGAAATCATCAAGCTGAACTCTATCAATGAACACCTATATCAAAGATGTGTTAGCTGTGTACTCTTATATTTTTCCATAGCGGTGAAGATCGGCCAGGCCGATCTTTGATCTCGCTGAAAAAATGACGGGTGAAGGTTTTTGTTACGAACTTCAATCGCTTCTCGGAAAAATATGTTTTCATGATACAACTGGTGCGTATTGTTTTACTAACTCTCGTTGACGGAGCCACTTCATGCAATATTTGTAGAATTGTTAGAATGTTTTGTTTGTTTAGGCGTAGCGTAGGGTGTAGGTAAAGCTCCCACTAGGCGGTTGAATTCCTTTCTTGGGAGGCCAGATGGTCTCTTACTTGAGAATATAATAATACCATAATATATAATACCAAAGCCAGAAGGCCCGAAGTCCTAAAGCCGTCAAGCAATAGTGCTATCTCTGTTTAGAAGTTATAGTAGTACTCTTACTGTAACTATACTGCCTTTAAGTGCTATAATTACCCCTATCCGTATAATTTTTCTTTTTAATGAAGAGGGGGCAAACCAGCATGCGGATCACCTGATGGTAAGTGACTACCGCCGCCCGTGAACAACCGCAACACCAGGGGAATTGCAGATGCGTTACCGGCCTTTTAGAAAGGTGTAAGCTCTTTTCTTGAAGGGCCCTAAGTCGTAACGGCCCGGAAAAATTGCCGATGGTAATTTAACGATCCCAACGAATATTTGAACGCTGTTAATATCCACATCGGCCCTTTATTAAACATCTAAATGCAGATGCGTTGTCACCCCTGAGGACTAAGATGGAAAGCGTCGTTACCAGTAAAAAGGGTATCTGGTTCATTACACTCACCATATGAAATATTTTAGTACTGTGCTGCTGTTTCGTACCGCTGTTCTGTGAGAGATTCATGGTCTTTCCACGGTGAGCCGACTAATTCGAGCTGCAGCTATAATACACTGCAGCTTAGGGCTACCCTACTGCTTAACTAAGTCTTCAGGGGACACATTTTTTTATAGAATAAGGGTGACAAACTAGCACACAGTCCACCTGATGGTAAGTGGATGATGTGGCCCATAGACATCTACATTTATTCTCGATTAAGAATCAAAATGCAGATGCGTTGTTACACCTAAGGACTAAGATGGAATGCCTCGTTTCTAGTAGAAATGGTCTCCGATCCTCTACACTCACCATATAAAACACAGCAGCATTAAGCTGATATTTTACGCTTGATTCTGTTAGAGCGTGGTCCTACCCCGGTGGGGCGACTCATTGGTGCTACGACCATAACATAGCTGCATGAGCCAAGCTCTACCACGTTAAATTGATTCTTCATTAATTTATTAATAGCTTGGAGCGGATGCGTTTTATTGAAATGCGTTAATAGAAAATGGGAATATTTTAAGCGGTAATGACGATGATGAAGATTATCATGTCGTTTACGCCATACGTATGTGCAAGACGTCTGGCATTCGATCATTAATACGCCTGCCAAGCGTGACAGTTACGCCCTTGTCTAGTAGTTAACTTTTAGTGGCTTATGATGATGACGTTATGAACTAAACAGGTACCTTTCTTACAAAAATAACATCTGAAATAACTTTAAATATGTTTTTGTTCGAATAGACGTCAGTTGTGTCCGTACTGTCGGCTGTCGATCAAGCGTATTCATTCGACACAGGCACAGCCGAATTTTCTTTCAGTCATGTCATAGTGTCAATCCGAAAATTTGACAGGTTTAGAAATAAAAATAACGGCACTGACAGCGGACGGCGACTCAAAGTAAGGAAGGGTTCTATAGAAGTTTTAGACGCGAAAATTCAAATAAAAATTGATTTATTTATTTGAATCTTTGTCTTATCTTTAAAATTGTATCGGGTTAAGATACGGTTCCCTCACTTGAAAACCAACAGTGGGACTGAACATTTCTTATTCTTTTATCTTGATTTCGATATATATACGTGGTAGAGCTATGCTGCAGCTATATCAGTAGTGTACTTGTAGCACGAAAGGGTCGGCTTGACCGGGGAAGGACCACGCTCTCATTGTAACATAACAGTGTAAAATAGCAGCTTAACGCTGCTGTGTAACGCATGGTGATTGTAGAACCGGAGACCCTCTTTACTAGATACGAGGCATTCCATCTTAGTCCTCACGGATGACAACACATCTGCATTTTGAATCGTAGTTGAGGATAAATGTATAGTATATGGGCCACAGTAACTACTTATCATCAGGTGGAATGTGTGCTCGTTTGTCATCCTTATCCTATAAAAAATACATAATTGTGTCTTTATATGCTTGTTTTTAAATTTATTACATTCCAAGTTTAATAGAATAATATGTATTCAATATACAATACAAAATATGTATTGAAAGTGTATTAAAAGTTAATAACTTGTATTATTATTTTTTCTGTGAATAAACGAAGCTACCACCCATACCCACGTTAATAATGTCAGTATTTTTTTACATCGTATCAGCCAAGCCATGGGACTTGCAAGGGTAGAGTAGGAGTTACTTCCACAAATCATTATTCTCAATACATTAATCTGTTCTAAAGTAGCCTTTCTAATCGAATGGTGCGAAAGACGCAGGCAATTTCTCATTAAAATGTCCTTTTTTAGGGTTCCGTACCTCAAAAGGAAAAAACGGAACCTTTATAGGATCACTTTGTAGTCCGTCTGTCTGTCTGTCTGTCAAGACCCTTTTTCTCAGGAACGCGTGGAGGTATCAAGTTGAAATTCATATAAAATACTCAAGTCTATTGTCCCTTAGAGCTGTAAAAAAATCAAACTTCTAAGCCAACGCAATCAAAAGATACTGCCGTTTATGCCGTAAATTTTCGACATTCGCAAGGGAATCAAAACCTACAGGGTACTTCCCGTGAACTCAGAATCTTGAAATTTCGTACGAAGCAACGTTTTATAGCACAGATAAAGGAAAAATTGCGAAAAGTATAAGTTTTTGGTTACATCATATAATAAAAATATTTTTAATAACTTTAAACTTATATACCTACAGATTTGTTCGGAACCCTCGGTGCGCGAGTCCGACTCGCACTTTGCCGGTTTTTTATAGAATTAGTCTGACAAACGAGCATACACCCCACATTTATCCTCGAATAAGAATCAAAACGCAGATGCGTCGTCATCCCTGAGGACTAAAATGGAATGCCTCGTATTCAGTAAAAATAGGGTTTTGCAATGAATAACTGGAGTAACAACGGGCCGACCGATCTGACAAACAACATCTCATACTGAAAGGGTCTTCGGTTCTCTACATTTATCATACCAAACACAGCAGTGGTAAACTGCTTTTTTTGGCTGATTCTGTGGGAGTGTGGTCCTTCCCCGGTCCAGCCGACCCATTGTGCTATAATCATAATATAGCTGTAACATGGATCTACCACGTTTGACGTATTTAAACATATAGTCACATAATGTCAGTGAACTACATTGACACCGTTTCATATATATTTAATTTTTATGGCCCTAGTCTATATTAAACTTACGGAAACACGAAAAAGTCACACGTCTCAGTCATTGCAAATCCCCTGTCACTGAACCGAGCCGCAGTTCACGCCTGTAGTGTCTCAGTATGTAGTTAGAATTGGCAGATAGCCCAATTAGATTCACGTGTGCAGTACATGCGGCCGGTTAATCAATTTACCAATAACCTAAGTAAGATATAATCGTTTTTTATATTTACACGAACACTGCACATTTAAATAAAACTAGTTTTACGGATTCCCTCGTGTATATTAACCTTTTTTATATATTCCCGACGTTCGCAGTCTGTGGACATGTACGAAATATTTTCTTTCTTATTTCTAAAGATGCTGGTTTCCTCACGATGTTTTCCTTCACCGCCGAACACGTGGTAAATAAGCACTTAAAACTACAGTGCCGGCGGAGCTCGAACCCGCTATGCTCGCGTACTGTGAAATTTACAACGAGCGCTTGTCCCCTGAGCTACCACGGTTCCAATACGTGGTATATATCACTTCAATGATATAAAGTATGGAATTTGACAGCAAATTTTAACAACAACGTTTGTCACGAACCTGAGACGTCGCGTCGCGATTAAGCAAGTTCTTCCGTGATAAAGACAACTTTGAACCCGAATCCCCCCAATCCGTGAACCACGTATTTAAATAAGACCGGTTGTATTTGTAATTCGGCGATGTTATACGCCTACAAAGAAAATTAATTCTTTTAACTTAAATTTTATTAAATTTTCTTAATAGCTTAATCTAAGAAACACATCTAAGAAAGTGACTTTCGTTGTACGAAGTAACAAGTGTCAGTTATATTATCATTATGTTAGTTTGAATAGTTCGGGAGAAGCTCGATACCGCAGTACGCTTTAAGGGTTGTAAGTGTATTATACCCCGTATTCATTAAGGGACCGATCAATTTATTTATCTACTCGGCGCACGCCCGTCCCGGTTAACTTCATTTGTCCTGTCTGTAGTGTAACCGCGGATTATATGACCTACATATGTGCGCCTCCACTCCGAAAGTATTATTTTTATTTGTTTTGAAATTTAATGATAGATATTTCATAAAAGTACTCCTATTAAAAGGAGTTTCTCCTTAAAAAAAATTATAGAATAAATTTGACAAACGAGCGCACAGTTCACCTGATGGTAAGTGGATGTTGTGGCCCATAGATATTTATCATCAATTAAGAATCAAAATGCAGATGAATTTTCACCCTTGAGGGTTAAGATGAAATGACTCGTTACCATTAAAAAGGGTCTACGGTACTCTACACTCACTATACGAAACACAGCAGCATTAAGCTGGTATTTTATGCTGGTATTATGTGAGAACGATATCCTACCCCGATAAAGTCGACCCGTGTGTGCTACGACCATAATATAGCTGAAATGTAGCTCCACCACGTCAAAATTTTATTGTACATGAGAAAAACAAACGCATTGCGTATGCCACTGTCTAAGTCGGGTATTAAGAGACAATTTCAAGTTTGAACTCAACCTTAACAATAACAACATTTATGTACAATAGTTACTCTGACTGACTCTATCAATCATTTTTTTTTCCAAGCGACCAATCGTCAAAGTCAGTGACCGATCACTTATAACTATTTAAATAAAACTAATTTTACGGATTTTATCGCGTATATTAATATATTTTATATGCCCGACGTTTCGAGCACTTTACAACACCCATGGTCACGGGGGGGGGGGGGGGGTGTATGACGTCCCAATGTCATGGTTAACCACGGCTACCTCCAGATTAAAATTTATTAATTTTTATACCGATCTACGCAGTATGAACTTACAGTATCTTGAAGTCTTACAGTTGTATGCTTGGGTTGGGATTTAATTTTAATAATAATGGGATCCCAAGCAGATGGTAGCACCCAGTCATCTTCTCTATTGAAATTAGGATGTTTTTGATTTCAATCGCCTCGCGGATCAACCTTGGAAGGAATCGGTGTTCTTTAGCGAGGATTTGTGGTCTATCAAATCTAATGTAGTGACGGCGGCGATCTTGTACGTGTTCACAGACTGCAGACTTCCCGGAGCGTCGATTCTTCACATCAGCTATGTGTTCTTTCGAAACGTCGGGAATATAAAATAAGTTAATATACGCGATAAAATCCGTAAAATTAGTTTTATTTAAAGGTGTAGTGTTCGCGTAAATATAAGAAATCATCACTTATAACCATATTTAAAATTTAGCTTTTAGTTTTTTTTAAATTTATTTAATGAAAAGAAAAACACAATATAATCATAAAAACATCACAAAAACCCTTACGGGTTTGTCTGGATGTTGAGACACTTGAGCTATCTGTTGACATTAGTTTACACATATATTACTTTATAAGAACATCAAAAACACAATATCAGCAGTTATTTATACAGTACAGAAATTGTATGGGGAAGTCATTAATGTATGACTTTAAATGAATATAAAAGGTAACAAACGAGCACGCATTCCATCTGATGGTAATTAGTTGCTTTGGCCTATAAGCATCTACATTTTGTCCTTGATTAAGAATCAAAATGCAGATGCGTTGTTACCCTTGAGAACTAAGATGGAATATATCGTTTCTAGTAAAAAGGGTCTCCGGTTCTCTACATTTACCATACGTCACTGTAGCGGCAACTTAATACAGCTTGTTAGGACATACTTCCCACGGGACCAACAGTAACAGCGTAGTAATGGCGACATCACTGAAGAGGCGCGATATCCCAGCGTGTTCTTTAGGATCAAATGCAGATGCAATCACAAACTCGAGTAGAGGCGGGGTCAAAGCGCCGTCAAGACGAAGGCGCGGTGCATTAACACGTTGTTTGATCAATATTTGACGATTTGATCTCCCACACGCGAACTCTGCCTCTTGTTTGCAAGAGTATTTTCGCTAAGGACGTAGAACACGATTATATTGAATGCAGACTAGAATATATGTATGTATTTAATGCTACTCATGATTTTTTTCAGAAAGAACTAACGCTTTGGTACTATCTATTTCTGTCCTGATTTATCTCTGTTCCTGAGTTGTTTGGCACAGGGAGGAAACATAAATATATATATAAATGTACTGCAGGAAAAATCTTGTGGCTAAACTTACTTTTTAATGTATGTACATAAACATAAATAACTTTGATAAGAATAAAGATGTTCATACTTTAAACACTAGGAACAAACATAAGCTTGTAATACCTGTTACTAGACGCCACAGAATTAGTAACTCATTTATGGGGCAATGTATACGCTTTGACAACAAAACCCCTGGGCATGAGGTGATCGTCACCATGCTGGTTCTATTAAAACTCATTTAAAATTTGTACAGACGAAAAAACAAAATTATTATAAAGTGAAATATGTTTTAAAAAATGTCCCGCTGGGTTTCTAGCTGGTTCTTCCCAGGACTGAGATATTTTCCGAACAAGTGGTAAATAAAAAAATGACTTTCAATAAGTATTATGTAATAATCTATATTGAATAAAAATTATTCTATTGTATTCTTAACGACTTAAAATCGGCAACTTCAGTTGAAAAGAGTTACTTATTAAGATATAATTGTACTAATAGTGGTAGTCAGGTACTGCGATCGTCAATACTCCTCGCAAGCGTGACAATTAAGGCATATGGCAAATCCGCCTACAACGAGAGAAGGCCATATCCATCCGTGTAGTGGAGTTAGTATGTAATTAATTATATCTATATTGACATCAATTTTATATATTTAATCATAATCCTTCTTCCACATGCCTCCCTCAAAGATTGCAACAAAGCATGGTTCCGAGAAACCTGCGTGCATCAAATGATTGCGTAATTAGCCATAATTAACATCACCTATTAAGTACTATTTTGAAATTAAACTTTTAATTAAGAGTAAAAACTGACTTCAAAAAACTAAAAACAATGAAGTGATTTCCACATAATAGCTTCAGAAGTCGATGACAAGAGATTGTCTAAAGAATCAAAGCCACATCTTAAGCTAGCTTAACATCTGAAGCTACTATGTGGTAATTATGCAAAATGAACTGTAAGCACCGAAATAAAAGTGTGGGAAAAATGAAGTACGTATTTCATTATGAAGGTAATCGCAAAATCCTTGAAGTTTTAAACCATATTGTTACATTTAAATATTCAGAACAATTTTTTAAGTTTTTTTGGGTTAAGCGCTCGCTGTAAATTTCACAGTACGCGAGCAAGCCGGGTTCGATGGCCGCCGGCACCAACGAAGTTGTTAATTGCAATTTTAAGTGCTGATTTATCACGTGCTCGGCGATGAAGGAAAACATATCGATTTTTTTTTACATGGGGAAATGCCTACGCATACCCGCCTCACGGGGCAAGGACGGGTTATGTCGGACTCGCACCGACTAAAACCCCATGATGTTCCAACCTCGTCGCATATTGGCAGGGCCACGGGAACGCTTTCGCACACAACCGCGGCCCCACCTGCGCTGGCCGCCCCATGGTAGCCCCTCCTCGGGAGAGAACTACTCCTCCCCCATCTCCTTCTCAGGTAAGACGCACCAGAACACATGGCGCGCCCTCATTCTCGGCCTCCAACTCCACTGGACTCCCACGAGTTCAATACCAACTCTCCTTTTCCTCCGCGACTCCTCCTCGGCTGCAGCGGTAGAGGGAGCGGACTTCCCTCTATCCGCAGCCCACCGACACACATCCGAAGTGGGCTCGTCAAGCCCACTCGGAGTGGCCACCTCGGGCCGGCCCTACACCACGGGCCAGCCAAGGGGTTCCTCTTTGTTCACCGCGGGTGACCAAGCCACGGCTACTAAGCCCCCCCGCCACGACAAGGCGGGAACCCGTTCGGGGGGGGGGGGGGGGGACGTATTGCTGGACCTAGTGCAACCTGTATCAAATCAGTTATACAAAATTTAAGTTCAGATCACTATGGACAGTTGGTGTCATTGCCTTACATACACAAAATACAGAAAAATAAGAAAGTTGTGTTTGTTCCAATAAATGAACATCGCTTGGAGAGATTTAGAAGTAATATAATAAAAAGACTTCCATCACTTTCATTAAAAATAGTGCTGATTATTTGTATGGTACGTTATTTAAAATTATAAGTTGTGAATTTAGTAGAATATTTACTTCTAAAACTTTCTATTTTAACAGTCGCAAATCATTTAATGAATGGGCTACAGTAGGAATTTATAAAAGTGGGCGAATGTAATACGAGCTTTATAATGAAAGATCAAATTATAGTAGTGTTATATTTAGAGATTATATAAAGACATAGTCTAAAATAAAAAAGGGTGCTCCACAGCTAAGGCTTTACATTTAAGCAACAAAATTAAGATGACATGGAGAATAATAAATAGTGAAACGGGGAAGGTCAAACCGCGCAAATCGGATTTTCAATTGATATTATCAATAATTTAGCTCGATCTGATCAAGAAGTTGCTATGGCTTTTAAGACAAATTTTACTGATGTTCCATTTTTGAGAACAAAATCATTAAATTCTTCTGCTACTGTCGCCGAATTGCTTAAACAAAATGTAAAGGCTTGTTCAAATACTTTTAAATTCCATAGAGTACTGCCAAAAGATATCGTCATGATATAGTATTATTTGCTGATGATACTTTCTTGATTTAATTAAACGTCAATCATTTAAATGTGACGAAGTGAATAATACTGTATCAAAATTAGTGCATTGGGTTAACGTTAATAATGTACATTTAAACAGAATAGAAGAGTTTTAAATTTACAACATCGAATGTTAAAAATCTGAATACCAATGTGTTTTTAAATGGGGAAGAACTGAGCCCTAATGAATCCTCTGTTTTTCTTGGCGTCATTCTCGACGTAAAGCTTCAGTGGGGCCTCCATATGTCCAAACTAGCAAGCAGACTAAGTTCTGCAGCCTGTGCCTTAAAAAGATTAGAGATCTCATTAGTGTCGAGACAGCTAGATTAGTTTATTTCAGTTATTTCCATAGCATAATGTCTTATTGGATTTTGCTATAGGGAAATGTGGTTGATTCAGATACTATTTTGTTTTACTGAAGAGGGCCAATAGAGCTTTTTACAACCTAAATAATCCGTGAGAGTCTCTTAGAGATAAATTTAAAGAAATAAATACATATAATATAACAGTGGTAGAGCCACGCGGCAGCTTTTGCTGTCGCACGGATGGGCCGGCTCGAACCGGGGTGGTACCACGACCTCACAGAATACCAGCGTGAAGTAGAGGTTTACCTCTGCGTTTCGCTTGGTGAGTGCAGGTGGCCGGAGGCCCTTTTTACTGGAAATGAGGCATTCCATCTTAGTCCTCACGGGGGGCAACGCATCTGCATTTTGATTCGCAAACGAGGATAGATGTAGATGTCTATGGGCCGCAGCAACCACTTACCATCAGGTGGACTGTGTGCTCGTTTGTCACCCTTATCCTATAAAAAAAAAAGAAATAAATATATTAACTTTGGCCTTTCAGTATATTTACGAAAATTTAATGTATGTTCACAAAAACAAAGGTTTTAGTAAAAAAAGTGATATACATTCTGTAAACACTAGGAACCAAATACAAGCTAGTGATATCAGTTTCTCGATTCCACAGAGTCAGTAATCCGCTCTTGGGGCAATGTATACGTTATTATAACAAGGTCCCGGAAAGTGTACAGCCTCTCTCTATTACCAAGTTATATATATAGGTATATAAATAAAGAAATACATGGTTGATAATATCACCTGCGAATGAGGTGGTCGCTTCCAAGCAGTGCCTAATACAAATTTTGTATATAGTTTGTACAGCCATTAATTTTAAATTTACTTTAAAAAAAAGTCTCGCTGGGTTTCTTGCTGGTCCTTCCCAGGACTGAGGGTTTTTTTCGAACCAGTTGTAAAGTAAAAATGACATTCAATAAGAATTACACATGTGATCTATATTGAATAAAAAAATTAAATAGTTTGTACAACCATTAATTTAAAATTTACTTTAAAAAATGTCCCGCTGGGTTTCTTGCTTGTCCTTCCCAGGACTGAGGGTTTTTTTCGAACTAGTGGTAAAGTAAAAAATGACTTTGTATAAGAATTACACATGTGATCTATATTGAATAAAAATATTCTATTCTATTCTCACAGAATACTAGCGTAAAATAGCAGCTTAACACAGCTGTGTTTCGTATGGTGAGTGTAGAGAACCGGAGAGCCATTTTACTGCAAAAGAGGCATTCCAACTTAGTCCTCACGGGTGACAATGCATCTGAATTTTGATTCTTTATTGCGCATAGATGTAGATGTCTATGGGTCACAGCATTGTACACAGTGTAGTTACATTTGTAATATAATTATTAATAATGTAATATAATTTTGTAGATATATTTATAAGATTTATTAGGTTATTTTTGTATTTTTGGAGTGTATTATTTAAAATTGTTGTGGTTTTCGCCGATCAAGCAAAATTTCCGGGAGCATTACTTAGTGGCGGTCTTCATTAAACTGGAAATGTTTATTTTCTTTTCGAAATACCGCTTCCATGAGGATGTTTATGTTGTGTCAGGCTTTTTGTTAGAGTTCTAAGTAAATTTGCCGTGAGCTGCTTAATAACTGAAATGTGAATATTTCGAAGGAAGGTACGTTACACGAAGGTATCGCCTCGACGGGGAAGAACCACGTTCTCATAGCGTAAAATAGTGAGTGTAGAGAGCCCCTTTTTAACTGGAAACGAGGTATTCTTTCTAAGGCCTCAGGGATGGCAAAGTCTCTGCATTTTGATTCTTAATCGAAGATAGATGTAGATGTCTATGAAGCACAGCTTCCACTTACCTACAGGTGGACTGTTGTATAAAAAAAATTATATGATTTTACATAAAAATGCTGATTGTATAAAAAAAATTGTACAGTACAACAGATGAGATTTTTGACATTGAATCTCTACTTCCGAGTTATGAGATGTATCAAGAAAAAGAGGATTAAATGATATTCTAAAGTTAATTGCATGTCATGCTGACAATAAAATACATATTTGTAAAATAAACAGACACATGCATAGGTCTCTACTATAGATTGGCTCATTAGTGCTAAGTTCAAATATAATTATTTATTCTCGTATTATTCAAAATACGATTAGATGGGTGCAAAGATTTCAAGGGCCGCTAGTATAGACAGTTTAGAACCATTTAAGCCATGCTAGTCTTAGATGAAGTCTAAGCATTTTTTTAAAAATATGTTTTTATTATTTTCAGCGAAAATGCCCAAAATTTTCTAATTAACTATTATTTATGGCCAAATTAAACAATACAAAAACATGTTTTTTATTTTATTCTATTGAAGTCGTGTGTAAGCAATCTAATAAGACATGTTTTAAGCACATGAATTTTAAGATAACTTCTTTACAGACGTTTGAAGTTTATGAAAACATGTGTTTAGGTCTCATTTAAAAAAAAAACTGCTAGGTTTTTTCGTTCAAACATCTTTGAAATCATGCTTGTTTATTGCTCTTTGTTCTGAGGTATCATTCATGCCGATACCATAAAAAATGTTGAAATTAGGACCTGCAAACATCTAATTAAAACAAAATTTGAACTGAAATTATCAATTTTTGATGTTAAAAATAACTGCCGTGCCGTGATTATTGATTACAAGCACAGGCCCGGTTTTTGCTCTACAGATACTTTTTTTGTTCAAAATTGTAGCGTAGTAAAATTCTAAGAAAGAAGTTGTGGGGATTCTCTAAACAAGAGCTGCCCAGGCATACATGCACCTGGCGTTGAAGATGATATTTTGACAGCGTTTGAAGCGGATCCAACTAGTACTAGAGTAGTAGCTCGAAATTTAAACATTTCCCAATGGAAGGTGTGGCATACAATGCACCAAAACAACAAATATCCTTTTCATGGCAGAGGTGTGCAAGGTCTGGAAGTGCAAGATTTCCAAAGAAGGATGCAGTTCTGCCGTTTCCTACTTAACAGGGATATTGAGGATGCATGGTTTTTAAAATCGATCTTGTGAAGATGAAAGTGAATTTTTTAGGGAGGTTATCACCAATTTCCATAATCTGCACGAATGGGCAGACAAGAACAACAATCCACATTGGAAAAAACAAGTATCCTTACAGAGAAAATTTTCAGTAAATGTGTGGGCTGGAGTAATAAGCAGAACTTTGATCGGGCCCCACTTCTTGCTGGACTCTTTAAATGTCGAGAATTACTTGCAATTTTTGGAAATGGATGGCTTGAGGAGCAATCCGGTGCCCCGATATTTAAAACAGAATCGAGAGGTCATTTTTCAACAAGATAGCTGCCCAGAGCATTGGACTTTGACCGTTCGAGAATTTTTAAATAACAGCTTCCCTCAAAGTTCGATTGGACGAGATGGACCCATCCCTTGGCCTGCACGGTCACCTGATCTGACCCCAATCGACTTTTACGTGTGGTGCCGGGCCAAAGAACTAGTTTATACGAGCATAGAAATAAATACAAAGGAAGAACTAATAGCTCGAATAAATTCTGCATTTGAAACCATGAAGGAGGAAATGAAACTTAAAATCACGACCACAGAAGTGAGAAACCGGGCCGGTGCTTGCGTTAGAAATAACGGCCGTCAGTTTGAACATGAATTATAAAAAATTTCAATTAAAATTTCGTTTTAATAAGTTAGCCAAAAATTTTAATTTACTACCTCAAATTGGTTTTTAAGACTTAGATTCAACATTTTTTAAGATATCTGCATGATGTTTTCAAAAAGGTTTGAACAAAAAAACCTAGTCTAGTTTTTTTTTAATAAGAGCTAAATACTGTATTTATATATTTTAGAACTTTTTCGTGAACTTCAATCGTTTTTAAAAAAAATTATCTTAAGATACATGTGCTTAAAACATGTCTTATTAGATTGCTTACACATCATTTTAATAGAATAAAATAAAATACATGTCTTTTATTGTTTAATTTGGTCATAAATAACAGTTAATTAGAAAATTTCGGGCATTTTCGCTAAAAATAATAAAAACATATTTAAAAAAACATCCTTAGACTTTTTCTAAGACTAGCATGGCTTAAATGCTTCTAAATTGTCTATACTAGCGGCCCTTGAAAGCGTTGCACCCATCTCCCAGTCATCCTGTATATCAGAAATATCCGTACCTAAGAGCTAGTGGCTTATTTATTTAGTAGTTATGTTTCAAATCCCTGTGTTCTTACAAATGTTACGTTCCTCTATTAATGTATTATATAGTCGACGTTAAAATGCGATTTGAATGTCTCGACGACGGTAGAAAAATAACCCATAGAACAAATTACGTGCCTGATATTTGTTGAATTCATTTATTTTTATATCGTGAATAATAAGTAAAATTACATTTTCTTTTTTTTATTAATATTGAAGTGATAAACGTACTTGCTTACATTCACTATTAATAAGTGGCTACTGCAGCCCGGGAATAAATAAAAGCAATCATAATGTCAAAAGTCATCGATCACTGAAAAAAAACTAGATAGTAATTCCATGCAAAAGTTCTCTAAAAACTGTCTCAATTGTTTTGACGTAATTCTAGTTGGAATAAATATACATTAATGTAAATTTAACCTTTAATGCATTGCCTAAAGTTGTATTCACAAAGCTACGTACAAATTAAAAGCGCACCCAAACCGAATGAGCGCCCACTCGAATAGTGGGCGCTTATTCGGTTTGGTCTTTTTACTGGAAATGAGACATTCTATCTTAGTCCTCACGGGTGACAACGCATCTACATTTTGATTTGTAACAGAAAATAGGTGTAGATGTCTATGGGCCGCAGCAACCACTTACCATCAGGTGGACTGTGTGCTCGTTTGTCACCCTTATTCTATAAAAAAAAAAGACGTTTTTTGTCACTGATTATGTATCTAGTTTTTTTTATTAGTGATCGATAAATTAAGAATGCTACACATTTGTTGTCACCTGTGAGAAATAAGATGGAATATATTATAATAGTACATAAGGCCGTCTATAGCATTCAGATCGAAACCCAGAAGTGCACGCACTTCTATTTGGCGGCAGAAATAAACTCAAACTCTACTCGACTCTTAAGCAGAAACTTACCGAATAGCAAAATTTATATTTTCTTAGTATACCTTGATAACATTATGAATTTCTCCTGTATCAACATAGAGGCGTTTTACATAAATAAATTGCACATGGACCCGGAATAATTATTCGCAGGCTATACAAATATTTGTCTATAGAGAAATTGACTTTGGCTCGTTGCGCCAGTGCGCTGCAAACCGTTAAAATAAAAATATATAATTTTTTAAATGGAACACATTTTACTTTTATTTTTATCTAATACTACCACATTACAAAATGTGGTAGTATTAGATAAACGATAATGAAGCGTAGCAAGACTATTTTGCGTAGCACATTATAAGGCCTACAGCCTTTCTGAGCCACTGCTGAACATTTACATGTGCTGAGCGTACGTCTCCTCGTAGATTGCCTCATATGGGAAATATTTGCCATAGATGCCACGCTTAGCAGACGGGTTGGCAAGATCAGCTTTTTTTTTGGTTGTTTTGGTTGCTATTAGGAAGACGCTATTGCCAATCTCCTGACTTATTCCCCTCTGTCGCCTCTTACGACGTCCTCGGGGTCTTTCATGACATGTTTCATTAAAAAGAGAACATTTTTTTAATTTATACTCTTTTGTTTAACTTGATCCTTAGCCGATTATTGCTTGTACTTTTCCTGTCCGTAACCTCGGACATTCTAAATTGAACTATTTGCTTAGTGTCGTAGTTACAAATTACCAGTGAGGCGGCGGGTTCAAGCGTAGAGCAGCTACAAGCTACTTGATCGATAACTGCCGAACTTGAGTTCATTTTCTCCTTATATTCTTAAGTTAAGTGTTTAAATATTTCAATGTTTTGTATGTATATCTTTTTTTTTAATATAATAAATAGTCTTTTGATTTAGTGATGCAACAGAAATATTATATGTTGTCTGTACGACGTGCCGAGAAGTGATAGTCAAACGTAGTTGTTCCCCGCGACTACGTCCGCGTGAAATTCATTGCGATTGGAAGATCATGGGTCTTAATTTTTTTTCGCGGAGCCCTAATACTTTTTCTAAAATAAAATAAAAAAGTGAAAGTGAGTCCCGTCAAAATCAGTCCAGCTGTTTCGGACATTAGCCGGAACAAACAGACAGACAAATATTATAAAATTGTTTTCTTGTTATAAATATCGTATATACTTTCATACGTATTTAGTAAAAAGCATTTATATCTTAAATTATCTCATTTATAATATTCTTCATTCAAAAGAATACTTTTTATTTGCGCCTTGAATTTATGGAAACGTAAATCAGCATTATTATACGGAATTTTAATATAAATAGTTACAGATCTACCTAATAATTAGTCGTGAGTTTCTTGCCGCTTCTTAAAAGGTCTCCCCGTATTAGAGACTTGTTGAAGTGTTGGCGATTTTTTTGGATTTAAAAAGTGCTTTGTAAAACCCAGTTTTAAATAAAATATTTTGACTTTACGTTGACGTTGTAAGAAGAATTTGTCGTATTCGCCACACTTGGCTGACGGATTGGTGATAGCAGCATAGAAAGTCACACTTTTGACACTGCCGTTTTTATTTTTAAAAACTGTAAAATTATCATCGCATAGTATCTGTAGAATATGCATCGCTTTGCATCGCACACGGTACGGAGTAAATGAAGCCTTAAGTTGTGTTGTACCTTACTAGTAACTTCATCGGGACTAACAGTAGGATGCATAAACTTAATGAAATGCTCCTAGTCGTGTTAAGACAGAATTTGAATATTGGTTATTATAATGATTTCATTTATTTATGCGAATACTAAACATGGATTACAACTAATTTTACGGAAGGTAGCCTTCGTTAACTTTGCCATCGGGACGTCAAACACCTAAGACCTCCCCGTGACCATGGGTGCTGAAAAGTGCCCGAATCATTGGGAATTAAAAAAGTTAAAATTGAACGCGATAAAATAGTAAAACGCGTAAAATTAGTTTTATTATATTATGGTGGTTGTTATTTAATTTGTGATCACATCGTAAGCAAATAAAGGTAATGCGCGAAGTCGTCGTATCATCTCATTTTGATTAATATTTTTTTTTTTACACAAAAACGATGTTGTCAGAGATAAAAACGCTATAGGTTCATTTGTTTGAAGATGCATGTGTCCATGGGGTGCCATAGCCACTTATCATCCGGTGGACTATAAGTTCATTAGGTACTTCAGTTTAAAAAAATGAACGTATATATTTTTTTGAAGTTATACTTCTTTTGTGGCGTTTGGGAAAAATTTTGGATAAAATATTTAAAAAAGTTCCGGTGGGTTTCTTGCTGGTTCTTTCCATGACAGAGATTTTCCGAACAAGTGGTAAAAGGAAAAAATTATATATTATTTTATTTTCAATAACAATTACATGTAATCTATATTGAATAAGTATGATTCTATTCTATTATATTCTATTCTATTCGTTCTATGCTGTGTGTCAAGTGTATTTATAGTTGCACTACTTACTATCTAAAACCTGAATCTGTTATGATTACTCACGTGGACCGCATTTAATTTAGCTACTCTGCAAAAGCTACTGCGATATAATTGAACACGGTATATAGTCTACGTATGTAAAATTTATTTAAAAAAAGGGAAATGAAACTCATATTATTCATATGTTTCAATAGGTGTGCTGAAATACAGCATATACGTGGTAGAGCCATGCTGCAGCTACATTAATTGTATAGTTGTAACACGAATGGGTCGGCTCGACCGGGGAAGGACCACGCTCTCACTGAATACTAGCGTAAAGTAGCAGCTTAACGCTGCTGTGTTTCGTATGTTGAGCGTAGAGAACCGGAGACCCTTTTTACTGGATAACAGGCATTCGATCTTAGTCCTCACGGGTGACAACGCATCTGCATTTTGATTTGTAATAGAGGATAGATTGTCTATGGGCCGCAGCAGCCACTTACCATCAGGTGGACTGTGTGCTCGTTTGTCACCCATATCCTATAAGGAAAAAGCTATTATTAGGTCCTTACATATGAAATTAGCGTTTTGTCGTTCTGACCACTTTGATATGAAATATCTCCTCTTTGGTTAAGAATTCCAAATTCAAATTTATAAATTCATTTACCTGGTTCCTGGTGCTTCTCGTGTGGGCCCATATAAATTTGATCAAGATCTCACCAGTAGTTTTTGAGTTGTCCTTAATAATGCGTACTTAATTGACTTCGACTACATTGATGATGTTCTCATTTTATTTATATTGAAGTCGGTGGTACAAAATTTGAAATTTTTCCATTGTATAGTATGGTTACCATTAAAAAATAGAATGAGGAGATATCAATTCTGCAGTATTTTTTGAAATTAATTTACCTTGTTTATCGGTAGGGTGTACTCTACGGTGGTCACATACAAATTTCAACTAGACCCAACCATAGCAGAAGCCGACTTTTTCTTGATAACCCAATTATTTAATTTACATTTATAGCGTAAGTAAGCTTCTTCTTAATTACCTACTCTTACGTATCGTTACACTCGCAGGGAAATATTTTAAAGTGATTACACGCGCGCGTGGCTCTACTGTGTCATATCTATACAAATAAATAAAATTGACGTGTCTGTTTGTAATGTCGAAATAACAGCTTTTTACTATATGCATATGAAAATATATACGCTACTTATAACTAAACAAGATTTTTAAAATTTTTGTCTGTCTGTCTTTCTGTTTGTCTGTCTGTCTGTCTGTTTGTTCCGGCTAATCTCCGAAACGGCTGGACCGATTTTGACCAGACTTTCACTGGCAGATATCTGATGTTATAAGAAGTAATTAAGGCTACTTTTATTTTAGAAAAAGAATTAGGGTTCCGTGCAAAAAAGTAAAACCCATGAAATCCAATCGTAATAGATTACGCGCGAGCGAAGTCGCGGGAAACAACTAGTTATAAATAAGGGTGTTCTTGTCATGGGTAATAAAACTTTATATGCTTTTTAATAAAACCAGTCTACATTACAAAACAAAAAAAATACCCTTTTCTTTTATGTAAAACTACCAGACGTCAACATAGTAATGTTAATTTGAGATTCTAGCCGTCATTCGAAGATCTATTTAGATCATTCAATCTTTGTTTAGATATATATATAACAATTTTTTTTTTATAAAATTTCATCCTAAAAATTGACGTTTTTTTTGCCAAAAACTACAATAGATACTCATTCTACTCTTTACTGCATTACTAATTGAATAGTCTGTGAGGAATAAGAGAACACCAAAAACAAAAACGCAACGAATTACATTAATTTGCGGTAGTGATGTACGTGAAAGTACAGTAAGGTCAATAAAACATATTTTTTTAAAACCTTCTTATTTTTGACATCTCTTGGAAAAACTTTTTTTGTATTTTTATTGAGCGCATGATACCTGTACTATTAGGCTCTCCAGTATTTTCCATTCTTTCTGGGGCACGCTGTATATATTTGTATATACATACATACATACGTACGAGCTGGTAATCGTCGCATCGCTGCCGCAGAATATACTGATTAATTACAAATGATAATACATTCACTGAAATTGAATGATATGATGACTTTCAAATAAATTACTCGTAGTCGGTACGATACACGCGTCATTTACTTTAAGTTAATTGTACTATGACCTTCGCGCAAGTGCAAGCAATAAGTTGACCAAGTTTTAGCGCATTCTTATGGACGGTATGACAGTGCATAAAATACGAACAAACAAACATATTTTTTTATATATTAGACTAGCTGCTCCCCGCGACTTCGCCCGCGTGTAATTTAGGGTTTTAACTATGTTGTTCCTACCCTAATTATTTTTCTAAAATATAAGTAGCCTAAATTACTTCTTATAACATCAGCTATCTGCCAGTGAAAATCTCTGCGAAATCGGTCCAGCCGTTTCGGAGATTAGCCGGAACAAACAGACAGACAGACAGACAGACAAAAATGTAAAAAGTTTTGTTTTTGTTATAAGTATCGTATATATTTTTCATATGCATTTAGTAAAAAGTTGTTATTTTGACATTACAAACAGACACTTCAATTTTATTTATTTGTATAGATAAGTGATTACGCAAAGTTTGTGCATCTTTGATATTATGATATTCTTGTTGATCGCTCTTTGTGTCTAACACAGTTCGGCTTACCCTCTTATCCGCAGTAGGTATATCTTCCTTCAGCCCATCATGCCCCAATCAATTAAGATTTTTATAAAAGAACATCCTCGCACCGGTACATCGCATCATTATCGAACACTCAAGAACACTAACAACAGTGTGTGAAGGCGGCAAGTTCCTTATTGCATTATATAGGTAAGAGGTAAAATTATATATGCCTGGTGCACACCTGTACTCCGCGCACGTAATGGAGCTTTGAACGCCCTTATAACCTTTGTAGTGTTCTGCGTCACCTACAATGGCTTTTCATTCTTTTGTTGCATTTTAGCTCCCTCTGTGTAGCTTCGAATGCGGTCACTGAGCACTCATTTCAACCCAATTCTACTTTTACGCTTTCTAGCATACCATTGGAGTTGTGTCGTGTTTGCTACGTAATATCCACTAAGTGTCACTGAATATTTGAGGAAAATTGACTTACGATAAATAAAAGATATATAAAAATTAGCTTCGTTCCAATTAATATTTATAACTAGCTGGTACCGGGCGTGTTGCTGCCGCAAAAGAAATAATTGTGAAAATATCGTTTTAAATTTGTTGTATAAGATTTATAATGTTTAATTAGGAATGATAATACATTCATTGAAGTTGAATAATTTCAAATAAATTTGTCGATACGATACACGCGCCACAAGTTTGTATAACTTTCGTACTAACTCAAGCAATAGGTTGACAAAGTTTTACCGCCATCTAATGAATGGTAAGACAGTGTATCAACGTGACCGTGAACATGTGTTATGTGTTAATTTTTATATATTAGATTGCGTATTTTGTTAGTGACTAAAATCTGTTTCAATATTTTCTTGACGTTTAGTTTTAAATAAAACGCGTCATAATTTGCGAGTACTTTGCGATCTAAGACCCATTATTTTCGAAAAAATAAATTCTTTATGTGCCAAAAGTAACTTAATGACGCTATTGACAAGGTCACGAAGTAATAAATGACTGGCTGTAATAACGTTATGAGGGCGATACGATTAGACTACGAAAGAAAAATGAGCTTATGCATAA
The DNA here is from genome assembly GCA_963668995.1 of Parnassius mnemosyne. Lineage (NCBI taxonomy): Eukaryota > Metazoa > Arthropoda > Insecta > Lepidoptera > Papilionidae > Parnassius > Parnassius mnemosyne. The sequence continues at coordinate 22,926,686 of CAVLGL010000082.1, read as the reverse complement.
TAAATATTCATTTTGTAGCTTATCGTCTTACTTTCTTATTAAAAAAAATCACTAAAGCCAAAAACAACAGCCAACATGTATATTTCTAAAATATCCAATATGTATATATCGTTCGACTGAATGTCTACTTATATATTAGTACCGCTGCAGTTACTTTACGTTACTTCACAGAACAACTAACATAAAATCGCACTGATTCAAATTTCAAACAAACCATAAGCGCGCGAAGGAATGCGATATATAGGTCCTCTATTTACTATTTATGTAGAACGGATATACAAATCTTCATTGTAAGATAATATACTCGTTTCAGAGTATCGTAGATATTAACCTATACTTAATATCATACTTAGTTATAACATCATATCTTTAAATGTAAGCAAACCAAAACCATCAAAAATCGCGTATCACCGTCTAGTACTGAATACTGACTTCCTTACAGAGTTTCAAAATCACGTAGATATTAAACAGTACATAGACATAGAAATATATAGATTATAGATTCAATATCAGATATTCATATCCAATACAGATTATATATATAGATAGATTCAATTTGATATAGGGTACGTATGGATATAGATACAATTTCATATGGGGTATGTGTGGTATTACCTATGCCTATTACAAAACGAACGATAGGTTATTTTAAAATGCAGTAATTACGTACTCTGTGTACTTAATAGCTAGTAGATTATACACATTTTAAAGCGAATGGCTCTAGCACTCGTACTGAAAAGTTGCAGGTGCAGTATGTGCCGTATTGAAAATTACCGGTTATTGCAGGTATTTTCTTTGTATTATTTTATATCAATTTGTTTTGTTCATTGACCTAAAAAGAAAATGACTGCTTTTAAATTTTCAAATTAGTACATAGAATTATATAACTATTATGTCATAATTGTATTAATCTCTGACTAGCATTTATCTGCATTGTAATTTAAAAGTAATTAAATGTTGAGGTATTAATTTTTGCTTTGTTTATTGAATCGTTAATCGCTTATTTGTTCCATCTTACACGTGAAACTGTAAGCTGTCATCCGCACCATGTTAAAACGCAAAGACTAAGCGACAGATTGAATACAGATTGATAAACAAGAATTACAGCAGCAGTTTAGCGACACGTGCAGTTTTTTTTGCTTATCCGTATAAATAAAATGATAGAGACTTGCAGTTGTGCGCGCATCACGGAAAAACTACGGATAGATTTCAATTAGGTTTTCTAAGTTTTATTTCTTAGATACTTGGCCTTATACAAAAAAAAGTTATATTTTCATTTAATATAAAAAAGTTTTAAGAAGCAGCGATTTTTATAAGCACTACGTGTTCAGTGATGTGTGTAAGCAACACGAACGAAGTCGTTGTATCAGTTATCAGTCAGTATAGAATAAGTAAAAAATGCATCAACACTGCTTTTATATAATCACACGTGGCGGTTAGTAGTGATATAGCCGTAGATGAATCAATGAGTATTTTTAAAACTTTCCACTCCCTTATCATCACCTGCTGAACATAAGCCTCCCGCAAGGAATGCCACAAAGCACGGTCATGAGCCACCTGCATGAATGAGCTATGGAGAGGGCTATGCTCGGCGGTTCACTGCGTGATAAATTTAAAAAAGAGGATATCCACAGTAGTTACCAGAGTAACCGAAATATCCCAAAGGATTAGTAAGCTGAAGTGGCAATGGGCCGGCCATATACCTCGAAGAACCGACAACCGATGGCGAAGAAAGGTTCTCGAGTGGCAGCCTCGTACCGGCAGGCGAAGTGTAGGGCGTCCCCCTACTAGATGGAGTGAGGACCTGGTAAGACATGCAGAAAGTCAATGGATGCAGGTGGCTGGGACTCCCTCATTCAGTTTAAATTTTTCACCTGTTGAAGGTTAACAGTTCTATAGTCAGCAGTTTCGTAGTATATAGTGCCATAAGTGTATTAATTTATATTGCCGCAAATAATGAGGCACTCTCTTATTTTTTCTTACCGCATCAAAGCACTTCATTCACGTTAGTTAATAACTAAATCTATTGACTAGATTGTTTCAGATCGATGTCTAAGGCCAGTATTCATAGACGATCTCCAGTTTAAATTTTACAATCTCAAAACTTATGTAGCTAATTATAGCCTAAGCTCTAGAGTTCCCGACCTTACAGACATCAAAACACAAACTGTGGCCGCCACTTAGAAACCACGCTGAACGTAAGGCCACACAATCGTCAGCCGTTATAAGAGATATACGTTTATTAATAGTTATTTGAGAAAATCTTTAACCTTATTATATTATAGATGTGGAATTTTGTCAGTTTGGATGTATGTCATTCAATTAATCCGCCAACGCATTGAGGTAGCGTGGCGGATATTTCCTCGCCCCAAAACTCCCTCTCAGAAATGAGAGGAGGCCTGTGCCCAGAAGTGGGACGTATATAGGCTGTAACTTCACATTTTGCCGATATTATATATTGGCTCAGCCACACAGAAGGTTAACAGCGTGTAATATACCTAGTCAGGTCATAAATTCTGTCACATGTTTAATATAAAATAATTGAAACAAGTTTATTCATTATGTAACCATTTATATACCAAAATGAACTTAACAAAACATAGATTGTTATGACACTAAAGTTTATTCAAAATGACCTCCGTGATTTTGAATACAGGCCTTCAATCTGCGCGGCCAGTCGTCTATCGCAGCACGAACGAGGTCCATGTCAACATTGGCGGCTGCCTTAATCAAGTTGGGATGAGGCTTTGAGCACGCCTTTTCCTCCAAGTGTTGCCATATCTTGTAATCTAACGGATTCAAATCTGAACTGGAGGAGGGCCAGTCTTCGTGCCGGATGAAGTCGATTTCACGCGCCGCCAGCCAGTCTTGTGTGCTCTTCGCTCTATGAGCTGGCGCCGAATCTTGTTGGAATACCCAGTGCCTGTTATTGAACATGGTATGAGAAACAGGTTCCACAAGGTTCGTCAGGACTGTATTTTGATACACTACTGTATTCGTTTTTACACCTTTCTCACAAAAATGTACCTCTGTTAAGCCCCAATAAGAAACTCCCAACCATACCATGAGCGAGGATGGAAAATGACCTCGTTGGTCACGGGGAATACGGTTGCTCGCTTTTTCACTACTGTGTACACCTTATCATTTTGTTTGTTGTAGCTCTCTTCTACGGTAAAAATTTTTTCATCCGAAAAAAGAATTTCCCGATATTTTTTCCCGCGTACCGCTTCAACAAAGCGCGGAATCTCTTCAGTCTCAGGTCCATTAGACGAGCATTCAAACGCTGTCCTGTTTTTCTTCGATATGCCCGAAGCCCTAAGTCTTCATTTAACACCCTTTTCACCGTGGTTCTGCTTAACCCCATCTGAAGGGCCAACAGTTTCTGCTTACGTTTGGGATTTCATTGAATTCGCGCCTTCACAGCTTTTATCACTGCTGCAGTCCTAACAGACCAAGGGCGACCACTTCTTGACCTGTCATCTACACTAGAGTCTTCATTGTATCGTTTGATGGTACGATAAACGAATCTTTTGGTTATATTCAAATTTTTCAGTATGTCAAAAATTTGAATTGGCGCGTAATGCAACGTTTCAACGCAATAACTGCAACACGCTCTTCTTTAAGCGTCCACTCCATATTAATTTAAAAATGAGTAAAATTCTAAAAAGTATACAGTTTTATTTTCATGAACAATTCGAAATTCGAATTCAAAAAACTTTTTTGTGGCCAGCATTCTAAAAGAAAAGTTTTTACTGTGTGACAATACTTATGACCATAGATAAATATATATGTAGCAAGCTTATGACCTGATTAGGTATTATGAGTATAATAAACATAGGTTTCAACGGTACGAACACTTATTGTAAACATAAATTTATTTTAAAAAGTAGAAAATATATTGTTATGATTCCTATCTAAGTACGTAAGTCTTTTAAGTACCGTCTTGTTCCTTGTTGTATAAACTATATTGTTACTCCTTAAGGCTTTAGAAAGTAGTAGTGCACTTGAGTATCTATTTCATGGCGCAAATTGTACATATAATACTTCCTTTCAACGCCAGCAGTGCTTTGTTTTAAGACTATAAACTTAAGATACTTCTCCATTTACAAATTTATCAAATTTCCAGTTGCGCATTTAATTAAACTCTTTGTTACTGTTACAGCTTATTTAAGTCCACCGCTGAACACAGGGCTGCCCCATAGATTGCATCATGGGGAGATACTTGCCATAGCTGCCACGCTTGCTAGTCGTTATTACGACGACTCCGCTGCCTATCCTCTGATTTGTTTCCCTCTGTCTGATATGAGGTAGTCGATATTCTTACACCAAGGTAAATTTTACTATTCAGTGTTTTATATTATAGTAATAATTTCTTATGAAAATAATTTGCTAGCTGATTATTAAGTTATTTATGTATATGACTCATTCTTGAGCTGAATATTGTATTGTTCGATCGACGATAATCATAAACTGTCTAACATTTTTGGTGATCAAGTACTCTTTAAATGAACGAAGGAATTAATCTAATTTTGGCGGCAAAATTCAGCCTATAAAAGGGATTTGAAGTTGTCAGTACAGTCCATTGCTTCGGTTTTCAAATATTACTAAAGTATCACGGTTTTTTTTAAATAACTTTAACAGTAGTAGAGCCACGCGGCAGCTTTTGCTGTCGCACGGATGGGCCGGCTCGAACCGGGGTGGTACCACGACCTCACAGAAAACCAGCGTGAAGTAGAGGTTTACCTCTGCGTTTCGCTTGGTGAGTGCAGGTGGCCGGAGGCCCTTTTTACTGGAAATGAGGCATTCCATCTTAGTCCTCACGGAGTGACAACGCATCTACATTTTGATTTGTAATAGAGGATTGATGTAGATGTCTATGGGCCGCAGCAACCACTTACCATCAGGTGGACTGTGTGCTCGTTTGTCACCCTTATCCTATAAAAAAATAAAATAAGGTTGATAAAGAAGCACACAGTCCATGTTAGTAAGTGTATGCTGCGGCCCAGATACATCTAGTGAGAGTGAGATTGTGGTCCTTTCCCGGCCAAGCAGATTCATTCGTGCTACAACCATAACGTATCTGCAGCGTGGCTCTACTTCATAAGTAAAGAAACCGACCAGACGCAAAGCTTATAACGGACGTTCAAAAATGTTACCTATTTTGGTAGGATTGCCACAGAAGGATAATATTAAATAAACAAAATTATTTGCTTTAATAAGTATTATGTTATTATGTAGTTATCTATGATAACTTTTTTTACAAACCTATTTAAATATTTTATTTTCATTAAGTAAGTACAGTGAAGATAATTTTTATGTTCCAAAGTATTCGAATTAAAAAGATGAATGAACTGAAAAATGAAGTACACTGACTTTTTAGAGGGATAGGAACTATTTTGCAGAAAAGATCAACTGTCGAACAACTGATCAAAAGTTATTAAATCATGTTTTTAGCCGACTTTAGCAAAAGGCGGAGGTTCTGTATGACTGTTTGTCCTTTTTTGTATGTACTCGTATGTTACACTAATGTTCTGTTCTACAATAGTGGACCAATTTTACTGATTATTTTTTATTAAAAAGATTATACTAATAAATTTAAAAAAAAAATCCTATTGAACTACTTAGACGACATTTTCGTGTTACCTTGAGCTTGTCCTACATCTACTTAAATTGGTCAAAATTAAACTTTTAATAAAGATTAACTTTAATTTTAAATTTAAAAAAATATTTCTTCATAATATCTTCAGAAGTCAGCGCTAAGGCTTAATGTATCGAGGAATTAAAGTCCAGACTTCAGATGCTTTATGTTTAAATTATTGAATTCCTTTTAGTCCTCTGAAGTTGGATTTTACTTTTTACGTGGTAGAGCCATGCCGCAGCTGTGTTATGGTTGTAGCATGATTGGGTCCGGTCGATCGTAAAATGACCCGGCTCAATGCTGCTGTGTTTCGTATGGTGAGTGTAGAGAAGCGAACCCCTTTTTTACTGGAAACAAGACATTACATCTTATTCTCAAGGGTGACAATGCATCTGCATTTTGATTCTTAATCGAGGATAAATATAGGATAAATATGTCTATGGACTACAGCATCCACTTGCATTTACTAACATCGTGTGGACTGTGTGCTCGTTTGTCACCCCATTCTATAAAAGAAAAATTAAATGTTTTTACTCAAATTGAACGCATTACATATATTTGAAAGAATAAGCGAACCTCTAATTTCTTCCCTATATATATATAGAGGTTTCACCTGATTTTTATATGTTATCTGGTGGATATAATATTTTTTACTTTGATGTTTTGCTCCATTCTTATATAGATCACGCCGGTAACGAATAAAAATTAATCAATCGTTCAGGAAACTACAAATGTATGCGTTGACATAACGTCTACCAGACTCATACCCGACCTAACGCTTGAGTAATCAGATCAGAAATAGATCAGGATAATAACTTTAGTGACAGTGACACAAAACACTGGTCAAAATGACAAAAATTGACCCCCCCCCCCCCTGACTGATTTTCGTAAAACATGACTAAGCACATTCCCGGTTAGGACACCTTTTAGGTACTATGATGCCACAAACATATATAGACAGATACACAGATACACACCACAAACGTATAAACTTATAACACCCCTCTGTTATCGTTGGTGGTTAAAAATGGACACAAAGGAACATATCCGTACATTAAACTGGTTGTTACAACATTCGGTGCTTACATTTTTGTAATTGATCCTTTTATTTTAATAATTTACTAACATTTCTGTATAATAGTTGTAACACCAGGTTCTACGTAAATTGACATAAATCATCAATACGCTTCAGTAGATATGTAGTTGCTTTTTTTTTAAGTCGATACAATTAACAAAAAATAACCGCAATCAACAAAGAAACTGTATATTGAATTAGTAAATATCCTTTAATCAAAAAATCAAAGCCTTCGCCAATTTTATCTGGTTATTGATGAACTCCCGTCGACGCTATTGTTTGTTGTGTGCTAAAAATCACCGGCGCCCCTAACCCTTGACCGTTTCACATCCATTTACTAAATTCACTTAGACATCCGCACCGCAAATATGTCAAAGTTTGATCGAAGTGTTTGTTAAGTAAAACGGAAGGGAAGTGCGTGCCAACCATAAGCTAGCTTGATTTAGTTCTACTTACTCCGTTTATATGCGATGTTATTTTAACGCAGATACTTTTTAAATTCAAATTCCGAAGGCATTTTCGATTTCTTACGTCTAAGTCTAAGATATTTAATTTCATTATCAATACATTACAGTGACTTAGTTTCTAGAAGATGTTCGATTATGCGCCAGTCTTTAGGCCAGTTGTTTCGGGAGTACGAATTATCTTGAGCTCGAATAAAATTCGATTGATTCGAAACTCGATTTTGTCGGGCCCGTTGATATATACCTTTCATTACAATCTGCAAATTCAAACAAACATTTTATACAGTTCAACGAATCGAATCAACAATCATCATTTATCATCTTGAACTGTAACACCTACCGAGCGTAATATAAAATATCGTTAGGTCAGACATTTAAAAATACCATAATAATAACTGTGAATACTTGTTTTATGCGTATTCGTTTTTCAAATATTAATGTGGCAAATGATCTAACAGTTCACCTGATAGTAAGAACTGCAGCTTATGGTCATCGTCAGCTTTAAGGCCGGCCACATACATACGGAATTCCGTTTCGGGATTCCGTTTCGATATTCCGATTTGGAATCCCGAACGCAGCAAGTCCATATAAAATCTATGACCCGCCACACACGTACGTTATTTTTCCGTACGGAATTTCTCCGATTCGAGATTCCGTATGACCGCCTGTGCGTTCAGGATCCCGAACGGAAAAAAGCCACTTCGAACGCACGTCTTCCATAGATTTTGTACGAGTCGCAACATACATACGTAAATTCCGTACGGAACGCGCTCAGTGTTCGTCGCACGACCGAAGCGAGTAGGTGTGTTTATGTATGTTTTTACATTTAATCTTGTAGGTGTATAGCTTTTCGTAACCTTTCATCTTATTTTATTTAATAATTCGTCGAAAGAATTTACATACATAAATATTTGAAAAATATCTCTGGATAGATAGATTATTTTACATAGTATTGACTATATTGCAAGCTTAGGGTGATAAGGGGATGCACCTAGTAAGAATGATATAGCAAGCTTAGGGTGATAAAGGTATGCACCTAGTAAGAATGATATAGCAACAATGGAATTTGCAATTAGAAAATCGTCGTCATTATTCGCTGGCAGAATGTCTAGACGCAATGGCTAACGTTTCTCAACTGACCCTTGTTATTCCGAACGGAAAAAAAACGTATGTGTGTGATGTATTCACGGAATCCCAATTCGGGATTCCGAAATGGAATCACGAAACGGAATTCCGTATGTATGGGGCCGGCCTAAAACAAATAAAGTTACGGATGCGTTAATGATGATTTGTTTGCGTGTAATGGTACCGTGTAGTGGCGGTGCGGTGTACGAATATCCGGAACACTGAAAGCGGAATAAGGTAATAGGTTTACTGTTGCTTGGCGACAGTATTAGATAAAAGAGTGTTCGCAACCCAGACGGAATGCTCGGCAGAAATGGCGTCATAGGTACTACTTACTTAGTATATTTTTTGGAGTAGTGTGAGGCGATATGCATAAACTGTATATATATATAGAATCGGATCAACAATTTTTAAGCCATACAACACTTGTTCCGTGCGCGATTCGATCCCGCCTCCTATTTATAACAATTGTTCTGTATTATATCTGTTTGTACTAATGTAACTACTTGAAGAAAAACTTATCGATAACGATCAGAAATAGATCTTGGTCGCCGCCATAAAGAGCTGCCATTGTATTGGAATGATATCGGCGTGCAAACAAAAAATTATAATCCTATCACAAAAATTTTTAATTATCGCCAGTTTAAGAGAAAAAAGCCTATTCCTTTATATAAGGCTGGCGAAGTTTCGGATAAGCCACATGCTTCTTTGCCTCTTCAATAAAAAACCTATACTATATGCGCGAAAATTATAAACTTATATGTTAAAGAATATATTATAAGGTATAGATTATTATATATTATGTCAAGTACTGATATTGTAGTCATCGATATAAGCTTGTAAAATTGTAAATATTATTTGACCGTAGTACACTATACCGTGTGGTGGCGGTGTAGGAAGATCCACTACGCAATGTCGTCCAGTGAGTGTCGTAAGAGGCGACAGAGGGAAATTTAAAATGGAAATGTGCAGCAGCATCTTCCTGTTAACAATTCAAAATAATAAACAACTGCGTCTGCCAACCCGCCTGCCAAGCGTAGCGACTACAGCAAAATCTTCCCTATGACGCAATCTATGGGAGAGTTCTTCGTTTTCTTTTTATAGGATAGAGTGACAAACGAGCACACAGTCCACCTGATGGAAAGTGGTTGCTGCGGCCCATAGACATCTACATCTATCCTCGATTACAAATCAAAATGCAGATGCGTTGTCAGCCGTGAGGACTAAGATGGAATGCCTCGTTTCCAGTAAAAAGGGTCTCCGGTTCTCTACACTCACCATACGAAACACAGCAGCGTTAAGCTGCTATTTTACGCTGGTATTCTGTGGGAGCGTGGTCCTTCCCCGGTCGAGCCGACCCATTCGTGCTACTAATATAGCTGCAGCATGGCTCTACCACGTAAAAACGTCCTTCGTTCAGCTGCAGTTTTAGAGATTGTAATGGAAATGCATAAAAAGTATAAAGTTATCTCTCAATGGATATGTTATAAGCTTATAAAGTATAGATTGTTATATATAATTGAATTCATCGGTATTGGTTTGTAAATACAATTTTACTGTGCATACAATGTTTATGCGCTTACTGTTTTTTTGGTCACACGTCCTCTGAATTCTTAAGGAAATTGTATTGTATTCGAAATAGTCCTTAAATACACGTCTTGACCTCCACCTTTGGATCACAACGAGAATACGCTTAGAAATTTATTGACAAATTCATACACTTTGTTACCTGACTATCTAAAATACAGTCCTTGTTTAGGTTTTTCCTTTTGTTCAGTCCTGTGTCTTTAAATGAACGGAATACACTGATGCAAGCTATTAGAAATAGGAATAGAAACTTTTGTATTCAATATCTAATATATAATGTCTAATATATTAAAAAAAAATTGTTTTTTCGTATTTTATGCGTTTCCATACCGTTCATCAAATTGCGCTAAAACTTTATCAACTTATTGCTTGCACTTTCGCGAACAAACACTTACAATTAACTTACAGTAGGTGAAGCGCGTGTCGTACCGATAAATTTATTTAAACGTTATAATGCATATATCATTCAACTTTAATTAATGTATTACCATTCCCAATTAAACAATATTAAAACGATATTAACGCGCGGACCATCAGTTAGTAGATTGTAAATAATCTATACTAATATAATAAAGCGGAAGAGCTTTTTAGTTTTTTTGTTTGTTTAAACGCGCTAATCTCTGGAACTACCAGTCCGATTTGAAAAATTATTTTTGTATATTATAGCCAGATTCATGTGGAATAGTATAGGCTATCTAACATTAAGCTATATCACTCAGCTAGCCTTAAATATAGATATTTGTTAAGGAAGTCAGAAGAAAAAGCACTCCCGTAATGATTTACGTACGCTGGTGTTATCGTTAGGGATACGTAAATACAATGTTCTAGAAAAATATAGATCTTTATTCCGTCTAAATAAAAGTGCGCGATACCATATGTCTATTTCTTATAAATAAGCCATAATTAGGTATTTTGTGACAAAAAAATATTGAAAATTTAAAAGTGATTTATGAGCGTTATTATTAGGCATGGCCTATTTATCCTTACGAACGAAAGTTACTTCATCATCAAGACTATTTTATGAAGATAAACTTTGTTCTTCATACCATGTTATTTGGACGCATGGTTTAAGAGATAATGTAAAATTAACATAATTCAATACTTGGCTGGTCGCGCGAACGATACATTAACCCTAGCCGCCCGATGAGAATGCATGAATCATACATAATATGCCCACAGATAAAAGTACTCCATTAATTATGCCAATTTTTCCATCTATTGCTATCAAATAAAATATTTAATTGCAATTATAAAATGCTTGAACTAGGTCATGTCGCTCACCACCGACACGTGATGACGCGGGTGAAACCGCGGGGCACAGCTAGTACTTATAGAAAGTTACACTTATATTAATTTACCACTCGTTCAAATCACTGGTAAAATACCACTGTCCTAGCAAGACCCAGCAAGAAACTCACTAAGACTTTAAAAAAAAATAAAGGACAGTTTACAATCATTAAAGTTCTATTTACAATAATTAAAAACATGTTAAACAAATAAGAAACATCTTAGTAGCGGCTATTGACGGTTTACAGTCAATAGTCAAGAGACTGAATGAAAATGATAATGCAATGAAATAGTAAGTAGACTTTAAAGTTCCAACATAAGAAGTAATTAGTGGGAATGGTCCTCAGTCATGCTCGAGGTAGAAGTTTGTTTTCTATTTTTGAAAAGATTTTTCTGTAATGTAACAAATTGATGAAATCATGCGGAAAGGATACTTAAATTACAAACGTATTGACCTAAAATTGTGTATTCATTTTCTTAATTGAAATGACAATTTGACCTACCGTACTGGGCTTTCGGTCTTTGAGTATATAGTTAATGTCTTCAAAATTCTTGTATAAATTACCTACGTAACTGTTTTTTTTTAATTTAATTTTAACATCTGATAAGTAAATAATGTGTCTGGGTTTAGATATAGTTGATTTATGAAAATAATTTAAGGTATGGTAATAAAAAACAAAAAAGAGCTCTGTAAAAAAATACGGTTCTCGAGAATCCTTCTCTTTGAATTCATATCGAAATCATAATTCTGTTTCGTTTTGCAAAGCAATGCAGAGCTCAAAGCGTACAATTGAACACAGAAATTGTCTTTCGATATAGTAATTCGATAACCTTGTGTCTAAATTGTGCTTAGTCTGGTAATACATCGAAGATTCTACTTTTAGTATTATTTTATAGACTAAGGGTGACAAGAGCGCACATATTCCATAGACACTTCCATCTATTCTCGATTAATAGTCAAAATGTACATGCGTTGTTACCCTCAGGTGCAAGATAGAATGTATCGTTTTCAGTGAAAGGGCTCTCCGGTTCGGTTCTATATTGTGTGAAAACGTGCTCCTACCCAAGTCACAGCTGCGGCGTGCGGGTAACTCTGCCACGTTAAAACTGCAACGTGACTTACTATAATGTTGCGTTTTATTTCTTCTACAATCTCGATCTTCTATCGTGTGACTATAATCTCCCACCCAATTCTTAAGTACACTACTCCTCCATGGCCTTCCCCGTAGATTACCACAAAGTATGATGGTGATACAACTACATCCATCGATTACTCCATGTTTCATCAAGTCGTTACTCCATCTAGTGTGATATCATCGCGTCATAAGAGACGATAGAGGGTTTCTAAATAAATAAATAACTGCACTTTACAAGCTGCCCCGTGGCAACTATAGCTATGGGCTTAATTGGTATTAACGACTTCGATGTTTGTTGATATGTTCAGTGACTTGCTTTGCATATATGTATTTATAGTTCAGATGCGCAGACACTTGATACACAAAACCGCATCACTTTCACGTCGGTCAAACTGCCTAAACTCATATTAAGAGCTGTCAGCATTATTATTAATAGAGCTTAAAAGAAAAATAAACATTAATAAAATCTTTATTTCGCGTTTTTAGCTACCTACCTGATGACATGTTTAAAACTAATATTCTACTTTATTTAAACCTGCCATCAGGTCGGTGAAATAAAAATTCCCTAAGATTCCCTAAGATTATACATCTATACAAATAAATAAAATTGAAGTGTCTGTTTGTAATGTCAATATTACAGCTTATTACTAAACGCATATGAAAGTATATACTGTACTAATAACAAAAATACAATTTTTAAAGTTTTTGTCTATCTGTCTGTCTGTCTGTCTGTCGGTCTGTCCGTCTGTCTGTCTATTTGTTCCGGCTAATCTCCGAAACAGCTGGACCGATTTTGACGGGATTTTCATTGGCAGATAGCTGATGTCACAAGGAGTAACTTAGGCTACTTTTATTTTAGAAAATAAATTAGGGATCCGCGCAAAAAAATTAAAACCCCAAGTAACACGCGGCCGAAGTCGTGAGGAACAGCTAGTAGATAATAATATAATGAGATAATATCCTTCCTAGTAAATAACTTTTGTATTTTGCTTAAAAGTTACTCAAGTAAACAGATTGGCTCCTACAACTAGATACAAGGTTTTCGCTAACGAAGTTACCTCACACTTATCTATTTTATACAGAGGTACTGAAACGTTTTCTTGCTGTGCAAGTGACAAGAACTGGGTAATATATAAACTGTCACCGAAAAAGGTAAAACAGGATTTTTTTTTTCTGTAGGCTGTCTTTCATAGAATAATAGTCCGTAACTAGTTGCACTCTCCTTCGTAATCGACTAGTACTTAGAAATACATGACATTAGTTGCGAACGATTCATATAAGCTTTTACTGGTTCTTTTTTATCAACGTTTATTAAACAATGCGTGATAAACAGTAATTTTAGATAGGGCTGGGTTAAATATTTGCTATCTCTAGTCAGCTTCGGACCGTCGTTCGCCTTGATTCCATCGAGTAAATTGCTTTCGCCGGGAGAGCTTGAAAGCGTTCAAGCATCGACACATTTGTATTGCTAGAGCTTAAGTTATCAAACTTTAAAATGATTGATTAACATGACTCGACAATTAAATTTATACGAAATAATCACATGAGCTAAATTTTTTTTCGCATTAATAACGACCTTAAATAATTTGTTATATTATGATTCTTGTTAGGTTCTCGAGTGGCAACCTCGTACTGGTTAGCAAAGTTTTGCCCCACTAGATGGAGTGACGACCTAGTTACGATGGATGCAAGTGGCTCAGGTTTCTTTGGGGGAGGCCTATATTCAGCAGTGGACTTGTTAACTAACTTGCTGTAATGATGATGATAATGCTGTAACAAAACCCCTATGGTTCCGTTAAGTGCGTTATTATAATCAAACGTATAGAAATAGAACTTTGATTATTTAGTAATACTTTAAAGGTTTTGAGTTCGATTCCGCCATTCGACTACTGTCGTGAACCACTCCCAACAAGCATTTTTAGCAACAAACTAACAATTTGACTCGAAAGAAATTATTCTTTTGATTTATTATACTAAAATTTACTCTAAAAATAAGGACGGTAACATTTATTTGCTATAAAATTAAACTTTTATCTTCTATTTTATCCGTCACTTGTGGTTTTTTTTTTACTTATTATAAGCCAGTGCTTGACCACAATCCCACCTGGTGGTAAGTGGTGATGCAGCCTTAGATGGTAAATCGTACTGTCTTAGCGTAACAAAAGCCTATTCACTCTTGGCTTGAAGACGCCCAGATTGTATTCGGACGGAAAGATAGACGCCGGCAAATTATTCCACTCCTTTTCTGTATACGCATTACAAGAGACGAAGCAAACAGTTTGGTTCTAATGCGTGGAACAAAGGGATGAAGACCCGTCGACCGCCCGCCGCTCGCCTGGTTGAAATTATCTTCTTTATCTTATTAAATAATTTGCCGTAAAATATTTTTATTATTTATTTCATTCCACTTGAAGGTTTCAATTCTACCGTGTGTACATTAGAGATATGTACATGTATAATGTTAGTGATTGCAAATAGGGTTATTGTTATTTTTCTGTGAAACATATCTGATGAACTAATGATGAATAATTACTCTATATCAGTTATGGGTAAGAAATAAAACGATCGTATTTGTTACAGATCATGACAGGCAGCCGCCGGCACGGCGAGAATCAAATGGGAGCGAACTCGATAATGTGAATCAAAGAGCGGCCTGCACCGGGCCGTTTCTCACACTACACAAGCGCCGCAAGCGGCCGCTACTAACCAGATCCCTGCGACATGATGCAGCTCTGCTGGATGATCTACAACTGCATCAAGTGCAGGCAAGTGGTGATGACTGATGACGGAAATAATGACTGTTCGTATAGTTTGTAAAAGTTTTGCTGGCCGCTCTGCTGCGTCTGCGAACGATCTTCCTATCACAATAAATATATTGTTATTTTTAAATTCATTAATCTATATTTATATACTTTTGTATAATTGTGTTTATTTAGTAATTTACTTTGTATGAATTTTAACGTGCAGTGAAGTAAATGGTTTTTTTTTCGTTTCATCTCGCAATTATTTTTAGACTGTTCTATTAAAATTTAGAAAAGAACAAGACACATCATAAGGAGATTATTCTAAACATTGAACTTTACGAATAGGCCCATCTTTCTCGTAACAATATGCTGACTAGGATTTGACTGGATTGAGTTCACCGCAGCACACCGATAAAAGGATTGATTATAATTTGGGATTAATGTTCATGTGAGCATGTCCCTGTCATGGTCATTTCGTTATCCTTCGCAGCGTCGAGACGACGTCGGACGTAAATTTAAATGACCATGTTTTGTATTCATGAGGTGTTTCCAGCTTTGACATGCGGTTGCGTCCGTAGTATTATTATTTGTTAATCTTTTTTATACACATAAATAAAATTGAAGTGGCTGTCTGTAATATCGAAATAAGTGACTTTTATAGAGCTAAGGACTATTTGGATGTCATTATAATATGAATAATCAATTAAAATTTGTGTATGTCTGTCTGTCTGAAATTTCACGAACAGATAGAGAGCAGTGCCAGGGCTGACATAGGTTATATTTTATCGAAAAACTAAAGGGCAAAATAAATAATAAAAAGAAATGATAATAAATGGTAATGGATTATCTTAAATCTGAACAATACCATATTAAAAAATTTTACCCAGGCGAAACTAAGGCAACATCTTCGTTCTAAGTAAATAAAATTGGTGAAACTAACGTCTCTGGCAATTGTAGTAAGTATCGAATTTAATTTTTATAAAAATTTAAACCGTTTGGATGAGTTACGGTAAACAGATGTTTATTAGCTTTGAGTCGCAAGTGTTGACCCTGATTGTAGACGACATATGTGTTATGCACGTTTCTTGGCACGGCCCAGAATATGTCTCTGGACAACTGCGTCGCAATGCAAAGGAGTTTGGAACTCTTGTCACACGATACGTTTTCTTATTGTACTTCTGAGCCTATTGAATATACAAAGAGTTATATAAGTTCTCAAATCCAAGTTTTGTTATAAATATGATTGTCTTTGTCTTCTATATTGATGTTTATAATAATAATAAAAAAACCTACAGAAAATAGGTAAGCAGGCAGGCAGACAACACAACGGATGTAATATATTACGCGCAAATACAAACACTCCGACACAGACGTAGCATTTCAGGTAACATTGATCAGGATAATGTAAAACTGCCGTGAGAATCCTTGCTAACAAACTACGAGGACATAGAAACGTAGGAAATTATTGTTGGTTTGATTAATGTTATGTACCGTATTTCATGCAAACAAAGTTTCAGCCAAAGATCTTTTTACCGCGTAAGGAATAGAACATATTTTATTTGGTAGTATACAAAGCGAAGCATTGAACATTTTAGTCAATTTATATTAGGCATAAGGTACCTGTAGGTACTTGTTTTTTTTTACTCCGGAGTAATTGAAGCTACGTATTCGATCCTTATGGGTCGATCAATTGAATCGTAATTTTTCTTAGTACACAATGTTCCAAAATTAAATATTATCATTTTTCAATAGTTTTTTATATGAATCAAATCCACTAATTCTAAATATTCAGAAAAGGGTTTTTAGGAAATATAATATTGTCCAATTACTGCAGAATATTTTAGCTATTTAAGCTGGCGCTGTACCAACCGATACCCGAGTTAACTGTTAAGAACACCGCTGCTGTTCTAGCACAACGTAAAGTGATTATGAGCACTATATAGTGCTCATAATCTGATATCGATGTTCGACCCCGCTATCGTAGAGCACTTCATTCCCAAGAGATTCGAACAAGGTTTTGTGTAAAATTTGTATAAAATAAAATTATAAAATAATATTAATAAAAAAATAAAATTATAAAAAATTGTATAAAATAAATAGTTAAATTAATTAAAAAGTAGGTACATATTTATGACAAATATTGGGAATACGTAAAATGTCATTTTAGTCGCTGGAATTAAAAACAGTTTTTAGACTAAAATTACAGTTTCAAAGCTATCGATTATATATATATATGTGTGTGTGTGTGTGTATATTGTGATGTATATTACAAATACGACATCCTTAAACATACAACGGCTATTAGTGTTAATAAAAGTGATGCCGGTACTCATTCCAAATTATACTTAGGTGTGGTATACAAATTATAAATATAATTTAAATACCAAATCAAATTAAATGGATCTGTATGAACTCTACGGTCGAGTTTTGAGATAGTACTCTTATTACATAATAATTCTGTTTATGATGTGTCTTGTTTATGTTCGCGCCATAGTGTAGGGGACCGGTAGCCAAATGGGACTTTTGATTAACTCAGACATTTGATATACAGCGCTACTGTTGTTAGAGAGACGATAATAATTCACCGGTTAATATTGTTATTGTTATTGAGATGTCGTAAGAAGTGACGAAGGGAAGCTGAAACATCTGATAACATCTGGAAATAATAACATAAAAACCTGCAGTTGTCAACCCGCTTACCAAGCGTTGCAACTATGCCAAATATCGTATAACACATGTTACGTACATCAGTGGACTAAATAAATAAAATGATTCAAAACACGTGCGCTGTTTTAATAAAACACTTCCATTTCAATAAATACCAACAAGTTATATGTTTACGCGTTGCCAAATCATTCGTTGTTTTATGTGTATTTTGTATTAACGCATATGGAACGCTTTTACCAACTTTCAACCATATTTGATAGCTTTGTCTTAACTCGCGTTTTAACGAAATAGCACTGACTAATTAGGAAGTAAACGTTTAATACACATGGCGAAAGAAATTGTCAAGTTTGTCCATGAGTCACTGATCCATATTAACATTTATGTCTAAGAAAAGATGATTGTGATTCATGTGCAGCTGCTTTGCGTATATTTCCTATATTTGTCGTCGTCCGTACAGTGCTGTGTTGACAAAATTGTGTATTAAAATTCCAAGCTGATACAGTGAACTCATTGACAAACCGCCAAAAATCCACAAAACAAAACAGAAGATATATTTGTTTACGGCATGCTCAAATGTAGTGAAGTGAGGTCGACGACTTACGGTTTTTGTTTTGTTTATTATTTCTTTATTTACGACTGGCTCAGCGTAGACGCAACGTTGTTAAAGGGGGAGTGAAGTTTGCACGTGCGATAAAATTTTAGTAATTCGTTGTAGAATTGCGTGAAACTTTCTAATAAGATATTATTCAGTTATGTTTCTGTCTTGTACTTCTTTTTAATCCACCAAAATTATTAGTCGTTATTATATTCTCGCCGTCTCTTTCCCTCCCTCTCGCTGTTAGTTTATTACCCCTAATTGTTTTTGAATGCGTACGCGATATTATCTTAGGCTACATGATGCTTAGTTGCGATACTTACATTTATTTATATTGATTAATAACTATGTTTGCTTCTTTGCAGTGTATCCTCGATCAATCTGCGCAGTGGAAGTTTAATGCATTTACATTAGAAAACGTCTCAGGGGGTAATGTTCTTTTTATATTTATATCTAAAGACGTATCTTCTGCATCACATCTATTAACTCTTAGCATGTCATATAATACTTAAATGTTTAATACGTGTATCTGTTGTTCGTGATAACAGATATCAGTGATGCTTAGGATGCGTCGTTATTTAACTTAATTATTTAACTTTAGTTGTGTCTGATAGTGTACAAATTTTAATAAAGGTAAAATATTATTAAAAAAATATTATTACAGTACGGTAGATAACGCATCGGTTGACGTTTTGAATGTCACGACTAACGCGTGTATACGGAATACCATCAGACGCAGGCTCTTGTCATTTCACAGTCGTGAGACATTTGGCGCCGTAAAACCGCAGGTTTGCTTTCTACCTACGTTCATGAGAGATGAAATAATTATCCGAATTCATTGGGATGCTAATTCGGATATTATATTATATGTATTTAAAGCGTTTAGCGACGCACATATTAAGACAGAAAGTGGATGTAGGATACGTGGTAGAATCACGCTGCAGTTATATTATGGCTCTAGTTGCTTTTACTGTGCTGCCTGTTCTAGATCCTCTATATTTAAAATCTGGCTTAAGAATAGTGGTTGGTTCATCAAAGCTATTACATTGGACCGCTGTCACTCCAGCTTACCGCTAGGCTATCTCCGTTACTCTGCGGATATTCTCATATTGAATTCTATCACGCAGAGAAACTGAGCCTAACCCTCACTAAACGATTGCGTTCATACAATGGATAGGACGAAAGGTTGTCGAAAGCAGCCTCGTACCGTTAAGCGAGGAGAAGGACAGCCACCCACTAGAGTGACCACCTCGTAAGACGTACAGAATGTCGATGGATGCAGGTAGCTCAGGATCGATTATAGTGGCATTTTTTGGAAAGTCTATGAGCAAAAGTAGACTTGTGATGATGATATGCTTGGTGTTTCTGGAATAATGCAGCTGCTGAAAGATTATCATGGTATTTCTTTTATTATTTTTAAACACTGACGAGTCGAGGTTTTGTATACTGCGGTTTATATTTTAATTTTAATCTATACAAATAAGTAAAATTGAAGTGCTGTTTGTAATGTCAAAATTACATCTTTTTACTAAATGCATATGAAAGTATATACAGTACTAATAACAAAAATACAATTTTTAAAGTCTTTGTCTGTCTGTCCGTCTGTCTGTCTGTTTGTTACGGCTAATCTCCGAAACGGTTGGACGAATTTTGACGGCATTTTCACTGGCTGGGATTTTTAGAAAAAGAATTAGGGTTCTTTTTATAGGAGAGGTGGCAAACGATCATGTGGCTCACCTGATGGTAAGTGACTACCGCTGCCCATAAACAACTGCAACACCAGGGGAACCAGGGGAATTGCAGATGCGTTGCCGGCCTTTTAAAAAGGAGTAGGCTCTTTTATTGAAGGTCCCTAAGTCGTATCGGTCCGGAAAAATCGCTGATGGTAAAAAAATTAAAACCCCAAATAACACGCGGGCAAAGTCGCGGGGAATAGCTAGTTAAATTATAAAGTTGTTCAAAAATCAATTTATACGAAAAATTTTGATGAAGGTTTTTAAGATCCTCGTTTTCTCCACACGTCAATTTCTTATGCATCATAAAATTATTTCATAATCGAAACCACATAAAACTTACGATTTTGTAGCAGATAACATAGGATACACATTGTTTCGGAACGAAAATATGACTGTTGTCATTTTTCTCATATTATCTTTATCTAAATGTTCGGAAAAGCTAGTAGATGCAAAGTGGAGAGTTTTGCGGTATGTGTAGTATTATATATAGTAGTGACTATTGTGAACCATAGCCTCTTTGTATAGTGTCCAGTGTTTAATATTCACTAGTTATGTTGATATTTCTGCAGGAGTGTTCTATTTTGTGTTTCAGTACGATAGAATGGAAAGAGCTCATAGCATATAGCGTTAAACTTTTGTCGTTATAGGGGCTGCCAATTTTGTTGAAGTTAAAAAAAATTGTGTATTTTTTAACATTATGTTTATTTATTTTTTGTTAACATTTGATGTGAGCCGTGGTAGCTCAAGGGCTAAGTGCTCGCTGTAAATTTCACAGTTCGCGACCCGCGGGGATCGAACACCCGGGTTCGATCCCCGCGGGTCGAATCCCCGCATCAATGAAATAGTTAATTGCAATTTTAAGTGCTGATTTACCTCGTGATCAACGGTGATGGAAAACATCGTGAGGAAACCTGCATGTCTGAGAAAAAAAGAAGAAGAATATTTCGAAGACATGTGAAGTTCGCTAACACGCATTAGGGCAGCTTGTTGGAATAGAATAGAATAGAATAGAACAGAACAGAATAGAATAGAATATTTTTTATTCAATATTGATTATTACATAATACTTATTGAAAGTCATTTTTTATTTACAACTGGTTCGGAAAACACCCCAGTCCTGGGAAGAACCAGCAAGAAACCCAGCGGGACTTTTTTTTCAAACATATAAACAATAACTTCGTTTATACAATTTTTAATTGATTTTTCATAGAACCAGCATGGTGGCGATCACCTTCATTTACTTTATTAATTTTCACTTTTATTTTAACTTTAAAGAAAATAATGACATTTATGTTAGCAGATAACGTATTTATTTCACATTTCAATCGAAACCACTGCGTGTATCATATTAAAATACTCTTGTTTAACTTATGCACACTTTGAAGATACGAGTAGCATTAATCGTTGTGTGATCACGAGATCCTATTTATTATTACTTATCGATGAACCAAAATTGGTATTTAAGACTTTAATCGATTAACGTTCGAGAAAGTGCGATGTAATTGCGATTATAAAGGATCCAGACCTGTGTCATCTGACCTTTAAGGGTCATTTAAAGCGGAGTACCTTTAAGTGATATCAGTTTTTGCTGGCAGTCACCGTTCTCGTAATGCAATAATATTTATCACTTTGTCAATAAAAAATAAAAACGAATTTATTCGAATCGTGTCGTAAAATCTTTATTCGGATCTCTGAATTCATATCGTCCCAGACGGCTTCTGTCGCGACATCTTAGATTAAGGTTAGGCACGCACTGCGAGAAAAACCGCGCCATTTTTAATCGTACTCCTGTAACACTTAGAATTGTATGTATGAACATACAATTCTAAGTGTAATATATAATTATAATTATATGTATACACAATTTAAAATTTGCGCGATAAAAAAAATTGTGGTTTGGTACAAACTTGACGCGTTGCAGTGCGGAATTGATTTGCGCGATTATTTTGTGCAGAATATATATTATTACTACGGTATTGCCAAATATAATTCCTTGCAGGAGGAGGCGTAGGTGCTCAGTTATACACGGACCAATATTCATACCAGTACCAATGTCAGGATGTGTCGCATTTCGTCTCCCGTTCTGGCAGCAGCAGTGCTAGTGTGATTAATATAGCTAATATTCCCTGTAATCACTCCTGGTAAGCTTAAAATGTTTGTGTCAAGAGTGGTTCAACAGAAGTCGTATAAAACTATTCTTATTCCTAAACTACTGTCGCTTCAAACATTGAATAATTAATGATGCTCATGGATAAGAGACCACCCCTGCGAGAGAGTGTAGAACTTTCACAGTATTATCGAAGGTTTTGATGTACATAATGATGAATACAACTTTATTGTACATCATAAACCAAAATTACATATTTAATATTTTGTACAACCGACTTCAATATAAATTATTAAGAATAACTCAAAAACTATTGGCCAGACCTATATGGGACTACATGTGAAGAACCAGCTTTCAAATTAAAAAAGAATCATCAAAATCGGTTCACCCAGTAAAAAGTTATGAGGTAACACACATAAAAAACGTACAGTCGAATTGAGTACAGGCTCCTTTTTGAAGTCTGTAGAAAATTATAGGAATTATGCGTCATTAATTTCTTGCAGGCAACATCTCATGGTGTTTTATGTAGAAGGGTTATCCTTATATATATATATATATATATATATATATATATATATATATATAAGGATAACCCTTTATCCTTTCGTAGGTTTTGAGGCCGATAGTTTAAGAATCCTAAGCTGTAGTAACAGGTTTTTTTTAAATAGAAAAAGGGTGACGACGAAAACAGACGAGCACACAGTCCACCTGATGGTAAGTGGATGCTGTGACCCATAGACATCTACAATTGTCACACCTGAGGACTAAGATGGAATGCCTCGTTTAAAGTAAAAAGGGTCCCTGGTTCTCTGCACTCACGATACGTAACACAGCAGCAATAAGCTGCTATTTTACGCCGGTATTCTGTGAGAACGTGGCCCTACCCGTATACGTGCCACAACCATAATATGGCTAACAACGTATAAATGCATCTTAGGTTCGTGTAATTATATGTTGATTTGAAATTTAGTATATAGATTTTAGTTACGTTGTCTATCTTAGGCGTATCGGCCGATATGCCTAAGAAAAGCCTTACCTTATAAAACTTAAACAGATATTTGCAAGCGTGTAAGCTAAGATTTGGTACAGGCAGCAGATGCAAAAAAATCCATGCGGATCTTCTAATTCAAATTTTGTGCAAAGGAGATTTAGTTGTGCCCGTGATTCTTTAGTTCGGAGATTACAAGGTTAAAGAGTACAAAAATTTACCGCAAAATATACAAATCTTGTCGCATCTTGACATACATAATTATTAAGACAAAAATAATTATACTTCAACGCAACAAGAAAAGTTTTGTAACGTGCCCTTTTTCAAGTTACACTATTTGAAGCTGGGTGTGCCAATCACATTACGTATTTACAAGCGGTCGTCGCAAAGATCGAGTCGTGATTTTTACAAAATAATCACAAAAATTTTGTTTTAAAGTTATAAACAAATATTTACACAATAAAAAATAAACACACAAAGAAAAGCTTAACTATAGTTTATATAAGTTCGATAAAATTATAGTTATTTAGAATTTATTTTATTTTCTAAATTTTATTTACGTAGCAGAAGAGAAGTCCGCGCGCAAAGATTTGGCACAGGTCTTACGCGGGACACTGGCAAACGACGTGCTAATCCAAAAATCACTTGAATAATCGATATTTTTTTAAATAAATGTAATGAAAAAAAAAAACACGAGCTTGCGGAATTGAATAACCTATAAATTGATATATTTTTTTTTTATAGAAAAAAGGAGTATTAATACTTGTTTAAAATAAAATTTGCTTTGTAAAAAAACTGCAAATCAAACGTAGTTCGTTCATTTTTTCTATCGAGAAAATTGTATTGTATAGGGTATTGACCGGGTATATCGTAAGGAAAAAGAATGTATCTGAAATATATTTTTCCTCAGATTCTAAATGTAACAATGTGGCTATCAAAAACCAACTTTAAAACGGACAAAAACAGAAACACACAGCCTTCAATAAAATAACATGCAGAACCGTGCAGTCGCTGTGTGAGAATATACACTTCCCGACACAAGCGACGAGTGTGGGCGTCAGAGGGAAATAAATCAGGAGATAGGCAGCAGTTCATAACAACACAAGATAATAAAAAACTGCATTTGCCGATCCGCCTGCCAAGCGTGGCGCCTTTGGCAAATATCCTCCCAATAAACTTTAATAGATGAAGACAGGCAGACGCGCAAGATTATTGTAAACAGATCTCATTTTTGGCAACATATTTGAACACGTTATATTATTTTTATCTAAGCGCTCTCTCTTCCTCTCCCTTCCTTTCACTTTCTCTGTCTCTCTCTCTCTCTCTCTCTTTTACCTAACACCTTGTTATAAAATTATGCATAAATTAATAGTAGAAATTTCTTACTTTCATAAATATTTTTTGTTGCCACACCTGTTGGCCACCCTAGACGAAAGTTTATTGATCAAATTAGCGATATATTGAAAATGGGCCAGATTAAGAGTACCCTTAGCCGGCGAGCATGTATGCGTAGGTATATGGATGTAAAGGAGGCGAGAGAGTTGTGTCAAGATCGTGCCAAATGGAAATCCGTAGGCGCTGTCTGCCCCATTGGGTGACAGACGTGAGTGTTTATGTATGTGTTTATTATTGTTGCCATAATTTTTTGTAAGATGAACTAAATTAAGGAATAGGAAATTCCATAAAATTATTTAATTTTTCAACTTTATTAAAAATATAATACCTTAGTGTGATTTTACAAAAGAGAACGTCTGATAGCAAAAAATTGCTACTCGAATGGAGGTTTAGTTTTCAGATCGTTTGATCAATTGGCCTTGGGCGTTTTGTTGTATGTCAACTTTTCCTTTCAACTTTTCCAACCTCACCGCAAAGAGGGAATGTGGGAGGTTCCCCTTATTTATTTATATAAATTTGCTTTGCGATGACATTCTTATTTGATGATTTTCTCTTAAAATATTATTTTCTTTTGCTTCCAATTAGGGTTTTCGTTCCGTTCCGTTCGTTTCGTTTCCGATACACCTACATTTAAATTAGTCTGTCATTAAATGTCTTACTTTTGCTTGGGTGTATCTCTTTATTTAGATAGAATTGACTCTAGTTCTCTTGAGCTTCCCAACACAAAAACATGATTATAAATAATTGTTTTAATAAACGCGACTTTGAAAGAAAATTTGTATGATTTTGACCGTTTCAATTTATTTTGTAAATACGAATATTTATAAGTAAAAAGTAGAAAGACGAATATTTCAATTTCAAATGTTCCTCCAAATTTTTTACGAATTGAATTGAAATATCGTGTTGCATGGAAAAACGAATGTAGTTCGTAACGTAACAAGTGATACTCGTAAATCTTGGATTTGTTAATGATACAGGAATGAAGTGTTAGTCGACGGGTTAGTTGTTTTAAATGAGACATCGCTTGGCCAAATAATGCGATAGAAAAGGGCAAGGAAGATTTTGATCACTAGTTTTTGCACTTTGGCGCAGTGTCTAATGACAACTTCCTTTACAAAATCGAAGTAGCAACAATACACTACCAAATGCTTGTCAGAAGTGTTTACTGCTGTGAGCAACAAGCGACCGAACACGGGGCTTCGCGGCCTCCTGCTTTGCAATATCAACGCGCCAGCATTCTCAGCTTTTGATAATAATGCTTTCGAGAGATTTGCTGGACAGTGACGTGCAGGCTGTAGGAGAGCTGTCTGAGGTTGACTGGGAAAACGTGTTTCAAAAATTGGCTCAGTCGTATGAAACTTTGTATAGATGCCGGTGGAGACTTTTTTTTGAAAACAGTTAATATTAAAAACTTTAACTATATAATTGCTTTTGAGTTTTGCGAAACACTGAGTGTCTCACGTATTCATAGAGTAACACTAGTTGCCGGTCTAACAAAATCGTTTATGCAGCAGGGTATGAAGTTCTTACTACAAAACTACCAATACAAGGCAGCCACTCGAGATACTTTCTCGACTGACCCATCTATTGACTATTGTTCGGGCTATATGGTTATCCCATTGTCACTTCAGCTTACTGATCCGTTGGGCTATGACGGTTATTCTGGTTCTACCGAGGGTATGAAGATGTCACGCAGGGAAACTGACTGAGATAATCCTTATACGGCCAGTAGTGAAAGATGACGTCTCAGATCCATATATCATCGCCGGTAACACGCACTGGTTGTATGTACACTATTGTTTTCATGTTTTGAGGTATTATGAGTCGAGATCTGTCGTAATCTCCCGAACGCTCTCCAGCTGAGTTGGAACTCTCGGTCTAAGTTGAGACTTACCTTGACGTACAATTTGCCCTAAGTAAACAAGAATATTTAAATAAATATTATCTCGGCCCACGAGTTTTTCGTCAAACACACCGTATGGAAAATCAACAGATAGAGACGAATTTGTAGCCACGTTGGCTATGTTTAACTTATTAGCATAGTATATACACTTCTCATGAGATTACGTCGCTGTTATTTTATGATTGATTTAATTAGTATCACCTTTAGATGCAGTCTGTAGTAGGACAATATTTATTATTTGCACATGTTCATTAAGATGGTGGTATAGGGCTGATTTCTTTTTAAAAACTATTCTAAACGTTCCGTTTTTGTAAAATTCTCTTGATACGTATACAGCCTAACTTAATGTATTGGTCGATTTCAGTTGAGAGGAATGAAAAGGGCAGTAAAGAATTTATGGTTGTAGCTTTGTATTTGTAGTGATGTAAAAAATATGTATTCCATAAAAATAAATTCATTAAATCGTATGGAAAGTGAACTGGTGATGCACGTCTCGCCAAACGCTATTCAAACCTTAATAATGATTTTGGATTAAAGTCGGGAGTTTTAATGATAATCATATAATAAGGAGTAGATATTTTCAATATAAGCAGCAAAATTGAATTTTAAGCACCTCTCGTCTTAAAAGTAAAATTAAAAATTTAACCGTACGTACTCGTATTTCGATAAGAGATTATTTCAGACAGCGCAATCTACTAGAACTAAGTTAAATTAAGAAATTCATCATTTGTTAAATTAAGGATTAAAATGAAGTTAATTTTACTAACAATTTAAGAATATTGACCTTACCAAATTGAATTACAGCCGATTTGAGATAAATACACTGAATACCATCGTAAATTAGCAGCTTAATGCAGGTTATGGTGATTGTATAGAACCAGAGACCATAGAAATATAAAAAATTGTTATATCTATGCCAGATACTCTTTTTAATGGATACGGGCCATTCCATCTTAGTCATCAGGGGTGACATCGCATCTGTATATTGAATCTTAGTCGAGGGTCAATGCAGATGTCACTGGGCCATACTATCCAGTTACCATCAGGTGGACTGTGTGTTCGTTTATCATCCTTATTCTATAAACAAAATCATTAGTTGCGTCCATCAATCAATTCTAACAGCGTATAATTTTTTCTTAGTCGCTTAAATTCATCTAGAGGACATAAAACTGAGACATGTATATCGAGCTTAAAATTTAATTTATTGTTGATGCACCGTCTGTGAATTTGGGAACTCCAGTACGTCTACACTGGCGAGCTAAAGCTCGCCTACGCCAATATGTAAGTATACCAACAGAGTTTACTCTGTTGGTATACTAAACGTCTCGATTGCTTCTAATTTGATTACGTACCCGTGAACGCTTTAAACATCGTTCGAATGCTTGCTTCTTCAATCATCTCTACGTTTGGTGATTCCTTTGCTTTATTTTTATTTATGATTTATGGAGTAATTAGTCCGAAGCGTTGCTCCAGTACTTTTTGATGGTTTTCACATGTTTTCGAAATATTTCCACTCTTTGGACATGAAAGTTTCCTCACACAGGTTTACTTTACTTCCGTTAATCAGAATTTGAAATTCTAAGACTCAATGTTTTTCCAATTTTTATCAAATCTAAAAAAAGACTCATCTTTTCTATCAGTGTTAATTAATGTTTAAAATTAATTAATAATTAGTATATGTAATTTTATCGTTATATTACTTTCTTTTTGTAATTTGCGTCTCAATTTAGTCTCAATCACTAATAATTTCCCATCTTCTGATCAATTTTAGTTGGGACGCATAACTTACTTAACACTTGATTAACACCCTAATTGACAGATTGACTGAACGAGCTGTGGAATTTGTGTCATTTCTAATGTTTCCTTTTCATTAATATGTAGAGTGTATTTCAAGGCAAAACAACCTTAATTTTATAACATTTTTTTTATATTACGCAGTGTTTTATATATTAATGCTCAGGTGAAAGCATACATAACATATATATGTATATATATATATATATATATATATATATATATATATATAATACCCGGTTGGATCGAGGTGGAATTGAGGGTATATCGAGAAACCCCCACTTGTTTGTGTAGTATAAAGTTTACTGTAGGAGCTATTCTACGAGTGTAGTCATTCTACTAGTGCTAAGATAGCGTCGTGGTTCAGTTCTTTGTTGTAATTCTTCTAGAGCAGGCAAGGAGGATTGGTGTTGGTGAGAGGCTCCCCTGTATTACACTGAGATGATTAGTGTTGCTGTTGGTTTGCTTATTTTGGTGTTATTATGTAATTACGTACCTCACGTTACACTGGTGTGTGATTGTGCCGGGAACGTGTTACGGTGGTCGAGTTGTAATTGCTCTACACTGAATGTATAGTGCGTTTACGCTGTCTTATTACTGATAATGATTAATCGCGTAAGCAAGAGAGCAGGTTGTACATCCGCTCCACACTTTTACTATTTTTAACAATTAACGCTATCCTGATGTATTTACCGAGACCAAAATTAGAATTCTCTCTTGAATTCCCGACATATACTATACCGTGAGATGAAAGTGAATTACAGCTTGCTTATTACACAAACATAAAAAAATGAATTACGGTGGAATTTCGACCACTGGATGACCACCAGTAAGTATCAATACATAAAATAAGGAATTCCAGGAACATTGCCGAGAGGGAGTAATTGTAGGTAGGATGATTTCCATAGTGGCCAGCTTGGCAGCGGATTGGCAACCGCAGTTTCTTATGTTTTAATAAAGACGTTGCTTTCTATCTCCTGGTTTGTTTACCTTTGCTGTTGTTTGTTCATGGGACGATATGTGGAAGTGGATATCTTACTCTGGCACTACACGGTTTTATGGAAATTTCCTCTCATGTATATTTCTTCTTTATTTCTATTCAATTAGCTTCACGATATCGAACATTTCAAGCTTATGACAGGTAAATTTTTTCTCTGCGATCCATCAGTATTCTGTAAAGACGCGTGATTATGCTCCGTTGACGGCTCTGTGGTGCAGTGGCTTAGCAATCAGTTGTTGCGCTGGGGGCCGCGGGTTCGAATCCCGCACGGAACAAGTATTTGTATGGCCCACTAATAATTGTTCCGGGTCTGGATGTTTGGCCTTGTGCAATTTATGTTTGTAAACTGCCTCCACGCACTCCATTTAATTGTTTTAAAACCGAGTAAGTTATTCATTTATGTTTAATATTGATAATAATAAATTTAAAGGTGGTCCTCGTAAATGCGTTTTATGGTTTAGTTATGGTTCTATGTTGGTAATGCTAGAGTAAGTTCTAATATTTTTGGTTATCTATGGTCACATCCATATTCGATGTTCATGTTTTACTTAAGTACAAACAAATAAACGTTTAGTTTATATTAGAACTCTTACTCAGTTTAAAAGCCCTAGCCCGTCACTTAGCACCTACTTCAGAATGTGAAATTATTTAAGTTCTTTGAAGGCGGCTTTTACTATTCATAAAGGTTAACTTTTCAATAAGCAAGAGCAATGCGATTATTTATTATTAATAACGGAAGGAGAGCCTTAGTAGCTCACAAGGGTAAGTACCGCACAGTAACATAGCAACCCGAAATCGATCGCCGTCGGGACCAACGAAATTGTTAATAACACTTATAAAATTTAATTCACCACGTGCTAGTTGTTAAGGAAAATATCGTGGAGATACCGACAATTTTCATAATGAAAGTAAATACAACGAAAAACTTCCGTCAACAACAAGTAGGGCAGCGGGATGGACTTTCCTCTGTTAAAAAATAATTTTAGAAATGAAGCTCATATAGTTACTCTACTTTTTAACACAGCCGAAGCAGTTCAGGCTCAATTTACAACGAGTTTTTAGCGGTGAAATTGAGCCTTTTGCACTTCTGATAGACAGGCGCTATTTAAAAAACACGTACAACTTATAATAATTTCTTATATTTACGCGAACACTACACATTGAATAAAACTACTTTTACGGATTCTGTCGCGTTTAATTAAATTGTTTTTTATTAATTCCCGACGTTTCGGGTATTTTACAGCACACATGGTCACGGGGGACTGAGATGATTGACGTCCCGATGTCAGAGTTAACCCGGAGTACCTTCAGCTTTTTTACCTTGGAGACGGAACCGGAGACCCTTTTTACTGGAAAAGAGGCATTCCGTCTTAGTTCTCACGGGTGACAACGCATCTGCATTTTGATTCGCAAACGCGGATAAATGTAGATGTCTATGGGTCACAGAAACCACTTACCATCAGGTGGACTGTGTTCTCGTTTGTCACTCTATCCTATAAAAAAAAATTACAGGATCCCAAGCAGGTGGTAGTACCTAGCCTCGCTCTCTATTGAAATTAGGATGTTTTTTTTTAATACCCATAGCCACACGTATCATCCTTGGCAGGAATCGATGTTTTTTCGCGAGAATTTGTGGTTTATCATATCTATTGTAATGGCGGGGGCCGTCTAAGATATGATCACAAACTGCAGACTTCCCGGAACGTTGGTATTTCACGTCCGCTATGTGTTCTTTTACGCCGGTTTTGATAGATCGCTTTTATGTAGGGCAAACAAAACAAAACTATTATATCAAGAAAAACATAAAAAGCATAAATTTGCTTTGGTATATCACACGAACAAAGAAAGGGACGGAGCGCTGCGAGTGAAAGAAAACGGAGTGATAGACTTTTAAATGCACACATACACCCACTTTTTATTTCTTTTTTTAACATTCCGTAAAAGTCCTCTATTGGATGCTCACATAAACAACTAAAACCATGTTAGTTGCAAATGATTTTAGATGTATAGATGATTAGATGTGTTCATGGGTATGCAGAATCACTGAATAACTTTGTGTTCAAAGCTCCACTTTGATTTGTTTTCACTATGACTCGTCTAGGCTTACTACTCAGCTCTATCGGCTTTATCGAAGTTTACGAACTACTCCGATATATAAAGAACAGCTCTTATACTACTTTATACTACTAAGCGTTGGACGCATCCCCGGCTGAATATCTAGCCCGGCAGTTTTCCTTCCACGGCCAAAGTTGTGACCCTGAACTTGTGTGTTTCTTATCAAACTTTCTTCGTTGTTCTCAGGAACCCATTCCATTCGCTCCCGAGAAAACTCTGCTTCTTCAAGCCAAAAATGCTTCCTGTTTCTTCAAGCTGTCATAGCTGCACTACTAGTGTTCAGCACGGCTCTGAGCCTCTGCCTCACGATACTCTCGTATATTACTTGCCTTTTTCTCGACTCCCTGCAGACTACAAGGCAACTCCTGGCACTTGCAACTTCCTCGATAACTTGAATGCATCATCGTTTCGGTCGTTACTCTCGAAACGAACCGAAGACTTTAACACGTTATAGAAGTTTTGCAGCCAAAAGAGTATAGAAATACTCTCATATTTAAAAAAAATACTTTCATCTTAGTAACCTGATCAGGTTCATTGCCTTTATGAACTCTAATATAAAAATTTAAAAACGAAAGTGGCTATCATGCATTTTTGTCTTTAAAAAGATAAAAGTGCATGTCTACACGTTTTTTTTACGCATCTCGGAGAAAATAACATGTTTCTATATTCCACGTGCATCGCAAAATGATACAAACGTGGTTTTCGTTACATCTTCTTGTTTGTAAATTAACTTTCGCGATCAGAGAACCAGTCCGCGTTATTTATTTTGTATTCTTTACGCGGGGTAAAAGTTAGAGGATTATTAAAGAAGTATATAGGTTAAATACAAATTTACAAGTACATAGAGTTTTCAAGCTTTAATTTTGAGGTAAGAATTATTTATTATTTATTTTTATTGTAACTTGTTTTCTTCATATAACATAAACTCCATTTACATAATTGACATGCTTTCAAGCGTGTATTTTTGCGTGTTGTGAATTTTGGACTGCCTTCCGTCGTTGCGTTTATTCTTTATATAAGATTTTTTTTTTTAAAAAAAAGTTACCCCTACACTAGGATTTTCTCCTGTATCGTGGAGGCAGTTTACAAACACAAATTTCACAAGGACAAACATCCAGACCTGGAACAATTATTTGTAGGCCATACAAATACTTGTTCCGTGCGGGATTCGAACCCGCGCCCCCCAGAGCAGCAACTCATTGCTAAGCCACTGCGGCACGGAGCCGTCTTTATATAAGTGTTGTTAATTTTTTATTTACTAAAAGATAAATAATATTAAAATATCTAAGCATTATTATTCTAATATATATATATATATATATATATATCTAAACCCTAATGAGGGCGCAAGCTCACTATGCAGTAACTCGCATTGTGGCCAGCCGTCCGTCTGGAACGCAAGCAACCGAATAGCTGCTGCCTTTAGCCGCACGGTTGTCATAAGCAGTTTGTGTTTAGTTTGCGGCCACCTACACGGCTAGTATGGGCTGGGGACAAAAATTTTATCTCTCGATTATATCCACTGACAAAAGAGAAAATTATCTTGTCCATATGCCAAAGCACGGCAACGGCACCCATTTTATCTACTGTGGATATTATATCCACCGGTGTGCCCATGCTCGAAGGGTGGATAAAACTAAGTGAGGGGATAAACATTTTCTCCTTTCCCCGGGGATAAAATTGTCTCCTGCCCACGCTAGCCCTGCTGGGGCAAATGTATAAGTCATTACAATAAAGTCACAGAAAATATGCAGGACCCATCAAAATGTTAAAATTTTTTACTAAGCAGTTTTTTCCTGTTACAAAATGAACTAATACTTAATTGTATAAAATATTATGTGGTAAAGTAATGTTTAAAAAAAGTCCCGCCGGGTTTCTTGCTGTTCTTCCCAAGATAGAACCAGTGATAAAGCTTAAATGACTTTCATTTACGCGAACACTACACATTTAACCCCCCCCCCCACCATCAGATTTGATAGATCACAAATCCTCGCTAAAGAACACCAATTCCTTCCAAGGATGATTCGCGAGGCTATTGAAATCAAAAAAACATCTTCATTTCAATAAAGAAGATGCTACCTGCTGGGTGCTACCATCTGCTTGGGATTCCATAATTAATAAAATTAAATCACAACCCAAGCATACAACTGCAAGACTTCAAGATACTGTAAGTTCATACTGCGTAGATCGGTATAAAAATTAATAATTTTTAATCTGGAGGTAGCCGTGGTTAACTATGACATTGGGACGTCATAAACCTCAGTCCCCCTCCCACCCGTGACCATGGGTGTTGTAAAGTGCTCGAAACGTCGGGAATATAAAATAAGTTAATATATGCGATAAAATCCGTAAAATTAGTTTTATTTAAAAGTATTCTTGTAATCTATATTGAATATAAGTGATTCTGTTCTATTCTGTCACCGAGTAAGTTTGTGTACATAGAAATAAGCGGTTATCGTTCGGTTACGTGGTTGCCTCGTTGTTCTAGTGGTCGTAATCGCGATTGCTGGTCATGAGGTCCCGGGTTCGAATCCCGGGTCTGGCCAAAAATTAGTTGTTCCGTTCTTCTGTCAAGGAATTCTCAGTAGCAGCCCAGAGTTGATAAGTCAACGGTATTTCACCGCCGTGCCTCGGAAAGCAAGTAAAGCTGTTGGTCCTGCGCCTGATCTCTCTCTGGTCGTGTCGGATTAAAGTTTCACAGCGGAGTATGAGAGTAGGAGAATAGAGAGTACACCTGTGCTTGCGCATACACTCGGGCGCTTTATTCCTTTCTGCGCAGATCTGTTGAGACTGGCAGCCGCGACCGAAATTCGGTCAACGGTGGTTACAAATATGGGTACCATTACTTATTTCTCTATTTTCACTTTGTAGATAAGCCCCCACTACAATTTATAATTAGTATTAAGCTTACAATTAGACTAAAGACTAGTATAATTAAAGATATAGAAGGATCAATACGTCTCTTCACATTAACACTTTTCCTATGTTACATGACGACGCATGTATAATTACGAGGGCATGCCGGAGTCACTTTAAGAAGAATATATATAGCAAATAGAAGTAGATGTGATACAATTTGTGTCGATGGATGGTGCAGGTAGTAAATAGTTATTTTAAAAGAGATTTTAAATTATTACGGCAAGACTATTTTAATAAGACTGTGCCGCATATGATGCTACATTTTCAAATATCGGCCAGTCTTCTGAACAGGTTTGGTGTTCGCCTGAGAATTAGACATGATGGAGAGGAAATTTTAAATATTATCACAGAGAGGATATCTGCTAAACAAATTCTCAAAAATGTTTTTGCCTAACATCAACCGTTTAACGACAACTACAACTATTCTCCATCAAGAATCAAATTATAAATGCGTGGTTACTGCTGAGGTTTAAGATAAAAATGCTCTCTTTACCTGTAAAAACAAAATGATTATTTACATACGAAACACAGCAGCTGCTATTTAACACAGTATTATGTGAGAATGTAGTCCTTTACCGGTCGAGCTTGATCGTGCTAGAACAAACAAAAAATATTTACCTTGTACAACATAATTAATTTTTCTGTACATTTGTTAATATTTCAGTGTCTTTTGTGACTAGCACTAAATGACTTATTAACACTAAACACTAAATATCTTCTTAGTTTAGTAATTCTGAATGTTTAATTTATTTTATTTGCATTATTCTAAGAATTTTACTTCGATGATATGTGCATATTCTATGGAATACTTTTGAAATAAATAATAATAATAAAACTATTAAAATTCCTTTCCAATAATATAATGTTAGAATGATAACGGTCACTATTCATGAATTGTAAGAGAAGATTGCAGAATTTTTAAAAGTTCAATTAATCTTCTATACTTACAAATAAAATTAAAGTGCCTGTCTGAAAAACTTGGAGATTTTTTTTTAATAAAACGAAAAATTTATAAATAAATAGTCTTTGAGTATGTTAATCTAAATAACGCCATATTAATAGATTCTACTCAGGCTAACCCAGGGCCGGTCGCTAGTAATGAAGTTTAGCATTACCATTATACTTTTAATTTTAGAAATGTATATAATTGTCTGTGTGTGTACCATATTCAATAAAGAAAAATAAGACCAATCGTCTCAGATTATAAGCGACAGATTCAGTAGTTAATATAAAGCCGCATTGTAGTAATTAATAAAAGAGCCCGCAAAAAATCTTAAAATTAAATTCTCTTGCATTCCTCACGTTTCGTAAGCTTGCCTACATTTAATATTAAAAAAACGCTATTCGTACTTATTGTTGAAATTAAGCCGTGAGAAATTTGAACTTTATGAATTACAACCTAACACCCAGAATTAATAAAAATATTTGAAATTGCTCTTGTCAGATTTTCATAAAGTTGTTCAGCTAATTAAGGAGCGTTATAGCAGAACTCTCGTTATAGTGATACAGATTTTTATGACTTAGGACCGTTTCTCAGTCATCATAATATAATAGTCATACATCAAATTTAAATTCAAATTAATTTACTCGTTTGCGACAATAGGTCTTAATAATTTAAGAAAAAAAAAAACAGGGATATTCTTTCTACCTTCCGGTATGCAAACTAATTAAACACAACATATATTTTTTTAATAATTAGAATGGAAATGTCTGATCAAATACATAAATTATATCCCGAATAGACATAAAAGTGAAACAATTGAACTGTTTAGTTCATAAAACTCTAACTTTAGAATTGTTTATATTGTACTAGGTGGTACCCGGAGAGTTGCTGCCGTAGACAAAATAATT
Organism: Parnassius mnemosyne; assembly: GCA_963668995.1. NCBI lineage: Eukaryota > Metazoa > Arthropoda > Insecta > Lepidoptera > Papilionidae > Parnassius > Parnassius mnemosyne. The sequence goes on along the minus strand of CAVLGL010000082.1, from coordinate 22,890,560 downwards.
GTGGAAATAATGTTTTAAATTTGGAAGTGTAATATTGTTTAATTAGGAATGATTATTACGTCCTTTGAAATTGAATGATAATTAAAACTTTGAAATTAATTTGTCAGTACGATACGCGCGCCGCCAACTGTAAGTTAATTGTACTATGACTATAACAATGTCACAAGTGCAAGCATTATGTTGACAAAGTTTTACCGCAATCTGATGAACGGTGTGGCAGCGCATAAAATGGGAACAAGCAAAATTTTATTCTTATATATTAGATTTTATCCAATGAATTGAATGAATCTGGTGATTGGAAAATCGGCCTAAGACTGACTTAATTACTTAATATTTTTAATAAAATTTAATGTACATAATAGAATATGGTTATTTTAATTAGGGCAACCAGGACTTTTTCTGCCACCAGGGCGGCGCCACTAGAAAATGAGGTATAGTATTTGACAGATTTCATAGCGGGGAAGTTAATTTGTTCAGAAAATGTAAAAGGTATGGTCTCTTTCTGTACTATTAGCCATAATTTATATTAATAAGATTCATCATCATCATTACAGCCCATCACAAGTCCACTGCTGAACATAGGCCTCCCCCAAGGAATGCCACAAAGCACGGTCCTGAGCCACCTGCATCCATCGACTTCCTGTATATCTTACCAGGTCGTCACTCCATCTAGTGGGGGGGGGGGGGGGGGGGGGGACGCCCTACACTTCGTCGTCCGCCGGTACGAGGCCGCCACTCGAGAACCTTTTTTCCCCAACGGTTGTCGGTTCTTCGAGTTATATGGCCGGCCCATTGCCACTTCAGCTTACTAATCCGTTGGAATATGTCGGTCACTCTGGTTCTACTGCGGATATTTTAACAGTGGTAGAGCCACGCGGCATCTTTTGCTGTCGCACGGATGGGCCGGCTCGAACCGGGGTAGTACTACGACCTCACAGAATACCAGCATGAAGTAGAGGTTTACCTCTGCGTTTCGATTGGCGAGTGCAGGTGGCCGGAGGCCCTTTTTACTGGAAATGAGGCATTCCATCTTAGTCCTCACGGGTGACAACGCATCTGCATTTTGATTTGTAATAGAGGATAGATGTAGATGTCTATGGGCCGCAGCAACCACTTACCATCAGGTGGACTGTGTGGTCGTTTGTCACCCTTATCCTATAAAAAAATATCCTCATTTCTAAGTTTATCACGCAGAGAAACTATATATATATACCCCGAGCATAGCCCTCTCCATAGCTCGCTGAGCGACCTTGAGCTTCCTCATCCGGCCAGCAGTGAAGGACCACATCTCAATTCCGTATGTCATCACTGGCAACACGCACTGGGTGTACAGTCTCATTTTCAAGTTTTGAGGTATACCTGACGAGAAGATGTGTCGTAATTTCCCGAACGCTGCCCAACCGAGTTGAATCCGTCGATTGGCCTCTCGGTCGAAGTTGGACTTACCTAGTTGGACTATTTGTCCCAGGTAAACATACTCGTCAACAACTTCGAGCTTAGTGTTCCCAACAACTACCGGCATAGGTGTGACATGGACATTAAACATGATCTTTGTTTTGTCCATGTTCATCTTAAGACCTATTCGTTGGGAGACACTATTGAGGTCATTGAGCATGGTGCTTAGTTCCTCCAGCGATTCTGCCATAAGGACTATATCGTCTGCAAATCGAAGGTGAGTGATGTATTCGCCATTGATGTTAATACCGTATCCTTTCCAGTCCAGAAGCTTGAAAACATCTGCCAATGCAGCGGTGAAGAGTTTCGGAGATATCACGTCACCCTGTCTTACACCTCTCTGCAATTGGATAGGTTTCATACGCTGGTTCTGTACTCGGATAGCCATCGTAGCCCTACTGTACAAGCACTTCAGCACTTCGATATACCGAGAGTCAACCTGGCATCGCTGAAGGGACTGGGAAAGGCTTACTCATAGTCCACATACGCCAGACATAGTGGCAAATTGTACTCCTCGGACTTCTATACAATTTGCCGAAGGGTATGTATGTGGTCTATGGTGCTAAAGCCTTTTCGGAAACCGGCTTGTTCGGGAGGCTGGAAGTCGTCAAGTCTGCGCGCGAGACGATTCGTAATGACTCGAAAACAGCACGTAGACGCGGCTCAGAAGGGAAATCGGTCTGTAGTTCTTCAAGAGAGCGTTGTACCTTTCTTGAAGAATAACACCACCGCAATTCTGCTCCACGCTTCCGGTGTAATGCCACCATGGAGGACGGAATTAAAGAGCTTCTGAAGGACTTCAAGTACCGGTTTTCCACCCGCTTTTAGAAGCTCCGCTGTAATTCCATCCTCGCTTGGGGCCTTGCCGTTTTTAAGGTGCTGGAGAGCCATTCTAATCTCGCTCAGACTGACGTCCGGGATATCATCGGAATAGTGTCGGATAAGACACGCTCTTTGATGCCCATAGATCCTCTCAATCTCACTCAAAATCTCAGGGGTCCCGGAAACGACGCTGCCACACTCGGTCTTCAGCTTCGACAGTTGACTCTTTCTGGCAGACAGATCTCTGGCAAAGACTTTGGAGCCCTGGTTCCGCTAAATTAATAAGATTAAATATAAATAAACCAAACCACAGATATTCATAAAAGTAGAAAAGTTAAAAAAGAAAGTTAAAAATGTGCAAAAAATTAGGGAGCAAACCATTGACGGATTGCTTTGTTATTAATATAATACTCTAGAAACTGATAAACTTTTATTAAAAACCAACTTCTCAATTAAATTACACTGTGTAACAAATAAACTTTACCTCAGTGTCAACTAGCGACATTTGATGAGCAGAATATTATTAGCCTTCATTGACAGCCGTGTAGTAGCGGCGTAAGATATTTTATCACCCCACACTATCTCGTGGGTGTCGTAAGAGACAACACAGGGAATTTGAAACAGGAGATGGGCAGCTGTATTTCTCTGATAACTCAATTGTAATAAAAAACCCGCACGCCAAGCGTGGCAATTATCTCTCCTACGAGTATGCGAATCTAAAAAGCGGCCTTTGTTTAGTAGTGGATATGTGATAGACCGCAATGTACAAAAGAGTAGAATAGAATATAATAATTTTTAATCAATATAGATTATTATAAAGTAAGTATTATGCAAAATTGTTTTATGTACAGGTGGCTCAGGACTGTGCTTTATGGCGTTCCTTGCGGGAGGCCTATGTTCAAGAGTGGACTTGTGAAGGGCTGTAATGGTGATGATGATGATGATAGATTAATGTGACTTATATAGTGACTTTTAAAATTACTTTGCATAATTGTTTTAAAACGATTAAAAAACCTTCTATCGATTTAAAACGATTGTGCAACTCCAATTATAATAATTGAACGATGTAGGTATCGCTATCCACGATATCAGCTTCAAGTGCTTTGCGAGGTAATGCATTACCTATTTGTACGCGTATGTTCAAATAAGCTTTTGTGCTATGAGCCGTTCGTTATCGGAATGGTATTGCTCATTTATTTTATTTATATTTTTTATCTAATTCGATGCTTTACGTTAGAACATGAAACACTTTGATCTCACACGGCAATTTGTCTGTCTGCCAGGTTCGGAAAAGAAGAGGGCGTAGCACATAGGGTTATTATTTGATTACCATTTTAAATACAGACCTGATTTTTACCACTTTTAGCTACGCGACTTATACACGTAGGTCTACAGGTCGCCCGAGCAATATTATTGACATACTGATCGTTGCGTATCCGTGATACAGCAAGCACATTAGTTTTTGAAGAATATTATAAGTAGAGAAACTAACTTAAAATATAAGTTAAAAGTAAATCTATTTTTTTATAGGATAAGGATGACCAATGAGCACACAGTCTACCTGATGGTAAGTGATTGCTGCGGCCCATAGACATCTACATCTATCTTCTTTTACAAATCAAAATGCAGAATGCGTTGTCACCCGTGAGGACTACGATGGAATGCCTCATTTCCAGTAAAAAGGGTCTCCGGTTCTCTACACTCACCATACGAAACACAGCAGCTTTAAGCTGCTATTCTGTGAGAGCGTGGTCCTTCCCCGGTTGAGCCGACCCATTCGTGCTACAACTATACTACTAATAAAACTGCAGCATGGCTCTACCACGTGTCTATTGAGTTTTATTTGCCGGAAGACCAGCTTAACACCGGTCTTTTTTTCAAAAACTAGGATTTTCAACCACCTGGAATCGGATACACAATTCCAGACCCAGGTAAACCTAGACGCAACGGTAGTGTGTGCCGCACACCATATCGAGGCGTTTCAAACTCTTTATATCTCATAAACTATTACAAGTACATACTTGTTTTTTTTACGTTTAATAATGCCCCCTTAAATTCATAGAATTACAAATTTCAACTAACCCAGTTTAATATAGTTCCTGAGTAATTAAGGTCTGATAAGTTTCATTTTTAGGGTTCCGTACCTCAAAAGGGATAAACGGAACCCTTATAAGATCACTTTGTTGTCCGTCTGTCTGTCCGTCTGTCTGTCTGTCTATCTGTCTGTCAAGATCCTTTTTCTCAGTAACGCGTGGAGGTATAAAGCTGAAATTCAAATCAAATAATCAAGTCTACTGACCTTTGGAGCTGTGAAAAAATCAACCTATCTACTATATAACGCAATCAAAAGATACAGCCGTTTATGGCGCAAATTTTCGACATTTGCAGGGGAATCAAAACCTACAGGGTACTTCACGTGAACTCAGAATCTTGAAATTTGGTACGAAGCAACGTTTTATAGCACAGATAAAGGAAAAATGCGAAAATTATAAATTTTTAATTAGATCATATAATAAAAATATTTTTAATAATTTTAAACTTATATAACTACGAATTTGTTCGGAACCCTCGGTGCACGAGTCCGACTCGCACTTGGCCGGTTTTTTTATCACTCATTGACGCATTCAATGAATGACTCATCAAATACTTTGGCCAATTTTACTTGACTTTGTAATTTGGCATCTATGTAGAATATTAGGCGTATACAAAGGAAAAAAAAATCTAAAAATACAAATTTTCCCAATTTTTTTTTTATATGAGAGGGGGCAAACGAGCATGCGGCTCACCTGATGGTAAGTGACTACCTCCGCCCATGAACAACTGCAACACCAGGGATGGAATTGCAGATGCGTTTCCGGCCTTTTAAAAAGGAGTACGCTCTTTTCTTGAAGGTCCCTAAGTCGTATCGGTCCGGAAAAATCGCTGATGGTAATCGATTCCACAAGGAAATCGTGCGAGGAAGAAAACATCTTCTAAATCGCACAGTGGTGGACCGCCAATCATCCAGATGGTGTGGATGGTATCGGGAGTTCTGCCGCGATGTGTGTTCGTGAAATTTGGCGGCTGGGATTAATCCGAACAATTCCTCAGAATATTCGGTGTCGGCCGGCTTATTGATGCGGTGGGATGATGATACGATATGCTATACGATATAGTTGAAAGTAAACACACCGATGATTTTGTAATAACATAAAATTTTTATAAATCTATAATCAATACATATTTTTTTATTTTTTATTAAATATTGATTATTACATAATACTTTAAAAAAATATTTTTATTATTTACCACTGGCTTGGAAAAGACCCCTGTCTTGGGAAGAACCAGCAAAAACCCAGCGGTACTTTTTTTAAACATTTTTCACTTAACAATAATTTTGTTTTAAATTATTCGTTTCCAGTAAAAAGGGTCTCCGGTGCTCTACACTCACCACACAAAACACAGCAGCATTAAGCTGTTATTTATGCTGGTATACTGTGGGAGCGTGGTTGTACAATTTTTAAATGAATTTTCATAGAGCCAGTATTGTGGCGATCACCTTATTTCCAGGGGTTGTTTTCATTCATGTATTCCTTGATATTGTAATAACCCTTTTGTGCAGTTTTTCTTCAATAAAACTTTTAAACTTGTTTATTGACAAATTTTGAACATCTGGGATCTTGTTGTAAAAGCGTATACATTGCCCCACAAATGAATTATTGATTCTGTATAGTCTAGTAACTAGCATTACAAGCTTATGTTTGTTTCTAGTGTTTAAAGTATGAAAACCATCATTATTATTAAAGCTTTTTTATGTTTTTATGTACATACATTACATTTTCATAAATATATATTTAAACTGTCTCCACGATACAGAAGAAAATCCTAGTGTGGAGGTAAGGTGTAAAAAAAAAGAAGAAAAATTCGCATTTCAAGTGACGAGAACCTATACTTACATAGAGACAAATAACAACGAACCTGCATCTAGAATCTAGATTCTTCATCTATCCTAGTTACCTTATAAGTCCAACTGATTTGCATTTATTTATACCCCTTAACTAACGTCTACAGTATTAACTTTCTAGCACAAGCCACCTAAAATAATGGCGCAACTTCTTACTGACACTTCTATGTTAAATAAATATTGCAAACTTTCAAGGTCATTAATAATTCTCAGCCAGACGAAGCTTGTAAGCTTTTGGAGTTAAGTCGCAGTTTCGAGTATAGATCGGTCATAGTGTCAGACCCTGGGTGGGCGTAAAATTACTCCGCTGCCTTTGAATTAGGCATTAAGGCGAGGATTTTCGACGTTAAAAGGCTTTTAGCACTCCCTTCTACGCTGCATGCATCATTCCGTGGACAACAAGTAGTTAAGTTAAATATTTTGTACTTCGATATAAATAAAATAAGAACATCATCAATGTAGTCGAAGTCAGTTAAACACGCATTATTATTAAGGATAACTCAAAAACTACTTGTCAGATCTTGATCCACTTTATATGGGACTGCATGACTTCTCATAATCATAACCCAGCTTTCAATTAAAAAAAAGAATCATCAAAATCGGTTCACCTACAAAAAAGTTCTGAGGTAACACACATAAAAAGAAATTACTGGAATTAAGTACCTCGTCCTTTTTAGAAATGGGTTAGTAATTATATATTTAGTAAATAAGCAAACAGTAATTAAAGTATATCTTTATATATAAAAATTACGTGTTACGTTGTTTGTCCGCGATAAACTCCTAAACTACTGAACTGATTTCAATTAAATTTTGCACATTGTGCAGTTCGGTCCAACTTGAGAGATAGGATAGTTTTTATCCTGATAAGTGACACTCAACATTTTTTTATTACGAATTTAAGCATTTTTTATATGAACAGTCGTCGAAAAAGGCCGTCTGCAATGGCCGGTACACACACACACCCATATATATTTATATATATATATATATATATATGTATATATATATATATATATATATATATATATATATAATTTTATCAATAACTTCCTTTGTGTTCGGTAATGAACATAAACGCTCCGTGATTATTTATATCATAAATAGTATACCCTATTCAGTATCCTCTTTTACGTCTCCCGTATTTATTAAATTTCTTGTACCTATTTCCATTGCCATCACGAACGGTTCGGTATGTGCGTAGCAGGTAAATAGCCTTGTCCGTTCACAAATGGTTAATATTCGTTCACCGCCTCGTAGGTGTAGCGATCGTGAACTCGACTGTGTTCATGAAGTCCGGGTTACAATCCCAAGTCGGTACAACAAAAATCAGTTAATGAGTTTTTTGTCAAGAAAGTGTTAGTGCTAGGGTGACAATGAAAGTTCTTAGAAAATCAAAAACTGAACAATCTAGCAATTTTTTAAATATCTTTTTTTTTATATATAAAAAGTTTTATTATATCGTTTCAAGTGGCCAGTTCTAAAGACTTTCAGTGTCTCCCTCGTAGCAACCCCGAGTCAGCAAGTTGCCGGTGTTTCACTCCCGTGCCTCAGAAAGCACGTAAAGGCGTTGGTCCTGCGCCTGATCACTCTCAAGTCGAGTCCCATCGGACTATGAGCAATATAATCCTGTCCTGCGCATATGGCTAGGTTCCGTTGAGACTGTCGCCGTGATCTAAATTCGGTCTGAAGGATATTATTATGTTAATATATTATTATTAATATTTGTTTATGAACGATTATAAATAATGGACTCGGTGGTGTCGTGGCTGAGAGTTTAACTGCGCATCTGCGTTCATGGATCCGAATTCCATGCGGAGATATTTCTGAGCCATATGTAATTAGTGCATCCACGAACTTTTAAGCGTAATAATCATAAGCGTTAATATTTTTAATTAATTAGACTAGTTGAACAAATCTGAAAGAAGATGTAGTGACAAAAATTGAGAAAGGTATGCTGAGATGGTTTGGCCATGTCGAGAGAATGAATGAAGAACGATTGACGAAAAAAGTGTATAAGGCGAGTGTGAATGAAAGTGTTGGAAGGGGTAGACCTAGGCGGACATTTCTAGACCAAATCAAGGGACCAATCCAAGGGACGTCTTAGAAAAAGGCCAGGTCAAGAGTACCCCAAACCGTAGAGCATGTATGAAGGGAATAATGAAAGTGGACGAAGCGAAACAAGTATGTAAGGATCGTAGCAAGTGGAAAGAAGTGGTCTCTGCCTACCTCTACGGGAAAGAGGCGTGACTATATGTATGTATGTAACAAATCACATTACGGATATTTCTAAAAGTAGTAAAATTAAAAAAAAAAGAGTATAAATGTATAAAAAATTAAAGGGCAAACCACTGAGGAATTGCTGTGTGTATTTACATTATACTTTACCTCAGTCCCTACTAACGGCATCTGACGGGCGGGAGATTATTAGCCCTAATTTTTCTGAGCCTAAATGAATATCCCTGCGGAGTTTCTTTTCCCGTTTCCACTCCGTACAGAGCAAACTTATTTAAAACGGTAGTAGATTATAAAACATGTTGACGTTTGTCAGACGAAATTTTAATTCGTCGAAAAATTAATACGTGCTACTGCCATGCTGCAGCTATATTAGTACTATAGTTGTAGCACGAATGGGTCCGCTCGACCGGGGTAGGACCACCCTCTCACAGAATACCAGCGTAAAATAGCAGCTAAACACTGCTGTGTTTCGTATGGTGTGTATAGAGAACCGGAGACCCTTTTACTGGAAAAGAGGCATTCCATCTTAGTCCTCACGGGTGACAAGGCATCTGCATTTTGATTCGTAATTGAGGAAAGATGTAGATGTCTGTGGGCTACAGCAACCACTTACCATCAGGTGGACTGTGCGCTCGTTTGTCAACCAACCCACAAAAAAAAAATTAAGAGTTCCATTTTTAATTTCATTAAATTTAATTTCATCTTATTCTTGTACAGTTTCCGTCTTATGACAAAAGTGCTTTATTCATATACGCTGCTTTAAATTATAGTTTAAAAGAGCCCTTCTAAAGCACGTAGTGCTTAAGCCGCTTAACCGCAGTATTCGCGAAATCTTTATTTGAAACTTAGTTAAAACTTTCATATCAGTATGCACATTTTCTTTCCGCAGAAAAACTTGTGTGAAACGAATTCTATTTTATTTCTGAGACTAAGTACAGAACATTTCTGTGATATGGTCGTTAATGTTTAAAAAATTAAAAAGACGTCACGACCCAGGCGAAATGTTTACAGTGGCAGTAAAGTTTTGTTTTTCTAACGATTACAAATAAAAAGCCATGAAAAAAAGGATTAAAATGAAATTTCAATTATTTGAATATAATAACTGAATATTGTCAAATCGTTTTGTTTTTGTTATTCCCACAATAAGAGTATTATTGACGTAATTTTCATAAGAAATTTTATATACCAAGCGCCATATTGTTGTTATTCTGATTATCAGCGCTACGTGTGACGAAATTGTATTTTGAGACAATTTGACGCGGCAGTTCGTAAACAAGGTTCTCGATGTCGTATCGTTGCATTATTTTACAATAAATACAAGACTTTATTATATTTCCGGTATCGCAATATTCGAACGACCATTGCGAAATCGACCGTTTATGAATTAGTGAGTTTTACAATCTGCCTACGACATTGTACGTGGTATTCCAGTAGGGTGGTGAAAAATCCCAACTCTTAAATCAATTAACCCTAGTTTTTCTTTACGTCGTTGCTTGCAGCTTTGTAAATATAGGTTTTATTTTACTCGTCGATTGACACCGCTATATAATGATTTGAGTTTACTTCGTAGTTACCGATAAGGCACAATTTGCTGTTGATCATAGCGGACATCATACGTGGTAGAGCCACGCTGCAGCTATATTATGGTGGAAGCACGAATAGGTCGGTTCGAATGGATTAGGACCACGCTTTCACAGAATAATGGCGAAAAATAGCAGCTCTATGCTGCCCTATTTCGTAATGTAAAAGAATCATTCCATCTTAGTCCTCAGGAGAACGCATTTCCATTTTGATTCTTAATTGATGATAAATTTAGGTGTCTATGGGGTCCATATCGTTCATTTAGCTCGTTTGTTAGCCTCATTCAAAAAAGAACATCAGAAAGGACAATAGGGTCCCATTTTTGGTCCAAAACATAAGCCTTTATGTTTTAAATATGTTTCGGCTACAATTTAGAGATGATATTTGAGGTTCAATGAAGTAAAATCCGCCTGATTGGCATTAGGAGTTCACGTCAATTAGATCCCACTGTGTACCGATATCGGGCGAACGTCGGTAACCAAAGCAATCCGAACGTCCAATTTTACTGCTGGAGTAATTTACAAGTCTAGCGGCTTATGAATAGAGAAGAACGAAAAAACTATTTATATCATAAACACATTTAAAACAAAGATAAAACAATAAAAAAGAAAGAAAGAACTATTAATATCATACACACATTTAAAACAAAGAGATATACATAAGTGGTAAAATTAAAAATTTTGTACAACTGATTTCGATATAAATAACAAACGGCCAAGTACGAGTCGGACATCATCGTAAAAGACGTTTCTAGTAGAGCAGCCCCCTTTAATTTATTATTTATTTTTATTTTTATTATTTGTTGTCATAGCGGCAACGGAAATATGCATTCTGTCAAAACTCCAACTGTCTACCTATTACGGATCATGAGATACAACCCGCTGACAGACAGACGGACAGAGAGTAGAGCCTTAGTAATAGGATACCGTTGATTACCCTTTCGGTACGGAATCCTAATAAAATGAGAACATTATTAATGTAGTCTAAGTCAATTAAATACGAATTATTAATGATAACTCAAAAAGTACTGCTCAGATCTTGATCGAATTGTGAAATGTACGGGACTACATGAAAAGCACCAACTATCAAATAAAAAAAGAATCATCAAAGTCGGTGCACCGAGAAAAAAGTTCTGAGGTATGTAACATAATCAAGTAATAATAAAAGAAAACAAGATTCAAATGTTCCAAATACGTCTCCAACTGAGCATAATGTTGCAAAGACGACGTTGGTTTTCAGTTGGGGCGGTGTGACTTCACTGACTAGCCGGTGTGATCCTTCTGCACACTTAATGATTACAACTAACTCAATAGGGTCCAAATTTAAAATTGCTGTTTAATTTTAAATTTAATGTTATTTCTTTAACGAGAAATAACCGAGTTTACTCTCTTTTTTTTAAGTCATTCATGTAAATATTTAAATATTTAGTTTTCGGTCTGTTCTAGATTTAGCAAACACGTTCACGTCTATTAATTTAGGAGTAATTTGCAACTGGCAGATTTCAGTTACCGCAGCTACGACTTGACAGCTGGACAGGAAATTGAATTCATGTTTTAAAATTTGTACTATTGAGTGTGCAGTAGATTGTGTAAAATTATTTGCATTTATTATTAAATTGAAAATACACGATACTAGGGTTAGCAGTATAATATTATAAAATTAAATAAGAAATGAATCTACGTAAATACATATAAATAGAATTTAAGTGTCTGTTCGAAATAATTGCTCTAATTAAAGCAGAGGGGTTTGTTTGCATGCTATTAAGAATAACCATTTTTTTTAAATTGTCTAAACCGATTGGTAATGAAACTTAACGAACAGGTAGAGAGCAATACCAGGAGTGATCTAGGCTATATTTAATTTACAATAAGTGTAAATAAAACCGTGTAGTGACAGCGAAATCGGATACATCAAACGAACTAGTTCTAGTTCCTTCTAGTTCGTTTGATGTATCCGAAGGTGTCATAAAAGGCGACAATGTTATACGCTAAAACGATCTGAGGGCTTCTTATAGGCAGTATAATAAATTCTTTTACGCTTCGAGTAAAATAATCAGACTGGCAACAGGGTGCAGGGATAAAGATGCAAATAATCTGATACTGCGGTCGTCAGTCCGCCTGCCAATCGTGTTCCTCTCTACAGCGGGAACGGCCCAAGTCCATCAGTGGACTTTAAATAAATGAAATCAATGAATACCAGAGTAAAATAGCAGCCTAAAGCTGCTGTGTTTCGTATGGTGAGTGTAGAGAACCGGAGACCCTTTTTACTGGAAATGAGGCATTCCATCTTAATCCGCACGGGTGACAACGCATCTGCATTTTGATTTGTAATAGAAGATAGATGTAGATGTCTATGGACCGCAGCAACCACTTACCAACAGGTGGACTGTGTGCTCGGTTGTCACCCTTATCCTATAAAAAAGAAACGCCAAGTCACGTAACTTAACGTACAGCGCTCATGATTGTAGAACATCATCTTGGCTAAACCTGTTCTACTGATTGTGACACAACACTGTCTCGTAGGTCTAGTGGTAAAAAACGCGATGCTGATCGTGAGGTCTCGGGTTCGATTCCCGGGTCAGGCTAAAATCAGTTATTGGGTTTTTCTGTCAAGAAATTCTCAGTTGCAGCCCGGGGTTAGGAAGTTTGCAGTGTTTCAGCCCCGTGCCGTGGAAAGCACCTAAAGCGGCTGGCCTCCGGTGGTGTCGAATTACCGCGTCCCATCGGACTATGAGAGTGAGGGAATAGAGAGTACACGTGTGCTTGCGCCATTTAATCACACTTTAAATCTAATCACTAAAATTCTGTGCAGATGCGAGCCTCCGTTGAGATTGGCCGCCGTGACCGAAACTCAGTCTGGAGAATATTATGGTTACAACCGTGTTTCAAAAAACTAACGAAATATAAAATATGGCGTCTTTGTAGCAGCATCGTTCTTTCATAACATTACATTTGATAGATAGAAAGAATTTGTAATATCTTTTGCTGTGCGGAAAGCTTTTTTCTTTGAATACAGATCAAAGAGGATGTCGCGTTACTGGATAAATGCGCGATGAAAGTGGCGGCGCTTTAGAAAAGTGTGTTTAAACGACTTGTTTGCGGCGTTCTTTTGATTTATCAAATAACGTTGTCTATCAATGGAATTACATATTTGTTTTTGATTTATATTATACAAAATCTAAGTTACAAAATACGATAATTATTCTTCTTATAATATATCAATATTAATACTAAGGAATTTATGGATGATAATAACCCCTGAGAATGAATTGATCGCTACCATGCTATTTCTAAATAGTTTAGTGTTGTTGATCATTGTGTAACTTTAATGATTATAAGCTATTGTTTTTGAAAAAAAAATCTCCCAATGCGTATCTTGCTGATTCTTCTTAGGACTGAATTTCTCAAACATGTGGTAAATTAAACATAAAGTAATTCAATAATTAAATATTATTTATAATCTATATTGAATAAAACAAATTCTATTTCTATTTCACGTTAGTGTTTTTCTTGCTTCTACTTTATTACACTATTTATATTTTATTAATTTTAATTAAGGCCAATGGCTCATAAAGAAATTAAATCTAAAATGGTGTATCAGTTCTCTATCCACAGTAAATAATCCTAATAAAAAATCTATATAATAACAAAACAGAATTATTAATGCGGGTTTCATTAATAATTCTGCTTTTTTTTTTCAATCATTATATAAAAAATAATTTATAATTTAAAACTAGTCGCAAAATAAAAAAAGACCAAGGTGGTAAACTTATCAAGTCAAAATATTAATATTTTCAATTTACCAACAAAGTGGATTTATTTTAAATTCGTAAACTGCTTACGGGTTTTTCATTTTAAAACAACCTTCTCCCATCATTTGTCAGCGAGAATCTGTAAGATGCTATCTACGAAATTGCTCCCGCGAATAAGTTAAGCGAGCTTTACTTTACAGCTTAAAAATAGTTTCATTTCTGAGTTGCAGCGCAGAATATATAATAGCTCTAGTTGCAGAAACGTGCTTGTTATTTTAACATGTAAATAAATTAATAGTGACTTACGAACAAAAGCACTATCGTATAATTTTTATTTGCTAACTGTAGGTTGATGGATGCAGATGGTTTAGAACCGAATAACTGTCAACGTGACCTTATTTGTGATTTGTGAAAATCTATCATTTAAATGGGGAGATGAGGAAGATAAATAAACGCGTTCATTTCTTCTTTCCTGGTAGATAAATCATATCACTATAATATAATCCTGTTGAAACATAAGGTCGTCCTTATAAAATTGCCTTTTATTTAGAAAAGATAATTTATTTGTATTGACATTGTAAATTTAATTTGAAGTGTCTGCCAGAGTGATACCAGAAAACAGTGGAAAAATAAACGAACAAAAGATTTTTAAAAGCAATATCAGCCGTAATATGTCATTCTAAGTCAAAGAGCAACTAAAGAACAATCGTTTTGAACCTGAGGAGAAAGTTCACGAACATTATTTAAATTAACTGACAAAATCATCTCATAAGTAAGTGATTTGTAAAATTTACACTAAGGCACTGTAAAGCACCCGAAACATACGGAATTAAAGAGTTAAAATTAAACGCGATAAAATACGTAAAAATAATTTCATTTAATGTGTAGTGTTCGCGTAGACATATCAAAATCATTGTGTATATTAATACTTAATAAAAAGTACCCCTGAGTTTCTTGCTGGTTCTTCCCAGGACAGAGGATGTTGCAAAACAGTGGTAAAAGTAAAATTACTTTAAATAAGTATTCTTGAAATCTATATTGGAAAAAAATGATTCTATTCTATTAATCTTTTATACCAAACAAAATAATCTATGAGGGTTTCAACTATGAAATTGCTATTTCGTTGAACTGGGTAATTTGATCTGTATAATATATAAGTCTGATAAGTTCCCAACCTCAACGTGAAGACGGCAGAACTCGTCAATAAAAGCTAGTGAATGCAGTTGTGCATCTTTTGACAGTTACGCACCAAAATTTAAGCCATTTTGGAGGCGTAGCTGTTGTTATTTGACAGTCGTTTGAGTGAGTCGATGTGAGTGTTTTTGTGAAAATGGAAAATTGAGTTGGGTGCCGCGTTTGCTCACATTAGACCAAAAACATGTTCGAATGAACATTTCCAAGACCCAGTTGGCGCAGTTTAGGGGCAATATATCCGAGTTTTGGCGCCGATTTATTACTGTAGATGAAACTTGGATACACCATTATACTTGCAACGGGGGACCGGCTCCAAGAATAGCAAAAACTGTTGTTTCTTTAGCTGGGAAAGTGATGGCGACTGTGTTTTGGGATAATCATGGAGTTAGTTATCTTAATCGGTTATCTTAAAAAAAGGAAAAACCATTACAGGAATATACTACGGATCAGTACTTGATAATCTGAAAGCAGAAATTGCGGAAAAACAGCCACATTTGCAGAAAAATAAAATCCTGTTTCACCATGACAACACACCGACTCACACCTCAGCTGTAGCCATTGCGAAATCCATGAGTTACGGTTTGAACTGCTTAACCATTCGCCTTACTCACCAGATCTCTCACTAGATCTATCTATATCCAAGCGACTTCTTTTTATTGTCTCATCTAAAAATTGCTCTCGAAGGACAGAGATTTCCGTCAAATGATGAGGCAATCACCTTCGTGAACAATTATTTTGCAGATAAAAACGCCGAGTACTATTTGGACGGCTTAGAGAGATGGGAGCATCGCTGTGAGAAATGTGTAGAGTTAGTTACAAGGAGACTATGTAGAAAAATAAAAATAAATTTTAAGAAAAATGTCTTGTATCTTTGTTAGGTCGGAAACTTCTCAGGCCACCCACGTATATGGGTTTACTAGGAATTCAAATTAAAATGAAATATTTATTTAGACCCAGCTAGTGGCACGATCCACGCCCGTGTGTGCCATGTCTGTCCCTGTGCTACATTAACTGTCATTGCAATGAAGAACTAAGACGTATTTCCCAGCATCACACACCGTTAGGACCTCCGCTTCTATTAATTTTCTTAATAGAATAATGTTGAAAACGAGCGCACAGTTCACCGAATGGGAAATAGTTGGTGTCGGCCAATAGACATCTACATCATCTACATCTACATCAATGACAAGACTGACTTAATTACTTAATATTTTTAATAAAATTTAATGTACATAATAGAATATGGTTATTTTAATGAGGGCATCCAGGACTTTTTCTGCCACCAGGGCGGCGCCACTAGAAAGTGAGGTATAGTATTTGACAGATTTCATAGCGGGGAAGTTAATTTGTTCAGGAAATGTAAAAGTTATGGTCTCTTTCTGTACTATTAGCCATACTTTATATTAATAAGATTCATCATCATCATCATTACAGCCCATCACAAGTCCACTGCTGAACATAGGCCTCCCCCAAGGAATGCCACAAAGCATGGTCCTGAGCCACCTGCATCCATCGACTTCCTGCATATGTTACCAGGTCATCACTCCATCTAGTGGGGGGACGCTCTACACTTCGTCCGCCGGTACGAGGTCGCCACTCGAGAACCTTTTTTAACCAACGGTTGTTGGTTCTTCGAGCTATATGGCCGGCCCATTGCCACTTCAGCTTACTAATCCGTTGGGATATGTCGGTCACTCTGGTTCTACTGCGGATATTTTAACAGTGGTAGAGCCACGCGGTATCTTTTGCTGTCGCACGGATGGGCCGGCTCGAACCGGGGTAGTACCACGACCTCACAGAATACCAGCATGAAGTAGAGGTTTACCTCTGCGTTTCGATTGGTAGGTGCAGGTGGCCGGAGGCCCTTTTTACTGTAAATGAGGCATTCCATCTTAGTCCTCACGGGTGACAACGCATCTGCATTTTGATTTGTAATAGAGGATAGATGTAGATGTCTATGGGCCGCAGCAACCACTTACCATCAGGTGGACTGTGTGCTCGTTTGTCACCCTTATCCTATAAAAAAAATCCTCATTTCTAAGTTTATCACGCAGAGAAACTATATATATATACCCCGACCATAGCCCTCTCCATAGCCCTCTCCATAGCTCGCTGAGCGACCTTGAACTTCCTCATCCGGCCAGCAGTGAAGGACCACGTCTCAGTACCATAGGTCATCACTGGCAACACGCACTGGTTTTACAGTCTTGTTTTCAAGTTTTGAGGTATACCTGACGAGAAGATGTGCCGTAATTTCCCGAACGCTGCCCAACCGAGTTGAATCCGTCGATTGACCTCTCGGTCGAAGTTGGACTTACCTAGTCGGACTATTTATCCCAGGTAAATATATTCGTCAACAACTTCGAGCTTAGTGCTCCCAACAACTACCGGCATAGGTGTGACAAATAAACTTTAGCTCAGTGTCAACTAGCGACATCTGGTGAGCAGAAAATTATTAGCCTTCATTGACAGCCGTGTAGTAGCGGCGTAAGATATTTTACCACCCCACACTATCTCGTGGGTGTCGTAAGAGACAACAGAGGGGACAACAGGAGATGGGCAGCTGTATTTCTCTGATAACTCAATTGTAATAAAAAACCCGCACGCCAAGCGTGGCAATTATCTCTCCTACGAGTATGCGAATCTAAAAAGCGGCCTTTGTTTAGTAGTGGATATGTGATAGACCGAAATGAACAAATGAGTAGAATAGAATATAATAATTTTTAATCAATATAGATTATTATAAAGTAAGTATTATGCAAAATTGTTTTATCTTTCTATTTGCGAGTGGCAACCTCGTATCTGCAGGCGGAGTGTAGAGCGTCCCCCCACTAGATGGAGTGACGACCTGGTAACACATGCAGGAAGTCGAATGGGTACAGGTGGCTCAGGACTGTGCTTTATGGTGTTCCTTGCGGGAGGCCTATGTTCAAGAGTGGACTTGTGAAGGGCTGTAATGGTGATGATGATGATGATAGATTAATATAATATTATATAGTGACTTTTAAAATTACTTTGCATAATTGTTTTAAAACGATTAAAAAACCTTCTATCGATTTAAAACGATTGTGCAACTCCAATTATAATAATTGAACGATGTAGGTATCGCTATCCACGATATCAGCTTCAAGTGCTTTGCGAGGTAATGCATTACCTATTTGTACGCGTATGTTCAAATAAGCTTTTGTGCTATGAGCCGTTCGTTATCGGAATGGTATTACTCATTTATTTTATTTATATTTTTTATCTAATTCGATTCTTTACGTTAGAACATGAAACACTTTGATCTCACACGGCAATTTGTCTGTCTGTCAGGTTCGGAAAAGAAGAGGGCGTAGCACATAGGGTTATTATTTGGTTACCATTTTAAATACAGACCTGATTTTTACCACTTTTAGCTACGCGACTTATACACGTAGGTCTACAGGTCGCCCGAGCAATATTATTGACATACTGATCGTTGCGTATCCGTGATACAGCAAGCACATTAGTTTTTGAAGAATATTATAAGTAGAGAAACTAACTTAAAATATAAGTTAAAAGTAAATCTATTTTTTTATAGGATAAGGATGACCAATGAGCACACAGTCCACCTGATGGTAAGTGATTGCTGCGGCCCATAGACATCTACATCTATCTTCTTTTACAAATCAAAATGCAGAATGCGTTGTCACCCGTGAGAACTACGATGGAATGCCTCATTAAAAAGGGTCTCCGTTTATCTACACTCACCATACAAAACACATCACCTTTGGGGTGCGTGCGTTCGTGCGAGCGTGCCAGCGTGCGTACGTGCGTGCGTGCGTGCGTGCGTGTGTTCGTGTGTTCGTGTGTGTGTGTTCGTGTGTGTGTGTTCGTGTGTGTGTGTGTGTGTGTGTGTGTGTGTGTGTGTGTGTGTGTGTGTGTGTGTGTGTGTTTGCGAGTGCGTGTGCGTGTGCGTGTGCGTGTGCGTGTGCGTGTGTGTGTGTGTGTGTGTGTGTGTGTGTGTGTGTGTGCGTGTGCGTGTGCGTGTGCGTGTGCGTGTGCGTGTGCGTGTGTGTGTGTGTGTGTGGAGGGGCGTGTTTGTGCGCCTCAAAAGATACAAATTTTCTTGTTTCTTAGGAATTCTGCATTAACATACCATAGGAATTTAAATTACATTATTAGATTTTTTGTGCTGCACTGAGTCCGCTAGGTTACTTGAGTACAGCCTGCAGGCCAATTGTCGCGACGTCACGTGCAATAGCTTTGTCTGAAATATATTGCAATTTTTCGGTTTTTCAGCATTAGATAGCTTAACGCACGAGAACTGAGTGGAAAAGGAGTATAAAATTTTTCTGAAAGTAATGAAATTTTTTTTCTAATGACCTTTATACGTGGTGCACCTTGCTGCTGGCAATAGAGCGCGGCTTTTTCGAATAATTAATAAATTCATGAACGCTGAACCTTAACTTTATAAATTACTTATGGCCCTGGTGCTCATTACTAGTGCGAGGGCATCAGCTATATGCTTAAACTCAAAGGAATACATGTCGTGTAGATGCATTTATGAAAGGAATGTCTTTTCAAAGCCAGTTTAGCAAATTTGAAAGTCTGATTTTTGCAAATTATACGGGAACTACTTCATCAATACTGGTGCTACCAGGTGGAATTAAAGCACTAGGTAATTTATAATATTAAGTAAAAAAAATAACTGCGTAAAAATCAAAAGATATGCTTGATAAAATTAAACATGGCTATAAGTTCTTGGTTCCAATAATGTCATAATTAAATCACTAGTATGACCACGTACTTTTCAAAGATTGTTTAGTCCAGTCAAATAAGGTCTGAAATCAAAAATTTGACACTCAACTTTGCTTTTTTGATATAATGTAATTTTAATGATACACAATGTGTAAAGGTTTTCGTGTCCGCAATCCCCCGGCAAGGGTTAAAAAAATTGTCAAAAGTGTTTTTTCGCAATAATTATTTGAAAGCGGTAAAAATTAGACAAACATTTTTTAATAAAAATGTGTAGAGCTTAAAATTAAGCATAAAGGTTTAATTATTTTTTTCTTACGGTCAAAATTAACCAAAACGTAGGTAAAAGATAGGACTATTGCTTACTCGTATACTACCATACGAGGTCCAAGTAAGAGTGAGAAGGCCTCATCACACGGAATATAAAAATTATATTGTTACGTTTGAATCTGAAACCAGTAAGTATTTTATTATATGTTTTTTTAACATTATTAATACTTAAAAATAAGTTGAAGATTTTTTTAATTGTTCCGACGATAGTAAATATATTATATCGATTCCAAATTTCACTATTCGTAAAAAATAACTTGACATGTTGAGATTGATTTTGAAACTTAATATTGTTTTTATAAAAGTGCTGTAAAGTACCCGAAACATCGGAAATCAATAAAAAAACAAGTTAATTAAACGCCCTTACACAACGTGAGAGCTACCTTTTCCATTCACGACGAACCACTTATCAATCACCAATATTGTATTGATTAAAATCGTTCTGATCTATAGAAATCTATAGAAATAGAAATAAATGATTGTAACCCTTGGAGTGATAATTTAAAATGTTGTTTTATTTCTCTTGTCGTAATTTTCACCGGTCATTTTAAGGACTTTATGTCATACTCACATCCTTCTCTGTTTATTTCTCAACTAATGTGTGTTTATGTTATGGTGAAAGCCAGTGGAAAAAGATAATTCATGACTATGCTTTACGAATCTTTGGGGTTAAAATCGTCATTAATACGTGAACATCAAAAAATTAAGTACCTATCTTTTTTAATATTAATTATAATAGAAAAGAATAGGGATAAATAATACATTCACTGAAAGGTACTTTACCATGGAAGACCCCACAAAAGAAAATGTGTGAATCTTTAAGACAGGTAAAATAAAAGTGAACATCACACATAATTTTTTCATACATAGCGTTTTAACTAATTCAATCAAAGTACATATTTTGATCTTGTTCATTGCTGTATGTGCTACAATCCCTTTGCCTTCCCCGCAAGGAAAAATTTTCCATATTTTGATCTTGTTCATTGCTGTATGTGCTACAATCCCTTTGCCTTCCCCGCAAGGAAAAATTTTCTGCATCGCGCCAACAGCGTCACCTACCGGATTCAATTGTGAATCTAAACCAGCCAGGAACGAACTCAAATGTACACAAAAAAAAATCATTAAAGTAGTTCGAGCCGTTTTCGAGTTTTAGCGAGACTAATGGACAACACTTAATTTTTATATACGAAGTATAGAGATTATACCGTCTTAGAACCATATATTTCGCACTTTTGAAGTTGTCTATCGGCGGTACAAGCACTTTTTGTCATATATGACATGGTATTCTAGGTTTTTATTTATAAAAGAGGAGGTAAACGAACTTACGGCTCATTCGATCGTATATGATTATTGTCACCCATAAAACATGCGTTGTCGGCCTTTTAGAGGAATAGACTCTTTTTTTGACGGCTTTTAGTTGTATCAGCCGTAAAGAACCGCTGGTGACATAAAATTTCACAATTTGATCGTACATGGCAAAACTCCTTGCAAAAGCCGTGGTAGAGGACCGCTAAACATCAAGTTTTGAAGTAAACATTACGTGGTATAGACACGCTGCAGCTATATTATGGATATAGCACGGATGGGTCGGCTCGGCCGGGGTAGCACCAGGTTCTCACAGAATACTAGCGTAAAATAGCAGCTTCATGCTGCTGTGTTTTTTATGGTGAGTGTAGTGAACCGGAGATCCTTTTTACTGGAAACGAAGCATTCCATCTTAGTCCTTAAGGGTCACAACGCATTAGCATTTTAATTCTTAGTTGAGGATATGTCTATGGACCACAGCATCCACTTACCATCAGGTGGACTGTGTGCTCGTTTGTCACCTTATTCCATATTTTTCTCTCTGAACAAGAGTAATACTATAATACATAGATCAGAATATAAGTGCTCGCCTTTAAGCTTCACATTTGAGCAAACAGAATACAATTGCTGATTAAATTAATAAAATTTAGATGGACAGTCCTTGAAAAAAATATAATCGTGTACGAACAGTTCTGTACATATTTGCATATCGTTAAGAAACGACGTAACCTTGTTAACGTGATAGAGCTACACTGAAACTGTAATGTAGCTGCAGCACGAATGAGTCAGCTCGACCTGGGATCGACCGCGGTCTAACGTAATAATTCTGTTGTTTTCGCGTGGTGAATGATGAAAACTGGTGACCCTTTTACTGGTAAAGAGGCATTCCATGTTTGTATTCAGGACTGACATCATTTTTATTCTAATTGATCATAAGTTAATTCATACATTTACCATCAATTCATCATTCAATCTTTTACGTCCACCGCTTCGTTTTATCTTATTGATCCCAAAGGTAGTATACAATTGCTGATTCCTCTTGTAGTTAATTATTTTACTAATTGTTACAAAATAATTGTATCTAATTGTTATGGCGATAGCTTTGTTGTTTAAGAACAAAATAAAAGGGTGAGTCTTGTAGTGGCTTTTATCTTGATTACATTTATGTTTTTTTAAGGAGCATTATGTTAATGTTTCAGCTTTTTTAAGTGGCAATTTTTATTTGAGGAGCTTACTTATATTTAAAAGGCTGTAGCAAGATTTGCACTTCAGTATATAACCACTTCAATATATAAATTAGTAAGAAGGATTGTTAAAATTCGTCCCGTACATGGAAAAGAATATCTCACGTTTCTCACGGGATTACAGGTACTATAGAGAATCCGCCGCGCAGTTTCAGTGAAGTACCGGTCACGTAATAAGCAACATATAACCTATGAGCGTCTTTCAATAACTAAGAGGTTTATTATTGAAAGGGAGAGGTGCGCGAATAAGCCCACATATCAGTAAGCCGAAGAAAGATATGTGCACGTTTCTTGCTGAGTCTTCGGGCAGGACATAGATTTTTTTTTCAGCTTGTACAGAGTTTTATAAACAAATCAAACCAAAAAAAAATTATAAGGCTCTCAATAAGTGTTCTTATAGTCTATACTGAATAAAAACTATTCTACTCTATTCTAGTCTGATTGATGCCCTTGTTAAACATAATTAGGAGTTTAATTCGGAATTACTTATTAATTCTTAATAATATGAAAGTACTTACAGTGCACTTAATGATAACTGGCTACTACGTTGCATAGATATCTGCAATCATATTCAAGGAAGAAAACTTTAAGTCACCAAGACTAACACGTAATACCTAATATCCTTTATTTACACGGGCTCTCCATACCATTCAGATGGGTATACAACAGTTGCTGCCCTGCTGCTTGGCCGCAGATTTTCGGTAAGGGGTGATACCAATCCAGACAGACTCCTAGTTGCAAGAGAGCCAAACCACCTTTTTACAGGGCGAAATGCCTACGGATATTCGCCTCGCGGGGCAAGGGTGGGTTAAGTCGGCCTCGCACCGATTAAAACACCATGGATTTTCACCTTCGCCGCATGGCAGCACTTTCGCACACATCTGCGGCTTTGACAGCGCCAGCCGCTTCATCGCAGCCCCTTCCCCAGGAGGGGACAACACCACCCATGGAGCCCGACCACCTAACGAATTGAATTGAGTGAATAAATAAGTTTACACTGTATTTTTAAACCAAATTGTACTCTAAAAGGCTGATCGAATTTGAAAATCACTTAGAAACAGCCTTGTCCTAAACGTTTTATGGCAAATGCAAATAAGAACGAAGCGTTATTATCTGTATTGAGAACAAAATTTTCACGAGGCTTTCAATGGCGCAGACGGAATTTTGCATTACAATGACGCTGATGACATGGATTTACATTTTCAGAGGCGGCTGAATGCAATGTGACGAACGATATGTTTTTTTTTTAAAACTAGAGTGACAAACAAACTTACAATCCCCTCGATGTTAAGTGCCTTTAAACAAGTCTGCTGAGTGAGTATTCTGCCCGTAAGCAGGAAGGTTACTCAGTAGACTTGTTTCATATGCCGTAGCATACCCACCGAATTTTGCAACTGGATATCTGACTTTCTGAGTGAACGGTTGATCAGGGTAGGCTGCTCTTTTGACCTAATGCATGTTAAGGTTTGAATTCCTCAGGGGTCTGTTCTCTCTGCGTTCCCCAGGTATTGTCGGAAGTAATATGCTCATTCAGGGAGGCTATGGTTGTGCGGATAAACGCGATCTTTTCTTATCTTGTCTTATTATTCTTCAGATTCTACTTCGGAGAGTGTGCCTATGAACTTCATTAAATCATGCTCATATTGACATTCCCAATATTCGTACTAAGCGCTGTAAAGTCACCTTATATAATGCGCACAGCCAAGGAGTGGAATGCCCGGCCGGCATCTGTTTTTCTGAGTACATATAACCCGAACCTCTGCAAGGTACGTGTGAACGGCTTTCTGCAGGGCAAATTCGCTCCATCATAGACCTCATCTTTGCCCTTGCGACAGATGGAGGTAAAGAGTGAGCCCATTATTAATAAAAAAACAAAGAAGTCCACAGATGCGTTTTCACCTTTGTGTACCGAAATAGCTTCCCTTCAGGCTCTTTTACCTTTTAGACCGGAACACATACACATAAGTGCTGCTATTTGGTGGTAGAAATATTTACACACATTTGTCTTTGGGCGTTACATTTTTGTCCTCACAGATATGCATCTATATTTTGATTCTTGATAAATGTTGATGTATATTTGCCAAGAGGTTCTACTTATGATCAGGTAGTGTGTATTCCCGTTATTTGTACAATATAAAAATTGTGAATGTAGAACTGAAGGCCAAGTCAAATTATTACGTAATAAACGACTTGATCTCCCCATCATTTGTTATTCTATCTTGTCAACCGATGATTATCAGTTCGGTGAGTGTGATCAGCTACTTCCATATCCACTTAAGCCTATTACATTCGTAGAGCTGTATCAAATTATTCCGAATTGATTTTATGAAGATAATCTTACACGTGCATTACACAGATGCAGTATCTTATTTTGTTTTCCCGATATCATGGTATTCAAATGTCACCGCTATTTCATTACGGTCAAAAATTAATGGTTATATATATATATATATATATATATATACCTAATTATCAGAATCAGGCGTTATTTTGCGGAAATCCATAGCTTTATTGCACCTGTAGTAAATATTTTCTTCTCCACCGCATATTGAGTTATATTGCAACGCTTATGTTGCAATATAACTCAATATGCTGTTGTTTTGAAAAAAAAAACTATTTATCTTTGTCCTTACTTCGTGCCTCAAGTGTTTCCAATGTTCTATTTTGTCATATCATATTATCATATTATTCACAAACAAAGAAGCATAAGTGACTGTTCCTTCGTTTGTCCGCATGAACTTGTGAGTTGTTAGCGTGCGCTGAAAAATGTTACATACAGAGCCGCTCTTATTGGCACATTTAGTAAAGCATGTAGAAACGATTATGGAAATAAGAAAATTTATGGTAAGCCGGAGAAAATAGATAATAAACGAGAAGTTATTTCAAAATAAGCAGCGGCAGCGTTGCTCACTTGTAGCGTAACTAATATTTTAATTTTTTTTTATTTAGTGTGTTAACGAGTTTAAACGAGTCTAAAGGAACGTTTTTAAATAAAACTGGTTTTACGTATTCTATCACATATATTAACTTATTTTATATTCCCGACCTTTCGAGCACTTTACAGCATCCTGTGCCCATATGTATATCATTCGTATTTGTATTCTACTGTCGTCATGATGATGTAAATTTCTGCCAATTCAATACAGGCTTACGATTGCTCATCTAACTTTTACTTGACTACACATACTTTATCACAGCTACTATACTACTAGACAAAGCTTTTGAATGCAGCCTAGAAGCTCTGTGTAGTCATGTCGCTGATCATCTCGACGTGTATGGCTTTCGTTGCCATACACACAAATAAGCATATGTAGCCCTTTGTTGAGCGATAACCGCGACCCTTTGTAGGTCTGACGTGAATTGGACCCGAGTAATCAACTCCGTTCTTGGGGAAAGGTCTGTGTGCGGTGACTCGTGATGATGGTAGCTGACCTGGCTTGTCTGTGCCGAGTAGCGAATGCAAGTCACACATCTGCAGACAAACTTACGTACTAGACTTTTAGCGCCAATTATCCAATATCTACTTCTAAGATAATTGAGCATGATTTGAGGCCCTTCGTGCATCGTTTTAAGAGTGAGCCTCTTCGAATATCAATTTTGTGAAAGCTGACTTGTGGGGAAGAATGACGGGGTGCCTCGTATCTTTATCGATGTTCGCCCTCTTTTGTATTCCACCAACTCTAAGAATTTGGTAACTGTCGAAAAAGGGATTCAATGAGGTGAGCTTACGTTTTTTCCTAACTTTCCTTTCCTTTCTAGGTCTCCGATGTATTCACTAATGCTTCGTCGCTGACACATCTTGATACAGGAAAGTAACGATGTATTGATTTCTTTTGCTGTTAATTGTGTACTAATCTTTTTCCTTTCTTCTTAAGGTTTCTTACAGTGTAGGACTCTACGGCAAAACGATACGACTCGGGTAAGTTTTTCAGGGATTAATATTTCGAAAGCAGATCATCTTCTTCATTATTAGCTGCAGTCATGAAGCTTTTGGGTTTCTCTTCTCTTAACTCTCTAGTAACTCTTCTAGGTTTGTGTCCGTTATATTCTGTTCGTAATTTATTACGTGAAACCGTAACCAATCAGGGCCTTGACACCAAAGCTGGTTTGTCACAAATTCAGATGGCATTAAGCCTCGCGATGCACGGGCTGTTGTGTTCTCCTTTGAGGCCACATGCGACCATTGGTCTGCATCCAAAACTGAAAATATATCAGAAACCCTGTTTGCGATGAATGTTTACCATCGACTTGGATGGCTACTGAGCCAAGCTAGAACTATTGAAGAATCGGACCAAGCGTTTATTCGTTCTTTAGGTATTTTCAGTACATCCGATACTTCATTCAGTAGTTTCGCCAGCAACACCGCACCGTAGAGTTCTAGGCGAGGAATTGAGATTTGTTTTATCGGAGCTACTCTCGTTTTAGAAGTGATCAGGTTTACGTGAACCTTTCCCTGAGCATCCACTATACGCACATAACTGCTGCTGCATATGCCGCGTTTGATGCCTCTGAGAATCCACGCAACTCGCATACCTGATCGTTTGGACGCGAGTAAATCCAGCAAGGAAATCGCATCTCAGATAATTTGGGCAAATCATTGCGGAATCCTACCCATTCCTTAAGTATGGATGGCGGTTGTTCCTGATCCCAGTTGATTCCAGATAGCCATATCTTCTGTATAAAGATCTTCGCTGTTATGACAGTTGGTGCCCACCAACCCAACGGATTAAAGAACCCTGGAATTCGTCGATGTCCCTTTTCAGGCCGAGAATTTTGATCACTTCGGCTGTTTTCAACACCAAAGAATGATTGGATTTCTTGGTGTCAATCTGTACTCTATTCAATAAATCCAAGCTGTTACTAGACCACTTCTGAAGTGGAAATTGACCACGTTTCAGTAAAGCAGTCATCCGATCATAGATCTGAACGCCTTCGGCTACCGTATAGCAACCAGACATCAGGTCCTCGTCGTAGTCGTTTTCGGCACTGCTAATGGAAATTTGGAACCTTCGTCATGGGCTACTTGATGAAGACATCGAACAGCCAAATAAGGTGCTGTTGAGCTGCCAAAGGTAACTAAGTTCAACATTTGGACTTTTGCGCTAAAATATGCGCTGAAAATCTAAGTCCTCATCAGCTACTCTTATTTACCTGTATATCTTGACGATGTCAGCTACTAGAGCGATAGGGTACCATCGCCATCGCATAACAACATAACGAAGTTCCGATTGACACGTGGGGCCTACCATCAACTAATTGTTAAGGGATACCCAATTTGAATCTGTACAAGATGCGTCCACAACCATACGCACTATTGTTGTGGTCTTGTCATGACGTACTACGGCATGATGTGGGAGACTGATTTCTTCGCAAATTCGTTAGAACTCACTGCTTCTATATGACAAGAACTTATATACTCATTTATACCCTTTATTCTTTAAAAAATACTAGTAATGTTATTAAACATTACTAATATTCCTTTAACCAACTTCTGGTAAGCTTAAAATGCTTGTGTTAGAAGTGGTTCACGACAGTAGTCGAAAAGCGGATTCGAACCCACGACCTTTCGAGTTCGCGGTCCACACCCTGTCATTAGGTTCGGACGCTTTTAAAACCTTTGAGTATGCGACTTTAAGTTCTGAGTCCTTCAATAAACGCTTTTCCAAAAACAGAAAACTTTTGTGCTCTAAATCCTTTAGATTACAATGTGGACACAGTGGATGTTCCTTTTTGAATGGTAATCGTACGATATACCCACCGGTGTCATCACGCCTTGTTGATTGGTTAAAGAATTCCTCACATCTTTGCTCTTCTTGACACAAACGGTTGCACATGATGGATTCACAGATGGTTCGTACTCCCAATTCCCAAAATCTTTTGAGAAGTTCGTTCTCATTGGTTAGCATAGTATGCAGACTTACCACATTCATGCACGTTTCGCTACCATTGACTTCTCATTTATGACTGGGTATTCATCCAGATAGGACCCAGCCCAGTCTCGTGCGTTGAGCAACTATTGAATCAGACTTGCCCCCGATTATCCCTTCCATTAGAATCTGACTATATGCCTCAAGCACCGAGGAGCAAGTCGATTTTATTTGGCATGTCAAATGTAGGATCCTAAAGTAAACTAGTCTAGCTGTTTCAACACTGGTAAGACTTCTAATCTTCTTTACAGCATATGCTGCAGAACTAAGTCTGCTTGCTAGTTTTGATATATGGGGCTCCATTTAAGTTTCGCGTTTAGTGTGATTCCAAGAAAAATGGTGGTATCTACAAGACCCAGTTTCTCCCCATTTAAAATTACATTACTATTTAATTGTTTGACATTTGGAGTCATGAAACCAATTTACTAATTTAGATATAGCATTATTTACTTCGTCATATTTTAGTAATTGGCAACTTCATTTGAAAATTAAAGAAGTGTCATCTGCAAATAATACTATATCATTTAAGGTCCGACACGGGATTCGAACTCGGGACCTCATGATCAGCAATCGCGTTTACGACCACTATACTAACGGAGCAGCCAAATGATGTCCATATTATGGTAGATATTTTATGCGCAGTCTCTATTTGACATTAGCAGAGCCTGCGATTTTCTTTTATTACCTATTTGTATTTTAATATTTACTTTAGAAATGAATACGGGGTTTATGTTGTTGATTCTGCGAACATATTTTTCTAGGCATTGCGGAAACAATGATCCGGATTAAAAATGTTCGCCACAAGGCACTTCCATTCAATTAAAATTCCATTTAAAAGCTTTGCTTCGCATGAAGACTACTTTGAATATCTCCATTGAAATAAAAACGCTAAAATTGATATGCGTAGATTTGTTGTACTTTTTTCGCCGAATCCTAAAAGTTAGGCTCCATAATCAATGCTTTTTATGTGCATGTTCACCGATTTCTTAAAAACGGTTGTACCAACTGAAATTTCTTCTTTTATTAAAATGTTAGTAAAGGCAGCTGTCCCATTTAAATTGGGAGAAAAAACCCACCCATTTGAGTGGCAAAGTAGGGGATGAAATTTTTAATTTTACTATTTATATGACATTCCAGTTGTTACCTTGAACTTGTAATATTCCTTACGTAAAACTCAAAAATATAAAAATAATATTTCAATAAAGAGTATAAACCGACTTCCAAAACTAAACAATAAAATAATTTCCATAAAATTGCTTGTGAAGTTTGGATTCTTCTAAATACAAAAAAATTGTACCGGATTCAGAAGCTAGTATTAAGTGAAAACTTTATTTTGTCAACCGACTTCAAAAAACGGATAAGGTCCTCAATTCGACTAAATTTTTTATGTGTGTTACGTTAAAACCTTTTTGGTTTCTAGGTGAACCGATTTTGATGATTCTTTTTTATTAGTTTTTGAAGTCGGTATTTGATTTTAATTAAAAGTTTTTTAATGTACCATTCGTTACATTCATACATTACAGCCTATAAAAGTCCATTCCTGAACATAGGCTAATAGATTGACTCATGGGGGGATTTTGCGATGGTTGCCACGCTTGGCAAGCGGGTTGGCAACCGCAGTTTTTTTATTATTTTGAGTTGTTATCAGGAATATGCTGCTGCCCATCTCCTGATTTGTTTACCTCTGTCGCTTCTCACGACACCTTCGGGAAGATACGAGGTGGTGGATATTCTTACAACACCAATACGCGGTTAATAGGTGATAAAGGCCTCCGATACCTTTTATTAAATTGACTTCTAATATTTTCTTAATAATCTTTTGAAAACTACTAATATATTTAAATTTAAGAAGTTAGTTTCTATAGCAATATTTGTTTCATCATCACCATCATGACAGCCCTTCACAAGTTATGGTACAAAGCATGATCCTTAGCCACCACACAAGGCTCTATTAATTTTAGATCATCATTGAGGCTGGTAACCGCTGTTGTTATACTGCCGTTTTTGGTGACTTATGGACTTATAATTGTTTTATATAAAGAGCTGCTGAAGGACTTCAAGTACCGGTTTTCCAACCGCTTTTAGAATCGCCGTTGTAATTCCGTTCTCGCCTTGGGGCTTGCCGTTTTTAAGGTGCTGGAGAGCCATTCTAATCTCGCTTAAACTGACGTCCGGGATATCATCAGAATAGTATCGGATAAGGCTTGCTCATGGTTCGTTACTCACTAACGATGACGTGTACAGCTGCCCATAAAACCTCTCAATCTCACTCAAAATCTCAGGTGTCCTGGAAACGATGCTGGCACACTCGGTCTTCAGCTTCGACCGTTGGCATTTTCTGGCAGACAAGTCTCTCGCAAAGACTTCGGACCCCGGTTCCGCTCGATCGCTTCTTCAATACGAGATGTAGCAAAGTCCCGCCGCATTCATTTGGAACAAATCTGCTGAAGACTGCAGCTTCATTTCTCATCTAACAGCCTTGAGATTAAAATGTGATGGGAAAGTTTTTGTGTTCTTTTGTAACGGGTCTTGCAGAACTTAGTTCCGACCGCGTGGACTCTTGGAATATTTGTTCCATCCACTAGTAAATGTGTAGCAGGCAAATTAAAAAACCTCTTATACGACTGAAATATGATGCTCTCTTATTACACTACTTTTATTGGTTGGTAGAGTCGCTATAATTATGCACTCTCTTATCTATTATGATGCTATTAATAATAGGGAAGAGAGTAGTAGCAAGCCAGACGGATCCTGGCTTGCTACCACTCTCATGCCTATTTCTGTAACCAAGCAATAGTACACAAACTTCTGTTATCCAGTTTGAACGGTTTAATTTTAGTCGCCAAGGGTGACAGCGCGTCCGTGACTTCTTTGTTTAAAGTTCTTTGCAGGTATGCATAGGTTACACTAGCTAACAAATTGCTAATTACTTTAGTATTGTAAAAATAAGTCTGCTGATTATGATATCCCGGGAACGAAACCCGGTTCGGGCGAAAAAAATCAGTTGTTGACTTTTTCCGTCAAGAAATTCTAAGTAGCTGCCGGAGTCAGGAAGTTGGCAGTGTCTCACCCCCGTGCCTTGGAAAGCACGTAAAGCCTTAGTATTGCGCCTTATCTCTCTCTGGCCGCCGTGACCAAAAATCGGCCAGGAGGACATTACTCGTAATGTAAAAATAACAACATTTTTTTAAGATTTTTAATCGGCCAAGGAAAAACTTCATTTACAATAAGAAGGGAAAATAATGAGGTACTTAAGGAGGACGTTTATAATATGTATTTTCTGTCTTCCTTTATTTTTTTAATGCACTTGTATGTTTTGTGCGTTATTTTTTCCATAGAATTATTGAAAACGTATTATTTCATCCAAAGCGACACTCACTAAAAGCTGTCGTGGTGTAAAATGCAGAGAGCAAGCAGTATCAATATTCCGAGAGCGCACTTTGTTGACACTTACCGCGTCCTGCAAGTTCGTCGCACTCTAGAGACCGGTCGTCCGGATTTTTGCTGTGTCCACGGAAGAAACTTGCAACAACAGAACAGACCTCACATTCTTTGACGCACTGATTTGAATATGATCCAACTGTTTACATACCGCGCTATTTTTGTCATAACGTACACTCCTCCGGGACAAGCGCCATTATCATATTTACTTCTACATTTCATTAGTTCATCATTCATTACGTCCTATCAACTGTCAACTGCGGAACACATTATGTTACCCTATACAGGGTTATTTTTTACAATGACCGGCCAAATTTGCAGAGAAGGTTCAAAATAAGTAATATAGGCAAATGATGAAGAAATATTAATTATCAGTTCATCATTCATTACACCCTATCAAAAATCAACTGGGGAACATATTATGTCTTCCCTATACTCGGTTATTTTTTACAATCACCGCCCAAATTTGCAGAGAAGGTTCAAAATAAGTAATATGTGCAAATGATGAAGAAATATTAATTATTAGTTCATCATTCATTACAGCCTATCAAAAGTCAACTGCGGAACATATTATGTCTTCCCTATACAGGGTTATTTTTTACAATGACACCCCAAATATGCAGAGAAGGTTTAAAATAAGTAATAAAGGCAAAATGATGTAGAAATATTAACTAAAAAAATCTCAAACGTTCTGTGCTCATTATCTTTAAAATTGAAAATGTGTGGTAATTTCGCACACATTCGTAAGGATCGATCGTTCGGCAAAAATAGAAGCCTTATTTACCCGTATTTTCAAAAATCACAGTAGCCGAGCAATGAGTTATGACGCTGAGGGTCACGTGTTTAAATCCCGCACGGAACTAGTATTTCGCCTACAAATATTTGTTCCGGGTCTGAATGTTTGTCCTTGTACAATTTATGTTTGTAAATTGCCTCCACGTTACAGGAGAAATTTAAAATGTAGGGCTAACGTTTATTAATCAGATGTTGCGACCCTTCTTCTATATCTTCTGTTTGAGCACAAAAATGTCTATCTTATGTTTTTATTCACCAAACGGTCCATGTTTTTCCTGTGAACGCGGTAATAGTGGCTTAGTCATGTTTTTTTTTATTTTCCTTCGCTCCTGATTAGTAATTTTGTTTCGTGATTATATGCGGGGTTGGTTGTCCTTTGATTTGGAGTCTGGGCGTGGTTTGACCAATCAGGATAAGACATAAGTGTAGTAACTTAAATTAGTTACAAACTATCGCTGGTGGTTTAGGGATTTCATATCGTGGTTGAATTCAAGCAAATATTTAGTATTTATTTTAACGCTAAAATTAAAGACTAATTTATTGTAAATGGTATACAAGCTAAATGAATTAATTATCAGGAATTTATTCCATATATTATTTCTCATTTATTTTATAAGTAAGTATGCCAACAGTTTTTATTACATATCTATTAATGAAATCACACATTAAAGCTAAGTCTGCCATGTGAGGCAACTCTGGCAATTGTAAGGCAATCTACAGTTCGAAGTTCAGCGGTCGTTTTATGAGCTGTTATGAATGAATGAGACCCAAACTTATGTCTGTATTTACTGCATATCTTGTTTCTTTAAATATATTAAAAATTTACAGCCTGTACGCGTCCCAATGCTGGAAACAGGCCCTTTCTCATTTATGGGTGGTTATGAAGCAATAACTCGCGTGAGAACGGACTTCAAATATATCCGCAATATTTTATTAATCTGACACAAAATTGCACTCAACAACTTAACTCTCTCTTATTTTAGTACATAGGCAGGTTTACACACATACTGTCAAAATACGGTGAGCGTGAGGCCCCTGAACCACCACGGTTCATTTTTTTATTTCCGTAGGAGGGTACACGCCCTGCCCCCCGTCCAGCGGGAATTTTTTTTATAAATTTTCCATAAATATTTTGCAATGGTTACACAATTTTGATAAATTTTTAAACACTGAGAAAGGAGAAACAATTTTCGCTATTTAATACGTAATTGTCTTCCACTATCTTTTACTACTAACTATGTAAATGTTGTTTTAAAAAATACATAATATGGTGATTACATAATTTTCTTCTACTTTGCTTAACATTTTGCAAGTAATGTTTTGAACAAATTGAGTTTGCCGAGGAGGCGCGTGAAGCTCAGATGAGTGACCTGTCCGAGTCCTCTCTGAAGCAGCTTCAGCCGGAGCTGTTGGGAAGACTCCCAACTCTGGACCTGCCAAAGTTCTCCGGGGTCCTTTCCGAATGGCTGACCTTCGTTGGTCTTTTCGACAGCCTAGTGGACGCCCGGAGTGACTTGACCCCGAGCCAAAAGATGGTGAACCTCCTGGCCTCACTGGAAGGGGAGGCCCTGGGCGTCATCGGCCACTTGAGATTGTCGGACGACGTTGCTTAACATTTTGCAAGTAATGTTTTGAACAAATTGAGTTGGCGCCTTGGTTATGCTCTAAAATAAACGAGTGTTTTCTATAATTATTAATACGAAGTGATTATCGTAGATTTTAAGTATACAAAATGAAATTGTATAATAAGTGTGTGAAAGTAGCATGAACTATTCTATAAACTTATAAGCTAATTAATTAAAACATGTTGTTTAGTGGCACGTAAAGCATATATACAAAAATAAAAACTAATAGCATTTGCAACTGCGTACTACAATTAACATAAAATAATTTAAAAAAATTGCATAGGTAATTAACAAAAGATACAGTAATAGAAGATAACAAAAAGACATTGTAAAACCTTACATATTCTTAATCTATATTTGTAACACTAACAGGGATGTTTGACAAGAAATGTGGTAACAAAGAAAACAAAAAGACAAAAAGGATTTTCACTGGAAAAATTTAAAAAAGTTCAAATTATCTGGCTGATTTAAATTGCACCACGGGATAGACCTTGTTATTCCGCAACTTTTGACACATAATTCACTTTAATCTGATAATTTTATACCACTGCCCGACTTTAGAGTACAGAGCGCCGTGATTTCGAGGCGTTCGTGGCGGCTAATCGCCCACGGTTCATATTAAAATCTAATTTTGGTTTTCTCCGCACATATTTCTTACAAAGTATTATATTACACATATTCAATAACTAGCTGTTCGCCGCGACATCGCCCGCATGTAATTTATTACGATTGGATTTCGTGTGTTTTAATTTTTTTGGGCGGAACCCTAATTATTTTTCTAAATTAACTCTAAAAAGTAGCCTATGTTACTACTTATAACATCAGCTATTTGCCAGTGAAAATCTCGTCAAAATTGGAGATTAACTGGAACAAACACAAACAGACAGACATAGTACCGTATACGTATATACTTTCATATGCATTTAGTAAGAGCTGTTATTTTGACCATACAAACACTTCAATTTTATTTATTGTTTAGATAGTTATATGAAATATCCAGAATTTCAACTACAAGTGGATGTCTGACGTAAAAGCCACACTGTGTTTTTCTACATTCAACTCGTACACTGCTTTTTTTTGCTAGGAAGAATGTCCTACATGATATAACAAAAGGAGACAGGGATTTCTGGGCCCAATTGTAATAAGTTGAAATATGGTTTAAAAAAAAAGCGTTATATTTTTATATTTCAAATTATAAAAACTTGCCTAATTCGCAATCTGGAAGACGAGAAATCTTGAAAATAAGTTTATGTCACGAATAAAATTTGAAATCGATTACTTTAATCCATTAATGTGAATGAGTTTTAACAATTTTAAACATAAAAACAACTTACATCAGATGATTGATTCAATCAAAGTAAATAGATACATTATAATATATTAACATAGTGTCAACAGTTTTAAAAATAAAATATCAACATAAAAATAAATCTTAAAATCGATTCATGTTTACAGTTCGTTTTATTACTTGTGTTTGTCAACTGTATTTTTAATCTGTGCTGATAGTGACAAGTGACAGCGCCTGCCTGACTTCAGTCAGAGTTTTCTCTGTCTACGCAACTCAATCTATGGTCACTCGTCTAGTATCGTTTAGTACGTGTGTGTTTTAAGTGTTTCCCTATAGTGCTCTACTACTGCTTTCTATCTACGGAAATCTGATTTTACTTAACTTGTACAACCCTTGCTAACATACCGAACACCGATAATCTTGTTTACTCGTTTGACTTTGACTCGTCACTGTGGATTTTACGGCCTGGATTCTATCTATTAGATATTAGCTCAATGAATCGCTGTGTGAATTTTGGCATTGCGATTAGTCGCTATACTAATACACTAGTCTCACGATCCTTCCAAAATAGCAATCGCACTTAAAAAATCAGCATTTAGTAGGTTTTTGTCAACTTGTTGTATAAACATCACTTTTACTAAATCTCTTATAAATCTGCTCTGAGATTGCCAAAGTTCGCAGAATTTTCATTGATTTTTTGATAATATATAAGCTATTAATTGACACCACTTTCATCTATTTACCATCTGGGCCCAAGAATGTATGAAGGCGTATCAGTCTCCTTTGCCTTACTTAATTTTTTTTGTCAAGCGTGAGTTTTTGTTAAAATAAAAGGTCGGTTTATTGAATCAGGTAACTTAGTATTTGTCAGCACAGTTACGCCATATCGTATTTTATTTTTATTTACGTAACAGAAAAAAATATTATTTATTGCTAGAGCCACGTTACAATCTATATTATGGTTCTAGCACGAATAGATCAGCTCAACGGGATTAGGACCACGCTCTCACAGAATACCAGCTTAAATTAGCAGCTCAATGCTGCTGTGTTTTGTATGGTGAGTGTAGAGGACCGGGTATCCTTTTTACTGAAAACGAGGGATTCCATTTTAGTCCTCAGGGGTTACACGATGTATCTGCATTTTGATTCTTAATCAAGGATAGATGTAGATGTCTATTGGCCACGGCCTCCACTTACCTTCAGGTGGACTGTGAGCTCGTTACCCTCATTGTATAAAAAATATAATACAATCCTACTCCCTACGGTATTGTCTATATTATTATAACATTTTTTAGTGAACTGCTTGGTTTTGATATGTATAAGTTTTATTAAGGGCAGAAATCGCTCTCACAGAATACCTAGGTAAAATAGCAGCTTAATGCTGCTGTGTTTCGTATGGTGAGTGTAGAGAAGCGGAGACCCTTTTTACTGGAAACGAGTCTTTTAATTTTAGTCCTTAATGGTGACAACGCATCTGTATTTTATACTTAATATAGAATAAATGTAAATTTTTATGGGCCACTTACCATCAGATGGACTGTGTACTCGTTTGTCAAGCAAATTCTATAAAAAAAACTACATCGAAAAAAAATTATTATTTAAATTATAACGTCCTTATTGCAATTTACGTGAGACGATCTAACTATACCTAAACAACTTTAATTTTCCACGATCTACATCAAGATGAGGCACTCAAAGTGAAATAAAAATGCAGGCGGGAAATTGACATGAACCTGGTGAAGCTAAAATTATGGGAAATTTGATTAGTTTTATTGCTTTAAGCTTGTCAAGCGACGTTGAGTTTGTCGAAACATATCTTTTAGATTTATCTTAATTTTCTTCGTTGTCCTTAACCTGGAATTCTTGTATTTTATTTTTAAACTAGCGGTCCGCCCTGGCTTCGAATAGGTATGTGGTATTATTTAGATGTGAGGTAATCAAAGACCATTATATTTATCAAGTTTTCGTAAAAAAAATTCCACGATTTTCTGTTAAAATATAGCATATTATGTAACTCCTGGCATTGCCTTCTATATGTTCGTGA
This sequence comes from Parnassius mnemosyne, assembly GCA_963668995.1. Taxonomy (NCBI): domain Eukaryota; kingdom Metazoa; phylum Arthropoda; class Insecta; order Lepidoptera; family Papilionidae; genus Parnassius; species Parnassius mnemosyne. Next base: position 22,852,861 of record CAVLGL010000082.1, on the reverse strand, counting down.
AGTTTCATTATAATCGGTACAGTCATTTCAAAGATTAGCCCAGAGATGGACAGACATACACAAAAATAATTTCATGGTTATTCGTGCAATATTAAAGTGTTGTGAGTTGCTGCACCTCAGGGCCTCACAATGTAAATTTTTTTATGAAAAGGCCATACTTCCATTCCTTTACTCTGCTTACTTAAACGTTATGAGCGGTTGTTGTTTAATAACTAATTAATTAAGAATGCTTACAAGTAGATTGATCTTTAAAAAATATCTTAAAAAATTAGCAAAATAATATTTTTCTAATTTTTAAATATAAATAAAGCTATCGTAAGATCATTATCGTAACATTTACTTCACCTTACGCAATGAATATAGGATTGTCGTAATAAATATTTATATTAAAGAGCTTTATTCCGGGAAGCTTATTGAAAATTGTGCGAATTAAAATGGCGTTCTCAGCTGTGTCGACTAAGATGGAACCAGTAAAAAGGGTCTCCGGCTCACAGCATTAAGCTGCTATTTTACGCTGGTATTCTGTGAGAGCGTGGTCCTTCCCCGGTCATGCCGACTCATTCGTGCTACAACTAAACCGTTAATATAGATGCCGTATGGCTCTACAGCATATAAAAATAATTTTATGAAGAAACAATGTTGGAAGGTGTCCGTATAAGTTAAAAGAATATTTTTCCACATCCATATTTGTAGAACAAGACCAGTTTCTGGGTATGACTTCTTTTCTGTCCAGATAACCCGTGTATCTGTGTAAATACCACCCTCTTGGTTACCTATTTTTGCCGTTTTGCAGTGTTTCATTTGTCACTTCATATTTAAAAAAAAGACGCAACGAAAGATGTTTTACTGAATCATTAATGTTAAACTGTACTACAAAAGATCGAAATAAATGGCCTTCAAGAGTGAATAGGATTTACCTAAACTAGTTTCACCCGCTGACGATTTAAAACGACCACATCACAATTTAAAATCAAGTAAGGTTATTGTCAAGCACTTTAGCAATAATTAATTAAAAAAATTAGCGAATTCCGCCCCGGGCTTCGCACGGGTGCTTTCTCGATCTGGCCAACAGCGCCACTCACCGGGTCCGAATTTGAATCAAATGGTCCGTTTTAGAGTTTTAGCTAGACTAACGGACAGCAATTGATGTTTATATATAGAGATAAAATGTCACATTAAGTTTTTCTTTTCCGATGATTTTTTCCGATTTAAAATTCCGATGCCGTTTCCGTACGGAGTGTGATTTCGGTTTAATTAAAACTTTTTAAATGGTGACGGACGGCGAGCTATTGAAATTCGTTGATTGAGCTTTGTGATGACTCTTCAGAATCAATCTGGGTTAACCGTTGCCGTCGTATAGTCAGTCTATAGTCATGTAATTGTAATTCATAATTGTAGACCTCGTTTATGGAGTTTGGTATGGATGGTGCTATGTATTTAAAAACGTTTTTTCTTGTGGATTGCGTAACTGACGATATAATAAGAACTTTTTTGTTTATTTAAAAAATATAAAAAAATCATAATATTTTGCTTTGTAATTAGTCAAGAAAAGAGCGTACTCCTTTTTAAAAGGCCGGCAACGCATGTGCAATTCCCTCCTTGGTGTTACAGTTGTTCATGGGCGGCGGTAGTCACTTACCATCAGGTGAGCTGCATGCTCGTTTGCCCCCTCTCCTATAATTAAAAATAAATAAATTAAAAATAGTCCCACTACCGCCTATTATACCGTGGGTTTCGTAAGAGTCGACAGAGATTAATTATAACAGGAAATGGCCAGCAGCATCGAAATAATAACAAAACTCTGCGGTTGCAAACCCACCGCCAAAGCTAGACAACTATAGCGAATGTCCAATGAGGCAATTTCTTTAATAATAATCTATATGCATGGGTGTAGGTAATTTTAAGTGGTAATTGTACAACAGTCTGGATTCAAACAATCGCTTTACTGTTTATATTTTTTTTTGAACGTTACACTAAGAATTTCTCTTGTATCGTGGTGAGTTTACATAGATAAATTTCACAAGGACAAACATCCAGACCCAGAACAATTCGTCGCTAACGCCGCAAAAGGGCGAACCTCAATTTTTCGAAAAATTACAGGAGAGCAAGAAAACACTTATTTTTCCCCGATTACTAGCTTTTTTTCATCAGAAAATTAATCTTATTTGTAGTTTTCCATTTAGTCTAATATATTTAATTTTCTTATGAAAAAAATCTAGTAATCGGGGAAAAATAAATGTTTTCTTTCTCTCCTGTAATTTTTAAAAAAATTGAGTTTCGCCCTTTTGCGGCGTTAGCGACAAATTATTTGTAGGCCATACAAATAGTTGTTTTTTTTTTTAGAATTAGAACCTGCGGCCCTTGGCGCTGCAGCTCATTGCTAAGCCACTACTCCACGGAGCCATCTATATTCTAATCACAAGCCAAATATTTAATCGGTACTAAAAGCGTCACACTTCGTAGAATAGCTTGCAATATAATATCAGTCTAGATTATGTGTGCATGAAATTGCGATTATGAGAGAAACATTTGAGTAAATATGTTAGTTGTAATTAAGCACGGTATCAAGTTCATAATATTAAATTCTTGAAAGCTTTTCGATGTGAGTTTGTAATTAAAATTCGGTGTGTGAGATAGTTCGTGATATTCTGTGGGAGCGTGGTTCTTCCCCGGTCTGGCCAATCACTTCGTGTTGTGCCACAACCGCAATACGGCTGCAGCATGGCTCTGCCACGTAAAACATAACACTACCTCTCCGCGAGTATTTAGTTAGCACTAGCACCGCTGAAACGACATACCTTATTTTCTTTTTTATTTATTATTCATTAATAAAGTAAAGCACAAGCTAGCATTTTCTTATTTATCGTGGAAGTTATAATTATTAAGTATACTTGAGTAAAATCCGTGGTTGAGTTAGTAATGTAGTTTTATTATCATAAAAAACGCTGATATAAATATTTTTTATTAGATTGAGGGAAATCCTACCGTGGTTATTGAAGTCATCAAATTCTACTTAAAGACAAGTTTATATTCATGTTATCGACGAATAGGGAAGTGCATTCATGCAATTTTATTCACTCGAATGAATCCGAGGCGTGGTAATCGAACAGAGTGAAAAGTGGAAAATATTCAATTTTTCTATTGTGATATAGTTAATATCACTCGTTATTATATATAATGCGGTTAGTTAAAAGAAAACTATGGATATGCGAGGCTTTTTTTACAAAATAAATAAATAAAAATAGTTAAAAGTAAATATAATAAAAATATTTAAAAGTAAATATAAATAAATTTCTTTTAATCTATACTATAACGTAATATCTACCACGTATATTTGAAAATGTGTGTCGATAGTTTTGAAAAGACGTTGTGGGGCAGCAATTTTGGAACAGTGGATGCTATGACCGACATAGCATCCCTTTGCCATCGGGTGGATTGTACTGTGTCGTTTATTATTATTACTTGTGTTAATGGATTTTGTGTGTTAGAGACAAGTTACTGCAAGTGATTTCGCGTTTTGTTTCGTTTTCACGCGACTAATCCCGTAACTTACAAAACAAATCCGGATAGCAATATCCGTATTTGTTTTGTGTGCAAACTTTCGGTTTGCTACTATCGCAGCTAGCATCGGTTTTTACGTGGTAGAGCCACACTGCAGCTATATAACGGTTGCAGCACGAATGGGTAGGCTAGACCGGGGAACGACACGAGAACCACGCTCTCACAGAATACCTGCGTAAAACAGCAGTGCTTGTAAAGAACCTGAAACCCCTTTTACTAGGAACGAGGCATTCCATCATAGTCCTCAAGGGTGACAAAGCATGCATTTTTATACTTAAAATAGTATAAATGTAGATGTCTGTAGACCACAGCATCCACTTACAATCAGTTGGACTGTGTCCTCGTTTATCACTCATATTCTATAAAAAAGGTCATTAACATCGATATCATTTATAATAATTTCTTTAAGTTACGTTCTATATAAAGAATTTCATTTTTAATTGTCATTTAGCAAAATCGCCATCTTGCTTAAAATGAAACTACTAATAAGAACAGCCGCGTCTCCCCAGCCAGGACCCCCACTTCAATTTAACTATATTACATTGCTGGATATTACATTGCTTGAAGTTAAGACTTTTAACGTTTTTATTGAAACTAGCAAGAAGAGTTAAAGTGTTATGTTAATGCTAATATACGTAAATAACTCTTATAAAGCATATCATCATCATCTTCCTTGCAACCCTTCATAAGTTCACTGCCGAACATAGTCCTTCCTCAAATAATGCTACATAACGCGGCGACCTTGATCCACCTATTCCCCGCATTTCTTACCAGGTCGTCACTGCGTGTAGTGGAAGGCTGCGCTACACTTAAAATTATAACACTTAAATATTTTGTCTATTTATTTCAACTTTGTTTGTTCACAGACGCGTATAAAATAGGCGGACTTATGTCATAGGACATTCTTTGCCACTTTCCAGGTCGAGCAGAAAAAATAAATACAGTACAAATTGAAGAAGTTTTATAAATAAACATTGAAGTGTTAGTTATAAAAAATGAATTTAGGGATTTTAAGATGTCGGCATTCAGTTGGACGCCAAGGCCGATCGGTGGCCAAACGTTGAAAGCGATGTTTAACGAGTACGTCATTAAGATGAAAGCTCCAGGGTGGCCCGCGAAATTCAAATTTTCTTGCGTTTTTTGGAATTTGCAGGTCAGGGTCAGGTTAAATGCTTAATAAAATGTGATACGCGACCGTAATGAGTATGTGTTTATAGAATTATTATCATTAAAATCACCAATATTAAATACCCTCTAAGTTCGTATAATCCCTTTGAATGAGTTTTTCTGGAAATAGCCATACATTGGAATTATACGACCATAGACGGTTGTATTGATGATTATAATGATTATAATTCTGTAAATACATACGCGTTACGGTCGCGAATCATATTTTGTTAAACATACAACCCGACACTGACCTGCAAATTGCAAAAAACGTAAGAAAATTTGAGTTTCGCGGGCTACCCTGGCGCTTCCACCTTAAGTCGTTACGTACGTTAACAAATGTCGCTTAGTACTTTCGGAATATACTTCGATACGTAAATAAATATAAATTCCCGAATATGAAATAAAAAGCACCAAAATATATTAGCTTATAGTATATAAGATATCGCATTAGCTATATTACCTTACATCTTCGTAGACAAGAAAGTATAATAAAACGTCTTTTGTTACTTCGCTAACCACATTACCTAAGTAACCGCGTAAACATGTGTTTACGAGTGACGTACTTAGTCTCCATTATTTAAATTATACTTCTCATTTCGATAAACCATCTGCCACTTGTTTTTTTCTATTTGAATTAACATATCTATCTATTTAATCTATACATATAATAAAACTGTAAATAGCAGATGTCTGTACATTTTATATTTTTGTAATAAAAGTGATTGAGGGGTACTAAAAATAAGTAATTAAATACATTTCTACCATTTTTAGAATTTTCTGTCTGTCTGTCTGTCTGTCTGTCTGTTTGTTTGTTAACGTATCACGTATAAAGTACTAATTTATATCATAAGAATTGTTAAGGAAATTATAAAGTGTATCTTCGGGTTACATTTAGTCTTTATTTCATTAAAATCAGTTCATTCCATCAAAAGTTATGATAAATATTCTGAAGTATGGGTAGGGAAGTATAGGTACGAATTTGCTCAACGGTGGCTTTGTTTGAGTCATCAAATGCATTTTAAACTAATATCATATCATAAATCATAGTTAAATTATGTAAAATAATGATATAATTATGTATATCTAAAGCGCAGTAAACAAAAGTAATAAAGAACGTATTAAATATATTATACAAAAATATATTAACCTTATTAACTAAATCTGAAGCACAATAGTTAACCCATTTCTTCGATAGATGGTGGTGTTGTGAAAATGCAATTGCAAATGTGGTTTTTTCCTGTAGATGAGTTTTCATATTTACTGCTAATCTTTATTATATTACTCGCTGCCCTACTGCGTGTTGACAAACTCAATTTATTCTTTACCGCCGAGTACTCTATGTGGTAAATCAAATTTTAAAAGAGCTATTAACAATTGCATTGGTTTTGGCGAGAGTCAAACTTTATTTTTTGCTTACTGTGCAGGCACTGATTTATAAGTTCTCTTACGTTTTATATAATTTATCAATCGCGTCAATTAATCTCTTTTATTTTTAGAATTGATGATGTTAGCAGCGCCATCTCTCTTTAAATATATACATATAATAAAAATGATGATAACATGTTGTGTCTGTTTCTGTACATTGTAGGTATATATTATATTTTGGTGGCTAAAATCATTATGGGGAACTGAAAATAATTAAATAAGAACATTTTATAATTTTTAGAATTGTCTGTCTGTCTATTTGTCTGTTATTATATGAACGCATCACGTCTAACGCAAACATCTTTTATTTTCAAAGCAATCGTTAAGAATATCATAAAGCGTAACTTCGAGTTACATTTAATCTTTGTTTTATTAAAATTGGTTCATTCTATCGAAAGTAATGATTATTATTTTGAAATGTAGGTTCGAATTTGTTCAATGGCGCCATAAAATCTCAGAAATAGTAATAAAAAGATTTCTGTGTAAAAAAAAAACGTTCCATAACAATTAATATATTTATACTTAAAACACAAAAAGAGATAGGATGTTTTCTCACACAAAGGACGTAATAGATGGAGTTGTACAAATTACAAACTTTTCTGAATTGCTGTGTTGAGATTTTTCGCCGATGAATCGTATTGAGACTTACTGAAGAAATTTATATCCATCGAAGCCATACAACGGAACCCGACCAAAAATAAATATTTTGCAACGAAATGTCGTGATATTGTATTTATAATATACGCAAAATCAGAACTGCCATTTTAGCGCTTTGGGAACTAGATTTAGCACTTTTTTGGAATGTATAGCGCGCATTTCGAAATTTTAGCACCTAGCGCTTAATCCAGCGCTTTTTGGTGTATTTAGCACACATTTCAATATTTTAGCGACTAGCGGGTTATTAACTCTTTTATAGCAGCACTGTTAGTCCACATTACCGATAATAATAATAATGACCTTTATTATTTTTTCCCACAAATAGTACATTGCAGTTTATCTTTTTCAAACATATTTTTTCCACAAAACAAAGAGCATGGGAGACGAGTCCAAACTAGGATACCCTGTGCTATGGATCTCCTGGCTTCCTCTTTAGAATGATCAACTTGATTTTTTTACCGACGACTATAAGCCGGGAAATCCCCTCTATTAAAGTTTTCGTTCATGGTTTTGGCAACGCATTTATTTTGCTTTATTCAGTTTTAGTCAGTTGCTTAGAGCACAGCTAAGTTAAAAGTTACTTAGAAGTTATAACACAAAGAAACTGTGTAGCAACCGCAATCAGATGCTGACATCTGAAACTAAGTTGCGAAATACATTGCACTTTAAAACAATTAATGACATTTTTATTGTTCGTACAGTACTAACTACTCTTGACAGCAATTGCTATAATTATAAGTCGATGTCCTGCGAAGTATTGATACATCAAAAAAATATTGCCAGAAAAAAAACTTAATGTTGTTTTCTTTATTATGATTATATAAAAAAACACAAACTTTGTTTGTAGTTAATTTAGCGCGAAATCTAGCGCTTTTTGTGTTGTCCTAGAGCTGAATGAGTTTTTTTTATCTGGCAGCACTGCCCAAAAACCCTCTATTAAGAAGTAACTTTCCTTTCAGTTTTAAGCGCGTTCAGTTCCCAGTTACAGTGAGTGTGTGTTATGCGATGACCGTAAATAAAGCGCAAGGTCAAACTTTACGCGTTGTAGGAGTGTACCTCAGTACTGACTGTTTTGCACATGGCCAACTCTATGTTGCTTTTTCCCGCGTTAGTAGCCCCCGTAACCTTTTTGTGTATACCCCGGCTAAGCCTACTTCTAACGTCGTTTACACAGAAGCTCTATCATAAACGACTTAGAACTTTGATGATAATGATTTATTTTGTTACCACTTATTGATACAGTAATGAAATAAATCGTTTAATATTCTCTTACCTAAACGACAAATTCTTTATGTAAAACCTGTATACGCGAGCTACGCCGCGGGCACAGCTAGTACTATAATAAAATTCTAAGGGCTCATACGCACTATGCGGTTACCCGCAATGCGGCCAGCCGCATTCGCAACCGCTGGTTTTGGTTACGAATGCGACTGTCCGGAATCCGGTCGGCCCCATTCGCAACCGCATCCTATCGTCAACCGGACGGCTAGCCGCATTGCAGTTCCCGCATAATGCGTATGAACACTAACACGATAATTTTTAATTTCTGTACATTGAATATTTTTAAATTTGTGTAATGCTTATTTAAAGTCATTTTTACTTTACCACTAGTTCGAAAAAAAATCCTCTGTCCTGGGAAGAACCAGCAAAAAACCCAGTAGGACTTTTTTTAAAGTAAATTTTACATTAATTGTTGTACAAACTATTTACAAAATTTATTTTAGAAACTGCTTGGAAGCGACCACCTCATTCCCATGGGTAATTATTAGTCATGTATTCATTCATATATTGTACTAACCCTTTTTACGAGTATACAGTTCAACTTAACAAAATATTTAAACTTGGTAACAGAGAGATCGTGTACACTTTCCGGGACCTTGTTATAATAAATACCCTATATTGATTGCCCCAAGAATGAATTACAGACTCTGTGGAGTCGAGAAAGTGGTATCACTAGCTTGTGTTTGTTCCTAGTGTTTACAGAATCACTCTTTTTTACCTTTGTTTTTGTGAACATACATTACATTTTCGTAAGTATACTGAGAGGCCAAAGTTAATATATTTATTTGTTTAAATTTATCTCTAAGAGACTCCCTCGGTTTTAGGTTGTAAATAGATCTAATGGCCCACTTCTGTAAAACAAGAATAGTTTCTCAATCAGCCGCATTTCCCCATAGCAAAATCCCATAAGACATTATGCTATGGAAATAACTGAAATAAACTGATCTAGCTGTCTCGACACTAGTGAGACCTCTAATCTTTTTTACAGCATAGGCTGCAGGACTTAGTCTGCTTACTAGTTTGGATATATGGGGGTCCCACTGATGCTTTGCGTCGAGCGTGATGCCTGGAAAAACAGTGGATTCAACAGGGCTCAGTTTTCCCCATTTTAAAACACATTGGTATTCAGATTGTTAACATTCGATGTTGTAAATTTAATACATTTATTTTTATTTCTGTTTAAATGCAGATTATTAACGTTACATCAATGCACTAATTTTGATATAGCATTATTCACTTCGTCACATTTAAATGATTGACGTATAAGTTTAAAAATCAAGGAAGTATCATCAGCAAATAATACTATATCATGATTATCCCTATAAGGGAAAGTAAGTCATTAATATACACTAGAAATAGGATTGGCCGAGAATCGAGCCCTGATGGACACCTATTCGTACAAGTGACCTGGAAGAACTTTTACCATTGATAATAACTCCATTACTTAAATATAAAATAATATGTTTAAGCGCTGTGTTCTTGAGACATAGTACTTCCTGATCAATGTCTCATGGTGTGTTCACCATGAGACAATAATCAAGTAAATTACAGACGGTAGAGAGTTCAGTCGAAGGCCTTGGAGTTTAACCACAAAGCATTCTCTGAATTCTCCTATGCACAAAAAATATGTTTAATAAGCTCAACTCCAGCGTTAGCTGTCGAGCGACTCTTCCGAATTGATTTTATGTAGGAATTTATTAACGTTATCTTTAATGTAAACTTAAATGGTGGTAGTACAGAAATTGGTCTAAAATTGGCGGGATCTATTGTACTACCAGATTTAAATAAAGGTATGACTTTACTATGTTTCATAAAATCAGGAAACACACCAGATTCGACGCATGTGTTAAATATAGTGGCTAGATAAAGTGCTGTTGCATCTATTATAAATAAAATAACTTTAACGGAAATCCGCTATAAGACTGCCGTTTTCATAACATCAATAGTTTTAAAATATTTAACGATATCTTTTTGCAATATGCTATGGAATTTAAAAGTCTTTGAACAAGCCTTTACATTATGTTTAAGCAATGATTCGGCGACAGTAGGAGAAGAATTTAATGATTTTATTTTCAAAAATGAAATATCAGCAAAATGTTTTTCAAAAACTACTTCTTCAAAAGCAACTTCTTGATCAAATCGAGTAAAATTATTGTTAACGTTCAATTCATCGTCACCGCCGCAAAGGGGCGAACCTCATACAAACGGTCAAAAATGAGTTTAATATACAAAATTGCTCCTTTGTTCTAGATCGGTGTCGTCTCAATCGAGTTAAGCTCTAAGTACAAAAATAACGAATTTAAAGTGACGGCGTATGTCAAAAACACTTCGTGTGAGATTTTACGATAAGGCGAAGCTCTTAGATCCCCTTTGTGCGGTGTTTTTATTTTATTTTAATATTAAATTGCACAATGTTGTTAAAATTATAATAGATTAAGAGTAATTGAACTTTAAAATTGTTTAAAATAGCAAAAGTATTCATACATAATATGGAACTTTCCTCAAGGGACATTACTTTTGTAAGTTTATTAATATTAGATTAGATATTAAAACAATGATTGTTATGACTGTTACTGATCTCGTATATTTTGTTGGTATGGTACCATAATGGTATCAGATTTAAATTGTGATCTTAGTATATACTCTAGGATAAGACATTTTTTAAATTTTCTTAGGCTGCCCTTGATACAATTATGATTCGTTTTATTAATTCTCAATATATTATGTATAAAAGTAACTCCTTTTGTTTCATTATTACTCACCGTTTCATGACAGAACAAGGGCGTAACTCGCAGATAAAAGTTGAGCCTGGGCAAAACGAGACGCAACGTTAAGGCGTATCTTTTTCCAGAGCTTTTTTAATAGTAATTTCAGGACTGTAATACATTAAAGCTGTATTCATCGTCTAGTTCTATTATCATATAATACTGTCCTATTAGTAATTTTCCATTAAATCTAATATTTTTAATTTTCTAAAGAAAAAAAGCTACTAATCGGGGAAAAAAGACGTTTTCATGCTCTCCTGACGTTTTTTGAAAATTGAGTTTCGCCCCTTCGCGGCGGTGGCAACGAATTGAACACTATTTATTATTCTCCAGGTTATTTTAATTTTTTTGATGCAGTTTTAATTTTTTTTTTGCTTAAATGTAAAGCCTGTGAAGTACACTTTTTAAATATTTCAGAATATGTTTTTAAATAATCTCTAAATATAACACTACTATAATTTGATCTTTCATTATAAAGCTCGTATTACATTCGCCTACTTTTATAAATTCCTACTATCGCCCATTCATTAAATGATTTGCGACTGTTAAAATATAAAGTTTTAGAAGTAAATATTCTACTAAATTCACAACTTATAGTTTTAAATAACGTACCATACAAATAATCAGCACTATTTTTAATGAAAGTGATGGAAGTCTTTTCATTATATTACTTCTAAACCTCTATAAGCGATGTTCATTTATTGGAACAAACACAACTTTCTTATTTTTCTATTTATGGGTATGTAAGGCATGATACCAACTGTCCACAGTGATCTGAACTTAAATTTTCTATAATTGATTTATGCAAGGGCTTTACATCTGTAAAAATGTTATCTATACAGGTCGCACTAGACCCAATACGGGTTGGTTCAAAGAATAAATTAACAAGATTATACGATTTAAACAATGAGCTAAACTTAATACTAATGGAAGAAGTTTCAAGGTGATTGATGTTAATGTCTCCACATATTAAACAAACTTGTTTTGTTTACTAAGCTTGAGCAAAACTTCTTCCACAACCCTTTCAAAATAGTCATAAGTAGCACATGGGGTCTATAAACACTTACAACAATGAGGTGCTCGAGCTTGACACAAGCCATTTCTACAGTTCGTTCATTAGAGAGACTAGTAATGATTTATCTGCTAATATTAAGCCGCGTAGCCGCTTCTGGAGCGCGCGCCATAAATGAGCGCGCCGACCGGTGCGTTCCGCGGAACGCGCTCCATATGTTGCAAGTTTATCAACTAAGCGCTCTCCTGGCGCGCGCGGCAGTTGTTCGAGCGTTTGACCGGTCAAAATAGATATCGGTCGTGTACCACACAATACCACAACAGTACTTTTGAACCATATAATTTTATCAATTTACGGCAACTTTGGTTATCCATAGCTCGGAACGCAAGGATTCGTGTGACGAATGATGAAAACAACCTTCTCAACTGGCGCGCGCGCCAATACTTAAACTACTTTGATACGAGTTAAAAAATCAACACCAGACGGAGCGGCCTGCTCTACGTTTGAGCGTTCCAACGAACAATTTGGCGCGCACAGCTGGAGCGCGCCAATGTTTGTCCTCTTGGACCGCATAATCGATACGCGGCTTTAAGAAGCCACTTCGTAAACTTTTTTCTCTATTGAAGGAATTGACCTGACCACCTGGTGATTTCTGAAATTAAACATGAAATTATAATCTTTTAGGCAATGTTCAGTAATACAAAGTATAATATGTAGGTTGTTACTATTTGAAAACAATTCAACTTCCTATTCTTTGCCCATCATGTCTTGTATATTTTGACGCACAAGATGTGAACAATTTTTATTACTTTTTTGTGGGCTGTATTCTAAATTAATTAAACTCTTATTATTGCTTAAATTAGTTGGAAGTGATTCCAAATTATATGTCAAATGATTATGATGCTCAATAAAAACAGTCTTGGTAGCCAAAAACTTGGCTGAGTTAAAAAGTAAATAATATGATTTTTGCACATGCACATTTGCTACCAGTCTTAAATTATATTTGGAAAGGTAATACCTATCTTTTGTCCAAAACTTTTTTATTTTATTATTTATGTCAAATAAATAAAGTTACATATAAATTATTCATTTGTAAATTTAAATTATGTCTTAGATTATTTTTCTGTAGCAATCCCTGTATGTAAGGCAGTATAAATAAGACAATTTTGCGTACATTTAAGTTATAAAGTTGCTCAATATATCTTAATAACTGGTTCTTGTTTCCACTGCCTCTTCTACCTACAAAAATTATTATTGTACTGCTTGGGCAAAATTTGGTAACTATAATTTTATTTAGGATGTCACTAAAAGATGCTTCAGGTATGCAGCAATTTGTTTTTTTTTCACCATCTGGATGATTGGCGGTCCACCACTGTGCGATTTAGAAGATGTTTTCTTCCTCGCACAACTTCCTTGTGGAATAGTTTACCACCAGCGATTTTTCCGGACCGATACGACTTAGGGACCTTCAAGAAAAGAGCCTACTCCTTTTTAAAAGGCCGGCAACGCATCTGCAATTCCCCTGGTGTTGCGGTTGTTCATGGGCGGCGGTAGTCACTTACCATCAGGTGAGCCGCATGCTCGTTTGCCCCCTCTCCTATAAAAAAAAAAATTTGTCCATTTAAAAGGTTTAATCTATACCTAGATTTTTTCCCATGTCAAAATATAATTATATTATTTTTGTTAATATTTGAGTTATATTTTATTATAATCTCTTCTGCTATGGCACTGTCATAGAGTTTTAGTGGTGGTGTAATATTATCAGGACACACGGAATCCGAAGAAGCTGGTATTGAACGCTGACTCACATTGATGTTTAACTAAGGATTCGAAACGCTCCTCATTGTATTTACTTGTCTTTACCAGGTTATCCATAGCAAGTATGTATTCTTTTATTTCTTTTTGGGCTGAGTTATATTTATTAGACACAGTTTGAAGGGAGTTAGTTAATGATGAAATTTCTTACTTAAGGCACTTTACGTTAGTTTCGTAGCATTTTTTGAATATAATCCTCAATTGAATATAACTTAAGTTCATATATCAATTCTTGTTTTTTTTTTTACATATGGTAACATAATTTTTGGTATTGATCTTATTTTTTTAATTTTTGTACTTTCCTTATGTATTAATTAACTTTTATATACTTCTTCAATTTGGTTTTACTGCAATTAATCCTTACAGTTATTCATGAAGTAGAGAGTCGTCACCAGTTAAATCTATTGTTGCAGATTGTTGTAAAATTCTTGAAGTATTACACTGCGCAAGCTCAGAGAACAGGCTTTGAGTCTGGGCGTTAAGGTGACACTAGTCGACAATATTTCCATTGATTTCCATACAAATTTCGGAGGGGTTTTACTACGCTGTTTGACAGTGTACATCCAAAGTTAAACATGATATCGTTTTGTCTCATTATCAAATTTGTCTGTACGGAAACAGAATAGTAAAATAAAATGTTATTAAAAAGTTACGAGCTACCAAAGATTCGTTTTTATTGCCAATTTTAACACAACTTTGGGCGTAAATTAGTAATAAAAGAAGTGTGAAATTTCCAAAACAAAGTCGGTACCGACACAGCTCAATTATCGAAGAATTCAAGAAATTTTATTCGTAATTAATTTATGCAGTGGTTTTTTCATAAAACCCCTTCTTCCAAAGGCCTTTTCGTATTTTTTTACGCGCGTATGTTACTATGAATTATCGTGCATCTCACTGAATAATGTTTGCCCCGGTGCGGTGCGGGAGGACGACGCTTACACACACATGCACGGGCGGTGACGCGGGCTTATTCGAGTTTTATTCGAAACGAAAAGTTTTGCTATTTTGTAATTTGGACGCCAAAGACAAAAGACAGCATGGAAATTGATATAATTGAAAGAGATGATGCGTTTTGGACGACAGACAATTTTGTTTTTTATTTCAATTTTCGTCTGTAATATAATATAATTATAAAAGAAAAAAAATTAAGTCTATAATATACGATTACTATATAAAATTGCAACAATTTCATTGGTGCCGACGGGGATCGAACCCGGGTTGCTCGCGTAGTGTGATACTTACGGCGAACGATAACCATCTGAGCTACCACGGCTCTCAATGCAAGTGTTATAAATAAATAAAGAATTACAAAACAGTTTAATTATTTATTAGACGACTCTTGCGGCGGACAAACAAGGTATATTATGTGGGATTTTCATAGGTACCTACTGTTATTACCTAGATACCTACAACCTACAATACAACAAAATGTCACAAAACGTCACCGCGTCGTGGCCACAAAATTGTAAACTTTAGGTAGGTACGTCAGTACTAAGAAAACAATCTTGATGGGTCACTTGTCTTGATAAAAACCTGTGTTTACGTTTAGTGATATTGAGTATATATAAAAAAAAGTAAGAAGACAGGTAAGTATTTTTGAAAAAAATTTATAGGTAAGCAGAACTAATTACAATTATTATCTAAATATTATAAATGCGAAAGTTTGGATATTTGGATGGACGAATGAAAGGATGTATGTTATTCAATCACGCCAGAACCGCTGAAGGGACCTGGATGATATTTTGCTCAGAGATAGGTTATAGTCTGGAATTTTATTTTATTTTATTTTTTAAAAATACATTACCCCCGCACTAGCATTTTCTCCTGTATAGTGGAAGCAGTTTACAAACATCCAGACCCGGAACAACTATTTGTAGGCCATACAAATTTTTTTTTTCTTATTTAAAAAACGTTACACCCACACTAGGAGTTTCTCCTGTATCGTGGAGGCAGTTTACAAACATAAATTGCACAAGGACAAACATCCAGACCCGGAAGAATTATTTGTAGGCCATACAAATACTTGTTCCGTGCGGGATTCGAACCCGCGGCTCCCAGTAATATAAAATATTTCGTTCCCGTGGGATAATTTTTGCAGTTACACACGTTCGAAGCCGAACTCTTGAGTGATCGCTGCATAACCACTCGGAAAAACTAAACATAATAAAATAAGCAATCTATATTAGGTATATAGAGCCACAGAGGTATAATATGAAGCGATAAAGCAGCGCCTAATCATTTCGCGGTTTCACCCGCGTCATCATGTGTCCGAGATGCATGGCATGACATGACACCTAGTTTTATAATTGCAATCAAATATTTTATTTGATAATAATGTATGGAAAAATTGTCATAATTAATGAAGTACTTTTATTTTATCTGTCGGCATACTATGCGCGGTTTTATTCAGTTTTAAAGAAAAACGTACACGATACATGAAAAGTGTGTAGGCAAGAAATGATTCTTGATACATTTGCTATCAACCTCTTATACTCTTATACGGCTCCGTGGCGCAGTGTCTTAGCAATGAGTTGCTGAGCAGGGGGCCGCGGGTTCGAATCCCGCACGGATCAAGTATTTGTATTTGTATGGCCTACAAATAATTGTTCCGGGTCTGGATGTTTGTCCTTGTGCAATTTGTGTTTGTAAACTGCCTCCACGATACACGAGAAAATCCTAGTGTGGGGGTAACGTCTTTTTTTTAAAGAAATAAATAAAATAAAAACTTATTAATCAATTAAACTTTCAAAATACCATAGCAACGTGAAATGAAAGAGTTCAGAATTAACTAATCATTGTTACGCTCACCTGGGAGATAGATAAAAGCACTCAATTAATTTTGAATTTATTTTAGCTACCAGCTGTTCCCCGCGACTTCGTCCGCATTTAGTTTAGGGTGTTAATTTTGTTGCACGGACGCCTAATAATTTTTCTAAAATTTAAGCATTCTAAGTTACTACTTATAACATGAGCTATCTACTAGTGAAAGTCCCGTCAAAATCGGTCCAGCCGTTTTGGAAATTAACCGGAACAAACAGACAGACAGACAGAAAAATGTTAAAAATTGTGTTATAAGTAGCGTATATAATTTCATATGCAATTAGTAAAAAGCTGTTATTTTGACATTATAACAGACACTTCAATTTTATTTATTTGTGTAGATATAGATAATGATTGAACTAACGGCTAACCTAACCTCGCTCATAGAAGCTTTCAATACTGGCTTCTCAGTTCGCACCGGGCTAGGGGTTATGCGTTGTTTGCGCGTCAAGGCCAAGTATTGAATTATTTTAATTTTACATTATCTCAACTATGTACTATATAAACATGGCATAAACAACAAAGTTTATCTTCAAAAAATTGTCTTGATAATGAAGTAACTTTCGTTCGTAAGGATAAATATGCCATGCCTAATAATTAAATTTTCATTTTTTTTTTGTCAAAATAAAAATGCCTAATTGTGGCTTATACGAGTATATAAAAAATAGACATATGGTATCGCGGACTTTTTTTTAGACGGAGTAAAGATCTATATTTTCTGCTTTATTATATTAGTATAAATGTTGCATCGTGTTCGTGTAACTTCGTTTTTGTTCAAACGGTTCTGAATGCCGTACGAACAAGACGTGCGTGAATACTAGTGTCGATATGCTCATCACTGATACTATCTCTGTCGGGCACGATGCCAGGTGAGACAGCGTGCTTTTTGGCCGCGCCCACCAGCGAGTTCGAGCCCGCGACTTGTGCCACCTTAAGGTTATCTATATATGTTTTAAGTTGTGGTATTTGCTCATTAGCCTCATTCAACTGTAACTTCATTGCAGCAATAAATCTGAGAGCTTCCTCATATTCCTTGCTACAGTGGTCAAACTCATTAACCGTTCCCTGTTTCTGATCTCTTTGTTTTATAACACTTGTGTAATCCGTATGTAACTTACCATATCACATTTCAATTGCGTATTTTTGGCAATTACTATCATTCCTTTCCTTAAGCAACAGTTCACACTGCTCCCTGGATGCCTTTGGAGTTCTTGGAGCGTAAGCTAAAGTTGTTTCTTCATCTGGCGCATCTTGGCGTTGCGAGTATTCATTTTACAATTTATTATATATAATAAAAGAAAATAAAGATCGAAAACAGAAGGAGCATAGTAAGCTACAGTTGAGTAGTTGTTGTTTTTTTCCTATTTACAAATGTCAAATTAAATCATCGTTAAAATAATTCTAAAAGAAACGCGTAAAGAATCTAATAATCCGAGCAATAGCATAGATTTTAAATTTATAAAGGGAATGATATGAAATAACAAGTACAATGGTTTTAAACAATGTCCGTTGCCAGTCACTTTTTGTTCCAACACCAAAACGTTGTTATAATTTTTATGTACCGACTTTATTAAATATTAAATACAAAGCGGCAGTAATTATTAACTATAACATAAAATTGAGGTGGATATTGTGAATTTGCAATATTTAAATTATTAAAATTTATCGGGATCAATTACTTTTACAACTTATCACTAGGCTTGCCACAGCAAAAGAAAAAACGTAATCGATTGTATCTTAACGAATAAAAATGTAGATTTTTATGGGCTACAGCATCCATTTACCATCAGGTGGCCTGCGTGCTCGTTTGTCACCCTTATTCTATAAAAAAAAGTTTTAAAATTTACATTTTCATAAGTTTGAAAAATCCCGTAATGATCTAAAATGTCATAGTTTATGTTTTAGTTTAATCTATACTAATATAAGGTAGGTTGATAATACTAATATAAAGTAAATCGATTGACCTCTCGGTCGAAGTTGGACTTACCTTTTTTTTTTTTTTTTTTTTTTTAACGGGGGGGAAATCCTCATGGACTACCTCCGCCTGGGGAAAGGCGGAGGGGCGTGCCGGACTCTTACCGGCTAAAACCACCCCGGTGTCTCCTCACACGTGCGCGTGGGGCCGCGGGAATCCAAATTCTTCCGCAGCCCCACACTAGTGCTGGCCCGGCCGTCCAGGCCTCGTCTCCTGCACGGGGTAGTAAGGTGTTAAACTACCCCGTGTATCGCCTCAGGGGCGCGCACCGACACCCGCGCGCGCCTCCGCCTCGGGTCCATCGAGTAGGGGTGGCGGGGGCTTCCCCAAGTCCCTCGCCCCTGGACCCATTTATGGGGGCCGGAAAAGGGCGTTGTCCGCCCTTCTCCTGCGCCCGGTGCGCCTTCTGCGGCCAGGGAAGGGAGTCGAGATCTCCCTTTCCCGTTCCGCAGTTTCCTTCTGCGACATCACGTCCTCGCAGAAGGACACCACTGCATCCCACGACTCTGCGCTACCGACCATCTTCTGCACTAAGGCCGGCAGCGACAGATCGCCTCCTACTTTATTTGTGAGGACACGGCGCTGCTCCTCCCAAGCTACACACTCGGCGAGCGTGTGTTGCGCCGTGTCCTCCCCGCAATGGACGCAGTGGTGGCACCGAGCGTCCGGCTCCCTGTCTATGCGGCGCAGATACTTGCCGAAGCAGCCATGCCCCGACAGCACCTGCGTCACCCTAAACGACAGGGAGCCGTGCCTTCTCCCGAGCCAGTCCCGAGCGAGCCAGGCCGGCGGTAGGGCGCAGAAGCCTTTGCCGCCATTCCGCCACCAAGACCTGACGGAGCTCCTCTCGGCGCAGCGCGATCTGCCGCTGCACCGGCCTCGAGCCCCGTGCCCGCTCTTCCTCGCGCCATCGATATAATGACGCGAGTACTTTCGCCTCTAGGTCCCAGGGCGGGGATCCGGCCAGGACGCAAGCCGCCTCGTAGGAAATCGTGCGATACCCGCGGGCGACTCTGACGGCCATCGCCCTCTGCGGTTTACGCAGAATGGCGAGAGTGCTGGCCGTCATGTCCATCGCCCACACAGGGGCCTCATACAGGGCCATGGACCGCACGATTCCCACGTACAATCGCCTACAGGCGGCGCTCGGGCCCCCCAAGTTGGGAAGCAACGTTGATAGCGCGCCCGCTGCACCCATCAGCTTGGGCGCCAGCCGCCGGAAGTGGGGTCCGAATTCCCATCGGCTGTCGAGCACCAATCCCAGATACTTCATGGTGGACTCGACAGCTATCCGGGCCCCGCTGACCACGATGTGTGAACCCGGCGGCGGCGCGCGTCGAGGGCCATGGAACACCATGGCCTCCGACTTATTTAGGGCCACCTCCAGGCCCAGGCGACGGATGCGGTTCACCACTTGTGACACCGCAGCCGTGGCAACCAACGCTGCTTCCCTGTGTGAACTCCCCCGGGCAGTGACGAGCGTGTCGTCCGCATAACACGTCAAGTCGGCGCCCGACGGGAGTTCACCTCTCAGCACCCAGTCGTAGCCGATGTTACACAGGAGCGGTCCCAAGACCGATCCCTGCGGATCTACCTAGTCCAACTTCGACCGATGGTCACGACCGAGGTCAATTGACGGACTCAACTCGGTTGGGCAGCGTTCGGGAAATTACGGCACATCTTCTCGTCAGGTATACTTCAAAACTTGAAAATGAGACTGTACAATCAGTGCGTGTTGCCAGTGATGACATACGGAACTGAGACGTGGTCCTTCACTGCTGGCCGGATGAGGAAGCTCAAGGTCGCTCAGCGAGCTATGGAGAGGGCTATGCTCGAAGTTTCTCTGCGTGATAAACTCAGAAATGAGGATATCTGCAGTAGAACCAGAGTGACCGACATAGCCCAATGGATTAATAAGCTGAAGTGGCAATGGGCCGGCCATATAGCTCGAAGAACCGACAACCGATGGGGAAAAAAGGTTCTCGAGTGGCAGCCTCGTACCGGTAGGCGAAGTGTTGGGCGTCACCCCACTAGATGGAGTGACGACCTGGTAAGATATGCAGGAAGTCGATGGATGCAGGTGGCTCAGGACCGTGCTTTGTGGCATTCCTTGGGGGAGGCCTATGTTCAGCAGTGGACTTGTGAAGGGCTGTAATGATGATACTAATATAATAAAGAGGAAGAGTTTTTTTTGTTTTTTCATTTAAACGCGCTAATCTCTGGAACTACCAGTCCAATTTGAAAAATTATTTTTGTACATAATAACCAGATTCCTAAGGAATAGTATTGGTTATATCTAGCATTAGCCTATATATATTTTTATAGTTGTTCAGTGAAATATACTTTTCACCTTTTTTCACTCTTATTCTTCTATTGCTCATAGGCGAAATAGCTCATAAACCATTATTACATTTGTTTAATATTTATTTAAATATTTATATTTCCTAAAATAATTTATTTACAATAAAAGCTTTGTATTAAAGATTTTGTTTACTAGCGCCTATGTGTCAGTAGTGCAAAAAAGAGTAAAATTCTTCTTCAATTAAAAAGTAAAACCTTTATATGGCTCACTGCTGGGTTATAGGTTATAGGTCACGCATTCTCATATTATATCTTTGAGGGTTTGCTTGGAGCGGCGAATAGTCCATCGTGCTGTCTTACTGCGTATTGCCGATGCGTTTCTTCAATTTATTAAAATTTTTAAAATTTGGCTTAGTAATACTCTTCAATTAAAATAATATTTTATTAAAAAAATTTTTGCTAATTTTGTATGAAAATATTGTGTTTAGACCCCACACAGCCCAAACCGCTGAATGCAAAAGCGTTACATAACTTTTTTTACGAAGACTCGATTTCATATTTGTTTAAAATTATCAAGCAATTTTTGTTATTTTAAAATTTGTTCTAATTCTTCTGGATAAAAATTATTAAATACATCCTTTTTTTTTCATTTTACTAACATCTAACCTTTAAGAGATAAGAGGAAGACACAAATTTTGCGCGGGAAAAGATGGTTTTTGTTTGGAAAAGGTAAAGGGAAAGCCGTAAAACGAAATAATGATAGTTATGAATAATACATATAATCATAGAAATTCATAAAAATCTGCCCCTAAAATAACTAATCTACCTTCAAACAGGGCTTGATTGCGGTTAAGTTATGAGGTTACGCTATGTACTGGTATAAAATATTGATTTTCCTATTTTTTAAAGGTAGACCGATAGCAGTTAAAATTCACCGATAAGCCACCGGTATAAAATAACGGTAACGCTATTATTATGAGTATAGTTACACCTTTGTATGGCCTTTATATAACCAAAATTATTATTGCGAACCAAAAATATCTATTTGTGTAACCAAACGTATTTGTTGTTTGACAACGACAATTATGAAATTCTGAGAAACTAATTATTGAAAAGTAAGGTATTTTTGAATCACAAGAAAGTAAGTAAGTGGTTGTTGCCCATAGACATCTACACCTATCCTCGTTTACAAATCAAAATGCAGATGCGTCGTCACCCGTGAGGTAAGATGGAATGCCTCGTTTCCAGTAAAAAAGGGTCTCCGGTTCTCTACACTCACCATACGAAACACAGCAGCGTTATGCTGCTATTTTACGTTGGTATTTTGTGAGAGCGTGGTCCTTCCCCGGTCAAGCCGACCCATTCGTGCTACAACTATAACAGTAATATAACTGCAGCATGGCTCTACCACGTAAAAAATCTTACGTAAGGCCGCGTTTCCACCTGCTAGAACACTCGCGGAAGTCTTGCAATACTGTTTACATATCGCATGAATCCTTGCAATTTATTCTGCAATAAATGCTCGCGAGATCGCAACTTATCGCAGAAGCATTTACACACGTCAGCTATAGGGATCGCGAATTTATGTAGAGATATATATTTGTATAGATCATCTTAGCCACTTCCACTCTTCGTGATCTTATATTTTTAAATTTATTTTGGACCTCTTAAACTATGCAGTTTTCGGTACACTTCATTCTCAGTTGTAGAGAACTCTTGTGCGATGTTTTTTTTTAATTCAATTTTTGTGATATACATGGCGGTTATCCGATAAATAACGGTTGCACTTATTAAACCCTATAATTTCATAGTATTTTCCTGAGACTATTTACTTGTTGATTAATTTTTATTTAACAAGAAGAAAACCAACCATCCGCTTTTGAGGGATATACGAAGCTAAACCGATAAGAACATGTTTAGACGAGCGATTAATTGCACTCTCAAGTACTTGCAGGAAACGCGTCCTATGATAAAAAATTATAAAATAATAAGGAAAATTTAAAACAATATCTTTGGGGAGAGCGGGGAGGGGGGAGTGCGTAATTTTCTTATTTTTGATTATTCAGGGGGTTGCTGTTGTTGTAATACTGGAATGCCCCCTAACATGTGATATTTTACGCGTAAATCAATAAAACGTTGATGTAGTCTAGACAAAGGCCTATCGAGTCGGAAGGGTGGAAAGAACCGGAGATCCTTTTTACTCGAAACCAGGCATTCTATCTTAGTCCTCAGGAGTGATGACGCATCTGCATTTTGATACTTAAGTGAGGATACATGCAGATGTCTATGGACCACAGCAACCACTTACTATCAGGTGGACTGTTTGCTCGTTTAAGCTTAAATGAAATATAAAAAATCTCATATATTTACGATTCAGTGCAATATCTCTTGATCAATATTATTTATCGCCTCAAGTTTCTTTATACGCGTGTAGAACGTTTCTGTTTCTTTCTTTGTTTAATAACGTAGTTGTGTTAAGGATTAAGTTTCACTGAACAACTTATCGGGCCTTGAGTGCCCGGCCTACCATTCCTATAATTCGATTGATATTCGAACTTACTATTTATGTACATCATACAACCTTCTTGTGTTACGGGTAGCGGAATAAGAGAATCTTTAATATTTTTAAGTACAATTATAAATAAATCTATCTATTTCGTGTAATTGGGGTTGAAGAAATAAATAATATTTAGTAATGCAAGTAATGCAGTAATGCAGGTTCGAGACCTTGTTGCCTCTTCTGGGCTTAGACTTGACAGGAGCTCGCTATAAATTTCACAGTACTCAAGCAACTCGTGTTCGAACCCCTCCGGTACTAATGAAATTTTTAATTATAAATTTAAGTACCGATTCACATGGGCTCGTTGGTTTTTTTTTATAGTATAAGGGTGACAAACGAGCACACAGTCCACCTAATGGTAAGTGGTTGCTGTGGCCCATAGACATCTACATCTATCCACGTTTGCGAATCAAAATGCTCATGCGTTATCACCCGCGAGGACTAAGATAGAATACCTTGTTTTCAGTAAAAAGGGTATCCGGTTCTATACACTCACCATACGAAACACAGCGGCTTTAAGTTGCTATTATAAACATCGTCAGGAAACCAGCCTGCCTAAAGAATAAAAAAATTCAAAGATATCTGAATTCTGCTAACCGCATTGTAGCACTGCGGCGTACTTATTGCTTTGTGAAATGAGAGGATACCTACGCTCAGCCGTGGGACGCGTATAGGCAGTAATTTTACCTTTACTTTCTATCAGCACTCGCATTATTCATCAACTCGAGTAAATCGTCTTCTGATAGCCTTGAGGTTAAATCGACATGCCATGAGAGCGAAGCAACGTGAAATACCTAGTCTATTTATGTATAAGCGTCATTGGAGCGTTCTAATGGGCTTTGATAATGAGGATATTCAGGTGCGTAGACCCCCACCTCATCCTACCTCTCCACCTAAAGGCGAGGTGGGAAGCTTCGTCCTGACCGACGTCGGTTTTAATCATCAACAATCTAAAAGGATACTACTCTTAATCGATCGGAAGATTCATCTTGTTGTTATTTTTTTTTATTGAAACGAAACATACACGTTACGTGTGAATTTTTTAAGACCTTGTTTTTCTTTATTTTATAGAATAAGAGTGAGAAAGGCGCACACAGCCCACTTTTTTACGTGGTAGAGCCATGCTGCAGCTATATTAATAGTATAGCTGTAGCACGAATGAGTCGGCTCGACAGGGTAAGACCACGCTCTCACATAATACCAGCGTAAAATAGCAGCTTAACACTGCTGTTATTCCTATGGTGAATGTAGAGAAACGGAGACCCATTTTACTGGAAAAGAGGCATTCTATCTTAGTCCTCACGGCTGACAACGCATCTGCATTTTAATTCGAAACGAAGATAGATGTAGATGTCTATGAGCCACAGCAACCACTTACCATCAGGTGCACTGTGTGCTCGCTTGTCAACCTTATTCTATAAAAAAAAACTTGATGGAAAGTGGATGCTGTGGCCCATATATATTTACATCTATCCTCGATTAAGAATCAAAATGCAGATGCGTTGTCATTTCTGAGAACAAAGATGCTATGCCTCGTTTCTAGTAAAAATTGTCTCCGGTTCTCTATACTCTACATATTTAACACAGCAGCATTGAGCTGCTATTTTACGCTGGTATTCTATGAGAGCGTGGTCCTTCCCCGGTCGAGCCGACGTATTCGTTCTACAATCGTATTATAGCTGCAGCGGTAACGGTAGAGTCATTACCGTGTAAATAACATTGTGGTCCTTATTGTATATTTTATCACGAAAGGATGTTTATCATATTCTGTATATTTATAGGCTAGCTTACTGTAAATTCACCTTTTTTAAAACTAATTTTACAAATGTAACTTAGTTTATTTGGACTCTACAAAGAAAGCATAACGCAGCAAAGTTCTAGTCTAGACGAAACTGCATTAGATATATACAACGCGATGCATTGTTCAATAGAGAATTAATTTAATATTTAAGTTCGTCTTACTCTGAGAAATTTTTCAGTTTTATTCAAAAACCGTCCCGGTTACGACTACGAAGTATCTATTAGGCCCGCCACATACATACGGAATTCCGTTTCGGGATTGAGGTATATGGGACCACATGAGAAGCACCAGCTTTCAAACAAAAAAATATCTATCAAAATAACTCCTCCTTTTTTGAAGTTGTTTAAAAAGTAGCGTCTGGTTCATTTTCGACCACTTAGTTGGTTAAATAGCCATGCCTGGAAAAGTCATGTGTGTATGTTTATAGGTTGTTATTTGTGATTTAACGTCAGCTGTTTGAATGTTAAAAAAGAAAGAAAATAAAACTTAACCGGGAAAACAGAAATGAAATTTAAACTAGCTCTTTCTTTCGCAAAGTGATATAATATTCATTTTGTAATTCAATTTTTTTTAAATTTCTTTTTTGTATGTATGTTACGCTAGATTTTCGAAACTTTAAACTGATTTTGTGTAGTTTTTCTGTAGTGGCTAGTTTATTCTTTACATTGTATTTTCAATGAAAAATCTAAATTGAAAGGTAACTGAATTGATTATAAACTGCACGCACTTAAATATGAACTACTAGGTTTTGCCCGCCACTTCATCCGCGTAAATACTTTAAACCATATGTGATCCATCAACAATCGCACTCTCATAGTAAATTTTCCCACCTCGCTCGCAGTACGCCCGACCGCCCTGCGTGCACCGGACTGCGCAATTTTATTTCGACGTTACTTTTAAAACCTTTGAATAAATTACGTAGTTTAAAAGACAAAGTTTATCTACTTTGAAAATCAGAAGCGATTAAAGTATTTATTTTTAGTACAATCAATTTGTTACTGCAAAATGTGCATTTTGAATAAAGTATCAAATTTTATTGTATTTATGGTTCACTATTTTGGTAATAATGGCTTACACATAAAAGATAGATTCGCGTCGCGGAAGTTTTTGTAGAACTATTTAGGAGAAACAACTCCACCATGCATTATATTTGTGTAGCTCTTACAATTTTTGCATCGCACACGAAAATAACTCGCAGATGACAGATTTTTTCCGACTTACTTAACATTTATCTTTATATTTTGACTGATCTACATAATATCTTTATTAATTATAGTCTATGTGTTGTTCTGGTGTATGAGCTATATTATTGTAAAGTTTCATTAAAATACATTCAGTAGTTTTTGCGTGGAAGAGTAACAAACATCCATACATCCTCACAAACTTTCACGTTTATAATATTAGTAGAATTTTTGTTTGACCACAAGGAACAACTAGAGTTAGTATTATATCTGACGGAATATCACCAGAAGTATTTTAAAAACTACGACGTCATCAGCGATGACATCGTTCGAAAATCATTATTATGATTTCTAGATTCACTCATTACTGTTTTTCTAATAAAACTCACCACACTTCCTTGCTCTTAACTAGTTTTACTGATCAAAATTATTCACAATTTATAATTCACAAATTCAACTATGTCTGAACAGCACGACCGCTCGAACAAGAATGATCCTGCCCAAGCCCAAGCAAGCTATTCCTACTTCCTGCTCTTTGAGAATATTTGCCTTTTAAATTGATATAGCTATAACCTGCATTTAATAATTATTAATATTTTGAATTAAAGCATTTTAAATTATTTGTGGGTAACAATAAAAAAATAATTTTAAAATAAAAACAAATGTTATAAACAAGCAAGTTATCACGTTATTTGTGCAGTTGAAATATCGCTTATTAATTGTTAACACTATAATAATTGTTTAAGTAATGTGCTGATACGTCGCTTATACTGTGTTGCTGCGTCGATATATTTTTGAAACATTTATAATTAAGTAGTTACATTTTTAAAACCACTGACCAATGTAGGCACTGGTCTGTGGCAGGCTAGACTGAGGCGGTGTAAGAATATCGACTACCCCATATCGTCCCGTGGTTGTCGTAATAGGCGACAGAGGGAAACAAACCAGGTGTTGGGCAGCAGCGTCTTCCTGATAAAGTGATAACAAGCAAGAATTTAAAAACAACTGCCGTTGCCAATCCGCGTGTCAAGCGTGGCATCTATGGCAAAATCCCCTCTATGAGATAATCTACGGAAGAGGCCTATGTTCAGCATTGGACTTTTATATAATGGACGAAATCTACACTTCTACACTTCTACACTACTATACTATATACTATATACTATTATAAAGAGGAAAGATTTGTTTGTTCGCTTGTTTGTTTGAATTGAATAGGCTCCGAAACTACTGGACCGATTTGAAAAATTCTTTCACCATTAGAATCCTACATCATCCCTGATGAACATAGGCTATGTAATATTTTCAAAAAAGTTAGGGATCCGTATGAAAACTTCGTTAATCTAACCCAAGGTGTGAAAAAAATACCAAAAAGAATCCTTATATCGCGTACGCTTCGGAAACTATTGATAATAGAGCAAAGTAATGTACTTCACTTTTATAGAGGATATTAATCTCTACAAAAAAGTCTGCGATACCATATGTTTAACTATTACAGTTATGTCACAATAACTACTTTTTCATGTTAAAATGTGAAATAGTAACGCCGGTACAAATACTACTAATACGAGTACGTACTGATACGAATAATGTGGCCTAGACATTATTCGTATCAGTACCTTTATCATGTATAACCACCAATTACGTTAACCATGTAATTTTAGTAACATATTTCACTTTTTAAATCTTTGTTAATTCAGAAATCGTCCGTCGTGATGTCTCTCTCGAAGTTCGCATGTCGCAAGGCGCAGATGCGTGATATACGCGGGTGAAACCGCGGGGCACAGCTAGTTATAAATATTTGGCAAAACATTTTATTTTTACTTGGCGTTTCTTCTGGGTATCTCTGAGGTACCATTTACTTGCTGGTCTGACTGGGTCGGTGCCAACTTCGTCAACCACGAAACAGTGCTTGCACTTCTGTGTTACGGTCTAAAGGGCTTATACTTGTATAGGTACAGACAGTGAGATATTTCACCTTAGTCCTCAGAGGTGACAATGCGTCTGTAGCCCTCGTTGTTTGAGGTTGGCGGCAGCTGTCAATGGATTACAGTAGCGACTCAGGTGGATTGTGGGTTTGTTAGTGACTTCTGTTTTGTTTAAACATACTTTTCTTAGTATTAGAAAGTATTAGTTATAAAAGAATATATGTATAATGACTGCCTTGTTGGTCTAACGGTTGTAGTAGTGCAATACTGGTCATGAGGTCACGGGTTCGAATCCCGGGTCGGGCCAAAAAAGTCACTTATTGAGTTTTTCCATTAAGAAATTCTCAGTAGCAGCCCAGAGTCAGGAACTTGGCGGTGTCTCACCGCCGTGCCTCGGAAAGCACGTAAAGCCATTGGTCCTGCGCCTGATCTCTTTCCGGTCGTGTCGGTTTATCGTCCCATCCGACTATGGGAGTGAGGGAATAGAGAGTGCACCTGTGCTTGCGTATACACTTGGGCACTATAATCCTGTCCTACGCCGATGGCTTGTCTCCGTTGAGGCTGGCCGCCGTAACCGAAATTCGGTCTCGAGGACATTATTATTAATTATAATATGCTATCAGACAGTTGTTTATTTATCTAATCTCTTTTTATTTATATGACACGGCATTGCATAAAGTGTTTGTCCGCAGGCCGCTGCCTTCCTGTGCTCTGCTTTCACTTATTCCACGTGTACGGGCTGATATCACATTTCAAACTGGACGCGGTGAAGGTCTGGAAGCTGTTCAGCCTCATCGAGGAGGGGTATCATAGTACGAACCCTTATCACAACTCAGTACACGCGGCCGACGTCACACAAGCCATGCACTGTTTCCTGCAGCAAAAACGGGTATGTACCAAGTCTCTTTTATTTGCTAAATTTAATAATGCTTGAGCTGTTCAAATAAAAGTGCGGAGTATAGCAAAGCTAAATAAGCTACTACTTTTATTCAGTATCATTTTACATACATAAAAATCACGTGTGTAATCCCCAAGACGTAAGCACAGACCAGCGTGCTACTCGGACTACAGCCGAAATATATATAGATGTAAAATTGTGAAAGAATTGATAAAGTGGTTAGACAAATCATCTACACAATCATAAACCCAATATCCTATTAGTCGCCTTTAACTACATGCTAGGCAAGTAACACAGTTGGCATATTATCTTATGTTATAAGACCCACAGAACTACAACTAACACAGACTTATAAATCCCAGACCAACATTGACTAAGAAACTCATCATTATGAACTGACTACAGCTTCATCATCTGAAATGTCAGACCCCTTAGATACTCCTACAATGTCGGAAATAGAAATAAACCTTGTAATTTCTATTTCGGATAAGGTTAGGTGACGGTTGCTCTAGTATTTCAAAGTCAGCAGTTTCATTGCATTTCAGTGCAGGACATGTGAGCCGGGCCGTTGAAACAAAGCAAACTTCTAGCTTGCTTCGCCATTGCTCGCGAATTTTGTTGCCCATTGTAAATTTTTTTTTGTAAAGTTGCCGTTATAGTAATTTTATGATTAAGGTATTGAACCATAACTACCCCTTGGCAATTCAGTATAAAAAATATATAAATGATAATTTGATTTGATACATTTCTCTTTCGTATTCTAATTTTCAAATTAAAATAGACTGTCAGAGGCCGTAATATTAAATTAATTTATTACGATAAATTTTCTTTCCATTGTGGCAATTCGAAATAATTTTTTTCACAAGTTAATTAATTTAATACCGGTGTTTTTTCTATATCATGGAACGTCGACATTTAACAACACAAAAGATGTTTAGAGCAATAGGCATGCTGGAAGCGGGACTATGAAGTCATTGGCACCAGCCGAAGGAGTCTCCCTACCAAGACAAACACACTGGTGAAACGACTCAGCGGTGCGTTGAAAATTATTGGATTACCTTACTGCTGATTAAGACCGATTTTTATTACAAATTACGGAAGAAGATAAACTTACGTTACGACCATGCAATTGTTTTTAAAGTTGCAGTCAGGATACCAGCTCCTGACGAGTGATTAAACTGAGGAGGAGACTGCATGAAGTCAACATTCAGTAGACCACTTCGGATTCTAGCGCTACAAAGAGGCGATTGCGGGAAAAGATTTCTATAGGCAAACGAACATTTGCCTGGGAACGATTGTAAATCGTCTAGAGTGCAAATACCAGATTTATTTTGGTTCGGCTGCTATCAAGTGTTTGGCGAACAACTGAACGTGAGAGCCGCCTGCAAAATCCCCACGTAGGTAGAACAATCATGATATGAGGGGAAATATTCTTTAGCTGTAGATTCGTTTGGGTACGCGGCAATTTAACTGCTGTAAAATACCGTGATGATTCGCGTAGCCCAGTAGATCGACCAACCCGATTGCAGATATGTTTATGCTAAAACATTTTATGCTGAAGCGTAATAATGTCTGCGCATATACGGCTTGTCTGGTATATCAGTGGTTGCAGCAACATAATGTAGCAACCCTGGACTGTGATGACTGTGTGAACCCTGTGCAGTCATCGGATTTAAAACCGTTTGAGCACGTGTGGGATATGCTTCAATGAAAGACTGCGGAATCCCAAAAATTAAAATGACAGCTAAAGTGCCGATTCATCTCACGCAATAAGGCGATTAGTTAGAAATTCTATTTATGTACCGGTGTGTAGTATGTGCAGCTAGTTATTCAGTTAATTTATGAAGCGAAAATAATTTGCACGCCCAAACGACTTTGTGTGTGAATAGGGTAGATTCAAATTTTAAAGTAGATTTTTATTTAATACCGTGCTTATAACACCTAAGGCAAAAGCTCAGCTACTTATGTAGTTGAGCGTTTGCCTCCAATTGAGCTCCAATTAATTAATAACCTACCCTCTAATTACGTAATAACATTAGACGAGAAAATATTAAGACAAAATTAAAATCTTACTTCCTAATTAACACAGATCTTGACACTCAGAGATGAACTTACCAACCATCTAGTTAATTAATTGCCTAAGTTGTCAAAATTATTAATTTAGCCCTTTTTAAAACTACTTGCAACATAATGTAATATCACGTATATTTTATTTTTCTTAATCAAACCCTCATGGAAAGATCGTTGTAGATTATAAGCATTATTTACAAACCTTTGTCGTCTATTTTACTTATAATACTTGTTATGCTTGTGTATTGAACTTGTAAATGATAAATAAATTTTAAACAATTTAATGCGCATATTGCACGCCCCAAGTGATAACAAAATATGGAATTTTTATACCGTATTCGACATGTAATTTTTTATGAAAATTAGGGATGGGATTACTGTCTACTTGATGAAGTTGTGTTGATATAAGTTTAGTGCTTTGTCACCTTTGAGGACTAATATGGAATATTTCACAAAGTGGATTTATGGTCTTTGTTTTAACAGACTTATTACAATAATAAAAAAATGATCATACAATCCTGGCGGTGCCAAAAATACTGGTTGCGATCTACATCTGCGAATACAGAAGATATCATCATTTTGTGATATTTTAGTAATATTTCATCGATTCCTTGTTATCTCAAGGCTCTAACACTGCAGGTGAATCGACGTTATCTTGTAAGAGAATATTATAAACACGTTACACACGTTAAGTATGTAGGTACATATCATGCAAATGCATTAATAATTTAATATATTTCAATAGCATTACTTATATGTCGTCCGTAACTATAAAACTGCCGTTTTCTGTACTGTTAGAGCACGAAGTATCAATGTTACTTTGATCCGGGAATTTTTAGTCCGATACTGATACGGAAACGGAAGTGTCACTACACGTCGCTTAATGAAGTCTCCGCGTACTGGGGAAACGCAGCGGACATTTCCTTCCTCTAAAAATTCTCTCAAAAAGCCTTTCTTATCCTGTGTGACCCGCATATATTCTGTAAATTTAGTTAACTTTAACTTCATAGTATTCTAACTCTTATATTATTCCAACAGGAATTAAGAATTTAATAATAGATCGCGTACAAAAATACCGGCCGTCTCAAATCTTTATTATCCTCATCAATTAATCTCTACCTTAATTACTTTTTTTTTATAGGATAAGTGTGACAAACGAGGACACAGTCCACCTGATGGTAAGTGGTTGCTGTGACCCATAGACATCTACATCTATCCTCGATAACGAATCAAAATGCAGATGCGTTGTAGCCCGTGAGGACTAAGATGGAATGCCTCGTTTCCAGTAAAAGGGGTCTCCGGTTCTCTACACTCACCATACGAAACACAGCAG
The DNA here is from genome assembly GCA_963668995.1 of Parnassius mnemosyne. Lineage (NCBI taxonomy): Eukaryota > Metazoa > Arthropoda > Insecta > Lepidoptera > Papilionidae > Parnassius > Parnassius mnemosyne. Next base: position 22,820,311 of record CAVLGL010000082.1, on the reverse strand, counting down.
CGTTAAGCTGCTATTTTATGTTGGTATTCTGTGAGAGCGTGTCCCTTCCCGGGTCGAGGCGACCCATTCGTGCTACAACTATACTAGTAAGTGCAGCATGGCTCCATCACGTAAAAAACGTTACATACTTACATTACGAAAATACCTTCTATATAAGAATATATTCTATCTTCACGCGCTACTTGCTCTAACGTGGGGCAATTATTCTCGAGTGCAGTGTCAAATACAGGAATCCTGGGGGAGATGCTTCCGCAAATAGCGTGAACAAGCTTGCACCTTGAAAAGAAATATGTATAAGTAAAGCAATTCGCTTCGTAAAATTTGTTACGTCAAACAAGTTACAAAATGTCGGAAAGTTATTCTGACTAAATAATATTATAAAAACTGTATATAATGATAGATAGATATTATTATAGGTTCCATTAATGTAACAGCAGCTACATGAGTAATAATAACTATAATATAATATAGTATATGTTTATATAGCATTACTGGCCGGTCATATAGCTCAAACGAACCGAAACCGATGGGGAAAAAAGGTTCTCGAGTGGCAGCCTCGTACCGGTAGGCGAAGTGTAGGGTGTCCCGCCACTAGATGGAGTGAAGACCTGGTAATACATGCAAGAAGTCGATGGAGGCAGGTGGCTCAGGATCGTTGTTGTCGTCGTCGCATTCCTTGGGTAAGGCCTATCTTCAGCAGTGAACTTCTGAAGGATTGTAATGATAATGATGATGATGTTTATATATATTTATAAGTATTTATGTATCCCAACCAGATGCAAAAACAATAGAAATATTCCATAATAATAATAATAAAATCGTTTATTTTCTCTTACTCGTACAAATAGAATTACATAAAATATGTTTAAAATAGTAGTAAACGTACCGACCCTGCCAACTATCGGCCAATTTCAATTACCTCCATACTCTGCAAGATTATGGAGCGTATATTGAACGCCCACCTCATGGCATACCTCGAGCAAAACGATCTCCTCAGTGATCGCCAGTACGGGTTTCGTCGAAATCGATCAACTGGGGACCTTCTAGCGTATAACACTCACATATGGGACGAAGCCCTCGAGAACAGTGGTAAAGCACTTGCTGTGTCCCTCGAGGTTTCGAAGGCTTTTGACAGGGTTTGGCACGCTAGTCTATTGGGCAAGCTTTCAGCGTACGGCTTATCCCCTGGCCTAATTGTCTGGGTGAAGGACTTTCTGAGTGAACGGTCTCTCCGGGTCGTCGTTGATGGCTGCTCATCCGACACTGTGGCGACTAACGCCAGGGTTCCTCAGGGGTCCGTTCTCTCCGCAACTCTCTCCCTGCTGCATATAAATGATCTGCTCATTCCCGGTGTCTATGGGTATGCAGACGACAGCACAGTTGTGGAGAGCTACCAACCAAGCGCCCGGGCCAGTCGGGATCAAATCCAGTCAGAAAGAGAGGCTATGGTTGAGCGTGTGAGTCTTACACTACAGGCAGTCTCCGAATGGGGCGATGCCAATCTCGTGAGATTTAACGCCTCCAAAACACAAGCGTGTCTTTTTACCGCTAAAAGGAGCCCGCTCACCTTGGCTCCTACTTTCCGGAATGTATCCTTGAAGTACACTGACCGCCTTCAGTTGTTAGGGATTGAATTTTCTCCGAACCTAAACTATGGGCGGTTCATTGAGTCCAGAGCCAAAGCAGCCGCAAGGAAACTTTGTGTCCTTGCAAGGGTGCGGCGGTACTTCACGCCGGGGCAGCTTCTTACCTTATATAAAGCGCAAGTCCGGTCGTGCATGGAGTACTGCTGTCACATATGGGCTGGTGCTGCAAAATGCCACCTGGCAGCATTGGACTCAGTGGAGAGACGTGCTAAGAGGCTCATTGGTGACCTTGATTTGGTTGAAACCAATCTTGTCAGGCTCGAGCACAGCCAGTCTCTCTGTATTCTATAGGATGCATTTCGGTGAGTGTGCGCAGGAATTACACGCCTTAATTCCTCCCGCTCCTTTCTACCATCGGACAACCAGACGGTCGGCGGGTCTTCATCCCTTTGTTGTCGATATTCCACACATTAGAACCAAACGGTTTGCTTCGTCTTTTGTAATGCGTACAGCAAAGGAGTGGAATAATTTGCCGGCGTCTATCTTTCCGTTTGAATACAATCTAGGCGTCTTCAAGGCAAGAGTGAATAGGCTTTTGTTACGATAAGACAGTGTGATTTACCATCTAAGGCTTCATCATCACTTACCACCAGGTGAGATTGTGGTCAAGCACTGGCTTATAATAAGTAAAAAAAAATGTGTCCCTGAATCATTAAAAGCCCACAGTAGTTGAAGATTAGCCTCTCAAAGATATTGTGTCAAAGGTGGGGTTTTGCAATAACTACTACGCTTGGCCGGAGGGTTGGCAACTGCAGTTTTATTTTTATTTTAATTAAAGTTTTCCCCTGTCGTCGTTACGACACGAAAAGTGGATATTTCACAAATTTGGCAAGTTTTCACTAATGTCTAGGCCGAGTACCCGGTGGCCGAGTACTCGGCGAATCCACTACTCGTTCCATGTCTAATTTTTATATCATTTATATGTTCAATATGATTGTAAAGCGCAGCGCCCACCTAAGTAACGTAACGCGTGATCTGACGCGTAATTTGACGCGTAACTTGTCATTCGCTTCAACATTCAAAGCGATTGTATGTACTCGTAGTAGCGCCCACCGCCCATACTCGTGGCGTGACGCTGCATGACCTGATGTGCCATTTAGCGTGCTACTAGTGACGCATTGAAGTGGCGCGTAACACGAAATTTGTAGTGAGTTGTCTATACAAAATCAAAGACGACCTAGCTTTTAATATTAAATTCATTGAGTTAGTTCACGAAAGATCATGTTTATATAATTATACTAGACCCGATTACAGTAATGCAAGATGTTTCTTGCAACTTGTAGTGCAAATATATGCGAAATATAATTCTAATTCCTTCATAAAGTTGAAAGTACCGTAAGTAAGTAAGACTTTTCAAATTTTTTCCCTTAAGGATGTACCCAAAATCTTCTGCTGGCACTTTAAATGTTTGAAATCTGTAGCAAAGCAAGGGTATGTGTATCCTGTTCAGGCGACATTTTGGCTCAAACTATATTCTGCGACATGCTATGGTTGCACAGGTTGGTGCAAGCAGTGTCACCCGTGGTCACATCAGAGCATCGTCAGAATCATGCTACAAGCCATGTCGAAATCATGTAGCTTAGGTGGGCGCCGCGGTTTAAATTCATTGAGTTGGTTCATGAAAGACCATGTTTACAATATGGTTATACTAGACCCGATTACAGTAACAGGAACTCGCAAGATGCTTCTTGCAACTTGTAGTGACTTGTTTATGCCAAATATAATTCTAATTCCTTCATAGCATTAAAAGTACCACCGCTTTTCAAATTTTTTCCCTTAAGGATGTACCCAAAATCTTCTGCTGGCACTTTGAATGTTTGAAATCTGTAGCAAAGCAAGGGCATGTGTATCCTCTTCTGCGACATTTTGGCTCAAACTGAATTCTGCGACACACTGCGAATGTTGCACAGGTCGGTGCAAGCAGTGTCACCCGTGGTCACGTCAGAGCATCGTCAGAATCATGCTACAAGCCAAGTTGAGATCATGTAGCTTAGGTGGGTGCCGCGACTTAGATACGATTTTATGCGACAAAACGTAATCTTGATTTTTAGGCGCCAGTAGAACATACCTACGCTATTTGAGCTTAAGGCATGCAAATTTGCATTGTCATTATTGTTATTAAGTATAAATATTAATTATTACTATTAAGGCTGATAATTCGTTGATAATATTTACCATTCTTATAGGGGGACAATTGCCATAGTTGCCATGCTTGGCTAGCCGGTTTTGAACCGTAGTTTTTTTAGTTGTTACTAGCTGTCCCTCGCGACTTCGCCCGCGTGGATTTTACTACGAATTCAAAGGTTTAATTTTTTGCGCGATACCCTAATTATTTTACTAAAATAAAACTAGCCTAATTTACTCCTTATAACATCAATTATCTGCCAGTGAAAGTCCCGTCAAAGTCCGTATAGCCGTTTCGGAGATTAGCTGGAACAAACATACTAATATATAATATAAACATAATATTTTATTTATTTGTATAGATTAGGAAGACACTGCTACCCATATCCCGGTTTTTGTTTCCCTTTGTCATCTCTTACGACACCCACGGGACTATACGGGTAGTGGATATTCTTATGTCAACATTACACGGTACTACTGACAGTCACATTTTTTTTTAATTTTAATCATAGAATAATTAATATAGTGTAATAATAATCATGAACACATTTTTATACCGTCACTCACTCAGTATTGTTGCTTATTTATTTTATATTGCTCTCCTAAAATTTCAATAGTCATTATGGAAATGATTGTTCGCCACTTTCTGCAGTCGCTTTAAACTTTTTATTCGTTAACATTTGCAGACAGTTCAATATAATATGTTCCGATAATTAATAAAATGCTGTTCATGTCACTATTGTAGAACGTCATTCTCGGTCGGAAACGAATATTTTCCGATCGGTTAATAAGTTTTTAGTGGTTTCATCTGGTTGAGATGCATGAATACTTATAAAATATACGCTAACAAGGTTAAGGCAAATGAAATATTTACTTAATAAAATACATAATAAAAAAATTAAAATACTCCATCTCCCTCGCACTTTTTCTTATCTTTCCATAAAAGAAATATTATTTTATTTTAAATAACGCTTTATTTTAATAGACGCTAGTAATTCATTTATTTGTATTATTTATTCAATAATATAATACGTATAATATATTAGAAGCGTCAGTAGCCTAGGAAGGAACTTCGTCCCAACCGAGTATTCCACGAAACTCACGCATGTTTTTATAAATATTCAATTAATGCAATAATTTTTAATTTAATATTCTTATGAGTTATGTTAATGAGTATGAAATTGCCGCTTTATATTGAAAAAGTTAAACACCTTTTTACATTCATTATCCATACATTTCTTCAATATCGATGGAAGATCATTTTTTATACCTTTGCGATATAACCGAGGATCTGGACTCCGTAAAGTCTATGAAAGCATATTGTTTCGCTTTAAAACACTAACTTTATATACTTAAACACCTCTTATTAGTATAAACTTTCGTGAATATTATTCGGACCAATAAACTGTCTGTCCCTTCGTAATAAGAGTAAATATAATGGAAGGTTTCTCTTGACGTATAGAGGCGGGCATCGTAAGAGGCGACAGATGGAAACAAATCAGAAGATGGGCAGCAGCATCTTCCTAGTAACGCGCTTGCCAAGCGTGGTAACTATGGAAAATATCCCCCCCCCCCCCCCATGAGACAATCTATGGGGGAGGCCTACGTACAGCAGTGGACTTTAATAGGCTGTAATACTAACGGTAACAGCACCCTAAAAAAATTGCAGCCAGCTTGTGCAAAAATACAAGTTAATATGGTTCTAATATAATTGAGGGTAAGACTAGACCTATATTTGCTTTATATATTTTTAAAGTGCTTAGAGGTAAAATATATAACAGTGACATATTGGGGCGGATTGGGCTACGTGTTCGAGGCGGGTACCTATGTATGGAAACTGTGCCGCGCGCCCGTACCAATTTACTCGGCCTTTAACGCGAACTTTACGCGTTCTTAATAGAATGGCTGAAGACATTGACCGTGAGTGAATTCACTAGGGTAGGATTGTTTACAATCTGTTACAGTTAACATTATTTTTATGCATAACACATTTTTGTTATGCATAAAAATAACTACACTGTCGCATTAGGTACTTCCTGTCATGATAGTTGTTAGTTTAAATAAATAAATGATATCGCCAACAGCAGTAGCGCCTGCCCATTGCTAGACACACCATCCTGAGGTGATCGCTACCAAGCAAAATGATTTTATATTTAATTGTATAAAATATATATAATGAATTCATATTTTTTAAATTACCATTAGCTTTCTTTTTATTTCTTTCCAGGACATAGGTTTATCCCTAACCATAAATGACTCAATAAGTGTATTCTTGTAATCTGAATTGAAAAATAAATCTTTCTTTTCAGTAACCACAATAAGAATACTTACAGAAGCTTGGCTTTGGAGGAAGGGAATCGGCTTGCTTACCAGAATTCTACGTCTCAGAATCTTACCACTGATTGTTCGTTATGAACGGATTTTATGTAGCTAATGAATTGAATGAATTTTGCGATATTTACGGCAAGTCACTCTCATTCACTGTCTGAGTCAAGAGATTTTTGTGGCCCTATTTTAATAGAATTTTGCGATAATGAGGGAACTTAGATGATGCTACGAAATTAATTCCATTCCCTTTATATTTTTTTTTTTCGTTTAACATTTATAAATGAGTTTTTTTGCTATTATTGAAAATAACTGAAATAAAATAGATCACTCGAAAATCGAAAAAAAGTAGTTTGAGAACTACAAAGACTATTTATTACTTCTATGTTTTAGTTTGTAGGCTTATGGTATGCTATAACTAGTCTGACTTGTCTATCTTATTAGGGCATTTCTGTAATAATAGTAGTAAGTGGATATAATAAGCAAATAATGTTAAGGTGCAGACGAAAAGTATCATGTATACACATTTTATATATATATATATATATATATATATATATATATATATATATTTATGTGTGTGTGTGTGTGAGAGAGAGAGAGAGAGAGAGAGAGAGAGAGAGAGAGAGAACCGGTTTAGTTACAAGCTGTAAGGCATTCAATTTTAACTCAGATATGTCAATACTTAGTAAGACTTCGTTGTTTGAAGTTGGCTGCAGGTGCATGATTACGTTCGTCACATCATATTTATTAAAACAATCTAATATGTGAAATTAAGCGCAAGTAATAACTTTTCATCCGAGCGCCGCATCTGTCATACATGCGTGAAGTGGTACATGTGAACGCACTTTTTCCAAGTCAATGACAGCCCCCAAATACGCTGTTCTAGATTCGGCAAGGACATTAACAGTGATTACTTTGCAAAACGCGCTTAAATCGCTTTTATTATATGCGTGAACAAAGAACGCCTCTTTAGGGTGATGATACACTAGCGTTGTCCGAAAAATGGTATCGTTACAATGGAGATGGGGGAAGCGAAGAATTAATGGTTATTTTTATCTTAGTGAGTTCTTTAATGATTTCCTATATTTACGCAAATATTACACATTGAACACAATCCCATCCCCCGTGACCATGAGTGCTGTAAAGCGCCTGAAATATCGGGAATAAAATAATTAAATTTAAGTTGATAAAATCCGTAAAAAGGTTTGATAATACTATAGTTAAGCGTAATATATTGTTATTAATATAAATATAAATATTACGATGTAAGCAAACCAATTCAAGTTGATACTATGAATTGAGAGGGTTCAGTCTTGAATCCCTAACTTTGATACAAAACCCGTTTTATACATAGTTTTAGAATAACATAATTTCCACGGAATTCGTGGTGTCCTCTGAGAATTTAAGTACCCTGCACTTTCTATTATCTACCTAAGCCGTAACCAGCTGCTAGCAGCACGTTTTCTTTAAGCTTCTCGTTCTCTTCCGATAAAATATAGTGTAGCCTTACCCTTAGTAATTTGATTTTGCCAGCGAAATCTCCTATAAAGCTGTTCGGGCTCGAGCCACGTCCAACTATTCATCAAATATTCTTCGTCGCCACTGCGGATGCTTTTCGAGCTCATTTATTTTAAGTAAGTACGTGATACTGAAATACAGTCTTATTGAATTTTGTTTTTTATTTCGATTAAATATATAGCAAATTTTAATCCAACGATTCATCTGTAAACATGGAATAACAATGCAAGACTACAAATATTTAAGAATATTTTTTACTCATAAAAGATGCCATGTTTTTTTATAGAATAACGGTGACAAACTAGCATACATTCCACCTGATGGTTAGTGATAGCTGAGACCCATAGACATATACATCTATCCTCGATTAAGAATCAAAATGCATATGCCTGAGGACTAAGTTGGAATGCCTCGTTTCCAGTAAAATGGATATGTAGACTCACCATACGAAACACTGGTATTAAGCTGCTATTTTACGCTGGTATTCTATGAGAGCGTGGTTCGTCATATTCCGGTCGAACCGACCCAATTGTTTTGCAACCATAATACAGCAGCGGCATGGCTCTTCCACGTTTTAATGTCTTGTATATTATTACGGTCAATCATTTATGAGACTGGAAATATTTTTTTAGAAACATTTATGAGTCTAAAACGATTTTGTGATACGGGCGAGATTTATTGTGTTTATTAAAATGTAAGGTGCGTAGGACTTCTTCCAATTATTATTAACTGTAATTGTTTTAATTGGTGGGTATTAATATTCCCTGGAATCACCGTGTTTACTAAGTGGGGCTCCATCCTTGATTCGAATTTCATCTATAATTGTTTTAGACTACTATATTAGTTCGACTTACGCTATTATTTTGACATTATCTGTTTAATCTATAATCTACTTAAATCGTGTAATTCTTTCTCATTTCTCTATTCGAACATGTTTCGCAACATGTGTAAAGCCTTGGGGACAAAAGGAGCGACATGTCGCGCAACATGTCACTCAACAACTACGTGAAATGCCCCGAGACATTATGTTGCGGAACATTTTGCAGGCCACACCACACAAGTCAGTGCTTATAGAAATGTCACCCGATTTTTTACTACAACGAGAAGAAAGAAGAGTTATTATTTTAAGTGATTTCCGAATATCTGATGATTTTTTTGTGAATATTCCTTGTCGTACACTTTTCGTGTGTCAAAACAACTCATCGGCAGAATAGTACCAGAAGTTAGTGGTTTGAAGTATCCCACAAAAAGATATGAGTTTGGTAAATCTCAAGAAGTAAAAGCATGGTTTCGTTTCCCCACACTACTGACATATTGCCCGGCAAGTTGCGCATACGACTACACCATAGATAAATAAATATGTAGCTAGTTAGACTACATCTATATCTAGGCTGGCAACGCATCTGCAATTCCCCTGGTGTTGTGGTTGTTCATGGGCGGCGGTAGTCACTTACCAACAGGTGAGCCGCATGCTCGTTTGCCCCCTCTTCTATAAAAAAAACACCCGGCAAAAAATTTCTACAACCGACTTCAATATAAATTATTAATAATAACTCAAAAACTATTAGTCATACCTTGATCAAATTTATATGGGACCACATGTGAAGCACCAGCATTCAAATAAATAAAGAATCATCGAAATCGGTTCACTCAGTAAGAAGTTATGAGGTTAACATACATAAAAAAAACATACAGTCGAATTGAGTACCGACTCCTTTTTGAAGTCTCTCGGATCGGGAACTACCAACATAATTACATGACCCGCGTCACGTAAAATGTAGCGGGCCATGTCGCGGGTCACTGTGCAATGTTGCATCGTCACGTAGATTGAGTGTTCCGCGTCATTTTACGGGACAAAATGTCCCCTTGTGTATATGGGGCTTAAATCCCACATCGCGTTTTATTTGTATAAAGGGAGTTTCCCTTGCACATGTTAAGGCAGGTTAACACTGTTTTCTATTTCTTTAAGGATTGTTTCAACCGAGTGTTCCACGACACTGACGCAATGTTTTTTTTTCTAAATTCGATCTATTTCTATATTTGTAATATCATATAAGTACTATGCGCAGCAAACCTTGGTAAAGTCATAAGCTGAATACGCTTTAGTTTTCGATCATCGAAGCCCTACAGTGTCATTGTCTCAATTTAGGACTAATCTTTTCTACTATTATTTAACAGCAAATATATATAGAAATAGAAATAAATAATACTTATTGAAATAATTCTTATCACTGTTACATCCATTTAAGCCTTAATTACGCAGTATGAACTATGTATACTTATTATAAAACTAGCGGTCCGTCCAGGCTTCGCATGGGTGGTTTCTAGATCTGGACAACAGCGCCACCTACCGAGTCCAATTATAGTTAAGAAACGTATTTTGTGGCATTTTTATGAGAACATGGGCGATGTTCAGCGGTGGTGGCTTTTCCGGACCGTATTTTGTGGCATTTCTATGAGAACATGGACGATCTTCAGCGGTGGTGACTTTTTCGGACCGTGGTTTGTGGAATTTCTAGAAGAACATAAGCCATGTTCAGCGTTATTTTTTTTCTTCAAATTGGAACTGTATCCAGAAGTACTGTAGATGAGATTAGAGGATGGTACCAACCCCTGGCAGAGGTGAAACCGTGCAAAATTATATATCTTTAGTTTGTTGTAGTTAGAAATAAATCTTCACTGTGAGGAATTTTATTCTTACACAATATTTAATATTTTTGAGCTTAAGTAATATCGTGGATCATATTTAATGCCTAATTTGAAATTTGTTTAACCTCTTTTACTTAAACCTCTGCAAGCTACACAGATTGGATTTCAATCAAAACTTAAATCCTCCGAAAGTAAGTATGCGCAAGGGATGAAATTGTTTTTCAACTTTTCGCCTTTGCTATCAATCGCATAAAGTTACAGGTTTTTGAAGGGATTCTTGGTACTGAACTCGGAACTGATTATTTACTTTATTAGTAAAAATATTTTTCTGATTATAATTAAATCAGTATAGCGGCAGGCAATATGTATTAGTACTCTTTTTTTTAATTATTATAAGCCAGTGCTTGACCACAATCCCACCTGGTGGTAAGTGGTGATGCAGCCTTAGATGGTTAATCGCACTGTCTTAGCCTAACAAAAGCCTAATCACTCTTGGCTTGAAGACGCCCAGATTGTATTCGGACGGAAAGATGGACGCCGGCAAATTATTCCACTCCTTTGCTGTACGCATTATAAAAGACGAGGCAAACCGTTTGGTTCTAATGCGTGGAATATCGACAACAAAGGGATGTAGACCCGCCGACCGCCTGGTTGTCCGATGGTGGAAAGGAGAGGGAGGAATTAAAGCGTGTAATTCCTGCGCACACTCACCAAAATGCATCCTATAGAATACCGAGAGACTCGTACATAATATTGTCACTTCACATCGGATTTTGTGTTTGAGCATCGCCAGGGGGCTATAAGTCCATAGATTAAGCTTACGCGGCCTACACCTCACTAGAGCGTGTAGCGCGCCGGTGCCATGGTATACATTTTTAAATGCTGTCACTCACAAAACTGTAAAACAACAGCTTGTGCCTGTCACACACGTCTAACGTCCGTACATCCTAAATAGAAACTCAGTGACGGACATGTAATGGCAAATACATACCATTTCATCACACGCACTGCCTGACGCTCTCCTTTGAGCTTAAACCTGAGCCCTGAGTTAAGAGAGTGGTAAGATTCCTGTCGCTTACTACAAAATATAGCAGCAATATGCTGATATTTTAAGGTGGTATTCTGTGTGAGCGTGGTCCTGTGCGAGCTGACCCGTTCATGTTGCAGCCATAATGTTAACTAATGTTCAACTTTACTGGGTGACTCTTCTACATACAAGATGTAGAGGGGTATATTTTTTACAGAATTTAGAAACAAGATTTCCATAATTTCAAACTAATTCGTTTTCTTACAAACTGTGTTCGCTTCGAACAGCGCTTTGATGAATTAATTACAGCGCATTTATCACATTAACGTAAGCTTGCGATTTCCAGGATATAATATGTTATGTACATAAAATATTATCTTAGAGCGAATTCAATTTGCGCTGGAAACAAAGTTACCGCCGTCCCGCTGTGTTTAAAGCGTTTATGCGAGCGAACTGCAGCATTGTTATGGTTAACGACCGTGTTGCTCGTAAAGCGGGGCACCGCTTTGAATGCTCTAGACAGTCTTTTGATGTCATGTCGCCTTGATGGCATGTTGACAGGAATACGAAATTGGTTTGGTAGTTTGGGAGACAGACACACAGATGCACAGGTGCTGTTTAACACCCTCTGTTTTCATCGGGAGTTTAATAAATTCCCTCTGTTTCGGTTAAAAATTAATAAAAAAGGCTTGTCGACTAGTTTACTACCAAACTAAATTTAGAAATGGTATGGAAACTTTAATACGGTTACCTATGCGTAGATTCGGTTTACCAAAATCGTAAAAAAGTGATGCTGACAGAGTTTTAACTCGAAGGACCCATATGCAATTTAAACGTACCTATATATTTGTGGGAAACAAACATGATGAATGAATATTATGGTCCCTAAACGTCTCTGCTTGCGACGGAGTTGTATGACGATTCCTATAAGACCCTCTAGAAGTATAGGATAAAGGTATGTAACCTTACCCGACTCTTCACAACTATCGAGCGAATAATTAATAAAGCTGGAATAATTCAAAAAATATAAAAACGTACCACGTGTAAACTTAAGAATGTCTTAAGAAACGCCGGCCGGGGCTAAAGCGCCGCCTAAACTTCTCGATATTGTTTATTATTAACACTCTTTTATTAGCTTCTCGTGTATCTCTATCTATCTATCTATCGGCTGATTGACTTGAACAATACAATAACTTAAAAAATTTAACCTAGTATCCTGATCAGGATCACCAGGATAATTCTCCCTAAAATCATAACAGCTCATGATCAATGCGTGTTCTAAAGTTTTCTTAAATTTTAGTATTATTTTTCTTAAATCTCTATATCTATAAAATAATACGTGAAAGGAAATTTTTTTATTCTTTTTTAAGCATAATTATTGTGCACACGGAGGAGTGTGAGATTGGTAAAGTAAAATTTAATAAAAGAAAAGGAGTGCAAAATGCTAAAATCTATTTGAAATATTTCTTACAAGTACATTAAATAAAATAAAATAAAACATACATTGTTTATGTTCATACCGCCAATATTAAAAACAAAGGTTTTTTTTTTATAGGATAAGGGTGACAAACGAGCACACAGTCCACCTGATGGTAAGTGGTTGCTGCGGCCCATAGACATCTACATCTATCCTCTGTTACAAATCAAAATGTAGATGCGTTGTCACCCGTGAGGACTAAGATGGAATGCCTCATTTCCAGTAAAAAGGGCCTCCGGCCACCTGCACTCACCAAGCGAAACGCAGAGGTAAACCTCTACTTCACGCTGGTTTTCTGTGAGGTCGTGGTACCACCCCGGTTCGAGCCGGCCCATTCGTGCGACAGCAAAAGCTGCCGCGTGGCTCTACCACTGCTTGTTTGTTGACTTCACACTTCAAATGTCTCAAAGTAAGTATCTTAGAGTAATCACATACGTAGGTATATATGCATAGAGAGAATCTACAGTTGTACATAAAGGGAATCAATATACTTATCTCGCTCTTTACAATTAAATTTTCCAATAAGGCGAAAAGAGATTAACCTATTTAGAGATCTCTAAATACTTTGAAATGTCAAGTTCAAGGTTACCTTTGCTGTCTAATAAGACAAATAATGTCAGAGTAAGTTCTAACGCTCGCATCTTCTGATTTACTATAAAAATGTCATCTTAATAGTAGGGTTTTTCTTTATTTTTACAGTGATTTCGTCATCAATGTTAACAACAATGGCCATCGATTTACTTCCTTCTGTTTGTTTATTTGTTTTTTGTTACTATTTGTCTAAAAATAAAACTTGTGTGCAGTTCTCATGCGGTATAAGCGAAACCTTCAAATGATATGAAATATAATATAAGAATATTTCACGGCAAATTATTTATTTAATAACATAATTTTCAACCACAATTGCGGCATAAAATATAAAATTAAAGTTTAATTTTTACAATTCTAATTCTTATTATAATAATAAATGTTATATTATAATAATAAATTATAATAAATGTTATATTATAATAATAAATTATAATAAATGTTATATTATAATAATAAATTATAATAAATGTTATATTATAATAATAAATTATAATAAATGTTATAATTCTAATTCTATTCTTATTTTTAGACATGTTTTTCTTTTTCTCTGTCTACTACATTATATAGGTAAATTAATTTTATCGAACATTGATTGAAATTCAAAATGGTACATAAAAGAGACGATAGCGTAAAAACGACAAATTTAATATAATCTACGCCAGTATATTCTAAGTCTATGATATAATCGCAGGCTACATCTTATAGATGTGCATATTGCCTCTTTTTGGTGTCGCTTTTTCGTTTCATCGAGTTTCAAAGCACAACGATTCTAAAGAAGCTTTCAATTCAATAGGACTAGAATTATTATTCGAGCGATCAAGTGATTGTGGTTATATTGTTATCTATCCATAGTCACTAGCCAAAAATGTGTATGAAGCTGCAACTTATATAGCAAATATGAATATTAAGTATTGAACCAATATTCAAATCGCTTCATGTAAAATCACTCTGTTGCTACGCATTCAGGACACACACCTACTTGATGATCGCTACAAATGCGTCGCATGCAATTGTTGCATTGTTTGCGCGTACTGTGATCGTGAGCTCTGCTGCAAAAAAGCAATGACCAACGCTTCCTCTAACAGGCATATTATATTGCGCAGATTTTTCGACCAACGGTATCATCACAATATAATCGGGTAATGGTATCAATATAAATGTTCCAAACATCAAACGAAATCAATCACCGAAAAATGGCAGGAATTATATAAGAGTCGTTTTCACTACACCTATTGGACTTGGTGCACTTGCTAAAATGTTATAAGGTCTTGTTTTTTTAAATAGGCGGTGGAAAATAACTCCATCTTGCACCATTACGAGACTGAGCTAAGTCCGACAGAGGAATATATTCGTCATTATCCTCTTCGCATTCTTATCACGTATCAAACTGGTTCCGCTTCGTAACTTCTGCAGTCTGTTTATTTATAGAAGAGGGGGCAATCGAGCATGCGGCTCACCTGATGGTAAGTGACTACCGCAGCCCATGAACAACCGCAACACCAGGGGAATTGCGTTGCCGGCCTTTTAGAAAGGTGTAAGCTCTTTTCATGAATTTAATAAAAATGACTTTCTATTTGATTTGATTTTGTCGACCTCTGTAATTTACAGATAATTAAATGTATGACCTTCTATACCCAGAGGATTATTATAGATATATTTTTATAACGTAAATGAGGTTCCTTAACAACTCACTTATTGCTTGGCTCCAGATGTAATTTTACGTCACTATACCTAATCACAATATTTTATTTATTTATAAAATTAAAGTGACAAATGAGCTAACAGTACTGAATAACTTATGGTAAGTGGCTGTTGCAATCCATGGACACAAGTTCAAACAAAGAATACTACAGATACGTTATCCCCATGAGAACTAAGGTGGAATACATTGTACTTGCTATCATGTACATGCCTTCAAACCGGAATACAGCAGTGCAAGGTACTACTGCAATGATAGAGTGGATAATTTGCCGGCGTCTGTCTTTCCGTCCAAGTACAGTCTTGGCGTCTTCAAGGCAAGAGTGAATAGGCTAAGACAGTGCAATTTATCATCTAGGACTTCATCGCAACTTACCACCAGGTGGGATTGTAGTCCAGCACTGGCTTATAATAAGTTGAGAAAACTGATTTTTGGCACCAGAAATAGATAAAATGGTAGACATAGGAAAGAGACCAATACAGTATTCTAGGCACAAAAAGAGTTGTTACCTTCTAGTATAGCTAGCCTGTTTTAAAATTATGCGCTAATTTAATAAATTTAATACGATAATATCTTACAATATACTGTAAGATATTATCGTAAATTATTTTTTGTAACTCCTCATCTAGCAAAACAATAATAAAAACTTGCGTATAAAAACACCTGGCGCTAAGGTTTATCTCATGATTCATTAGTAAAGGGTTATAAATAAAAAAGAGATGATAAATTAAATGACTTTATGGCTGCGTGGCGCAGTGGCTTAGCAATAAATAGCAGCTCTGAGGGCCGCGGGTTCGAAGCCCGCACGGAACTAGTATTTTTATGGCT
The DNA here is from genome assembly GCA_963668995.1 of Parnassius mnemosyne. Taxonomy (NCBI): domain Eukaryota; kingdom Metazoa; phylum Arthropoda; class Insecta; order Lepidoptera; family Papilionidae; genus Parnassius; species Parnassius mnemosyne. The sequence goes on along the minus strand of CAVLGL010000082.1, from coordinate 22,804,424 downwards.
TACAAATAATTGTTCCGAGTCTAGATATTTGTCCTTGTGAAATTCATGTCTGTAAACTGCCTTCACGATACAGGAGAAACTCCTAGTGTGGGGGTAACGTTTTTTGAAACATAAAAAGGATGAAATAGATTTCCAGAACTAGAATGTTTATTTGTGTTGTTTTTTTTTTGGAAAATGTAAGTAAACAGTAAAGATATTCCCCATGACTTCGCCCGCGTGTAATTTAGAGTTATATTTATGTTGCGCGGAACCCTATTTTTTTCCTAAAATAAATGTAGCCTAAGTTACTCCTTATAACATCAGCTATCTTGCCAGTGAAATTCCCGTCGAAATCGGTAAAGCAATTTCGGAGAAAAATTTTAATAATTGTGTTTTTGTTATAAGTATCGTATATACTTTCATATGTATTTACCATCCACCATCTACGACACAATATTGAGAAACATAATTTGTACACAATGGATATACATTTCATTGGTACTGTACTGTATTAATACATAATCTTATAAGCTCCCACGTATCGATAGCTTATTGATGATTGAGCTTTGACCCTAATAAATAGGCGTTTGTGTCCACTGATGCATTAATACACGTACCTAAGGAAATACACTAACTGTAATCGGATCGGATATTGTGTAGAATATGATATATCTGATTATGGCTTTGTATAACGTAGCATTGTTAGAAAGCCACAGAAACTGACAGTGAAATTAATTTTCTGCATGTATTAACTTGAAATTCTAATGCCAGATTTAATGCAATCATACGTAACCTGGTCGATAAGACCGAAGATTATAAGAACACTACGCTTTAGATAAGGATTAGAATCATCATCATTACAGCCCTTCACAAGTCCACTGATGAACATAGGCCTCCCACAAGGAATGCCACAAAGTATGGTCCTGAGCCACCTACATCTATCGACTTCCTGCATGTCTTACCAGGTCGTCACTTCATCTAGTGGGGGTACGGTTCGTCTACCGGTACGAGGCTGTTACTCAGGAACCTTTTTTCCCATCGGTTGTCGGTTCTTCGAGCTATATGGCCGGCCCATTGCCGCTTCAGCTTACTAATCCGTTGAGCTATGTTGGTCACTCTGGTTCTACTGCGGATATCCTCATTTTTGAGTTTATCACGCAGAGAAACTCCGAGCATAGCCCTCTCCATAGCTCGCTGAGCGACCTTGAACTTCCTCATCCGGCCAGCAGTGAAGGACCACGTCTCAGTTCCGTATGTCATCACTGGCAACACGCACTGGTTGTACAGTCTCGTTTTCAAGTTTTGAGGTATACCTGACGAGAAGATGTGCTGTAATTTCCCGAACGCTGCCCAACCGAGTTGAATCCGTCGATTGACCTCTCGGTCGAAGTTGGACTTACCTAGTCGGACTATTTGTCCCAGGTAAACATACTGGTCAACAAATTCGACCTTAGTGCTCCCAACAACTACCGGCATAGGTGTGACATGGACATTAAACATGATCTTTGTTTTGTCCATGTTCATCTTAAGACCTATCCGTTGGGAAACACTATTGAGGTCCTCCAGCGATTCTGCCATAAATAATATATCGTAAGCAAATCGAAGATGAGTGATGTACTCGCCATTGATGTTGATACCGTATCCTTTCCAGTTCAGTAGCTTGAAAACCAACGCAAGAGTGAGGAGTTTGGGGATATAACGTCACTCTGTCTTACTCCTTTCTGCAGTTGGATAGATTTCGTGTTCTGGTTCTGTACTCGGATAGCCATCGTAGCCCTACTGTACACACACTTCAACACCTCAATATACCGACAGTCAACTTGGCACCGCTGAAGGGACTGCAGCACCGCTCAAATTTCGACATAATCAAAGGCTTTCGCATAGTCCACATATGCCAGAGATAGTAGCAAATTGTACTCCTCGGTCTTCTGTACAATTTGCCGAATGGTACGTATGTGATCTATATTGCTAAAGCCTTTTCGAAAACTGGCTTGTTTGGAAGGCTGGAAGTCATCGAGTATGCTTGCGAAACGATTCGTTATGACTCTCGAAAACAGCGCGTAGACACGGAAATCGGGAAATCGGTCTGTAGTTCTTCAAGAGTGAATTGTCGGCTTTCTTGTAAAACTAGACTACCGTACTTCTGATCCACGTCTGCGTAGTAGTGGGACCATGGAAGACGGAATTAAAGAGCTTCTGAATAACTTCAAGTACCGGTTTTCCAACCGCTTTCACAAGCTCTGCTGTAATTCTATACTCGCCCGGGGACTTACCATCTTTAAGGTGCTGGACAGTTATTCTAATCTCGCTCAGAGTGATGTCCGGGATATTTATTTATTTATTTTATTCGTTTTTGCACCAAATATTTCTAAAAAGGCGAGCTTAATGCTGTATGGCATTCTCTACCAGCTAACCTTGGGTAGAACAGAGAGTGAGTTATGGGCAGTGAAGTAGTTATGATCAAATTCAGTTCAAATATATACATACAACACATACATCATATTATGACATTGTTACGAGCTTGGGGTTCGAGACAATTAAAAACTGCCGAGTGAATTAGCAAAATTGACACTTAAATTACACAACACTAATTACAACTTAAAACCACACTAATAACAAAACACAATTTTACTACTGATCACTTTAGTTCGCAGTTGTATCGCTTCGAAGTATTCGCTTGTATCGCCAACTCAACACCGTCTCGGTCGCGGTCTATACCGGCCTTATATAGGGCCGCAGGTAGTTTCTAGAACAGAACGTCTAAAAACTCTAGAAACTTCTTTAATGTTCGAATACATATCGGTCCCGATTGACTAGGTGTCGATAGTTCTGGAAAGTTCTTCCATGGATATTTCTAGAATGTTCTTGACTCTCCTAGTTCTGCTACTCGATACTAGAGAGCGCTAGTGGTAACTAGTGTCGTCATATTCCGTGTATTAATCGTGGCACGCAACAATATCATCGGAGTAGTATCGCATAAAACTTGCTCTTGGATCGTTACTCACACTTGCGTGTCGCTCCAACGATGACGTGTACAGCTGCCCATAAAACCTCTCAATCTCACTCAAAATCTACAGATGTCTCGGAAACTATGCTGGCACATTCAGCCGTCAGCTTCGACAGTTGGCTCTTTCTGACAGACAGATCTCTGGCAAAGACTTAGTAGTCCTGGTTCCTCCCGATCGCTTCTTTAATACGAATAGTATTAAAGTTGCGTAAGTTCCGCCGCATTTGGAGATCTGTCTGTTCAATTGCCTGTATGCTGTCAAATCTACTGAAATCTACAGCTTCATTTCCCGTCTAACAGCCATGAGATTGAGTGTGATCGGAGAGCTTTTGTGTTCTTCTGTGGCGGGTCTTGCAAAACTTGCTGCGGCCAAATGGAAAGATTCCACGAGCTTGTCATTCATATCTTTTACTGCATTACAATGTTCTAGGCACTGAAAACGGTTTGTAACTCAAACAGAAAGGTATGGGACTTTGCATTAGAGCACGATGGGGACGGAGCGTTGACTTCATTAAAAGACACCGCTCCAACTTAACGTTTAGGTTCAGTGTGCCTCTAATCATTCGGTGATCACTACCAGTTTTCAGCCCTGCAATCACTGAGACATCACTGAACAGTTGCCATAGTGAAGTCCTCATAATGAAGTCAATCTTATTTTTTGTCGAACCGTCGGGGATCGAAAAGGCCCACTTCCTGTGGGGCCGCTTCTGGAAGAATCATCAAGAGTCCCTGTTTCTTCATGAAGTCGGCCAGCTGCTGGCCTCTTGGGTTGCGTTGCCCTATTCCAAATTTCCCTACCTTCAGCTCGCCGTTCTCTCTTGTGCCCAGTTTTGCGTTGAAGTCTCCCATTAACACCGTATAGTGAGTGGGTTTTGGAGGAATGCATGGCTTTAGAGATACCAGCGTAAAATAGCAGCTTAATGGTGAGTGCAGAGAACCGGAGACCCTTTTTACTGGAAACGAGGCATTCCGTCTTAGTCCTCACGGGTGACAACGCATCGGCATTTTGATTCGTAATCGAGGATAAATGTAGATGTCTATGGGCCACAGCACCTACTTACCATCAGGTGGACTGTGTGCTCGTTTGTCACCGTTATCCTATAAAAAAAATATCCCCATACATTTCCTCCAACCCCTCACCGCGATGTGCCGAGGCTGGTGCGTAAACCTGTATGACTTCAACTTCATACCGTTTGAGATTCTGATTATAATTACGCAACCCTTGGCGACACACTCACAATCTCTACTATATTATTAACGAGAGACTTGTGGACGATAAATCCGACAGATGTTCGCCCTCCCGGTGATATAACAAGTTGCCGGATTCGAGGAACACCGTGTCCTCCCCCTCTTTTCGGACCTCAGATAATCCTATATTGTCCCAGCGCAACTTGTCTATATCTTCTTTCAGCTCCAGGATCTTCTCGTCAGTCCTCAAGGTGCGTGCCTTGTATGTTGCCAGGTCGAGAAGTTTTAGGTGGCAACCGAACCTCCACCGTTGATTCTTAGCACCCTCCGCCTCGCCGTTACTATGGTCGCCACCGTAGCCAGGAATAGCGGGGACGTTGGAAACTTGGGATCGTCTCTTCATGACTTTATTTATTCATGGTTTAGTTGTCACGCTTGGCGAGCGGGTTGGCAACCGCAGTTTTTTTTATTGTAAATTGCTGCTATCAGAAAGATGCTGCTGCCCATCTTATGCCTCAGCTTCCCTATGTCGCCTCTTACGACACCCACGGGATGATATAGGGTAGTGGGTATACTTATCCGCCACTACACCTGATAGATTTGGATTACGGGATAGAATGATTACAATAGGTTGAAATAATGATTCACTTGTATTAATAACGGGTAGTAACGGAGTAAGAGAGTCACTTAATCTAGCGTCGTTAGTGTCGAATAAATCAATGCTTAGAAGATATGTAGCTTCTAACATGATGGTCAAGTAAGTATGTAGCTGTGAACTTGACCTGAATTGCACAAACTGACACGTTTTTTGATTGAGTCGGCTCGACCGGGAAAGAACCACATTCGTCGTAGTGCCACGCTGCAGTATATTATGGTTTTAATACGAATCGGTCTGCTCGAGTGGGGTATGACCACGCTCTCTCAGAATACCAGCGTTAAATAGCTGCTTAATGCTGCAGTGTTTCGTATAGTGAGTGTAGAGAACCAGAGACCCTTTTTATTGCAAACGAGGATTCCATCTCAGTCCTCAGTTTCGTCCTTTTCAGTCCTTCTGGAAATTGTTGGAATTAGTCCCATGGTAATATTGACGGCAAATAAAGTGGTTATTCAAAAAAGACGAAAGTATTTACATGAATTAGGCAATGAACTAACAAAATAGTTCAAAGAAGAGTCATGATGGTAAAACTTCCTCGAAAACTTAATATAAACATAAGAGAGCATTTGAATATGTGGAAGACACAGTAATGATAATGAATGATATTGACATGGTAATTAACCCAGCAGTAGTAGCAGCAGAAGCACATGCAGAACAAGCCGCAAAATTTGTCCAGAGAATGAGGAGGCAATCGAAGACAGTTTTTTCGTATTTTGTTTGTAAAGAAAAATCTATTTGGTTGTACTGTTTGTATCTGGCTGGTTTTTATATTAATATTTAATACATATAGGACATTAAGGAAATGAAAAATACGTCATAATGAGTGAATCTAACGAAGAAATTCGATACATTCTGAAGCACACAACACAATTACTCTTGTTCTGAAGTTTTATTACAAAAAAGGGAAGAAACTTGTGACGTTTATGGACCTAAAGCAGTGTCAGTAAGAGTAGCACAAAGTTCGTTTAAGCATTTCATTTCAATGGTCAAAGGTCGGGTCAAAAGTGAGGTTCAAAGATGCGACTCGCTATGGTCGCCCCCATACGGATAAAGTCCATGCCATTTTTGAAAAAGTGGAGCAAAATCGACTTATTAGTAGTTACGACATAGCGGAGGATTTGGAGATTGACCACAAAACAGTTTTGACCCATTTAAAAAAGTCTGGCTATACAAAAAAGTTCGATATTTGGGTACCACACAAGCTCACTGAAAGAAATATAATAATAATGTAATAATTAATACAATCTGGGCGTCTTCAAGGCAAGAGTGAATAGGCTTTGGTTACGCTAAGACAGTGTGACTTACCATTTAAGGCTGCGTCACCACTTACCACCAGGTGGGATTGTGGTCAAGCACTGGCTTATAATAAGTAAAAAAAAAACCTAATGAATCGTGTAGTCATTTGCGATTCGCTATTGAAACTGGGTAAGGTGTAGAATCAAGTTGCCTTAATAGGGGGGTGAGGGATGGGGGAAAGGGGTAGGGGAGAGGTAGATACGCCTTCCACCTTTTACTCCCGCCAGAGTTGGGTATTTTTTTTATATTAAATATTAAATTTTTTTATTGAATGATTTATGAGAAAAATCGACTTAATAGGGAGACAGGGGGTGGGGGTGCACTCGACCCTGCCATTGCCTTCTAACCTGACCTGTCCGAGTCGGGATGCCGCAAGTTCCGAGCTCCTCTTGCTCGCTCTTGCACTAATTAAAACACTAAAATGTTAACTTTTATAATTACTTTAATAAGTAAACATATTTTATCACTTCCACCATTACCAAAAATGGATCTTTATTATATTTCATAATTATCACTTTCGTCAAATTCCACATTTTAATACTCTCTTCCGAATGTAATTGTCAATTGACAAGGGCCCGTCATCCGCGAAGAAATCGTGGCCAGGAACCGTCGCAGTTTCGTGAATGGTCCTGATTCCGAATCTCGGTCAGTTGCTGTCATTGCTTGCCAATAATTATAATCAATGTCCAGTGAGTAATCCAAGGTCGCCCAGAGAAGCAATCCATTCGGTGTCCAAAGGCGTAGTGAAGTTGTCGTAAAATAGCAAGCAGTCGATGTCCAGAGGGGTAGCGAAATCGTCGAAAAATAGGAGGCAGATAATAACGATAAGGATCACATTCATGTAAACTCAGAAGCAACGAAATGACGTTTATGACGCGAAGTCAAGTATATCTGTCTCTGTCAGTGTCAACAAAATGGCGGCCTAGCACTTCATTTTACGCATTTTGACAGATGCAACTTACAAACGTAAAAATTTAGTGTAATTTAAGTTCCCATTTTAAATGGTCGTTCTTAGTCCTCAGAGTGATTACAATCTGAAATTTGATTCTTTATCAATTATCTGCCGACTTCCAAAAAGGAGACGGTACTCAATTCGACGCGTATGTTTTTTTTTTATGTGTTACCTCATAACTTTTTACTGGGTGGACCGATTTCGATGATTCTTTTTTTATATGAAAGCTGATACTTCTCGTGTGGTCCCATATAAATTTGATCAAGGTGAGACCAATAGTTTTTGAGTTATTCTTAATAACTTATATTGAAGTCGGCTGTACAAAATTTTAAATTTTAAATTATTAGATGTAAGTAAATGGATGCAGGTGGCTCAGGACCTTGTTTTGCCGTATTCCTTGGGGGAGGTCTACGTTCAGCAGTGGACTTGTGAAGGGCTGTAATGATGCTGAAAGGGATGAATGATGATGATGATTAAGTATTTACAGGCCACAGCATTCAGTCTACTTCCATCAGGTGGACTGCACGAACGTATTTAGGTGTCACGTTTTTCGTTTCTGACTCTTTCGTATAATATGAGTATGTAAAAGTGACCTTGAATACTTCCCAATTACGAGTCCCCTCATAATACAAATTTTAAAAACTTAACGAAGTTTTGTTTGATATTTTTAATTCTACACAATCAAACAACACGAACGTTTGCCGGGTTTCAATTAGTAAAACCCGTAAGGATTTCGCTTAAACTGTTTGGCAATGTTACCTTTTTGCAACACCCTCACCAGAGCTACTAATTACCTTGATCCTTCCATTCCAAATAATACCTCGCTTTGACTTGTAATTAATATTTCATGTTTTAGTTATTTACTTTAATTTTATTACTGCACTAATCATAACACTGCGTAAAAACGTTATTGTATGTTTTTGTAGCCTTAGAGAAAAGATGGAGCGCTGCGTATATTCTCAGTCATGCTGAAACTTAGACAAAACTAAGCTCAACTTGTTGTAAAAACACGTACTCACGCACATATGTATCCAAATGTGGGCCAGCTGTGGACATTCCCGGGCCGTTAAAGAAAGAAAGAAAAAAGATTTTGAGTGACTGCGTGTCAAGAAGTTAGCATGGATTTGGCGTCACTTACATTTTTGGTAGTCTGAGGTTGTAGTTAGAATATTATAAGTGTGAAACTGCAGATTCTGAAATAACTTCTAACTTCGTTACATTCATAACCACTCAAATTACCTCATTTAAATTGTGAAGTAAATCTTAATTGATGTTAACATTCTACTTTATATTTATCAGGGCCTTTCTAAATGACGTTTAGAACAGATATCATTATAACAGATAGTAACTATGTTAGTAGATATTAGTCGTGAAATGTAATTTTTCAATTAAATATTGGCCTTATGAACTAGTAACACATTGGATGAATGAGCGCGCGTGTGTCCGGCCCTCAATTAATTTAATCAACTTGTTATTAGCCTTGGGCGCCGAAGTGCAAACGCGCCTGTTTGTCAGCTACTGGATTCAATTATATTAATAAAGTGTGCACCGCCTATGATGCGATAATTAGGAGAGGCTCTCTCTTCTCTCTTTACCCTTGTGTTTTCACCGAAATACCTGTGATAAAACTGCAACTATCACTTTCCCAATTCGACCACACATGTACACAACTCACAAAAATTATTTTATTTTATTCATTTTGGCTAGATAATGACTTTGTATTATTATGGGCTGATTTTTCAATTGTCAGATAAAAGTTATCAAATCAAATAAATTAGAACCTGACTAAATATGAAAGTGAAACAATCGGACTATTTTATTCCTACAACTGTACGAGTAATTTGTAATTTGTGTTGTGTTTTATTCAGAGAATAACTATTATCTGAAGATTGAAAATGACACCAAAATATATTAAAAAATAAGAAGCTGATCTTTCAATAGTCGGGCAAAATCATCCATTAAAATGAATTATAACTTGACTGAGTATGAAATTAAACAATTGAATTATTTTATTTATGGAAATGTGTATTTTGTTAAAAACTCTGCCATTTGACAAATAAAATGAAATGTTTTTCTCCGACGTGAGAAATTAAAATTTCGTTTTTGTCTCTTGTAGAACATTGTTCCGGTTCCGGTCAGAAGAGTATAGAGAGCCAGTATGTATCGGTACAGGCTATGAGGTATTCCTTCTTAGTGCTCATAGGTGACAACGCTGTCTTCTTTGCTTGTAGTTGGTTGCAGGTATCCGTGGGCTGCAGTAGCCACGTACCATAAGGTAACCTGTAAGTTCATTTGTCACTCCAGTTTTATAAAAAAAAATAACACTGCGTAGGTTTGAAGACGTAACGTCGTTGTACTTGTCGAGCGAATTAGTAAATACCAAACCAGGAAAAAAAATTAAAAACACTAGCCCGGAATGTCGCTAGCGTTAGAACTGGGCGATTTTGTTTTCTTTATAATCTATACATATAATAAAACTGTAAATAGCAGATGTCTGTACATTTTATATTTTTGTAATAAAAGTGATTGAGGGGTACTAAAAATAAGTAATTAAATACATTTCTACCATTTTTAGAATTTTCTGTCTGTCTGTCTGTCTGTCTGTTTGTTTGTTAACGTATCACGTATAAAGTACTAATTTATATCATAAGAATTGTTAAGGAAATTATAAAGTGTATCTTCGGGTTACATTTAGTCTTTATTTCATTAAAATCAGTTCATTCCATCAAAAGTTATGATAAATATTCTGAAGTATGGGTAGGGAAGTATAGGTACGAATTTGCTCAACGGTGGCTTTGTTTGAGTCATCAAGTGCATTTTAAACTAATATCATATCATAAATCATAGTTAAATTATGTAAAATAATGATATAATTATGTATATCTAAAACGCAGTAAACAAAAGTATTAAAGAACGTATTAAATATATTATACAAAAATATATCTTATTAACTAAATCTGAAGCACAATAGTTAACCCATTTCTTCGATAGATGGTGGTGTGGCATAAATGTGATACAAAAAGGCAGGTTAAAATTTATTCCTGTAGTTGAGTTTCATATTTGCTTCTAACCTTTATATTAATGACACGCTGCCCTACTGCGTGTTGACAATCTCATTTATTTTTTATTTTTTTACCGCCGAGTACTCTATGTGGTAAATCAAATTTTAAGAGCTATTAACAATTTCATTTTTCGGCGAGGATCAAACTTTCTTTTTTGCTTACTATGCAGGCACTGATTTATAAGTTCTTTTATGTTTTTTATTGTATCAATCGTGTGAATTAATCTCTTATTTTTAGAATTGATGTTAACAGCGCCATCTCTCTTAAATCTATACATATAATAAAAATGGTAATAACATGTTATGTCTGTTTCTGAATATTGTATAGTATATTAATTTGCGACTAAAATCATTATTGGGACTGTAAATCATTAAATAAGTACATTTTTATAATTTTTAGAATTGTACTATCTGACGGTCTGTCTGTTTGTTTATGGACGCATGACGTTTTGAGTAAACATCTTTTTTTTTTCAATGAAATCCTTAAGAAAATCATAAAGCGTATTATCAAGTTCATTTAATCTTTGTTTTATTGAAATTGGTTAATTCTATCGAAAGTCATGATTATTATTTTGAAATGTAGATTCGAATTTGTTTAATGGCGCCACAAAATCCCAAAAATAGTAATAAAAAGATTCGTGTGTAAAAAAAACGTTCTATTATAATATATTTCGTATCGTTTTATTATAGTACTTAAAACACAGTAAAAATATGTTTTCCTTAAATTAAAAAAGGATGTTTTCTCACAAAGAACGTAATAGATGGCGTTGTACAAATTACAACCTTTTCTGAATTGCGGTGTTAAGATTTTACGCAGGTGAATCGTATTGAGACTCACTGTAATAATTTATGTCCATGAGCCTGATGAAGCTGCAAGCCTGTAAGGTATATATACAGAGGTATTGAAATATTTAATTATTCAACAAAACTCGACTAAAACTAAAAGTAGCAAAATAGCAATAAATGTCGTGATGGTGATATTGTTTTATAGCCAGAATCACTCTAATACCAAATAACTTTTTTTTCAGTTTTAAGTAAAGTAAAGTTGCAGCCTATTTACGTCCCACTGCTGGGCACAGGCCTCCTCTCATTTGAGGGTTTTAGGGCAAGGAAATGTCCACCGCGCTGCCCCAATACGTGTTGGCGAACTTCACATGTCATCGAAATATTATTTTTTATTTCTCAAACATGCAGGTTTCCTCACGATTTTTTCCTTCACCGCCGAGCACGTGGTAAATCAACACTTAAAATTGCAATTGACAATTTCATTGGTGCTGGCGGGGATCGAACCCGGGTTGCTCGAGTACTGTGAAGCTTACGGCGAGCGCTAACCATCTGAGCTACCACGGCTCAGGCTTCAGTTTTAAGATAGGGATAATAACATCGATGTTGGCATCGCTAGCTCAACATCGATGTTCGATGTTTAGGCCACTCAAAACATCGATGTTGACCATTATCGATGGTTTTTGTATATGTGTAGATAGTTACACATTGTTTTAAAATTATGTGGGTATACACAGCAAGGGAAAAGTAACAATTAACTTGAATATCAATTTACGTAGAATAGTTATTATGCGACAACCGACAACGACACTACAAAATAAAGCGAAAGCAGTGACCATTGTGACATTACAGGAGACACTTGACAATTAAGTTTGACTCACCATACTGACATTTTTTTAGATTAACGATGCGTTCAGAAATTCTGAATTATTCAAAATTTTTAATCTTCAGAGCAGATGCAAGATTTAGTTGATATTGATTTCGCGAGTTCGCATTGTTTGCAAGTTCCCAATTATCGATTATGGGTTCATTGACGTCGATGTTTCGATGTTTGACATATGTCAACATCGATGTTAAAACATCGAAGTTTTAATTTTTAACATCGATGATCATCTAACATCCCTATTTTAAGTGTGTTTCCCACTCAGCGTGTGTTATGCGACGATCGTAAATAAAGCGCAAGGTCAAACTTTACGCGTCAGTACTGATTGTTTTGCACATGGCCAGCTCTATATTGCTTTTTCTCGCGTTAGTAGTCCCCGTAACCTTTTTCTGTACGCCCCGGCTAAGTCTACTTCTATCGTCGTTTACACAGAAGCTCTATCATAAACGACTTAGAACTTTGAGAATATCGATTTATTTTGTTACCACTTATTCATAGAGTAATGATATAAATCGGTTAATATTCTCTTACCCTAAACGTCAAATTCTTTAAGTAAAACCTATATTCGCGAGCTACGCCGCGGGCACAGCTAGTATAAAAATAAAAAGCATTTCTAAAATATGTTCTCAACTCAACCGATATAAGTTTTACACGGTTTCATTGTGGAATCCGTGAGTTACGCGTTTAAATAGCAATTTAGTTTATGTGTACGATTTTTTTATCGAAGCTATTATTATAATTTGCGTTTCTGTCTTTACACAGCCATCGTCCGTATTCCATTTAATTTTTTTTTTGCGTAGTAATTATATTTAAGTAAATTTACAGCGATTCAAAAAGTGAAAAAGTATTGCAACATTGCTTGAACTCACGCTTATCCGTGGGGACAATGCCAGTCTGCTTTCCTTTTAGCGATACTTTTTTCATTGTATGACAGCTTTCTCTTTTAACCGAACATTGAATTTGTTTCTTAATCTTCTTCACTTCGTGTTTTGTAGTGTTGTTTAGTTTCCTACCGTTTTAAAATGGAAATTCTCAAACCTAAGAAGAAACAATGAAACTAACTACGCTGTTAATCGCCACGTCTACACATTGGCCGATTACCCAATGGTATTTTTTATAGGATAAGGATGACAAGCGAGCACACAGTCCACCTGATGGTAAGTGGTTGCTGTGGCCCATACACATCTACATCTATCCTCGTTTGCGAAACAAAATGCAGATGGGTTGTCAGCCGTAAGAACTAAGATAGAATGCCTCTTTTATAGTAAAATGGGTCTCCGGTTTTCTACACTCACCATATGAAACATAGCAGCATTAAGCTGCCATTATGAGCTGGTATTCTGCGAGAGCGTTGAGCCGACCCATTCATGCTACAACTATACAATTAATACAGCTGCAGCATGGCTCTACCACGTGTAGATACATTGTTACAGTACCATATTATATTTCAACACTTCCGATATTGCAAACCTTCACTTATATATTAATTACCATAAAAAGAATGTGCCACATATTCTCATCCATTAGTATAGTTATAAAATTTAAAAAGCATTACCAAAAATGCGTTTTATTCTTAAATATATTTATTATTTGAAACAGATTTATGTCGAAATAACTTTCTAATTTTAAATATCATAAAGATTTACAGTACCTATTTATGGAGAAATGTTCACTTTGATGTGTCTTTTTCTTTGATGTAACTACTTACGTAATAATATGAGTAATTCGTTGTACGAAAGATAGCATAAAAAAGCTTTGCCGTGTGGTGACGACCTAAGAGAAACCATCCGTGAGTGGAAAATAAAAGTTATTCCAATAAAAGTAGACTAAATATAAGGAGACCTCGAATATTCAGCGATTTTTCCGGACCGATACGACTTAGGGACCTTCAAGAAAAGAGCGTACTCCTTCTTAAAAGGCCGGCAACGCATCTGCGATTCCCCTGGTGTTGCAGTTGTTCATGGGCGGCGGTAGTCACTTACCATCAGGTGAGCCGCATGCTCGTTTGCCCCCTCTCCTATAAAAAAAAAATATTAATCTTAATATTAGGTCTTTACCTATTTTTATAAAATAAGTTAACGTATTTTTTTTTCTATATTTTTATTCCTATTAATCAAAGTAATCACCCATGCAATCGTTGTATCTTTACCAATGTAATGGCAATTAACTGATCCCCGTGTCGAAGAAATCAGCTGGACGTGAGGCAACAAATTTTTCAGTCATTTTGTACTGCCTCTCAGGTATTTAATTTCGATTCCGAAAAGCTATCCAAATTCTAGAAAAAATAGAAGTCTGTAGGCGCAAGGTCTGGTGAGTACGGCAGATGACGGAAGCTTCCAAACCCAGCTCTTCTAACTTTGTGACCGTATGTTGTGCAGTATGAGGTCGCGCGTTGTCGTGTAGGACTGCGGGGACGAGCGATTGACCAAAGCTGGTTAGAGACGTGAGAGCTTCTCCATCATTGCACATCTGCAGTAATGCTCATCCCGTTTGGTAAGAAGCTGTGATGATTCACACCGGCGCTAGACCACCAAACAGTGACATCACTTTTCTAGTGGTAAGTTTTTGTTTAGGATATTGTTTAGGTGCTGAACCAGGATCCAACCAACTTGCTGATGATTTTTATAACTCCTTCGTTTGTGAGCCTGTGTATAGACGTTAGTGCAAGTTGAGTTCGTGGGTCATTCATTTGTCAAGCTTTTTTGCCGTGCCAATTTTAGCTAAATTGACCAATATTGTTTTTATGTCGATAACGTCGAAAGCTGCTGCTAATTCAGCCGTAGATTAAGTATTATCTTCCACAATTGCCTTTAATTCTTCATTTTCGACCAAAGTTTTCGGACGACCACGTGGTTTTTGAAATTAGAATTCGTCGTCAAACAAAAAGTATTCTGATTTTAAATGGCCACTACTAGGTACTGCAGAATAGCAATTTCATGTAAATGATAAAAACTTATTAAATTGAAAGTCAAATCTGGGTACGATACTTGGAGTACTCCAATTGCCAATCTTCTTGTCAAGCTTATCGATTGAAGTCTTCATTGCGAGATTGACGTAGTGTTTAGTAGTGTCTCATTTATTGATTATGATATATAAGACTCGTAATTAATAGAATCAGACGTTACATTACCCAAATCAATTATGTTCAGATGTTAAAAGTTAATAAGATATGATCCGCTAAATAAAATAAAATAATGCATGTGACTTACATAGTCTGAAGGTCAGCTACCGCCACCCTTCAATTGAGTCATCTCTAATTCCAGGCACTACTCCTGAAAATAATGCATGTGTCATACATAGTCTGAAGAGCAGCTGTCGCCCTCCCTCCATTATTGCGTCATCTCTAATCCCAGCCACTACTCCTGAAAATAATGCATGTGTCTTACATAGTCTGAAGAGCAGCTGCCGCCCTCCCTCAATTGCGTCATCCCTAATCTCGGCCACTACACCTGAAAATAATGCATGTGTCTTACATAGTCTGAATATCAGCTGCCGCCCTCCCTCCATTATTGCGTCATCTATAATCCCAGTCACTACTCCTGAAAATAATGCATGTGTCTCACATAGTCTGAAGATCAGCTGCCGCCCTCCCTCAATTGCGTCATCTATATTCCCAGCCACTACTCCTGAAAATAATGCATGTGTCTTACATAGTCTGAAGATCAGCTGCCGCCCTCCCTCAATTGCGTCATCTATAATCCCAGCCACTACTCCTGAAAATAATGCATGTGTCTTACATAGTCTGAAGATCAGCTGCCGCCCTCCCTCAATCATTGCGTCATTTCTAATCCCAGCCACTACTCCTGAAAATAATGCATGTGTCTTACATAGTTTGAAGATCAGCTGCCGCCCTCCCTCAATTGCGTCATCCCTAATCCCAGCCACTACTCCTATACTCCTAACACCACTACACTAGGAGAGACACACCATTGACCGCGGTCAGCCACCGCAGAGTCAACTTCACCTGAAGATGCGTAATTTAGTGGTAAAATACGTGTCGTATTATGAATGGTAGTGTGTATTTCTTAAATAGTGTGTAATTCTTAACATCTATAATTTAAGACTCGTTACCACTAAGTACATGAAAAATTGTAAAAAAGTTGGTTATGGTACACGTGAGCAGAACACCAGAAAGTTTTCAGTTCAGTATTCTGAAATCGATGTTTATGTAATCATCCGGTCGGCTTGAAACCTGCCGCTGCTTATTTCGAAATAACTTCTCGTTTATTATCCTTTTTTTCTCCGGCTTACCATGAATTTTCTTATTTGCATAATCGTTTCTTTATACTTTACAAGATGTGCCAATACGAGTACATAGAGAGCTCTCTATGTAGCAAAAATAATAGTCACTTATGCTTCTTTGTTTGTGAATATATGACATGAGAAAATAGAATATTGAAACCATTTGAAGCAAGAACAAAGATTTTTTTTGAACCAAAACCAATTATGTTGCAATAAAACTCAAAACGCGGTACAGAAGAAAATATTTAGTCTAGGTGGGGTGCACAATTTCTTAAGATTCTATAAGAATGCCGCCCTCCCTAGGACTTCATAGACCGCTGGGACTAAATCCGTCACGACCGGAGAAAGATCAGGTGCAGGACCAACGGCTTCCGAGCCATGAGGGTGAAATACCGCCAACTTCCTGACTCCGAGCAGCTACTTAGAATTTCTTGAAAAAGCCCAATAACATCTTCCCCCTCACCCGATATTGGAACCTCATAATCAGTAGCCGCGTTAACATTCTTAATTCTTAATTCTTAGTCAATAATAAAATAGTAATACAACAATCAATCAAAGCTATAGCTACCTTTTCTAGTCGCTAAAAAACCAATAATGCTTTATTACAATAAAAGCTCTCCCATTTCTATTTACAGCGACCGTGCTAATTATAACCGCTTTAGACAGCTTGCGTCGGATTGCTACTAGCTGTCACTTTCGGAAACTGCCGCTGAGCTCTTCAGCATCAAAAAGACAATCGTTGCGCCTTATACAGACGGGTTTTATCTCAAATTTTAAAGTCGCATAAATTTTCGATTGTAATATTAAAATGAAATAAAAACTCCACGTAGTTCTTTTTTATATAGTACTAGCTGTTCCCCGTGACTTCGCCCGCGTGTTATTTGGTTTTTTAATTTTTTTGCGCTAAACCCTAATTCTTTTTCTAAAATAAAAGTAGCCTAAGTTACTCCTTGTGACATCAGCTACCTGCCAGTGAAAATCCCGTCAAAATCGGCCATGCCGTTTCGGACATTAGCCGGACAGACAGACAGACAGACAAAAACTTTAAAAATTGTATTTTTGTTATTAGTACCGTACATACATTCATATGCATTTAGTAAAAAGCTGTAATTTTGACATTACAAACAGACATTTCAATTTTATATATTTGTATGTACGAGTATTTGTATATATTAAGAGTAAGTTACAGGCACGGAAGCATGCTGTGGTCCTTAGACGCCTACATTTATCCTTGATTATGAATCAAACTGCATTTCATTTGTCACCCCTGACGACTAAAAAGAGTGCTATGTTATTTTTTTTATAAAGAATAAGGGTGGCAAACGATCACATAGTCCTCCTCTTGATGGTATGATTGAATTCTGTGGCTCATAGACATCTACATCTATTATCGATTAAAATTAAAATGCGTGATCTGTTTCTTCGCTTGTATTTACTGCCAGTGTCAATTTACAGCTCGTTTCGTCATTTTATCATAATATTATTATATTTTGCGTTTATACTCACTTATTATGTATTTCAAAATACCGAATAATATCAAGGATATAATATACACGTACTATAAACAAACACGACGTATTAAACTTCAAACCTTGCAAACAATTTGTCAATGACCTTGTTGACAGCTATTTTAGACACCATAATACGAAAAAAACGAGTAGATATAACTTTTTACATCGTCCCATAATAGAACAATACTTATGTATTTGTTGGGTTTTACAATTGTTCATCATTCACTCTGCTACTCGCGTACCTATAGTTATTCCAAACGTAGCTACACTTTTGATTGCACCGAAAACCGAAACACGACTTTACTATAAATTTAAATGTTTGAATAGTTAATCGTGTATAAATCAAGGTTTAATCGGATACGCCCTAAATATGTTAGGTATACCTAGTCAGGTCATAAGTATTGTCACACAGTAAAAACTTTTCTTTTAGAATGCTGGCCACAAAAAAGTTTATTGAATTCGAATTTCGAATTGTTCATGAAAATAAAACTGTATACTTTTTCGAATTTTGCTCATTTTTAAATATAGAGTGGACGCTTAAAGAAGACCGTGTTGCAGTTATTGCTTTGCATCGTTGCGGTTACGCGCCAATTCAAATTTTTGACATACTGAAAAATTTGAATATATCCAAAAGATTCGTTTATCGTACCATCAAACGATACAATGAAGACTCTAGTGTAGATGACAGGTCAAGAAGTGGTCGCCCTCGGTCTGTTAGGACTCCAGCAGTGATAAAAGCTATGAAAGCGCGAATTCAAAGAAATTCCAAACGTAAGCAGAAACTGTTGGCCCTTCAGATGGGGTTAAGCAGAACCACGGTGAAAAGGGTGTTAAATGAAGACTTAGAGCTTCGGGCATATCGAAGAAAAACAGGACATCGTTTGAATGCTCGTCTTATGGACCTGAGACTGAAGAGATGCCGCGCTTTGTTGAAGCGGGAAAAAAATATCGGGAAATTCTTTTTTCGGATTAAAAAATTTTTACCGTAGAAGAGAGCTACAACAAACAAAATGATAAGGTGTACGCACACAGTAGTGAAGAAGCGAGCAACCGTATTCCACGTGTCCAACGAGGTCATTTTCCATCCTCGCTCCTCGGTTGGGAGTTTCTTATTGGAGCTTAACAGAGGTACATTTTTGTGAGAAAGGTGTAAAAACGAATGCAGTTGTGTATCAAAATACAGTCCTGATGAACCTTGTGGAACCTGTTTCTCATACCATGTTCAATAACAGGCCCTGGGTATTCCAACAAGATTCGGCGCCAGCTCATAGAGCGAAGAGCACACAAGACTGGCTGGCGGCGCGTGAAATCGACTTCATCCGGCACGAAGACTGGCCCTCCTCCAGTCCAGATTTGAATCCGTTAGATTACAAGATATGGCAACACTTGGAGGAAAAGGCGTGCTCAAAGCCTCATCCCAATTTGGAGTCACTCAAGACATCCTTGACTAAGGCAGCCGCCGATATTGACATGGACCTCGTTCGTGCTGCGATAGACGACTGGCCGCGCAGATTGAAGGCCTGTATTCAAAATCACGGAGGTCATTTTGAATAAACTTTAGTGTCATAAGAATCTATGTTTTGTCATGTTCATTTTGGTTTATAAATGGTTACATAATGAATAAACTTGTTTCAATTATTTCATATTAAACATGTGACAGAATTTACGACCTGACTAGATATATTCTCAGTTTTAGCACTATTTTTTTTATAGGAGAGGGGGCAAACGAGCATGCGGCTCACCTGATGGTAAGTGACTACCGCCGCCCATGAACAACTGCAACACCAGGGAGGGAATTGCAGATGCGTTGCCGGCCTTTTAAAAAGGAGTACGCTCTTTTCTTAAAGGTCCCTAAGTCGTATCGGTTCGGAAAATCGCTGATGGTAATCGATTCCTCAAGGAAGTCGTGCGAGGAAGAAAACATCTTCTAAATCGCACAGTGGTGGACCGCCAATCATCCAGATGGTGTGGATGGTATCGGGAGTTCTGCCGCGATGTGCGTTCGTGAAATTTGGCGGCTGGGATTAATCCGAACAATTCTTCAGAGCACTCCCCGTGGTAGATGCGAAAGAAAATGCAAAGGGATGCAACATCTCTTCGCAGTGCCAATGAATCGAGCCGCTCGGAAAGGACCCGGTCGTCGACGATTCGAGTCGCTCTGCGCTGGATGCGGTCAAGTGGAAGGAGCTCGCACTGGGGAGCCCCTGCCCAGAGATGGGAACAGTATTCCATGTGAGGCCGAACCTGCGCCTTGTAAAGTTGCAGGCGATGTGCCGGCATGAAATACTGTCCCGCTCTGCTGAGCACGCCAAGCTTTTTAGAGGCCAATTTGGCCTTCTCTTCCAAGTGACCACGAAACTGCACGTCACTCGATATGTCGACTCCGAGGATTCCGATACTGGCTGAGGCAAGAAAGGGAGTGCCTTGAAACTAAGGAGACACGACAAAGTGGTTCTTTTTAGCGGTAAACGCGCAAACTTGTGTCTTCTGAGGATTAAACTGGACTAGATTTAGTCGCCCTCAATCCGAGACTTTGTTCAGCAAAGACTCGACTTCAGACACAAGTTTGTTCCGGTACTCGGCGACGTTTTCCCGAGAAATATTGGCACGGCCGGTGTATAGAGCATCACCAGTGCTGTCATCCGCATAGCAATGAATGCTACCAGTTAGCAACATATCATTGATATGCAGAAGAAACAGCGTTGGTGATAGCACACAGCCTTGTGGAACACCAGCTTTAATAGGCTTGTAGTCGGAGCATGCACCGTCTACAACGACCTAGATACTCCGATCTGCAAAAAAGCAGTTGATCCAATTGCACAATTTCTCCAAACTTCGCAATGTCCAAACTAACGGCCAACGCCTCCCCCTTGGACTCTACTGTCTCCGCCCATCTATGGGTCAGGTAGACCAGAAGATCACCAGCTGATCGACCCAGACGAAAACCGTATTGGCGGTCACTAATCAGCTGGTGATCCTCAAGGTACCGGATGAGCTGGCAGTTAATAATGGATTCCATTATTTTGGAGAACAAGGAGGTGATCGCGATAGGCCTTTAGTTGGACGGGTCTGAGCGGTCGCCTTTTTTAGTAATCGACTGGACAAAAGCTGTCTAATGAATTCGGGACTACGCCTTGGGAGTAGGAGTACCGGAAAAGACGCGTTAGGACCGGTGCCAACACCGGAGCACAGTTCCTCAGCACAATTGGGGGGATTCCGTCAGGCCCACTCGACTTCTGGATGTCCAGGGAGAGGAGTGCTTTGCGAACCGAGCGCTGTGAGAACAGCACATCCGGCATGGAGCACTTACACCGCGGGATGGTCGGCGGTGTTTTCCCCCCGTCATCAAGTGTCGAGTTGGACGCAAAAAGGGAGCCTAAAAGGTCGGCTTTGTCTTTTGCGGCTTGGGCCAGTGAGTCGTCCTCCCTGTGCAGAGATGGTAGTGATGGCTTACAGAAATTCCCTTGGACAGCCTTGGCGAGAGACCAGAATGCACGGGTTCCCGAAGGAAGGCGAACTAGTTTCTCTCGTCAATTCTGCCTATGTGCTCTGACTTTGCCTTGGCAATAACTCTTTTAAAGGACCTGAGGCGAAGTTATACTTCTTTTTAAGTGTGCTGGTGTTTACATTCCGACTCGCCGAAGCCGCAACCCAGGCTTGATAACACTCCTGCTTACTGCGTAATGCAGTCTTACAGGAGCGACCAAATCAAGGCTGAGATCTGCCTCCGATGGGTACCACAGATGTGGAATAAATAGTTCCATTCCCTGTAGCACCACATCAGTGACAGAGTCAGCAACAGCGCTGGGATCTCCGGTGAGAAGCAAACCCGCCCCCATGGGTAGGATGCAAAGAAAGACCGCATTCCGTCCCAATCCGCCGACCTGTAATGCCAAACACAGCGGCAACCTGCAGAACGCAACCGCGAGGGGAGCGTGAATGGCACCACACTCCGGATCAGACAATGGTCCGAAGAGCCGAGAGGGGCATCGACGGAAACCTGATATCCGTCCGGATGAGAGGTCAGCAGAAGGTCCAACAGGGAAGGTGTATGATCCTCCACATCTGGAATCCGCGTAGGCGAATTAACCAGTTGTGTCAAACCATAGGCTAGGGAAAGTCATAAACAGATATCCCCGCATGATCGGTTAAACGTGAACCGAGGCATTCGGCGTGGTGGGCGTTAAAATCGCCAAGGATCACGATCTCTGTGGATGGGACCTGTTGTAGCAAGAAATCTGTAGCCATTTGGACGTGGTCGATGAGTCGGTCTGTTTCGGCATTAACGCTATGGGACCTATAGAGGCACCCGTAGACGCGCGAATGGTCGTCGCTGTTTACGCGTAGCCAAAGGATGGACAGGTCCGAACCTTCAAGACTGCCGAGGCGTCGAGAACAGATCTCCTCTTTGACCTACACGCAAACTCCAGCCCGAGGCACAAAGGAGTGCTCCAATTTGTACCCCGGGTAGGACGGATACGAAATGTCAGCCGGAGAGGAAACCTGCGTCTCGGTCAGAAAGAGCAAGGCCGGCTTCGCCGTCTCGAGATGGACGGCGTTTAGGTTAGAGTGAAGTCCTTTAATGTTGCAGAAATTCACGGATAGTGAGGCAGGGGTCGCCTTGGTATCGTTGCTCAGTTTGCCCCGAGCAGTTATGTTTTTGAGCGGAATTATCCCCCCCCCCCCCCCCCCCCCCCCCCAGAATACGCGGGGCAGCCTGAGCACCCACGCTCAGGATTGGAATAACATGGTCGTGGATGCACAGCGAGGGATTCTCCGAGGGTACTGGTACCCTCCTGGGGTAGTCTTTAGTGTGATTCCGCTGCCATGTTGATGCGGGAGGGGGAAGGGGGAATTGGGCCTTCGGCCACCTGCACTCACCAGACGGAAAACTGCTGCGTGGCTCTACCACCGTTCATTTAAACATACCTTTTATATATATATACTAAAATGTATGTTTAGTAAGTGTATATATAGTCCTGTTTTTGTGCTATAACACCCAGGATACTGTTGGAGCTATTCCTTGTTCTGCTTAGTAGCGATGCAGCTTTTTTGCGCATTATTGCGTCAAACCCGTCAGTGCGGGCCTCACAGAACATGCCTGAAGCGCTGTAGTAGCCGGGCAGCCCCAAAAGAACTAAATGAATTATTATATTGCACCTTTAATGCTTTATACGCCCTTTGTGTGTAGTTGACCCAAAGGGAGCACTAATAGAAAGACTGGCAGTATGCCTTAAAATGAGTTATTTTAACGGCATTACTGCATCGTGCAAACCTACGGGTTAACATATTACTTCGGGTCCCTAAAGCCCTACGCTCCCTCTCCATGTCCATTTCATCACGCAAATCCTCGGTCACGTAGTGTCCCAAGTATCTGAATTGTGATACCCGCGATAAAGCAGTAGAGTCTAGGTGGTATGTACGTGGGACTCTTGTTATTAGCTTTAAACAACACAAACTCACTTTTCTTTATATTATAAATTAGGCCGTGTTCATTGGCATAAGCCTCACAGATTCCCAGAAGATTTCTGAGCGTCTTCGGCGTAACTTAGGTTGTTGACACAATTTCCATCCACATAGCAACCCACTTTAGTGCTGCTGAGTCTCTCGAGCAGCTCATTTATATACAAGTTAAAAAGTTGAGGTGAACTTATTCCACCTTGTCTCACGCCACATTTCAACTCATACGGTTTAGAAAGCTTATCTGCCCATTTTACATGATTGGTTTGATGATTGTACCAATAGTGGAACATACCCAGAAGATCATTACAAAAATTACATTCGGCAAGTTTTTTCCATAAAATATGATATATACACCAGGTCAAAGGCCCTCGTCAGGTCTAAGAAGCATAACTCATTGCTTAGTAGCCTGTCGAGCACCTTTGCCGTCACTGTTGCTAAAGAGATAGGGCTGTAATTGCTTTTATTTGAAATGTCTCCAGTCTTATTCTTCACTATTGGTACAACTGTCGTTTTAATCAAATCTCTGGGTAGATACGCATGATTTAAGCATAGTGAATAAAACATGGAGAGGACGCGAGGAAGGTGACAACCAGCATACTGCAGATGTTCTATGCTGAGACCGTAATGTCCCGGAGACTTATCCCTAGACATACTTCCGATTATCTCTCTGACCTGTTTAGCGGAAAATCTAATTGGTGTTTCTATTAGATTCGGCTCAGCATAGTATGTAAGCATGTATGTAATAACAGATGGTCTGTTGTGAAGAACTGAGAGGAGACTCTACACTAAAATGTTCTTTGAACATATTGGCTATGGCCTCTGAATCATTCACTCGGTCAACGCTCATAGGTAGGTCTGGTTTTACATTTAATTTATTAGTTTCTTTCCAAAATTTGCCAAAATTATGTTCTACATGATGTCTAGCTATGATACCCATTTTAATTCTATCTTTATTATTTTGACACCAACGTAATTTTGATTAAAATTCTTCTACTTTCTACCATTTCATCATATATAGACCCATAAGTAGGTCGATTATATTGCAACCAGATATGAAATTTTAGCCGAGCCGAGCCGCCCTATGTGCGTTACTGACATGCTTATTCCACCCAGTTATATAATGTTCCGATTTACTATTATGCCCACTCTTATCCTCTCTTGTTCGTTCTGTTGCCTCACTTAGAATATTAACAAAACTATTATATAACTTATCCAAACAAATTTTATGATATGAATTATTACAAAATTTATCACCACACTCTAAAAATTCGTCAGGAAAATTAATTTCTCTTAATTTATTATTGCAAATCTCTGTATATACTTTAATTTGATCTAATTGTCTCGTCCCCCATATAACTTTACTATGTAAGTTATTTACATTAAGCTGCACTTTAGACGTAATACATTTTACATTTATTTCTACTATGAGTGGATAGTGATCCGACCAAAAGACACCATAGTCAATGCTAACATTTGCTATCGTTTTTAGCGCTGACTGAGTGACGAGACAGTGATCTAACCATCGCCTACATCCATGAGCTTCACTCACAAAACTATACGAGCCTGAGTCGATACCTATTGTCTCAAAGTCAGCACATGTCCAGTTTTGATCTACACAGAAATTCATTATCTCCTTACAAAAACGTTCATTTGGATGCGCATTAAAATCTCCTAGAATATAAACAGTTTCTAATTCAGAGTTTTCAACAATGGCATTTATTTCACCTAGGCACTGTGTCATTTCCAACAGGTTTTCATTACTGTCCGTGGGCATATAGACACAGATAATAAGAAAAGATCTGTAATCAACAGTCATTTTCACTGCCGTGATCCGTGAACTAATACACTTAATTACCGATACACTCTGGAAGACACTTTTTCGCCATAAAATAGCGACTCCTCCATATTGCCTTCCTCGAAGTATTTCAGCGCCTACATCTATAGCTGAATTTCCCGTGTAACCAAAATCTTTGTGTATTTTCCCTAAAGTCGGAATGTCCCATGGCTGTAATCAGGTCTCTTGCAGAATTACACAATCAGCTTTCTCACATAAATCTCTTACATCTTCAAACGATCTCTTAATATTTTTACAATTAAAAGAAATTAGTGTTAAATTATCATTTTTACAATCCATTATGATTTATTTTGAATTATCAACAATGGTGGACCGCTTATCGCTATTTGCCCCAACTAGCTCTCTTTTATTAAAATATACATAACGTCTATATAATAATATTTACTTTATTTGCTCTTACAATTTTACATTGCCTTATATATAATACTATTTGATTTATATATAACCTTTTTAATTTGTTAAAGCCTGATGTTAGTAGTAGGAAAGACCTGTAGGTCTAACTAATTACCAGACTTTTGTCTCTATTGTAACATTTAACTATATATCTTTAATTGTAGGTGCACATCATGCGATAATAAGTATTTTAATAGTTGAGTTTGTTATTATGTATAGCCTTAATTATCATATTGTACAGAAGATTACTAAGATTATTATACAAATATATTATATATATATGTTGTAATACATATATTACAAACTATTCTACCCCTTCTAGAGATTGGAGAAGACATAATGTTATATGGTAGCGATGAATGTTTTTAGAACAGTTTACTAAATAAACATTTGCCTAACAGTAACTCTCTCCAAGTGTAAACGCCCCAGGCAGGCGTTGGACGTCGAAAATTCTGTAACATAAATATTTTTTTGCACTCTGATGTTCAAAGTATTTAATTGGCGTTCATTTTCCTTTCTTTGTTTTAATTCTATTGCTTACAGTTTTTTAGAAAATTTTCTTTCCAACTTGCAGATACGTTTATAATTAATGACGATAGTTTGCGTTTTAGTACGATGTACGAGTATATCTCATTTCTGCGTCCTGTAGATTAGAATCTAAACTAATAGTAACCTAATCTACATAGCTGCAGCGTGGCTCTACCACGGTTATGGTGTGTATTTAACAGAATTTGCCATGTGGTGATGGCGTAGGAATATTCACCACACCGTTTCGTCGTGTCGTAGGCGTCGAATCTTATTGCTGATATAAAACATGTACATAATATGGTCAATGATCTGGAAATGACATGTTTTGCCATGATTGGCAAACAAAAATTAAATGAAATACAATTAATTACACTAAGCTGATATTTCAATGTAAAATTGTTTCGCCATTTGCTAAAAATTATGTACAAACATTTTTATTGAATTTAAATATGTTTCATTAAATAACTAAACACATTAACTTATATACATCATCATCATCATCATAATTACAGCCCTTCACTGCTGAAAAAAGGCCTCCCACAAGGAATGCCACAAAGCACGGTCCTGGACCTGTATGCATCGACTTCCTCCATGTCTTACCAGTTCGTCACTCCATCTAGTGGGGGGACGCCCTACACTTCATCCAACGGTACGAGGCCGCCACTCGAGAACCTTTTTTACCCATCGGTTGTCGGTTCTTTGAGCTATATGGCCGGCCCATTGCCACTTCAGCTTACTAATCCATTGGGCTATGTCGGTCACTCTTGTTCTACTGCGGATATCTTCATTTCTAAATTTATCACGCAGAGAAACTTCGAGCATAGCCCTCTCCATAGCTCGCTGAGCGACCTTGAGATTCCTCATCCGGCCAGCAGTGAATAACCACGTCTCAGTTCCATAGGTCATCACTGGCAACACGCACTGGCTATGCAGTCTCGTTTTCAAGTTTTGAGGTATACCTGACGAGAAGATGTGCCGTAATTTCCCGAACGCTGCCCAGCCGAGTTGAATCCGTCGGACTATTTGTCCCTTAATACCGTATATTTTCCAGTCCAGAAGCTTGAAAACGTCACCCTGTCTTAGACCTCTCTGCTGTTGGATAAGTTTCGAACTCTACTTCTGTACTTGGATAACCATCGTAGCCCTATTGTACAAACACTTCATGACTTCGATATACCGATAGCCGACTTGCCACTGCTGAAGGGACTCCAGCACCGCCCAAATTTCGACGGAATCAAAGGCTTTCTTATAGTCCACATACGCCAGACATAGTGGCAAATTGTACTCCTGGGACTTCTGTACAATTTGCCGAAGGGTATGTATGTGGTGCTATGGCGCTAAAGCCTTTTCGGTAACCGGCTTTTTCGGGAGGCTGGAAGACGTCAAGTCTGCGTGCGAGACGATTCGTAATGACTCTCGAAAACAGCACGTAGAGCCGACTCAGAAGGGAAATCCGTCTATAGTTCATCAAGATAGCGTTGTTGCCTTTTTTGAAGAACAAGAC
Source organism: Parnassius mnemosyne (assembly GCA_963668995.1). Classification (NCBI taxonomy): domain Eukaryota; kingdom Metazoa; phylum Arthropoda; class Insecta; order Lepidoptera; family Papilionidae; genus Parnassius; species Parnassius mnemosyne. The sequence continues at coordinate 22,777,124 of CAVLGL010000082.1, read as the reverse complement.
CACCGCACTTCTGCTCCACGCCTCTGGTGTAGTACCACAATGGAGGATGGAATTAAAGAGTTACTGAAGGACTTCAAGTACCGGTTTTCCACCCAATTTCAGAAGCTCTGTAATCCCATCCTCGCATGTGGCCTTGCCGGTTTTAAGGTGCTGGAGAGCTATTCTAATCTCGCTCAGACTGACGTCCGGAATATCATCGGAATAGTGTCGGATAAGACTTGCTCTTGGATCGTTACTCACACTTGCGTGTGGTTCCAACACAGCTGTACAGCTGCCCATAGAACCTCTCAATCTCAGTCCCGGAAACGACGCTGCCACACTCGGTCTTCAGTTCGTGCAGGTGATGTTCCATCCGGTTTCTTTAGTGATATTCTACATACGTCAGCAACGGGACGTCATGAAGTTGATTGTGTATTTGTAAGTTAAGGGAAGGCAATACCCCATATCATCCCGTGGGTGTCATCAGACGCGACAGAATAAAACTAAAACAGTAGATGTAACAGCTCCGCAATTATTAAATGAAACTGCGGTTACTAAATCGCCTGCTATGTTCAGCGACAGAGAGGGGGGGGGGGGGCGGTAGAATTGACTTCTTACGCTGCTAGCTAACGGGACTCCGTGAGCAACGGTGGTTGTCGTCCACCAGCATTTCGGAGGTTGTGTGGTTGACATCCCTCCAATATGTACATATCGAAATCTGTAAATTAACCTATGTTCACAAAATAAACGGATTTGATTTGATTTGAAATAATTGTAGTATCATTTCTAGGTAATCATTGAAAACAGGCCAAATTAAGATATTCTTAACCGACGAGCATGTATGTGTAGATATATAGATGTGAAGGGAGCGAGAGGGGTGTCTCAGTATCGTGCCAAAGCAAGTCCGTAGATTCTGCCTACCACCCTGAGTGACAAGCGTGAAAGTGTGTGTATCTTTAATAGGAGAAAGCATCATACCTAATTTACCGAAGACTATCTCTGTCCTTCTAGATGTTTTATTTAATGTTAGGTATTTTTCTTATTTGCAGAACAAACATACTTTGATTACACTTATGGGTTTCAATGTGACTAACAATGTTATATTATAAAAATAAAATGACGAAAAAGAGGATACCTCTAGAGATTCTTTCGCATTTCGTAATTCCTTCTCTAAATAGAGAAACTCGTTTTAAAACGGTAGGAGATTAAAAAACACGTTGACGCTTGATATACGTAATTTCAATTTCTTACGTCGATAAATAAAGGTTTCATCACATTTAATTTCATTTTATTTTAATGATTGCTATATAATCTTTGTTGTTAAATAGTAACAGTCTTTTGTTAAAAATTTATAAGTGTTCTAAATCGTTCTACAATTACCAGAGTGGGATTAACATAAAGTCAACCCGCTTCGCTCGACAGCCCTGTGACTTGAGGACAATACGTCTTTTTTTCACAATGTTGTCCAAAGTATTCATTTTTTTAACTTTTTTTTTATTTAACAAACGTAAATATTTAATTTGTTTTTAATTTTGTACTCGTAAGCTCAAGGTTGCTAAATGAAATATGGATAGAGTTATCTTTTCTCCGCGTGATAGACATTGTAATGTGGATATCCGCAAAATAAACGGAGTAACAGTAAGCTGAAAAAGCAAGTGGCTCGTCATATAGTCCGAAGAACCGACAGCTGATGGTGAAAAAGGGTTCTAGAATGACAGCCTCAAACGGGTAACCGAAGTATAGGGCGGCCCCCCGTAGATAGAATGACGACCCCAGCTTAGATCGTGCTTTGTGGCTTTCTTGGTGAATTCCTATTTTCAGCAGTTAACTTGACATGGGTTGTAATGATAATAGTGATAATTAATAACATAACAAGAAAAAAACTAATTTTATTTGAATTTATAGCTTATGAAGTGAATAATAAGCTATGAATTCAATTTTCAAGGTTGAGGCACACACTAGCATTGTCTGGGCTTAATCCGACCCTTGCAATAAAATGTATGATATTGTGCCTGCTAATATTTTAAAGTGATATTATTTCAAGTCGATATGATGTACGCACTGTACTGTAACGTAAATTTTCACTTGAATAACTTATGCTCGATATTGGAAATTCAATAAATTCTTGATAACGGTTTTGTCTCGTGTCCAATTTCGACATGATTGCGTAAAACAATGTAAAATTATCGCCTTTGTGTCAATCGTTGATTATTTTCTTAATCTAATAATTGAAATAAGTGATACTCCACCAAATCTAAGAAATGCCATTTGACAGCTGTCATGTTTATTGGACTAGGCATCCCAACTAAATAATCGGTACCTACAATATTCTATTCTTAAGAGAAATGGATATAGATTCTTTAGAGTTGGTAAGCATTTACAGTTTTATCTAAATTAATACCAGAATAAATTAGAAACGTTAACACAAAACACAAAATTTATCAGTTTATTTTGATTCTGAATCAAGTATAGATGTATAGATGTCTATAGGATACATCATTCACTCACCTTCAGGTGGGTTGTGTGCCCATTGATTACTCTAATTTTATTTAAAAAAAAAGATGGAGTGACAACCTGACAAGAGATGCGGGTAGTCAGGGCGGGTCAGAAACCTGCTTCGTGGCATTTCTTAAGAGAGGCCTATGTTCTGCAAAGGACTTGCGATGGGTTGTAAGGATGATGATGTTGACGGTAAACCTGAATCCATCGACTTTATCTAATAGAAATCGTCCAACACTGGCTATGTGGTTGTCACACAAGAAACTTTCTTCGCCATTGTTTGTCGGTACTTTGAGCTATATGGCCGGCCTGTTTCCACACCAGCTTACTTATGCACTGGGCTATGTCATTTAATCCTATTAGTTTGCGGATGTCGTCGTTCCTGACTTAATTCCGCAGAGAAATTCCGAGCATAGAACGCTGACTGTTATTAAGCTTTCTCATTGGGCTAGCTATCAAGGACCACGTTTTGGTTTCGTAAGTCAACTCTCGCAACAGTGCGTGTTGCGTGTGTGTGTTTTTTTAAACGTTACTTCTACACAATTTTTTTTTCCTGTATCTTGGGGGCAATTTACTAACCGTGCGGTTAAAGAATGGGATTGAATATGGCGTTGTCTCTATTCACCTCTCGCTCGCACTCTGTGGCACTCACGCCCGCCGTTAAAGACTGCAAAAAAAATACGTTTTGATATGCGTTTTTCGTACGTTCTTTAACTTTAGTCCAACTTGTCATTGGAATTAATAAAATGTCTTAGACTACAAAAAAATCAATCAGTAATTTAGTATTGTTAATAATATTTTTAATAATTAAAACATTACTTAAAATTTAATAAAATAATTACATGCTATTCAGACATGAGTAAACGTTTGTCTGTCTGTCCGAGCTAATCGTCGGAATGGCTGAATCGATTGTAATCGATGTGTGAATTGAATCGTTAAAAAAAACTTTACGAACAAATAGTAAACCAGGAGTGATTTATACAAAATAGTATACGAAAAAATTTGAGATTTTATTAAAATAGAAATATTGATAAGATAAAATAAACGTTGTTTAATGATTATCTAAATTCTAAATACAAATACACAACATTAACAACCCACCTAGGCGAAGTCAGAACGGATTTAAATTTTATTTTAAAATTAATGTGCCTGCTTGGGTATATAATAATTGTAAAATAAATATTTTTTCCATTAATACAAAAATTTATAACTACCCGAATATTCATACAGTGAAAGTATCTTCAGATATATATATATATATATTCAATTCATCGCTACCATATAACATTATGTCTTCTCCAATCTCTAGAAGGGGTAGAATAGTTTGTAATATATGTATTACAACATACAAATATATTATATATATATATATATATATATATATATATATATATATATATATATATATATATATCAATGCTTGTACCTACTATTATTGCATGCCTTAAGCGAAAGCGCAAGGTATGTTCTACGATCGCCTAAAAATTAAGATTCCAACGTTTTATCGAATGAAATCGTATCTAGTAATCATATTATACATATAAATGATATAAAAAGTGCATTGTTAGAAAGATAAATAATTTTGAACTTATTAATATTTTTTTTAAATCGATTAATTGCTATTTTTAAATAAAAAAGGGGTTTAGTGGCTTATGGTGTGGATTTATCCAAGTCCTTAGGCTTGTAAATACGATAACTTTTGAAAATATCTATTGTTTAACTCAATCTATTTTTTAATCTCTTCATCTATCATGTCGGAAGCCACTGAATGTAAATGGCAGTGTAATTTTGTTTTGTTTAGCTATAATTAAATTTTTTCGGCTCCAGAATGGCGAAATTTTCGTTGATTTGGTAGCCTTGTATGTTAATTATTTCTGTAAATAGGCCGAAGCCGCACTATGAGCTACAGCCACACAGTACTTTACTTACTCACACTCACACTCAGTTCGGCGTCAGTCGCCGTGATTGTTTGCAGCGGCTCAAAAAGATCGCTGTGCAAATACACAATATTCGAATAACCAAATTTCTTAAATACTTGATTATAATAATAATGAGATTTTTTTATTACAAAATTTTAAAAGCACACAATAAATAATAGTAGTACGTACTAAAAGTAAGTAGTATCAATTTTTTTGTCATGGGTGACATTTTCATGGTTTTCGAGGGTGCTGAAACCGATAGTGCTGTCGAAATGTAAATCCAAGATGGCGGCCGCAATAGGTATCAATTTTTTCATCATGGGTGTCATTTACGTGGTTTTCGAGGGTGTTGAAGCCGATAGTGCTGTCGAAATGTGAATCCAAGATGGCAGCTGAAGTAGGTACCAATTTTTTCATCATGGGTGTCATTTTCATGGTTTTCGAGGGTGTTGAAGCCGATAGTGCTGTCGAAATGCAAATCCAAGGTGGCGGCTGCCATTGGTATCAATTATTTCATCGTGGGTGTCATTTTCATGGTTTTCGAGGGTGTTGAAGCCGATAGTGCTGTCGAAATGTAAATCCAAGGTGGCGGCTGCAATAGGTATCAATTTTTTCATCATGGGTGTCATTCTCATGGTTTTCGAGGGTGTTGAACCCGATAGTGCTGTCGAAATGTAAATCCAAGATGGCGGCTGAAGTAGGTACCAATTTTTTCATCATGGGTGTCATTTTCATGGTTTTCGAGGGTGTTGAAGCCGATAGTGCTGTCGAAATGTATTTAAACTACTTTAAAAATTCCGTATAATGATGTTATACGTAATTTTTTTAATGCGGTTAAGTCATGCCCAATTGGATTTACCAATTTTTTTATCCTGTGATATCAATAAAGTATACTCTTATTTTCTTATTTTTTCTTTTTCGATTACCTATAACTTGTAATGCTTCTATCCTTAAAATTAGAAGCAATTAAGCGGACATACAAAAAAGAACAAGTAGGACGAGGGAAGTACAGCATGTTAAATAACATAAATTAATTTTTATTAATTTGATTTATAGTTATTCGTTATAATCATAATTTAAATTGATACAGAACAATGATTGAAATAAAGAACCGATGGCGACACAAAGAACTAAACCCAGCCAACTAAACTAACCAACAGTGCCAAGTAAGCATGGAACTAAATTTATCGAAACAAGGAAACCTTCTTTGTCAGGACTAAAACTTATTCTCATTGCTGTGGAAACAGTCGTGACAGCTTACAAAACAATAGTCATTTACTAAGCCGCTTTGACGTTGAGAAAGGCAGGTAATTGCATTTGGCGCTACCACAGTCGCAATAAAAAGAAAACCATTTTAAAATACCGTTCCATGAGAAAATTTGAAAAGTTAAATGACTTTCAATAAGTTTTCTTTTATACAGATTAATAATATAGTTAATAGCAATTTACAAGAGGTTTTATTCCTCGCACATCTTCCTTGTGGAATCGGTGACCACCAGCGATTTTCGGGTACTATATGATTTAGTGACCTTCAAGAAAAGAGCCTACTCCTGTTTACAAGGCCGGCAACGCATTTGCACCTGGTGTTGCAGTTGTTCTTGGGCGGCGGTAGTCACTTTCCATCAGGTGAGCCGTATGCTCGTTTGCCCCCTATCATATAAAAAAATTTAATAAAAATATTTCTAATTTATTCTATTCTCTAAGATAGAGTTTGATTCTAAACACGTTTTATTGCTATGTATTTATTTACATAAATCGCGATAAAACGTTTGTTTTTAGGTAATTTTTGTGGCCTTCAATTTTAAAATAATATTGAATCTATCCGAACAAAAAGAACTAATATTAATTTAATAGTAATTTATAAAGCGAATACCTAATTAAAATTAATTTACATGTGAATAAATATTATTATAAATGTCGATAATTAGCGCGCACTAACTTATCTTTGAATTAATTCCTAATTAAAGCGTTAGACGTTAGACGATAATAGTTTCCGAGTCTATACGAGACTATTAGTTGCGCTTCACTGTTTTTAATCTATTATGTATATATGAAATTGAAATTGAATAGTTTTCTAAAGTATTTACACATTCTTGCTAGCAAAATGGACAGTTTCTGATACCCTTGCTATAGAAGCCTGCTGCATAAGAATTGTTAAATTCGCTAAGGGTGGTCTTTACTGCTTCTACGAAATTTTCGATAAAAAAGGAAGTCTGTTATGCAAGGTCTAAAGAATATGGTAAATGCTAATTTTCTCAACGTCTCAGCCTCAATTGTTTCGTTGTGGTGAGTGTAGAGAACCGGAGACCCTTTTTTTGGAAACGAGGCGTTCCACCAACAGCATCAACTTACCATCAGATGAACTGTGTGATCGTCTGTCGATATATATTTAGATTTACGGCAAGGTATTTAATAGCATGTGTCGTGTGGTGATGGTGTAGGCATATCTACCACAATGTTTATTCGTGCCGTAGGCGTCAAAAGTCCGCCTGCTTAACGATTATTGCAAATCCTCCGTAACGGAGAGGTCATGTGTAGTAGTGAAATTTTACTTTTGGATGATGATGATGGAACGCTATCCACTTACCATCAGGTGGATTGTGTGTGGAGGTGTGAACAGCGAACTTAAAGGTCGGTTCGAATCCGCCATCTTATTATCTATTTATAATTGTAGACTTATTGTCGTGAACCACTCCTAACGCAAGCACCTTAAGCTTAGTGGTTAAAAGGAATAATAGTAATTTTAGCATGTAGCATTGCTGGTACTTTATATAAAAAACAATATAATAATGCATTTATTTCATTTTATTTCTATTACTAATGAAAATTGGCATTGATTGTAATCACAAATTGACAGCATTGTTTCGGAGCGCTCAATTAATGATTCTCAATTAAACTTGAGTGCGTTTCACAATTATAGTGGTCCCGACCTGACCTCATCGTTCATTTGTCAACATTATTGACAGCTTTCATCAAGTCATACTTTATATTCGTGTTTGATAAAAAGAATATGATGTTATGATTGTGATGCTCTAACTTGTTTATTTGATTAAGCCGACAGTCCATGTCACCGGATCATTAATTTGTTATATCTACCGGCGATATTCATGTATTAAATAATTATTTTAAAAAATAAAATTAGTTTATATTCACTATCTACTAAAATACGAATTATGTGCCACTTACTTTTATATTTCTTTTTGTTTTAAAAATACATTACATTTTTACTGAAGAAAGAAAATTGTTCAAGAATACTTGTTTTTTTTTTTTATTATTTCCTCCTCATTTCTCGACATTACAACTGGTTATTACCATAAGCCACAATCTGCGGGCATATATGTATCATGATGCCTTCTAATATAAATTTTACACGCTCTAATACTTTGAAATGAATATTTTCTTTTTCACAATGCTTTGCTAACATGAAATAATACTTAAGAGATAAATTCACGTTTTAGAAATTATTTCACAGCGATTATAAAATCAAGATATATCCCTACAGGTCAGTAAGCTGTAGTGGCAATGTGTGACAATATAACTAGAAGAACCATCAATTGATGGAGTAGAAAGGTTCTCTTAATAAATTAAGTTAGTTATTAAGTTACATATAAATATAAATGTTATAAAGATGACGATTATAGAGTTAACTAAATTGTTGTGTGAATTTTCGCATTATTCTCTCGTTGTGAAGTGGAAAAACCTATATCCAAATAGCAACGTCAAACCATATTCGTATAAGATAGTGCATAGTCTAATGATGAAACAGTTTTCGTTCACTTATTTAAATTTATTTATTTTTACCAATAATAGATATTAAAGAGAGCAACAAAGGATATGTTACATCTGAAACAATACTATTGATAGGCGAAAAACTGGTGCCTAAACAAGGTAGGTAAAACCTGAATCTTAGGTCACCAGTTCTCCACCTGTACATCAAGAAAACTATTTCCTTGGTAACTGAACAATAAAACGAGGTACACTTATATTCTAGTAAAAAAAGTGAAAACATAATAAAAAAAGAAAACAACGAACTAAATAGCAAAACAGTTAAATATTTATTACAATATTTTAGGCGGAATCGGCGCATGAGTACCGAAAACTGTTCCATTTCAATTTTTTTATGCGATTCTGTTCAAATTATCCTAATGATGATATAAATGTATGTTGCCAAGGCGCAACTCGGTGCAATATTCTTTAAACCGATTTTTTTTCGATTGCTAGGAATGGTTATTTTGAAACGGGTCAAATGTATATTATGATAATATGTATTTTCAATGGTTATAAGTAATTGTGGTAAAAGTATCCAAATTCGGGATTTTTCAAACATTCATAACTCCGATTGTATCTATCTACCCATATCTACCGCTGTAAGATACTATATTTTACTTTTCAATATTAGCGCTTAGGATGCACACAATTGAGTAGAATAATTGTATATGTGTTTGTAAATATAAGTAGAGGTACCGAGATAAATAGAATATAGTAAAATATAAATGAATAGATATTTTATTATATTTATAGCAGACATAGAAAAGAATCAAGCTGTCGACCGTTGTTCAAGAAAGTCAATTCTCAAAATAAGTATGATTTCTACAGAGTCATGAATTGCACCCAGATTTATGTTTGTCAATTGATTAATATTAAGCACAAAAAGTTATTTTTTAAGATGGTCGGCAGTCAGCTTAGTGAACTCCGCACTATTATTCGCAAGGCTAAACAGTTCGGCGGCACTCGCGATTCCCGTCCACTCCCGGATTTTACATAGCCATGACTTTTTTCTGCGACTGGCGCCTCTTCATCCAGCAACTTTTCCCAATCTAATGAGTTCGTACCTATCGTGCCTGAGCACGTGCCCCAAATATGCTGTTCTCATTTAGACGGTCTACATAATTTCGCGCTTTTGCTTGACTCGTCGCATTTTATTATTACTGTATATAAATAATTACATTCGTAGAGCATGGCAGTGTTTTAAATTTTTTAATGAGTCATCTGCGCCAAGTTGCTAGTATTTTAACGAATATGTAAGTTACATTGTCCATTGCTATTTATTTCGCACTTAATTATTTTTAATAATGTAATAAATTCAAAATGCGTTATAAATTTTATTCCACCGTGTAATGTGCGATGTAACAATTTCCACTACCCCATATAGTCCCATGGAAGTCGTGAGAGGCGACAGAGGGAAATTGAGACAGAAGATGGAAAACAGCACCTTCCTGATAACAACTAAAAATATTAAAAAGACTGCGGTTGCCAATACACATGCCAAGTGTGGCAAATATGGCAATATTCCCCCTACGAGGCAATCAATGGGGGTGGCCTATGTTCAGCAGTGAACTTTTAAAGGCTGTAATGAAATAGAAATGGCTAATTTCTAATTTCTGCATTTGGAGATGAAGCCCCATCCAAAACTACAATTTATCGCTGGTTTGCTGAATTTCAACGTGGACGTGTCAAGCTCAGTGATGATCCCCGTCAAGGTCGTCCAAAAACTGCAGTCACCCAAGAAAACGTTGATGCTGTGCGTAAGCTGATTGAGGAAGATCGACATGTGACATACGGCGAAATTCAGGCAACTTTAGACATTGGCATGAGATAAATACAAATAATCTTGCAGGAAGAATTAGGTGTAAAAAAAGTTGTTTTCCCGATGGCTACCGCATTCGCTCTGTGAAGAGCAAAAAGCGGCTCGCGTTACTTGGTGCGTCAGAACTCTCGAAAGATTCCACGCAGGATCCTCAAATGCTGTATACAACATCGTATCAGGTGACGAATCCTGGATATACGCGTACGAACCCGAAACAAAAAACCAGTCATGAGTTTGGGTGTTCGAAAATGAGTTAAAGCCAACAAAAATTGTTCGTTCACGGAGTGTTGCAAAAAAATGGTGGCCACGTTTGTCTCCAAAACCGGCCATGTTACGACTATTCCTCTTGAGGGACAAAGAACGGTTAATGCAGAATGGTATGCTAGCATTTGTTTGCCACAGGTCGTTTCTGAACTCCGTAAAGAGAACTGCAACCGCCGCATCATCCTCCATCACGACAATGCGAGTTCTCACACCGCACACAGAACAAAAGAGTTTTTAGAGCAAGAAAACATAGAATTATTAGGCCATCCGCCGTGCAGCCCCGACCTAAGCCCTAATGATTTCTATACTCTCCCTAAAATAAAGAATAAATTGCGTGGACAGAGATTTTCATCACCTGAAGAAGCTGTGGACGCCTACAAAACGGCCATTTTGGAGACCCCAACTTCCGAATGGAATGGTTGCTTCAACGATTGGTTCCATCGTATGGAAAAATGTGTCAAATTTCGCGGAGAATACTTCGAAAAGCAATAAATACATTTTTAAATAGTAATGTTGTATCACTTCCTTGATTACCGAAATTTTCAGTGCCGCCCGTACATTGTCTACAAAAACTAGACAATGTCTATCTGTGAAGATCACTTTGATATTAGTATGACTTATATTTAACTATCGTTTATACAAAACAAAGCATCATGAGGTGATAGGTATTGCAAGTCAAATATTGTAAAAAATTAAGTTATCTTAGATATAACTAAGGATTGCCCATGATTGTAATCAGGGTAAACATAACTATGTATTATCAAAAGACACTCTGACCTGGTATTGTGTTATTGTATAAACTTAAGTTGTCAATAGTAATAACATAACCTAATAACATAAATTAAAGCTATATATAAATAAACACTATATAAACATTAATTTCAATATAACGGATATATCATTTGATATAAATATTTAATGTAGCGTTCAGATTAACACATTCCTAATTAAAGGAAAATATAGTAAATTTTTACACGTTTTACCACTATACGTTAGCTTAAAATGACTGTGCTAGGAGTGATTCATGTCAGTAGTCGAATAGAGTATTCAAATCATTTAAGCTTTGTCGTCCATGCCCTTAACGTCTTTCCCTTAATTAAACCGGCTATGTGAAGACAAAAGCTGAATTAATTAAGAAATAAAAGCAAACGCTCGTGCACGTTTATACTGTTATCTCCTTTTTTAAGGATTTTTGGAACTCTTTTTTTCTGCTCAGATGCGAGCAAGGAACAAAGGACTAAACGTGCTAACAAAAGACTCTTAAACATCCTTATCTTCTGAAGTAACCAGCTTATGAAATTAACTCCGCTTTATTTTTATTTTTTCATTTTTCCCGATAGCTTCGAAATGAAATTTCAGAACGACGCTTTAGTGAGCTAACTAAACAAAGGTTTCCGTTGTCAAAATAGGTATTTTTAGTGTTGACAAAATACTGCACGAAGCTCAAACTTAGTGATAACTGACAAGGTGATGTCGATCGTGTTCTTACAATAAGGGCAAATTTTTTAATAAAAAACATCGAATAATTGATTAATATTTTGACGCATTGCATTGTAATAGTTGTATATATATGATGATATCGACCTTATAATGACAGTGTAAGAATATCCACTACCCCATATCGTCTCATGGTTGTCGCAAGAGGTGACAGAGGAAAACAAACCAAAAGATTGCACCTGTGTCTTCCAAATAACAACTAGAAAATATAAAATTAACAGTAGTTAACAGTGGTAGAGCCACGCGGCAGCTTTTGCTGTCGCACGGATGGGCCGGCTCGAACCGGGGTGGTACCACGACCTGACATAATACCAGCGTGAAGTAGAGGTTTACCTCTGCGTTTCGTTTGGTGAGTGCAGGTGGCCGGAGGCCCTTTTTACTGGAAATGAGGCATTCCATCTTAGTCCTCACGGGTGACAACGCATCTGCATTTTGATTCGCAAACGAGGATAGATGTAGATGTCTATGGGCCGCAGCAACCACTTGCCATCAGGTGGACTGTGTGCTCGTTTGTCACCCTCAAAAAAAAATCTACTGTTGCTAACCCGCCTGCCAAGTGTGCTCAACTATGTTCAAAAAAAATCTCGAATGGCAGCCTCATATGAATATGTGGAATGCAGTGTGGTTCTCCGCTGGAAGGACTTTTGGGAGATCTATGTTGAGTAGTGATGGAGGGTTCTAATAATCATGGTGATATTAATAAATCATTTGCTGCTATATTACTGATTATCCATATGAAACACAGTAAAGCGTTTAAAACAGTTGTTGCAAATAACGGGTCACTTTATGTTCAGTGTTAGCTGAAAAAGTAACAGGTGTAACCAACATCTGAATTAATGTATAAGAAGTTCCTTTTTTATTTTTGTATATTAAATGAATGCTTTTGCCTTAGCCTCATTTTATTGTACCTTCCATAAAGTATCTAAAGCTTTTACGAGACTAGAAGTAAACTACAGACGGCTCAGTGGCGCAGTGGCTTGGCAATGAGTTGTAGCACAGGGGGTCACGGTTTCGAATCCCGCACGGAACAATTATTTGTATGGCGTACAAATAATTGTTCAGGATCTGGATGTTTGATTGTCCTTGTACAATTTGTGTTTGTGAACTGCCACCACAATACAGGAGAAAATCCTAGTGTGGGGGTAGTAAGAAACAAAAATAAACTTTAAAAAGGTAAAGTTTAAATTTCGTGCTTTATTTGTAACACTGTCACTGTATCGTATTTCTGCCGACTTCCAAAAAGGAGACGGTACTCAATTCGACGCGTATGTTTTTTTTTATGTGTGTTACCTCATAACTTTTTACTGGGTGATCCGATTTCGATGATTCTTTTTTTATATGAAAGCTGATACTTCTCTTGTGGTCCCATATGAATTTGTTCAAGGTTAGACCAATAGTTTTTGAGTTATTCTTAATAACTTATATTGAAGTCGGCTGTATAAAACTTTTAATTTTAAATTATATTTGTAACACTACAGTGTATTACGATATGTGGTATATTAGCCACGTTTCAGCTATTCGAAACCATAATAAAACACTGAGTACAAAATTATACAATATGATTAATCTGTATATCATTCATGGGCGTCTTTTGGGATTACGTGATCACGAACTCATATTCTTTCTCTTAGGACAATAGCGCACGTCATAAGTGCGCGTTTTACATGGTAATATATCGATGGTTTTACATATCGACTCGAACGAGGAAACAATACGGTCCTACAGAATACCAGCATGAAACAACAGAATGATGCCGTGTTTCGTGTGGTGAATGTAGAGAACAGTTTTAACGAGTAACGAGGAATTCCATCTTGGTCCTCAGGGATAACAACGCATTTTCGTTTTGACTTTTTGTCGAGTATAGATATCGCAGCAGCATCCGCTTACCGTCAATTGTACTCACTTTTCACCCGTATTCTATAAAAAAAAAAACTACTCTCAGTTAGTAGCAACTTAAAAAAATATTGCCGTGGTAACTTAGAGTTAAGCGCCCACCGTAAATTTACCTAACCATTTATTATTTAATCTATTTTGTAAGCGCGCAACCCGAGCCCGATCTCCGCCGGCACCAATGAAATTCTTAAATGCAATTTTAAGTGCTGATTTACCATAAAATATCACGAGGAAACCTGCATGCTTAAATAATAAAATATTTTAAAAATGAGGATCGAGGAATTACCCATTGAGGGTAGAGAAGCGCGGAGCTGAAAAAAATCTCTTGTCAGAAATGAGAAGAAGCTTGTGCCTGTCAATGGATCGTGTAAACCAAATTGCAGTCACGGCGGCCACCCTCAACGGATATTAGCCATCTGCGTAGGACTGGATTATAGTGCCCAAGTATATGCGCAAGCACAGGTGCACTTTCTATTCCCTCACTCTCATGGTCCGATGGGACGGAAAAACCACACCAACGGCTTTAGGTGCTTTCTGAGGCATGGAGGTGAAACACCGCCAATTTCCTGACTACAGGCAGCTACTGGGAATTTCTTGACAGAAAAACTCAATAACTGATTTTTTTTTTGCCCTACACAATATTCGAACCCGTGACCTAGTGATCAGAAGTCGTGTTAACGACCACTTTACCATATACCATACTTCCAGCAATGTCAAATTTAATTCTATGAAATAATATACACAGCCATTAGTGTTTTTAGTCTAATCGAACTATCTAACTTAAAAAAGAAATCTGGAACCAACGATCGAACCCGTCTCCCTAAGCACGAAGGACGCTTCAGATTAGTGCAACTAAACCGGTCACTCATATGAAGTCTGAACGACCTCTACTCGTACGAGGCTTATCTCCAATCATAACGTTAAGCGGTGTTATAACGTAGCCTTAGAAAATGCATTTTTTTTAAATTAAACTTACCTATCTGTTTATTTAGTTTTAAGCGATGTTAGTGAATTTAAATTTATTATTAGAATATATAAATATTTTTTTAGGATAAGGACATCCATCCGGTCCTTTTTCCCGTGTGCATCGTAAAAGGCGACTGTGAGATGTATAAAATGATAGAGATGTATAAAATGGAATAAAATAGAATAGAATAGTTTTTATTCAATATAGATTACAAGAATACTTATTGAAAATTTATGTTTTTACCACTGGTTCGAAAAAATCTCTGTCCTGAGCAGAACCAGAAAGAAACCCAGCCGAAAAATTTTCTTTAACAATAATTTACAATCATATATGTTGTAGGAGATCAGTGCCAGAGGTGCTCACATCTGGATCTAGAATCCCTAATTCCCCTGCGTAACAAATGACGCATATAGTCCCTACAACGAGAGATGAGAGCTTCTTCAGAAATGGTCTTTCATGGAATGGAGAGGAAGAAGAATGATATGACGAATTTATAACTCGGAACTTAATTTACGCATTATCGTTCTATTTGTTTCTCGACCACAGTCACATCTCCCGAATATCGGAAGATGCACAGAAGTTGTTATGTGCCGCAACTTGTGCAAACGGGGAGACTAAATTTAATTTAATTGACTTATTTAGATATAACATTGCTGAAAATTATTTCATAGTCAAGCAGGGTTTCCCTTAACGTCTAATACGTGGTACTGCACTTAAAATTGCAGTTAACAATAATTGTAATTATATTTACAATTATTTTTATTTTTTTTAATTGGTCAACCATTGTTGGCGGCGGAAACTGAACGCGGATTGCTCGCTTGCTGTGAAGTTCACGTCGAGCACTTAACCCCTTGAGCCACTACAGTTTAATATTCAGCACTTCCGTCCTACGAATCATTACATATTTTAACAAAATAAAATAAAGTATTTGTTTTAAGTATCTAAGTTTCAGCCAGTTTAAGTGTTCAAGTATTTTTTTATGTGTGACGTGTAGCTGCGGATTAAGAGAACCCGCTATCCCAAATCACCCCGTGTTTAATAATAGTAATAAATATAAAATGCATTATAAATTTTATTCTACCGTGTAATGGCGGTGCTACAGAGGGAAACTGAAACAGAGGCTTCAGCATTTCCCTGATAACAAGTCAGACTAATAGAAATATGCAGTTGACAACCCGCCTGCCAAACGCGGCAACTGTGATATGGTTTAGTTGTGAACTTTTGATAGACTGCATCGAGCGAAAAATGTTTTCGAACGCAAATGAAATGTTAAACCGAAGTTTGCATTTGTCCAAAGATTCGCGAACACCTGGAGCCGCTGGAGGTGATGGCTTCTCTTCTGGCCGCCATCGCACATGACATGGATCATCCGGGCGTCAACCAACCCTTCCTGATTGCGACATCAAACCACCTCGCCACGCTCTACCGAGTAAGTATTTATATTTATAACTTTTCACTTTTTATAGAAAATAATTGGTTGGATACAAAAAAAGAAATGTCTATAAAAGCAAGAATGATGACGTAATCGGGTGTGCTACGACAGCTTTTAGTGAATCGGGAAATAGTTAACAAACATAAATATAAATACCCAGAGGGGTAGGCAGAGACTATAGACATACATTTGGAACTATCCACACACACCTCTCTCACTTCTTAACATCCATATGTTAATGCATTCTTGTGGTAATTTTGATTTGGCTCATCTTTACATATATACAGTGGTAACAGTGGTAGAGCCACGCGGCGGCTTTTGCTGTCGCACAGATGGGCCGGCTCGAACCGGGGTGGTACCACGACCTCACAGAATACCAGCGTGAAGTAGAGGTTCACCTCTGCGTTTCGCTTGGTGAGTGCAGGTGGCCGGAGGCCCTTTTTGCTGGAAATGAGGCATTCCATCTTAGTCCTCACGGGTGACAACGCATCTACATTTTGATTCGCAAACGAGGATATATGTAGATGTTTATGGGCCGCAGCAACCACTTGCCATCAGGTGGACTGTGTGCTCTTTTGTCACCCTTATCCTATAAAAAAAATATAGAAAATAATCATTGAAGCAGAGTAAATTCTGCGACAGCAAGAATACGGTTCCTAATATTCTACCGCTATTAAAAAGACGGACTACATCGGTCTTAGAAAATGTGGTTAATTGATAATATCTGGTTTAAAGAAGAGTTTTTTTCTTATAGTACAACAAATATCAAAGTGTACGGAATCTCATAGACATCGACAATTCTCAGTTTTGAATAAAAATGCAGATGCGTAGTCAGCCCTTAGTAATAAGGTGGAATATCTCGATTCCAGTTTAAAGTTTTTCTTGGTATCTACATTCACCATATCAGCAGAATTAAGCTGTTGTTTTACACTAGTATTCTGTGTAAACGTGGTCCATCACCGGTCGAGCCGATCCATTCGCGCTACAACCACAAAACAGCCCTAAATCATATTTCACATTATTTATCAAATGTCATACTTTATATTTTAGTTCGCAAATATTCCACAGGACTTCTTAACTAAAACAGACTCTAGTTTAAACCTAAGACTAGTAATAAACTACCTTTGTAATAATACGGCATAAGTTTAGACAATATTTTTGCTTTAACAAAGAGGTACTTAATACTAACCGCTATGATGCACCGATATGAGTCAACGAACTCCAATCTATAAACATTTATTGCTTTTCAATAACAAATGTGTGGAATGTTTTATAAATTTCAATTTATACGAGTACCTCTCCGATTGTATTTACAACCTTATTCTCGTTATGGATCTGTAATATTTGCTGCAACAGGTGTCAGTGCATTCATACTGACGTGTGAAATGAAATTTATTTAGCTACGGAAATGTTCAATTTTGAATTTAAAAACTGAATGTGAGGTTCGCATTGTTTGTAAAAATAATATGTGTTTGTATTGTTATCGTTGACTTTTGCTGTATTGTATGTATACAGCATGTAACAAAAACCCTGTGGTTCCCGTTAAGTAAGTTATCAGGATCATTATTCAAACCTATAGAAATAACTTTTTTTTAAAAACTCGACCAATTTTTTTTTAATTTTAATAAAAAAAAGTTAATGTTATGTGGTTTTATTACCGCTTACTGTCACTATCCGATGCTAACGCTAAGTAAAGCGGGGTCTGACAATCTTCGTACTCCCCAGACAATGCAGAGGTAATAAAACCATCAAAAATTTGCATACAATTTTTTTTAAATAAAAAAAAATATTGTTCGAGTTTTTAAAAAAAAAGTTATTTCTATAGGTTGGAATAATGATCCTGATAACGTACTTAACGGGAACCACAGGGTTTTTGTTACATATTGTATATTTACAACTAAAGTTACCATTATCGTTACTGCCTATTAAAGTCCACTGCTGAACATAGGCCTACCCTAGATTGCCTCATAGGGTGGATTTTATTTTAGTTTGACATAGTTACCATGGTTGGCAAACGCGTTGGCAATCACAGTTTTTTATTTTTAGTCTGTTTTAGGAAGGCTTTGCTGCCCATCTATTGATTTATTTCCCCTCTGTCGCCTCTTACGACACCCACGTGTTGATATGGGGTAGTGGATATTCTTACACCGCCTTTATACTGTAATTTCATTTAAACCTACCTAACCAAAATATAAATTACTAAAATTTTAATAACGCGCCCGAATAACATGGAATAAACAACGACACCGAATCCAACACATCGCTAGATTTCAATTTAATTTCAATTTCTAATCGTTATTTTTCTTTAAATTTGATATCGTTTGATATTGTCGCAATATACTCGTACTTCATACTAAAACCACTTTATACGAGACACGCTCAACATAATCTACTTTTGCATATTTAGTTATTATGGATATCCATCAAAATAAAAATGAGGGAAAAATTGTTTAAAATATTTTTATGACATTGCTAGAATTAAGTGCTCCGAGTTGTTATGCCAATTTACTGCACTACCTTGTTGTCCAATAATTTTTATAATTTATCGCTTCATTTTCGGCGCGCTGGAAACGTATCTACTTAATTTTATATTCATACTCGTATTTTATTGTTGCGGTCTCCAGTTGGACGTTACTCCCGGCTCCCCTTTTTGGATGATCAGCTGTTTGAAAATAAATATTGCAGTGACATCATCGATCACTACGATGAGTGACATTAAATTTTTACTTTTCGTTTGTGTATCGTATGTATGTAGTGTGTTGTGTGTGTGTTGTGTGTGTATGTGCGCGCGCGCGTAGAATGCCAGAACTTCTAGGTAATTCGCTGACAACGAATTAAGCTCAGCAATGTTTAAATCTCCCATCAGGAAAATATTTTAAAAGTAGAATGTTTAGTTAATAAAAATTGTAACGATAGTAGGAATTTATCCAGCGATATATAGCTAAGGGATCTATATACCTATAGCAATTATAGCTGTATCGTTATTGATTGTTATTAACACAAATGTCACTTTCTGCCATTACGAGGATTAGCCCGAACAGATAGAAAGAGAGATAAATTTTTTAATAATAGCACAGACAGACATAAGGAGAGATGAAATTTTAATAATGGTTATTCATGTCTTTATTGCATTGAAATAACCGCCTAAGATCAATAAAAAGTAATTATTTCGATATCGCAGACACAAAGCCGTGGTAGCTAAGCGCTTGCTGTAAATTTCACACTACGCGAGCAACCCGGGTTTGATCCCCCCGCCGGCACCAATGAAATTGTTAATTGCAATTTTAAGTGCAGATTTACCACGTACTCGGCGGTGAAGGAAAACATCGTGACCAAACCTGCATGTCTGAGAAATGAGAAAAAAAATATTTCGAAGACATAAGAAGTTAGCCAAAACGCATTGACACAGCGTGGCGGACATTTCCCTCTCGGAAATGAGAGGAGGTCTTTGGCCAGCTGTGGGTCGTATAGAGACTCTAATTTTACTTTACTTTAGACAGACATTTCAAAAGAAAAAGAAAAAAGAGGTAAAAAAATAAACACACACACACACACACACACACACACACACACACACACACACACACACACACACACACACACACACATATATATATATACAAAAATAAAATATGTATCGAATTATTTAATTACTTAAATGAAATGTATATGCTACATATAATATTATATTTTGGCTAGTGTGGAAGTGAAGTTAGAATTTAAAGTGTATTAAAGTGTATTAGACTGCTGATAGCCGATCGATTGTACCACAGGACATAAATTTGTCGTGGTAAAAATATTGTTTCACTTTCAACAGTACACAATTTGTATGATTTTAAAAGAAATAATGTCTGTAATCCAATCATCGGATATTGTTTGGATTGCAGTAAGAACAAAGTCCTTTGCCTTGGCAGTAAACAAAAGACGCGCCTCGTTTTCGATGCGACAATAAAAACTGCGCACTGTGATGAGTTAGCGCGGGAAAGGGGACGATGTCTAGGAGTACAATGCTCGGCACTCATTTAAACTGTCTTTACATACGAAATTAACAATTATAAAATTGTGCTAGAGGAAGACCGAAAGACCATCCTAGTACAGAACACTAATAAATAGCAGCATTTGCATGGAGACCCTATTACTGGTGACATTATTAGTCTGCAGGGTTGGCAACGCTATCTTTCGATTCTTAATCGAGAATAGGTGAAGCTGTCTATGGGTCACAGCATCCACTTACCATACTAGGACTGTGAAAAACTACCCTTATTCTTGTTCAAGTTTAACGCAAAAACTCAACAGTAGCACTATTGAAAGTCACAAGGCACCAGACGTCCGGCCAGTCTCCACCACTCCACACCACCACAGTTGACTTACCACGCATTCGAACCAAACGTTTCGCTACGTCGTTCATCATGCGTACAGCAAAGGAGTGGAATAATTTGCCAGCATCTGTCTTTCCATCGATTACAGTGTGGGTGTCTTCAAGGCAAGAGTGAATAGGCTTTTGCTAAGTCAGTGCGCTTCATCAACTTAGGCTACATTACCGCTTACCATCAGGTGGGATCGTAGATAAGCGCTGGCTTAGAAGAATATAAAAAACGAATATATTTTTGTTACTCTACGGCAGACAGCATTATCTTCATATCTCATTTATTGTCGTTTAGTAGAAAGATAGAGAAAAAACGGGAGTGAGCAACTTTAAACATTTCTTTACACATTATACTTTTAAACATTTCTTTGACCTTGATTTTTATAACAAAGGCCTTCACTTATTACTTTTTGTATTGTGTAATGCTTATTGGTGTGCATTTCTGCCAGTGGATTGTCTTGGTCCTCGAAATTAACCTTCGGCTAGGTAAAGTCTTGACATACATGCTTATATCAATTTATTTATGTTGTATCGTACAGACCTTTGAGAAATTGATTGGTGAACAATCCGTAACGGGTTAATTGGCATAAATAGGATTACGAGTAGATTGAACGAGTTTTAACTTTGCAAATTGGTGTTTAGATTACCATTTTGCTAGCGATGCTGCGTGCCACAATGGGTCCGAATCCACGAGCTTTAATAAGGCCTGCAAATAATTGTTCCGGAAATGGGGGCTTGCCCTTACACTCTTTATGTATATGTTACGGCTAAAAGTGGAAGTGCGGATACACCTAGATTTAGCCGGCTACTACTAGGTGTAGCCTATTGCAGTTGGTTAAACTTAGGTGTATCATATATAATTTGTAAATGAGATAAATGTCTGCGGGTGGGTGAGGTCAATGAGTTAAATGTTTGCGGTTGGGTGCGCCTTAACCTACTCGCTGATATTACTTCATACGTATATCCGTGTTTTTACAACTTAACAGTACACCAAAATTAAACAAATACTGGTGGCTTCACCTAGTTCTAGCCGGCTAGAACTAAGTGTAACCGCACTTTGGCTTTAGCCGTCACATATATAAAATGTTCCCACGATACCGAGTCATTTCTAGTTTGAATATCACCTTTTCAAATGTATGTAATATATTTATTGGAAAAGTCGTACAAAAGGTATCCCTCCTTCGGCCATACTTACCTTCTTCGTAGCTTCTACAAGAGGAAGAAATGTGGAACGATACCCTTTTTAACCGAAGATGATTTAGATGTAGATGTTTATGGGTTACAGCATTCAATAACCATGAGGTGGTCTTATAACAATCTCAATTTAAATAATAATTCTATTTGATTTTAAATATTTTTGAATATATAATTCTTTTGGCGCGTTTGATAAAAATGATGAAAGTGAATTTTTTACGATGCGCGAGCACACCGAAACCTAAAAACGACAACTTCAGTTGGTAATTGTCTGTCAGCTGTCAAGTATTCGTGAGAACTGATTACTATATTCAAGGTAGCTATTCAAGTATAATATTTGAAGCAATAAAAAGTGTGTTATTTTTGTTTTGTTACGCTAAAGAAGCATAAGTTCTTACGTGCGTATATAAGTACATACACACGTTTTTTTTTATATTATAAAAATATTAATTTAA
Organism: Parnassius mnemosyne; assembly: GCA_963668995.1. NCBI lineage: Eukaryota > Metazoa > Arthropoda > Insecta > Lepidoptera > Papilionidae > Parnassius > Parnassius mnemosyne. The sequence goes on along the minus strand of CAVLGL010000082.1, from coordinate 22,755,072 downwards.
TATAATAATTTGATTACATATAATAATTTTAAATGACTATATAATACAAATATACAGCGTAAAGAAAAGATACTTAGCTAGCTAAAGAGGTTATTGGATGTTTTAAATTTATATCCTTATCTTGATTTATTTTTTAACGTGGTAGATCCACGTTGTAGGTGTATAATGATTGCAGCACGAATGGACTCGACCGAGGAGGGCCCAAACTTCGTGAATAGCAGCTTAATGCTGCTACTCACGCTGATCATTTCCCATAAAACGATTTTAGGCGTTACTTGCCCGAAATTGTGGTAACAGTTATAAGAATGAAATTGTATTTTCATTGTTCAGATTCTCATAAGTTAACATTACATAATTAAATAGACATTTCAGCTTTATGTAGGGCCTTATGTAGGTAAAAGCAATGTACTGTTAATTTAAACTGAGAAAGAAAGTAAAATAAAGAAAAAACATATATTGCGTAGAATTTCAACAAACATGAGATCAATATGATGTGTTGACAAACATTACAAATATAATAAATTGGCGCTTGAAAATCAAATGAAAATGTAAATTTATATTAAAACTGATTATATGGGTGACGACTTGAGTGAGTACAAGTTGAATTTAGGGTTTAAAGCTAATGCTTATGACATAAAAACTGAAGTGGATAGAGCAGACAAGGTTGTTGTACAGAAAGAAGTTTTCCGATAAAAAGTTTCTAGTCCCGGACTGCTCTACTACGCTGCCAATTTTTATATCAGTTGGCTCGATGATACCGAGCTCACGCCGGAGTGCTCTATTTTCAAAGATAAATTACATGAATTCCCTAATGGATACTCCCCGCTGAAGGAAAGAATTACTTTAGTTTTTTACTGGAAATATTCCACTACCTATAATTGTATATTTATTTAAAGTATTATATTAATAAAAAAATAAAATTTAAAAAAAAATTAAACGAACGGCGCGTTGATTAAGGTATGGTCACAGATTTAGAACACTTCGTAAGGTACATTTACATGGGTGCGCCGCGCAATCAAGCGTTTAGGTAGAAGCTTAGTGTTAGAAAAAGCAACTGATACTTAAAATACGGCTCCGCGGCACAGTGATTTAGAAATGAGTTGCCGAATCCCATACGGAACAGTTATTTGTATTGCCCAGAAATAATAATTGTTCTGTGTCTGGATGTTTGTCCTTGAGAAATCTATGTGTGTAAACTGTCTCATCGAAACATGAGAAAATCCTAGTAAGGTTAAAAAAATAAATAATATATTAGATATTCTGTGACAGGTTTAAAGTAGGGATCTAATAATCTAGAGTTTTAGATACAGTGCAGCTCATTAAAAAAGGTAAAATCTAATATTGAGTAACAAATCAAAATAAATTCACCAACAAACAAAATAACTACTAAGTTAATCGTAAAAGACTTACAACCGCAATCCGTGCACATTATAAACACTAAACTTACTTAGTGGTCGAGCATTAAGCCGAACGTCCACCGCGAACTAAACTATGTGAAAACTAGATTCAGTGAACTAAGCTAAGCTAACCTAAAAAATCGTTGCACGTCCACCGAAAATTAAGCTCAAACAAACAACACTAAGCGAAAGGCGACAGAGGGGTAAGGTAAGGGGGTGAAACGCGCTTAGCTTAGTTCGCGTAGTTTCGGATCGACATACACAACTAAGTTAGTTTGACTTAGTTTGGATATTTTACCTAGCTTAGTTTGCGGTGGACGCACATGTATGAGAAACTGGCTCAGCTATGCCAGCAAAGATAAACTAAGTCAGTTTAGTTTGCGGTGGACGTTCATCTTTAAGGACGTAGTTACATTTTAGACACACAACTTACGCGTTTTAACTTACGCGTGTACACATTGAAACAGTTTTCCACTATATTTTATATATTATACCTAAATAAACTTGATACTTGCTCAGTCCAACAAAGGAAAAAAGACGGGGCGCTGCGTATATTTTAAGTGAAGCTGAAAGGGTTCTTGTCCCACTTTTTTTTTGTCTTTATCAGCCCGAAAAAGTTTACTGATGGATGCACATATACATGATACACCTATAACCATGTTAATGGTTGCAAATGATTTTAGATGCATAAATGTACGTGAGTTCTTGCAATAAGGTGAGCATGGTGAGCAACTTGAAAAATGTACGCAACGCTCCGATTTTCTTTCCTTGTTGGTATCAGGATACTTGAAGTATTATTAATTTTGCAAGTATTAATTAAAGTTAGTTGGCGAAACTTTGCTATCGCATTTGATATCTGGCATGATAATAATGCTCATATTATTTGTAAATTTGAGAGTGGGATGCGGGTTCAGCATTATCTTCTATACATATAATAAAACTGTAAATAGCAGATGTCTGTACATTTTATATTTTTGTAATAAAAGTGATTGAGGGGTACTAAAAATAAGTAATTAAATACATTTCTACCATTTTTAGAATTTTCTGTCTGTCTGTCTGTCTGTCTGTCTGTCTGTTTGTTTGTTAACGTATCACGTATAAAGTACTAATTTATATCATAAGAATTGTTAAGGAAATTATAAAGTGTATCTTCGGGTTACATTTAGTCTTTATTTCATTAAAATCAGTTCATTCTATCAAAAGTTATGATAAATATTCTGAAGTATGGGTAGGGAAGTATAGGTACGAATTTGCTCAACGGTGGCTTTGTTTGAGTCATCATGTGCATTTTAAACTAATATCATATCATAAATCATAGTTAAATTATGTAAAATAATAATATAATTAAGTATATCTAAAACGCAGTAAACAAAAGTATTAAAGAACGTATTAAATATATTATACAAAAATATATTAACCTTATTAACTAAATCTGAAGCACAATAGTTAACCCATTTCTTCGATAGATGGTGGTGTTGTGAAAATGTAATGCAATTGCAATGTGGTTTTTCCTGTAGATGAGTTTTCATATTTACTGCTAATCTTTATTATATTACTCGCTGCCCTACTGCGTGTTGACAAACTCAATTTATTCTTTACCGCCGCGTACTCTATGTGGTAAATCAAATTTTAAAAGAGCTATTAACAATTGCATTGGTTTTGGCGAGAGTCAAACTTTATTTTTTGCTTACTGTGCAGGCACTGATTTATAAGTTCTCTTGCGTTTTATAGAATGTATCAATCGCGTCAATTAATCTTTTTTATTTTTAGAATTGATGTTAGCAGCGCCATCTCTCTTTAAATATATACATATAATAAAAATGATGATAACATGTTGTGTCTCTTTGTGAACATTATATATATATATATATATATATATATATATATATATATATATTGGTGGCTAAAATCATTATGGGGAACTGAAAATAATTAAATAAGAACATTTTATAATTTTTAGAATTATCTGTCTGTCTATTTGTCTGTTATTATAAGAACGCATCACGTCTAAAGTAAACATCTTTTATTTTCAAAGAAATCGTTAAGAAAATCATAAAGCGTATCTTCGTTACATTTAATCTTTGTTTTATTAAAATTGGTTAATTCTATCGAAAGTAATGATTATTATTTTGAAATGTAGGTTCGAATTTGTTCAATGGCGCCATAAAATCTCAGAAATAGTAATAAAAAGATTTGTGTGTAAAAAAAACGTTCCATAATAATTAATATATTTATACTTAAAACACAAAAAGAGATTTAAAAAGGATGTTTTCTCACACAAAGGACGTAATAGATGGAGTTGTAAAAATTACAAACTTTTCTGAATTGCTGTGTTGAGATTTTTCGCCGATGAATCGTATTGAGACTTACTGAAGAAATTTGTAACCATCGAAGCCATACAACGGAACCCGACCAAAAATAAAAATTTGCAACGAAATGTCGTGATATTGTATTTATAATATACGCAAAATCAGTACTGCCATTTTAGCGCTTTGGGAACTAGATTTAGCCTTTTTTTGGAATGTATAGCGCGCATTTCGTAATTTTAGCACCTAGCTTAATCCAGCACTTATTGGTGTATTTAGCACACATTTCAATATTTTAGCGACTAGCGGGTTATTAACTCTTTTATAGCAGCACTGTTAGTCCACATTACCGATAATAATAATAATGACCTTTATTATTTTTTCCCACAAATAGTACATTGCAGTTTATCTTTTTCAAACATATTTTTTCCACAAAGCAAAGAGCATGGGAGACGAGTCCAAACTAGGATACCCTGTGCTATGGATCTCCTGGCTTCCCCTTTAGGATGATCAACTTGATTTTTTTACCGACGACTATAAGCGGGGAAATCCCCTTTATTAAAGTTTTCGTTCATAGTTTTGGCAAAGCATTTATTTTGCTTTATTCAGTTTCAGTCAGTTGCTTAGAGCACAGCTAAGTTAAAAGTTACTTAGAAGTTATAACACAAAGAAACTGTGTAGCAACCGCAATCAGATGCTGACATCTGAAACTAAGTTGCGAAATACATTGCACTTTAAAACAATTAATGACATTTTTATTGTTCGTACAGTACTAACTACTGTTGACAGCAATTGCCATAATTATAAGTCGATGTCCTGCGAAGTATTGATACATCAAAAAAATATTGCCAGAAAAAAAACTTAATGTTGTTTTCTTTATTATGATTATATAAAAAAACACAAACTTTGTTTGTAGTTAATTTAGCGCGAAATCTAGGGCTTTTTTAAAGCGCTGTTTTCATGAAATCTAGCGCTTTTTGTGTTGTCCTAGAGCTGAATGAGTTTTTTTTAGCTGGCAGCACTGCCCAAAAATCCTCTATTAAGAAGTAACTTTCCTTTCAGTTTTAAGCGCGTGCAGTTCCCAGTTACAGTGAGCGTGTGTTATGCGATGACCGTAAATAAAGCGCAAGGTCAAACTTTACGCGTTGTAGGAGTGTACCTCAGTACTGACTGTTTTGCACATGGCCAACTCTATGTTGCTTTTTCCCGCGTTAGTAGCCCCCGTAACCTTTTTGTGTACACCCCGGCTAAGCCTACTTCTAACGTCGTTTCCACAGAAGCTCTATCATAAACGACTTAGAACTTTGATGATAATGATTTATTTAGTTACCACTTATTGATACAGTAATAAAATAAATCGTTTAATATTCTCTTACCTAAACGACAAATTCTGTATGTAAAACCTGTATACGCGAGCTACGCCGCGGGCACAGCTAGTTACAAAATAATTTTGTATAGGATGCCAAGAGCACGAGTGGGCTTGCGGCTGTATTACCGTACATGTACGGATTGTATTTGAAATCTATTTAAAAAAAAACAGTAAAATGTTTGCTTTTATACACATTATTTCAACGGTATGATTTTATTCGTATGCGAGCATTGATATCTTAGATTCATATATCTCGTGTATCAACTAGCTCTTGAGGTAAGCAGTTATTGTAGAATTTTACTAAAAGTCCCTCCACGTTTTCCTTCCAGAACATGTCGTCTTTTTTATGAATTCAAATTGCATTTTGCCGTCGCCTATCCACAGAATAGAACAGAGTAGAATAATAATTTATTTAATATATATCACATGTGTAATTCTTATTGAAAGTAATTTTTTACTTTGCCACTGGTTCGAAAAAATCCTCCGTCCTGGGAAGAACCAGCAAGAATCCCAGCAGGACTTTTTTAAGTAAATTTTACATGAGTAGTTAGAGTAGTAGTACAAACTATTTACAAAATTTTTATATTTTCTGGGACTTTGTTGTAATAGCGTATACATTGCCCCAAGAATGAATTACTGAATCTGTGGAGTCGAGAACTGGTATCACTAGCTTGTGTTTTTTTTCTAGTGTTTACAGAGTGTATATCAATTTTTTTACTAAAACTACCTTTGTTTTTGTGAAGCATACATTAAATTATCGTAAATACGAGGGTGACACTGAAAGTGCTTAGAAAATCAAAAACTTAACAAACTAGCAAGTTGTAAGTTTTATTATGTCTTTTCAAAATAGTGTCCATTTACATCAATATATCACTGCATCCGGTAGAACCACTAACAAAAGCACTTTGCTCACTCTTCCTTTGGGGTCTCTTCGACGGCATTTTGAAACGCAGCCAATCTTTTCTCGGCATAAAACGTTTTCCTCGAAGTTTTTCTTTTATTTTGACCTCTCTTCACTTTACTTGGCAACTCTTCGGAAGGAAACACCCAGCCAGCACACTGTCTCTTAGTTTCAGGATCATAAAAATAAATCCAGCTTTCGCCACCCGTAAGTGTGTCGAACACAGCATTTGAGTCACCTCCGTTAAATCTTTGAACAATTTCACGACACCAATCATTACGACGGAGTTTTTGGGCCTATGTCAAATTATGAGGTATCCACCGGGCACAAAGCTTCCTGACCGCTAAATGTTCATGGAGGATTTTGTGCACTTGACATACTAATGCCCAAGCTTGTCCGAATCTGCTGATAAGTCACGCTTTTATCAGTCTTTATCATACGCCGCACAACACTGATGTTATCTTCAGTCTTCGCCGTAGAAGGCCGTCCCTCACACAGATGATCGGTGAGATTAGTGCGACCACGTTTAAACTCATTAAACCAATTGTTAACAGTGGCATGGGGCTTCATCCTGAAAGGCCATTCGAAGTCTATCATAACATTCTTGTTGACTTAAATAACATCGAAAGTCATAAAAAATCATTGTACAAAAATTTTCTCGCTTTAAATTAATTCTGACGTGACACAGACAGTTTTCAATTTGCTAAATTGAAAATTTATGAAAATTGCAAATAAATAAAATACATACACAATAATATTGGCAAAGAGTTCCATTTTCAAAATTTGAACTTATTTTTTTCTTATATCGTATACAAGTGAGCAGTTCTGAAAACTTTCAGTGTCGCCCTCGTATACTTAGAGGCCAAAGTTAATATATTTATTTCTTTAAATTTATCTCTAAGACACTGTCTCGGTTTTAGATTTAAATTGCTCTACTGATCCTCTTCTGTAAAGTAAAAATAGTTTATGAATCAGCCGCATTTCCCTAAAGCAAAATCCCATAAGACATTATGCTATGGAAATAACTGAAATAAACTAATCTAGCTGTCTCGACCCTAGTGAGACCTCTAATCTTTTTTACAGCATAGGCTACAGAACTTAGTCTGCTTGCTAGTTTGGATATATGGGGGCACTGAAGCTTTGCGTCGAGAGTGATGCCAAGAAAAACAGTGGATTCAACAGGGCTCAGTTTTTCTTTACTAAAAACACATTGGTATTCAGATTTTAAACATTCGATCTTGTAAATTTAATACATTTGCTTTTATTTCCGTTTAAATGCAGATTATTAACGTTAAACCAATGCACTAATTTGATATAACATTATTCACTTTGTCAAAGTCGAAAGGAAGTATCATCAGCGAATAATAATAATAATAATTTCTTTATTTGCTTAGAAACACAGTAATATAAGCTGGTACAAGTTTGACAGAGCGCATATGTTTCGCCATAATGAAAATAGCATGCAAGTAATACATTGAATTTAAGAATATTATAATAAGATTACATGTCAATTCATACTATTAATATAATACTGTTCACCAAATATGTCAACGAAATAATAACTAATAATACTATATCATGATTATCCCCTATAAGAGAAGGTAAGTCATTAATATATACTAGAAATAGGAATATGCCGGAAATTGAGCCCTGAGGAACACCTTTGGACCAGTTCTTAATTGGCCCTGAACTTGGTAGTACCATTTTCTTTTTGTGTTGACTGTGAAAACGTCATTTATACAACCAAAAGTCAGTTTTCTTTTGTTTGATTGTTTGTTCGGATTGCATTTTATTATCGAATCAATGAGCATTTCACCTCTAAATAACCAGGTTCATATTTGCCGTCTAGACTAGTACCCAGAAATGAAAATTTGTGGTATATATGTAAACTATAGTCATAAACATACAGTCAGTTAATATATGTTAACATTTTAAGCCCTTTCTAATTCTCGGGACGCTAAACGCTCGTTGTTCTTGCTCTTTTTATAGATGGCATATTGCTTAAATCGTAGCCACTCAGTACTTGCTTAATGCGGAGAGCACAGTTGGTATTGTCAAGTCACTTGCAAACTCTGGCAAACCATGAAGCTGTCAAATTTTCTTCCAGTTATCAACAGAGAGTTTGCACTCAGTAAAACAGTGCTCCTTTCAATATAGTTTTTATGTTCTGGAGACCTCACCAACTGTAATATAAGGTCAAGTATTTAGAAGCATAGTTCCGTAGTCTGACAAAGACTTTTTACCTGCTGAACCCACAAAATTTTTTGAATGACATATGATCTGATGGCGCAATTCCTTTGTTTTCTGATCAGGAACATGTGACACAATATTTGTTTTTATTTTTTAATTAATGTTTCACCACACAGTACAGAACGTACTTGCCCCCGTGAGGCGGGTATGCGTAGGCATTTCCCCATGTAAAAAAATAACGTCTTTACTGGTCTGGTCACCATGCACTGTGCTGGTACTCAACATGCATCTGCAGTCACGGCTTTCAATGGTAATCCTTGAGACGACATATTTCGGAAGAGTTTTACATGCTCCACCTTTTCTTTCCTAGCCTCAACCATACAATGCTCCATCGATTGTTTCCACCTCCGTAAACTTAATTACGCCTTACTTCATACAACCGCAGAGGTACGATGAGTTGTCTCCATAGGCAAGAACAATATGAAGCTGGATATATCCAATAATAGTAGATATAATTCCTGATATAACTTTCTGATTTATGCCCATTCTATTATCGCCTTAAAAGCATTTTTTCGAGCTTTAAATTCTCAATATACATTTTGCAAAGAAGTTTATCATTTTAATGAAGGCCAAATCTTTTTAATTTATTAAAACTGCTGCTCAAAAAATGGCAATCATTCTCAGACACAAAATAATAAAACAAAATGTTAATACATATTTTAATTTTTTTTCTTTCTTATCTCATCAGCACTTGGGACTTTCTTACTTTGCCTCAAGTTAAACCATAAACTAGTAAGCACACAAACTTTGTTATTTATGTGTAATCATGCGTAACTAAGCTAGTATAAGATAAATTTAACAAACTTTTACCTAAATTTTCAAATTTTTTTCGATTTCTTTTTATTTGCTAAATAAAACCAAGCAATTTTTAGCTTGGTTTTATTTTCCATTACGTCTGAATCATAATTTGTTGGCACTCTAAAATAATCATTGTCGCCCATCAAAAATAGCAATAAAATATTTTACTTTATAAAGGACTACCGTAAAACTTGTCGATAACACTATAATAGTGCACTATCCTCGTATGCATGGCAAACGTCAGGCAAAGCGCCGAGCGACGTGACCTCTCTCTGGAAAGTCTAGCGGCTGTCTATTTTGAATTGATCCAAACGCGGAGTTTTATTGTGGTTTTATAGTACTTTTAAAATTTTTATAATTTTTAAAATAAAAATGCTATTGTTTTTTAATTTTAAAGGTTAAAACGATGTTCTTCTATCATATTAAACTATTATTTTATTAAATTAAGTTAAGTAACTTAAATTGGAGAAAATCCACAGTATTTTCATAAAAATTTCACTTGGTTTGAATTTTTAATTTCTTTTTTCGACCTAAATTAAAATATCTTTTCTAGTAACTATTTCTCTTGGGGTTCGTTAAATTGATATTATTTTTTAGTTTCGTTAAACTGTCAGCCATTTCAGATATAAGCTTTGAATTTGACACTAAAAGGGAAATTAAGAAAACCTCTCTTTAGTTTTCATGATAGTATCCACAAACGCTGTATTAATATTTAAAAAAAACTCGTATAACTATTTAGACCATAAAATTTCTTTAAGTTATGAGTAATTAACATTTGTAAAAGATAAGCGGTTGATGGATACTAACAAGTTTGAAAAGTACTGTTTTGAGCTAATCAGCGCTTTGAACGTGAATACGTCCTTAAGCCTCTAATCTATTTACAATTCACAACGCTTCTCGTTACCCTGAGCCTTAGCGTGTATTTAATTGATGCCGCTGCTAATACTCGGTGTATTATAAAATATTTAATATTTATTTATTTTATTTATTTATTTAAGTTTTCATGCACAAAGTTGTACATATGGCGGACTTAATGCCATAAGGCATTCTCTCCCAGTCAACTATTAGTCTAAACAGAGATATACAAACAAGAGGCGGTGCAGCAGTAATCAAAATAGAAAGCGCTAAAGAAAAAATATTGTATATAAATATATACATATACAAACACATACGTAGACATATATACTTAAATACACACAATATAAATACATACATACACATATACATGCATACACTACATATATACACAATACATATAAATATTATATATGTCAGAACAAATATAAAATATACATATGTGTATGAAAATAAGAGCTGTAATAGTTAAACTTGCAACAATTTTTTCACATGCTTACGGACTTGATTTTTAAAAACAAACTTGTTGGAAGCTTTTTTAATGTCAAGCGGGATGTCGTTCGAGAGTCTGATGGCCGTGAGGGCGAAAGATTGAGATAAATAACCAGTGTGCCTAGTGCGAGTTCCACAAAATAATTCGAATGACTTCACCATCGCGTTAACCGAGTTAACGCCATACCTATCGACAAGTGAAGACAAGCGAGTGTGTGTTACAATCGAAGCTAACCTTTCGATTCGCGTTTACTCACCGTGAATCGCGTTCGTTCCTTCTCTTGTTGGTAACACGTTAGCGTCGTGAAATAAACTAACCAAGTTTAGGATGACATAGTTACTTAGTCGTCTTAATATTAGAAGCTGTCTATCAAAGTTGTGGTTATTATAGCATCTTTCATATACTTTGACAGTTTGTGTTTGTTGTGAACTTACGATTTATTTATTTTAATTGAAAATATTAAATTATAATTATAAGTAAAAAAATAAGAAGACTAGTTCGTCCCAATTCGATTTGATGGTGACATTTATGGAGCAGTAAGTTGAATTTAATTTATTTAGTGTTTAGGGAACATATTAATATGTTGTTGTATATTTTGTAACTAAGTTTATTGGTTTTAGGCATGGAGATCTCAGCAAACCATCCAATAATGCAAGAGGTAGGATGGCTTGTATAAAAAACTGGGAGGAATTAGCTCAATTTTTGAATAGTGATGGTAGTGGTGATACAAAAAGTACTGAGAAATGGAAGAAGGTACGTCTAAATGATTATTTATTTTTATATATTTTGGTTTAAACTGGGTTTTGGTTCTCTAATTCTATGAAACATTGAAGTCCGTAGTCTCTGCCTACCCCTCTGGGTGACAGGCGTGAGTGTTTATGTATGTATTTGCTTCAAAAAAAAAGCCAACTTGTTTGTCTTTTTGGTTCTTGTACACAACTACTAGGTATATTGATTTTGTTGAAAGTTTCATTTATATTTTTCATATTTAAGGTTCTCAATCTTGGAACGACCCAGAGCAATCAACACAACCTCATGTTGCCAAGAAAGTCAACCAGGGCCTGCTTTGTCGGGGCAAACTACACCTTGCCGTGCAAGACCAATTCGTACTCGAGGATCACCTCGAAGACGAGTGAGGCCAGCACACACAGAGCAGGCAGCACAAGGGACTCCGGTTCTCTACACTCACCATATGAAACACAGCAGTGTTAGGCTGCTATTTTACGCTGGTATTCTGTGAGAGCGTGGTCCTTCCCCGGTCGAGCCGACCTATTCGTGCTACAACTATACTACTATTATAGCTGTAGCATGGCTCTACAAAATAATTTAGATTACTTTTCTGTTCTGTTTCAATGTTCTTGTAATTATTAAATTATTGTATTAAGTTGTAATTGTAATTATTTAATTAAATTTGTGATAAAATTTAAGGCTGGTTATAAATAAAAGAAAGATTTACGCTTATTCAAATTTATTTATTTAATCTCTATAGTAACCTTCTTGCTAATTGATCTCTTAATATTCTACCTTGAATTAAATCAGAGGTAGGTTCTCTTTCTGTGTAACTTATTTGATCAGATTCCACCATTCTTTCAAATTGCAGACCTAAAAATAAATCATAATTAATAAGTTTACTGTTTATAAGTTAGCTTAATATATTATAGTAATTCAATTTAAAATTAAGATACCTACCTATATTTTCCTCTGTATCCTCAACACCAAAATTAATAATTATATTATGTAATACAGAGCATGCTAAAATAATGTGTGCACATTTTACGGGCTTGTAGTGCAAAACTCTATCCTTGTGCAGACATTGTCATCGATTTTTCAGCCTTGAAAATGTGTTCTCAATAACAACTTGAGCTCTCATGTGTTTTTCATTATAATTATTGGACTCAGTGTCTAAAAATGGTGTCATAAGCCATGGGCGTTGGGGATATCCAGAATCTCCTAGAGTTAAAATATACATGTTATTGTCAATAATATAGATAGAAATTATTTAGTAATGTTTTACTTAAAAATACTTCATATAACTCAAAACATCCCAATAAGTTATACTGTGGATATATTACCTAAAAGCCAGACAATTTCTCCATTTTGGTGCAAAGATTGCATGTATGTGTTTAAATTACTGTTTTCCCATATAAAGGAATCATGATTAGCACCTCCAAACTTGGAATTCACATTTAAAATTCTATATTCATCATCACATACCTGAAAAGAAGACATTTTGTTTATTTTCTACCCCTTTTTAACCAAGAAAAAATAAAAAAACTTAATATTTACCATTTGAACATTAAGTGAATGGTAGTGCTTACAACTATAATACAAATGTTCCTCTTCTTTTGGTGGGGCAACTATTTTAAAATGACTTCCATCAATACAACCTACCACTCCAGGGATTTCATATTTTCTGTAAAAACTGAATTTTAAAATAAATATTAACTGAATCTAATGATTAATTTGCATTAGGTTGTTTAAAAATAAGCATATATTTGTTATCGTTGACTAACTCTGCTTGTCTAGCAGCTGGAGTATCAGGGAACCGAATATATTTATTTATTATATTTTTGTGTGTCAGCGCTCGGTAACTTCTTCTATGTACACACTACACATTATTTGAGACGTGTGCTTTGTAACCCCAACTGGCATTTGGTAGGATCCAGTTGCAAAAAAGAATAGAGCAGTGAGCACCTGCAATTAAAAAGAGAACAAACTTAAACTTGCACTTGTTTTAAACTTGAGTTGCAAAAATGTGAATACTTTAATGATCGATACATACTTTATGTTCCAAGGAAACGCGTTGAGAGGACCTAAGATTTATCAAACTCCTTAGCTCTTTACACAAAAACTTGAAGACTTTCTTGGAAATGCGATATCTATCTTTAAAGTGCCTCCCCGTGAGGTGTAACAAAGGGTTCAAAGATGCACGAGTTCTTCTTTCAACATTGGCTTTATAATTGCGCTCATCTTGTGCCTTAGCGGCTGTAAACATCCTCCATGCGAAAAAAAACGTCCTGCCATAATTAAATATTGTTCACACAAACCGAAATAAAATTAAACCTTCAACAATCGTTCTCACTATGCTTTCTCACTGTCAAAATGTAGGTGAAAACTTTTTCGATATCGACCGCGTAAACTTTATCAAAATTGGAACTCGCACTCGCAAAATTCTTGAAACAACCAATCACGTGCGTTTACGTTCTCGCTGTCGAATGCGAGTGAATGCTCGAATCGATCGATCGAGCAGCTCGATGGTCGATATCGACGACGTAATAAACTCGCACTCATGAACTGTGATTCCGATTATTGCCACTAGTTGGCGCTGATTTTATTCCATACAAATTGTAGTTAACTTTCTCGCTATCGAGCGCGTAAAAAAACTCGCACTAGGCACACAGTACGATGTAAACGAGTAAGCAACTTAAGATTAGCCGAAGGACGGAGAGAACGATCATGAGAATCTCCCAGGTATTGAAATTTGGATTTCAGATACTCGGGAGCACATGGATCGTTCAGAATTGTGAAAAGGGTGCAGAGTATTCTGACATATCAGCGCTGACATGTCATAGAAGAAGATACATGGTCGTATTTACGGAGACCATAAATGTATCTGATACAGTTGTTAAGTTGACTATCCAAGGTATTAAGATGATGTTGAGACAGGTTTGAGCAACACACATCGATATAATCAATAATCGGTAAGATAAGTGACAGGACAAGTAAAATCTTAGTATTGGTGGGAAGAAAATTTAATATAAAGTTTTATTTCGTAATAATTGTTTTAAGAAAATAATTTCGCTGACACTAAAACTACATGCATAAATATATTTATTTTATAGATGACGATCGTAAGAGCAATCCATGGTATTAAACTTAAATAGTAACTTGGGCAAAAATTTAAGCAAATTACTATGATGGCGGAGGCAGTAGAGTCCAAAGGGGAGGCATTGGCCGTTAGTTTGGACATAGCCAAGGTCTTCGATCAGGTCTGGCACAAAGCGTTTCTTTCACAGCTCCCTTCGTATAGACTTTCCGAGAAATAGTGCAATTGGATTACCAGTTTCATTGCTGATCGGAGCATCAAGGTCGTAGTAGACGATGCATGTTCTGATTACAAGCTTATTAACGCTGGTGTTCTACAAGACTGGGTGCTATCACCAACGCATATCAATTATATGTTGCAAACTGGTAACATTCATTGCTATGCAAATGACAGCACTGGTGATGCCGTATACACCGGCCGTGCCAATATTTTTCGGAGACTTACAAACTTGTGTCTGAAGTCGAGTCTTTGCTGAACAAAGTCTCGAATTGGGGGCGACTAAATCTAGCCCAGGTCAATCCTCAGAAGACACAAGTTTGCGCGTTTACCGCTAAAAAGAACCGTCAATTTCAAGGCACTCCCCATGCTGCCTCAGCTAGCATCGGAATCCTCGCCGTCGACATCACGAATAGTTTGCAGTTTCGTGGTCACTTGGAAGGAAAGGCCAAATTGGTCCCTAAAAAGCTTGGCATACTCAGCAGAGCGAGACAGTATTTCATGCCGGCACTCGCTTGCAACTTTACAAAGCGCATGTTCGGTCTCACATGGAATACTGGTCTCATCTTTGGAAGGAGCACCCCAGTGCCAGCTCCTTCCACTTGAACGCATCCAGCGCAGAGCGGTTCGAATCGTCGACGACCGAGTTCTTTCTGATCGCCTCGATTCCCTGGCGCTGCGTAGGGATGCAACATCCTTTGCATTTTCTATCGAATCTACTACGTGATACTTTGAGGAATTGTTCGGATTAATTCCAGCCACCAAATTTCACGAATACACATCATGTCAAAATTCACGATACCATCCTCACCATATGGATGCTTGGCGGTCCACCACTGAGCGTATTACAAGGAGTTTTATTCCTTGTATAACTTCTCTGTGGTATTGTTACCATTTTTTCGGACCGATACGACTTAGGGACCTCCAAGAAAAGAGCTTACACCTTTCTAAAAGACCAGCAACGCACCTGCAATTCCCATAGTGTTGCGGTTGTTCACGGGTTACGGTAGTCACTTACCATCAGGTGAACCGCATGCTCGTTTGCCCCCTCTTCTATAAAAAAATTACTTGATCCTCTCAACACATTTACGCCGTTGTTTACTTTTATAGCTAATACTATTCTCCACTCCATTTCTATCTTGTCTTTTGTTGTGTTCTTAATTAATAGAATGACCACAGATCATCTTTGCTACTATATTATATGTGTATAAGGCAACAAAAAACTTACTATGCTTTAAAAATTAAATTCCTACATCTATATATATATATATATATATATATATATATATATATATATATATATGTAGGTACACAAAAACGTAAGTAGTTTAAAAAAAAACAGTGATATACATTTTGTAAACTAGGATCAAGCTACTTATATTAGGTACTTTAGTCCAAAGTCAATAAGTAATTCATTCATGGTGCCATGTATACTTGTACAATAAAATCTCTGAAGATATTATATAAAATTTGTCCATTACTAAGTATGAAACAAATGTTTAAAAGAATGTATAAAAAGAATTATTTTAGCATAAAAGATTAAATGAACTATACCCTAGATAAAGGGGATCGCTTTCAAACTATTTCTAATATTATGATAGGTGTAGTTAATTGGCCGACCTCATACATGATTTAAAACCATTACTTTTTTCCATATTTGTTCCAGTTTTCTCTTTAGAAAATCCCGCAGGGTTATTTGCTAGTTATTCTCTAGAAAGAGGTGTTTTCCGCTCCAGTGGTGAGTTCAATTTAATACTGATTTTAAATAGGTATTATTTATAATCTTTATCGAATTTGGATCTATTTCGATTCCTTTATAATTTCACAGCACACACTTATGTTTCTCTTGATAGATAACCCTACCCTTCGACACAACAGCGAAGTTTGCATCAGGTAATTATCTTTTTTTAACGGATCCTAGCTCCTAACGGCATCTTGCGCAGTGGCTGAATATTTGGTCTAGTCCCGCATGGAACAAGTGTTACTTTGGCCTACAAACTACTACTACGATTGCTACGGCCGCCTTAAACATGATTATAAACACACATCCGTTCATGTTCAGTTTATAAATTTGAACCGCCTCCATGATACAGGGGAAAAACATTGAACGGTCTTTATTAAACAAAAAGACAAGAAAAAACAACATAATATCGTAAATCTATTTCCAGTTGCATAAAGTAATCTCTTAAATAATGGACATGACGTACGTCATCTGAATAACATTATCAAAACAGGTTACTTTGTGCAACGCATCCATGTACAACTTTGTCTCTGAAGGGGTAAAACAAAAACTATTTATCATACTTAAAGTCATTTATTTGTCACTATCATGAACATTTTCATCTATCAGTTGAATGAATGAGCACACAGTCCACCTGATGGTAAGTGGATGTTGTTTGGCACATAGACATCTAAATTTTTCCTCGTAAATGTAGATGCGTTGTCACCCCTGAGGGCTAAAATGGAATGCCTCGTTTCCAGTACAAAGGGTCTCCGGTTCTCTACACTCGCTATACGAAACACAGCAGCATTAAGCTGCTATTTTACGCTGGTATTCTGTGAGGGCGTGGTCCTACACCGGTCGAGCCAACCCATTCGTGCTACAACCATAATATAGCTGCATCATTACTTTAGTTGGTAAAACAATTATAATTAAAATATTTTCTACAATAGATAATAAAAATATTCACTCTACAAACCTTATTTAGTTAAAGTTTTGGACACAAAATTACATTATGCACCTTATATATATAATATATATATATATTTACAAACAGGTAGTTGTATTTTAAAATGTTAAGCTTCGTTACATTATCATTATATTATATAATATCTACTCGTATATCAATCAAATATTACATGAAGCATATTAAGCTTCTTGTGGTGGAACCGGAACACGAATGTTTCCGCGTAAGTGTTTGCTTCGTGTCACGTGGTTAATAGTGAAGTTCCAGTTACAAAAGTTATTTACCGACACTTATAATAATCGTAGATTTGTGTAGGAAAGTTGACTAAAAATAAATAGTTAATAAAAATTGTAATATATGCATTGAGTTTTCCGTTTTAATATACATATTTTTCTTTATGGGTCTTATGGAAGATATTTCTGTAAATTATGAAATAGGTAGAAATCACTATATACTCTTTCTGTATCTTTTTGTATAAAAAAAAAATTAAAAACCGACTTGGAAAAACTAAAAAGAACAAAATTATTTCCACATAATAGCTTCTGAAGTCGGACAAAAACGACTCAATAACTTTAAGTCAAAATGACTGTGACTCCACGAGACTTAACGACATCTTAAAATTGAGTAGTGTTTGAGTATTTGGCCAATAGTGTTATCAATGAATGAAAGCTTCTATATTCCTTTGCTTATTCATTTTTAAATTTCAGTTTTTACTTTTTTATGTCAACGTTTACTGGCCATATTTTTCCATATCATTTGGCTCTATAAAATACATAATAGATAAGCAAAAGTATTGGTTAGAACGCTATTTAAAAAATATTTTACAGTTTAGCGTTTCAAACTATGAAGCAATAATTTAAACTTTTAACAAAAAATACAAACCGACTTCAAGAGGGTGACAGTTAGAATTCGGTATAAATAGTTACATTAAAATCTTCATCCTCTATTTTCCCACCTTTAGGGATGATTTTTTTAATTTAGGTGGGACCACCTATAAAGTATAACCTATCTTTTATATTTAATAAAAGAATAATTTAAATCGAGTTGATCATGCATTACGAGAGCATTAAAGGAGGAATATAGAATAAAATATACAATATTGTTTTAATGGTTACGTAAGTCGATGGATGCAGGTGGCTCAGGACCGTGCTTTGTGGCATTCCTTGGATGCGCCTATGTTCAGAAGTGGACTTGTGAAGGGCTGTAATGATGATGATGATGATGTATTTTATTCTCGGAATATATTTTATCTGAGGATTAAAAATCGGTACCTAAGAAAATATTTTTGTAGTAATAAATAATTTATCGAACAGTCGAAATACAACGTAATGACACCGACTGCATAAAAATTAAAAAAGACATTAGAAAATGTTTGCATGTTCCTTTTATTAAAGTAGTAACAGGACTTTCATTAAATCTAACAGGAGATTCAAACTTGAACAATTCGAAATTTACTTTCCAACTTTAGGTATCACGCCGCTTAC
Organism: Parnassius mnemosyne; assembly: GCA_963668995.1. NCBI lineage: Eukaryota > Metazoa > Arthropoda > Insecta > Lepidoptera > Papilionidae > Parnassius > Parnassius mnemosyne. The sequence continues at coordinate 22,736,490 of CAVLGL010000082.1, read as the reverse complement.
TTTGCCACTGTTAAAGCCAATTAGAAATCCGAAATAAATAAAAATTACAAATATTTTCAAATACAATGTTATTGTACCCTATGGCTTTGCTTTAAGAAATTACAGAGTACTTGTTAAAACTTAACATGAGATTGAAACTAAGGATTACAATTAATTTTTCAACGTCACTGCCGTCTGCTTAATTGGCATCGAGCTTCTAAACTTTTTAAAGCTAGTTATAAACAAGAAATAGCTTTCATAATGGGAAATTAACGTCCCATTATTTTTATTTTGTATCGTGTTACTCGGGTTTCGCTTTGTACAAGCGAGCGATGTTATAATTTAAAATACTCCTTGTAATTTGCTTGAATAAATCTGAGTAGTTGATATAAACTGCTAAACGAGAACTATGTAATGATAGAGTTTATAATATAACTTTATAATCTATAAAAGAAATTATTTTCATATGTGAAAATACCATTATAGTCTATAAAGTCCACAGCTGAGCATAGGCCTATCCCATGGATTGCCTCATATGGGGATATTTGCCATAGTTGCCACGCTTGGCAAGTGGGTTGGCAACGATAGTATATTTTTATTTTTAGTTGTTATTAGGAAGACGCTGCTGCGCATCTCCTGTTTCCCCCAGTCGCCTCTTCGACGCCCACAGGATGATGGGTAGTGAATATTCTTACACCGCGGTAAAAATTATATTGATATAATATGATAGAAATTACAAAAATATTTTTTTTTCTTATGTCATTGCCCCATCCCGCCCTCCAACTATCTACATTTTTGTCTGTCTTGTGCTAGTTCTGTCCAGTATTCATCTGCTACTTTTTTAAATCATCTGTTTGGGTTTGCCTCTTGCTCTTTTATGTTTCGAGGCCTTTTCACACTGTGACAACCTTTGTCCATCTTTCGTCTATTATGCGTGCTATATGGCCAGCCGATTTCCACTTTAAGTGCTGTCCACGCATTCCCGCAAGCATTAACTTGGTTTTTGTTTTATATCACTGCTCTTTAGCTTGTCTTTGAGCTTGATACCTAAGAGGCTCCTTTCCGTAGCTCGTTAACATGACCGTGTGGATTGAAAAGCAATACCACAATTTAAAAAAGGAAACAATTGCATATTTAGTAGTGAAGAAATAGATTTTGATGATGGAGGCTCAAAACTGCTTTGTGGCATTTCTTGAGGGAGGTCTGTGTTCAGCAGTGAACTTATGGTGGACTGTAACGATAATGATGATGATGAAGTAGATTTTCTACAATAAGTTCAGGAATTTGTAATACAATATTCCTTGAGTATTATAGTATAGCACGAGTGGGTCGACCCGTTCGGAAAAGGAATTCGATGGCACAGAACACCAGCCTGAAACAGCTACGTAATACTACTGCGTTTCGTATAGTGAGTAACAAGAACCGGAGATCCTTTTTACTAGTAACGTTGCATTTCATCTTAGTCCAACAATGGGCGACAACGTGTCAGCATTTTGATTCTTAATAGACAATAGATGTAGGTGTCTATAGGCCACAGCATCCACTTACTATCATTTGGACTATAAGCTAGGATGACGACACCTGTACTTTTATAAATAAAATTAAATCAAAAGTTATAAAAATTCAAATTTAAAAGTTCTTTACTCAATGCGTTAAGCCTACATGTTTGCGGAATAACCACTTAAATTGAAGAAGCTATATTATATTTTCGTTGTTGAGCTTAGCCCGTGAGATAGCATGGCTCTTATAAATTTATTTACTTAATTATATTTTGACTTTGTGTTCCAAAGTTACGTGTGCTTACTTAAGTTCTTTTAGATATTTTTTATATTTATGATTAATTTTTAATTGTTATAACTATTAACTTTATTCAGTATGCAGCTTATGTTAGGCACAGGGTTATAAAATATAATAAATATTGTAATACCCAAAAGGGTGGTTAAGTTGTAAGGGACGCCATTAACGCCAAATGTATAATACGAGTGTGACATTGAAAGTTTTTAGAAAATAAAAACTTAACAAACTAGCAAGTTATTAGTTTTTTATATATTTTCAAAATAGTGTCCATTTACATCAATACATCGCTGCATCCGATGGACCCACTGAGAAAAGCACTTTGCCCACTCGTCCTTAGGGGTCTCTTCGACGGCATTTTGAAAGGCAGCCACTGCTTCTTCGGCATCCATAAAACGTTTTCCTCGAAGTTTTTCTTTTATTTTCGGAAATAAATATCGCAAGGTGCGAGGTCGGGGCTATAGGGCGGGTGATCCAGTAATTTCACGCCTGACGTCGCCAAGTAGTAGATTGTTTGTTTGGCGGTGTGTGACGAGGCGTTGTGGTGGTGGAGGAGGAGCCTACTACGAGGTTACTTCTCGCGAACTTTTTCCAAGACAAGTGGCAAACAATTGTTAGTGTACCACTCTGCAGTAACTGTTTATCGATCCTCTAAAACAATTGTTGCGTAATGACCTGTCCTTCCGAAGAACGAGGCCACCATCATTATTCCCACGTTTAGACCTCTCTTCACTTTAGTTGGCAACTTTTCGGAAGGAAACACCCAGCCAGCAAACCGTCTCTTAGTTTCAGGAATCCAGCTTTCGTCACCCGTAAATATGTCAAACACAGCATTTGAGTCACCTCCGTTAAATCTTTGAACCATTTCACGACCCCAATCAACACGACGGAGTTTTTGGGCCTTTGTCAAATTATGAGGTATCTATATATATATATATACTACTACTACTACTACTAAGCCAGCGCTTATCTACGATCCCACCTGATGGTAAGTGGTGATGTAGCCTAAGATGGTGAAGCGCACTGACTTAACAAAAGCCTATTCACTCTTGCCTTGAAGATACCCACACTGTAATCGGATGGAAAGACAGATGCTGGCAACTTATTCCACTCCTTTGCTGTACGCATGATGAACGATGTGGCGAACCGTTTGGTTCGAATGCGTGGTAAGTCAACAACGAAAGGGTGGAGACTGGCCGAACGTCTGGTTGTCCGATGGTGGAAGGGAGAGGGAGGAATTAAATTACTCGTATGTAATTCCTGCGCACACTCTCCGAAATGCAACCTGTAGAAAACCGAAATGCTGGCTACTTTACGTCTGTGTACGAGGCTGGTAAGATTGGTTTGAACCAAATTCGGGTCTTCAATAAGCCTCTTAGCACGCTTTTCCATTGAATCCAGAGCTGCTAGGTGACATTTTGCAGCACCAGCCAATATATGGCAGCAATACTCCATGCACGACCGGACTTGCGCTTTATATAAAGTTAGCAGCTGTCCCGGCGTGACATATCGCCGCACCTTTGCAAGGACTCCCAGCTTCCTTGCAGCTGCTTTGGCCTTGGATTCAATGAACCGCTCGAAGTTCGAATTTGAGGATATTTCAAACCCTAACAACTGAAGGCGGTCGGTATATTTTAGTAATACATTTCAGAAAGAAGGAGCCAAAGTGAGCTAGCTCCTTTTCGCAGTGAAGAGACACGCTTGTGTTTTGGAGGCGTTGAACTTCACAAGATTGGCAACGCCCCAATCGGAGACTGCCTGTAGTGTGAGATTCACACGCTCTACCATACCTTCTCTTTCGGACTGGATTTGATCCCGACTGGCCCGAGGACTTGGTTGGTACCTCTCAACAACTGTGCTATCATCTACATACCCATAGATACCGGGCATAAGCAGATCATTAATATGCAGCAGGAAGAGAGTTGCGGAGAGAACGGACCCCTGAAGAACACCGGCGTTAGTCGCCATATTGGATGAGCAGCCATCGACGACGACCCGGAGAGACCGTTCACTCAGAAAGTCCTTTACCCATTCAATCAGACCAGGGGATAAGCCGTACGCTGGAAGCTTAGCCAAAAGGCTAGTGTGCCAAACTCTGTCAAAGGCCTTCGAGATATCAAGGGAAACAGCAAGTGCTTCCCCACTGTTCTCGAGTACCTCGCCCCATACGTGTGTGGCATACGCTAGAAGGTCCCCAGCTGACCAATTTCAGCGAAACACATATTGTCGGTCACTAAAGAGGTTATTCTATTCTAGGTATGCCATTAAGCGGGCATTCAATATACGCTCCATAATCTTGCAGAGTATGGATTTTGGCACTATTCCAGTACTAAATGTGAGGCGGAACAAGAACAACAACTCAGGTGCACAAGCCTTTAGGACTATAGCTGGTATACCATCTGGTATACCAGCTATAGTCATATATATATATATATACACTAGCTTTATTCATGTCTAGACACCGTAAGGTTTTAAGAACCTCCTTATTCGTTATACGAATCTCCGACATAGAGGCCCCGCAGTGAGGTAATTTTGGTGGACCGTTGTTGCCACTGTCCAGACGTGAATTGTAGGCAAAGAGAGACGCGTACAATTCCGCTTTCTCCTTAGCCGTATGCGCCAGTGTGCCATCCGGTTTTACCAACAGAGGCAGTGTAGGCCGACAGAAGTTTGTCTCGACCGCTTTGGCGAGAGACCAAAAAGCTCTAGTGCCGGATGGTCTGGCAGAGAGTTTTGCGCCAATATGTTTAATGCGATCGAGACTAGCTATCCGTAATGCTTTTTTGTAGGACTTGGCGGTCTGGTTGAAAGTTCTCTTCTTGGAGCTAATATCCGAGCTTTGCGGTTTCGAGCGTCAACCCAGGATAGCCCAGGATCTACCGGACTCAAAGCTTCCTGACTGCTAAATGTTTATGGAGTAGTTTGTGCACTTGACTCATACGTATGCCTAAGCTTGTCCGAATCTGCTGATAAGTCACTCTTTTGTCAGTCGCGACCAAGAAGGCCGTCCCTCACGCAGATCCTCATGACGGCTCCGTGGCACAGTGGCTTAGCAATAAGTTGTTGCGCTAGGGGCCTCGGGTTCGAATTCCGCACGAAACAAGTATTTGTATGACCTACACATAATTGTTCGGGTCTGGATGTTAGTCCTCGTGCAATTTATGTTTGTAAACTGCCTCCACGGCACAGGAGAAAATCTTAGTGTGAGGGTGTTTTTAAAAAAAGAAAAAGAAAAAAGGATCATCGGTGAGATTAGTGCGACCACGTTTAAATTCATTAAACCAGTTGTAAACAGTGGCACGAGATGGAGCTCCATCGTGAGAGGCCAATCGAAGACTATCATAACTTTCTTGTTGACTTAAATGACATCGAAAGTCATAAAAAATCATTGTACAAAAATTTTCTCGTGTTAATTCATGCTGACGTGACACAGAAAATTTTCAATTTGCCGCCAAATCGTAAACAAATCACAAATTAATAAAATACATACACAATAATATTGGCAAAGAGTTCGTTTACAAGTGGGCGGTTCTAAAAACTTTCAGTGTCACCCTCGTAACACTTAACTTACAATATATATTTTGATTTTGAATTTGAACTCTAAGTTAGTATCAGGTTTTAAAAATTTATTCACTAAAATGTTTTCCGATTTCCTTCGCTTATGTGACAGCTTGTTAGTCTTGAGCACGACAACGCGACGCTTATAAACAAAGACTTTTATTGAGTTGAAGCAATGAAGGCGCTTGGTTGGTGAACAAGCTTCTACTTGAAGCTCGCTGAGAGCTAACTACGTTAAGTGCTCATACTTAAAGTGAACTCGTCAAACAAGTTATGTTTAGTGAAGAAATTATGTGCATCTTAAACAAACACCACGTCTTCGGATATTTTTTTTACTTTGCTTATTATTTCGCTTTGCTGTATTTGTAATTTATCCTTTAACATATCATGAACTACAAGTCACGTAGTTGTTTTACAGAATAATTATATTATTTTATAGAATAACTAGCTCGCCAGGCAGACGTTGTTCTGCCCTCTCCGTTCGTAATAAAAAAATCGTAATAAAAATATTGAGGGTCATTTATCGGGATAAAAACTATCCTATCTCTCATGTTGGACCAAACTGAACGCAGTATGCAAAATTTTATTGAAATCAGTTCAGTAGTTTAGGAGTCCATCGCGGACAAACAACGTGACACGTAATTTTTATATATAAAAATTACCGCCACTGTTCGTGTAATGCATGAATTATCGTCGTACCGTGTGAGCTTTGTATTCTCTAGTTTCCGATCTGAAAAGAAAAAGCTTTATTTATTTTTTAACGACTGAATTTGAAGAAATGTCTGCGCAGAACCATTATATCCAGCAGGACATTGTTTTACTTTTATGCAACATAATCTCTTTATTTATAAGATTAAAAACAAACAAATTATTTACACCCCACGCATGTAAAGAAGCTAATCTTATTTGAAACGGCTTAAAGACAAATAAGAATTCTTCGCGTTGCACCATAGACGCACCAATGACTTCACATGTCCTTGAAAATATTTTGCTTTTCATACCTGTATGTGCATGTATCCTTACTTTGGATTTCTTCACCGCTGATCACTTGGTTAACAAGCTCTTAAAATCGCCCAAGATAATTTCAGTGGTATGTAGGCTGTAGATTATATAACTACTTTAGATTGTTGACGTCTCATTTTATAAAGCTACTACAGTTTCAAAAGAAGACGTCAATTTTGTGGCTGCAGCAGAATATAAACGTGAAATAGCAGCATAATGCAGTTGTGTTTGGGGTATGGTGAGTGACGAACGCCGGAGACCTTTAGTACTGGGTCTTTGGTCCATCTAAGTACCCACGTGTGAAAACAAGTATTTTGATTCTTAATCGAGGATAGATGAAGGCCAATTTCCATCAGATGAACTCTTTGTTCATATTTCACCGTTAGTTTGTAATGCCATGCTGCATTATGGTTGTAGTACGAATGGATCGGCTCGACTGGGGAAGAACCACGCACTGGCAATTCCATCGTAAAATAGCATATGTGATATGGTGAGTGCAGAGAATAGTCCTCAGGGGAAACAACGCATCTCTATTTAAATGAAGCTAGTTTTTCCGGATTTTATCGCGTATATTAACTAATTTTATATTCCTGGAGCTTCGAGTCCTTTACAACACCCATGATTTTCCCCCTAGATAATTAATAATACCTATATAGTGAAGGTAGCCGTGGTAACTATGACATTGAGACGTCGAACCCTTCAGTTCCCCCCGTAACCATGGGTGCTGTAAAGTACTTGAAACATCGGTAATATAAAGTAAGTTAATATGACGCGATAAAGTCCATAAAAACTAGTTTCATTTAAATGTGTAGTTTTCGCGTAAACATGAGAATTCATAACGCATGTATTTCGATTCTTAATCGAAGATACATGTAGATGTATCTTCGATTAATGTATGGGCGACAGCATCCCTTTACCATCAGGTGGATTGTGTGCTCTTTTGTCATCCTTATTCTCTATAAATAAAGTTATTAAAAGCTTCGAGGTTTTAGACAGGTAGCCAAACCCGAAAAACAATGAATTCAAAATGACTTGATTGCTTACTACTTTGTTAACTCACATCACTACATTGCAATATGGACAATCAGGCGCCAGTTCCCAAAACTCGTCTTGGCTTCTTGATTACGTTGTAAACGAGACGCAGTTTCGTCTTTCATACGCATTCAGGCGTTAATATTCACCCTCGCTTGTCCGCATAATAACATTATGAGACTAAAATATGTGTAGTTGTGTATACGCAAACAAATTGTGTGTGTACCTGTGTAAACAAAATTGGATTTGTATTTTCAAACAGTTTCCAATAATCCATACAATCCTCTTTCTTTTTATTTAATCCTTTCGTAATTGCAACTTATAGAAGGCGAATAAAACTAAACCTTCAAAGTCGCGGCTATATAAAAAAAAGTATTTTCAATAAGTCGCTTTCACTTTAGATTTTTCATTTAAGATTAGAATCAAATTTACTAAGCTTAATAAGTATTTAATGTTTTATCTTGTAGTGTTCTGACAATTCTTTTGAGCATTTGATTTTAGATTTTCCAGAAAAGACTTCATTTTGAATCGAAGTTTTAGTAATCTTATCTAGTAAAGTACCGACCCGTAACCGACTCTAGGTACTCAGGTGATTTTTCCTCCGCATTACTTAAAAGACCTCTGCTATAGCAGTAGCAATTACTATCTGGTGCCTTAGTAATTACATTCTCGTTCACGGCACGAGGTAACAGCATTGTTCACTCCTATTGGTGTTGTTAATGGATCTAAAATAAACGTTTAAAATTGAAAATACTGCCAGTATTTTAGCCAGTAGTTATGCGTTCACTCTTAACTAATTTTAACTGCTTTTATTTTGATTCAGTTAATTACTTTTTACTTTAACTTTAATTAGTATATAATAGTTTATCTTTGCTTATGAAATTCATATCTTCATAATCAATGCTATGACACATGTTTTCTCTCATTTCCGAGGGAAAGATAAATATATATATATATATATATATATATATATATATATATATATATATATGTAAATATATATATATATATATATATATATATATATATATATCACCGCCGAGCACGTCGTAAATCAGCACTTAAAATTCCAATTAACTATCTCATTGGTGCCGGCGGGGATCAAACTTGGGTTGCTCGCGTACTGTAAAATATACAGTGAGTGCTTAGTCCCTGAGCTACCACAGTTCTTAGGCTGTAATGAATGGTGGATTATATATTAATATTAAATGAATATTCATTAATTCAATGCAATGTATCAAAAGTCCACTGTTGAAAAATAGGTCTTCCTCACATATTGCCTCATTCGGAGGATTTTTAAGAATCCTTTAACTAAAACCCTTATTCTATAAAAAATTGCTGCAGCAATTTTATGGTTACAGCTCGACTGAAGACCGATAGAATGCCTATCCTGCTGTTGTACTGCTATTTTTCGTATGGTGAGGACAAAGAACCGCAGACCCTTGTTACTGCAAACAAGGCATTATTTTATGAGGCATCTTAGTTCTCATGGCTGACAACGCATCTTCATTTTGATTCTTAATCGAGGATAGATGTGGTAGTCTATGGTCCACAAGCATCCATTTACTATCAGGTGGACTGTGTGCTTGTGCTTGCCACTCTTATTTCATTAAAAATAAAAAAACATCATTATTTTTATGAGTGATTGCATGATGGACCAAATTAAATAAATATTATACAAAGAGAAGACGAAAGAACAACCGGAAGAACCTTTTAAAAAATCCACCTCGTAAAAATACTGAGACAATCAGTATACTTGGATATGTACACTGCAACCAGAGGTGAGCTTAGCCATCCGGGCTCGCTCTAGATTGTAATCAGGGCCCGGGTTGACAATGACTCCAGTCAGATTAAATCGTGAGTCAAGACGTACAGTTAGCAAGGGTTCGCGGTTCTACGCGCCGGCGTGGAGGTTTTTTTTATAGGATAGGGTGACAAAACGAGCACACAGTCCACCTGATGGTAAGCGGCCCATAGACATCTACATCTATCCTCAATAAAGAATCAAAATGCAGATGCGTCGTCACCCCTGAGGACCAAGATGGAATGCCTCTCTTCCAGTAAAATGGGTCTCCGGTTCTCTACACTCACCATACGAAACACAGCAGTGTCAAGCTGCTAATTTACGCAGGTGTTCTGTGAGAGCGTGGTCCTTCCCCGGTCGAGCCGACCCATTCGTGCTACAACTATACTATTAATATAGCTGCAGCATGGCTCTACCACGTAAAGAGAGGAGTTACCCCATAAAGCCGCCACTAACTTCAGCTCAGAATATGTATATGAGCTACGAGTACATTATGTTTATAAATCATTCGAAGAAAAAAACCTCTATTCAATATTTAGAGAAGGACAGAGCTAGCGATATTTAACGCTGATAACGGGGTTGCTTTGCCTTGATGGCTTGAGCTGTAGTGAAAAATGAGCAAAAATTTTCATAGCTCGTTATACGAGCAGCAACCACTTACCATCAGGTGGACTGTGTGCTTGTTTGTCACCCTATCCTATAATAAAAGTCACGTTGTTGATAATTTGTATGATTTTCGTGAATGCATTTTTATACAAAATATTTTACATGTCGCTAGGGATTGACTCAACCATATCAACAATAAAGTCGATATTTATCTTGAATGTTTGTAATGAATCGATAGACTTGCTCACAGAACAAGAAGAGGATTGAAAATAAATGCTTATTTTGCGTTCTAAAAACGTAATTTTATTTTGCCGTTTGTCAAACAGATGCATTGAATAAACAAATGGATAAGGTTAATTGGGCGAGTTGGTTAGAATCCAAAGAACTCTACAATTTGCAGCAAACGCTTTCTTGAAAAGTAAAAAAGAAAAAGCAGAATAAAAAAAATGTCATTAAAAGGAGCCATTCCTACATTATTTGTACCAGCAAGTATTATATTGTTACAGTAAAAATGGAGATAGATTTTATACATTATAAAACTGTAGTGTATATAAAATAAAAAAATGTTGATATTGTACTATTTAAGCAATTATGAACCCAACTGTGTAATTATTTATCCACCAGCACCTCAAGGTCACACTAGTACAATATTTATAGCACTCTATTTTCCCCAAGGGGTTGAGCGGAGCTTAGGATTATATTCCCAAGTCAAAATGATAAAACTTTTAGTGTAGTGAGGTATAATATTTAGTAATGCTCCTGAAATGCCGCTAGATATCCGCGCATGAGACGCGCGGTTAAATGTGCCAGGATAGTTAAGTATAAATTCCATAGTATTTGATACTCATAACGCCCGATGCCCGATTTATGTTTGATACCCGACGACTGTGTGCGGAGGGCTTGATAGTGTGGTTCATCGCCTACAGCGTTATTCGTAGAGAAGAAGAACTCGTGGTTAATTAGCAGCTGCGTTAATCAATAGATCTGCGAGATTAAGCTGAACTCAGTCCATGGATAGGGGACCACGGATAGGGGAAATTATTATCTTTTAGTCAATGTTCAATAATACAAAGGATATTATTTATGTTGTTACAATTTAAAAACAATTCAACTTCCATTTTTTTGCCCACCATGCCTTGTATATTTTAATGCACCAGGTGTAAACAATTTTTATTACTTCTTAGTGTGCTGCATTCTAAATTAATCAAACTCTTATTATTGCTAAAGGTTGCCTCTATTGTCGCATTCACTAATTTAAATTAGTTGGATTTAATTCAAAATTATATGCCAAATGATTATGATGCTCAATAAAAGCAGTCTTGGTAGGCAAAAACTGAGCTGAGTTAAAAAGTAAATAATAAGATATTTGTTACCAGTCTTAAATTATATTTGGATAAGTAATACCTATATTTTGTCTGAAAACTTTTTTTAAATTATACAGGGTATTTCTGAAACGCTCCCAAAAACGAAGACAGACGACAGTACATAGTGGTACACGTTTGATGATGGGTGAAATATAAAAATCAATCCTGATGAAAAAAAAAATCAATTTTTTACGTATTATTAGCTTTCTTCATTCTCTATCGTGTTAGTACAACTAAATGAAACGATAATTTCATTAAAAAAATTATGAAAATACTTAAACATAAAACCAACAGTGGAATTACTGAATTACAATCAGCTGACTAGGGGTCAATGTAATGCCGAATTCGCGCGGCCTGCAGCTAGCGGGCCATACCACAATACTTAATAACTTACAACACTTGTCTAAATACCTAACTTATCAACTTAACCTACTGTTTTGCTTCACTTTAATTCGAATTCACAGGTTAAATAACCCAAATAACTGGTTCGATTCCCCGCCAATGAAAAAAATACTAAATGAAATGTAACCAATGTTAGAGTCATGCGTTTTCATTCATCGTGGTATGTTTATTATTTTGATGTATTCAGTTATGTACCCATTCAGATCAGTTCAGTACTAAGTTACTTAAAAAAAAAAAGTATGAAACAGCTTACCGCTCTAAATCCTCCGTGGTCTTATGAGATGCGGCTCAAATTGACATAGACATAGACATAGACATGCATTTATTCAGCAACATACACTCATACAGTTTTGATACAGAAAATAAAATAATACATAAAAACATCAAAGACAATCAAACAATTGTGCTCCATTAATTTCGAGGCAGATTTGGGCTCGGTGTTGCGTCTCCTCATGCAGGTGAGGCATCATCGTGTGGTCTTCGACACAGTCCGTACGTAGTTTGTCGAAAACATCCACGATCCTTTGGCGCATTTCTTCAGCACGAATAAAAACCCTTTCTTTCACATACCCCCACAGAAAGAAATCTAAAGAGATCAGATCTGGTGAGCGAGGAGGCGAAGCGTGTGGTCCTAGTCTGCCGATCCAGCGATCATCAAATAGCTCGTTGAGGCACTCACGGGCGAACCTCATGACATGTGGAGGTGTACCGTCATGCTGGAAGCATGTGCATATTTAGCTAACGATAGGTGGTCTAAAATGTCAACTAAATGTTAATTTATGAAGTTCAGGTATTGCTGTCCGTTAAGTCGCTGTGTCAGAAACACTGCTCCTAGTATGCGATCCTTAAATAAACCTGCCCATACTTTAACCGACCATCGGGTTTTGGTGCCCAGTTTGTCTAACAGCGTGCGGGTTAACCTCGGAATACACGTGTGTATTTCTTTAGTTCCACAGGCCGTTTCTAGTAAATGTCGACTCGTGCGTCCAGATGACGTGCTCAATGAAACCAAGCACACGTTGTTGCTGGTCTAATAACCAACGGCAGAAAACTCGCTGGCGGTCGTGATCGCCGGGAACTAAACCTTGCACTTTGTACACTTTGTATGGGCGCATTAGGTTACGTTTTAACACTTTGTAAACAGTACAGTATGACACACTTGTTCCATCCCGACGCCTTTTAGAATTTAGCGATACTTCGTGTACCTAGGTTCGGATTCCGGCGAACGACATCTAAAATGCGCTCCTCTGAGTAAACAGCAACTTTACTTCCACCCCCTGTCGCTACCAGAGCAATGGGTCGATTTTCCAACACTCGCTGAAAAGCATTCCCGCGAGCTTCTCCAAGGCACATTAACATGTAACCGTATTCACGAGCACTATAAACGTAAGCGTTAGGCATTATAAAAACAAAACAAGAAACTTAAAACGTAACAACAAGAATAATATCACTAAGTAATAAATAACAAGTAATAACGACAATAATTAAATAAATAAAACAATTGAACTGTCTCTTGTGATAGTCAACACGGAACTCTCAAAAACTAAAATTATTAATGAATTGCGCTAAAACAAATGCGCACAAGGTAAAGTCCTTGAAGCACTGGAACCTTCCACACACCGTTAAAGCGTTATATACGTTAAGACATCGCCAACATTTATTTAATTTATAAGTTTTATCCCTACGACTAGTCTTCATATGGAATTTAAAAGTTATGGTTGTCATTTTTAATACAATTACACAATCAATTGTACCCTGACGCAACAAACATTCTTTACTACAAAAATTATTGAAATTAATGAACATACTGCTACTACTGCTAATTGGGTACTCACTACTCTCACAATTATAAACACTATTTCATCGTTATCTTTGATTTTTTGTGTAAGTATTTTCATGATTTTTTTTTATGAAATTATCGTTTCATTTAGCTGTACTAACGCGATGGAGCGTGAATAAAATTATTAAAACGTTGTGAAAAGATGATTTTTCTATTTGTGACCCATGTTCTAAGGTATAGTGCCTACTATCATCTGTCTTCATTTTCGGGAGCGTTTCAAAAACACCCGATATATGTCAATTAAATGAGATTTTTCTTTATTATCATTACAGTTATTTGTCAAATTTAAATTGTTTTTACATATTAAATTATTCATTTGTAAATTTAAATTTAAATTACACACATTACATGAATATGATACCGTAGACCACAGTGTTCCTGGAATAGATCAGGCTTGTCGTTTAATCAAATCCTACTAATTGGATTTCATGGAACCTTGTTAACAGATAGAGACAAAAATTCTCACAACGTTTATGCTTCTACGTATAATTTCTTTCGATCTAGATATAATTTCTATTCCGTTGAATAGATTAACTATTTCATGATTTGATTTAGTTTAATATAATCTATTTTTACTTAGAGAGGTATATTTTTAGCCTACTAAACTCAGGTTTCAAACATAAGTTTTCTTCCTCGCACAATTATTTTTATAAGGCCGGCCAATCTCGAGGGAACAAAAATGCTCGGTTGTCCCCTCTCATATTAAAAAATCAGTTGATATAGGTAGATGTAGTTAAAACCTGTTGAAAATTTAGGAAGATATATATTTACCAGAAATGAACGTGAAAATAAAAGTAAACCAAATACAGCCAGCGCAGATAGCCAGTACAGCGGACATCTTTTAGAGCAAATATTATTTCGCCGCGCTATCTTTATGCATGTATTTTATAGCGTGAGATTAAGCTTGAGAAATATCTTTAAAATCTTCCATATATATACTTAGTTGGGTCATAAGTTCTGCAAAATCTTATTATTTAAAATTTTATAATACTGGCTACATGAACTTCACCAATTTTAAAAATATAAATAAATAAAGCTTGCCGAAAATAAATAAAGACATTCATTTTCATTCATTTTCAAATATGGTGTGGTCGAAAAAAGAAGATAGAGTAGCGGTTATCGCTTTGCACCGTTGTGGTTCCGTGCCAAAAGAGATTTTCAATGTTTACCATATACCCATCGGTGGCAGATCTCAGCCTTGGTTTGGTCGCTCCTGTAAGACTGCATTACGCAGTAAGCAGGAGTGTTATCAGGCCTAGGCTGTGGCTTCGGCGGCTCGGGATGTAAACACCAACATGTTTAAAAAGAAGTAGAAGTAAGAACTTCGCTTCCAGGTCCGCCAAAAGAGTTAGTGCCAAGGCAAAGTCAGAGCACATAGGCAGAATTGGTGAGAAACTAGTTCGCCTTCATTCGGGAACCCGTGCATTCTGGTCTCTCGCCAAAGCTGTCCAAGAAAATTTCTGTAAGCCATCGCTACCATCTCTGCACAGGGAGAATGACTCACTTGCCCACGCCGCAAAAGAGAAAGCCGACCTTTTAGGCTCCTTTTTTGCGTCCAACTCGACTTTTGATGACGCGGGAAACACATCGGCGACAATCCCGCAGTGTGAATGCTCTATGCCTGATGTGCGATTCACACAGTGCTCAGTACGCAAAGCACTCCTCTCCCTGGACATCCACAAATCGAGTGGGCCTGCCGGAATCCCGCCATTGTGCTGAGGACGTGCGCTCGAGAGTTGACACCGTTTCTAACGCGTCTTTTTCGGTACTCCTACTCCCTAGGCGTTGTCTCGTCTCGTTGTCCTTGTTCTCGAAAATAATGGAGTCCATTATTAACTGCCAGCTCATGCGGAATAATAATAAATAATACTTTGAGGAGCACCAGCTGATTAGTGACTGCCAGTACCGTTTCTGTCGGGGTCGCCCGGCTGGTGATCTTCTTCTTTACCTAACACATAGATGGGCGCAGGCGATCGAGTCCAGGGTAGGGCCGTTAGTTTGTACATAGCGAAAGCCTCCGATCGAACCTAGAACAAAGCGCTTCTTTCGAAGCTTCCATCCTATGGACTCCCCGAGAAATTGTGCAATTGGATTACCAGTTTTCTGGCTGATCGGAACATCAAGGTCGTAGTAGACGGTGCGTGCTCAAATTACAAGCCTATTAACGCTGTTGTTTCACAAGGCTGCGTGCTATCACCAACGCCGTTTCTTCTGCATATCAATGCTTTTTTGCAAACCGGTAACATATATTGATATGCAGACGACAGCACTGGTGATGCTCTATACACCGATGATGCCAGTATTTCTCGGGAATACTGTTGCCATCTCTGGGCAGGGGCTCCCCAGTGCCAGCTCCTTCAACTTGACCGCATCCAGCGCACAGCGGTTCGATTCACCGACGACGAGGTCTTTCCGATCGGCTTGACTCACTGGCACTGCGTAGAGATGTTGCATCTCTGAGCGTATTTTATCGCATGTAGGAATTGTTCGGACTAATTCCAGCCGCTCAATTTCACCATCGCACATCGCGACAAAACTCGCGATACCAGCCATACCATCTGGATGATAGGCGGTCCACCACTGTGCGATTTAGAAGATGTTTTCTTCCTCGCACAACTTCCTTGTGGAATCGATTACCACCAGCGATTTTTCCGGACCGATACGACTTAGGGACCTTCTGAAGAAAAGAGCCTTTTTATTTTTAAAAAGCCGGTAACGAATCTGCAATTCCCCTAGTGTTGCAGTTGGTCATGGACGGCGGTAGTCGTTTACCATCAGTTGAGCCGCATGTTCGTTTGCCCTCTTCCCTAAAAAAAAATTCCACAAAAATTGGAAATAACTCTACGATTTGTTTATCGCACTATCAAACGATTCAAGTTTCGAAGATCGTAAGAGGACCGGCCGATCTCGTACAGTTAGGACACCCGCGATTATCAAAGCAGTGAAGGCGTGAATCCAACAAAATCCTGTTCATAACTCTTCAGATGGGTCTAAGCAGAACCACTGTCTAAAGAGTGATCAAGGAATACCTAGGACTACGAGCTTATCGTAAGAAGACTGGAAATGTTTTGAACGAGCGTTTTAAATAAATTAGGCTGGATAGATTCCGCGCTTTGTTACGGTGGTCCGCGGAAAAAATACCGCGAAATTTTATTTTCGGATGAACAAATTTTTAACATCGAAGAAAGTTATAATAAACAAAATGATAAGGTAGGTATATGCCCACAGTAGTGAAGAAGCTAGCATGCTTATTCCGAGGGTTGAACGAGCACATTATCCTTCGTCACTCATGGTTTGGCTTGGAGTCTCATATTCAGGCTTAACTGAGGTGTTTTTCTGTGAAAAAGGTGTAAAAACCAGTGCCGAAAATACCGTCCTAACAAACATAGGGGAAGCTTTTTCTCAAACAATGGTCAAAACAGACATTGGATACTCCAACAGGACTCTGCACCAGCTCATAGGGCACGAAGCACGCAAAACTGGTTGACCGCCCATGGAATTGACTTTATCGGACATGAAGACTGGCCCTATTCTAGTCTAGATTTAAGCCCACTGGATTATAAGATATGGCAACATTTGGAGAGGAAAGTCTGCGCTAAATCTCATCGGAATTTGAAATCTCTCCGAGCATCTTTGGCTAAAGCAGCAGCAGAAATAGATATGTGTGGTGCGTGCTGCGATTGATGATTGGCCGCGTCGATTAAGGGCATGTATTCAAAATAAGGGAGGGCATTTTGAATAATTTATATAAAATTGTATTCTAAATTAAATTACCTTTAATTACATATAAATAATTTCTGTATAATTATCAAAAAGTGTATCATTAATTTTATAAAAATCTTTGACAGAACTTATGACCTGACCAAGTAGAAAAGATTTCGGTAAATTCAACTCCTAACGGGTGAAGTAGGGTTTTACAGATAGAAAACAAGAATGAATAGACTTTAGTTAAACTGAGGCATCTTCGGATACATCACTACTTGCCATCAGGGTTGATTGTAGTCAGGCACAGGAGCTAGCACTCCTAGGTATTATATACAATTGTGATACGTGAACGTAACACTACAGAAAGTTGAGGCAGATAGCAATATTAATATTATAATTGAAAATCATTATGATAAATTAACAATAATTGTACCAACAATAAAATAAATAATTGACAGTACAATATTAATTAATAATCGTTTTATTTTATTATTTACATTAGTATCGTTACTTCTCTTTTAAAAAAACATGAAATTATAATTTTATCCCCGGTGACGTGACAGACTAAAACGGAGCAGTGGGTGAACGAACTGCTGCAAAACGGCAGAAATAGATAACCGGACACTACTGGTCCATATGGACTAACCTAAATCACGCCCACCTAATTTGGACACAAGTAAAATTAATAAATCAGGAAAGATTTCAAGGTTTTAGGACTTCTTTTTCACCTGCATAGGTATTTTTGCCACCTTGCAACAGTGCGATTGCGTTGTTGTTACCGTCTGAAGAGTATAGAAAGCCAATATAATTACAGGTTATTTCCATCTTAGTCCTCCTAGGTGGCAGCACATCTGTAACCTTCTTTATTTGAAGTTTTTTTTTATATATATTTTTATAGTATGAGTGTGACATACGAGTAGGTACATAGTCCACCTGATTATAAGTGGTTGCCGTGGCCCATAGACATAGACATCTATCCTAGATTACGATTCATAATGCAGATGTGTCATCACCCGTGAGGATTAAGATGGAATGCTTCGTTCCAGTAAAAAGGGTCTCCGGTTCTCTAAACTCACCATATGAAACCCACCAGCGTTATGCTGCTATTTTACGCTAGTATTCTGTGAGAGCGAGGTCCTTCCCCGGTCGAGCCGGCACATTTGTTCTAGAACTATACCACTAATATAGCTGCAGCAGGGCTCTACCACGTAAAAAATAGTTTATAGAATAATATATATATATATATAGGAACAAGAACAAGTTAGTTATACCAGTTACTCGACTCCAAATAGTTAGATTACTTAGTTAGAAGGATAATTCCTTCACGGGGAAATGTTACAACAAAGTCCCATAAATGTGCAAACCATATCTATCAAAACTTTAAAATTTTTATTAAACAAAAATTGTTTAGTATGGATTATTATACTATTAAAGAGTATATGATTGATAATAACCCCTGGGAATGAGGTGACCGTTACCATGCTGTTAATATATTCATACTAATTGTATAAAATAATATAGGTATTTTAACTTAATTTTATTTAAATAAAGGCCCACTGGGTCTCCTGCTGGTTCTTCCCAGGACAGAAGTTTTTCGAACCACTGTTTAAGCTCAAAAGATTTTCAATAAATATTATTGTAATGTATATTGTGTAGTGGTGGGCAAGAATACCCACTACCCTATATCCCGTGGGCGTCGTAAGACGTGAGAGAGGGAAAGTGAGGCAGGAAATGGGCAGCAGCATTTTTTTGATAATAGCAAAATAGCAATAAAAACTGCGGTTGCCAACCCGCTCGCTAAGCGTGGCATCTATGGCAATATACCCCCTTATGACGGCCCCGCAATTCCTGGCTTCGGTGCGCAACCATGGGAACGGCGGAGCAGGGGGTGCTAAGAATCTCTGGTGAAGGTTCGGTTGCTACCTAAGACAACTCGACCTGGCAACGAACAACGCACGCACAACGCACGCATCCTGAGGACCGACGAGAAGATCCTGGAACTAAAAGTAAAGATAGACGAGTTGCTATGGGGCATTATAGGTTTATCTGAGTTCCGCGAGAGGGAGGACATTGTAATCCCCAAATCCAGCAATTTGTTCTATCACCGGGAGGGAGACCATCTGTCCCAAGGAGGTGTTGGATTTATCGTCCGCAAATCTCTCATTAACAACACTGTAAAGATTGTGAGTGAGTCGACGAGGGTTTCGTACGTTATACTCAGAATCACTAAACGTTATTCGTTGAAGGTCATACAGGTGTACGCAACAACCTCAGCATATCCTGATGATGAGGTGAAGGAGATCTATGAGGATATCTCTAAAGCAATAGGTTCCTCCAAAACCCTCTATACGATGTTAATGGGAGACTTCAACGAAAAACTAGCCACAAGAGAGAACGGTGAGCTGAAGGTAGGGAAATTTGGTAAAGAGCAACGGATTCCAAGGGTCCAGCAGCTGGCCTACTTCATGGAAAAAGAGGAACTCTTTATGATGAACTCTTTCTTCCAGAAGCGGCCCCACAGGAAGTGGACCTGATCGAGCCCCGACGGTTCAACAAAAAATGAGATTGACTTCATCATGTCGACGTCAGACGACAACTGTTCAGTGATGTCTCAGTGATCGCGAGCGTGAGAACTGACAGCGAACACCGAATGGTAAGAGGCACACTGAACCTAAACGTTAAGTTGGAGAGGTCACGTCTAATCAAGTGACGTGCTCTAATCCAAAGTACCGAAAACTTTCATCTCGAGTTAAGAAATCGTTTTCAGTAAGTAACTAGAAGATTGCAATGCAGTGGAAACCGATCACATTGAATTGAACCAGGGCTCCAAAGTCTTTGCCAGAGATATTATGTCTGCCAGAAACAATCAACTGTAGAAGCAGAAGACCGATTGTGGCAGCATCGTTTTTGGGACACCTGAGATTTTGAGTGAGATTGAGAGGTTCTATGGGAAGATGTACACAATCATCGTTAGTGCCACACGCAAGAGCAAGTAATGATCCTAGAGTAAGTCTCATCCGACAATATTCAGATGATATTCCGGACGTCAGTCTGAGCGAGATTAGATTGGCTCTCCGGCACTTTCAAAGCGAATTACAGCAGAGCTTCTGAAAGCGGGTGGAAAACCGGTACTTGAAGTCCTTCAGAAGCTATTTAGTTCCGTCCTCGATGGCGGCACTACTCCAGAGACGTGGAGCAGAAGTGTTGTGGCCTTGTTTTTCAAGAAAGGCTACAACGTTCTCTTGAAGAACTACAGACCTATTTCTCTTCTGAGCCGCGTATACGTACTGGTCTTTTCGAGAGTCACTACGAATATTCTCGCATGCAAACTCAACGACTTACAGCCTCCCGAACAAGCCGGTTTCCGTAAAGGCTTTATTAGTACCATAGACCACATACATACCCTTCGGCAAATTGTACAGAAGACCGAATAGTACAATCTGCCGCTTTGCCTTGCGTATGTAGACTATGAGAAAGCCTTTGATTCGGTCATAATTTGGGCGGTGGTACAGTCCTTTCAGCGGTAGCAAGTTGACCGTCGGTATATCGAAGTGATGACTATCCGAGTACAGAACCAAAGTATGAAACCTATCCAACTGCAGATAGGTGTAAAACAGGATGATGTTATATCTCCAATTTTTTACCGCTAAATTGGAAAACGTCTTCAATCTACTGGACTGGAAACGATACGGTATTAACATCAATGGCAAATACATCATTCACTTTCGATTCGACGGCGATATAGTCCTTATGGCAGAATCTCTGGAGAACCTAAGCACTATGCTCAATGACCTCAATGGTGTCTCCCAACGGATAAGTCTTAAGATGAACATGGACAAAACAAAGATCATATATAAGGTCCATGTCACACCTTTGCTGGTAATTGTTGGGATCACTAAGCTCGAAGTTGTTGACGAGTATGTTTACCTGGGACAAATAATCTGACTAGGTAAGTCCAATTTCGACCGAGAGGTCAATCGGCGGGTTCAACTCGGCTGAGCAGCGATCGGGAAATTACGACATTTCTTCTCGTGAAGGTAATCGTGAGGTATACCTCAAAACTTGAAGACGAGATTGTGCAACCAGTGCCTGTTACCAGTGATGACTTATGGATCTCAGACGTAGTCCTTCACTGCTGGCCATATAAGGAAGCTCAAGATCGCTCAGCGCGCTATTGAAGGGGCTATGCCCGGGGTTTCTCTGCTTGATAAACTTAGAAATGAGGATATCCGCAGTAGAACCAGAATAACCGACATAGCCGAACGGATTAGTAAGCTAGAGTGGTAATGAGAACCGACAACCGATGGGGAAAAAAGGTTCTCAAGTGGCAGTTCCGTACCGGCAGGCGAAGTTCAGGGTGACGCCCGACTAGATGGAGTGTCAACCTGGTAAGACATAAAGGAAGTCGATGGATGCAGCTGGCTCAGTACCGTGCTTGTTGGCATTTCTTGGGGGGGGGGGGGTGGATTCCTTGTTCAGCAGTAGACTTGTGAAAGGCTGTAATGATGATGATGATATTCAATAAAAAGTATTCTGTTCTATTTTAAATAGGAACTGTAAATTCGCCTCAAATTTTATAAAAAAGTTCATTGAAGTCGAACCCTCCCACAATGTTGTCTGCGGTTTGCAATATTAGCTCATTAACCGGGGCACATTTCAGGAGTCTTACTTCCGTCATTGCTAACGTCATTCTTGATAAAGAATTATAGGCATAGATAGATAGATACGTCAATCCACTTGTAATAATTGTATATCATATTCAAAAATATCAGTCTGGCAGTACTCCAAAATAATACACTGTTAGGGATTACTCTTCAAATTGTTTAGATAAAATTAATTTTCTCCGTATAGGACTTTACGTTATATACACTCATAGGACACGAAAAGCAGTTAGAAGTAAATACAAATTAACAACAATACAGATGAAATTATGCAAACCAAAAGCAGGGCAGCCTTTTTTCAACGTAACTCCTTTTATTTGTAATTAAAGCCACACATTACTACAGCGAATAGAATCACGACACCTATTAAGACTCGCCAAATGACTCATCAAACCTAGTTGCTTGCATCGCACTTTATAATGCATGAACATTTTAGAGTTTCGAGTTTTACCCTCACTTTTTTACGTAGTATAAACCAGTGGTTGACTACATTCCCGCCTGGCGATAAAATTCAAAATCGCACTGCGTTCGCGTAACAAAGGCATATTTACTATTGCCTTAAAACACCCAGATTGTAATCGAACGGAAAGACAGACGTTGGCAGATTATTTCATTTCTTTGTTGTAGGTATGCATTACGAAAAACGAAGGAAACCGTACTTCGTCGTATTTTCCTTTATTTTTTATTCTTATTCTTAACAATACTTAGACATTTTCGTATACTTCAATATATATATATCTCATCTCACCAGTCCATAAAAGTCCATCTTTGTTGTTTTTACATTAATCTTAATCTCCACGCTTGGTAGGTCGAGTTTTGATCACAGTATGGACCTCTCTTATCTATAATGTTATTTTTCATACATTACAGCCTATCAGAAGTCTACCACTGAACTTAGTCCTCACTTATAGAGGGGATGTTTGACATAGTCGCCATGCTTGGCAGACTGGTTGGCAATCGCATTTTTTATTATATTAAGTTGTTTTTAGGAAGATGCTGCCCATCTCCTGTTTGATTTTCCTCTGTTTGTCCTTATGCTATCCACAGGATTATATAGGCTAATAGGTTCTCTTAAGCTGCCACGGATTTATAAATTCATATATATATATATATATATATATATATATATATATATATATATATATACTTACCACACTTAGCATGCGAGCAATACAATTACGATCTGCATCAGTACCATTAAAATTGTTGATTGTAACTTTGAGTGCTGGTTTACCGCGTGCTCGGCAGTAACGTTCACACATCATTTCATTAAAGCCTATTAAAAGACCACTGCTGAACATATTTTTCCCCCATAGACTACTTCATAAAGGGCAGATTTGCCATGGCTGGTCGCGTGCCAGTCAGGTTGGCAATCGCAGTTTTCATTATTATTAGTTGTTGCAGGAATTTGTTGCCGCTCATCTCCTGTTTCATTTTCCTCTTCTTACGATACACACGGGATTATATGAGGAAGTGTATTGTTTTACGGCGCCATTACTCTGCAGTAATGTATTCTTATGTTTGTATTTATATTATGCGCTCCAACCACAAATAAATGTATTTTCTTTCATTCTCTCTCTCTCTTAAAAAAAACTCTTCAGGGGAATTGTTTGGACTAATTCCAGCCGCTCAATTTCAGCGTCGCACATCGCGACAATATTCGCAATACCATCCATACTATCTGGATGATTGGCAGTCCACCACTGTGTGATTTATAAGAAGTTTTCTTCCTCGCACAATTTCCTATGAATCGATACGACTTATAGACCTTCAAAAGAAGATCCTACTCTTTTTTAAAAGGCCGACAACGCATTTGCTATTCTCTTGGTTTTTCAGTTGTTCATGGGCGGCGGTAGTCACTTACCATCAGGTGAACCGCATGCTCGTTTGGCCCCTCTAATATGAAAAGAAATATCGAGGAAATGCAAATATTACCGACACATAATGAGTCAGCGCGATGGTCTCTTTCCTGCTCTAAAACCCTTTTAGCATTGACATAACTGTGAAAATCAGTAGAAATATTGTGAACTGTTACTTCGACCTCACTATAATGTGTAAAACCACGATATTCTCTGTCCAGAACACATCGGTACTGGAGAATCACCACTGGCGCTCAGCAGTGAGCTGTCTCATCGAGAGCGGCGTGCTGGACCAGTTGCAGGACGTACGAGCAAAGCTGGAGCATCAGATCTCGTCGCTCATCCTCGCCACTGATATTACCCGTCAGCAGGAGTACCTCAGCCAGTTCAAGGTAAGGTAAAGATCATCCGACGTGTGCAGTTACGTGTTACTCAGGTAAGTGATATCTAATCTCGAATGTTCCAGGAGTGTTCAGACCCAAAGTCGAATCAAAACAGTATTTGGTACTGATTCGATGGTTTATACATTATAATTAAGAATTGCTCTAAAGAAAAAAGTAACGGTGGCAAGATCATATAGATAATGGCGCAGCAAGGCGACAGCATACCTATCGAATGATTCAAGAACATAGAACCATAGTGTTAATTAAATAAAATAGCAATACTCTATTTTTTTTATAGGAGGGAGGGCAAACGAGCATACGGCTCACCTGATGGTAAGTGACTACCGCCACCCATGAACAACTGCGACACCAGGGGAATTTCAGGTGCGTTGCCAGCCTATGAAAAAGGAATAAGCTTTTCTTGAAGGTCCCTAAGTCGTATCGGTCCGGAATAATTGCCGGTGGTAAGCTATTCCACAGAGAGGTCGTGCGCGGAAGAAAACTCCTAGGGAAACGTACAGTGGTTGACCTCCAAGCATCCACTTAATCCCGATTCTTCACAGTGAGATGAAAATATTTATGTATTCAATTCTTATTAAATAACCAGAAATTTTAATACCTTACTACAAAGCTAATGTTTATTTAATTTCTTTCTTCAATATTTATCTATTGTAATACATCTTAAACCAAGAGTTACAATAGGTGGATTTAATGCTATATGGTATTAAATCCACCTAATAGAGATAGAGAGAAATAAACTATATATTATAGAGATAAAGATAAAGAAATTAAAGTTGACAGGACCGACCAGACAGACCGCTGACGCAACCGCAGTTGTTTTGGCTCGCCGCTCACTTAGCGGTTAGCCACCGTAGAGTCTATATTACCTGAGGATGCCTCGTGTAGAGGCGAAACACGTGTCGTATTGTCGTCAGTGGTGTGTCTTTCCTAGTGTAGTGGTGTTGGGAGTAGTGGTGCTGGGATTAGTAGTGACGGGGATAGTGCACGCAATTGAGGGAGGGCGGGAGGTGCTGTTCAAACTAGGTAAGACACATCACTTTACTTTATCTAGCGGATGTACGCAAAGTAGTTTTTGTCAAATTTATCATAATGGACTTCCGAAAAGTAACGACTGATTCTATTAATTATAAAAAAAATATGTTAAAACTTAATGTTTAATGTAAATATATGTTAGGCCCTTATGATACGGTTGGCACGCGCAGATTTTAAATATTTTGAGATGTTATCATTAAGATTAATTGCAACTAATAATTTCAGCAATGCCTGCTAGGGTTGATTGCGTCTCGGATATAAGCAGAGCACCCGACCCCTAATTGCGAAGTCTATCCTAGCTTTCTCTCTAAGTCGACCATTTCTCTTTCTCTTTCTCTTTCTTAAAAAAAATTGTTAGCAGAGATAAAAATGAGAGGCAACTCAGCAAAAAAACGAAAATTTAAAAAAGTAAAGAATGTACTGCAATTATTTTCTAAAATGTTCACGAACTTATTTTTAAAAAGAAACTTGCCTTAATTTTTTTATTAACTTTCAAAGGGTCTCCTCCAAAGGGACTCCAGGGTCTTATAGCCATATAGTTGGTTTTATATTATATCTTTACAAATATATATTAGATGAATAACAACGATTCACAATGCCAGATGCAAATAAAGCCCGTGCAACAACTACTAAAAGCTCCACAACATGCTTATGTTGTGCGCTTGCTTTGTATGCTGAATTTGATAAATGCAAATACTAGAAATAATTAAACTTTCAGACAAGTCCTACAACCGCAACTTCTGAGATTGTTCATCGGAGAGACTACTGGGTAGATAACTTTGTTTAAATAAAGCACAACTTTCATTCTATAGAGTTTCGGTACGTTTATTAAAACTCATGGATACACTGGTTTACACTGATTTATTAGCATATAACAGTTATGTTTTCCTTGTTATTGTGTCGTGGAATTTAAATAGCAATAATGCATTTAAAAGCTTTACATATAGGAAGAGATATGTTATAGATATATTACTACTACAAATAGTATTAAATATTAACCAAAAGGCCTATGTTCAACGGTTGACTTGTGAAGGGCTACAATGATGATGATTTAACAGTGGTAGAGCCACGCTGCAGCTTCTGCTGTAGCATGTATGGGCCGGCTCGAACCAGGGCAGTACCACGACCTCACAGAATATCAACGTAAAGTAGAAGCTTTGCTTCTGCGTTTCGCTCGATTACTGCAGGTGGCCAGAGCCAATTAGAACACTTCTTTGTGCCCCGGGCTGGAGTTTGCGTATACGTCAGAGAGGATTTCTGTTCTCGACGCCTCGGCAGTCTTGAAGGTACGGACCTGTCCATCCTTTGGTTGCGCGTAGTCAGCGACGAACATCCCAGCGTACACGGGTGCCTGTATAAGTCCCATAGCGGTACTGCCCACACAGACCGACTCATCGACCACGTCCGAATTGCTACAGATTTCTTGCTACAATAGATCCATCCGTAGAGATCGTGATACTTGGCGATTTTAACGCCCACCTCGCCGAATAGCTCGGTTCACGTTTAACCGATCATGCGGAGAGATTTGTTTATGACTTTGCCTTGGCATATGGTCTGACACAACTGGTTACTTCGCCTACACGGATTCCAGATGTGAAGGATCATACACCTTCGTTGTACCTTCTGCTGACCTCTCATCCGGTTGGATATATTACCGCCATGTGGTTTCTATAACATTGGTGCTGAGTAGACGCCATTTTAGTTCATAAACTAGTTTATGTTACGTTAACTAAAGTTTATATTTTATATTTGGAGCTAAATAAATTATAATATTACTATTATTAACATTATTTGCGATTAGATTTTTTTGATTTCGAAACCACTTATGATTAAATCCAAGAAATGCACGTGTTAAAAAGAGGTCAAATAAACAACGAAACGTAATAAATAAAATTGCAACTAGCAATTTCTTTGGTGCAGGCGTAGGCGCGGCTATTTTGTGCCTTATGGTTTCTTCATTAACAAATCTTTTATGTATTTTTTTAATGTGTTACCTCAGAAATTTATTGTAGGTGAACCGATTTTGATGATTCTTTTTTTATTTGAAAGCTGGTGCCTCTCTACATTTCTACTACGAGTACATTGATGATGTTCTCATGTTATTTATATTGAAGTCGGTTCTTCAAAAGTTTTATTTTATCTCTTGTAATTTTGTAATGCCCCTCTCGGTTTTTTGGACCATTATCTGATCCGGAATGTGGTGCCACTTACGCTCCCCTCGCGGTTGTGTTCTGCAGGCTGCCGCCGTGTTCGGCATTACAGGTCGGCGAATTGGGACTTAATGCGGTCTTTCATTGCATCCTTCCAATTATACTGACGACGTGCGCTCCAGAGTTAGCACCGGTCCTAACGCGTCTTTTTCGGTCCTCGTACTCCCTAGGCGTTGTCCCGAATTCATGGAAGACAGATTTCGTACACCCGATCTCTAAAAAAGGTAACCGCTCTGATCCGTCCAACTACTATCCTATCGCCATCGCCTCCTTGTTCTCGAAAATAATGAAGTCCCTTATTAACTGCCAGCTCATGCGGTACCTTGAGAAGCACCAGCTTACCTTGAGATATACCCGATTTCTTAATTAATAATTGGGATCTGTACGTTTCTTAATTAATTTTCGCGATTTTTGTTACCTCTGTGCATTGTTTCTTGTTTCTTAAGTAGCTTACAACACAGTCATGCGCCCTGCCCCTGATACCATATGTTTTCAGTTTACGTAATAGCATAATAGTTACGTAATAAATGTCTATAGGTCACTACATCCACTTGCCAAAGTAGACTGTGTGATCGTTTGTTACCCATATTTAAAAAAAAGAGAGTAATTCAAAGACTACTAAAAGTGTTTTCAGTCCGCCTATTTTGATGTCAAAGATGCAGCTCGCTCTGGTCGCCCTCTTACGGATAAAGTCAATGCCATTTTTGAAAAATTTGAGCAAGATCGGCATATTGGTAGTTATGACCTATGCGAGGAATTCAGGATTAACCACAAAACAGTTTTGACTCATTTGTAAAAGATTGGCTATACAAAAAAGCTTCATATTTGGGTACCAAACGAAAGAAACGTAATGAATCATGTACTCATTTGCGATTCTCTATTGAAACGCAATGAAATTGGTTCGGTTTCATTTTTGAAAATATTGATCACTAGAGATGATAAGTGGATCACCTACAATAAGAACGTGTGAAAAAAAAAAACTGGTCAAAGAGTAGTCCAGCTCCACAGACTGTAGCGAAACCAGGACTAACACGCAATAAGGTGATGCAGTGTGTATGGTAAGATTGGAAGAGCATCGTTTATTATGAGCCTTTACCGCCGGACAAAACCATCGATTCGAATCTCTACTGCCAACAACTAATGAGATTCAAGCAAGAAACTGAGAAAAAACGGCTGGATTGATCAACAGAAAAGGAGTGGTCTCTCATCATCACTGACATTTTTGGCCACTCAAAAATTGAAAGAGCTTAGTTGAAAAGTGTTAATGCATCCACCATATAGTCCCGACTTTACACCCTATCTGCACCTCAGATATTCACCTGTTTCGTTCTCTTCAGAATTATTTGGGTAGTATAAGGTTAACATCAAGAGAGTACTATCAAAACTACTTCTCGCATATTTTTCATCAAAAATTCCAAGATTTCTACAGCAACGGGCTTATGTCACTACCTACAAGTTTCCCGGACATATTATTTAGCACTAACATACGCATCATTTCTTAAAACTTTCTTAGTCTTTAAATTACTCTTTTTTTTAAATATAGGTGACAAACGATCACACAGTCCACCATGGGCAAGTGGAGGCTCAAGTAATATAATGACGAAAATTTTGCATTACAAGCAAAATTGCAAACAGACCGGTTAAATATAGTCCGAAACGCTATAACCGAGCCTCGTGAAATAGTTGAGCGAGACAATATCTATATATAACTGGTGTTTGACATTGCAGTGGAATATTTTGAGATTTGAACATTATAACATATCATAAAAACAAACTCTCACGCCTTTTACCCAGGCAAAGGCTAAAAACTTCTATTAGCCAAGATTCGAACACAACTCTATCACTTCTTACATATCCATATACTTCTTACATCGTAAATTGAGAAAACCTAAAAACTATGAAACACCGACGATCAATGACCGACAATTTTCGAAGATGCATCCTAGGGATGGCACCGTCGACATCTTTTCTGCCGACTTCCAAAAAGGAGACGGTACTCAATTCGACTGTATGTTTTTTTTTATGTGTGTTACCTCATAACTTTTTACTGGGTTAACCGATTTCGATGATTCTTTTTTTATTTGCTAAAGCTGATACTCCTCGTGTGGTCCCATATGAATTTGATTAAGGTTTTCTTTATAACTTATATTGAAGTCGGCTGTGCAAAATTTTTAATTTTTAATTATTTCTTTCTTAAAACTATGTCGAGCTTGCCGCTATCCCATTGATTCACATAGGCATGACTACTCCGGTTCTTTGGCGCTTACAAACTCTGATTAGCTGCATAGACATAACCTAGTAGCTCTGAAGTATGGTTTCGTGGATCGGCCTCGTAGTTTTTTTTTATTTAACACAATAGATTTTAAACCTAAGCGATTCATTCAGTATATTAATCTACTTTAGTTACTTCCAAAGCATTATAATGCGAATACATACAGTTGACGTGGATTGTGACAAAAAAAGAGCAGTGCGCCCACATTTGCGCTCTCTGGACTCGTGAGTTAATTTTTTTTAAACTGAAGTGACAAACGTCTTACGTAATTACAGTACATCTGATGGTAATTGGCTACTGCAAACAACTGCAGGCAACTTCAAACAAAGAAGGCTACAGATGGGTTGACACCTTTGAAGACTAAGATGGAATGCCTCAATTATTCTGACTCTCTACACCCTTCAGACGAGAATACAGAGCGAGCTGCTGTTCGTAGTAAAGTGGACTGTAAACTCTTTGGTAAGTTCTGTTTAAAAAACGTTTTTATAAGTGCTTAACTTATACATCCCTTACTATTGCAAGAAGGTGCTTCAAGTCAGTGAATTTACGACTTTACGGGAAATCTGCAATCCGTGAACATGTTCAAGATCGTCACCACCCCATTTGATAGATCACAAATTCTTGCAAAAGAACACTGATTCCTGTCAAGGATGATTCGCGAGGCTATTGAAATTAAAAAAAAACATCCTGATTTCGACAGAGAAGATGGATGGGTGCTGCCATCTATTTGGGATCCTATAATTAATGAAATTAAATCCAAACCCAAGCATACCACTCCAAGACTTCAATATACTATAAGCTCATTCTGCGTAGATCGGACCAAAAATTAATATTCAAAAACTGAAGCTAGCCGGGCTAACTATTACTTCGGGATGTCAAACACCTCAATAACCCCCCCCCCCCCCCCCCTCCGTGTTTCCTTGAGTGCTGCAAAGCACCCGAAACGTCGGAAATTAAAAAAAAAGTAAATTAAACGCGATATATATAATACATAAATATAGTGTCATCCTATTTGTAGTATTCGCGTAAATATGAGAAATCATTAAGAAGCATTATTTTATTTTATCAATGATTGCTTGGAAAACTTGCACAAACAAAATCAAAAACCTACAATAGTAATCTTATGAAAAATAAAAATATTTTTCATCAGCATATAAAAGTCCTCTATGTAACGTAGTGGTTATATGATCTTTAGTATAGTGTTGGATTATAAAAGTCATGTCCTTCAGTATCCGAATTTCAGTCACGGTGGTCAGTCTCAAGAGAAACCAGACATATGCGCAGGACAGGATTATAGTAAAAATTCTGTCTTTTTTCTATCTTTTAAAAAACGTTACCCCCACACTAGGATTTTCTCCTGTATCGTGGAGGCAGTTTACAAATATACATTGCACGAGGACAAACATCCAGACCCGGAACAATTATTTGTAGCCCATACAAATATTTGTTCCGTGCGGGATTCGAACCCGCGGCCCCCGGCGCAACAACTCATTGCTAAGCCACTGCGCCACGGAGCCGTCGAAAAATTACGTTGCTTATATCCGTTTAATGAAATAAAATGATGTGTCTTATCTAGTTTAAATAGCACTATCCCCGTCACTACTAATCCCGGCACCACTAATCCCAGCACCACTACTCCTAACACCACTACACTAGGGAAGACTCACCACCGTCGATAATACGACGCGTGATTCGCCTCTACACGAGGCATCCTCAGGTGAAATAGACTCTGCGGTGGCTAGCGGTCGGCCACCGAAGAGTCTAGGCAGAAACTATGTAAGACATATAATTTTATTTCATTATGCGGTTCTAAGCAAACAAATTTTTACCTACTTTAATAGTTCAAAATTAACAAATCGCTTCTCCATTTTATCTATAGATTTAGCTTCTGTAATTACGCATACGTTGGCACGGAACAGCAATTCGACAATCACTCAGTTAACAAAGAGCGATATGAACTAAAATTCGAAACTGTGAAACGGAACGGTCAGAATGTACATCATTACGTCGCCTGTCCACTTTCTCATTTCCCGTGTTGCATATTTAAAGAGAACGGTTTATTTCCCTTTCTGATGAGTTCTGTTCAAATCTCAACTATTGCATAGGGATTGTGGAGATATCGAGCGTGGTAGAAACTTGCTCTCATAGAATACCAGCGTAAAATAGCAGTTTAATGCGGCTGTGTTTCGTATGGTGAGTGTAGAGAACCGGAGACCCCTTTTTACTGGAAACAAGGTATTCCATCTTAGTCCTCAAGGTTGACAACGCACCTACTATATTTTGATTCTTAATCGAGGATAAATTAGTATGTCTATGGGCCACAGCATCCTCTTAATATTAAATGGACTATGTGCATGTTTGTCAGCCTTATTCTAAAAAAAAAATATTGAATTCTTTACGGAGTCTCTTTCATTAATTTTTTCATTACAGCTTATAAAAATGCTACCGATGTACGCTCTTTGCCTTTACCTCTATGCCATAATTACCACACTTGACAGGCGGGTAGGCGACCGCAGCTCTTTATTGTTTTCAGTTCATGCGGTTACTACAAATGGCAGCTTTGCTTATTATGAGGTTGGAAATTATTTCTCTATACTTAACTGATTCCCTTAATAAACCTAGTCTTTTCAAAAATACGGCAAATGGCTGGTTTCTCGAAAAGAACATTGCTCTGATTTCATACATTGTTCGACTATGAACCCACACCTCCCAGTAAGTCCCGAAATATTAATTTCCGAATTTTATATGAAGACTACTCTTGACTTAAATTAAATACGAGTGACATACCCTGCTGGCTATTGTCTAATATACAAAAGGTTTTTAGGTTATGATTTCACAGTTAATTATTCAACGTTTCTTAAACATAGGGATTAAACATTTATACTTGATCTCTATGTACCTATATATTTATATTTTTTAAAAACATCCTCGTTTTTAGCTGATATTTCAATATTTTCCCATCGTCTAGAATGTAAATCGTATCGTTCTTACTAATACATTTAACGGCCTCTTTGGAGACCGAAATCTTCCGACGTTAATTCTTTTGCCCGAGCGCGGCGGTTCCTTGAGAATAATCGGCTTTATTCTATTTTCCCACGATACTATCGGTTTGTATCGTTTACAAAGCGTTGAGCTGTTTCAAAAGCAATCATGGATAGTGTTATCATTACCAAATTTTAAAGAAGGAAATTTAAAAAAGAAACCGGATTGTATTTGACGAATTTTTACAAAACGCACAAAGTGTCATAAACGCCGTGTGACGCCTACGGACGGTGTAAGTATAATGTTATTTGGAATTTCAGATGAATTAAGAAACAACTTTTGAATTTATATTTATTTTTCTTTTAGTGAAGAGCTTGGCGAGCAGCAATCCGACTTCGATGCTCGCCGGGGATAAACCGCCGTTTTTATTGTTTTAGACTTCTTGTGCGATGATATAGATATCGCTACAACCTTGCTACGAAAATAAACCAAAACACACATATTCACGTCACTTGGATCTAGTATTCCATGGTGTTACTTGCGATCTTTATATATACACACATTTATTTTTTTTTATACGTGGTAGAGCCATGCTGCGGCTATAGTAGTATAGTTGTAGCACGAATGGGTCGGCTCGGCTGGGGAAGGACAACGCTCTCACAGAATACCAGCGTAAAATAGCAGCTTAATGCTTTTTCGTTTCGGATGGTGAGTGTAGAGAACCGGAGACCCTTTTTACTGGAAAAGAGGCATTTCATCTTAGTCCTGACTGGTGACAACGCATCTGCATTTTGATTCTTTATTGAGGATAAATGTAGATGTCTATGGGTCACAGCAACCACTCACCATTAGGTGGACTGTGTGCTCGTTTGTTACCCTATCCTATAAAA
Source organism: Parnassius mnemosyne (assembly GCA_963668995.1). Taxonomy (NCBI): domain Eukaryota; kingdom Metazoa; phylum Arthropoda; class Insecta; order Lepidoptera; family Papilionidae; genus Parnassius; species Parnassius mnemosyne. The sequence continues at coordinate 22,703,094 of CAVLGL010000082.1, read as the reverse complement.
ATACATAGATTGATTTTTGTACGTGTGTTTGTCACTGAACTCCTATATATATAATATTTTTCATAATTTCTTATCCGTCATAATATTTTTTATCAATTTAGGTACTCTATTATATTTAAATAACATTGAAATGTATAGAATATTAAAAAACTGTAATAAAGAAAAATTAAAAAAATTAAATTTTCACACATACTTCCCGTGGGATCGTGCCAAGAACGCTAACTGCGTTTCCTCGTTGAATAGCTATACTTAGCCTTTGAGCGAGAAAAGGATCTGCCCTGTTAACACCAGCCGCGACTAGTCGCGGATGCAGTTCTTTATCTATAAAAATTTAATACGACTTTACAATTTTCGTAAAAATGAGAATGTTTTAAACGAAAAATGTATGTCGATTTTGTGGTTTATTAGCTTAGAATGTATGAAAGTGGGTTAAATTTGCATACAAGATTTTATCTTAATCCGTGTAATAAACGAATTCGCTTAGAGAAACAGCACGGCGGTATTCATTTCTGTTTAGAGCTCGGCCATTTGAATTTTCATGTTAGTGGTTTAGCTAAATGTATGTTTGACACTGAGTAAATAACAACAAAATATTTGTCCTTGTAAAATGTTGGACCGTGAAAAACTGCGATAAATCTCCTTGTCCGATATTCGTCAGAACCTTAAGACGAAAGTGCGTGTTACCAGTAATGACTTGAGGAACTGAAACGTGGTACTTCACCGCTGGCCGTATGAAAAAACTCAGTCACTGATCATGCCGATGGAAAATCGGAACTCTTCTGCGTGTCTCGTAATTGAGTCTTTATTCGAAAAAACTGGTTTATAAGAAAATTCATTACAACCGTTATAATTCTTCTTATCTAACACGTCAGAACTAAATCTAAAACAAGTATCATGTTTGTATTAGTAAATTATGTCGAGTGAATTAAGTCAGATTTAATAATTCCGTTGTTTACTACCATTAATTGGGATTCGCGTAAATTAAAATTACCCGATTTAATATAATTCTAAGCATAATTTATGTTATTTTGTTATATATTTTGGAATCGGGCGTTCGACAAATTCCATTATAAAATAAAGTAAATTGACATTACTTACATATAAGTACCTATGTAACGGCAGTATGAATTATTCTTATCTTGTTACTGAAAGATAAAAAATAAAAAATAATTCGTTATCAGTTCATGGCAATGGGGGCTACCAAATGAGACTGAGGTGAAGTTACTTTAAATAGTGTCACCATTAGTGGAAAGTTACATTCCAAATAAAAGTATTTCGTTTTCTGGTGTTCCTATGTACATAAAAGGATGCCTTAGCGGTAGGTCTTTCATTTTTTCACATTTTTAACTCTCTTTTAAATTTCTTTACTTTTAAGAATATGTTTAGGTTTTTAATTCTTTTATATTTTTATTAATATAAAATGTAAGTAATTTTTCAATATAAATCCTAAACTTTATATTTTCCTAGCAATTCTACTTTCTCTTCATGAAGTCAGTCAAATATTTCCACATTCCTAATTGGCACCGCCTTCGTGGCAGAAAAAGTTGTGGATACTTTAAAATTACAAGAGATAAAATAAAACCTTTGCAGAACCGACTTCAATATAAATAAAATGAGAACATCATCGATGTACTCGTAGTAGAAATGTAGAGAAGCACCAGCTTTCAAATAAAAAAAGAATCATCAAAATCGGTTCACCTACAAAAAATTTCTGAGGTAACACATTAAAAAATTACATAAAAGATTTTTTAATTAAGAAACCATAAGGCACAAAATAGCCGCGCTTACGCCTGCACCAAAGAAATTGCTAGTTGCAATTTTATTTATTACTTTTCGTTGTTTATTTGACCTCTTTTTAACACGTGCATTTCTTGGATTTAATCATAAGTGGTTTCGAAATCAAAAAAATCTAATCGCAAATAATGTTAATAATAATAATATTATATTTTTAAATAAAACTTATTTAAAAATATAATATTACTATTATTTATTATAATATTACTATTAAAACGATTTTATCGCGTATATTAACCTATTTTTTATATTCCCGACGTTTCGGGTGCTTTCCAGCAGTTTGACGTCCTGCTGTCATAGTTAGCCCGGCTACCTTCAGTTTTTTAATATTAATTTTTGGTCCGATTTACGCAGAATGAGCTTACAGTATCTTGAAGTCTAGCAGTGGTATACTTGGGTTTGGATTTGATTTTATTAATTATGGGATCCCAAGCAGATGGCAGCACCCATCCATCTTCTCTATTGAAATTAGGATGTTTTTTAATTTCATTAGCCTCGCGAATTATCCTTGGGAGGAATCGGTGTTCTTTTGCGAGGATTTGTGGTCTATCAAATCTAATGTAACGGCGGGGACGATCTTGAACATGTTCACAAACTGCAGACTTCCCGATACGTCGGTGCTTCACGTCAGCTATATGTTCTTTAATGCGGGTTTTAATAGATCTTTTTGTTTGTCCTATGTACGAGGGACCACATTCACAATCCAGCTTGTACACTCCTGCATCTTGTAGAGGGATATGACACTTGACGGATGGTAAAAATTTCAAAACCAATCTTCTTCAGCGGCTTGAAGTATGTTTTAATGGAAGCTCGCTTCAAGATGTAGCCAACCTTGTATGTGACTCCTCTGACATAGGGTAGTACAGCAGGCACACGCTCGAATGTGGCTGGCTTCACTCGGTCACTGTGACGTAGGCGCGGGACCCGAAGCTTGTTGTCTTGCAGTACTTGCTCGACGTGCTGAAGCTCGGCGGCCAGATGTTTTCTGTCACAGATCCCTCGTGCTCTCTGAAACAAAGATTTTCCCACGGTAGCTAACTGTGAAGGATGATGGTGAGATTCACCATTTAGATATCGGTTGGTATGGGTATTCAATTCAACAATTCACAATGGAGTTAGAGGCAAACAATACTTTAGCTTTCCTAGATGTTTTAGTCATCCGAAATCCTGATAACACTGTTGGTCATACTGTGTACAGAATAAATACCCATACCAACCGATATACCGAGAACATATAGCTGACGTGAAGCACCGACGTATGGGGAAGTCTGCAGTTTGTGAACATGTTCAAGATCGTCCCCGCCATTACATTAGATTTGATAGACCACAAATCCTCGCAAAAGAACACCGATTCCTCCCAAGGATGATTCGCGAGGCTATTGGAATTAAAAACATCCTAATTTCAATAGAGAAGATGGATGGGTGCTGCCATCTGCTTGGGATCCCATAATTAATAAAATCAAATCCAAACCCAAGTATACCACTGCTAGACTTCAAGATACTGTAAGCTCATTCTGCGTAAATCGGACCAAAAATTAATATTAAAAAACTGAAGGTAGCCGGGCTAACTATGACAGCAGGACGTCAAACACCTCAATCCCCCGTGACCACGGGTGCTGGAAAGCACCCGAAACGTCGGGAATATAAAAATAGGTTAATATACGCGATAAAATCCGTAAAATTAGTTTTATTTAAAAATGTGTAGTGTTCGCGTAAATATAAGAAATCATTAAGTAATATTATAATTTATTTAGCTCCAAATATAAAATATAAACTTTAATTAACGTAACATAAACTAGTTTATGAACTAAAATGGCGTCTACTCAGCACCAATGTTATAGAAACCACATGGCGGTAACTGTAACGCTGACTTTCAGTACATGCCAGAGACATGTGTTCAATAAACTAAACTTAACTAAACACGGACATGTTATCGATAAACTATAAATTTATTGGTGAAATAACGTGTAACGTTTTTTACTGTTTACAAGTTGAATGATGACAACACCTAATGAGTTGTTGTATATCCTCGGATTGCATAGAAAAGAAAGAGAAGCGCGATGACAACACTTGTGACTTGCCCATTGCAAAACATAAAACAATAATTACTTTAAAATATGTAAACAAATATAAAATAAAAACAACAATCTTCTTTACTCAGGTATGATACGTTATTGTTATCCATTTTATCAACATAATATGTTGAGATATACAAACATTTTTGCTGTATATATATATATATATATATATATATATATATATATAATATACTAGCTGACCCGCTGTACGTACCCCGTAACAGTCGATTCTTTAATTTTTTATTTTTTAATACTTATTCTGCTATTCGGGACACCGTCACTCAATTGTTTTGCCTTCCCGGAAGCCCTCCACTAACACTTAAACTTTATGGTATGGTATTAAAGTTCAAATTGACTTTTAAGTATTATTACGAATCTTTTGTATGGGAATATAGAAAAGTGTTGTTTTGACATTTAATTGTTATAATCTATACATATAATAAAACTGTAAATAGCAGATGTCTGTACATTTTATATTTTTGTAATAAAAGTGATTGAGGGGTACTAAAAATAAGTAATTAAATACATTTCTACCATTTTTAGAATTTTCTGTCTGTCTGTCTGTCTGTCTGTCTGTCTGTTTGTTTGTTAACGTATCACGTATAAAGTACTAATTTATATCATAAGAATTGTTAAGGAAATTATAAAGTGTATCTTCGGGTTACATTTAGTCTTTATTTCATTAAAATCAGTTCATTCCATCAAAAGTTATGATAAATATTCTGAAGTATGGGTAGGGAAGTATAGGTACGAATTTGCTCAACGGTGGCTTTGTTTGAGTCATCAAGTGCATTTTAAACTAATATCATATCATAAATCATAGTTAAATTATGTAAAATAATGATATAATTATGTATATCTAAAACGCAGTAAACAAAAGTATTAAAGAACGTATTAAATATATTATACAAAAATATATTAACCTTATTAACTAAATCTGAAGCACAATAGTTAACCCATTTCTTCGATAGATGGTGGTGTGGCATAAATGTGATACAAAAAGGCAGGTTAAAATTTATTCCTGTAGTTGAGTTTCATATTTGCTTCTAACCTTTATATTAATGACACGCTGCCCTACTGCGTGTTGACAATCTCATTTATTTTTAATTTTTTTACCGCCGAGTACTCTATGTGGTAAATCAAATTTTAAGAGCTATTAACAATTTCATTTTTCGGCGAGGATCAAACTTTCTTTTTTGCTTACTATGCAGGCACTGATTTATAAGTTCTTTTATGTTTTTTATTGTATCAATCGTGTGAATTATCTCTTATTTTTAGAATTGATGTTAACAGCGCCATCTCTCTTAAGTCTATACATATAATAAAAATGGTAATAACATGTTATGTCTGTTTCTGAATATTGTATAGTATATTAATTTGCGACTAAAGTCATTATGGGGACTGTGAATCATTAAATAAGTACATTTTTATAATTTTTAGAATGGTACTATCTGACGGTCTGTCTGTTTGTTTATGGACGCTTGACGTTTTGAGTAAACATCTTTTTTTTTTCAATGAAATCCTTAAGAAAATCATAAAGCGTATTATCAAGTTCATTTAATCTTTGTTTTATTGAAATTGGTTAATTCTATCGAAAGTCATGATTATTATTTTGAAATGTAGGTTCGAATTTGTTTAATGGCGCCACAAAATTCCAAAAATAGTAATAAAAAGATTCGTGTGTAAAAAAAACGTTCTATTATAATATATTTCGTATCGTTCTATTATAGTACTTACAGTAAAAATATGTTTTCCTTAAATTAAAAAAGGATGTTTTCTCACAAAGAACGTAATAGATGGCGTTGTACAAATTACAACCTTTTCTGAATTGCGGTGTTAAGATTTTTCGCAGGTGAATCGTATTGAGACTCACTGTAATAATTTATGTCCATGAGCCTGACGAAGCTGCAAGCCTGTAAGGTATATATACAGAGGTATTGAAATATTTAATTATTCAACAAAACTCGACCAAAACTAATAGTAGCAAAATTGCAATAAATGTCGTGATAGTGATATTGTTTTATAGCCAGAATCACTCTAATACCAAATAACTTTTTTTTCAGTTTTAAGTAAAGTTAAGTTGCAGCCTATTTACGTCCCACTGCTGGGCACAGGCCTCCTCTCATTTCTGAGAGGGTTTTAGGGCAAGGAAATGTCCACCGCGCTGCCCCAATACGTGTTGACGAACTTCACATGTCATCGAAATATTATTTTTTATTTCTCAAACATGCAGGTTTCCTCACGATTTTTTCCTTCACCGCCGAGCACGTGGTAAATCAGCACTTAAAATTGCAATTAACAATTTCATTGGTGCCGGCGGGGATCGAACCCGGGTTGCTCGAGTACTGTGAAGCTTACAGCGAGCGCTAACCATCTGAGCTACCACGGCTCAGGCTTCAGTTTTAAGATAGGGATAATAACATCGATGTTGGCATCGCTAGCTCAACATCGATGTTCGATGTTTAGGCCACTCAAAACATCGATGTTGACCATTATCGATGGTTTTTGTATATGTGTAGATAGTTACACATTGTTTTAAAATTATGTGGGTATACACAGCAAGGAAAAAGTAACAATTAACTTGAATATCAATTTACGTAGAATAGTTATTATGCGACAACCGACATCGACACTATAAAATAAAGCGAATCAGTGACCATTGTGACATTACAGGAGACACTTGACAATTAAGTTTGACTCACCATACTGACATTTTTTTAGATTAACGATGCGTTCAGAAATTCTGAATTATTCAAAATTTTTAATCTTCAGAGCAGATGCAAGATTTAGTTGATATTGATTTCGCGAGTTCGCATTGTTTGCAAGTTCCCAATTATCGATTATGGGTTCATTGACGTCGATGTTTCGATGTTTGACATATGTCAACATCGATGTTAAAACATCGAAGTTTTAATTTTTAACATCGATGATCATCTAACATCGCTATTTTAAGTGTGTTTCCCACTCAGCGTGTGTTATGCGACGATCGTAAATAAAGCGCAAGGTCAAACTTTACGCGTCAGTACTGATTGTTTTGCACATGGCCAGCTCTATATTGCTTTTTCTCGCGTTAGTAGTCCCCGTAACCTTTTTCTGTACGCCCCGGCTAAGTCTACTTCTATCGTCGTTTACACAGAAGCTCTAGCATAAACGACTTAGAACTTTGAGAATATCGATTTATTTTGTTACCACTTATTCATAGAGTAATGATATAAATCGGTTAATATTCTCTTACCCTAAACGTCAAATTCTTTAAGTAAAACCTATATTCGCGAGCTACGCCGCGGGCACAGCTAGTTATAATAATAAATTTAATTTAATAGACATAAATAATTTAATTAAGAATATTTTTATTACCTTTGTTGTTTTTAGACTTTTTCATGCAATTTTTTAAAATTTTCTCTCCGTAAGAACCATCTTCGTACTTCAAGGAATATTATAAAAAAAGAATTAGCGAAATCGGTTCAGATGCTCTCGAGATTTGCGCTTAGCAACACATTCAGCGATTCATTTTTATATTATAGTTATTCAATAATAAAATTTTTTTTTCGCTGTTCCATTAACTGTATAAATTTGGCTGAAAATTGTTTCGAAAAGCTTATTTGGATCTAAATATAGTTTCAACGTTGAATCATATAACGTTCTGTACATGTTAGTTATCATACTACTATCGTTTATATAATTTTGCCGGCATTTAAGCTCTTTTTAAAACTTTTTCAACCATTTATTGCACCTACTACAATATTTCATCATACAACGGCTTTTATATCAGCGAATGCCGTTAGGCATTATATATGATTAAAACAATACAATTTAATTAAATAAATAAGTCGGAAAACACTTTACAAAATATGAATATCCATATAATAGTAGCAATGCGCCCCGGCTTCGCATGGGTGATTTCAACGACGCCACCTACCTAGTCCAAATGTGAATCTAAACCATCTAGGGACCCATTCAAACACACACAGAAAATTTGATAAAAATCGGTCGAGCCGTTTTTTTAGTTTTAACGAGACTAACGGGCGGCAATTGATTTTTATATATAGAGATTACACGGCTTTAGGCAAAAATTACTGAGGATTGTAATCTAATAACACGCCACCTCTCATAAGGTTACATCATACGAGTACCTCTTCTGTCCAAAGAATAACTTAAGATCCTCCAAGGCGAGTGGAATCGATAGTAGTATGAGACACACAAATCACCAATTATATTACAAAGCAATCTAAGAAAATACGTAAAAGGGGCGGCTTACCCAAATCAATTTTTAACAGTGGTAGAGCCATGCGGCAGCTTTTGCTGTCGTACGGATGGGCCGGCTCGAACTGGGGTGGTACCACGACCTCACAGAATACCAGCGTGAAGTAGAGGTTTACCTCTGCGTTTCGCTTGGTGAGTGCAGGTGGCCGGAGGCCCTTTTTACTGGAAATGAGGCATTCCATCTTAGTCCTCACGGGTGACAACGCATCTGCATCTTGATTCGCAAACGAGGATAGATGTAGATGTCTATGGGCCGCAGCAACCACTTACCATCAGGTGGACTGTGCGCTCGTTTGTCACCCTTATCCTATAAAAAAAAAAAAAAAAAAAAAAATCAGAACGACGACGTTTGTAGACATCCAAATATCGATATGGGTACAGTTCTTAGAGTGAGATCTTACAATTGCGTTTTCTTGTCTTATATTTGCATATTTTTATTTTATTTTGAATTATTTTTAATGTATTGACGTATTACTAATAAAGAATGAAACTGAAGAAATTTTGCGGAATTATCGCATTTAATTTTAACTTTTTTTTTTAATTCTCTGCTCCACAATGTCAACATCATTTCGTATTTTTTTCTTTATCAGTTCTGTAACAGTCCTCAAGGATCTTGCAAATAGAAGAATAGAGTTACTGTTTGTGTCCAACTTTGAGATATTTATGTATTGATAATGAAGAAAAAGAAACATAAAAGGTTGTGTAATAGATTCTAGAATTCTTTTTACGCTTTTAATTCACTAAGAAGTTTCCAATAATGTGCCATATCGAGTAGTTTTGCTTCTTCGTTTATCTTTATATACACAAAAATGACGTGTCACGTTGTTTGTCCGCGATGAACTCCTAAACTACTGAACTAATTTCAATGAAATTTTGCCCACTGTGTGCAGTTTGGTCCAACTTGAGAGATAGGATAGTTTTTATCCCGATAAGTATCCCTCAAATTTTTTATTGCTAATCTCAGCAGTTTATTTTAGGAAAGCAAATGGTCGTCGGAAAGGGCAGAACAACGTCTGCCTGGTCAGCTTGTTGCTTATAAAATGTTACTCACTACACTTTATAATTATCTCCTGTTTCGTGAACCGTCTAGGCCCAAAACAATAAACACTTGTATTGGTCAAGATGCGAACCGCGGGGCCGCGCCGTAGAGCTACAGTTGAACGCTTCGCCATCGAACTGTCATAACTTTTTATATTTATTTAGAAAAAATATATAAACTTTTCCTCACTACCCACAATTGATAAGCGAATTAGTACTGAAGCGGGAAAAGTTTTAGAAAAAAACGACGTACGTACAACAACGTCACCTCAAAGAATGAAAGATGTTTCAGCGGGCGAGGCTACCGGGAGCGCTAGAACTGTTCGATTTTGTTTATTTTTTTCATAAAATGAAAAAAAAATTAATTTGTAAAATGTGTTCTCAACATGACCTAAAAATTATAAACCTTTTCATTGGATATAAGTCTTACAAGGTTTCGTGATTAAAACTACAAAGTACATGTTTAACAAATTCGTCAATTTTTTTTTTGTATTGATTTCTTATATTTACGCAAACATATTTTCACTCTATCGCGTTTAATTTCGGTATTTTTATAATTGTATTAATTACAGGATCCCAAGCAGGTGGTAGTTATGCGGGTTTTGATAGAACGTGCGATCTATTAAGTCCCACGTAAAATAACACGTGAAATACCAACGCTCCGGAAAGTCTCAAGTTTGTGATCCATATCCTAGACGGCCCCCGCCATTACATTAGATTTGATAAACCACAAATTCTCCCGAAAGAACATCGATTCCTGCCAAGGATGAAACGCGAGGCTATTGAAATTAAAAAAAACATCCTAATTTCAATAGAGAGGGAGGCTGGGTAGTACTACCACCTGCTCGGGATCCTGTAATAATTCACAAACACTTGTCTTAGATTAAAAGGGTACAGAAAATAAAAAGTTACTGCAAAAAAACTTAAAAGTACTGCCTAAATATTTCTATTGAGATCGGTGGCGGTGACGATCCCACAATAAATGGTAATAGTAAGGCGAACTCGGTACAGATCCCTTAATCAAAAAGCAAAAATGAACCAAATGTAATCAGTGATTTAGTTACAGGATTCTTTTGTTTTAGTAATTTGATACGTGCTTACTACTGCAAAACTTCTACATACTGTTCGTTCGTATTAAGTAATGCGGATAAAAACATAATTAAAACGTAAAGGTAGCAGGATTAGCTCCAAAGCACCCACAACTTCAAGAATTGTAAATGAGTTAAAATAAAACGTGAAGAAAACACGTCAAATTAGTTTTATTCAATGTATATCACTCACGCAAATTTAAAAAGTGGCTGTGGATCATGTGGCAATATTTGGCAGGGCAAAAAATATATTTATTATTTACCAATCAGTGTTCCGTAATTGTAATATTTAAAAACACACACACACACACACACACACATTTTTGGCGCCATAAGATAATTACCAGCGTTTAAATGTGTTGTTTCTGTGGCAGGAAAGAGAGTTACAACATCTATTGTGCGGCTTTTAAAAATAAAATAAAAGACTAATTTGAACCACCGCGGAAATAAAGTGTAACTCAAATGAAGAAGGAAACACAATAACCTATATATTCATATATTTATGTGTGATTCACGTATCGTCGTTATAACTAACTAATATAGCGACCGCTCGACGCCAGACTGTTATTGTGTTGTTGTGTAATATGTACAACCACCTGAATCACCTCCATCGTAAATACCTGGAATAAGATCCTCCCATTAATGCACTTACGTACGAGGCTATAGTTAAGAGTCTTCAATTCTAAAAACCACCTTTTAAAAATCAGAGCGATCAATTTATGTCCTAGATTTGTGTTAAATTAATTTATTCATTGAATAAAACTACTTTTACTGATTTTATTGCGTTTAATTTTATTTATTTTTAATTCCCGATGTTTCGGATTCTTTCCAGCACCCATTGTCACGGGAGGCTAAGGTGATTGACGTCCCGATATCAGAGTTAACCCGAGTACTCCGAAAGTAATCTTTAAAAAACTGAAGGTTAGCTTCTACTTTTTAATTATTACTTTTGGTCTGATCTACGCAGAATGATCTTACTGTCTTGAAGTCTTGCAGTGGTATGCATGGGTTTAGTTTTAATTTTATTAATTACAGGATCCCAAGCAGGTGGTAGTACCCTTATTTTATGAACCCAGATACCTTTTTTTTTTTTAAATTAGGATGATTTATAATTTCGACGGCCTCACGTATCATCCTTGGCAGGAATCGATGTTCTTCCGCGAAGATTTGTGGTCTATGAAATCTGATATAAAGACGGGGGCCGTCTAGAATATTAATCACAAACTGCAAACTTCTCGAAACGTTTGTGTTTTGTTCATGTTTTCACTTGGTAGAGCCTGCTGTAACTACATTATGATTTTAGCACGAATGAGTCGATTCGACCGGGCCAAACTCTTACAGAATACCATCGTAAAATAGTAGTTTAATGTTGCTGTATTTCATATGGTGAGTGTAGAAAACCGGAGCTCCTTTTACTAGTAACGAGGTATTCGATCTTAGTCCTCAGGGGTGGCAACGCATCTGCATTTTGATTGTTTATCGAGGATAGATGTTGATGCGTATAGTCCCAGCACCCACTTACTATCAGATGGACTATGTACCCGTTTGTCACAGTTATTCTAAAAAAAAATTTACTCCACTGGATGTTTTCATAATTATTGTTTACTTTAAAGTGTCGTGCAAACGCACGCCTTTATAAAATGTTGCGGTTAAAAGGAACTTGTACTGTCTCTATCATACAATAGTACGTGTTGACCGTCCACTCCACAACGTATAATCATATCAGTGTCCGCGAGAAAATTTTCTTTTCTATTTACTAACGGAATAATTCTTACTAGATATGTGGTTGCGATTTTATTTTGTCCTAGATGGCGATAAAATATGGACCAAATATGGATGGCGCCCTCACAACGACTGTAAGCTGACTTTAATATTATCATTTAATATGTCTGTAAACATATGCCGGAAATAATATCTTTGTGTGGTGTGGCGGTGTATTGTATTATTTTATCTCTTATATAAATGTTATTTCGTTTACTCAAAAGATGAAAGTGCTATTAAGAAGTAAGAAGTGCTAGTAGTAGAAAAGATTTACCGAGGAGCTTTCAATTAATCTTAGCAATTTAACGCTCACTTTTTTATAAGGGAAAATAATTTTTTCGGATACAGTGAGAATTATTGTGAAAATAAAAGTCCGGCTAAATAAAGAGTTACAAATAAACCATAAATCTTTATATTTAAAAATGACAGTATAAAATGTTACAATTTATTCAGTGCAGTCGCTAACAATGGTACATATATATAATTATAATTTTAAACTCTTCGTATGACAATATTAATTAATTACTTTCAACAAATATATTAAATCATAAAAGCTTTTAGTTTTAAGCCAATTATACAAATGTGTCCTCCGTTTAATATTTTCAATTCTTTATATACTAGCTTGTATCCGGCTATAGCATTGCTGCCGCAGAACAAATAATTGTGGAATTATGGTTTTAATTTCGAAGAGTTATATTGTTTAATTAGGAATGATAACACAATGATTGAAGTTGAATGATATATAACTTTCAAATAAATTTATCGGTACGACGCCAGCAATAAGATGACAAAATTTTACCGCAATCTGATGAACGGTATGTCAGCGCATAAAATAAGAACAAGCAAACAATTTTTAGATATTAGATTTTCATGCACATATGTAGACAATTTTGGATATATTTAACGAGCCTAGGAATGACACCTAGAAAAAGTTTATCTAGGTCACGTCGGTGTCGGAGATATAATATACGAGTATCACTTGCTTTTATAAACAATGGCTTATTTTTAAAACAAACACGCCAACATAAATGTATAGTAACTGGAGAGGTAAGATAGAAGTATCCAAAGAAAGAACAAGTGATGGTAATGATGATTTTTAGATTAATGGGGCTGTTATAAATTAATTCCGCGTAAAGAAAGACTACCAATACCAATACCACTCTCGAAAATACGACACGTGTTTCGCCTATACACGAGGCATCCTCAGGTGAAGTAGACTCTGCGGAGGCTGACCGCTAAGACTTACGGCACTTCACTCACTTATGAATGTGTGTCGTGCCTAGTATGGTTGTGCTGGGGATGGTAGTGCTGGGATTGACGGCGACGGGTATAGTGCGCGCGATTGAAGGAGGGAGGGAGGTCCCCTTAAAACTGGGCAGGACACATCATTTTCTTTCTTTACGCGGAATTAAGCAAATTAATTTATAACAACCCCATTATAATGGATTTCCGCAAAGTAACGCCTGATTCTATTAATGATTTTTAGATTGACGTTTTGGAAACACAAAAGTGATAGTATAATTACAGGCTATGAAGCTCTTCATCGAAGTCCGTAGTGGTGGCAATGGTGCAATAGCCTTCTTTGTTTTGAATTTTGTTGCACGTGTGCATGGACTGTAAGAGCCATTTTTTTTTTCTAGAATGAGGGTGACAAACTAGAACACAGTCTATCTGATAGTAAGTGGATGCAGTGACAGTGCAGAGTAGACATATACATTTATCCTTCATTAGGAATCAAAATTCAAATGCATTGTCAGCCGTGAGGTCTAAGATGGAATGACTCTTTTCCAGTAAAAAAAGGGTCTCCGGTTCTCTACACTCACCATATTTCAACGCTACTATTGTACGCTGGTATTTATAGTTAAACTTTTGTTAAAAAGTAAAAACGAACTTTGAAAACACTCAGAAATTAGAGGAGGCCTGTGCCCAATAGTAGGGCGTATATAAGCTGTAACTTTAACTTTCAACTTTGAAATTGCAAGTTAAAGGTGACAACTAAAATGTCTTCAAAATCGTTATATTAAAATCTTCATCCCCACTTATTCCACCAAAAGGGATATTTTATTCAAATTCATATGGAACCACTGCTGAAGTATAATTTATTTAAAAAAAGGATACAAGGAATAGGTAAAAATATAAGCGTCGAATATAGAACCTCCTGTTTTGAACTCTTTTCAAAAAGAAATTTAAATTACTTCAAAATAACGTATAAAGTATGTTTATAATAAAAAAGTATAAAAGTAATAAACTTCATCCGTTAATGACTGCCTTCACATTATTTTATTGCAGCTTTAACTTTCACTTCCCTTTATAATTTAAAACGCAGATTTTTCCGCTGAGGTATTGAGTTACTGAGTTAAGCTAGTAACTCAATACCTCTGTTATAGTAGTTTCACTATCTACGCGGGAAATTCTATTTTAAAAATATAATAGAGTAATATTTATTACATGTTGTAACCATGTAGCGGTGGTGAATAAATATCCACTAACCTATATCGTCCCGTGGATACCGTAGGCGACAGAAAAAGGGTCATGTACAGCAGCTTTTTCTAATAACATCTAAAAATAAAAACCTACGCTTGCCAACCAGCCTGCCAAGTGTGACATCTGTGGTATATAACCCCCCACCCCCGAAGAAGCAATCTATGGGGGAGGTCTATGTTCAGCAGTTCACTTCAACTTACCGATCCGTTAGTTCTTGTCGGTTACTCTGACTCTGCTATTGATATCCACATTTCGAATTTTATTACGCACAAAAACTCCGAGCATTACCCTCTATATAGTTCGCCAAGCGACGTTGAGCGTCCGCATACGGCCAGAAGTGAAGGTCCACGTCTCAGATCCATAAGTCATCGCTGGCAATACGCACTGGTTGTACAATCTCTTTTTCAGGTTTTGAGGTATACCTGACGAGAAGATGTATCGTAATTTGCCGAACGCAACCCAGCAGAGTTTAAGTCGATTGACCTCTCGGGTGAAGTTGTACTTACCTAATCGGACTATTTGTCCCAGGTAAACATACTCGTCAACAACTTTGTACTTAGTGCTCCCAACAACTATCGGTATAGGTGTGACATGGACATTATACATGATCTTTGTTTTGTCCATGTTCATCTTAAGACTTATCCTTTGGGAGACACCATTGAGGTCATTGAGCATAGTGCTTAGGTTCTCCAGAGATTCTGCCATAAGGACTATATAGTCGACACGTGTGTCACCTTTATTCTATAAAAAAAAATAGGAAGAGTTTTTTTATTTGACTGTATGTTTTTTTTTAAATTCCATTACCCTTTTTATCATGAAGTAATTTGAATAGGATCTACGTGCAGCTGCGGGCTTTTGTTGGGTTGTTATGATGACGATAATAACGTAATTAAAGGTAAATAAGTAGAGATTTTTTTTAGTGCACGGATTAGTCCTAATTAGCATTACTTATTAAATATACCGTAACATAAACAGTTACATTCTTAACGAGATCGTTTCTTATTAAGTTTTTATACTGAATAACTAATGAAGTCACGTACACCACCCGTAAATACTTATTCATTGTTCTTAGCTACTCGTAGTTTGATAAGAGCTAAGCATAGTTCATCATTATAGTTGTAATCTCTGTATATTAGTTTCATCAGTATATTACGTATCTTGTATTATATTTTATTTACTTATAATATATAAATTTATATATTTGTGTATATTTCATGTATACATACATACTTCCATATATATATATATATATATATATATATATATATATATATATATATATATATATATATAATGTGTGTGTGTGTGTGTGCGTGTGTGCGTGTGTGTGTGTATGTGTGTATTTATATTTCTTTGTAACCGCCTTCGGAGTTCTATCACTGCCCTAAGATTTACTGGCAGAGAATGCTTTAAGCATTAAGTCCGCCTTTTGTTCCTGTACTTAATATGTAAGGTTCAATAAAGTTTAAATAAATAAATCGTGATACTAATTAACGCAAACAGTGTCGTGTCAAAATTAATTTTTTTTAATTCTAACATTTGCTGTACGCTTACTCGAGATTTATTTTTGCCTTATTTTAGGACCAAAAGTGTTTTACCTTTACGATATCTTTTACAAAACGAGACAACAATTTTCTTTATTCATCACCATTATGATTGGCATTACAAAGTCAACATCTCTTAGGGCGACATGGGGAGAAAATGTCAAATTTAAGCTCAAACTTCACAATATCAAAATTTGTGGGATGTATGTTACCTACTAGACTCTAATTTTGACTTTTATTAATTGGACTTTTGTTGTTAGTCTTTTATAAAGTAGTTGTCCTGTACCACTTGCATCTCTTCCTTGTCTATTTGTTGGGTTTTGTTAATGCCATTAACATGTAAGATAAATACTGAACAATTCACAGAAACCATCCATTACTTTAAATGATTTCTTATTATAAAGCTGTAGAATTTTCTCTCAGTCATATAAAGCTAAATTATATCACTTGAATTTCGCAAAAGAACGACCAAGTTTAATCTAATGGAAAATGGTTTCAAGCCTTGAAAGTTTGAAAATCACCGAATGACATAATATTTTATTAGTTTGTTTTATGTTTAATGTTTTTAATTAATTAGTGATCATAATCCGATTTAAAACAATTTCATATCAACAAACATGTCATTAATTTAAAACTTTATTAATTAAGTGATAGCATAATATGATTTAAAACTACAGGGAATACGGGTGAATAGGTTTTTGACAGATCTATTGCTGTCGCACTGTACCTCAAACCTTTCCGAACAGGGCACGATAACTGCAGCTGAACTGTATACAAAGCAATGCGGCTATGTCCTTTTTAAGGTTCCGCACCCGAAGGGTAACCAACGGGACCCTATTACTAAGTCACCGCGTTCCTTACGTCCGTCCGTCCGACTGTCTGTCGCTGCCGCTTTAACAACAAATAATAAAAAATTAAAAGAACCTACATAGTACGGTACGGAACCCTTCATGCGCGAGTCCGACTCGCACTGGGCCGGTTTTTTTTCTTTTATTTTTAATGTTTGTAAAATTTATTTGTCGAATGTCTGATAACGGCGATCTACAACTCGTCACATTTAGTAATCCTTTAATTAAAAATTATTAATATACTAGCTTACCAGGCAGACGTTGTTCTACCCTTTCCGACGACCCTTCCTATAAAAAATCCTTAAATTCGTAATAAAAAATATTGATGGTCTTTTATCGGGATAAAAAGTATCCTATCTCTCAAGTTGGACCAAACTACACACAGTGTGCGAAATTTCACTGAAATCAGTTCTGTAATTTAGGAGTTCATCGCGGACAAACAATGTGACACGTAATTTTTATATATAAAGATGAAATAACACAAAACAGAAACATGGCGAAAAAATAAATCGTAAAATATTAAATTTAGTGTCATTATCCAGGGAGAAAATAGAGGAATACTTTATCTTACAACTATTTCCTAACTACAAGTAATTCTTATTGTATAAGTAGTGAAGAAAATAAGATTTCTATGCAGAGAAAATACAATGAAAAACACTGTTGAGTCAGTTTAATAATAAACTAAAGCTATTTCTTCTCACAATATTATTCTTCTAATCTCTTTAAGTTCTAGTAAGACGTTAATGAGCTACCTGACTACCTATTATTTTAATAAATGTCTCAATTTAGTAACATAAATAAAAATGAAAACTTTTTTTATTTTTCTTGTATTATAAGACAACAACACGTTTTGATTAACCCGCTTTTTTATAAAGCGTTATAAGTTAACTTCTTGATAAAGTAAACTTGAAACTATTAACGTACTTCAGAAGTCAGAACTGAATTACAGACTACAAAGCAGAAACCATTATTTTATTACATAACGTTATATTAACGAATCAAAACGCATAAAAAACATACTTTTTTTTAACTTATTTTTATTCAACAAACACTTGTACTTCAAATATATAGTTTACATTTTATATTTACCTAGTCAGGTCATAAATTCTGTCACGTGTTTAATATAAAATAATTGAAACAAGTTTATTCATTATGTAACCATTCATATACCAAAATGAACTTAATAAAACATAGATTCTTATGACACTAAAGTTTATTCAAAATGACCTCCGTGATTTTGAATACAGGCCTTAAATCTGCGCGGCCAGTCGTCTATCGCAGCACGAACGAGGTCCATGTCAATATCGGCGGCTGCCTTAATCAAGGATGTCTTGAGTGACTCCAAATTGGGATGAGGCTTTGAGCACGCCTTTGCCTCCAAGTGTTGCCATATCTTGTAATCTAACGGATTCAAATCTGGACTGGAGGAGGGCCAGTCTTTGTGCCGGATGAAGTCGATTTCACGCGCCGCCAGCCAGTCTTGTGTGCTCTTCGCTCTATGAGCTGGCGCCGAATCTTGTTGGAATACCCAAGGCCTGTTATTGAACATGGTATGAGAAACAGGTTCCACAAGGTTCGTCAGGACTGTATTTTGATACACAACTGCATTCGTTTTTACAACTTTCTCACAAAAATGTACCTCTGTTAAGCCCCAATAAGAAACTCCCAACCATACCATGAGCGAGGATGGAAAATGACCTCGTTGGACACGCGGAATACGGTTGCTCGTTTCTTCACTACTGTGTGCGTACACTTTATCATTTTGTTTGTTGTAGCTCTCTTCTACGGTAAAATTTTTTTCATCCGAAAAAAGAATTTCCCGATATTTTTTCCCGCGTACCGCTTCAACAAAGCGCGGCATCTCTTCAGTCTCAGGTCCATTAGATGAGCTTTCAAACGATGTCCTGTTTTTCTTCGATATGCCCGAAGCCCTAAGTCTTCATTTAACACCCTTTTCACCGTGGTTCTGCTTAACCCCATCTGAAGGGCCAACAGTTTCTGCTTACGTTTTTTTTATATAGGATAGGGTGACAAACGAGCACACAGTCCACCTGATGGTAAGTGGTTACTGTGACCCATAGACATCTACATCTATCCTCAATAAAGACTCAAGATGCAGATGCGTTGTCACCCGTGAGGACTAAGATGGAATGCCTCTTTGCCAGTAAAAAGGGTCCCCGGTTCTCTACACTCACCATACGAAACACAGCAGCGTTAAGCTGCTATTTTACGCTGGTTTTCTGTGAGAGCGTGGCCCTTCCCCGGTCGAGCCGACCCATTCGTGCTGCAGCATGGCTCTACCACGTAAAGCATGGCTCTACCACGTAAATACGTTTGGGATTTCTTTGAATTCGCGCCTTCACAGCTTTTATCACTGCTGGAGTCCTAACAAACCGAGGGCGACCACTTCTTGACCTGTCATCTACACTAGAGTCTTCATTGTATCGTTTGATGGTACGATAAACGAATCTTTTGGTTATATTCAAATTTTTCAGTATGTCAAAAATTTGAATTGGCGCGTAACCGCAACGATGCAACGCAATAACTGCAACACGGTCTTCTTTAAGCGTCCACTCCATATTTAAAAATGAGTATAATTCTAAAAAGTATACAGTTTTATTTTCATGAACAATTGGAAATTCGAATTCAATAAACTTTTTTGTGGCCAGCATTCTAAAAGAAAAGTTTTTACTGTGTGACAATACTTATGACCTGACTAGGTACATATGACAAAAAGGCCAAATAGTGCCAATAAATCTACAATTACAAACCATATTATTTACATTGTGAGACAACATAGTTGGGTGACAATTTCACAGCAAAAACTTTTTAAAATTTGTTTCATGAAGATGAGAACTAGTACTAAAAAGATCTATTTATGAAAAAAAATTGTTATACATGTTGGTGAATCGACATATAAAAGAGTTACGTGTATAATTTTTATGAAACCGAGGAGGAATGAATAGCGATAACGAACGTGGTGAGCGCACGGGAAAACGAACGCTTGATGGAAATGAAATCAGAGACAAAAAGTGTCGGTGAATCTATTAATGAATCTAGAATTTTATATAGAAGAATAATATCAAACATGCTAAGTCTGTTAAATCTTTTAGCCTTATAGCCCATACATATTTATAACCCTACATAGATAACACGAATAACGTGGGGCATATGCAATAGATAATAGTAATAAGTGAGTAACAAGAAGTAGTGATATGGAAAATTCAATACAAAATAATAATATCCAAAATTATTTTATTCCCAATTACGTGACATCGCCTAGCATACACGGCTGACATCAAAGGTGTTTCGCAACTGTTAACTCTTTAAACTGTGCTAGAAGTCTGCCTAGGCAGAACCCAACCTCTTACCTATTTTCTGCAGTTAAGTAGCAGTGCTTGCACGCTGTATTGTGGTATGGAGGGTATAGAGTCAGTATAGTTAGAGGCTCGTACCTGTAGCTTTCCGTTTGATGTTGGTTGCAGTTGTCTACGGACTAAAGTAGCCTCTTACCATCAGGTGGACTGTATTGTTTGCTTCTCACGACAGTCTTATAAAAATATTGTATTTTATATTAGTATATTCTAGTAATCTAGGTCAACTATTTATGCATTAATTAATTTCTTTAGTTCCTTTAAAAAACGTTATCTCCACATTACGATTTTTTCCTGTATCGTAGGGGCAATTTACTTACATAAATTACACAAGGACAAACATCCAGACCCGGAACAATTATTTGTAGGCCATACAAATACATTATGCGTGCAGGATTCGATATTGTTAAGATACTTTACGTACCGGCGTTAAATTGTTTGAGAACAATTTTCATAATTTTGATTTCCACCTTACACATAATCAACAGCTGTAGGATTTTTCTACATAAAACAGAATTTTCCATATAAGTTAACGATCGCAGTATCAATGTTATTACTGTTACCAATTAATTTAACATACATCTATTTTGGCGATTACTCCGCCACCTACATACGCTAGAAAATAATTTCCAAGTCCCTTTTAAAAGAATTTAATAACAATAATTTATTTTAATAGAATAAGTAAGAACGTACATCTCGAACGCTCGGTTCAGCGCGTGCATCGGTTCGATGAGCCGATCAATTTCCGTATTAACTGAGCGAAGTATTTATTCCGATCGTGCTGCTTATGAGTATATCCTGCTTGCGAGTAGACATTTTCCGCTTTTAAAGCTTATTTTATATGCATGGTATATTCAGGTAGATGTGCAAACTCACGGAAGCGCGTATTGCTTATTAAGTTTAGCAATAAATTATTTAAGATTTAATTTTAAAAATGTAGTTTAGCTGAGGTTAAAAACATTAACAATGATATAGATTACTTGAGTAATACGTCATCATCATCATCATCATCAGCCTGCGGTAGTCCACTGCTGGACATAGGCCTCTCCCAAGGCGCGCCACTTAGCCCGATCTTCGGCCACACGCATCCGATTGTCGCTCCATCTGGTCAGGGGGCGTCCCACACTACGTTTGCCTAGACGCGGTCTCCACTCCACCGGTTGTCACCTCTGCGACAGATGTGGCCAGCCCATTGCCACTTCAGGTTCTTGGTTCTCCAGCCGATTTCTTCATTTCTAATCTTATCTACCAGAGAAACTCTGAGCATAGATCTTTCCATCGCTCGCTGAGTGACTTTGAGATTGTGGAGCAACCGTGTCGTTGTCCACGTTTGGGCATCGTAAGTATGAACAGGACGCACTGGTTGAAAACTTTTGTCTTCAGATTTTGCGGTATGGGGCGACAAGAAAACCCGACGGAGCTTTCTAAATACTGCCCAGCATAACAGAATCCTCCGATCGGCTTTCTTCTTGGAGTTATTCTTACCTAGTTGCAATATCTGCCCGAGGTAGGTATATTTCTGGAGACCTTCGAGAATTTCACCATCAACAGTAATTGGAACTGGCATGACGTGATCGTTGAACATAACTTTCGTCAGAACAAGACGAATGTTATATTATGGTCTGTACCAACACTTCTGGAGGATTCATTCAGTCTGTCCTGAAGCTCTTGCAGCGATTCTGCCATGACGACGATATCACCAGCAAAGCTTAAGTGCTAGATGTGGTAACCGTTTACGT
This sequence comes from Parnassius mnemosyne, assembly GCA_963668995.1. Lineage (NCBI taxonomy): Eukaryota > Metazoa > Arthropoda > Insecta > Lepidoptera > Papilionidae > Parnassius > Parnassius mnemosyne. The sequence goes on along the minus strand of CAVLGL010000082.1, from coordinate 22,681,083 downwards.
TAATGCCGCATCCTTTCCAGTCTAGCGTCATAAAAACATCCTCCAGTGCATTTGTAAACAGCTTAGGGGATGATAGATAACATCCCCTGTCTCACTCCGCGATACAACTGGATTGGTTTTGTTTGACTGCCCTGTACTTGTAAGGACATCATACTGGTGTTGTAAAGACATCTCAGCACTTCGATGTACCGCCAGTCAATTTTTCAAGCGTAAAATAGATATTCAGAGTGCCTCGGACAAGGCGGTGGTCGATTCCGATATTGAATTTACTGATCTCTGAGACATCTCTGAATATGTGTCTTTTGTCCGTCATGATGAAATCAATCTCGTTTTTGTTTTGTTATCGGGATTGCACCAGGTCCACTTCCTTTGGGGCTTCTTTTCGAAAAACGAATTCATCAGAGGTAGCCCCTCTATCTCGAGAAGGTTGACCAGCAATTGTCCCCTGTGATTTCTGCTTCCAAAACCGTGAGGTCCAAAATCGACTCGACGCCCGTGTGCTTACCCACCTTGGCATTAAAATCCCCCAGAACAACATTGTAGTGGGCCTTAGTGGTGTTATGTAAGGCCGTATAAATGTCTTCATAAACTGTTTCAACTTCATCATCCGAATGTGCTAAGGTCGGGCCATAAACTTGTACAATCTTCAGAGAATATATCTTTGATAACATCAGTATGAGAAGGTATGGTACCCGTGTCGACACACTGGAGATTTCGATTGAGGATCCTGAGAACGAGGAAACCTACTCCGCCTTGGGAAACGCCGTCCGGATTGCAGGGTAAGTGTGTCCTCTACCTCTCTTCGGATTTCACTTAACCCTACAATATGCCATCTTATATTTTCCTGCTCAGCTTCCAATTCGTAAATGTTTCCGTCTTGTCCGTCCATTATACGTCACCAAGTCCAGTTTTTGGTGGTAGCCTGTCCCTTCCTGGGGATTCTTTGCACCCCCTGCCCCCCGTTGCCATGACTGCCACCACGGTGAGGAATAATGGGACGATCGGGAACATTTTGTGGTGCTGTTCAGGATTTGCCCTTAATCGCTACACTAGGCAAGTGGCTTGGCGATCGCAGTGCCAGACATATTGAGATGGTTATGCCGCCATCCATTGGAAGCCTAAAGATTTCCTTTTTTTGAAATGGCATTTCCCTCTGTTGGCTCGTACGACTTCCACGGTATGAGAGGGAGTGGCAATATTCTAGGCCGCTACCACACAGCACTAGTAATACGTACGAATGTATAAATATTTACTGGTAGTTGTTGGGAAAAACACGCTCGAATTCAGAGTTCGCCATTGTTGGAGATAGCTGCCGTCTGCGGCCTTTAACTGCTGTGTGTCAGTCTAAAAAGTAGTAATGCCACTATAGTTACAGATTACATACATTATATAGATACATTTTTAACGTAGTAGAGCCATGCTGCAGCTATATTGTGGTTGTAGCACGAATGGGTCAGCACCACCGGGGTAGTACCACACTCTCTCAGAATACCAGCGTAAAATAGCAGCTTTTTGTTGCTGTGTTTCGTATGGTGAGTGTAGAGAACAGGATACCGTTTTCACTGGAAACGAGGCATTCCATCTCATTCCTCAGGAGTGATGAATGGATGGAGATGGAATGCCTCTTTGCTAATAAAAGGGGTCTCCGGTTCTCTACACTCACCATACGAAACACAGCAGCGTTAAACTACTAATTTACTCTGGATTTCTGTGAGAGCGTGGTTTTTCCCCGGTCGAGCCGACCCATTCGTACTACAACTATACTACTAATATAGCTTCAGCATGGCTCTACCGCGTAAAAATATGGATACTTGGCGCTCCACGACTGTACGTTTTTCTAGTAGTTTTGTTCCTCGTACAACTTCTCTGTGGAATTGTTTACCATCGGCGATTTTTCCGGACCGATACGACTTAGGGTCTTTCAAGAAAAGAGCTTACACCTTTCTAAAAGGCCGGCACCGCATCTGCAATTCTCCTGGTGTTGCGGTTGTTCATGGGCGGCAGTAGTCACTTACCATCAGGTGAGCCGCCTGCTCGTTTGCCCCCTCTTCTATTAAAAAACAACCACTCCAAACACTAGCATTTTAAGCTTACCAAGTGTGTTTAAAGAGAACAATAGTAATGTTAATAGCATTGCTGGTGTTTTAATTATATAAAAATGGACATATAACCGATGGACTCCTTTTTGCTTCATAAACTCTAATACAGTATTGAAGGAGGTGTGTCCTAGCTCTATTTATCTCTATTTTAATCATAAAACAAATATAGTCAAAATATACAGAGTTATTTTGCAATAACCGGCCTTTCCAGAGAAGGTTCAGAATAAATAATATAGGATATAGGTGAAGAAAAATTAATTTTAAAAAAAATTGTAATATTCTGTCCTTTTTATTTTTTAAATTAAAAGTGCGCGGTCCTTCATTGTTTCAACAGATTTTCTTTCATAAACATATATTTTATTACGCACGCGCACACATTCGTAAGTGTCGATCGGTCGGCAAAAACGTTATGGATTGAATCGCGCACAGAGAAGCGCGCGTACGCGTAGTTGTTTCCCATAACAATTTGGGATAGTTTCAAAGAATAAAAGAATACTTATTTACTCGTATTTTCAAAAACTGCAATAACGGTATATCATTATTTATATATATATATATATATATATATGAATTTAAGTTAAACATTTGGCTACTCAAAAATAACCCTGTAGATTTCCTATTTAGCATTCACTTCCTACGAAATGAATGGAGCCAATTAAATATTTTCCTTTTATATCAATCCCGCTGCCCTCGCACCAAACAAGGGAAAACTTTAACGAGCTACGAGAGTGAGCACTCACTGGAAACTTTTGTCTGCCAACAAACATTTCTGGCAAATGAACACTGTGCAATGACTTGATATCGCACCCCTCCGTACTCTTATAAATATACATATGTTTTTGTACAAGAATTATCCAACCCACAACAAAATATTATGTTTAAGACATTGATGTTTTATGTTTGAATGAGTGCAGTAATAATGAAATAGGGGAGCCGAAGAGGGGATTTGGATTTTATTCATATATATAGGATAGATTAAGCTCAGATTATTAATATCGCTCAATATAGTCGTCAGATTTTAAGCTACCACAACTGGGACCTCAAGCTAAGCCTTCTGTATAGTAATCAGATACGCTCGAGTATTTCAATATGGCGCTTTATTTTTCAAAAATTTAAAAATATTTTTTAAAATTTAAAAAACGGGTTCACTTAACTTCCCCTTTGCATATCTGATGAGCTGGAAGGAATTTTTGAACATCTGTAGTAGTTTGTACTAGTTTTTACATTTTTTTAAATGTGTAGGCGTTTCCCCCACCACTGGAAGGGGAAACATTATATAACTTTATTTCTTTCTATCAACTAATCCCCAAAATCTTACAGGTCCCCACGACGCTCGAGTAAATCCCCTCATGGGCTCCCCTACTATAAGAGCCTAGGGGTTGGTATATTTATATGTTTTTATTGGTATGTTTATAAAAAATATAACTTCTCTTTCTCTCTCTATCAGTATGCCCGTTCATTAATGTACTTATAACTCAAAAACAACTTATCCAATTAATATGTTAGCTTTTGTAATATCATATACTTTTAATATGTCATGTGGCCATGCTAAGAATGTATTTTGTTATATAAGATGATAATATATACGAATTATAATGTTGTTAATTCTTCGTTTTGTTGCGGCGTAAGATTATCCACTGCCTCATATTGTCGCGTGGGTGTCGTAGGAGGTGGCCGAGGGAAACCGGAGCAGGAGATGGGCAGCAGCATCTTTCTGATCACAAGTCATAATAATAAGAAGCTGCGGTTGCCAACCCGCCAGCAAGCGTGGCAACTATGGCAAAATAGCTACTATTAGGCCATCTATGGGGAGGGGGCTATGTTTAGTAGTAGTATAGTTTTATAGTAATTATTTTATCGGCTGTAATTCTCGAATGGATTATAACGTTCTATATGGACGCAACTGGACAACTGGACGAATAGAATGCATAAATTATTTATTCGTCACACACAACACAGTGCATAGTATAAAAAGCAAGAAAAAGAACAAGAAAAGATAATATAATATACACAAAATGCATCGGTTGCAATAACTAAGAGACATCCGATTCAGCACGATGATGTTGCAGTGTTGCCATGGTCACAGTGCTGTTATTTTGTCGAATAGGAACATGTTCTTTATGTATTTTGGTAACCCATATAAAATTTCTAATAGTAGGTTCATGATCGGTTCATTGATGACTGTTGTTATACGTACTCCAATAACTGAGGTAATTTTTTTAGTTGGCTCCGACTCTAACTGATCAAAGTCTAGAAAAACTTATCGTTTCTCTAAATCTATTTGGCACGTTTTTTAATGAATTTGCTTATTCTTTTTTTTTCCTAATTAATATTTGATTGCACAAGCAGTCTAACGCGTGCGTATTATTATAACTTGCGTTTATGTTTTGTTTATATGTATATATCAAATAAGTGGTTCTTTCTTTCTTTCTTTCGTAAAGAAGTTATGAAGTTCATAAGGTATTCCTAATCGTTAACTAAGTGGTGCAGTTAAGCTGCTGGGTTATTTTGCAGGTACATGAAATTTATAGTTCCAATAGTTAGGGCAATTAATTGATGAATTATAAAGATTTTAAATCAAGTTCCAAAAACAATAAGCTACGTTATTCAACACGTGTTTTTTTTTAATCTATCTTCATTAATTTCTCTGAAACGGCAGTAGGTATGTTAATTTTATGAAATATTTTATTTAAATTTCCCTAAGGGTGTAACAATAGGGGTTGTAGTTTTTAATGTAATTATTTGGATGTCATTCTTTATTATATATTCAAGTTATTGCCTTAATATTCCTTAGTCTATTCAAAACGGTAGAATAATAAAAAAACAATTTAGAAAGCAAAATATAATGATTGACACATAGTTTCTGAGTTCGGAGATGCACGACGATGCACTATGTCCACTATGTCGTAGTACCGTCATCAGCAGCTATGCATATATATGTTGAAATAATTTTATTGTATTTGCACTCGGTTATACTTTAATTAAGTTTATTTATATACAAAAAGACCGTTCGAGTTTTAGTCTTGACCATACGGTATAACAGAATCTGCATGCCTCCAGTGATTCATCTTTACAGATCCTCATTTCGCCCAGAGTATGTCATGATTGTCGACTGTGAGAGATGCCAGGAAAATCTTAATGACTTCGGTAGATGACGATATCACTCTGAATAGTTTTATCTAACTTAAAAATAAAATTCTTATAATAAAATGTATAAGTGAACTACTAATTTATTTTATTATATTTACGCGAATACTACACATGGAATAAAACTAATTTTACGGATCTAAACGCGTTTAATTGTAACTTTTTTAATTGCCGAATTGCCGTAAAATTAGTATTATTTTATACTAATTTGCTTGATGCTTCAAGTCACGTCTTAGAAAAGCTCATTTTCAATTACCAACACTTGTAGGTGGAAACTTAATGTTATGAATAGCCAGTGAACGCTTGAACCTAACAGGATTGCAGCTTAAGTTATATTTCAAGTATCCCCTTTTAAAGATCGCGAAGAAGCTCTTTCAACTTAGCTATCATGAACTCTACCCCACCTACTTCGCCTGCATAATAGAATCTAATATTTAGGTACGTAAAGAAAATATTTATCTGTGCTGATTTGTGTATGGTCTGATTTATAAACACTATTTTGTTATTTAAAGGTTTTAAAAAAAATGGCCTTTGACCAAATGACGTCATAAAGTGGACTAAATTAAATCAAGCCAATATCTATTTATTTAAAAAAGTACATAATTGTCCTGTTCGTCAAGTTGTCAAAAGTCAACGTCTCGGTTTTGTTTATGAAACACGATTTTATTTGTTGGATTTCTTACTTTGCTTCATTTCTAAATCTTTGTGTTGACAGTTGACATTGCTATGCAAAGAGGGATTGACTTTCTAAAGTTTGGATTTGATTTAAATTATCAAACAGTTTGTGCGAGGTTATTCCGTCAATTAGTACAAAGTTACAAGGTACTTTGTACCGTGGTATGTATGATACAATTTTTTTTTCTATTATTTTAAGTCAACCGTTTTTCTCTTAGTCATTAGCTATTTGATCGAATTCATCGTCAAATCTAAATAAAATACATGAAAAACAATATCTGTATTCGGTTATACAGCAAATAATTATCACGTCATGCCTTGTTAGGAGTTAAATGTCAATCATTTTGTGAGTTTTATTTCTGTACTTGGCAATGGTAGCTACCGCTTCAGCCCACTCTATGACGTCATTAATAGTGAAAGTTTGAAATTATATTAGAAATAAACGAACTTTAAGCAAAACATTAATAATTAATATTGGTGTTTATAATAACCATATAAATAAAGAAAAAATATATAAATGACACATATGTAAAGTAACCGAATAGCCCTTATTTGTTTCCTTTAATTTAAAACTTGTTATTTATACTTGAAACTAACTAACTGAACTAAACTGCTACCACACACACTAACTCTTATTGGGCTTTGTGAAAAAGCAGCGCTGATACTGACACTATGCGACAGCGTTGCTGGTTCGAAGTCCTGATGTGGCGTCACTCACTGATGCCCCACCAGCCGTGTAGTGACGGCGTTAAAGAATTTACTATAAGCTATATATATATATATATATATATATATATATATATATATATATATATATATATATATATATATAATTTAAAAAAATTAGATAACAATTTTTATATAATTAGCATAAATAAATTCGTTGTAATAAATAAATAAATAGCAGTGCAAGCACTGCTATCTATTTATTGGAGACAAAATGGGTAAGAAAGAGCAATTGTACCAACACCAAAATATTTTGTTTCTTTTTTCTTTTATTTAACGGTCCGATTTTAGAATTATAGAATAATTTTAAGGTGAACGCACATTTATCATCACCGTACGCGCCGCACGCGCCGTATGAGCCTCATTACTGAGGCCTCGCACATAATCACGTACGAAAAAAAATGTTGTAATAGCCAGCTTATTGGCAGAGGAAAAAGAAAATAATATTCGAAGGAAAATAAGATTTTGGATTCATAATATTAATATAAAAGGGCAGTTGCATGGAGAATATTATACGTTATATAAAGACTTATTAGACGATGATGAACGATTTTTCAGATGCATTTGATGGATGGATCGTCTTAAGCATGTCTTGTCTGACGACTCATTGTTGTCTACACAAACACAACAGTAAAATTAGATACTCCTGAAATTAAGTAAAATTATATTTTGAAACGTGTATGTGGCTTAATAGTAGAGTGATCATCTTGCCACTAATTGAAACTTAATTTTACTGAACCACTAGAAAAGACACTAGCCACTGTAAACAATATTTCTCCTTCAATATTCTGATACTATCGCATTTTATAAAATACGGCGCGTACTGTGCGGGTGAAATGTGGAAGGTTTCGTATGATTTCATACAACGAATTTTAAAATCGTATCGTAATCGTAATCGTGCGTACGGCGCGTGCGGCGCGTATGGTGCTAACAAATGTACATTTACGCCGCCTTTCGCTTTGTTTTGAGATTTTTTATAACTAAACATTAATAAGACAATGTTTCGAGAATGTTTCAGAAGGTTATTTGCTACCACAGATTTGAAACATTCATTTTAATTAATACTTTAATAATGTTTTTAATTAAACAACCGCAGTTTTCGTTTAAACAGCAGTTTTCCAATTTGAGTTTCGCCATTCGAATATGCAAAAGTTTAATCGCATTTTAGCTTTAAATATATTTTAGTATTTAGTTTAAAACATAAACAAATGCCGTTTGAACAATTGCACAAATATTTTCCCTATGATATTAATTAAATTTTTGAATGATTCTGAGGGATAACCATTGAACCTTTTGTCGTTGCATGGAGCGCCCTAAACACATGTTATAAACAACAAGAAGAATGTTACTCTCTTTTTTTTAAGTTAGTTTTATTTGCGGACTGAACAATGAAGTGAAAAGAATTATTTATGTGCATCAGTATTTCCTGACCATCACTGTTTTGGTTAATCCAGACAAGAGTAAATACTAAAATTCTAATAAAAAAAAAACCTAAAAACGCATTTCCCAGTATACAACCAAGAACTCTAACACCAGTTAACGTCAGTTAACAGTCGAATTGAAATTAATAATAAAAAACATTTTATATTATTACTTGCGGTGAGAACATTATTTCAATATAACTTTACAAGTAGTATTACGTACATCTCTGGCATACAGTCTAATATAATTAAATAATATACTAAAGGAGATGTATGAAATTGGGTTCTTGACATCGTTTGTAACAGTTATACAAAAATATGTAGGTAATATAAAGATAAATTATAAGCATAATTAAATGGTTTTTATTTCTGTAGTGTATGGGACAATTATAAAAACATTTTTTAAAACTGAAAACCGAAAACTAATGCTTTTACCATAGCAAAAACAAAACGTTTTTAAATATTTTTATGTATTTTTTCTATGACATTAGATAATGAAGGCTATTTTTGTAATAAATAGCCTTCAGTATCAAAAAAACTCATATTAATGAAACGTTGAGGCGAATTTGTAAATATTGAATAGGCTACGTTATTAAACTAAACAAAATATTTTAATAATATCGGCCACAATTGAATAGGCTGTATGGTCGTTGATCATTGCATGTTTCGAAGGAGACTTAGTAACTTCGAGTTTAAACTTGTCACACGCATTTGGCATTGTGGTTGTGTTTGTGGATATATTTCGTGTTTTTATTTTTGTGAATTAATTTAACTTGATCCTTGGCTTTTCTTTTGATTTATAGGACAGTAGGTTGTTGCGCCCACATAATGACAATAATGTGTTACTTGGGTTTTGAGAGGAATATAGAACAGACAATGTACAGCCTCAGGCTGCTTTTTGAGATGACATTTTATTAATAATTGCAGAAAATAATTAAACAATTAAAAAAACTTTGAGTTGTATTTTATTTAATTTAATAATAACTAAAAAACTGCATCCTTTTGTGTCTTTTCAATTAATTGAAACTACTTATCCCAAGAACGAGTGATTTTACTACATAACCTTTAAATAATAAACCAAAATAAAAACTAAAACCACAGGTATTACAAAAATATCATTTTTTGTCGTAAGTAGCAAATGTTAAAATGTTTAAAATAGGATATATTTAAACTTTGTTTACACCGGGCCCAAGCTTGTATGGAACCAAGTTCATCTCCTTTCAAATTTTACGATGCAATTTACCGGAACTAGGATTCCAATACGCTAAAATGTAGGAATGTTATTTTCAAGTTTAATGGTGACAAAAAAACTGCCGCCCCAACGTTCAAATACAAATGTTATCCCCAAGCCGAGCAAACTCGTTTGAACCGTTAACCGTGCCTTCGTATAGACGACGCAAAATTAAAAAAAAAAAACAACTGAGTTTCCAATTTTCACCAACGGTGGATTCTAATTACAGGTCAGTTTGTGGAAGTTGGCGAACTCGGGAACATTCCCTTATTGTGGTGTGCCTCCGACGATCACCGGGCAAACTTCAGCCGACCATCTTATATTACTTCGGGAAAAAGTTTCTTTGTATTTTATATACAAATTCAAGATATTCTTTTTTCCAAATTTAATTACATATGTGCCATTTTGTTCGATAACTTGTTGCCATCTTGTAGGTAGTGACATAATCGCGTTACTGTAAGAAATTTTGGGATTTTTGATCAAAAAAATGCGACAAGTAGATTTGACAGTCCTCTCTTGATGTTAACCTGACACTAACCAAAGAATTCTGAAGAGACCGAAACAGGTGAAAATCGACAGATGATAAACGTCACAAAATGTTTTCGCGGCCTAAGTCGCATTTTCCTTTTTTTGTAATAAACTTTAGAATGTATAGAATTTCTTCTTGCGAAATAATTGCGGAAAAGTGTTTTCACTTTTTATTTTTCTTTTTCTTAATGTCCTATACGTACTAATATTAAAATCAGCTAGATACAAACAGTACAACCAAAGAGATTTTTTTTTTTCAATTTTATACAAACAAAATACGAAGAAACTTTTTCCCGGACCCATGAGAGACGTGACGCGTAGGTTCGCGTTACTCATATTATTTAAGATCAGAGTTCTTTAGAGGATTGTTTCTCTTGTTATTGTTGTAGACGCGGCAAGAACATATTCTTTATTTATATACAGTGCTCAGATATAAATTTAAATAAAATAAAAATGCCCATTATGCGGTATTGGGAAATAGTTGTAAAGAGTCGACGACATCAATCACTTATGACGCGTAAGTGCGCCAACCGACCTGTTTACCGCATACATATGTTTCCATTTATTTTTTATTATACCTGGAAAGTATAACAGGCGACATGTATCATAATGACATGCCCGATACCTAAAAAATATATAATGATTTCTTATATTTACGCGAACACTACACATTTTTAAATAAAACTAATTTTACGGATTTTATCGCGTATATTAATCTATTTTTATATTCGATAAAATCCTTAAATTTAGTTTTATTTAAAAATAAAAAATATATATCAATGTGCAAACAATTTTATATAATATTTGATGTAATTTTGGCGGAAACTTGTCCACCGGCAGATTGCTGTTCCTGTTTTTTTTTTTTATTGAAACATAATCTACAGCATGCATATTTACCAATATGTTTTATATATACATTGAAACCTGGATAACTGGGACCTTAAGGGACCTGCAAATTGGTCTCACTTAAAGAGGTATTCCACTTACACAGTGTCTCAGATATCCAAGTATAAATTAATATTTCATTTACAGAGGTTTCCATCTATAGAGGTGAGAATAGAGGTTAGTTGTAGAGGTGCTTTCGTTTTGGCATTTTCAAATAAACATCCGGATGATAACAAAACCATATTAAAACTGGAGGTCACTTTTACACAATGAGCCAAGTGCGGAATTTGCGGGTAGATTAAGAATTAGTAAACAAAACGGTACACAAAATATAGTCTCAGTAAAAAAGGTAAAATATACTCGCTGTCTCAATTATAGAGGAAAATATGACGAATAAAATCGAAAGAACGAATCACTAAAATTTAGTCTCAGTAAAAGAGGTAAAATACACTCGCTGTCCCAATTATAGAGGTAATTATGACTATATAATCGAAAGAACGAATCCCAGATATAGAGGTTCGTTTTTTCCCACTAACAGAGATAATTCAGTGCTAGTGCTAAGCACGAATTCCAGCTATGGGGGGTGTGACTTATCCAGGTCCCACTTAATAGACATGTTTCGAATATATAATATATATATTATCGAGTATAAATCGTTAATAATATTCGAATATTCTGGCTCAGGTCGACATACTGTGACACACAATTTCATTTTTTACAGAAAAAAGAAATGCGATCGTTAAAGCGATTCATAAAAGAATTTAAATTTTTAAGTATAAAATCTTACGTAGTCCAACGAACATTTGCGACGTCTTTCTTGCCTTTACGACATCATTGACAAAATTAATTGATGGATTTTGTTACTTCATTACCGGGCCATATAGTAGTCACTACACTATATAGCAGTCTTTGAGAACTCATATATTCAGCCGTGGACTTTTACTGCATTCATGATGAGTGTCGCTGTTTTTGCGCTAGCATTTGCAAATATTTTTTTTAGAAAAAAAGCTTGTAATGTTATTAAACATAACTAATATTCCCTTTGACCACTTCTGGTAAGCTTAAAAATGCTTGTGATGGAAGTGGTACACGACAGTAGTCGATAGGCGGATGCGAACCCACGACCTTTCGATTTCGCAGTCCGCGCCCTGTCATTAGGCTACTGACGCTTCATGTTAAAATACGGTGTTGTAAGAGTTATTAGAGCGCTTACAATTACAGCACTGTATGGAATATCTTTATAGCCATGTAGGGTTTAAAATATGTGATAATAAATGGATACGATATCATAAATGAAATAATCACCAATAAAGTAGTGAACGTATGTTATAAACGATAATTAGAGCCACGTTGCAGCTTTATTATGATTGCAACATGAATGGGTAGGGTAAGACAGGGAAGGCCCACACTCACAGAATATTAGCGTTATGATTTTCTTTTGTTAAATGTTTCATATGGTTAGTGTAGAATAGAATAAATGAATAAAGATGATTTTATTTATTATAGATTACAAAAATACCTATAAAAAGTCATTTAAGCTTTACCACTGGTTCAGATAATACCTGTGTCCTTTGTTGACTTAAAAAAAAATTACAATATAATATTTTATAGAGTTATGTCCTTCATGATATCAAACTTGTCCTTCTTAGTAGTATAATAACCCTTACTAAACAATTTTTGCTTAATAAAAGTTTTAAACTTTTGGATATATAAGTTCTGCATATTTTCTGCGATTTTGTTGTAAAAGGTTATACATTCTTATATAAGAGTGGGCAAACGAGCACACGGCTCATCTGATGGATGGTATATGACTACTGCCGCCCATGAACAACTTCAACACCAGGGAAATTGCAGATGCGTTGCCGTTAGTATATGTGGGAACGATAAATAAAATTGTCTTGAAGAAACTTGATTTCTTTAATTAATCAATACAAAATTAGTCTTCAAAAATCTCTACAGTGCACACGTCTTTTCGTTCGCCTGTCTGCCATTAAACATTAAATTCCCCTTCTATTCCCTATTGCTCACACGTTCATTCATCTCATTCACTCATCTTCATTCGGAAACCAAATCCTACACGCGGCCATCCTCCTTGAGTCTGACCCATCTGTCCTTAAGTCTAACAAGTCTGAGACATCTTAATTTCTAATAAAATAAATACAATAATTATTAATAACACTTACATCACCCTATATTTTACAACATCAAACAAACATATCTTTCAAAAATAACCATTTTCAAAACCACCTTAAAAAATAATTACATTATCATACATATATCACATATGACCATAATGCCTCCAAAATACATAAAACTAGTGCACAGATATGAGAGTTAATTAAATAAAGTATACACACCTGTGGCGACCCTTTCATATAATCTGTAGCTGTGGATGTCCTGCTTTGCTATCAGCCTTCTCAACGTCCAATAACTCGGGTAATCCTGTAAATTCCTAAAAAATGTTTCAATTTTAAACACGTGCCAAATTGTATATGTTTAATTGTTACAAGATCTCCAACTTTGTGTCTGTTGCTTTCTTTACGCCTATTATTAAAATTATGCTGCCTTTTCTCTCATTTCTTAACGATTTTGAGAGTAATATTGTTTATTTTCCTCTTCCAATAAATCTTCTTCTTTACATCAGAGTAATCTTTTAGCTGTTTCTTATAAATTTAATTATAAATGAGAATAAACATGCAATATTATATTATACACAATATTAAAAACTATAATAATAATAAAAAAAACTCAAACTCTAAACTTAATTATCATATAGTCCTACTCCCCGCGGTATCGTGCCAAGAACGCTGGCTGCGTTTCCCCGCTGAATGGCTATATATTATTATAAATCGCAGGTCGTTTTCCAACTTCCTCTATCAACTGTAAAGTAGATAGCTCGACAAGCAGTACCTTTTAGAAGCATGCGTACATCTTTTTCACGCCAAAATTCTGAGCGAAGTAACGTTACTGACCGAGTCGGCCGACTAAACAATTGGCGTGTATACGCGTGTTGATATGCGCTGTACTAATTTAGTAGTTGGCCGATAGTTAACCAACAGTTTAGTTTAAAGGGAATCGTGTAGCTCATTAAACTGATTTATCGGCCAATTTCTAATCGTTACAATATGCGCACTTGCATACATCTTAATACTGATTAAGAAACTGACTAAACTCTGAAGTGTGCGGTATCTCCAAGAACTAGCGCGTACCAGTTCTAGATAATATTGACTACTATTTTGTTCCCTATATACGAGTTTAAATTGAAATAAATTCATGGTCCGCTTATTTTGTTATTATCTGTGACTTTATTTTTTAAGAAAATATTCTTACACCGCCATTGCCGTGTAGCGGTGGTTTAAGAATATCTACTAAGAGAAGGATACAAATGAGGAGATTGACAGCCTCGTCTTCTTAATAACTGCCAGGCGTGGCAACTATGGCAAATATCTCCCTTTGAGGCAATCTATGGGGTAGACCTATGTTCAGCAGTGGACTTTAACAGGCTATGACGGATGTAGGAAAAGAATTCATCATCCGCAGGATATCATATACCGTGTAGTAGCATTTCGTCCCGTGGATGTCAAGCGTTGAAAAAGGAATTACGGCGCAGATTTTTTAAATACTTTTTTAAGAAATACCTTTATTAACATTGCTCCCGTTAACCACTCGATGTAATTTTAAAAATACTTGCACTTGTTAAGATTGGTTCACCATAGTAGTCGAATGGCGGATTTGAACCCACGACTCTTTGAGTTTGCAGTTCACACCCTACTATTAGGGTAGCTTAATGCTAACAAGAATGCCGAATTAGCATGAATCATTGATTCTCATAGAATATAATATAAGCGTAGTCCATGATTCCATTCCTTTATAGGTACTGTATATACCGTTTTCATTAACAAATTAAAGAATACGTATTGTCAAGAGCTTGTGATGGAGCTCACTGACAACAAAAAGTCAATTCTCTGTCTATGGCAGCAAAGGCAAATTTTGATTGCAAATGGTCTGGCTGGGTTTTGATTTATATGTCACATAGGAGAGTCAACAGTTTGTTGCTGGACTATTCATTAGAGATTAGTTGAATGCGGGACTACTAATAAATAATATATTATGCAGGTACTGATCCAGAAATAAATAAATTAAAAAATTGAACTAGAAATTATAATAATAATGTCCTCTGGATCGAATTCAGGTCACGGCGGCCAATCCTAATGGGCACGGGGGCGAAACACCCGCAACTTCCTGACTAAGTATTTTTTGATACATAGCTCAAAAACTGAGCCGGAACAATTATTTGTAGACCATACAAATACTTTCTTCGTGCAGGGTTCGAAACGGCGACCTGCAGCGCCCTCTACTAACAGCTTAGCTGCTTCACCACTGAATCGCCTCGATTTCGATATCTGCACTTCACAAACACTTCGTTGATATGGTTGCTTTGTTTTGTTTAACACTTCATACTTCATGTTTGATATGTTAGGTTTGTGTTGCATGATATTCCCCGAGGTTTGCTTTTCCACCAATTCATTATGTTTTAAATTGCATTTGGACGTCAACGGGTGTACACATTACGGTTTCCTGGCGGCAAAATGTACGGGAACAGGTCTACTGGTACATTTCATTTGAGCTGTGAATTTCGATCAAAATACATTTCGCTCGACCGCATAGGTTCCGTAATTGTAGGGAAACAACTTTTTTAACTGAATAAACTTTGGTACAGATTTTCAGCTCGTATATCGTCATCATCATCATTACCGTCATTACAGCCCTTCACAAGTCCACTGCTGAACATAGGCCTCCCCCAAGGAATGCCACAAAACACGGTCCTGAGCCACCTGCATATATTAACATGTCGTGTCACTCCATTTAGTAGGGGCCACCCTACATAAGCTTACCGGTACGAGGCTGCCACTCGAAAACCCCTATCGGTTGTCGGTTCTTTGAGTTATATGGCCGGCCCATTGCCAGTTTAGCTTAAATATCCGTTGGGCAATGTCCTTGATAAAATGTGAATGATATTTCCACAATTATTTCTTCTGCGACAGCAACGCGCCGGGCACCAGCTGGTTTTGAATATTATATACTATTTTTTTTTAAATTCTATTTTAAGGAATATATTAGAAATGGATAAACCAAACTACGGATATAGGGTAAACAGTACTAATGTTGGCGGCACTCCCCAAATGATTGGCACTTTGCTATATTAATCTAAAAATTAAGTAAATTTTCTTTTTTCTATATCACAGCAACACAGATGTTTCTAGAATATATAATTTCTTATAGTAACAACACACATTTATTTTAAACCGCCAAATATTTTCCTATAACGGCTGTTTTAAAAATGTATATGGACAAAGCCGTTAAAATTTAACAAAACGTTAAGGTTTTGTGGCTAGATTTTGAGACAAAAAAATGATTTTTAGGTAAGTTTATATGAAAATGTCCATCTATTTTTATAAATTTACTTCATTAAAACATATTAAACGTTATTTTATCGTTATGAAAAAGAAGCAGCTGCTTTTTTAATTGTGCGAATGACTACTTTAATTCTTTTGACAACATAATCATTGTCATATATGTCAATCACTATACTTTCTTTTTTTTTGTCCAAAATCTATTCTTGACACTGCAAATGACTGTATCCTTTAAGTAGTGCCAATGATTATGACTTACCTTTTTCATATTTTTTGATTGATGAAGAATACGTTAAGAGCGGGCGCTTTGGAAGCAATGAAAATGGTATGAAAAAATAGCTGCCGCACAGAGATTTAACATTCCATACGCGAATTTGCAGTTCCCGCTAAATAAGTAAAGTTAAAAAAACTAAGAAGCTGTAATAGCCGACCTGGTCCTGACACAGTTTTCGATGTCATAAAAATGTCAAAGGTGTGGGATTTTTGAATAAAAATCCCATACCAAACTGTTTTATAGAGGGAGAATAGAACGTCTATGAGGTGGATCATGCCTAATCGAAGTCTTGCATCACTGTCCTTTGGAGTAGACGGTACCTAAGACTATTTTCCTCCTATAGAAAATTCGATCAAACGTTCAAAAGTGCCTATAGAGAAGGCTAATTACTATCTGAAATACGTTATTTACTTATCAGAAAATAGGTGGGTAAGACAGAACTTTTTATCCATTACGATAAAACGTTTTTCATGAGTTCTACAATAAAGAATGTAATTTTTCAGCAATTATTTTTGTAGATGGTCATAAGAGCCACGTCTGTCTTGAGCTGGCGCAACTTTGCCCAAGTCTCGCCATAATACTTATAGCCCTTAACCTTAATGCAACACGACTATTACAACTAGCTTATATCACTGCATTTCGGCTCATCAAAGCTATGTAGCGTAAAGCTGTCTTCGATTGGCGGACAAACAATTTGACAAAAAGGATAATAAAACAGATACGGGCCTATATTAGCAACACTTTCACGAAATTGAAATAATCCACATCCTGAAATGGTTTTGAGATATGTAGGTTGTGCCCATTTAGTCCAGACAAAGTGGATTACACAAAGTGTCTGATGCCCTCCAAATCACAGCAAGCTATTTTAGATGATCACAGTTCCGTGCATATGAATTACCAAATATTTTAAGAATAACGACGACTAATAACGACTTAATCAGAAATACCTCTATCAAACTTGTCTTGTATCATTTCACTTAGTAATGATTTATCAGTATCAGAGCTTAAACAAGCTACTGAGATTATTTTAAAGTATCAGAAAGAAAAGTAACCCTTATGTTTTTCATCAACTAGGCAGCGAATTTTAAATTTGCTGGAGGTGAATAGGTGATCATGGAAATCGAAGCAAACAAAAATCTTTTAGAAAGCCCTAAAACATTTATAGAATTTTTTCCATTTCCTAATACCTATCAAAAAGCAAAAATCAGGTCAACAACACCGTAATTTTTTTCTAACAAGTGAAGATTCGGATTCTACGGAGCTAGGAAAACAATGAAAAATTGCGCACAAATGAAAAAAGCAGAATTGAACTATTCGGAATTAGTAGAACAAAACAAGACAAACCAAGCCAAAAAGCCCTGCCATTATAATACTCTCTAAAGGTTTAATCTAACCATTCAATGCCACAAATTCACTAAGTTAAAGGATTACTGAAGCAGAAAAATTTAAAGTGGCTATAGGTATAGTGACTGCAGCCTTTATCTACAAAATATCCAGATAATATTTTACTAAAAACCGAAGAATTCATATAGAAAATTGATTACCAACGCATAATGGAACAAGAAAAACCGTGCCAATGATTACACTTAATTTACAGTACCATTCACTGTACTAAAGTGCCAATGATTGTAATATTATCTAGAAAAAAGTTTTATTGATTTTTAAATTAATTAAACATTTCTTTTTAAACTGAATGCGTCATTTTATTTATAGCCAATAAAACAATCAAAAATACAACAAATTTGTTCATTTACGAGAATTAACCACTTACAAGTAGGAGTCAGCTTAAAGTGCCAATCGTTATACTGTTTACCTTAGTTTGGTTTATCCATTTCTGATATAATTAATATAAAATATAACTTTCTAACATTTCAGAAAGAAACATTAACCTCTACACTTTTCTAACAAGTTAACTTCTCCCGCTATGAAATCTGTCAAATATTTTACTTCATTCCAGAAAATGTGGTGGATGTCCTCATTTAAAAATTGTTCTTTGTTCGATTAACCATCATTGTGGTCCCCGTTTAACCGGCTCCAATCAATGCGTTAAAGAGACGTATAAATGCCAATAATTCATAGTAGCTATTATGAACACTAACAGTCGCTTGTGGACGGCGCGTCATGTGTATGAGGTCTTGACCTACTTCTCAGCATCTAAAACCATTTGTTTCGCTTAATCCTTAGAAATACTCAAACTTACACGACTTGTATAGTTTTACCATTATATTACTAACAAGTGGTAAAATTAAAAATTTTGTACAAACGACTTCAATTTAAATCAAATGAGAACATCATCAATGTATTCGAAGTCAATTAAATACGCATTATTAAGAATAACTCAAAAACTACTAGTCAGATCTTGATCAAAATTATAAGGGACCACATGAGAAGTACCAGCTTTCAACTAAAAAACGAATCCTTTTTTGAAGTCGGTTGAAAAGACCGCTACATTTACATTAAATAGATTAAAAATAAATAGATCAACCGCAGAGGTGACACGTGATCTATTTAAAGTACTGTTCAAGACAAAAAGTAATGAAACTTTTTACGTCTCGTATATATCGAATAAACGTAAATTTTACGGCTTTACCCGCGATACATTTAATTTAATTTTGGTTCCGGACGATTGCCGTCTTCGAAAATCTTCAAGTCCTACGCATTATATTTGGTACATTTCTTTATTTTAAATACGTAACCCATACACTAGGATTTTCTCCTGTATCGTGGAGGCATACAAAGAAACAAGACCCGGAACAATTATTAGTAGGCCATACACATGCTTGCGGGATTCGAGCCCTTCGCGTCGCAACTCAACGCTAAGCCGTCACGGAGTCGTCGCTTCACGGTTAATGAAGCTATTGCAATTAAAACACTTTCTAATTATATAACATGTAGGTGGTTGTATGCTACCGTTGGCTTGGGATCAAATATCAATAAATTGTAAGCAATTAAAAACGATACCCAAGCACACCGTTACAAGATTTAAAATAAATATAGTTTTGCTTACATTGGACCTAAATTAAAACTTTATTTTCTTGAAACATAGCTAAGAACACACTCAGCCAAGTCACCTTTCAAACAAAAAAAACTGTGTTCCATAGACATTTACATTTATCATTTATCTATTTTCGATTAAGAATCAAATTACAGATGCGTTGTCCCTCTCGAGGACTAAGATGGAATGCCTCGATACCATTACATACGCATCAGGTTTTCTACACCCACCATACGAAATACAACTGCATTAACTCGAGCCGATACACTCCTGCTGCAATAATAATATAGCTGCAACATAACTCTACCACGTACATTTATAATGACTCAAAAACTAAGCCAAAACCACATTCCATTTATTGTATAAACACACGCAATTACGTACACATAATGTGGAGCTAAATAATTTGCAAGCAAAACAACATGGTTTTAGGTGCATATGTGTGCGTCCAATAGTGAACTTTTAAAGGCTGACACAGTGACCACAGAAAAAATATGTGTGCATGAGTGCATGTCAAGAAGTAGAGTATGGTTTCGGCATCATTTAAAATGTACGTGGAGTTCCGTCTATCTTTTTTGTAGGTTTGAAGATAAATTTAAGAAATAATGAAATGTGCATTCAATATGGTAATACCAAAGCAGCTTTTAGTTTCGATCTATAACTGTATTGGGAGAAGTAATTGATTTCCATCAAAATTTTACTTTTGACGAATTCGAATAGTTGCATATCCCTCTCTCGTCCCGAGGATATCGCGAAAATCGATTCCGAGCGTATGGTATGGCGAATAATTATTTCGGCGACGTCAGATTGCCTAAAACCTTGTTCCGACCTTAGAGGTCAGGCTGAAGCCCATGGTCAATTTATTAATTGCACAGTCTATTATTTTATTAGTTATAATCATAACATATTTTTATATTTTTAGAACATTTTACTATAGTAACGAATCAGAATACAGAATAATATGTACTTGTGCAAAAAATATATTCCCGATAATATTTTTAAACGTATCTATTTCGGCTCGCTGGCAATTTCGGTGAGCATCATTTAAAAAATTACAATGTTGTGAATCATTGAAAAAATTTTGTCGCTTTTAAATATAGACGTCTGTGAGTGTTCGCGTCTTCCTGTAGTTGAGAGGAAAGTAATAAAATATGACAGCAGCTGTCTCTATCTGAAATTAACTTTAACAAAAATAAAATCTATATAGAACGACCTTTTATATATCCAATTGTACACGGGCATACTTCCATTTGGCGTAGGCGTTAGAACTTATCTATGAAATTATGGAAGGAGTTATACATCAGGGATACATAATAAAAAACATACGCGTCGGGTTTAGAACTTCCTTATTTTTGAACACAGAATATACCTATAATTAATAAGAAAAAAATTGAGAAATAGAGTCAACTCAGTTGAATCTCTCTCGATTCGTTACAACCACTTACACTTACTCCCATACATTTTAGAGCATGAAATGTTCTTCATCATCATCATTCCGCATTCCGCATCAAATCGCTGATTACCGAACATGGGTCCCTCATATTAGGCTGAACTTGCTTGAAAACCACTACCCTTCGTAAGCAAATTATGATCGCATTTTTGACACTGCTAACCGTCGCTAGTCTGGGGATTTACATCTGCAATAATTACGATATAGTTATGCTGTCATCTTTTCTTTTTTATATTAAAGAGTATCAAATGAGCATGCGGGTTACAGCTCTTTTGATGGTTAGTGCTTCGATCTTATAACCTATTATAAGATCGTTTTGATCCCTCTATAAATTACCTCTTAAACACCCACGGGCTAGGACTGTTGGTACTTTCGAACGAGAAACTTTTCACCGGGAAAATAAATAACTGCGTTCGCTAACCCGCCTGCCAGACATGGCATCTTTCAATATACCCCCTAAGATGCAATCTGTAGGTAGACTTATGTTTAGGCATCGACCTTGATTGGCTGTAATAAAATAACCTCCACGTGTTATTATCAGTAATAACAATCATTTCTGCATAAATAAATACGAATTTCAATATTTTTTATGTTCAGTGATTGCTCCTCTTGGTCTCATTAATCTTAACCCTAATGAAAAGGATATGCGAAACCATGACACAAGCATTATAAACCAATTCATCCTACCAAAGCTTTACAACGCGCATAGAAAGTTAAGATTGTGTAAACCGACGACGTCCAATAAATATGGCGTACAATGAACAAGTAATTGGTATCGTGAATACCTTATTGCTGAGAGCAATTTCATCCAGAGAACTTGGGTGGACAGAATCGCAATCACGTGTTAGAACAATTTTTTTTTTAATTAGATATAAAATAAAATATCAAATTCAAAAATCGAAATGATTAACATAATTTCTTCGTAATAGCTTTTGAAATCGCTGATAAGATATAGTGTATCGCAAAATTTAAGCCCGGATTTTAGAGGCTATTAAGTGGAAATTATTTTATTAATTTTACTTTACTTACTTACACGGTACTTTACTTAATAAACAGTAAGAACAGACTGCAAACAGACCGTTCTTACTAAAAGTTAAATTTTTTACTCTTTTTTAACAACTGTTACATTCACTAGCACAAAAGTTACATTTAA
The DNA here is from genome assembly GCA_963668995.1 of Parnassius mnemosyne. Taxonomy (NCBI): domain Eukaryota; kingdom Metazoa; phylum Arthropoda; class Insecta; order Lepidoptera; family Papilionidae; genus Parnassius; species Parnassius mnemosyne. The sequence goes on along the minus strand of CAVLGL010000082.1, from coordinate 22,659,085 downwards.
TACAATACAATAGGAAGTGAAGATTCTAATTTTCCACCCTTAGGGATTCAATTTTTTCTTCTAATTTATATGGGACCATCCCTGATATGACCTATTTGATTTAAAAAAGTATATTTTAAATTGATTCTGCCCTTTCCGAGAAATCGGTGAACATCAATAAAAATGTTATGCGCCAAATATAAAACCTACTCGTTTTTTGAACTCGATTAAAAAAAAACAGGTGTTACGTCAGCATAGCGAAAAACGAGATGAGAAGTAACACAACAAGCAATGTTTATTAGTAAATGATGACAGACGAAACGTTCCAGTGAATATTTATGTGGGTTTTTTTAAATAAAATCGATTTATAAGAGTTCCATCTGACTACAAGCCGAGATGTCTATTACATTTAGTAGTGGGTCAAGACAGACGGCGTATGATAATATTATAGCGGTTAACCTTGCTCCCTTATAGTTTTTACTTCACTGTAGCTCCTTGAAAATTGTCCAGTGAGAAGCAGTAACACTCATATTAATTCAACATTGTTGTAAAAATCGATAGTAGATAATCAAGAGAAAAGTAATGCAATTACAATGTGTATAAATATGTTTGTTTTTCTTTTAAAACCTTACCCCCACACTACAAATATTCTCATGTTTCGTGGAGGCAGTTTAAACACAGATTTCATAAAGACAAACATCCAGACCCGGAACAATTATTTACAATACTTGATACGGCCATACAAATACTTGATCCCTGAGGGATTCGAACTCGCGGCCCTCGGAGCCGTAACTCATTTCTAAGCCCCTGCGTCACGGAGCTACCATGTATAATTCGTGCAACATTTGACATTATTTTCATTATATTAGTTATTGGCAACCAAGTTTTTAAAATACTATAATTTAATTATGTATTGTTGATAACTCTCAGAATCTGTCCTGTATAAGAGTTGTAAAACTAAAATGTTATGAGCTAAAGTGAATAGTCTGAAAATAACAGTTAGTTAATGTTCGGTGCATATATATGCGCTATAGCTGGCTATCTTAATCATGTTGTCATGTCGACCAGTCTTCCTGTAAAGCGTGGTGAATAATTCGTACGTTTCAAAAAGGGATTTGTTTCCGTTGCAGCTATGCAGGTCTAGAAAGACCAGTATCTTTACGACCTGTAAGATCTATTATGATTACCCTATGCCTTCAATGAATTGAAGGAGTAGTTAGCTGTGAGCAATTTCACTTTTTTTGGGCTAAGTACATAGTATCCCAGATGAGTGTTACGTTTGCGCATTAAGGGTCCACTATCGCTTAGGATGTGCAGAGGTGTTTCTTCCGGTAAGAAACAGTATAGGCAAATCCTTGAGTTGCTTAGTCACAGGATGGACATGTGCTTTTTTAGACAACAGTGTCACTGCTCTTGCCAGAACACGCAGTTTATCCTTACTTACTCCTAGGGCTTCTGAAGCGAATTCACGATCATAAGCTCGGATTAAGGTTTTAAATGTTTTTAGCCTGGTGTATCAGACCAGATCTTAAGTGATTTATTGTAATAAAGAGTTTCAAGGGTTAATCGGGTTAGGCTTTTTGATATTCCACAAAATGACTCTGGAACAAATTGTGTATTCTTTAAGCCCTCCCGTGCGAGCGATTAATATTATTTTAATATAGTATTTCATATCAAAAACTGTGTATGTTCATTCGCAAATAATCAATGATATATTTATAAAATTATAATGATAATATTTTCAAAATAGGTTTTTAGACGTATGGGATGGGATTGAAACTGTTTTCTTATTTAATTTTATCGCTTTTTCAAATATGTTAGGTGTTATTTTGTTTGTAATACTATTACGGGAAATATGCAGTCCGTGCACAAGTTCAGGTTCCCCCCGACATTACATTACATTTAATAGACCACAAATCCTCGCTAAAATACAGCAGTCGTTACCAAGATTGATCCGGGAGACTATTTAAATCAAAAATCAGTCAATTAATGGGGATAAAAACCGTATAAAAAAAACTACTTTTATTGAAGATTTTTTAGAGTTATTCAATTCGAAATAGCGCTTGCGAAATTAAACACAACATCCTCGTTAACAAGCGGCCCATTTAAAAACAGGGTTTACGTTAGTACTCTATTGTTTTGGACACTACGTAATGACTTTGACGGTAACTTAATTGCAGGACATTGTGTTAAAATCATTTAACACTGTGAAGCCACACACTTTTGTACGACGAATATTTTTATTTATTATATCTGTTTATATTATTTTGAATTTATGTATTTTATTATTGTATTTTTTTATTATTATTTTATATGGTACATATGAATTATAATTAAAAACTATAATAAAAAAAACTAAAACTAGTAACTTAATTATCATACAGTCCTGCTCCCCACGGTATCGTGCCAAGAACGCTGGCTGCTTTTCCCCGATGAATGGCTATACTTAGCCTTTGAGCGAGAAAAGAACCAGGCCTCTTATCACCAGAAGCAACGACCAGCCGCGGATGGAGTTCCTTTAGGAACTTCACCGCACATGAATCCCACGGACCGATAGTCTCTACAGCAAATGGCACAAATATGTAGTCATCGCTCAGAGACTCATATTTGCGCCACTTATTCAGTTCAGCTGCCTCTGATGCCGCCCCGGCTCTAAACGAGATACCCCTGAGATGAGAGGCCGCCAGAGTGTCTATGCAAGTAGCATCCCACATGTCATACCGTCGGGCCTCCTGCCTTCGTCTCTAAATATTCCACAAGGCTCTAAAACCGAGGGAACATTTATAGAGACAAAAGCCCTTTGGATGACATCGTTCAAAGAACCGTGCCGTGAAAACCTACAAGCACTTTTCTTAAATGAAAGTCTGTGGAGCCCAAATTTGTTGACGCCGCTACCACAGCGGCACGGATTCCTACGGCGATGCGCAAGCTTTCTCCATCAAGTAATGTGCCGAGATTACTTGATGGTAAAGCGTGTAACCAGTGACTAGATTCCTTAGTCGAAACAGCTAGAAAGCGTGCCTTTTCTTGGTCACTATGGAAATTATGAAACTAATCTTTCTGCACGCCCTGTACCAACGCAATATCCCACTGTTTTTGTTGGTTAACTTCCAGTGGAACATTTTCACCGGGACAGAGCGTTTGCTATGTCTGCCCTACCTCCGTAGCAAAGCACAGGTCTACTTTATTATTAAAAATGATGTCACGTAAGTCACTGACACTATGCACGGAAGCAAGGATTAATAATTATTATCTTTATATATAAAAATTACGTGTCACGTTGTTTGTCCGCAATGAACTCCTAAACTACTGAACTCATTTCAATAAAATTTTGCACACAGTGTGCAGTTTGGCCCAACTTGAAAGATAGGATAGGTTTTATCCCGATAAGTGACCTGAATATTTTTTATTGCGAATTTAAGAATTTTTTAATAGGAAATAGGGTCGTCGGTATGGGCAGAACAACGTCTGCCTGGCCAACTAGTTATTTATATATTACCAGCGATTGATTGCCCGCTTCGCTGTTTTTAAACTTTTCTGTCGTCTTCCAAAAAGGAGACGGTACTCAATTCGACGCGTATGTTTTTTTTATGTGTGTTACCTCATAACTTTTTACTGGGTAGACCGATTTCGATGATTCTTTTTTTTTATATGAAAGCTGATATTTCTCGTGTGGTCCCATATGAACATGATCAAGGTCAGACCAATAGTTTTTGAGTAATTTGAGTTATTCTTAATAACTTATATTGAAGTCGGCTGTACAAAATTTTTAATTTTAAATTATTTTAGGTAATCATTTATAAACAGATTTTTTAAGTACATATAAATGTATTAAATTCAAATTATAGTCAAATTAAAAGTTAATTAAATTATATATTTATTAAGTTGATAAAAATTACTTTGCGCACATCCGCCCGATGAAATAAAATGATGTGTCTAGGTTGAAGTTGACCGCTAAGTGAGCGGCGAGCCAAAACACAGCGTTTAGCCACCGCACAGTCTATATCGCCTGAAGATGTCTCGTATAGAGGCGAAACACGTGTCGTATTGTTGACAGTGGTGTGTCTTTCGTAGTGTAGTGGTCTTAGAAGTAGTGGTGCTGGGATTAGTGGTGACGGTGATAGTGTACGCAATTAAGGGAGGGCGGGAGGTGCTCTTCAAACTAGGCAAGATACATTATTTTATTTTATCGAGCTGATGTACGCTAAGTAATTTTTATCAACTTTTATATAATGGATTTCCGCAAAGTAACGCCTGATTCTATTAATTATATTCTGTATTTAATTAAAATTAAAAGGTTATGACAAAGCTTCTTTATAAACTAAATTACACGTCATACCGTTTGGTGCATAAATAAATAAACCGGAAGAATCACTTACTCTAGAAGAGCCAACATAGAATTGACCATGAGAAAAACAATCAGAAGTTAAATCTATACCAACTGTTTTTAAAGTTTTGCCTTGAGATTTACTGATGGTGATAACGAAACAGAGTTTAAGAGCATATTGGGTTCGTTTGAAGTCAAAATTATTTATTTATTTATTTAAGCTTTCATGCACAAAGTTGTACATACGGCGGACTTAATGCCATAGGGCATTCTCTCCCAGTTAACCATTAGGCTAAACAGAGATATACAAACAAGAGGCGGTGCAGCAGTAATCAAAATAGAAAGCGCTAAAAGAAAAAAAATTGTATATACTTAAATACATATAAATATACATATACACACACATACATAGACATATATACTTAAATACACACAGTATATACATATATAAATACATACATACACACACATACACTACATATATACACAATACTTATAAATATTATCTATGTCAGAACAAATATGAAATATACATATGTGTATGAAAATAAAAGCTATGTTAGTTCAAACTTGCTTTTTTGACTTGATTTTTAAAAATAAACTTGTTGGAAGCTTTTTTAATGTCAAGAGGGATGTCGTTCATTCCGAAGAAATGATAGGTATTCGCAGTATAAATACTGTTTATCCGCTTTCAAAATCCGTTAATTTTTTAGCTTCAATAATACAATTTGCAGTCTTGTTCTATTGCATAATTGTGGAGGATTCAGATTTCTAATCAGTATAACTGGAGCGTCCACTTTGATAACTAATTTGTGGCTCGACATCCCTGGAAGATTTAATGTATTTTTAAACTCTACAAGAAAATTTATAATCATCTTCTTCAACTGAACTATCGGTAGACGAATACACTACTTCCTCTCCGTCCAACCGTCCGTCTCCGTCAAAAAAAATCAAAATTTTTTTTTGTTAGTGATTGAAACCTTTTCTTTTCGTTGCTGTTAAAATTGCTCTTTCGCTAAGCCACTGACTTGGCGGGTCTTTTATAATATTTATATCAGAATATATAGATTCAATTTATGAAATAAAACCACGTCAATTTATTAACGTGGTAGGGTCATGCTGCAGTTATATTAGTAGTATAGTTGTAGCACGAATGGATCGGCTCGACCAGGAAAGGACCACGCTCTCACAGTATACCGTCGTAAAATAGTAGCTCAACGCTGCTGTGTTTCGTATGGTGAGTGTAGAGAACCGGAGACCCTTTTTATTGGAAACGAGGTATTCCATCTTAGTCCTCACGGGTGATAACGCATCTGCATTTTGATTCGTAATTGAGGATAGATGGAGATGTCTATGGACCACAGCACACAGGACACACTTACCATCAGGTGAACTGTGTGCTCGTTTGTCACCCTTATCCTATAAAAAAAAATTACTCATCTATTGTTGAAACCAATGTTCCAATATTTATTGGTATTTTTATGCGACTATTTATATTCTGTTTTAATTCTTCCATTCCCTATATCTAATAGTGTTTTAGAAAAATCTTTAATATCTTTATTCCCATATAAATGACCTCTCATTTTTCAAGTTAATGATAATTTATATACTTGAGGCCATATAACTGATGATTTTAAGCATGCTTTGATTTCATCAGCCTTAGTTCCTCTTTGTGCGACCGGTAATGTTTGCCGAAAATCACCAGGAACAAATGTCACACCACCCATTAATTTTTTGTTGTTGTTTAAATCATGAATCAAACGGTATTTGCCATTGTACATTCCTTCCACACGATGATATCACATTCTTTAAAACTTTAGATAAATTACTCTGTTTACTAATATTACAAATTGGGAACGCGTCTTTATTCAAATCTAATGGTAGCTTAAACAATTAATGTTATAACTTAACACAATAAATCTAGATTGAAATTGTATCATCTTCCATTTCTTCTAAGTCCTTTTCAATTATCTTCAGATCTAATAGAAAAAAAACATGCGTAAGTATCGTGGAACACTCCGTTGGGACGAGTTTCTTTCGTAGTATATTATGTTTGATAAACGTATTATATTATTGATTAACAAATACAAATGAGTTAGGTACTAGCGTCTATTAAAATGAAGCGTCATTTAAAATAATATTTATTTCTTGGGACGATAAGAAAAAGTGCGAGGAAGATGGATATTATTTCATCTCTGATCCAGTTTGATGAGAAATGTTTTGCGTGTACCTCCTGGTGCATCGAAGAAAAAGTTCGCCTTTCTCGTTTATTAGACGTTGGATGATTTTCTTGTAAGCATTTTTTTGATCAGCAATCAACCGTTTTACTTGAGTTTCCACATAATGTCGTTGCTGGTTCACATCGAAGTGCTGTTCTCTTATCAGGTCTCTAGAACATTCGAGCGAGCCGCCCCGGCTTCGCACGGGTGTTTTATGGACATCTCGACAACAGCACCACCTAACAGATCCAAATGTGAAATTTAAACCATCTAAGGACCTATTGTAACACACAAAAAAAAATCATTTTTGTGTTTAATTTTTTAGTGTTTTATTTTTTCATAATTGTTTTGGAGTTTTTTTTTCTGTCAGTTTTGTAGTTTTTTCAGTTATAATTTAAAAAAAAAATTGAAACTGTTCTTCATTTATCAGAATGGATGGATATTGAGTTTAAGCGAGACTAACGGGCAGCAATTAAAAAAAAACTAAAACTTACTAAAACTTACTAAAACCTTCTCCAAAACACGCTGCATCTTATGGTATAAGTTTCATGTCTGACTGTTTTGTAGTTTTTCATGTCACAGCACCATACTAATCGTTGTTTATCGCTTACATAAATAAAGTTTAAATTATTTCTACACCTTTCCCTTTTTAATTTCATATAGTAATATTAAAAAGAGCAGTTGAAATTGTAGAAAAAAAATTCTATCTATGTAAACAGGTGATGAAATTGAATATTAAAACGACCTTGCTTATCAAGCGATTTATTATTAATTAGATTTAATTAAAAAGTAGGATAAAATAATGTGCTTCCAATAAACCACTTTGAACAATTAAGTAGTTTCCTTTCCCCGCCTTAAATTTTAAAAAACATCAGCACATGCGTATAAGTTTTATGAAAAACAAAATTGCATAAGACTGGTCACTTATAATTTATCAAAAAACATGATTATTTCAATTAAAACTGTGAATGATGTAATTTCAAACTTCCCTCCATACTTTTTTACGAGCTAAATTGAAATAACGTATTTCATTCAAAAGTGGACGATTTTACGATTACAAATGTCGCCTAAAACCGGACAAATCGTTTTATTGACTTCAAATGGCATTGATGGATAAAGGCCTAATGGAGGAAAGTGTAGTGCTGGTATAACAAATTTCATAACGGTCGACTAACTTTGAGAGATGAGGAAAGAAGTGGTCGTCCTTTGACGTTTGACAAGATGTGACGAATAAGCGAATAACATATGAAGAGATTCGGCTCATATTGCAGATTGAATCGCAAGCATTTACACGAACACCTTCGCGCGAGAAAGATAGATTCGCGTGGGATTCGGAAAAAATAATCTGTTAGGGATACTAGGTACAGTTATCATTGCGGGAAGATGCGCTAGCGAAGTTCGATCAGGTCGTAAAAAAGGTGTCTGAGGCAGAATGGAGAAAGTGTTTGGGAAATTGGTTAAGAAGCATGAAACTGCTAGTAAACTAATAGATCTTGAGGAGAGTTCTTTATAAATATCTAATAATAAAACTTTGAGCTGGAACTTTTTTAGTTTTAACTTCTGTCACGATCGTGCCAAACGGAAGTCCGAATTCTCTGCCTACCCGTCTGGGTGACGGGCGTGAGTGTTCATGTTTTCATTTTTTTATATTATATCTAGCTTTTGCATAACACTTTCAAATTTACGGTTTTTCAAATAACGATTGAAATCAAACAAAAGCGAGATAAACTTACACGTGTCCCACCTCCAAGCATACTCATACACTTGTCTATTTTGTTTTCAAATGTTAATTCGAAATTGAATAAACTCATCGTGTTAAAAGTGTGAAAGCGTAAACATTGCTAACATATATACGTACTTCTCCCCAAAATAAATACAACGAATAGGCCATTAACGTAATTGAAAATCGCCGGCCCATACACTATATTTGCTTTAATAACTTAAATATTTTGTATTTCTGATTAAAATGAAGTTATTAACGCTGTTACGAGTACGAGCGCTTATTTATTCAATTCAAATAATTAATAAATTACGTATATACATAATTTAAAATATTATACATTCGTTACTTTATATGTATACGTATTTAAATATTTTATATTGAATGTATTTTAATAAATTGTATATTTATTTCTTGAACATTTTCTACTTTCCATCAACCCATTTTGTCCGGGGGTTGCCTTAAGTGGCGACTATAGGAAGTGTTTTTCTCGGAATTAAAGTTGTCGCGAGTCTTCAATGTAGCCCTCATATATCTAAACTAGTAGCAAACTTAGTTCTGCAGTATATGCTGTAAATAGATTAGGAAGTTGAAGCAGCTAGATTAGTTTATTTTAGTTATTTCTACAGCATAATGTCATGTGGAATCTTGCTTTATGGTATTGCGACTGACATTGAAAGTATCTTTGTTGAAGAGAGCTATAAGAGCAATTTAAAAGGTGGATCCGAAGAAATCCCTTAGAAAATAATTTAAAGAATAAATATATTAACTTTGGTCTTTCAGTATATTTACGAAAATTTAATGTAGGTTTGGTCACGTAGAAAGAATGAACGAGGGAAGAGTGACAAAGAAAATTTATGTTGCACAAGTGAACGGCAGAGTTGGGAAAGGACGCCCAAGACGCAGGTTTATCGACCAAATTGGCGAGACAAACATTGCTTAATAAAAAAAAATTATTAAGCAAGGTTTGTCTAGTAAGGGTTATTATACTAATAAAGAGTACATGACTGATAATAACCCCTCGTAATGAGGTGATCACTACCATGCTGTTTCTAAATGTTTTCATACTAATTATTAAAAATAATATATTGCAAATTAATTTAATATAAAAAAAGTTTTGCTTTCTTGCCGGTTCTTTCCAGAACAGAGGTTTTTTTTCGAACCAATGGTAAAGCTTAAATGACTTTCAATAAGTATTCTTGATCGTAATCGGTATTGCATAAAAATGATTCTATTCTACTCTGTTAGAAAAATGTTAATTTCGTTATCTTATGGCTGCCGATGGATTTATCACCTCGTTTACGTCACGTCAGGCGCATAATACTCAGGCCGGTGACGAACGGCAGCGTCAAAGGTGCAAAGCGTCTGGTACTGAAATCGTCAATTCTCCACCCAAATGTTGTTTTTTTTTTATAGAATAAGGGTGATATGCGAGCACACAGTCCATCTGATGGTAAGTGGCTGCTGTGGCCTATAGACATCTACGTCTATACTTGATTAAGAATAAAAATGCAGATACTATGTCACCCGTGAGGACTAAGATGGTATGACTCGTTTCCAGTAAAAAGGGTCTCCGATTCTCTACACTCACCATACGAACCACAGCAGCGTTAAGCTGCTATTTCACGCTGGTATTCTGTGAGAGCGTGGTCCTTCCTCGGTCGAGCCGACCCATTCGTGCTACAACTATACTACTAACATAGCTGCAGCATGGCTCTACCACGTATAAAAAGTGATAGAAGTGTAGAAACCTAAAATTACTAGTCTTCTCAGTGTAGGTACTTAAACATCGTACCAAATACGCTATGAATGCTGTCGATCCAAAATATAATAGTAATTATTATAGTGTTTACGTTGACATTATCAAGTTATTCAAGTCTAGCTTTATGCGATAACTTATCTTGCAGATGTCTGAAACGAACAAGCCGTAACCTTCGCGTAACGTGCATCTGTTCTACTTCAAATCCATCGGTATTAATTATGTATTAGTATTAATTTTAAAAACATAGAATTATCTAAGCGTACAGACGACGAGAAACGCTTCTTTAGATATAGATATAGAGACTCTAGATCTTTTAAACTATCGTATATACAACATGTAACAAAAACCCTGTGCTTCCCTTTAAGTACGTTATCAGGATCAGTATTCAAACCTATAGAGATAACCTTTTTTTTTAAAAGTCGACTCTTTTTTTTAATTTTATTATTTTTTTAATTTATGTGGTTTTATTACCTCTTACTGACATTAGCCGATGCCAAAACTAAGTAAACCGTGGTCTTTGACAATCCTCTTACTCCCCAGACAATGCAGATGTAATAAAACCACATACAATTATTTTTTAATAAAATAAAAAAAAATTGTTCGAGTATTTAAAAAAAAAGTTATTTCTATACGTTTGAATAATGATCCTGATAACGAACTTAACGGAAATCACAGGGTTTTTGTTACATATTGTATATAATATGTAAATCAAGAGTCAAAATGAATCAAGAGGAAGATTTATATGCATATTATATATTTTATCATTCTTCTGTCCGTGTGTATGTGACTGAACTCCTGAACGGCTGGACCGATTTTGATGAAATTTGTGATTAAGTTGATTAGAGAATGGTTTAGGTTCACAATTGGACCCGGTGGAGTTGTTGTCGAGATTTAGAAATCAACCGTGCGAAGCCGGGGCGGATCGCTAGTTGTTGTAATAAATGTTGAAGTTATTTATTTCATATTTAATTTTATGTCCGTTGTTTTACTTATAAAACAAGTGACTAACGAGCTTACCGTCTATTAATGGTAAACGACTAAAGTATTACATGTAAACCCAATAGCAACGTCAAACAAAGAAGGCTCACGGCGTTTAACTATATTGGTTCTTTAAACTCTTCAGACCGAAATACAATAGTGCAAACATGGGTGTTTGGCGGTACAAATAGGTAAGATGGTGGTGTACCTGTCTAGATAGACTCCTAAGCAGAAAAAGAGATGTTCTCGTACCACCTAGTATATTAATAATAATAATTTATTTTAATAATAAAACACCTGACAATCTAACTATCAACAAATAACTTTAGAACTTAATACTGATGCACTATTTTGTAAACTTGAATGTATAATATTATTATATAAATTACAGTTTTACCAACTTACTTGCGACCATGTAGTGGCGGTGTAAATACTCGTATATCCACTACCCCATATTGTCCTGTGTAGGTGTCGTATGTGTCGTGTCGTTATAAGAGGCGACAAAGAGAAACAGAAAAAAGGATAAGACAATATCTAAGTGAGTAAATTGGTTTAACGTTAATAATTTACATTTCATCCTTAGATGGTACTAAAACTAAATGTATGAAATTCGTAACTCCAAATATATAATATCTAAATACTAATGTAATTTTAAATGGGGAGGAGCTGAGTCTTGTTTTTTTTTTTTTTTTTTTTTTTTTTTTTTTTTTTTTTTTTTTTTTTTTTTTTTTTTTTTTTTTTTTGCGGATGGAAAATCATCAAATGACCTCTGGGTGGAGCGGAAGGGAGTGTCAGACTTTTACTGACTAAAAACCATCCGTGTTCCTTCAGTGCCCTTACGTTCCGGAGCCGCGGTATCTCTTTCGAACAGCCCGCAGCCCCGGCAGGCGTCGGCCCTTGCGGGCCCCTTCACGCTGCTGACAGCTCTTTGAGGCGCGCGTGGAACAAAACGCGCCGTCGACACGGCCTGTCGTCGTTAGACGGACGGACGGCGAGCTACCCATTGCTCGCCGTCCACAGGCCCGCGCCTACGGTAGCCGGGGGCCACGACGTAGCCCCCGACGCCCGGGGCGTCTCCCGCGGCGGCCGGGAAGGAAAGCTGCTGCTCTCTCCTTCTCCCGCTCCGCCACCTCCTTCGCTAGCATCACTGCTTCGCAGAAGGTGGTGACGGCATCCCATTCCGTCTCGCTCCGGACCATGGCTTCGACCAGGGCCAGACGCGAGAGGTCGCCGCCGCCTATCGCCGCTACGAGGACACGGCGGTGCTCCGCCCAGGCAGGGCACACCTCCACGGTGTGCTCCACCGTGTCCTCCGGTCGATCCTCGCAGTGGGAGCACCCGGGCGTCTCCTCCCGCCCGATTCGGTGCAGGAACCTCCCGAACACACCGTGTCCGGTGAGGACCTGCGTCAGGCGGAAGGTGAGGACGCCGTGGCGTCTCTCAAGCCACTCCTCAAAGAGGGGTCTTATCGCCGCTATAGTGGCGTGCCCACTATAGTGGCGTGCCCATGTTCATTTTACTTGGAATTACACTCGACGCGAAGCTTCAATGGGGCCTTCAAATATCAAAACTAGCTAGCAGACAGTTCTGCAGCATATGCTGTAAGAAAAAATTAGAACGCTTACCTGTGTTGAAACAGCTAGACTAGTTTATTAAGAATAATAATTAATAGACACGCGCCTAACACTGAAATTATATTCGTTTTACAGAAGAGAACCATAAGAGCAATTTATTATTTAAAACAATGAGTCGCTCAGACAAACATTTAAGGAAATTAATATATTAACTTCGGCCTCTCAATACATTTATTTCATGAACGAACTTACATAAGTACATATTATTTTATGAACGCACATCGCGTCAAAATTCACGATACCATTCTCACCATCTGGATGCTTGGCGGTCCACCACTGTGAGTTTTATTAGGAGTTTCTTTTTTTATCTCGTACAACCTTTCTGTGTGGAATTGTTTGTCACCGGCGATTTTTGCGAACCGATACGACTTAAGGACCTTCAAGAAAAGAGCTTACTCCTTTCTAAAAGGCCGGCAATGCATCTGCAAATCCCCGGAGCCTTCATGAGCGGTGGTAGTCACTTACCATCAGGTGAGTCGAATGCTCTTTTGCCACCCTTCTATAAAAAAAATATGAAAATGTAATAAATAAAAACAAGTGATATTCATTCTTTAAATTCTAGGAACAGACACAAGCTAGTTAGTTACTCGACTCCACCGAGTCAGTGATTCCTCCTCGGGGCGATGTATATGCTTTTACAACAAAATCCCAGAAAACAAACTAAATTTGACCTCCTAAAAGTTCAAAAACTTTATTAAACAAAGTTTGTATAAAAAGTTTTATTATAATTTTAAGAATTTATGGATGATAATAACCCCTGGGAATGAGGTGATCGTTACCAAGCTATTTCTAATTTGTTTCGTGTTGTTAAATGTGTAACGTTTATTATTGTAAGTTGTTTTTTTTTTCATAAATGTCACGCTGTGTTTCTTTTGGTCTTTCCAAGGACATAAGTTTTTTCCGAACTTGTGATATATTAAAGAAAAGAGTAATTTTCAATTAGGTTTATTTATTTTTCCGTTTCTGCAATTTCCAATTCACATGCCAGATATGAACGATACGAAAAATGGAACGCTACACGCTTAGTTGTTGAAACGTTGAAATTGTTAAAATGTATTATTAAAATCAGTGATATAATCGCCTTACGTTCCGTGCGTTGCATTCAATTTATGGCTTTCAAGGCCGTCCTGCAGAGTGCACAATCCGTTCTTTAATGAATAAATTTGATATAATTAATAGAATCAGGCGTTACTTTGCGGAAATCCATTATATAAAAGCTTTTACAAAACTTTACTTCGCAAATATCCGCGTTATAATATAAAATGATGTGTCTTACCTAGTACGAAGAGCACCTCCCGCCCTCCCTCAATTGCGTGCACTATCCCCGTCACCACTAATCCCAGCACCGCTACTCCCAACACCAGGGTCGATCAATCAGTGCCTGAAAGTCCACGAAACGCAAGATCGTTGGAGAATACTGTTGCCGTTCGGGACAGTGTGCGAAAAAACCCCAGACAGTCCATTCTTGCACTTTGTGCGCAAGAGCTTTCTGCGACACCAACTTGGCGGATTTTGCGTCGAGACTTTGGTTTTCATCCATACAAAGTTCAATTAACTCAAGACCTAAGACCCAACGACCGCATACAGCACCGTGTATTCGTTGATTAGGCTTTGGAGTATTTGGCGGTTGAACTTAAAAAAATCAACTTCTATTAATGAGGCTTATTTCTGGTTGAATGACTTTGTTAACAAACCATTCATGCGAAGATGTCTTCCAAAATTGGTCCAAATAGGATACACCACCTTAAGCGGAGTCGCGGTGGTCATTTGACTGAAATCATATTTCTATACATAGTGTCATCGAATGTCTTTTAAATAATATAAAAATTGTGGCAATATCACTTACATATATAGGTTGTTTTATTTCATTTCAAAGATTGAACGCTCTTAATGAAAATCCCTGTATATATATCGTATAACTATTAAAACGGAAATCCTGTTGAGTTTTCATTGAAAAAAATATCAACGACATCATTAATTTAATTGCCTGATCACTGACGTAACCAGTAAGAACGTTTAAGTATATGTGATTTAGTTATGTTCACAGCGTGTCTATATTTAGCAGACTTGGCGCCGCTAGCGTACTACCAGTACTACTGTGGCAATGCCCGAATGATTCTATTTTTAACGCAGCCAAACAACATTGGCAAAGGCGTTCGACCTTAACGCGTTCGTTAATACGTCGACGTCACAAAATGTTTTCATCGATACAAATATTTTCCTAACTAGCGTTTGCCCGCTGCTACGCTCCAATGGCATTCGCCCAGGAAAGACAAGCGTAAAAAATCACAGTTACATATTGGCCATTTGAGTCACTAACAATAAAAACAGATTTAATTGATAAATAAAAATCACGTTTTTTATTTATCAATTAAATCTGTTTTTCTAGAAATCAAATACATTTATCGATATCAAACAAAAGTACCTTTTTGGTGTAAATAATATATATATATATATATATATATATATATATATATATATATATATATATATATATATATATATATATACACACAACACAATACGATATATATATATACAACAGAATACAACAATACGAGTTGGATCGAAAGTGAACGAGAGGTTGCATCACTCTAGCGGAGTGTCATATCGATGGTGGCGAGGTAGAATGGAGGGTAGGTATATCGAGCAACCACCACTCGTTTGTGCAGTATAAAGTTCATTGTCAGCGCCGTGCGCGGGAGATTCCGCTTGGTCATTCTAGGAGTAAAGTCATTCTACTAGTGCTCAGATAGTGTCGTGGTTCTATCCGTTGTGGTGGTTCTTCTGGTGCAGGCAAGGAGGATGTTGTTGCTGAGAGGCTGCCCTGTGCGTTGAGATGGGTGGTGTTGCTGTTGGTTTGCATACTTTAGGTTCATCTTACACCAGTGTATAATTGTGGCGGGGACATATTACGGTATAGTCGAACCGTAATTGCTCTATACTGAATGTGTAGTGCCTTACGCTGTCTTATTATTGATAATGATTAATTGCGTAAGCAAGAAAGCACGTTGAACATCCGCTCTCACACTTTTACTATTGCACGCCTCATAACGCCAAGCGTCAAGGTCAAGCAAATTTGGGGTCTTAAAATGCCTCTATCATAACCATATTACACGTATACGATAACATGAATAGCCGTATATCACGAAATCGCTCTAATTCATCTGTCTTATATTTTCTAAAAAAAAATCATTTTATGTTGCAACTTTGATAAAAAATGGTTTGAAAAAAAAATTACGTAGACGTACGGACGAAAAATTGACGTATAGAGACCGGCTTCTTTTAATTAGCTTCAGAATTACATCAACTAGTTCCCTATTTCATATCAATAGCCTATTACCCGGCGTTTGTCAATAAAATGATTTTCAAATTTTATAAATTTTATTGCTATTAAAATTTTGAAGGCGCTTTCTTTTTTTCTTTAGCTCTTTATAGACAAAGGACAAATATACCATACAGCCTATATCGCTTATATACTTTGCATAATCGATTTATTTTGGTAATTTATTTTATTGATCAAAACTAAATGAAACGCTTATAAGATTTATAAAAGAAGAAATACAATTAACTTTTGGATTTTCCAATTAACAATTAACCTCTCCTAATGTATTTCCGAGATCAGAAAGGGGATCTCATGTTGTATATTCCGACATTATATATATACACTAGTCATCAAAAAAATCGGCCCGCCTACGTTCGTTTTTACCGGAAATCACGTTTTCCTTATTAAAACTAAACAAAATGTTTTGGTACTTAAATGTTTTATTTTACTTGTTATTCTCTTTTTACACCAGTTTAATCACTGTTAAAAAATCGGTTAAAAAAGTAATTTTGATTTCAAAATCAAAATTCTTAATTTTACACGATTTTTGACTAATTTGAAATTCGCTCAAATTTTTATGTCTTAAATGTTAAGTACATTATTATGGCAATTTAATATTGCGTACTCTTATTCGATCCTCTTGCTCGAATGATGGCCTATATTCGCCGTTTAAGTGACCTTAAGATTTTCTAATGGTGGTTTTAAGGTTTCCTAATGTCGTAGGGACTGGATTACGGGCTCTCTTTTGTTTTAGGGTGTCTCATATGTGCTCTACAGGGTTGAGATCATTCTTGCTGGCCATGACATAAACCGAATGCCAACCTCTTCAAGATAATAGGTGGTGATGCGCGCTACGTGTGGTCGTGCATTGTCATGCATTAATTCAAAGTTCTCTCCGGCTATACAGCCGGCATATGACACCACATGGTCTTCTCGGTGATGTAGCGTGTTACAGTTAAAGCACCTTTTCGTATGAAAACCAGCTCCGTGGTCCAGTCAAAGATATCCCAGCCCAAAAAATTACAGAGGCCCCAACAAAACTGATAGTTTCTCTTATATAACACTGCGTATAACGTTCGCCTAGACGTCTCATGACATTCAGAATCGTATAAATACATTCGACTCTCATCACTAAAAATAACTAACTCCCAATGGCCTATAGTCCAGTTCATATTACGCGCAAATTGAGGTCTGGCTTGACGATGAGCTGTGGCCAATTATAGTCCTATTGCCGCCTTGTGAGGTCTTAAATTCTGCTTAAGAATTCTCCTTCTTACAGTACTGTCACTTATAGTTACACCCCGATCTTCACGTAAGCGTCGCTGAAGATCAATACCAGATAGGTGTCGATTTCGTAGAGCTGATACTGATATAAAGCGGTCATCTCTTTGAGTTGTCACTCTATGTCTTCCAGATCCAGGTCTTCTTCGATACTGCCCAGTCTCCAGAAACCTTTGGTAAAATCGCTGCAATGCAGAATGGCTGATTTAACCTCCTGGCCACGACACGTTGCCTTAAGCCTTGTTGCAGCAAAGCCACATCTCGGACCACCTCAGCTTCAATAGTGTTCCATTATTTTTAGACAAAGTAATCAAAACTACAGCCCCAGTAAATAAACTTAGTGTTATTAAAAAAAATCTCTACAAAAGTCTGTTTCGGACTGAAAGAAAGGTTCGAATTTGTGCCGACGTAAAACAATCAAATCAGCACTAAACAATATTTCTGTATAAAAAACGGCACGGCTATCCTTACAACCTTACCAATTTTTCAGTACATTTTCGATTGTTTGGGCCTCTATTTTGTCAACGCCAACTTCGATTTCATGTCACAAATCGTCATCATCTCTAGATGATTAGCATAACACTTCTCCTTAACGGCACCCCTCCAACGGTGTCAAATCGCAGCTTCGAGGTAGCCAATTATTGATATTAGCATTTCGGCTGATTATGCGATTTTTGAAAACAGTGCGCAAGAGATCGATTCTTACGTTGGCTGTGTGGCACGTTGCGCCGTCTTGTTGAAACCAAATGTCGTCTATGTCATCCTTTTTCAATTGGCGCGGTAGCGATCACCATATCACCATCACCAGATCACCATTCACTATAACGGCGTTTCCTTCCTCATTATCCAAGAAAAATGGCCTAATAATGCCGCCACACCAAAATCCACACCAGACAGTCACACGTTGTATCTAAATACATTGGTTTCTCCGCGATGACGTGTGGATTTTCTGAGGCCCAGATACGACAATTTTGCTCATTGACGTAGGTATCCTCCGAGCTGGAAATGAGCTTCATCTGAAAAGGTGATTTTTCGGTAAAAATGTTCATATTCGATCAAGCGGTCTTTCGGCCCATTGACGGCTTCAGCTCTTTCACTAATTGAACTTTGTACGCATCCATTCCGAGATTTTTATGCAAAATTCTTCTCAAAGTAGTGTGTGAAATGATCAATTCTTGAGAACGATGACGAGTTGATGTTGGTGGTTGAACAACAGCAGCTATGTATTCGCACTGGACGACTACCTACACTAGTTGTTTTATACAACAACTCGCTTCACAAATTGATCCACAAACTGCGTGTATGGCACATCCATTTTGTCAATTTTTTTTTCTTAAATTTCTTACAGTTTGAATAGAAGACTCACCAATTTGAAAATAAGTTTTTAATATTTCCCAACTTTGTTCCATCGAAAACCGACCCATTTCATAAATGTCAAACATAAAACTAACTTTCTGTCACATCGGAAATGTCAACAAACCTTCCAACCTCATAATAACCTATAGTTCCAACTCCAAACGTTAGATGACCTGTACATGACGTCTGAATTTTCAAAACTCATTCGTCAAAAAGTTTCTGACTTAGGAAGTGTCATTAGAACAGGACTAACCGATGTGAAGTTATGAACTGTAAACTCTTCTATGATATACCCTTTAATGAAAAATATTTCGTAAAAGTATCGACTTAAGAAAATATATTGGTATATTTCACGCCTCATAACGCGAAGCGTTGTTGGGTAGTGCTTTAATCTCAACACATAAATGTCAAGAAATTTTGTGTTTTTAAATGAAAGGGTCGTTCCGGTTGCTAATACTAATGGGCTTCCCCTATATATTAGCAACATATTAAAAGCTAAAAAAGCTGCTTTCCGGAGAGCAGCTAAATATCCCACCCCCGAATATAGGCATACGGCTAATCGTCTTCAACGAAAACTCCGTTCGCACCTTTATGAATTTCGAGAGCTCCAAAGGAGTGAACTCATGGAGAATATATCTCCCTCACATACAGCGTACTATCAGATGGCTAGAGCCCTCCGTATAGACGCTACAACTCACACTCCCCCTCTCTCCCGCCCCGACGGTACGGTTGCCTTCGAGGACGACGAGAAGGCTGAGTGCTTTGCAGACAGCATTGCCGCACAATGCTCTCCTAGCTCTCAACCTGTCGACCCCTCACATATTCAGGAAGTGGAGGATGAGGTCCGCCGCCGGAACTCACCCCCCACAACCTCTGACCCTATCACTGTGTCCAATGATGAGATCTCGTCCCTCATCAAAGGACTTAAGCCCAAAAAATCTCCGGGCGCGGATGGCATATCCAACCAAGCCCTTAAATACTTTCCAGAGCAGGTGTTAACCCTCTTAGCTATTATCTTTAACGCCTGTTTTAATCTTAGTTACTTTCCCACTTCTTGGAAAGAGGCAATTGTCATTGGTATTCCCAAGCCAGGCAAGCCTCTTAACCTCCCCTCCAGTCATCGTCCCATTAGCCTCCTAAAGGCCATGGGCAAACTCTTTGAAAGAGTCATTCAAAATCGAATGAGGCGCCATCTGTTTCCCACAGACGGTGACCCCATTGTCATCCCACACCAATTTGGTTTCCGCGCAAAACACTCGTGTCCACAACAGGTACACCGCATTGTGGAATATATCCTCAGCGGTTTTTATCCACGTCGACTAAAGACAATCGCGGTCTTTTTCGACATTGCCAAAGCCTTCGACCGAGTCTGGCATGAAGGCCTTATTTTCAAATTATACAGGATAGGACTCTCCGATCGTCTAGTACGTCTCGTAGCCTCTTATTTACAACATCGTACCTTTCGTTTTAGACACGAAGGCACGTTATCCTCTCAGCGCCCCATTAAAGCTGGTGTTCCTCAAGGATCAGTACTAGCTCCCCTCCTGTACATCTTGTACACCAACGACATTCCTATCCCGTCGAATGGTGTACAGCTCTCACTCTTCGCAGATGACACTGCACTATACTTCAAAAGTCCTAGAATATCTTCAGCAAGGAACAAGATCCAAAAGTCAGTCGATGACCTAGGAGACTGGTTCCAAAAATGGCGTATCGATGTGAACCCGGAGAAGAGCTCCGCAGTTCAATTCGATATTAAAAGACGCCGTAATAAAAACAAGAAAAATACTCCACCTATACGAATGCTAGGGACCCCTGTCCCATGGCACATGTCAGCAAAATATTTAGGCGTCACCCTTGACTATAGGCTTACTTTTGAGTCTCATGTCAAAAGAGTAACGCGTCTAGCACGTTTCTATTTAGGTCGGCTTAACAGTATGTTAGGCAGACATAGCAAAATGTCACTACGAAATAAGCGAACCCTCTATAAGGTTTGTATACGACCGGTTATGACTTACTCGGCTCCTATTTTTGCACACGCTAACGATAAAATTATTAACGAACTCCAAGTAGTTCAAAACCTCTTCTGTCGTCGAGCTACGAACGCACCTTGGTACGTCCGTAATGCCGACCTTCACCGGGATTTAGAAATCCCAACAATCCAGCAATGTCTTAAAAAATTCTCTGAAAACTTCTTTAAAGTATCAGAGTCGCATACTAACACACTTATTCGTGAGGCAGTTACTTATACCGCCCCACTCCCTTCTCGCTATAGCGTCCGCAGGCCGAGAAACACTCTCTTGGACCCGCCAAATAAGTTGTCAAACGACCTGAACTGCCTCCTGGCGGCTCAGGCCAATCCTAATTAAATTAAAAACTAGTTAAAATTAATAATATGCCTTCGTAGGCAGTCCCTAAACGGCACTTAGCCGTCTGCGCCCTCTTTTCCCAAAAGAGGGTCGCTTTAGATACGGCATATGCAGCTTTAATAGAGCTAGTTGCCAGTCCCCAAAGGCGGTTTTTAGTGGGTATCACTTAGGTCCCCCGGTAGGCAGTGAGTCCCACATAACCAGGACAGACCGGCTGTCGTGGTATGCATAATGCATTTTCCGCCTCCCTCAGTGGTAGCCCTTTTCCAATTGCTTCGGGCGCAAAAAAAAAAAAAAGTGTTTTTAAAATGCCTCTATCATATTGCTCTCAATATTGCATTTATACGATAATAGGAGTGTGAGTAAGTTTGAAAGAAACACTGTTTGAAAAAAATTTTACGTGGTCTCGATAACTCCCGAAAAAATTGACGTAGCGAGACCGAGATATTTTAGCTTCAGTATTACATCAATTGATTTTCAACTTTTATAAGTTTTATTGCTATTAATAATTTTAAGACGCTTTCATATTTTTTCAGCCCTTATTAGACAAAGGACAAATGTACCATATTATAGCCTATATCGATTTTATACTTTTTGTAATCGATTTATTTTGATAAACATTTTTCTCCTGTAGGTTACACTACTGTTAAAATAATAGAGCGCTAAATGTAAAGCACATAAATAATATATTTTAAAAGGAACAGGAATACAAATTATTTTTTCATTAAATTTAAATGAAACGCTCATGAGGCGTGCACTTTTGGATTTTCCAAACTATTTTTAACAATACCATATAATTTTGTAGTGGTATACTTTCGAAACAGCCTGTATGGTTTTATTTACATTTGGAATAAAATTGATATAGATCTAGACATGATCTGAACGCTCGTTTGATTTATATTCTTTTTAAAGATACTTATATAGAAAATTTTAGGAAACTAATAAAAAGTTATTATATCTTTTCATAGAATTCTCCATCAGCATCTATAGATATATTGCTGGAAAAACATTGGCTTAATTTTATGTTTGTATGTACATATTTATGTATGTTCGTTATGTAATTTACTGTGTGTATGTATGATTAAATTTAGTAATATAATGTAATAATTCAGTTTTGACCCATTTCCGGACGTCCGAATAATCTGAAATTTTGCAGAAGTATTAAGAACCGATGAGTTTATCGCTTAAAAAACGATAATTCGAACTTATAAGATTTTTTCCGGCGATTAAATTATAATTTTGGTATTTCGATTAATAATAAGTATTTTAATAATTCATTCGATTAAGAATTTAATTGAGTATCTCATGTATGCGTATATTTTTCCCATATAAACTAAATATTACTAATAAAATAAACTATTTCAAGGAGTATCAATTCTCTAGCGTCAAAATTGCGTCTAAAATACGATATTTTTGTTCAACCTGGCGGACGTAAATATAATTTTTAGGCACTATATGTACGTCGTGCTTAAATTTTCTTTTATTCTATATTGTATTGTGTATGATTCTATTGTTAAGAGCTTTAGAAAAATAAAGACACCGTTATTTACGGTAGTACCTGCCGACCTAGCTTAAATCCGGTATTAGAAAATAAATATTAATATTTATTTGTGTGAAAACTTATTTTCCCAGGGATTGTCACAGCTATCTTAAAGGTGGAAAGTATTTAAGGTCGGGGAAAAGTTTCTTCGTATTTTATAGACAAATTCTAGACATTCTTTTTTAAGTTTAATTATAATATATTGACATTTTGTTCGATAACTTTTTTTTAATAGGATAAGGGTGACAAACGAGCACACAGTCCACCTGATGGTAAGTGGTTGCTGTGGCCCATAGTCATCTTCGATTAAGAATCAAAATGCAGATGAGTTGTCACCCGTGAGGACTAAGATGGAATGCCTCGTTTCCAGTAAAAAGGGTCTCCGGTTCTCTACACTCACCATACGAAACACAGCAGCATTAAGCTGCAATTTAAATTATAAGAGCCTTTTCCGAGAAACCATATGTACAAGAGTTGCTCGCTCAAATATATTTACAAAGATAAAACTCACCATTTAAAGATCCGAGTAAATTTTTCTTTAAACTGATGTAGCAGGGGCTCCGCATGCAATGTTTAAGTACCCGCCGAGCTCAGAGGAATGGGCACGAGTACAAACATAAACACCTTGTTCGGGTATGTTCGCTACACGGCCTGAGTATTCGTCTGTTCACCACTCGAAGTCAGTTTTTTAGCGCGCTTCAAAGGATTGTTTGTGTGTATTGGTATCGATGTTTACATACTCGTCGTTAATCTACTCTACTCTACTCTACTCTACACAATCTACAAAATGTATAAAAAAATTAAGTATGTACTCAGCTCAGCTGAAATAAAGTAATTCACAAGAGCGAAACTACTTTTACGTGTTCTACTTAATGCTAAATATTTCTACTACTGCCGCCTTTTCCTCTTTTCTTATTTAAAATATTAGCGAGGCTATAAAAGTTAAATAAACATAATGTCGTAGCGACGAGACGTACGTCATCACATAGATAAAAGATCTACGTTGAATGAATACAGACGAATATGTAAACGCGTCGTACTCTTGTATAATATATAGAAATCAGTGTCGTCGCTAGTTGTTCGTCCTATTATCTAAACGTGCCATAAAGGTTCCATAACACATTATTGCTAAATTAATTATTAAGCTAAAACGCCAGTGTGTCCCTGCATAGTCACCCCTACCCTACCACTTACCCGGGTCGAGTCGGGCGTCGTTACGGTGCAGTACACGTATTGCAACCGTGCCGCCGCGACGTCGCTCGTACAGACACCAATAACATGCCGTTATCTCGCTAACAAAATACGCTCTCTGTTTCAACAATTACTTCATAAGTAAATATAGGGATCTTAAAAGTGTTGTGTTGATTTTCTTAAATATTTTATTTTAGGTAGTATCGAATCTTATGTCAAAAGATATACATATATAAAATATTGCGTAATTATTTTTTGTTCTCAGTGGAAATAACAAGTCAAAGGATAGGAATAAAATTCTGCGTAATTAAATATATTCGTAGGCATGGAAATTTGCCATTTACGAGGCCGCGGGATCGAAACCCGCACGAAGCAAGTATTTGTATAGCCTATGAATAATTAGTTCCTTGTCAATTTATGTGAGAAATATATTTATATATGATCAGAAAAGACAAGCAAATATCAAACGTAAGCTCTAAAAAAAAAGTTAAGTAACATCCTACATGCAACTCTCTGCCTCCTCTGATTTCTGAAGGTGCGTATTGATAGACTTCACACAACAACATCATCATCATCATCATCATTATAACCCTAAACAAGTCCACTACTGATCACAGGCTTCCCTCAAGAAATGATACAAAACACGTGAGCCATCTGTATCCATAGATTTTCTGCATGTTTTACATAATCGTCACTCTGTCTAGTTGGGTACCGCCTTGTCATTATAATATTTTCAATATATCAGATGCAAATGTTCTCTATGTTTTCATTCACAATCAACCACGCGCTTAATCATCACGTAGGATCGCAATCAAATCAATTAATGGTACCGGCGAGGTTTTATTTTGTTTGACAGTTCGGTAGTGCAGTGCATAAGCATCTACTTGCGACGCTGCGAGGTCACAGGTTCGATTCCCGCGCGGAACATATGTTTGTACATATGTCCAATCGCTAATTGTTCAGGGTCCTAGTGTTTGTCTATGTATATATAATTGTATGCAGTGCATAAGCATCTACTTGCGACACTGCGAGGTCACAGGTTCGATTCCCGCGCGGAACATATGTTTGTACATATGTCCAATCGCTAATTGTTCAGGGTCCTAGTGTTTGTCTATGTACATATAATTGTATTTAAAACGCGATACATTAAACATTCTTAGGGTGTGTTAAGGTTTTATTTAATTACTAGCTGTGCCCCGCGGTTTCACCCGCGTCATCACGTGTCCGAGGTGCGCGACATGACCTAGTTCAAGCATTTTATAACAGCTAGGGTTCAAACGTCGTTCGCGCGCCCAGCCAAGTATTGAATTATTTTAATTTTACATTATCTCTTAAACTATGCGTCCAAATAACATGGTATAAAGAACAAAGTTTATCTTCATAAAATTGTCTTGATGATGAAGTATTTCGTTCGTAAGGATAAATAGGCCATGCCTAATAATAACGCTCATAAATCACTTTTAAATTTTCAATATTTTTTGTCACATAATACCAAATTATGGCTTATGTATAAGAAATAGACATATGATATCGCGGACTTTTTTTTAGACAGAGTAAAGGTCTATATTTTTCTAGAACATTGTATTTACGTATCCCTAACGATAACACCAGCGTACGCGGATAAATCATTTCGGGAGTGTTTTTTTATCTGACTAGCTTAACAAATATCCATATTTAAGGCTAACTAAGTAATATAGCTTAATGCTAGATAGCCTATACTATTCCATATGAATCTGGCTATAATATACAAAAAGAATTATTCAAATCGGACTTGTAGTTCCAGAGATTAGCGCGTTTAAACAAACAAAAAAACAAAAAAAACTCTTCCGCTTTATTATATTTGTATAGATAATATGTATTGAATTATTCGTAATCTCAGTTGTGCATATTTTCTTTTCCGATTGCTCCAAGCTTTCAATTACAATTACAAAAACATATTTAATCATAGTTAATGGAAATGTTCTGATTGAATAGAAAAGCTTTGAGCAATTTATCTACGAAATTATTGACTTCCGTATTGTGAACGATGAAAATGTTCTATAATTATCGCAATATTTATTTCCTACTAGCTGTTCTCCGCGACTTCTCCCGCGTGTAATTTAGGGTTTTAATTATGTTGTGCGGAACCCTAATTCTTTTCTAAAATATAAATAGCCTAAGTTACTCCTTATAACATCAGCTATCGGTCCACCCTTTTCGGAGATTAGCCAGAACAAACAGACGTACAGACAGACAAAAATTTTAAAAATTGTATTTTTGTTATAAGTACCGTATATACTTTCATTTTCATTTAATAAAATGCTGTTATTTTGACATTACAAACAGACACTTCAATTTTTTTTATTTGTGTAGATAGAATAATGATTATTGGCTAATATGTGAGTGATGTTTAGTGATTCGTACGAATTTAATTTGACGCTCATTAGTTTCTCTAAATACTACGGCACATTATAAATATTATTATATGTGGGTCGATGCGAGACTGTAAACACTGTTTAAATGCTGCCGCATACACGGTAAGCAAACATTGATATAGAATCACAGTATAGAATAAATTAGAGTGGGTAGACCCTGTTAACTTTTATTGGTCAAACACGATAGCTAGGTACATAAACCTACTTTTATTAATATACCACATTAATTTATTAACTGAATTTGTATAATAACATTTATTTATAAATGTTCGCTTGTGTGGGAGAAAAGGCCCGCGCTGTCTTAGTGTATGTTGGCGGATATCGCACGTCCCAAAAATATTTTTTTACTTCTGAAGAATGCAGACTTATATACATATATTTAATCACTGAGTGTGTGATAAAATAAAACATTTATGAGAAGTTAGTGCGGGAGAGATGACATTACTTCAACACTACCATATCCACATAATAACTTCGGAAGTCGTTATTGAGACATACATGGAAGAATTAAAACTATTTCCTTTCTATATCGGTTTTGTAAAATCCGCTGAGGAAAATGACGAATTTTCTAATGCCATCTCCAATTCCTACACGGTTCATTTAATTACTACGTATGGAGAAATGGTTTATTCCTTGTAGCTCCTTTACTCGTTTCCAACAGAATAGACGCCATTTTAGTGGTACCATTCTATCTAGGCGTACGAAGAAAGTTTATATTTTCTCCGTTATTTCCGTGCAGCTAGTTGCACCCGACTCATATTTCAACTGTTGTAGACGGGACTAGTCAGAACATAATAATTTATGGGTACTAATTGTGAAACTACCGTGGTTTTCATAATTAGTAGATACATTGGCGGTGTAAGAAAATCCACTACCCCATGTCTTCCCCGTGGGTTTACGACACCCACAGAGGGGACAGAGAAAAACAGACCAGGAGATGGGCATCAGCGTCTTTCTAATAACAGCTTAAATTAAAAAAATGCAGTGGCCAACTCACCTTCCAAGCGTGGCAACGAAGGCAAATATCTCCTATGAGACAATATATGGGGGAGGCTAAGGCTGCCTTTCCACCATAGATGTGCGAGGATGCGCAGCGAGGGATGTGTTTGTTAAGAACCAATGGAATTGCATCATTTACCTAACCTCGCTTAGCGCAGCGAGTTTTTTGTATATACAAAACAAGCGAAGGATGTGTGCACACCCCACCCCGCTCGCATCTGAAAAGAGCCCTCTACACATTCTCGCACCGCTCATCTGGGCACCGTTTCATAGCGTCGCTACGCATCCTCGCTCCGCTCAGCGGCCTAGCACATGTCTTGTGCAAACGCTCATACCGTTCCACAGCCTCGCTACGCATCCTCGCAGCGCCCAGCTACCTCGCACATCTCTAGTGGAAATGCAGCCTTATCTTCAGCTGCGGACTGTTGATAGCCTGTAACGGTGACGGTTGTCCTAAATCCACATTTGTTATTTTTTATAGAATAAGGGTGACAAATGAGCACATAATCCACCTGATGCTAAATGGATGCTAAAGCCCATTTACATCTATCTAAAAATCATAATACAGTATCGTTGTCACCCCTGAGAACTAAAATGGAATACCTCATTTCCAATAAAAGGGTTGCCGGTTCTATACAATCACCATATACACCATATACGAGATCCTTTTTACTGGAAAAGAGGCATTCCATCTTAGTGCTCACGAGTGACAACGTATCTGCATTTTATTCGAAAACGAGGATAGATATAGATGTATATGGGTCACAGCAACCACTCACCATCAGGTGGACTCTATGCTCGTTTATCACCCTTCCTGTCCTATATTCTGTGAGAGCGTTGTCCTTCCTCGGTCGAGCTGACCCATTCGTGTTACAACTATATACCTGCAGCATAGCTCTACCTCGTGTAAAATGTGGAGCTACAAAGATTTTAAAGGTTCTTTTTATCTGTCAAGAAAGAGTATAAAACTTATTTGAATCGAATGAAAATAATTGATGAATTTCCCTCAAAGATAAATCCAAGAATATCTATAATGAATAACTATTCGCATGCAATATTTTTATTTTAAAATATATTTTTCATTCATTATATTTCTTCAAGAAACGTACCCGTTGTTTGTTGCTTGAAGCCGGAATAATCAAATTTCATTGGGAAGTTTAGAAAAATTTTGAAATTGAAAACTGCTACGCTCTATTCATATTTTTATTGCTCGCTTACTACGTGTATACATTAATTCTTATTCAACTGTGTGAACTATGATACTATGATATTTAGAATTGATTTTTCAATGGTCAGGCAAAAGTTATCCGTCTAATAAATTATAACTTAATTGAATATAAAAATAAAACTACGAGGGTTCACCAGATGTGGCTAGTTGGAACTGAAGTGAAGTTTTTTGTTACACAACGTGATTTAATTAAGAAGTTAGTTTCAAATAAAAAAATATATCTGGTTCTACAGTATCACATTAATACACGAAACAATGCCTCAGTAGTTTTCTTTTAAATTTTTTGCACATTTAAACTCCTTTTTTTTCTACTTTTGTATGACAGAAGGAAACATTAACTCTAATATTTTCCTAACAAATACACTTCCCCGCTATGAAATCTGTCAAATATTTCACCTCACTCCAAAGAGACGCCGCTCTGGTGACAGAAAAAGTCGGGGAAGTTTTCATTGAACTATTTTCTTCTTACAACTGTACATTAATTATATTAAATTGTTTATCGTTTCGTTCGTTTGTATATTCGTAAAGTATGTTAATTCCTTTATGTTGTATTTTGTCCCAACAATAATTTTTATATGTAGATTACCTACCGTGACTACCGTGTAATAATATTCACTACCCCATATCGTCCCGTGGATGTCGTAAGAGGCGACAGAGAGAAACAATCCAGGAGATGGGCATCGGCGTCTTTCTAATAGCAACAAAAAAAAACCGCGGGCTGCAACCCGAGCCAATCTATGGAGGAGAGGCTCAAGATCAGCAGGGGACTATTGATGGAATGTAACGTTGTAACGGATTTAAAAATAGGCCCTTAGTGTATAGTTAGGTACCGTGAAACATGACAATTTTGTTATTGGATAAGGCCTTAAAAGTTCAAGACCAATTTTCCAACAAAAAAATTATTGTCAGACTGCGCGTTAATGTTAAATGTGACATTATATTCTTCTTAGATTTGGTATTTATTAATTATTTAAACAAATACTAACATTAAAAAGACAAAATACTCAAAAATAGAAAATAGCAAAGTTAACCATACTTTGTGGCAATTTTGCCATCAGGGTTTATAATAAAAATAATACAAATCGTATCAATCGACTTCAAGTGTGAAGGTAAGTTTACCTCATAATATAATACACAACACCCAGAGTTATGATTTGCTTATTTAATTGTGTTGCAAATAGCAAAGTTTACTCTTGTGGCAAAGTTGCCCTCCTATTTTCAATTTTTCATATAAAATTGAAAATATGTGTCAGGGTTGTCAAAAATCCTTCATTACTTACTTGTCACAATAATTTCTTAAGAAAAGATCTAAAATATATCCAACAAAAATACTCAATCGACTACATTATGCAATTAAAAAAAAAGTTAGTTACAATCATTTTTAACAAGTATTCGTTTTTTTATTAGTCATCAGCACCATTTTATTACGCGGCGTAATAAAATGATGTCAGGTCATAATTATTGTAATCAATCTAAATATTGTTTTCCCACAATAGCAATAGCACAATAGTTTTGTTTTTATATATTAAGGCGGCTGGCTCTTCACGTTGGCCAACATAGTGGCGAATGTGTTGGCCGATATCAATGGTCATCGTGTAGAGCGCGTGTTTGCGCTTACGTTGGTATGTCTTGGAATTATGGCTCACAAGTTGGCGCGAGATCCGTATGGTGTCGGGTGTTTTACAAAAGATCAAAGTTTGCTACGTGCTCTCTGAGTGATTGCAAGCTAGTGATTTAAATTTTATATGCACGCATCGTAACTAGTGTCTACATAATGGCAGTAACAATGACTAATGAAAAAATCTTTCGCTTTATAGAGCTCTACCAAGCCGAAAATTGTTTGTGGAACACTAGAAATAATTTTTTTTTTCATTTCTTTTTAATCATCTTTTTCTTTTACACATTCACGTAGTAGTGCTATGCTGTGAATAAATAAACCGCAGCAGCCGTTAGCGCCTCAATATCCATTTTAATAAATTCGTCCACACATTGGCCTGAACCGAAGCAAACTGAACGACCTTCCAACGTGTGGACGCCATCTCAAACACTTGGCTAATATCTTTGCCAATACATTCGCCACTATGTTGGCCAACGTGAAGAGTCGCCTTCAGTTTAAATTGTCAAAAATGACAATGTTTGGCTTAATATCATATACTAAGTTGAAATTATGAAAAATACTGAGTAGTAATAATAATATTATTAATGTACGACAACGCAGTAAAAATAATATAGATTTCTCTATTCGTTTCCTTCACTTTTAATGATATAAAGATGAATTAATTGACGACTCATTTGGTAAAATCGGTCTAATGGGCTGCTACGTAAAACATCGATACAAACATACATACATACATAGAATTTCAAGTGCAGAACACTTTGTTTAAATAGTTGTAATCGGTTAAAAATATAAGTTGAAAGTCACAACCTTTGGTTGTAACAATACATGGCAAAGTAACCGTCACATCGTGGCATCACTAGTATGGTAACTTTGCAAAGTTAGTTTTATAGATAAATTTTAAGACCAATATGTTGAAAACTATATATTACATTTGATAACCATTAATATTACGTTACTACAAATATATATATTACCATCACACACATATTACATTCAGTATTTCAAACAAAAAAAAACTGAAAGTTCTGGAGCACTGAACAAAGACGTTATTTGGCCGGCACAATTCCGCGTTTAAAAAAAATGCCAAAATTAACTATCATGTTGCCATGCCGACAGCAATGCTGTCAATTAGTTATTTTATTTTCATCCAAAACATGGCTTATCTCGAAAAACGTTACGTTTTCCGTGTTAATCGTAATTTTGTACCAGTACACCCATGATAGCAAAGTGAACATTCATTGGTAAAGTTG
Source organism: Parnassius mnemosyne (assembly GCA_963668995.1). NCBI lineage: Eukaryota > Metazoa > Arthropoda > Insecta > Lepidoptera > Papilionidae > Parnassius > Parnassius mnemosyne. Next base: position 22,627,895 of record CAVLGL010000082.1, on the reverse strand, counting down.
CCAGACCTGACTGTACCAACATCATACAACTTCTTAAGTAGTAAAAGTGAAATTTCATCCGTAATGGAAACGAAATATTAAAAATAATATTAGAAATAAACTTTATTAAATAGCCCATTATTAAATGCCTGCTTTGTAGATGGATTAATTCTAAATTTTCCTATGAAATGTCTTGAGTCAGTTCTAGACGATAAGCTATATAACGATGTTATCTCAAGCGGTCGCATATTCATCGCTTCATCAATTTATTTATTATCTTACGCCCTCTTTGGCTCCGCTTAGGGATCCGCTTACAAATACTTGTTTTTTAAATTACCACTACCGCCAAGACATTGCTTTTTTATTTTAAGTCAGTGGATTCTTTTCCGAAATGTCTTCATTCCGTTTTCCTCTGCTAAACATTTGAAACATTTTGAGTTGACCACTAGTCTAGTAAGTATACTATAACTTTTTTATATTAAAATTTCTACCAGTGCTATAAGTAGCAGCACGAAAGTCTAGCGGTGACCGTTATTGCGCATGAGTCGCGCTAATTGACTCTCTAGTCGCATTCGTGCAATTCAATTCGTACACGTCCCCTCCACGTTTCGTTCAGCGCTAGACTTACGTGCCGCGACTTGTATTAACACTAACTTTATTCCTGATATCATCACCAACAACAGGGTCGTTTAAAGATGGGTCACGCGGGTATTGTAGGCAATGAAATTGCCGACAATACTATACTTACTAACTTGGATCCAAATTGCTTCGCTCGATTGACCTTTGAAACTCTTTGTCACAATAAATCACTTAAGATCTCGTATGATACACCAGACTTAAAATATTCTAAAACCTTAATCCGGTCTTTTGATCGTAAATTCGCTTCGGAAGCCCTGGGATGAGGTAAAAATAAATTGCACATTCTGGCAAGAGCCCTGACTGGACACTGTTGTCTTAAAAAACACATATCCATCCTGGGATTAAGCAACTCAAGGATGTGCTGGTTTTGTTCCCTAAAGGAAGAAATGCCTTAACGCATCCTAACTGATTGCGTACCCTTAATGTGCAGACGTAACACTCATCTGGGAAATTATTACATTACTCCGCCCAGAAGAAGTGAAGTTGCTCACAGCTAAGCAACTCCTTCTATTCATTGAAGACGTAGAAGAACTATAGACATAGCAACTATCACAATAGATCTTTTATACAGTGATTCTGGTCTCTTTCGACCTGCATAGCAGCTCGCACATAATAAAAGAAATCACCAACTAAGCTTAAAATGCTTATGCAAGGCTTCTGCGGCTTCAAGTATTAACCTATAACATTTCTTCAATTTTTCGTTCAATTTAATATCATTTTGCCATGTTAAATATTAAATAAAAAAGAAACAAATATTTTTATAAAAGTTGTCTAGTCAGTTTTTCGGATCAGTACCTTTGAATGTCGCTACGTTGTACTCTACGTAGATATTGCATTTCCCACGGGTATAGGCTTTATTTAATATTTTCGCTGTCGTCAAAAATCTTAGAGGTATTATCCGATCTACAAATGAAGCGTGTCCGGAGGCAAATATTATTTTGTGCAATCTTGAAAGTTTGATATGAAAAAAAAAATTACAGGCAAAGTTAATACATTATTAACGCGAATCTTTATCTAATATAATATCTAACCTAATAATTAACTTAGCTGATTGCTAACTGTTTAGTGGCATATATTTTTTTATAAAACTCACGGGACACGGGAACTTACAGTCTATCTGATGGTGACTACTGCAGCACATGAACACTTACAGCCAGCTTCCAACAAAAAAAGATGTGTGCAGTTTACACGCGGTAGAAGAGAAACAGGCTATTGAAATTTAAAAAAAACATCCTAATTTCAATAGAGAGGGAGGCTGGGTACTACCAACTGCTTGGTATCCTATAATTAATAAAATTAAAACTAAACCCAAGCATACCACTGCAAGACTTCAAGACATAGTGAGTTCATTCTGCGTAGATCGGACCAAAATTAATAATTAAAAAAGCTGAAGGTACTCCGGGTTAACTCTGACATCGGTACGTCAATCACCTCAGTCCCCCGTGACCATGGGTGCTGTAAAGCACCCGAAACGTCGGGAGTTAATAAAAATAAGTTAATTAAACGCGATAGAATCCGTACAAGTAGTTTTATTCAAAATGTAAGGTTCGCGTAAATATATAAAATCATTATTTCACGGGGTATTATTTATCTAATAAATAAAATAAAGGAATATTTTCTTTCGAGTAAAATTGCTTTACTTTAGCGTCATGTACTACATTTTATAGGTAAAGTAATTTTATCAAACAAAAATTATTTCACTCTCAAACGTAAATTAGACGCTAGCCTAAACACGACTAATTTAATATATATTCTATCTCATTCTCTCGCAGGTTAACTACTATACATATAATATGCTTGTCTGTTTTTAGTGTCGCTTTTTCGTTTCATCGAGTTTCAAATCACAATGATTCTAAAGAAGTTGTCACTTTGAACACGCAGATGGAACGCTGCCTGTATTTACACTGGGTCTCTATACCCTTCGGAGCGCAACACAACAGTGCACGCAATGCTACTCGTATTCGACTGAAACAGTTAAGAAGGTGGTATCTACCCAGACGGATTTCTAGCAAAAAACGAGTCCTACCATCTACTCAAATTTCATCATTAAGATATATGCTTAATATATTAACCCTTGATAAAAGTATTCAAGATAATTTCAATTGATAAAACTAAATCTCATCTATGGCACTCCTTGGTCTATGTTCAGCAGTGGACTTGTGAAGGGATGTAATGATGAATCGTCATTACATCCCTTCACAAGATATAAATCGTCATGTATCATTAACTTAATATCATAATACCGCAGTATGTCATCAGGAAAATCCGTTCACGTCAAGTAACAGAAACTTGAGCGCGTCAACATTTTTTAATTTTTTTTGTGATATCTTTAACTCCATACTAGGATTTTCTTCTGTGTCGTGGGGGCAATTTACTGTATACGTCATTCTCACAACAACGATTATTTGTAGACCACATAAATACTTGTTCCGGGCGGGAATCGAACCTGCAGCCATTAATGCTGCAACTCATTACTAAGTCACTGCGCTACGGAGCCGTCAATTGTTCTTCAGTATTGCTTATTTACGCGAATTGAGCCACGAGTACCTTGAGAACGTACACTGTTGATCAAATTCAAGGATGGCATTTTGCTCTTTACCGTCAAACAATAGGGACTATTTCGGTATATACCACGTGACTGTGCCATACGTCTATACATCTTCCATTGTTTGTGTTACTTTGTGTTGTGAAACACTTAAACGTACGTTTTGTTGTACTCGTAACTAATAAATAACAAGTTAGGGACGCTACTGGAATTTTTCATTCAAACGTATATGAACGGTGATATATTTAAATCTGTGAAGGACGTTTTAACATTTACGCATATTTATAAATACCACAATTTCTTTTAGCTTAGCGTTATTCGTTTTCTTTTATATTTATCAAATGTTATCTTCCAAACTACACTGTTGAAAAAGGCTTCCCAAGAATACGCCCATTATCACCACACCCATTATCAGACATAGAAAATTGGGTTCAGTGTTTTTGAACGAGTTTTCCATCGTCGAAGGATAGTTTCCAAGATTTTTAAAAGATTAATACCATTTTTTCGGACGTTTCATTCCGGATACAAGTGAAGGTCTCGTTGTGAAGATTATTTTTTAACATTGTATTACAAGTATAAAATAATTATAAAATGTACTTCCGAAAACGGAAACCTCACACTCCACACCCTGGTTTAATGTCTGTCTTTTCTTCATTAAAATAACAAATCATTGCATTATACAGAACCTTAAATGTTAAAATTATTAAAGTTGGAACAAAATCAATTTTACGGATTTTATCGCGTTTAATTTTAACTTTTTTTTTTAGTCCCGACGTTTCGGCCATTTCCAGCACCCAGTCACGGGAGGGACTTTTGGTCAAAAGTATCAAATCTGATTTAATAGCGCGGACGATCTTGAACATTTTCAGAGTCTGCAGACTTGCCAGAGCGTTGGTGCCACGTCAGCTATGCCTCACGTCACCTATAATATGTTCTTTCACGCGTTCTTTGATAGATCTTTTTGTTTGTTGTAAGAGAGACCATATTCGCAATCAATTTTGTACACACCTGCATCTTGTAGAAAGCTTGATGGATGGTAAAAATTGACTAATATTATTCGGCGGCTTGAACAAACAGAAACAGAAACTTTTTTATTCAATATAGATTATAAATAATACTTATTGAAAGTCACTCTTTTGTTTAATTACCACTGGTTCGGAAAAAAAGCCTTTATCCTAGGGAGAACCAGCAAGAAACCCAGCGGGGCTTTTTTTTAAATAACAGCTTACAATCGTGTATGTTACACAAATTAACAATACAACAAATTAGAAATAGCTTGGTAGCGATCACCTCATTTCCAGGGGTTATTATCATCCATAAATTCTTTAATATTATAATAACCCTTTTTATACAAACTTAGTTTAATAAAGTTTTTGAACTTTGAGCAGGTCAAATTTTGTATATTTTTCGGAATGTTGTTGTAAAAGCGTATACATCGCCCCAAGAATGAATTACTGACTCGATGGAGTCGAGTACCTGGTACAGTAGTAGTAACAGACACAAGCTTACTAGCTACTAGCTAGTAAGCTTGTGTCTGTTCCTAGTATTTACAGAATGAATATCACTTAGTTTTGTAAAACTACTTTTATTATAAATTTGAAGTATGCTTTAATTGAAGCTCGCTTCAAGATGTAGCCAACCTTATCTGTGACTCCTCTGACATAGGGTAGTACAGAAGGCACATGCTCGACCGTGGCCGGCTTCACACGGTCACCGTGACGGAGGCGCGGGACCTGAAGTTGTCGTTGTCATGCAAAACTTGCTTGACGTGCTGGGGCTCGGCAGCCAGGTGTTTACTATCACAGATCTCTTGTGCTCTCTGAAAAAAAGATTTTCCTATGGTAGCTAACTGTGAAGGATGGTGGTGATATTCACCGTTTAAATATCGTTTAGTACGGGTCTTATTTCTAAATACAGTATGACTGATAGTGTTATTAGGACTTCGAATATCTAAAATATCTAATAAAGCTTAAGAATTATTTGCTTTAACTCCATGGTGAATTAAATTTTGAAGTTTATGGAGATAAGGTAGTCTAAGAATGCAGTAACTTTGTATGATGATAAAATTGTGAATGTGTTGTCTACGTACCACTTGTAGAATCTAGGATACACAGCTGCAGTGAGAAGGACTTTCTCCTCGAAATCCTCCATGAATATATCAGCGACAATTGGAGATACAAATGAGCCCATCGCCATACCATCTACTTGCTTGTAGAACTCTTCCTTCCGCAATAGATAGCCAGTTGTAAGGCAATGTCTCTGAGTGGCACTGCATTCACAATTGAGATGAAGTCTTCAATAGCTAGGTATATAAATAGTGACTGGACCATAGTTTCATTGTCAGTAAGATGTAGGTCTTTTATCTCACTGACAAAATATTAAAGTTGTATAAAAGTAATGAGATGTTATTATTATGCAATTTGGCGGGTAGACATAAAAATACATATTCCAATTTACTATCTATACTATACTATAGTATATTTAATTTAAGTAGGTAATTACTTTAACTAGTTTCAATGAGGAATACATATGAGGAAATGTGGCTCTTTGGAATCGTTGTGATTTAAAACTCGATGAAAATAAGAACTAAAAAGAGACAAACATATACATCTATAGGATATAGCCTGCGAGAGAATGAGATAGAATACAGTATACAGTGTTTCCTATTATCAAGGTCTACTTTTCTGAAGGTTTCACTTCTACCGCGTTTGAGCTGCACACATGTTTTTTTTATAGATATCACCAAAATATTATATAGCGTCGTGATAGTTCAGCAACAATCAGACAGTCAGACACTCGAATTTCCATCGTCAATCCAGGTTCGGCCGCGCGCATATCAGGTTTACATTTGAAGAGATAGCTAGTATATTTTCATTATTTCAATAGCATTATACTATAATATTGTTACAGAAATAATAAATGAAAAGAAACCTCTGTCGGTCGCGCACAATGAAAACAAAATGAAGAGAATCCAGTGAGGCGTTACAGAAGGAATTCTACTGACCTTTATTCTCTGTGCATTTTTACGTGACTCTATTCGAATAGCTTTTATATTCTGTAATATGGGCGAGGGTTGACAGCTCCTTATATGAAGGAATAACTTAACACAACCTTCTTACAATATTTATCTTGTAAAAATAAAATGAAAACACATTCAATAATTCGTCTGTTTTACAGACTTTTTCCAAGTTTATTTGTAAAATTATTGTACTCATCATCATAATTATAGCCCTTCAGTCCACTGCTAAACATAGGTTTTTTTTTTTTAAATTCTTAACACAAAACACAAACTTGAGCCACCTGCATCAATCGACTTTCTGTAGTTGTAATATTAATTAGCCGTCAAATAAAAAATTCCAGTCGATAAGATATCAAAGTGAAAAAATTGACTAAAACTTTTTCTGGAATTAAATAAATATTTTATAATTAGCCTTAGGTTTGAATTAAACTATTTCACGAAAGAAGTCGCGCGGAAATATAAGGCCTAAAATGTAAAAATTGTCATTGTATATCATTTGTCAAACAAACATGAAATAGAACGATGTGGCGCCGCTAATAAGGAACTTCTCTTCTTATTAATCCACGGCTTAATAAGCATGGCTTTAAAAGTAGTAATGATCCATTATATAAAAATTTTAGGCAAATATCCGCGTTATAAAATAAAATGATGTGTCTTACCTAGTATGAAGAGCACCTCCCGCCCTCCCTCAATTGCGTGCACTATCCCCGTCACCACTAATCCCAGCACCGCTACTCCCAACACCACTACACTAGGCAAGACACACCACTGACGATAATACGACACGTGTTTCGCCTCTACACGAGGCATCCTCAGGTGATATAGACTCTACGGTGGCTAACCGCTAAGTCAACTTACTCAACTTTTTTTTTCATTAATTTATTAATTACTGCATCAAACTAATAAACACGCAAAACAAAACCAAGCCAAACCGTTTCGTTCCGTGGGTATTGTAAGAAGCGACAGAGAGAAAACTGAAACAGGTGATGGGTAGCAGCATCTTCCAAGTAACAACTCAAAATTTTAAATAGCTGCAGTTGCCACAACCCACATGCCAAGCGTGGCATCTGTGACGAAATTCCCCCTAATAGTAATTTTTCAGCAGTGGACTTAAATGATGTAATGGATAGAATGGAAGAAAAACCAAGCTAAAAACATCTTCCACTTATTGTATGAAGTCGCACTTTTTTATTAAAAATGGGCTCGCTCTTGACTTCGGAAGGTTATATGCACTCAGAAAAATTGACTTTAGCAGGGCATTCCACTCCTTGGCTCTGCGTATTATGAAAGATGACTTGAAGCGATTAGTGCGAATATTCGTAATATTTCAATCAAGTGTGGATGGTAACCTGCAGTATGTCTGGTACTCCGATAGGAGAATAGAGGTGGCGGTATGAGCTTATGAAGCACATGAGCATACTTGACGGCGGTGAGCTAAGCTAGTGAAGCTTAGTTTCCATCACCTTTTTGTCACCGATAAGCCTCTTGGCTCTGCGTTGCACTGAGTCGAGTACGGCAAGTTATGTTATGTAGAGTATGAGCACAGTCCGCATTATACCAGGGCCGAGCCTTGTAACCGAGCGGGATGACGGAGAACGGAATAAAATATTCCATTTCCTGCCATCAATAACCGCATCAGCAGAGCAGGAAGGTTCATCCGAAATGATCACACTTGCCGCCACGTATAGTACTCTATCCTGCCTCTCCTCTTGGATACTCTCCTCTTGCCCTCTCGACAGTCATCCGGAGGAGAGATGATCTATACAGATTTCAAGAGACAGTGATCGGAAGATCCCAGCGGAGCTGAGACAGATATCGAGTGCCTGTCTGGGTCTGTTGTCAACCGAAGGTGTATGCCCGGCTACGTCTGGTACCCGCGTCGCTACTTGAACCAGCTGAGTGAGATGTAGCGATAACGCAAGTTTGCCCGTCTTTCTGAGCGCATGGTTGGTTTTCTCGTATGGGAACAACCATATTTGTGGTGGTCGTTAAAAACAGTATACTCAGTATACTAATTCAAGACTCAAGAGCATAGCTAACCGATGGGGAACTTGTGCAACTAAATTAATTTGCAACCAACAACATGGTGCATATGTGTGCGTCCAGCAGTGTATTTTTACAGGCTGATAAAAAATCGAAGAAAAAAGATACGTGTGTGTGTGTGTGTGTGTGCGTGTGAAGAAGTAGAGCATGCTTTCGGCATCACTTGCTAAGTATGCAGCGCTCCGTCTATTTTTCTTTGCTGTTCTGAGTTCTGCCTAAAAAAAATCTACTGCTGATCATAGGCCTCCCTATAGATTGCATTGTTGGATGGATATTTGCCGTGGTGGCCTCGCTTGGTAGGCGGGTGAATAACCGCAGTTTTTTTTTTACTATTTCGAGTTCTGATCAGGAAGAAACTGCTGTTTGTATGCAGCTTCAATTCTCATTGTCGTCTCATACGACGTCTACGGAATGACATGAAGTAGTGGATTCTCTTACGCTATCCTGGGTTCAAGTCCCATGTTGGGCCAAAAATCGGTTTATTAGGTTTTCTGCCAAGGAATTCTCAGTAGCAGTTCAGAGCCAAAAAGTTGGCGATATTTTATCCCCGTGCCTCGGAAAGGACGTTAATTCTGGCCTAATCTCTCTCCGTTTGGGTTAGATTGGACTATGAGGGTTAGGGAATAGAGATTGCAACTATGCTTGCGCTCTCACAGAATACCAGCGTAAAATAGCAGCTTAACACTGCTTGCTTCGTATGGTGAGTGTAGAGAACCGGAGACCCTTTTTACTGGAAACAAGGCATTACATCTTAGTCCTTACCTCAGTAATCGTGGATTGATCTAGATGTCTATGGGCCACGGCAACCACTTACCATCAGGTGGACTCTGTGCTCATTGTGCTTGTCATTCTTATCCTATAAAAAAGTCAAATGATACAGTTAGCACAGGGTCGTATTTTGTGGCATTCATTGGGTTAAGCCTATGTTCATCAGTAGACTTGTGAAAGACTGTAATGATGATGATGATGATGATAATAGACTCTCTAAGAGTGATTAAAAAGAGAAATTATTTTTATACACAATACAGGCACAATAATTATTTCCAACCCACCAAAGCAATACTGTAAAGCGCCTATAATTTTTATTTTAAAGGGCCACAAAGCCAGCAATCATAGAGACTTTCATAAGTCATTATGATTACGGGATATGTGGCATTTCATCATAATTGTCAAGTGCAATAACGCATCTGTTTCCGCCTTTTATTAGAATTTGATTTTGTCTTCAGTAACCGCTTACAATCAGATGAACTTTCAGCTCTTGTGTCGTCCTTATAAAAAATAATACCGTTGATTTAGGCATCTTATAAGTCATCACCATGATTATCGCAGCCCCTCATAAGTCCATTGAACATAGTTCTTTTTCAAGACACGCAACAACATCAACTTCATCCGGTGGGGGAGCCACTCTACATTTAGATTAACAGTACAAAGCTGACATTTGGTAACCTTTTCTTCGTCGATTGTCATTTCTTCGAGTTATCGCCAGCCCATTGTCACTTCAGCCTACTGATCTGCTGAGTTACTCTGGTTCTAACAGTATAAAAATCACTAAGTATTAAAATGACTATGAAACAGATTTAAACAATCGTCACGGTTTACGAAGAAATTGACATATTCATAGAAGCAAATGTGTTTCAAAGTCTGATAAAGAATATAGTTTAGACCTTGTATATTAATCATATATTAATTGTGCAATTATGTCGATAAATTACCAGGGCGTCGCAACTTTAAAGTGGGCACAGCATCCATTACTTTTTGGTTTAACACGAAATAATTATTATATGCAATATTTACATCATAATAAAGCGGTTATGTTAACGTGCAAGAGTTTCAGTTCACTGTTAATTAACTTTGATTTATAATAGCGATTTAGGTCAATTACATAAAAAATATTACGAAATGAGTGCCTTCATCTCGTTTTTAACTTGCTACTTAAAACCTGTTGTGGGTACCGTGGTTTGGACGAAATATTTATAATAACTAGCAGCTATCGCAACGCTAAGCGCATTTTAAGCAAAGATATTAACAATATTTATTATGTTCACGTGGTAGATCCTTGCCGCAGCTATATTACGGTTGTAGCACTAATGTATTAACTCGACCAGGAAAAGACCAAGCTCTCACAAAACACCAGCGTAAAATGGAAGTCCAATGCTGTTGTGTTTCATATGGTTTTACCTTTTTGTCCTTTTTGTTCCTTAGTCCTCGTAGGTGGCAACGTATCTGCATTTTGATTCTTAATCGAGGATAGATGTAGATGTATATAGGTCACAGTATCCACTTACTATCATGGGGATTGTGTGCTCATTTGTCACCCTTATTCGATAGTAAAAAGGACTCCTTTTCGGCTTAAGTCCCTTTGGGTAGGGCCCACGCTTTTTCTGTTCTGCCGAATAGCAGTACGCTGCTATGTTCCAGTCTGATATAGAGAGTTAGCATAACGATAGTGTGTGACAGTGCATCTGCAGCTTTCTTTATTTGAACTTGGCTGTGAGCGTGCATGGGATGCAGTAGCCACTTTCATGAAGGAATGTTAGTTGGTTTGTCACTGAATTTTTCACATGTATTTATATGTGTATTTACAAAAGTGTAGTGGCAGTGTAAGAATATCCACTACCCGAAATCGTCCCATGGGTGTCGGAAGAGGTCTCAGACGGAAACTAAATTGGATATAAACGGCCGCATCTTGCAAATAACAACTAGAAAAAAAACTGTTGTTGCAAATGTGCCTGTCAAGGTGTCAAGCGTGATAATGCAAAATCCCCTTTATGAGGCAAACTATAGGGAGGGCTACGTTCAACAGTGGACTTCTATAGGCTGTAAAAGACAACTGATTTTATTAAAGGTTCAAATTCACTGCGAATAACTTTTCTTCGATTACTCTCCGTTCTGAAAGTACTTGATAACAATTTGTGATAGTCAGGCATACGCACACTGAAGCAATTTGTATGTGCATTGTGCACCCACATGTATTGTATGATAAAAATACTATGCGCTAGCAAACCGAATTCGATTCGCGCCGGCTCCATGAATCGTTAATTGCTATTTTAATTGCGACTAACTACGTGCTAGATGGAGAAGGCAAACATCGTGAGGAGAGCTTCTAGTCCTGAGGAATGAAATATTTCGAGAACATGTAAAGACCGCCAAAACGCAATGGAGCAGCGCGGCGGATATTTTATTGAAATAAGGTACATACACAAATAGATAGTAGTATACAGTTCTAAAATTAAAAGTAAATTTCTTCATGTAATTTTCTTTTAAATCCAACAATGCTATTATCAAATATATCTAGATGTACGTTACTACGCTTAATCTCATCGTAATCACAGCACATTTTGACAAAAGGATTGAAAATGGAAGGGTTATTCCTGTGTACATACGTATAACCCAAAAATTCTTTGAAAACTGTTGTCGTATACCGTATATTAACTCCATAGTTCCGGTTGAATTCGCCTGCCTAGTTAGTCTAGGTGGTAAGTGCGTCTTCTGATCATAAATGCGATCCCGGGGTAATATACACAGGTTGGTTTAAAAACTTAGCAATTGAGTTTTTCTGTGAAGAAAAAGTAGCTGCCCGGATTCAAGAAGTGCCGATATTACACCCCCTTGCCTCACAAAGCACGTAAAGCCGGTCGTGTTGGATTGCCGTCCTATCGGAGTATGAGAGTGAGAGGATAGAGAGTGCACCTGTGCTTGCGCATACACTCGGGCACCTTAATTCTGTCCGGCGCAGGTGGCTGGTCTTCGTTAAAACTGGCCGCCGTGACCAAAATTCGATCTGGAGGACATCATTATTTGCACCATAACCCTTATTGCTCTCATAAAAGGAAGGAAATCTGTCGCCAGCTATAGGACGTGTGTAGGCTGTATATTACATATAAGTATTTCAGGTTCACGTCAAATGTTATTGTCATTTTAATAATAATAGTAATCAGCATGTTGTGTCCTACTGCAAGACAAAGGCCTCCCAAACCTTTATTATTATTATCGTAATAAATATAATAGCGTAGTAACGAATGAGCATCGTGTTACGTGACCAAACATCATTCCACTAAATTAAACGTCTATGTACATTCGAGAGAGAAGACGCAATAATGAATAGGATGCGATAACTATTATAAAGGAATGAGTTTATAGACATACTTTTTAACTGGTAGGTTAATTGTAGTCTACAGTGACGCCATTATAGATAGCCGTATATTGTTCTATAGCTGTTGTAAGAGGCTACTACGGGTAAAATCTCCTAGCCTATTATTAGGTTTTTTTTAATAAGTGCGTCAAAAGAGCCCACGCATAACTGCAACACCTGGGAAATTGCAGGTGCGTTGAAAAGACTTTCCATCCAATGTAGTAGCAGGGAGTAAAGTCAAAGATTTTTTTATAAAATATGGATGACAAACGTTCACTCAGTCTACGTGATGGTAATTGGATGCTGTGGCACATAGACTTATCCTTGATTAAGAATCAAAATGCAGATGCGTTGTCACTCGTGAGGACCAGTTCACTACCCTCACCATGCGAAACACTGGTAGTCTGTGAGAATGTGGTCCTACCCCGGTCGAGCCTTCCCATTCATGCTACAACCATTACAACCATAACTGCTGCGTGAATCTACCTCGTACGATGTCAGACATGTGGTAGTACGATAGATAATTCGTCATGCCAGACGCGTCGACTTACGTTTTCTGTAGAACGGATACGAGGTGATACGCTATAGATCTTAAATTGAGATAGTGTTACGTAATAAATATAATATAATAACATAAGTATATAAATGCATAAAATTTTACTAAAAAAATCTCTGAAAATCTAGTGAATCTGTCATACAAAATTTGAAAGAAAATTTTGTTAAAATGTTCTTCTAATAAAATAGTGATATATTTTATTAGAAGGACTTTTATATATATTAAGGGTAATGATAAGTCTCTTACTTTGTACTTCCGATTCCCCTGACCCCTGGCTACTGATGTCTATGTCGTGTCGTATATTACACGGCATGGTCACCCTATAAATAATAAAATAAATATCATTCAACGAGACTGTCGCTGGTCTGTGCCTAATTATCTCTACATGCTATTTGTATGTACGCGGCTTTACGGTGGCCCACACCTTAACCTGCTGCCGCTGATATTACAAGATATTTGCAATGTTCATTCAGGCCGCTAGTTGAACGGCGCCGTTCTTAGTAAAAAGATCTAGACTATTAATCTGAAAGGCTAATCGAGGTAGTTGATCACAACATCCATACTGTTAAAATTAATATTTCAAAAAATATATTTGCATTAGACATTCTATTGATTTTATCATCAAGTTCACATAAATTTGTAAATAACACTGCAGCATGGTACTTAAAAAGATTTTAGAATTTCTTGTCAGTTCGTCTATGAGATTTTTTTATAGGATGAGGTTGACAAACGAACACACAGTCCACCTGATGGTAAGTGGTTGCTGCAGCCCATAAACATCTACATATATCCTCTATTACAAATCGAAATGCAGATGCGTTGTCACCCGTGAGGACTAAGATGGAATGCCCCATTTTCAGTAAAAAGGGTCTCCAGTTCTCTACACTCACCATACGAAACAGCAGCATTAAGCTGCTATTTTACGCTGGTATTCTGCGAGAGCGTGGTCCTTCCCCGGTCGATCCGACCCATTCCTGCTACAACTATACTACGAATATAAGATGATTTTGTTTTGCATACTGGTGTATGATTTCTATCGCTATCTACAATGACTTATGGCTTATGCTATTTCCAACGATGAACTGTTACGGGATGATGAAGAGGAAGACAAATATTGAATTCTTATAATTAATTTAATAAACAATAGGCAATAGACATGATCATTTTATTCAGCAACTTACACGTACAGTTTCAATACAGAAAATAAAATAGTAGATACATAAAAACAACAAAGACCAAAGTAATAAGAGAACACAGACATAAAATAACCTAATTGCATGAGTGACGTGATGCTGAAAAACGCGCTGACCCAACATAATGCTGTCGCACGGTTGCGGTGGCGTTGGTTTTCAGCAACGCCCATTGAGTTTGGACTCGCCCGCAACGATAGCTTGTACGCTGTATTTCTATGCTCGAGAAACATCTAATTAAAATTAATTAAATAACGGAATGCAAAATGATGGGAACTTTATATATGTTGTAAACATAGTAAATAATATAAAAACAAGTATGTACAGTAAAACACATTGAAAGATATTTTTATAACTTTAGGTAAGTACACGTAATGCAGTATACATTACTCGTATTCCCTAAAGGGAAAAGTGGTTATAACCTATACTATAAGACTAATCGCTCGGCGTCGAGATACATTTACGTGGTAGAGCCATGCTGCAATTATATTATTTTTGTAGCACAAATCGGTCGGCTTAACCGGGGTAGGGCCTCGCTTTCAAAAAATACCAGCAGCTAAATACTGCTGTGTTTCTTATTGCAAGAGACCAGAACCAGTGACATTTTTCACTAGTAACGAAGCATTTCAACCACGCATCTGCATTTAGATTCTTAATCGAGGATAGATGTTATGTATGGGCCTACACCATTCATCCTTAACATCAGCTTGACTGTGGCCTCAGTGGTCGTCAACCTTTTATCAAAAAAGAAAAATCCGATCATTCAAATTTTTCGCCCATTGAGCAAAGCAAATATTTAAAATACATTATGCAACCTACGACAGCGCGCACACTCGCTTCAAAATGAAAGTGGGTGATGTAAATTACCTTGTTCACTTACCGGAGTGCAATTATTTTAACACCCATAGTATCGATCTTTAAAAAAATTGTGCCAAAAACAAAGAACATGAGTCGTAAATTAGCTTGACTTCTTTTTTTTTTTAGAGTCCCACAGCCCGCCTGTAGGTAAGTGGATGCTGTGGCCCATAGACATCTACATTTATCCTCGATTAAGAATCAAAATGCAGACGCAGACCAGACGACTATAGTAGTCCCATTTACAATAAAATGTTCTCCCTAAATTATTTAAATAAACGGAATATTCATCAATATTGACTTCAAATTATTAATAATGGTATAAACATACACGAGTAAATGCAAAATTATACCAAAATATATCAATTATGCAAACCAACAGTAACATCTACTTATTTCGTTGATTTCTTCTTTATATATGATTCTAACGTAGATTGTTGCTCCCGGTTGATTCGTTATCGTTATCCGGATAGCATATTAAATTCCATCCTAAACATAGGCCTCCCACAAGATTTTCTCAAAGGAGGGATATGTTTTACAGTTGCCACGCATGGTAAGCGAGTTGGCAGCCGCAGTTTTTTTTTAATTTGATTCATTATTAGGAAGACGCTGCTGCCCATCTCCTGATTTGATTCCCTCTGTCGCCTCTAACAACACCCACGGGTAATGGATATTTTTACACCGCCACTACATGGTACGCAGTTGATTACCATTCTTTTGTATGATAATGGTAGCCAACCCATTTGTTCGGTAGTAAATATGACTTTTGATAGAAACTAAAGTAATTTATGTACCTATTCTATCCCATGCATTACGTTGTAAATTGTATGCACTTTGTGGCAAGTAATGGGGAAAGAGATTGTCGCTTTTTATCTTTAAGGCAGAATCTACACAGTGGCATCCGTGGTGTCATGCGATGCTAAGCAATGAAAAACAAAATGTTCCAAATTATACAGCCTCTCAAATTATTTTAAGAACTATTCGTTTTCTAATATCGCCAATTTATTCAAGCATCGTAACTACTTTCTTTTGATAATAAAATAAATGTTTCTTCCTTCTACATCTTTAGAAAAATGACCAAATTGTTCAAATGATTTAAATGAATGCTAAAAATGTTCTATGATGAGTTTGAATGAAACCATTACATCGCCAAGACTTTCTTTATATAAAAATGCTGACGTTATAAAATATCAAAAGTTATTGGTGAACCTTTAAACCTCTATGTTTAACAAGCGCTATTTTGAAAATGAGCCAATTTTTCTCCAATCCTTTTTTACAAAATGCAAAATGATATTAAGATAGGAAAAGTAGGATAAGAATGAGATCTACTACAGTTCTGAGGTGTTGCTGTTGGTGTCAATCATCCCTGGTAGAACTCGGTGTTCTTTTACTTTACGAAGATTTATGGTCTTTCAAATCTGATGTAATGGGGGGGGGGGTGATCCCGAATATAATCACAGACTGCAGACTTCCCGTAATAGTGCTCGAAACGTCGGGATTATAAAAATAAGTCAATTCATTAATTGTGTAGTGTTCGCGTAAATATAAGATCTAATGATGAAAATCAGTTCCATTTAATAATGACAAATTTTTTTTTTTTGCATTTTCTATCAACTAAACTACACAATCATCAATAAACCACAGTTAATTCTTAGAATAATTACATACATATTATGTAATTTAATCCGTTGTTTTCTTTAAATGTTGCCTAATTGTTCATTCGAGACTCGATTTTTAATATTTCTGCTTAAGTTCAAGAGTGCGTACACTTCAACCTCATTTATAAACCTGGTGTGCAGTCACCTTAACACTAATGGCGTTCAAGTCGGGCCGTGAGCAGTTCATTCACACGCGCCAGGATGAAGATAACTCTGCTTACGCAATTTGATGTATGTCGTGTACGCCGCGTGGCGGGCGTACGTATTATGGTAGCAACTGGGACACGACCTCAGTGCCATTTGTTACCATAACGGCGATCGGTCACAATAAAAAAAAATTGTCTTTTTTTTTAATGTTCCGTACCCAAATGGTAACCAACGGGACCCTATTACTAAGCCTCCGCTGCTCGTCCGTCTGTCTGTCAGCGGTGTCTCATGATCCGTAATAGGTAGACAAATTTTCACAGAATGTGTACTTCTATTGCAGCTATAAGAACAAATAATAAAAATTAAAATTAATTTAAAATCCAAAGGGGCTCTCCGACTAGCAACGTGTATTACGATGGTACGGAACTCTTCATGTGTGAGTCGCGAGGTAAGTAAGGACTAAGTGCAATGCCTCGTTTCCAGTAAAAGGGTCTCCGATTCTCTCTCACCACACGAAACACTACAGCGATAAGCTGTTGGTATTCTGTGAGAGCGTGGTCCTTCCCCGGTCGAGCCGACCCATCCGTGCTACAACTATACCTGCAGCATAGCTCTACCACATAAAATTCTTGTAAATATTCTTGAACGATGACAGTTATAACAGTGCATCCATAGATATTTTATAGAAGACAGGGCAAACGAGCATACGGCTCACCTGATGGTAACACTTACGCGTTACTTTCAGGCGGGAAACCTTACGACCCAAACACAATGTAGGCTCTGTTGCTTGGCGGCATAAACAGGTAAGAGAGAAGGAAGCTACCCAAACTGATCTAGGCAAAATGGATCTTACCACCTCGTGAGCTGTTCTGAAAGACGGCAGTACAAATCTCGATAATGCCAGACGTAAAATACGTTGACCTACCTTACGTCGACCTGACGACTAAAAATGCGAGGTATCTGGTACTGGTATCGCCACACCGCTGCCAAGCGTGGCGGTTATAGGCCCAAATCTAGTACAATACTTTTGCGGCTTGATGATGATTTTTTTTTTACTGTAATGTAAGACGTCATTGGTTATATGGAAGTGTGGTGTAAAGGAAGTGTCTCCAATAAATAATGAAAACATGTTTTTCGTCCCATTTTGCATAGCGTAAATCACTGTTAAAATCACAGAAACATATCCCACTGTAGAACACAATAGAGCGTCCTTTTATTACTGAGAGATTTGAGTAGACAAGAGTCTACCGTCCTGCTCCTTCCGCAAATGTTCAAATGTTCCGAACCCAACCGTCCCAGTGGCAGATCACATACACAGTTAATTAAGGTCTATTGTTGTCCATTTCTTTAAGTTAACGTAATCATGGCGTCATATTTGTTTGCCAAAAGATTAAATTTAATGTAACAATAAAATCGGCTTACTTACTTGTGATACGATATTCCGACTGAAGGCTGGAGTGGCTAATTAAACAATTTCCGACGCTTCAGTTTTAGCATGCTAGTAACGTATCTACCTTTTTTATATATACATATCATTGTGTTCAGTATGGTAAGTGTAGAGAACCGACAACCCTTTTGACTGGAAACGAAGCATTCCGTTTTTCCTCTGGGACACGCATTCTTCATTTTGATCCTTAATCGAGGATAGATGTAGATGTCTATGTGTGGCCCATGTCCCACTTACCATCACTTGAAGTGTGTGCTCGTTTTTCAGTCTTATTATGCAGGGTTATTTTGCAATAACCGGCCAAATTTTTAGAGAAGGAGAAGGTCCGGAATAAGTAATATTGCCTATATACAATAATGGTGAAGAAAAATTAATTAAAAAAATCCCAAACATTATATCCTTTTTATCGTTCAGATTCAAAATGCGTGGTAATGCATTATTTTAACTGATTGACATTCATAAATATCTAACGCCTACTATTTTACTACGTTCCCACACATTCGTATGGGTCGCTCGGTCGGCAAAAACGTTGTGAATTGGATCCCACACAGAGGAGCGCGAGTACGCGTAGTTATTGCCCATCACATTCAATTTGAGATAATTTCAAATTAAAGTAGAAGCCCTATTTACTCCCATTTTCAAAAAATACAATAACAGTATATCATTATGTATATATTTGAACTTAAGTTTAAAATTTGTTAAAGTTCTTATGAACGCCAAAATCTATACCGGTTTGTAAAAACAAGGCCTTCTGAGAGAAATTAAGTTTTGAGACTGCATAAGCCATGCAATTATTACTTACTAGTTTACTGTTACCCCTTCACTCAGAGCGACTAAGGGTTTAATTTCATTTGCAGACTAAGGGTTCAATTGCAGTTTTATCAATTTATTTATTCCACCCAGATTTTTTAAAACTGCACTCGCTCTCTAAAAGCTTTTATATTTACCCACGAAATTGTTTTCATGTCGATGTATTCGTTTCATACAATTATTTATATTGCAAAAGCAACAAAAAATATTTTCATCCAATGAAAAACCGTAAACAAGCAGAGTGCACTCCCGTGATAGGATTTAAAAAGTACTTTCAAATTGCAGTGCGTGTATCGGACGCCGCGCCACCGGCTTTTTCGGTGAAACTGAATTCAAAAGCTCCTCTATTATAATAATGAAAACGATTAATACGGGCCGCTGTTTCTTTTTCATTTATATTTTTGGAAATTGCTTTGAATTAAAAAATAAATTTTGAATAAACGAAACAATGGCCACAAGGGTGGCTTACCCTAAGTTGTGTTCTAGTTATTTGCTATAATACATGTAGTATTCTTTATTTATATAATCCTTCTGTACGTGTGTTTGCCACTAACCTTCTCCTAAACGGATTTTGGTGAATTTTTTTGCGTGTTTGAGTGGGTCCCTGGATGGTTAAGATTCACAATTGGATCCGTTAGGTGGCGCTGTTATCGAGATCCAGGAATCACCCGTGCGAAGCCGGGGCGGATCGCTAGTACATATGTAGTATCGTCCAGTTATATAGTATATGTAATGTAACTTTCTATAGAATAAGTTGATTAAATAACTTACCATACCAATTACCACAAAAATAAATTTTCGGTTTTCCAACCTACTGAAATTTAATATTTTAGTTTTAAAATATTAACTGAGCATCAAAATTAAATTATTTCTGAGCTCATATAACTTCGTTACGCTACGTACTAAATAATTGAATGAAACTAATTTTAACAGATTTAACTTGTTTGCATATTCCGAGATCTGACGTCCTGATATCATTGATCCGGGCTACCTTCAGCTTTCACATGCGTAAAGTGTGTCTATTACTGACAAGAATTATAACAAAATAAACTACCTTTTGACCGTCACTTCCAATGAAATTGGAGAGCAGTTAAATAAAAATAGAAAAAGCCGACTTATAAAGCCAAAAAGAATGAAATGATTTCCACTTCTTTTAATAGCTTCTGATGCCGGGATTATAATTCTTTGATAACAGTATACTATGTCTTGCAGTCCTCTTTGAGGTCGGATAAAATACATAAAATAAGCATTAATTATTTAAATAACCTAAACATGAACTCCTGTCACTCAGGGGGGTAGGTAGAGACTACGGACTTCCATTTGACACGATCGTGACACACCCCTCCCGTCTTCTTTACATTCGTATACCGACGCATACATGTTCGTCGGTAAAGGGTACTCTTAATCTGGTCCATTTCAATCAACTTGGTAGATATATTAAAGATGGGCCCCAGATGTTACTTTTCTTCGTCTACGGCGTACCTTCCCAACACTGATGTTCACTTCAGCAACATACATTTGCTTTGTCACTCTTCCTCGTTCATTCTTTCTACATGACACAAACAACCAAAGCACTCCTTTCTTAATCCTGTTCACAACATTATCTTGCAAACCACACTTTTCTCTTATCACACAATTTCTCACCCTATCGTTCATTTTATTCAAATGTCAGTTCTTTTTATATATAATATATCAATATAGTATATAGCAAATAAAAACTACTTGTCGCAGTAGGAAGTCAAGAAAAAAATAACCATGTGTCTTCCTTTCATACTCAGCTTAATTGGCTGCATATTCATTAAAAATATTATTTTTTTATAAACTTGAATCGACACACGAATTTTCAACCCACTAGATGTTAAGTAGCTACTAAACATGGACATAAGTAAGCTACAGATGCGTTATCACTTCTAAGGACTAAAATGGTAGGCCTAGCTACCCTTTAGACCTGAACACACAAAAGGTAGAAGGGCCTTCAAGGCAGAAATGAACTCCTAGATCTCAATATATTAGAGACGTATTTTATGGCTTAAATAAGATTTCCTAGAACCTGGTTGACAAAGCATCTGAAACAAGATTCATTACATCTTTACAAAATAAGTACCTACTACAAAACTGAACAAAACAAACTTTTGCAGATATTATCGCAAGCAGACGGTTACCTCACAAAGCCACCTTCTCGATAAAATATAATTTGATTTTTACCCGAGTGCGGAGGGTAATGTGTTTATCAGCCTATATATGTATATATGTATGTACTATGTTTGTTCCTTTATGGCACCCTACTGACTAAACACGTGGGCCGATTTTGATGATTCTTACGTCAATCGATTTGTCTTAATCTTGTGAGTGTCACTAAAGACATGACAATTAACAAAATTGTATGTGGCGACAACCAGACGCCATATTACTTAAAAGAAAAAAAATTAAAGTCTAAGATATATGTCAAGTGGAGTATCATTGATTAGGTCTTTAAAAATCATATTTAGGTTTCTCTTTTCTCATTTTTCATTTTATGACCATTTAAGATCTATAACGATTTAATGTTATTTTGCTACCATTATCGCTTAAGTTTTCAAAACTTACAATGAAACTGTGATAAAGTTCGTATAATGGGTATTATTAGTAATTATTTTACGCAGTCGTTTATTTAAAACAATATTAACGTTAATTTTTAAAAATTAAAAAAGGCAATGCTTTCTATTTTTTGTTTCAATTTGTAGTATTCTTTAAAAAAAAGTTAAGATACGAGTATACAATCCAACGAATGGTAAGTGTGGTACGTGGTACAAAATGCGTTGACTTTCCTAAGAAGATATCTCATTACCACTAAAAGGTCGTCAATCGTTACAGCTAGTAGAAAATTTATTAAAATTAATGGAAATTACATATATGTATGATAATGTCGAAATGAAAATTAACTTTAACGATAATGGTAGTAGAGCCATGCTTAATAGGTACTTCATATTTCTCAGTTATGGTTGTAGCATGATTAGGCCTACCGAGGAAGGTCCACGCTCTCGCAGAATGCCAGCGTAAAATAGCATCTCAATGCTGCTGCGTTTCGTGTGGTGAGTGTAGAGAACCGGAGACTCATTTACTGAAGAGAAAACGAGGCATTCCATCCTAGTCCTCAAGGGTAAAAACGCATCTGCATTTTTTCTTAATCGAGGATAGATGTAGATGTCGAAGGGCCACAGCATACACTTACCATCAGGTGGACTGTGTCCTCGAAGCATGTTTGTCACCACAGTAATTTCCTCAACTGAGATAAGTTTGTCGCATATATTGTTGTTGTATACGCTCTTAAAACTATGATATAATCACTTCGCTACCTACTTCAAATACAATTAATTACAAAATATTAAAAAGAAACAAAAGTTGCTACAATTAAATACTAACTAAATAAAAAGTAATCAAACAATGTATACTTTTAACTTTGTTAATAATGACTTTTTAGGGACCTTTGTTTAATTTATTTTTATGAAGAGGTTTTTTCTCTTGAGCATTTTATTTCGTTACAAATTCTACGAACAATTAATTCAAAGTCAAACGGTGTCCATAATAGGCTCGTCTAATTTTTTTATAACCTTACGTGTGTAATAATTGTTATTAATAGGTACTTCATATTTCTCAGTATAATTTATGTATATGGCTATTAAATATTTAGCTGGAGTTTCAGCTGAAAGTATTTCATCATCATTGCAGCCCTTCACAAGTCCATTGCTGAACATAGGCCTCCCCCAAAGAATGCCACAAAACACGGTCTTGAGCCACCTGCATTCATCGACTTCTTACATATGTTAGCAGCTCGTCATTGCAATTAGTAAAAAAAGTAAAAAAATAATTCAACATATTGGAAATAATTTTTAAATTTACTTTGATGATATTTCGCCTATTCTAAATAAGTACTGAATGTGTGGCCGTAAACAATACGTAGATACTAAATGAATCTTTGTGAACGATATTCATAGATATTTTTAAAAACGTTCTTATTGCACGATAGATATTACGCAATTTACTTAAATGTTCTATAACATAATAAAGAAGGCACTACTGAGCAATTAAACGAAGTAGTACGAACAAGTTTGTACGTTCCCAGTTGCCTAGGCCACTAAATGTACAAGCGATTCTGTTGATCTGTCCGTCACGTCGTCCGTCACGACTCCAGGGCGAGGAGACGTCTCTCGGCCGTGATCCTGTAATATCTGCTTATGTCACGTTCCGTCGCTGTTTGCGTCCAATGTACACGCATTAATAATGATAGTTAATTGGACTACAGTAAATATCCTATACTACTTGAAATATTTATTATTTTTTATTTTATTTTATTCGGGATAACAAACAATTACACAGTATATCTTGCAATGTACAATAATCTCAGTTGTGAATCGCCAGCAACACAAAGTCAGAAACCCAAAATTAGGGGCTTTTTAGGTGCTTAAGTGCCAATATAAAAATTAGATAAAAATTAGGTGTTCTAAAATTTTCGACCCAACGAACTGTTGAAATTTGCGTTGCTGGCATAAGGTATCGCCAGCAACGCAGTGACGATAATAAATATGCGATAAATGTTAGTAGCAAGGAATTATGCTAATTAGGTGCTGCAAGTATAGGCAATGACAAGGCGCCCCTAATAAAAATAAAGTCGTTATTCAGAACAAAGCAGATGCAAAAATCAAGAAAATTTTAGAGCACCTAATTTTTCAACTTGGCACCCAATTAGCACCTAAAAAGCCCCTAATTTAGGGTTTTTCTAAATGCAAATCACTGACTTTGCGTTGCTGGCGAAACACAGATAATAATCTCTTGAGTAATAGGTAATTGTGTAAACGTGTGGTTCTCCACGAATTGGTTTATTGAGGGGAATTAACCAAAATATAAAATATATAAATATAAGCTACGTATACATGAAAAAAAAACTTAAACATTGAAACAATTTACACTGTTTCGGTATTTGCATGGACTCACAAAAAATATGGCAATATATGTGAACAAGCTGTTATGTATTTGCATAATAAGATGCAGAGGCGCCCGTTCACCAGCGTTAGTACTACTGTACTACATCGTTCAGGCATAAACAGTTGGTGCGCATACTGTCGCGAATACGTTCAGAACTAGAAAATAATAGGTAGGGTGCACATCTATACATATTATATACATAACATAAATAAAATTGATGTGTCTGTCTGAAATATTTGTATAACTGGCTTATATTAAGCTCAAGGAATTATTTCAATACTAAAGGCTGGGCCATCTAACGTTTGGAATTGGAACTATAGGTTATTTTTAGGTTGGAAGGTTTGATGAAATTTCCGATGTGACAGAAAGTTAGTTTTATGTTTGACATTTGTGAAATGGGTCGGTTATCGCTTGAACAAATCTGGAAAATATTATAAACTTATTTCCATAGTGGTGAGTCTTCTACTCAAATTGTAAGAAATTTACGAAAAAAAATTGACAAACAGGATGTGCCAAAAACGCAGTTTTTGGATAAATTTGTGAAGCGAATTCGTGAAACTGGGTCAATCCTTATTGGATAAAACAACCCGCGTACGTACTCGTCCAGTGCGTTCAACGGAAAAGATTGCTGCTGTTGCTCAGAGTGTGCATGAACAACCATCAACATCAACTCGTCATCGTTCACGAGAATTGAACATTTCACGCATTTCTTTGAGAAGAATTTTGCATAAAGATCTCGATATGAATGCGTACAAAGTTCAATTAGTGCAAGAGCTGAAGCCGGCAATGGGCCGAAGATCGCTTGATCGAAGATGAGCATTTTTACCGAAAAATCACCTTTTCAGATGAAGCTGATTTCCAGATCAGAGGATACGTTAAAGCAAAATTGTCGACATCGTGGAAAAACCAATGCATCCACAAAAAGTGACTATTTGGTCTGGTCGCATTATTGGGGCACTTTTGCAAGGAAAGACCGTTACAGTGAATGGCGATCGCTACCGTGCCATGCTAAGCGATTTTTTTGTTTCCCAAAATTGAAGAGGATAAAATATAGACGACATTTGGTTACAACAGGCCGGCGCAACGTGCCACACAGCCAACGTAACAATCGATCTCTTGCACAGTTTTCGAAAATCGCCTAATCAAATACTGATGTCAATTGGCCACCTCGAAGCTGCGATTTAAATCCGTTTGACTTTTTTGTGGGGAGCCGTTAAGGACACGGACACGACTTGAAGCATGAAATCGAACTTGCTATTCACGAAATAGAGGCTCAAACAATCTAAAATGCACTGAATAATTGTACTGATCGAATGGGGTATTGTAAGGCTAGCCGTGGCAGTCATTTGAATGATATTGTCTTCCAATCCTAAATGGAAAGATTCAATCTTCCTAGTAAACTCATAACTTTGAAAAAATATTCATATGGATTTTTTACAGCCGATTCAAATTCCATATATTAAATGACCCACCCCTGATTAAGACTTTAACAACCATTTAAAAAAATTGTCTATCTATTTGTCTGTCTGTCTGTCCGCGCTAATCTGATGATTAATAAAGGGCTGACCCGATTGTGATAAAACTTTACGAACAGATAGAGAGCATCGCCAGGAGGGATCTAGTCTATATTTTACCCGAAACATTTTAAGACATTTTTTTTAAATCAATAAATTGAAAAATAAATGGTTTTTGGTTATCTCAAACTAAATAACGCCACATTAATAGATCCTATTCAGACCGACCCCGGATGGGTGGCTAGTTTTAAGTAAATGAGCGTAGTATGATTAGCTTTAAGTGATTGTAAATTTAGAAATAAGCCTATACTATACAATTTCTTTCAACCGTGTAGTGGCGGTGTGAGAATATCTACTACCCCATATCATCCCGTGGGTGTCGTGAGAGGCGATGGAGGGAAACAAATCAGGATATGGTCAGCAGCGTCCTCGTTATAGCAGTTAAAATAAAAAAACTGCGCTTGCTAACTCGTTTGCCAAGCGTAGCACATATGGCAAATATAGACCCTATAAGTGAATAGTTAAGCTAAGACAGTGTAATTTGCCTTGTAGGGCTTCATCACCACATATCACTAAGTGGGATTGTAATCAAGCACTGGCTTATAGATACTTACTTATGTATTGTATATTACTAATATATATTAATAAAAAAACATACACTTATTTTTCTATGGCATCTTACCATGATGTTTTATTCCCCTCCTTGTACAATAAAAACTACACAAGTACGACGTTTTAGAAATTCAGGTGATATATTTTATTTTATGAATTCATACCTACGATGTATTTTCGATTTCCTGATTCCGTTGTGAAATAAAAATTTATAATATATATATATATACAAATAAATAAAATTGAAGTGTCTGTTTGTAATGTCAAAATTACAGTTTTTTACTAAATCCATATGAAAGTAAATACGATAGCTATAACTAAAATACAATTTTTAAAATTTTTGTCTGTCTGTCTGTTTGTTCCGGGTAATCTCCGAAACGGCTGGACCGATTTTGACGGGACTTTCACTGGCAGATAGCTGATTTCATAAGGAGTAACATAGGCTACTTTTATTTTAGAAAAAGAATCAGGATTCCGCGCAGAAACATAAAAACCCTAACACGCGAACGAAGTCGCGGGGAACAGCTAGTATGACATAAATGCATCGCTATCTAAATGTTAAGCAATGTTCTTAATGCTTCGACGTGGAATCTCTTGATTTCTTTTTGCTATTTGCCCAATATCGACCTACACTTTAACAGTCCCTTAGTTCTCCACACACACGGCAAAGTACTCTACATCGCTATATATTATACTACTCTCCTAGAATAAACTAAAAATCTAATAATACCTGAATACCGATTATAAAATAGTTACCGGTACAATTTCAATTAAATCTATGATTGATGAGTATTTTTATAGAAGAAGGGCGACAAATGAGCACACAGTCCTCACCGTCAGAGCAAGCGGATACAGTTGGCCATATATATCTACATTATTCTCGATTAAGAATCAAATTGCAGGTGCGTTGTCACCCCTGAGGACTAAGATGGAATTCCTCATTTCCAGTAAAAAGGTCACCGATTCTCCGAAATCCGCTGAAATTTGTGATTCGTGAGAGCGTGATGTTTTTAAGTCGAGCCGACCGATAGCTGCAACATGGCTCTACCACGTATTAAATATACAGTGTACAGTGGCGTGACTGTCTCACACAGTTGTACTGCATTTTATTATTATTTAAACAAAACGTTACTTTCTTTCTAAGAATGTTTTGGATGGAGACGTTATCGGTGCATGTTGTCTTTAGATGAGTGAATGCCGGAGGAAACTTATGGCCCCCGAAAGATAGCGTCTCATTTACTTCAGATATAAAATATAGAGATCAGTTACGGCAGCAGTGTCGGAGGAGTTTTTTTTGAAGTTAACACTTCTTTACTCGTAGAATCGTTGTGATTTGAACATAGATATAATAAATTTGAAACTCGATGAAATGAAAAAGCGACACTAAAAAGAGACAAACATATACAAGATTTAGCCTGCGAGAGAATGAGATAGAATATTATATTAAATTAGTTGTGCTATTTTAAGGTGGTACCTTGAGAGTCAATAAATTTTTTTCGATAAACATAACATAAATATTACATTCTTTTGATTTATTACACTAAAATTTAGGCTCTACATGTCTAAGAATAAGGATCGTAACATTTATTTGCTATAAAGTCAAAGATTTATCTTATATTTTATGCTGCATACGTGGTTGAAAATTATCGTATTAAATAAATCATTTTCCGTGAAATATTTTTATTTTATATTTTCCTTCCATTTGAAGGTTTCATTTCTACCGCATGTGAACTGCACACACTTTTTTTTAATTGCACAACGCAGTGAAAGCCTCTTCTTGTCTCCTTCTCTCTCTTCACCTTGAAGTACTGTGATCGTCAGTCCGCCTGCTAGACTTGACGGATGACGCAAAATTTCTTTTAGTGACGGATAAAGAAGAAGATGTTTACCAGTGCCATGTAGACAGGACCGGCTCCCATCAAACACCTCCCTTCCTCTTTCAAATCGAATCAAATCAATTGTATTTTTTTTTCGACAGGTTATAAGATGTTTTACAAGGACAAAATTCAGTGGCGCTGCTATCCACCATTTAGATTTTCATAAAATATTATTTTATTTATTCACATGCAAATATATAAGCAAACGGCCTCGATTTAAGTAATGTATTCAATTTCAAGTAATGCAAGCCACACGCGTTCTTGGAAAGGCCCATATCTGGCATATGCGAGAACGAATACCTAATCTGTCCTAGTTTGACCAATTGTTTCGTGTAAAAGGAAATTCCAAACACAACATCTTTTTCTTTTCTTTTGAATAGAGATCGCAGTGTGTAAAGAAATGTACGCGGCCCCACACAGAACTACTTCCTCGGGCAACATTTGCAGTGTTTAAATGATTCATTGATTAACAGCCTATCGAAATTCACTGCTGTAAAAAGGCACGGTAGAATTCCTCATTTAAGGCATGGCAGACAGGTTGGCAACCGCATGCTAGAGTGAATAAAAACTAATTAATTTTATTTTTGAATCCACTTTTAGTACTATTAAAAGGATCAATTGAGCTAAATTTTTTGTCTTACGTTGCTACCAAACGCGTTAGAACCCCGTTTTTCCCATAATTGGTCGAGTGAAAGGGGATGTAAAACAAAGAGTTTCTGGTATGTCTGGTACGTTTCATTGGGACGTTAAATTTGATGTAGGCCAATAAATTTTAAATTACAATGTGTTGTAATTTAAAATTTAACGCTGCTTCCCATCTCCCGGCTGATTACCCCCAGTTGCCTCTTACGACTACAACGGGATACTACAGATTTAATGTATATTCTTATACCGCCACTACACGGTGTGTGTGAAACAAACTGAAGTAAACTCTGAATGATGTATACAGCTAAATAATGTGACGTACGACCCACTGAAGAGCCAGAATCTCGTCTCTTAATGACGACCTCGCGGTACTCCAGCGTAGTTCCACATTAAATCTCAGAAGTAACAATAATCCTTCTGTAGCCTTCTTTGTTTGATGTTGGTCGCAGGTGGGCGTGGCCTGCAGTGGCCACTTACTATTAGGTGAACTTAAGTTCGTTTGTCACTTTAATTTAAAAAAAAATTGTTTCAGTATTTAATAAAAATGCATTATTTTAAATTCCCCAACAAACGAAAGATTTTTAAAAAGGTCATGGATCCAACTACCTAGTGGAGGTCTGGCATATTACGCTACGTGATACTTATGACAAACCCTGTGGTTAGAATATCCACTACTCCTTATCCACCACATATCTCATTTAAATATCGCCCCCTTAATCATTAGGCTACTGACGCTAAATAAATTCGATAAAATCCTTATTGTTTACGTTCATCATACTGCCTATGTCGGACACAAGTATGTGGTCAAACAGTCGCACAGAGTAGAGATTTTCGCCATAGATACATATATTATTGAAGTTCAGTTGTAAGCATAGGTAATCCTTATGTAGAATGAGAGTACCTAAAAATTTAATGAATTTCGGTCGAATTCCAAATCTTTGTAAGTACCTAAAAGATTTTTAATTACTTATCTTCTATACGTATCTTAAGTATATAGGTAATTATATAATATATTATATACTCACGACTTTCATTACAGGATTGACTATACGATAGGGACAAATATAAAAACATAAAAGTAGTTTATTGCCTATAATGTAACACATTAAAAGTACCTTTACCCTTCTCGCTCATTCTATAGTAAGTAATGAATTTTCGTATACCACCGCTAAGAGCTCACTTCTTCTACATCAGGCAATAACTCCACCTGCTAGGCATAGACCTCACACATTGTAGGTAAGATTTACCTCGTTAATAGTCAAGCGTAACACGCAAGCACCTTTGACGCTCGTGCCTTCCTCTCCCTCCCCACCCCCCACCCCCCTTGTGGCCTATTAGGTTATTTAATAGCTATAAGATTTTTCTGGCATTTACTATATGTACATTGGCTTCCATTTAACATTAAGAACTCAATGTGTATGTACATACATATAAATAAAATTTAAGTGTTTATCGAAATACTGCCTTTTATTGCGCTCAAGTGGTTTTTTGCATACCCATAAATATCCAAATATCCATTTTTAATTTTATTTTGTTTGTCTGTCCGGGATAATCTTCGTAATAGCTGAACCGCTTGATAGAGGAGCAATATCAGGAGTGTACTACATACAGTGTACTTCAAACTTGTGTCTGAAGTCGAGTCTTTGCTGAACAAAGTCTCGGATTGGGGGCGACTAAATCTAGTCCAATTTAATCCTCAGAAGACACAAGTTTGCGCGTTTACCGCTAAAAAGAACCCCTTTGTCGTATCTCCTCAGTTTCAAGGCACTCCCCTTCTTGCCTCAGCCAGTATCGGTATCCTCGGAGTCGATATATCGAGTGACGTGCAGTTTCGTGGTCACATGGAAGGAAAGGCCAAATTGGCCTCTAAAAAGCTTGGCGTGCTCAGCAGAGCGGGCAGTATTTCATGCCGGCACACCGCCTGCTACTTTACAAGGCGCAAGTTCGGCCTCACATGGAATACTGTTCCCATCTCTGGTCTGGGGCTCCCCAGTGCCAGCTCCTTCCACTTGACCACATCCAACGCAGAGCGGCTCGAATTGTCGACGACCGAGCCCTTTCCGATCGGCTCGATTCATTGGCACTGCGAAGAGATGTTGCATCCCTTAGCATTTTCTTTCGCATCTACCATGGGGAGTGCTCTGAGGAATTGTTCGGATTAATCCCAGCCGCCAAATTTCACGAACGCACATCGCGGCAGAACTCCCGATACCATCCACACCATCTGGATGATTGGCGGTCCACCACTGTGCGATTTAGAAGATGTTTTCTTCCTCGCACGACCTCCTTGTGGAATCGATTACCATCAGCGATTTTTCCGGACCGATACGACTTAGGGACCTTCAAGAAAAGAGCGTACTCCTTTTTAAAAGGCCGGCAACGCATCTGCGATTCCCCTGGTGTTGCAGTTGTTCATGGGCGGCGGTAGTCACTTACCATCAGGTGAGCCGCATGCTCGTTTGCCCCCTCTCCTATAAAAAAAAAAAAAAACTTGGTGATTTTATTGTGTATTCGAAAAAATTGTAAAAACCTAAATGATAACACGATTATAGAGCCAAGCCAGGCGAAGCCAGGGTAGGTCGCAAGTGTAAATAAAGTAACACCTTGCTGTTTAAGTAGAGACGTAGATACATAGAGATGTATAATAAAATTAAATGATGTTACAGAAACAGGCTTCCTGTAATTGCTAAGGGAGTTTTGAGTATGGAATAGAACGCCGTGTATCCCCAATGCGTGTTGGCGGACTTCACATGTCCTTGAATTTTTTTTTAAATTTCCACAATCAAGGTTTCTTACGACGTTTTTCTTCAAATTGCAATAAACGATGTTACTGATTCCAACAGAAATGGAATTTGTCCACGTATTGATAAATTTTAAGCGCGTTTATCCCCTAACATATAACGGCCCATTTATATTCCACATTTTTATAACCAACATGTAACGAAATACCGTGGTTTCCGTTCAGTGCGTTATCAGAATCAGTATTTAAACGTGTAGCGACACCACATGCAATTTGCAATTTTAATTTGCAAATTAATTAAATATTTTTTTATGGTCGAGTTTTCTGAAGTAAAGTTATTTCTATACGTTTGAATACTGATTCTGATAACACACTTTACGGGAACCAAGAGGGTTTTTGTTATATGTTGTTCATAGCATATTCGAAGTTTTCATTATCACCTCGTAAAAGTCCACTGATGGACAAAGCCCTCTCCCAAGAGAGATTTGCCTTTGTAGCGACGCTGTCGTCGCGCCGTAAGCGAAACACACCGAAGCGTAAATCGCGCTACCAAAGTTCTAATATTAACACCGCTATATATAGAACAGCTCTGAAATAACACACGGAGCGTTGGCCGCTCCCTGGGCATAACACCCTGCCCGGCGGGAGATTTCCCCTTTTCCTTCCACGGCCAAACAGGTGAACCCGACGCGATCGTCACGCTTGGCACACGTTGACAACCGTTGTAACAGACGTCAAGAAATACCAGCGTAAAATAGCAGCTAAACACTGCTGTGTTTCGTATGGTAAGTGTAGAGAACCGGAGACCCTTTTTACTGGAAACGAGGCATTCCATCTCATTCTTCACGGGTGACAACGTATCGGCATTTTGATTCTTTATTGAGGATAGATGTAGATGTCTATGTGCCACAGCAACCACTTACCATCAGGTGGACTGTGTGCTCGTTTGTCACATTATGCTATAAAAAAAAGACGTGAACACCTTTGAACGCTTCTGCCTATCGCTGGTCTGGGTAATTTACGCCTGGCGTAAACGAGATTATACCGCCATCTGTCGGAAGCTACAATAATAATAATTATTTTTATAATAATAAAGCTTTTTATTTATCTCAATTCACAGTTGTTAAAAATCTGGTCAGCTAGTAGCTAGTATATATATATATATATATATATATATATATATATATATATATATATATATATACTAGCTGACCAGACTGACGTTGTTCTGCCCTTTCCGACGACCATTTGCTTTCCTAAAAGAAACTCCTGAGATTAATAATAAAAACTATCCTATCTCTCAAGTTGGACCAAACTGCACACAGTGTGCAAAATTTCATTGAAATCGGTTCAGTACTTTAGGAGTTCATCGCGGACAAACAATGTGACACGTAATTTTATATACAAAGATAATGAAAGTAATGAGACAAAAACCGAAAAAAGTAACACCTACGAGTATAGCGCAGATACACACAGATAACATTTGTAAGTAGGTACATTAGAAATTAGAGATTCTAAGCTTATTCATCATTTAGTTGAACGCCTTAGAGATTAATACACTAAAGTGTATCAAATTTATGTAAGGATCGCTCGTTTACAACAATTATCGTGATACTGCAACATGAGTATGTCACAGTAATATGGTTGAAGCCGTGATATAATTATGTCCCTAGGGATATAGCTATTTACCGTAATATAGTTATATGTAAGTGGTTCATAGCTGTCTTTCTAGGAATATAACTATGATACGAGCACGATTAAAACTTAAATTTCATGGTACGGAAGTATTATTATAAATTTTAACATACATTGTAATTGTAATTTGAACTGAACACTCTTACTCGGACAGTAGGATTTGAAAAAGATTTTATATGCTGCATAAATTCACACCTGCCGAAATATATACTAGGAAAAATTTTTTCAATCGTAAAATTTAGGAAATTATACGAGGAATAAAATATGGCAAAAAATTAATCAAATTGTTATATTTTTTAACAAAAAAAAATATGTATCTCTAAAATGTTAATTTCTAATAGATTAGCTTTTATAAGCAATTTAAAAAAAAACGTTTATTTTTCTACTCCCTACGATTTCTTATCCCTTCAACTTAAAAACCTAGCAACTCTGTTAAATCTGACCGGAGGTAAAAAAATTATCAAACCTTTTTTATGTATACCGTTTTCGAGTAATTGCGAAAAACCACTTTACAATTTTTTTTAACCCTTGCCGGGGGTTGCGGATACGAAAACCTTTACACATTGGTTTTGTATCATTAAAACTACGTTATATCAAAAAAGTTGAGTGTAAAATTTTGATTTCAAACCTTATTTGGCTGGACTATTAATAATTGCCAACTCACTGTCAAAATCGTATTCAATTCTACAGTAATTTTAATTTCTAACAACGATTCCGCGTTTAATGAACCAGTTTTTCTGACAAATTGTAAATTATTGCCGGTTAAGTTGACATAGATGCAGGTGGCTCAGGACCGTGCTTTGTAGTATTCTTTGGGGGAGGCCTATGTTCAGCAACTGCTGGACTTGCGAAGGGTTTGTAACAAATGAAAACGATTCTATTGACTATGCCAGTGAATTGACCGTTTTATGTTACCTTGCCGGAGATTGATTTCAGCTTTTGCGATGACATTTAACACTTCCACTGTGTGTCCTCTTCTTATGTGTGATTATTAAGCTTAGTTTCATTGGTTTTGCGTTTCACGACACTAAGTTGACACTGTTTAGCACTATTTTTTAAATTTTTGATCCTTTATTGTGAACATATGTAAATTATGTAAAATTGTAGCTACAATTCTACGATTATCTAAATTTTCTACCGTGACAATTTGCTAATTTTTAATATTTTAGGTAGAAATTTGAAATGTAAATGATATAATTACAAATTGTAACTTTTAATAAATAGGGCCTTGGGCTGTGTAGTACTCTTATAAACTCATTATGTTGACACTGGTGTATTAGCACCTTAAAGACGCATTTTCGGCAATATAATCCGTACGTCCGGGAAACTGGGTTGTGTATATAGAAAAACTCGGTCAGATCTCGCGGTAATCTAGTTTATGGTGCAGGCGAGATTAACGCACGTCATAAATTTCTCGACCGCCGCTGCTGACGGTGCTACAATCTGAACTCTCTGGCACCGATGTTTCTTACTGGCACGGCCACCTTTCTTGTTCCAGTTGCGAAATGTAGCAAAAACAATGGCAATAATAATTTTGTATTCTGTTATTTAATCTAAATTAAATCTTTATTTCAGCGTTTAATATATACAAAAACGTCTTTTTTCTTAACGTTAAATTTCACTGCTTAACATAGGCCTCCCCTTATACTGTCTTATAAAAGGATATATATATATATATGTATTTGCAGCTATGGTAAATATACCCCTTAGTTGCCAACCGCTGGCTTTTTTTTGTTGTTTTCTAGTTGTTTGGAAGACGCCGCTGATTAAAAAGTATATAATTATAAAACTGATTACATTTCATATGTTTAACAAGTGCGGTTTTAGTATTTAACACTTTAGATTCGCTTGTATTCTTTAAAATAAGCAAATATATTTATTTAAAATTTATAAAAGGATACTGTTATTTTGCATGGTCAATGACGAACTACGAGATATATCCATATTGAGATTTTTTAATAAAAATTTAAATAGATTTGGACTTGGGATTCATTCTCTAGTTTATAAATTTCCTTTTCTGCCTAAGAGTCGGTTAGGGTAGATACCACCGTCTTACCTACTCCTCCCACCAAAAATCAGTGCAATACCTGAACTCCGGTGTGAAGGATATCTATATACCTATAGGGATTAGAGACAATATAATAACAGGACGTGAGTCATCGCATTTTAGTCCCTGAGGTCTCAACGCATCTGTAGCGTTCTTTATTTTAAGCTGGCTGCAGGTGTCCACACACTGCAGTGGCCACTTACCATCAGGTGAACTGTATGCTCGATTGTCATTTCAGATTTATAAAAAAATATTTTTTATATTATATAAGTATCGCGGTGACAATAGTACAGTATTGTTTGACTTCGATCTTGCTACACAAATAGAGCTTCATTTTAATGAAAATTTTACAACAGTTTAAGTGCTCACGCAAGTACAAAGATTCTAAAATTTGAGTGACAGCATTTAAACGCCTCCTTGCTGGCACTGCCTCAATTCAGAGAGGGTTATGGAAGCAAACTGTAATTTTGCCACGTTGCCCCTTTTCGTATTGGTCAAATGATAGTGACAAAATACACGTGTAGTGGCGGTGTAAAAATACCCACTACCCCATATCACCCCGTGGGTGTCGTAAGAGGTGACAGAGGGAAAGAAATCAGGAGATGGGCAACAGCGTCATAACGACTAAAAATAGAAAACTGCGGTTGCCAACCCGCGGTGCCAAGCGTGGCAACTATGGCAAATATCCCCCCTATGAGGCAATCTAAGGGGGTGGGCTATGTTTATGACTTTAATAGGATGTAGGTAACGGTAACACTATTCGACTGAGTATGAGCATAATTAAACATCTCGGGTACACAAGCAGCGTACAATAGTGCGAATCGTATCTGCTGCTACTATCACCGATCCGACTGTAAATCTGTCGTGTATACCATATGCCAGTGGACGGATTGATCAGGAAGCAGAACACACTTCTTTGTTTCGGATTTATTTTGTATTTATTATTTATTACATTCCTTGAATCAGAAGAATACAAAAGGCGGACTTAATTCCTTCAGGCATTCTCTACCTGTCAACCCATGGAGTGGTAAGAATTTGACGTACGCGTAGCAATATTGAATTAAAAAAAAATAAAAATGATACTTAACTAACTACGTAATATATATTTAACTAATAAATAAACTATACAAATACAACCGTATGGGTTTAATTTGTATAGTTTATACATATATACACATACGGATTGGTGGACTTCCAATGTCACAAGGTTTTTCCTTATAACAATTTCCTTTAACGCTCAACACAACATGGTAAAATATATTGTAATTGAATTATAATTAAAATTTAATTATTATATTGTAATTGAAATTTCTCTCGCTCGGGTACATTGAAACTTGTCAGCACTTTGCTCCTAAAATCTGTATAATAAATGCAATGTCACTTGGAAGAGAAGGCCAAATTGGCCTCTAAAAAGCTTGACGTGCTCAGCAGAGCGGGACAGTATTTAATGCCGACACACCGCCTGCAACTTCACAAGGCGCAGGTTCGGCCTCACATGGAATACTGTATCAATCTCTGGGCTAGGGCTCCCCAGTATCAGCTCCTTCCACTTGACCGCATCCAGCGCAGAGCGCCTCAAATCGAAGACGACCTAGTCATTTCCGATCGGCTCGATTCAGTGGCGCTAAGAAGAGATGTTGCATCTCTTTGCGTATTTTAACGCATCTACCACGGGGTGTGCTCTGAGGAATTGTTCGGATTAATTCCAGCCGCTCAATTTCACCGTCGCACATCGCCACAAATCTCGATATACCATCCATACCATCAGGATGATTGGCGGTCCACCGCTGTGCGATCTAGAAGATGTTTTCTTCCTCGTACAACTTCCTTGTGGAATCAATTACCTCCAGCGATTTTTACGGACCGATGTAATTTAGGGACCTTCAAGAATTTTTTTTTATAGGAGAGGGGGCAAACGAGCATGCGCCTCACCTGATGGTAAGTTACTACCACCGCCCATGAACAACTGCAATACCAGGGTAATAGCAGATGCGTTGCCGGCCTTTTAAAGAGGAGTAGACCTACTCCTCTTAACTAAAAAATAAAGTACAATGACTGAACTCATCCTGGCTTTCTCTTTCATATTCATCATCATCATCATCATTACAGCCCTTCACAAGTCCACTGCTGAACATAGGCCTCCCCCAAAGAATGCCACAAAGCACGGTCCTGAGCCACCTGCATCCATCGACTTCCTGCATGTCTTACCAGGTTGTCACTCCATCTCGTGGGGGGACGCCCTACACTTCGCCTACCGGTACGAGGCTGCCACTCGAGAACCTTTCTTCCCCATCGGTTGTCGGTTCTTCGAGCTATATGGCCGGCCCACTGCCACTTCAGCTTACTAATCCGTTGGGCTATGTCGGTCACTCTGGTTCTACTGCGGATATCCTCATTCCTAAGTTTATCACGCAGAGAAACTCCGAGCATAGCCCTCTCCACAGCTCGCTGAGCGACCTTGAGCTTTCTCATCCGGCCAGCAGTGAAGGACCACGTCTCAGTTCCGTAAGTCATCACTGGCAACACGCACTGGTTGTACAATTTCGTTTTAAGGTTTTGAGGTATGTCTGACGAGAAGATGTGTCTTAGCTTCCCGAACGCTGCCCAGCCGAGTTGAATCCGTCGATTGACCTCTCGGTCGAAGTTGGACTTACCTAGTCGGACTATTTGTCCCAGGTAAACATACTCGTCAACAACTTCGAGCTTAGTGTTCCCAACAACTACCGGCATAGGTGTGACATGGACATTAAACATGATCTTTGTTTTGTCCATGTTCATCTTAAGACCTATCCGTTGGGAAACACTATTGAGGTCATTGAGCATAGTGCTTAGGTCCTCCAGCGATTCTGCCATAAGGACTATATCGTCGGCAAATCGAAGGTGAGTGATGTACTCGCCATTGATGTTGATACCGTATCCTTTCCAGTCCAGAAGCTTGAAAACGTCTTCCAATGCAGGGTTGAAGAGTTTCGGGGATATGACGTCACCCTGTCTTACACCTCTCTGCAATTGGATAGGTTTCGTACTCTGGTTCTGTACTCGGATAGCCATCGTAGCCCTACTGTACAAGCACTTGAACACTTCGATATACCGACAGTCAACTTGGCACCGCTGAAGGGACTGCAGCATCGCCCAAATTTCGACGGAATCAAAGGCTTTCTCATAGTCCACATACGCCAGACATAGTGGCAAATTGTACTCTTCGGACTTCTGTACAATTTGCCGAAGGAATATGTGGTCTATGGTGCTAAAGCCCTTTCGGAAACCGGCTTGTTCGGGAGGCTGGAAGTCGTCAAGTCTGCGCGCGAGACGATTCGTAATGACTCTCGAAAACAGCACGTAGACGCGGCTCAGAAGGGAAATCGGTCTGTAGTTCTTCAAGAGAGCGTTGTCACCTTTCTTGAAGAACAAGACCACCGCACTTCTGCTCCACGCCTCCGGTGTAATGCCACCATGGAGGACGGAATTAAAGAGCTTCTGAAGGACTTCAAGTACCGGTCTTCCATCTGCTTTCAGAAGCTCCGCTGTAATTCCATCCTCGCCTGGGGCCTTACCGTTTTTAAGATGCTGGAGAGCCATTCTAATCTCGCTCAGACTGACGTCCGGGATATCTTCGGAATAGTGTCGGATGAGACTCGCTTTTGGATCGTTACTCACACTTGCGTGTGGCTCCAACGATGACGTGTACAGCTGCCCATAGAACCTCTCAATCTCACTCAAAATCTCAGGTGTCCCGGAAACGATGCTGCCACACCCTGTCTTCAGCTTTGACAGTTGGCTCTTTCTGGCAGACAGATCTCTGGCAAAGACTTTGGAGCCTTGGTTCCGCTCGATCGCTTCTTCAATACGAGCTGTATTGAAGTTGCGTAAGTCCCGCCGCATGCATTTGGACATCTGTCTGTTCAGATGCCTGTATGCTGTCAAGTCTGTTGAAGAATGTAGCTTCATCTCCCTTCTAACAGCCATGAGATTAAGAGTGTGATCGGAGAGTTTTTGTGTTCTTCTGCGGCGGGTCTTGCAGAACTTAGCTCCGACCGCATGGACAGTTTCCACGAGCTTGTCATTCATATCGTCCACTTCATTGCAGTCTTCTAGGCACTGAAAACGGTTTTGTAACTCGAGCTGAAAGGTTTCGGGACTTTGGAACAAAGCACGAGGGGGACGGAGCGTTGACTTCATTAGACGAGACCTCTCCAACTTAACGTTTAGATTCAGTGTGCCTCTAACCATTCGGTGATCGCTACCAGTTTTCACCCTCGCGATCACGGAGACATCACTGAACAGTTGTCGTCTGGTCGTCATAATGAAGTCAATCTCATTTTTTGTCGAACCGTCGGGGCTCGACCAGGTCCACTTCCTGTGGGGCCGCTTCTGGAAGAAAGAGTTCATCATAAAGAGTCCCTCTTTCTCCATGAAGTCGGCCAGCTGCTCGCCCCTTGGGTTCCGTTGCCCTATTCTAAATTTCCCTACTTTCAGCTCACCGTTCTCTCTTGTGCCTAGTTTTGCGTAGAAGTCTCCCATTAACACCGTATATTGGGTTTTGGAGGAATGCATGGCTCTAGAGATATCCTCATACATTTCCTCCACCTCCTCATCGGGGTGTGCCGAGGTTGGTGCGTAAACCTGTATGACCTTCAGCGAATACCGTTTGGTGATTCTGAGTATAAGATACGCAACCCTCGTCGACACACTCCCGATCTTTTACAACGTTGTTAACGAGAGACTTGTGGACGATAAATCCGACACCTCCTTGGGACAGATTGTCGCCCTCCCGGTGATAGAGCAAGTTGCCGGATTCGAGTATTACCGTGTCCTCCCCCTCTCTTCGGACTTCGGATAATCCTATAATATGCCAGCGCAACTTGTCTATCTCTTCTTCCAGCTCTACTATCTTCTCGTCAGTCCTCAGGGTGCGTGCGTTGTACGTTGCCAGGTCGAGTCGTCTAAGGTGGCAACCGAACCTCCACCGGAGATTCTTAGCACCCCCTGCCCCGCCGTTACCATGGTCGCCACCGTAGCCAGGAATAGCGGGGCCGCCGGGGACTGGGGGCCGTTTCTTTGTTACTGTCATTCATAGGGGGGTATTTGCCATAGTTGCCACCCTTTTCGAGCGGGTTGGCAACCGCAGTTTTTTTATTGTTAGTTTGTTGTTATCAAGAAGATGCTGCTGCCCATCTCCTGCCTGTTTCCCTTTGTCGCCTTTTACGACACCCACGGGAGGATATGGGGTAGTGGATATTCTTGACCGCCACTACACGGCATATTATACCAACTTAAATGAAAGGTTAAACTAGAAAGCAGCAAAAACTCCAGTAAAAAAGGAACAAGTCATCTTTTTCACACTACGCGCCCCGCTCCACTGCCCGCTCGTAGGAGCACTCAACTCTGAAAAATAGTGACTCAAAATTTAATTTCAGTTGATGAACAAACCTAGGATCAACAAGAGAACACCGTAGACATTATTTTAAAAATATATTTACTTATTTGTCTGTATGAATTGTAATTAAAAAATACGTTTGTTAAAAACTTCTCTACAAATTTCGACGGTTTTTTCAGGGACACCTCGACAACAATACGCTGGACATGAGAAGGAGTGAGCATCGCCATCTGGTACTCCAGATCGCGCTCAAGTGCGCAGATATCTCCAACCCGTGCAGGCCGTGGGAGATTAGCAGAAAATGGAGTCTAAAGGTTTGCGAGGAATTCTTCAGGCAAGGCGACTACGAGCGAAAATTGAACCTGCCTGTTACAGCACTCTGTGATAGGCACACGACCTCGATTCCCAAGATACAAACAGGTAAGTTATTTTTAATTGTTTTCTTTTTTTTTTACTCGTTACCCCCACACTAGGATTTTCTCCTGTATCGTGGAGGCAGTTTACAAACATAAATAGCACGAAGACAAACATCCAGACCCGGAACAATTATTTGTAGGCCATACAAATACTTGTGCCGTGCGGGATTTGAACCCGCGGCCCCAATTGTTAAAATATTTTCGATTAATGAGTAAATATGAGTCTCTGGGAGATGACTGTAGATTTGTTCCGTTTTCTGTAGAGACGTACGTAGAGTCCACGTGCGGTGAAGTTTCTACAGGAACTGTATCCGCGGCTGGTCGTCACAGCTGCTAAGAGGGCTGGTTCTTTTCTAGCTAAAAGGTTAAGTAAATATTTTCAGCGAGGAAACGCAGCCAGCGTTCTTAGTAATATACCGCGGGGAGTAGAACTGTATGATAATTTAAGTTTTTAATTTTAGTATTTTCATTATGTTTATTTATTATTATAAATATTTCAATGTTATTTAAACAAATTATATGAAATAACATCTCAAATTCAAATATCTTAAAAATATGTGGAGCCCAATTTAGTAGGCTCGATCGGGGAACGAGCACGTTCTTACAGAATATAAAAATAGTTGCGTGATACTCATTGTGAAATTTCCAGTCGATACTTCTAAAATAATGTGACAAATATTATCGTTATCAGCAGAACAAGTCGATCAAAGATTTCATTTCAAGCAAATCTCACAGGGAAAGAAAGATTTACGTGTTTACTAATTAAATTACCGTT
Organism: Parnassius mnemosyne; assembly: GCA_963668995.1. Taxonomy (NCBI): domain Eukaryota; kingdom Metazoa; phylum Arthropoda; class Insecta; order Lepidoptera; family Papilionidae; genus Parnassius; species Parnassius mnemosyne. The sequence goes on along the minus strand of CAVLGL010000082.1, from coordinate 22,586,215 downwards.
ATTTTAAAAATCTGTTTCCATTTGGCAGCGTCGTTTGTTATGTATAGCTTCTAAAATAGAACATTTCTTGACTAATTGGTGTGATAACAAACAGTTTCTAAATCCGGCTGATCGAAATAAATGTAACATTAACTCGCTTCGTTGAATAAATGAAGATCCAAATATATCTCGAGAAAGAATTTCGATGAAACTAAGTAAAAGAGAAAACTATTATGTTATTAAAAAAAAAACAAATAGAAAGCGTGTATTTTCAATTTCAGTCAGTAGAATTAAAATTTATTTTGTTCGTATATTGCTATTTCTATACTTCATTAATTTCAATCTCGTGTTCTAATTATTTTAACGATTTTATGCAAATATTTTGTTCAATAATTTCTTTAGTACGTTATTAAAACATTCCTTATGCTGATTATGAGCTATAAACTTCTTGGTTTTTTATTTTCCAGGATTTTTCAAGTTTGTAGTCACGCCTTTGATAACCGAGTGGCACAGATTCCTGCAAAATGATTTGTCTACACAGATGTTAGAGAATCTCCTTTACAATCAGAACAAATGGGAGTTGGCGGTAGATACAGAAATTGCAGAAGAGATGCGAACGGAAACATCCGACGCTGATTTGGTGGATGATGATCTTGAGACTTGTTCCGGGACAAATATATCTGACAGCTCAGAATTACTGCTTCCGGGCCGTAGAAGCTCCTTAAACCCAACAAAACCGGGCCTAAGAGAACAGTTGAGGCGCTTCTCAGTACCACTCAATGTTCTCCAAGATTCCAAGTTTAAGAGTCGAGACAGAAGCCGCGCGTCGCCCAGCTTCGATTTTCACAGGGACAATGGTAGTCCACTTGGTAGTGAATATTCTTTACATTCACAGTTGAGCGCTCGTGGACACTATGAATCTGTAAGTGCTGCTGCGGAGAAAGTACTGAGTACTGAGAAACTTCTGCCGAATTCCTCTATAGCGTCAATCACAACGCCCGTTCAAGCTACTAGGCTAAACACCGTAATTAAAGACGGCGGTAGCTGGAAACTTATTCGTCAACAAACCTTCCCGCCTCTGGAAACGGTAGCTCGAGCACATCCACTAGCCTCTCGTCCTCTGCACACGAGCAACGAGGACGCCATAAACTGGTCTCGATTCACGAAATCCGATTTCTTTCAACGCTTCGAAATTAAACGAGACAAATTCAGCTTACTCAAGAAAACTGAAACCGAAAAGACTGGAAACGATGACGCTTCTTCTGAAAATAATAATGTAGATGTAGGTGACAGTGCACAAAGAACAGAGAAGGAGAATTACGAGCTGGTCCGTGTGACTGTCGGCAGCCAACTTAGGGACAATCTGACGGCAGTCACCCTCGACACGTTCGCCTCGGATCAATTGCAGCGGCGCAGAAAATCTATGCCAGCTGATGCTGTGGCATATAGTAAGTGTACATTTAATACCGTTTATTTTTATCAAAAATCTAGTGTTAGTGTATCTAGTGTATCTATTTTGGTATTTCTATTAAAATCGGCTTACGGACTACACTACTAGTTGCGTAGTATAGGATTATTTAGATGAGACAATAGATTAAAAGTATTATCTATTAATCTATTAGCATAAACCATGTTAACCTATGTTGCATATTTTTTGTGAGGATAATAATTCATTAGTAGTAAGAATACAAGAAAGAACAAGTCGCGCACACGCTAACTTTCTTTCTGCTAACATCAATACATAACTGCAATCAACTAAAACTGTGTTAAATGAACAAGAATGAAGAATTCAATAATTTTTTTGATCCCTTAAACTTGAACCATTTTGTTAATAGTAATAATAATGTTTAATTTCAAATTAAAAAGGATTTTCATAAAATATTTCATCTTTATATTCGTATTGCACTCCTGTAATTTGACAAAATAAAAAGTGGTGATCAAAAATAGATCTTTTGTTATATTATTTTTGTTTCTTATTTTTATTGAATAAGGTACACAAACAGACAGTAGTTATATACAGTTCTAAAATTAAAAGTATAATGGTGTTAATCTAAACTGCAACCTAAAAGGTTATACACAGCATAATTATAATTTAGCTGAATCAACAGTATACATGAGATAAAAAATACATTAAATACACAAACACGTAAATTTCTTTTAACTGTAAAATGGTTACCTACTATCGAATGTGTCTAGATGACAGTTACTACGCTTAATCTCATTGTGATCACGGCACAATTATTGATTGCGTTTCATTCCACAGCTCCGAAGGAGAAGAAGATGCGTGAGGTGACTGCAGCCATACCTGAGCTGCTCCGCCGTACTCTGTCCGGGAAAGAGTGTCGGACACCTCGTCGTGGCTCCGCCCCCGCCCCAGTGGCGCCATCCGAACTACGAAGCTTGACAGCTTTAGGAGCCTTACGACACAGTGTGAACGGAGGCAGAAGAAAACCTAGCCCCGTAGTCACATGTCAGCAATGGTTCGCCAAGGCCACGTACAACGTCCAAGAAAAGGCCTTTCCGAATCTTCCCCGCCGGAGCTCGTTACCCGTTGAGGTGATGACAGGTTGAGATCGCTGTGAACGGCTTTTCTTTTTTTTTGTAGTATAATTAACTTCATATATTCAGTTCTTTTTCTCCTGACCATACTTTGGTTTGCAACCGAATATAGTTTATATGTGGAAAGGTCACTGTGGTAGATTTAGTTGTGTAATTCATGTTTACTATTTTATCACAATATCTATAACAATTTGTAAATGGAAGCCGTGGTAGTTCAAGGGCTAAGCACTCGCTGTAAATTTCACAGTACGCGAGCGACCCGGGTTCGATCCCCAACGGCAACAATTAAATTGTTAATTGCAATTTTAAGTGCTGATTTGCCGAGTACTCGACGGTAAAGGAAAACATCGCGTAGTTTCCTGCATGTCTAAGGAATAGAATGCTTCTGAAACATGTGAAATCTTGCAATGCGCACAGAAATGACAGGAGGCCTGTGCGTAGTACTGTGACTTGCATAAAGGGTAGGAGAACCATGATAATTGCAGGCTGTGAGACATTTGTCCTTGGGGTAACAACGCGTTTGCTTGAATTGTGTTTTATGTGCCCAACGGCCAAAGGAGCCACTTCTATCAGGTGGACTGTTATCTCGTTTGTCGAAATCCCCACAACAACTTTCTTACATCCCCTGTTTCATTTCCCTCTATCGCTCCGTAGGACACCCACGGGATAATATGGGGTAGTGGATATTCTTAAACCGCTACTGCATTGACAGTTATGATGTTATAAATCCTCTTGATTAGTAAATATAAGATAGTTCTACTAGTTGGTTACACCGCCATCTATTTGACATTATATAACTTCGCGGGTCGAAGTGGGGTAATTTTAAATATCAGAATAGAATAAGTGCATGGTATTAAAAAAAACATTGTGCGTATAATTTTGTACATTGTATACGAAGTGAAACTTCTTTATGACAGCATAGCATTCTTCTTTTATTTTATATTTTACAAAAGTAGGTTAAATAAGACTTGCACAAAACAAACCGTTACAAGATAACGTGACTTTTTTATATACCGTATTAAATTTCCCCACTACGTCGATGAAAAAATTTCACTTCAAAATCACCTTTCCGTCCTTAGAAGTAGTGACATTTTCCTGTAACATCGTAGTATGTGTTGCTTAATGTGCATTTGAGACTTAATTTTTGTTTCTAACAATTGTTCGCATCTGTGTGTGTTTGTGTATGTGTACTGTACAATCACGTATTCCTTGTTTTGAGTGGGAAAACTGCTCTTTGCAGGTATATCATCCCGATGAGAAGATGAAAACGTCGGAAAGTAAATAAAATGATCAGATTCTACCCATTCTGCATGTTCAACGTTCACACGTTTCGTATGGAAGCCGAACGTTACCTATACGCTTATTTAGTTGGCCGATAAGTACTGAAAGTACTCGGACAAAACGGTCGCACTCACTTAGCTGGCTATTGTGTGCGACAGATACTGCTACGTAGATTGATAAGACCTTGTAAATATCCTTACTTAGCATGCCGATGAGTACAGTGTAATATACCCTTATCATTTGATACAGAAATAACTGTTATTTAAGAATCCCATCGAAAGTGATTTTACTGTCAAGCAGCCGTAAGTAAAAACTACGGTGTACAGACTATGAATTCGTTGGCATGTGTGTGCAGTATGCAAAACTTAACTGGGAGAAGTTTTTGCTGTGAAAACGCGACCTACTCTAAGGTGATTGGACGGGTATAAGTGTAAAGTACACTTTATTGTGTTGTCTGTGAACAGTACTTTGTAAAGATGAACGTTTTGTGCCGTGGAAGTACACTTATAGAGATGCCGCGTTCGTGCACTGGATGTACTCTTTAGAGTGTACCTATTCGGGTAGTGAAAAATACTCTTACGTAGTTGGTTTGTGCAGTGGGAAGTACTTTACAATGTTTGCCGATTCGTTCAGTGGAATGTACTTGTATAAAGTTGGCTGACACAGTGGAGTGTGACTGTTATAATTAGAATAATAATAATTACCTTTTAAGTTAATCAGTTATTGACAATATCGTGTTATGAAGCTGTGTTCTTAGATTATAGTCTTTGAGACCGAGATCAGGTCCAGATTACGCCAGTGACTATTGGCGCAATAACAGATGTTACATTTTAATAAGTTCATTTGTTCAATACCTTAGTACAAATTATTGCTATTATATTTTTCTGTTAAGTATCTAACAATAAGAATCGAACGACTTGCATTTCTCACTCTTTGATTCACCATTACCATTTGAATTTTGACAAAGGACTAATTTTTATTTTAGTCCTTTTTTTAATGTTTTGTGCGCTTTATTCGAGCGAATAGCACACTGATAGGATTGGAGTCTCATAATAAGTAACTTTCAGTATTCGAAAGTTATATAGTCATAGTGTTTAAGTACTTATAGATAATATATATAACTTAGTTTTTAAGTGATCGCCCCTTTTGGTTGTACGGTGTTGAAAATGCGCCGTTTCCTCTGATAATCGTATCTTATATTCAGTATTAAATGTGAATTTAGGACAATCACGTGTCCTTATTAGGATGAGGTTGAGTAGGACTAACATAGTTTCCTATCAGATAGAAAAAAAAAACGGTGTTTTATGAAGAAGTTGTTTGCACTACTTTTGATGTATAAATTATACTGATATAACGATAAAATAAACTTTTATGATTATAAAGATGTTTGCGTGTTTTGAAAACGGTAATACTTAAAAAAATGTAAAATAGGAAAAAAAATGTTATCCTTCCCCCGCCACATGGGGTAAGACTAAGAGTAATGTTTTAGTTTAACCTACGTATTTTATGCAGTTCCTGAAAAAAAATCGTAAACATTAACAATTAGTAAATTTATTTTGAATCTTATGTATAACGTTATAGGTTTCCTTTTTGAGTAATTTGTGTGAATACAAATAAGGGGCAAGACTAACATACAATACAATTCCAACTCTTTATTGCTTTGCTCTGAATTTTTGTTTTCTATTTATTTTCCCTTTGGTACTATTAAGTCTAGTTTCACCCAATTTCATTTGTGGGCCCCGAATAAATTGGGATTGGAAGATTATGATTACAACGCTCGCGTTCTGATTGATTTGGGGTACGAAATGAATGAATAATTATAGTTAAGTATAATTGTAATGATATTTAATTACAATTACCAACCAAGATTTTCAATTTTCTTTTTTTGTATTACCTCTGTTCCTGAATTTATTCAGATCGCGCGCAGATTTTTTGCGTTAATTAAGACTGTAGTAGTCTTAAGTAAAACTATCCACCAGGAAAATGTTCTTTACCTCTGACTTGAGGAAAGACTAACATACATAACAGCTTACATTTTCTAGGTTATGAAATTTTTTCGTTATATATTATAAAAATCGTTTGCTATGACGTTAAATTGATATAACTATTTCAACGTCGATATTCTTAGGATGATGTTTACGTTGAGAGTACTTAGATTATTGCTCAATTTTCACCAAAAATTTACTATAAAACCGGCAACTTTGATAAATTGTTTTCACTTCTAAGATTTTAAGGACGTTTTTGGCCATATTTACTTGCAGTAGCAACATATACGCTTTGAACTGTTTTACAGACTAAGCTAATTTCGTAAGGAAGCTATACTTATCGAGATACTAAGCAGTGATTATCTAGGCCCCGTGATAGTCTTACCCCACCCCACCTAATATATTTTTATCCCCCACTGTATGAAAACTTCACTCTACCCTATGTATAAACTGTTGTAACCATACTAGCAACTGAAAAGTTGAAGTAGTTTCATAAAGAAAATGATTTGTTTCACTCAAGTACGCCATCAGTTTGTACGCACTACGCACGTAAGAATCAATCGCTTCTCATATCAATTGATAACTTGTTTACGGGATTTGAAAAATATGGGGACACATAAATTGGTTCATAATATCTTATAGTCAAGTAAATGTCTTATTTGTATATTTCAAATGATAAAATAAAAAAAAAACTTGTAGTTTGCATGTAATCGTTGTTAAATGTACTTACGTGTTTAGTGGCACGCCGCTGCGTGTGTATCGTAGACATATCACTGTATGTTAACATTATATATGCGTCAACTAATTTGAATGCTTTTTGGATGAAATACGGTGTATGTATATTGGTTTTGTAGGCCACGCAAGCGTGCAATGAGAATTATTTCTGTCAGCAAGATGGCGTACTTTTGTGCGCCCTTTGTACATACTGTAGGGTACGTCTCCATAGAAGATATACGTATTTACAATAAACTTTTACCTTTTACATAATATTCAAATGCTAACCCGTCTCTTTACAAAACGTAGATTATTGACAGACTCGGTTTTAAGCTATGGTTTAAAAAGAGTCCACCTCACGATAGAAGTCCTTAAGGCCCGGCGCACAGCGTTTGCGAAATTCTACATTTGCTGACAAATACCATACTTTAAATTTTAGTCCGCATATTCCCGCAAGGGCTTCTTTCGTGAAATAGATAGTTTATACCTTTTGTAATAAGACGTGACTACGTTCGCGCGCCACTGTGACCACACTATTTTTTATTTATATCGCAAACGTCACTTGTACGAGTACAGACAACATATAATGATCTCCTATTATGTTTTAATTTAATCCAATCTATTGCTTGCTAAAAGTTAAATGGTTTTACAATTATATTTGTGGTAAAATATCTGTCGATTCCAATGGACAACTGCTTGATGTATTTAACAAGTATTATTGTAAACGAACAACAAGGAGATATTTTGGCAAATCTCCTCCACAGTCACATTCGCGCGCGAATTTGATCAATGTTGTGTACTCCTGTCTTTTTCACAGTTCCGGGTCCAGAGTCGTAGTTTTTATTAAGTATCGATAACCTTGTATTATCTGTTACTTATTCTCTAGGCTAAGATTATCTTGTCACAAATAATATATACTCCTCATAAACCGAACTGCCATAGCCCAGTGTTTGTCCGTTGGTCTCCGTAGTGAAAAGCGTTATATCTTTCTTTATAAACACTAAAAATACACGGAAATTTGTTCAAATTCGGTTATAAAATCGAATCAAAAATCTTTTCACGCTCCACACTACTGAGCCTTAAAATGGAAACTAACTGATTTTGAAATTTGTACATTAATTTTAACAGTAATTTAATTTAATTAGTGGTTAGATAACCGTGTGCTCAATAAAACGACTTAAGTATTATGCATTCTAAAACATAAAATAATGAAGAGATATCTATCATTTCTCAATATAGAAGTGTGGGGTTTTCAAAAATGTTACGGACACGAATAAATTTGGTGTTGCCCGTTCATCCGATCTGTCGACCGATCAATCGGACCAATGGAAATGTTTCTCGTCGTCATCGTCATACAAATTTAATGGATGGTAAATCGAGTTTCTATTTGTCTGAAAAAAACTTAGTCGTCATGGAAATAATTTAATCGATTATATGAAAACTGCAATAATTAATTATGAAGAAAAAACGTTGTAATTAATAAAATCATTAAAATGATACAATTGTTCATTATACGAAAGCGGGTCCACATTAATCAAAAATAAAAAAATAAAATTTAAATAAAATTAAATTTTATATTTTAATTCATTGAACTAGGAACAAAAATGATTTTCATTATTCATTTGTTTTTGATGTATACACTGCAACCAGTGAACACAAATAAAACAAGGAACTATTACTTCAAGGGAATCAGGCGCGCAACATGGCACAATATTTCAAACAAACACAATGTGTGTTTGTTCCAAGACTTCATCGCTATTTAGCTGACAGTTTATTATATTTTGTTGACTCTGAACGCTTTGATTGTGCGTTGTTGACCTTATTTTCCGAAAGATTTTGTTTTAAATTATCATACAACGTAATATATTAAGTCGTTTACAACGTTTATTATATGACGCCATTGTGTTCTTGTCACTTGTGCACTTGCACACTATGCAATGCAAATTATAATTATCGTTATTAATAAAGTATTTGAACTAAACTCGTTTGCAGCACTGTGAGGGCATCCACGACTTTTTCTGCAACCAAAGCAGTGCCACTTACGAATGAGGTGAAACACTTGACTGATTCTATAGAGGAAGAAGTTAATTTATTAGAAAAGTATAGAGATTAATGTTTCTTTCTGAAATATTAGCTATATTTTATATTAATTAGATTAGAAATGGAATAACCAAACTGCGGATATTCCGAAAAGTAATAAAATCAAAGAAAAAGTTAAAATGTGTAAAAATTTTAAGAATATGTACTGATGCATTGTTTTGTGTTTATGCATACACTAGAAACCACAAAACTTAAAATTAAATCACAACTTTTCACTAATGATGACACTCTGTGACCATCTGCATAACAAATAATAACCTTAGGCTCAATTTACATTGCAGCGTAATGGAATGGAACGGAAGCGACAATTCCGCCTCGTCGCGCGGGAACGCGCGCGAATTCGCTGGAATGCTCGATAATTCCCGCGGCTGAGCCGTGACGCTATATGCACCATTCAGTTATTTAGTCTAGATCTTTTAATTGATAATAATGGTTGATTGGACATTATTTTCACATTGCTTATTTGAAGAATATCAGTAAAAGGAAAAGAAATATTTGGGTTCATGATTTGAATTTTGTAACGTGCAAACTAGATAGGAGCCAAAAAAGTCGCGCGTCTTCCGTAGAATTTTCGCGCATTCTCGAGAACTCTGCAGCTACTGTAGGAACAGTCTATGGAATTCGCAGGAAGTGGCGCGAAGGGTGACGTTTTCATTTCTTCCATAAATTATGAACCCCAATATTTGTTTTCATTCTTCTGATATTCTTCCTTCTCATGATTTTTCTTCTTCTGTCTCACACATAACCGATATTAAAATAATATCCGATCAACCATTCTTGTCAAAAAAAAATATAGACTAAATTACTGAACGGAGAATATAGCTTTGCGGCGCCGTCGCGGGAATGCTCAAGCATTTCTGAGAATTCACGCGTCTTCCCGAGCGACGAGGCGAAATTGACGCTTCCTTTCCATTCCATTCCGACGCAATGTAAATTGAGCCTTAGTCCCAACTATTGACATCTGGTGTGCGTAGCCGTCATTGGTTAAGTCACGCCTAGCACAGTTAATTTTATGTATGTTTTATTTGCTTCACCGACAGCACCTTTTGCTTTGATCAAAAAAGGTTTCTTAATTATAAATTTCACGGTTTTATCATTATTAGATTTGAAACTTTATAATATAAAGCGGAAGGTCCGTCGGTTAAAAGGGAAAGCATATAGGATCGATTGATCGGGAAACACCCTAAATTTGCATTCCTGGTCCAACTATACACGTGTCCGTTTTATTGACGAGATTCGTTAAAAAATGTGTATGTATGTATTATTTCGGCGATAAATCTTATTCCCATATCACTAAAGAAATCATAACGTCCATCGACAAATCTGTCACCATAAGTCATTGAAGTAATATTATGTACTACATACTAAATGATACTTGGTCGTTTACAACACGCCGTTAAGAGTTCGATCACACGTACTCAAACTTTTAGTTTGTGCCATAAAGAGGTACTATGTGCCTCCGACTACGCGCCCTACCCTACACTGCCCAAAGATTTTGATCGCAGTGTCTGTTCTAGTACGTAGTTCATTATTACGTATTATTAAAGACCATAAACTTGGGATCCGTAACTCAGTTGTTCCGCCTGTTTAAAACTAAATTTTTATTATATACACTATAGCTCGGCACAATTCCTGGCGCTCAAATAGCAAAAATACGACTTTTAGTGATGTAAGTAATTTAAGTGACAATTTTATATGACTTCTGTACTGTATCTGGACTGCATTTGCTACTTATCTTCGCGATATTGTCTATTGTATTACAAAAGTACAGCAAATCATCTATAATATTTTTAAGCATTTACAAAATGTCCCTTACAGCTAAAAATGGAAAGATTTAAACATGTACGGTAGCTAGTTGCTAAAATCTTTCCAGGTGCGCTTTTTCTCTATGGTTTAAGATTGACAATCACAATGCTTCTATACTGGCATGTTGATGCTAGATATTGCCTACACCAATTTATCGAAATTTACTATCTCTACGCTTGTCTATTGGTAAAATTTAATTTATAGTTTATGACGCCAGTATTAAGAACAAAATATTGACATAATTAATTTTTAACGTAATGTTGTACAGCATTGTCGCGTTCCGATTGTATTTAGTTTAAGTATATATATATGTTCTTCTTTCGGTTTTAAATTAATAATGGTTTGAAGTGAATAATATGAAAATACGTAAGATTGGTGCGATTTTGAGTGTTTAATGTCTGCTCATGTAAACTATTAGTGGAAACGTTTGAACAAGAGCGCTAAGACGGTGATATGAGTTTCAAGTTTTTTAGCCGCTTATGCTTTTAGAGCTACATACTATTTTCATCAACTGTCCACTGGCTTTAACTAAAACTGTCGTCAATATATTCTAAAACTTTAGCAAAGTGACGCATCAGCATATTGTGAAGTTTTGTGAAAAATACATGTATATGTAAGACTAGGCTATATGGTCTAAACCTTTGCCTCCTTAACCGGCAAATCGTTACTACAACATTCATTTAATATTTTAATTTAAATATATAATTTTATGACATAGATACCAATTATTTAATAATTAAAAGTTAATTAACATTATGCCTGGACAACAAATACAAAAAATCTAAATTTTCAAATTATGAACCTACCTGTCATTTAACAAAACTTTAAAATTTTAGTTTCCATTGTATACTCTATTAAATTATTGCATATCAATAATTTGGCCACAACGTCGATGTGGTCCCTGGATTTGTTTTATGCTTTATTAAAGAGTTCGCACAAAGCTTTGAGAGGCAGTTTTAAATAACCTAATTATAAAGTTAGTCCTAAGATTATTTTAAGTTGTATAACACTTCTGTACTAAACTAAGAATTATTTGGTTTTTGGACTGAAGCAATCGATATTTCGATTATGTCTGTAACATCTAACACTGCAATATACAATATGCATGTAATGCTTCAGTATAGAGAGCATCAAAACTACTGAGCATTCAGTATTATAAATACAAGAGTCAAAATAAAAATATGTATGTTGGTACAATCTTAGTCATTACTTAAAATTACCTTTAAAATGGATCTAACATGTCGCTAAAATTTTGCATAATAATGCAACGTTGTTGTTGTCTTACTTAGAAATAAATGTGTTTTTTTTATAATTTTGTTTTTATTTATTTTATTTCCTAATGTTGCTGCCATTACTATATCTTTACCAATATTTGTTAAACCTGAATTTGGACCATTATTTTAAAACTTTATATGATTCTGTATTACGATTATAGTATTGATGTCAAGTATGATAGGTGTTTAATATATGCAATAGGATGTTCGCTTTAGCACCTTAAAATACTATCTTCCCAGAACAAGCTGTAATCAAAATCTCTCAGATGTTTCGCAATACGATGCCTCACCATATTGAAAAAATATTGTGAAAATATTGTAAAGATAATTTACAATCACTTGCCACTGGCGAAAATACTAATCTAAAAAAAAACATGTTATAATTTCTTCTTTCCGAGTAACAAGAGATCTTTTCACTTTATTATATAACTACTTCGAATTTAAACTTTACTAATAATGTGTTATGTACGTGTAATGAATTAAATATGAAGACTGCGACGTATTTATTGTGTAATGTTCATGTAGTACTGTAATTCTAAGAAGTGTTTACTCTCTCTACCTATATACACACTATAGCTTAGATGGATATATGGTGTAACTTCGCTCTATACCAATCTTGTTACCCTGAGGATCGGTGTTGTCCCAGTGTTTATTAACCTTCTTGATCGTGAATAAATATTATTCAGGAAAGAAAGTTGTTTTTGTGTAATCACCTAATTGTATCCTTTTCTCGGGAGTGTTATGAAGATTAATATACCTAGTAGATTTACGAATCATGATGCAGCCATGTGAAGATTGTAGCACGAATGGATCGACTCGACTTGGAAGGATCACGCTCTCACCGAATACCATGGCTGCTGTTTCTGGTAAGTGTAGACAACTGGAGCCCTTTTTACTGGAAACGAGGCATTACATCTTAGATCTTAGAGGTGGCAACGCATTTGGATTGTGGTTCTTAATCGAGGATAGATGTGACTGTCTATGAGCCACGGAATCCATTTACCATCAGGTGGACTGTACGCTCGTTTGTCACCCTTATCCTATAAAAAATTTACTACTTCATTCATCAGCCCGAAAAAAACCCACTGCGGGAAGAAAGTACGTTTACGGACAGTTGGTATACGTTTAGATTGACGCTCGCATTTCCAAACGTCTCGCAACTTTGTGATAAATAATATAACATTTGTTTCTCCATTCAATCATATTAACATCTCGAATATTTAAAGTCTTTTTCTTTTAATCGTTTGGTTGGGTTAGGTAATCATATGGTTTTTTTTTTAATTAAAAAAAAAACATACGCAATGATTTTCTCCTGTATCGTGAAAGCAGTTTAAAAATATAAATTACACAAAGACAAACATCTCGGTCCGGAGCAATAATTTTTAAGATCCATTCTAAGACAACACTTGAATGCACCATTAGTAACAGTACGTCACTCTACCTAACTTAAATCCTCGAAATACATTTTACTTGCAAGTTTCAGTACTTAAATACTTAAAATTGCAAGTTGGTCCGACCGCAAGGATTGAACCCTGAATTCTCATTTTATATCAAAAGCACGCTTACTATCTTAGGAAAAATATTTGAATTAAATAGCAAAATGGCAGCAATAAATAAGACTTCGCAATGCAGCAGGCTAATGCTTCGCACAACAAACGCGTTACAAATATAGATCACAAAAAAAAAACTAGATATACAATCCGTACATATAGTTTTTTATTAGTGATCGATGGTAACAAAGCATTAATTTCGAGCAGATCAACGAGACTTATATTGTCTATATTATATTATTGATAACATAAAGATTATAAAAATAAAAATCTAAAAATCAGTTTACTGGATGCTATTAATGCTGTGCTTAAAGCAAAGTAACCCAATGTAGAATTGAATTTTACTATAGTAAATCAAGATCTAAACATATTACAAAGATATAAACGGACTCATTTATCATTTTAACCGATTCGTTGCGGCACCGATTTTCGACAACTTTTAGCTGTGGCGGCGAACAAGTATTTCATGACACGCCTTTTGTGCCATCAGCCATGTGTAAAAGTAATTTTCTTTTTTAAGCTTTTTTCACTTGTTTAGACCTAATTAAGTTTAGTTGACATCAAACATCACTTACAAATGGAAGGATACTTGTTTTTAGTGGGTCACTACGTGTTTTCTTTGAAATTGAGACTAAGTGCCTTTTTTTATGCAGAGATTACGAACCTTTTCTACTATTTTGTGTTTTATAGAAAAAAAAACATTTATATAAGTATACAACTAAATCACCCTGGAAAACCTTGGTTTTTATTAAATTAAACTTTCACCTAATAATAACATTTGTAAATATCAAACAATCAAGAACCTTAATTTGGAAAAAAATAAGGTTTATGATTCATTCTTATTTACAAATATTAAATATTATTTAATGTTATACAAATGTAAAAGTAAAGTCGATCTGAAAACGTCTAATTAGTAAGAATAACAAAACAAGTGTTTTCAAAAGGAAAATAACGCCGGCGCTATACGGCGGCGGAATGACAAAAGACTATTTATTAGCGAACTTTTATGTATAAACGGTTTTTTTTATAGGATAAGGGTGACAAACGAGCACACAGTCCACCTGATGGAAAGTGGTTGCTGCGGCCCATAGACATCTACATCTATCTTCTATTACAAATCAAAATGTACATGCGTTGTCACCCGTAAGAACTAAGATGGAATGCCTCATTTCCAGTAAAAAGGGCTTCCGGCCACCTGCACTCACCAACCGAAACGCAGAGGTAAACCTCTACTTCACGCTGGTTTTCTGTGAGGTCGTGGTACCACCCCGGTTCGAGCCGGCCCATCCGTGCAACAGCAAAAGCTGCCGCGTGGCTCTACCACTGTTAAACGTTTCGAACAGTTCAAACAAAAATAAACCTTATACCATATCACAAGAGCACATGGTACTTCGTAGGTCTATTCAGCCATATGATAGTTATAAGACGACAGCTCAACCTTAAGCAAAATTAAACAATAAGACAAACGCATTGTTTTTTTTTTAACAGGAGGCTTGTTTTGCAGTAATTTATTTACAACTTGAGTTTGTGAGCTATCGCAATGAGTGCTATTATTTGTTACTTATTAGACTTTTTCCACAACATGATTTAAAACCCACAAAGTAAAAAGAGTACAATGTACAAGTTAAAAAAAGGTTGTCAACCCCTAAAAATTTCAAATTTTCAAAATATCCAAAAACGAAGCCGTAGACATGAACTATATGTATATATATTTGTTCTGGATAAATTTTCCAAAAACGCTATTTGAGCGAGTTATAACGATTTTTAAAAAGACACTACTCGCGTGTCATACGCCACACACAAAAGTAATCGATGGCACGCCTGGCGTGCCATCCGCACTGAACCGGTAACAAAATTTGCTGTAATTTTTCAAATACATAACGTAATATTTTCTCGATAAATAAACACAAAGTTACGTCTGCTTTTCGACTAGTAAAGTTTTGTTCTCAATTAAAACTTCACTAAAATTTACGAGATCATTTATTTGTTCCATGTTCGTAATGGATTTATAATTCGTATTATATTGTAAATGGACTAGCTTGTCGTAATAGGCGACTAAAAGTATTGTTTTTTATTACGTAAATCATGGGCTAGTTACCTATCACTACTTTCAAAATTTTTTATCTCAACACATTGTTTATTTAAACGTGGTCCGAGTAGCTCGTGGCTCTAACATTGCTCCGTGAACTCTGCATACCTCCTTGGGAGTTACAGGTGTGACGTTGTTATTCATTTCATTACTAATTCGAACTCGAACCAAATGCACGTATTTGTTTCAGAAGAGAATAGAAATAGTGTTAAAAGTTTCAATAATCGTTCCCTAGTTTCAAAGCGAGCGTTCGACGGGGTAACCCAAAGGGGCCTGAATACACCGCCGAGGGGACCGGGAAAAGTTTATCTGATTCTTTTCTGCCTGGGCGTTCGACTTTGATGGAATCCTATAGTAGGGAGATATGGTACAAAGAGCACCGCATTTGCGTCGGTGTCCAGATACTCTCTGCGGACTTTTTCTACTAAAACACCACTTACCATCAAGTGAAATTAGTAGTGAAATACTGACTTCCAATAGATAAAAATTACGACATCAAGGGTACGCTAAAGCCAAAACATACACTATTTAATTTTTTTTAAATCTAAAAATAACAGCATTTGAGTGGTTTCATAAAGTTCTATTAAAAGACCACAACATCTTCACAGTCGTCTCCTCTTAATACACTACATGAAGTTTTTTTTTTAATTATAAAGAAGGAAATAATTAACGACGCAAGCTTAATCGCATTTATTTTTATAATACTAACAACTAAATAACAAACAATTCAAACCGCAAACATTACTGATGCTAGAAATGATGAATTTTATAAAAGTGCAATACAATGGTTCAATTATTACAAATTTTATTCCAAAATTATTTAGCGGAAATTACTACATAATTTAGGATTTAACTTTTTCGGAAATAACTAAAAAATGCTGGATAATTTCTTAGTCTCGTTTTTATGAAATAATAGAAAGTATTTTTTTCTAAAACATTAAAAAAGGAAACTCCAACAAAATTAGAAATGTTACATTACTGTAAAAAAAATATATAATTATATATTGTTTATGCATTTTTTACCGCGCAAGCTTCGACATTGCAATAGAAATGTCGTGAATAGAAGAAGGTATGGGTACATAAATAGATTTTAATGATATATTTTCAATATTTATTAAAAAATGTTGATGTGTGCCATCGGTATGAATAAATAAAAACTTATACATACGATATTGAGTTAATTCAATTCAAATTAATTCCTCATTACGATTTTAATTGCACTTAATCTAGTCTAGTATATTAAAGCATAGCTATGTTCAATAAAATGCTTGTCCTTCAAAGGTTTGTCCGTCAAAAATATTGAAAATCTAAATTTATATACAAAATTGAATAAAGTTGATCCGAAAGAACTACATATTTGTGGCGATCGCTGTAGAATCAATCGGTCCGTTAGATCTACTCGCAGTTAAGTTTCTAAAAAAACTTTATCCGCGACTGGCTACTGGGGAAAAGAGGGTTGGTTTTTTCGCGCATAAAGCTAAGTATAGTCATTCTGTGAGGAAACGCAGCCCGTGTTCCTGGAACTATACTGCGAGAATTAAGACTGTATGATAATTTTAGTTTTTAGTTTCTTTGTTTTATTTAATAAAAATTAACTTCAGTCTGTAAATTGCATTATTCAATTTTTTTAATACCATTAATGATAGGATAAATATGTACATAAATATTATACAAAAAACTTTAGTAATAAACTAACTTGTTCGTAATGACATATTATAATCCGGGAAGTACAGCATTATTATCAATTAATTGTTATCAGTTTAAGATTTAAAAAATATTTAAAAAACAGAAATAAATGATAGTAATGTTTATTCAAATACAAAAAACTGACGTCATTTACTAGTATTGCCAAAAAAGTTTCAATTTGACGGTTAATAAAAATATATTAAATGACATGTTGTCACTACCCTAGTACATAATTTGGAATTCTGCTGCACTTGTAATCTATTGTAATCAATATAATTAACAGTAGTTGAATACATTTTAAACAAACTGTTCTATACCCGGTTGGGTCTCCGGTTTCGCTGACGGCGCCCCAAGGGTGCCTTCTTCCTCGGGTGTTGCAGCCTTCTCCAAATTCTTCAGGCTATTCTCAAACTCGACGGGATCTATGAACTTCTTCTTCGAGAATGGAGGGGGACCGAGGATTGCTTTCACATCGTCGAAGTTCAAGGTTTCCCGTTTGTAAAGTTCCTCTGCGAGCTGCGGAACGGAATTTAAAAAATTTTATAGAACAAGGCTGACAAGCGAGCACACAGTCCACCTGATAAGAAGTGGATGCTCTGGCCCATACACATGCTACTACACATGATACTACATCTATCCTCGATTAAAAGACTAAGAAACAACAACATTGAGCTGCTATTTCATAGTCTTTCCCTGGTCATGCCGATCCATTCGTTCTAAAGCCATAACATAGCTGCAGCAGGGTTCTACCACATATGATGATTGCTTTGCTCTCATGCATTGTCAGCCTAAAAGCCAACAGCCCCTTAATATCACTTTCTGTATTCTTAATGATGCATAAGTTATCATCATCACACTTATTACAGCTCTTTAAAGAGTCCTCTATTGAACATAGGCCTCCTCCATAGGAACGCAACAAGGCCTGTGTAGAGCCACCTGCATGTCTTACGAGTCATCTAGTGTGGGGTCGGCCTACACTTCGCTTAGTAGTACGAGGCTACGTTTTAAATTTAAAACTACTTTCACTAAAGTTAAATAAGACGAACCACGAGAGAATATTTTAACATCCAAAATACTTTGGGTTTTGAGGCTGTAATAATCATATTTTTCTAATAGCAATGGTATTTAGCCACGCCTTATTTGCCTGCTAGTCAATAGCAATGTACACCGCTAAAATAAACAGACAACATTATTATGGCATTCTTACAACAGTCCTCAGAGGTGACAAACTAGTGATGGGTCAACTAGAGTTACTAACGCGAGTTAACTCGAGTTGCGCTTAACTCCAGTTTGATCTCTTCAACTCAAGTTTGGTCTGCTGTATATGAACATAAAAATGAGCCAGCAAAAGAGAAAGAGCGCGATTCGTTCGTTGTGTGCGCGCTTTGTCTTTCAAAGAGTATTTAGCTACAACCAAAACAATTTGCTAAGCTATGTAATTTAATTTCTTTTATAATTTTGATAAATTATGATCAATATAGTAATGTAAGTCAAAGACCTATTGTTGTAATACCCGAAAAGGGTGATTAAGTTGTAAGATACATCATATTTTAAATTAATGTAACACTTGTTACAATAAATATTTTGATTTGAAAATTTTGAATTTATTACAGAATATTTTGGCTGTGATAATTAAACTATTAATAGCTTATGTGCCTACATCTTAAAGCTAAGCTTGTTTGGTGAAGCAGTCTTCACGAAACAAGCTTAGCTTAATTCCAGCAACCCGAGTTTAAACTCGAGTTGTAATTTTTCCTAGTTGTGACATTTATATGACAAACCCTCCTAGCATAGCTATTGGTCAGCGCAAGTGTTATCGTGATTCAATCAAATTAGAAATAAAGCGAGGTAAGAAATCAAAAAATAATCTTATTTTCTGTACAAAACCCAGGTATTAACTTTTGACAATTTGACATAACATAGGTAAACTTGCCAAGCAAGATAATAGCTTCATTTCATTCAGCCTAATTTGTGATGTCATTTGGAGATTAAATAGATGTCAATTAATTTCTATTCCTTATTTTTAAGATTTAGCAAAATAAGGTTTATAAATAAACAATCTCGCAACGATTTTAAATCAGCATAGCTTTTAGTTTTTTTACATTTTTATATCAGAACCAAAGCCTTTTTTATAAACCATGGACAAATAAAAAAGGCGGACTGAATCTAGCTATACAACCCAGTAGTAAAGCACCCGCAACAGCCGGTTCGCTTGTGAGCAGCCGCATTATACGCAACAAACGTCGTCCGCGAGGAGCAGTTGTCGTTAGTCAAAACAAAAAGAAATATAGTGTCTTTGCGTCGTCAAATATTATTAAAAAAAACTTCGAGGGATCTACTTTCATAGATAAGTCCGTAATTATAATCACTTAATTATGAATTTTTGGCATAAATAAAATTGCTATTTTTGAACACAAAACATGAGTCACGTGTGTGTTAATGTTGCTAATTGTTTATAGTGAAAACTATCCGAAATTACGGGAAATTGCTATTTTTACCAACGACGGAACAGAGACGGTATGCATGTGTTCCCTAAAAGGTTGTTTGTTTGTTTATGCACTTTTTTGTAACCATTTTGCTGAAAAACTATCGGACCGATTATAATGCATTAGATATCTGATGCATTATATAGATGATAGAGCTTCTGAGAAAGTTCTTAGATATATTACGGCCATAGTCCACCGCGTTGCGCTGCAACCTTGATGTTTCAAGAGTTCCAATATCAACATTCTTGTTCCATCATCGGATCATGTATTGCAAACTCGATGGAATCTGGGTTGTAATGATGATGACAACGCTAGTTGGTTAGTTACCTATTAATCATAAGTCCAATTACATAATATCATTTTTGTATGTAATGTTTGTAATAAAATAAAATTAAATCAATACGTTTCTTTTATATCACCTAAGGTTATACAAGCGATCGAAGTTGAATAACTATTCGATTGTAATCGAGTAACAATCTATATTCTTAGATTTTTTATCGTCAACTATTTATATTAGTTTCCTTTTTGATATGTGGGAAAATCCTCATGGATACCTTCTGCTGCTGGGGCAACACAAAGGATATGCCGAACTCCTATTGACCTAAACCCGACGGTGGTAACCATCAGCGTATATGAGGTGTCCCGGGATCTCCGTTCGGATCGCAACTGGGGCCCCTCTCTCGCTTTGCTGTATTAAAGCACGCCCTGGGGACAGTTACTGCCCCCAGCACCCTTGCAATGCTATCACGGTGTTCAAGACCACTCCCGAGTTACCGTCCTCCTCAGGTGTTGCATCACTAGATGTTCAGGGGCCCCCGCCCCGAGCACGCGTAACCCCCGAGGCTCCGTTTCTGGTAGGAGAACACCATCATCAAGGGAAGGGCCTTGACGAACGCCTTGACGACGTCGACTCCGAGCGGGATCTGTCCTCTCCCGACACCGCTCATCAGCCTCCTTCTGGACCGGATTCACAGAAGACAGCCACGGCCACTCCATGCGGAGTCCCTGCTCAGCATCGCCGACACGACAGCTGGCAGGGAGAGGTTCCGACCGATCCGGCTTACCAGGACCGTCCGCTCCCGTTGCCACGCTGGGCATGTTGCCAGCGTTTGGGATGTTGATGGAGTCCTGTACCTGACCACCGCAGTGAAAACAGTTCGCCTTCGCTTCGCGTCCGATCTTACATAAATAATCACCGAAGCACCAGTGCCCTGTCATTATCTGTTTAAGTCTGTGTTGCGAATGCATTAAGTCGTTCCTGCCGCTTAAATTCTTCGTACACTTCATCTGGCTCACGAACACAAGAAAGCGAGCCTGGACTGTCGCCGTCTCAAAGGATATCGTTCGGTATCCTTGCACGATCCGTATGGTCATCCTCCGCTGCACACTGTAGATTTTAGCTCTACAGCGTCAGATGGCCAGCCTTTTCGCCCAAATAGGCGCCCCGTTCAAGGCTACGGACCGTATCACTCCTGCATAGAGGCGACACACTTCTTCCCTTGGTCCCCCTACATTGGGCAGCAATCTATGCATAACATCTGCTACCTTTTATCCGGGGGACTAGGCGCTCGAAGTCCCCATCGACTGTCCAAGTGGAGCCGCCCCACTCGGACTTCAGACTTATCTACGCGGACGCACGATTCGGGTGGTTCCCTGCCACGTCGTAATTTATTGTAGGTACCATAGGGCCTCGGTCTTGTGAGGCGCTATTTCTAATTCTAACTCGTGGATTTTGGCGACGAAATTAACTATTTATATTAGTTTCCCAGTAATAATTGTGTGTCATAGTTACGCTATATTTTGATAGATTGTTTCATGAAAAAAAATGGGGAAATTTAGTTTCACATGGCAGCTCTTAATCCACTCAAACATACTTCCACCGCCGTCATTGCAGTTCTTCAGTTATTTCTTAGCAAAATTCAGTTCGCCTTTTTTATACATCCATGGTATAAACCTTAAAGGTTTCAAATTAATGTTAAGGCGCTGGGCAAACCTAGACATGAATATTTTATTTACGTGTAATCAAAATGTAATCAGCTTTTTCTTGCGTAGACGCAGACACTTTTTGTGTCCAGTTGCTTCCACTTGACACATACCGACCGCCAATCAAAAAATGTTCGGTGTAGGTAACTGGAAACTTAAAATCGTCAGAAGACACAAGCAACACAAAGCAAATTTCCTTACAATTAAATTAACTTAAATATTTTTTTAACTTAAATATTATTTACTTAAAAATTAATTAAAATACAAATTAACTATTTATATTAGTTTCCCAGTAATAATTGTGTGTCATAGTTACGCTATATTTTGATAGATTGTTTCATGAAAAAAAATGGGGAAATTTAGTTTCACATGGCACCTCTTAATCCACTCAAACATACTTCCACCGCCGTCATTGCAGTTCTTCAGTTATTTCTTAGCAAAATTCAGTTCGCCTTTTTTATAGGTCCAAGGTATAAACCTTAAAGGTTTCAAATTAACGTTAAGGCGCTGGGCAAACCTAGACATGAATATTTTATTTACATGTAATCAAAATGTAATCAGCCTTTTCTTGCGTACATGCAGACACCTTTTGTGTCCAGTTGCTTCCACTTGACACATACCGACCGCCAATCAAAAAATGTTCGGTGTAGGTAACTGGAAACTTTAAATTGCCAGAAGACACAAGCCACAAAAAGCAAATTTCCTTACAATTGTACGACACTGACATTGATTTGGTTGATTTCCCTGTATAAATGTCGTCGCCGTCAATTTGTGTACGTACGTACGTGTAATCAACACACCAAGCGAAGGTAATGTTCCTCCATCGACATCCAAGGTGAAACTGACGGAAAACAAGCAAGGAATTGTTACCAGAGTCCAGAAGTAGCAACCGGCGACTGCGTCCGATTGCTGCTACCGAACATAGCGACTATGGTTTCCTGTGATGGTGTGACGTATCGGTAGCAAAAAATGTCCGCGTTTGCGCAGCGCCTAAGGATCTAGTACTTAAATTTAAAATGACTTACTTTCTTCAACTTATCTTCGTTATTCCTAAGGATCTCTTCAGTCCTATAGTAAGCGTTAGCGATTAGCTTCCTCGATTCTAAATCGATGAGGTTCTTCAGTTTATTGCTGAACGGACTCTTCCCGCGCTCCTTATCCGGAAACGATATAAGGCCCACTTCTGACGACATGCCGTACACTTTCACCTGTAGAAACGACAAACAATTATATTAAATAAAAGAATAGATAGTTGTTTATAATGCTAAAGTTTTATAACATGAACACCTTGCACGGGCGACTTCGGGTAAATCAGCACTAAAATAAAAATGGTGGCACAGGAGGTAAGTCGCTTTCAAATTCATCATCATCATCACGATTACAGTCCTTCACAAGTCCACTGCTGAATATAGGCCTTCGCCAATGAACGCCACAAAGCACGCTCTTGAGTAACCTGCATCCATCGACTTTCTGCATGTCTTACCAGGCCGTCACTTCATCTAGTGGGGGGGCCATCCTACACTTCGCCTATCTAAGACTGCCGACGACAATGTACGAGGTGACTCTCGTGACCCTTTTTTCCCCATCGGTTGTCAGTTCTTCGTGCTATATAGCCGGCCCATCGCTACTTCAGCTTACTAATCTATTGGGCTATATCGGATTCTGCATGTCTTAACAGGCCGTCACTTCATCTAGTGGGGGGCCATCCTACACTTCACCTATCTAAGACTGCCGAC
This sequence comes from Parnassius mnemosyne, assembly GCA_963668995.1. Lineage (NCBI taxonomy): Eukaryota > Metazoa > Arthropoda > Insecta > Lepidoptera > Papilionidae > Parnassius > Parnassius mnemosyne. Next base: position 22,562,987 of record CAVLGL010000082.1, on the reverse strand, counting down.
GACGATGTACGAGGTCGCCACTCGAGAACCTTTCTTCCCCGTCGGTTGTCAATTCTACAAGCTATATGGCCGGCCCATCGCCACTTTAGCTTACTAATCTGTTGGACTATATCGGTTACTCTGGTTCTACTTCGGATATCCTAATTTTGTCACGCAGAGAAACCCCGAGCATAGCCCTCTCCATAGCTGCAGTCTGTAACCAACTTTAAGCAAAGAAGGCCACAGATGTGTTCTCATCTCTGAGGACTAAGACGGAATACACAACAGCCGGTAATTACATTGTGTACTGGCAACCCTTGTTTCAGACCGGAACATAGCATGGATGGTAATGGTAATCAATTATTAAAAAAAAAATTCGTTTGAAAATCACCGTGTGTGTAGTATATGATGAATTTAGGAAAATTTAAAAAAAAAAACTTATGGCTTCATAGTCTCCGATGGATTGCAGCCAGATAGTAGGATTACTATAAGGTAGTCGACTATTTCATAGTGTATAACAATGTTTATCGACCATATTGTTATATGCCTTGACCAAAACTATGAATACAGATCGTTTGACTTTTTTAATAGAATAAGGACAGTCGACACGCGTGCATATGTTCCAACTGATGGTAAATCGGTCTGTAGTTCTTCAAGAGAGCGTCGTCGCCTTTCTTACTGACGTATAATATACCATATTAGTACTGACGTATAAAGCCCGCCTGTCAAGCGGGGCGATTAAAACATATCCTCCTTACAACGAGGGATGACCACGTCTAGCAGTGTGAATTTTAGGAGCTCATGAGGAAGAAGATTGATGATAGTTGTTACCTGTGCGTAAGCGATCTTGGTGACCTTATCGAGATCGTTCTGAGCGCCGCTAGTGACGGAGTTGAAAGTTATCGCTTCAGCGGCCCGCCCGCCAAGCGCCATGCACATGCGGTCGAACAGCTGGACGGACAAAAAATACACCTTTATTGATGAAATTTTAGTTACAATCTTAAAATAAATCTACACCAATATTACTAGATATCCTCTTGTGTCGGACAAGTGGGGCGGAGTCATTTTTTAATTAAAATTAATTTGTAATTTTGTGTTTTATTACAAAAATATTTTCAGTATTAAATCAACCATTTTAACTCTAAAATCATATAATTGAAGTTAAGCAACCAAAAACAAATAAATAAATTAACGTGGGATTATAATATTCAAATTTGAAAATATGTTTATCAAAAACGAGAATAACTGCGAAAAAATACTTTGAACAATAAGCTTGTATAGAGGTATACCAAAAATAAATATTACGTATATACACTAAGTATTATAAGTTATGAATATTTTTTTTATAGGATAGTGTGACAAACGAGCACACAGTCACAGTCCACCTGATGGTAAGTGGTTGCTGTGGCCCATAGACATCTACATTTATCCTCGTTTGCGCATCAAAATGCAGATGCGTTGTCACCCGTGAGTACTAAGATGGAATGCTTCTTTTCCAGTTAAATGGGTCTCCGGTTCTCTACACTCACCATACGAAACACACCTGTGTCAAGCTCCTATTTTACGCAGGTATTCTCTGAGAGCGTGGTCCTTCCCCGGTCGTGCTACAACTATACTACTAATATACTCGTAACTGCAGCATGGCTCTACCACGTATAAAAAGCAATATAGTGAAAACGGATATTAGCTGAATTTGTTAAAAATTATCAAGCTCATTTCTATTTTGGTGAGATTCTCCTTTTATTTTTAACTACGGTTTTCTACACATAATAAAATTGCATATTCAAGTTTTACTTTATTTATCTTTACAAGATAAAACATTTAGTCCTTTACATGTCAGATTTGCCTTTAGGCAACTTTTCCTAGAGAGAAATAAAGTCGTATTTTTAATTAAACGAAGCTGCCCGACGTTTACGGAGTTGTCAGGTTTTGATGAATCAAAAATAGTGTTGTGACTAAATGACTGAACGGAAAATAAAATGACTGACTGATAAAGAAAACGACAGAATGGTAAAAGAAATATTTTTTTAACTGAAGGTTTTAAAAATTACGTCAAGATTTATTTAAGGTACATCCATGTTGTCATTGATTGAAATTATCGATAGTGTATGTCGACATAGAGATTTCATAAAAAAAACTATGCTTCAGTGTTACATTTTTTTATTCATTGTCATCAGATATAATATCATCACTGTCACTGTCACTGTCAGTAACATTTATTATAAGCTTGTCTAAGACACTATCGATCATATCGTCGAGATTAAACATTTTGTCTTCTTCTTTTATGTGCGTCAGGCAACTATTCCATTTTTCGGCAGTCACTTCATTTAGTCCTTCTTTGAAAAGTTTTTTTACATCTTTCATTTTGAAGGTCTTGTTGTTTCTTGCAACAAACCCTTTGGCCTGCGCCCAAATCGCCTCAGTGGGATTGAGCTCACAATGGTAAGGGGGCAAACGTAAAACAGTGACTCCACGCTCCGCTGCCATCTCGTCCACGGCCTACTTGTCACAGTGTTCATGTTTGTGCTGCCGTACAATGTCTATAAGAGTAGCTTTTACCATTTGTGCCTCGAATGGGATATTTTTGCTTGCCATCCACTCTTGTATTCTTGGTTTATTCCAAAACATTGTAGGCAGCGATTCTAACTTTCTGGAGTGATAGGGGGCATTATCCATCATCACTACGAAACTAGGTTTTATTTTGGGCAAAACCCCACTTCCTCAAAACACTCAGCATTCATTTCTTGATAGTAATCTACTTCACCTTTTTTAGCCTCAAACACAAGTAAGCTATCTTCTACAAATCCTTTTTCCTCGCCTATATGGCTAATAATTAGCCATTCGCCTTTTCCTGAAGGCCCTTTCAAGCTGGTGGTCAACCCTTCTAAGAATGCCCGCCGGACGATTGTTCAGTCTGGTCAATCCATTGCTTCTTCAGTGTATGACCTTCGAGAAAATGAAAAATACCAATTACTCATTAAATTCACCGGTGGCATGCACCTACGCTGTAATAGATAACTAAAACAGAGAAAAATTTAATTACCTTCGTTGATCCAGGTTCCATCTTGGTAATAAATGTACCTTACTTCCCTGCGATAATCTTTAATTTTTTGAAGGTATCACTGGCGCCACAAAACAAATATCGCGTCTATCTATTAGCACGCTTTTTCTTGGTTTTGTGGCGTATTTGAAATTTAAATGTTTTAAAATTTTCCTGAAGGTACTCCAAGAGAAGTTCAGTAAATCTGGGTCACCATTAGCAACCTTAAGAATCTGTCATTTAAACAGATTATGGGTAAGAAAGTCTACGCAATAGAAAAAAGTCAAATAGGACCTCAAAAAAACGCTATGTGTGCGTGAGCGTGTAAATATGCAGCTTTGATTTGTGATAGTGACGCGACAGTCATCGTCACGCACACAGTATGTATAACACAAGCTTTACGCACACATAGCGCCGCGCGCAAAGTTGTAAAAAAATAACACTAAAGTTACCCTTGCAATGGTGGGTGCATCATTTACATAAAAAAATTTGGTGTACTTTTCGCTTTATAGCCGCTAAGGTGAAGTCGTCTAATCTGAAATTTTGGGAATCGGTATGACAACAGTTTTCAGTGTATTAAAATAATACAAACAAAACGAGCAATTTAAGTTTCCTGAAAATCTTGGACCGAATTTATTCAGGAATTTATTCCTGAAATTATGTTGAACTAGAACAATGAACACTGTGGTCATACCGATTCCCAAAATTTCAGCTGTCTTAGAAACACATTTTTCCGGTACTTCAGTAGGTAATACCGAAGCAGTTTCCTGCTCAAATACGTATTTGTAGTCATTTTCGGTAACGCTAAGAGAAGCACGTGGTCTCTTCTTTTTTGGGAAAAAAGAGCTTTTGCTCGACGTGTTTGGTTGAGGTTCCATATTCTTAAAAGGCAGAATTCCACACATTTACGGACTCCCCGCGGATTAAGCGTAATTTTCTCTCTATGTTCTGGGTTATAGGTTTGAGTTCAAGCGATTTTCCCGCAATTTATCGCAGACAAAAACATGTTTAGTCTTTTTCTTACTCCAATTTTTAGACAATCTATTGTCATATTTTACTTCAATAACTCATTCTAGTTAAATGCTTAACATGCAGCAACTTGTTCTAATAAAATTTAATAAAAACTTGATTAGCCATAAGCTTTTGTAAAAACATGAAAATTGTTTTACCGATATCTATAATGGTGATTTATGTAGAGGCTTACTAATTCCATCAACAATATTTCGTCATTGTTTGTGTGTTTAAGAAAATCGATTTTTATATTAATGAAAATAGCTAGAGACATGACAATTAATCTACGCACGATTATCTGTCCTAAGTGTTATCGAAATCGAACAATTAGTTTTAGAGGCGATAGCATTATAAATTGCATCGGAGTTGGGGATGAGAATAAAATAAAATAGAATAATTTGTATCCAATATAGATTTCAAGAATACTAATTGAAAGTCATTTATACTTTTACCACTGGTAGACTCAGCGGGACTTAATATAATATGTCGTACAATTAAATATTTAAACATTTAGAAACAGCATGGTAGCGAATAGTGATCACCTCATTTCCTTATGGTATTATCAACTAACTACTCTTTAGTATTTCTAAAATGTTTAAAAGTTAAAAAGTAAAGTTGCAGCCTATTTACGTCCCACTGCTGGGCCACTACAGGCCTCCTCTCATTTCTGAGAGAGTTGTAGGGCAAGGAAATGTCCGCCGCGCTGCCCCAGTGCGTGTTGGTGAACTTCACATGTCTTTGAAATATTTTTTTCTTATTTCTCAGACATGCAGGTTTCCTCACGATGTTTTTCTTCACCGCCGAGCACGTGGTAAATCAGCACTTAAAATTGCAATTAATGAAAAAAAATGTTAGCTCAATAAAAATTTTAAATATATATATATGTAAAATTTAAATAGACTAAGCTCTACATAACCTTGTATAAGCGTATTTGTAAGAGCGTATACATTGCAGTTTGAAGGAGTTATTGACTCTTTGGAGTCAAGTATTTATACATTGCACATACACACACTTGAGCATAGTATTTATATATTGCACATCACTATTTTGAATAATATTTTAACTGGGCTACACTCCTCCCAATAATAATAATAAATACCAAAGTGACAAATGTTTTAACACGAAGGAATATATTAACTCACTTCCTCCTTAGAGTATAGTTTCTGGTCGGATCCCGTGTATTGCGCAAAGCCCAAAGCAAGATTGGTCCTAGGCACTATGGTCACTTTGAGCAAGGCGTCAGTGTGCTCCAAAAGCCAACCGACCAACGCATGACCTGACTCGTGGTATGCAACGATCTTCTTTTCTGCGGGAGACATTGCGTGACTGCGTTTCTCTGTCCCACCTGCGGAAATACACCAGATATATATTATATATATATATAACGGGAATGAATAAAACTATGAAATTTTAATAATGAATTAAATAGTTTAAATAATATCAATTCTAATGTTTTATCTTAATTTCATTAATATTAATTTAGCCATAAAATTACTTAAGAATTTAGGATTATTTATTATTGTTGTATTTCTTTTAATTAACCAATCAAAAGCCAGAGGTTCATGGCTTGATTAATACGGTGATCACAACAACCAATCAGAGCGAAGTTCGCTGGTGAAACGCCTCGAGCGGAGTGGTGGTGCGACTGAATGAAATCAAAGACAAAAGAGGAGCGGATAGAATCGGCGTGGGGTACAGTTTTGTTTTGCTGTTTGGTGTGTGATGGTGTATGTCTGTGTCGCATTACGAACTCGCTGCTCTTTTATTAATTTTAATATTCTTTAATAAAATTTTGTTAGTGATATATATATATATATACTAGCTGACCAGGCAGACGTTGTTCTGCTCTTTCCGACGACCCTTTGGCTAATAAGAGAAAACCTTAAATTCGCAAAAAAAATATTGGTGGTCACTTACCGGGATAAAAACTATTCTATCGCTCAAGTTGGACCGAACAGCATACAGTGTGCAAAATATTACAGCTAGTATAATATATTGAAGATGGGCCAAGATAAGAGTACCATTAACTGATGAGCATATATGCCTAGGTATTACGCATGTGAAAAAAGCGAGAAGTGTGTCAGCATCGTGCCAAATATAAATCGGCAGTCTCTGCCTACCCCTCTTGGTGACAGACATGAGACTAGCGACCTGTCACCGCTTCGCACGGGTGCAATGTAGATACTAATGTGGTGTCAGTGTAGAAAGATTAATAATAATATTATAATAATAATATTATGGCAAGACCCGGCAGTGCAGAGCATTTCCGACCGGGAGACCGTATGGAAGGAGAAGGAGCTCCACGGGAGGTTTTACAAGGCTCTACATGTGCCTTTCGTAGATACAGTTGCCTCCCTCCACTGGCTATGTTTTGGTGACCTCTTCGGGGAAACCGAGGGTTTTGTCTGTGCAATACAGGATCAGGTTATTAAGACCAACAACTATCGGAGATACATCCTAAGGGATAGGACTGTCGATATTTGTCGTGCTTGTCGCCATCCCGGTGAATCACTTAGGCATGTCATCTCCGGTTGTTCGGCGCTTTCTAACTCTGAGTATTTGCATAGGCACAACCTAGTAGCCAGGATTCTACACCAGGACCTCGCTCTGAAATACGGTATCGTGGATCGGAAACTGCCTTATTATAAGTACATGCCGGAAGCCGTGCTCGATAATAACCTCGCCAGGCTCTACTGGAACCGGGCCATCATCACAGACAGGACCATTCTTGCGAATAAGCCTGATATTGATCTGATGGACCGGGCACAGTCAAGGATATTTTTGGTCGACATTACCATTCCGTATGACGAGAACCTCGTGAAAGCCGAAACAGATAAGCGAACAAAATATCTGGACCTGGCTCACGAGGTGACCGACATGTGGGGTGGACTGCCGGCCGAAATTATACCTGTAGTCGTCTCTGCGAACGGGTTAATCCCAGTCAGCCTCTCGGGTCATCTGAGGCGACTGGGTCTCCGTGACCGACCGCTCCAAGCTCAAATGCAGAAGGCTGTGCACCACGATACCGGCCGCATCGCCCACCGGTTTCTTTCCCTTTCCCCCTAACCCTCGGCCGTTTGGTCTCCCCTGCCGAGGGCTTCCATCTGGTTGGATTTTTATTTATTTATGTATTTTTTATGTATTTATTTTATTTTGTTGATATTTATGTATGTTTATCATTTTCATTTACAATTATATATTTATACAGCCCAATCAAATAAGTGAATATATTATATATATTATTATTATTAGACTATACCACAAGATATCTTTATATACAACTAGCGATCAGCCACGGTCGGTGTTTGTTCCTAGTGTTTACAGTGCATATCACTTTTTTTTTACATGGGTTTTAAATTATTACGAGTCCAATTTGTTAAATACATACATGTATATGTACATTGTCCATTATTTGAAAATTTATTTTAGAATTAGTTTTATTGTTAAAAAGAAAAGATTTTTTACTGTCGGTAGGAGGTGTGACGTAGAGCAGCCCACACAACATGTATATTGAAATTATTTGATATTAAGGCAATAGTCTAATTAAATATTTAGAAGAGGCAACACGTCTCTTAATAACTAACTTCCACATCACAACAAAATTGACTGTTACCATGTTAAGAGCAAAATAAAAACTAACCGACGACTTTCTCGATGGCGTACTCCAAGTTAGCAGCTTTCACGATGTTCTGTTTGTACCTGGCCGCATGGAGCGCAGCCTCATTACAAACATTGGCGATATCTGCGCCACTGAATCCAGGCGTCAGGTACGCTAGTCTGAAATAACAAAATAGCTCTGCAAGGGATCAAGAAACGCCAGATCCTCTCCTTATTTATCAATCGGTATCTGTAATCGGTAAAAGACATTTTAGCCGGGCTATGACATCCGGATGTCAAACATCTCAATCTATGACTATGAGTGCTGTAAAGCACCCGAAACATCAAGAATTTTTTTTTAAATTAAACGCGGTTAATTCCGTAAAAATCCTTTTATTAGATGTGTATAAATCGCGTAAATATAAGAATTCATTAGACTACTGCTAGACATGAACCTGTCCCATTATAGAATGAAATGTCCAGAGATTGCCAAACTACCACGTTTTTACACGTGGTAGAGCCATGCTGCAGTTATATTAGTAGTATAGTTGTAGCACGAATGGGTGGGCTCGACCGGGGAAGGACCACGCTCTCACAGAATACCAGAGTAAAATAGCAGCTTAACACAGCTGTGTTTCGTATGGTGAGTGTAGAGATCCGGAGACCCTTTTTACTGGATAATAGGCATTCCATCTTAGTCCTCACGAGTGACAACGCATCTGCATTTTGATTCGCAAACGAGGATATATGTAGATGTCTATGGCCCACAGCAACCACTTACCATCACGTGGACTGTGTGCTCGTTTGTCACTCGATCCTATAAAAAAAGTACTAAAAGAAATAACTGCGTTTGCCAGCACGCTTGCCAAGCGTGGTAACTATGGCAAATATCCCCCTATGAGGCAATCTATAACAATTCGTAGCAAAATGTCAATTTGGCAGTCCAGCAGAGTTTTAAAAGTTGCTTTCTACAACTGATAAAACAAGTAGGAAACTATAACAATGAATCACGTACACATCCCAACGTAAATTCTTGCGACCTATCGTTGATTTCATTCGCCTCTATAGTTTTTCATTAGCGTCAATCATTGTAGAATTGCCCAGTCAAAGGCTTACTTACATAGAACTACTAGATCGGCAATTCAGTACAAAAAATGTGTCTCGGCTGTGGATAGATAGCTGAGCTGGCACGGTAAATATGCTACCCAGTTGTATTTTTATTTACGACAGTTCCAGTTTATCTCTATATATAAAAATCAATTGTTATCTGTAAATCTCCCTAAAAGACAAAAACGGATCGACCGACTTTGATGAAAATTTTTTGTGTGTTATTGAACCCGGTAGGTGGCGATGTAGTCGAAATTCAGAAATCACCCGTGCGAAGCCGGATCGGAACCCTAGTTTGAAATAAACTTCAAATCAAGTTTACAAAGTTAGCACATAAATAATGACAGCGTTTTAGTAAAACTAAATCAGTGTTAGATTGTGGCAAACAACGTTTGCGGTCCAAACAGAAACAAAAACTAGTCTTCTCGCCTGCGATCAGTCAACTGAAGGGGTTACGGAGAATTGACCGTAACTTAGTGCGCAATATATTAAATTCACAGAGTCCGTCTAGTAGTACACATAGGAGTCTTTGGCTAGCTCCGCTGATCTTACCGCTTAATACTTGGTTTGTAGTAGATCATCTAGTTTTACTTACCGCTTGAGGTAGTACGGCGGCAGTTCCTCCAAGACGATGCTCTTGCAATGGCGCTCAAATATCTCTTCGCGCTCTTGCAGCGTCGGCAGATCGATCAGAATATGTCGGTCAAAACGTCCGGGTCGCAGTAACGCCTGTAGATAGTACATTAAAATTGTATTCTGTCAATTTTTATAAAATTTATTGATTCAAGATCCAATTTCGACCACTAGGCGACTAGTACTAGAGTAACTGTACGCTACCGAGTCGTAGTCTAACCCAATCTATTTGTTTTTCTTATTGCAATATGAACCATCTTATTTACGCCAGGTATTATATGTGCAAATATTTTACACCTGGCGTAAATATCAACGTTTGTTATATTATGTTTATATCAACATCTATAGCAAGCTATGAGGTCTTTCTAGCAATATCAGTAGTCACCTCTTACGACTCCCACGGGATAAAATTGGGTGAAGCATTCTCTTCACCTAATAATTTTTAACAGAGTCTGGTGGTGCAGGAATATCCATCACCACATATCATCCCGTGGATGACGTAAGAGGTGACAGAAGGAAAAAAGCCAAGAGATCTTCGTAATAACATCATATAGAAAACATGTCTGCAGTTCACACTCGATAGACGTGAAACCTTATTTACTTTTTATTTAAAAAAAATTATAATCAATTAATTTTTTATTATTAATTTATTGTGACCGAGATAATAGGAAACACTGTATACTGTATACTCGGATAGCCATCGTAGACTGTACAAACACTTCAGCACTTCGATATACCGACAGTAACGTGGCACCGCTGAAGGGACTGCAGCACCGTCCAAATTTCGATGGAATCAAAGGCTTTCTCACAGTCCACATACGTAAAACAAAGCGGAAGATTGTACTCTTGGGTCTTCTGTACAATTTGCCGAAGGTTATGTATGTAGTCTACGGTGCTAAAGATATTTCGGAAACCGGGTTGTTCGGGAGGCTGGAAGTCGTGGAGTCTGCGTGCAAGACGATTCGCAATGACTCTCGAAAACAGCACATCTCTCATATCTCATTCTCTCGCGGACTAAATCCTATACATATATGTTTTAGTGTCGCTTTTTCGTTTCATCGAGTTTTAAATCTTGACGGCTCCGTGGCGCGGTGGCTTAGCAATCAGTTGTTGCGCTGGGGGCCGCGGGTTCGAATCCCGCACGGAACAAGTATTTGTATGGCCTACAAATAATTGTTCCGGGTCTGGATGTATGTCCTTGTGCAATTTATGTTTGTAAACTGCCTCCACGACACAGGAGAAAATCCTAGTGTGGGGGTAACGTTTAAAAAAAATAAAAACAAAAAAAAATCATAACGATTCTAAATAAGTTTTCTATCTATGGTAAAGCCTATGTTCAGAAGTAGACTTTTAATAGGTTATATTATGACGATGATCGAATATTTTTTTACCTTATCCAGCACATCGGCTCTGTTAGTAGAGGCAAGTACGACCACTCCATCTCTGCTCTGCATCCCGTCCATCTCCACCAGTAACTGATTGAGGGTCTGTTCACTCTCTCCACCCCCAGGACCCCACGATGAAGCACCCGAGGCTCTTGCACGACCTACAGCATCCATTTCGTCTATGTACACGATACAGGGCGCCCTAGAGGCTGCTTCTTTGAAGAGATCTCTGAAATATGAATAGTATAATTCAAATGCATGTTTGGTAATATTAAAGAAAATTAAAAGTCCTCCAAGTTAATGATTTCGGAGGCGGCGCTACTTAGTGACGAGGTGAAATATTTTTGACAGATTTCATGGCGAAGTAAGTTAATTAGTTCGGAAAATGTAATGGTTAATTTATATTTCTAAAATATTAGTTACATTTTAAATTAATTATAAAACTTAAAAAGAGAGTTCAATAAATATGCAATAAATTAAAGACCAAACAACGGAGACATTGTTTTGTGTATTTTCATACTCTAGAAACCGATAAACGTTTATTTAAAACGCAATACTCAATACTAATGATAATTGTCCAAATACTATAACGTAAAATAATTTCACCTCGGTCCAAATAGCTACATCTGGTGAGCGAAAGATTATTAACAAAAATATGTACGCACATCCGTGCGTGCGTAAGTGCTTGCCGTATGGCGTGTGTGTGTGTGATTACCAACCGGCTCTTATGGTTTTTTTTTGGAGTTTACTCCTTAAGAATCGATTTTCGTATATAAGCCCGCGAAATTTATGGGCAGTAAAATCAAACGTCACGTCATGCGATACGTTATGTATTCATGTTTCCATGACAACGTAATGTCGTGCGCAACTTATCTTTTTTTTTTGGAGTTTATGGCCTGGTATCTAGACCTTTAGGCCAAGTCTTAAGTATTTTTATTCGGTTTATTGTAATTTCCCCACTCCTTCATAGTATACTGCTTCACAATATGTTGATGCGTCACATTGTGCAATTCTTGGGAGATTTTGGCGGCAACTTGATCCAGTAGACAGCTGATAGTTGGCGATGGTATCTAAAGGTGCCTATGCAAACAAACAGCTTATCTTGAGAATCCATCACCATCAGAGCACTTGTTTCACTGTTTCCACTAATAGTTCACATGCGTAGACACTTAATACACAAAATCGCAACACTTTTACATATCAAAGTCCACTTCAAACCATTATTTAAACAATAATACAGGAGCAGCAAACCGCCGCCGGACAATTTCCCGCCAAAACTCGCAACTTATCTTGCGCAGCCCCCAGCACAGAGTACTCTCGGCTGTACTACTAGATGTACTGTATGTAAACAAATAACAACTGTCAACCAACTGTCAACTAGAAGAGTTTTGATATTAAATTTCGTAAAGTTCGTGAGGTGTAAACTCCAGTCGTACGTCGAGTACACGCACTTTTTTTATTTACCTGACTCTAGCGGCTCCTAACCCTCCTATCATTTCAATGAACTCAGAACCGTTCATGGAAAGAAAGGGGACGTTGGCTTCTGTAGCGACAGCTTTTGCGAGCAGAGTTTTACCGCAGCCCGGTGGACCAAGAAGTAAAGCGCCTTTGGGTACCTGTAATTACATTTCAAAGAATATAACAAAATAGGAAAAATAATATATACACATATAATATATCACATAATATATTAGGTCCTTACATAGCGTTTTGCCGTACTGTGTTAAGAATTCCAAATTCAAATTTATAAATTCATTTAGCTGGTACATTTGAGTTTTGAAAACAGTCATTCATTTGTTTTTTCCTCATTATTTTTCCTTTGCCGTCGCTTATTACCGCACAATGGAAAACATGAAATATCGGTATATTTACGAGTACGAGTTCTACCGTGGCACCAGTGCTGCAGAAACAGCTCGATGGATTAATGATGTGTACGGCGCTAGTGTCGCAAAGGAAAGCACGGTACGTTTTTGGTTTCAACTTTTTCGTTCTAGAAATTTCGACCTTCAGAACCAACCCCGTGGACGGCCGGAAACCAAAGTGGAAAATGAAGAATTAAAGGCTATTTGTGGAAGCGGATCCATCACAAAGCACTTCAGAGATAGCTGCAGGCTGAGGGGTAAGTGATAAAACTGTATTAATCTACTTGAAGCAAATCGGGAAAGCAAAAGAACTTGAACGATGGGTACCTCATGAATTGAGTGAATCGAACTTGCAAACAAACGTCGACTGCTGTTACTTTGTTCAACCGACACAATAATGAAGGGATTTTCAATCGAATCATTACTTGTGATAAAAAGTGGATACTGTAAGATAGTCGGAAACGCTCGTCGCAATGGCTGAACCCTGGAGACCCAGCCAAATCCTGCCCTAAACGAAAATTGACTCAGAAAAAATTATTTGTGAGTGTTTGGTGGACTAGCGCCGGTGTCGTTCAATACAGCTTTCTAAAATCTGGCCAAACGATTACGGTAGATATCTATTGTCAGCAACTGCAAACCATGAAGGAAGAACTAGCTGCTAAACACAACCGAGATTGGTCAATCGCTCTAGGCCACTGCTGCTTCACGACAACGCAAGACCACACACTGCACAACAAACAGCCACTAAGTTAGATGAGCTACAATTGGAATGTCTGCGACATCCACCGTACTACCCGGACCTTGCTCCAACAGATTACTATTTTTTCCGGAATTCGGACAACTTCTTACAAAAAAAAATACAACTCCGATGCGGCAGTCCAAACCGCTTTCAAAGAGTTTATTGATTCTCGCCCCCCATGGTTTTTTTAGTAAAGGGATCAATGAACAACCTATGACATGGCAAAAGTGCATAGTTAACAACGGTGCATACTTTGATTAATTAAATACATTTTACAAGAAAAATTGGCTTTATATTCCTCCCGTACAAAACGCCAATTTCATATGTAAGGACCTAATATATGGCATATTGACGTTTGGAAAACGAAATTTTAATTTCCTACGTCGACAAATAGTTTTTATTTCATTTTATTTTCATTTAATACAGTAGGAATAGAACTACCAAATTGACATTGCGACTCGCATTGCGCACTAACTTCAGGTGCATTGCAAAAATGTGCTAATATCAAACTAAAAACACATATCAAAACGCAGGCACTTATCCTCAAAAACTATCATTAATTTTAATATTAAACATTTTACCTTAGCACCTAGCCTCTTGTAATGTTCAGGCCTCTTCAAGTAATCCACAAACTCCATGACCTCGATTTTGGCCTCTCTAAGACCGGCCACATCCTCGAACTTGACTCCCTTGCCCTGACCGCTCATTGAATCGACCAAAGTGAACTTGGCACGGCTTAGTTGGCTCTATAATAAAAAGAAGGGGTAAAATTTAAAATTTTGTACAACCGACTTTAATATAAATTATTAAAGATAACTCAAAAGCTATTGGTCCGACCTTGATCAAAGGGACCACATGAGAAGCGCCGGCTTTCAAATAATAGAAATCATCTAAATCGGTTCATGCAGAAATAAGTTATGAGGTAACACACATAAAAAAAAACATACAGTCGAATTGAGTACCGTCTCCTTTTTGAAGTCTGTAGACAATGTTAAAGTCATATATTACGTGTAACCTTAATTTCTATCGCTGCACGAATTACATTTCTACATACATTATTTTAATGAATAGAATACAATATTTTTAATTCAATATAGATTAGATAAGAGTCGTGGTAGATCAGGGGTTAAGCGCTAGTTATAAATATCACCGTACGCGAGTAACCTAGGTTCTATCCACACCGGCACCAATGAATCTGTTAATTGCAATTTTAATTACTGATTTACCACTGTCTGAGAAATAGAAAAAAAATAGAATACAGAAAACAAAAAATATTTAGAACTCCATTTAAACGGCTGGACCGATTTTGATGAAATTTAGTGTGTGTGATTAAGTTGATTAGAGAATGGTTTAGGTTCACAATTGGACCCGGTGGCGTTGTTGTCGAGATCCAGAAATCAACCGTGCGGAGCCGGGGCGGATCGCTAGTCTTTTTTTTATAGGATAAGGGTGACAAACGAGCACACAGTCAACCTGATGGTAAGTGGTCGCTGTGGCCCATAGACATCTACGTCTTACTTCGATTAAGAGTCAAAATGCAGATGCGTTGTCACCCGTGAGGACTAAGATGGAATGCCTCGTTACAAGTAAAAAGGGTCTCCCGTTCTCTACACTCACCATACGAAACACAGCAGCGTTAAGCTGCTATTTTACGCTGGTATTCTGTGAGAGCGTGGTCCTTCCCCGGTCGAGCCGACCCATTCGTGCTACAACCATAATATAGATACAGCATGGCTCTATCACGTATAATATCTTTATCAATAGTCTATTATAAATAAAAAAAAATATCACCCCATTTCGTCCCGTGGTTGGTGAAAGAGGGCATTAAGGATAATAACAAAAAAAACATATGGCTTTTGGTAGATTTCGGTATAGGCATTTCGTTTACGTCAGACGTAAATAAACGTTATGGTGATTTTACCATGTAGCAGCGGTGTATAAATATCCACTACCCAACATCATCCCACGGGTGTAGTAAAAGGCGACAGAGGGAAACAAATCATGAGATGGGCAGCAGCGTGCTCCTAATAACTACTAAATATAAAAAACTGCGATTGCCAAACTGCATGCCAGGCGTGGCAACTGTTTCAAATATCCCCCTGTGGGAGATGATCATGCAAATAAATTTTAAAACTAAAGAATGAAAACGCAGGAAAACTAAACTATCAAAATGAGGCCAGAGTATCAATTTTTGTTTTAAAATTAATACTAGTTATATATTACAAGTCCCCTGTTGAACATAGGCCTCCCGCAAGGAATGCCACAAAACACGGTCTTGACTTACCAGCATCCATCGAATTCCTGAATATCTTACAAGTCGCCACTCTCTCGAGGTATGAGAGGTCGCCACTCAAGAACTTTTTTCCATTGGTTGTCGGTCCTTCGAGCTATGTGGCCCAGCGATTTGCCACATTGCCACTCACCCAGGCATTGCCACTCCAGCTTACCGATGTATCGAAATACGTCGGATACTCTAGTTCTACTGCAGATATCATTATAGCAGATAGCACTCTTCTCCCTGGACGTCAGCAAGTCGAGTGGGCCCGATGGAGTCCCTCCCATTGTGCTTAAGACGTGTGCTCCGGAGTTGGCACCGGTTTTAACGCGTCTTTTCCGGTACTCCTACTCCCAAGGCGTAGTCCCGAATTCATGGAAGACAGCTTTGGTTCACCCGATCCCTAAAAAAGGCGACCGCTCAGACCCGTCCTACTACAGGCCTATCGCCATCACCTCTTTGTTCTCCAAAATAATGGAATCCATTATAAACTGCCAGCTCATGAGGTACCTTGAGGATCACCAGCTGATCAGTGACCGTTTTCGTCGGTCGATCAGCAGGTGATCTTCTAGTTTACTTAACTCATAGATGGGCGGAGGCAGCAGAGTCCAAGGTGGAGGCATTGGCCGTTAGTTTGGACATAGCGAAGGCCTTCGATGGGATCTTTTTTTTTTTTTTTTTTTTTTTTTTATAGGAGAGGGGGCAAACGAGCATGCGGCTCACCTGATGGTAAGTGACTACCGCCGCCCATGAACAACCGCAACACCAGGGGAATTGCAGATGCGTTGCCGGCCTTTTAAAAAGGAGTAGGCTCTTTTCTTGAAGGTCCCTAAGTCGTATCGGTCCGGAAAAATCCCTGGTGGTAAACTATTCCACAAGGAAGTTGTGCGAGGAAGAAAACATCTTCTAAATCGCACAGTGGTGGACCGCCAATCATCCAGATGGTGTGGATGGTATCGGGAGTTCTGCCGCGATGTGCGTTCGTGAAATTTGGCGGCTGGGATTAATCCGAACAATTCCTCAGAGCACTCCCCATGGTAGATGCGAAAGAAAATGCAAAGAGATGCAACATCTCTTCGCAGTGCCAATGAATCGAGCCGATCGGAAAGGGCTCGGTCGTCGACGATTCGAGCCGCTCTGCGCTGGATGCGGTCAAGTGGAAGGAGCTGGCACTGGGGAGCCCCTGCCCAGAGATGGGAACAGTATTCCATGTGAGGCCGAACCTGCGCCTTGTAAAGTTGCAGGCGGTGTGCCGGCATGAAATACTGTCCCGCTCTGCTGAGCACGCCAAGCTTTTTAGAGGCCAATTTGGCCTTCTCTTCCAAGTGACCACGAAACTGCACGTCACTCGATATGTCGACTCCGAGGATACCGATACTGGCTGAGGCAAGAAGGGGAGTGCCTTGAAACTGAGGAGATACGACAAAGGGGTTCTTTTTAGCGGTAAACGCGCAAACTTGTGTCTTCTGAGGATTAAACTGGACTAGATTTAGTCGCCCCCAATCCGAGACTTTGTCCAGCAAAGACTCGACTTCAGACACAAGTTTGTTCCGGTACTCGGCGACGTTTTCCCGAGAAATATTGGCCCGGCCGGTGTATAGAGCATCACCAGTGCTGTCATCCGCATAGCAATGAATGTTACCAGTTAGCAACATATCATTGGTGTTCCACAAGGCTGCGTGCTATCACCAACGCTGTTTCTTCTGCATATCAATGATATGTTGCTAACTGGTAGAATTCATTGCTATGCAGACGACAGCACTGGGCATGCCTTATATACCGGCCGTGCCAATATTTCTCGGGAAAACGTAGCCGAGTACCGGGACAAACTTGTGTCTGAAGTCGAGTCTTTGCTTAACTAAGTCTCGGATTGGGGCCGACTAAATCTAGTCCAGTTCAATCCCCAGAAGACACAAGTTTGCGCGTTTACCGCTAAAAAGAACCCCTTTGTCGTATCTCCTCAGTTTCAAGGCACTCCCCTTGCTGCCTCAGCCAGTATCGGAATCCTTGGCGTCGACATATCGAATAGCGTGCAGTTTCGTGGTCACTTGGAAGGGAAGGCCAAATTGGCCTCTAAAAAGCTTGGCGTGCTCAGCAGAGCGAGACAGTATTTCATGCCGGCACATCGCTTGCAACTTTACAAAGCGCAAGTTCGGCCCCACATGGAATACTGTTCTCATCTCTGGGCCGGGTCACCCCAGTGCCAGCTCCTTCCACTTGACCGCATCCAGCGCAGAGCGATTTGATACGTCGACGACAGAGTTCTTTCCGATCGGCTCGATACACTGGCACTGCGTAGAGATGTTGCATTTCTTTGCGTATTTTATCGCATCTATCACGGGGAGTGCTCTGAGGAATTGTTCGGACTAATTCCAGCCGCTATATTTCACCATCGCACGTCGGGACAAAACTCGCGTTACCATCCATACCATCTGGATGATTGGCGGTCCACCACTGTGCGATTTAGAAGAAGTTTTCTCCCTCGCACAACTTCTTTGTGGAATCAATTACCACCAGCGAATTTTCCGAACCGATACGACTTAGGAACCTTCAAGAAAAGAGCTTACACCTTTCTAAAAGGCCGGCAACGCATCTGCAATTCCCCTGGTGTTGCGGTTGTTCATGGGCGGCGGTAGTCACTTACCATCAGGTGAGCCGCATGCTCGTTTGCCCCCTATTCTATAAAAAAAAAAGTATCTTCATTACAAATTCTACTACGCAGAGAAACTCCGACCATAGCCCTCTCCATAGCTCGCTGAGCTAATTTAGGCATCCTTATAAAGGACCACGTCTCAGTTCCATATATACCTAGTCAGGTCGTAAGTTCTGTCAAACTTTTTATAAAATGAATGATACACTTTTTGATAATTATATAGAAATTATATACGAAATGAAAGGTAATTTAATTTAGAATACAATTTTATTTACATTATTCAAAATTCCCTCCCCTATTTTGAATAAATGGCTTTAATCGACGCGGCCCATCATCAATCGCAGCACGCACCACACTCATATCTATTTTTGCCGCTGCTTTAGCCAAAGATGCTCGGAGAGATTCCAAATTCTGATGAGGTTTAGCGCAGACTTTCTGCTCCAAATGTTGCCATATCTTGTAATCCAGTGGAATTAAATCTGGACTAGAAGAGGGCAAGCCTTCATGCCCGATAAAGTCAATTCCACGGGCGGTCAACCAGTTTTGCGTGCTTCGTGCCCTATGAGCTGGTGCAGAGTCCTATTAGAATATCTAATGTCTGTTTTTGCACATTGTTTGAGAAAGAGGTTCCACTATGTTTGTTAGGACGGTATTTTGGTACACCTCGGCACTGGTTTTTACACCTTTTTACATAAGGAATAGCGTTATTTTTCCCGCGTACCGCCGTAACAAAGCACGTGATCTCTCCAGCCTAATTTTTTTCAAACGCTCGTTCAAAAAATGTCCGGTCTTCTTACGATAAGCTCGTAGTCCTAGGTCTTCATTGATCACTTTTTTGACCGTGGTTCTACTTAGGCCCATCTGAAGAGCTAAGATTTTTTGTTTACGAACAGGATTTCGTTAGATTCCCGCCTTCACTGCTGCGCGGGTATCCTAACTCTAGAGGTCGGCCGGTCCTCTTACGATTTTCGAAGCTTGAATCTTCATTGAATCGTTTGATAGTGCGATAAACAAATCGTAGGGTTATTTTCAATTTTTGTAGGATATTGAAATTCTCTTTTGGCTAGTAACCACAGCGGTGCAACGCGTTATCGCGTAACCGCTACTCTATCTTCTTTCTTCGACCACTCCATACTTGAAAATGAATGAAAATTAATGTATTTTTATTTTGGCAAGCGCAACGTTATATTTTTAAAATTGTTTAAGTTCATCTAGCCAGTATTCAAAAATTTTAAATAATAAGGTTTTGAACTTATGACCCGACTAAGTATGTCGTCAATGGCAATATGCACTGGTGGCAGACTCCTATTTTATGATGAAGATATGTCGAAATCTTCCAAACGCTGGCCAGCTGAACTAAAGTCATCGATTGACCCCTTGGCCGAAGTTGGATTTATCTAATCAGGTATATTGCCCTAGGTCAGTGGTCGGCAAACTTATTAGCCAAAGAGCCAAATATGAATATTATAACAATTTAAAAAAAGTTGGGAGCCAAATCTGCTTGTTTAGTTAACGTTTATTACACTAAGTAAGTAGTGCACGAAATAAAACTAAATTTCATACTTAATAAATATTTATTAATGCAAACAATGTGCTTGCATCTCCTTGGTAAGTTTGTATATATATATATATATGTTGTTGTTTTAAATTTTAGGCATGATTTCAAGTTCTCATCAATAAGACGACTTCTCAATTTTCTCTTGATAATGTTCATGCTTGAAAAAGATTGTTTGCATATATATGTAGAACCGAAAAGATAAAGAACAGTAAACTCGAGCTTTTTCAGCTGATCGTAAGTCAGGAATACTATTCCGAACGTTGAAAATGATCATGTCTTCCTTCTCCGGGTCATTCAAAGCAGACCACTAGCGTTGTGAACTAAGATCACATTTTTTCTTCTCCAATATTTTTCCAATTCAACACAAGGACGTTCGAATTTAGAGCGCCATATCTGCTTGTTTTTTAAATCCAGCAATTGTATTTCAAAGCTACCAATGTCAATTTCAAAAGGAGAAAATTTCAACTCGGTTATCGTAGCATTAAGATGATATTTGACAAATGCTAAAGTTGCTCTGCTGTTTTGTTTAAATTCCTGAAACATGCTGAGAAATGCTTCCCTCATATTTAAAATTATTGTTTCAAAACGGTATTTATCAATAGAGGAATTACTTCCTTGGCGATGCCTCAGCAGGCACGGAAAGTGAAACAATGTTTCTCTTTCAAAATCCTGAGCATAAATGGATAATTTTTTTCGAATGTTATTACTTCTTCTTACGATTAAACTCATTTGGATGACACGTTACGTCTACTATGAAATAAAAGTTTTGGATCCACTGATCGTCTTTTAGTTCTGGATAGTGCTTTAATTACCGGAAAAAGGGACGTGAAACGTTTTAAAACGTTCCCTCTTGATAACCAACGTACCTTGTTATGAAGCAGAAGATCAGCGTACTCACTCTCCATTTCAAATAAAAATTCTTTGAATTGGCGATGATTAAGAGCTTTAGCTAAAATGGAGTTGATAATGGTAATTACTAATTCCATAACTTTACAAATTCCCTCCGGAAATGATTGCGCACAAAGCGCTTCTTGGTGAATGATACAATGGTAAACAAGTATCTCGTGATTAATTTTTTCTTACAAAATAGCAGGAACCCTTTTCTTACGCCGGTCATACTTTGGCCCCATCTGCTGAAATCGACACAATTTTATCGAGGAGAATATGATGTTTATCCATACATTCAATTACAGCATTTGCGATATCTTCTCCACGCGTCTGACATTTGAGTGGCAATAATCTTAAAAGTTCTTCTTTAGGGCCTGAATGAGACATAAAACTTACAAAAAGTGTAACTTGCGCTGTATCATTTATACCACAAGACTCGTTAACTGCTATTGATAAAGCCGAAACCAATCTTAGAGCTTCGATATGCTGGGTGGTTATATTCGAACACATTTTAATTGTTCTGTCTTTAATGGTTTTGGTAGACAATAGTAACTCTTTAATTCTTTTCAGAATATCTGCTTTGTTCTTAAAATCCCGAAATAGCTCTTCGGATGCATTTACAACACAATTTTTTATGTATTCGCCGTCTGTGTACGGTTTCCCTCTCTTAGCAATCTCTTGGCTAAAAACAAAATTTGCCATAATAATATTGCTGGAAGATTGCATCCAGTTATTAAACACAGAATTTTATGACTCTTGACTCTTCTGACGTTCCTCAACTGCTTTCTTCCTTGCATCACCGGTAGGATATTTAGTGCTATATGACGCGTACTTTCTTGTAAAGTGTCTTTCTAAATGTGACTTCTTGTTATGCGCGAATTTCTCCTTACAAATCAGACATGTCGGAAGTCCATTCAAGTTTTGAATAAACGCAAAATTCTCAGTCCACTCAACTTTAAATTCGCGATTTTCATTCTCCGTCTTTTTTTGCCTTTTTTGGTAGCCATGTTAATTGCCTATAAAAATATTCCAAATATATTTTTTCTAAAGCCACCAGTACAAAGTTATTATCATTATTAAATTGATGAAAATAAAAATTTAAAACAAATATTTTAAAAAATATATAATATTATATGTAAAAACACAAAAAACATATTTTTTCCATCATCAGAATAACAAAACTTTTAATATGACCAAAAATGGAAGAAAACTTCCAACATTTGTACAAATAGAAGTTATCGAAAAATCGATTACAAATTTTGTACCGGAACCACAAACATACATAGCAGGTGTAATAAAATAGTATAAAAATACCTTTAAGATGTGAAGATTTGAAAAATACAAAAACTTTTTAATAAGAGGACAAAGGCAGACGCGGTAGATAAGACAAAAACCGTTCACACTGCAATGCTATTACTGGTCTGTGATGCCAATTTGTATACCCACTACTTTAGAAGAAATATGCGTGCGTATGCTTGTAGTACCTTTGTATCACACCGGAGTACACCGAAAACATATGAACAATTTAAGCCGCTAGCTTGTACATGGTTTGTGTTTACGTTTACGAAAACTAATAAAATGAAACTCGATGTTCGTTACATATATTTACAACAATATAAAATTTTAATTACCTATCTATCTTTTAACTTAAACAAAAGATTATACATGTTCTCGATTAATAGAAGAATTTTAATTTATCAAAATAAGATGCATTTTTACCGAGTTTTTCTAAATGACAATTTTATTGCGCCTTCCGTGGATATTTGTGCCAGAGCCGCACTTAAGGAGCCAAAGAGCCACATGCGGCTCTGGAGCCGCACTTTGCCGACCACTGCCCTAGGTAAACAAACATACTCGTTGACAACTTCGAGCGTAGGGCTCGCAACAACTACTGGCATAGGTATGACATGGACAGTACACATGACCTTTGAGCTTATCCATGTTCACTATAATATATTCGTTGGGAAACACTATTGATGTCATTAAGCATAGTGCTTAGGTCCTCCAACGATTTTTTCGTAAGGACTATATCGTCGGCAAATCGGAAATGAGTGACGTACTCGCCATTGATGTTGATACCGTACACTTTCCTGTCTAGTTAGCTAGATAACGTCTTCTAATGGATTGATGAAGTGTTTTAGGGATATAATCACCCTGTCTTACACCTCTCTGCAGTTGGATAGGTGTCCTTTTCATTGTACCGCTGGATATGAACCTATTCCGAAATCAGGAGGTTTTATCATAAACTTTAGGTACTTACAAAACCTCCAAGGTTGATGTTCATCCGCATACTCTTGCTGGAGTACAGCAATGAGATCAGCACGGCGCCTATAAGCAGCGTGGTGATAATTTTTCCCGCCAATCCCCCGTTCCTATCGTAAATGACACGCACTCCTGCAATAACGGAAACAAATCGTTTTACATAAACAAAAAACATTGTAAGAAATTCAGTTAAAGATTTTTTTTATTTCCACCACCTATACCGTTTAAAAATGATGTTCCTCTAATCGGAGTAGTAACGGCGTTTCTAACCGATCATGTAGCTTATTATTTGCTAATTTTAACTGACTTTAAAAAAAGGAGCCGGCTTACAATTTGTCTGTATGTTATTTTTTTTTGTAAGTATATATAATAAACGTGGTAGAGCCATGCTGCAGCTATATTAGTAGTATAGTTGAAGCACGAATGGAATCAATGGAATGGAAATCAGGTGTACTGTGTGCTCGTTTGTCACCACATCACCCCATTTTTAATAAAACAATTCACTTTAAAAAATTAACTGTTAATAAAATCTAATCACCGAGATCAGAATGAAGAAGAAACTTTACTCTTTTTAGTACTTTGAAGTCTGCTTCTGCTTATTATTAGAAGTTTAGTTTTTTTTTAATCGCCAAATACAAAAACATTATTTTTTGAAAAATGAAATGTATATAGACAACTTTACATCATTTAATTTAAAAAAAAAAACACTTATTTCATTTTAATGAAATTTTAAAAGCTAGTTAACAACGTACTTAACTGCGAAGGGAGACTTGCCGCGAATAACTCAAAATCTGCTGTATCTGTGGTATCTGTATTATTTATTCATTCATAAATATCAAAAACATGAGAGGTCCACTAACACCTATGGGACCTGTGCGACGGTCATTACTCTATTCCAGATCCATCTCATAAATTAAAGGTAGCTTATATCCAACAGTATAATGTATATTATCTGTCCTTCTTCTTCATTCAAAACGTTTAAAATTTTTACTAAGCAAAAGTTGTTTATTAAGTACTTATTGTACTACTAAAGAGTACATGATTGATATTAACCCCTGGGAATGAGGTGATCGCTGCCATGCTGATTCTAAATGTTTTCATACCTAATTGTACAAAATATTATATTGTAATATTTAAAAGAAAAGTCCCGCTGGGTTTCTTGCTGGTTCTTCCCACGACAGATGCTTAAATGACTTTCAATAAGATATTCTTGTAAATTATCAAATATATAAAAAATAATTTTTGATTGTTCGTATTTTATGCGCTGCCATACCGTTCGTCAGATTGCGGTAAAACTTTGTCAACATATTGCTTGCTTGCTTACCGACCAATTTATTTGAAAGTTATATCATTCAACTTAGATGAAAGTGTTATCATTCCTAATTAAACAATATAACTGTTCCAAATTTAAAACGATATTTCCGCAATTATTTCGTGTGCGGCAGCAACGCTTCGGATACCAGCTAGTTTAATATATAAAAATTAATGTTTGTTTGTTCGTATTTTATGCGCTGCCATACTGTTCATCAGATTGCTCTAAAACTTTGTCAACTTATTGCTTGCACGTGGCGCGTGTATCGTACCAACAAATTTGTTTGAAAATTATATATCATTCAACTTCAATGTATGTATTATCACTCATTAAACAATATAACCCTTCGAAATTTAAAACGATATTTCCACAATTATTTTTTCTGTGGCAACAACGAGCCGGTAACCAGCTAGTATTGAATAAAAATGATTATATTCTATTCGATTCTATTAATTACTACACTAACCCGTAAAAGTCTACTGCTGCACATGGGCCTCTCAAAAATGGTTTGCCTCACGCTTGGGATTGACGACAGTACGACTACTACGTATTCGCTACTGTCTGTCACCAGTCCGAATATTTTACGTGTGGCGTGAACGATAGTTTTACCACTATCCTTCTATCACATCCCACTGCCGTCTCTTAAGATACCCACGCGAGGGAATAGTTTGGATAGTTTTGGACAAGGCAACTAGCGTATAGTGTGTGTATCACAATACACATGTAGTGCCCTGCACCTCCCTATCGCTGTCACCTCGCGCTCTAACGGTTCACTTTCGTGAGTAGCCATACCACTCTTACCCTACATCAAATGGTATCATCTTTTGGATTTAAATATCTGATATTGAATCTATATATTTCAATATTTATTATTCCGCCACTCTGTAATGAAGTGAGTTTTCATTACTACACGGTGATATGCAGTTTTTGATGGATTTGGTTTGCTTAGATCACACACAAACACTCACGCCTATCACCCAGAGGGGTAGGCAGAGACTACGGACTTCCATTAGGCGCTATCCTGACACACCTCTCTCGCCTCCTTTACATACATATATTTAAACATACACTCTCGTCGGTTAAGGGTACTTGCTTAGATATAAAGATATATTGTAATATGTAAGTATGATATGAGTTTCCTTCGTAATTTCTGTAAGCTGTGTCTCGTCGGCAACGCAAAGTTAGGGGCTTTTTAGGTGCTAAGTAGGTGCCAAGTTTAAAAATCAGGTGCTCTAAAACTTTCACCGCAACGAACTGTTAAAATTTGCGTTGCCAGCAAAACGTATCGCTAGCAATGCAATTAAGTTATTAGATATACGGTAATTAATCAATTAGGTGCTGCAAGTACATGCAATGATAAGGCGCCCCCGATTAAAATAAAGTCGTTATTCAGAACAACGCAGATGCAAAATTCAGGTCTTCTTCTGAAAATGGTAAAACTATAGACATCCGGTACTTGGGTACGGAGGTGGAAGAGGGTTGGGAGGGGAGTGGGAGGGGAGTGGGAGGAGGGGTATGATTCTGGGGAAGCCCCCTACCCTTCCCCCCTTGCGGAAATGTACAGTATATGAGTAATAATATTTTTTGTAAAATCATAACCTCACTTTTTTACACAGTTTAGTTTTTTGCACATAGTTACAGGCACCTTAATTACGTGCTGCCTATACTTGCAGCAATTAATTAGCACTTAATTCCTTGCTATTAATATTTATCGTATATCTAATAACTTAATTGCGTTGCTAGCTATACGTTTTGCTACCAACGCAAATTTAAACAGTTCGTTGCGGTGAAAATATTAGAGCACCTAATTTTTAAACATGGCACCTAATTAGCACCTAAAAAGCCCCTAATTTTGGATGTTTGTAAATGCATATTCCTGACTTTGCGTTGCTGGCGATACACAGCTGTTTCTGTAAAGTCTTTGTGCACAATCCGCCAGCAATATTGCAAATAAGATATCGCCTCTGTAATTAGCCACACGCCTGCAAAGCGTCATATTCGATAATTTTTAATTTTAAACTAGTAGTGCATGTATATTTTTAAAAACAGTCGCTTAGCAATATTTAGTAACACTCATAAAATAAAACATAATTGATGCGAAGATAACGCATAATGAACAATAAGGAAGAATTGTATGGTTTTCATTCCACACCACGGTCTCACAGAGTACCAGCGTAATCCAGAGTATAGAGTACCTGAAACCCTCTTTTTACTGGTCACGAGGTATTCCATCTTAGTCCTCAGGTGTGACAACGCATCTGCATTTTGATTCTTAATCGAGGATAGATATAGATCTTTATGGGTCACAGCATCCACTTACTCGTTTAAGTCCAACGTGGTCCACGTTGGACTTAAACGAGTAAGTGGATGCTAGACCTAGACCTAGACCGACGACGGGTAGCAAATTAAACCCGTCTGCCGATTGGCAGTGAGGGAAATGACATTTCCTCGCTGTAACAGGGGTGGCCCATATTCAACAGTGGACTTTGGCGCTGATGAAGATGAAAAGAGAACGAAATTTATGCAAGATCATTGCAAAACATAACCAATTGATTTTGATTTTGAAGCACGTGCCACATTTAAAGAAAGAAAGAAATAACATATTTATTCATTGCAGCAACTTGCAAAACGTTAATTTTACAAACAAAAAAAAACTTTAAAAAGGCCACTGACTCAGCGTACTGCTACAGTAATAGAGTTACCGCAGCGCTATTCTGTCAGAGCCACATATTAAGTCGATTAGCGAGCAATTTTAAACGTGCCCAGCGATGAAGGTGAGGAAATGAGAAAAAGGAGGAAATCATGCGGAAAATGGAATGTCTGTAAAATAACATATTATTTCATTTAAAGTCCGCCAACACGCGTTGGAGCTGTGCAGCGGACAAATTGCACTATAACCGCTGACAATTGCGAAGGTTATAGAAGCCTGTGAACAGCAGTGGGACATAGACGCTGGAAATGTTTTTGCTTATATAAAATTGACACAAAACTAATTTTGAACATGGCCGTTTCTTTGAAACGCAGGTGAAATAAAAGAAACACGATCGCAATGGCGCAATTAATTTCTGAAGCAACAGAATAAGAACACAATCATAGTAAATCAAATTCTCAATAAATGTGAAATTGTCAACATCAAACCATTCTCGAATTCTCGCGAGACTAGTGCCCGGCAATTGATTTATGTAAGTATATTACAGAAAACTGTAAAAAAAAAAAACGAGTATTTTCAAAAAGTATCACAATGGAAACAAATTGCAATATCTTTTGCAAGGAAATTTAATTTTAACAGAAAAATTGAAAACGCTAGCATACTTTCAAAAAATGCATTATTTAACAAATCTAAACTCGAAAAGACTAATTAAAAAAAGACAATTATTTCATTTTTTATAGAATAACGGTGACAAAGGAGCACACGGTCCACCTGATGGTAAGTAGTTGCTCTAACCATCAGGTGGACTGTGTGCTGCTAAAGGTTCTAAATCGGGAAATTATTTCATGTTTGTTTAGTCTCGATAGATTGGTTTCATTATTGGAATAGTTGCCAAAGAAAATTAACCAATAACTTCACTCTACTCAACTAACTTCACAAAGTTTTCTTCTAGAAGCAGTGTACATACATAAATTGCCATCAAGACACGAAACAATTATTTGTTACGTGCGGGATCCCAACCAATACAAATCAAATCTAATCTACTGCGCTACAGAGACGTTGGTAATAATATTAATATGTAAATTATTTAAACAGTACCTTCTTTAACTCCTAAGCTCTTTTCTATCTCCCGAAGCTTTTCTTCAAAACGATGGATGTCACCCACATTCATATGATGCACTCGGTGAGTTGCCTGAAAATTAAAATACACTATTTAAAACATAGCAGTTCCATTAATCAAATTAATTGTGTGAATTTCGCCCAGCAGGCGATCGCTAGTACATATAAAGAACTGTTGATTTTATGATGTATGAATAAAATATACTTATTTCTTAGTGTATTGTACTTACCCTTTTACCCTTAATGATAGCACCTTCGTATAAGATAATGGTCACTACTTCAATGTCTGGCCTTACAATTAATTGTTCAACTTCACCTTTTGCTAGCATGTTGTATACAAATTCATTCCATGACACATAGCGAATCATCTGAAATATAAATAATGCTATTAAATAAATAAATAGTTAAATCTCTTTGGACCATACGATACATAGACCTTTAACAATAAAAATAAACATCAATTGTGCTCCAAGTTTTTTAATGTTCCTCATATGTTACAATCACACATTCTTTTATTGGTTATGGCACTAAAAACTGTAACTATATCATTTATACACACATACTGCATAATACCTTAATATTGATTATCTGTATTTATGCTACCTTTTTCATTATTATTTACTCTGAACATATTAAAATAATTTTCGAAGAGTTTCAAGGAAATTGATGTTACCAAAGGCCTATAATGTTTTATAATGTGAATTCTAATTTCGCACTATAATCTTACCTCATTCTGTGTGTTGTCACCTGGAACAAGCAGTGTGCTCATAGTAATAAGGACACTTGTTATGAACATCCAGAAAGCTGCCTTCATTAACAGAGAAGGCAAAGTAACATCATCATTTTTCTTCTTATCTTTTTTATCCTAAAAACAATAATAATTCAATACAGCAATAAAAAATTAATTTCTAATTCTTTCATTTTTTTTCTCTGTACTAATTCAAAAAAATTAATATGTATTATGTAACCTTTAATTTAAATACATACGTATAATGAATGTATTTTTTAAAAATCATGGTTGGTAAGCCTTATTAAAAAAATAAAATATAATAAATTAAAAAAACATGTTTTTATTGTCCCATACACTTAAGAATATTGATAAAAATATTGAAGTATGAATTTCTTTAAATTTAGCTACAAACTTCCTGGCTTGACAAAAGTTGCTTTAATAAATGTACCTTAAGTTTAAGTGATTTTAAAAAATGTATAGGTAATATATACCATTCATATAAATATTGTCTATAAATTTATATTTACATTCATACATACGAGTATTCTACCCAAAGTTAACTGGTAGAGAATGTCATACAGCACTAAGCTCACCTTTTATACAATTTTTTGATGCAATAAAGAATAAATTAAAAAAATAAATATGTAATAACAACTAACACTAAAATAATAAATACAAGCTAAATTCATGAAAGACTTGTGAAACAGTTTGGTCTGTCAGAAAATAAGATGACTGCAAACACTATTTTTCCTTGCAATAAATAAACCTTGCAATAAATTTTAATAATTGAATGCAGCCCTATCTATATCTATGTCATCATCATCGGCTAGACTAGGTAGAGGCAATAAAAACAATCGTCTATTTACCTTGTTTTAGTAAATTATTACTAATAAATCCTAAAATAGACAGAATATTTCAGTATTAGTTTATAATTTCATACTCATTTTATATGCACACTCTTATCTACTTTATAAATAACATCAGGGTGAGATTTAGCACTGAAGGAGTAAGCTTTAGTTGGATTTAAGTCTTACCTTGTCCTTATTGGAATTTTGATTATAACTTGATGAACTTGTATGTATATTCCTTGCATGAGGCCTGTCAGTGAGCAGTGATGGAAACTGAGGTGTTGATCGTCTAAAAAGTGCCATTGCTGCCTTATACTCTTCATTGAAATGTTTTAATTGCTGCAAACAACGAAATGAAAGTTAGGACATAACCTGTATACGTAATTAAAATGTAAAACTTGCAGTCCATCTGATGGTAAAGGGCTAGTGGAGACTATGGAAAACTGTAACCAGCTCCAAACAAAGAAGGCTGTGAATAATAGAGAAATATCTACGACTACAATGACTAACATGGTATACCTCACAGCCTGTAATTAAACAGATTCTCTATAACTTTCAGAACTAAACACAGTGCGGGCACTACTGCTTTGCATCATACATACCACATACAACATATATCTACGTACAACCTCTCTGTGGAATAGTTTGCAACCGGCGATTTCTTTGGACCGATACGACTTAGGGATCACCCCTTCAAGAAAAGGGTTTACTACTTTCCAAAAGGCCGGCAACGCACCTGCAATTGGTGTTGCAGTTGTTCATGGCGTTGGTAGTCACTTACCATCAGGTGAGGCGTATGCCCGTTTGCCCCGTCTCCTATAAAAAAATATATCAGAAATAGGTAAGAGGGTGGTGGTGACCTACCCAGGTGCATATCAATGCAGAAAATAGTTATTTCTAGACTTAAATTAGTCTGTTAATATGTATGCATGTCAGTCATTATTCTAGTGTTTCTTTATGTACGGCCAATACTAAGCATGAAATAAGCATAATTAATATATTAAGTTGCACTTAGTATCTTAATATTTCATTTGGTAATTCATTAATATTCACCAAAATACATTACTAGTAGACAAGAGATTATTTTTATGTTACTAGTAGTATTATTTAATGTATGAAAGTTGTGTGTTATTTTAATACATTAACGCATTCCCTGTCTCGTGACCCACATATGGGTCATTGCTATTGTCTTACTATAATTATGTCTGGAAACTGGAAAGTGAGAGTATTAATTGTTATACATACACAACATTACTTATTATATAATTTTTGACAACACTTCTGAGATCAACACAAAATTTTATTTAAAAATATAATAAAGGAGTGAAATAACTGTATAACAAGCAGTTATACTTTCCATATTGTATGGTTTATTGTAAATTGTTAATAGTAAAATATTTATTGGAACGAAGTTCCCTATCACATGGTACGATTTGAAGGATGGGGGCCCTATTGTGCAAGCGAGATGGAATAATATCCATCTCTCTCGCACTTTTTCTTATCTTGCCATGAAAGAAATTATAGATGTGCCACCTCGGAAAAATTACGACTCGAGTTAACTCGAGTTGAAATTCACGCAACTTGAGTTTAAACTTGAGTTACGCAACTCGAGGTAGCAGTACAAAACAGAGTAAATGATTTGTTACAAATAACTTTTTTTTATAAATTTGTTTTTCTATCTAGCTATTTGGTGGGTTGGGATGACTATAATTACCAAACTTATTATGTAGGACTGAAATAAAAAGGTATATTTAGTATGTATCTCATACTTATGTATTTTTGGTTTTAATTTTTATCTTACAACTTAACCACCCTTTTCGGGTTTTCCAATAATGGGTCTGTGACTTACATAACTATATCGATTATAATTAATCAAAATTATAAAAGAAATTAAATTACATAACTTAGCTATTATAAAAATCTAAGTAATAAATTGTTTTGGTTGTAGCTAAATACTCTTTGAAACACAAAGCGTGCACACAATGAGTGAATCGCACTCTTACTATTTTGCTGGCTCACTTGATCCGTTCATGTACAGCAGCCCAAACTCGAGATAGGGAGATCCAACTCGAGTTAAGTGCAACTCGAGTTGACCCATCACTAAAAGAAATATTATTTCAATTGACACTTCGTTCTAATAGACACTAGTAATTAATTTATTTGTATTTGTCAATCAATAATATAATAACATTTATCAATAATAATATACTAGGAAAGGAACTTCGTTCCAACAGTGTTCCACGGCACTCACGCATGTTTTTATTTATCGTACATATATATTTTTTGTTTAAAATAAATATTTATTTAAATTTTTTAAATAAACAATAAATATAACACTATTTTATTGTGCAATAAGACCAAAATTATGATATGGTTTCACTTACTGGGTGTCTTGATTTATTTGTTATGTTATGTAACACTGACAACGATTTACAAAATTTAAGGACACTAATTCCACAATATTCATTTTTCAGTCTTTCTAGTAAGCCATTTTTAGGGACGAAATACAGTTTTGAATGAATTTTAGTTGCCGTCAATGCCGGCAATTTTTTTATTGTAAGCATGTTTCCTTGACCTTTTAACACGAATGTAACATTAATATCGTAATTTACAAAAATGTAATAAAACTTTTATTTAAATTAGGGTTATAAAATCAAACAAAATATCTATAGTATTTTCATGTTTTGACTTTTAGGCTTTTGACCGCTTTTGACAGACTCACTCTTATCTATGGACAGACTTTTGACTGATTCTCGTTGTTACAATTGGCCAATTAAGACTGGTAAAAGTCATAGGTCATACAGCCTAGTTTGCTATATTTTATTCACAGTATTTTACAAAATGCCGATACGACACCACGTTACCACAGTTTGCAACGTTTTGGAAGATTTTAATGACATCTTATCCTCTCAACCGTCCGCTCCGCTTGAGTGATTCTCGCCTATTTTTTACGACCGCGCGAGACAGTCTTAACAAAAACAATTACTACTGAAAAACTACTACAGCAAAATTCAAATAAAAAATATTCTCAAAAGATTCAAACAATTCAAAATTTTATTTTGTTAAAGAAAATTAGTCAAATTAAAAATAAAGCGTGGAAATAAAGCTTTAAAATGGGAATATCAAAGAAAAATCGTATTTATTTTTTATTTGGAGTTTTACAAGAAAAGTGTAATACTTACTGGAGACAATTATTTTATATTATAATAGTATATGATATTCCCTTTAAAATGACACCAATATCAACAACATCTTATACACCTCTACTCAATATACATAAGTGTATGATGTTTACCCAATATAAATTTGAATAAATAAGTATATAAATGAAAAATTTGTTTTAATAATTTCTAGACACATCTCAACAGATATTTTGTTTATAAATTGCTATCAACGTGTTAATAGTGAATCATTATTTTATATTTTGCATTCATTTAATTTAACACAAAAAACTGATTAGAATACTCATATAATCAATAAACGATGATCGCGTATAGTGATTAAAATTTAGAGCAAAATTATTATAATATGTAAACGTTTTGGAATAGTCGTAATGATACATATTTACTAAAGAAAATATCTTACTATTCTAAAAGAAAATTTATCACATTTTTGATCGAATTTCTCACACGTTAACATACCACAAACAAGAATGGCAAAACTTAATTTTAACTTTTTTTTTCTAAATATTTTGTTACTATTATACAGATAAAATTCACTTTCACAGACGACAAATTTCATATAGCACCATCTATAATTTTTTACTGTATTAATAACAGCTATCTTTTGCGCTGTACGCGTTTAAACCGAAAGATGTCGTTTGTTGCCTAGACAGGTGAGGCAATAATGAGACCCCCCACCCCAGCCTGCAAAATAATGATATTTGTAATACAAAAAATACTAGTCGACGTATTTTTAATAGCACATTACGATTATACTTGTATTTGTAATTGCACACTCTCCAATTTTTTATAAAAAATTAAAAAGTAAATTATGGTTTTTACTAGTACTTCAATATCGATATCTCCGTAAATAAAGTTTTTGTCTAATTGCACAGAGTGCCAATAAATTGCACATATCTCAATTGTAATTGCACAATACCGTATTGTTATTGCACATACTTATTTAGTTACAAAAATTAATAATTAAGTAAAACTGTTTGATATCATAGTAAATAATCTCTTATTGAAATTTGTTTTATTTTAATTAATTTATTTTTATTAGGGCAGATAACAAATAAAATAGGATAGGTTCATCTTATGTCAAAGAATCGAATTGATTGACCCCGACTCCACCTGGTACGAGTCTGTCCTACCCCTAGAGTGGTTATATAGAGCCGGAGGCGTGTAGGGGGAGCAGCCTCCGCCTGCTGTAACAAATCGTAGGCATCGGACGATTCGGAGCGGCTGAGGCTGGTCGCCGAAGGCAAAAATTGGAGAGTGTGCAATTACAAATACAAGTATAATAGTAATGTGCTATTAAAAATACGTCGACTAGTATTTTTTTTATTACAAATATCATTATTTTGCAGGCTGGGGTGGGGGAGGTGCAATAATGGTTTTTGGGGACTGTAGTCACCATAGATAATACACTATATACCAGGGATAGATGCGCCACTCACATTTCAGTTTTCGAATGAGTGTACCGTGTACGCTAGATGCCGCTGTATTCTTTAGTACAACGCGGCTTGTGGTAGTTACCACATGGTTACCACTAGATGGCGTATTTTGTCAATGACTATATTGGTAAATATGAACTATGCAGTTTTATTAATAATGTTTCTGTTTATGCATTCTACCAGATAATTATTGGATATCTCCAATGATTATCTTAAATCTCCAAATGGTAATTTTGCAGATATACATTAACACGAATAAAACTTAACCTATTTCACATAAGATTTTATTTTAATATTAATATCAACCACTGAATAGAATATTAATTATGTATTTATTTTCTTTTATGAATGTTATAATATTTAATAGCTTGAGTGTTGACATTATCATTTTCACAATCACAAGTCAGTAGTTAATAATTTTCCATTTAGCAGCCTGTTAACATTGGTGCATAAACTGTGGCCTAAATTATGATTTTCACAGGAGAGGAACGAAAGGTTGCAAAATATTTTCGTTTTCTAAATTATCGTATCAACTTTGACGGCTCCGTGGCGCAGTGGCTTAGCAATCAATTGTTGCGCTGGGGGCCACGGGTTCGAATCCCGCACGGAACAAGTATTTGTAGTTTGTAGTTTTTTAAAAAGAAAAAAAAATAATATTCGTATTTATTAGAAAGAACTGTCAACCGAGTGTGTCAACCTTAACCATAGACCAAAACTGCAATAGATTTAGGTTTTTTGGCTTTGGATTCTGGGGTTTTGGCCAAATTAACGCCATCTATACAACGCTGAACAAAACTAGCCTACAAGTTTATGTACCTAGTTTACTAGAGGGCAGAACTTTCAATGCATTTTTATTCTTGTAAATTTGTATTTGTAATACAATTTCATCCCCCTGGTAGTCACCGTGGACGGTTGAGTGGATAAGTACGGCCGCGCGCATTGTTAAAAATGAAATAAATATATTGCCTTTTTCATTTTCAAATTGTAACTTAGAGAACGTCTGTTGTTCATTATGAGATCGCGCGTTTTCGTGCTGGAGCAACGGGGACAAGCGGTTGACCAAAGATGGTTGTATACGTGCGAGCTTCTCCATCATTGTGTTTAGTTCTTCATATTAAACATCTGCAGTAATGCTCATTTTTTTATAGGATATAATAGGATATAATTTTTTTTAAAGTGAATTGTTATATTAAAAATGATGGGGTGACAAACGAGCACAAAGTCCACCTGATGGTAAGTGGTTGCTGTGGCCCATAGACATTTACATTTATCTTCGATTAAGAATCAAAATGCAGATGCGTTGTCACCCGTGAGGACTAAGACGGAATGCCTCGGTTCCCAGTAAAAAGGGTCTCGGGTTCTCTACACTCACCATACGAAACACATCAGTGTTATGCTGCTATTTTACGCTGGTATTCTGTGAGAGCGTGGTCCCTCCCCGGTCGAGCCGATCCATTCGCGCTACAACTTTACTACTAATATAGCTGCAGCATGGCTCTACCACGTTGGGAAATTTTACTTAAAAATCGAATTATGCGAAATTTCATATTATCGTGGAATAATTTAAAATATATCGTGGGAAGGTTACGAGTACTATGAAATCTACCTGAATTCAGCGGATATATTTCCGCTAAATTATCGCTAGACTAATTATGGGTTTCACAGGGAATAATAACTATTAATATATAACCAAGTACCTCCATTAAATATTTTAATTATTTGTGTTTGTCTAATTGACATAGGGTTTGCTTCATGGAACGGCCACATAGGGCACTGCTACAATAGTACCTATAAATACCGCGGCATGACCGCGGTTTGCCTTATTTTTTCCCGCTTCATAATAACTACCAATAAATCGATTACGAACGTGTTAACCTTTTTCCTCTCTGATCCCTCAAGACAATACCCAACATTCATTCATTAATAATTACAATAGTCTATCACTGAGTAACGTGGGCTTTTTCCCTAAACTGCCTTCTTCTTCTTTATCATAACCATCATCATCATTACAGCCCTCCACAAGTCCACTGCTGAACATAGGGCTCCCTCAAGGAATGCTACAAAACACGGTTCTTAGGCACCTGCATCTATCGACTTCTTGCAAGTTTTACCAGATCGTCGCTCCATCTAGTGGGGGGACGCCCTACATTAATTTCTGAGAGTGTTTTCAGAGTAAGGAAGTGCTGTTCCAATGCGTGTTGGCGAACATCACATGTCTGAAATATTGTTAAGACATGCAGGTTTCCTCACGATGTTTTATCTTCACCGTCGAGTACGTGGTAAATCAGCACTTAAAATTGAATATCAGCTATAGAAGGTTGGGGCGCTACTGGCTCAAGAGCCACCGCAAAGCCGTGAACATTTATTTATTAAATAAAAAAGGCAGAAAGTGATGATGATTCAGTTAAAAATCTATTTTTGTTAAAAAAACACACTATCAGCACCACTAGCGGTGAATAACTATTTGACGATATGACCATATTATCAAGAAATAGCAAAGTTGTGTTTAGTTATTAATATCGTTAAATGATCTCTATTCATTTATTTGGCTAAGCTATATCATGACATAGTCAACAAACAGTGATAAATATCATGAAATGACACCATTTCACGAAATAATGATTTAATAAAAATTTTGCAATAATTGCAGGCAGACCCAGTTTTAATCAGTTTACCTACAGATATAGTATTAAATATGTTTTTTTAGTTCAAAAAATATCAATTTTAATAGAAACAGAAACAGAAACAGAAACTTTTTTATTCAATATAGATTATAAATAATACTTATTGAAAGTCACTCTTTTGTTTGATTACCACTGGTTCGGAAAAAACCTCTGTCCTGGGAAGAACCAGCAAGAAACCCAGCGGGACTTTTTTTAAATAACAGCTTACAATCATGATGTTACACAAATTAACAACACAACAAATTAGAAATAGCTTGGTAGCGATCACCTCATTTCCAGGGGTTATGATCATCCATAAATTCCTTAATATTATAATAACCCTTTTTATACAAACTTAGTTTAATAAAGTTTTTAAACTTTGAACAGGTCAAACTTTGTATATTTTCTGGAATTTTGTTGTAAAAGCGTATACATCGCCCCAAGAATGAATTACTGACTCGATGGAGTCGAGTAACTGGTACTACTAGCTTGTGTCTGTTCCGTTTAATACGTTTGATATATGTCACTATTATCTATTATTTTTTAAATTTTAATTATTATAGTCTTAAAATGACATAACGATTAAATTAAACGTTAAGATTTTTAATTAATTTTATAAATGTAATTATTTAAACACATAAATGTAAGTTATTCATAGTTTTTAATTTATTAGTTACTAAAGGTAAAACATAGGTTTTTTTCATTTGATGATAGATGGCGCTTTTTTGATAATTAAAACGTATATCGCTAGCGGAGTTTCAAATTGCTATGCAAAGATTAAAACTAACTTTAAACTTTATTACAAAATATGATATATATTTGAAAAAACACCCGCCATCCCGCCCATTAACAAAATCATATACAACATGTAACAAAAACCCTGTGGTTTCCGTTAAGTACGTTATCAGGATGAGTATACAAACCTATAGAAATAACTTTCTTTTTAAAAACTTTTTTAATTTTATTAAAAAAATTATTTTAATTTTATGTGCTTTTATTACCTTTTACTGACACTAGCCGATGCTAAAGCTAAGTAAAGCGGAATCTTTGACAATCCTTTTACTCCCCAGACAATGCAGAGGTAATAAAACCACATACAATTTGCATACAATTATTTTTTAAATAAAATAAAAAAAATTGTGTTCGTTTATTTTTTTGTTAAAAAAAAGTTATTTTTATACGTTTGAATAATGATCCTGATAACGTACTTAACGGCACCTCAGGGTTTTTGTTTCATGTTGTATAATAGAAAATTAACATCTAAAGGAAGAAAACTACTTAACCTTCTTTTGTAAGTTCCGTAATCGGAAATAAAGTAGCCTATAAGTTGCCCCGGGTTAATAACTACCTACATATAAAATTTAATGGAAATCGGTCCAGTAGTTGTTGTGTGAATCGGTAATACACAGACAGACAGCCACACGAAAATTAAAAAAAAAAAACACTAATTTGGCTTCAGTACCCTTTATTTAGTCCCCTGGACTTGTTTTTTTCAAGAATATATTAAAATTACAGACATGACTTTTCTACAGATTTATTATATGTATAGATTTTGCAGAACAAAAAGTGCGAAGAAAATTACTATAATTACGAAGTAGGATTGAATATTCTCCGAAAAACTGTTTTATTTAAACAATTTCATTATTTAAAAAAAATTATGATTTGTTTTGTAGTCACATAATTGTTTTTTTTATCAGTATTAAATTTTAAAACAAATCTTTTGCTGTCTTTTTTATACGTACCGTATGAACTTTAACTTAAATACATATGAACCGATTGACCATAATAAACAATTAAACAGCTTGGTCCTAATCTTTTTAACTTCTGAAACGATTTTGACGAAAAATGGTTATTATTCCTTTAGTAAAGGGTCTTCATACATAGGCAAGATTAGCCCGAGACAGTGAAAAATAGCACAAGGGAAAAGAGGCCCATACGCAGCAGTGAGTCACAATACGTTGATGATGATGATAAAGTTGAAAGGTATATAACTATGTCGATAAAAAGATATATCAATCCATTCAGTGGCTTTTGTGAAATCCTTTAAAAGACATACATTGTATACTTATTAACCTAAAACACTCATCAACTTTCGGGTAGATACTTCTTCAGAAGACCCAATAGAATGCGAATGTTATAGGTAGGTATAATACCAACAATATCACGTATTTTATGTAGGTACTTGTATACTTAACATCTCCCAACATAACTAGCTCATGACTTATATGGTTTTGTGTATGTAAATGGCGGCAAAAATTATCTTTCCCCGGAGCGGCTAAATAGCTAGATCAGGCCTTGTCTATAATATAATAATATATTGTGATTTCGTTCGCAATGTTAGCAACAATCGATATCGATAAACTCGTTTTCGTTTATTTATTTATTTTCATTACATTATTATATGTGTATTAAAATATAAAGAAAATAGCACTAGACTTATTAATATTCGAGCGATCAAGTGAATGTGATAATTACATTGCATTGCAACATTGCAAATGTTCGTGAAGCAAACTTTAAAAACCAATAGCTATTGAGGTATGAATACTAAGT
This sequence comes from Parnassius mnemosyne, assembly GCA_963668995.1. Taxonomy (NCBI): domain Eukaryota; kingdom Metazoa; phylum Arthropoda; class Insecta; order Lepidoptera; family Papilionidae; genus Parnassius; species Parnassius mnemosyne. The sequence goes on along the minus strand of CAVLGL010000082.1, from coordinate 22,523,508 downwards.
TTTAATAGTCACACGGTACATAAGCGAGATGGATCCCATTTGTAATCCCAGTTTTATATTCTAATTTATTATTTACTCAGCGGAAAATAAAACCATCGACCGTATTCAACAAAGCTAGATATAGCTAGGATGAAAATATTACGAAATCATAAAGTGAAGGCAGGATCCTGATAATGCCGAGTAGGGGCGGCGTAAGAAAATACACTTCTTTCTAACAAAGAATGTATATTATTACTTAGAAAAAAAAAGTATGTATATTATTACTTAGAAAGATTAAGAAGCTATAAGACCGCATACCATCCCGTGAGTATCGTAAAAGGCGACAGAAGGAAATAAAACAGGAGACTGGCAGCAGTGTCTTCCTCACTTGAATTGAGACTGTACAACCAGTGCGTGTTGATGACCTATGGAACTGAGACGTGGTCCTTCATTGCTGGCCGGATGAGGAAGCTTAAGGTTGCTCTGCGAGCTATGGAGAGGGCTATGCTCGGAGTTTCTCTGCGTGATAAACTTAGAAATGAGGATATCCGCAGTAGAACCAGAGCGACCGACATGGCCCAACGGATTAGTAAGGTGAAGTGGCAATCGGCCGTACATATAGCTCGAAAAACCGACAACCGTTGGGGAAAAAGGTTCTCGAGCGGCGGCCTCGTACCGGCGGACGAAGTGTACACTAGATGGAGCGACGATCTGGTAAAACGTGCAGGAAGTCGATAGATGCAGGTGCCAAAGAACCGTGTTTTGTAGCATTCCTTGAGGGAGCCCTATGTTCAGTAGTGGACATGTGGAGGGCTGTAATGATGATGATGGTTATGATAAAGAAGAAGAAGGCAGTTTACGGACAAAGCCCACGTTACTCAGTGATAGACTATTGTAATTAATAATGAATGAATGATGGGTATTGTCTTGAGGGATCAGAGAGGAAAAAGGTTAACACGTTCGTAATCGATTTATTGGTAGTTATTATGAAGCGAGAAAAAAGAAGGCAGACCGCGGTCATGCCGCGGTATTTATAGGTACTATCGTAGCAGTGCCCTATGCTCTATGTGGCATAGGGCACTGCACTGTGGCTTCATGGAACGTCCACAGTGGACGTTCCATGAAGCAAACCCTATGTCGATTAGACAAACACAAATAATTAAAATATTTAAAAAAGGAGGTACTTGGTTATATATTAATAGTTATTATTCCCTGTGAAACCCATAATTAGTCTAGGGATAATTTAGCGGAAATATATCCGCTGAATTCAAGTAGATTTCATAGTAACCTTCTCACGATATATTTTAAATTATCCCACGATAATATGAAATTTCGCATAATTCGATTTTTAAGTAAAATTTCCCAACGTGGTAGAGCCATGCTGCAGCTATATTAGTAGTAAAGTTGTAGCGCGAATGGATCGGCTCGACCGGGGAGGGACCACGCTCTCACAGAATACCAGCGTAAAATAGCAGCATAACACTGCTGTGTTTTGTATGGTGAGTGTAGAGAACCGGAGACCCTTTTTACTGGGAACCGAGGCATTCCGTCTTAGTCCTCACGGGTGACAACGCATCTGCATTTTGATTCGTAATCGAGGATAAATGTAAATGTCTATGGGACACAGCAATCATTTACCATCAGGTGGACTGTGTGCTCGTTTGTCACCCTTATCCTATAAAAAAATGAGCATTACTGCAGATGTTTAATATGAAGAACTAAACACAATGATGGAGAAGCTCGCACGTATACAACCATCTTTGGTCAATCGCTTGTCCCCGTTGCTCCTGCACGAAAACGCGCGACCTCATACTGATCAACGTACGTTCTCTAAGTTACAAGAGCTCGGGTTGGAACTTGGAAGCTGTCCGTCATTCGCCGTACTCACCAGACCTTGTGCCTACAAGCTTCTACTTTTTCAGACTGAAAAAAATTCAATAGCCGAGAGGCAGTACCAAATGCATTTGAAGAATTTGTTGCCTCCCAACCAGCTGATTTCTTTTAAAATCAATAAACTGCTACAACATCACTAGCTATAGTGATGTATATTTTACCGTAAATGAGTGCAGTGCGACCACAATACTGCAGCTGGGAATTTTTAAAATTTGTTTAGTATATGAAACTGAATAACTTTCAAAACTTAGCAGATTTTTTAATAATATCTGAAATGAATGTATGAACTGCTTGAGCAAAAATTTCGCGAATATTTTGATCTCAAAAGAAACATTGTAAGTATTAGTAATGAAATATTAAAACGTGTGCAAGATTGTATTGCACATTGGAAAGTACTCACATGGCATACCATGTGAGTGCTTTCCAATAGATAATTAAAAAAAAATTACATTAGATTTAGAAATAACCATTAATTTAAGGCACAACAAATTAAAATATTTAGAATAATTAGTTTGTAAAAAAATCTTAATTATATAATTAAAGCCGATAAATGCTTTGTTTATTTTATTTTATCCACCTGTGCCAACCCTAACAAAATAGGTAATAATTTTGTCAGCTTCTTACAAGCTTTGCCTCTGTATGGTTTCTTTACTCATGTGAACAGAACACAATTACTCTCTAGCGCAAAATTCTCATGGTGAATCAGCAAAATTCTCATGGTGAAAAGTAAATTTTCACAATTTGAGTGTCCACTGTTAAGTAATATTTTCTAGTAACTTTTCGGTGTCAGCGTAGCTGAGGGATTTTAGCCATTGTGTGAGAGATTTTTTGCAGTCATAACAGTTTAAGCGGCATATTTTTATTGTTTGATTAACTTTATTACAAACCTTAACCGACATTTTTAGATATTGTTTAGCTGCAAAAGCTGTTTTCACCTTAGTGGTGACAACAACTCTGTCTTTCCTCCTCTTAGTCAGTATTACAGAATCATACGGTGAAGATTTATGTAGCTTAAGCATGGAATTGAGAATATATTAATTTAATTAATTTATTTAATTGACTTACTGTCAACAAGTCACTATATGTGTATAATGTATTTATTAGTTGGGAGTGTAGGAAATGCATAACTTTGAGCATCTTTGGGTTCTTTCCACTTCCAGCAACTTTATTTTAGTGGCTCCACCCCATACAGGAATACAATATGACAATACTGATTGTACCAAAACAAAGACATTTAAGTATACCTATATATTTAAATAGGTATACTTATTTAAATATATAGGAATACTTAAATGCAGATGCGTTATCACCCATGAGGATTAAGATAGAATGCCTTTTTTCCAGTAAAATAGGTCTCCGGTTCTCTACACTCACCATACGAAACACAGCAGCATTAAACTTATTATTATTTTACGCTGGTATTCTGTGAGAAATACTGATACAAAATTTCCTAAGTGTGTGGTTTCTACAATCGAAGTTTACGACGATGATCTCTACCCAAAATATAAATATTATACGTGGTTGAGCCATACTACAGCTATATTAATAGTATATTTGTAGCACGATTGGGTCGGCTGGACCCGGATAGGACCACGCTTTCAGAGATACCAGCGTAAAATAGCAGCTTAATGCTGCTGTGTTTCGTTTGGACAATGTAGAGAACCGGATACCCTTTTTACTGGAAAGGGGCATTCCATCTTAGACCTCACGGCTGACAATGTATCTGCATTTTATTCGCAAATGAGGGACAGGATGTCTATAGCCCACAACAACCACTTTTTATATAGAAGAGGGGAAAACGAGCGTGCGGCTCACCTGATGGTAAGTGACTACCGCCGCCCATGAACAACTGTAACACCAAGGGAATGGCAGATGTATTGCCGGCCTTATAGAAAGGTGTAAGCTCTTTTCTTGAAGGTCCCTATGTCGTATCGGTCTGGAAAATTCCTCGGTGGTAAACAATTCCACAGAGAAGTTGTACGAGGAAGAAAACTCCTAGTAAAACGTACAGTCGTGGACCGCCAAGCGCAATTTTGAACGGAAGTGCGTTTGTGAAATTTGGGGGCTGAAATTAATCCGAACAATTCCTCAGAGCACTTCCCGTAGTAGATTCGATAGAAAATGCAAAAGGATGCAACATCCCTATGCAGTGCCAGTGTATCGAGCCGATCAGAAAGAACTCGGTCGTCGACAATTCGAACCGCTCTGCGCTGGATGCTGTCAAGTTGAAGGAGCTGGCACTGGGGTGCCCCGGCCCAGAGATGAGAACAATATTCCATGTGAGGCCGAACTTGCGCTTTGTAAAGTTGCATGCGATGTGCCGGCATGAAATACTGTCTCGCTCTGCTGAGCATGAAATTAATAATTGCACTGTGTGAATTTATCTCTATTAGATGGAGTAGTTCGTTGCCACGATGCCTCGTTGGGTTTCTAATTACTAGGTAAATATGGTCAACAATTGTACAAAAGCTTTGTTGCAGTTTTTATGAATTTTATTTAAACAAATACGAGCCGTGTAGCTCGACGTGAGATTTCATCACGGCAAGGGAGCACACAAAAATCTGATCAAGAATCTGTTATGGGAAATTTTACGTGCCGACTTACCACATATTCGCTGAAGTGGTGACGAATAACTTCGTGTGCAAAACTAAATGTCTGAGTAGTAGTTAAAGGATTGGGGCATACTCTTTTCTGCCCGTAAAACACTATAGGTAATGAGGAGCCCTGTGCACAGTAGTGAGACTACTATATAAGCTGCTACTTTAGTTTTTATACCTTTAATGAGACTTATAAATCAGTTTGTCATTTAAGATTTTTGTATTTTTGAGTTTTCATATTATCAGACAAATCAAGATTTTTCTGACAGTCCTGGTTTCATAGCTCACATGAGATATGTAAATAAATAGGCTGTTGCGAAACAAATACTTTAAATATAAAAAGATATCAAATCTTACTTAAACAAAAGTTTATTTTATTTTACTTGTCAAAGGCGGTAATCAAACTGATCCAACGTAAAATGTCCTACCTACATTAAGCATTATTATATATTTTTTACATATACTAATGTTAAATGCAATTTGAACTGTCGATTTACCACGTTCTCGGCGGTGAAAAAAAATCTGCATAACTGAGAAGTTCCCCAGTTGAGGTGATCGCTTTTTTTTGGCCAAAAGCTCTGTGGCCAAACCTATGGAGACCGGGAGGGGGAGTGTTTTAATGTCATGATGTCATAGTGTACGAAGACTACAATCAACTTTTAGCTAATAATGTTTGGGTCCCGATCTACGCGGGACGAGCTTACAGTATCTTGAAGTCTTGCAGTAGTAAACTTGGGTTTGGAGTTCGGATGTTTTTAATTTCAATAGCCTCTGGAATCATCCTTGGTAGGAATTGGTGTTCTAAAGCGAAGTTTTGTTGTTTATCAGATCTATCAGACTTCTCGGAGTCGGGGTCGGGGTTGGGGTCGATGCCTCACATCAGCAATATGCTCTTTTACGAATTTTTTTATAGAAGTTTCTTCCAAAGATGTTTTGTACAACCCGCTTAAATGTAAGTTGAAATGTAACCTGATCTATCAAATTTTGTTTTATCTGGGGGCACGGCAGTGCCCCCGCCAAGTCGAGCAAAAAAGCGGCACGGTCGTACGTATCATCCTTTTCTCGAAGCAGATCAGGCCATTTTTGAAACCCTATAACTTCGTTATGGATACAACTAGAAGCCTGAATTTTCAGTAACCATGAGCCATTGTAAAAACCCGGTATATTTCAAATTTCATTAAATTTGAACCAGTAGTTTAAGAACTATAACTAGTCAAAGTTTCTTAATTTTGTCACTCACTCACTGACCGATCATCAAAACTCTAAGGCAGTTCTAGCAGACATAGAAGCTTCAAATTGGAAACAAAATTATTGTTTAGTATATAAATCAAGGAAAAACTAAAATATTTTGCAATTTCGGAACAGTTTCCGAGATACACCAACTGCATAAATAACTTTGTAATCCCCCATATAAATATATAGGATTACAAAGTAACATTTGTAGTAAATGAATCATTGTACCTATAATATATGTATAATATAATGGAATAATAGGTGAAGATAGGTTCCTAGATATAACTATCTACAAAAAGAAATTAGATGCCAACAAAAACATAAATTGTAAAAAAAACCAAGTCTCGCAATTCAGTTCTTCCACCGTAAAATTTTGTGAGATCCATGTAATACCAAGTCGGTTAATTTATTCAGTTCCTACTTAAGGGTCCTTCTGTCTCAAGTTATTACGTAATTAGCTAACCTAACAACATCTTATAGTGACCATATCAATATTAAAGATCTTTAATGTTTTAAATAAATAAATTGACTTGGCAATCACATTAAACAATCTAATTTAATATAATGTGTATTACTGTTTGAGAGATACATTGTGTTTTCATGCGATGGCCAAGTCAATCTATTTATTTAAAATAGACGGATTTATTAGAAATAGAAGGACCATTAAGTATATACTTAAGTATATACTTACCTTCTGTCTTGAGTTATTATGTAATTAGCTAACCTATAGTGACCACATCAATAAGAGAAATCTTTTCTATTTTGTATAATTAACCGACTTGGTATTACATGGATCACACAACTTTTTACGGTAGAAGAACTGACTTGCGAGACTTACTTTTTTTTTAATTTATGTTTTTGATGGCATTACATTAATTCATCATTATCAGAACTGCATTTATGAAATTTTTAAGTCTACCCGAACGTCGAAAAAATATCAGAATCTATTTTATGTAATATTAAATAAGAACAGGGTCACTCGCGTCCGTAGGCTTCGACCACCTAACCCTGGGCCCACCCTACACGTGTCCCCCGGGTGGTGCTAAACGAGCGACAAAGTCGAAAAGATAGACTCGGCTCCTCGCCGTATGGTAGGGGCGTAAAACCTACCACCCCTTAATTCGCACCATGAGCCAACAATTAAAGGAAATAGCCCCGAGTTCCCGGCGCTCCTTTAATGGGGCAGGGGTGCGATGAACCTCTGGGAGAAAAACCGGCGACGAGGTTCGCCACCCGTCACGTTCAGTCTCCCAGAGGGGCGAAATGTGGATTGCAGAGGCCCGTCTGGCTACGCTGAATGTATGTGGAGCAATGAATGATAACATGGATGAAGTATGCGAAATGATGAATGATAGAGGAATAGATGTGTTATGTGTAATTGAGACGAAACGAAAGGGAAGAGATGTCACTGCACATGGCATGTATACCGCTTACTGGTCAGGTGTAGACGAGACCGAGCGGGCATGCCAGGGAGTCGATGTCATCCTTTCAGAAAGAATGGGTCAATGTGTGAAAGAGTATGAATGTGTAAGCCCAAGGCTGCTGTGGATACGAATGAAAGTGGGCTTAAAGAAGTTGTTTGTACTTGGGGTGTACCCCCCATATATGTCTAAGCCCACTTATATTGGAGAGCAGTTTTGGGACATGGACATGGTAAGGCTGGTGTTGATGAAATGTAAGGAAAATGAAAATATTATTAAGTTACGAGATTTTAAAGCAATGCAATTAATAGGGGTGAAGAGGTGACCACTTGTCATTAAAGCTCTACTCATAAATTAAACGCTTTCAATAGTTTTTCTCTTTTTGTCTTATTTGAAAAAACGAGACAAGTGTATTGACTCAATTTATGTAGAACTGCAGGTTCTTTCTATATATAATATGTCGCAGTAAGATGGTTGAAGCCGTGATATAATCATAGATATTCCTAAGGATCTACAAATATACGTGATAGCGGTCCCTTTTTTTTCTAGGAATACATTCTGTGTACTAAATATCAGGAATTTGTCAATAAAACAAAAAATACAAATTATTCATCTAAATTTATTTTATCGCCTTCAAAGTAGGCCCCATCGCTTGCAATACAACATCTCCAACGCTTCACCCAGTCTTCCATACATTTTTCATATTTGCTATTTGCGGTATGGCCTTTAGCTCATTCAGCGAATTTTTTTTATGGCTTCTATCGACTCAAAACGTTTTCCTCGAAGTGGTAATTTTAACTTGGGAAATAAAAAAAAGTCAGACGGAGCCATATCAGGTGAATACGGTGCTTGGTCGAGAACTTTTGTTGAATTTTTCGCTAAAAACTCTTTCACTATAATGGCTGTGTGTGATGGTGCATTATCATGGTGCAGCATCCATGAGTTGTGTTGCCACAAATTTGGACGTTTCCGGCGGATACTCTCACGCAAACGCTTCATGACGCCTAAATAATATTCTTTATTCACTGTTTCTCCCTTTGGAAGGAATTCGGAGTGAACCACACCACGGTAGTCAAAAAAAAACTGTCAGAATCACCTTGATTTTGGAGCGACTTTGCCGCGGTTTTTTGGGTTTCGGCTCGTTATCGAGACGCCATTCTGAAAACTGTTGGCTTGTTTGCATGTCGTACTCATAAACCCATGTCTCGTCGCCAGTTATTATACGTTTCATAAAGGTCGGATCCGTAGAAGCTCGGGAAACCATGTCTTCAGCGACATGCTTTCGCTGCGCTCTTTGAACAAAATTGAGCTCTTTTGGAACTAGTCGAGCGGCGACGCGTTTCATGCCTAAAATATCAATGAGAATGTTGTGGACGGACTTAAAAGATATGTTCACCTCACTAGCCAACTCTCTCCGACTCATACGTCGATTTTCGAGCACTAGCTTCTTGATTTTGTCGATGTTTTCTTTGGTCGTAGCGGTTGAAGGTCTACCAGAAAGAGGCAAGTCTACTACTACTTCTCGGCCTTCTTTAAAAGCCTTATACCATTCATAAGCCCTTGTTTTCGATATACACGATTCGCCGTAGGTATTTCGCAACATTTTTAGTGATTCACCACATGAAATATCATTCGAAACATAAAATTTAAGGCACACTCTTTGTTCAACAATATTTTCCATTGTAAAAATCGCCGAGAACTCAAAACTATGACCAACAAAAAGTGTAGTTTAAAACAAATTAAATGACAGATCCCGCTCAAACTTTGTGCGCTAAATCAGTACAGTGCTACCAACATGCAGTAAAAAAATTAGAACGACCTCTTTTAGACGCACATTACACGGTAGGTTTTGCTGTCAGTTTTACAACAATCACGGTTGTGATTGACGAATAACCTATCGTGTAATGTAGTTATTGACAGTTGCATGAAATTGATTGACAAATATCTGGATATTTTGATTTTTACGTCAATCAACTATTCAGTCACGAATTTTGATTGAACGTGTAATAGCATTTCATCAATCACGCGTCAGTCAACGCTTAGATAGCAATGGAGGCGGACGCAGAATATATTGAAGAGGCTGCTTCTACGCGCTCGCGCAGCCCGTCGCCACTCCCACCAAATGTGTTTCAACCAGAAAAAGATTTTATTTTAAATTTTCAGTCTCTCCCCGAGTTGTGGGACACAAAAAACCCCGGGTAGGTTGGATGCCCCTAATACCAGCCACGCCCCTAATTCCAGCCTTTCCGCCTTTTTACTTCGTAAATAAGATTTCTAGTAATCTAACTACAAATATGGTCGGCTAAAAATTCTTAGTAATTAGAGGAAAATATTTCAAATATTACCTCACAGTTTTAAACCTAACAGTGTTAAATTAAAAATCAAAACATAAGCCATAGAATTATTACGTAATAATTATATGACATAAGCATATTTTACATTAGCTCATCTTTAGGCTTTTCGATTTGTATGAATGTGACTATAGACATTTTCTTTTAGTGGAAATTAATGGGGCTGTAATTAGATATACGAAATTTATGGAGTGCATATTGTCAGTCGCCCGACTGTTATTTGGTTTGACGTAAATAATAAGAAGTACCTTATTTTAACCACGTAATATAAATCAGGGCTGTCATAAACTAGAATAAATACCATTAATTTGAACTAACACAGAAAACCTACGTAGAATAGCAGCTTAACGCTGCTGTGTTTCGTATGGTGGGTGTAGAGAACCGGAGACCCTGTTTACTGGCAAAGAGGCATTCCATCTTAGTCCTCACGGGTGACAACGCATCTGCATCTTGAGTCTATATTGAGGATAGATGTAGATGTCTATGGGTCATAGTAGCCACTTACCATCAGGTGGACTGTGTGCTCGTTTGTCACCCTATCCTATATAAAAAAAACATAACTTATTTTATAGTTAAGTAAGTTATGATCAATTCGTCTATATTTTAAAATTGGTGTTTGATTTAAAAGTTTAACAAATGATAGGTAATTGCTTTTCAGACATTTGGTATATGTTAAGAACACCATACAATATTTAATTATTTTTTGAGAAAGACAAAAACAAACAATAAATGTAATTAACTACAACTTGGTAATACTAATTTTATCATAACTTAAGAACATAAATGAAAAAGTCATAACAAGGAAAGTGGTTCAGGACCATGCTTTGCGGCAGTCTATGGAGGATGATTTTCTGTAGTCGACTTGTGAAGGGCTGAAATGATGATAAAGATTTAAAAACTTGGATGATTAAATTATAAGAAATCGGTATACTATAATATATAATTTTTAATATAATATTGTTTTAATTAATTGTTTAGTGTTAAAAGAAAAAATTAACTGCTTAAAGCTAAACCACAGTAAGGTAAGAAGTAAAACATTAAAATAAAATAATTGTTGTCGTAATACATATTCCATACTTGTGACATGCATGATTTAAAATTAAAAGTTCAAAAAACCAAAAACTCAAAAGGCATAGCCCCATGCTATGCTGGCATTAGATATACAAAAGGAAATTGAAATTGACACTAAAAGGCTGGTAATAGGGGCATCCACCCTGTACGAATAAATGTAAAAGTTAAGCTTATTTTTCGTCCATAAATGCGTTTCAAATAAAGCCGCGTGTCGATTATGCACTCCAAGAGGTCTAACATTTGCGCGCGTTAAATTAAAATGGGTATTAAATATTACAATTTTTCCTATTCGTTTTTTTTTCTTTTCAAGATATAAAATTATAATTAAATGGTGAATCGAAAATGAACTTAGTTTATAGGTACGTCCTTTCACTCCGAAAATTTGGGTTTGACTGACGATCAGTCAGCATGAGCGTGTAATGTCGAAATTATTCTATCATACAAACGTTAATCATGATTGATCGAACTGAGTGACGCTTGTTTAGACGTGTAATGGGCGTCTTACGCGGGTCTTTTTATTGACATATTCCCGATACTTTTTACACAGAGTTGTATAACGATTACTATACATAATGATATTATATATATATATATATATATATATATATATATATATATAGTACGATTTAATATTTTATCTATCTATCACATGAACATTTCGTCTACACGAGTAACACGAGTGTGGACGAAATTCCTGTACATTCAGTTTACAATTATCATTATTTCCCTAAATCAGTCTATTAAGATATGTAGTAGCTAGTAGACGGTTATGAACCACTTTTTTATACTGAACTATATTGCGGTATACAGTTCTATCCCTAGGGATATAACTATATCACGGCTTCAACCATCTTACTGCGACACATACATATGTATGTATAAATGCTCTAAAGTGGTCACGCTGTTATGTTAGCCCCACCACGCTTTCCATATATTTACAAAAAAGAGAAAGGTCACCAAAGAGACAGGGTGAGATGCGCAGTAGGTTGCGCTGACGAAAACCATAACGGCTTCACTTTTCTGCCAACTTCAAAAAGGAGACAGTACTCAATTCGATTGTATGTTTTTTTAAATGTATTTTACCTCATAACTTTTTACTGGGTGAACCAATTTCGATGATTCTTTTTTTATTTGATAGCTGGTGCTTCACATGTAGTCCCATATGAATTTGATCAAGGTCTGACCAATAGTTTTTGAGTTATTCTTAATAATTTATATTGAAGTCGGTTGTACAAAATTTTTAATTTTAAATTATTGTTAACGCATGATTTTACTACCCATCTACAGACGCGTATCTAGGGTGGGGCAAGCAAGGCACGTGCCCCGGGCGCCTTTCAAAGAGGGGCGCGCAAATTTACCGATTTTTAAATTTAAAAGTCAAAATAAACCACAATAAACTAATTTATATCAAACAATACCGTTCCCGATTCCTGCTCTTCGCGAAAGAGCGAGAGGCAATGAGTGAGTAGTGCGCGCCAGTAGTGCATTTGGAATGAGATTAACTTTCGTTTCCGACTGGGGCTTAGCGCCAAGTTTGCGCCAAATTGGCTATGTGTATACGTGAGAGAGGATATCTTCTATCTTCTCGACACCTCGGCAGTCTTGTATGTACGGAATTATCCATCACTTTGCTGTGTGTAGACAGCAATGACCATTCTCGTGACGTAGACCTACTCATCGACCTCGTCTAAATGGCTACAAACTCTGTACTACAACAAATCCCCTCTGCAGGGATCGTGATCCTTGGTAATTTTTGATCATTACAGCCTTTCATAAGTCCACTGCTGAACATAGGCCTCCCCCAAGGAATGTCACAAAGCACGGTCCTGAGACACCTGCATCCATCGACTTCCTGCATGTCTTACTAGGTCGTCACTCCATAAATTGGGGGTCGCCCTACACTTCGCCTACCGGTACGAGGCTGCCACATCAAGAACCTTTCTTCCCCATCGGTTGTCGGTTCTTCGAGCAATATGGCCGGCCCACTGCCATTTCAGCTTACTAATCCGTTGGGCTATGTCGGTTATTCTGGTTCTACTGCAGATATACTCATTTCTAAGTTTATCACGCAGAGAAACCCCGAGCAAAGCCCTCTCCATAGCTCGCAGAGCGACCTTGAGCTTCCTCATACGGCCAGCAGTGAAGGACCACGTCTCAGATCATCACTGTCGTCACTGGCAACACGGACTGGTTGTACAATTTCGTTTTCAGATTTTGAGGTATGTCTAACGAGAAGATGTGTCGTAGTTTTCCGAACGCTGCCCAGCGGAGTTGAATCCGTCGATTGACCTCTCGGTCGAAGTTGGACTTATCTAGTCGGACTATTTGTCCCAGGTGAACATACTCATCAACAGCTTCGAGTTTAGTGCTCCCAACAACTACCGGCATAGGTGTGACATGGACGTTAAGCATGATCTTTGTTTTGTTCATGTTCATCTTAAGACCTATCCGTTGGGAGACACTATTGAGGTCATTGAGCATAGTGCTTAGGTCCTCCAGCGAATCTGCCATAAGGACTATACCGTCGGCTTATCGAAGGTGAGTGATGTAATCGCCATTGATGTTAATACCGCATCCTTTCCAGTACAGTAGCTTGAAAACGTCTTCCAATGCAGCGGTGAAGAGTTTCGGTGATATAACGTCACCCTGTCTTACACCTCTCTGCAGTTGGATAGGTTTCGTACTCTGATTCTGTACTCGGATAGCCATCGTAGCTCTACTGTACAAACACTTCAGCACTTCGATATACCGACAGTCAACTTGGCACCGCTGAAGGGACTGCAGCACCGCCCAAATTTCGACGGAATCAAAGGCTTTCTCATAGTCCACATATGCAAGGCAAAGTGACAGATTATACTCCTCTGTCTTCTGTAAAATCTGCCGCAGGGTATGTATGTGATCTATGGTACTAAAGCCTTTTCGGAAACTGTGTTCGGGAGGCTTGAAGTCGTCAAGTTTGCGTGCGAGACGATTCGTAATGACTCTCGAAAACAGCACGTAAACGCGGCTCAGAAGGGAAATCGGTCTGTAGTTCTTCAAGAGAGAGTTGTCGCCTTTCTTGAAGAACAAGACCATCGCACTTCTTCTCCACGCCTCCGGATTAGTGCCACCATGGAGGACGGAATTAAAGAGCTTCTGAAGGACTTCAAGTACCGGTTTTCCACCCGCTTTCAAAAGCTCCGCTGTAATTCCATCCTCGCCCGCGGACTTGCCGTTTTTAAGGTGCTGGAGAGCCATTCTAATCTCGCTTAGACTGACGTCCGGGACATCTTCGGTCCCGGTAGTGTCGGATAAGGCTCGCTCTTGGATCGTTACTCACACTTGCGTATGGCTCCAACGATGACGTGTACAGCTGCCCATAGAACCTTTCAATCTCACTCAAAATCTCAAGTGTCCCGGAAACGATGCTGCCACACTCGATCCTCAGCTTTGACAGTTGGCTTTTTCTAGCAGACAGATCTCTGGCAAAGACTTTGGAGCCTTGGTTTCACGCGATCGCTTCTTCAATACGAGATATATTGAAGTTGCGTAAGTCCCGCCGCATGCATTTGGAGATCTGTCTGTTCAGATGCCTGTATGCTGTCAAATCTGGTGAAGAATGTAGCTTCATCTCCCGTCTGACAGCCATGAGATTAAGAGTGTGATCGGAGAGTTTTTGTGTTCTTCTGCGGCGGGTCTTGCAGAACTTAGCTCCGACCGCATGGACAGTTTCCACGAGCTTGTCATTCATATCGTCCACTTCATTGCAGTCATCTAGGCACTGAAAACGGTTTTGTAACTCGAGCTGAAAGGTTTCGGGACTTTGGATTAGAGCACGAGAGGGACGGAGCGTTGACTTCATTAGACGAGACCTCTCCAACTTAACGTTTAGGTTCAGTGTGCCTCTAACCATTCGGCGATCGCTACCAGTTTTCACCCTCGCGGTCACGGAGACATCACTGAACAGTTGTCGTCTGGTCGTCATAATGAAGTCAATCTCATTTTTTGTCGAACCGTCGGGGCTCGACCAGGTCCACTTCCTGTGGGGCCGCTTCTGGACGAAAGAGTTCATCATAAAGAGTCTCTATTTCTCCAGGAGAAAGGAGAAAGCCTTGGGTTCCGTTGCTCTAATCCAAATTTCCTTACTTTCAGCTCACCGTTCTCTCTTGTGCCTAGTTTTGCATTGAAGTCTCCTATTAACACCGTATAGTGAGTTTTGGAAGAATGCATGGCTCTAGAGGTATCCTCATACATTTCCTCCACCTCCTCATCGGGATGTGCCGAGGTTGGTGCGTAAACCTGTATGACCTTCAGCGAATACCGTTCAGTGATTCTGAGTATAAGGTACGCAACCCTCGTCGACACACTCTCAATCTTTACAACGTTGTTAACGAAAGACTTGTGGATGATAAATCCGACATGTGATAGACATTTGCGACGGTGATAGAGCAAGTTGCCGGATTCGAGGATTACCGTGTCCTCCCCCTCTCTTCGGACCTCGGATAATCCTATAATATGCCAGCGTAACTTGTCTATCTCTTCTTCCAGCTCCACGATCTTCTCGTTAGTCCTCAGGGTGCGTGCGTTGTATGGTGCCAGGTCGAGTCGTCTTAGGTGGCAACCGAACCTCCACCGGAGATTCTTAGCACCCCCTGCCCCGCCGTTACCATGGTCGCCACCGTAGCCAGGAATAGCGGTGCCGCCGGGGACTGGGGGCCGTCTATTTGTTATCTTCATAGGGGGGCATTTGCCATAGTTACCACGCTTGGCGAGCGGGTTGGCAACCCCAGTTTTTTATTGTAATTTTGCTGTTATCAGGAAGATGCTGCTGCCCACCTCCTGCCCGTTCGACACCCATGGGAAGATATGGGGTAGTGGATATTTTTAACAACCACTACACGGCAAAATTAAGATTTAGGACTGTTTAATATATTTAGCGCGGTTGCTGGTTTTTAAATTGAAATAATTTACGAAAGGGCGCAACTTTCATGAATGCTCTAGGCGCCATTTTCGATTAGTAGGCTCTTGCCCGTCTATAATTATGCATACCGTGCGCTATATATGAAACTATTCTTAAAGAGTAAACTCCAATTAACTCTATTAAAAAATTAATAATGAGTTATTTATATTCAAGGTAAGATTTTATAACCAGAAACAAATATGTCCACCATGAGTAGCATTAACTTTACTAAATTAGTATAAATTTAGTAAAAATTTATTTAATTAGTAAAAATATCGGTCCCGATTGCTTCCTATGTTTTTAGGATACGCTTTAATACTCAACTAAAATTTTCTATAGATTACATCACTAAAGTTACAGTACCGTTTTCTCTACTATCCTACAGGATTTAGGTTTAAGCGGAAAAAAACTTACTTTAGTTATAAATATAACGGTGTCATTTTAAGCGATTTGAACTCCACGTGAAAGATATTGTAGACAGTCACTTCTTGACAAAAATTTTATTTCCGACTACTACAACGTACCTAGTCGTGGGCAACACCTAAAAGGTGAATATGAGCTTGTGACTGTAAGTATTTAAAATTATGTTGTTTTCTGACCTTCACGCGGCCGAAGCAGCGAGCAAAAGCTAGTATGAGATAATTTTAAAAATTAAAATTTTAATAAAAAGACTGAACTCAGAGGAATTAAATTATTTCCACACAATAGTTTGCTAAGACTATATTATATAAGAATTACTAGCTCGCCAGGCAGACGTCGTTCTGCCCCTTCCTATGAAAAAATCCTTAAATTCGCAATAAAACAATATTGAAGGTCACTTATCGGGATAAAAAGTATCCTATCTCTCGTGTTGGACCAAACTGCACACAGTGTGTAAAATTTCATTGAAATCAGTTCAATAGTTTAGGAGTTCATCGCGGACAAACAATGTGACACGTAATTTTTATATATGTATAAAGATTATTAATTATATAATAATTATTGCACCAAATATTGTTTTCTCTATACATAATATTTAGTACACACGCACATATTATAGTTTTTACAATACTTGCATTCGATACTAATTACGTATTATGATTTATGATAATTATGTGCATCTAAAACCTTTTGCCGAAAGATAATTTTTTTTAAAGTTTATAATTTGAACCGAACTGCGAGATTACTTAACCTAACGAGATACTTCCGGGATGTATTTTATAGCTTCATTGCTATATATACCTAGTTTTCCACGTGTGGTTATGGTATAGGAGAGTCTACCACTTGTTCGATATGTTATTTAGGTAATAACAGAACGGCAATGTACAAAACTTACAACAAAATAACCCAAGTAATTAAGTTCCTAGTTTTAGTTTTTTTTTTATTATAGTTTTTAATATTGTATATAATAAAATATAATATATTATGTTATGTAATTAATTTAAATCTAAAAAAAAAAACACCCAGGTAAAATTGGAGTTTATTTTTATATTTTAAGTCAGTATTTAAACGAAAGATTGTGATACTCGTTAGTCCACTCAAAAGGGTTAAAATATAACTTTTAATAATAAGCAAAAGCCGATTATAAGGAACTAAAAGAAAAATAAAATCATTTAATAAATAAGTCGGAACTCTAGTTCTTCTATAAACTTTTTAAACTACGTCTTAGCAACAACTTCTAGATGCCAAATAATTCTTTTGAGTTCTTTGAAGTCGGCTTTTGTTTTGTAAGTTTTTTTTTTATAGGATAAGGGTGGCAGACCAGCCCACAGTCCACCCGATGGTAATTGAATGCTGTAGCCAAAAAGCTCGTTTCCAGACAAAAAATCTTACATAATAGTTCTCTACACTCACCATACGAAATACAGCACTAATACCTAAGCTGCTATTTTACGCTGGTATTTTGGGAAATTAAGGGCTGACCTATTTGTTCTACAACTTTAATAGGGGCATCATGGTGGCCCACGTATATATAAGAATGAAGAATTGGAATGAGGATTACCTGTGTTTTTAGTTAAATAGGTTGGTAAAATAAATGTCAGAATGCATTGTAAAGAATAATTCCGAAATAAAAAACAAATTTTAAAATATCAACTAAATGTTTAACAAATGTTGTTTCTTCAATTCAAGAATAAATTCAAAATGGCTTTAACAAATACAATATAAGCTTGTTTAAAATTAAAGACATTGCGCGTTACAACAATGTACACATGCGTAATACAGTGCTACTCGTACCGAGAGGACCCAGGACACGAGAACGCCTTATCCCGTTCATTCGTATAAAAATTTGATGGACCAGTCGCTTCTCGCTTCAAAGGACGTTACGTAGGGAGGGGGGCGTCGAGTTGCTGCGGACCGCCGCCGTCGTGCGCCGCGGCGCTGCCGTCGCCTCTGTCACCTGCGCCGACGCCGCCGACCCGTTATTCCAGCCAGACTGCCGACGCAGGACTAATCCACACTCTCAGTAAGAAGTGCTCTTCGGATCAAAACTGCGAAATTACATACAACATTCCAGAAACATACGCAAAATACGCAGTGAGTACACAAATATTTTCATAATGTTAAAACTCAATTCGCTGCAACCCAACGCCCGCGCACGAGGCTTTGACAGTGACAGCAACGGTTTGTTTATGTTTTAACTTCAATGTTTTTGTTTTGTTTTGTGCCGGGAAATTTTGTTATACCTCCTAATATGTTAAATAATTTTACACCTAATTGTGACTATTTCTGATTATTTAAACATTATTTAGGTTCTGTTTTAAATGAAAAACGCTTTGCGAATGCAATATGGAATTTACTATTACTCCAAGTCGCTAAGGCTCGGTGTCCGGCAAGCATGAGTCAAAAAAGTTTCGTGGTTTTATGTAGAATGTATTCTTTATATTGATTGTAACAAAGGCGATATTATGTTGTACGCGTTTATAGCCTTGAGCGAAAGGGACGCGGGCGCCGCGCTGCCGTCGCGCCGCCTCCCAGGTAGAAATCGTCGTACTAGAGATTATTCAGAGCAGACTGGGCACTAGTTTATAGTAAAAACTGGTTTTTGAATTTGCAATGCAATATTTAAACTTTATAGCGCCAACGACGTCGTCTGAGAACCCAGAGAAATTGTTGAAGAGTTTTATTTCTAAATTTACAATACATAATTTTGCACCTTTTAGCTTATCCACGATTACTGATTAAGCACAGCAGAAATACATAAGGTCATTATTTTTATCATACGTTTGCATCCGCAACTATTTAAAATTAGGATGAAGATACCAGTAGGTTTTTATTATTTTCTAGTATACCGTTACAGCCTAGCTGAATATGTTCAACAATCTATGGCCACAGATTGCTTCATATTGCATGCATGCATTTGGGATATTTGTTATAGTTGTCACGCATGGCAAGTGGGTTGGCAACCACAGTTTGTTATCTTTAGTCGTTATTAGGAAAACGCTGCTGCACATCTCGTGATTTGTATCCCTCCGTCGCCTCTTACGATACCCACGGGATGATATGGAGTAGTGGATATCCTTACACCGTCACTACAGGGCAAATTTTTTATTTTCTATTATGTGAAACTGAAATCTAACAGGATAAGGGGCAGGTGCAGTTATATTTTATTTAGTTATTTATCAATGAACACACAAAAGACATAAAAAATTATAAGGATGGGTTCGTACAAAGTACACGTAAAATACTCTATATTTAATTAATTATTCCATAATGATATGGTAATTTTGATATTTAAATGCTAATAAAATGATTGCATTTCAAATACCTCCTCACTGTTTATCTTCATTGTTTACGTTTATCATCATAATTATTATAGGACAGGTTTTTAATGTGTAATTTGTGTTTAAACATATTACCAGGCTCCTTATTTATAATTGTTGATTATACCCTTACTTAAATACGATTTATATTTGTCACTTAATTACTACTTAGTGAAAAGAGAGAGAGAGAGAGAGAGAGAGAGAGAGAGATCAACTTTCAGCATTCCTTAAATTGATTTCTCTTTAATGGGTAAGGCCAGAGTTTTTAACTTTTTACATACTTTTTGTTGTTGCTTAATCTATGAGACCTTAATTTAAACAAGAAAGGCGTCTTCATTTGTTTTTATTTTAATACCAAATTACAAATTCTTTTATTGATTTAACACGTGATATTTGTTATTATTTTATTACGGATATAATATTTGATTTCCAAATTATTTTAAGATTAACAAAACGTTAAGACTGAGTTGCAAAATGTTAGTTGCTTTTCTCTTCACTAAAATAAAGGACAAAAAAAAAAGACAGGTACAGAAACAAATAATGCTTAATGAAGGACTAATATATTTTTATAAAGAAGGATGAAATTATAAATAAATAGTTTAATGTAAATAATGCGAATTCGTATGTGCGTCCCGCAACTGATCACCTTTATTAATATGTTTATTTTTTATTTATTTGTTTTTTTATTATTTTGTAACATAACATTTTAGATTTAAGTGGCTTTTCCATATTCGACTGCATCACATTTGCCTTCTGGTGGTATAGTTGTCAAGCACTGGCTTATAATAAAAAATAATCATCAATTTAGAACTGCAACTAGTTAAAAACTTGATATTTTTTTTATATTCAACCAATGATTTCTTATATTTATGCGAACACTACACATTGAATAAAACTATTTTTACGGATTTTATCGCGTTTAATTAACTTATTTTATATTCCTGGAAAGCAACAGAAAAGAAAAGCTGGAAAGCAACCGAAACGTCGGGAATATAAAATAAGTTAAACGCGATAAAATCCGTAAAAATAGTTTTATTCAATATATTCAACCAAGTCAGCGCTCCGAAATGCATCCTGTAGAAAACCGAAACGCTGGCTACTTTAAATGATATTTCTAAACTAAGCTTAATAGATAACAAATGTTTGTTTAACCTCATAATGGCGCGCCACTATGCGGTTTATGAGATTGGCGGTGAAAGAATATCCACTACGATATATCGTCCGTACGCGAACAACCCGCCGGGTTCGATCACCGTAAGCACCAATGAAACTGTTGATTGCAATTTTAAGTGCTGTTTAACCACGTGCTCGGCGGTGAACGAAAACAACGTGAGGAAACCTGCTTGTTCTTAGACATAAGAAAAAAATATTTCGAAGACATGTGAAGTTCGCCAATACGCATCGGGGCAGTGCGGCGGACATTTCCTTGCCCTAAAAACCCTCTCAGAAATGAGAGGAGGCCTGTGTCCAGCAGTGGGACGTATATAGGTTGTCACTTTAACTTTAACTTTTATATCATCCTGTGGGTATTGTAGAGGCAAATGAGGAAAACAAACCAGGAGATGGGCAGCAGGGTCCTGCTAAAAATGTTAAACTGCGGTCGCCAACCCGTCTGCGAAGCGTGGTAACAATGGCAAACATCCCCCTAGTGTAGCAATCTAAGGCGAGGCCTATTTTCAGCAGTGGACTTGTGATGGCTGTGATGAAAATGATAATATAATCTCAACATTTCTGTCAATCTCACTGCTGGACTTAGGCCTCACCCGAGGCGCGCCACTTAGCCCGATCTTCGACTTCACGCATCTAGTTACTGCCAGCCGCCTTGCGCAGATCGTTGCTCCATATAGCCAGGTTGCGTCCCACTCTGCGTTTCCCTAAACGCATAAATGTGTGCGCGTATCTCGCGTATCATCATCATCATCATTACAACCCTTCACAAGTCCACTGCTGAACATAGGCCTATCTCGAGTATTACAAACAAAGTTGTAGAACCTACTGTTCACAAAGTTCCTTCACATAGTTTCAGTGAAATATTATGTCTGTTTTTATTTACGTCTGTGATACCAATCAAACTAGATCGGTGTTTGCACCTGTTCTGAATCTTAACCGGTGACCCGCGGACCATTGGTGGTCCCCGTAGGCACCCAAAGTGGTCCGCGAAAGCATTATAAAATTCTCTTACATATAAAAAAGTGGAAAGTTGAATAAAAAGCGCTCCCGAAATGATTTATCCGCGTGCGCTGACGTAATGGTCTTTACTTCATCTAAAAATAATTCCCCGATATCATATGCCTCTTTCTTATATATAAGCCACAATAAGGTATTTTGTGACAAAAAATATTAAAAATTAAAAAAGATTTATGAGCGTAATTATTAGGCATGCCATATTAATCCTTACGAACGAAAGTTACTTCATCATCAAGACAATTTTATGAAGATAATCTTTGCTTTTTATTTGGTCGCGTAGTTTAAAAGATAAAGAAAAATTAAAATAATTCAACACTCGAATCGGCGCGCGAACGACTCATAAACCCTAGCCTCCCGATGAGAACCGAGAGAAACTAGCAGTGAACGCTTCTGTGGGCGAGGTTAGTTTAATCATTTTAGGTTAAAAAATTTGCAAAGTTAATAGTGTACTTTTATCTATTGGTATATATATATATATATATATATATATATATATATATATATATATATATATATATATATATATATATATACATAATAGATCAAATTTACATTTTATCCACTCACCCTCCACCTCCCGTGAAACCGCGGGGCACATAAAGCGTCGCTAATAAGTGAGGGTAATATGGTCATTCGGTTGATATGGTCAATTATTTGCAGTGTTTCCTCACAATCATGTTTTAATTTTGCCCTAGATTTTTTTGACAATTGCCCTAATTATACCTCAAATTAGTTTACGAAAGTCATTGATTTAGTGCGTAAAATTTAGAGTTATAAATAAAACAAAATCAAATTAAACTAAATATTACAAATTAAATTAAATACCTAAATTGCTATTTAAATTTTTATAATTTAAGTAGATTATATTAAATTAACATAATTAATAATTATATTTAATAAAATATTAATATGTGTTCATTTATATATAATTATATACACATTAGATAGATTTTTAATTTAAATATATTATTAAACCATTTTTAATCTTTTTCATATATAAAATATTTCGTTTTTAAAATAAGCTAAATTTAAGCTTTTGGGTTCATAGTTCATACCCGAAATATAAGGGAAACCCGGTTTTTTAAAATAAAGTTATTCTGATACAATAAATTAAGTAAATTACTACCTTTATTATATTTTATAGAATTAAACTATATTATCTAATAGTATCAAAAACCATAGTGCATCTTACACTAAAATATAAACATATTGAATTTAAAATACAAAACTAACTCCATATTTTAGATCTTTAATTAAATTCAAATAAATTTATTTTTTATTTTATTCTTTTTTTTAGAACCTTTTTTCCATTTTAGCTAGTTCTTGATTAAGATGTTGAATTGGGTTACAGATTAATTTATTAAGATTTATTTTTGTATTGTAAGATTTTTAATTCTGACAATCCAATCCAATTTTATACGTGGTAGCGCCATGCTGCAGCTATATTAGTAGTATAGTTGTAGTACGAATGGGTCGGATCGACCGGGGAAGGAACACGCTCTCAAAGAGTACCAGCGTAAAATAGCAGTTTAACGCTGCTGTTTTTCGTATGGTGAGTGTAGAGAACCGGAGACACTTTTTACTGGAAACGAGGCATATCATCTTAGTCGTCAGGGGTGACAACGCATCTGCATTTTGATTCATAATCGAGGATAGATGTAGATGTCTATGGGCCGCAGCAACCACTTATCATCAGGTGGACTGTGTGCTTGTTTGTCTGTCCTATAAAAAAAAAACTTTAATTTTTATTTTAATAAAGCTTCGACCATAAATCGTTTATTACTTAGGTAGTAACTAGTAAGCAATTAAAAAGAAGAAGTATACCTTTAGTTCCATTTCTAAAACCTTATTAGTATGATTCAGGTGTTTACTTAACAACGATGACTTATTACCACATTTTGATATAATGGTCATCTGTTTAACGTGCTTGGCACTTTTTTGATATCTCAATATCAGACATATCACAAGTAAGGTGGCAATCGCAGATTTAACAACAAGCATTAGTTTCCCATTTATCTGATCTTTTCAGCCAATTCTTGAAATCTGGATTCTCCAACCATGAGCTTTTAAATTTTTGCACGTATTTTTTTTCTTTTATCGATGGTCCTTTGTCGGCGTGATACTGGGGCCACACTATCGGGAAACGCCGTCAAATCATAATAACAAAATAACATACAGTCGAATTGAGTACCTCCTCCTTTTTGAAGTCCGTAGAAAAAAAGGAAACCCTAATGGGTTATTATAGAACCCATATCAAGAAATATAAAAAGCGTTTGAAGTTATTAATAATGAACATTAACGCTAATCATATTGCCAATAATCGGCTTTGACGTTGACCGTTCAAGTATAGCCACTCCATTTAACGCGTTAATAATTAGCCCAATATTTATCGCGATGATGAGCATTGACGTTTCTCGTTAGTGTGGCCCCAGCATGAGAAGATGTCGGTGATTTATCATCATTCTCTTCCATGTCAACCAGTTTTCCAATACGTTAGCTTAGCACTCGAAAATTGAGAAGGATCTACTAAATCTTTATTTAATTTAATTTCTACAGTCCTGTCTTTCACAAAGTTTCAGTAGTGAGAAATGAGAACATAAAGTTAAATTAATTGTGTACGTGTCACACTCATTGACAAAATAAATCAATCTTATTATAATTTGTCGAATAATAATGTGTTAGGAACTTCGGGGAACCCCCGACCACAAACGAACGGCGAAGTCTATGTTAAGATAGTGTTGCAACCTTTATATTCGTTTTATTATTCCATTTTGCCCCAAATTACCCTAAATCCCTAAAATTATAAAATAGCCCTAAGCCATACTTTAAATAAGCGATTGCCCCCTAAAAAAGGGCGAAATCCCTAATGCCTGTTTCGAATGAACTATTTTGAAATGTTGAAATTCAAAATGCTGCGCTCCGAAACTCTGATCATAGGCGTTGTTTACAAAGCCTTGAAGTGGAATTGTCACAACAGAAATAAAATGTTACAATTTAAAATATTATTATTAACACCCATGGGATGATATAGAGAGAAGATAAAGCTCAGGGCCTAAGCACTCGCTGTAAATTTCACAGTACATACTCGAGCACACCCGGGTTCGATCTCCGCCAGCACCAATTAAATTGTTAATTGCAATTTTAAGTGTTGATTTACCACGTGCTCGGCGGTGAAGAAAAACATCGCGAGGAAACCTGCATGTCTGAGAAATATGAAAAAAAATATATTTCGAAACGTGCAGTTCGGCAACACGCATTGGGGAATTGGAGACCCTAGGGTTACAATGCATCTGCATTTTGAAGTGTAATGTAAGATAAATGTAGATGTCTATGGGCTAATTAGGGTGACAAACGAGCACACAGTCCACCTGATGGTAAGTGGTTGCTGTGGCCCATAGACAACTGCATCTATCTTCGTTTGCGAGTTAAAATGCAGATGCGTTGTCAGCCGTGAGGACTAAGATAGAATGCCTCTTTTCCAGTAAAAAGGGCTCCGGTTCTCTACACTCACTCTACGAAACACAGCAGCGTTAAGTTGCTATTTTATGCTGGTATTATGTGAGAGCGTGGTTCTACC
Source organism: Parnassius mnemosyne (assembly GCA_963668995.1). NCBI lineage: Eukaryota > Metazoa > Arthropoda > Insecta > Lepidoptera > Papilionidae > Parnassius > Parnassius mnemosyne. The sequence continues at coordinate 22,498,520 of CAVLGL010000082.1, read as the reverse complement.
CCGGTCGAGCCGACCCATTCGTGCTACAACTATACTATTAATATAGCTGCAGCATGGCTCTACCTCGTAAATTTATTACCACGTTATTTACCTTGAATTTCCCTATACAATCCAGTAATTCGAACATACCGATAATCCGTCCCCCTGGTCTTTGATAGTCCGGATAAGTGAGATTATTGTACTATGACTACGTGATTTTGTATAGAACCAAAGTCGTTAGGCGCTGTAAGGGTCGGTCGGTACATGTTTCGCGAAATTATGTTGTGGATTTTCGAGAGATGGCGTTATTTGACACTTTCAAAATACATAATATGAATTACATTTTATTTTCGTAATAAATGTTGTTAATAATTTTAACGCTTCGAATCTTGCCATTGAGAATGTAATTATAAATTGCTTGCTAAGATAAACTTCCGAGGTAGTATTTTAAAAATAAAAATATGTTTATATAGTACGTGAGGGTAATATTGTCACTTTCTTATAACTCACAAACTACAGCCTTGTTTACATAGATGGTTCTGTGATACGATAGTTCTTCATCAGTCAATCAAATAATAAAACGTCAAAAGGGCGCTGCTTTATCGACGCCATTATGACAGTTGACATTATGGTAAATATTTTAGTCGATTTTAGTATTGTGTAGTGTGTAGTGTACAGAAGGCCGGCCACATCACAGAATACTTTACTCCTATGGGCCACATACATACGGAATTCCGTTTCGATATTCCGATTCGGAATTCCGAACGCAACAAATCCATATAAAATCTATGACCCGCCACACACGTACGGTGGTTTTCTGTTCGCAATTTTGCGGGCAAAACGGGATTCCGTATGTTTTTGGCCGACTTGTTCGGAATTCCGTATGTATGTGGCGGGCCTTAAACGTAGTGATTATGTTCTCTTTGGTGTACTTAGTTTTCTTTAAGTTGATTTTTCGGAATGTTACCAATTATTGCCAATGCTTGTTTGCTATTTATTATACTTAAAATATTAGTCATAGTATACGACTTTGTGTTTCTGTCTCTATCGTCTTCCTAGTTTTGGTTTTTATAGGGCGGCAAAGCATGTGACCATATTACCCTCACGTACCTTATTTACCGACATTATTATATGCTATACCTACCTACTTAAATATTTGTTTACAACACGACAGTGGCACGCTGCAGCTATATTATGTTGTAGCACGAATTGGTTGGCTCGTCAGAGGAAGGCCTATACTCTCACAGAATAGCAGCGTGAAATAGCAGCTTAATGTTGGTGTTTTCCGTAGGTACAATTTTTACTGTGTGTAAAGTACTGGAGACCCTTTTTACTAGATACGAGGCATTCCGTTTAAGACCTCAAGGGTGAGAAGTGAGAACGCATCTACATCTCGATTCTTAATCGATAACAGATGTAGGTGTTTATGCTAATATGATCAGTGCGCTCGTTTGTCGCATTTATTGTATAAAAAAATTTGACCAAACCTGTAAGTCTTTTTAGGTATCCGTACTTCAAAAGAAAAACAAAGCGTAAGCCTCACTTTGTTGTTTGTCCGTCCGTCCGACGTTCTGTCTGGCAAAGCCCTCTTTTCAGGAAGAATAGGTAACGAACTAAAATATATATTGAATAAATGGCCTGCGGTTCCTTAGAGGTATGAAAAATTCAAGCGTGCAATTTATGTCACATTCCATGAAAATTTCGCAAACTTAATCGAAAATCGAATAATAATAATATTAACTATATACAATATATAATAGTATATATAGTATTAACGTTCGAAAATCGTTAATTTGCAATAATGTAACATTGTTTTGCGATAACAAACATATATTTTACAGTTTGATCATTAACCGTGACGTAGACAAAATGTATGGAAGAAATGTTTTGTCTTTTCGGTCTTACGTTTACGATACGACAATGTTCGGTGTTTACCTTACTTATAATTTATAAATCGACTGTCCCCGTTGGTCTAGTGATTGTGAACGCCATTGTTGATCTTGAGATTCCGGGTTCGAATTTCATCTGTCAAAAAATTTTCAGTAGCAGCCCGGAGTTAGGAAATTGGCGGTGTTTCATTGATATTGGTTGCCGTGACAAAATTCAGTTTGGAGAATATTATTAATTTATAAATTGCAGTAATTTAATTATTTTAATAAAATTAGAAATTTACCACAAATTTATAAGGAACCCGGAAGTCGAGAATCCTACTCGCACTTTTCCGGTTGTTATTTTTACTGAGCACTTAAGTGATGGTAGTGTTTAAATTAGTTTATTTACCAAGAGGTAGGTAGGACGTTTATTTCTTTTATTTCCATATATGAAATGTTAGAAGTTATATATAATCTATACAAATAAATAAAATTGAAGTGTCTGTTTGTAATGTCGAAATAACAGCTTTTTACTATATGCATATGAAAGTATATACGGTAGATACTTATAATAGAAACACGATTTTTAAAATTTTTGTCTGTCTGCATTTCTGTCTGTCTGTCTGTCTGTCTGTTTGTTCCGGCTAATCTCCGAAATGGCTAGACCGATTTTGACCGGACTTTCATTAGCAGATAGCGGATGTTATAAGAAGTAACTCAGGCTATTTTTATTCTAGAAAAAGAATTAGGCTTCCGCGCAAAAAATTAAAACCCATGAAAACCAATCGTAATAAAATTACGCGCGGGCGAAGTCGCGGGGAGCAACTAGTACTTAAATAAAATTTAAGTGTTCGTTTGTAATGTCAAAATAAGAACTTTTAACTAAATGCATATGAAAGTATATACGATACTTATTACAAAAAATAATATCTAAAATTTTAGTATGTCTGTCTGACAGTTTGTTCTGGCTAATCTCCGAAACTGTTGGACCGATTTTAACGGGACTTTCATTGACATATAGCTGATATTCTCGTATAATGATAGTAACTTAGGCTACTTTTATTTAAAAAAAGAATTAGTGTTCCCCAAAAAAAATTAAACCCATGAAATTGTGAACAAAATCCGATTTAAATAGGAAATAGTATAAAAATAAATTATTATTAAAAGTTATTCAATGCAAACGAAGTCGCGGGAACAGCCAGTTATAAATAAAACTTTTTTGATCGAACGTAGTTTTTAAACTAAACGAATTTAAATATTGCCAATTTGCGGATGTCGGTATTGCGAAATAGTTTTTCCATTTTATAAATGAGATTTAGATATATTATATAGAATATTGAATTGCAGTAGGCAACCGGGATTGCTTTGCTTATCTTGGGAATCTATTTATTTAAAATGCAAAATGACTTTGATTCAAATTTAGATTCAAGCTAAACGTTTTAAGGTAATAATTAAATTTCTCATATATTTCTTATGATACCTGCTGCCTATGACCCTACTGTTTTCGTGACACTGACTGGGAAGGTATCTGACGGTTCCAAACTCCCACGTGTGCTCTATTGGGCTTTAGTCGCCGCACAGTGGGCGGAAACGATCAAAATTACGCGCGAGGCAGTAAATCTAATCCAAATGAAATATATATTTTTTTAAATACTCGTAATTATGTCTGCTTTCTTGTATCACTGCGGAAATTCAGTTTTTAGGGGTAGAAACCACCCCTATCAACCCCTAAGCAGGCTAAACCACCAGACTCTGGATAAAACGAGTTCGATCAACTACATATTTATAAGGAATTATATATTGATATTCATAACGCTTGTGTGATGCTTGGGAGGCGCTGTAAGATGATGCTATTACTTAAACATAATAAAAATATGCTAGTGTTCTCCTCCCTGGTCCAGTCTCACCCCCAATCTGCCGTCATGGAGCCTCGATACGGGATCAAAGGCGTTCTAGTTCCAATCATAATTGCACCCCAAAAGGACACCGATTTCTCGCCATACTGAACGGTTCCAGTGGCAGTTTTTTGCCTTTCGAAGTCTTCAGGTCTTTTCCAGACACGAACACGTCGGTTATCTTGATGAGTATTCATTCGCGATTCGTCAACGAAGAGACAGTTATGCCAAATGTTTTCCTCATCGTCTTCTCAATTTTGCCGAAGCCTAGCCCACTGCAATCTCCGTCACTGATGTTGTCGTGCATTCAGATGTGCTCACCAAGACCTCCGTGCTCGTAGTCTAGCCTGGTTGGTATAAGCAATTTCGAATGGTCAGAGTGCTAACTACAAGTCCAGAGGTGGCTCGCACTTCTGTTTTTATTGTAGTTTGTTGCGTCACGGGCTGCTAGCAATTTGATATGGCGATACTGAGCAGCAGTCAGACCAGTTGGGAGACCACTGTGGATTCGCTCCGGTAAATTATCCATGCCGTGATATCTCTGCAACATGGCCACGACACAGGGCGGCGATACAGCAACTCTGCGTGTTATTTCTCTCGTGGAATATCCTTCTTCCCTCAAAGTTACAATTATTGCTCGTGAAACTTCTGATAATCCTCTTGGCATTTTTTTTTAATCACAACTTTACAAGAAAATATTTTTTTTTCAATCCGTTAATTTCGACTAAGTCAGATTTCTGAATAAGCGTAAGCCTGTTTTATTGTTGTTTGTTTTATTGTTTTACATTCTAATTCTATATTTTTAAGCAAGGAATCTAAAAAGAAGAAATTATAATATAGTCTACCGCAACATTTCGATTTTTCAAACTGATCGCAAACTTTTTTAATGCGTCTACAAAATTGTGTCTGTTCGAACGGATTTAACTCTTAAACTATTTAATCCATCGACGTGAACTTTATGCAGGTTGTACATAGGTATTTATAGTAACTCTAAGACCAACTTGGTTTTTACCTAACTGGCCCAGGTAATATTTTCGTATGTATGTATGTATACTTACTACACTAAACAATCTAATTTAATATAATATGTATTACTTGTGAGATACATTGTGTTTTCATGCGATGGCCAAGTCAATCTAATTATTTAAAATATAAAAGATTTTTAGTATTGATGTAGTCACTATAAGATATTGTTAGGTTAGCTAATTACGTAATAACTTAAGACAGAAGTACCCTTAAGTAGGGACTGAATAAATTAACCGACTTGGTATTACTTGGATCTCACAACTTTTTACGATAGAAGAACTGAGTTACGAGACTTGGTTTTTTCACAAGTTATGTTTTTAATGGCATTTCTTATATTTACGCGACACTACACATTGAATAAAACTATGTTTACGGATTTTATCGCGTTTAATTTTCTTGTTTTTACTTGCCGACGTTTCGGGTAACCCATGATCACGGAGGGGATTGACAATGCATGTCACCTATTTCAGTGTTATACGAAGTTGCGGGCAGTTCCTATATAAGGCGTAAGACGGATACGACACAGCTGTTGTATTCCGACTCATTTATTATTATTGCACGCCTCATAACGCAAAGCGTTATATTTTCTAATTAAATAAAAAAAATATATTTTCTAAAAAATCATTTTATATTGTTATTTTGAAAAGAAACGGTTTGAAAAATAATTTACGTGGACGTGGACGTGGATGTTGATTTTGTATGTGGTTACGATAACTCCCGAGAAAATTGACGTATCGAGCCCGGTTTTTTTTTTATTAGCTTCAGAATTACATTTATTATATTTCATATCAATAGCCTAGTACGCTTAGTTTGTTAATGAAAAGAATTTAAACTTTTATTTTTACTGCTATTAAAAATTTAAAGGCAAGACAAATGTACCATACAGCCTACATCGATTTTACACTTTGTGTAATCGATTTATTTTGGTAAACATTTTTTCCTGTAGGTAACATTATCTGTTAAAATAATAGAGCGCCAAATTTAATACACGTAAATAGTATATTTTAAAAGTCAGGAATACAATTTATTTTTCAAACGAAGATCCTTATCGGACGGTACGAATTTGGCGGATAGGGGCTAGGCGAGAAAAAGTGTATAAGAGTTTTCAGTCACAAGCCTTTCTGACGTAGTGCTTTGGCGGCTATTAGGAAGCGACATGGAATAACATCCATCTCCCTCGCACTTTTTCTTATCTTGCCATGAAAGAAATATTACTTTATTTTAATAGACGCTAGTAATTCATTTATTTGTACTTGTTAATCAATAGTATAATACGTTTATCAGTAATAATATACTCCGAAACGTACTTCGTTCCAACCGAGTGTTCCACGACACTCATGTTTTTTTTCGTCAAAATTAAATGAAACGCTCATGAGACGTGCACTTTTGCATTTTCCAAACTATTTACTTTTATGGTTTTACATATATTTATTGTAAAATACAGATCTTAAACATTTATACACTTGGCCGAGAAAAGAACCAGCTCTCTTATCTCCGTTTAATATTTTATAACTATTATACACAAAAATAGTATGTATGGCTGACTTAATACCTGAAGGTATTCTTCCCTAATCGACCTTTAGGCTAGACAGAGATAAACATATTAGAAGACGAAGTAGCAAAACCAAAGGATCAGCAAAAATTACCTGTCAAAAATTATGTTTTAATTTTTAATTCACTTAATTGTTATATTTATATATAGCTCCCAGAATAACTGCATAAAATGGCAGCTTAATGCTTTGTTGTAAATGTAACCCTTTTTTACTGGAAACGAGACATGCCATATTAGTCCTAAGGAGGTAACAACGCATTTATTTTGATTCTTAATTGAGGATAAATGTAGATGTCTATAGGCCACAGCATCCACTTATAGTCAGGTTCTTTGTCATCGTTTTTCACCCTTATTCTATAAAATATTTTTATAATTAATGAATGATTTATTCGCCACACATAACACAATGCTTAATATAAGGAAATTACAACTACAAAAAGCACACAGAAACAAATGAATAATTAACATTTGTTTTTTTTTTCTGTCGAATCTGTTGATTTGCGTAATGGATGCAGCTCAACTACATCATTATTATTTATAATCTAAAAAAGTTGAATATTTTTTATCTGGCAGATATCCTTATTAACTTTTCATATAAATAAAATGTGCTCGTGACTTACGTTTATTTATTCAACCTATTGATAGAACTGAGAAGATCCATAAAATGTATTGTACTACTTGACATACGAGGCTCGTACAGCTGCAATAATGTCTAGCAAGGATGTTATTAGCTTATAACGTTATAGATACGTAGGAAAATGCAGAGTTTAATATTCTTCAATTACGGCTGTACTTGACTGTTATAGTAACTTTTTACTTAAAGTATAGTTTAATATCCCTTTTAGACCTCAGATATATACTATATTCTCTGTCTCAGAGATCGAATAATGTAACTTTTTCGTTTGATTAGGCACAATATTAACCTTTACCTTACCTACCTTAGCGCATTATGGGTTATCACGGATATATTCTCCTTACCAAAATTACATTGGAGAAATCGATTTAGTTGTAACCTTTAATTAAAAACATAAACACTACATTGACGCTTGTCATCCAGAGGGATAGGCAGAGACTACGGACTTCCAATTGACACGATCCTGACACACCTCTCTTGCCTCACTTACATCCATATACCTACGCATACATGCTCCTCGGTTATATCGATGTATATATATATCGCCCATTTGGTCGATAAACTGTCGTCTAGGGCGTTCTTTCCCGACTCTGATGTTCACATCTGTAACATAAATTTGCTTTAGAACTCTTTCCTCGTTCATTGTTTCCATATTGAAAACTACACTTTTCTCTTGTCCCACAATCTCAACATCCTCTCTTAATGTCTGCATTTCTATAGCATTTATTCTAGGTATTCTCGTGCTTCTTCTGTCACATCAAACTTTCACTAACATGTATTAAGGTTAACATTTATCATCATTAAGGACTAACACAGCATTGTGAATTGCCATATGGGCCTTTTTTGACTTCCCACAATATAGTGTAGAGCCCTACATATCTACCATCCCTGCTAATCCCAAATACACAAACTCATCCACTAGCTCAACCAACTCCCCTTCAAACTTATTAATAATTTAAATTATATAAGGTCGGGGAAAAAGTTTTGATGGTTTTGCCTGGCGGTAAAAACTCATAATAAATGATGCCCTTCCAATCCCACTAATCAATACACACCGCACCACGTTATTGCGTGTTTATCCTGGTTTCGCTACAGTTTGTGGAGCTTGGCTACCCTTTGACCATGATCTCACACGTTCTTGTGATCCAATCTTTTCAAAAATGGTTTGGTTTTATTACGTTTCAATAGAGAATCGCAAATGAGTACACGATGCATTAGGTTTCTTTTAGTGAGCTCGTGTGGTACCCAAATCTGGACCTTTTTTGTATAGCCACTTTTTCAAACTTACTCAGCCATCTCCCCTTCTATTCTTAATTCCTTTCAACGTGGCAAAGCCATGCTTCAGCTATATTGTGCTTGTAGCACGAATGGGTTGGCTCGACCGGGGTAGTACCACAGAATAAATAATAGTACAACAAGTAGTACTGTAGTGTTGTGTAGCCCCCACGGCAATGTATAGGTATATTAGTGTTAAGTGTGGAATAAGAGTAGTATAATTCAAGTTATAACAAGAGTAACACGTCTCCCTTTCATTGACACCTTTCCAACATTACACTACCACGCTCTCGCATAATACCAGCGTACATAGCAGATTAATGCTGCTGTGTTTTTTTATGGTGAACGTAAGAACCGGAGACACTTTTTACTGGAAATAAGGCATTCCATCTTAGTCCTCAGGGGTGATAACACATCTGCCTTTTGATTCTTAATCGAGGATGTCTATGTGCCACAGGATCCACTTACCATCAGGTGGACTGTGTGCTCGTTTGTCAACCTTATACCATAAAAAACTATTTAATTTTGGTGTTAGGAACTTGTACCATAAAACATTATTTGATTTTAATTTTAGGAACTAACCCACAATACGAAGTAGATGATACGTGACCACTAACATCAGACGTGAGCGTGTACAGTATTAAAATTTTGTGGCGTCTGTCAACTCTCGACAATATATTAAGCGCATCGCGAACTCGCAGGTAATATGATAAAAATTACACGTTGCGGATCTCGTCTTATCCTCTTTTACGATAAATAAGTTCCACTTGACACTGTAATTATATTGTATGTTTATAAATACTGTAACTTAATAATAGGGATCGTGGAGTAAGTGGCGGGTACGCGCGGATATTGATGTTAGTTAAACTCGCCTTTATTTCCTTGCTTTAGTTCAAAAAGCGTTTGAACTCATTAATATAATTTTTGCCTCACCAACTAGAAGTTATATTGAAACGGCCTTCGAAAAATCGACAACCAATTAATTGAAAGATTCTAGAGAGGCATCTTCGTCTCGCTTGCGGCAGTGTTTGGCAACCATTACCTGAAGCGACTTAATAAAACGATTTAAAATTGTAAAGCTTTCCTATAGCTTTTGTATTACCCATTGCTGCGCAGCCTCCTCTCATTTCTGAGAGGGGTATAGAGGAATTATTACTTGCGTGTCCTCAAACACGCGGGTTTCCTCGTGATTTCCTTTACTGACGAGTATGCGATAAATTAGCACTAAAAATTGCTTAATGTAATTGCTTACGACAAGCACTACTTAACACACTACACACTAACACCTAAGCTTTTCAGCTGTTATTAAACCCTCTTAAAAAGAACCTTATTAATGTTACTTTATTATAATGTGGTATTAGGTCTATTATGATTCTGGTCTCCTGAAGCATCTCTTAATGTGAGCAGAATCAGAGGAAGCAAGGTCTCAACTAAATCGTACGCATTTAAACAATAATTATCATCCTATCTCGACTATCGAGAAGGCCTATGTTTAGCGGTTTTTTTATTTTGTGACGCTGGGTTTCTTGCTGATTCTACCCAGGACTGAGGTATTTTCCTAACCAGAGGTAAATTAAACGTAAGAGTGACTTTCATATTATTTATAATCTATATCGATATAAAAAATGTTTCTCTTTCTAATTCTAGTGGATTATGTGATGGACTGTAACGAATGAAAGAAAATACAACAATAGGCATTTGGACAGAGTACCTTCACCTCTTGTATACTTAAAACTATATACTTAAAAGTGCTTGATTTGAGGCCCGTAACTAATTTAATTTATCCATCCATTACCTACAGCCTATAAAAGTACACTGCTGAAGCCTAGGCCTCTCCCATAGAATGCCTCGTGGGGAGATTTTTGGCATAGCTGATACGCTTGCCAGACTGGTAGGGAACCTCAGTTTTTTAATATTTTAGTTGCTGGTAAACAATGCCCATCTTCTTTTTAAAGGATTTTTCTTCTTATTCCTCTAGTCATCGTCTATAACTATAAAAATATCAACAAATACAATTGTTGCGAAATGAAATTGCGTTTCACGCTGGCATTGGATTAAAAACTCTTGATTATTTCAAAAGTGTAATTCGGTACAGTTCTCAATCAGGTCGCGGCGGGCGGTGGCGAATGATTTTATGCGTTTTTAATGTTTTTAAGGCATATAAGGGGCTCGTGGGGTGCGCCCTGCGGTCGGAAGGGAGGTGCAGCTCGAAGCAACTGCTCAAATTCATCCGAGGCACCGCGGGGTTCCGCAGTTAATTTGGATACGATTTAGTTTTGCGCGGTTTTAGGGAGCGGTGGGCACGAGTGCTCCTTGTGAGCAAATTGAGTTAGAGGTCTATATGGATGTCATGCAATCTTGGTACAGTAGGATGAACGTATAAGTTTTTTTTCGTGAAGATTTTTTTTGTTTGTAAACTGTCAAAGTCTTCAAACATTTCTTATCGTCCTCTTCAGATCTAAATGTTAATTGTTGGGGCGTTTTGGCAGAGCTTGACCGATGAAAAAAAAATGGATTGGTGTTCCTTTATTATTGCTTAAGTTTATGATATTAAGTAGATTTTAATACGTAAAGTGGTGTGACTTTGTGTTTTAAATGTCTGCGCTTGTGAGCCATTAGTGGAAACGATGAAACCGGTGCTCCGATAATGATAATATGAACCTCAAGTTATTGTGTTCTGAGGCGTCTTGAGATAATATAATAATCGACTGTTTGCTGGCTTAAGCTGCCGTTAAAATCTCCCAAAATCATCACACATGAATTCTGAATTATATGGAGAAAAAAAATTGTCAGACAAAGTCTAATTTAAAACACACGCGCCCCCAAAGTACAAGAGTACTTTAATAGATTAAGAGTGTCAAATAAAAACGTGTGAATTAGAAATATAAACTTTTTTTTCAATATATATTATTATAATAATAAGAAACTCATTTTTATGATTAATTCACACCCATTTGGAAAATACTGCTGTCGTAGGAAAAACCAGCAAGAAACCCCTGCTGCGTTTTTTGCTGTTTCACTTTTTTTTTGATAAAAAGAACAATCCTACGAATATGTTACACAATGAACTATACAAAACAAATTAAAAATAGCTTGAAGACGAATACCTCATTCCCAGGTGTTAGTAATTAGTATCATCCGTAAATTCCTAAATATTATAATAACCCTTTTTATACAAACTTAGTTTAATAAAGTTTTTGAACTTTGAGCAGGTCAAACTTTGTACATTTTCTGGGATTTTGTTGTAAAAGCGTATATATCGCCCCAAAAATGAATTACTGACCCTGTGCTGTATACCCCTTTTACAGTATTAGGTGTCAAAAAACCTAAATCTTCACCCGCTTTCTATTGCGTTTTAGTAGATTTTAGCTTTATACTCTACTTGCCATGATAAAAGTGATAAAACTTATTAAAAATACAAGAGAATTGCAGTTTTAAATATAATTACGTCTACAATTGCTTTGATTTAGTATAACGTGACAAGAGCGTGTATCTTTCTGAAGTACTTATTTTAAACATTTTACTGCACTTATTTTACTTACTTATTTTAACCATTTTACGAACCGTATATGAAGACGCAATTCGATTGTTTGACTATTGTGTATTTTTTGCGGACGGGGAAGTTGTAAAAGTAATCTCTTTTAAATAAGAGAACGACGAAGGGAAGGGAAATATTGCGAAGCCAGCCGAAGCTAATCAGTAGCATGGCGCAGCGCTTTCAACGCTTGACAACAAACGAAACAAAACTTTGTCGGATTTCAATCACAAATTTCCGCTTGACGCGCAACATCCGAAAGGAGTTAACGAAGCCGAAAATAAGAAGTATCGTCCAACTGTTAATTAGAAACCGAAGATCGATTTTTCTGCGACGAGATTGGCTGTCTATGAACGCTGCAAAAAGTTTTGCGCCTTACGCATTTAGAAATAGAGTCGGCTACGAGCAATCATATGATTGAAATGTTTCATTGAAAATTGCTCAAGGTAGGTAATTCCTAGGCAATTGTATGTCTTACTTTTTATCAATTCATTCGCAGGGTTCGCATTTCGGCATATCTTTAAATCTCTATATATAAAATCAATTGCTGTTTTTTTTTATAGAATAAGGGCGACAAACGAACACAAAGTCCAACTGATGGTAAGTGGTTGCTGTGGCCCATAGACTTCGTTTGCGAATTAAAATGCAGATGCGTTGTCAGCCGTGAGGACAAGGATAGAATACCTCTTTTCCAGTAAATAGGGTCTCCGGTTCTCTACACTCACCACATGAAACACCCAGCAGCCTTAAGCTGCCATTTTACGCTAGTATATTCTGCGAGAGCGTGGTCCTTCCCCGGTCGAGCCGACCCAGTCGTGCCATAACAGAAATCACCCGCGCGAAGTCGGGGTGGTATGCTAGTATAGAATAAGGATGACAAACGAGCACATACAACACCTGGTGACAAGTGGATTTTGTGACCTATACACATCTACCTACATTTCTCGATTAAGAATCAAAATGCTAAGGCGTTGCCACCCCTAAGGACTAAGACGGAATGCCTCGTTTCTAGTAAAAACCTTTACCGGTTCGCTAGACTCACCATTCGAAACAGCTGCATTAAGTTTATGCTGGTATTCTGTGAAAGCGTGGTCCTACTCTGGTCGAGCCAACCGATTCGTGCTACAACCATGATATAACTGCAGCGTGGTTCTACCAAGTATGAAATATAGTATGTTGTTTATCTTTGTAAAATAATAAAGTTTACCTTTAAAATAAAAGTTACCTTTTATTTTTAGTAATATAAGGCTTTTGACAAGTTAAATCACGATCTACTTAGTGAGAATCTTACAAGGGCTGATTCACGGCAGCCCTCTCAGATGGATCCATCCCTATATTAAAAATAGATGTTAAGCAGTTTGTGTAAAGTTTAACAATTTCTACCCATACCTTCTGGCGTGCCTGAAGGATCACACTTGGTCCCTTTGCTGTTTTCTTTATATATTAATGATATAGGACTCGCACTAAAAATAGTGATTATCTACTTTATGCCGACGACATAAAGTTATTCAGAGTTATTGAAAGTTATTCCGCAATAAAAACATAACTAATGTGGTTATTGTTCAAATAACTATGTATTGTAATTATATTTATTTATTACAGCCCATCACAAGTCCACTGCTCAACATAGGCCTCCCACAAGGAATGCCACAAAGCACAGTCCTGAGCCACCTGCATCCATCGACTTCCTGCATGTCTTACCAGGTCTTCACTTCATCTAGTGGGGGCGTCCCCCCACTAGATGTACGTACGGACGTATTGAAGAAGCGATCGAGCGGAACCAAGGCTCCATTTTTTTCCCAGAAATCTGTCTGTACACGCATAGACACGCGCACACGCACCTGCACACGCACGCACGCACACACCCACCCACACACACACACACACACACACACACACACACACACAGAGAGAGAGAGAGAGAGAGAGACACACACACACACACACATACTATATATATATATATATATATATATATATATATATATATATATATATATATATATATATATATATATATATATTGTAAATACGATGAAAACACTATAAGATTACCTAGATCAATAAATAAATATGCATTAAGTAAAAAGGTGTTATTTTGATATTACAAACTGACACTTCAATTTTATTTATTTATATAGATTATGAATGTAGCGCGAATGGATCGCCTCGATCGCGGGAGGATAGATATTTTTACAAATAAATGTAACGAACCGTAGTACCTAAGTTAAGCAGAGCGATCGCCGTAAAACGTAATCAACCCGGGTTCCCGCCGCCACCAATGAAATTTTGAATTATAATTTTAAATGCTTATGACATGATATATTACGCGCTTGCGGTGAAGAAAAAAATCGCGTGGAAGCCCGCATGTCTGAGAAATTAAAAAAATATTTTGAATATTATTTGACATATATACGTCGTTTTATTTATTTTGGCAACAAATAGTTGTATACAAAAGAATCTCATTTCTAAGTTTATCACGCAGAGAAACCCTGAGCCTAGCCCCCTACATAGCCCGCTGAGCGACCTTGAGCGTCCTCATACGGCCAGTAGTGAAGGACCACGTCTCAGATCCATAAGTCATCACTGCCAGTGTCACACGCACTGCTTGTACAATCTAGTTTTTAAATTTTGAGGTATACCTGACGAGAAGATGTATCGTAATTTCCCGAACGCTGTCTAGCCGAGTTGAATGCGTCGATTGACCTCTCGGTCGAATTTGGACTTACCTAGTCGGACTATTTGTCCCAGGTAAACATACTCGTCAACAGTTTCGAGCTCAGTGCTCCCAACAACTACCGGCATAGGTGTGACATGGACATTAAACATGATCTTTGTTTTGTCCATGTTCATCTTAAGACCTATCCGTTGGAAGACACTATTGAGGTCATGGAGCATAGTGTTTAGCTCCTCCAGCGATTCTGCCATAAGGATTATATCGTCGGCAAATCGAAGGTAAGTGATGTATTCGTCATTGATGTTGATACCGTATCCTTTCCAGTCCAGTAGCTTGAAAACGTCTTCCAACCAGAAGTGAAAGTCCAGTGAAGAGTTTCAGTGATATAACGTCACCCTGTCTTACACCTCTCTGCAGTTGGATAGGTTTCGTACTCTGGTTCTGTCCTCGGATAGCCATCGTAGCCCTACTGTACAAACACTTCAGCACTTCGATATACCTACAGTCAACTTGGCACTGCTGAAGGGACTGCAGCATCGCCCAAATTTCGACGGAATCAAAGGCTTTCTCATAGTCCACATACGCAAGGCAAATTGAAAGACTCCCTTCGGTCTTCTGTACAATTTGCCGAAGGGTATGTATGTGGTCTATGGTACTAAAGTCTTTTCGGAAATCGGTTTGTTCGGGAGGCTGAAACTCGTCGTATATATATATATGTATATATATAGTGTGTGTGTGTGTGTGTGTGTGTGTGTGTGTGTGTGTGTGTGTGTGTGTGTGTGTGTGTGTGTGTGTGTGTGTGTGTGTGTGTGTGTGCGTGCGTGCGTTTGCGTCTGTGCGTGTGTATGCGCGTGCAGGTGCGTGTGCGGGTGCGTGCGCGTGCGCGATCGTGTGCGGCTGTTGTCACATTATTCACTGTTTAAGGTGTTTTTTTTTCAGTGATAAGTGATAATTTTAACTCTTGAATTATATCGAATTTTATAGCACTGAGTTTTTTGTATAACAGTAACTCTATGCTATTAATTAATTCCAAAGTATATGGTTGGCAACTACTTGTCTCAGTGATACATGTTGGTTGGTCGGAAGTTTTGTATGATGGTCTATTCGTAGTTTTATCGTGAACGATGTTGAAAGGAGACTTATTAGTTCGTATCGGAGTGTTACTGATATCACCACCTTTTCGACAAGAAGCAGTGCAAGCGGGACACTTCCATTCAGATCTTGAAGCAGTATCATTAATAAAATTTATGCACTCTGAATGGTAATTATGCGAACATTGTGTGCATTTTATTCTTTTTCGCGTTACATTTATATTTGCTCTGTATGCTTTACACCTTCCGCCCATTTTAGTATCGATTAAAGCGTTAAAATGCAGAGCATGTATTACAAATTATAAATACGAAAAGTGTGTTAACTCCAATTTACAGTGTAGGAGATCCTCCATCGCTCCAACTTTTAATTGTTGTGCATACTGTTAGGCCGTTCGACCAACACGCCTCGAACTGATACGATGAAATTTTTGATCTCCTTGTACGATGGCCAATAATCCTTCAAGTATTGTTAAAGGGTAAGCTAAAATGATTTTGATAATTTTACTTAACTTAGTCCACTTTTATCAGAACTAAGCACCAATGTACTTTGAAAAAGTATTATAGTCTCACAACTATTGCACTATACCACTAAATAACGCTGTTTGAAACGTTTAACGATTATTTTAATTGGAACACTTTTTAACTCGTCCACCCGCTTAATGGCGGTACTGGTATATATGAAAGTATGTACGGTAATTATAACAAAAAAAAACAATTTTTAAAAACTTTATCTGTCTGTTTGTTTGTTCCGGCTAATCTCAGGAATAGCTGAACGGATTTTGACGGGACATTCACTGGCAGATAGCTGATGTTATAAGAAGTAACTTAAGCTGCTTTTATTTTACAAAAATAATTGGGGTTCCGTACATTAAAATTAAAATCCATGAAATCCAATCGTAATAAATTCTACGCGGACGAATTCGCAAGGAACATCTAGTATATGTATCTGTAGCTCATTTTCTCTATATCACGTGAAAACACTTTTTTGTCGTAAAGCAATCTTACTTTACTATATACACACTCATCGGATCGTTGTCAGCTCATTAACCGTACACCTCTACTGCGCAAAATAATTAAGCCTCGATGTCATGAGTTCACGACCTAATTAACGCGATAATTAAAAACCAATAAAGTGCATCAATTGAATGTAGTGGTTGTTGGAAAGACATTTTTGACAGTTGATTTTCGGCTAAAGCTCGACCAGACACGGTTTGAGTTAATTTGCTTCGGGCTTCGTAATTACGTTAAAGGGCTTCGTAATTACGTTCTGTAATTCAATGTGGCAATAGCAGAACAGGCCGATTAGGTTCTGTACTGTGCTCGTCAACAGGGAAGTTTGCTTGCACTCATTTTGGAATAAACCTGCATGGTGTTATTAAAACTATAAAGTTCTGTCACTGAACAATACCGGACCATTTTTTGGCCAATTTTCAGCCAGTTCATAGAATAGAATAATTTTTGTTTAATATAGATCACATGTGTAATTCGGATCGAAAAAATCCTCTGTCCTGGGAAGAACCAGCAAGAAACGCAGCGGGACTTTTGTTTTTAAAAGTAAATTTTACATTAATGGTTGGACAAACTATTTACAAAATTTATTTTAGAAACTGCTTGGAAGCGACCACCTCATTCACAGGGGTTATTATCAACCATGTTTCATTTATATTATAATAACCCTTTTTATACAGTTTTAGCTTAACAAAACATTTAAACTTGGTAATAGAGAGAGCCTGTATATATATTAATGGATAGTCTTGTTGAATATACTTTTTTATCTGGATACGAGTAGTAATTTGACACTTTCATCTTCGTGTTGTTTGGTTGAGGAGGTAAAATGAAATGAAATAAAAATTAAATTACATAAGTGTTTTTATTTCTTCGATGTAAGAAAATAAAATTTCATTTGTCAACGAAATGGAGTTCCTTCGTCCGGAGAAGAAAACTCCGCTGGCATTCCCTTTTTGGTCACTATGCCATATTATCTGTTCGGGTCAAAATTAGTAATTGATTTTAAACTAACTTCCTGATAAACTAGAGATTTCAAATTTTGAACATGTCGAATGTAGTATCGCATACTTCAGCGTCGCCATATCTAATGATGTGCAGTTTCGTGGTCACTTGGAAGAGAAGGCCAAATTTTCCTCTAAAATACTTGGCGTGCTCAGCAGAGCGGGGCAATATTTTATGCCGGCACACCACTTTCAACTTTACAAGACGCAGGTTCCCCACATGGAATCCTATTCCCATCTCTGGGCTGGAGCTCCCCAGTGCCAGCTCCTTCCACTTGACCGCATTCAGCGCACACCAGCTCGAATCACAGACGACCAAGTTCTTTCCCTTTTGTTGACACTGACAGTGATACATATACCCGACTTCGCGTCATAAACTTCATTTCGTTGCTTCCGGCTTTACGTGAATGTGCTCCTTATCATTATTATCTGCCACCACACACAAAAAAGTCCTCCATTTGGAACCTGAGAATCTATTTGTGGCTCCAGACGGGACTCACACACAAAGGATTGAGTCAAAATGGAGAGCCGTGTATCTTAAAAAAAAAGATAATTACAATAATCCAAAGAATTTTGGTGATGCGATAGTGGAGTACTTGTGGAGGCGGAACATTATGAAATATAATAAACACCCATTTTTGTGTCTTTATTATATTGAAGTGATAAAATATGTTTACTTAATAAAGTAATTATAAAAGTATTATTTGGTGCAAGAGCGAGCGAAGCTAGCTAGGCGAAGCTAGGCTTGGGGCATCCCGACTCGGATAGGTTAGCGGTCGACCCTTTCCACCAGGTGAGCCACATGCTCGTTTGTTCCCTTTGCTATAAAAAAAAGCTCAGGATCGGATAACAATGTAAGAAGGAATAAAAAAGAATTTTAAATTTTTTTGTTTTTTCATAAACTTGGATGTGAAAAAATGGTATGTTAAAACATTTTATACATAATCTTGTTATTAAGTTAAAATAACAGTACTCACTACTACTATAAATATAAAGAATAGCAAACGATAACAGAACTATCGGTAACTGAAACATGTTCTATGATGTAAATAAGGACTAAAAATTTGGAACTTATTCATAGCGAACCCGAGCAAACCAATCCACAAAAGCAGCAACTGTTGACGAGTATGACGAAAGCACGCACGGTGGCTGAAAGAAACGTTCTTCATGCAGCTATCTGTTCGTTTGGCCAAACGTCACAGCTATATTTAGCTGTGACGTTTGGCCTTAGCTTATAATTTGATATAAGCCCAACGATAGCTCAGAGGCAGCTATTTGACGGCTTAGCAAGTATATTATTGTTTATTCATATTCCCTCATAAATTAAAAAATTAACATAACATACAGCTATACTAAAATCAATTTGTGAGAGCCTGTGGTGTCTATACTAGGATTCCCTGTACGACAGATAACCAGCCCCCACCTAGAGACCATCTATAAATAATCTAGGTAATATGGGGTGTATGATTAACACGAAATAGGCTATAGTGTGTATGTGTGTGTGAGAGAGCGCGCGCGTGTGTGTTTAGCGTTTGATTTAATTACAACGCTCGTTATCAACATCTGACAAAACCAGGAATGAAAATTTTGATTAAACTATAAGGTGTAAATACATGAACATAAAATATTAAAGTTATTTACCTGTTAAATAAAATAAGGGAATTCAGTTTAGCACATAGCTCAACTTAACCGTTTTAATGTTGCAACATGACATCAATCGCGGCTCGATTGCATCGGGATATGCATTATTTGTGGCTGAAATTTATGAGTTAGAATTATACGTTCCCCCAGCTCCAAAGCACGTTGTTCGTGTCTGATGGTATGTATACGGCCTTATATATAATTAATTGCATATATGTGCATATATGTATATGTTAGTGTGTGTGTGCTGGATATGATTCGATGAATATTATTGTTTGAGTCAGTTTATTTTAAATGTGTTTAATGATTAATAGAATCCATTATATTAAATACTAGTGACCCACTCTGGCTTCGCCTGCGTAGGATATATAAAAAGTAAAGCTTAGATAAATCCTGGCATTGCTTTTTATTTGTTTGGGAAGTTTTATTACTATTTGTTCAGCCATTTTGAAAATATACCCGGGCAAACAGACAGACAAACATTTTACAAATGTTAATTAATGTCTTAATGCCATGCAAATAACCCCCCTCAGCTCTATAAAAGGTGATTATTTAGATATTATACACTTCAATTTTATTTAATTTTAAAATTATAAGCGAAGTTCCGCGTCAAAAATACACCTTATATTTGCAACACATCATACAAAGAAACATTTTTGGACGAGTTTTCTTTTCTTGCTATTAACCGGTTCAGTGCGGGTGGCATGCCAGGCGTGCCATCGATTACTATAGTGTGTGGCGTATGACACGCGAGTCGTGTCTTTTTAAAAATTTTTTGGAAGATTTATCCAGAATAAGATATTCATTATTTTGCAAGTAGCTCATGCCTGCAGCTTCGTTTCTGGATATTTTGAAAATTTGAAATTTTTAGGGGTTGACAACCGTTTTTTAACTTGTACATGGTTCTCTTTTTACTTTGTCGGTTTTAAATCGCGTTGTGGAAAAATAGTCTATCAAGTAACAAATAATAGCACTCATTGCGATCGCTCACAAACTCAAGATGTAAATAAATTTCTGGAAAACAAGTCTCCTGTTAAAAGAAAACAATGCGTTTGTCTTATTGTTTAATTTTGCTTAAATGGTTGAACTGCCGTCTTATTACTATCATATGGCCGAATAGACCTACGAAGTACCATGTGCTCTTGTGATATGGTATAAGGTTTATTTTTGCTTGAAACAGTTCGAAACCGTTCTTGCATAAAAAAGTTCGCTAATGAAAAGTCTTGTCAATCCGCCGCCGTATAGCGCCGGCGTTTTTTTCCTTTTGAAAACACTTGCTATTCTTACTAATTAGACGTTTTCAGATCGACTTTACTTTTACATTTGTATAACATTAAATAATATTTAATATTTGTAAATAAGAATGAATCATAAACCTTATTTTTTTCCAAATTAAGGTTCTTGATTGTTTTATATTTACAAGTGTTATTATTAGGTGAAAGTTTAATTTAATAAAAACCAAGGTTTTCTAGGGTAATTTAGCTGAATACTTATATAAATGTTTTTTTCTATAAAACTCAAAATAGTAGAAAAGGTTCGTAATCTCTGCATAAAAAAAGTCACTTACTCTCAATTTCAAAGAAAACACGTAGAAAAACACGTATTTACCCACTAAAAACAAGTATCCTTCCGTTTGCAACTGATGTTTTATGTCAACTAAACTTAATTAGGTCTAAACAAGTGAAAAAAAGCATAAAAAAGAACATTACTTTTACACATAGCTTGACACGACAGGCGTGTCACGAAATATTTTATTATTATTTATTGATAAGAATTTGGGATTTACTTGGCCTTATGAACTATATAATAAGCCTAATAACTTCTAAAGTAACTAACGTCCGGATAAATTATTAAACGTTGCCAGTATAATTTCGGAATAATTTCATTGTTTTTTTTTATAATACACTTAAATATTTCATGTTGTTGTAGTATTTTTATAATTTCGTAAGTATTGGTGTTTTGTGATTTCTGCGTAGTTATTGATATATCATCATCATCATCATTACAGCCTTTCACAAGTCCACTGTTGAACATAGACCCCAAAGGAATGCCACAAAGCACGGTCCTAAGCCACCTGCATCCCTCGACTCTTACCCCTCTCTTACCAGGTCATTACTCTATCTAGTGGGGGGACGTCTTACACTTCGTCCGCCGGTACGTGGCTGCCACTCGAGAACCTTTTCTCCCCATCGGTTGCCGGTTCTTCGAGCTATATAGCCAGCTCATTGCTACTTCAGCTTTCATTCTGCTATACATATGTATATAGCTGCTTGACTCAGCAGCCTTTGGGCTATGTCGGTAACTCTTGTTCTACTGCGGATATCCTCATTTCTAAGTTTATCACGCAGAGAAACCCCGAGCATAGCCCTCTCCATAGCTCGCTGTGCGACTTTGAGCTTCCTCATACGGCCACCAGTGAAGGACCACGTTTCCGTTCCAATGGTCATCACTGGCAACGCGCACTGATTTAAGTTTAAGTTTTAAAGTATACATGACGAGAAGATATGCCGTAATTTCCTGAACGCTGCCCAGCCGAGTTGAATCGCGGTCGAAGTTGGACTTACCTAGTCGGTCGGACCATTTGTCTTAGGTAAACATACTCGTCAACGAAGTTGTTGACGAGAGCCTTAGAGACGAGCTTAGTATACCCAACAATTACCGGCATATTTGATGTTTTATTTGAAATTTTGATTTGATTTAAGTTGATTGTGATTTTATTTGATTACGGCAATTATGACTTTTGTTTTATCCTTATTCATCTTAAGACCTATCCTATCCGTTGGGAGACACTATTGAGGTCATTGAGCATAGTGCTTAGGTCCTTCAGCGATTCTGCCATAAGGACTATATCGTCGGCAAATCGAAGGTAAGTGATGTACTCACCATCGACATTAACACCGTATCCTTTTCAGTCCAGTAGCTTGAAAACATCTTCAAATATCTTCAAACGTCACCCTGTCTTACACCTCTTTGCAGTTAGACAGGTTTCGTACTCTGGTTCTGTACTCGGATAGCTATCGTAGCCCTACTGTACAAACATTTCAGCACTTCGATATACCGACAGTCAACTTAGCACTGCTGAAGGGACTGCAGCAAAGACCAAATTTCGACGGAATTATAGGCTTTCTCATAGTTCACATACGCCAGACATACTGGCAAATCTTACTCCTCGGGCTTCTATACAATTTGCCGACGGGTATGTATGTGGTCTATGGTGCTAAAGCCTTTTCGAAAACCGGTCGGCTTGGTCGGGAGGCTTGGAAGTCGTCAAGTCTGCATGCAAGACGATTCGTAATGACTCTCGAAAACAGCACGTAGATGCGGCTCAGAAGGGAAATCGGCCTGTAGTACTTCAAGAGAGCGTTGTCGCCTTACTTGAAGAACAAAACCACCGCACTTCTGCTCCACGCCTCCGGTGCAGTGCCACCATGGAGGACGAAATTAAAGAGCTTCGGAAGGAATTTAAGTACTGGTTTTCCACCCGCTTTCAGAAGCTGCGCTGTAATTCCATCCTCGCCTGCCGTTTTCAAGGTGCTGGAGAGCAATTCTTTTCTCGCTCAGACTGACGTCCGGGATATCATCGGACTAGTGTTGGATAAGGCTTGCTCTTGGATCGTTACTCACACTTGCGTGTGGCTCCAACGATGATGTGTACACTTGCCCATAGAACCTCTCAATCTCACTCAAAATCTTAGATGTCTCGGAAACGATGCTGCCACATTCGGTCTTCAGCTTCGACAGTTAGCTCTTTCTGGCAGACAGATCTCTGGCAAAGACTTTGGAGACCTGTGGTTTCGCTCGATCGCTTCTTCAATACGAGCAGTATTAAAGTTGCGAAAGTACCGCCGCATGCGTTTGGAGATTATTCTGTTCAGTTGCCTGTATGCTACCAAATCTACTGAAGACTGCAACTTCATTTCACCTCTAGCAGCTATGAGATTAAGAGTGTGATCGAAGAGTTTTTGTGTTCTTCTGCGGCGGGTCTTGCATAACTTAGCTCCGACCCATGGACAGTTTCCACGAGCTTGTCATTTATATCGTCCACTGCATTGCAATCTTCTAGGAACTGAAAACGATTTTGTAACTCCAGCTGAAAGGTTTCGGGACTTTGGATTAGAGCTCCAGGGGGGCGGAGCGTTGACTTCATTAGACGTGACCTCTCCAACTTAACTTTTAGGTTCAGTGAGCCTCTAACCATCCGGTGATCGCTACCAGTTTTCACCCTCGCGATCACTGAGACATCACTGAACAGTTGTCGTCTGGTCGTCATAATGAAGTCAATCTCATTTTTTGTCGAACCGTCAGGGCTCGACCAGGTCGAATTCCTGAGGGGCCCCTTCTGGAAGAAAGAGTTCATCATAAAGAGTCCCTCTTTCTCCATGAAGTCAGCCAGCTGCTGGTCCCTTGGGTTCCATTGCCCTATTCCAAATGGCCCTACCTTCAGCCCATCGTTTTCTCTTGTGCCTAGTTTTGCGTGGAAGTCTCTCATTAACATCGTATAGTGGGTTTTGGAGGAATGCATGGCTCTGGAGATATCCTCATACATTTCCTCCACCTCCTCATCGGTATGTGCCGAGATTGGTGCGTAAGACTGTATGACCTTCAGCGAATACCGTTTGGTGATTCTGAGCACAGCTCGTCGACACACTCTCAATCTTTAAAACGTTGTTAACGAGAGACTTGTGTGACTTGTGTCGCCCTCCCTGTGATAGAACAAATTGCCGGATTCGATGATTACCATGTCCTCCCCCTCTCTTCGGACCTCGGATATTCCTATAATATTCCAGCACAAATTGTCTATCTCTTTTTCCAGCTCCAGGATCTTCTCGGCAGTCCTCAGGGTGCGTGCGTTATATGTTGCCAGGTCGAGTCGTCTTAGGTGGCAACCGAAGCTCCACCGGAGATTCTTAGCACCCCCTGCCCCGCCGTTACCATGGTCGCTACCGTAGCCAGGAATAGCGGTGCCGGCGGGGACTGGGGGCCGTCTATTTGTTACCTTCATAGGCGGGTATTTGCCATAGTTGCTACGCTTGACGAGCGGGTTGGCAACCGCAGTTTTTTATTGTAATTTTGCTGTTATCAGGAAGATGCTGCTGCCCACCTCCTGCCCGTTCGACACCCATGGGAAGATATGGGGTAGTGGATATTCTTAACCACCACTACACGGCAAAATTAAGATTTAGGACTGTTTAATATATTTAACGCGGTTGCTGGTTTTTAAATTGAAATAATTAGGTGGTAACCGAACCTCAACCGGAGATTCTTAGCACCCCCTGTCCCGCCGTTACCATGGTCGCCACCGTAGCCAGGAATAGCGGGGCCGCCGGGGATGGGGGGGCCGTTTATTAGTGTCATTGCTATATATTGCCATAGTTGTCACGCTCGGCGAGCGGGTCGGCAACCGGAGTTTTTTTTATTGTTGTTTTGCTGTTATCAGAAAGATGCTGCCCATCTTTTGCCTCAGTTTCCCTCTGTCGCCTCTTACGACACCCACGGGAAGTATGGGGTAGTGGGTATTCTCACCTGCCATTACACGGGGTAGCACGAATGGGTCGCCTCGATCGCGGAAGGACTCCGGACCCCAAGATACAGGATTATCCTAGTTTGGGGTCCAATGGAAAATATTTGTTTATCTTGTCTTGAACATTGTTTAGATGTTTAACTCACTGTTCTTACATTTGTTAAATCTATTTGTCAATAAAAACATTTATTATTATTTTGGGGTATCTATAAAGTTTTCTCATCTGGTTGGGCAGTATAAATATATATTATTATTATCATTATTACTACGCTCTCACGGAATACCACTGTGGTATCAGGCCGAGTAGATAATTTTATACAATTACATACAAATAAATATAATCTAACGGTGGTAGAGCCAAGTAGCAGTTTTAGCTGTTGCACGTATAGGCCGGCTCGAGCCGGGTTGGTAACACCTCACAGAATACGTGTGAAGTAGAAGCTCTGTTTCTGCGGTTCGTCTGGTGAGTGCAGGTGGCCGGAGGCCCAATTCCCCCCCCCCCATCAACGTGGTAGCAGAATTACACGTTCGACTACCCCAGGAGGGTACCAGCACCCCTGGAGAAGCCCTCGCTGAGCATCCACGACCATGTTATTCCACTCCTAAGCGTGGTGCTCAGGCTGCCCCGCGTATTCTGGAGGTGGGGGGAGGTCTGCAAAATTCCGCTCAAAAACATAACTGCTCGGGGCAAACTGAGCAACAAGACCAAGGCGACCCCTGCCACGCTATCCGTGAATTTCTGCAACATCAGGGGACTTCACTCGAACCTAAACGCTGTCCACTACCATCTCATTACTCTTTCTGACCGAGACGCAGGTTTCCTCTCCGGCTGATATTTCGTATCTCTCCTACCCGGGGTACAAATTGGAGCACTCCTTTGTGCCTCGGGCTGGAGTTTGCGTGTAAGTCAGAGAGGACATCTGTTCTCGACGCCTCGGTAGTTCTCAAGGTTCGGACTTGTCCATCCTATGGCTACGCGTAGACAGCGACGACCATCCGCGCGTCTACGGGTGCCTCTATAGGTCCCATAGCGGTAATGCCGAAACAGACCGACTCGTTGACCACGTCCAAATGGCTACAAATTTTTTGCTACAACAGGTCCCATCCGCAGAGATCGTGATCCTTGGCGATTTTAACGCCCACCACGCCGAATGGCTCGGTTCACGTTTAATCGATCATGCGGGGAGATCTATTTATGACTTTGCTTTGGCATATGGTCTGACACAACTATTTACTTCGCCTACGCGGATTCCAGATGCGGAGGATCATACACCTTCCCTGTTAGACCTTCTGCTGACCTCTCATCCGGACGGATATCAGGTTTCCGTCGATGCCCCTTTCGGCTCTTCGGACCATTGTCTGATCCGGAGTGTGGTGCCACTCACGCTCCCCTCGCGGTTACGTTCTGCAGGTTAACGCCGTGTTGGTCATTACAGGTCGGCGGATTGGGACGGAATGCGGTCTTTCTTTGCATCCTACCCATGGGGGCGTGTTTGCTTTTCGCCGGATGATCCCAGCGCTTTTGCTGACTCTGTCACTGATGTGGTGCTACAGGGAATGGAACTATTTATTCCATCATCTGTGGTACCCATCGGAGGCAGATCTCAGCCTTGGTTTGGTCGCTCCTGTAAGACTGCATTACGCAGTAAGCAGGAGTGTTATCAAGCCTGGGCTGGGCTTCGGCGACTCGGGATGTAAACACCAGCACACTTAAAAAGAAGTATAACTTCGCCTCCAGGTCCTTCAAAAGAGTTATTGCCAAGTTAAAGTCAGAGCACATGGGCAGAATTGGCGAGAAACTAGTACGCCTTCCTTCGGGAACCCGTGCATTCTGGTCTCTCGCCAAGGCTGTCCAAGGAAATTTCTGTAAGCCATCACTATTATCTCTGCACAGGGAGGACGACTCACTGGCCCAAGACGCAAAAGACAAAGCCGACCTTTTAGGCTCCCTTTTTGCGTCCAACTCGACTCTTGATGACGGGGGGAAAACATCACCGACCATTCCGCGGTGTGAGTGCTCCATGCCAGATGTGCTGTTCTCACAGCGCTCGGTTCGCTAAGCCCTCCTCTCCCTGGACTTCCAGAAGTCGAGTGGGCCTGACGGAATCCCCCCAATTGTGCTGAGGACGTGTGCTCCGGAGTTGGCACCGGTCCTAACTCGTCTTTTCCGGTACTCCTACTCCCAAGGCGTAGTCCCGAATTCATGGAAGACAGCTTTGGTCCACCCGATCCCTAAAAAAGGCGATCGCTCAGACCCGTCCAACTATAGGCCTATCGCGATCACCTCTAAAATAAATGGAATCAATTATTAACTGCCAGCTCATGCGGTACGTTGAGGATCACCAGCTGATTAGTGACCGTCAATACGGTTTTGGCGGGGTCGATCAGCTGGTGATCTTCTGGTCTACCTGACCCATAGATGGGCAGAGGC
Source organism: Parnassius mnemosyne (assembly GCA_963668995.1). Taxonomy (NCBI): domain Eukaryota; kingdom Metazoa; phylum Arthropoda; class Insecta; order Lepidoptera; family Papilionidae; genus Parnassius; species Parnassius mnemosyne. The sequence continues at coordinate 22,471,383 of CAVLGL010000082.1, read as the reverse complement.
AGTAGAGTCCAAGGGGGAGTCGTTGGCCGTTAGTTTAGACATTGCGAAGGCCTTCGATCGGGTTCTTTCGAAGCTCCCTTCCTATGGGCTTGCCGAGAAAGTCGGAGCATCAAGGTCGTTGTAGACAGTGCATGCTCCGACTACAAGCCTATTAACGCTGGTGTTCCACAAGGCTGTGTGCTATCACCAACGCTGTTTCCTCTGCATATCAATGATATGTTGCTAACTGGTAACATTCATTGCTATGTGGATGACAGCACTGGTGATGCTCTATACACCGGCCGTGCCAATATTTCTCGGGAAAACGTCGCCGAGTACCGGAACATACTTGTGTCTCAAGTCGAGTCTTTGCTGAACAAAGTCTCGGATTGGGGGCGATTAAATCTAGTCCAGTTTAATCCTCAGAAGACACAAGTTTGCGCGTTTACCGCTAAAAAGAACCCCTTTGTTGTATCTCCTCAGTTTCAAGGCACTTCCCTTCTAGCCTCAGCCAGTGTCGGAATCCTCAGAGTCGACATATCGAGTGACGTGCAGTTTCGTGGTCACTTGGAAGAGAAGGCCAAATTGGCCTCTAAAAAGCTTGGCGTGCTCAGCAGAGCGGGATAATATTTCATGCCGGCACACCGCCTGCAACTTTACAAAGCGCAGGTTCGGCCTCACTTGGAATACTGTTCCCATCTCTGGGCAGGGGCTCCCCAGTGCCAGCTCCTCCCACTTGCATCCAGCGCAGAGCGGCTCGAATCGTCGACGACCGAGCCCTTTCCGATCGGCTCGATTCATTGGCATTGCGAAGTGATGTTGCATTCCTTTGCATTTTCTTTCGCATCTACCACGGGGAGTGCTCTGAGGAATTGTTCGGATTAATCCCAGCCGCCAAATTTCACGAACGCACATCGTGGCAGAAACTCTCGATACCATCCACACCATCTGGATGATTGGCGGTCCACCACTGTGCGATTTAGAAGATGTTTTATTCCTCGCACGACTTCCTTGTGGAATCGATTACCATCAGCGATTTTTTCGGACCGATACTACTTAGGGACCTTCAAGAAAAGAGCGTACTCCTTTTTATAAGGCCGGCAACGCATCTGCGATTCCCTCCCTGGTGTTGCAGCTGTTCATGGGCGGCGGTAGTCACTTACCATCAGGTGGGCAGAATGCGCGTTTGCCCCATCTCCTATAAAAAAAAATTATCGAGCCGTCGTAGTTAAGCTAAGCGCGCGTCGTAAAACGAGAGCAACCTGGGTTCGATCACCGCCGCCACCAATGAGATTGTCAGTTGCAATTTTCAACGATGATTTATCATGTTCTTGCGGTGAAGGAAAACATTTTATGGAAAGCTGCCTGTCTGAGAAATAAAAAAATATATTTCAAAGACATGTAAAGACCGCCAACACTCATTAAGGCCGACACTTCCTCGCCTTTATCTCTCTTAGAATTGAGAGGAGCAGTGGAACGTATTAGGCATGCCTTTACTTTTTTTTTTACAAATATGAGCAACATATAATATTTCATATGTGGTGGAGCCACGCTACAGCTTTTATTATGGTTCTAGCTTGAATGGCTCGGCTCGACGGGCTCACAGAATACCGGCCTAAATTAGCAGCTTAATGCTGCTCTGTTACGTATGCTGAGTGTAGAGAACCGGAAGCGAGAACTGAAAACGAGGCATTTTATCTTAGTCCTCAGGGGTGATAACGCATCTGCATTTTGTTTGTTAATCGAGGATAAATTTAGGTAGATATCTATGGGCCACAGCATCCACTTTCTATTAGGTGGGCTGTGTACTCGGAAAAAAGTTTTTACTCCCGCGGATTTCTAGACGATATATCGGCTAGACCCAATGCAAATCATGTATATCGTAGTAATTTTTATCGTAGGCTGCTAGGTGCAAAGTATTCGTTAATAATATTACAGCCGGAGTGTGATCGAAAAATAAATTCGAGTTCACTTCAGACATTTTACGGCCGGAATAGTCCTTTTAACAGTTAGATGCGCAATATGGTCCAATTTCCGAGAAGAGAATTAAGTTAGAATGCGATTCTGATAGAATCCGCGTCCTATAGTTGATGTAATTGAAATCTCCTATATGAAATTCATATATTTATAAATAAAGTCTCTTGGGCCGTCAAATAATCTAGTCTAGTCTTACCGATTTAAGTATTCCAAATTTTATGTTGATGAGATACGAATAGTGTACAATACAGTTACCGTTACAGATTATCCAAAAGATTCTACTGCTGATCATAGTCCTCGCCTATAGATTGCCTTATAGGGAGGATATTTGCCATAGTTGCCACGCTTGGCAGGCAGGTTGTTATTAGGGAGATGATGATGTCCATGTCACGATTAGATCAACTTTGTCGCTTCTTGCGACAGTAACAAGACGACACGGAGTAGTGGATTTCATCACCTTGAATATGATAGTTACAAAGAAAATGTTGTAAAACTTAATATATAATTCGTAGTATCACTTTGATTTGTATATATAATGTTACTTTTAACTACTTACTACTTAATGTTTTAATTTATGAATAACATTTAGCTAGTTTTATTTCTTTTATATTTTTAATTTTTATACAACATAATATTGTAGTGGCAAGCTTTTATTATGTACTAGCTTTTTACCCGCGGCTTCGCTCGCGTGTGCTTGAATTTAGGAACATCATTAAATGCAGTTCCGTGCCAAATTTAGAAAAATTCGATCACTTTTAGTCACCTCGATGTCTATGTCTCTATGTCTGTCAAAGATTTTTTTTCATATTTTTTTACGCATCTTGGATGAAAGTTCCGAGTACAAGAACATATTGTTGATGTGAAGCACCGAAGCTCCGGGAAGTCTAAAGTATGTCAACATGTTTAGTATCGTCCCAATCATTATATCGGATCTGATAGACAACAAATCCTTGCAATAGAACACCGAATCCTACCAATGATGATTCGCGAGGCTATTGAAATTAAAAATATCCTAATTTTAATAGGGAATATGATTGTGTGCTACCATCTGCTAAGGACCCCATAATTAATAAAATTAAATTCAAACTACTACTGCATTTATTCTATTCTATTTTAACGATGACATCAGGTCGTCAAACACCTCAGTTTTCCAGTCCCTCCCGTAACCATGGTTGCTGTAAAGTGCCCAAAACATCGGGAATTTGAAAAGTTAAAATGAAACGCAATAAATTCCTTAAAATTAGTTTTATTCCTTATATACATTTTATTCACAGTGAACGTGAGGAGCACTACACCCATGAACAGGAGTAGAAAAATGTTCGCCCTGTTGTGGCGGTGAAATAAAATCCACCACCTCATATCGTCCCGTCGTAAGAGGTGACATATGAAAACAAACTGAAGATGGGATGGGCTGCATCATCTTCTTGACAACAGATCAAAATAATAATAGCTGCGGTTGCCAACCCGCCTGCCAAGCGTGGCAACTTCAGCAAATATCCAGCTACTTGACAATTAATGGGGGAGGTCTATATTAATTTCAGTGGACTTTTGATAGGCTGAGGATTATGAGTTCTACTCATCTTTGCAAGCTTTAATATTTACGGCAGTGAAAACAAAAAGTAACATGCCCTAAAACACGAATGAAATAAAAACTGCATATATTGCCCCATGAAAAGTAAAAAAGCAGCAGCTTACATACATGTTACTACTGGGCACAGGCCGCAGTTTTTGGCCAAAAAAGTGTTCACTGCGCTGATTCCAACGCGGGATGAATGTAATGTAAATAATTCAATTATTTACATTGTTTATTCAGTAGCATTGTATTATTTCATTTTATCAATGACTTCCCATTTTAGTTTATTTAGAAGTAAGTAGGTGGCGCTAATATTAGATGAAATAATGAAAGCCAACACTATACCATCTAGTAATAACAGCAATAGAAGCGAACATTTATTTATTATATCAATAAGGAATAAAATGATGTCAATTCTCTTAAAATTTCTGTTAAAAAATGCGTTATCAGCGCCGGTAGCGGTGAAAAACGATTTAATGATATCGTCATATTATGCCCATATTATGAAATAGCAACATTGTGTTTAGTTATTAATATCTTCAAACGATTTCTATTTATTGATTTAGTCAAGCTATAGTGTCAACAAATAGTGTTAAATATCATGAAATAACCACACCATTTCACGAAATGATAGACTACTTTATGATATATGATCAATTCTACGATCTGGCCACGACATACATAAAATCTGTTTAATAAAACTATAATGACAGACCGGTTTTAATCACTTTACATATATATTTTCAATTGAAATAAATATTTTGATATACGTCACCATTATCTATTGAAATTACACTTTTAAAATAAAATAGGGATTGTGCGTGAAGATAAGTAAGTAAGTAAAATAAAATAACATAAATACTAAAAAACTAAACGTAGTTTTTTTTAATAATTTTAAAAATCTAATCTTTTAATCATATAAATGTAAGTTATTTATATTATTTCATTTATTAGTAACTGAAAGCAAAATATACTACTTTTTCCATTTGATGATAGATGGCGCTGTTTTGAATACCAAATCGGTGTAGTTTTAAATTATTTTACCAAGATTATAACTATATGTTAAACTTTATTTACAAATATGGTTTTTATTTGAAAAACACCCGTCATCCCGCCTATAACTAAGATATAATAGCTAAATTAACATCTAAAGGAAATAGAATACATAACCTTCCTTTTTTGAAGTTCCGTAATCGGATAAAAAGTACCCTATAAGTTGCCCCGGGTTACTCACTACCTATATACAAAATTTCATGTTAATCGGTTCAGTAGTTTTTGCGTGAATCCGGAATACACAGACAGACAGACAGACAGACAGACAGACAGACAGACAAAAATTCTAAAAACCACTAATTTAGCTTCAGAACCCTTTATTTAGTCCCCTGGACTTATTTTTTCAAGAATATATTAGAATTACAGACACAACTTTTCTACAGATTTATTATATGTATAGATATAGATTAGATATCTGTGGAAACTTCATTGGTTTTTAGGATTACTTTTATATGTTTTATTGTGTAATTTATTATTGTACTGTATGTTTCCCTTAAAATACAAATAAAAAAAAATCAGATTGCGGTAAAACTGTGTCGACTTATTGCTTGCACTTGCGCGAAATTTAAAGGCAAATTCACTTACAGCTTGTGGCGCGCGTATCGTACCGACAAATTTATTTTAAAGTTATATATCATTATCATTATCATTCCTCAGTAAACAACATAACTTTTACAGTTTTACATAACTATTACTTCGCAATGCCATGTAGTGGCGGTCAAGAATATCCACTACCCCATATCTTCCCGTGGGTGTCGTAAAAGGCGACAAAGGGAAACAGGCAGGAGATGGGCAGCAGTATCTTCCTGATAGTAGCCGAAATTACAATTAAAAAAACTGCGGTTGCCAACCCGCTCGCCAAGCGTGGCAACTATGACAAATACCCCCCTATGAAGAGAGTAACAAAGAGACGGCCCCCAGTCCCCGGCGGCCCCGCTATTCCTGGCTACGGTGGCGACCATGGTAACGGCGGGGCAGGGGGTGCTAAGAATCTCCGGTGGAGGTTCGGTTGCCACCTTAGACGACTCGACCTGGCAACGTACAACGCACGCACCCTGAGGACTGACGAGAAGATCGTGGAGCTGGATGAAAAGAAAAAAAGTTACGCTGGCATATTATAGGATTATCCGAAGTCCGAAGAGAAGGGGAGGACACGGTGATCCTCGAATCCTGCAACTAGCTCTATCACAGGGAGGGCGACCATCTGTCCCAAGGAGGTGTCGGATTTATCGTGCATAAGTCTCTCGTTAACAACGTTGTAAAGATCGAGAGTGTGTCGACGAGGGTTGCGTACATTATACTCAGAATCACCAAACGGTATTTGCTGAAGGTCTTACAGGTTTACGCACCAACCTCGGAACACCCCGATGAGGAGGTGGAGGAAATGTATGAGGATACCTTCTACTTCGTGGAAAAAGAGGGACTCTTTATGATGAACTCTTTCTTCCAGAAGCGGCCCCACAGGAATTGGATCTGGTCGAGCCCCGACGGTTCGACAAAAATGAGATTGACTTCATTATGACCACCAGACGACAACTGTTCAGTGATGACTCCGTGATCGCGAGGGTGAAAACTGGTAGCGATCACCGAATGGTTAGAGGCACACTGAACCTAAACGTTCAGTTGGAGAGGTCTCGTCTAAGGAAGTCAACGCTCCGTCCCCCTCGTGCTCTGTTCAAAGTCCTGAAACCTTTCAGCTCCAGTTACAAAACCGTTTACAGTGCCTAGAAAACTCCAATGAAGTGGACGATATGAATGACAAGCTCGTGGAAACTGTCCATGCGGTCGGAGCTAAGTTCTGCAAGACCCGCCGCAGAAGAACACAAAAACTCTCCGATCACACTCTTAATCTCATGGCTGTTAGACGGGAGATGAAGCTACAATCTTCAACAGATTTGACAGCATACAGGCAACTGAACAGACAGATCTCCAAATGCATGCGGCGGGACTTAAGCAACTTCAATACAGCTTGTATTGAAGAAGCGATCGAGCGGAACCAAGGCTCTAAAGTCTTTGCTAGAGATCTGTCTGCCAGAAAGAGTCAACTGTCAAAGCTGAAGACTGAGTGTGGCAGCATCGTTTCCGGGACACCTGAGATTTTGAGTGAGATTGAGAGGTTCTATTGGCAGCTGTACACGTCAACGTTGGAACTACACGCAAGTGTGAGTAACGATCCCAGAGCGAGTCTTATCCGACACTATTCCGAAGATATCCCGGACGTCAGTCTGAGCGAGATTAGAATGGCTCTCCAGCACCTTAAAAACGGCAAGTCGCCGGGCGAGGATGGAATTACAGCGGAGCTTTTGAAAGCGGGTGGAAAACCGGTACTTGAAGTCCTTCAGAAGCTCTTTAATTCCGTCCTCCGTGGTGGCACTACTCTGGAGGCGTGGAGCAGAAGTGCGGTGGTCTTGTTCTTCCAGAAAGGCGACAACGCTCTCTTGAAGAACTACAGACCGATTTCCCTTCTGAGCCGCGACTACGTGCTGTTTTCAAGAGACAGTACGAATCGTCTCGCACGCAGTCTTGACGACTTCCAGCCTCCCGAACAAGCCGGTTTCCGAAAAGGCTTTAGTACCATAGACCACATACATACCCTGCGGCAGATTGTACAGAAGACAGAGGAGTATAACCTGCCACTTTGCCTGGCCTATGTGGATTATGAGAAAGCCTTTGATTCCGTCGAAATTTGGGCGGTACTGCAGTCCCTTCAGCGGTGCCAAGTTGACTGTCGGTATATCGAAGTGCTGAAGTGCTTGTACAGTAGGGCTACGATGGCTATCCGAGTACAGAACCAGAGTGCGAAACCTATTCAAATGCAGAGAGGTGTAAGACAGGGTGACGTTATATCCCCGAAACTCTTCACCGCTGCATTGGAAGACGTTTTCAAGCTTCTGGACTGGAAAGGATACGGTATTAACATCAATGGCGAGTACATCACTCACCTTCGATTTGCCGACGATATAGTCATTATGGCAGAATCGCTGGAGGAACTAAGCACCATGCTCAATGACCTCAATAGTGTCTCCCAACGGACAGGTCTTAAGATGAACATGGACAAAACAAAGATAATGTTTAATGTCCATGTCACACCTATGCCGGTAGTTGTTGGGAGCACTAAGCTCGAAGTTGTTGATGAGTATGTTTACCTGAGACAAATAGTCCGACTAGGTAAGTCCAACTTCGACCGAGAGTTCAATCGACGGATTCAACTCGGCTGGGCAGCGTTTGGGAAACTACGACACATCTTCTCGTCAGACATTCCTCAAAACCTTAAAACGAAATTGTACAACCAGTGCGTGTTGCCAGTGATGACTTACGGATCTGAGACGTGGTCCGTCACTGCTGGCCGTATGAGGAAGCTGAAGGTCGCTCTGCGAGCTATGGAGAGGGCTATGCTTGGAGTTTCTCTGCGTGATAAACTTAGAATTGAGGATATCTGCAGTAGAACCAGAGTGACCGACATAGCCCAACGGATTAGTAAGCTGAAGTGGCAGTGGGCCGGCCATATAGCTCGAAGAACCGACAACCGATGGGGAAGAAAGCTTCTTGAGTGGCAGCCTCGTACCGGTAGGCGAAGTGTATGGTGACCCCCCACGAGATGGAGTGACGACCTGGTAAGACATGCAGGAAGTCGATGGATGCAGGTGGCTCAGGACCGTGCTTTGTGGCATTCCTTGGGGGAGGCCTATGTTCAGCAGTGGTCTTATGAAAGGCTGTAATGATGATGATGATTACTTCGTACATTTATATTATACCGGGTACCAGACCCGGCGCCCTGCTCCCGCAGAAGAAATAATTGTGGTTATATCTTTTTAAATTTCTAAGAGTTATACTGTTAAATTAAAAGTGTAACGATGATGATATATTGAATTATGATGGGTTATATTGCAATGACCGGCCATATTTGCTAAAATGGTTCCGAAGAAGTAATATAGCAAGTATATAATCAAATGGTGAAGAAAAAGTAATTAAAAAAATCTCAAACATTCTGTCCTTTTGATCTTTTAAATTATTTTAACTGATTTTTACACACATACATTCGTAAGGGTCAATCGGTAGAACTTTGTTGCTTTTTATAGTAGTTTGAATACACACAAGTTTTCACTAATAACCTTATTATTATAGGCACTTCCAAATTTCCAATAATTTAATGTCAAACGACAATTAAAAAAGTTTGGCAAATCCAATAGTGCACAACTTATAATGCTCAAATGATCATCATATCATCATATCATCATTCAGGTCACTCCATAAAGTCCAAGACGTATTTTTAAGTACATATATTTATATATACAAATATAAATGTAAATATTGTAATAAAAATATAAATGTTAGTAATATGTGTCAAATTTGGTTTTTCGAATATTTTGTATTTGTACCTTGATTTGTACAGCCATCTTTTTGAGCATGAGCCGCTGCAAACAAACGATACAGTATCCACTCACGATGGCGGCTAAGGCCTTTGGCCTGAGTTCGGCTGAGTGAGTGAGGCAGTATTTTTAGTAAAATAAATTATTACAAGGCTGCTCAAAACACTGAAAATTTCAGGATTTCTAAGCCGAAAAAAACTACTAAACAAAACAAAATTAAACTGGCTTCCCACATGATAGATGAAGAGATTAAAAAATATATTGAGTTAAAAATTAATATTTTCAAAAGTTATCGTCGTGTTTACCCATCCATGCGGACTTAATAAATCCACACCATAAGCCCCTAAATCAACTTTTTTAATATAAAAATAGCAATTAATCGATTTAAAAAAAAATAAGTTCAACAATCAGTTACCTTACTGACAATGTGCTTTTTATATAATTTACATGTAAAATATGATTGTTAGATATGATTGAAATTATTTACGTTCTTCTACAATCACCAATCTAAAAACAAAAGTAGAAGTCCGCTTATATGCGCATGGCAGAAGCTTTTTCTACCGACATCAAAAAGGAGACGGTACTCAATTCCACTGCATGTGTTTTTTTATGTGTGTTACCTCATAACTTTTTACTGGGTGAACATATTTCGAAGATTCTTTTTTTATTTGAAAGCTAGTGTTTCACACCAAACAGTTTTTGAATTATTCTTAAAAATTTATATTGAAATCGGTTGTACAAAATTTTTAATTGCACGTATTATCCACTTTCATTTACATTCTTATTTTCTCAATGAATTTAGGACAGCGTTGAGAGCTGTGAGTCCTTTGGGATAGAACGTAAAGCCGAAACTGCCGTACTCGTAATTTTGAACCGTTTAGCTTTCATGACACTTATAATCTTAATTTTGCCTAAATAGTTAGGTACATTAAAAACTTCATCCCCTATTTTGCCACCCTTAGCTGTTGATTTACTCCAAACTGAAATTCTTACGGGACTATTCCTGAGGTAAAATAAAGTTAATATTTAAAATTACAGCCTATATGTATACGTCCCACTTCTGGACACAGGGCTCCTTTCAATTCTGAGAGGGTAGGGCAAGGTAAAGTCCGCCGCGCTGCCGCAATGCGTGTTGGCGAACTTCACATGTCTTCGAAATATTTCTTTCTTAGTTCACAGACACAGGCAGGTTTTTTAGCGCAGAGGATATTCCCAGTCTTTATTTACTTTACATATTATAATAATATAGACCTACAAATAAGTGTTTCGGGTCTGGTCGTTTGTTGCGATTTATGTTTGTAAACCGACAAAAATCATAGAGTGCGGGTAAAGAGTTTAACATGAAAGTAATGGTATTTTTGCACCCACTTCCGGACGTCCGCATAATCTGAAAATTTGCGGACGTATTAAGAACCGACACAAATAGAATGACTTCATGATAATAACTAGTAATCTCACTAGTTACTTTTACAGTACTTATGTAGTCATCATCATCATCGTCATCATTACAGCCCTTCACAAGTCCACAGCTGAATCTAGGCCTCCCCCAAGAAATGCCACAAAGCACGGTCCTGAGCCACCTTCATCCATCGACTACCTGCATGTTTTACCAGGTCGTCACTCCATGTAGTAGGGGGTCGCTCCAAACTTCGCCTACCGGTACGAGGCTGCCACTCGAAAACTTATACAGTACTTAATTTACTTAATTCAGTTTTCTCACCTTACTAGCCATTAAATACCTAATCTACTCCGTATAGTAATTAAATATTTTAAGTTTTTATTTTAATCAAATACATATACTTAGCTGGTGCTAATTAGTTTCATATTCCGAACAACATGCTCAAAAACGGAAACTGTACACACGCTAGCACGCACACAAACAAAAAGTCATTAACAGTCATGCTTGGCAGGCGCTGATCTTGTTTACCGTCAACGAGTTATCACAATTAAATAACAGTGTCCACTGTCGTCAATTTTGTTATGAAATATCTCCTACCGTTGACAAGTTCGTAATGTTATTTTGAATCTAGTTTAAACTAGGAACAATCGAATAATGAAAGTTAATATGGACCCGCGGGCGAAGCTTGTTGAACATTATAGACACCTTGCAAAATACTCACTTAGTCTAGTTTAGGGTTCAGTGATAGTGCATAAAAATGCTATGAACTTGTACTTCGAACTTCCATCAAGGGTAAAACTATGGTGGGAGTTTCAATTATTGTACTATTATTTATTGTGTGGTTTGAAGTAGGTCGTAAAATGTGGAAGTCTTACGTGTGCTGTCATAAGATGAAATCTTTCGTATTCGTACCGTTACCGTTTCAGTCTATTAAAGTCCAGAGCTGAACATAGGCCTCCTCCTAGATCGCCTCATTGGGGGATATTTGCCATAGTTGCCACGCTTAGTAATCGGGTTGGCCACCGCAGTTTTTTTATTTTTAGTTGTTATTAGGAAGACGCTGCTGCCCATATCCTGATTTGTTTCCCTCTGTCGCCTCTTACGACACCCACAGGATGATATGAGGTAGTGAATATTATTTAAATTGCGCATATTATGCAAAAATATACAAAGAAATATGACGCGATTGTTTTATATTTTTGTTACGGTAACAAATAATTATATGTGGTAGAGCTGCAGCTATATTATGGCTGTAGCACGAATGGGTCGGCACGACTGGGGAAGGACCACGCTTTCACCGAATACCAGCGTCAAATAGCAGCTAAATGCTGAAAACGAGGCGTCTCACCTTAGTCCTTAGGTGATAACGCATCTGAATTTTGATCTTTAATCGAGGATAGATTGCAGACATTGAGTCTATGGACCTCAGCATTCACTTACCATCAGGTGGACTGAGTGTTTGTTTGTCACCTTTAATCTATTTAAAAAAAATCGGCCATACATTATGTATACTGGATTAATTTCCGACATTTTATCTCTAAGCTCAGAGGTTAAGCGCTTGCTGTAATATTTCAATACACACAAGCAACCTGGGTTCGATCCATGCCGGCACACCAAAGAAATTGTAAACCTGTATATGACATAAAAATATTTGAGAGCACGTGAAGTCCACCTGCCGCCAGCATCGCGATTGTCTTTTTTTTTAAATGTTACCCCCACACTAAGATTTTCTCTTGTATCGTGGAATCAGTTTACATACATAAATTGACAAGGAAAATACCCAGACCCGGAATTTTTAGGTCATACAAATATTTGTGTCATTGTGTCGTGCGGGAATCGAATCCTGTCATATAGCGGTCGTAAAACACTACACCTGGAAAGTTCCTTCACCGCTACGGCCATCTTTTTTTAAACAAAAACTTCAGAAACGTATCGTATTCCTTACTTTATATTTTATAAATTGAGTCACGATTACGCACAGAACCTGTTATAATATCGTCGTCCAACTGGAGCAGGGCTGTTGAAGTTGGAGCTCATTTTGTTTATCGTCACCGGTCACCGCTATCGAGAAAAGGTTCGTGAACTATGCGGCATCGTCAAGACGGCCAAATACCATACGCCGTCAAAACCGCTCTCTAGGAAACCACGCTATCTTGTTTACATAGACAACGTTATCGTGACGTCATTCACCGCTTTATTACGACCGTCATGTACCGCAATCCTTGGAAACCAGAGCTTAAGCCACTGCGCCACGGAGCCGTAAACATTGCTTCATTTTCCCCTTAGAGTTAAGAGGACGCCTGTGATATATAATGGCTATAATTTTATTTAGGATGCTTAGGGGCGTTCACGAGCTACTTCCTAGTCCACTTTTACCTGGGAATCGGTCTGGGTAGGTACCACTTTCTTTCGGGTGAAAGAGCCATGCTGCAGCTAGATTACTGGTATAGTTGTAGCACGAATGGGTCGGCTCGACCGAGGAAGGATCACGCTCTCACAGAATTTCGGCGTAAAATAGCAGCTTAGCGCTGCTGTTTCTGTGTGTGGATGGAATATTGTCTAGTGATCGTAAGCGAGGTAGGCTCCTATGTAACCGTCTGGTGGGTGGTCTATAAGTTCGTGTATTCCACAAAAATACTGCTGGCGTCTTATTTACATTTAATTTTTACAAAATATGAGTACAATGCTATATTTTTAAATTAAAAGCCAAGAAATCAGAGGAGTTGAAATGGCGACTTCCATATATTATTACAATTAACAATTTCCCGTGCGAATTCCTGCAACTCACTCAATAAATCTTATTCAAAATGTAGCAGACGGTACTTACTTATGACGCGCCTTGGCGTCCCTCCGAGCGAACTTACACGGTCATTAGGAATTATAAAAATATAATAAACAAGTGCAGTGGGCATTTTCGCTCAATGCGGGCTACCGATGGCCGCACAAATTATTATGTTTTAGCAAAAGACGCGGAGTGCGTCTGTTAGCGACAAGCGGAACGGAGCGGGTGGCGGGTTTATAAAATATATGTATTATGACCTTAGAGTATTTACAAGCAATTTTTTTTTATATCATAAGGGTGACAAACGAGCACACAGTCCACCTGATGGTAAGTGGTTGCTGCGGCCCATAGATATCTACATCAACAAAACAAAACCCGTGAGGACTAAGATGGATTGCCTCATTTCCAGTAAAAAGGGTTCCCGGTTCTCTATACTCACCATACGAAACACAGTAGCGTTAAGCTGCTATTTTACGCTGGTATTCTGTGAGAGCGTGGTCCTTCCCCGGTTGAGCCGACCCATTTGTGCTACAACTATACTACTAATATAGTTGCAGCATAGCTCAACCACGTTAAACAAATTTGTTAACTTTTTTAAGCTTGCTTATAAATAGCAAGAATATGACATTTGAAGTGTTAAAAAGTAAATAAGTATTTTTCTAGTTTTACGGTATTTAAAAAAAAGTTATACCGATATTAACTTTAAATTTTTATTTATTAATTTTATTTTATTAAGGATAAACAACAAGACATACACTATTTGATATGTTACAATAGAACTATTCTAGGATTAAAAACGAAATGTCTTAATTATAGGTCACCTCTGACAAAGAGAATATAATCACTACGTTTAACCTCTGAGCTAAATATGATCATTGAATAATATAATTATAATAAAATTACATACTTTTAAAGTACTTTTTAAATGAAAAAAGTGAAGTATTGACTTCTTAAAATTAAAATACTATTACTAAATATATCTACATGTATTTACTTGGACAAGGTTGAGATATAGCCTGGATTGCTCTTGGCGGAATTTGTCACGGAAGGTGAATATTTTGATCGTCTAGCTCTAGTTGTTCTTGTTGGTGCATTTAATGATTTTTTTATAATATTTCTGGCAATTGAGTTTCCTACTGACTAATTTGAAAAGATAAACAAGAGCGATTAAGTCCCTGCGTTCTTTTAGGCTATTTAATTTAAAGTGATTTAGTCGGTCTTTATAGGATCGCAATCGTTTAACTGCATTACCCCGTAGAGAGCAGGGTGACTATCAGATTTGTATTAATGAAGAGCATCAGTTTAACAGACTACCTACAATTCTACATCGAGTTAGTTTGAGTAAACGCGACTGCTAGACGTGAGGTCCCGGACATTATTTATATATTACAGGCCGTGAGGCATTCCATCTTAGTCCGAATGGTGACGACGCATATGTAATCTTCTTTCTTTATAGTTGGTTACAGGTGTCCTCGGGCTGCAGTAGGGAGAAACTCACTTACTCTCCTGAAGTATTTCACTTAGATTTTATAAAAAAACCGTGCTTTAAGCTGAAGGATAACCATGCCTGAGAAATAATATATTTCAATTACATGCTCTATGAAGTCTGTAAAGACATCTATCAGAAATGGGGGAGCCCTGTGTTTAACTGTGGAACGTATATAGTTTTAACCTACTTAACTTTACTTATTTTACATGAAAAATAGGTTTATTTAATTTATACGCTTTTAGTGTGGCCACAACATTTGAATACACGGGGCGAAACCGTGTTTGTGTGCAGAGCGCTATTGTCGTCTTTTTGCTCATTGAATATCTTAATGATAAAGCCCTACAGATTGCTCATTTGCATAGCAACTGTTCCGACCCTAGTGTTAAGGTTGATCCACATTATATCGAAGGCGTAAAGTAGGATTTTTTTGATGTGTTATGTGTAAACGACTACCGTCTATTTATAAAAGTAACCGTATAGTGGCGGTGTAAGAATATGTAGTGGTAGAGCCAAGCTGCATCTATATTAATAGTACAGTTGTAGCACGAATGGGTCGGCTCGACCGGAGGAGGAACACGCTCTCACAGAATACTAGCATAAAAAAGCAGCTTAATGCTGCTGTGTTTCGTATGGTGAGTGTAGAGAATCGGAGACCCTTTTTACTGTAAAAGAAGCATTCTATCTTAGTCCTCACGGATGATAACGCATCTGCATTTTGATTCGCAAACGAGGATAAATGTAGATGTCTATGGGCCACAGCAACCACTTACCATCAGGTGGACTGTGTGCTCGTTTGTCACCCTATCCTATAAAAAAAATAGTATTAAAAAGCGGCAGGCTTTGCAGAAAGTCGGCTTATGTATTTGGCATTTATAAATTTATGTCGCCAGGTAAGTTTGTCGATTCCTTTTCGATCACCAGTGGTAGAAGTGTTCAGATAACAATTTTTGCGCTTCCTGGCACCCTACATCTTTGGATGACGACGCTCACAAAGCACAGCGCTTGCTGGAATTTTTAAGTCGTAATAGGAGATTTAGTAACATCATTTTTCCTTCATCATCATCATCATCATTACAGCTCTACACAAGTCAGCTGAGAACATATGCCTCTCACAAGGAATACCATCTGCATCCATAGACTTTATCATCCTTAATAACATTTAACAACCAATAATAATGATAGCTTCCACCGATCGTAGGTCTCATAACTGCATCTGCATCACACAGTATGTACTCGTTCCACACGACAAGCAAAAAGAAATATACAGTCACATAGACATGCAGTCATTAATTCGCACAAACAACCGCAGAAAAACCGAGTACCTGGCGTTGCACGTCCACATCGATCGTTAGTCACGCCATCGAAAATAATATTAAGGCACATTGCCCCCATATAATAATAGATGCAGAGGAATTGTATTTCCTCATACCAGTATTTTAAATTGCGTCCATACAAAGCGCATAGGTCTATACCAATTACGAATAATGCACAATAATATGATAAAACTGAAAAATTGCAAATTTGAATCGATGCGGAACGCCGCGCCGCTACGACTATCCGAAAGCGAATAAGTGATACGCACACTAGTATACATGGATGGGATCGTACGCTTGTGTGCGTGCGTTTATCTATGTTTGTGAGTATTTTTTTCTTCAATGTATTTTCCTGACTAAAGGCCAACAAAAGACAGGAATTAAATTCCAAGGTACGAAATGTCTCGTTTTTATTTATAGAAAATTTTTCAAAATATCGATTTTTAAAGTACATATGGTAACTACGGTTGTTACAATCATGTTTTTCTCTTTGGTAATGGACTGGTAAGGTTATACTTTTGCCAGTGTCAAGTAATAATAATGTTTCCACAGAAAACAGTTGCGTTTTCACTCCTAAAGACTTATGCCCAACAGCTCGGAGTGGAATGGTAACTTAACCTACTCACCAGACAGACACCCTGTGGGCAGACAAACCCCTAGGAGGTTAGTAATTTTATTTATTTTGTTCCCCCTAACTAACAAAAGCAAAGGCTTACATTTAAACCCAGACTTATACAGTACCTACATAAATGCGGTGGGAGTTTTAAAATATATCCGCGTTATAAATTTAAGAATAGGCTTAAGTTTTAGATAGAGGTTAGACAGGTTCCTAAATTTAGATAAGCATATATAAGCTTATCTAAAAAGTCTTTTGTGAGTAAATCTTAAAAAAAAATACAATAGAATTCCTAAAAATATAGTGTAACAATAATCAGATACAAAATATTAAAAAAAATATTAAAAAAGTTTTTAAAAAAAAAAACTACTATAAAATAGATCAATATATGGATGTATATTATTAAACAGGTGAACGGCAGAGTCTGGAAGGGACGCCCTAGGCGAAAGTTTATCGACCAAATTGGCGGTATATTGAAAATGGGCCAAATTAAGAGTACCTTTAACCGACGAGCGTGAATGCGTTTTAAGTATATGGGTGTGGAGGAAGCGAGAGAGGTGTGTCAGGATCGCGCCAAATAGAGGTCTATAGTCTCTGCCTACCCCCCTGGGTGACAGACGTGAGTGTTTATGTTTTTATGTTATTAAACATTCCATAAGGCATCATTATCATTATTTATATATTTGAACTTAACTTTAAAATTTGGCTACCCTCGAAAAATGACCTTGTATATTATAAATTCATCAATATATTATATAATGGATAGATCAATATAATATGTAACAATGCGTGGAAATAATTCTTACACTGCATTTATAAGTCGGTAGCAGTTATTATTGCTGTAATTATTGTTAATGAAATTGTAACGTGGTTTTTAAAAAAGCCCCAGAAGTTCTTTTGAGGTCTCGTTTTTGCAAAGCGGTGTAGATTTTGACGTTCGTAAGAGCTTTACAAGCTTAAATTGGATAAAAAGTCTTGACTTTGGATTCGAGGAAATCTATGTTGTGTGTTTGTATGTACATTTATATTCACACATAGGAGAGCCACGTTGCAGATATGTTATGGTTGTAGCACGAATATGTCGGTTCGAATGGGCGAGGACCACGCTTACACGGAATAACAGCATAAAATGCCATCGTAATGCCGCTGGGATCCGTATGAATGATGGAAACGAGGAATTCCATCTTATCCTTAGAGGTGACAATGAATCTGAATTTTGATTCTTAATTGAAGACAGATGTGGACCACAGCATCCACTTACCAAGAGGTGAACTGTGCGCTCGTAGTTGGTAACCAATTTTCGCGTGCTATTTCGCGACTCGAGAACAATTTATAATATCGTCGATGAACTGGTTTCACAAAATGCATAGTTAAGATTAAAATTTCATCAAAACAGGCCTAGCAGTTTCATATGGGTACAAAACAAAGACGTTTATGTAGTATATAGATTTATATCTCTTTGGTACAAAATTACTAAAGAAGTGGCATTCTAACTGAAGTTTATAATTGATAATATTATGTACTATTTACTCGTGCAGGTTTTAAATATGATCAGCAGGGAACAATTTTCGAAGTCATACTTCTTTTGGAGCGTTTGGGAAAAATTATGATAGTGAATTTTTTACGATGCGCGCGCACACCGAGAGCTAAAAACGACACCATGAAGTTGTTACGATGCGCGCGCACACTGACACCTCTCTGTCACTCAAGTTTTTGTGGGAACTGATAACTATATTTAAGGGATCGATATATATGTACTACGCACTAGATTTCGCATTCCGAACATTGACTATGTTCAACTGAACTGTACTGCAATCCGTACACTAAACTAAATACCTATTGCGTAAATTGAAGATTTGTGAATTCCATAAGATGATTATTATTACATTTTATTTAGAAATATGTTTGTTTAGATTAAAATAAGAGTATTTTATATTAAATTCTTATATATGTTTTATATTAATATCTTATTCAACATTAAAGTCTTCGGCGTATGCGGGAGTCTACTATCTCCCGCGCATGCGCGAAGACATAGTGTAGCGCACAGTTTTTTTTTGGAATAGCTTCCCTAGTACGTGGTACATATAACTCGATGATTTAAGGTAGTTATTTTTAGTTATTTTTGTTTTCTTACGCTATAGAAGTATAACTTCCTAGGTGCGTACATAAGTACACACTCGCGTATTTTTATTATATGTCTTACAGCTATTAGTTTTATTTTAAGCATTATAATGTAAATATGAAACTGTTACAAGTGTCCATTTATAGAATTAAAAAGTGAAATATGCAGTTAAGGTGCTCTTAGCCATAGTCGGGAAGTATGTCGAGGCGAATCAATATCAAAGTTAGGCGAATTTATAAATTCAGCAGTTCCGATCATGTAATGAAATATATTGCGTCTATAGTTCGTAAGAACACTGTTTATGTAAAAAAGTTTGCGTTTCCTCATGCATGTTGTGAGAACATTCAAAGTAACATCAGATTATAATTCCGGGGAGTTAATTAATAATTATTGTTTTATATGTAATTTCTAAATATGTAAAAACTTCATGTTATTAAATTAATTTTTATACAAATTTTATCACATTTCTTTATATATTTAAAAACAAACGATCCGCCCAATTTCGCACGGGTGAATTCCGGATTACGACGACAGTTGCGCCTACGGCGAATCTAAACCATCCAGTTGACACACTCAAACACAAAAAAACATGCGTGAGTGTCGTGGAACACTCGCTTGGAACGACGTTACTTTCGTAGTATATTATTATTGATAAACGTATTATATTATTCATTAACAAATACAAATAAATTAATCTAGTACTATTAAAATGAAGCGTCATTTAAAATAAAATAATATGTCTTTCATGGCAAGATGAGAAAAAGTGCGAGGGAGATGGATATTATTCTATCTCGCTTTCTTATAGTCGCCAAGGCCGTCTACACTACGTCAGAAGGGGTCGTGACAGAAAAATCTTACACTTTTTCTCGCCTTCTCCCCTAGCCGCCAAATTTGTACCGCCCGATAAGGAATTTCGTTCGAAAATTTCATCAAAATCGGTCGAGCCATTTTCGATTTTTTGCAAGACTAACCGCACAGCAAATAGCATTGCATATTAAGCCTGAAAGGTCAATCACGTATACACCCTATACCTATACCCACTTGACAAAAAGGAATTATTGCTTGTGTATACGTGATTGACCTTTCAGGCTTAATATGCAATGCTATACTAAGAAAAACGTATTTTACAGTAAGTGCAAAGTAGATTGTTCAGTTTTATCCTTGCAAGTAGTTTCTGATTGTATCATTTCCTTTATAAGGGTAATGATACATTTGAATGCCTACGGCTAGTGTATTTAGGACGTGTTAAACACGCTCAGGTCCCAGTTCAGTGGGGTTATACGGTAAACTGCGACATAGATACATGAATATTTAGATACGACTGATATAGAAATGAATTTTAAAATGCGTAGTTCACTTTAAAAAGGTTTAGTGACTAGTGAAACAAAACGTGACGGTGGTCGCACATATAACAGACAGTCTTCTACCTCTTAGTTATACTGAAAATTCCTGCATTTGGGAAAAGTCATGAGCGCCCATCTTCTTGTTATGGCTTTTTTTGGTATACAAGTTATAAAATGAAATAATATTTTATTTATTAATTTAGATACCTATGCATTTATGCAGATTTTAGCCCAACGGATTAGTAAGCTAAAGTGGTAATGGGTCAGCTACATAGCTCAAAGAACCGACAATCGGAGAAGAAATATTCTTGAGTGGCGATCTCGTTCTCGCAAGCGAAGGCGGCTCTCCACTAGGTGGAGGACGTCCTGGTAAGATATCCAGGAAGTCGATGGATGCTGGTGGCTCAGGACCGTGGTTTGTGGTGTTCCTTGTGGGAGGCCTATGTTCAGCAGTGGACTTGTAAAGGGCTTGGAAAGGGCTGTAATGATGATGGTGATGACATAAATTTTTATTATTAATTTGTAATTAAATGAAATATATTTTCTTTATTAATTTGTACTTATTATATCACGACAAAAAGCTCGTCTTTCATGTTATAATGAAAATCAATTGTACTGGTTCTGGCAGGACTTTTTCAAAAGTTAAAATATTTAGTAAATAAAAAAAATCCGTGTCCGTGTCCATAACATTTAAAAAAATTAAAGAGCTTATTTTTACGAAATATAGAAATTAATTTTTAAATAATTACAGATATTGAAAATGGCTTTAGTATGACTGATCTGCTCGTATTAGTTAAATTATGATATAATTTTGTAATGGAGTTAGTTAATAAATCAAATCGGTGATATATTGAAGATGGACCCTTGGAAGCGAGGTGTGTCAGTATCGTGACAAATGGAAGTCTATAGTCTCTGCCTACCCCTCTGGCTAACAGGCATGCGAGTTATATGTAATTATTTATTGCTTATTTGCTAAACGTCTTTTATAAGAGTGTATGGTCATACGATACGGTAGAGTCACGCTGCAGATATTATAAGGTTGTAGCACGAATAGGTCCGCGGGGAGGGAACACGCTCTCACAGAATACTAGCGTAATAGCTTAATCCTACTGTGATTCGTATAGTGAATGTAGAGAGCCGGAGACCCTATTTTACTGGAAACGAGGCATTCCGTGTAAGTCCTCAGGGGTGAAAACGCATGAGCATTTTGATTCTAAATCGAGGATAGATATAGATGTCTATGGCCCACAGTATCCACTTACCATCGGGTGGACTGTGTGCTTGTTTTTATTTTGTTGAATTTGTATTCTATAAAATATGTTAGTATGTTTTTATGTTTTTATAACTGTATATCAGAATAATTGTATTCTGGTTATATGTAGGTACTAACCGATAAAAAATCTGAATACACTATCGTTACTTATGTATAGGAGATTTTATCGTGAATATCGTACGCGATATCTATATTGGCATTTACTATAACAAAGTATTTCAATACCCGATACTGATCACTTACCGCACGCAAATCTCCTATATTATATAAAACCATCTAATTCGTGCCGTTCCAAACAAAACCCCCGCTTAATTTTAAGGTGAGCCGGCTACCGACTTGCAGTCTCTTATTACATGCCACAATCAAAAGTAATTTCGATAAATATGGCCGCCGCTCACCGCTGTGGTTAGCCATCTTTATATCCCATCTAATAAACAGTTCAGCGTCACGAGAAAGCAGATCGGCTGTTGGATTGATGTATTTATCATTACTTTCTCACGATGTTCGGATAGACGATGCCTTTTTACATTTCGGTCGCGAATAAATAAACGTTCGATGGTATGTTACGGCGCTAACCGTTCCTTACAGATAATAAAATGGGCGCGCAAGTGCAATACTGCTTCTATCGATAATAACTGAGTAACTTGTTGGTAGTTCAAGCTTGCCCTATTCCGTCTATTTGCTTCCAGCTTTCATTCCTTCCGTTAAGACGACTTAGAAATTTAATTTAATATAAAAGTATTAATGTTTGTTTGTTCGTATTTTATACTTACTTTGCGCGTTACAGTTGATATCCATTAGCGGAATTTGTTACCTTCTGCAATATGTTTCTATCAGGGGCGGACCGCTAATTAGTGAGGCCCTAGGCTAACACTACTTGAAGGCCTACATAATTGATCAAAGTAATGGCCATTTTGTCAAAAAACTATTTTCTTTATACTGATGTATCTCTTTTCGAAAATTTACTTCTCATCCTCATTTTCAATAAAACTCATGAAAGTTTCGTAATATCATCAGAATTATTTTTAAAGCTTTTATAGCCATTGTCTTTAATTACTGGGGGCCTTTAATATCCACGGGGCCCTGGCTGCAGCCCATAAAGCTCATATATCGGTCTGCCCCTGGTTTTATTGTTTAAAATCTGTTAACATAAACATAAACTCTCACGTCTGTTACCCAGAGGGGTAGGCAAAGGCCATGGACTTCTATTTGACCCGATCCTGACACACTTCTATCGCTTATTTCACATTCATATATTTACGCATACACGTTGAAACCTAAACGCAACAAATGTGAAATTTCAATCGAATAAAACAGAATATTTTTTATTCTATTTATAAAAGACATTTATGCTTTTATTTTTATCACTCTGTTCTGAAAAAACCTCTCACGTGGGAAGTACCACATAAGTTAAAAGAGTTTACAATTATGCTTATTACTTGTGATAAAATACTTAATAGTACATGAAGAAGATATCAAACATTAGTATGAGTACCCGATTATAATATTCTATGATATCCGATTGCAGTGTGGAGTGTCTTCAAGGCAAGAGTGAATAGGCTTTTGTTAAGTCAGTGCGCTTCACCATCTTAGGCTAAATCACCACGTAGCATCAGGTGAAATTATAGTTAAGCGCTGGCTTATAATAATTATAATATATATTTATATATATATATATATATATATATATATATATATATATATATATATATATATATAAGTATTATGAATGGAACCGACATAAGCCAGTCAGTAAGCTGAATTGGCAATGGACCGGCCATATGTTCCGAAAATTGACAGTCGGTGGAAAAAGAAGGCGGAACCTCCCCTGTCGTCGAAATCTGACAAATAGATTTTTCCTCTCCCTTCAAATGAACGGGTCGTTATAGAATTATAAAATGTTCTAAGTTCCTAAAGCTATTATAGTTACTGTTTTATTTAAAATATTTAAGGTGGTACATTGCAATAAATAAAAAATGTCGATCGCTATTAAAACTGCTATTATACCATAGATATTTTACTTTTTATCATCACATTAGTCGCCTCAAAACTTTAGACGTACCAATTGCACAAAGTGAAACCCAGTCAAACGTATACACTTACATCTCAGCTTGTCTAACTACACTGTCACGCATATAGTGAAAAAAAAAGTTAAAGTGACAGCCCATATACGTCCCACTGCTGGGCACAGGCTTCCTCTCATTTCTGAGAGGGTTTTTGGGCAAGGAAGTGTTCGCAGCGCTGTCACAATGTGTGTTGGCGAAATTCACATGTCTTCGAAATATTATTTTTTCTCATTTCTCAGACATGCAGGTTTCCTCACGATGTTTTCCTTCACCGCCGAGCACGTGGTAAATCAGCACTTAAATTGAAATTAACAATTTCATTGATGCCGGCGGGGTTCGAACCCGGGTTGCTCGCGTACTATGAAATTTAAAGTGGGCGCTAACCATCTGAACTACCACGGCTTTGTCACGAATGTCTAAGAGTTTTTAAGATCAAGTTCGGTCGGTTAAAAGAAAGAAGAAAATTAACCCTTCGCACGAATAGGTATATTAGATTAACCTTCTTATAATTGGCGTATTTGTAAAATTAAAAAGACTTAACATTAAACAAGCACGGTTTCTTTCATTGCTCGTATTATTTATACCCAACGGTCACCATTATACCGGGAAGTCTAGCTTAAAACATAAATCGCATTTTTGTTAGGCCTGTTGAAAGCGGTGCGGTACGAGGCATTATTAATCAGTTAGATAAACTCGCCAATGAGGGAAGGAAGTAAGCCGCATTTATATTTTGTGTGACAAAATACTCGACCGTTTGATCCGGACATAAAAACTGAAACGGCACGGCACTCGTTTAGTGATGTGGCGGTGCTTGCATTTAATTTGATGTCGATAAATTTTATGAACGTTAAAATAATTTATCGTTAAGTTATTACAATGTTTTATTATGACGATAACATGTGCCTATTTAATGATTTGATTGCAACAAATTATTGTGTGCAATAAACTTAGGTTTATTTATTTATTTAGCAAACTAACTGCGTATCATATGGTTATATAAAATATTTCAAGATTAATAGTGAGTACAATAAAAGGTTTCGATTTTTATATAATATTTTTACTTTATATACTTAACATCATACTACCTTTACTAAACATACAATACTAGTAAAATTATACAATATCTAGTTTTAAGATACAGTAGAATTAATTTTCAAATTTAAATAAAAGGTTTACATAATATATCTCTTTATAATTTATAACTGTATCAAAAGATATAAATGCACTATCTATTCATAACAGCCTATAAAAGGATTATGTTTATAATATTTAAATATATTTACACACTACATAATATATTAAACTAAAACATATTTTATTATTTTCGCCGTTAGATAATCCACTACATCATATCATCCCGTGGGTATCGTAAGAGGCGACAGAGGAATATAAAATAGGGAAAGAGCGGCCGTATCATCCTAATGACAAATTAAGAAAATAAAAAGCACCCAGTCCACCTGATGGTAATTAGATATTTATCATCAGGTGGACTGTGTGCTCGTTTGTTACCCTTATTCTATAAAAAAACATCGCTACTGCATCTTACTTTTAATTTTAAATGTATTCTGTTGAAATATATAATTTATGACATTATCTTTATTCGGCTCCCTTATGTATGCAGTATGTCGATATCGATCTTATACTTAACTATCCCAGCCCGTTCACATGCGACCCTTTAGCGTTGTCGCTTATCGGCGACGTTTTACATTTTTATTGCGAGCGGATACGGGCCGCGTTGCGCCGACTTTATTATTTCTGCCTTGCAATTATTGCTTAGAGAAGTCCACCGAGCGGCAACTGGTCGCGCAACTAGTCCGTCGACGCAGCCCAGGCTGATTAACTGCTAGCTGCTTTAATTTCCATGTCGTATTTAACATAATGAGGTTAAAAAAAGTTAGCGGTCGTTATGAAAATTTTCACAATGTTATTCGACGAATGTGTGAAAAAAATGCTGACAAACTTTATGACTAAGTACTACAAGTAATAAACTTGTAGTTAGAACACGCTCAGAATCAGAAAAACATCATAAATTACAATTATAGATTTGTCTTTAAATGCTTCTCGTAAGTTATTTAGAAGAGATTAGCCGTGTAGTGGCGATGTAAGAGAATTCACTACCCCATCATCATCCCGCGGGTGTCAGAAGAGGTGACGAAGGGATATTAAATATGAGATGGGCAGCAGCATCTTCCTGATAACAATTCATAATAATCAAACTGCTGCTGCCAAATCGTTTGCCAATCGTATACCAGCCATGGCAAATAGACATAGTGTTACGGGAGGCCACAGCTCAGCATTAAGTTTTTGATATAAATGTAGTGTGAGCTTATAATTTAAAAACAGGAAAAAATTACCACCAGAATTTTTTACCGGTTCTTCTGAGCAGAGGTGTCAGTTATCGAGCCGGTGGTAGACTCATCTATACTAATATTATAAAGAAGTAAAGTTTGTAAGTTTCTGAGTTTGCTTGTAGGAATGAATCTCTACAACTACTAAACCGATTTTAAAAATTCTTTCACCAGTAGAAAACTACATTATCCCTGAGCTACACAGGTTACATTTGATTATGATTAATAATATTTTTTAATGTGAAATAACAATATTTGTCAATCAATTCCGAATATAAATCCTGAACACCCAGTACTAAAACCACACGAGATAATTTCATCACAAGGAAAAACGTTTGACGCCCAACAAAGTGGGCACGGGTCAGCTAGTCTTTTATAAAATCTTTAAATAAGTCTAAACTCAGTAAAATATTTTTGTCTTTGAAATGAAAGAATAGGAGGAATATAGTTGATTTAGAAA
This sequence comes from Parnassius mnemosyne, assembly GCA_963668995.1. Lineage (NCBI taxonomy): Eukaryota > Metazoa > Arthropoda > Insecta > Lepidoptera > Papilionidae > Parnassius > Parnassius mnemosyne. Next base: position 22,445,220 of record CAVLGL010000082.1, on the reverse strand, counting down.
AACATACATAAACGCTATTGTAACAAGGATCATTTTGGATCACGGTCTTCAATAAATTCAAACGTACAACACTAATTTCAATCCCCACATCCAGCATGCATATTTAAGCGACCTTCAAACGACTAAGTAGCGATTTCATTTAAATGACGCGCTGCACTTCCAATGATATTATTGAGATTAATTAAGTTCATTGGACTGATGGATTCATTAAGCTGAAAGAGGAGATGCTGGTTACGTATTTGAATCTTTAAATATATAATGATATCCTCTGAATAACATAAACACTCACACCAAGGGATAGACAGAGGCCACAGACTTCCATTTGGTACAATCCTGACACACCTCCTTCACGTCCATATACATGTTCTTCGGTTAAAGGTACTCTTAATTTAATTTATCTTATTTTATTTATTTGGAGAGCATACAGCTATATTTACAATCTAGATCACTATATTAAAACTAATATGCCAATAAAAAAGCTTCCACATATAGGCATAATACATTAACAACAAATCGTTACTCAGACACACTACTTACAAAATCTAATAGAATAGATTTAATGCTCGTAATACTATCACAATAAGTCTAAATCGTTGTTTTCGGAATAACACACGTCAGCTATGTCTCTGCGTACGTTTAGAGACAATAGGTGAAGTCTTTTGCAGCGCTCCTCGTAGTCGGCAAAAGGTAGGTTAAATTTACGATATAAGAAAGCATTGAACTTCTTTTGATTTTTTTTAATATTATTTATGCATAGCACGGATTCTAAACTTGAGAAGGGTATTCTAGATGACTACGGACGTCAGCACAATACGATATTTTTTAAGTTTTCATTGTTCTAAATTGTTTGGCATTACGTTCATCAAAACCTAACGCTTTACAAGCTTTGTCAACAATGTGATCTTTATACACATAGTTTCTTGTCATCAATTACTCCCAAGTCATGTATTTTCGATTCATTCATCAGAATTTGGTTTTTGAGTTTATAATTAAAATAATTGGCTTACGGGAGAACGTAACGCAGAAACATATAGATACATTTAAAACTAATTTGTTCAATAAATGTCAAAGCTCATCTTCATTACATCGCCATCCATCTCAACTCAATCAATTTCCGTTGAGGCTCTAGACCTTTTATTTTCGACTCTGCCACTCACTTTCACAACATAAATTTGATTTGTCACTCTTTCCTCAGTCGTTGTTTCTATCAATCTAAGCATTCCTTTCTTAATCCTGGTCACAACCTCTTCTTGTCGTACCACATTTCTTTCTTACCTTCTCATTTCTCACCCTGTCGTTCAGTCACGCCTAACATACTTCTTATTGCCGGCATTTCTACAGCATCTATTCTATTCTACTCTCAAGCTCCTTCTACCACACACAATCTCACTTTATATGTAAGTCGTGTAGTGTCGTAGTAACAGAATCCATTGTCCTCTTTTGTCCCGTAAGTTTGTAATAGATGACTATGAGAAATATCAGAAACATCTTATAGTTAACGATAGATGGTGGTACAACCAAATCGTTGACGCTAGACGTAAAATAACCAGAGAAAAAGCGCAAAAGATGCGAAACTACTGGTACTGTTATCATCAATTCGCCAGCTATTTTTAACTGTGGTAGGGCCACGCGGCAGTTTTTGCTGTTGCACGTATGGGCCGGCTCGAGCCGGGTTGGTATCACGACCTCACAGAATACCGGCGTGAAGTAGAAGCTCTGCTTCTGCGTTTCGTCTGGTGAGTGCAGGTGGCTGGAGGCCCAATCCCCTCCCCCCTACCCTCAATATGGTAGCGGAATTACATCAGAGACTTCAGGAGGGTACCAGCAACCCTGGAGAATCCCTCGCTGAGTATCCACGACCATGTTATTCCGCTCCTGAGCGTGGGTACTCAGGCTGCCCCGCGTATTCTGGGGGGGGGGGGGGGGACAAAATTCCGCTCAAAACAATAACTGCTCGGGGTAAACTGAGCAACAATACCAAGGCGACCCCTTCATCCAACCATCCTCTGCCTATGCGTAGACAGCGACGACCATCTGCGCGTCTACGAGTGCCTGTATAGGTCCCGTAACGGCAACGCTGAAACAGACCGACTCATCGACCACGTCCAAATGGCTACAGATTCCTTGTACAGGTCCCATCCGCAGAGATCGTGATCCTTGGCGATTTTAATGCCCAGCGCTGTTGCTGACTCTGTCACTGATGTGGTGCTACAGGGAAAGGAACTATTTATTCCAACATCTGTGGTACCCATCGGAGGCAGATCTCAGCCTTGGTTTGGTCGCTCCTGTAAGACTGCATTACGCAGTAAGCAGGAGTGTTATCAAGGCTGGGCTGCGGCTTCGGTGACTCGGGATGTAAACACAAGTATGCTTAAAAAGAAGTATAACTTCGCCAACAGTATAACTTCCTTCAAAAGAGTTATTGGCAAGGCAAAGTCAGAGCACATAGGCAAAATTGGCGAGAAACTAGTTCGCCTTCCTTCGGCAACCTATGAATTCTGGTCTCTCGCCAAGGAATTTCTGTAAGCCATCACTACCATCTCTGCACAGGGAGAACGACTCACTGGCCCACGCGGCAAAAGAGAAAGCCGACCTTTTAGCTCCCTTTTTGCGTCCAACTCGACTCTTGATGACGGGGGGCACACACCGCCGACCATCCCGCGGTGTGATTGCTCCATGCCGGATGTGCGGTTCGCACAGCGCTCGGTTCGCAAAATACACCTCTCCGTGGACTTCCACAAGTCGAGTGAGCCTGACGGAATCCCCCCAATTGTGCTGAGAACGTGTGCTCCGGAGTTGGTACCGGTTCTAAAGTGTCTTTTCCGGTACTCCTACTACCTAGGCGTAGTCCCGAAATCATGGAAGACAGTTTTTGTCCACCCGATCCCTAAAAAAGGCGACCGCTTAGACCCGTCCAACTACAAGCCTACCGCCATTACCTCCTTGTTCTCCAAAATAATGGAATCCATTATAAACTACCAGCTCATGCGGTACCTTGAGGATCACCAGCTCATTAGTGACCGCCAACGGTTTTCGTCGGTTTCGATCAGCTGGTGATCTTCTGGTCTACCTGACTCATAGATGGGCTGAGGCAGTAGAGTCCAAGGGGGAGGCGTTGGCCGTTAGTTTGGACATTGCGAAGGCCTTCGATCGGGTCTGCCACAAAACGCTTCTTTCAAAGCTCCCTTCCTATGGGTTTCCCGAGAAATTGTGCAATCGGATCACCAGATTACTTGCAGATCGGAGCATCAAGGTCGTTGTAGACGGTGCATGCTCCGACTACAAGTCTATTAACGCTGGTGTTTCACAAGGCTGTGTGCTATCACCAACGCTGTTTCTTTTGCATATCAATGATATGTTGCAAACTGGTAACATTCATTGCTATGCGGATGACAGCACTGGTGATACTCTATACACCGGCCGTGCCAATATTTCTCGGGAAAACGTCGCCGAGTACCGAAACAAACTTGTGTCTGAAGTCGAGTTTTTGCTGAACAAAGTCTCGGATTGAGGTCGACTAAATCTAGTCCAGTTTAATCCTCAGAAGACACAAGTTTGCGCGTTTACCGCTAAAAAGAACCCCTTTGTCGTATCTCCTCAGTTTCAAGGCACTCCCCTTGTTGCCTTAGCCAGTGTCGGAATCCTCGGCGTCGACATATCGAGTGACGTGCAGTTTCGTGGTCACTTGGATGAGAAGGCCAAATTGGCCTCTAAAAAGCTTGGCGTGCTCAGCAGAGTGGGACAGTATTTCATGCTGGCACACCGCCTGCAACTTTACAAGGCGCAGGTTCGGCCTCACATGGAATACTGTTCCCATCTCTGGGCTGGGGCTCCCCAGTGCCTGCTCTCTCCACTTGACCGCATCCAGCGCAGAGCGGCTTGAATCGTCGTCGACTGAGTCCTTTCCGATCGGCTCGATTCATTGGCACTGCGAAGAAATGTTGCATCCCTTTGCATTTTCTTTCGCATCTATCATGGGGAGTGCTCTGAGGAATTGTTTGGATTAATCCCAGCCGCCAAATTTCACGAACGCACATTGCGGCAGAACTCCCGATACCATCCACACCATCTGGATGATTGGCGGTCCACCACTGTGCGATTTGGAAGATGTTTTCTTCCTCGCACGTCTTCCTTGTGGAATCGATCACCATCAGCGATTTTTCCGGACCGATACGACTTAGGGACAAGAAAAGAGCCTACTCCTTTTTAAAAGGCCGGCAACGCATCTGCAATTCCCCTGGTTCCCCTGGTGTTGCAGTTGTTCATGGGCGGCGGTAGTCACTTACTATCAGGTGAGCCGCATGCTCGTGTGCCCACTCTCCAATAAAAAAAAGCTATAATTAGTAATAGGACATTTAATCCGCCCTACAGCTCCAGTCCAGTCTAGTCCAGTCTAGTCCAGTCCAACTGTTGGTGACAGTGCGGTTCGGTGAATTTTATCATTAATGCATTATTCCTCAGACATGCCGCTTCTCACCGATTTTTCTTTCATAACCGAGCACGTGCTAAAGCAGCTCTTGAGTGTCGGTTCAAATTTCATTGGTGCCCCTGTGGATCAAACTCGCTTTCGTGCTGTGGAATTTACCTATTTGTTAAATTTGCTTAACCCTTGAGCTGCCACGTCTCGCGTTGTCGTACAAATATTGTCGGCAAAATTTCCTCGCTATGACAGAGATCTATGCAGGTTCCACGATGTTATCATTCACCGCCGAACAAGTGGTAAATCAGCACTTAAAATTGCTATTAAAATTAGTGTGCCGTTGGAGTGGTAGCATGGGTTTCTCGAGTAATGTGAAATTTACTTTGCCCTTTTTTTGGAACGTACCTACTATACGATGGGCGCAGCCTTCACTTATAGCTACATACATAACAGACTTGCCAGTCATTAGCCATGACTTAAATCTCCTTTTTCTTGTTAGGCAGTAAATAGTCCGCCGCTGGACGCCTCTCTAAGTGTAAGAAGGATTTTTATTTGCCTGGTAATGGCAGGTAACAGGCTAAGCGCGCGCCGTAAATTTACAGTACGCAGGCAACCCGAGTTTGGTCCCCGCTGGTACCAATGAAATTGTTGATTGCAGTTTTAAGTGCAAATTTATCACGTGTTCAGCGGTGAAGGAAGCATTTTAAAACTTGCATATCTGAGAAATTAAATATTTCGAGTTCTTATGACGTCCTACATAAACCGGAGAAAAGCAGCGGACTCATTGCTTTATAGTCTTGGCTCATTAGCTCTGGCTTGTTACCAGCTGTAGGACGTATAATGGCTGTAGATATACCTTTAACTTACTTTTACTTTGTATTCAAAAAACTGAACATGATATCATACTAGCAGTTTCCATGATGCGATACAATGAGTTGAAATGGCTTTTTAAATAGAATGCATTTTCAGATTTAAAATTCATGTGACAACGTCACAACGTCAAGATTACCGAAGTTTGCGCTCAACTATGTAATTGTAAAAGCGATAACATTTCTATCGACTAGGTGTAGGTACGGAGCACGCTCGAGCCGCCTCCGAAGGCGTCTTGTATAATATCCGCGCGGAAGCCTCACAGACCGCCCCTTGCCGTCACCATAGGCCCGTTAACCTTCTAATTCCAATATTGAAACGAAAATTATCTTCCATTTTATAATTTGCATCTGGAAATTACTTCGATTTCACGTGAACGTAACTATAACCATTCTGATGAAATCATAGTGATGTTATTTTTAACGACTTTATGTTATCGATATTAATTTTTCGTTTTACTATAGATATTTTTTCCCTGACTTCAAAAAAGACGGAGGGCTTGTAATATATATAGAGGCCAGTGACGGAGGGCCACAACTCGACTATAATATGTATGTGCTTTTTTTGTATGTATGTTACGCAATATCTGAAATTGTGAACCGATTTAAATGATTCTTTTTTTCATTAAATAGGTTATATTTAAGGGGTGGTACTATATAACGTTGGGGAAAACCTCCACCCCTAAGGGTGCTAAATTGGTGAAGAAGTTTCCAATGTAATTTAATTTTTTTTATTTATTTTTTATTTTAATTTTCTTTTTACCCTAAGCTTGTGCCATTTCTTTGTCAACTCAAAATGGTTAGTAAATAAACCTTACTAAAAAGTAAGAGCCAACTTCAAAAAGCCAGAAAGAATAAAATAATTTTTTAACAGCTTCTGGTTTGAATCAAAAAACCATATAAAATCATTCATTGTAGTATAATTGAAAATTTAAATAGGTATTATGTGTAATTCGTTAGGGTGAGGGCCTGGTGATCTATAATACAGGGATTACCCTAGTATGGACATCAGTCTCTCACAAAGGTTACAAATTGTCTGCAATCGTATTATTTTACCTAAGTAATAATGTGAAATTTTATACCTTTGTGAAGAGGAAATAAATATGATTTATTATATTATTATTTAATTTTTCTATACAACTATGTCTTCGCACCAACTTCTGAAGCTGTTTTGTCGATATTTTACCAACCTATGTGTCCATCACAATGCAACTATTTAATATTTTTAATCGACTAAAAAACAGGATGACGTTCTCAATTCGACTGATCTTTTTTATGTGTGTTACCTCAGAACTTTTTTCTAGGTAAACCGATTTTGATGATTCTTTTTTGAAAACTGGCGCTTCTCATGTGGTCCCATTTAAATTTGATCAAGATCTAACCAATATTTTTTGAGTTATCCTTAATAATGTATCATCCATTCTTATTGTTTATATTGCAGTCGGTTGTACAAATATTTTAATTTCAGCACTTGATATTTATATTTAGTTCCTAGAAGTTGGCTTTTACTTTGATTATAAGTCAATCATTCCTAGTCATATCTTAACTTGTATCGCGTTTTCTAATTAAAACTGTAAGAGTAAATTGACGTCATAATCATTGCAGCCGACCTTTGCACTGCTGAACCTAAGACTGTCACAAAATAAATATGCTCACGAGTAAGGTGTTCGATCCCGGTCCTCATGTCTAATTTCGGTATTCAAGGTTGGGATACCGATATAGCACCAGGATTTCGAGATAGCTAATAAAAACTGTTTTAGATTTGTAGCTCTTTCCTATAGTGAGTTGAGATTAAGTAAAAGTCGTGAAGCGATCTTTCAATTTAATTTACGAAGTTCGTAAGTCTTTTGATTTACGAAATTAAATTACAAAGTCTTATCTTGCAAAGACTAAATATTATACAAACATATTTTCATTAACGATGAAATTCTAATTCTTCTTAGAAGAACTCAGTCAAAGTCAGTGTCGGTCAGTCATTAGTCAGTACCGTAATCAACAGTGCGAACTGCTACAATGGTTACTAAGACGCCAATAACAATAAAAAACGTCATTACCGTTTTCCTTTGGAATCGTTCTTAGTCCTGTCATCGATATAAAAATTAACTGTAAAGCTATATCTACCACATTTCTATATGCTCCATAGATAGTGTGGTTGAGCTGTTATAGTGTAAATAGATCCTAGGTTAGATTTCCATTTAGTGTAATATTTGGTTCCATTAAAAATTTCGAGAGAAATTGTGAAGGTCTCTTGTAATCGAGTCTGTCTGTCTGTTTTCCATTATACATGCGCATTTGAGAAACTTTCTATTGTTTTTAAAGAATAAGTGTGAAAAACGAGCACACAGTGTTCATAGATATCTACATATTATATTCTCGATTAAGAATCAATATGCATTTTCAGTTCTTCACACTCACCATTCGAAACACAGTAATATTGCTATTTTACGCTGATATTTTGCGAGAGCATGGCGCTTCTCCGGTTCAGCCGATCCATTCGTGCTACAATCATAATATTATAGCTGCAGTTTGGCACTACCACTGCAAATAATCGTTCGTAGTTGTGGTAAAATATATAAAATCCAAAAACATAATTTAAAATTTTTATTCTACATTCCTACTGTAGGAAGGATTACGCTACTTTTTTTTTTGTAAATATTACTAACGGAGTTCAAATATGTTAAGTAGCATAATAATATTAGTTTGGATCAAAATTAAAAAAAAAATGGAGAAGGATTTTTTAAATATTATTTTTATTTAGGTTTAAAGAAATTTATTGTCTAAAGAAATAACAAATTTTCACTTATAAGACAACTTAAAACTGTTTAGTGCACATGAGTAAAGAAACTGTACAGAGGCAAAGCTTCTAAGGAGCTGTCACAATGTTTACCTATTTTGGTAGGGTTGGCACAGGAGGATAAAATTAAATAAACAAAACGTTTATCAGCTTTTTAATAGATACTTAAGATAGAATATTTTTTACAAACAACGTATTTTAAATATTTTACTTTATAATGATTGTTGTTTAACAATTCGTTGTGGCTTTTAATTAAATGGTAAATTCTAAATCTAATGTAAAGTTTTTTTTTTAAATAATCTATTGAAAGGCACTCACATGGCATATACAATCTTGCACACTTATTAATATTTCACTAAATTTATATGTCTAAATTAATGTGAACTTAATATTTTTTTACAAACTACTTCAGTAGGTATTCTGAAATTTTTTTATAATTTTTATTCTTGAATAATTTGTTGTGGCTTTTAATTAAATTGTAAATTATAAATTTAATGTAAAGTTTTTTTTTTTAATAATCTATTGGAAAGCATTCGCATTTCATAACAAATAAAAACTCTTGCATACGTTTTTATATTTCACTACAAATATTTACCATGTTTTTTGAGGACAAAATATTCGAGAAATTTTCGCTTAAGCAATTCAACAAACGCGATAAAATTCTCAGAAAGTATTATTAAAAATTTGAACACTATCTTTATTAAGTTCCTTGTAATGGTTGAAAAAATAATCTTTTCCCATATTTATAGGTTATTCAGATCAATTAATGTACAATTTCATTTTCTCAGATTTGTGGTTCCAGACAACATTTTCTAAAGAAATATACACAGATAGACGATTTTTTTTTTCTGATAAATCAAATCGATAATCATTTGTTCCTACTGTTAACACAGGGGCAGTAACATTGTCAGGTTGCGGTGATGGTGTATTAAAATACGACAATCGTCTGGTTTAACAGTGGTAGAGCCAGGCGGCAGCTTTTGCTGTCACAAGGATGGGCCGGCTCGAACCGGAGTGGTACCACGACCTCACAGAATACCAGCGTGAAGTAGAGGTTTACCTCTGCGTTTCGCTTGGTGAGTGCAGGTGGCCGGAGGCCCTTTTTACTGGAAATGAGGCATTCCATCCTAGTCCTCACGGGTAAAAACGCATCTGCATTTTGATTTGTAATAGAGGATAGATGTGGATGTCTATGGGTCGCAGCAACCACTGATGGTGTCCACAGCAGGTGGACTGTGTGCTCGTTTTTCACCCTTATCCTATAAAAAAAAAATATTCAGTATTCGTATTCACAGATAGTATTTCGAAGTTTGTCTATTGGTTATATACATCTTATTGAAGGCAATACTAACTAGACGACAGTTCCTTGCAGTTACCACCCGTCTGTCTGACTTTTCCAATGAAATTTTCGAGACAATCTTGATTGAGACGTCTCGTAAATATAAATTAATTTAATTTCTTCTGATTTTAATTTTTCATGAAGTTTTTTTAAAGATTTTATAGACACTTGAAATCCGTGAATGAAATTCATGCTATTTGTAACGTCTTTCCGTCTATCACTCCTTATTGATTTTAAGTTCCTGAAAAATGGTAGCATTTCTTCTAAACACTCAATTTGATAAATATCACATCGAGAAAATACATATTTATTAGGAGATCACAGTGTACTTGAGTTTAAGAAACCAAACAAATTATTAATTTTATTTACAAAATCAACTTGCGGCAACCTCGATAAGATTTAAATCTACATAAACCATATTTACCCTTTTTAATATTACATTTTATACAATTTATTCTCCAAAAAAGAAAATTTCACACTTATTATATTTTACACAACCCTGAGTTTGAGCACTGGCCGAGAAGTTTTAAAGCAGTTTCTCTTTGTACGTGACGAGCCGCCAGTGCCCACGCACGCGCCTCAAACTTGTAGTAGTGTACCTATCACAGCACGGTTGTATGAAGCTTTGCCTCTGTACGGTACGATTTCTTTACTCATGTGGTACAGGTAGGTTGTGCACTAACTTAATGCATGCATGCTTAGTGTATTTACAAATGCCATTACGCATTGATTCATTAAATCTAAAATAGTATATTTGTTTATTAATTTAAATTAATCCTCAAATTATATTTTCTAATACATAATATAGCTTTTTTATAATCATTGTAAGATCAACATCTTAATGGCCTACGTAATTAATTACATGTGTACTGTAGCTCCTTCATACATCAGATTTTTAATTTCATATTGGGTTACCATTTACATCGAAATATAAATTAGTAAAATATATCTTGATGATATATAACTAAATATATATCATCGAGACGAGTTCACCGATTGACGGGTATATGTATATATACGTTTGTGTAAGTATCTACGCATGAAGATCACGTCCCCCGATATATAAATTAATGTATCACGAGACGGGGGCAAATTGAATAACTTTCCCCGTGAAAATGAATTGCAAGAAGGTGAGAAGCTTACGACCCGATAATATTTTAAATTATATCCAGTTATAAACAGCCAATGGGGAGGCTAGACGCCATGGAGAACCACCCGCACTTTCCAATCCCTTCTGCGTATTCGAATTCGGTATTTTATAATTTCCAAAACGCCCCCCCCCCCCATTTCCCCGCCGCGAGGCAAATCAGATCAAAAAGTCGTGCATTCTATTTCAATTTGTAAGTGGAGTGCATTTTACTCGTGGAAATTATTTCATTATTTGTAGTTCTATGATGTACAAATAATGAAATAATTTCCACAAGTTGCCTGGTTATTATGAAATTTTTGCTTAACTCCTAAGCTAATTTTATGTGCTAATTTACCAAGTGATTGGCGGTGAAGGAAAACATCGCGAAGAACATCCGCATCCGCGTTGGAACAGTGTAGCGGAATCTTTGGTTCATAATTACCCATCTCTAGGACTTAAATAGACTGTAACGTTTACTTTTTTGTCGTTATAATAAAACCAGCTGTACCCGCGACTTCGTTCACATAAAACAATTTTTTGTAATTTATTATTATATTTCCCTATTTGACTTGGATTATGTTCACAATTTTATGGGTTTTAATTTTTTTTGCGCGGAACCCTACTTCAATTTCTAAAATAAAAGTGGCCTAAGTTACTCCTTATAATATCAGCTACCTGCCATTATAAATCCCATCAAAATCGGTCCATTCGTTTCGAGGATTAGCCGGAGCAAACAGACAGACAGACAAACAAATGGACAGAGACAAAAATTTTGATAATTGTTTTATTACTATATATAAAGTACAGTATAAACTTTCATAGTAAAAAGCTGTTATTTTGCCATTACAAACAGACACTGCAATTTTATTTATTTGTAAAGATAACTCAAAGGTATTATAAAAACAAAAACAGTTCTACAAAATAATTTGAATTATACTTTCCATTATTTATATAGAGTCTTTCTGTCCCTTGCGAACAGTACAACGTACGACGGGCACGCCTATGACGCACAAATGTACAAACATACTATAAAGTATTACTTTATTATCGTTACGTCCAAGAACCATTAGGCTTCGTCAAACATTGGCTTGGATACGTTCACCTAACGACTATTTACTATTGGCTATGTGAGCCACTTGTAAAGAACTTCTGCAAGCATTTTTACTGCTCTTCATTTTCGGCCACACTAATTTTGTTTTGGCTCATAATAGAAACGCAACCCATATTGATAGAATTACCAACCTTATAACAAACCCGTGGGTTTGTAATAAGGTTGGAAACTATCCAGAATATTTTGCGAAACTAAAGGCTGGAGATTGTAGTAATTAATCTTTAAAAAAATCCACTAGCATCTACTATATAAACTTTCATGCATTTAGGCGTATTTTCATACAGTGTAGTGACGGTGTAAGAATATCCACTACTCCATATCGCTCCGTGGGTGTCGTAAGAGGCCACAGAAAGAATCAAACGAGGAGATGGGCAGCAGCGTCTTTCTAATAACGACTGAAAACTAAAACACTGCGTTTGCCAATTAGCTTGCTATGCGTAGCAAACATGGTCAATTCCTCCAGCTATGAGACAATCTATGGGGGAGGCTTATGTTCAGCAGTGGAATTGGATAGGCTGTAATGAAACCAATTTTTCTAAGGCCTGCTCGACCATGAAAACTGTATACTTGAATTTTTAAGGGTATAAAAGAAGTCGCACGTTGTTAAATATGGGATGTAAGGTTGACCCGAAAGTTTAACTAAGTGCGCGTGCGCGTCTTCATAGTAAAGCAGGAGCCTGCGGAGCCCCCGTGTTTGGTCGTTTGTGCATTGATAGTATACTTTTGGGTATTGATGCTGTTTAGATTTCATTTTTTTATATGGGTCGACTTAAACGGTGATGGACCAAGCACCCAGGAACTGAAATGACTAACTTACAATCCACCTGATGGTAATCTGCCACTACCGTCCATGGATATCTGCAACTAACTTGGAAAAAAGGCTACAGATGCGATGTCACCTCTGAGTACTAAAATGGAATACCTCACAGCCTGTACTTATACATGCTCTGTACGTGGTATAGCCATGCTGCAGCTATATTAGTAGTATACTTGTGGTACGAATGGGTCGGCTAGACCGGGGAAGGATCACGCTCTCACGGAATACCAGCTTTAAATAGCAGCTTAACACTGCTGTGTTTCGTATGGTGAGTGTTGAGAACCGTTGACCCATTTTACTGGAAAAGAGGCAGTCCGTCTTAGTCCTCACGGGTGACAACGCATCAGCATTTTGATCTGCAAACGAGGATAAATGTAGATGTCTATGGGTCACAGCAACCACTTACCATCAGGTGGACTGTGTGCTTGTTTGTCACCTTCACTTGTATATTTTTAAGTACTGAAAATTGAATTTAACTTAAAATGAATATTCGAGCTGGTTTGAGTGACTACTAGAATTAGCAAATTCAAATTATATCATACAGTAAAGCCATGCTATTTATTTTAATTAATAGTGGGCACGATACACGTAGCGGGCAATGTAATTGTTATAATAGGGAAGGCCCGTTTAGCAACTTTTCAAATAACTCAAAGTATTTTTCCCAGGCCATAGACCTTACAAGGCCTGGGAAAAATAACCTACTATGCTTTTACGTTCTAAACTCTCAAAAGTATTCTTATTATTCACTTTTTTTATTAACCTGAAGTGATAAACGAACTTACCATCCTCCTCATGGTAGGTGGCAACTGCAGTCCATGGGGACCCGTAGGCAATTTCAAACAAAGAGAACTATATATGCATTGTTACCTCTGAAGACTGATGTAACTATGCTGACTCTCTACACTCTTACTGGAACACAGATGTGCTGTTTGGCGGCAGAAATTTCACTTAAATTTATTACTTTGGCTAATCAATTTGTTTTTGATTTTCTAAATTAATAACATTTATTATACATTTATGAAATACGACTTGAATGCAACAGAGTAATCTACTAATAATGGATTTACTAACGCAGGCGCCGCTATGTAGCGGTAAACGAATCGTTAAATAATATTATTGCAGTATTAAAATAGGTACTCGTTTCTTAGTCCAGTCTATGTTAAGATATGCCAGTGTGCAGCTAATGCGTTTTTCATTCATAGTAGGTATTTTAAAATTAATATAAGCGCACCTAATTGCCCATTGCCGTATGGAAAGTTCGCGAACGGTCGTGTTTCCGCCCGTAGCTACCGCAAAAGCAATGATTGCGGGTGGGTGGGCCACTTTACCGTCACAGGGCTCTTCTGGCTCCTCCGCTCCTCTAAGTAGGCCAATGTGAGGCTTAGGTATAACAGATATTATCCACGGATAGGAATCGAATGCTGTACCTATCTCACTAATTGCGTAAATGGATTGAACGATTTCTAAGATCGTTTAATTGGGACTATGTTCAACAAAATATACTATTAAACATAAAGCTTCTCCATAGATTGCCTTAAAGCAGAATCAGGCTCTCGTCTCGTCGTCTCCCTACATTTATCAGGTCGTCACTCCATTTAGTGGGGAGTCGCCCAACACTGAGCGGCAAAAAAGTTTTTAGCGGCAGCTTTGTACTGGCAAGCCAGTACAAAACTGCCGTTCCAACCAACCAACCTTTTCTTCCAATCAAAGGTAGGTTCTTCAAGCTATATAATTGCTTCATCTTCAAGATCCAGGAGTTTGGGGACATTATTGAGGTCTTTGAGCTTAGTGCTAAGTAATTCCAGCGATTCACCAGTGATGTGAATAACCTATCCTTTCCAGTCCAATAACTTGAAAACGTATTCTAAAGCAGCGATGAGGAGTACGAAATAGAAAAAGAAATAGATTATTTTTTTTAATTTAATATAGATTACTTATAAATTATACTTAGTTACTTTTTGTGTTTCATTTACTCCTGGTTAGAATATCTTGTCATGGTAAAAACGAGCAATGTATTTTTTTGATGTATAATTTGTAATTTCTTTCGTTAAACGTCATACGCATGCAGCATCACAACGTGAGGGAGTGCTCTACTCTCGATGTGCGGTCATTCCTCAATTTCGCTACATAAAAACGTTGTTATACTTTTAGCTAGACATAAAATCCATATTATTATTAACGTTACAATAACTAGAGACATGGAATTATAAGATTAGTTTATTTTTTAATTGATTCACTTTAGATTACATAACAGAAAATGTAATCGAAAAAATATATGGACTGCCGTCCGATGGTCTGTGCGTCGGTGAGTCTTCTCGCTTAATAGAAATGTAAGCAATAGATTGAGATATATAGTATTAATAAACTTAAAATTGAAAATTTTGTACAACCGACTTCAATATAAATTTTTAAGAATAACTCAAAAACTATTGGTCAGACCTTGATAAATTTTCAAAATTGGACCACATGCTTTCAAATAAAAAAAGAATCATCGAAATCGGTCCACCCAGTAAAAAGTTATGAGATAACACTCATAAAAAAAAACATACAGTCGAATTGAGTACCGGCTCCTTTTTGAAGTCGGTAGATAAGATTCCATATATTCTAATGAGGATCTCTATTGATTTTGTTATTGAACTCAACACCGTTTAGAAATTATTGATGAACGTCGATGAGATTCTTTGTTTTCTTTCTTGTAAAAATAATCGTATTTTTTTCATCAAAATTAAATTAAATGCTTATGGGGCGTGCACTTTTGAGTTATCCTAACTTTTTTAGTCTACTTTGCTTTCAAAATGAAATTACTCTGACAGAAGAAAACATAGTGAAACCAACTATCCTATGTTTTGACATTCTTAAATGGTCAAATACAATAATAGGTGTTTTTGCGTTGTGGTGTCACGCTACAGCTATATTATGGCTGTAGTACAAATGGATCACTCCGACCGGCTGCTATGTTATATCGTGATTGTAGAGCATCGGAGACATCGAAATGAAACGAAACAATCGAGGCATGAGTGATATGGTCACCTTAAGCTTTATCGCCCTATAAAACCAAAACTAGGAGGAGGACAGAGACAAAAACACAAAGTCGTATACTATAATTATTATATTACGAAAAAAAATAGCAAACAAGCTTTGGCAATAATTAAGAACACTTCGAAAAATCAACTTAAATAAGAAATAGCTATACTACACAATACTAAAATTGACTAAAATATTTACATTAATTTTAATTGTCAAAATGGCGTCGGTAAAGCAGCGCCCATTTTGACCCTTTATTATTTGATTAAGGTTACTCTGGTTCTACTGCGGATATACTCATTTCTAAGTTTATCACGCAGAGAAACCCCAAGCATAGCCCTCTCCATAGCTCGCTGAGCGACCTTGAGCTTCCTCATACGGCCAGACTAAAGAAGAGCTATCGTATCACAAAGCCATCTATGCAAACAACAAAGCTGTAATTTTTGAATTATAAGAAAGTGACCATATTAACCGGATGACCTTATTACCCTCAATCATAACCATATTGCACTTATATGATAATATGAGTATATCAAGAAAACACTAATTAATCCATTGTATATTTTGTAAAAAATAATTTTATATTGCTAATTTTATAAAAAATTATTTGAAAAGAAATTTACGTGGATGTCCGTATGTTGATTTTGTATGTGGTTATCGTGACCACATACAAAATCAACATACGGATCCCGCAAAATTGACGTATCGAGACCGGATTTAATTAATTAGCTTCAGAATTACATCAAATGGTTCCCTATTACATATCAATAGCCTAATATGCGTAGTTTGTTAATAAAATGATTTTAAAGTTTTATACATTTTTATTGCTGTTAAAATTTTAAAGGCGCTTTCATTTTTTACTTTAATCTCAATATAGACAAAGGACAAATGTACCATACAACCTTTATTGATTTTATACTTTGCGTAATCGATTTATTATGGTAATAAATTTTTTTTCATCAAAAATAAATGTAATACTCATGAGGCGTGTACTTTTGGATTTTCCAAACTGTTTTTATAGTTTGTGAAGCTAGTGACAGTGCATTTATCGGATATATTAAATAAAACTGTACTGTGCTGGCTTAATAAAGCTTTTTTTAATTAGATTCAGCATGTTAATAGATTTAGCATGTTACTGATTGACAGCTGCCATTCTAAGGACGCTTCTGTGCATCTTCGTGCTCTGGACACGGAAATTCGATTAGCCGGCCAATAATTGGGATGGCCAACTTCCGCCTAGTCAATTTAAGCTCGGTCAATAACTAACCTGCTTATATGCGAACTTTATGCCCATTTAAGTATAAGTCTATTTTAAAATATGTAAATTTCAAGGACTTTAAAATTTTAAAACGATAGACAGAATTAATATAATCGGTGTTATGAAATCGATATATTAATAATATATCGATTTCATAACAAAATAAATTTAAATGTTTGTTTTCTAACGATAAATATCTTATTTATTTGTTGCATTCTTAATTTATTGAACCTCTCTAGCGTGGGAAACCTATTATGATATTTTGATTACTTAAGGGCTAATTTAAACTATGCTTTAATTAAAAAAAATGAATAAAATTTTGTTTCTATTTGCATCAGGGTCGAGCGTGATTGGGTGCCATTGGCACTAGGCAACTTAGTGAGGCATTGGTGTAGAGGTGCAGCGTGGCAACGAAGCAGCGGTGCAGTGTAGCAGCAGTGGAGGAGCGTACGGGTGGAGCAACGTAGCAGTGGAGGAGCGTAGCAGTGGAGGAGCGTAGCGGTGGAGCAGCGTAGCGGAGGTGCAGCGTAGCGGAGGTGCAGCGTAGCGGAGGTGTTAGTGTGCAGTGCAGCGCCGTGGCGGGACATTCCAACGCAGTTACGGCTTCCGTCCGGAAACCGAATTGTCTGCCGAGCGATATTTCTTTTTTCAGGTATTTATGCATATTTTTATTTATTTATTTATGTACGCACAACAAGACACATAAAAATTTATTCCATAATTTACTGAAATATCGTGCAGTAAACCCATAAAGGCAGGTGTATTAAAAAAGGCAAACTTAGTGCGTACATTATTACTACTACTAATGAATAAATAACATAATATTACATAAATTATAGTAAGTAATACTATTTACGCGAACACTACACAAAAATGAAAAAAATAAATGAAACTAATTTTACGGATTCTATTGCTAAAAAGACGATTCGCTTAAAACATCCTAATTTCAATGGAGAAGATAGGTAGGTGCTGCCTTCTGCTTTGGATCCTATAATTAATAAAATTAAAGCCAAACCCAAGCATACCACTGCAAGACTTCCAGATATTTTATGCGCAATCTGCGTAGATCGGACCTGAAGGTAGCCGAGCCTTGCGATGGAATCCGTAAAATTAGTTTCATTTAATATAAATAGTTATTTTCTATAATTTTTTTTTCATGGTATATATCTGATTTAATTGTTAAGTAAGGGTGACAAACTAGCACACAGTCAACCTGATGGTAAGTGGTTGTTGTGACCCATAGACATGCACATTTATCCTCAGTTAAGAATCAAATTGCAGATGCGTTGTCACCCCTGAGGACTAAGAGGGAACGCCTCGTTTCCAGTAAAAAAGGTCTCTGGTTCTCCACACTCACCATACAAAACACAGCAGTATTAAGCTGCTATTTTACGCTGGTATTCTGTAAGAGTGTGGTCCTACCCCGGTCAAGCCGATCCATTCGTGCCACAACCATAATTGAGCTGCAACGTGGCTCTACCACTTAAAAAATCTTTAATTAAAATGAAATCACTCGAAAACTGTCTTGTGAGGGTTTTATTTATACTTATTAATTGATACAAAAGACACAAATGTAAAAATTAGATGAGAAGTTTTTATTCGATCGTTACTTTGCTACAGCAAATATTATAGTTTTTGATTGTTTTGGTGAATATTCTTACGTGAAAACCTCCTTAGCCGCAGTAGGCTATCTGTCCAATATGTGTGTGTGCATGTGGGAAGAGGCACATGCTGTTGTCCGGCTAAAACGGACCTGCCTCATTGGGAATTAATGCGTTTCACGAATACAATCCTATGCGCTTGAGATATATTATTAAAGGGTTCCTGTGTAGCTGCGTCGGGTAACTTATTACGTGTTTTGCTGTAACCTGGACTGTGGTTGGGATTAAGTATGCATTAAAAGTACATTGGTGGATAATTTAAAATAAAATGTAAAATTTTTGATGTTTTGTGCCAGCTAGGAATAGGAAATATGTGAGGTGCTTATATGTGTGATGATAATGGGTAACCTATCCCTATGGGTACAATATTCTTATGTCCTTGTTTTGCTTTAAAGTTTACCATTACAGTATAGAAATATTACACTGCTGAACAAAGCCTTTTACGTGGTAGAGCCATGCCAAGTCAGCTCGACCGGGAACGCACGACGCTCTCACAGAACAACAGCGTAAAATAGCAGCTTAATGTTGCTGTGTTTCTTATGGTCAGTCTAGAGAACCGGAGACCCATTTTACTGGAAAAGAGGCATTCTATCTTAGTCCTCACGACTGACAACGCATCTGCATTTTAAACGAAGATAAATGTAGATGTTTATGGGCCACAGCAACCACTAAGTGATAAGTCTTATCATTAGGTGGACTGTGTGCTCGTTGTCACCCTTATTCTATAAAAAAGCCCTTCCCATAGATTGCTTTATAAGGGCGATATTTGCCATATTTGCCACACTTGGCAGTCAGGTTAGCAATCGCAGTATTTTATTATTTTAATTTAAAATTATCAAGATGTTGAGATTTCCCTTTTTTTATAGGATAGGGTGACAAAAGAGCACACAGTCCACGTGATGGTAAGTGGTTGCTGTGGCCCATAAACATCTACATTTATCTTCGTTTGAAATGCAGATGCGTTGTCAGCCGTGAGGACTAAGATAGAATGCCTCTTTTCCAGTAAAATGGGTCTCCGGTTCTCTAGACTGACCATAAGAAACACAGCAACATTAAGCTGCTATTTTACGCTGGTGTTCTGTGAGAGCGTCGTTCGTTCCCGGTCGAGCCGACTTGGCATGGCTCTGCCACGTAAAACGCTTTGTTCAGCAGTGAAATATTTCTATACTGTAATGGTAAACTTTAAAGCAAAAGTAGGACATAGGAATATTGTATCCATAGGCATAGGTTACCTATTATCGTCACACATATAAGCACCTCACATATTTCCTATTCCTAGCTGGCACAAAACATCAAAAATTTTACATTTTATTTTAAATTTTCCACCAATGTGGTTGCTGTGGCCCATAGATATCTACATTTATCCTCATTTGCGAATCAAAATGCAGATGCGTTGTCACCCGTGAGGACTAAGATGGAATGCCTCTTTTCCAGTAGAAAGGGTCTCTGGTTCTCTACACTCACCATACAAAACACAGCAGTGTTAAGCTGCTGTTTTACGCTGGTATTCTGTGAGAGCGTGTTCCTTCCCCGGTTAAGCCGACCCATTCGTGCTACAACTATACTACTAATATAGCTGCATGACTCTACCACGTATAGAACTACTTACGACATCGACGGGTTGAAATGGTATAGTAGATTCTTTTCGTAATTATTGTTATATTCCATGGCGTTTAAATATGTTTTAGCTATAATGCAAAATAAAGTCATTGGTAATTCGTATAGCTATAGATTACTTTCACCACCCACATGATCATTTTATTTCCTTATAATTGGGATAAAACAATATAAAACTGATTGCCTTAAAATTTCCCGCACCTGTGCTGTAATCATTACTATGGTGGTCAATCATGCAAGGCGCGGTATTACGATGTGACTAAATGATGCTGTTTTGACATCATGTAGTTATATTTAGAAAACATGTCGAAATGAATTCCCTTACATTTTATGATTCAAAAATGTACCATCCGTAGGCCACTTGATTCAAACGTTTCTGATGTGTGTCTCTATGTCTGAGTTACCAAATTAAGGTGTAACCTGCAATATTTACCAGCTGACTTGCTTTTTAGCATGGTTGTAAACAAAAAAGAAACTTACAATGTAGTTATTTAACTTGTGAACTCTAATATGCCAAAACTACTTTCACGGATTGCGATAAATAGTTAGTAGGGTTTAAGTAATGGTATCAGTTATGTTATTATACACCAATATGAGGCAATCTATGGGAGATGCCTCACATCTATACAGCAGTGGTTTTTAATAGGTTGTAATGAATGAATGAATTAATGAAAGTGGTGGTATGGCTTGTATCAGACAGTAGATGCTGTTGGCTCAGAGCCGTGCTTTGTGGTAGTCTATGCGAAGGCTTATATTTTTTAGTGAATGTGTGATTGGCTGCTATGATGATAAGGTACGGTAAACCTTGAGAACATATGTATGGACATGCTCATGATGAAATAAAAATCAGTGGACACCTTTGTTTTTACTAATATCACCATTATTTTGGCGGGAGTATCTTCAACAATCGACTGTTGAAGACTAGAATGGGAAGAGGCCAACATCATCTGATTCGGGGTTACCCACATATTAATTTTGACGGGGACGTCGATCCGAACAAGCTAGTCTGCCGGTCGAGCGGTCTATAGGTTTTGAGAAAGCAAACGTTTATTACATTAGATTCGATAGTGCCGTCCGATGCGTTGAGCCGGATCTAGTAGCCCGTTGCCTATGGCTCGTTATTAGTCCAGGTGTTCCCAAAGTGTGCTTCGTGGCTACAAAGTGCGCTGTAGAGAGTAAAGAGAAGCGCCGTTAGCCGCTTCTGTTTACCATTCTTCGAAAACTAAATTTATTCGCTGGTCCAATTAAGCCGTATTTTCAACTATAGCTGTAATAAAGAGCAAATATCGCTCGAAGATCAATGTGGAGCAAAAATTGAGAATAGCGGTGTCAAGGCTTATTCCACGCTTTGTAAAAATGTGTGCAGACCTCTAAGCTCACACCTCACATTGACTAACTTGCCACAGCGTTTTATTTCCCATTTTCTTAAATAAAAAATGTATTATTGTGTATCAATATTAAAATAAAAACTCAGCTTCATATTGTGGGTATTTTAATTTTTGTGCCTATCTATCATTGTAATCTATTTCGACTAGCTAGGGTGCCGCGACAAAATGCTAAGCCTGAAAGTGCGGCGAGATGTGAAAAAGTTTGGGAACATCTGAAGTAAGCGGTCCGGCTAGAGTACGCAAGCCAGTTCAAATACTACAGAGCAGCGTTCGGCATTATTAATTCCGGCCCTGTCCGGTGGTCGTCACTCGCATTTGAATGAGAGATTTCAGATGGTCCGTCAGTCGTGGCCCCTAATAATTGATCGTATTAATTTTCGAATTTGCTGCACACTGCTTGAATTATTCTAAAACGTCGGCTTTTGATTGGTACTAACAGTAATTACCTCTCCCGATAGTAACTATTAGTGCAACGTTCGCGCCGGCGACCTATAAATCGAATGTAAAATTCAACAGAAACAGAAACTTTTTTATTCAATATAGATTATAAATAATACTTATTGAAAGTCACTCTTTTGTTTGATTACCACTGGTTCGGAAAAAACCTCTGTCCTGGGAAGAACCAGCAAGAAACCCAGCGGGACTTTTTTTTTTTACATAACAGCTTACAATCATGATGATACACAAATTAACAACACAACAAATTAGAAATAGCTTGGTAGCGATCACCTCATTTCCAGGGCTTATTATCATCCATAAATTCCTTAATATTATAATAACCCTTTTTATACAAACTTAGTTTAATACAGTTTTTGAAATTTGAGCAGGTCAAACTTTGTATATTTTCTGGAATTTTGTTGAAAAAGCGCACAATACATCGCCTCAAGAATGAATTACTGACTCGATGGAATCGAGTAACTGGTACACATGTTAGCTGATGCCCGCGGAAACTTAGTTGGTATTATTTTGAAGTATTGATTAAACAGTCTCAAATTTTGAATACATTTTCTATGCAAATAACGTACACAAATAAGTCCATCTGAAAGTAAGTTAAAAAGCCCATTAACAATATAATCTATCCTCGATTAAGTCGAAATGCAGATGCCTTGCTACCCATAAGTACTAAAATGGAATGCGACGTTAGGAGAAATAATATAAGAGTTAAAATAAACAACACGAATGGATCATAGAGCTGTGATGATCCAAGTGAAAGTAACTACGTCATAGTCATGAAATTATTGTATTGTCATCGGTTTTTAATACGACTTCTAGAAGTTAGTGAAAATTGATACTGATCAGGATGCTAGGATATAATTATTTAATTATTGTATTGTCATCGGTTTTTAATATAACTTCTAGAAGTTAGTGAAAATTGATACTGGTCAGGATGCTAGGATATAATTATTTAATTATTGTATTGTCATCGGTTTTTAATACGACTTCTAGAAGTTAGTGCAAATTGATACTGGTCAGGATGCTAGGATATAATTATTTAATTATTGTATTGTCATCGGTTTTTAATATGACTTCTAGAAGTTAGTGCAAATTGATACTGCTCAGGATGCTAGGATATAATTATTTAATTATTGTATTGTCATCGATTTTTAATACGACTTCTAGAAGTTAGTGCAAATTGATACTGGTCAGGATGCTAGGATATAATTATTTAATTATTGT
The DNA here is from genome assembly GCA_963668995.1 of Parnassius mnemosyne. Taxonomy (NCBI): domain Eukaryota; kingdom Metazoa; phylum Arthropoda; class Insecta; order Lepidoptera; family Papilionidae; genus Parnassius; species Parnassius mnemosyne. Next base: position 22,422,116 of record CAVLGL010000082.1, on the reverse strand, counting down.
ATTGTCATCAGTTTTTAATACGACTTCTAGAAGTTAGTGAAAATTGATACTGGTCAGGATGCTTGGATATAATTATTTAATTATTGTATTGTCATCGGTTTTTAATACGATTTCTAGAAGTTAGTGAAAATTGATACTGATCAGGATGCTAGGATATAATTATTTAATTATTGTATTGTCGTCGGTTTTTAATACGACTTCTAGAAGTTAATGAAAATTGATACTGGTCAGGATGCTAGGATATAATTATTTAATTATTGTATTGTCATCGGTTTTTAATACGACTTCTAGAAGTTAATGAAAATTGATACTGGTCAGGATGCTAGGATATAATTATTAAATTATTGTATTGTCATCGGTTTTTAATACGACTTCTAGAAGTTAGTGAAAATTGATACTGGTCAGGATGCTAGGTAATTGTTATTAAATTATTGTATTGTCATAGGTTTTTAATACGACTTCTAGAAGTTAGTGAAAATTGATACTGGTCAGGATGCTAGGTTCATCATCATCATTACAGCCCTTCACAAGTCCACTGCTGAACATGAGCCTCCCCCAAGGAATGCCACAAAGCACGGTCCTGAGCCACCTGCATCCATCGACTTCCTGCATATCTTACCAGCCCGTCACTCCATTTAGTGGGGGGACGCCCTACTTTTCGCCTGCCAGTACGAGGCTACCACTGGAGAACCATTTTTCCCCATCGGTTGTCGGTTCTTCGAGCTATATGGCCGGCCCATTGCCACTTCAGCTTACTAATCCGTTGGGCTATGTAAGGTTCTGGACTGGAAAGGACAGAATAATACAGAATCAGAGTACGAAACCTATCCACTGCAAAGAGGTGTAAGACAGAGTGACGTTATATCCCCGAAAGTCTTCACCGCTGCATTCGAAGACGTTTTCAAGCTACTGGACTGGAAAAGATGCGGTATCAACATCAATGGCGAGTACATCTCTCACTTTCGATTTGCCGACGATATAGTCCTTATGGCAGAATCGCTGGAGGACCTAAGCACTATGCTCAATGACCTCAATAGTCTTTCCCAACGGATAGGTCTTAAGATGAACATGGACAATATGTGCCGGTAGTTGTTGGGAGCATTAAGCTCGAAGTTGTCGACGAGTATGTTTACCTGGGATAAATAGTCCTACTAGGTAAGTCCAACTTCGACCGAGAGGTCAATCGACGGGTCCAACTCGGCTGGGCAGTGTTCGGGAAATTACGACACATCTTCTCGTCAGGTATACCTCAAAACTTGAAAACGAGATTGTACAACCAGTGCGTGTTGCCAGTGATGACATATGGATCTGTGCCGTGGTTCTTAACTGCCGGCCGTATGAGGAAGCTCTAGGTCGCTGAGCGAGTTATGGAGAGGGCTATGCTCGGAGTTTCTCTGCGTGATAAACTTAGAAATGAGGATACCCGCAGTAAAACCAGAGTGATGCTAGGATATTGTTATTAAATTATTGTATTTAAATAAAATAAATTTTACGGATTTTATCGCGTATATTAACTAATTTTATATTCCCGTTGTTTCGAGCACTTTCCAGCACCCAAGGTCACCGGGGAGACTGAGTTGTATGACGTTCCAATGTCATAGTTAACCACGGCTACCTCCAGATAAAAATTATTAATTTTTGTTCCGATCTACGCAGTATGAACTTACAGTATCTTGAAGTCTTACAGTTATGTGCTTGGGTTGGGATTTAATTTTATTAAGTGGCGAAGCTTGCGAAGTCACTTATTGATTTCACGATGTCTGTCCGTCTGTCCGTCTGTCCCACGATTATCTCGAGAACGGTTTCGAATTTTCAAATTCTGTTTTCAGCAATCGATTACTGATCACCCAGGCATCTGAACCTCTTATTTTGAAACTGATTGCTCAACGGCAACCGTTAGAAACCCCTACAAAGCTTATTGCTTCGTCACTTTGTTATGCTGTTAGCTTGCTAGGTTTATTAATTATAGGATCCCAAGCAGATGGTAGCACCCAGCCATCTTCTCTATTGAAATCAGGATGTTTTTTGATTTCAATAGCCTCACGAATCATCCTTGGAAGGAATCGGTGTTCTTTAGCGAGGATTTGTGGTCTATCAAATCTAATGTAGTGACGGGGGCAATCCTGTACGTGTTCACAGACTGCAGACTTCCCGAAGCGTCGATTCTTCACATCAGCTATGTGTTCTTTAACGCGGGTTTTTATGGATCTTTTAGTTTGTCCTATATAAGAGAGACCACATTCACAATCAAGGTTGTACACTCCTGCATCTTGCAGAGGGACATTACACTTGACTGATGGTAAAAATATTCTTCGGCGGCTTGAAATATGTTTTAATCGAAGCACGCTTCAAGATGTGGCCAATCTTGTCAGTGACACCTCTGACATATGGCGGTACAGCAGGCACTCGCTCGACTGTGGCCGGCTTCACTCGTTCACTGAGAAGTAGGCGCGGGACCCGAAAACTTGCTTGACGTGTTGAAGCTCGGCGGCCAGGTGTTTACTGTCACAGATCCCTCGTGCTCTCTGAAACAAAGATTTACCCACGGTAGCTCACTGTGAAGGATGGTGATGAGAATCACCGTTTAAATATCTATCTGTATGGGTCTTTTTTTCTATACACAGTGTAGCTAAGGTGTTATCAGGTACCGAAGTTGTATGGGTTACCAAAAATACACAAGCCCAATGGTCCACTACGTCCCATAGTGAGCTAAATCGATTCACCAACTTACAGATTGGCTCAACACTTAGCATTAAATTCCAACCCAAGCATACAACTGTTAGACTTCAAGATACTGTAAGTTCATACTGCGTAGATCGGAACAAAAATTAATAATTTTTAATCTGGAGGTAGCCGTGGTTAACTATGACATTGGAACCTCAGTCACCCATATTGTGCTGGAAAGTGCTCGAAACAATAGGAATATAAAATAAGTTAATATACGCGATAAAATCCGTAAAATTAGTTTTATTTAAATGATAAATCATTAAATTATTGTATTGTCATCGGTTTTTAATACGATTTCTAGAAGTTAGTGAAAATTAATACTGATCGGGATGCTACAATATAGTTATTACATTATTGTATTGTCATCGGTTCTTGATACGAGTGCAATCGGCCATTTACAAGTTGGTGTTAATTACAGTAAAAGATTTTACATAGATAAATAGATAAACGCGAAGCTAATAAAAGCGTGTTAAACTCTTATTATCATCACTTACAACAAAAAACACGGCATCACCATGCTGAGAGTGTGAGTGTATGTGTCCTTCCCCGGTCGAGCCAACCCTATAATTCTAAAAATTCTTCACATATTCCAAAAATTATGTTTTCTGCTCAAACTTTTTCTGTAACAGACAAAAGCCAACATCAATTATGGTTCCTCAATAAAGGTCGTATAGACTTACTTGATGACTTCACTTTTTCATTAAATATTTCGAAAAATAGTTGTCTGCTATCAAGTTTGTACCTTATACAATACCGGAATTCCATTTACATCGACCTCGTATTCTTTTTGTGAAGCAAACATTGTTAGGATAATCTGAGTAAAGCTATAATTCATGTTAAATAATACTGTCCTAGTGTACGCTTGTGAAATTTGTATTTGTAATAGATATCTATTGTTCTTTAGATTCGCTTATCCGTTGGTTTTTTATTGTAATATTAGTACGAAGTTCCTTATCTCACGGTACGAATTTAACGGATCGGGGCTAGGCGAGAAAAACTGTAAGATTTTTCCGTTACGATCCCCTTTCTGTAGTGCGAGCGATGGAATAATATCCATCATATATAATAACGTTTTAAAGGGACAAAAAATTATATAATTCTGTATGCCTTAAACTTATCAATGGTAAAAGTTCTTCCGGGTCACCTGTACTAATGGGTGTCCCTCAGGGCTCGATTTACGGCCCATTCCTATTTCTAGTGTATATTAATGATAATTAATAGAATCAGGCGTTACTTTGCAGTAATCCATTATAATGAGGTTGTTATAAACTAATTTGCTTAAGTCCGTGTAAAGAAAGAAAGAAAATGATGTGTCCTGCCCAGTTTTAAGAGGACCTCCCACCCTCCCTCAATCGCGCGCACTATACCCGTCGCCGTCAATCCCAGCACTGCCATCCCCAGCACCATACCATACCATAAGTGATCTTAGCGGCCAGCCTCCGCAGAGTCTACTTCACCTGAGGATGCTTCGTGTAGAGGCGAAACACGTGTCGTATTTTCGAGAGTGGTGTGTCGTGCCTAGTGTGGTGGTGGATTTAAAAGGAAAAGAGGCATTCCATTTTAGTCTTCACGGGTGCCAACGCATCTGCGTTTTGATTCTTTATTGAGGATAGATGTAGATGTCTATGGGTCACAGCAACCACTTACAATCAGGTGAACTGTGTGCCCGTTTGTCACCCTATTCCATAAAAAAAAACTATTAAATTTACTACAAGGAATGTTAAAAATCTGAGTACCAATGTGTTTTGAAATGGGGAAGAACTGAGCCCTGTTGAATCCACTATTTCTTGGCATCACTCTCGACGCAAAGCTTGATTAGGGCTCCCATATATCCAAACTAGCAAGCAAACTAAGCTCTTCATCTTATGCTGTAAAAAGATTAGAGATCTGACTAGTATCGAGACAGCTAGATTAGTTTATTTCAGTTATTTCCATAGCCGTGGTAGCTTAGATGGTTAGCGCTCGCTGTAAATTTCACAGTACGCGAGCAATCCGGATTCGATCCCTGCCGGCACCATTGAAATTGTTAATTGCAATTTTAAGTGCTGATTTACCACGCGCTGGGCGGTGAAGGAAAACATCGTGAGGAAACCTGCATGTCTGAGAAATAATTAAAAAAAATCGAAGACATTTGAAGTTCGCCAACACGCATTGGGGCAGCGCGGCGGACATTTCCTTGCCCTAAAGCCCTCTCAAAAATGAGGGGAGACCTGTGCCCAGCAGTGGGACGTATATATAGGCTGTAACTTTAACTTTTTTAACTTTATTTCCATAGCATAATGTCTTATGGGATTTTGCTATGGGGAAATGCGGCTGTTTTAGAAACTATTTTTGTTTGGTATAAGAGGGCCATAAGAGTTATTTACAACCTTAAGCCGAGAGAGTCTCTTAGAGAAAAATTTAAAGAAATAATATCGCCTCCAAGCTGTTTCTAAAATAAATTTTGTAAATAGTCTGTAATCATTTATATTGTAAAATTTATTTAAGAAAGGTCCCGCTGGGTTTCTTTCTGGTTCTTCCCAGAGCAGAGGATTTTTTCGAACCAGTGGTAAAGTAAAAAATGACTTTCAATAAGAATTATGTAATCAGTATTGAATTAAAAAATTATTCTATTCTATTCTATTCTACATCCCTCACACTTTTTCTTATCTTACCATGAAAGAAATATATTTATATATACTATTTAAAATATATATGAAGAAATTATTTATATATACTTTAAATGACGCTTTATTTTAATAGACGCTAGTAGTTAATTCATTTGTATTTGTTAATCAATAGTATAATACGTTTATCAAACATAATATACTACGAAAGGAACTTCGTTCCAACCGAGTGTTCCACGACACTCACGCATGTTTTTTTACGATGATTACTTTCACACATTACGATGACTCTTATCAACAAGGAAATTATTATTATTAAGCAAACCGGCCCTGCTTCACCTGTATAGGATATATTGATGTGGCGTAATTTAGATTCAAGATAATCAAAGACCATTTATTTCATCATTTTTTAAAATCTTCACGTTTTTCTGATAAATAACTAATAATACTAATAGTTTCATCACAATCGTTTTAGCCATTCCGAAAATCAGCCCGGACAGTTTTTAAAAATGACAATGATGTTTTATAAGAATTTTTAAAAATGTTTTTCCATATCAAAGACAGGCACTTCAATTTTATAGCAAAATATTATGGATGTTTCTACACTAATAATAATATTCATCTGTTAACAAACAAGATACTACTGTCTTAAGTCCACTGCAGAACAAAGTCCTCCTTCATAGATTTCCACAGAGTACGGTACTGAGCAACCCGCATCCAAACATCCTGCGTGTTTCATCAGGTCGTCACTCAATCTAGTGGGCGATCGCCTAACACTGCACGTGCATACAGGAGAAGATTCAACACACATTTAATTAATATTATTAAGTTTATATTGGCCATATCTATTTATCCGTTGTCCGTATTACCAGCACAATCATGCATGCAAATGTGATAGGATTTGTTAACATACGTACGTTTTTTACGTCGTAGAGCCACGCTGCAGCTATATTATGTTTATAGCACTATTGGGTCGGAACAACCGGAGTAGGACCACGCTATCACAGAATACAAACTTCCCTGTGGAATCGATTACCACCACCGATTTTTCCGGACCGATAAAACTTAGGGACCTTCAAGAAAAGAGCCTACGCTTTTTTAAAACGCCGGCAACGCATCTGTAATTCCCCTGGTGTTGCAGTTGTTCATGGGCGGCGGTAGTTACTTACCATCGGGTGAGCCGCATGCTTGTTTGCACCCTCTCCTATAAAAAATAAACAAATGTAAAATAACAACTTACTGCTCGTGTGTTTCGTATCGTGAGTGTAGAGAACCGAAGAGCCTTTTTACTAGAAACGAGGCTTTCCATCTTAGTCCTCAGGGGTGACAACGCATTTGAATTTTGATTCCTAATCGAGGATAAATCTAGATGTCTATGGGCCACAGCATCCACTTACCATCAGGTGAAATGTGTGCTCGTTTGTCACCCTTATTCTATAAAAAAAAAAAACATTTATTAGTTTAAAAGTTACGCGCGGACATGCAAATAGTCATACGAGTACATACATACCAAAATTATTACTTCCTTTTTGGGCGCCATTGCGTTCGGGTAATATTTATTAAAACTAGTTCAAACGTATCTTTTTTGCAGCACTGTTCAGAACTTCTATGCTTAATAAATACTTACGCGCTTAGGACCTCGATATTCTCTGCTATTGCAGCTATTTTAATAGAAGGACTATAAAATATTCTCATTAAAATTGTTTGTTGAGTAAGTAGCAGCGTTCGTTGTTTGACTTTCATTAAAAAAATGTTTGGTAATATTGTTATAGTTGTTACTTGGCAGTATCTGTTATTCGAATTGATAGCAGTTTATTTTTAATTTTTTATCTATAATGACAGAATTTTTAAGTGGTGTATTAATGTTATTTAGGAGTTTTGGCGGGAAGTTGTTGGTTTGTTTTTCGTGTGTTATGGCTTAAATTGTGGTTTAAAGTAGATTGTAATATTGTAAAGTGATTAAAAGTGATGTCTGCGCATTTAAACTATTAGTTGAAACGATGAAACAAATGCGATGTTCATGTAAAGCTCGAGTTATTTTGGCGGTTATTTTGTAACTATCGTCTTCGACTATCTGCTGGCTTAAGCTGCTGTCACAATTTTCCAAAAACTTCGCAATGTAACGCATCAACTCTTTTATAGTATAAGAGTGACAAAAGAACACACGGTCCACCTGATTGTAAGTGGATGCTGTGGCCCATAGGCATCTAAATTTATCCTTATTAATCCTTAAGAATTACAATGCATAATGCGTTGTCATCCCTGAGGACTGAGATGGAATGCCTAGTTTCCAGTAAAAAGGTTATCCGGTTTTCTACACTCACCACACGAAAGCACACAGCAGCATTAAGCTTGTATTTTACGCTGGTATTCTGTGAGAGCGTGGTCCTATCCTGGACGAGCTGACTCATTCATGCTACTGTTTAAAATTATTTATCTTATACCCAATTATACAGACTCTTTAAGAGTAATTTGTGAGTGAAGAGACCTGAAAAACCTTTTTATTGGTAACGGGGCACTTTATCTTAGTCTTTAGGGGTGACAAAGTATCTACATTATCATTCTTAATCTAGAAAAAATTAAGGTATCCATGAGCCACAGAATCCATGGTGTATTTGCTCGTTTGTCGCTCTTAATACTCTTTGATGATGCCTATATTAACGTGAGTATTCAGCATGTAGAGCTTAGCTATCAAAAATTCCTTAGTTAATAATAATAACTAGAAACGTTAAAATTTTAAGTGAATTTTTTTTATATAAAACCAGCTGGCACCCGGGTGCCAGCCACGTACCGGACGTTGCTGCCGCAGAACAAATGATTGTGGAAATATCGTTTCAAATTTGGAAGAGTTATATTGTATAATTAGGAATGATAATACAATGATTGAAATTTAATTATCTATAGCTCTCAAATAAATTGTCGATACGATACGTGTGCCACCTAGTGTAAGTTAATTGTACTATGCCTATAACTTTCGCGCAAGAGTAAGCAATAAGTTTACAAAATTTTACCGCAATGTGATTAACGGTATGGCGGCGCATAAAATACGAACAAAGAAATATTATTTTTATATGTTAGTTTATTGTTCAATGCGAGCATTCACATGAAGCATTTCAAAAGCATAATATATTACTTTCTAATCGGCGCTGAAATACATTAAGCAGCTCCCACAAATAATCATACATAAGCAAATTAACGCCGTGTCCTGAACGACCCTAAGCACGCTCACCCATCAACGTCACATAAAGCACGCAGGGAACACTAAGATACTGCCCACGGTGTCACGCTAAGCACAATGCAAGCTGCTAAAGAGAAATTACAAGCCCGTGTGTCATAACTACGCGTTATGTTTAATTACTGTACACACCATTATTAATAATATGTCATTGTACGACGGAAACGGGTATTGTCGCGAGCGAAAGTGCTAGCGACCGCGACGAAATTCATGTTATACCTACAAAAGTAATATTACTTGCACACGTATTCTAAACGACAAAACAAATGATGATGTCTTCAATTGATTTTTAGAATAATCTCTAAGTAAAGCAGCAGAATTGTTATTTTTTATTCACTTCATAAATGAGGAGGTTCCCAATGCGACTGTATCCTTTGGAATGTATGTTATGCGATACCTTCGCCTATTGTGAATTGTTTTAAATGATTATTTTTCCATTTAATAAGCCATGCTGCGAGGGTGGCCCTATTTAAATTTGAAGAAAATTTTTTGAAGTATTTCCAATACCATGAAATAGATTTTTTTAAACTGAAGTAACAAATTAACATACAGCCGGCCAGACCTTACATAAGTGGCTGCAATGCATGCCATGGTTATCTACAGCCAAGGACAAACAAAAAGGCTACAGATGCATTGTCACTCCTGAGGAATAAGATGGAATATCACACAACCTGTAATTATACCGGCTCCGTATACCATTCGGATTCAGAAAAACACCGAAAAGCAAGCACTAAGTTGGTGGCAGAAATAGGTAAGAGAGTGCTAGCTATCCAGAAGAACTCCTAGAAATCCATCTCCGGGCGGGGCTCCCCAGTGCCAGCTCCTTCCACTTGACCGCATCCAGCGCAGATCGGCTCGAATCGTCGACGACCGAGTCTTTGTGCGATTTAGAAGATGTTTTCTTCCTCTCACAACTTCCTTGTGGAATCGATTACCATCAGCGGTTTTTCCGGACCGATACGACTTAGGGACCTTCAAGAAAAGGGCCTACTCGTTTTTAAAAGGCCGGCAACGCATCTGCAATTCTCCTGGTTCCCCTGGTGTTACAGTTGTTCATGGTCGGCGGTAGTCACTTACCAAGGTGAGTCGCATGCTCGTTTGCCCCCTCTCCTATAAAAAAGAAACTCCTAGACAGAAACTTGATTTCTACCACCTACTGAGACCCTTACTTGTATTTTAAAAAAAAACTACGCGCACATTTTGATGTGATGGCCACGCTGCAGTAATATTATGGCAGTGTCACGAATGGATCAGCTCGACCGGGGTAGTGCCAAGCTTTCACAGAATACCAGTGTGAAATAGCAGAACAGTGCTTGGTGTTGTATGATGCTTATAAACAAAGACATTGTATAGCTTTATATATATCTTTCTGTATATTCTATAGATATAAAATAGAGGTACCGTTTTTATATGTAAGTATTTATTAAAACTATTTTCAGCAAATATTTTCTAACAATTCATCAGTAAACGAATGCGGTATTCAAACAATATAAGCATTATTTGTTGAACGCGATTGCGAAGTAATTGCTTTTGCTCAAAGCGCGGAGAGACCGTCCCTTGATAAATCGAACAAGTCAATTGTCGAAATTTGGTCGCATTTGCTTTCTAGATGGTCAATTTTATTTTGTGTCGTGCGCTTAAAACCGGTGTTATTGTGTGTCTCATAACATTGCTTCTGCCATTAGCATAAAAGTACCTATATACCTAATGTATATCTATACCTATGTATATATATATATATATATATATATATATATATATATATATATATGCAGCTTATGTGCTTGTGGTGAGTGGTTGCTGTGGCCCATCTACACAAATAAATAAAATTGAAGTCTCCGTTTGTTATGTCAATATAACAGCTTTTTACTAAATGCATATGAAAGTATATACGATACTAATAAAGAAAAATATTTTTAAAATTTTTGTCTGTCTGTTATGTCGATAACCTATTATAATTAAGTTGTTATTGCGTCCTTTATTAAGGAAAAAAGCATGTACTCGCGTGCAATCATCGTCGCAATGAAGTCCTTAAATATGCTCCTACATCAAAATCAGGCGAATATACTATGATCGTGTATGTTTACAGAGATAATAGCGAAGTTTTTTTTATAGAATAAGCGTGACATGTAATCTAATCTCGATTAAAGCTTTATGTCGTTTTCGAGGCTCGGGGGTGTAACACTGCCAACTTCCCGGAGTCAGGAAGTGGGCGGTACTAAGAATTTTTGCCAGAAAAATCCAATGTCTTATTTCAACATGACCTAGGATTCGAACGAGTAAACTAAAAAGGCAGACATAAATGTAAAGTGATCCACAACAGTCTGTCACTGTTCATACAGCTGGTAATTACTGGGAAAGCTGTACGCTTTTCACTTTTCCTTACAATGCAATCGGGCTAATTAGAAATTGAGACTAGCAAACTATCGTCGAGCTCGACTGTACCGAGCCGTGCAAAGTATCTATAGACAAACTGGACCTATAATGATAAGTATAACATTAAGTATCTACCAATGAATTATTAGAACCAATTCAATCAAAATAAATTAATACGACTCTTTTGCACGGGTGTACTTATTAAATTAGTAATTGACTTTTACATTGTTTTTTATTATCATAAACGTTAGCTAGCAGTAGTCCAATGTTGGTTATTAAGACGCGTTGTTTAACCGGACGTTTATTCATAAATCCAGCTGTCAGCTACAATGCGCAGATAGGCGCTCCGTCTAACCAATGCTTTGGTTAGACAATGCAAACGTTTGCCTAAACTCGATCTCACTTTTTGACATGTGTCTCCAATGTTTGTCACCTCCCTGACAGAGGTGGCCTAGGTGGTGATTGGATGTATTTTTGCTTTTTAACCGAGTTTAAAAAACAAGAAGATTCTTTTTATTTTTTTTATAAAGAACATACGCGATTTCTCGGAAACAGTTATATTTCAGCGGTGGTCCGTAAAGTTAGAAAAATAGGGGATGAACATTTTAATGTACTTGTGTAAAGAGCATTCTAGTTGTTACCTTGAACTTGAGATATACTTTAGAGCTTTCAAAAGCGTAAAATATTTAAATGCCATTCTTCTTTAAAAATTAAAAAAAAATCCTAACCGTTACAGTTACAGCCTATTAAAGTCCACTGCTGAACATAGGCCTCCCCAAAGATTGCCTCGTAGGCGGGATATTTGCTACAGATGCCACGCTTGCAAAGCGGGTGGGCAACCGCTGTTTTTTTTTACTTTATTCGATATTAGTAAGACGCTGCTGCCAATCTCCTGCTTTGTTTCCCTCTGTCGCCTCTTACGACACTCAAGGGATGTAATGGGGTAGTGGATATTCTTACACCGCCACTACCCGGTATAATTTCCTAACATTATGTGAAAATTATATTTTTAGTTACAGAAGTCGGGGATTTACTCGTTAATTATTCGACACACTATGTCATAGCACCGACTACACAAGCTAATATGTTTTTGTAGTGTGTGAAGTAAATTATACCTTTCATTAAAATTTAATTAAGTTATTGCAGACGTTCAGGTATATAAAACATATATGAAGTATAATATGTACTATATACTCATACTAGAAGACACGTCTAGACGTGGTAGTTAAGGAGATAAGCGGCAGCCTTAAAATTACATTGTACGCGAACAGGGATCGAACCACGCCGGAATAAATGAGCAGAATATGTTAAAAAAAATTTATACTACTTTTAAAAAAGGAGGAGGTTCTCAATTCGACTGTAGTTTTTGACTTAAAAAATTAATAATTTTCAAAAGTAGGAAGTTATAGATTTCGGTTTGATTTTGAGAATGCGAGTTTTCATCAGATCTCCACGTTTTGAGGTCCTAGGAAATCGTTCCGACTACGTCGGCCGTATGTGTATGCATGTATATATGTAAATAAAATTTTGTCGAACCAATCAACCGATCGAAACCGGCGGCACGGCTTTCGAAAGTGTTCATTGAGACTTCGAGCTGGTTACATTTTGAAGTCAATCGAGCCGTTTCAAGGATATTCAAAAAATGAAAACCAAAAGCATAAAAATTAAATAGATTTTCGAGATTTTTCTAGATGAACCGATTTTGATGATTCTTTCTTTATTTGAAAGCTGGTGCTTCTCATGTCGTCCCATATAAATTTGATCATTATCTGACCATTCGTTTTTGAGTTGTCCTTAGTAATGAGTATTTAATTAACTTCGACTACATTGATGATGTTGTCATTTTATTTTATATTGAAGTTGGGTGTCCAAATTTTTAATTTTACCACTTGTGAGGAAATATTCACAGTCTACAGTTTACCTCAGCAGTGGGAGCGATTGATACATATAATTATTCGTTCTACTAAATATCCATCCAGAATAATTGAAATAATATGTACTACGTATTAGAAGGGACACCGAGACTTGGTCTTTTGTAACACGCGTTCTCTATGTCTGTGACATAAAAAGTAAGTACTCTGTGCCTCCTACCACGTGCCCCGCTCTGCCGCACATATTTTGTTGTTATAGTACGTTGTACATTTTACGTCAATTATGTTTGCACAAGATCCTGATCCTGGATGCGGCAGATCATGGGTGATGTAAATATTATATATGTAAATATAGTTTAATCGAATTCCAAAAATGAAAATCTTGCCTTTTGATTTCTTATATTAATTAACCAGCACGAAGGGGTCGGCTCGACCGGGGTAGGACCACGCTCTCACAGAATACCAGCCTAAAATAGCAGCTTAATGTTACTGTGTTTCGTATGGTAAGTGTAGAGAACCGGATACCTTTTTTACTGGAAACGAGGCATTCCTTCTCAGTCCTCAGGGGTGACAATGCATATGCATTTTGGTTCTTAATTCTTTATTGTACTTTATTCTTAGGTGTCTATGGACTACTAGCACCAGTGGGTGCTAGTAGCACACAGTACACCTGATGGTAAGTGTACCATCAGGTGTACTGTGTGCTCTTTTGTCACCCTTATTCTGTCATCATCATCATCATCATCGTTACAGCCCTTCACAAGTCCACTGCTGAACATAGGCCTTCCCAAGGAATGCCACAAAGCACGGTCCTGAGCCACCTGAATCCGTCGACCTCTTGCATGTGTTACCAGGTTGTCACTCCATCTAGTCGGGGGTCACCCTACACTTTGCCTACCGGCTCGAGAACCTTTTCTCCCCATCGGTTGTTGGTCCTCCTAGCTATACGGCCGGCCCATTGCCACTTAAGCTTACCAATCCGTTGGGCTTTGTCGGTTACTCTGGTTCTACTGCGGATATCCTCATTTCTAAGTTTATCACGCAGAGTTTATCACGCCCGGAGCATAGCTCACTCCATATCTCGCTGAGCGACCTTGATCGACCTCATACGGCCAGCAATGAGGGACCACATCTCAGATCCATAAGCCATCACCGTCATCTGCGTAGGACAGAATTATAGTGCCCAAGTGTATCTTGGGCACTATAATCCTGTCCTACGCAGGTGGCTTGTCTCCGTTAAGGCTGGTCGCCGTGACCGAAATTCGGTCTGCAGGACATCATTATTATGATATTTCTTCTTTTTTTTTTAAAATGAGGCTTTATCAAGATCTATAAGCTGACCGATCCTAGTAATTCACACAGTACGCGAACAACCCGGTTTCGAACCTCACCGACATTAATTAAATTCATAATTACAATTTTAAGTACGGATTTACCACCATTGAGAGGTAAACGCGTTTGTGGAAACTTGCACATCAGCGAATTAAGTATTTTGAGACTTATTAATATTTACGACTTATATAGACTGTATAATTTTAAGGTTTGCGCTGGGTAAGGGCTGCGCTTTATATGTATTCAATCGGCAACATGGAATTTAGTCGAATAGAATTGCGTAGTAATAAGTATATACGAATATTAAAAGTGATGTAGTGCAACTTAAAAGTTAATATGATTAAACGGATCGTTTTTAGCGACGCATTCCCTCGACGGTCCGAATATTTACAGCGTTAAATAATACATTACTACGACAAATTTTGTTTTTCCACGATTGGTTTAACTTAATTAAGTTGATTAACAGTTTCATCCCGTGATCCCCTGATGTTAATATTAGTAATTGCATATTTTAAGTAACTCCCGGCAGAGGGCGCTTATTCGCGTAATTTTACAAATCGGTCGCTGGATCAATTTGTTAATTTCTTTTAAGCGTAATTCATTTGTGGCAAAAGTATGTTGGAAGTTGCGTTGATCTGATGTATGTACCAGGTTTTTTTTAATTTGAAGTGAGAAAGCAACATACAGGCTACCTGATGGTAAATGGCTACTGATATCAATGGACCTCTGCGACTAAAACTATCAAATGAAGAAGCCTTGAGGATTAAGATGTAATGTCTCGTTTTCAGTATAAAGGGTCTCCGGTTCTCTACACTGACTATTCGATACACAGCAGCATTAAGCCGCTATTTAACGCTGGTAATCTCTGAGAGCGTGGTCCTTCTATTGCTTATAATAATCTATTTTGATTTAAAATTCATAAATTATTCTTAATTGAGGATAAATAGATGTCCATGGGCCACTGCAACCACCTACCACCAACAACAACTTAATGAATCGAGTCCATCTTAATTCATTCAAAGATTCTATATAACACTATTAATTCTGATAGAAAGCGGCTACATTTGTAAGTTGAACAAGTTTATTAGTACCGAACTATTGTTTTAATCCTTGCTATAATTAAAGATAGCGCCACGGCGCCGCGATCTTGCAAGATCCTGTGGATTACGAAAGCGTAATTACAATTTTTTAATTTCACGCATCTCCAAATGCTATAACAATAAACATCTTACATCTTTACTTTAACCATAAACACTCTACAAGTTGATTAAAGAAGAACATAAGATAAATTAACGTGCAAATACATTGAACAAATAAAATTAAGCTATTAATGAAAAGATGATATTCATATAATAGCTTCTGCAGTCGGTGCTAAGTTATAATGCTTCGCAGAATTACAGCTCCGACTTTGAAATCTATTTTGTGGAAACTATTTTATTATTTCCGGGACACCTGAGATTTTGAGTGAGATTGAGAGGTTCTATGGGCAGTTGTACACGTCATCGTTGGAGCCACACGCAAGTGTGAGTAACGATCCAAGAGCGAGTCTCATCTGACACTATTCCGAAGATATCCCGGACGTCAGTCTGAGCGAGATTAGAATGGCTCTCCAGCACCTTAAAAACGGTAAGGCCCCAGGCGAGGATGGAATTACAGCGGAGCTTCTGAAAGCGGGTGGAAAACCGGTACTTGAAGTCCTTCAGAAGCTCTTTAATTCCGTCCTCCATGGTGGCATTACACCGGAGGCGTGGAGTGTCTTGTTCGGTGAAAGTTCGGTGAAGAAGTGCGGTGGTCTTGTTCTTCAAGAAAGGTGACAACGCTCTCTTGAAGAACTATAGACCGATTTCCCTTCTGAGCCGCGTCTACGTGCTGTTTTCGAGAGTCATTACGAATCGTCTCGCGCGCAGACTTGACGACTTCCAGCCTCCCGAACAAGCCGGTTTCCGAAAGGGCTTTAGCACCATAGACCACTTACATACCCTTCGGCAAATTGTACAGAAGTCCGAAGAGTACAATTTGCCCTTATGTCTGGCGTATGTGGACTATGAGAAAGCCTTTGATTCCGTCGAAATTTGGGCGGTGCTGCAGTCCCTTCAGCGGTGCCAAGTTGACTGTCGGTATATCGAAGTGTTGAAGTGCTTGTACAGTAGGGCTACCTATCCAATTGCAGAGAGGTGTAAGACAGGGTGACGTCATATCCCCGAAACTCTTCACCGCTGCATTGGAAGACGTTTTCAAGCTTCTAGACTGGAAAGGATACGGTATCAATATCAATGGCGAGTACATCACTCACCTTCGATTTGCCGACGATATAGTCCTTATCGCAGAATCGCTGGAGGACCTAAGCACTATGCTCAATGACTTCAATAGTGTTTCCCAACGGATAGGTCTTAAGATGAACATGGACAAAACAAAGATCATGTTTAATGTCCATGTCACACCTATGCCGGTAGTTGTTGGGAACACTAAGCTCGAAGTTGTTGACGAGTATGTTTACCTGGGACAAATAGTCCGACTAGGTAAGTCCAATTCGACCGAGAGGTCAATCGACGGATTCAACTCGGTTGGGCAGCGTTCAGGAAATTACGACACATCTTCTCGTCAGGTATACCTCAAAACTTGAAAACGAGACTGTACACCCAGTGCGTGTTGCCAGTGATGACATACGGAACTGAGACGTGTTCCTTCACTGCTGGCCGGATGAGGAAGCTCAAGGTCGCTCAGCGAGCTATGGAGAGGGCTATGCTCAGAGTTTCTCTTAAGCTGAAGTGGCAGTGGGCCGGCCATATAGCTCGAAGAACCGACAACCGATGGGGAAGAAAGGTTCTCGAGTGGCGGCCTAGTACCGGTAGGCGAAGTGTAGGGCGTCCCCCTACGAGATGGAGTGACGACCTGGTAAGACATGCAGGAAGTCGATGGATGCAGGTGGCTCAGGACCGTGCTTTGTGGCATTCTTTGGGGGAGGCCTATGTTCAGCAGTGGACTTGTGAAGGGCTGTAATGATGATGATGATTTTATTATTTAGTTTTTGAAGTCGGCCTTTACTGTTTTTTACTCCCCGAAGTAAACAGAGGGGTGTTATATGTTTAACGTGTGTATCTGTGTGTCTGTGGTATGGTCTGTGGCATCGCTACACTGCCACTAGTGTTGCCTAAATGCAAGAACAAGACGAGACTTAGCCAGTCTTGATCTTGGTCTTGCGCCAATACACCTGGTCTTGGTCTTGGTCTCGGTTTACGCTCCCAGTCTTGGTCTTGGTCTTGCAGCAAGAGTCTCGCAAGTCTTGCAATTACCTATTAGCCTATTGCTATTTATTAAACGTTACTTTAGTTCTTAGAACAACTTAACAGAGTAGGTACATTAAGCTCAAAATGAATTAACATAGCCATAGTAAAGACCAACCAAATTAATAAATGTCTAAACATTTAATACGAAATTCGAAAAATCAACTGACACCGAGTGGGGTTTGAACCCAATACCTAAGCGATCCGTGTCGATGCTCTACCAACTGAGCTATCTACAGTGCCCCACGGCCACGGGAGTCAGTCTGTTTCTTATTAAACGTTTACATTGAATAAGCTTACATGTGCTAAAACATGGTTAAAACGTATAAAAACAAATTAATGACATTAACTTGACTGTATTTTAAAGATATTTACAATGAACTTATTGAACATGTTTATCTATTAGGTAATATAATAATAATAGTAAGTAATTATTATAAACCCATATAGTTAATATTATAATAATTATTTACTAGTATAAATTATTATGATATCTACTTATCCTTACCATTACCTAATTACAATATTCCTTGCGAGATCAGCACAATGTATTCGTGTCCATTCTAAGCATCCGAAAACTTATTTTATTCTTTAGAACATGTGCTCTGTGGCGGCAATCAGTGTCTAATGTAGTGCTTGCGGCGCGGTGGCGACGATTGTATGAGATATCAATAGAAGCCGCCGGCGCGTGTATAATGACCTTGTACTTCCGAATATCTGCAAAATTTCTTTGATAGGTCAGTATCCGACCTTGGATGATGCCGACAACAAGACGTCGCGCACTATCAAAGTGCCGATGGTCAAAACTAGGGATGCACTCTTTTTTCTTTTAAATTAAATCTTTTTCGCTATGTACGTTTATGCTATTGTTCTTAATATATTTTAAAAAAAGTATATTTTTTACGTCTCATAGAGTCCTTAAGCGTATACCCGAACTCACTGAAACTTCACTCAGTCCTAACTGCAAGACGCAAAAGTCTCACAGGCTTAGTCTTGGTCTTGCTAGAATTAGGTGGTCTTGCAAAAATGCAAGAACAAGACCAAGATTGCAAGATCAAGACCAATTTTGGGCAATACTAACTGCCACTCCCAAACGAAGGAGCCAATTTAGGTTTAGTTTTTTTTTGTTTAAAAGTTTACTTAATCACTCTCGAGTGTTCTTAGCTATGATTTAAGAAAATCTTTTCGGCCGTTTGAAGATCACTAGCTCCTTTTGTTTCAATTTAATTTTAGTTTAAGTTATATAATTTAAATTTTTTACCATTTGAGTGGACAAGGTAATATCGAAAGTAAAAGTAACAACTAGAATTTCGCCTAAATAGTTACATAAAAAGATTCAGCCCCTATTTTGCCACCCTCATAGAAAGAATTAATCTTTAATAATCTATGGGAGCAGCCGTGAAATAGGTTATGTTTAATTTAAAAAAAAAACTACGGTTTATTAACAAAGAAGTTATGTCCGAACATAGGTAGTATATAAAAATATACATACAAATTAATAAACGATATTTCGTATCTCTCCTAACCCGGGGTACAAATTGGAGCACTCCTTTGTGCCTCGGGCTGGAGTTTGGGTGTATGTCAGAGAGGACATCTGTTCTCGACGCCTCGGCAGTCTTGAAGGTTCGGACCTGTCCATCCTTTGGCTACGCGTAGACAGCGACGACCATCCGCGCGTCTTCGGGTGCCTCTATATGTCCCACAGCGGTAATGCCGAAACAGACCGACTCATCGACCACGTCCAAATGGCTACAGATTCCTTGCTACAACAGGTCCCATCCGCAGAGATCGTGATCCTTGGCGATTTTAACGCCCACCACGCCGAATAGCTCGGTTCACGTTTAACCGATCATGCGGGGGATCTGTTTATGACTTTGCCCTGGCATATGGTCTGACACAACTGGTTACTTCGTCTACGCGAATTCCAGATGTGGAGGATCATACACCTTCTCTGTGATGTTGTTGACTCTGTCACTGATGTGGTGCTACAGGGAATGGAACTATTTATTCCATCATCTGTGGTACCCATCGGAGGTGGATCTCAGCCTTGGTTTGGTCGCTTCTGTAAGACTGCTTTACGCAGTAAGCTGGAGTGTAATCAAGCCTGGGCTGCGGCTTCGAAGCTTCAAAGTCAGAGCACATGGGCAGAATTGGCGAGAAACTAGTTCGCCTTCCTTCGGGAACCCGTGCATTCTGGTCTCTCGCTAAGGCTGTCCAAGGGAATTTCTGTAAGCCATCACTATCATCTCTGCACAGGGAGGATGACTCACTGGCCCAAGACGCAAAAGACAAAGCCGACCTTTTAGGCTCCCTTTTTGCGTCCAACTCGACTCTTGATGACGGGGGGAAAACACCACCGACCATCCCGCGGTGTGAGTGCTCCATGCCGGATGTGCAGTTCTCACAGCACTCGGTTCGCAAAGCACTGGTGATCTTCTGGTCTACCTGACCTATAGATGGGAGGAGGCAGTAGAGTCCAAGGGGGAGGCCTTGGTCGTTAGTTTGAACATTGCGAAGGCTTTCGATCGGGTTTGGCACAAAGCGTTTCTTTCGAAGCTCCCTTCCTATGGGCTTCCCGAGAAATTGTGCAATTGAATCACCAGCTTCCTTGCAGATCGGAGCATCAAGGTCGTTGTAGACGGTGCATGCTGAGACTACAAGCTTATTAACACTGGTGTTCCACAAGGCTGTGTGCTACCACCAACCCTGTTTCTTCTGCATATCAATGATACGTTGCTAACTGGTAACATTCATTGCTATGCGGATGACAGCACTGGTGATGCTCTATACACCGACCGTGCCAATATTGCTCGGAAAAACGTCGCCGAGTACCGGAACAAACTTGTGTCTGAAGTCGAGTCTTTGCTGAACAAAGTCCCGGATTGGGGGCGACTAAATCTAGTTCAGTTTAATCCTCAGAAGACACAAGATCGCGCGTTTACCGCTAAAAAGAACCCCTTTGTCGTATCTCCTCAGTTTCAAGGCACTCCCCTTCTTGCCTCAGCCAGTATCGGAATCTTTGGAGTCGACATATCGAGTGACGTGCAGTTTCGTGGTCACTTGGAAGAGAAGGCCAAATTGGCCTCTAAAAAGCTTGGCGTGCTCAGCAGAGCGGGACAGTATTTCATGCCGGCACACCACCTGCAACTTTACAAGGCGCAGGTTCGGCTTCACATGGAATACTGTTCCCATCTCTGGGCAGGGGCTCCCCAGTGCCAGCTCCTTCCATTTGACCGCATCCAGCGCAGAGCCGCTCGAATCGTCGACGACCTAGTCCTTTCCGATCGGCTCGATTCATTGGCACTGCGAAGAGATGTTGCATCCTTTTGCATTTTCTTTCGCATCTATCATGGGGAGTGCTCTGAGGAATTGTTCGGATTAATCCCAGCCGCCAAATTTCACGAACGCACATCGCGGCAGAACTCCCGATATCATCCACACCATCTGGATGATTGGCGGTCCACCGCTGTGCGATTTGGAAGATGTTTTCTTCCTCGCACGACTTCCTTGTGGAATCGATCACCATCAGCGAGTTTTCCGGACCGATACGACTTAGGGACCTTCAAGAAAAGAGCCTACTCCTTTTTAACAGGCCGGCAACGCATCTGCAATTCCCTCCCTGGTGTTGCAGTTGTTCATGGGCGGCGGTAGTCACTTACCATCAGGTGAGCGGCATGCTCGTTTGCCTATAAAAAAAATTTAGTACACCCCCCTCTACTTTCATTATTGTTTGCCTGAACACAAAGGTTGTCTGAAAGAGATCACTTTTAGAGTGATAAGACCGTCTGTTGTAGATATTATACTTTAGATTGAACTCTACTCGTTTTCAGTATTTTGTTGTACATAAAGAATAAATAAATAAATAAATAAAGTGTGTCTTATGATATAAAATACAAATCGGCAGACTTGAAAATCGTATTCTCTGCTAAGCGATGCAATTTATGAAATTTCAACTTTAGTTTTGGGAGGTAATAAAAAAAATAGGTATATACATAAATGACACGAAATAAAATAAGGAATAGTAATATTTATTTATTTCACTGATTTTTTTTCACATTCTATAACCTACATTCCCGTAAGAAATAATAAGACAAATAATTTAAGATAATTATTAGTGATATTTAATGCATTTCCATTTTTATTTGCGGGACTTCATCATCATCATTACAGCGCTTCACGAATCCAGTGCTGAACATAGGCCTCCCCAAAGGATACCACAAAGCACGGTCCTGAGCCACATGCATCCATCGACTTAATGCATATTTTACCAGGTCGTCACTGCATCAATACAACGTATTATGCGAGAAACGTGGATTTACCGAGAAACGGAATAACTAAGTGGTTACGTTTCCATTTAATGGATCCCAATAATGGAATATGATAGATATAATCCAATAGCGGCACTAATCTTCTTGTGATTTATTAAATTTAAAAAAATGTAAACGATTATATATAAGTAATTTTTTTTTTCAATTTTAAACTTAAAATCCATTATCTGTATGTCCTAGGGAATCTTAATACAAAACAATAAGTGTAGATAATGAGGGCATAGGAATTCTAAGCGAAATCCTTAAGATCAGTTAGGCTCCAAGTCGAGAACGTGATCCGCTATCACGTTTCTATATGTTGAAGAAATACCATTTTTTTTTTCATTTTAATATTTGCATCGGAACGCAGTCCTTAAAACACAAGCGTTAAGCGGTATGTTTCCCCGATAATTATACCGCGGCCTCAGTGGGATGAGGGCGAGGGGTGGTATTGCGAAGTGAAAGCGAAGCAATAGTGGTAGGTGGCGCCCTCAGCGATTTATTGTTTTTAATAATAACGTGAACCCGTCACAAAGAGAACAAAAGTCGACGGCGGAGCGAACGCGGAGCAACGAGCGCGTTCAGAGAGTTTGCACGGTGGATGCGGTATCAGAGCCAAGAATACAAGTTCAGAACTCTTGCTCCTAGCATTGAATAGTGAAAAACGATAAACAAAAAATAGTTTGTTCTTGTGGTTGCTGTGTATTTTAGTTCGTCGATGTAATGTACATCAGTAGTACATCAGTGTTATAAAGTAGGAGTTTTGGCGGGAACTTGACAGGCGACGGTTTGCTGCTCCTGTATTATTGTTTAAATAATGGTTTGAAGAAAGACGTATTAAAAAAGATAGGTTACAAACTAACATTATTGCATTTTAAAGTGGCGCAGGTAGCACTATATCTACGTACAGTTATTTATTATGACACGTCGCGCTAACAAAAAGAGACCAATAATACGGCATACCTATCGTTAGAAAAAGATGAATATACATCATTAGTTGCGTATTAATTGCTGCTGAGCCGCTCATTGGCGCGAGCGCGTGACATACCGATATGGTGGTTCCTAATAACACCTCAAAATAATAAAAAACAGCGTTTGCCAACCCGCCAGCCAAGCGTGGCAACTATGGCAAAGTTTGTAATGGATAGATGGTTGGAATTTCGGTATTACACATGTATCAATCGTGATTTGACCCGGGTCGCATCAAAGTATTGATGATTGCAATTACATTTTTCGAACGTTCTGGATCAAACGAGTGACGTAGGTTGTAAGATCAAAGAGTATAGTAATGTTCGACGATCGTCATTATCGAGCGGGTCTCACAGATCACAGAGTACTAAAACTCGAAATGGTTTGAATGATCCGGTTCGTAAGACGAAACAATACTTGAATGATCGTGTCTGGTCACTAGGAGCGTGTTCTGATATACACTGCGAGCACAGCTCAGTGCTCTCACTGGTGAAAAATTCGTTCCGTTATGGACTGCCAGTATACTGCCGCAGTACACTAGGGATATATATCACGTCATAAATCGCCGCTATTTTTGTACTGTGAGCAGTGGCGCTTTCGAGGTAAGGTGCTCTCAGTACTTTGATCGTGTGATCAAAAAACATAACAGCAGCGCCTAGAGTTTTAAAAGCAACAACATTCAAATAATAATTTTTCTTGTTGAACAGCAAACGTGTACATGATAAATATTTTCATTTGAAAAGAGTGTCGAAAAATGGGGATGTCAGTACACTGGACTTCGTTCCGTTTTAAACAGTAATTGTAACAAAAGATAAATAAAGTTGGCAGTATTTAGACATTTTTTACTACAAACTTTGGCAGGATTTGGCCGGTTTTTAACCAAACTAAGGCAGGATCTGTATTTTAAAGATGGTCACCCTGGTCACACCTTACAGTGGTCACAGTGTATATTGCAACATTGCCTAGATATTAATGAATGTCATATGTCTATTCGGTATAGTTTTAGTTTTGGGAAGTTTGGGCATCATCGTACGATTGTGTAATTGCAATGAGATTGGGTCGTCTATTCTAGTGCGAATGCTTGCCTTCGTTTTGAATTATTCTTCTTTTTTGCACAAGTTTTCTTCTTTGCACAACTTTCTTGTGGAATCGGTTACCAAAAGTGATTTTCCGGACCGATATGACTTTGGCAGTTTTAAGAAAAGAGCCTACTCATTTTTAAAAGGCCTGCAACGTACATGCAATTCCCCTTATGTTACAGTTGTTCATGGCCGGCAGTGGGCATTTACCACCGATCATGAACGACTTAGGTGAGCCGCATGCTTGTTTACCCTCTCTTGTATAAAAAATCTATTTTAGCCCTGAGTTACGGCACATGAGTAAAGAAAACGTACCGTATAGAGGCAAAGCTTCATACAACTGCGCTGTGATAGGTACACTACTACAAGCTTGAGGCGCGTGTGTGCGTAAGCACTGGCGGCTCAACACGTACAGAGAACAACTGCTGTAAACTGGCTAGGCCAGTGCTCAAACTCAGGTTTGTTTAAAAAATAATAAGTGTCAAATTTTGTTTCTTAAATACGTATCATATGAAATATTAAAAAGTGTAAATATGGTTTACTAATACCTACGTAGATCTAAATCTTATCGATGTTGCTGAAAGAGATAATGATTTTGTAAATAAAATTAATAATTTGTTTGATTTCTTACACTCAAATACACTGTGATCTCCTAATAAATATAAAAAGGCTTTTCGATGCGATAGTTATCAAATTGAGTTTTTAGAAGAAATGCTAACATTTTTTTATATCATTCACGGATTCCAAGTGTCTATAACATCTTTAATAAAACTTTATTAAGAATTAAAATTAGAATAAATTAAATTAAATTAATTTATATTTACGAAACGTCAAGATTGTCTCGAAAATTTCTTTGGATAAGTCAGACAGGCGGATGATACTGCCAGGGACCAACATGTCGACTATTTACCTAATACCTAATGCCTTCAATAAGATGTTTATAAGTAATATCTTAGGGAAACCATAAAATACTTATTGTGCATACGATTTCGATATGTTACTTATGAATTCAGACGATTGTCTTATTTTAATTCAACATCACGCAACCTGACGATGTTACTGCCCCTGTGTTAACAGTAGAAACAAATGGTTATCTATTTGATTTACCAGAAGAAAAATGGTTTAGTCTATGTGTCTGTATATTTGTATAGAAAATGTATTGAACACCACAAATATGAGAGAATAACACTATACGTTAATCTGATCTGAACAGCCTATAAATATGGGAAAAGATTATTTTTTCAGCCATTACAAGGAACTTAATAAATATAGTGTTCAATCGGGGTTTTTATAATACTTCCTGACAATTTTATCGCGTTTGTTGAATTGCTTGAGCAAAAATTTCGCGAATATTTTGACGTCGAACAAAACATTGTAAATAATGGTAGTGAAATATAAAAACGTGTGCAAGAGTTTTTATTTGTTATGAAATGCGAATGTTTTCCAATAGATTATTTAAAAAAAAAACTTTACATTAAGTTTAGAATTTACAATTTAATTAAATTCCACAACAAATTGTTAAAGAGCAATAATTATATAAGTAAAATATATAGAATACTTATGTACGTAGTCTATAAAAAATATTATGTTCACATCAATGTACATCAATTAAGAATCAAAATGCAGATGCGTTGACACCCCTGTGGACTAAGATAGAATGCCTCGTTTCCAGTAAAAAGGGTCTCCGGTTCTCTACACTCATCATAAGAAACAGAGCTGCATTAAGATCCTATTTTACGCTAGTATTCTGTGAGAACGTGGTCCAACCCCAGTCAAGCTGATCCGTTCGTGCTACAACCATAATATAGCTGCAGCGTGGCTACAACAACAACACTATCAAAACCGAACAAAAATAACCGATTGCCACATCCGCCTGTTCGTAATTCTTGGTCCCCGGCTCGAGGTCCCACTGGAGCGGTCCGCAGCAGCAATATTAACATTTGTACACAGCGGCATTGCAGTTATCGTCTGTCGAAAGCTCAACGGCGACCTCTGGCGTGTGATGTCGCCGCAAAAACCGCTCGAAGCTGATTCACTCTCGACGTATGACAAGTTGAACACGCTAGGGCTTTTTGGCGATTCTGTTTATCTTAATTAATAAATAATTTTTATAGTTTTTATTATATAAATGTGTATGTGGACTACAAGTTCTCGCAACTCGCAGGTTTCGTAAGAATCTACTATCGGATTTCCTATGGTCGCCTCTTACGACACTTGCGGAAAAGCGACCATGCGAAAAATCATCAGGTTAGATGTAGAATTCTATGGGCCACAATATCCACTTATGTGGGGGTTGTGCTCGTTTGTCACCCTTAAAAAAAACTAAGTGAACGACAAAAAAGTCCGAAAACGGTGATTGATATGTGTGAACACAAATTATATTTACCGTTATTTAAATCGAGCAGCATGATATAGTTGGAGCAACCCAATAGCAACCTCAATTCTGTTTGTAACAAATTATTTTATCCCACATTTGGCAAACCTTTATATTTAAACTGAGCTGCATTTTACTTAAAAAAAAGTTAAAGTTAAAGCATATATACATCCCACTGCTGGGCACAGGCACAGGTTTTAGGTCAAGGAAGTGTCCGCCTCACTGCCCCAATGCGTGTTGGCGTACTTCACATGTCTTCGAAATATTTTTTTCATATTTCCCAGACATGCATTTTTCCCTTTTTCATTCAGGAGCACGTGTTAAATCAGCACTTAAAATTGCAATTAACAATTTTATTAGTGCTGGCGGGGTTCGAACCCAGGTTGCTCGCGTACTGTGAAATTTACATTAACCATCTAAGCTCACGAATCCTCACCAAGAAAACTGTTGCTAAGTACCATAATATGTAGATAACATTAGTGTAATATAATATTTTTTATTCCTACTAATATTATTAATACGAAAGAGTGTTTATTGGTTTGTTCTTATTTCACACTGAAAAGGGGCAACGGATTGACAAATACCCATAAACATATATAGTCTACTCGTATCCCGGAAAAATTTACGGTGTCTGTGGAACAGATCTGGAGCGTAATTCACTAACCTCATTATGATGTCGTTGGTCTTGAAATAGCACATTACATTACTTATAATAACTCATTGGCTATAATTTTTCGTAATGATGTTTGAGATCGTACCTCCACTCGCGGACTTTCGCGGGCAAAAGCTAGTATACATTTAAATTCTTTTCATTTACTTTTTAAATTTACATATAAATTAATGCGCGCGATTCCAGGCGTACCTAAACTCAATGGCCATCACATCCAGTATTTCTCGTCGCGCACTCAATGTTTTAGTTACTCTTGTAATATTAGTAGCGCTCTACTAAAATTTCACTACGCAATATGGTTATTATGATAATTGTTTGCCACTTTTTGCATCCACTCAATACTTTGTTGACCAACAATAGCAGGTAATTAAGTCAGTATTGTAAAATATCGTTATCAGTCGGCAACAATATTTTTTTCGCTCCTTTAATAATTTTCAAATCAATAATAATAATAAAAAATACAAAAATAAACAAATGCCACGGAGCCGTCAGACATTATAAATTTAATAAAAATAAAAGTCAGATTAACGGGTAGGGTAAACTAAAGTAAGAAAGGATACCAACCTATCTATGCACAAAAAAGGACAACTTTCTTTAGGAAGGTTAATAACCATAAATAAAAGGAGGAAAAGAAAGGGTTTAAAGAGACAAATAGCGTTCCTTTCCTTTCCTTTATTATTATCTATCTATTATTTCATTGCAACTTAATTTAATGTAATTTAACTAAGGTTTAAGAACTTGTTGTAACCAATGAGTTGCCTGTAACTGATTAGTTATGTCAGAATACACATCACCAATTCATGTAACCTTATCAATTGTAAAACTAAAAAACAAATAACTTGAAAAACTTCAATTTTCTCGTTCGATTCTAAGCGTATTGATTGTCAATACAAGAATATTGCCTTTAATTACTTTCACGTGGCTAAATCCTACACAGGTACGTACGTAGTGAGTAAAATGACAGAGGAAATCGAACAGTCCGTTTGTGTTTGCGTCCATAGATGAAGCGGTCTGCGGTCACGCGCTTCCCGGCTGGAATTGTTCTTTCTATGTAGACGGATTCTCTAGGCGCCATGTTGTTTTGTTCTCTTAAGCCGCGTCTCCACAACATGCCAACGCAACAGTTGGTAACAAAACTTGTTTCCATTTTCGGCGGCAACATCAAAGGTATACGCTTGTTGCCAACATTTGTTTCCTCGGTGGAGACGCTTGTTGGAAACAGATGTAAACAGTTGGAAACATAACTGTTGTCAACATTTCTCGTGGATACGCGGCTTTACTATCGTATTATTTGGTAGCTATAGTATTTTTCTATTAATCTGACGATTACTATACGATTACTTAAGTGATTACTACCGTCCATCGCATGCAGCCAACTTCAAACATAGAAGGCTGCAGAATCGTTGTCACCTCCGGGGTCTTAGATGGAATGCCTAACACCTTATATTTATACTGGCTCTCTATTGGCCACATAATCAAACGCTACTTAATTTTAAGATGTCGTTAAATCTCGTGGTGTCACAGTCACTTTGGCTTAAAATGATAGAGACAGCATTAGTTTTAGCGGCTTCTAATCATTGAGTGATGTTACAGTAATAGGAATATACTATAACGCTATTTAATAGAATATAATGGAATAGAAAATAGGAAAACAGCAATGCATGGACTGTTATTTAGCAGAAACAGCAAGGAGAGTGGTACCTACCACATAGTGATCGGACGAACGGTATAGTAACGCAAAGAAGAGGGACAAACAAACGAACAAATATAATTTATTGTTTAATAGATTCGTGTGGGGGCGAATCGGTTCTTCATCGCGATTATAAATTAACTTGTGACGAATTGTCAGTTCAATTTTATTACTTACTCAAGAATCGATTTTAAAGCTTAATCAGGTTTTCATTGCGCAATTAATCATCGAGATTTTTTTTTTTATAGTAGTAACAACAGTTCATCTGATGGTAAGAGGATGCTATTCAGCAAATAGACGCCTTCATTTGTTTGCAGTTTTTTATAAAATGGGGGTGACAAACGAGCACACAGCCCAACTGATGGTAAGTGGTTGCTGTGGACCATAAACATCCACATTTACGAGTATCTTCGATTAAGAATCAAAATGCATATGCGTTGTCACCCCTGAAGACGAAGATGGATTGCTTCGTAAAAATGGTTTCCGGTTCTCGTCTACCTAAGAGTAAGTTCATATTTTGGCCTACAGACATAACATATCGTTATAGATTTAGAATTAAAATGCAGATGTGTTGTTACTTTTGAAAACTTCGATGGACTGCTTTGTTTCCTGTAAAATGTTATTTTGTTTCGGTCACTAAGTATACGAAATACAGTAGATATTATGCAGCAACCTTAAGTGGTTCAGCCAGGAATAGATTATGCAAGCATAATCTATTCCAGGCTGAGCGAACCATTCATACTGTGGCTATAATATAATAGCTGTAGCGTGGCTCTATCTTGTAATTCCTACTTGTAATATGCAAGATCTTTAATCTTTATATATAAAAATTACGTGTCACGTTGTTTGTCCGCGATGGACTCCTAAAATACTGAACTGATTTCAATGAAATTATGCACACTGTGTGCATTTTGGTCCATCTTGAGAGATAGGATAGTTTTTATCCCTATAAGTGACGCTCAATATTTTTTATTAAGAATTTTTATATGACACAGGGTCGTCGGAGAGAGCAGCACAACGTCTGCCTGGCCAGCTAGTATTGTATAAAATTATGTACCTACTATCCCACCCTCAGCATAAAGAAATGTTTTAAAAAGAGTAGAATAAACATCAAAATAAGGCATATATTGAAATTTGGAGGTTTAAAATAAGTTATTGATGACAGTAACTGCGAATTTAATGATAATTATATAATAGGAGCTCATTTTCTTATGAGATAAGCGTTCGCTGTAAAAATATGCTAGCAAACAGAGTTCGATCCCCCCTGAAAATGAGATTATCAATTGCAATTTTAAGTGCTGGCTTTATATACGTGTTAGAACTATGATCCAGCTATATGTATATAGCTATATTATTATGGTTGTAGCATTAATGGCTCGACTCGACCGGTGTGTGACCCCGCTCTCGCAGAATACCAGCGTGAAATAGCAGCTTAATGCTGCTGTGTTTCGTATGGAGCGTGTAGCGAACCGGAGACCCTTTTTACTGGAAACGAGGCATTCTATCTTAGTCCTCACGGGTGACAACGCATCTGCATTTTGATAAATGTGGATGTTTATGGTCCACAGCAACCACTTACCATCAGGTGGGCTGTGTGCTCGTTTGTCACCCTCATTCTATAAATAACTGCTCGGCGGTGAAGAAAAACATCGTGGGGAAACCTACACGACTGAGACAAAAATCTTTCAAAGACGTTTTAAGTGCGGTCCCTTGCCCTCCCCCACTTCTCTCACTCGAGAGGAGGCCTGTGCCCAAAGATGTACCTGTATGCAACGTATTTAGGCCATACTTTGTTCTTTTATAAAGAGATTTAAACAAATGTAAAAAGACAAAAATATAATGTAGTAGTAGTGAATTTCAGTTCCTTCGTTTATTATATACCATATTGCACAAAATTATTGTAATAAATATTTCAATACGAGGCCAAATATGTTTTTGATTGTGCACCGAGTTGAAAAATTGCATGTCGCATTTCTTCCCGACGGTTAAGTAAACGTTTATTTTAAAAATAAATTCATCGTCTAGACTTGGAGCTGTTTTAAATTTGAAATATTGTTGTAATAAAAATACAATTTCCTTATAGATTATATTTTGTATGCATACATGTCACTTAGGTGACGTAAGAAACGACTCAAAGAAAAGTTTTTATGTGGTAGAGCCATGCTGCATCTATATTTTTGGTTGTAGTACAAATGTGTCAGCTCGACCAGTATGAAATAGTAGCGTAATACAGGTGTGTTTCGTATGGTTTGTGAAGAGATCCCTTTTTACTGAAAACAGAAACAGAAACATTTTTTTAAATAAAACTAATTTTGCGGATTTTATCGCGTATATTAACTTATTTTACATTCCCGACGTTTCAAGCACTTTACAGCACCAATGGTCACGGGCGGGAGGGACTGAGGTGTATGACGTCCCAATGTCATAGTTAACCACGGCTACTTCCAGATTAAAAATTATTAATTTTTGTTCCGATCTACGCAGTATGAACTTACAGTATCAAGAAGTCTTGCAGTTGTATGCTTGGGTTGGGATTTAATTTTATTAATTATGGGATCCCAAGCAGATGGTAGCACCCAGCCATCTTCTCTATTGAAATTAGGATGTTTTTTGATTTCAATAGCCTCGCGAATCATCCTTGGAAGGAATCGGTGTTTTTAGCGAGGATTTGTGGTCTATCAAATCTAATGTAGTGACGGGGGCGATCCTGTACGTGTTCACAGACTGCAGACTTCCCGGAGCGTCTATTCTTCACATCAGCTATGTGTTCTTTAACGCGGGTTTTTATGGATCTTTTAGTTTGTCCTATATAAGAGAGACCACATTCACAATCAAGCTTGTACACTCCCGCATCTTGCAGAGGAATATTACACTTGACTGATGGTAAAAACTGACTAATCTTCTTCGGCGGCTTGAAATATGTTTTATTGGAAGCACGCTTCAAGATGTAGCCAATCTTGTCAGTGACAACTCTGATATGGCAGTACAGCAGGCACTCGCTCGACTGTGGCCGGCTTCACTCGTTCACTGTGACGTAGGCGCGGGACCCGAAGCTTATTGTCGTGCAAAACTTGCTTGACGTGTTGGAGCTCGGCGGCCCGGTGTTTACTGTCACAGATCACTCGTGCTCTCTGAAACAAAGATTTACCCACGGTAGCTAACTGTGGAGGATGGTGGTGAGATTCACCGTTTAAATATCTATCTGTATGGGTCTTTAATCTGGAAGTAGCCGTGGTTAACTATGACATTGGGACGTCATACACCTCAGTCCCCCCGTGACCATGGGTGCTGTAAAGTGCTTGAAACGTCGGGAATATATAATAAGTTGATATACGCGATAAAATCCGTAAAATTAGTTTTATTTAAATGTTTAGTGTTCGCGTAAATATAAGAAATCAGAAACTTGTTTATTCAATATTGATTATAAGTAATACTACTTGAAAGTAACTCTTTTGTTTAATCACCACTGGTTTGAAAAGAAACTTCAAACAAACTGTCCTGGGAAGAACCATCAAGATACTCAGCGGGAGCTTTTTTAAATAACAGCTCACAATCATGTATGTTACACAATTAACCACACAAAACAAATTAGAAAAGGCTTGGTAGCGATCATCTCATTCCAGGGGTTATTATCATCTATAAATTACTTAATATTTATAATAATTTTTTTTTATAGGATAAGGGTGACAAACGAGCACATAGTCCACCTGATGGTAAGTGGTTGCTGTGGCCCATAGACATCTACATTTATCCTCAATTACGAATCAAAATGCAGATGCGTTGTCACCCATGAGGTTTAAGATGGAATGCCTCGTTTCGAGTAAAAAGGGTCTCCGGTTCTCTACACTCACCTTACGAAACACAGCAGCATTAAGCTGCTATTTTACGCCGGTATTCTGTGAGAGCGTGGTCCTTCCCCGGTCGAGCTAACCCGACCCATTCGTGTTACAACTATACCAGAAATATAGCTGCAGCATGGCTCTACCATGTATAAATCTTCTACACTTATTCTCTTTTTATACCCTTTGTTTAATAAAGGTTTTGAACTTTGAGCAGGTCAAGTTTTGTATATTTTCTGGATTTTTGTTGTAAAATCGTATACATCGCCCCAAGAATGAATTATTGACTCGATGGGGTTGAGTAACTGGCACTACTAGCTTGTGCCTGGATAGAAGGCAATCCATCTTAGTTCTTAAGGGTGATAACGCATCTACATTTTGATTATTAATTAAGGGTAGATGTAGTTACTACTTGCTACAGCATACCATCAGGTAGATTATGCGGTACTGTATTCTGTCCCAACTACTAAAAAGTAGCATATAAGAGCGGTGAAAAAGTTTCTTCGTATGTTATATACCAATTTAACAAATTTTTTCAAAGTATACATATACAATGTGTAACAAAAACCATGTGGTTCCCATTAAGTACGTTATCAGGATCATTATTCAAACGTATAGAAATAACTTTTTTTTAAAATCTCGAACAATATTTATTTTATTTAAAAAAAAATTGTATGCAAATTGTATGTGGTTTAATTACCTCTGCATTGTCTGGGGAGTAAGAGGATTGTCAAAGACCCCGCTTTACTTAGCTTTAGCATCGGCTCGTGTCGGTAAGAGGTAATAAAACCATATAAAATTAATTTTTTTTCTTACTAAAATACAAAAAATAAGGTCGACGTTTAAAAAAAAAGTTATTTCTATAGGTTTGAATAATGATCATGATAACGTACTTAACGGGAACTACAGGGTTTTTGTTACATGTTGTATATGTGCCATTTTGTTTGCTAACTTTTAGCCATCTTGTAGGTAGTGACATAATCCCATTGATGTAGAAATCTTGAGAGTTTTGTTCAAAAAAACGCGGTAAGTAATTTTGACAGTCCTTTCTTGATGTTAACCTAACACTACACAAAGAATTCTGAAGAGACCAAAACAGGTGAAAATCTGAAGTTGCAAAATCAGGACTATATGGTGGATGCATAATACTTCTTCTACTGTGGATAAAAATGTGTGTAGTCTGGCGTTATCATGATTAAAGACCACTCCTTTTCTGTTTATCAATTTACGCCGTTTTTTTAAATTCCTTGATTCGGTTTCATTAGTTGTTGGCAGTAGAGATTCGAATCGATGATTTTGCTCGGCGGTAAAAGCTCATAATAAACAATGCCCGCCCAATCCCACCATATATACATCACCTTATTGCATGTTAATCCGGGTTTCGCTGCAGTCTGTGGAGTCTAATTACCCTTTGATCGTGATCTTATTGGCTCGTTCTTGTCGTAGGTGATCCACTTTTCAAATTCCAAGGGATCAATCTTTTAAAAAATGGTTTGGTTTCATTACGTTTCAATAAAGAATCACAAATGAGTACACGATTTATTAAGTTTCTTTCAGTGAGCACTTGTGGTACCCAATTATCGAGCTTTTTTGTTTAGCCAGACTTTTCAAATGGGTCAAAACTGTTTTGTGGTCAGGCCTCAATTCCTCGGCTATGTCGTAACTACTAAATTTTCGCATTGTGACGATTATCTTGTTATTATTCTGGTAGTATTTTCTTTTTACGATAATTTATAAATACATTAAACAATATTATTTCTATCTTTTCTTCTTCTAGAAAAGGGGTTACAAACGATCACACAGCCCACCTGATGGTAAGCAGATACTGTGGCCATTATACATTCAGAATCATAATTCAGATGCGTTGTCCCCCCTGAGGACTATGATGGAATGCCTCGTTTTTAGTAAAAAGGGTCTCCGGTTCTCTACGCTCATCATACCAAACACAGCAGCATTGAGCTGCTATATCACGCTGACATTCTGTGAGAGCATGGTCCTTCCCCGATCGAGCCGACCCATTCGTGCTAAAACCATAATAATATAGCTAAAGCAAAATAAAATTGCAATTAACAATCTCAGTGGGGATGAACTTTGTATGCTCGCATATTTTTATGTGTTATGTGTTCTCCCTCAATTACATAAACTATATTTGTTGAACAAAGTCTTGGATTGGGGGCGACTAAATCTAGTCCAGTTCAATTAACAGAAGACACAAGTTTGCGCGTTTACCGCTAGAAAGAACCCCTTTGTATTATCTCTACAGTTTCAAGGCACTCCCCTTGTTGCCTTAGCCGGTATCGGAATCCTCGACGTCGACGTGGAGTGACGTGCAGTTTCGTAGTAACTTGGAAGAAAATGCCCAATTGGCCTTTAAAAAACTTGGCATGCTCAGCAGAGCGGGACATTATTTTATCCCGGCACACCGCCTGCAACTTTACAAGGTACAGGTTCGGCCGCACATCCAATACTGTTCTCATCTCTGGGCTGGGGTCACCTAGTGCCAGCCCCTTCCATTTGCCCGCATCCAGCGTAGAGCATCGCGACGACAGAGCTCTTTCCGATCGGCTCGACTCACCGGCTCTATAATCTAGGGAGTGCTCTGAGGCATTGTTGGGATTAATTACAGTCGCCAAATTTCATCAACGCACATTGCGACAAAACTTACGTTACCGTCCACATCATCTGGATGCTTGGAGGTCCACCATTGTGCGATTTACGAGGGGGTTTTCTTCCTCGCACGACTACTTTGTGGAATAGTTTACTGCCGGCGATTTTTTAAGAAACAAGGTTACTCCTTTTTAAAAGGCCGGCAACGCACATGCCATTCCACTGGTGTTGAAGTTGTTCATGGGCGGCGGTCAGGAGGGCAGGAGGTGGTCTTTAAACAATGTAAGACATATTATTTTTGTACGCAGTTCTTTGCAAATTAATTTTTATCATATTTAACATAATGGATTTTAAATATACATAAAGTACATTAACTAACATAATGGATTACAAAGTAACGCCTGATTCTATTAACAAGCTGTATCTGGCAACACAAATTAAACCGTTACGACTTAACCCATTTAACAAATGAGTCGTTGAAACATGATTATGGCGCTTTTTTACCATTTCTCAAGGAAACGACATTGTTTTCTTTTTCAAGCGGAAATAAATAGGAGGAGCTCCTGTAGCAATCCCGTGCCACCCTGTAATTGAATTATACCATCGATTTTCCATTAAAATGCTTTATGGAATGAAATTGTTAAGTCTGGGTGGGGCGAACGTTGCGCCCGTTAAAGGTGGGTTTAAATAAGAAAATTTTAATGTGACCGGCTAATTGAATGCCGGTCGATGATCCATGTTTTAGGAAATTTTTAATTTCTAATTCAGCCATATGATGAGCTGTGTAGCACGAATGGGTCGGCTCGACCGGGGTTGGACCACGATCTCACAGAATACTAGCGTAAAATATTAGCTTAATGCCGCTGTATTTTATATGGTCGGTGAGAGAACCGTAGACCTTTTTTACTTGAAACTAGGTATTCCATCTTAGTTCTCAAGTGTGACAAAGCATCTTTATTTTGATTCTTAATTTTTTTACCTTGATTTTATTAAAAATAAAATCTATAAAAACGAATTAACACAACTTTTTCGTACCTATCAATAGACGACCGATATCATACTAATATTTTTACAAACTTCGGTTGGATACTGGAATTTTTATGTACAGACAGACAATTACATTCATTTGCATGATGACAGAATCAGTTGACAGAAAGTTCATTAAACTCCAATTAATATGAGGTTCGTCAATGCCAAGGTCCCCGCGCAACGTTGCGCCACTTCATCTGCGGCATTGGTATTCAATTAATGTCTTGCTCGGATATGCCCAACAAAAAAGTTTAATCGGACAAAACACTTTTACTCGTCCGACATGACGTCCCGCGATTTGTATGTCGCCCTTTCCAATTAACCACGTGTCATATCGACACTTTAAAAAATCCGGAAGTATGAAATACCATCCAAAGCAGTGCTAAGAAATGTGTAGATACGGATACAAATAGATATTACTGGGACTGGTACAAAAGGTAGTGTAAATAATGAGTGCTAGCCACTCTCTTATGTATTTCTATTACGAAATAACAGTGGTCTCACTGCATTGTTTCGCTCTAAAGGGTAAGTCAGCCGTATAATTACAGGCATTACGTATTAGCCCTCAAAGGTAGCAACGCATCTGTAGCCATCTTCGTTTGAAGTTGACTGCAGGTGTTCATGAACTGCTGTAGTCACTAACCATCAGGTAGAGAGTAAGTTAGTTTCCAATTCACGTCAGTTTTATTTAAAAAAATTTTTTATGGAAGGGTAACAACGTCTAACGTCGTCAAAGTCTACCTCAGGGAAAATGGATACTGTGACATATAGACATCATATATTGTTATATATTAACAATTAAAATAAACAAATAAGTCAGCGAGCCTTCACCCATTTGTTTTCGATATCCCAAGTATTTGAACCAAACGTACATGCGTACAACAAAGGAGTGGAATAATTTGCCGGCGTCTGTCTTTCCGTCCGTATACAATCTAGGGGACTGCAAGATAAGAGTGATACTGTTAGGCTTTTATTACGCTAAGACAATGATTTACCATCTAAGGCTACATCACCACTTACCACCAGGTGGGATTGTGGGCAAGAACTAGCTTATAATAAGTAATTTTTTTTTAATGCAGATGCGTCGGCATTTTGAAAGACTGATGGAGTGCCTTGTTTCCAGTGAAATGATGTCTAGTTCGGGGTACTAAGTATACCATACACGGTAGCTATTTTAGGCTGATATTCTGCGAGACAGTAGTCCTTTCCTAGATGGGCCAACCCATGAATTCTTTAATTTTCACTTATCTATAATGATTTTACAATACCTACTCTTATTTTATCTGTCATACATATCTCGTTTATGACGCTACATGTAGTATTTCTGTGACCTGAGTCCTGAGTCCTTTTGAGTTTTACGCAGCTCGACTGCATTCTACTGACCTATTAAAAAAAATGTTTTTTTATTCAAAATCGTTCAGTGTCACCTTAATATCACGCGTTTTTTAAAATATTTGGTCCTGATCAGAAAGAAAATAAAGTATCTGAAAATAAATTATATTACAATTTCTATTTACATTGATTTGGTGAAGCACATGACGTGTCTATAAGTTTTATATTCCGCACAACGAGTAATTTTATGTTGGTGCCGGTTGCACGCGAGTAAGAAGTGTGCGAGCTGCCTTTTATTTTTGTCTATAGCTTGTTGATCGCCTGTTTTCAATTGGTAAAGTTACTTGTAAACCGAGTTGGAAATACTGTACTCGACGCGGATGATTTTACCCGATTGCCCCAGAAGGAGTATGTATGTATGTATGTCAGTGACATGGAACATGTGACATGGAATATAAAACTTTTATCTTTTAATTAAACTTTTTTTATACAGTCGGGTTTTGTTAATTGTGTGAATTTGAATGAAGTTTTTAATGTAGCTGTTTAGACGTCCAGAATGACGCGTGTTTGTTACCTTAAACTTGTAAATTGTGAGATTCCTGAGTCCACTCAAAAGGGTTAAAAAGAAGTCTTTAATAAAAAGTAAAACACGAATAAAAAAATAAAAAAAGTAATTTACATACCCTCCTCCCACCACGTTTGGACCGCGGAGGGTATGAAGAACGGTGCACCGTTATACCGACACTACTCTCCCCCGGCGGCCCCACCACCGCAACAACAGCGGTGCAGTCCTGCCAGTCACGGAGAAAAGGGAGAGTGGCGTGTTGCCTTAGTTCTCCTCTTCTAATAAGAGACGCCCTCACCACTTTCCGCGGCCACAACCTCGGGGCGGTCCCACACCTTGAAACAGGCATGTGGTTCAACCAACCCACGGCCACTTAAATATCTTAATAAATATAACCGCCTTCTAGTTGCTTTGCTTTGCTCATAATAACAAAGAAAGATAGACAGGTCGATGCGTACATTTCAGATGACGCCTAAAATACCTTTCAATGATTATTCTTGTAATGTACGAGTATATTGAATATAAATACTTCTATTCTATTCTATCCATAAGAGCAGTGTTGAACATCCGTCACTTCGTCTAGTGGGGGACCGTCCTGCACCTAGTGTATGCTACTGGTGAAGATAGAACTGAACGATCCCCAACTATATAGATACACAGGGGCAGTCGATTAATGCAGGTGGATCAGAAACGTACTATGTGGCAACCCATATAGGCGCCCTGTGTTCAGCAGTGAACTTGTAATGAACTGAAGTTGTAGTTTGCGTTTAGTAGAGGCTCTAGTGTAGTTGCGTGGCTACGCTGCTGCTATATTAAAGTTATAGCACGAATTGGTCGGCTCGACCGGGGAAGGACCACGCTCTCACAGAATACCAGCATAAAATAGCAGCTTAATGCTGCTGTGTTTCGTATGTTGTGTGTAGAGAACTGGAAACACTTTTTACAGAATACGAGGCATTCCATTCTAGTCCTCAGGGTTGACAACGCGTCTGCGTTTTGATTCGTAATTGAGGATAGATGTAGAAATCTATGGGCCTCATCATCCCGTTATCAACAGGTAAATCTTTAAGCTCGTTTGTCACCTTTATTCTACAAAAAAAATATTCATGTATCGTGGTCATTAAAGTCACGTGCAAAGCTCGTTTCAATTAGATAAATACTAACCATTTCCTTCATTATCAATGTCCGTAGCATTGGAATTAGTTGTTTGAATAATGCATAACATTTAAATAGCGCGTGGAACACCGGAGCCTTTGCGAGTTAGCGAGCTAACTTAATTAAAAACATCGTGTGTTCGCTCTAAACGTGTCATTGACTACGTAACGTGAGTCATTTGTACACAATAAAACATTATCTGTCCGTGTATCTTTAATTTATTACGCCAAACAGCGTGTCCAACAGTGTGAGCTTTTATAACTTTGTCACAATAGGCGGCGCTCGTTTTTGTTTTGTTCGGATATGTGATGTGTGGTTCTTTCACTGCAACACGGTTGCATTGCAAAATTGTACTGTATTTTTCCAGAGTTAGTTCTATAGTGTGTACTGTCATTATTTATCAGCTCTTGCATATAGTTTAGTGGTCAACTAGAGTTACATCTCTAGTTCAGACATCACACACATTTGAAATTTTACCCTTTGAGACCCTTTTCACTGGACACGGGGCATTCCATCATAGTCCCCAGAGGTGACAAAGCATCTACATTTTGATTCTTAATCGATGTAGAAGCCAATAGGCCACAACATCCACTTACCATCAGGTGGACTCTGTGCTCGTTTGTTACCCTTATTCGATAAAAAACGATATGATTGACAATGTTCAGTAAAATAATTTTATGCAGAATTTCTTTAAATACAACTGGTAAAATTATAAATATTGTACAACCGACTTCAATATAAATAAAATGAGAAAATGGGATGTAGTCGAAGTTAATTAAATTTATACGGGACCACACGAGAAGCACCAGTTTTCAAATTTCTAATTGAGAACCTCCTCCTTTTTTGAAGTCGGTTGAAAATCCAAACGTTAGTGTAGTTCAAAACGATCTTAAATAATTCTATGCAGA
Source organism: Parnassius mnemosyne (assembly GCA_963668995.1). Classification (NCBI taxonomy): domain Eukaryota; kingdom Metazoa; phylum Arthropoda; class Insecta; order Lepidoptera; family Papilionidae; genus Parnassius; species Parnassius mnemosyne. The sequence goes on along the minus strand of CAVLGL010000082.1, from coordinate 22,382,161 downwards.
CTTGCTTTGCATAAAAATGCAACATTTCTGAAAGAAAAGCTCATAATAACTTTCGCATAAAAGACTACATAGACGCAATAATTGATCTACTCCCAAAACCGTGATTTGTTCAAGTGGCTTCTTGGGTTGCATGGCATTGGTTTAAGCATTCTAAAATATTGTTTGAAGCGACAGTAGTAGCGACAGGAACTGTGAACTTGCAAGTTGTAGGTTCGAATCCGCCATTATACTGTCGTGAACAACCTCTGATACAAGAATTTTATGCTGTTTAAAATTGATAATGTCAGTAGGTACTAGAATTTTTATTACAAAATCTTTTATAAACGTAAGTATTTATTAAGTGTGTAGAGGCGGTTACGTGGGTGTCGTTTGAGGCAACAGAGGGAAGCGACCGGGAGATTGGCAGCAGCAGCTTACCAATTTCGAGTAAGTAATAAAAAAGTGTGGTTGCCAACCCGCCTACCAAGCGTGGCAACTATGGCAAATATCCACGTGTGAGGCAATAGGGATAGAGTGATATAGGGAAACCTTTGTTCAGCGGTGGACTTTTAACGGTAAGATAATCAAACACCATTTATTTTACTACTAGCTGTTCCCCGCGACTTCGCCCGCGTGTAATTTAGGGTTTTAATTATTTTTTTTACGGAACCCAATTTTTTTTATAAAATATAAGTAGCCTAAGTTACTCCTTACAGCATCAGATATCTGCCTATGAAAGTCCCGTCGAATTCGGTCCAGCCGTTTCGGAGATTAGCTGAAACAAACAGACAAACAGACAGACGGACAGACAGACAGAAAAAATTATAAAAATTGTTTTTTTTGTTATACGTACCGTATATACTTTCATATACATTTAGTAAGATGCTGTTATTTTTACATTACAAACAGACACTTCAATTTTATTTATTTCTATAGACTATAGATTATTCTTTTTCTTTAACTAAGATTTTTTAACGAAATATATCTCCAGGCATTACTCTCTGTTTCTTCGTAAAATTTCATCACAATTGATTCAGCCATTCCGATAAATTAGCCTGAACAGACAGACGGACAAACAAACAAACAAACAGACAGAGAAAATTTATAAAAATTGTTTATTTATGTTATTAACACATAAATAAACAATTTTTATAAATTTTCTCTGTCTGTTTGTTTGTTTGTTGTGCGTGCACACAAATAACTTCCTGGACTTAATAAAAACCCGTTATTCCAGTACTACGGACAGACACTTCACCTTATATAAATGCGATAATGTATTTACCGTTCAGTATTTTAATTATTTCTTTATTATATAATTTGTAATATAAATATTTACAATAACTAATTAAGTAGTTACAATATTATATTAGTGACACTTAGGGTAACGATATAAATATAATACAATAACAAATTTCGACTGTGTGTCCATACTTCTGTTCTAGAATATCTAGATTATTATTATAATGTGACGTCTCGACATATTGTGATAAATTTTGTTTACAAATAATATAAAAAAACATGCGTGTGTGTCATGGAACACTCGGTTGGAACGAAGTTCCTTTCGTAGTGTATTATTATTGATAAACGTATTATATTTTTGATTAACAAATACAAATAAATTAATTATGTACCTGCGTCTATTAAGCGTCATTTAAAATAATAATATTTCTATCACGGCAAGATAAGAAAAAGTACGAGGGGGATGGGTAATATTCCATCTCGCTTGCACTATAGAAAGGGGGTCGTGACGGAAAAATCTTACACTTTATCTCGCCTAGCCCCCATCCGTCAAATTCGTAACGTGCGATAAGGTACTTCGTTCCAAAAAAAGCACAACAGATTAGGCTGTATGGACATACCCATTGGAAATACGACCATCATTATTACAGCCTATGAAAAGTCCATTGCTGAACAAAAGGCTCAAAGGGGGACATTTACCATAGTTACCACGCTTGGCAGCGGGTTGGCAACTGTTACATTTTTCTCTGTCACCTGTTACTACACCGATGGGATAATAAGGGGGTAGTGAATATTTTTACACCGCCAATACACGCCACAATATTATACCTGTATAAAAATATACCTGTTAATATCAAGCAATAAGACTCAGGTAATCATATCGATAATAACTTTTTATTCCGCTATATCGTTGGTATCTCAATGGTCCTCAAACTCCCGCTGTGTTCGATTAGCCGTATGTTTGATAGCTGAGTAAATATATTCAGCCTGCTCTTGATGCGAAGGGTGAGGCTGTGGAAATGAAACACCTTTATCGTAAAAGAAAGAGAATATTAAATATTCTGAACACATTTAAAGAAAAAAATGTCACTTTCTATGACACTTTTTCTATTTTAATTTTTTAGTATACACTACCGTAATACAACTTTAGAAATATGAAGTTACATTTTTCAAAAATGTAAAAACTGACTTCTAAATTTTAAAAGAATAAATCCACATAATTAAATAGCTTTTGAAGTCGAGCCTTTCATTCTTAGATACACCGTGTCTTAGCAACAACTTCCGAAGCTGTCAAAGTATGTTGAAATTTATTGGAATATTCTTTCTCGTTATCTAGTCGATTTTATTTTTTTAAAGTTTATACAATTAAACTTATCCTTTTGAGTGGACTAAGCAACATCATAAATTGAAGATAACAGCTAGAATGTCCTCTATACAGTTAGGTAAATTAAATATTTCATACTTTATTTTCGATTGTGATTTTATTCAAATTTAAATAAAGCCATTGTTGATATTCAGTCTATTTAATTTTAAAATAATTAATTGGGTCTCTAAAACACCACTTATTGAATATGACCTAAAATATGACGCGAAAGGAGTACCAACGTGCGGAATTTCTTTTGCCGTTTCTACTCCGGTTCGAGGAAACTAATTTTAAAATTAAAAACGTAATTTAATTTCTTGCGTCGAAGAAATGTAAATATTTAATTTCATTTATTATCATATAATATATCCCCCAAACCATATTTCGGTTACAGAGGCACCTCAATGAAGACCGGACATTTACGCTAGACAGGATTATAGTGCACGAATGTGTACCCAAGAAGGTACAGGTGCACTCTCTATTCTCTCACTTTCATACATCCGATGGGACGGCAATTCGGCACGACTGGAGAGAGATCATACGTTGAACGAACGGCTGTATAAGCTTTACGAAACAACGAAATACTGACTTCAGGCACCTAGTTATATTTATTTGAAGAAAAACGCAACAAATAATTTTAGGCCGACCCGGGATTCAAACTCACTACCACATGGATGGATTAGCAGTCGCTTTTAGGACTACAAGACCAAGGAGGTGGTAGAGCCATGCTGCAGCTATATTAGTAGTATAGTTGTAGCACGGATGGATCGGCTCAACCGGGGAAGGACCACGCTCTCACAGAATACCAGCGTAAAATTACCGTGTTTCGTATTGTGAGTGTAGAGAACCGGAGACCCATTTTACTGGATAAGAGACATTTCATCTTAGTCCTCACGAGTGACAACGCATCTGCATTTTGATTCGCAAACGTTAGGATAGATGTAAATGTCTATGGGCCACAGCAACCACTTACCATCAGGTGGACTGTGTGCTCGTTTGTCACTCGATCCTATAAAAAAGCCTCGCCTAATCTTTTCATATAACGGTAACTCTCTGTTGGTCTACTGCTGGACATAGGTCTTCTCCATAGATTGCCTCATTGGAGGGATTTTGCTATAGTTGAAAGGCAAACTTGTGCTACTTCGAGCTGTAATCAGGTAGCCGCTGCTGCCCACATTATTACGATTGCGCTCACACCATTGCGTCAGGCGCTGATGAAAACACCCTTAATGCAGCCAATCCAGAGCAGTCCACTATTTTATTATTTATTTATTTTATTTATTCTTTATTGCATTCCTTAATCTAAAAGAATACAAAGGGCGGTCTTAATGCCTTGTGGCATTCTCTACCAGTCAACCCATGGAGTGGTGAGAACTTGAAGTAGGTGTAGCAATATAGAATAAAAACAAAATAGAAATGATAATTAATTACGTTATAAATACATTTTACTAATATATACAATAAATAAACTATAAAAATATATCCTATTTATACATGTATACAAATATATACGTACATACATAAGCATACATATATTCATACCAACATACATATACAAATAGTACATATAAATAACTATAAATATATATGTCTAAAAATATAAATGAGAATAAAAATATAAATAATCTATGAGTCTAATTCAAACATACCATCTCTGTGACAAATCCAACATTACATTGAAGACTTAAAAAAATAGTACGGATGAAAAACGAGTACACAAGTGTACCTGATGTTAAGTGGATGCTCTGGTCTATTGAAACATAGGTGAATGTATCCCCAATTAAGAATTAATATGCCAGTAAAGAGCATAATGGTAAAAACAGTAATTTAAAAAATGCATGCGTGCAGTTCACACACAGTAGAAGTGAAAACCTTCAAATGACATGTAATATAAAACAAAAATATTTAACAGTAAATGATTTATTTAATTTAATAATTTTCAACCACTAGTGCGGCATAAAATACAAGAAAAAGCTTAATTTTATAGCAAATTAATGTTACAATCCTCATTTTTATACATGTAGAGCTAGATTTTAGTGTATTAACTAAATGTAAATAATATTTTCTTTTGACTACAATTGCTTTGTAATAGCGACGTCTACTTCATTCTATAGTTAAAGTCATTTTATCGAATAAAAATTCGTTGACCCTCAAGGTGGTCCATAAATCGGTAAGATGTGAAATCGTGGATTGTTAAGAAATGTAACTAATTTTATTTATTTGATAAATTTGTAATTTTTTTAATTTTAACAGTTAAATGTTTTGTTATTATATATTTAAAGAACCGCACACAGAGGAGACCGAGATACATATAATAGCAAACACTTTATACTGTATAACTGTACTAGCTGTGCTAAGCGGCTTCACCCGCGTATGTCGCGCGTCTGAGCCGCGCTACATGTCACCTCGCTTATAGGCGACTTACTCGCTTAGAGGCTTATAGATGCCGGGCCGGATGGCAAGGCCTATCGTAGCCTAATGCTAGACAGCCTATATTATATTTAATGAATTTGGCTACAATATACAAAAACTATTAATCAAATCGGACTGGTAGTTCTTAGCGTGTTTGAACAAACAAAAACCTCTATGTACCGCTTTTTATATTAGTATAGATTCTATCTCATTCTCTCGCAGGCTAAAACATATTGTCCCTTTTTAGTGTCGCTTTTTCGTTTTATCGCGTCTTCAAATCACAACGATACTAAAGAAGTTTCACTTCAAAAAGCTGACTGCGTAACAACGACTTACAGAAAAGTGAAAATTTTATACTCTATATCACTTCTACAACCAAGACTAATCTAATGACAGCCTATATGTTAAAATCATAGGCTACTGAGCGTGCCAACGAAATAGACATACATACATACATACACTTGAAGAGCATTACCCTCATTCTGAGGCAGTCGGTTAAAAAGGGCCTTCGGTTTATGTCACTCACCATGCGATACACAGCAGCAGTACGCGCTGTTTTAGATATTTTATGCTGTTATTCTGTGAGAGCGTGGTCGTTTCCCGGTTTAGCTGATCTGATCGTTTTACAACTATAATAGCTGTAGCGTACCTTTACCACCTAAAATTGTCACGTGATTCCACTCATCTATTGCCAAACCTACTAATATAATACTAGCGATCCGCCCCGGTTTCGCACGGGTGATTTCTAGATCTCGACAACAGTTCCACTTACCGAGGCCAATTGTGAATCTAAACCATTCAGGGTCCCTCGAACACACAAAGTATTTCATCAGAATCGGTCGAGCCAGTTTCGAGATTTAGCGAGGCTAACAGACAGCAATTGATTTAGATATATTATAGAGATTTTGTAATCTGCTATACTCGTATAGGGGAACGAAAATGCTTTATTTTAATATGGCATAAGGCCGTTACGAAAGAGTCAAACTAGTAAAAAATATTTCTTTAAGAAATGCGATGCGGATTTGAAACGCCATTATCATTAATAAAGCTCTTCACAAATTACATTGCCGAAAACAGACGTCCCCCAACGAATCTCACATAACACAGTCTTGAAACACCTATATCCGTGTCGACTTCCTACATGTCTTCCCAGATTGTTACTCCATCTATTGAACCAAACTATACGTTTTATTTTTGAACATCTTCTGTATTTGTAACTAGCGTTATTTATTTATTTATTTAAATACACTAACGATTGTTACAACAGTGCAGATATATGAGTAGTAAACACACATCGACTTATTCACTAATTGTACAATCAATTAAAGGTAAACACCGCATGCTTCGAGTTACTAAAAAGTTACCTAGTAGTTCTAAATACATAAAATACTAAAACTTAGGATAGAACAAAATAATATTATGATTATAAAACAATGGCTTACACATAGTTACTTAAATAACGTATCCTTTACTGTGGCCTTAAACTTCGCTGGAGACATAACATTAAGATCTACGAGTATTGACCCTCAGCACTTATTATATAGTTGGGAAATTCTGGAAAATTCCAATTCACGGCTCCCAAAACTGTTTTGCGAAACGGACGAGAGAGGGGTTCAATGGGCTGACGAGGCATTCGTGACGGAACATATACAGGAGGTGAGTCGCAAAACTACTGAAACTGCGATCTCTATATCAATTAAAAAAAACTTTCTTCCCACCAATACTACGATTTTACTTGTCCAGTCACTTATTCTACCAATTATTTATTATATCAATGTGTGTTGTTCAGACCTGTCTCAACATCATCCTAATAAATCGGATCGACCATGTATCTTCTTTTCGTGCTCAGCTAAATTGGCTGCCTATCCGTCTTTTCATAATTCTCAACGATCCATGTGCTCCTGAGTATCCGAATTCCAAATTTTAATACCTGGGAGATTCTCATAATCGTTCTCTCCGTTCTTCGGCTAATCTTAAGTTCTCACTCCTTTACACAGTACTGGTTATTTATCTCTTTCGCCCTCACGGTCATCAGACTCTGGAACGACATCCCTCTTGACATTAAAAAAACTTCCAACAAATTTGTTTTTAAAAATCAAGTCCGTAAGCATGTGAAAAAATCGTTGCGAGTTTGAACTAACACAACTCTTATTTTCATATATGTCCATATGTATATTTCATAATCGTTCTGACATAGATAAACTTTATGTACTGTATGCATGTATATGTATATGTATATGTATATATATGTATATATTGTGTGTATTTATATGTATATACAATATTTTTATTTTTATTTCTGCTACACCGCCTCTTGTTTGTCTATCTCTGTTTATCCTAATGGTTGACTGGGAGAGAATGTCCTATGGCATTAAGTCCGCCATATGTACAACTTTGTGCATGAAATATTAAATAAATAAATAATAAAATAAACTTTAAAATTAAATCTCATTAGGAGAGCAGGACTACGCAACTGATATCTAACTGATAGTAAATGCAAAACATCATCTTGTGTTTGAATGACGTTACACAGTTTTAGGTTATCTGCGAACATTGACGGGGTCGAGTATTTTATGTAATTATGTATATCGTTTACAAATATTTAAAAAAAATAGGGCCTAGGTTAAAAATAGGACCTTGCGGAACACCAGAAGTGATATCTCGTAACTCTGAGCTAGATAAGATTCGTATTAAGCTAGAACAGGACCTCCTGTTCCGTATGCAGATAGTTTTACCAGAAGCCGTCGATGAACTACTCTATCAAAAGGTTTGCTGAAGTTTGTATATATCGCGTCTACTTGTTTATTGCCATCAATGCAACTTACAATGTCCTCCATGTACGCAACCTACGTAACGTAGACCTACCTTTTGTGGAGCCGTGTTGCTTGTCTTTTAAATACTTGTCGAAATAGGTTTGAAGAATAGGGCAGACTGGAGGCTCGAATACTTTACCTAATGAGACAATATGGAAATAAGCCAGTAGTAGCTAATGAGCTGAGCATCACCTGCTTTATAAATTGGTACCACTATGGATACCTTCCAAGCTTTGGGAAAACCCCAGAACTCAATAAGTTATTAAAGATAATAATTAAGGGCTCCACCAGGCATGATATATTATCACTACCAACTTCGTTACACTAATTCGTTCTACTTCGTTACATCAATATTAATCAGTTTTGCATGCCTTAAGCGCAAAGCGCGTAGGTATGTTCTACTAGCGCCTAAAAATCAAGATTCCAAAGTTTTGTCGCATAAAATCGTATCTTACAATCATTGAACATGTAAATGATATAAAAGCACATTGTCAGAGAGATGATTGTTGAACTTATTAATATTTCTTTAAATCGATTAATTAGTAGTTTCAGTGGCTTATGGTGTAGATTTATCAAGTCCGCATGGAGTGGTAAACACGATAACTTTTAAATATCAATGGCTTAACTCAATTTATTTTTTAATTGCTTCATATATCATGTGGGAAGCCATGGAATGTAAATGGCAGTTTAATTTTGTTTTGTTTAGTTATAATTAATTTTTTTCGGCAGTGATATGTCGAAATTTTCGGTGTTTTGGCCTCCTTGTATTAATTGAGTTTACTAAATAGACTGCCTGCTGACTCACATACTCACTTTGGCGTCAAACGCCGTCGTGAATGGATACTGTACCGGCTGTTTGCAGCGAATCAAATAGATAGATCGCTGTACAAATACAAAATATTCGAAAAACAAATATCATACATGCTTGAATATTATAATAATCAGAGATTTTTATTACAATATTTTAAAGCACAGATTAAATAAAAGTACTACGTACTAAAAGTAAGTAGGACGTATATATATATATATACTTTCTTAGACTTCATGGAGTGACCTGCATGATGATATGAGCATTATGAGTCGTGTACTTTTGGATTTTCCAAAGTTTTTTTTTTTAAATTGAAGTTGGACATAAAATTATTGGAAAATTGGAAGTATTAGTGAAAACTTGTGTGTATTTAAACTACTTTAAAAAATCCGTTTAATCAGATTATACGTAATTTTTTTTAATGCGCTTTTGGATTTACCAATAGTTTTATATAAATAAGCTTGCGGGAAAGATGTAGAGTTGAAAAACAATCGATTAAAAGACGAAGACGAAAGACGATTCCTCCCTCCACTGTTGTGCTAAAAATATTCTCGTCAGTATTTACGTCACATGGCACACCAAGATAAGATGGAGGTAGTAGAGAAGAAGTAAGATGCAAAGCTGTTGCATATGTCATTACCGTTTCGTATCACCGTATTACCGTTCGTCATTATTGCTGGATATGTTTCAGAACCACCGCCTTTGGTTTTAATATAAGACCAGAACAGTTTCGAGTTCGTTAATATTCCATCTCCAATTTTACGAATATATGCATTGTAGCATTATGAGGCTAACTTCTTGCAGCGGTCGGTCAGTAGAGAATATGATATCCTGTCTTGGGGGTTGCTGTATTTATTTTAGTCTAACCCAACTTTTCTCTCGCAAGCGACTAATTAAGTTCTTACACAACCAGGGAAGATATTTATTAGTTTTTGGTTTGACAATTGGTACAAACTTATGAATGAATTTGTTACCAACCTCCAAGAATAATTCAAGTTTCTTATTTACATCAATGTGCCCATAAAAAAGAGACTTCCAATCCACCTCAGCTAAATAGTCATTAATAGCAACGTAATCTGCTTTATGAAAATTAAACCTACTCACAGCATTAGACTGCAACTTTGGCCTCTCTAATGGAGAGAGTTCTATAGAGAGAGGTGGATGTAGTGGGTCAATAGGACACAAAATGTCTACTGCCTCAGCAACCACGCAGGATGACACATTGGCCAAAATGAAATCGAGAGTTCTACCCATACTGTTTGTTATAGAACTATGTTGTGTTAATTTATTTACATTGACGAAATTTATGAAATACTGGTATAGTGATGATAAGTTATAAGATGGACTTCCGACCAAATTCCACTCTAAGGTCGGCAAATTAAAGTCGCCAAGTACACAGACATGTGAATTCGGACACATGGTTAAAGTTGTCAATAAAATGTCATAGCGTTGACATTTGTATCAGGATAGCAGATATGCCACACACAAACAGTGGCTGAGAACCGTCAATCACAAACCAAACACCCTTACATTCGCATTCCCAGTTCTGCATACGCTTCGAATTTAAACGTTTAGAAATATCCATTAGTTTCCAACTCTCTCTTTGTTCATGTTATAGCCGGACTTAGTACTATTCAATTAGTCCACATCTCTTATAAGCATATAGTCAGAATTATCAGTTTTTCTCATAAAAATACGCCCCTTCCTAACCCACACATGTTTGTCTCTTTTTTCTTTACCAATCTTTCTAGCTGCGGCATGAAGCGAATTATTCATAGGGGACAGATGATCCACAATGAATATCGGAGATTTTTTCCGTGGAATCCCAGATACGAGCTATTAAGCTTATCTGCCAAAAACTCATCACGAATCTTTTTATTCGCGAATTGGGCTACAATTTATTTTGGTCGTGTTCTATTGGGGTTGATTTTGGCGATACGTATACAGTTGATAGTATCTTTGCTTTTAAAATTACACTTAAGTACAGTACCCAGTTTAGTCACTACTTGCATTAAGTTTTAATTTTTTTTCGCCGGTATGCACTGAATTTCTACATTCATAGCTCGTGCGTTCTGTTCAAGGGTATTAATTCGCGCACTGAGGTCCTTAACGTTGGTCTTTACAGCACTGTTTTGTTTTTGGAGATCATTCATCGCCTGTTTAGTTTCTTTGTGGTCTTTGATCCACCTCATTTCCCGCATCTTTTTAACTGATTTTAGTTTCAGAACTAATGGAAATAGTTAGGGAATCGGTTTTATATATAATGCTCTTACAAAACTCCTACAACTTCATCAGCTGGCGCTCCTATTACAGGAGGCGACTGCAGTGTCTGTCTTTTAGAATCCCGTACCGTGACATTAGAATGAAATCGCAGCGGCGTGTTGTCGTTATTCGCAGTTTTAGGTCGATCCCATGTCGAGAACTCACTACGTTTTATTACGGAGAGAGAGCTGAGACAGGCCATATGAAACTTTTTTGAGCATTTCATTCACTGAAAAGAATACTCTTCTGCGTCAGGGTTATCACCACAGCATCCCCAATCATTGTTGTCGGTAAACATCATACTATTGTTTATCACTGAGATTTGTTACAAAATACACTTTACTAAAAAGTTGCTGAATGCAAATTGGTAGGCGTTAATCGTACTTACTCTATAACTTTATTTTTTTAATAATAAATCTTATATAATGTCCGATACTACCAACAAGCTGAATTAAAATGAAAAAGCTTGTAAGTCAGTAAAAAAAAACAACTAAAAAAGTAAATCACTGAGGTTTGAACTCTAGAAGCAAAAGCATTCATCCGAGAAGACGCATACTCGTTGTTGTTGTTTACATTAATCATTTACTTTTGTACACAAATCGTAGATTTGGTAATATTGAGATAGTTTTTTTATAAGATTACTCGACGGCAGTAGAACTGTCATGCAAGATTTTTCACAGTAAAATAGGTTTAACTTCACGCACAAAACGGCGTTGACCACACATCAAATAATGAAATTTTTGCACTTGTATTTACGACTTATAGGAAAGCTAAATAGATAAGTGTTTACTAAGCAACTACTATGATAACAACAATTTAGATTAGAGGTAATAATTAAAGACCATATTATATTTTATTAATAAAAAAAATTATACGTGGTAGAGCCATGCTGCAGCTATATTAGCAGTATAGTTGTAGCACGAATGGGTCGGGTCGACCGGGGAAGTACCACGCTCTTACAGAATACCAGCGTAAAATAGCAGCTTAATGCTGTTGTGTTTCGTATGTTGAGTTTTTTTTAATATTCTGCTAAGCCAGCGCTTATCTACGATCCCACCTGCTGGTAAGTGGTGATGTAGCCTAAGATGGTGAAGCGCACTGACTTAACAAAAGCCTATGCACTCTTGCCTTGAAGACACCCACACTGTAATCGGATGGAAAGACAGATGCTGGCAACTTATTCCACTCCTTTTCTGTACGCATGATGAACAACGTGGTGAACCGTTTGGTTCGAATGCGTGGTAAGTCAACAACGAAAGGGTGGAGACTGGCTGGACGTCTGGTTGTACGATGGTGGAAGGGAGAGGGAGGAATTAAATTATGCAATTCCTGCGCACACTCTCCGAAATGCATCCTGTAGAAAACCGCAAGGGTGGCTACTTTACGTCTGTGTTCGAGGCTGGTAAGATTGGTTTTAAGCAAATTCGGGTCACCAATAAGCCTCATAGCACACCGAGTGTAGAGAACCGGACAACCTTTTACTGGAAATGAGGCATTCCATCTTAGTCCTCACGGGTGTATTTTGATTTGTAATAGAGGATAGATGTAGATGTCTATGGGCCACAGCAACCACTTACCGTCAGGTGGACTGTGTGCTCGTTTGTCACCCTTATCCTATAAAAAATATCTTCATGTTTTTCGGATAAAATAAAGCCTTAGATCCCCCCTGATATTACCCTCTATCTGTTCGTAATATTTAATCACATTTCGAAGACAAATACAAATTTTTAAAATGTTTATTAAAGTTTTATCTCAATATTAATAGACAGACACTTCAGTTTTATTTATATGTACCTATGTATAAATAAAAAATGGTGACAACCCTACTAATTATTTTCCAATTGCGTAGTTACTCACTTCGGTTTATTTTCGATTCTAACCTGAGACTATAGACTGAGTAGAGTGGTACGCCGGCCACACAGTCATGCGGTCAAGCAATTTATACTCGTGGTGTAGCAACAGATAACGATCGACCGTATAATTATTTACCGCCTTCATAAAAGACATTGTTCACAAGAACTCCACCGCGACAATGACGGTCGTATACAAATACGAGTTATTCCTCGAAACTTAGAATATACAAGGCGTATAATTGAAGAGCTCTTTATAAATACGCACGGCAAATATTATAGTTCTTAGCGAGGCGGGCCGTGTGAAACAGCTAGCGGTGTACCGGCGGGTGAATTTGATTATATATGTGTACACAATACCTACGTATATAATATAGTACCGTCATCACCATAGTAATCATTACAGCCCTTCACAAGTCCACTGCTGAACGTAGGTCTCCCCAAGGAGCGCCACAAAGCACGGTCCCGAGCCACCTGCATCCATTGACTTCCTGCATGTCTTACCAGATCGTCAATCCATCTATTGGGAGGACGCCCTATACTTCGCTTGCCGGTACGAGGATGCCACTCGAGAACCTTTCTTCCCCAATGGTTGTCGGTTCTTCGAGGTATATTTAATAAAAAATTGAGATTGCCAACCCACCCGCCAAGCGGGGCAACTATGGCAATATACCCCCCATGAGCAACGACATAAAACCCCCGTACTAGTGTATGTGTACTTACTAGGTATCTATATATAAACATCAATTGCTGTCCGTTAATCTCGCTAAAACTGAAAAACGGCTCGAACGATATTGATGATTTTTTTTGTATGTATTTGAATGGGTCCCTAGATGTTTTAGATTCACAATTGGACCCGGCAGGTGGCGCTGTTGTTGAGATCCAGAAATCACCCGTGCGTAGCCGGGGCGGATCGCTAGTAAGCTATAAAATAGGTGTGACTACTTATGTGGCTAATGCAGAATGCAAGTCGCGGCACGTAAGTCTAGCGCTTAACGAAACTTCGAGGGAACGCGCACGAATTGTATTACACGAATGAGACTCGCTCTTTTGTTTAATTACCACTGGTTCAAATAAACCTTTGTCCTAAGAAGAACCAGCAAGAAACCCAGCGGGACTTTTTTTTAAATAACAGCCTACAATCATGTAATCACAATTAACCACACAAAACAAATTAGAAATAGCTCAATGATTATTAATTTTTGTTCCGATCTACGCAGTATGAACTTACAGTATCTTGAAGTCTTACAGTTGTTGTATGTTGTTGTTGTTATCAAAGCGTATACATCGCCCCAAGAATGAATTACTGACTCGATGGAGTCGAGTAACTGGTACTACTAGCTTGTGTCTGTTCCTAGTATTTACAGAATGAATATCACTTATTTTTGTATAACTACCTTTATTTTTGTGTACGTACATTACATTTTCATAAATTTATGGAGAGACCACAATTAATATATTAATTTCCTTAAATTGTCGGAGCAACTGTTTAGGTTTTAAATCATAGATTGCTCTTATGGCCCTCTTCTGTTTAACTGTGTCACTATACGGAGTCGGTGGCCTTTTTGTTACTGCAATCCGTTTTTTTTATATTTAATTAAGTTTTTTTTGTATAATTGATGTTCTAGAATTTGCGGCAATAAATAAATATGTTCTGTCTTTCTTTCAAACAACGTACAACTGCTGAATCTATAATTTAAAAATAAAAAATGTGTAGGTACAACCTACTTCAATATAAATTATTAAGAATAACTCAAAAACTATTGGTCAGACCTTCATCAAATTTATATAGGATCTAGAGCAGATGGCAGCACCTATAATTAATAAAAATAAATCCAAACCCAAACATACCACTGCAAGGCTTCAAGATACTGTAAGTTAATTCTACGTATATCGGACCAAACATTAATATTCAAAAACTGAAGGTAGCAAGGCTAACTATGACATTAGGACGTCAAACACCTCAATCCCACCGTGACCATGGGTGCTGTAAAGCACCCGAAACGTCGGGAATTAAAAAGTTAAACGCGATAAAATCCGTAAAAATTAGTTTCATTAATTCTTCGCGTAAATATAATTAATAATTATGATTTAAAAGACTTTAATTTTGAATGATGTGTTTGTTTATACAAAACCATCTTTAATTGATGGAAACAGGAGCCGCTTTTTAATAGTAATTAGTATTTTAAATGGTATTTACAGTTTTAATCCAGAATAGATAAGTCTATGGGCAAACAATCTTCTAGGTCGACCTTGTTTTCGTTTGTCGCCTTCGAAATTACTAAAATTAAACAAACAAACAGCCCGAAACAAAAAGAGCCATACTAGGCATATACACAGCAAACATTGAAGCGTTCGAGAAGAACGACGCTTCGATTTTAGAGCATTCCAACCGCATCGGGCTATTTCAATTTCATCTTGCGAGGCCGCAGGCGTAATTGGACTTCCTATCTCCGTGTATCTGAAATTCAGAATTTCAAATTTAAGTAGGAATTTACCACTTGCCGCCTGGAAGGATAAGTCGTTTGGTGGTCGGATGGTCGTGGAATTGTTTCAAATTCAGGTGAAATACGAAACAGGCAGCCTAGATCTGCGCTGCTAAATCTCTCACTAGGGTGCGCTTTGAATAGGATAACCAACTTGAAAAATTTCAATTTAAGATTATATTGCTGTAGATTTAGTTTTTCGTATTTTTATTGATTCCCGCGCGAAACAAGTATTTGTATGGCCTACAAATAATACACATACACTAGTAAGTACACATTGGGCCAGAACGCTCTGTTGCTCGTCGAGGGGCTACTATGGGCCCTAGCCCAGTCGACTTTTGCCGAGGCAACTGAGGGCCGTAACACTACTACTTACTTATTTATAATATATATTGAAGAATTTAGTGTAACTGGCAAGATGAAACTACACAACTCAAACTTTCAATTAAATTTTAACAATAATTTGACGAAATCAGATCATTGCAACGGCTTTTGAACAATATTTTACCGACATTCCGATCTTGACTACAAAGTCACTCAATTCCTTCCCTGCTGTCGCTGAGTCATTACTCAAACAAAATGTAAATATCTGTAAAAAGAATTTGAATTTCATAGAATATTATCAGGTGATATTGTAAAATATTTCAAAACTATTGATATTAAGAAAACAGCAAATATATGTGGGATTTCTGTTAAAGTTATTGCGTCTATAATAGATACGATCAAACCGCAACTTGCTATTATTTTCAATGCTAGTATCGAACCTGGTGTGTTTCCTAATTTAATGAAACATAGTAAAGTTATAACTTTATTTAAATCTGCCAGTACATTAGACCCCACTAATTTTAGACCTATTTCTATACCGCCAACGCTCAGTAAAAATTTAAAACAAATTATTCTAGATCAAATATTAAGTTTTTTTTATGTAAATAAATTACTACATAACAATCAGATTGGATTTACAAGAGGTCACTGATACCGGTGTTGAGCTAATCAAACATATTTTCTGGAAAATTCAGCATTTGCTTTGGTTATATTTTGTGATCTTTCCAAGGCTTTCGACTGTGTTCACCATGAGACATTAATCAGGAAGCTACATCATTATGGTGAAAAAAACATAGCGCTTAAACTTGTCAAATGTAAATAGTAGAATGCAAACAGTTGTTATTAATAGATGCAGTTTTTCCGGATCGATAGTATCTATGGGTGTTCCTCAAGTTTCAGTTCTTGGTCCCTTTCTGTTCTTAGTTTATATTAATGACTTACCTTACTTGATAGGGAATAACCATGATATAGTATAATTTGCTGATGGTACTCTGTTGATTTTACGACTAAAAAAGCAATTGTTGAAATATGACGAAGTGATTAATGCTGATATCAAAGTAGTAAGTACAACTGTTTAACGTCAATAATTTGCTTTTAAACGGTAATTAAATGAAATGTATTAAATTCACTACACCTAATGTTAAAAAGGTGAATACCAGTCTGCTTTTAAGTGGGAAGGAGCTGGGTCTTGTTGTATCCACTGTTTTTCTCGGTATTATAGTTGACGCGAGGCTTCAATGGGACCCTAATATATCTAAACTAGCTAACAAACTTAGTTCTTCAGCATATGCTGTATAATACTCGTAGATTAGATGCCTTGCATGTGTTGAAACAGCTATATTAGTTTATTTTAGTTATTTCTATTATAATGTCATACGGAATCTTGCCATGGAGTAATGCGACTGACATTAAAACTATCTTTCTTTTGCAAAAGAGAGCCATAAGAGCAATTTATAACCTACGGATATCCGAAGGAATCCCTTAGAGAAAATTTTACATAAATATATACTTTATATACATTGGCTTCTCAATATATTTACGAGAACTTATTGTATATACACAAAAACAAAAATAGTTTTATTAAAAATAGTGATGTACATTCTGTAAATACTAGGAACAAGCACAAGTTAGTTATACCAGTTACTAGACTCCAAAGTCAAGGTCAGTAATTCCTTCATGCGGCAATTTATGCTTTTACAACAAAGTCCCAGAAAATATGCAGACCTTTTCTATCAAAAGGTTTATATTATTTATTAAGCAAACATTGTCTAGTAAGGGTTATTATACTAATAAAGAGTGCATGACTGACCTCTGGGAATAAGGTGATGACTATCATGCCGTTACTAAAATGTTTTCATAATAATTGTGTAAAATATTATATAGTAAATTGTGCTTTTTAAAAGGAAGTCCCGTTGGGTTTCTTGCTAGTTCTTCCCAGGACAGAGGTTTTTTTGCGAACCAGTAGTAAAAGTAAAAAATGAATTTCTGTATTATAATCTATGTCGAATAAAAATGATCCTGGGAAAAACCAGCAAGAAACCCAGCGGATCTTTAAAAAAAAACAGATTACAATCTTATATGTTATACAATTAGCAACACATAACAAATTATAAATAGCTTGGTAGCGACCAGCTCATTTCCAGGAGTTATTATCATCCATAAATTCCTTAATATTATAGTAACCTTTTTAGACAAACTTTGTTTATAAAGTTTTGAAGTTTGAGGAGGTCGAATTTCGTATATTTTACAGTTTATATCTTAACGTACAACCTATTTATTAAAAATGGTTAATAAAATTGGTTCTAAATTGACGAAGATATTTATTATATTGTATACGTATATATAAAACAACATATAGTCGAATTGTGAATCTAAACCTTCTTAAAATCGGCTAAAAATAAAATACGTGTCAACGATTTGCATACGTCACAATATGTATAAATCAATAATGATCTTCATAAGCCATAGAATTCTTTAAATACATTTTATGCTGCTATAAATTACAAAAGGGATATGGAGGCAGTTTTTCATATTATGAATTGTTTTTCCTTTAGTATATAAATGTGAGCCCTAGCTGAAGGTAGTAGCGCTGGCCTTAAAATTACGTACGCGACCAAGGTTCGAACCCCGTTAGAATCAATGAATATATGTACCTAAAAGAAAACATTTTGAGGAAACAGTCACAGTCTAGTCTATCACACCAACTCGTTAGGTGTCCTTGAGTCTTAAAATTTCTCGCGTTACTACCTGTGCGGTTTTTTTTTATATATGATAAGGGTGTCACCCTAGTCAGTCAGTAGTACACACAATACACCTGATAGTAAGTGGATCGCTGTGGCCCCTAGACATCTATATCTATTTTCGTTTGCGAATCAAAATGCAGATGCGTTGTCAGCCGTGAGGAGTGTGGAGTGTGGAATGCCTCTTTTCTAGTAAAAAGGGAGGGCCATTCTAAGAAAGGGTTCTCTACACTCACCATACGAAAGACGGTAGCAATAAGTTGCTATTTTACGCTGGTATTCTGTGAGAACGTGGTCTTTCCCCGGTCGAGTCGACCCACTCGTGGTACAACTATACAATTAATCCATATTAAAGAGTGGGATTGAAAATGGCGTCGCCTCTGTTCAACTCTCGCGCGCACACTAAGGCTATATATACTCACACCCGCCGGTAAAGACTACAAAATACTAAGTTGCGATATACGTTTTTCATACTTCTAACTTCAATCCAACTTGTCAATGATAACAAATAGCCATAAAGTATAAAAAAAAATCAGTCCGGTTTCTCTAATTTGTGAACCAGACGCGATTTTGTTTATTAATATTTTTGTATGAAATATTTGCGTGCTATAAAGACATGAGTAATCATTAAAAAAAAATGTGGATTTCGACAACAGCGCCAACTACCGGGTCCAATTGTGAATCCAAACTATAGATACTCGAATCAACTTGATCAAACACATAAAATTTCATCAAAATCGGTCGAGCTGTTTATGAGAAGTTCAGTCACATAGTTACATAGTTACTTGTTTAAGGGTTGTTTCATATATCTACATACCTACTTCACGTTCTATTATAAAACTCTATTTACATAATATTATCCTTTATTCCTATTCAATACAATTTATTAGTTTCATATTAAATTGATAAAGAATTTATTGTTATGACTCGTCTATTAAATATTATTAAAACAAAGGAATATACGTAATATGCGTTGCTTGATGTTATTGTATAATTGGCAAACAACTTTTTTTATAATTATTTAATTCAACATTTATTATTACCAAAGCCATCTATAATTCAACTAAGTAATCACCACGCCCACATTACATAACCAACCAATAGATGGCGCTGTCTGTTGTTAAACAGACGCCTTCACACCACCATCGCTCATCCATAAACATGCTAATTTAGGTATGACTATTTTATAACATAATTAATAACTCGCGTCGTACTGCAGCACTATGTCCAGATTAAGATTTAAAACAGTTTATGCGCTACAATTTAATTTGATGGACCTCGCGTGACCCGGCCCGGACTTCTTGTCGTCACATACTTTTATGAGCGATGTAAAATAATGAAAAAATACCGGATGGACATTTTATGCGACACGTTTGATTTAGAACTTGGAGGTTTTTATGACTGCCACATATGTACCCTGAGCGCTATCGTAATTAGGGGTGGATAGATTGTCGGTCTTGGGATTGGATAAGAGTTCACCATGGCTCTTGTTTTAACACCGAAATGTTCATGATATGACATGACATTTACATGGCATTTTATATTCGTCATTTATTTTTTGAACTTTGTTATTTGACAGTATTTTCGTATTTATTCGATAAACAGAACCAGATTTTTTAATGACTTGAGGTTATTCATGCAGGGAGTTATATTACTTGCCTCTTAATCAAATTAATTAGGTATCTAGTAATAAAATTATCAATAGCAGACTTGGAAAATTTAGGACATACAAATCCTCATTTATAAAGGGTTATTCTAATTTTAAGAATTGCCAACTTGATCTAACTTTAATATTTCTAGTGGGTGCCTTTATAGAACAATAGTTTTTATGAATAGAACCTTTTTATACGTGGTAGAGACACGCTGCAACTATATTATGGTTGTAGCGCAAATGGGTCGCCGTGCTCTTACAAAATCCAGCGTAAATATACTTCTGCGATTCGTAGCTATGGTGAGTTTAGAACTATAGAAAACCGGTGACCCTTTCCACTGGAAATGAGGCATTCTATCTTAGTCCTCAGGGGTTACAACGCATCTGCATTTTAATTTTTATCTGGGGACAAATGTACGTGTGTATGGGCCACAGCATCCACTTACCATCAGATGGTTAGTGTGCTTGTTTGTTACCCCTATTCTATAAAAAAAAACTTACCTACGTATTTAAATTATAAAGACGCGGATTTGATCACGCGTCTGACAGCGCTACAGCTCTTTGCACTTGAACAAAAGTACTAAACTCACTATAAAAGCTTTTACAAAAATTTTTACTTCGCAAATATCCGCGTTATAAAATAAAATGATGTGTCTTACCTAGTACGAAGAGCACCTCCCGTCCTCCCTCAATTGCGTGCACTATCCCCGTCACCACTAATCCCAGCACCGCTACTCCCAACACCAAGACAAGACACTAGGCAAGACACACCACTGACGATAATACGATGTGTTTCGCCTCTACACGAGGCATCCTCAGGTGATGTAGACTCTTACTTAAATATGAAATAATTAATTTAAGAGCATCACTTCTTACACCGTAGGACTTGGATGGGTCACAAAATATACCCAAAGCATCCTGTGAATTCTTCCATGCATTAAAGATATATTTAATCAGCTCAACACCGGCATCAGTTGTCGAGCAACCCCTTGTGAAACCAAATTGATTTTTATGAAGTAAATTATTTATATTAAAAAAATTTAACATTTGGTCAAGAACAATTTTTACAAAAATCTTACTAAGTGTTGGTAGTACAGAAATAGGTCTAAAATTGGCGGGGTCTAATGTACTACCAGATTTAAATAAAGGTATTACTTTACTATGCTTCATTAAATCAGGAAACACACCAGATTCGATACTAGTATTAAAAATAATAGCTAATTGAGGCGCGATTGTATCTATAGACGCAATAACTTTAACGGAAATCCCCCACAGACCCGCAGTTTTCTTAACAAAGTGATCCTATAAGGGTTCCGTTTTTTCCTTTTGAGGTACGGAACCCTAATGATAAAAATTACATTGCTCAATGAAATAAAATGTCTTACGTAGTTTTAAGAGCACCTCTCGCCCTCCCTCAATTGTGTGAGCACTATCCCCATCACGACTAATCCCAGCACCACTAGTCCTAGCAACACTAGGAAAGACGCCCTATAATCGATAATACGACACGTAATTCGCCTCTACACGAGACATTCCCTGCGGCGGATATAGGCAAGGTAATTTTTATCACCTTTAATATATTATATACGTGGTAGAGCCACGCTGCAGCTACATTATGGCTCTCAGCTTTCAATGGATTTGATCGCGTGGCTACAGAGACACCATTAGGGAAAAACCATAAATTTTATCGCAGCTTTCTTTAAATTCCTGCTAAACATTAATACGTGATAGAGCCATGCTGCAGCTATACTATTAGTACAGTTGTAGCACGAATGGGTCGGCTCGACTGGGGAAGGACCACGCTCTCACAGAATAACAATGTAAAATAGTAACTTAATGGTGCTGTGTTTTGTATGGTGAGTGTAGAGAAGACTGGAAATGAGGCATTCCATCTCAGTCCTCAAGGGTGACAACGCATCTATATTTTGATTCTTAATTGAGCATAAATGTAGATGTCTATGGGCCACAGCATCCACTTATAATCAGGAGGACTGTGTGCTCGTTTGTCACCCTTATTCTATATAAAAAAATTAGATTTCCGCAAAGTATCGCCTGATTCCATTAATTATCTTAAAAACTTCATACACTATCTGATACAGCCTTTCAGAAGTCCACTGCTTAACATAAGACTTCCCGTTAGATTGCCTCATAAGGGGGATATTTGCCATAGTTGCCATTTTTGGCAGGCGGGTTGGCAACCACAATTTTTTATTTTTTAGTTCTTACTATACTTATTTTTTAAACCGCAACCACACGGTGAACATACACGAATATACCATGAAATGCAACTTAATTTATTTTAGCTTATTTATCGGTTGCTTTTTAGCACCAGTTACGAAATGAAGGTGATTGGTGTCCTGATATCATAGATAACCCATTGATATTAACAAAACGTTTTGTTTTAATCAATGAGATATTCCGGCTTGGGTTTTAATTTTAGATTTATAAGAATTACAGAGCCACAAGAAGGGAAACAAATCAGGACGGCTCCGTGGCGCAGTGGCTTAGCAATCAGTTGTTGCGCTGGGGGCCGCGGGTTCGAATCTCGCACGGAACAAGTATTTGTATGGCCTACAAATAATTGTTCCGGGTCTGGATGTTTGTCCTTGCGCAATTTATGTTTGTAAACTGCCTCCACGACACAGGAGAAAATCCTAGTGTGAGGGTAACGTTTTTAAAAAAAAAAGAAAAAGAAAAAGGAGATACGTAGCATCGTCTTCCTAATAACGACTAAAAATAAATAAAACTGAAGTTGCCAACCCGCTTGCCAAGTGTGGCAACTATGGCAAATATCCCCCCTATGAGGCAATCTATGGGGGAGGCCTAATGTTCAGCAGTGGACTTTAATAGGCTGTAATGGTACGGTAATAGTTTCACAAGGGATATCTTAATATATTCAGCGATCAGCGCTTCCCGTCTCTAATAATTAAAAATACCTACCTATTCAAATTTTTCACC
Source organism: Parnassius mnemosyne (assembly GCA_963668995.1). Taxonomy (NCBI): domain Eukaryota; kingdom Metazoa; phylum Arthropoda; class Insecta; order Lepidoptera; family Papilionidae; genus Parnassius; species Parnassius mnemosyne. The sequence goes on along the minus strand of CAVLGL010000082.1, from coordinate 22,359,275 downwards.
TTAAAAATAGGCAAAATATATAATAAAAATAACACTAAACCAAAGAAACATCTATTCTACGAAATCCTTTATTCGAATAGAACAGGAAATAAAAATTAATAGTTAAAATATACCTACCATAACTATTTATATACGTGGTAGATATATATTTTTATATATATATAAATCAAGTTTGAGTTTGTACAAATATAGAAATAAATAGGTCACTTGAATGTTCGGCCACTTCGGGCTGGACCACCGGCCGCGTGTCATGTTCTGTATTATGTAAAATTAAAATGTCGTTGATCAAAAGGAAAAAACGGAACCCTTATAGGATCACTTTGTTGTCCGTCTGTCTGTCTGTCTCTCTGTCAAGACCCTTTATCTCAGGAACGCGTGGTGGTATCAAGCTGAAATTCATATCAAATACTCAAGTCTACTGTTTCTTAGAGCTGGGAAAAAATCAAACTTCTAAGCCAACGCAATCAAAAGATACAGCCGTTTATGCCGCAAATTTTCGACATTCGCAAGGGAATAAAAACCTACAGGGTACCACATCCCGTGAACTCAGAATGTTGAAATTTGGTACGAAGCAACGTTTTATAGCACGGATAAAGGAAATTGCGAGTTGCGAAAAGCATAAATTTTTAGTAACATCATATAATAAAAATATTTTTAATAATTTTAAACTTATATACCTACGAATTTCTTCGAAACCCTCGGTGCGCGAGTCTGACTCGCACTTGGCTGGTTTTATTTTTAATATGTAGTTGTTTTTTAAATAGTGAATTTATGAAATTACCGATACTTTCAACAATTTAAAATGGCGTAATTTTACCGATTGGGTCTAGCGCATTCGGTAGTCGATCGCCACATACGTTGTTGTTACTCAATATTTGTTTTCGTCCGCCGAGGGCCACTTTTGTATATTTTATACGCTCCTATTCAAACACTAACAACTGGGTTCTTGGAACAACTTTATGGTGTAGACACGAGCCGTTCTTCTAAACGCGCTTTGTCTCTTCCGTCATACGAACAAAGGGTGTAACTTTCGATTTCCTTAAAATTTTGTTGAATGTAACAACAAAATGAGCAAGAAAATGCGAATTAATTAATATATCAATAAATTTTAATTTCGTTCCCATCAAAGGCATGATATTTGGGTTCAACTACTGTGGTGTACCACTTTTATAATTTCCTATTTATTCAAACTCACTCCATTCAAGTCACTGCAATATTAATTCTCGTACATACGTAGATATGATAATAGTTTTACTACATACGTGGTAGAACCACGCTGCAATTATATTATGGATATAGCACGAATGGGTCGGCTCGACCGGGGTAGGGACCACGCTCTCACAGAATAGGTACCAATGTAAAATAGCAACTTAATGCTACTGTATTTTATATGGTGAGTGTAGAGAACTGGAGACACTTTTTAAAGGAAACGTTTCATTTCATCTTTGTGATAGAGATAAATTTAGATATCTATTGACCACAGCATCCGCTTACACATATTATTCTATAAAAAAAAACTATAAGTACTGAATTAAGAAAGTGATGACGTAGAAAATACTAAAGAGATCTATTTTAAGGCGCAGATATAACCTATAATTATATACAATTATCATAAATCGCCTGTCACACTGAGCGGTAGACAGAGACTACGGACTTCCATTTGGCACGATCCTGACACACTTGTTTCTCTATTTACACATATATCTAGGAATACATACTCGTCGGTAAATGGTACTTTAAATTTAGCCCATCTTCAATACATCGCCAATTTTGGCGGTCAACTTTCCTCTAGAGCGCGCCTTGCAGACTCTGCCACTTACTCCTTACTTCTGCAGCAGCCTTGTCACTCTTTCTTTATTAATTTTTTCTCCGTGTCATCATTCCTTCATTCATTTGCTTAGTTCAGTTACAACATCTGCTTGCAAGTCACACTTCTTTCGTCACATAATTTCTCACCCTATCATTGAGAGTAAGTCTTACACATTTCTTATTGACCGCATTACTACAGCATTAATTGTACTTTCATATTTCTTCTGCCACACCCAACTTTCTCTAACATACACTAACACAGCATTTTGTATTCACTATTCAGTATTGTAAATTGTATGTGCAGTGAGCATAAAATTATAAAATCATACATTTATTGAAACCTCTAACAGCGTTTGAGTAAATCACACAGTAAGTTTAGGTTGCGTATACTTACAGTATTTGTTGATGTAGAAATACGTATACCTACCTAGAAACAAAAGCGCAGTGATGGCGTAAGAGTACTCCATATCGTCCTTAGCTATGGTACAGAGACAGAGATTGAAACATAGTTTCAAAACATTAAACGAAAATATTTAACATTAAAAAAAAACACTTTTATAACGTCAATAAAAAGATATTTTTTTATCTTAGTTTCTTAAGTCGACAAATAAAGTTTTCATTTCATATAATTTTATTAATTCCATCACATTTCAATGTATCCATATGTTTTTTTTTTTCATTATCAGATAAAAAATTGTTACAATATATACGGCACAGGGCAAAATCACGTAGAATACATGTATGGGGAAACTATCGATATTTATTAGCGTATTTTTAATTATACCCTTTTAGAAATAAAAAACGTTATGCTACATGTTTTTTTTAATAAAAAAGTGTATATACTAGTAACGTTATGAATATTTCTTATATTCTCATTAAGTGGTGAAGTATTCGAATGGCGAAATCGATATTTGATAATTTAATTCAGTAAGCTATCCCACTACCACCACGTATGTTTCGCAGAACCTGGCATCGCTCTGCATATTTTTCGAGGTCTTCTACGTCTCAGCAAAATTGGAAAGCAACAAAATGTACAAACAAGTGTAATGAAAAAAATGTACAGAAATATATAAATATAACATAAAATGCATGCATTATAAGAAAATACCAGAAATAGGACTACGGGGGGGTGGGGTCAAAAATCCCGAATTTTGACCGAGACGCAGGCTTGAAGATACGGACCTGTCCATCCTCTGCGGTGCCCATCGGAGGCAGATCTCAGCCATGGTTTAGTCGCTTCTATAAAATAGCATCACGCTACAAGCAGGAGTGCTACCGGCCTGGGCTCACGCCAACGTCCCGGTATGTGAACACCACCTTCCATAAAAAGAAGTGTCAATCCGCCTCCAGGTCCTTCAAAAGAGTCATTGCCAAGGCAAAGTCAGAGCACATACGCAGAATTGGCGAGAAACTAGTTCGCTTTCCTTCGGGAACCCGTGCATTCTGGCCTCTCGTCAAGGCTGTCCGAGGGAGCTTCTGTCAGCCGCAAAGGAGAGAGTCGATCTGCTAGGGTCTTTCTACGCGTCCAACTCGACTCTCGATGACGAGGGGAACACACCACCGACCATTCCGCGGTATGAGTGCCCCATGCCGGATGTGCGGTTCTCACAGCGCTCGCAGAAGTTCGCAAAGCACTCCTCTCTCCCTGGAAACAGAAACAGAAACAAAAACTTTTTTGTTCAATATAGATAATAAATAATACTAATTGAAAATCACTCTTTTGTTTAATTACCACTGGTTCGAAAAAAAAACCTCTGTCCTGGGAAGAACAAGTGGAAGTAGCTGGCACCGGGGAGCCCTAGCCCAGAGATGGGAACAGTATTCCATGTGAGGCCGAACCTGCGCCTTGTAAAGTTGCAGGCGGTGTGCCGGCATGAAATATTGTCCCGCTCTGCTGAGCACGCCAAGCTTATTAAAGGCCAGTTTGGCCTTCTCTTCCAAGTGACCACAAAACTGCACGTCACTCAGGATTCCAATACTGGCTGAGGCAACAAGGGGAGTGCTTTGAAACTGAGGAGATACGACAAACGGGTTCTTTTTAGCGGTAAACGCGCAAAATTGTGTTTTCTGAGGATTAAATTGGACTAGATTTAGTCGCCCCCAATCCGAGACTTTGTTCAGCAAAGACTCGACTTCAGACATAAGTTTGTTCCGGTATTCGAAGACGTTTTCCCGAGAAATATTGGCACGGGCGGTGTATAGAGCATCACCAGTGCTGTCATCCGCATAACATTGAATGACTTGCAACATATCAGTATATGCAGAAGAAACAGCGTTGGTGATAGCACGCAGCCTTGTGGAACACCAGCGTTAATGGACTTGTAATCGGAGCATGCACCGCCTACTACGACCTTAGTGCTCCGATCTGCAAGAAAATTGGTGATCCAATTGCATAATTTCTCGGGAAGCCCATAGGAAGGCAGCTTCGAAAGAAGTGCTTTGTGCCAAACCCGATCGAAGGCCTTCGCTATATCCAAACTAACGCCCAACGCCTCCCCCTTGGACTCCACTGCCTCCTCCCATCTACGAGTTAGGTAACCTAATAGATCACCAGCTGAGCGACCTCGACGAAAACCGTACTGGCGGTCACTAATCAGCTGGTGCTCCTCAAGGTACCGCATGAGCTGGCTGTTAATAATGCTTTCCTTTAGTTTGGAGAACAAGGAGTTGATAGCGATAGGCCTGTATTTGGACGGATCTGAGCGATGGCCTTTTTTAGGGATCGGGTGCGCCAAAGCTGTCTTCCCTGAGTTCGGGACTACGCCTAGGGAGTAGAAGTACCGGAAAAGACGCGTTAAAACCTGTGCCAACTCCTGAGCACACGTCTTCAGCACAATAGGTGGGACTCTTTTGAAGGACCTGGAGGCGGAATTATACTTCTTTTTAAGAGCGCTAGTATTTACATCTCGAGACGTTGATGCGTTAGCCTAGGTGCGGTAGCACTCCTGCTTATAGCGTGATGCAATTTTACAGGAGTGACCATACCATGGCTGATTTTTGCCTCCGATAGGCACCACAGATGATGGAATAAATAATTCCATTCCCTTCCCAGCAATAATGTGGGATTTTAGTATGGGATACTACTTGCGTAGACACTCTGGCGGCCTCTCATCTCAAGGGTACCTCGTCTAGAGCTGGGGGGCTTCTGAGGCAGCTGAACTGAGTAAGTGGCGCAAATATGAGTCTCTGAGAGATGACTACATATTTGTGCCATTTGCTGTAGAAACTATCGGTCCGTGGGGTCCACGAGCGGTGAAGTTTCTAAAATAACTCCATCCTCGGCTGGTCGTTGCTGCTGCTGATAAGAGGGCTGGCTTTTTCTCGCTCAAAGGCTAAGTATAGCCATTCAGCAGGGAAACGCAGCCAGCGTTCTTGGCACGATACTGCGGGGATTGGGACTGTATGACAATTATTAAGTTACTAGTTTTTATTATAGTTTTTAATATTGTTTATATATTAAAATATTTTTTATTTTATTATTATATGTAACGTATATGTATTTAAATTATATGTTAAATATAATATATCATAAGTACATGTTTTGTTTATACGAGTATATAAATGTACACTATAGGTACATATTTAGTATATTACTAGCTGTGCCCCGCGAGTTCGCCCGCGTGGAATTTAATACGATTTCATGGATATCAATTTTTTTTCGCGGAACCGTAATTTTGTTTTTGAGTTATGTTACCATAGTACATATTGACAAATATTGACATTAATATTTATACGATACTAACGTCACTCAATTGTTTAGCCTTCCCGGAACCCTTCCACTAACACTTAAACTTTATGGTATCGTATTAAAGTTCAAATTTACTTTAAGTATTATTACGAATCTTTTGTATGGTAATATAGAAAATTGTTGTTTTTAGACTTTTCCAGGCAATTTTTAAAATTTTCTCTCCGTAAGAATCATCTTCGTACTTCAAGGAATATTATGAAAAAAGAACTAGCGAAATCGGTTCAGCTGCTCTCGAGATTTGCGCTTAGCAACACATTCAGGGAATCATTTTTATATTATAGATATGTATATCATATTATACATATATGTATGTATGTATATAATATGTAATTGCACCTGCCACAAAAAATCATCACTCTAGGGGTTGACTGGCAGAGAATGCCAATAGGCATGAAGTTCGCCCTTTGTTTCCTTATTTATTAAGGTGTTAACAATAAAGATTGATAATGAATAAACAAATAAATAAAAATCGTACAAATAAGTATTAATTTCTTACAGACTATTGCGCTATTTACTAAATGAAGTCACTTCCAAGCAAATGTAAATTTTGTAATCGGTGATGATAATTGGCAGACAAAAATATGCTAAAAAAATTAATTATGTTTTAATATTTTTATATGGTAGAGCCATGCTGCAGCTATATTAGTAATAGGTATAGTTGTGGCACGAATGGGTCGGCTCGACCGGGGAAGGACCACGCTCTCACAGAATACCAGCGTAAAATAGCAGCTTAACGCTGCTGTGTTTCGTATGGAGAGTGTAGAGAACCGGAGACCCTTTTTGCTGGAAAAGAGGCATTCCATCTTAGTGCTTAGAGAAATAAAAATCAAATTCGCATATTGTTGATATATGCCTTACACATTTATGCAATATCAGCTCAGATCCCTTTTCACTATTGAGGCATTCCATATTAGAACGGACTACAATGCATCAAGGATTTTTATACTTCATTGAAGCTACATGTATAGGTCTATAGACTACAGCATTCACTTACCAACAGGTGTACCGTGTGCTCGATTATCACCCTTATTGATATAAAAATAAGGTGGTAGGTACATAGCAGTGGGATGTTTACATTACGTTATTTTTAGAAACATCTGAAACACAATTGAAAGACTTATTAAAAGACAATAAGTCGATTTTCAACAACTGTGTATCGCATTCAAGTGGCACAGCAAAGGCCGATAGCAATATATTCTCGGAATTGAGTTTGTTTTTTTCTGATTCCGAGTGTTGTGGCATCGGACCGCGTTCCGTTCAGCCTTTGTGGGAGTGGCTCACTTAGCTCGATTAGCTGTTGAGATTTTTCTGCGGAATGGCTCATATTGTTATCGAGATTCCACTGTAAAAGTTATTATTTTCAAACGTTTATTTTACCATCATCAGAATGAGTGTACTTATTGTAGCATTTTATTGAAAAATAAAGTGTAAAGCAAAAAGTTTTTTCTCTAAAGCTGGGATTGTTTATGACAACAAAAGGAGTAAACTACTGCCAGAAAATGCATAAAAATTTGTCTTTCTACAACATAATCTTCCATTTTTAAAATTTAATCACGATAATTAAATATAGACATTTATTTGATAATTTTTATAATACGGAAGTTGATTATGCAACTATGACTACTTTAGTAATTAGAAGAAAAAACACTATCTATGCAAATAAATAAAATTGAAGTGTCTGTAATGTTAAGCTCTTTACTAAATGCATATGAAAGTATATATACGATACTAATAAAAAAAAACATTTTTTTAAATTTTTGTCTGTCTGCCTTTCTCTGTCTGTCTGTTCTGTTTGTTCCGGCTAATCACCGAAACGGCTGGACCGATTTTGATGTGACTTTCACTGATGTTATAAGGAGTTACTTAGGGTACTTTTATTTTAGGAAAATAATTAGGGTTCTGTGCAAAAAATTAAAACCCATGAAATCGTAGTAAATTCCACGCGGGCGAAGTCTCGAGGGAAAGCTTGTTATAAAATAAATCTGACTGTTGGACTGGGCGTTTGTTAGACCATTTTTCTTTAAAAAATATTTTAAACTTCTTAGACGACGACTTTGAGATTGTAATATTCATTTATCCACTAAAAAGGGTAAAAAATTTACTTTAATAAAAAGTGAAAGTAGAATAAAGAAATAAAAAAATTCTTCCGTACACTAGTATCTGTCTTAGCACCAGTTTGACCTTAGACCATGAAGTCAATGGATGCAGGTGGCCCAGGAACATGCTTTGTGGCGTTCCTTCGGGGAGGCCTATGTTCAGCAGTGGACCTGTGCACTCCATCATAGTCCTCAAAAGTAAAACCGAATCTACACGAAAGGTGTCCAAAATTCACTAACGAGTAGAGAGAACTCTCAATGTCTGCAGCGCTACGGCTGCAGCACAAATAAGTTGACTTGACCGAGGAAGGACCACACTCACACAGAGTAGGTACCAGCGTGAAATAACATCATGATGTGTGAGTGTAGAGAACCGGAAACTCATCTTAGTCCTCAGGGGTGACAACGCATCTGCATTTTGATTCTTAATCGAGGATAAATGTCTGTCTCATATCACAGCATTTATCACCATGTGGACTGTGTGCTCGTTTGTCACCCTTATTCTATAAAAAGTGCAGCATTATGGCTGCAGGACAAATAGTTTAGGACAAAGGAAAGTTTATTATGGTATTGTAGAGAACTGGAAACCCTGGATTTTTATTCTTAAAGGACGATATAATAGAATCCACTTAGGTCCTTACCATCAGGGGAACTGTTTGCTAATTTGTCTTTCATGCTTGTAAAAAACTGTCAGATATCCGATTCAACTTAACCGGATATCGATAAACTTTAATTACCTAACTGAACGCAATAAATTTTTGTACCCAAGATTCCGTAACGTTGATCGGACTTCGAAATAATATAAATTTACAAATTTTATCGTGTGTATCTTACGAAATAATTAAGGAAGGTCTAATTTTCCTCTTTCCAAACATATAAGTTAAAATATATATAAAGAGAATTTATTCAGGTCAGGGGTGCTCAAACGATTGGTCGTGTAATTAACGGTCGATTATAGGAACTATTTAACTTGATCGCGAAAACTTTTTCTCGAACAAAATAATCGTATATCATCACCGGGCGCTTCATCATAATCACCATTACAGCCACTGCTGAACATAGACCTCCCTCAAGGAACGCCACAAAGCACCGTCCCGAGCTACTTGCATCCATTGAATCGCTGCATATCTTACCAGGTTATCACTCCAGCTAGTGGGGGGGGGGACATTATTGGACTTACACAGCGATACTAACTTGCTAAAACTTTATTCGCCAAAAGTGCGATTTTAAGCGTAGTTATTAGGACTTGAGAGAGAATATTTAATCATGCGGAAATAAGTAATTAACTAGACTGTAAGGATGGTAAGCATGTACTAGGTTTTCTTTTTATAAATCTGAAGTGACAAACGAACTTACAGTCCACCAGAAGTTAAGTGGCTACCTCATGTGCACCTTTTTTACATGCGGAAATACCTACGCCCGTCCACTTCGCAGGGGCAAGGATGGCACGCCAAGTCCACTCGGAGTGGCCACCTCGGGTCAGCCATGTGGGTTCCTCTTAATTCACTCGTATGACCCATCACTCGGATGACCAAGCCACGGCTAATAAGCCCCCCCCCCCCCCCCCCCCCGCCGCCCGCGCCACAACAAGGCGGGAGCCTGTTCGGTGAGAGTCCATGTACACCTGCAGTCGACTTAAAACGAGGAAGGCCACCTACAGATGTATAGTCACCTCTGAGGACTAAGATGGAATGCCTCACAGGCTGTAATTATACTGGCTCTCTATACTCTCATACCGGAGCACTGGATTTCGCGGCAGAAATAAGTAGATTCGTACTCATCAAGACGTAGTCCTAGCACTAGACCTACTACTAGAAATGGGGCCAGAGCTAGCTACATTCGATCACCTACCGGCTAAATATTTAGTTGCGAACCGCCGATGTTATAAGTCTGAGCACCCCTGCTTTAAAATTCAAATTTCAGTGTATACTCAAACATTTCACATGAGGAGAAAATTCCTTTGAGACGCGACAGCCCGCTTTCGTTAGTCTTCTTTAATTTACTTTAAGAATTAAAGAAATAACTTTTCAAAAGATGGAATATCAAAGAACTGGGACGCTGCCACAGACGAGGTTTGTCACTATATGCTCGAAATTTTTACCTCTAATTAAAAGTTAGTTTTTTACATACTAGTAAGTATATACTAGTATTTTTTTTAATAGGATAACGGTGACAAACGAGCACACAGTCCACCTGATGGTAAGTAGCTCTGGCCCATAGACATCTAAATCTATCATCGATTAGGAATCAAAATGCAGACGCGTTTTCACCCCTGAGGACTTAGCTGGAATGCCTCGTTTCCAGTTAAAAGGGTCTCCGTTTCTCTACTCATACGAATGCCACCATGCTATTTTACGCTGGTATTCTGTGAGAGCGTGGTCCTACCCCGATCGAGTCAACCCATTTGTGCTACAACTATAAAACATAGCTGCAACGTGGTTCTACCACTAAATAAAACCTAATGATGCGTTTATACAAATACGTTAAGGAATAGATCAAATTGTAATATCCATGGTCACACCTTTGTCGGTAGGTGTTGCTGACGAGTGTGTTTACTTAGGACAAATTGTCCAACTCGGTAAGTCCAAATTTGACCGATCGATTGGTCAATCCACGGATCTAACTCGGCTGGGCAGCGCTCGAGAAATTACGATACAGGAGTGTGCAAAGAACTTATTGTCAACAAGCTATGGCCACCCTCTAGATGGAGTGACGAACTGGTAAGACATGCAGGAAGTCGATGGATGCTGGTGGCTCAGGACCGTGCTCTGTAGCGTTCCTTGAGGGTGGATGTAAAGTACTCGTATAAAGGGTTGTAAAATATCGTAGAACTTTATGTTCTACGATACTTTATGTTCTACGATATTTTACAAATGACGTGGTATAGTCCATCTTACTTCTCCTTAGTTTGTTGACTTACGTTCAGCAGAGGACTTGTGATGAGCTGTAATGATGATGATGATGATGATGAATATTAAAAAGTCGTTTTTTCCGAATCAGTGGTAAAATCATAAATGACTTTCAATTAGTATACCTGTACCTAATCTCAAAATAGATTATATAACAAAATGTTTATTCTATTAGGTAAGTATATTTTGCCTAAGGCGAACGCTTCGCAGAAAATATTATAGGTAATGTAAACAAAGGAGATAATCGTTTTTGAGCCCACTATAAATTTAAACGTAACTTAGTAATTATTACACATAAAAAAGATATCATTTTATTATAGTAAACGGGCTAAAGATTTTATCCAAATTTAACCGGATTCATTAAATCTGAAAAAACAAAAGGAGCTGTTTTGATATTCTTGTTCTGTTTTTATATTTTTTTTATAGGATAGGGTGACAAACGAGCACACAGTCCATCCGATGGCAAGTGGTTGCCGTGGCCCATTGACATCTACATCTATCCTCGTTTGCGAATCAAAATGCAGATGCGTTGTCACCCGTGAGGACTAAGATGGAATGCCTCTTTTCCATTAAAACACTCACCATACGAAACACAGCAGTATCAAGCTACTATTTTACGCTGGTATTCTGTGGCCCTTCCCCGTTCAAGCCGACCCATTCCTGCTACAACTATACTACAAATATAGCTGCAGCATGGCACCACGTATAAATAGGTAATATATCATGAAAGAGAAAATGTTTTAGGTTATTGTGATATTCATATTTTAATTATTAATTTCTCACCTATTCCCGTTAGATGCGGTAAAACTAACATTACTATAGTGTTCTATAGATTATGAGAAATAAACCAACATGCATTTTATTTAGTTACGTCACTATTTGTGGTGGGCCCATTCAGGGCCGGATTAACCTTTAAGCAGAGTAGGCAACTGCCTAGGTGCCCCGCTTCGGGTAGGGGCGCCGTGCGCGCACAAATATAATGGAAAATGTTTCATACAGAGAAAATTTTATTGGAAAATTTGTAACCTCAGTGACAATACGTATTATTAAGCTTTAGCGACGCATACTATCAGTTGATGAAATACTTCATACTTACAGAACAAAACCATCTAGTATCGAGTAGTAGAACTAATAATATGGATACGTTGCATCCCTTTATACTGGCTGCAAAGGGGCCCCGAGGATTCCATTGTCTAAGTGCCCCGACATGGTTAATCCGGCCCTGGGCCCATTCTCAATACAAAAACAAAATTGTCTCCTTTAAGCTTTTATATTCAGTAGTGTACTTGCGATTGCGATGGGCTGTATTATTTTTTTATAAAACTGAACTGACAGTCCACCTGATGGTAAGTGACCTCTTCATTCCATGAACACCTGCAACTTCAAACAACGAATTGTACAGGTGTGTCGTCACCTCTGCGTACTAAGGAGGAATGACCCACAACCTGTAATTGTACTGCCTTCATACCGGGACACACCTACACGCACTGCTGTTTGGCAGCAGAAAGAGGTGAGAGGGTGGTAGATCCCGAGGAACTTCTAAGAATGGCACTCCTACCACCTGTGATAAATTACAGTTGTTTGATATTTGTTTTTAACTAGTTTTTTCCCGCGACTTTGCCCGTGTGTAATTTAGGGTTTTAATTACGTTGCGCTCCTAATTCTAAAATATAGGTAGTATAAGTTAGGTACTCTTTAGAATATATGCTATCTGCCAGTGAAAGTCCCGTTAAAATCGGTGTAGCCGTTTCGCAGATTAGCCGGAACTAACAGACAGACAGGCAGACAAAAAAATTTAAAAATTGTGTTTTTGTTGTAAGTCCCGTATATACTTTCTTATGCATTTAGTAAAAAGCTGTTAATTTGACATTACAAACAGACACTTTTATTAATTTGTACAAATTTTTGACTAACTTTAAAGTACCCGCATAAGGTTATGTCGACTGGAATCGGATCGAGCGGTAAGATGAAACGGCTCCGTTGTGTAGTGTCTTAGTACGATAAGTTGCGGCGTTGAGGGCCGCGGGTTCGAATCCCGCACGGAACAAGTATTCGTATGGCCCACAGATAATTGTTCCAGGTCTGGATGTTTGTCCTTACGCTATTAATTTATGTTAACTGCCTCCACGATACAGGAGAAAATCCTAGTGTGGGGGTAGCGTTGCTTTAAGAGAGAACAAAGGAAATGAGCTTGCGATTAAGGGACACAACGCAATCAATCAAAGAGAGGAAATTTCCTATAGGTATGTTAGTTTTCTTATCATACTGATTGTAGATATACTTTCCGTACCAAGGCATTATTAAAATTGAAATAAGTTATAAGTTTCCAATTCGTTTCATTTTTTTTACACGAGAGGGGGCAAACGAGCATACGGCTCACCTGATGGTAAGTGAATACTGCCGCCCATGAACAACTGCAACACGGGGGGAATTGTAGATGTGTTGCCGGCCTTTTAAAAATGAGTAGGTACCTAAGCAATTTTCTTGAAAGTCCCTAAGTAGAATCGGTCATGAAAAATCGCCGGTGTTAAGCTATTCCACAGAGAGGTCGTACGCGGCAGGAAACTTCTAGTGAATCGCACAGTGGTGTACCGCCAAGCATCCAGATGGTGTGGATGGTATCGGGAGTTTTGCCGCGATGTGCGTTCGTAAAATTTGAGGGCTGGGATTAATCCCAATCATTTTATATGATAGGCTTTTTATGAAGTAATCTACATTATACATTCTTTTTGATTTAGGAAAAAAATATAGTTAGGTACTAATAAATATTAAAGTTCTTAGTTATTGTTTCTACCTACATTATATCTCGCAGCCAGCATTCCAATATCGCGAGAAGTGGGGCTGTATGACTTTTTTAATGACAATAAATATTGTACATTTTTATGTTATGTAAATAAGTGTAGGTAGGTATATTTTTACCACGTTTTTATTAAGTCACTTTCTTGTTTGTCTGTCTGTCTGTCTGTGTCGTTCCGGGTGAAATCTTGCAACTCAAATTTCGAGCACTTCCCGATGAGCTAGAGGCTTGAAATTATGTAGGTACGTAGCTCACAATCGGATTACAATGTAGGAATAAAAAACGTGGTATGATTAAATTTCTTTTTCGAACAAAATTTATAAAAAAAAATATTTTTTATTTGGGACTTTTTAATTTAGGACATTTTATTGATGAAAAAAAGTGTAGGTATAGGTAATTTCAAAATTAAAATAAATTAATTTATAGTTTTAAACCATGCTTCTAGGTATAGGATGCTACCTACCTAGATTCTAAAATGGTCACAGATTTTGAGTAATTTACCCATGGCAAGAGGAAACAAATTTGCTTTTTAACCGACTTGAAAAAAGGAGGAGGTTCTCAATTCGACTGAATATTTTATGTGTGTTAGTTACCTCAGAACTTTTTTCTAAGTGAACCGATTTTTAAGATTTTTATTTGAAAAATGGTGCTTCTCGTGGGGTACGATATAATTTTGATCAAGATCTGTCCAGTATTTTTTTTTAGTTATCCTTACGTAGGTACTACCTACGCATACTCCTTAAATACGCATTACATGTTGGAATAAAATAAGTATAGATATATTTAATACGTATAACAACATACAGATTATATATACTTAACTAATAATAAGATAGATCTTAAACTGTACCAACATAATAACGTCAACACTGAATTATGTACAATTATTAATAACACTAAATTGCACCCAGAAAATCCATATTCCATACTAATATCATGAATGTAAAAGTAATTCCGTCTGTATGTCTGTCTGTCATCAATTCACGCCTAAACCACTAAACCAATCTAGATGAATTTTGATATAGATTGAACTTCGTAACAGAACATATACCTTTTAAATAACCATCAAATATAGGATGGCATTCATTCATTGTAATTAATGTCGGATATTGAATAAATAAACGTTAAATTAGGTACTATCTATGTTTAGTAGTGGATAGGAATAGAAACTTATTTATTCAATACAGATAACAAATTAATATCTACTATTGAAAGTCAAGAAAAAATCGAAAATACAGGGCTGGAACATTTAAAAAAAGTTTACAACCATAATATATATTATGTAACTGAATTAACTATCACTTTGAGCGATCATCTCATTACCATGGGTTTTATCATCCATAAATTCTTTGATCATATTATAATAACCCTTTGTATACTTTGTTTATTGAGCTGCAATTGATGGTATTAGTCTTCGTACACATAAGCAAGCCATGCTCATGTACCTACCTACTCTAAGGTAGTAGTGTTGTGGTAGCATGCGTTGGTGGATGGTGTAGTGGCGAGCGTGGTATCGCGTGGCAGCGCGTGGTAGCGCGTTGCGGGCGGTGCGCTCGCGCCGCGGGCGGCGGGCTGCGGGCGGCGGGTGGCAGGCGGCGGGCGTGGCAGCGGAGGCGGCACGCGGCGCCATTCGCCGCCGCCGGCGCCCCGCCCCCTCCCGCCGCCGTCCCGCCGCCGACCTGCCGCCCCGCCGCCGCCCTCGCCGCCCCGCGCCCGCTCGCCGCCGCCTCGCTCAGTGCTTCGCGAGTCACCGCCCGTGTCGCACGTGTCGCGCATATTCACATCGTTCGCGTTCGTTGCAGATGCGAACACGCCGCCGCTGAAACGATGCCCGCCGAGGAGGAAGCCGCGGCGATGGACGCCCGCGAAGCCGCCGACGGCTCGCCCCAGCAGTTCTGTCTCCGCTGGAACAACTATCAGAGCAACCTGGCCAACTGTTTCGACCAACTCCTGCAGACGGAGTCGTTCGTCGACGTCACGCTCGCCTGCGAGGGCCAGAGCCTGAAGGCGCACAAGGTGGTGCTCTCCGCGTGCAGCCCCTACTTTCAGACCCTGTTCATGGACAATCCGTGCCGGCACCCGATCATAATCATGCGCGACATAAAATACTGCGACCTGAGAGCGGTGGTCGACTTCATGTACCGCGGCGAGATAAACGTGTCGCAGGACCAGATCAGCGCCCTGCTCAAGGTGGCGGAGATGCTGAAGATCCGCGGGCTGACTGACGTGAGCGGGGATCACGCGGTGTTGAGGCCGGGCGGGGATCCGCGGGGCGGGAAGCGGCCGGTGAGCCGCGAGCCGGAGTCTCCGGCGAAGTCGCGGCGGCGCTCCGCGGAGGCCCCGAGCCCGCGCGAGAGCCCCGCCGCGGATCTGCCGCCGCCCGACACGCCTACAACCACCATCCCGCTGCACGGCGACGACGTGGACATCCGCCCCGGCATCGCCGAGATGATCCGCGAGGAGGAACGGGTAAGTTGCGCTAGCTCCCGCTTCCCGCCAAACTTTTCCCGCCGTTGCGCGCCGAACCGCCCGCGCCCCACTCCCCAGCAAAACTCCGCTTGTATCGCCTTCCTAATTAATTTATTTCGGGGCCGCACTCCGCACTCCGCGTCTAATATAAAAATTACTGTTTACCGCCGACTCGCACATTGTTTTGTTCAAAATATAAAGTTTGCCCTTCCCAATGCCACAATTCCGCCTCGCTGTACCTACAAACAAAATGCTTTTTATGATTAAAACGTCTATATATTTATCTACATTAGATATGTACCCCTTAAAAAAAATTTATAGCTTAGATTGAGTGAAATGTACAATTTATAGGGAGCATGTACAAATTTGAGCTAAAAAATAAATTCGCTCGCTCACAGTCCGCGCATCACCGCATCCGAGGTAAACATCTCGCTTTGCGTGAATCTGAGTTGAGTTGAGTTGCGTCGAGACGACGCGGCGCGGACCCGGAGAGCGAAAACTTAATTCTTTCGTTTTGTATTCATTAGCCTACGCTTTTTCCCGTCTGCTAGTGTTGCTACTAAATACTTTTTTATTTGCCTTAATGACTTTAAATTAGGGATGGCGATTCTTCCTTATCTAGATAGATTTTAAATAGATCGAAGTATCGTTTCCTTAAAAAATCGATGTCTAGGAAATCTATTTCTAGAAAAAGTTTTAATATGAAAAAAAAACTAAATTCCCAAAGACCGATTAATATATCGACCCTCTGCCACCCTTCTTGACCCAAAAAGTCTGTTCTTCAATCAATCGATTTGAGATCCCTTTCTTAATTCATATTATTGTTACCTTTCTTATTATTCTCTTTCTCTTTCTTCTTATTATATCCTATTGTATCCTTCCGTAGGTACTTTATATTCTCATTAAGTGAAAATATGTTTTCCAAAAATTACCGCTCTTATAACTTTATTTACAACTAAATCATTAAGTATAATTTTAGATTTATATCAAATGAAAGTAATTAATAAAACAATAATTATCGTCAAAATTGCATTTACATTTATTTAAAATTTATATATCTAATAGTTAATGATCACAAATCAACTAAATGAAAAAAAAATTACTCCTTTAATTTCTAATTATTTAATAAAAACAGGAGATGAAATTTAAAAGAAAGTTAGAAATGTGGATAAAAAAATTAGTAGGTATCGTAATATTTTATTATTATGTTAACATCAAATACAAATACAGAACGGATGGCCGGCGAGAATAAGTTAAAGCGTTATAATAATAAATAAACATTACATAGGGATGCGCGAAATAAAATGGCACCTTAAATCATTGTAAGCACGCCGAGCGTCGTTTAATAGCCACAGCGTTTATTTTAACGTTGCGGTATTTAACTAAATAGATAACATTTTTATGCCACAGTGCCACATTACAGCCTTGTTCTATAGCTTGATAACGCTCAACTCAACATTTGTATCCTTACGACTTGGACCCAGGCATATAGTT
The DNA here is from genome assembly GCA_963668995.1 of Parnassius mnemosyne. Classification (NCBI taxonomy): domain Eukaryota; kingdom Metazoa; phylum Arthropoda; class Insecta; order Lepidoptera; family Papilionidae; genus Parnassius; species Parnassius mnemosyne. The sequence continues at coordinate 22,341,953 of CAVLGL010000082.1, read as the reverse complement.
TATTTAATTATATGAAACTGGCAACACTGCGTAAGATGTTTGCCATTTCGACTCGTGTGGGTAGGAAAATATAGGTATAGTAGCCGGATTTGGTTTAGTCAACGCTAGGATCAACTTAATCCGCGTCCTTTGATTTTGCAATATTTTTTTAATATATAAAATTAACGTAAAGGGGCCTTCCTACATCACGTAGGAGAATTGAAGGAATTCCATTATAAATTAAAAAAAAAATTAAAGTAGGGATGGGTATCTGTGATCGATTAAATAGAAAACTCGATATTTTGTGCCAAGAAGAATCGTAGGGTGTCGATTTTTCAATCCACGTTAAACAATGGATAAATGCCGTCATACATGGCATTTGTAGGGGTTTGTATAACTATTTGTAAATACTTTACCTGTGAATACTTTACTATCTTCGGGAAACAACCATTTAAAAAAATATTAATTTTTTAGTATCGTTAATTATATCAAAAACCTAAGAACAGAATGATGTTCTCAAAAAAAAATATAGGTAAACTTAATTTTATTATTAATTTCTATAATAATCTGAAAATAATATTAATATAATTAAGTATTTTAAAACTATAATGAAATGATTAAATACCTCTGTGTAACGACAAGGAAAAACAAAATAATAAAAACTTGCAATATTTTCCACTTTAAAGTTTTAATTAGGTATCATGAATTCACAATATCCTATGGGAATATTAATGCAAGCTTAACGGGATGTTATTAAAGTAAATAAAAAAAGTTTCTTAGGTATATAAAGATTTTAACAGATTTAAAAAAATGTGGGCGTCATCAATTCGATTGTATTTTAAGTCTTTAACGATATCGATCCAGTTTATTGATTTTTCGCACAAGGATATAGCATAGGTATTGCTACCTTCGAGACATTCCTTATGGGAGGAGTATGTTAATCAACGGACTTGTAAAAGTTTGTAATAATAGATAATGACGATGATGATGATATTGCTACCGTTCATCGATTTTCCAAAGTTCTTAGTGTGAATATTCCCAATATGAGTTTCAATCAGATTCGATGATAACTAAAGTCGGTTTATATTTTTTTAATAATCCAATTTTAATTCGCTTCCCATAAGTTACCATCCCGGTTAAGACTTATCTATTGTTCAAACTGTGTGGGGGGAGAGACGTGGCGTTTAAATTTTCTGGAGACCATTCAAAATAGCATTTGTTACAAAAGTTACTACTCGCTTTTATCATTTCTTTTATTTATAGAACGTTACCATCACACTAAGATTTTCCCCTGTATCGTGAGGAAGTTAACACACATAAATAACACAAGGACAATAATCCGTACCCGGAACAATTATTAGATATTTGTAGGACTTACAAATACTTGATCCGTGAATGATTGGAACAAGCGGCTCTTAGCGCTGCTCTCATTGCTAAGCTACTACGCCACGGAGCCGTCTTTGAATAATGAAGTTTTTTCTATAAATAATTAAAAATTAAAAACTTTGTACAACCGACTTCAGTATCTATAAATTATTAAGAATAACTCGAAAACTATTGGTCAAACCTTGATCAAATTTATATGGGACTACATGAGAAGCACCAGCTTTCAAATAAAGAAAACATCATCGAAATCGGTTCATTCAGAAAAAAGTTATGACGTAACACACATAAAAAAAGAACATACAGTCGAAATGAGTACCTTCTCCTTTTTGAAGTCGGTAGAAAAAATTAAGGTACTGAAATTATTAATACTGATAAGCGCTTATTTGGGTAAATAGTTTTTGAATTCTTGCCAACTTTAATATTGACAACAGGTGAAGAGTTAATGACATAAAGTTGTTTCATCTTGTAAAAGTGTTGTTCATTTCATGGTGCCTACACTCTTGCTCCTGTATAATTTGATAAAGGTGTGACAGTGGTTTTTTTATTTCTCTTCTCGGGAGCGTCTTGAAGCATTCGTTTATCATACCAGACTGTTTTTCTGACTACCCTCTCAATCGTTTCAATTACTTTTTGCTTACGTATAACAAAATGGAATTGTTTATAACAAGATTAATTGTTTAGGACCTATTATTTTATTTCAATTTTCATTAATAAATTTATGTACCAATACCAGCTGGGGTTGTTATATTATAAATATAATATTTTATATATCATAGTATTTTATCATCATTGAAGCCCTTTAAGACATGACACAAAACACCATGAGGCCGTCATTCCATGTAGAGGCACAGAATAGATAATAGTACAAGCTAGAAGAAGGGTGCCCTACACTTCGCTTATCGATACAAGGCTGCCAATCGAGAATTTTTTTTACCCATCGGTTTTCGGTTTTTCAAGTAGGTACTCGTCACTAATATCTCTCAAAGAAAGACGTATCTAGTTAGTTGGATTTAGTTACACTATCTAATTCCAGTATAAGCTCAACTACAGTCCTAACTTAAATAGACCTTAATTTACAGGATCATTTCTAAAGTAAGTTCTTCACGGTATACACTATGTGATATTTATTTGAGATCTACCATCCCGTAGGCTAGCTTGCAACAGACTCACGTATTCGCTAGGCTACAAGTTATGCGGGCATCAAAATAAAACAACAAATTTCGTAAGCGAAATCATTTCACGTAGTTATAAATACTCGTACCTTTTCAACTGACTTAATAAGTTTGATAATTCTGCAATTTTTCAAAAACAAATCGGACGATGTCCGATTTCTATGAATTTTGTTTGTTAGACAGGGTTCGGAAATGGTCCTATTTAAATTTGGTGAAGATTTGATCATGGGATCCAAGAGAAAATCATCATACTTTCCAATTCACAATGACCATAATATTCTTTATAGTTCTGTGAAATCGGTCTTAATATTTATAAAATTTTAATTATTAAAATACCAAGAGAAACACAAATTTAACTAATTATTTCTTATATTTACGCGAATACTGCACATCGAATTGAATTATTTTTACGGAACGTAACGGAAACGTCGGGAATTAAAATTAAGAAAATTAAACGCGATAAAATCTGTAAAAATAGATCAAAGAACAAAATTATATTTCATTTAATTTCAAATATCATTGAATCTTTTTATATTTAAAATGTAGTACCTACATATATACCGATAATTTTTTTTTAGTTAATTACTGGCAGTGAGTATAAAATTGTCTTAAAAAACTAAAACTAATTTAAGATTAACTGTAGTATACTAAAAGTTGCGCGTATTTTGGTAAGGGGTCCATAGACAATCCGTAATTTATTATTTCGCGCTAGTTCACACGCCGCCGTTAATTAGCTTTCGTTTTGTGTCCTGAAATTACTATTATTAAAATACCTACACTTATATCTGCGTGTTGTATTATGCTGTGTCATAATTGCATATTGATTGACGAAATCGTAAAAAAATTAAGTGCCGTAGATAAGCTACAAATCATAAGATTTTTTTTTAAATTAAGAAATATTCTGCTCATTTTCCAAAACTTTGTCATTTTTACTTTATTGTTTTTATATATTGTTGTCATTTTATATTTTAAATTTCTTACAAATGTTTCTTAAACATGCCGTTGCTAAAGCGTTATCGGTCATCGCGAAAATCGATCATACTTTCGCATTTCCATTCCATTCACACGTAGAATAAAATACTTGGTATGGCATAAAAGAAAGAAAATATGAACCGTTTGAAACTCGGGTCTATTGTTCGCGGCGAGTTGCAGCTATAATTTAGTATTTTGCGACCAAAACTAGGTCTTTGCAACAAAAGGATATTGTTTCAGTACAATTAGCAATGCAATCGCCATAGATAAGTTATAATGTTTGCGCTATTGAGTACTTTTATGTTGGGCACGAGGGCGTTAATATAGCGCTCGCTTGGCGTTCGTTAAGTGGCATTTTATCGCCCCGTTTGAAATGCTTTCTTTGTGTTCGATTGTTGAATTTTAAATAAAAATAACTTTGACTAAAGCTTATTACGTAGATAAGCACAAAGGTGCGAATTTACTTTTCTAAACACTTAATGAATTGGATGTCTGTTATATTGAATACTGTTCCCATCTCTGGGCTGGGGCTCCCCAGTGCCAGCTACTTCCACTTGACCGCATCCAGCGCAGAGCGGCTCGAATCGTCGCGACCGAGTCCTTTCCGATTTTTTTCCGCATTTTCTTTCGCATTTACCACGGGGAGTGCTCTGAGGAATTGTTCGGATTAATCCCAGCCGCCAAATTTCACGAAGGCACATCGCGGCAGAACTCCCGATACCATCCACACCATCTGGATGATTGGCGGTCCACCACTGTGCGATTTAGAAGATGTTTTCTTCCTCGCACAACTTCCTTGTGGAATAGTTTACCACCAGCGTTTTTTCCGGACCGATACGACTTAGGGACCTTCAAGAAAAGAGCCTACTCCTTTTTAAAAGGCCGGCAACGCATCTGCAATTCACCTGGTATTGCGGTTGTTCATGGGCGGCGGTAGTCACTTACCATCAGGTGAGCTGCATGCTCGTTTGCCCCCTCTCCTATAAAAAAAATATTTACTTATTAAGGTACTTTTGTTACATAGGCTGCACTAAAAGTATCGGGAATGGAATATTTCCACTGTTCCTGTCATATTAAAATCTTTTTAATTGAAAAGTCCTTGGTTTTTTAAAATTGAATACCATTTATTTATTTAAAAAAAAATTCTCGGTCTTGTCACAAGGTTTTGTCAAACTTGTTTAGTCGTTGAGAAAATGGAATTGACTCGAGAAAATTCAAGAGCGATGATTTATTATGACTTTCGAAGTGGTTTAACGCAAAAACAGTGTGTTGACCGGATGATTTCTGCATTTGGTGATGAAGCCCCATCCAAAACCACAATTTTTCGCTGGTTTGCTGAATTTCAACGTGGACGTGTCAAGCTCAGTGATGATCCCCGTCAAGGTCGTCCAAAAACTGCAGTCACCCAAGAAAACGTTGATGCTGTGCGTAAGCTGATTGAAGTAGATCGACATGTGACATACCGCGATATTCAGGCAACTTTAGACATTGGCATGAGTCAAATACAAATAATCTTGCATTAACAATTAGGTGTAAAAAAGTTGTTTTCCCGATGGATACCGCATTCGCTCTGTGAAGAGCAAAAAGCGGCTCGCGTTACTTGGTGCGTCAGAACTCTCGAAAGATTCCACGCAGGATCCTCAAATGCTGTATACAACATCGTATCAGGTGACGAATCCTGGATATACGCGTACGAACCCGAAACAAAAAACCAGTCACGAGTTTGGGTGTTCGAAAATGAGTTAAAGCCAACAAAAATTATTCGTTCACGGAGTGTTGCAAAAAAAATTGTGGCCACGTTTGTCTCCAAAACCGGCCATGTTACGACTATTCATCTTGAGGGACAAAGAACGGTTAATGCAGAATGGTATGCTAGCATTTGTTTGCCACAGGTCGTTTCTGAACTCCGTAAAGAGAACTGCAACCGCCGCATCATCCTCCATCACCACAATGCGAGTTCTCACACCGCACACAGAACAAAAGAGTTTTTAGAGCAAGAAAACATAGAATTATTAGACCATCCGCCGTACAGCCCCGACCTAAGCCCTAATGATTTCTATACTTTCCCTAAAATAAAGAATAAATTGCGTGGACAGAGATTTTCATCATCTGAAAAAGATGTGGACGCCTACAAAACGGCCATTTTGGAGATCCCAACTTCCGAATGGAATGGTTGCTTCAGGTTGCTTCAATGATTGGTTCCATCGTATGGAAAAATGTGTCAAATTTCGCGGAGAATACTTCGAAAAGCAATAAATACATTTTTAAATAGTAATGTTGTGTCAGTTCCTTGATTCCCGAAATTTTCAGTGCCGCTGTATAATACATAAATTTCAATAAATCTTAATTAAAAATAAGGAGTAAATAATTGAAAATTTCAACTGGTGAACATACGTCTGCCCATAGATTGCCTAATACGGAGGAGGAATATTTGCCATAGTTGCCACACTTGTCCGGCAGCTTGACAACCGCCTTTTTTTAAATTATTAATTATTATTAGGTTATTAGGAAGACGCTGCTACCCATCTCCTGGTTTGTTTCACTATGTCGCCTCTTACGACACCCAAGGGACGATATGGAGTAGTTGATATTGTTTCACGGTGCTATAGTAATTAGCACACATTTATATATTTTCAATGGAATGGGTATGGGTTGTTTTAGTATTTTTTTTAATTATATGTAAATATATATTTTAATTATAGTATAATGTCTATACAAAAGTTGGCAGTCCACCATCATGCGATTCCTCGAGAATTTTTTATCGCGTACGGCACATTGTATAATTTACAGCTGTCTGTTCGTTTTCTAGACCGATGAGTTCGGTTTTTCAAAAAAGAGCCAATTTCTTTTTAAAAGGCCGACAATTCCTTCAATGTCGTATATAAGGGCGGTGGTAAACCGCATGCTCGTTTAGCCTCCTTCTGTATAAAAAAATATTTTTTATAGTATCAATAAATTTTACATGTTTCCCACATGTAAAAATGCTCACAAATACGTGGACAAATATCAGCAGTCGAGAATCGATAGTCAACTATTTATACGGATACCAACGGACCCAGGTTTTAAGACACGTTACAAGATGATCATTATCATTTATAGGCTTTACGAATAACAGCTTTTGTAATAATATGATATAGGTATCTATTAGATGACCGATTGTCTGTAAATTTACTCAAGCATTATTATTATATAATGACCAACATTGATATAGATAATGTTTCGAATACGCGTTGCCTAGCTGCTTACCCAACGTAAAATGACCACGTGTTGCAATATTAACTCTTACTGTGAATTATGTACACAATATGACGTCTAATTGCAACGTAAGGTTTGTTCCTACAGTGAACCGAATATCATCTTTTACAAACAATACTTCATGAGTTACTTTTGAGATTAGCTAGCTTATATTAAACGGTACACGTTAGGTATGCACTATCGGCACGTTAAGTTTGTAGAATTAATAGAACACCGCCTCAGTTAATATCCTTATCAATCGACATAAATTAATCTCGTAGCTAATGCTATATTTTTTTACTTACTATTTTTAATTACGCGCGTTAATTGAAATGAGCGTCACGTGCACATGCACTTGATAAGGAGTATTTTTCATTCGCAATGCAATCGCCATTTACAATATATAATATTAAATCAATTATTATATTACGATTGTAAGGATCAATGAATGGTACATTTTGTGGTTCGAGTTGAAATTTTGTCCTCTATCGTGGAGGCAGTTTACATACATGAATTGCACAAGGACAAACATACAGACCCGGAACAATTATATGACACTGTTACATATATACATGTGTATGCTATAAGTACTTGTTGGAGGAATGGAATCTACGGAGGGTGAATAAGTGAGGCACAAGTTAGGTTAGACTAGTCGTTTTTATTGGCAAAAGTTGCTCACCATCTTGTGGACTCAGCTAGCTTTTTAAATATTACGCTAGTTCTTGACTACTGTCCCACCTGATGGTAAAGTGCACTGAATTAGCTTAACAAAAGCCTATTCACTCTTGCCTTGAAGACACCTGCATTGTAATCGAATGGAAAGGCAATCGCTGGCAAATTATTCCACTCTTCAAACCATTTTGGTCGGTTGGTGAGTGGTGAAGACTATCAGAGCGTCTGTGCTCTACGCATCGAAAGAGTGGCTACTTTGCGCCTGTGCTCGAGGAGTAACATTGGCTGTAACCAGATCGAAGTCACCAATACAATTCTCTAGCACGCCTTTTCACTAAGTTGAAAGCTGCTCGTTATAGTGTAATTACTGTCTAGCTCGCTTTTTACCACGTTTTTATTTTTTATTAACTCGCTTTCGTGTATGTTTCGTGTTAATCTGTTCAGTTCGAATTTAGTTATTGGTTTTAAACTAACTTGCCGATTAACTAGAGACTTGAAATTATGAACATATCTCAGACTGGCATATCTCTGAACATATCTCAGAATTAGAGAAAAACGAGGTACATTAAAATAAATTGAGAGAGACATAAGAATTATTCGTTTATCACCGCATTCATACTTGTCATCAATAACATTAAACTGTAGTACTTTTGCCACTTATATCCATTTTATTATACTTGCAGTAATTTTGTAATACTATCTATTTCACTTCATCCGAAAATAGCTTGTAAATTCGTAACATAGAGTGAAGTAAACTCATCTACGGAAAAGGAAACTTCGTAGTCTCATAGATATACATGGTGTTCTTCATGAAGTACTTGACGGTAGCAAAATTGTTGGTAGTTGCCAAACTAAGAAAAAAAAAATGTAGGATTTATTTTGTTTTATTTAATGTATTAAATATAACATATTTATTATTTACACAAAAATTTGAGCTTTCTGTACTTCTTCATATAAACTGTACCTACTTATGCCAAATCGTCTGTAGCATTTATTGAATGGAACGTACACATATTGCTAAGAAGTTGGTTATGTATGGTTCCCAAAAATTATTTCGACAATTTTAAATTTGAATGATTTCACTTATTGAATTTATTCTTAGCGATATGACGTAACGTCTGTTTTTTGTCTCCCAAGTTATTGTGAACCTGTTAACCTTTTGATTACCTTTTAACATGGAACTTTCCTTCGAACTTTTTTAAGTTTTATGACTTACTAGCTGTGCCCGCGGCGTAGCTCGCGTATACAGGTTTTACATAAACAATTTGTCGTTTAGGTAAGAGAATATTAAACGATTTATTTCATTACTGTATCAATAAGTGGTAACTAAATAAATCATTATCATCAAAGTTCTAAGTCGTTTATGATAGAGCTTCTGTGTAAACGACGTGAGAAGTAGGCTTAGCCGGGGTGTACACTAAAAGGTTACGGGGGCTACTAACGCGGGAAAAAGCAACATAGAGTTGGCCATGTGCAAAACAGTCAGTACTGAGGTACACTCCTACAACGCGTAAAGTTTGACCTTGCGCTTTATTTACGGTCATCGCATAACACACGCTCACTGTAACTGGGAACTGAACGCGCTTAAAACTGAAAGGAAAGTTACTTCTTAATAGAGGGTTTTTGGGCAGTGCTGCCAGATAAAAAAAAACTAATTCAGCTCTAGGACAACACAAAAAGCGCTAGATTTCATGAAAACAGCGCTTTAAAAAAGCCCTAGATTTCGCGCTAAATTAACTACAAACAAAGTTTGTGTTTTTTTATATAATCATAATAAAGAAAACAACATTAAGTTTTTTTTCTGGCAATATTTTTTTGATGTATCAATACTTCGCAGGACATCGACTTATAATTATGGCAATTGCTGTCAACAGTAGTAAGTACTGTACGAACAATAAAAATGTCATTAAATGTTTTAAAGTGCAATGTATTTTGCAACTTAGTTTCAGATGTCAGCATCTGATTGCGGTTGCTACACAGTTTCTTTGTGTTATAACTTCTAAGTAACTTTTAACTTAATAGCTGTGCTCTAAGCAACTGACTGAAACTGAATAAAGCAAAATAAATGCGTTGCCAAAACCATGAACAAAAACTTTAATAAAGGGGATTTCCCCGCTTATAGTCGTCGGTAAAAAAATCAAGTTGATCATCCTAAAGGGGAAGCCAGGAGATCCATAGCACAGGGTATCCTAGTTTGGACTCGTCTCCCATGCTCTTTGTTTTGTGGAAAAAATATGTTTGAAAAAGATAAACTGCAATGTACTATTTGTGGGAAAAAATAATAAAGGTCATTATTATTATTATCGGTAATGTGGACTAACAGTGCTGCTATAAAAGAGTTAATAACCCGCTAGTCGCTAAAATATTGAAATGTGTGCTAAATATACCAAAAAGCGCTGGATTAAGCTAGGTGCTAAAATTTCGAATTGCGCGCTATACATTCCAAAAAAGCGCTAAATCTAGTTCCCAAAGCGCTAAAATGGCAGTACTGATTTTGCGTATATTATAAATACAATATCACGACATTTCGTTGCAAAATTTTTATTTTTGGTCGGATTCCGTTGTATGGCTTCGATGGATACAAATTTCTTCAGCAAGTCTCAATACGATTCATCGGCGAAAAATCTCAACACAGCAATTCAGAAAAGTTTGTAATTTGTACAACTCCATCTATTACGTCCTTTGTGTGAGAAAACATCCTTTTTAAATCTCTTTTTGTGTTTTAAGTATATTAATTATTATGGAACGTTTTTTTTACACACAAATCTTTTTATTACTATTTCTGAGATTTTATGGCGCCATTGAACAAATTCGAACCTACATTTCAAAATAATAATCATTACTTTCGATAGAATTAACCAATTTTAATAAAACAAAGATTAAATGTAACTCGAAGATACGCTTTATGATTTTCTTAACGATTTCTTTGAAAATAAAAGATGTTTACTTTAGACGTGATGGGTTCATATAATAACAGACAAATAGACATACAGACAATTCTAAAAATTATAAAATGTTCTTATTTAATTATTTTCAGTTCCCCATAATGATTTTAGCCACCAAAATATATACCAATACAATGTACAGAAAGAGACACAACATGTTATCATCATTTTTATTATATGTATATATTTAAAGAGAAATGGCGCTGCTAACATCAATTCTAAAAATAAAAGAGATTAATTGACGCGATTGATACATTATATAAAACGCAAGAGAACTTATAAATCAGTGCCTGCACAGTAAGCAAAAAATAAAGTTTGACTCTCGCCAAAACCAACGATTTGTTAATAGCTCTTTTAAAATTTGATTTACCACATAGAGTACTCGGCGGTAAAGAATAAATTGAGTTTGTCAACACGCAGTAGGGCAGCGAGTAATATAATAAAGACTAGCTGTGCCCGCGGCGTAGCTCGCGTATACAGGTTTTACATAAACAATTTGTCGTTTAGGTAAGAGAATATTAAACGATTTATTTCATTACTGTATCAATAAGTGGTAACTAAATAAATCATTATCATCAAAGTTCTAAGTCGTTTATGATAGAGCTTCTGTGTAAACGACGTGAGAAGTAGGCTTAGCCGGGGTGTACACTAAAAGGTTACGGGGGCTACTAACGCGGGAAAAAGCAACATAGAGTTGGCCATGTGCAAAACAGTCAGTACTGAGGTACACTCCTACAACGCGTAAAGTTTGACCTTGCGCTTTATTTACGGTCATCGCATAACACACGCTCACTGTAACTGGGAACTGAACGCGCTTAAAACTGAAAGGAAAGTTACTTCTTAATAGAGGGTTTTTGGGCAGTGCTGCCAGATAAAAAAAAACTAATTCAGCTCTAGGACAACACAAAAAGCGCTAGATTTCATGAAAACAGCGCTTTAAAAAAGCCCTAGATTTCGCGCTAAATTAACTACAAACAAAGTTTGTGTTTTTTTATATAATCATAATAAAGAAAACAACATTAAGTTTTTTTTCTGGCAATATTTTTTTGATGTATCAATACTTCGCAGGACATCGACTTATAATTATGGCAATTGCTGTCAACAGTAGTAAGTACTGTACGAACAATAAAAATGTCATTAAATGTTTTAAAGTGCAATGTATTTTGCAACTTAGTTTCAGATGTCAGCATCTGATTGCGGTTGCTACACAGTTTCTTTGTGTTATAACTTCTAAGTAACTTTTAACTTAATAGCTGTGCTCTAAGCAACTGACTGAAACTGAATAAAGCAAAATAAATGCGTTGCCAAAACCATGAACAAAAACTTTAATAAAGGGGATTTCCCCGCTTATAGTCGTCGGTAAAAAAATCAAGTTGATCATCCTAAAGGGGAAGCCAGGAGATCCATAGCACAGGGTATCCTAGTTTGGACTCGTCTCCCATGCTCTTTGTTTTGTGGAAAAAATATGTTTGAAAAAGATAAACTGCAATGTACTATTTGTGGGAAAAAATAATAAAGGTCATTATTATTATTATCGGTAATGTGGACTAACAGTGCTGCTATAAAAGAGTTAATAACCCGCTAGTCGCTAAAATATTGAAATGTGTGCTAAATATACCAAAAAGCGCTGGATTAAGCTAGGTGCTAAAATTTCGAATTGCGCGCTATACATTCCAAAAAAGCGCTAAATCTAGTTCCCAAAGCGCTAAAATGGCAGTACTGATTTTGCGTATATTATAAATACAATATCACGACATTTCGTTGCAAAATTTTTATTTTTGGTCGGATTCCGTTGTATGGCTTCGATGGATACAAATTTCTTCAGCAAGTCTCAATACGATTCATCGGCGAAAAATCTCAACACAGCAATTCAGAAAAGTTTGTAATTTGTACAACTCCATCTATTACGTCCTTTGTGTGAGAAAACATCCTTTTTAAATCTCTTTTTGTGTTTTAAGTATATTAATTATTATGGAACGTTTTTTTTACACACAAATCTTTTTATTACTATTTCTGAGATTTTATGGCGCCATTGAACAAATTCGAACCTACATTTCAAAATAATAATCATTACTTTCGATAGAATTAACCAATTTTAATAAAACAAAGATTAAATGTAACTCGAAGATACGCTTTATGATTTTCTTAACGATTTCTTTGAAAATAAAAGATGTTTACTTTAGACGTGATGGGTTCATATAATAACAGACAAATAGACATACAGACAATTCTAAAAATTATAAAATGTTCTTATTTAATTATTTTCAGTTCCCCATAATGATTTTAGCCACCAAAATATATACCAATACAATGTACAGAAAGAGACACAACATGTTATCATCATTTTTATTATATGTATATATTTAAAGAGAAATGGCGCTGCTAACATCAATTCTAAAAATAAAAGAGATTAATTGACGCGATTGATACATTATATAAAACGCAAGAGAACTTATAAATCAGTGCCTGCACAGTAAGCAAAAAATAAAGTTTGACTCTCGCCAAAACCAACGATTTGTTAATAGCTCTTTTAAAATTTGATTTACCACATAGAGTACTCGGCGGTAAAGAATAAATTGAGTTTGTCAACACGCAGTAGGGCAGCGAGTAATATAATAAAGATTAGCAGTAAATATGAAAACTCATCTATAGGAAAAAACCACATACATTTTCACAACACCACCATCTATCGAAGAAATGGGAAAACTATTGTGCTTCAGATTTAGTTAATAACGTTAATATATTTTTGTATAATATATTTAATACGTTCTTTAATACTTTTGTTTACTGCGTTTTAGATATACATAATTATATCATTATTTTACATAATTTAACTGTGATTTATGATATGATATTAGTTTAAAATGCACTTGATGACTCAAACAAAGCCACCGTTGAGCAAATTCGTACCTATACTTCCCTACCCATACTTCAGAATATTTATCATAACTTTTGATGGAATGAACTGATTTTAATGAAATAAAGACTAAATGTAACCCGAAGATACACTTTATAATTTCCTTAACAATTCTTATGATATAAATTAGTACTTTATACGTGATACGTTAACAAACAAACAGACAGACAGACAGACAGACAGACAGACAGAAAATTCTAAAAATGGTAGAAATGTATTTAATTACTTATTTTTAGTACCCCTCAATCACTTTTATTACAAAAATATAAAATGTACAGACATCTGCCATTTACAGTTTTATTATATGTATAGATTAGCAGTAAATATGAAAACTCATCTATAGGAAAAAACCACATACATTTTCACAACACCACCATCTATCGAAGAAATGGGAAAACTATTGTGCTTCAGATTTAGTTAATAACGTTAATATATTTTTGTATAATATATTTAATACGTTCTTTAATACTTTTGTTTACTGCGTTTTAGATATACATAATTATATCATTATTTTACATAATTTAACTGTGATTTATGATATGATATTAGTTTAAAATGCACTTGATGACTCAAACAAAGCCACCGTTGAGCAAATTCGTACCTATACTTCCCTACCCATACTTCAGAATATTTATCATAACTTTTGATGGAATGAACTGATTTTAATGAAATAAAGACTAAATGTAACCCGAAGATACACTTTATAATTTCCTTAACAATTCTTATGATATAAATTAGTACTTTATACGTGATACGTTAACAAACAAACAGACAGACAGACAGACAGACAGACAGACAGAAAATTCTAAAAATGGTAGAAATGTATTTAATTACTTATTTTTAGTACCCCTCAATCACTTTTATTACAAAAATATAAAATGTACAGACATCTGCCATTTACAGTTTTATTATATGTATAGATATGTAGAATGTTTCCATGTGGTCGCAATGATTCCTCTTATACCTATATCCACTATATAAAAATTTAATAAAGTATATTATGTCATTTTTTATAGACTAAGGGTAACCAACGGAGCACATTCCATCTGATGGTAAGTTAGTGCTGCAGCCCATAGAAATCTACAACAATCGTCGATTAATAATCAAAATGCATATGCGTTGTCAACCCTGCTCATTAAGATGGAATGCTTCGTTTCCAATCCTGTTCCCTATACTGACCATACGAAACATAGCAGCATTAAGCTGTTATTTCATGCTGTTATTCTGTGAGAGAGTGGTTTACAACTTTAATATAGCTGCAGCGTGGTTCTGCCACGTAAAAAATGCCATCTCGGATATATTGAGATGAAATTGAATGTGCACTACCCCATATCGTCCCATGGGTGTCGTAACAGGCGACAGAGGGAAACTGAAATACCTAGATGTGCAACAGCATCTTCCTGATAACGACTCAAAATAATAAAGGGCTGTGGTTGCCAACACGCCTGCCAAGCATGGCAACAATAGCAAAATCCCCCGTATGAGGCATTTCATGGTGAGGCCTATGTTATAATATAGGGTGTATTGGATTAGATCTCAGAGCCGACGTTTCTACTTGCACTCAGTTGAACTGAGTGCTGGCTAGTCACTGTTATTTCTAATTTAATTAAAAACAATAATTTTAGATTTATCTCGTGGGAAAACTAGTCCGGATTGCGTTATGCGTGGTGATCATCTAGATTATTTAGTGAATGTGTTTACTAACATACATATATTTAGTACACAAAACCGTAAGCAGTTTTAACGCAAGTTAAATAATAATATATTAATAGTGAAATAGCATAGTTAATACTAGTATGGTTGCCGCCGTTAACCTCTCAGTGAAACCATATCAAATTGCAACTTTTGTAATGTTAAGTTTCTAATGTTAGGTACCTATATAATGTGTGAATAAAAAGTTGTTATTATTATTAATAGCCGTTACTCGACCCCATAGGCTCAGTAATAATATATTCAATGGCAACGGTATACGTTTTTACATAAAATCCTAGAAAATATAATTGAAGTGATATATTACTACGTACAAAAGTTATCTATCGCAAAGTTTAAAAAAATGTGTTAAATAAATATTGATATTATCTATATATAAAAAATCAATTGCTGTCCGTTAGTCTCGCAAAAACTAGAAAATGGCTCGACCAATTGGTGAATTTCTTTAAGTGTATTCGAGTGGATCCCTGAATGGTTTAAAAACTCAATTGGTGGTGGCGTTGTTGTCGAGATCTAGAAGTCACTCGTGCAAATCCGGGGCGGATCGCTAGTTTATATATAAAACTAAAGTGACAAGCGATCTCACAGTTCACCTGATGGTAAGTGGCTACTGTGATCAACGGACGTTATTGAATGTCCCGTTGGGTGTCCTGCTGCTTCTTTAAAAAACGGAGGTATGTTCTGAACTAGTGGTTATTAAATTTATTTATTAGTAAGCTGAAGTGGCAATGGGCCGGCCATACAGCTCGAAGAACCGACAACCGATGGGGAAAAAAGGCTCGAGTGGCAGCCTCGTACCGGCGGACGAAGTGTAGGGCGTCCCCTCACTAGATGGAGTGGCGAACTGGTAAGACATTCAGGAAGTCGATGGATGGAGGTGGCTCGGGACCGTGCATTGTGGCATTCCTTGGGGGAGGCCTATGTTCAGCAGTGGACTTGTGGAGGGCTGTAATGATGATGATGATGATGATGGTTATTAAATTTAAAAGTTACTTTAAATAAGTGGTACTATTTCAAATTAAAGAAAACATCTACTACCTCTATTACTATTCTTTAAAGATCTATACTACTTTTTAAAGATGTACGAATACGTCAATAACGGCTTAAGCTAGACGGTGTGATTAAATTAATTTTCATAACATGGGCATACAAATGAAACTAGTGAAATATATTACAACGTCTGAAGCGATAACACTTCCACATAAATAAATGAAAGTAGTAATATTTAAATATGAGCGCAGAGCTATAAAAGCATAGAAATAAAATCGAACTATTAAGACGTCGGCCGCTATATTTCTAATTATTTGTAAATCGCACTAAGCTCCGCTCTAAGACAAAAAAGCTGCGTTACTGACTCTCGAAAACGAACGTTGTGCCGAAGGGAATACGGTCGCTTCCTTGTTCTAAGACCGATTGGCTTTTATCACCCAAACGTAAAGACTCAAATATTGGAAACAATCGTCGTTCATTGCTCGTAAAGATAAGGTTAATGATATTTGTAATGGTTGTGAATCAGCGTTCGATTCCGCCTCGTTTTCGCGGCGTTTTGTGAATAAGCTCATGTGAGCCAACATGGTGACGTCACTGCGGGCCAAGGCCCATGAACACGTTGCATAATTAAAGTAGCTTAACTATTCGCTCGGTTCTGTAATAAATGGAAGACACTTGTGAAAACGGAGACGAAAAAGGTCTATGAACGTTTGTGTGATGTTAAATATTTGTAGGCGGTATAATTATGTAGTAAGAGATGGGCGATAGAATCAAGTCGTTTAGAGAAATGGAGTTAAATTTTCTGTTAACAATTACTTACTTATTCCTTGATCGCTTTCGACGAAATGTCGTATCGCATCATAATTACGCATTGTGATATTAGAGTGTAACGGCTGCTTTGTTTACGAACAAGTATTATATTCCTTCGTATGAATAATATACTTAATACAGCAAATTTTCAGTCACGACAAAGGTAAGACCTTTTTACAAAGGTAAGTGTTCAGTTATTTAACGTGTAGTGACGTGAGGTTCTTCTGCACACATGGGTCATTGTGCGGCGCGGAATACTTGCACCGCACCGCGCGAAATGTTTCTATGGCTTAAGATTATCTTATTTCGCATAGGTATCGTAAAATTATCTACCATATAGTTGATAAACTTCAAATATGTACTTTGAGAAAGTGTAGTATTGTGGTTAATAAAAATTGAAGGCTCTTTTTACATTAGGCATCTCATCACTGCCCTTACTTGTACTTACTACTTGCTAATTTTACTTACACAATTTTTAATTCACGTTAGACGTTGCTGCCTATGGACTATATGCTCTTTGATCTCTTTCTTACTTGTATAAGAAGGTTAAAAAAATACTTTACACTGCTTTAGCCATAAAGAGGAAACGAAATTTCTGTATTAGTCTAACTACTATATATCAATGCTAAAATCTATTGTTTGAAAGCTTTGTTCAAATATATATTATAATACAAACATTGGTGGGATTATGTATTTTAGTACACTATTGAGAGAGACTTGAGTTCATAGTTTTAATGTATAAATATGTTTGTGGGTAATAATTTCATTAAAAGTACGTGGGTAGTTTTGCAACACCAACGCAATTTAGTTGTAAATGAATCCATTATACCTATTATACACAGCAGACGCCTGCTGTTGGGAAAGAAATACGTTAGATGAGTTGTAAAATTATTTTACGAGTGCGCTGATAACAAAAATTTCAACTATAATAAATAAAAGAGTTCGGACAGAAAACACACAGCTTTTTTTGTGTTTACTAGTCTCAAAATAACATCGCTGTGTGCTCGTGAGTGTACATGTGTGTGTGTGTTTGTAACCGGGAAATAGCATAACTGAATTATCTCGTAAAACATCACGGTTTACTAACGTTTGATAACGGCCGTAAATTATATATAAAAAACAACTTCGCACTTATCGCGAGAATTTTAATCATATTTAATATCCGCCCATGTTTCTTTTTTTCTTGCAACTGCGCAATTAATATTTATTCGTGCGTGAAATTAAAAATATATAGCACACAGTATTAAAACTCACGGTGTTTGAGAAAGTAATTTATATTGGACAGCCGATAATTTTGTTTAACAAGCCTTTTTCGCGCATTTGTTTGACTGAGTGTGCGACCTAGTTATTTCAATATAGGATACAAATTGGCTGTGTGGTAAATGTGTATCTATCATCTTGTTCGTCGTGTCCCGGGGGTGTCATACGAGGCGTCTCTATGGAAAATTCTAGAAGGATCTTATGACCTCCAATAGATGGCGTTATAACTAACCTTGATAACACGAGACATAAAGTAATCAGACTGGTGACGGGTAGCATAGCATAGCAGGTATTGCTTTTGGATCTTTCTTTTTTACTAACCCATTGGATTAGTAAAAAAGAAAGAGCCACAATAACTTGAAATTAAATGATGTACCTACCTGTCACAGTGTTTTTTGTATGGCAATTATTGCAATACAATAAATTGAAACAGCCCTTTAAAGATCAACAGTGTAATTGTGTAATACTGGTCGGTATCGTGTTTGGTTTCGTTTTGACGTTTGGCGTTTGTTTTTGTTGCTTTGTTTTTAAACGTATCGGTGTTGCACGGATGTTTTTTTGCCCCCTAAACATATATTATTTTTATTCATATCACCTGTGAAATCAATTTGCCCATTTTTTATTAAGAATTTTGACTTGGATACCTGTCCTTTAAGCCATGTCTTCATTTATCTCAGTATCAAGTGATAATAATCCCATCCTGCTTCACAATATGTTGATGCGTTACATTGCGTAAGTTTTGGGAGATTTTGACGGCAAGTAGAGCCAGCCGAAAGTTGGCGATAGTATCTCAAGGCACCTTCTTTAGAGATTCACATTACCATCGGATCACTTGTTTTACCGTTTTCACTAATAATTTACATGCGCACACACAAAATCGCACCACTTTTACATTTCGAAATCCACTCTATACCATTATTTAAACAATAATACAGGAGCCGCAATCCGCTGCGGCGCAAGTTCTTGCCAAAACTTCAATTTGCAGAGTTCCATTAAATTTAGCACAAATTATCTACATAGTTTTAAAATAGTTTTGTAGGCCATACAGAGACTTGTTCCGTGCAGAGGTATCGGACCTGCGAGCAAATGCTTAGCCACTGCCCTATGGAGCTTTCAAGCCTCTTAATCTTCTTGTACAAATTGTTATTATAACAAATAGCTCCGCCCCACTTTTGTCACAACACGTACATACCTACTCCGTATTAATAAATTATTTTAGGTTACAATATCTAATCGTAATGGAAAATTTTAATGCAGTTGCAAAGTGAATCCCTTCAGCAGTACCAGAGTAACACTGGTAACACAATCGCATTGCCATGCGGAAAGAATTTTATTTACCTGCGAAGGTAGTTCAGAGGCACTTAAAGAGAAATTTCCACACGCATCTTGCTGTTGTATACCCATAACTATAGTTAGTATTAAAAGGACACAAACAAGTATGTCACAGTACTTACACGTGTATCTTTTGAACTTTAAGGCCGGCATTTAATTCGAGATTGAATAATTGGTTACTTTAAAAAAAAATGATTTGTCATCGTTTCTTGTTGTTCATTTGTGACCCCTGTGAAAAATACTATCAATAAAAAAAACTCTGATTGTATCTTTTCGAATCGATTTAATTTTTTAACCATGGTTGTGATACAAAAAAAAATTAAATATAAATATATTTAAGTACGGAACCTGAACCAGACAGGATGACGTTATATCCCCAAAACTCTTCACCTCTGCATTGGAAGACGTTTTCAAGCTACTGGACTGGAAAGACTTATGGCAGAATAGCTGCACTATCCTCAACAACCTCAATATTGCGTCCCAACGGATAGGTCTTGAGATGAACATGGTCAAAACAAAGATCGTGTATAACGTCCATGTTACACCTATGCCGATAGTTGTTGGGAGCACTAAGCTAGAAGTTGTTGCCCAGTAAATTAATATGGAAATATAAATGGAAAAATATTAAAGACAAATCTACTGAAATTATTTGAGGAATGAAATGAAACTGAGAAATTAATTTCCATTTATTTATTATCAAACTATAAAACACTGGTGTTATAGAACACTTCTAAGTTAAGAAAGTTCACAATAATCGTCACGCTTCGTCAGTGTAGGTAATGGCGGACTCTGATATGGTTTCCCGCCATTTTGATTATATTACGTGTGACATTTTAAGATGTTTTTACCGCTTTTTCTCGGCCATCACTAAATTTCTTTTGGGATTTCTTAAGTCTACCATTTTACTTTTTAAACACTATTTGCATAAGTTTGTAGATTGCTTGCCGCGTTATCACACCCCTTTTTAATACGCTTTTAAAAGCTTCGCGTGTATCTATCTATGTAACGAAATATTTTCAGCAACTTGTATACGGCCGATTTACTTGAAAATTTGCATCATCAAATCAAGGACCCATGACAATACTAGTAATTTAATAACCTTATCCCTAGTATCCTCATCAAGATCACAAGGATAAAATAAATTTATCAGCTTAGAATCGATGCGTGTTGTTTAGGTTTGTCTTATTATGCTATGCAACGAGCATAATAAGCAGGTGTTTGAATGTTTGGAAACGTAGGTAATTGTTCTGTTGTATCTCTAACGAAGGAAACTGATACAAAAAAATAATTGTAACTGAAAGAAGTCACTGCGTAAGGGAATCGAACGTGTCCAGGTCACAAACACGTCACAGAGAAACGGGCACACCGCATTGTGATCAAATAGATTGACTGACAAATACGGATATAAACTACGCGTAATTAATTGAACGGTATGATAGTCGTGATCGGTCAAAGGATTTTCAGCTATTGGGTTTTTGCATGCAAACATTTTCGACGGCTTTTACTCCTGTGTGCAAATGTTTACTATTTATGTGTGGCTAGCTTTGCCGAGGGTGGTCGTGTAGCGACCGCTAGTTACAACGGAACGCTGCATATAATGTTTAGCATCACTAAACATTTATTTGTTATATACATCACAATATTTGATGAATATTACTTAAATCTCTCTCTACATTCCATCATTGGACCAGCAGACGCTCGGATGGTTTCCACTCTTTTCTTGTCGATATAACATGAAATCGACCGAAACGATTTGCTTTGTCGTTCATAATGAGTAGTGGAATCATTTTCCTGCGTCTGTCTTTTCATCTGATTATAACGTGGATGTTTTCAAGGCAAGAGTGAATAGGTTTTTGTGAAGCTATGTCATTGCACTATATCATCTTCGGCTGCATCACTACTTACTATTATGTTGGACAGTAATCAAGCACTGACTTATAATAGTAATAAAAAAAACACACAAATAGTTTGTGTTAGCGCTCTATTATTTTATTATTATTTAAAACTCTGTCACGATACGTTAATATTTCGGGAGTTATCGTGACGACATACATATTCAACGTCCGGACGTCCACGTAACATTTTTTTCATACCCTTTTTTATCAAAGTGGCCATATAAAATGATTTTTAGAAAATATAAGATGAATTAATTAGTGGTCTCTTGATACGGCTACTCATATTATCGTATAAGTGCAATATGGTGACCTTGACGTGTCGAGATTAAAGCACTACCTAATAACGCTTCGCGTTATGAGGAGTGCAATAAGAAAAGAAGAAGCAATTATTATACAAAAAAAAAATCAAAACATCGCGCCCTTTTTAATTTTGTTTGTTTTTAATTTGTCACAAAGGACGAAGTAGTGGATTTTATCAAATTTTGAAGGTAGGTATGAAAGTCTATGGGTTTACTATCTAGGACCCTTGACGCTACAGACTAGGATGTTTAGAGACGGGAAGGGGAACCTTGGCATTAGGTTAGCACTAAAAGAAGCCTTTAAAAAGGGCCATTTTCTGCTGGTGTAAATGTAATATGTATAATGTATATATCATTTATCGAAAATAATACGTTTATTCTGATATATCTCAAGAGTCAACCTCTAACAACATTCACGCAACGAAGTTCATTCTGTAGTATGGTGAAATTTATGAACACCCTTACCTTTTTTCTTTTGTAAAGTTTAGAATTCAGTTGACCAGACGCTGAAAACGCCCTATTCGAACCAACACAGTTGCGCCGTTGATTCGGCAACATTTAGTTAGTCGAATGTCGAAAATTTCCGGCTGAGTGAGCGGGTGTAGATACATGTATTTATTTCAATACACGCCGAATGAATGAACCGGCGGCCCGTTATACGGGATGCGAAATTTAAATCGTACAAAGTGTCATCCGCGGTTGGTGAACCTTTCATGAAGTACGCACGCGCTCATTCGGGCCGCTTCGGCGAAGTGCTTCGCCCGCTTCGTATGGTACGCAAGACATCGGAACACTTGAGATTTACCGGGCTACTTTATTGCGTATCGAGTGAACTTTAAAAGGCCGTGAACTTTTCCTTTATTGACAAAATAACTTTTTTAAGTTTAAGGCCGTGAGCACGACATATTTTTCTTATTTCTCTTTGTAACTGTTTTATTTTGGTTTCGGTAAAAAAACTTGTGGTCTTGTGGCTAAAATTATTCGATTTTGTTTAAAAAAGTTTTATTTTATAAGTATGCATCAAGTAGAAAACTTGACGATTAGGCCTATAGTTATCTGTATATCCGATTAAGAATCAAAATGCTGTTAAGTTGCTATCCTGAGGAATAACATTAAATGTCTCGTTACATTCACATCTAAAAACCAACATTCTTTGAAAGATTAGAAGGAAAAACCAATCTAAGAATCCACCCGATGGTAACTGGCTACTAAAGCTCATTGACTGCTGCTACCAGCCTCAAACAAAGAAGGTCATAATTGCGTTTTCAACCCTGAGAACTAAGATGAAATGAATCGCGCGTCTCTAACTACCGCGGAGGTTACATTTGAGAAAAAAACGTGAGAAAACCTCAACTATAAAGCGTTATTCGCAAAAAGCCCTTACTCAATACCATCTTAAACAAGCACACTGTAGTTAAAATTAAATAAAACTTTTAAGAAACTTAAACTACAAGCACTGATCATGAGAGTGAGAACTTGTTGTGAGAGAAAGTGTTGTATTATAATAGTATATCATCGGTTCATATACATTAGCAAAATTTCAGATTAATCTGACGCCTTACCGGAGACCCTTTTTACTGGAAACGAGGCATTCTATCTTAGTCCTCACGGGTGGCAACGCATCTGCATTTTGTTTCGCAAACAAGGATAAATGTAGATGTTTATGGGCCACAGCAACCACTTACCATCAGGTGGACTGTGTGCTCGTTTGTCACCCCATACTATATAAAAAAAAGTCTGGAAGTGAGTGAAAACTGAACTAAAAACATTCCATTAATAACATTGCCGTGGACATCATATCCTGTAGCTATCGTTTTAGGCGCAACACAAAATAAAATTACAGTTGCAAATATCGCTTTCGTAAGGCAATCTATAAGGAGATAACTTTTCGATGATATGTGAAGTCTGTTAACACGCATTGAGCGGATTCCTCCTTGTCTTAAAATCCCCTTGGGAAAGAGATGAGGCTCAACAGTGGGATATATTATACAGACTGTTACTTGTAGTGTAAGCACGATATTAGAGCTTTGTGCCATAATCTCATGCTTTTTACGGAGAACATGCATTGTTGGCTTGTTACAGATTAAAGAGATCGCCTTGCTAAATGGAGCATGACCGTTTTGTTTTGTGTTAGATTTTTAAAGGCGTTTTAACGTCGGATATCCGTAGACACATTATTGTCTCATTCTATTATTATATCATTATTATTCACAACTAGCGACACGCCACGGTTTCACCTTAATAGAATCTATTAATGTAGCGTTATTTATATTTAAGATGATCAAAGACCATTTTAACACGTCTTTTAAAATATTTAGACTTTTCGGATAAAATAGGGCCTAGATCCCTTTTGAGATACCCCTCTTTCTGAACGTGAAGTTTCAATCACAATCAGATTTGCCATTCCTAAGATTACCCCGGACAGACAGACAGACAGACACAATGTTTCAAAGTGGTTGTTTATATCTTAACTAGCTGTTCCCCGCGACTTCGCCCGCTTGTTATTTGGGGTTTTATTTATTTTGCGCGGAATCCTAATCCTTTTTCTAAAATAAAAGTAGCTTAAGTTACTGCTTGTGACATCAGCTATCTGCCAGTGAAAATCCCGTCAATATCGGTCCAGCCATTTCGGAGATTCGCCGGAACAGACAAACTGACAGTCGAAAACTTTAAAAATTGTATTTTTGTTATTAGTACCTACTGTATATACTTTCATATGTATTTAGTAAAAAGATGTAATTTTGACATTATAAACAGACACTCTATTTTATTTATTTGTACAGATAACTTGCGAATAACCCCCTGAACTTAATTAAAGTCAGTTATTTCAATAATACAGATAGACACTTCACTTTTATTTATATGTATATATATATATATATATATATATGTACTAGATGGAGTAAAGACCTGGGAAGAGGTTCAGGAAGTCGATGGATGCATATGGTTCCAGACCGTGCTTTGTGGCATGACTATGAGGATGTTCATACCTACATATTATTATGAATTACTCGTTATTAAGTCCGAATCTTGGTTTGAGTTATTAATTCCGCAGTGGTTTAGCGTGAAGTTGCGGCGCTGAGACCGCGGGCTTGAATCCCACTTGGAAAAAGTATTTATATGGCCTACAAATACTTGTCTCGGGTCTTCATGTTTGTCCTTGTGCAATATATGTTTGTAAAATGTCTCCACACGATATAGGAGTAAATCTTAGTGTGGGTATATATACCCCTATAAGGTATAATAAGGTATATATATACCACAAAAAAAAAGTTTGTTTTTCAGTTTCATGTATAAGAAAAAAAAGATTATTAGTTGCTCATGCACACGCTTTAACGCTATGAACTAAGATAACAGAAACATAAATAAAAAATTATCCATCGGTAATTATTTTTACTGATGGATAATATTTTATATAAATAAAAAAAAATTGTCGCGATCAAAGAATTAACTACGACTGCTTCCATTTTACCACTTTATTTTATTAAGTTTCTTTCTTATTTGTCTGTCTGTCTGTCGTTCCGGGTGAAATCTTGCAACTCATATTTCGAGCACTTTCCGGTGAGTTAGAGACTTGACATTTTGAACATAGCTGAGAATCGAAAAAAAAAGTACGAATATGAACAAAAAAGTAGTATATAATTTTTTTTTTAGTACAACAGTGAAAAAACAATCACTTGTTTGAAATATAGTCATAGCTTACGTTAAAGTATGACGCAAAAAATATTTCGTTCTCTTTGTTATGCAGTGGGAGTTACTTCTGACACTTCTTTATACTACTCCTATCAATGATGGTCATGTTCTTAATCGATTTTGATTTGCATTATATTTAAAAAAAAATCAAGACCAGCTATCTGTTTGGTCGTTAAAACAAAAGGTAGTTGTGAAATTTCTTTCTTAAAATAATTCGGTCACCCACCAGCCCACAATAGTCGTTATGTTTTCGCGGCATTATAAAAAAGAGTGTAAAAGATTAAAAATATTCCTCAGTCAATGTTACACAACATTAAACAGATATAGCGGTGTTATCGCAGCGGCCTTTCTTAATTTGTTTAATACAAACATCGGCCATTCTGTCGTAATTAAGCCGAGCACACACCGCTTATCACCTTCATAGTTTTTAATTTAAAACAACATAGATAAAACATGAAAGTGCCATTTCATTTGAATTAAGGCTAAGTTTTTGTTTGCACGTCGATTCTCGTGACCGCTCGTGTGTCAACAGCCATATAATGGTCTTTATACACGTATAACTTTCTGTGGTCAAGGGGTAAAACGATTCGAATGTGTTTTGTGGCACACATATTTCAAAAGCATTATACCAGGTTAATACTTGTCACTCATTATATTTATTGCCATCATACCATCACTGGGTGGATTGTGTCCTTGCTTGTCACCCTTATTCTAAAAAAAAAATGCTACAATTTATATTTTTTTACCTTCAAACTTCTCATAACCCTTTAGGCATAGAGTGGAGGCAGAAAGGTTTCGATAAAACGTTTAAGATCTGTAGACTTATCTAAATAGAAATAGAAACTTTTCCCCCCTTATCTCATGTTACCGTGTAGTGGTGGTGTAAGAATATTCACTATCCCATATCATCCTGTGGATGTCGTAAGAGGCGACAGAGAGAAAAATATCAGGAACTAATAACGACTAAAAATAAAAGACTGTCGTTGCCAACCCTCTTGCCAAGCGTGGTAACTATGGCAAATATCCCTCTATGAGGCAATCTATGGGGAGGCCTACGTTCAGCAGTGGTCTTTAGCGGGCTGTAACAGTTATCCCATGTCACTTCCTCTTCAATTCTTTCTAGTAGCCGGCAACTCCTCACTCACTACTTTTTTACGTACCTATATAAGAAACAGAAACAGAAACAGAAACTTTTTTATTCAATATAGATTATAAATAATACTTATTGAAAGTCACTCTTTTGTTTGATTACCAATGGTTCGAAAAAAAAACCTCTGTCCTGGGAAGAACCAGCAAGAAACCCAGCGGGACTTTTTTTAAATAACAGCTTACAATCATGATGTTACACAAATTAACAACACAACAAATTAGAAATAGCTTGGTAGCGATCACCTCATTTCCAGGCGTTATTATCATCCATAAATTCCTTAATATTATAATAACCCTTTTTATACAAACTTAGTTTAATAAAGTTTTTGAACTTTGAACAGGTCAAACTTTGTATATTTTCTGGAATTTTGTTGTAAAAACGTATATATCATCGATCCAACCCTTCTTTTCTTAGGCCTTCCTCTACACTTACATCCATCCACTTTCAAATTTAACAATAATTATCTCTCGATAATTTAAATAAATGTTTAATTAAATTAACATAATAGGAAACTAAAATTAAAATTATTTTACTGTATTAATCGACAAAATATTGATTGAAATAAAAAGTTGCTTTGTTATTATACGACAGCCACACTAATAACAGCTCAAAATTATTAAAAATTGCCAAGCGTGGAAACTACCATGAATATTTAAGTCGATTGGAGCATTTGGGGGACAACATGGGGGAGGCCTATGTTCAGCTATGGACTTTTATATCCTGTAGTGATGTAGATAGAACAGTTAAGACGATTTATTACTGTAGTTAGTTAGTCGGTCTATCTAGTTGGGGATGAGTTCTTTTGTTCTGCTGCGGAAATCCTTAATTCGCTTTTCATCTCGATGAGAAGCGTTGGGCCGACTGCGGTGACTGATTTCGCGCGTCCTCGTGCAGTGTAGGACCACGTCTTTGTTCCTATTAACTGATGAGGTAATGGGGTGTAGGTATATATAGCAGGAGGTTTGGATCAATACTTTTTAGGGCTTTACGGAATAGTTTTATGTTATGTTGTGTGTGCTGTATAACCCCCCCCCCCCTGTCATCTTAAGGAAGAATACGAATTTTCTAGAAATTAATACGAATAATATCCTAAAGAGCAATATTAATTCATGGAAGGTAGTAAGCCTTATTCGTACACAATATGGTAGATTATTACGCAACCAAGATATATTGTTGACTTCACAAAAGTGAAGGTTTTCTCCTTTCTTTTTACTTGAATCTTTTGGTAAATTCATAATTAACACTTAAACTAAACAGATATCGTCTGTGGATCATCTTCAGATGTTACTATGCGTAAACATTACACAAAGCAAGCGTTTTCCTAATATCATACAGTAACGCAATAAGGGTACGCGCTCAAAAAACTACTGCCTAAAAAACTTTGCACTAGAAAGTTCGAAATACTCGTACAGTTCACACATTAGCATCGGAACAAAGTGCACGACAGTACCTATATATATATTTCGCACGAGCCTATTGTAAAGGATGCCTTTGCCGCTGTACATACCATATTATTTTGCAAATTCCTCTTTTCATATTTTCATATCATGTATTCGAGCAATGCACGGAATTCGCAAAGCTATTTTCGAAATAAACCTTTTGACTATTGTGAATGGGATTTGATCAAAAGCTACTTCATATAATTCCATGGCTACATCGTTATACAATGACAACTGACATGTTAAAATTGACGTGAAAATTATTTGGTCCTTTGAGTTTGAAATGCCTTTATAGTTTATTAATGAAAATGTTGACGAAGTACCTATCATTAAATCCTGGAATCAATGGAAATTGGAATCCTATCATTCAATAGAAGGGAACGCGAAAATTTAATTATTATATTTCAAAAAAACGTCAAATTACTTTATTATTTCATTAAATATAATGATCATTGTCTCGAATAATAATTGAATATAATAAATGATAATTAATTAATCGTATGTTTGTTTTGGCATTAACAGCACGTTCGTTTAGGTAATATGGCGGCGATATTACCTGGGGTATTAAGATTATCAATGAGTAAACACTAGATAAAGTTTTTTATTGTTTAATCTAATCTAGACCATTCTTTTTGCTTTTCTCTGCCTTAAAATATTAACCAATAGAATGTTGTGTAGGTAAATTCACAGTTTTTATGTATACATATAAGTATAAAGAGTGTGAAGTATTAACAGTCCGACAAATATTCATTTATCTTACAATTTTAAAACAACACATGTTAGTAAATTTTACCTCATCTCAATTAACAAAGAGAAGACTGGAAAAAGTGTGCCATACTGTTACCTTTAAACATTCCTATGCAAATAAATATTTTTGTTTTCTTGGTCTAAACTTATACACTTTGAATAAAAATCAATGTAAAAAAACTCTATTGAAACGGCTTCTAAAACTAAATTATTATGAAAGCGAAGACTTAATAAAATCTCTAAATAATTGAATTGCTTTTTATGCTTTTTAATACATAATAATTATTACTATGATGAATACTGCACACCCTCTCCCTCGCATAGACACATACTGTGCGCACATACACACGCACACACACACACACACACACACACACACACACACACACACACACACACACACACACACACACACACACACACACACACACACACACACACACACACACACACACACACACACTTTAAAAAACTAACAAATAAATATTTAGGTTTAATTTCACAATTTAAAGCAATACTGTTGATACGGTTACGTAAGTTTCTAAATCAGAAAGATTTTTGTAAAACTGTCCCATAAGAAAGGGCACTGCTGCCTGAGATACAAGCTCAATGCTTAGTTCAGGCGCACATGCAAATTAATGTATGTTTTTGATTTTTTTTTCCTGAATAAAGAAATTATTATTATTATTATTAGAAATAAATATGTAGAAATTTATGTTAATTCGCTTGAGTTTTTTTTAATTTAGAGCTGATTTTTCAATTGTCAGATCAAGTCATCCATCAAATAAATTACCTATAACCCAACTGAATATAAAAGTGAAACAAATGAATTTCATTGTTACGCTAAGACAGTGCGATTTACCATCTAAGGCTGCATCACCACTTACCACCAGGTGGGATTGTGGTCAAGCACTGGCTTATAATAAGTAAAAAAAAAAACTATTTACGTTTATTTTGTATTTTACCCTATGAATAACTTTTATTCGATGTTTGAAAAATCAGCGCTAAATATAGGTAATTAGTAGTATAAATTGTAATTTGTAAATTATATGCGACAGTAGCAAATTGCATTGCAATAATGATTAAAGTTATAATTATAACACCAGAAAACATATTACGTTTTATAATTTAAACTCAATTAACGCGTATCGGAACGAAAGCGTCAATCGCATTAGCCATAATCAGGTTTGAGTTGATTTAAAATTTTGTAAAACACGCCTGTCCCCTGTCACACGATCTTATAAATAGTTAATTGCAATTGATGAGGTGGTGGGGAAATAGATTTTACATTTGTTCAATTTAATAATTTACACGAAGCGTTCGCCTGAAAGAAACGGAGTAGAATAGACTAGAATAAACATTTTGATAATCAGTATATATCACAAGAATACTTATGAAAGTTATTTATGCTTTTATATCCGGTTCGGAAAAAACCTCGGTCTTGGTGAGTAATGGCAAGAAACCATCATCATTACGTCCTCACAAGCCCACTGCTGAGTATAGGCCTCCCCTAAGAAACGTCACAAAGCACGGTAATGAGCTACCCTGCATCCACCAACTTACTGCATCTCTAACCAGGTCGTCACTTCATCTTGTGGGGGTCGGCCGACACTTCGCTTACCGGTACGAGGCTTGAACCTTTTCAAGAACCTTAACAGCTTAACACTAATAGAAAACTAAACGTTGAGTTTTATGAATGTCAATAGATTTAACGATGTTTTTTTTTAGTTTTCTTGAAGCGTTTAGGATTGTAGAAAGTCAACTTAGCTAACCCCGTAGTAATGCAAAAGACGTTCCACCTACTGAACAACGGTGTGTGACGTCATATTAGGTACCATACGCAAAGAACCCAAAATATTAATCTACCCACAATATATTACAGCAAGCAGATACTAATTAATTTTTTTTTTGCAAAAATAAGGACTTCCGATAGTACTCAGATATTGACACCGTGTTGAATTATTGAGACGTCATCAGATTGCAACGGTCTTTCTGTCATCAATGGGATTATATTATTTGAAAGATAGCGCATCGTGTAATATTATTTGGATCGTAAAATGGCGGTGAAAAAAAGAACCTGTCGTTCGCAATTACTTTCATAATCTAGGCTTTTCTGTGTGTGTAGAAAACATGCGTTCTCAACATAAAATCATTACGAATTTAAACACTTCGACATACTTTATTTATAAATATATGCATGTATTTAATGCACATCTTTATTTAAATTAAAACTGGTTATTGTTCAATAAATAATCGGTTAATTGTGCGTTGGGGCCCGTGCGTGTGCATTTGTATGGCCAAAACAAGTTTCGCCTTGCTTCCTGTTAGTCTCCACTTAAATGTTTATATTTGCAATTAGATAGTTCGTTCGTAATGCAATACGTATTCCACGGCATCTTGTGTTGCCATTTTAAATATATACATATTTCTAGCATGTCAATTTCTGCAATGACATCGCAAACGACAGCGACAAAGGTCACAACTTTCGCTCTTAGGTGTTGCAAATCTCGACCGTGAAAGCGTCTGCCGTGATTTAATTTTGTTTTTCGTAATTTCCTTAATGATATCTTTAATGATATCTATGTAGATATATGTATATTATGTAGATGACAGAATAGTGGCGGCGTAAGAATATTCACCATCCCATATCGTTCCGTGGGTGTGGTAAGTCGACAGAGGGAAACATCGTTTTCCAAATAACAGCTTAAAACAAAAAATAACTGCGGTTGCCAACCCGCCTACCAAGCGTGGCAATTATGGCAAATATCTCCCCCATGTTCAGCATTGGACTTTTGATAGCGCATAACGGTAACAACAAAAATGCGATTTTTATTTGATATAGAATAAGGGTGATAAATGAGCACACTGACTGTACCTAATAGTAAATGGATGCTGTGGTCTATAGACATCTACATTTATCCTCAATTAAGAGTCAAAATGCAGATGCGTTGTCACCCCTGAGGCCCAAGATGGAATGCCTCGTTTCCATTAAAAATTGTCTCCCGTTCTCTACACCATACGAAACACGGCAGCATTAAGCTGCTATTTTACGCTAGTACTCTGTGAGAGCGTCGTCCTTCCCCGCTCGAGCCGACCCATTCGTGCTACAACTATACTACTAATATAGCTGCAGCGTGACTCTACCACGTTGATAAAGATTAAGTTATTAGTTACTTACTTTTCCGGTTTAAGACTAAAACAAAAAAATAACATACCAAAAGTTCCATTTCTTCTTTGTATAATCCAAGTTGAAATTAATTTATGAAATTTTTATTATATGTACGAGATAATAACGAAACTCGATTGAAATTTTAGAGTTTGTCTTTATCAAGGAGTGCACTTTTGGATTTCGTATCTTCTGAGCAGCGTAGAATGTATTATGGATACAAAAGCTTACGAGCAAACACGGATGAAGTAACTCACTCGCACCTAAACGTGTGCGAGTGCTTATGCGTAACGGTCGCTAGTATGCTTGGATTTTATGTCGGAGACGCGCGAACAAACAACGTTTCCAGAAGCGGAAATTAATAGAAAAGGAAAGTAACAACCTATATACGTATACCACATAACCTCCTCTTATTTCTTTGTGACGGTAGTGTACAGCGTTCCCAGATTTTTTCAGGCAACGCGGGTTTTTATAACGGGATTCATTCAATGAAGAGACTTAAAAAAAAACTATAATTTTAACTTTTAACAAGAAGTAAAAACCTAATACAAATTGTTAATAAAGAAGTTATTTAAATGTTACCCTTAGGGGTGAATTTTTTTCCAAATTTATATCCCCTTGAAGTATTAAAATTGGTTCACAATCTGCAAAAATATGGCGTAACATACATACAAAAAAATATACACTCTAATTGAGAACTTCTTCCTTTTCGAAGTTGGTTAAAAATACTAAGTATTTTTTTGTTGTTGCTGGAATTATGAAACCTGATGAAAATTATTAGACGCAGGTATCTACTAACGCACGAAACTGCCCAAAAGCGGCGACTGTAGGTGTAGGTACCTAGGTACCTGTCTCGCGCGTGACAGAAATCAAAACTGGCTTTGGACTAATTAGTAGGCCGCGCTGCTGTTATCAAGCTTCACGTGTCCTCGGATTTTTTATGCCAATATAATATTTCAACGCTGAGTACGTGGTAAAAAATTAATTTAAAAAAAAAAGTGAGACGGGACAAGTAGCTAAGCCTAATGTTTGAGGGTTAGGGAATTTACCAGTAAAAAAATTAAACACTAGAAAATGATTTGCACATAATAGTTTCCGAAGTCTCTACTAAGACATATCGTATAGAAAAATTAAAGCTCCGACTTCAGAAGGATATTCTTTGTAGTTCTTTGAAGTAGTTTTGAATTTTTATTTAAGGCTCACATTTTTTGATACTTCTCAGTGGAATAAGGAACACCACTAGCCCAAGGAAAAAATTAGAATGACGTTTAATTTTCCACTCTTCGGGATGATTTTTTTCTATATCTTCATATGGTTACCACCCCTCAATTAAATTCTTGAATAGGGTATAAAAAGAATTAAATCACATAATATACATATATAGATATAAAACATAGAAAAAAAATATTACACACATGTAACATTAGTAGTCAAATTGTATTTTTTTAAGTCTGCTAAAAATAAAAAGTATAGTTAATGTCAAATTATGTATGAATTTATTTAGATGAAGAAATACATGCATCTAGGAAACTGTGTTTTTCCAATTAACCGTTCAATTAATAATTCGTAACCATGGAAGGGCACACCGGGCACAGAGATCCCGCCTTGTTTAGTCTGTCGGTCCATCAGCCCGGCGCAGTCGCAGCCGTGTGAACTACATTAATTTTACTCAACAACGTAAACAAACTTCTTTGTGATCTATTTCTAAGCGCCGTTACAAGATCTAATACATTACGTTAAATAACAAATACAATGGCCGCTGCCTTACGACTTTTACTTTAAAGAAAATAAAGAGATAATGATTACAAATAGACGCTAGTTCTTTTATCATTGCTATCGAACACGCTGTTTTATGTTTGTTTCACGCGCTTGTGTGTTGGAGGGTAGTTAGAGTTTTCGTGAGGTAATACAACACTATACGGAACGGGGATGATAAGGATTTTCAAGAAACCGAGAAGTAATTGAAAAAAAAAATATGTTGAAATATAGGATATTCATAAATATCTTCTGTTTTGTACTTCCGTACTCGTTTATTTTAAAAAAACGTAAACCGATTTCAATTCACCTGTGTAATTTTATACCGATTGTGGTAATCTTTAGTAGGCTACATTTTGCCGTTTTGCAAAAATGTATGTTTATCTATTTATATAGGTACATATATAAGCGAAATACCGCTGACTGACTGACTCATCACGAGATCTTTAAAACTATACACCGGATTGTCTCGAAATTTAGTATAGTTACTCATTTCACAACGTAGACGTTCACTAAGAACGGATTTCACGATAGTCCCATCAGAAAAACATTGAATAGGTTCCGCAATAAAATATTATCGTGAGCCCAGCGAAGCGAGCGGCTGTCAGTTAGTACATTATAAGCCGAACAATTTTTATATCAATATATTATTTTATTTTTAAATTAAAAATAGAAAAACATATATTATGGGGGAGGCCTATGCTCAGCAGTGGACTTTAAGAGACTGTAATGGTAATGAAATATATAATACAACTGTTGAGTAATTCCCATTGGGTAACATTTACCACCAGCGAGCGTTACACAATCGCACTATACTAGTAAATTTTTTTATCACTAAAAGGAACTCACATAATTTAGTATCTTATGAAATCGAAACTCGAAGTCAGTACAGAAGCATATTAAAATTATTTTACTATTTTTATACTTTGGGAGTTCTGTTTCTTTTTATTAAAGTTTAATTTTGTAAAAACCTTGCGGACATTAACTATTGATATTACGATATACGATACATACTAGACCCATTATTCGATCCCTGGATGAAAAATTGATAATTGCAATTTCGACAATATAGGAAAGCATCCAGAGGGAACTGGCAAATAAAAAAATAAGAAATAAAAGTCGACAATATGTAGGCAATGTTCGAGAACAACTCACACTGAAGCGTGGCGGAGAGTTTTCTGCTCCATTAGCCCTTTTGAAACGATAGAAATTTCGTTCTCTGAAATATACTGAATATTGTAACTTACTAGAGACAATAGTGTAATGATTAAGGACGAAAATTGCGGAGCAAAAAAAAATCGTAGATTTGAATTCGCCGTGTAACTAACGATGTAAACAAATCCTAACACAAATATTTTAACATTAATTTGTTGGAGTGGTTGTTGGGGATATTAATAATAGGAACTGTAAACAAAAACATTTTTTTTATATTGAATTAATTAAAAATATTCATAGTGTAATCTTCGTAACTTAGTATAGGTCTATACATATATGTATAGTATCCTGAGTAGATTGGACCAAAAAATTAATAATTTAAATCTAAAAGTAGCCTGGGTTAACGTCATCAAAACGTTGCACACCTATATATGAAATATAAGAATAGTACATTGAACTTTTTATGTAAAATCTTCATTGTATTTAATATTTATTTTTATAAAATTATTATAAAAATGTAATCTTGACTGTAAATATTTTATGAAATTAATTGATATCTTTATACACGGTAGAGCCATGCAGCAGCTATATTAGTAGTATAGTTGTAGCACGAATGGGTCGGCTCGATCGGGGAAGGATCACGCTCTCACAGAATACCAGCGTAAAATAGCAACTTAACACTGCTGTGTTTCGTATGGTGATGAGTGTAGAGAACCGGAGACCCATTTTACTGGAGAAGAGGCATTCGAACTAAGTCCTCAAGGATGACAACGTATCTGCATTTTGATTCTTTATTGTGGATAGATTAGATGTCTATTGGCCACAGCAACCACTTACCATTAGGTGGACTGTGTGCTTGTTTGTCACCCTATCCTGTAAAATAAAAAGTAGATAATA
The DNA here is from genome assembly GCA_963668995.1 of Parnassius mnemosyne. Lineage (NCBI taxonomy): Eukaryota > Metazoa > Arthropoda > Insecta > Lepidoptera > Papilionidae > Parnassius > Parnassius mnemosyne. The sequence goes on along the minus strand of CAVLGL010000082.1, from coordinate 22,306,378 downwards.
TTTAAAGCACGAAGAGTCAGTAACCGTGAAAATTATATATGAATCAAGTGAAAAAAAAAAATAAGTACAGATACCGACTTCTTAAATTTTCTTATACAGGAAAAGCTAAAGACGTCTACCGCATACAGCCAAATCTTATAAGTCAATGAACCGCCTGAATTTTGTTGTCAAACATTCTCCCCCACAGCCACACCTCCTGCCTCCTCCACCCGTTTAAATGTATCGATGTTGTGAGGTATAGCGAAACGTTTAGTTTGTAGCTTGTGTACTAATGCTAAATCGAAAATAGTATAATATTTTTACTACGAAGTTATAAAGAAATATAATTTTGCATTAATAAAACATATTATTTAGCACAACAATGACTATAATGTATGTAAATAAACATTTACATAGATTATAATCATTTATTTTGTCTTCATATTAAAGCTTTATTACGTTAAGTTTTTTTTAATATTCAATCTCAATTATTTCTCATTTCCCCGCTACCGAAATTACAAATCGATGAAAAAAAAATAAACTCAAATTATGACCGAGTGTGGTTGAAAATAATTTATGAAAAAAATTGGTATAACTTACATGAGAGATATTGCATCATCAAATTAATTAAAATCAAATTATACTCGTAAAATCAAAATGGGAAGTATCTCTTTTTGGAAATTGTTAAATGACAGCGTCCATTTAAAATATAAATCATCCTAATTAATGAAAAACTTTGTGCAATATCGCCAATTATCGCAGCAAATTGTCCGTCCGTGGTGAAAGTAATTTGTCGCTAATTAAAATATTGGCAGTTAATTGTAAATGAAACCGAGTGCTAGTGTTTAACAACGTGCTATCTAGTGCGGATGGGCATGGCCCAGCCGTGCCTAGCTTTTTTCGAATCTAAACTAACTAGCATTGAAATAAAATGCATGTAACTTGAGCACCTATATCTATATAATTAAAGGTATGCAGATTCGGCTATATTAGGTTATGCCATTTATCACTAAGTTTTTTTTTTTATAGAACAAAGGTGATAAGTGAGCACACAGTCCACCTGATGTTTTTTTTATACTCGTAGTTGAGGGTGACAAACGGGCACACAGTCCAACTGATGGTAAGTCGCTGCGGTCCATAGACATCTACGTTTAGCCTAGATTAATAATCAAAATGCAGAATGTGTTGTCACCCCTCATGATTAAGATGGAACGCCCCATTACCAGTAAAAAGTTTCGTTTCTCTACCCTCACCGTAGGAAACACAGCAGTATTAATTTTACGCTGACATACTGTGGGAGCGTGGCTCTACGATGTAAAGTAAATATGTATTGTATTTATAATGATTTAAAAGAAGTTTTCTTCCACGCACAACTTCCTTGTGGAATGGAATACCAACGACGATTTTCCGGATCGATACGACTTAGGGGCCTTCAAGAAAAGAGCCTACACTTTTTTAAAAGGCCGTCATCGCATCTGCCATTCCCTTGGTGTTGAAGTTGTTCATGGGCGGTGGTATGCATTAACAGGTGAGCCGTATGCTCGTTTGCATATAAAAAAAGCTTTTGTAAATAAAAAGTTGTATTATACGTTATATGTATAATAAAACGAAAAAAATGTTAGTTTGAATTCGCGGATGATACCTGCATTTTTTTTGAATCAAGATTATATTTTAAAGCGTAAAAGGCATCGTCGCTACATTCCGGCCGATAACTTAAAGTCGATTATGAGTGTTGGAACATTGGCTGATATTTATAACGCAATGTCTCGACAGATCAAGTCGAAACGTTTTAGAGATCCTCGGTTTGCTCTCGTTGACGTAAATTTTTAACCGCCGGCTTTTTTAAATTGCAATTTTAAATTCTGGTTTCCAACGTGCTTGGTGGTGAAGAAAAACAGTGTGAGGAAACCTGTATGATTAAGGAAGGTAATATTTGGACAGCGCGGCGGATTCATTGCTCTATGACCCTCGCAGAAATGAGAGATCTGTGCCCAGCTAGGTGACGTATAAAGGCTGAAGCTTCACTTTATAACATGACATCACATATATAACATGATTGTGCCTGCCTTGCAGTCTAGTCGGTAAGTGTTACTGCTGCTTAACGTGGTCTAGGGGCGGTCCAAAAGCAGTTGTTAAGTTTTCCTGTCAAGAAATTGTCAGTACCAGCCCGGAGTAAGGAAGTTGACGGTATTCTACCCCCGTGCCATTGGAAAGCACGTAAAGCCGTTGGTCCTTTTGATCTCTCTCCGGTCGTGTTGGATCCCCATCCCATCAGACTATAAGAGTGAGCTGCTGGCCATCGTTGAGACTGGCCTCCGTGACATTATTTTTTGAAAATCTAATTATTTCTACACATGGTAGAACCATACTGAGAGTGAGAATGAGTCAGCTCAACCGGGGAACGATCACAGAATACTTGCGTTGAATGGCAGCTTAATGCAGCTGGTTTTCGTATAATGAGTATAGAACTGGAGATTTACCGGAGACAAGGCATTCCATCTTAGTTCTCAGATGTGACAACACATCTGTTATTTAATTCTTAATAAGTGATAAATGTGGATATCTATGAGCCACAATATCCATTAACCATCAGATGGACTTTGTGCTTGTTCGACACCTTTTTATAAAAAACATATTTATTTTATTGTACGGAACTTGCCTGCTTTATAAAGTATTATTTATTATTTGAGACGCCTCCTTTAATTACAATGTTTATATCCATATATATTTCGCCGCGTCGATAAGCGCTGTCGGTCCGTCCGTCGCTTCGCACAGTTCCAGTACGCGCAGTATTATAATTAAAATATTCCTTATGAATATTATTATTAACCGGAGTGTCGTGGGACGCGGGCGATTTAACTTTTTTTTTAAATGTTTATGAAATCAACATTTAAAAAAATGTGAACGGCGTCCGTCGACCGGCGCTCACGGAGTTTCTTAATTTAATTCGTTATTACCTGATTGTACGAATTTATTGGAATTATTTAAAATTAAATACCGGAGGGAATGCTCCTGGCGTTGGATGACAGGTAGTGTCGGTGGGACGTTCGGGCTCTCAGCGAATTATTTATTGCGTCGTTCAATTTTAATTATCAATTTTCTCTGATTTCGGATGCATCGGCGCGTGACGATAACACGCGAAGTTATTTGATAAGCCAGATTAATGACATGAAGCATTAATTTTTAAATTATTACATACGTAATATATATTAAGTTATTACATACTGTTTTATATAATATTTTTTATTTATTTAAACTTTTATGCACAAAAGAAAAATCTGAAATATGGCGGACTTAAGGCGTTCTCTCCCAGTCCACCATTAAACTAAGCAGAGTTAACATATTATGGGAGGTAGTGCAGCAAAAGTAAACTAATAATGAGCAAAAAAGATAACGAAGTTCGAATAAACCGGAATATATATATTCTGGTTGTATAGAAGGTATGAACATGTATATATACATAGTATTATATAGATATACATATACATATACACACACACACTCATATATATATATATATATATATATACATATACATATATCTGTGCCATCATAAATAAGAAAAATATGTGACTATGTGACGATAGAATCAAAATAGATACACGAAAAATCGTTAATTCACATTTGCAAAGCTTTACTAAAATGTTCACGAACTTTGTTTTTAAAAAGAAACTTGTTGGAAGCTTTTTTAATGTCAAGAGGTATTTCGTTCCAGAGTCTTATGGTTGACAAACGAGCACACAATCCACTTCATGGTAAGTGGATGCTGTGGTCCATAAACATCTACATCTAACTTCAATTAAGAAACAAAAAGCAGATGCGTTGTTACCATTGAGAATTACGATGAAATATCTGATTTCCAACAATGGTCTTTGGTTCTCCACACCCATCATACGAAACACGGCAGCATTAACCTGCTATTTTACTCTGGTATTCTGTGAGAGCGTGGTCCTTCCCCGGTCGAGCCGAACTATTACGAATACCACGAATATATTACCCTTGTGCACTTTATGTTTGGAAACCGCCTCGATGCAGGAAGAAGTCCTAGGGCAACGTTATAAAAAGAATAATATATGAGTTCAACAAACATACAAACAGAGTCAGTAATTCATTCCTGGGGCGATGAGAAAATATATAAAATCTGACGTTCGCCGACTTTAAAACCGTCCATTATCCTTAACAGCCTATAAAAGTCCACTGCTGCACATAGGCCTCCCCCATAGATTGCAACATAGGGGGGATTTTACCATTGTTGACATGCTTGGCGAGTGGGCCGTGAACCGCAATTTTATATTATTTTTGAGTTGTTATATGATGCTGTCCATCGCCTGTGTTAATTCCTCCTGTCGCCTGCTACAGCATATCGTCCCGTGGAAACACAGATGCCGGCAACTTATTTCACTACTTTGCTGTACGCATCACGAACTATGTGGTAAACCGTTTCGTCTGAATGCGTGGTACGTCTACAACGAAAAGATGGCGACTTGCCGAGCATCTAGTTGTCTGGAAGGGAGAGAGGAGAGGCTTTCGAAAGATGACAGAACGATGGTAGAACCACCCCTTTACACTAGACCGTAACGGGGAGCAGTGTCAGACATCTGGTACTGCAAGTGTGCACCCATTAAAATACATTGCAAAATACTTTTAAAAGAGAGTCCGTGTGTCCAACTTGTAGAATGACATGCCACCTTTTCGGAGTTTTCTTAATAATAATGAATCATATGCATATGCTATATATGATTCATTACGATCAGGTCAAGTGACACTTATCCAGTAATTGACTAGCTCTTGGCCACTACGTTGACATTTCGTGTCCTTTTGCCAAGGTTGCTCTTACTTAATGATACAGAAATAAAGAAACTTAATCGTTTATATAATGTCTTTCTCATCCGAAACATCGTTATGATTAAACATATTATTTAAAAAGAATAAAAAACATGCGTGAGTAACACTCGGTTGAAACGAAGTTCCTTTCGTAGTATATTATTATTGTTGATAAACGTATTATATTATTGATTAACAAATACAAATAAATGAATTATGTACTAGCGTCTATTAAAATGAAGCGTCATATAAAATAAAGATAAGAAAAAGTGCCAGGGAAATGGATATTATTCCATCTCGCTGCCTTATAGCCGCCAAGGCCGTCTACACTACGTAAGAAGGGGTCGTGACGGAAAAATCTTACATTTTTTTCTCGCCTAGCCCCCATCCGCCAAATCCGTACCGAACTTCGTTCCAAAAATATGAAATGAAATTTAAAATCATCGTCACTATCACAGCACTTTACAAGTATATACTTGCTAGAACCGTGCTGCAGCTATAGTTGTGGCACGAATGGGTCGGCAGTACCACGGTCTCATAGTACTCAGTCTCATAGTAGAATAGCAGCGTAAGTGTAGAGAACCGGAGAACCTTTATAAGGGAAACGAGTCATTCCATTTTAGTCTTTAGGGCCTACATCGCATCTACATTTGATTCTTAATCAAGGATAGATATAGATAGATGTCTATGGATATGTTAGGTATAGATAGATGTCTCTATAGACATCTATCTATATCTATCCTACGAGCACCCTTATTCACTAAAAAAAGTCCACAGCAGTCTCCATTGCTCATTGAGCGACCTTAAGCTTCCTTATTTGCCTATCAGTGAATTACCACTTCACAGATCAATGCGTTACATTAGTCGTGGAATATGAAAAGAATTAAATGAAATATCTAAATTCCTCCGACTAAACAAATTAAAATATCGCTCGTAAAATGTCATTTTAGTCTACTACCGTTTTAAAATGACGTTCCAATGACCGGAGAAAAAACGGCGAAAGAAGTGCACAGGTATCCTCTTTTTTTTGTTGTTTTTAAAGGTCAAATAAAGTAACAGGTGTTTTATAACAAAAATAAAAAATACAGACCATTTGTAGCCGGAGCATGAATACACATCGATTCTATAATACCTGGGCATAAACATTTTGGAGTTTATCATTGAATAGCAAACTCGAGCAGATCAGCCCCCACAAACGATATATCTCCTCGTATATTTCTCTAGAGCGCTGTGAGCTTGCGAGTATTGCAGTTACAGCCTATAACGTCTCACCACTGCGCTGGTCACATTCATTCGTTCACTTCTAAAAGGGTATGGCGCGTGGGTGAACTAAACATATTCTGGAAAATATTTTATTTCTCAAACATGTAGATTTCCTCACGATGTTTTCCTTTACCGCCGAGCACATGTTATTCCTGCTTCAAATTGCAATTAACAATTTCATAGATGTTTGCTCGCGTACTGTGAAACTGGAATTTATTGCAAACGATTAACCTCTAAGCTACCACGGCACTTCAACGTACTATGTCGTCATTATCATCATTACAGACCTAGAGGAAGTAATATATGTTAGCAATTATTTTTTAATAGTATTTTTTTCATATTATACCTGCTGAATGTAGGCCTCCCCTATAGATTGCCTCATAGATATTTGCTATAATTGCCCCGCTTGGCATGCAGTTTTTCATATTTAGTCGTTATAAGGAAGTCGCTGTTACTCATCTCCTGATTTGTTTCCCTCTGTCGCCTATTACGACACCCACGGGATGATATGGGGTAGTGGATATTCTTACAACGCCACTATACGGTACTAATATTATATGTTGACTATTAATTTTAAATTTTTTTTTTACAAAAAGAAAAATATAACAATAATTGCAAAAGAGTCCGGTCTAGTCTAAGGTCTATCCCGACATGGTTTTAAATACAAAAAGCGCCTCGCACTGGTTGCAGAGCTGTGTTGTTATCCGTGCTACTTACTTTTATGGTCTGGAATTGATCTATAAAAAATGATTGAGTGCTTGAACATAATATACACCTTGTTCTATAATTGACTTGTGCGTTAACTGAGAGAGAATTGACTGCCTCGTTGGCCTACTGATCGTAAACGCGATGGCTGATTATAAAGTCCCAGGTGTTATCAAAATCATTTATTGGGCTTTTTGTCAAGAAATTCTGTAAAAAAGTTAGCAGCAAACACGTAAAGCCGCAGGTTTTGCGCCTGATCTCTCCAGTCGTGTCGAATCGCCGTTCCACCGGATTACGAGAGTGAGGAAATAGAGATTGCACCTTTGCTTGCGTATACACTCGGGCACTGTAATCCATTCCTGTGCAGAAGGCTTATCTCCGTTGAGACTTGTCGCCGTGTTTGAATCGGTCTAGAAGATACCTATATGTGGTACAGCCATGCTTTGCATATACGTGATAGTGTCATGCTGGAGCTATATAAATAGTATAGTTATAGCTCAAAAGGGCCGGCTCGACCGCGTAAGGACGCTCTCACAGAATACCAACGTAAAATAGCAGTTTAATGCTGCTGTGTTTCGTATGGTGAGTGTAGAACCGGTGACCCTATTTACTGGAAAAGACGCTGACAACGCATCTGCATTTTGATTCGCAAACGAGGATAGATGGTGATGTCTATGGACCACAGCAACCACTTACCATTGTCACCCTTATCCTATATAAAAACATTATTATTATTTTATTTATTATTAGTAAGATTAGTGAGATTAAAGCAACAGTCTATAGTATACGTTCCACGGCTGGGCAGAGGCTTCCCCCTCACTTCTAAGAAAGGTATGGAGCAGTAGGTATGTCGTGCTTCAGTGCGTGTTGGCGATCTTTGCATGTAGGCACTCGAAATATTTTTGCTTCAGCCACGCAGTTTTGCTCGCGATGCTACCCTTGGCGAACGAGCACGTGATATATCAGCATTTGCATAAATTGCAATTAACAGTTAAACTGTAGCCGATGAGGATCTACCCACCATCGTGTAGAGGCGGTGTAGGAATATCCAATACCTGATCCTGTGGGTGTCGTAAGAGGCCGCAGTGGGAAACAAACCTGGAGATGGACAGCAACGTATTGCTCTTTATGACGCAATCTATGGGGAGCCTTATGTTCAGCAGTGGACTTTTGATATGATTTCACAGTTTATGGGTGAGAATCAAACCCATTTTTTTGTTCGAAATTTATGACAAACTAATATTGAAAACAAACGAATTTAGAGATAACAAGGTTCACAATGTAATAAAAATTATTTATATTAGGTGCGTCAAAATGTTTTGAAATCAAATATATCGATATCATTAATGTCTAAGGACAGGTTGTAAGGGATTGGCAGCGAGTTATCTGTACTGTCACGTAAACATCTATTAGCGATCTCATAGCATTTCTCGCGCTTCGGCCGACAGTCAGCAGAGTCCTTAGAAGCCTGTGAGGTAAATTAAATGGCGCCCGGCTTAGTGGCCCTTTTAGATGTCACGACATTTTCGGGATTACCAATTTATTTGTCGTAACACATTCAAATATGTTAAGGAATTGTATATATTATAAAACTTGTTTATTGTGTTAGATACAATTACTTTAATTACGAGATACAATATTTTGTATTTCGTGATAGATATCTAAATAAATAGATAATGGAATTTTATCTAAACTTTTGCCTGCGATAAGAAAAACGTATTTTTTTTTAAATTACTAATTATGCAAATCAAAAGTGATTTTGATTTACCACAAAAGTATTTTTACGTCCATACTCCAATGTCTTAATCTCACTACATTTATAGCATGAGTACATAGACTCAAGAATAAAGATTGAAATAAATAAATAAAGGACAAAAAGTAAATGATAGCAGAGTAGTTTGCTAAGTTTTTATCATAATTTTGATTAATATTTTCCAAAAGGCTAATTAAATGTGATAATTTCTCTGTGACTGTCTTTTTGATTCCGAGTGAAATTGATTGATTCTCTAATAGTGTAGTAGAATAATGATATAAAAGATCATTTAAACATACTCGAACATACTCGTATATACACTTCTATACTAACATGCTCACTCTTGTGCTATTTTAGTATTCGTTAGAATAAAATAGTAAATAGATCCGAAAGATGTTTCCAAAGGTTGATGTAGATCTCGTGTTGGCGGGTCGTGTCGTGAGCGTTACGTTGGCGTCTAAAGCGTCCTTCCCCGACAGCGATTATCTCGGCAAGGGTTAACCGTTCGGGCGGCACCGGGACACGTGTTCGGGCTACGATTACGAACACGCGCCTACACATTATCGCCCCGATAAAGTCGCATTTGACGAAAAAAGCCTGTTCATTACACCTGAACGTGTAGCGCTCCCAATTAAAGCTTGCAATCCTTGCTTATTGTGTAGCGATTAAGGAATTTTGATGTTCTGAGATATCTCTTTACTAGGGCAATTCTTTACATTTTTATATTCATTATGGAGTTGTGTTGTTATACTTACAGGCTTACATATATTATTTGGTTTATAGTCGTCTATGTGTAAGATTTAAATAGCTTTAGTATTTATCGTAGTGTAGCTTTAAGTTTAAACGTCAGTGGTTGGAGGTCTCATTTCCTTGTGCTTTGGGCGGTGAAACCAGGGCGAAAGCAGCTGCAATGATGTGAGGATGTCATACAGGCCCCTGCTGGGTATGGTCCTCTAGCGAGTATATGTCGTAATCACTACTGCAATTGGCAGCTGCATTCGCAATCACCGTGTCAATAGTAGACATAAATAAAATTATTTAAAGTAAAAAGAAAAGTCTTTCGAACTCAACCACATTTTATATAGTAGTAAAGGGTGACGACCGAGTACATAGTCCAACCTAGATCCATATTCTATTCCATATAGTGAGACCTAGAAGAAAGTCTGAAGTAATTGCTTTTTACTGCATTTTTTTTTAGAAAATGATAATACAGTTTTACATAAATATTAATTGAATGTAATTATATTACGTTTGTATTAAAACGAATCACATCGCGCCAGTCGATCACTGTTGCGGAAATAATTTTATTTCCATACGTCCTCATTGTCGGAACAGTTGTCATTGTTTTATTAAATAGTTTACTAGTTGAGGGAGTTACGTTTAATAACAAGTGATTTTGTTAAAATATTGTACCTACCATTTAATATACCACGTTTTTTTATATTTCTATATTGTCATCCGATTTTCAGCTATGTTCAAAATTTCAAGTCTCTAGCTTATCGGGAAGTGCTCGAAATTTGAGTTGCAAGATAGACAGAGAGACAGACAAACAAGAAAGTGATTTAATTAGAACGTGGAAAAATAAAATTATGGGTCGGCAGAATGTCTTACAAACTAGCGCCAGATTGCTTTTTATAACGATAAAATAAGTCTTACGACATCAATTTTTTTAATTATATGCCAGTGCAGGAGTACAGAAAGTTAAACCCTCGTAAGAAGGCAGGCACAGGGTTAAAATAATATTGTTTATTGCAATTGTCAATGTATGATTATAAAACATATTATAATTTTAAACGTCGGAAATTGAAAATAAATTAAAATTATACGCAATAAAATTTGTAAAACTAATTAATGTGCAATATTCGCCATTATTAACTTAAAAATTATGATGCCCTATAACAGGATATGTACTATTATTATTTATTAAATAAATTATTTTTAAAGTATATTTATTACTTTCCAATTCGATTAATTTCCGAGAAAGTTGTGTTGGTGTTAATTTTATAACCGTTTACCGTTACTCTTATCGATACAATCAGCCAAAAGTGCATTTGGCAGGCGGGTTGACAAACGCATTTTTATTTTTAAGTTATTAGAATCCCATCTCCTGGTTAGTTTCCTTTCGTTGCCTCTTACTACACCCACGGGACGATATGGGGTAGTGAATGTTCTTACACCGCCTCTACACGGCCAAAGTAACCGCTTGGTTTTTACCGTCTATGTGGAACTTAATATCTTCATCATCATCATCATCATCATCATTGCAGGCATTCACAAGTCCACTGCTGAACATAGGCCTCCCCAAAGGAATGTCACAAAACACGGCCCTGAGCCACCTGATAATATCTGTGGTCTATAAATTAATTGTGTTATTAAATTCTGAGATCTTCTGCTTCTCATCTCTAACCTCTTTTGTTTGGAGCTGGCTGCAGGTGACCACGGACTGCAGTAGCCACTTACCATCAGTTAAACTGTAAGTTCATCAGTTACCTTTTATTTAAAAGTCGCCCAGTTTATCTAGCATCGGCTCAAAGTTATTTTTTTATAGAATAAGGGTGACAAACGAGCACACAGTCACAAAGGGTATCCGGTTATCTACAACGTGGTAGAGCCTTGCTGCAGGCGTACGTTGTAGAGCCATGCTGCAGCTATATTAATAGTATAGACCACGCTCTCACAGAATACCAGCGTAAAATAGCAGCTTAATGCTGCTATGTTTCGTATGGTGATTGTAGAGAACCGGAGACACTTTTTACTGGAAAAGAAGCATTCTATCTTAGTCCTCACGGCTGACAACGCATCTGCATTTTAATTTGCAAACGAAGATAGATGCAGATGTGTATGGGCCACAGGAACCACTTACCATCAGGTGGACTGTGTCCTCGTGTGTTACCCTAATTCTATAAAAAAAAACTCACCATACGAAACACAGCAGCATTAAGCTGATATTTTACGCTGGCATTCCCGGTCCTTTCCGGTCGAGCCATCCCATTCGTGCTACAACCATACTATTAATATAGCTGCAGCATGGCTCTACTATGTATAAATTTAAGTCCAGGCAAGTTATTGCGAGCCAGCAATCAATGATACCCGTAACTAGCGAATTATCCAACAAAGCGAGTCATACGCGGCCAGCGAGCAACCACAATAGAAAAATGCGCAGCCATGCGTGGTTATTAATGACATAAAATTAAAATAATTAAACGTCGATCGAGCAGGTCCAAGCGGTGGCACCGACGTAGCAATGGTGGGCGCGAGCATGGCCGCCGCACAGGCATAATTAGCAGCTAGTAATTATGCGCGGGCGATGTCACGGGGCGCAGCGATGCGTAAGGCGGCTCGCTCGTTTGCGTGTCCGTTGCGAGGATTTTTTTATCGCTCAATAGGTCATGCTCATGTGTAACGTCAGATCGACCTCTGACTCGCGGATGAAGTCGTGGAAATGCTCGGCAGTAGCAGCTGAGCTATTTGAATTTCAATACCTAGATAGAAAATCTGTTGTTCCAACGAAAACAATTTATAAACTTCATTTAGAAATTTATAAATTATTGAAAAGTAGCTGTAGTAGCACCATCGTGTAAAGAAAATAAATAAAACAATTTTATTAAAAATAAGAGTACATCTGAATCCAAATTAAAAAAGAAATTCCTTATATTCGCTTCTGAAATCGGTGCTAAGACATAATTTATCGAAGAATTGCGAGTGAAGCACCGACTTCAGAAGCAATTAAGCGTTTATTTTTTATTTTTTTTATTGTTTTTTTTTTTCAACTTTTACTGGTGCTTATAGTGATAACAACTGAGAAGCACCAGCTTTCAAATAAAAAAAAAGAATCATCAAAATCGGTTCACCTACAAAAAGGCGTTAAAACGCGTTAAAATGAGTTTACACACTTAAAAAATACAGTTAAATTAAATAAAGTCCATTTTTGAAGTCGTTTGACAAAACCAATAAATTTCAAGAGGTTATAGAGCGGCCATTGGGAACATTATGATACAAGAACTTTAATCTCGAACGTCTAGTGTTAAAAAAATAAATAAAAAATAATAATATTTATAAAAACGCGAATTAAAATTATTAGAACAAACTTCAGCGCATTCGGAATATTTTCGTAGATAATTGTTTTCTTTTAGTCAAAGTTATTGCACTCGAATATGACGTCTCTTGGTCTCATATCACACTTGACTAAGGAACTTGTTACCTATAATATAATATAAATATATTTACAAGTAATGTATTACGATTTTGACCGCTCCGAGTTTATCGCTCGTTAATATTTAAATGTCTTTTTACAAAACACATTTTACGACATGTTTTTGATGTCTGCAGTATGTCAACATGTCCAAGATCGTCCCCGCTATCACATCAGATTTGGTAGACCACAAATCTTCGCAAACACCGGTTCCTACTGAGGATGATTCGTTAAGCTATTGAAATTAAAAAAAATCCTACTTTCAAGAGAGAGGTTGGCTGGACCATCTGCTTGGGATCCCATAATTACATACATACTACCATATTTACACTACCATCCTAGGGAATAATTTTAAATGTTATTTTTAGTTCACGTTGATACTTATGTGTCATTATTGTTTTCTTCATTGGACCGTGGAAGTTCACTGCTGGAAACGGGATCTTCCGTTGTAAAGAGGATATTCCTTAAACGTCAAGGTTGCAGGCGGACAATCTAAATAACAGATTCGTTTCTCCTCGCACCTCTGACCTTGCTAATGGTTTGGGTATTTTTTTATAGAATAAGGTTGACAAACGAGCACACATTCCACTTAAGTAAATGGATACGGTGACCCATAGACATCTACAACTATACTCAATTAAGAATCAAAGTGCAGATGCGTTATCACTCCTGAGAAGTAATACGAAATGCCTCGTTTCCAGTAAAATAGGTCTCCGGTTCTCTTCACACGAAACAACAGCATTAAGTTGCTATTTCACTTTGGTATTCAGTGAGAGCGCGGTCTTTCCCCGGTCGAGTCGACGCATTCTTGCCAAGACCATAATAAAGCTGTAGCATGGCTCTACCACGTAAAGGCTAGTTTCATTTCAGAATTAAACGAGATGGTTTTACCGTCGACTATCGGGAGCCATGAGGTTTTTTTAGTATTTCTCATTGTGGAAACCAAACCAAAGAACGAACGAATTTGAAAACGAGCGTAAAATGGCAGCTTGATACAACTGTGTTTCGTATGGTGAGTGTAGAGAACCGGAGCCCCATTTTACTGGAAAAGAGGCATTCCAACTTAGTCCTCACGGGTGACGACGCATCTGCATTTTGATTCTTTATTGAGGATAGTTGTAGATGTCTATGGGTCACCGTATCCATTTACTTAAGTGGATGTCTATGGGTCACAGCAACCACTTACCATCAGGTGGACTGTGTGCTCGTTTGTCACCCTATCCTATAAAAAAAAGAACGACATGAGGTGATGTATTCGTTTACGTCGCTTGGCGGTGTGTTATATCATGATAATTTTTATTCTGATCCGCTCATAAGTTGTGTCAGATGAATATCGAAATTTATTAAGATAATTTTAAATTAGATTTTAAGATGGAAAATATTTAAGTATCATCCGTTTATCGCCTCTCTTATGACATCTTCTGCCACCCAACCGTGTATTGGCGGTGTAAGAATATCCACTACCCCATATCGTCCCGTGGGTGTCGTGAGAGGCGACAGAGAGAAACTAAAACAGGAATATCTATCAGACACAGCAATGTGCAAGCATGCGGTGGGTCCAGTGACAGCCACCTGTGGCGTGCTATGTATCTATGTTTCCCAGATTGATGCGTAAGCTCTCTTGTCGTTCATCTCAATTTGAACGTAGCGTTATTCATAGTGTAGTCGTTAATGTCACTATAATATACAATCATAAATTAGAATGCCTTGATAGTTCGGGGGCTAAACGCTTGCTCTAAGTTTCACTGAACGGGAACACTCCAGGTTTGATCCCAGGTCGTGCTGACCAATGTCAACCAAATTTCTGCATGAAATTTTATGTGTTTATTTAGCACGTGCTCTTAGTAAAAAGAATATTTAGAAGACATGTGAAGTCAGTCCTGTAGGGAATCTGAATTTTCCTGTTGGATTGGGACAGCGTCATGGACACTTTCTCGCCCTAAAAACCTCTTCAGAAATGAGTTAGCTGCCCAATTGTTTACGTATTAAACAGTTGAACACATATATGAGCTGTAGCTTTGACTTTGGTAGAGCCATGCTGCAGCTATATTAATAGTATAGTTGTAGCACGAATGGGTCGGCTTTACCGGGGAAGGACCACGCTCTCACAGAATACCAGCGTAAAATAGCAGCTTAATGCTGCTGTTTCGTATAGTGAGTGTAGAGAACCGGAAACCCATTTTACTGGAAAAGAGCCATTCTATCTTAGTCCTCAAGGCTGACAACGCATCTGCATTTTAATTCGCAAACGAAGATAGATGCAGATGTCTATGGGCCACAGCAACCACTTACCATCAGGTGGACTGTGTGCTAGTTTGTCACTCTAATTCTATAAAAAAAAAACTTTAACTTTGTGGAATCATAACGCCCCGCATCCGGCAATATTTACTGAAACATTTAGAACGTGACATTTAAATAATTCCATAGAAATTAAGTTTGCAATTTAATTAAATATCTTCGTTAACAGAGGAGGACGTGGCACGTGTATCGAGCTCTGTACCGGAAATGCGCCATAATTTTTCTAAAATTTCCCGTTTCACGGCAACACAGTGCATGTATTGTTGGGTTATTTAGCATGGCAACAAAAATTAAAGGCTTAAAAAGTTCACGTTTCCATTGCGTTTGAAACATATAATTTTACATTTATTTAATGACGTTAATAGTACTTTGTTCTTGTGAATATACCGGTATATTTTTTTAAGAAAAAAAAAAGCTCCCGTTACGTAGGGCAGTATTGAGTCTATAATTACGACTACATATAATAGTTTCTCATAAATAGTTGCAACGAATTTTTATGACATATTAACACGATACGAGTATTGAACTAAAGTAAAAAATAAGTGTCGACGGTTTAATGTCGCGGCTAAACTGACCGTTGGGTTGTTTCCTTACTGTGACCGTTGCGATCCTTTAAAAGTCCACTGCTAAACATAGAAATCCCCCATATTTTACATTAACTCTGTTTGCTGTTAAGTTTAATAGTACCAGATATGATACAAAAAAGGTGTTATATATCGCAAAATATATTTAATTCTCTTTTTTAATTCCGTACTCTTTTACCGTACTTAAAATCAGATTTACTTTGTTACTTCTAAAAGAAGTTGACAACCCTATTTTGTTATCATAACTCATTTATAGACATAGGTATAATGAGATAAAATAAATGTGTAATACAATACCGCATAGACAACTCACATACTCATGTTACATTTACATCTCTAGTGGTTATCAACCAAACCCAAGATATAATATCGTAGGGACAGCTGGTTACAATGTAATAGAAATAATTCGTCATAAGTTCAATGGATGCGCAAAAAAAACCACACATTATATTCATTCACACAACCTTCTCATACTCTACATACACATACACACTACACTTACACTATACATACACTTCACACATACTTTATACACATACCCTCACTTAAAATTTAATCAATAGGAACAGCAGAACCACCCAATACAAGAAGTTTCTTCCTGGGTGGTTCTGGCCTTGGCATAGTACTGTTAATAAACAATATTAACTATTTTTAATTCATCAACATTATAGCCCATAAAAGTCCATTGCTGCAAGTGCACTTGATATTTGCCATAGTTGTCACGCGTAGGCGACAGCAGTATTTTTTGAGCTGCTGCCCAACTTCTTTTTCAGGCTTCTTCTTCTTCTGTCGCCTTTTAGCGTCACCTACGAGACGATATGGTGTGGTGACTTCTCTACGCCGCCACTACACTGCCAGTCTCTATATAATATCTAATAATCTAATCTATATCTTGTGTTCAAGTACATAGTTATTTGTGTATATGTAGTGAAGTTGAAAATATAACAACTATTTTCATATAGATATAACATTTCTGTAAGCATAACAATTTAATATCGCGCTAAATGAGGTTAAAATACCACTCATTTCCTAGTAAAACCTATCGGTATGAAACAGAAAACCGTGAAAATTCATAAATAAATTCCAAAATCTCGTCAAACAAAGGATCAAACAAAACATAAAACGTTCAAACGCCCTTTCATTACGTATTATTGAACAATGAAAGCTTAGGCTTTTATTTTTCAACAAGAGTGTGAAATACGTTCGAAATTTCTGAAATTATTACATAACGATATAGGCGGACGGTGTTTTTTTATTAACATATTATAACAATATAACGACCGTTTTAATTATACGAGCGTACACCAAACTGGTTGTAAAAGTTGATATTTGCATATCTCAACATCGCTCCGCCTAGTCCCTACCCCACCAGTATTAATCTAAGTGGGTCGAAATGAATGAAACTGAGGTTTTAATAAGAAAAACCAACAAAATTCAATATGAACACTGGAAAATATTACTTTTTGCGATGACGCAGTCTCGAGTTACAGTGCAGTGGTAATGCGAGCGGGTTAATGAGCGGAGCGATTTGCTATTAAATGTATGCTAAATGATTTTTTTTTGTAATATTTACTAGTAACTGTTTGTTCCTTTTTATATAAATTTGAAGAGATTAACGAACTGACAGTCCATCCGATGGTAATTGACAACTGTAGTCCATGTTCACCTGCAGCCAAGTTCATACAAAACAGGCTACAAATACGTTGTTATCCCTGAAGACTAAGATTGAATGCTTCAAAGCCTGTAATTGTATGAATTATTTCTATATCTGCCTCTTACTATTGTCATTTATTGAAGAGAGAGCAACTATATGCATGTTTAAGTTGATTCGATATTTATGAGTAAGATTTATTCCACCCGTTGAGAAGTAGAACAAACTTCAACCAATGAAGATTATTGATGCATTGTCACCTCTTAGAATAGATGGGATGCTCCGTCACCTTCAAACCGGAATACAACAATAAATGCACTGCCGTCTGGTAGTCAGATATTTGAAGGGAAGTAACAACCCAGACGGGCTTCCAGTCAGGAATGGGGTCTTACCGGGCAATGTCTTGAATATCATGTATGCCCCGCGTCCTTAAAACTGGTTCGCTCTAATATTAGTATTTTTGGGACTGTTTATTTTAGAATAGCAATGTAGTCGTATGTTGCAGTTAACGTGATTTTCCTTGTTTGTGTAAACGATAAGCGTACGTTAAATATTTACTCAATTACAGTCAAAATAAACATGTCGAATGAATTTAATACTGATGACATATTGTTAGGTGTATAATAATTTGCATTGTTTGTGACTGACTACTATTACCTAGAAACGTCTAAATTATATTGATGCTTATTTGGGTACTAAGGCATTGTTAGTTTCTACCACGAGTGTTATTTTCTGTTTATTCGTACCCCTTTCTTTACAAAACAACATGCGTCTGTATCGTGGTTGGAACGAAGTTCATTTCGTAATATATTGTTATTGATGATATTATATTATTGCTTAACAATTACAAATAAATGAATTACTAGCGTGTAATAAAATGAAGCGTCGTTTAAAATAACATTTCTTTCGTGACAAGATAAGGAAAAGTGCGATGGAGATGGATATTATTCCATCTCGATCGCACTATAGAAAGGGGATCGTGACGGAAAAATCTTACACTTTCTCGCCTAACCCCCATCCGCCAAAATCGTACCGTGCGATAAGGAATTTCGTCCCAAACACAACTCGCTGTCTTTCGTAACCCCACCCGCTGTCACTGGGGACCCAATCCGAAATGATTCACGATTGGAAGCGGCGCGTACTCTCATAACGTGCGTTAATTTGATCTAAAAATAACACCCATTCTTTGTTTGTTAGATTTTTACGAAACCTACATCTGTGTAATAAATGCACAGTTCTGTGTGTTTTTCCGGTGAGCTACTCTGACTGCATTGAAAAGAGTTATTGTTTCAAATAGCAACATGGCGTCCCTTTCTGATGATAGACTAAATAAAATGTATGGGTATACATTTTCTTATTGATTATCTATGTAAATATTTTTGTCAATCTATGTAAATAATTTTCGGCCTTACTTGTAATCGTTGACTATCATTCTAGTATCAATTGTCCTAATAGCTCTTTTTCTATTGTTACGTTGATGTTGATTTTTATGAGTTAGCCTCGTTGAGAACCGGTAGCGCCATCTCCATCAATTTCGACCTTCTGTTAATTTCCGGGACTAACTATATTTATGTCAATAACCGTGTAGTTTGTCAGAAAGGTATACCTACCTGTCTACGGTCGGTCTCTGGGTTCGAATCCATTGTTATGAATAACGCCAAGTGTATTCCGGGATCAATAGATCACAGGTTCACAGGATACAATAATGTAGATACAAAAGAAAAAAACATATAAGGACTTTGTATATACTACCTTAAGTTGGTACCAAAACATATCTGTTTTAGTAATTCTTTCTTTCATAGAATAAGGGTGACAAACGAGCACACAGTCCACCTGATGATAAGTGGTTGCTATGGCCCATACACATATACATCTATCTTCGATTAAGAATCAAAATGCAGATGCGTTGTCACTTGTCACCCGTGAGGACTAAGATGGAATGCCTCGTTTCTAGTAAAAAAAGAGTCCGCTTCTCTCTCATTCACCATACGAAACACAGCAGCGTTCGCTGCTATTTTACGCGGGTATTCTGTGAGAACGTGGTCCTTCCCCGGTCGAGCCCACCCATTCGTGCTACAACTATACTACTAATATAGCTGCTGCATGGCTCTACCACGTAAATCTTCTTTAACGTTTTGCGTAATAATAAGAAATAATGGGCTTAAGTTGCATTTTTATTTTGTACTAGCTGTCCCTCGCGACTTCGCCCGCGTGGAATTTACTACGGTTTCATGGGTTTTAATTTTTTGCGCGGAACCCTAATTATTTTTCTAAAATAAAAGTATTCCGAGTTCTAAGTCCTTATAATATCAGCTATCTGCCAGTGAAAGTCCCGTCAAAATCGGTCCAGCCGTTTCGGAGATTAGCCGGAACAAACAGACAGACAGACAAAAATTTTAAAAATTGTTTTTTTTTTGTTATTAGCACCGTATATACTTTTATATGCATTTAGTTATTTTAACATTACAAACAGAAACTTCAATTTTATTTATTTGTATAGATAAGAAGTTTTATGAAATATCAGTAATTTAGTACAACTGACATTGAAAGTTATTTTTAACCCTTACCTCTAACGTAATGAATGATAGACCACTTTGTAATTTTATGGCAAATGTTTATTTCTACAGGATTAAATCTCAGGGACCTCCGAAGGACTGTTACTTTGAACGTTATGATCATAAACTGCAGTGTAAATTGCAGGAAAACATTAAAGCTTTTCAGCAGTTTTTCTTGTTTCTCATACACGTGTTTTTTTTTTCAGGTACGTATTAATACTTATGTTATATCGCAACACACCAACGCAAGAACGGGGTAAGTATTAATTATTTTATATTGACTGTGACTTGAAGTCCACCAGACATTTCCTCACCAGGCTTACCCTATACCCTTGTATTACCTTACGCTTCAGTTTCAACATACGGCAAAATCCACTTTAATACTATACATTGAGTTTTACGTTGTCTCTACCGCAAGCTGCTTATCTGTTAAACTCACAGACTTTTCCATGTACAGCGAAATTATTTTGCGGTCCATAAATCTAAAATGACTGACATTACATTATTTATGATAGTATCAGCATTTCGCTATCTGATTAAGGTGTCCTGCACGCAACAAAGGGTCTTATCGCCTGGCGCCAAGTTGTATACTCCTTTGTACCTTAGGCGATTAAGTCGACAGGTGTACAAAACAGTTTTGTATAACGTTCAAATTAATCTCGCCCGAGTTTTTACGGAAATCGTCGGCTCGGTGCGAAGCTTTATTATTTGTATGATAGTAAAAAAAAATGAGGAATGGATTACGAGTATGCCTAATCTCATTTTATTATTCATGTGCGAGTACAACAGTTGCGTTGTAATGTGCCCGCTATCTGCCGTCGGATCAAAGTTATTACAAAGCGGTACGGCACGGAGTCGCTCTCTTTGGATGTGTCTTCATATTTAATTATAATGTTTTCGTAACTAGCAAGAAAAACATTTTTCTTAATAATTAGAGCCCATGAGAGGTTCCACTGCAGCTTATAAACCTTCATAAAAATCAATCCTCCTGAAAGACTGTCACAAATCGTGGTCCCAGGCCAGTTTAGAAACTAATTTATCTAGGTAAAGCGTTAATCAATACATGAAATTAAAAGTTCTAAGGTAACTTAGATACACTGCTGAGTGGAATCTTTTTAGTTGCAGTTCATGCATGCTTGGTTTACTCCGTTCACAAACGTTTTAAGTTTCAATGGACTGCTTAATGGGAATATAGTTTTAATAGCACAGCTGGTAACCTCACTAAGAAAAAATAGAAAAATTTGCCGGTTACTGTTGTGTTTCGTTCAGTTTTTACAAACTCAATGATTTTGTCTTTAGTTGAAGAGAATATATGTGGTAAAATTAAAAATTTTGTATAACTGACTTCAATATAAAAAAAATGAGAACGAAGTCAATTAAATACGCATTATTAAGGATAACTCTAAGTTACTGGTCAAATTTATACGGGACCACATGAGAAGCACCAGCTTTGAAATTAAAAAAGAATCATCTAAATCGTTTCACGTAAAAAAAATTTCTGAGGTAACACACATAAAAAAGACATACAGTCGAATTGAGTAACTCCTCCTTTTTTGAAATCGGTTAAAACTACAAAACTCGCTTAGACATTATCTTTAGATAAACTAGACAATAACACTGTGGAGATACTTATCTTTCTCTACGCCTATACCTATAGATACTTGTCATTGTGCAAACGATCGCGGCGGCACATCCAGCGGTAAACGGATCCGTGGCGGCGTTCCGCAGTAGATAGTTCTATTGTTTTGTTAGCACTTCTAACAGAAAACATAAAACTTAACGGCCTATACGAATATATTAATTTCGCCTTGTTTATTACGAACGGAATTAATTATAACAGTTAAATGAGCGAGGCAATAATAAAACAAAATGTAGAACGCTCCGATTCTTAAATATTGTGTATTATATTTTATAGAGTTGGCGGTACGGCTGTGCGTGGTAAAAATAGTAAGCACGTGGGACTATGAAATAAAAAATGGCTTCTTTCATATTGTTTGTTCTCATTGTCCTCTATTTTGATTGTTACGTAGTCGTGGAATGCACTTTGAACGTCGGTTATATTTAGCGTCATTCTGTTTTTTGTAGGTTTGAGATCAAAGCGCTAGTGAGCTGGCGTGTGGAGGGGATGAGCAGAGTCTCAGAAAGCGACAATTACCATCATAAGCATTTAACTAGCTTTTTACGAATATGACTATACAAGCTATTCATTGCAAGAGGTTAGTGCTGGGTACGTGAATTTTATCATGAATGAATAGGATTGACCAAGGTGTATAATCTCGTTCATTGGGAGCCGTGGTAGCTTAGAAATCGAATATATTGACTTATGATTCTTCCATTTTAAAAACATAATACTTTAGGGCAAAAGTTTTATCGTTCTTAAACACGTAAGTCCGTTACCATGCAAAGACTAGACGCTCCACTCACCACTGCCAACTTGAGTAGTGTGCTGCCATGCCACTGCCATCATAAGTGAGGAGACCTGTGCCCTGTAGTGGGACGTTGTTGCCACGCTTGGCAGGCAGGTTGGCAGTTGCACGTTTTTATTTTAAGTTGTTATTACGAAGTCGCTGCTGCCCATCTCCTGGTTTGTTCCCTCTGTCGCCTCTTACGACACCCACAGGCTATAGGGGTAGTGTATATTCTCAGACCGCCTCTTCACGATTCATTATATAAAATATATCCATTATTTTTTTAATAATATCTCGTTTTGTGTACTTAACGATACAAAACTCAAAATGAAAACATTGATACAATTTTAACGCTTTCATTCTTCTCTAAACGCGAAGCATATAATGTGTAATGTAGGAAGACGACGACGACGACGACGACGACTTCCTTGTGGAATCGATTACCATCTGCGATTTTTCCGGACCGATACGACTTAGGGACCTTCAAGAAAAGAGCGTACTCCGTTTTAAAAGGCCGGCAACGCATCTGCAATTCCCTCCCTGGTGTTGCGGTTGTTCATGGGCGGCGGTAGT
Source organism: Parnassius mnemosyne (assembly GCA_963668995.1). Lineage (NCBI taxonomy): Eukaryota > Metazoa > Arthropoda > Insecta > Lepidoptera > Papilionidae > Parnassius > Parnassius mnemosyne. The sequence goes on along the minus strand of CAVLGL010000082.1, from coordinate 22,283,593 downwards.
CACTTATCATCAGGTGAGCCGCATGCTCGTTTGCACCCTCTCCTATAAAAAAAAAGAAGGTGTCGATGAGAAGAGAGACGTGTTACTCTGATTATGACTTTAATTAGACTACTTTTTTTCTTATAAACTTAACTCTAATATATATTGCCGTGGGTACCCACAACACGCACACCACGCACTACACTACAAATGTATCGTTTAAGTTAAAATTCTCTGTATATATTTGTAAATCGTAATGTGATAATGTGTTGTAAACAGAAATCATTTATCTACGTTTGCTGAAGAGTTTTCCACAGACTCCGCATAAATATTTAGCAACAACAAAATTCAATGAAAATACCCTGCTTATTGTTCAAGTTCCTCAAGGTCTACATTGCAAACGTATCACTTTGCATACATTTCTGATGCTCGATATATACTTTGACTATTTGTCGCCTTGAACTAGTCTGCCTTGAACTAGTCTATGTAATTTTCATATTGCAATGTTATCTTATCTTGTATACGTATATTTTGGTAAAGGTGATACTTTTCCGGGACGAACGGGACCTTAACTAAGCGATTGATTTGCTTGTAGAACCTCGTGTGACAGTATGTGTTTATATTCAGTTATTACTTAAGTAGCTTAAGCTTAGCTTAGCTATTTTAGTTATTTTTGGGTTGGTAACGGCAGTTGTTTTATTATTTTGTATTTTTATTAAAAAGGTGATGCTGTTTATGTCCCGTTTCAATATCCCTCTGTCACCTCTAAGACTACCGGGATGATATATGCACTATCATTTAAAAATATTGCGAAGTTTCTGGAAGTTTGTAGCATCTACTTAACCTAGCAGACTGTTGATTGATATAGTATTTGAAACAGCCAAAAGTACAAAATTACTAAGTTAAATTTAGAAATCCTTTTGGGTTAGTACTACCTAGTTAATAATAGCAGTTAATACGCTTATCTCTGCCACGAAGTAACAATATTGTCAGTGTTACAGTAGTTTGGTTTGAAGGATGCAACAGGACCAGTAACGAATGTCAATTAAACAAATGCTTCTTCCAAAGATCGTCACCAAACGCGAACCTCTGCTATCTTGCATTGTCTACTTTAATTCAATTTAAACCAATTAAGTTTAATATTAGAGTTAATTAGACAAAAACACCGTCTGCCTTAGGTAGAGCTCAGTATAATGAAAACAATTGAAATAATAAATGGTCCGTATATTACCGAGATATCAGGAGCCTATTGTGTAGTATTAAGCCCTGGATACACTAGAGGACATTTTGCCCCGCAACATAACGCGGAACACTCAATCACCGTGACGATGCAACGTTGCGCAGTGACCCACAACATGGCCCGCAACATTTTACGTGACGCGGGACATGTTGCTTGTTCCCGCTCCGAGAGAGAGTGCACGTGACACGTGTCCCGCGTCAGTGTCGCGCCATTTGTTACCAGGTGTAGTCGTGTGCGCAACTTGCCTTGCAATATGTCAGTAGTGTGGGGAAACGAAACCGTGCATTTACTTCTTGAGATTTACCGATGTTTTGTTGTGGGATACTTCAAACTTCTGGGTATTGGGTACTACTTATTTCGACGTTTCGACACTCGAAAAGTGTACGACAAGGAAGCATAAGAATCTCCAGTCGATCAATATCTTAATATCTCAATTCTGATCTGAGGGTCAACAGCATTCTGTAGTATTGTGTCCTGTTTGGCTATGAAAAATCCGATCATTTCTAATAAAGTTTCAAAATCAGATGTTGGCATTGAACTTAAATTCACAAAAGATCCGTCAGACATTCGGAGATTACTTAAAATATTCATTCTTCTATCTTCTCGTTGTAGTAAGAAATTCCGCAGCCACCACATTCTCTTTCGGGAGCACTAATCGCTACAATATCCTGGATGACATTACTATAAGCACTGACTAGTGTGGCCTACAAAATGTTCCGCGACATATGTCTCGGGACATTACACGTAGTTGTTGAGCAACATGTTGCGCAACATGCCGCTCCTTTTGTCCCCAAGTATATCCAAGGCTTTAACATTAATTATCTTTAATTTCTTTTTTTTAATGATACACTCTTACTAGGATTATATACTCATTCTTGGAGGAGTGATGTATGCATAGACTGAACGTGAACAACATGCAGACCCTGCACAATTATTTATATTGTAAGCAATACAAATTACGAAGAGGTGTGGTAGCTGAGGGGCTAAGTTCCCGCTGTAAATTTCACAGTACGCGAGCAACCCGGCTTCGATCCACGACGGTATCAATAAAATTGTTAATTACAATTTTAAGTGTTGGTTCACAACGTGCCCGGTGGTGAAGGTGCATCGTGAGAAAACTGAGTCAGTAAGCGATTGAACCTGAGAAATCTAACATAATATTTCGAGGAAATGCGCGGCATAATAATTTACGGCGAACTTATTTAGCAGGTGGTAGGACTCAATTGCAGATAAGGAGTCAGTATATTTACAGGCACATTTGCAGCCTCCTTTGGCTGCAGATGTCCATGACATGTAGTAACTAGATATAGTATAATATTTGACTATATCCCGTTACTATTTACTTACTTGACCTTTTACTGTCGTTTCGCGTACAGTCCTCTTCTGTTACCGTCAAAATAAAACCAGGTCAACCCTTAATGAAAAAGTATGACTACATTTTCGATACCACTGCGTCCTATCCATGCAGCAAGACGCAGGTGCCGATGCCGGTTCGCTCGCGGTCCCCCGACATCGTGAAATGTAACTACTCGTTTCCTCTTTAAGTTATTTCGTCGGTATTACTGTTTGTTCTCGATTATTGACTTTAATAAGGCTGGATGATTTGCCGTGCTCTGCAAACACACACACACACACACACACACACATACACACACGGGCGCGCGCCACACACGCATAAGAAACAGTATGTGTGCGTGAACGTTAATCTTACCTTTGTTTACATAAATTGTTATATTGTATTTTGCTTGCATATTGTTTTATTGTTTTACAATCAGCAAAGCGTAAAATACCGCGTCAGTTTCTACGGGAGCGCAACGGCTTCGTCACTTGAATAAAGTCGATTTGAAAGTTTTTTTTTTTTTTATAAAACCGAAGTGACAAAGGAACTTACAGTCATGCGCCATACTTGTTAACAGATGCTGCTTGTGGGGTCTGGTCTGTTCAGGTTCGCTATACGCTGATAAGCTCCAAATTTGTAACCGGACATTTTGAGTATATCATAGAACACATTTCAGTTACTAATGGGTTGTGTTGTTTCCATTCTGTTCATCCTAGCTATGTAATGTTAACTTTAAATAAACGTAAAAAAGGGGATACCTGCGTAGTTTCTTTAACCGTTTCTTCTCTGCTCATAGAGGAACCTAATTACGAAGCGTTAGTAAATTTGAAAAGAATACATTGTTTCCGTCCGAATAAAATCTGGGCGTCTTCAAGGCAAGAGTGAATAGGCTTTCGTTACGTTAAGACAGTGCGATTTACCATAATGCTGGATCACCACTTACCACCAGTTGGGATTGTGGTCAAGCACTGGGTTGTAGTAAGTAAAAAAAAGTTAAACAAAATTTAATTTTCGATCAAAATTAAAGTCGATGAAATTAATATCCATATTTTATTTTATTTCAGTAGCATGATAGTAAAGACCGTGTAGGGGCGGTGTAAGAATATCCACTACCCCATATCATCTCGTGGGTGTCGTAAGAGGCGACAGAGGGAAAGAAACTAGTACATCGGCAGCAGTATCTTTCTCATAACAACTAAAAATAATAATAAAAAAACACTGCGTTTGCTAACCCGCCTACCGAACGTGGCAACTATCTCTTTACTCTGTCACTTCTTGAGATTTCCACGGAATGATATACCATAGTTCATTATCTTATGGCCGCCACTACACGGCGCTAAAGTCGTAATTAGGATGAAAAAAAATATTTTATTATTTTTAAACATTTATATTCCCGTGCGTATATTCCTTTGTCTTACAATATATGGGTTAAGAATCAAATGTATGTTATAACATTAAAAAACAAGTGAACTTTAAAAAAAATAGTTACCACGTTTTTTTTGTAATATCCTTGCATTGTCATCCGAATTCCAGTTTGAAGTTAATTTAAAATCAATTACTAAATTCCACCCGGAACGAGAGACAAACAAGAAAGTGATTTAATAAAAAAGTGGTACAATATAAAATTTTCTGGCACGCCGTCTCTCCCCACCGGCTGTCGCAAAACAATATATCAATTGTCTATTTCTATGCGAATGCTTTTCCATTAAAAATATGCCAAATAAATTATTACATATAATAATGTAGGAGCAGGTGTGGATGTGCGAAAAAAAATGGCGATTGGGTGAAGTACATTTACTGTGTCTCTATCTATCTATGTATAAAAATCAATTGGTTTCCGTTAGTCTCGCTTAAACTCAAAAGTAACTCGACCGATCCTGAACAAATTTTTTGTCTCTTTGAGTGGGTTCCTGGATTGTTTTAAATATTCACAATTAGACCCTGTGGGTGGAGCTATTGTCTTGATCCAAAAATCACCGGTGTGAATCCGGGGCGGATCGCTTATTATATTATATTTATTTTATATATGATATAATATATACATTCTGCTCGGAGGTACCAAAATTTCGTTCAATAATTTTATTTGAAATTTTAATGAAATCATTTTCAATTTTCGTAGCATTCCAGACGTTTTTGACTTATTAAAGATTCTTTCAAAGCCTATTTAATTCCTTTTTCACACAGCGATCCATCAGTGGTTTCAATATGATCCCAAGTCCGAGAGCTCCTTTCATCCGGCTTGTGTATCTAACCGCATCGTAATTAGGCGGTCGTAAGTTCATCCGGGTATAATCGGGTGCTTTACGTCCGGCTAATCTGTCGCCGAAGTCCGGTGTGGGCTGCGATGGTGGTCAATTAAGTCGACACGTCCAACTCTCAATCTACAAAAGAAAATAACCCAACCACTGAATACAGAGCACGATGTGCACAGAGCCCGCATCTTTCGAAAATTAATCACAAACAATCTAGTGGAATTTGATATGGTTTTGTTATTATTGATTTCATGGACCATATATCACAGATTAAATAATGTTACTACGTAATACTACGCGCATACTTTAGTTACGTTAAATTTAATTATTCATCCAATGAACTGGAGATAAGTGATTATTTTAAAAATAAATCTTTATATTTTGCTGGTATTCAAGTGGGGTAAGTAATACGTAATGTTTTCCTTATTTCTGTAGCAGGAATATTTATCTATTTTTAACGTAATATAATTTTGTATCACCTCTATTGCGTCAGTTATCTGAACAACAGATTAAGTTGTAGTGTAAACTTCTGTATTTTACGCGTAGAGCGTTAGTGTTAGCGTGTTGCGGGAAACATTCTCAAAAAATATATTATAGTATTTTTGAGTGACGTTAGTGACGTCAGTTTTTAGAACATAATTGATTTTAAACGATAACGTGAACTAAAATTGTTTGAACCTAATAAATGAAGGTAATTTATTGTATTTTACGTTTTTTGTTTCGGGGTTTCCAATGGTTTGCTAGGCCAACTGCAATTAATTGTTTTCTATGTAAATAATTAAAATTTTATTTGTCCAATATCAACACATTTTTTATCTATTACCGTTTCAACATGAGGTCCCTTTGTGCGGAGGATAAATGATGCAAGAAACTGCAGGTATATTCTTTTTTGTTATAATTTTTTTAAAGTCCATTGCTATAATATCTTTATTCATAAATGAAAAGGAATAGATCGTAGATGACGAAAATATGTATTTTAATAAAATTACGCAACAAGGCACTCATGCAAAATTACAGTTAATAAATACGTAACAAACTATATTTGCTCAAAACTAAGGACTACGTTGTTAAACTTTTGTTTAATCATAAAAGAAACAAAAGCTAGCGATGGTGTGGCCACACCTTCATCGCACCTCACACTGCCGTTTACACGATGCGGTCAAAGTCAAACTGCACGCGCACTGGCAACATTAAATTGTCCGCAGACAAAACATTTTTCGGTTTGTTATAAAAACATTCCTTAAAAAGTTTCGTATTGCGCATGTGAAATTCGTATTTTATTTGTACAAATTATTAAATTTTGAGAGCAGTGGTAGCTTAGGGGCTAACTTGGGTTCGATACCAGCGCGGTACCAATGAAATAGACATATGTCATTCATTCATTTCTAGTGACCCGATCATTCCAGTATTGACTTCTCACATGAATCAGGTCATTCGAGACCATCGTTCAAATGGATCATTTCGAGTTTAAGAACTCTGTGATCTGTGAGACCCGCTCGATAATGTCGGTCGACGGACATTACTATGTTCGTTGGTGGATCATTTCAACCGCGGTTTTTCGAACCGACGAGCCTGGCTTGCTGCGCTTTGTAGGTACTACCTGCATCACCAACGTTTCAGAAATGATGAGCCGCGAGTAAAACCACCGTAACCTGTATCGTTACCGTTACAGCCTGTTAAAGTCCACTGGTGAACATAGGCCTACCCCATAGATTGTCTCATAGGGGGATATTTGCCATAGTTGCCACGGTTAGCAAGCGGGGTGACTATCGCAGTTTTTTATTTTTAGTCGTCATTAGGAAGACGCTGCTGCATATCTCCTGATTTGTTTACCTCTGTCGCCTCTTACTTCACCCGCGGGATGATATGGGGTAGTAGATATTCATAAGAATATCAAACGGTAAAAATCGGTATAAACCGCCACTACATGGAGTCGTAATCTTTATCACAAACTTCTGTCTAGTCCCGTAATTTGAGGCTTATTTTATTTTGAAACAGGTATCAAGTTATAAGAAAATATTATCTATACTATACTTACTAATATAATAAAGCGGAAGAGTTTTTTTGTTTTTTTGTTTGTTTAAACGCGCTAATCTCTGGAACTACCAGTCCGATTTGAAAAATTATTTTTGTATATTAGAGCCAGATTCATGTGGAATAGTATAGGCTATCTAGAATTAATCTATATCTCTCAGCTAGCCTTAAGGCGACACCGCGAAAAAATGCACATACTTTCATCGAATAGTATAGGAGTATGACACGACTAACGAAACTGGAATTTTGATATAGGTAAATTCATGTCTTTATCTTGAGTTTGCTTGCTCAAAAACAAGATTGTAAAATTTTGACTCGATCATAATAATTTGCGAAAACACCTCTAAAAAATCACTATAGTTGAAATTACAACGAAATTACTTAATCTATATGTTTGGAAACCACTCGAATACATTCATAACATCAATATCCGTAATTTGCTTGCTTATTATTTTGATTACTAAAATCAATAATTTTTTAAAAATATTTTAAGATTCTACGCGATTTCTAAGAGATTTTAATCGTCGCGGGCGCTACGCAATTTTAGACCTTATGACGGCGTTTTTGCAGTTTTTATAGAAATTATGTTTTACTCTGATTAGTCCGGCGATAGCCCGCTTCAACGGTTTTCGATGTGTCGCCTTAAATATGGATATTTGCTAAGCAAGTCAGAAGAAAAAGCACTCCCGAAATGATTTATCCGCGTACGCTGGTATTATCGTTAGGGATACGTTAATACAATGTTCTAGAAAAATATAGATATTTACTCCGTCTAAAAAAAAGTCCGCGATACCATATGTCTATTTCTTATACATAAGCCATAATTAGGTATTTTGTGACAAAAAAATATTGAAAATTAAAAAGTGATTTATGAGCGTTATTATTAGGCATGGCATATTAATTACGAACGAAAGTTAATTCATCATCAAGACAATTTTATGAAGATAAACTTTGCTTTGCTTAAATAATACGCGGGTGGAACCGCGGGGCATAGCTAGTAGATAATATGTGTTGTAGCAATATATTTTACGTACTTGCCCCGTATGCAAACCGGTAATGCAGAATATTTTTCGACTTTCCTTATCGTATACAAAGGTCTTTTGAAATATTTATGATGTTCCATAAAGTAAATAAAATATCAATCTTCGACGTAAGAAATTCAACTTTCGCTTGTCAAAACTGTTTGATTTTGTAACGAACCAAATACAACAATATAAGTTATAATAAAAATAAAAAATATAAACATGCCGATGGTAACTGAGGTGATATGATGAAAAACTGGGTGTAATAATTTGGCGCTCATCGGTAGACCAAACCCTAACAAGACCAGCCACCAAAAACAGCACCGGTTCACAAGTTGACGCTTGTGACAGCCATCGACCTCCACAAACATAATATTAAATAGAAATTTTAAATATTTTTAGTGGGGTATACTGAAATTTTATGAGTGCTATGTACGTAAAATTTGGTATACGTAGCAGATGTGAACACACATAAATAGATAAAACACATATTTATAATATTTTACTTTGTGTACTACGAATGTGGCAGTACTTGCTTAAATCTATACATAATATGAAAATGTAAATTGCAGGTGGTCTGTACATTGTATATTTTTGTGACAAAAATGGTCAAAAGTATAACCCTTGAACTAATAATAGTAATATTACTAATATTATAAAATGTTGAAGTATTTTTTGTTTTAATGTTTATGTGATAGGACTGGCTGGTTTTAATTAATGGCATTAAAGTCTATTATGTAATGGAGTAGGACATATTATAATATTACACCAAGGTTACAGAGATACTTATTATCTTATGCGGACGAATACCAAGTAAATTGTTTGATGTGTGCTCGTTTGTCACCCTTAACTCCAACTCGATTTAAAGCAACCTTCCAACACATCCAGACCTAAAAGTAGCAGTAGCATCAACGAAAGTATTATTTGCACAAATGTTGGCCCCAACTAGGTTCATGAAGTCGTGACGTTAATCAATATGGACGCATTTTTATAACATAATATTATTTTATTTCATACACGTACCAAATCGTCGACCGTACGCAACTCTTACGCTCTTTTTTCAATCAATCGTGCCCTACTTTGTATTACACAGCGCCCTTTTAACTGATGATCTTTCTCACTAATTTCATGCCCGACGAAAACCGTGCATAAGATCATAGAGTTATGACAAAAAAGGACTCCTAAAAAGGACAGCACTCATAAATTATTACTTGTGCCCAAATATTGGTGTTGGATAGCGTATTTGTTTTTGAAAACCGGACGCATCGAACCTACGGCCTACTATTTAAATGCATCCTCAAACAAAGGGCAACAGAGGCGCGGTGTGAAGGGAGCCACACCACGTCTACTACTATGCATTGTACCTAATTGAAACAGACAAAACATCGACCGTCCCTCTTTGGTACTTGCCGCGAACTAATTATTATTTAATTTTGTAAATTTTTTTTCTTTGTATAATCGACGATATGCACCAAGGCTTGATTGTGTAAAATTTGATTTGTAACTGTATATATTGGCGACGTTATATTGTATGTTGATTTTGTTAGTAGGAGTATATAAGGGGGAGAATGCATTTTGACCGACAGTGGTATCACTAATTACCATTTTTATTGAAGCAGTTTTATCAAATTATGTGTAATATTTTTACAAATTTCTAAAGACTGCTAAGTCTTTTTAGTTAGCTACATGTAAAATAAATCTCTACTTTGTACAAAATGTATATAAGACTAAAGCGATAAACAAAGTTAAAGCCCAACTGATAGTAAGTGGATCTTACATTCCATGGGCACTTATACCTACTTTAAACAAAGAATGTTACAGATGCGTTTATTTATTCATTTATTTTTACTTTAATTGAAACGGTTAAACCATTTGTTGTAAAGCCAAGCGTTGTCAACAAAAGTAATAATCGAAAACAATTTTATGTAATACTTCTAGGAAATCAATAACAGGGAAAAGTTGAGTCATTACACATTACACACATTACATAGTGCCCAAATACATCTTGTATTTGGGCACTATGTAAAATGAACAAAGAATCGATTATTAATAAAATTCAAGTGTCAAGAAAGCTTGGGCGGGGTACCGGCGGCCCGACCGGCTAGCCTTTAGGTTTACTTATTATATTAAGATAAATATTTCTCATGGGCATGTGAAACTGCTTTATGGTTTGAGAATATCACTTTTAAATCGTACTGTGTTCGGGCCTCGAATGTTTTTACAACAATTAGACGCATTTTACCTACCCTTATTGTTACCTACGCTCAAGTCAGTATTGATGGAAAGTCAATACACGGCGTGCTCAACGGTTGTTCCCTTTGTTCGTTGTGTTTCTTTCGGGTTTGCTTGTTAAAAATCTACGTAGACTACTTTATTTTTGGGGGGCAAACAGACTACCTAAGTCGGGAGTTAAAGAGAAATGCCAATAGTGTGCGGTGAGCGCGCGCTGGTGGTTCACGCTCGGTGGTCGTCGAGTACTTGGCACCTAATTTGCTTACGTTTCGTGACCGCTACGCCATAAGGAGAGATTAAGAGCTATGGTCCGTACATGGGGCGTGAATGTCTTTAAGTCTCGTTAGCTTAGCCTTTATCGCCGCGATGTGGGCCGCTGCCACACTTGCTTCCGCGCGGTGTTAAGTTTGCGCTGGCGCAAATTGTTTAGTCTTAAGACGGTGTTGTAAAGTGGTTTACTTTTGTGTTTAAATAATACTTAATTAATACTTCCTTGTGGAATTTTTTACCACTGGCGATTTTTCGGACCGATACGACATCGGGACCTTCAAGAACCGAGCTTATTCCTTTTTAAAAGGCCCGCAAAGGACCTGCAATTCCCCTGGTGTTGCAGTTGTTCATCATCAACACTTACCATCAGTCAAGCTTAAGCCGCATGCTCGTCTGCCCCCACTTCTATTACTTTTTTAATCATATTACATTTGCTGTTAATGTAATTTATTTGAAAATGATTTTCACAATTTTGAATTTGATTCTTGCAGCCACGACCGAGTTCCATCACAGGTGACTCATCACATTTGCATGTTTGAATTTTCGGACAGTGGCCGGGATTAGCGGCGAGCGGTTGAGCTTCCGGGGCACAGACTCCTCTGACACAATATCCACTTAGAAGTAAATAAAATTGAAACAAAGCCGTGCCCCCGGAGAGTTTAATATCGCAGCATCGGAAGCCGGCGCGCCGCAGTGAATATAATAATACTCGGCCAACTTTTCTCATTTAAATGTTGTTCTCCGGCAAAGTTTAAATATAAAAATATAATGATGCGGTACGCATTAGTGAGTCATTGAGTACGTGCGTGCGCCCCGCCGACCAACTTTCAGCCCTCGAGTCGCGAATATAGAAGTTAAAACAAATGGAAAATAAACTTTGGGAATAAAATAAAAATAACCCCGTTGGCGGCGAGGGTGGCGGCCCTCCCCAATAAAAAATATAATAACTTTTCTTTTTATTCGCCGTAATGTTAGCGGCGGTGCTCTTCTGACGTTGTTGCTGTCCCGTTTCCGGGCATTATACAGATAGGGTGCGTGCCCGTGCGCTGTGCTGTGCCGCGACCCGCGACCCGGACCCAGTTTGTGTCGAACGCGTTCGAATGCAATTCACTACGTAGATAAAGTTTTCACTTATAATAACATTTAAAATTATATAAACTAGTTTGTGTTAAATTTTATAACAACATAATACAGGCGTATATTTTGTGGAAGTACAAAGCGTATTAAAGAATGACAAACGAGCGCTCAGCCCGCCTGATGGTTAGTGGATTATGTATCCCATAGACACCTACATCTATCCTCGCTTAAGAATCAAAATGCAGATATGTTGTCACCCCTGAGGACTAAGATAGTTAACATTATCTTGCTACATAATTATTTATCTACGGTTAACATATAGGAAACACAGGAGCGATTAGCTTATATTTTTCGCTGGTATTTGGTACTGACCCATTACTCTTGCTCCTATAATATACCTGCAGCGTGGCTCTACCACATTTAAAATACATATTAATGCACTTAATATTTTGACAGGTTATTGACATGACAATATACATTTTAGAGTTTTCGAAATATAATAAATTACTGACAAGACACACACAAATGATGCTAAAATACAATGAACAGACATTGTTTTGTCTAGTTTTGCTACCTACTAGTATACCATTACAATAATGTAACCCCTAGAATTTTTTTATAGAATAAGGGTGACAGACGAGCACACAGTCCACCTGATGGTAAGTGGATGTTGTGACCGATAGATATCTAAATGTATCCTCAGTTAAGAATCAAAATATAGATGCGCTGTCACCTCTGAGTACTAAGATGGAATGCCTCGTTTCCAATAAAAAGGGTCTGCGGTTCTCTACACTCACCGTACAAAACACAGCAGCATTTTGCGCTGGTATTTTGTGACAGCGTGTTAAGCCGACCTATTTGTGCAACAACCATAATATAGCTGCAGCGTGGCTCTACCAAATATAAAGATAGACTTCGATATGAATTATCTAAGAACGTATGTAATGACGCACCGACGGGGGTAGTCGATAACTTATGTTATATCTTATTTATTGGGGTTACCTTCTACATACCTAATAAAAACTGCTCACTGCGACTGTACTAAGGCGATGTAACGTACTCCTTCAAATCCTAGGCAAAGTTACTATCTAATGTAAATACCGTTCAAACTAACAGTAAGTTCTGAACACTTATGCAACATGAGTAACTTTATAGTTTCCGAAGAATAAACTTATAACCATATTAAATGAAATGTAAAGGTATCCCAGGGAGAATGTAGATAAATTTATTCTACAACCAAATACGGCCCTGTTTTTACGTTTTTTTTTTAATCAACTTATATTTAATTCGACGTACGAATACAAGGAACGTCCGCTGCTGCAATGACGTCGTTGTAAATTGAGCCTAATTCTATGTTAACGGCTTTTGTTGAAAAAGTAAATTATGCCTTAATATCTATCATTGTAGCAAATGGACGCGGCGAAGCAACGCAAGCAACTGTCGCATTTAGCCCTATCAAAATAAGGCTTTCAGTCCTTCAAAATTCCATTTTAATAGAAAACGATGATTAGTACAGAGCCGTGGTATCTATGCATACGATTTAGTAATAATGAGGCAGCTAATTTTTTTGTGGATACGTATTAATTTTTTTAATCGAAACGCGAAATCTTCACGCAATTTTACACTGTTGCTGAATGATATAGAGCCCTTAATGCCTTGCACATTTACAACATATAATACCAAGCCCGTAAATAATAAATATATGAAACGGTTACTAAGATTTAGAGCTATAAAACTGCTTTCCGTTATTTTTATTCCTACAACGCCATTCCCAAGACAATAGTGTTTACGTAATAACAGTGCTACTGTGCATATTTTAATATGAACCTATCCGAGGTGATGATGTAAAGAGTATAACACCAAAATTAAAAATGTGAAGTTTACTCAATATCACTAAAATACGCAGCCCATGCAAAAGTGTAACTTGCGGTGTACACGATTAAGTTGTTTTTAGATTGTCCCGCAACAAGGCGCGGGCGCATAGCGATCACAATAGAACAGAGGACGAAACGAAAAATCTGTTCACAATAACATCTTGTGTTTGAACTGTCCGTCTGTTTGTTTAGTTGGAAACTAAAAAATTCACCGGCACGATGTCTCTAGCTATATTTACACGTTCATATAAAATATTTCCGACGTTTCTAAACATATTAAAAGGCGCGTTTTTACATCCGCGTAGGATTCGTATTCACCGCAAGTATTTCTCCTACATTGTTACTCAATGTAAGCATGGTTTTTAATGTGTGAATACGCTATTAATGAAAGGCGTTCACGCATAATTGTTGACTAATTTGGTTGAGGTTTACAGGTTACAGAGCCACGCATCAGCTATATTATGGTTTTAGCACGAATGTATCGGCTCGTCCGAGGCAGGACCACGCTCTCACAGAATACCAGCGTAAAATAGCAGCTTAATGCTGCTATATTTAGTATGGTGAGTGTAGAGAACCGGAGACCCTTTACTGGAAACGAGACATTCCATCTTGGGCCTCACAGGTGACAACGCATCTGCATTTTGATTTTTAATCGAGGAGAAATGTAGATGTCTGTGGGCCACAGTATCCACTTACCATCAGGTGGACTGAGTGCTCGTTTATCACACTTATTCTATAAAAAAAAACGTAAATAACTGACTACCGATGTGGTAAGTAAGATTCTTGAGTTGCCGCCTCGTACCCATATGCGAAGTTAAGGGGGGACCCAACCAACTGGAGTGACGACGGTTGGAGTCGATGGTTGCACTTTACTCAGGACAGTGCTTTGTGAACTTGTGAAGGGCTATAATGATGATGAAGATGCTTTCATAAGGTTAAATTGTGACTGTTTGGAAAAAAATAGTTTAGTTGTTTCTCGCCGCTTCTTTTCACAAGGTCTTGAAGCGATAGCGTAGCTTTAGTATGTCAAAAAGTGCTTTGTATTAGTCAAATTTAAATAAAAAATTTGACTTTGACTTTGTCAATTATCATCATCGTCATCATATAATCACAAGTCCACTAATGAGTTTAGCTCCCTCCCAAGGAATGCCACAAAGCACGGTCCTGAACCATCGGCCCCCATCATAAAATTTATGTATAAAATTACTTAATATTTATGTATAAAATTAATTAAGTACTAAATGTATAAAATAGCTCACTTTAAAATATAAAATTCGAGTAGGTATAAACAACTTAAAGCACCCACAAACGATACCACCCAAACGGTCCTGGACCATGAAATTTATTTTAGAGAATGGAGAAAAGCAAATACTCGGCGATCAGTCGTGGACTATAAAAACAAAGCGGTTCGTGCAAACAAGGGATAAAGGGGGGTCCAAGACGGTCGCCTCGAAATCTGGTATTTTGTATTCATAACATTATTTAGTTTTGGGCAATGAAATTAAATAAAGAGCCACGCTGTGGTACCTATAAAATGAAATTGCAATGCATATACTGTAACATAAACAAGAACTTACAACGACAAAACGTGTTTAAAATGCAGTTTATTCTCGGCTGAACAACTGATGTTGAAAAATAAGCGCCCGAAAAAACAGTATACATTTTATGTTTTCATATTTTTATATTTATTTGCATTTTAAGTAGCCGAGTGGTAAAACATGGAGCTCTTTGCCATGTAGTGGCGGTGTAACCACTATCGTAAGCACTTACCCCATAATATCACGCTGTGGGTCGTAGAGGCGATAGAGAGAAACTAACAGATCAGCAGTATCTTTCTGATAAAATGTGTGCATGGTGGGTGCACTCCACAACTGACTTAGCTTTAGAGGTTGACAAAATTCTTTTCACTCTTACCTTGAAGACAACACACAAACACTCACGCCAGTCACTCAGAGGGGTAGGCAGAGACTACGGACTTCCATTTGGCGCGATCCTGACACACCTCTCTCGCCCCCTTTACATCCATATATCTACGCACACACGCTCGTCGGTTAAGGGTACTCCTATTCTGGCCCATTCTCAATATATCGCCGATTTGGTCGATAAATCTTCATCTAGGGCGTCCCTTCCCGACTCTGCCGTTCACTTCTGCAACATAAATTTGCTTTGCCACTCTTTCATCGTTTATTGTTTCTAAAATGCCAGCAACGCACTTGTAATTCCCCTGGTGATATAGTTGTTCATGGGCGGCGATACTCACTTACCATCAGGTGAGCCGTATGCTCGTTTGTCCACTCTTCAAAAAATCCACTTTATAATAGGATAGATAGACAGATGCTGCCGTACTATTCCACTCTCTTGCTGCAGATGACAGCACGCTTGGTTCGAATACGTGGTATATCGACAAGTCGAATGACGGCCTCGTTGGTGTAGCGATTGTAAACGTGATTTTTGACCATGAGGTCTTGGGTTCGAATGCCGGGTTAAGCCAAAATCAGTTATTGCGTTTCTCTGCAATGAAATTCCCAGTAACAGTCTTGAGTCAGGAGTTTGACGGTGTTTCATTCACCCCCGTGCCTCGGAAAGCACGATATGCCGCTGGTCCTCCGCCTGCTCTCTCCGGTCGTGTCGTATTACCGTCCCATCGGACTATAAGAGTGAGGGAATAGAGAGTGATATACAACCCAGCGCCTGTTTGTCCGATGACGGAAGGAAGAGAGAGAAATTGAGTCATGCAATTCTTCCGCACAATCAAAATAAAAGCTTATAGCAGAGCTTCTTGCTCCTATCTAAAACAAAATTTCGTTGTGGTGGTCAAGACATGTTTGTATGTTCTATGCCTTACAATAAATCTATCACTTTGTTTCGTTATACGGATGGAACAAAAAAGAATATAGATGCATGGTTACCTCTCAGAACTAAAATCGAACGCCTCATATCCTGTAATTATATTTCTATATGTTTATTCGAGAGATTTTTTTAAATAGATTTTTTATAAAACTACATCCACACTAGGATTTTTTATCTGTGTCGTGGGGGCAGTTTACAAACTTAAATTTCACAAGGACAAATATCCAGACCCGGAACAATTATTTGTAACCCATACAAATAATTGTTCCGTGCAGGATTCGAACTCAAGGCCCTTAGCGTTGTAACTCATTGTTCTCAATCTCAAGCAAAAAAAAACTCAAGCCACTCCGGCATGGAGTAATTGTCTAACTGAAAACCGGGATTAGTGGCGCGCCTTGGGATAGGCATGTACCCAGACGTGGACTACCGCAGGCTGATGATGATAATTATATATCTTATATATGGAGTATTGCTAATCCGTGTACAATGTACAGTAGATTATAAGGGATCTTACTTGATTGTGAGGACTGTGTTCAGCAGCAGCATACCACTTACGTATTCTGAATTTGTCATCACTATAAAACAACACGTACAACGTGACAACAATCTCGTCCAACACTGAATCTGATGTATCAAATGCTCAATAATCTCGAATCGCGATCTCATTCAGATCTCGCAGACGTTACTTGATCGTCTTGAGTTTCAGTAAAGATGTCAAAACACACTGCAGCCTTAACATGTGGTTATAGGGCCATTTTACAAGATCTTTAATGGAAGAATTGAACGGATTACAACAAGATTTCAAGTCAAATGCAAAATAAAAATCTTCAGAGAGATGACAAAAGCTTACGTAATAACTTTTAGTCTTGTAATATCCTTTCGTTTTGTCTTACTACTTGATTACTAAAATTTGAGCATAAAACGTGCAATTTAAAAGAAATATATGAACCTAAATATCATGGAGGATGTACTAATTTGTTGTGTAAATCCTACTTTACAGTCATTATCTAATACTGTTTGGAATAAAAAAAAAAGCTATCATTGTTTTGTTGTCCTAAAACCCGTCCACGTCCCGTAAACTATCGTTTAATTTTCACTAAGGTATGTTTGTATGTGTGTAACAATTACTAATGTCACAGTTATTAAAACAGTAAATAGAAAAACCCGACTGCGTTAAAAAGTTTACTGAAAAAGACTTTCCTCTTCCTTTTTTTGTATAGCCTATGTCACTCCCACAATTAAGAGGAATGTAACGACACCTCATATGTTAAAATCCATCAACACGTTTAGGCAACAGAGCGTGCCAAAGAAATAGACATACAGACATACTCTCGAAGAACATTACCCTACTTCTGGGGCAGTCGGGTAATAAAAATCAAAAGAGCCATTATTTACAGGCTAGGAAGCATTACATCTTAGTGCTCTGAGATGATGACGCATAATAAGTAACCTTCTTTGTTTAAAGTTGGTTGCAGGTGTCCTTGGCCTGCATTAACCACTTACCATCAGGTGTATTGCAAGTTCGTTATACTTAAATTTAATTTCAAAGAAAATATTAAAATGCTTATAAATATATTGTCACCTTGAAGCTCAAAATGTAAAATCTTCCAGACCGGCAACGGGAGTTACGATATGTGGGAAATTTAGTAATGCGACCGCCAATGAGTCTGCCAAGCGTGAGCAATAATGGAATGTTTTTTTTTACTGTGCAAGCAGCTATGCATGTCTAGAATGTCCAGTATCATTGCGAACTGTAAGATCTACTGTGATCGCTGCTATGGCTATGGTTCACTGCTAAGTCCTATGTCTTCAATTAATTGAAGGAGTTTGTTAGCTGTAAGCAATTTCATTTCTTCTGGGCTAAGTACGTAGTCAGATGCGACGTCAGATGAGTGTTACGGGTCCACAATTAGATATGATATGCAGAGATGTTTCTTACGTTAAGAAACTAGATCAGCACATCTTTGAGTTACTTAGTCCCTTGATGGACATGTGCTTTTTTATACAACACCGTCCAATCAGGGCTCTTGCTAAAATTCGTAGTTTATTCTTATTTAATCCCAATGGATTGTAACTGACCCATCAAGGAGAAAGCAGACTAGTAGTCTTTATACAAATATATTTTAAAAATATGTACAGTTTTCGAAAAAAAAAGTGTATATGTACTTATGTACGCACGTAGGAAGTTATACTTCTTTAGCGTAAAAAACCAAAAAAACTTGAGAGACAATTACCCACTGAAGTTGTCGCTTTTAGGTGTCAGTGTGCGCGCGCATCGTAAGAACTTCATGGTGTCGTTTTTAGGTGTCGGTGTGCGCGCGCATCATAAAAATTCACTCTCATAATTGTTCCCAGACGCCCGAAAAAAAGTATAACTTCAAAAATTTACAACTGTTTTATTAAAACGGTTCACTTCTCCCGGACATGTAATTGTTTTCATATAAACATCGTTATTGGTTTGAGTGACGTTTTCCAAAGGGCACCCAGGGGCAGCCGTAGCATTTTGTTTACACATATCGCGCCTTTTGTCACACAATAACAGCCTCGCACGCTGTAACGGCTCAACACCCATTTAACGCAGATTAAGCCATTGCAATATGAGCTTTATAGCACATCGTCTACAGTTAATTTCAAATTTTAAATAAAAGTAGTGTGAGACGCGTTCTCCAAACCATATACAGAAGACCCATATCTTGCAAAGCTTCACTTGTCAGCTTGCCCACTCGTCTCTTATAAGTTAATTGCGCATTTATGACGTAGTCAACTGTGCGGTGGTACCATTTTCTCCCGTGGGCCACCTAAGATACGACTATTGGATTCACCAGACAGCGTTGAAGTCCAGACGTCTATTACTACAATCGTCTATCGCCGTTCGTCCTCTGTCTATGTTATAATATGATGTCCTCTCCTTAACAATATGCAGTTAACTAATATAATTCTGGACCGTAAGTCGGAGTTGAGAACACGATTGTATGTAGGTACTATATTCGATTGTACCCAAATACGTTGTTAATATTTTATTGAACTTGTTCATTTCATATCATGAAAAAGAAAAAGATGTTATTTACATCAAACTGATACCTCCGCGCAATTTATTAATAAATAATATGAAATACGAAATTATGATTTAGAGCAAGAAACTTTCCAAATTATGTTATAGGCTATAAATAGACTCTCATCTCTAATAGTGCTTGTTAACAGCGGCGCCCACCTAAGCTACATGATTTCGACATGGCTTGTAGCATGATTCTGACGATACTCTGTCGTGACCACGGGTGACACTGCTTGCACCAACCTGTGCCACTATAGCATGTCGCAGAATTCAGTTCGAGCCAAAATGTCGTCTGAAGAAGATAAACATGCTACAAATTTCAAACATTCCAAGTGCCAGCAAAAGATTTGGGGTACATGCTTTGAGGAAAAAAATTGAAAAGTGGTGGTACTTTCAAAGCTATAAAGGAATCAGAATTATATTTTGCATAGAAGACAAGTCACTACAAGTTGCAAGAAGCATCTTACGTGTTCCTGTTATTGTAAGCGGGAACAATCATATTGTAAACATGGTCTTTCATGAAAAGAAAAAAAGCTAGGTCGTCTTGAATTTTTTTTAGACAAGTCACTATAAGTTTCGTGTTACGCGCCACTTCAATGCGTCACTAGTAGCAAGCTGAATGGCACGTCAGGTCATGCAGCATCACGCCACGCTAATGGGCGCCGCTACTACATACAATCCCTTTGAATGTTGAGGCGAGTGACAAGTTACGCGTCAAATCACGCGTCAGATCACGCGTTGCGTTACTTAGGTGCGCGCCGCGCTTTAGATTATTAGTCTAATATTAGATTATTAGACTTATTTCTCACGCGTTAATACAGTACACTTAGTCAACAAGTCGTTGAAATAAAACTCATGAAAATAATGCTTGAATATAAGCCATCCATATGTATCAATTCACATAAGGTTTACGTCTAGACCGATCAATTGATCAATTATTCCATCAAGATATAACAAAATTTGAAAGGCTCGGATCGGGCGCTGTACGTCCTCGACCATCTGGTGCTATGATTATGCATGCGGGTATCCATTGCCGATAAGCCGATTCGGCGGGCTGATGCCTTCCTCAATGAAACTCAAAGCACAATCAAGCCACATGTTTCCATTTGCATGCACACTCTCTATTTACTTGCCTTAGCTTTAATGCACACGTTCGCTAACTTATTCAGATGCCAAAAAGATGTCTTGCTTTCCGATAGGTACAACAACCAGCGTAAAATAGCAACTCGACGCTGCTGTGTTTCGTACGGT
Organism: Parnassius mnemosyne; assembly: GCA_963668995.1. Taxonomy (NCBI): domain Eukaryota; kingdom Metazoa; phylum Arthropoda; class Insecta; order Lepidoptera; family Papilionidae; genus Parnassius; species Parnassius mnemosyne. The sequence continues at coordinate 22,263,121 of CAVLGL010000082.1, read as the reverse complement.
GTTAGTGTAGAGAGCCGGAGACCCTTTTTACTTTAACAATGAATTCCATCTTAATCCTCAGGGGTGGATGTGCATCTGCATTTTAATACGTAATCGAGGATAGGCATAGATGTCTATGGGCCACAGTAATCACTTACATCAGGTGGACTGTGTGCTCGTTTGTTACCCTTATCCTATAAAAAATGTAAAAGTATTTCATTCAATTTCTTTTATAGGATACTGTGACAAACGAGCACACAGTTCACCTGATGGTAATTGGTTACTGTGACCCATAGACATATACATCTATCCTCAATAAAGACTCAAAATGCAGATGCGTTGTCACCCGTGAGGAATAAGATGAAATGCCTTTTTTCTGCCGACTTCTAAAAAGGAGACGGTATTCAATTCGACTGTATGTTTTTTTTATGTGTTACCTCATAACTTTTTACTGGGTGAACCGATTTGGATGATTCTTTTTTTATTTGAAAGCTGGTACTTCCCGTGTGGTCATCTTGATCAAGGTCAGATCAATAGTTTTTGAGTTATTCTTAATAACGTATATTGAAGTCGACTGTACAAATTTTTTAATTTTAAATTATCCAGTAAAAAGAGTCTCCGGTTCCTTACACTCACCATACGAAACAGCAGCGTTAAGCTGCTATTTTACGCTGGTATTTTGTGAGAGCGTGGTCCTTCCCCGGTCGAGCCGACCCATTCATACTACAATTACTATACTACTAATATAGCTGCAGCATGGCTCTACCACGTATAAAAATGTTTGTCCTTTGATGTCGGCTTTCACCTTTTTAAAAGTTATACTTTAAAAAACAGTTTTTGTCATTGACACTCCTTATGCCGTACTTAACTTGCGATACCGATGTACTATGACTATGGCATTACAAACCTTCGGCAGGTGTTCTGTTTATGCTTTCACTTAGTTACTAGCAAGTGCAAGTTAGGGCGTTAAGGAAAATGGCGGCAATTCAATCTGCTCAGTTAAAGCAACTATTATAGAAAGGTGTCCCTGTGATCTTAATCAGCTAACTTCCCATCAAACATATTCAACTTTATTAAGGCAATGGTATATTTCACACACAAGCATAACTTAATTCCTTACCTTCACTTCCAAAGTTTTTGTTATTGATAAAAAATTCCTAGATCGTAAAACTGTAAACACATTTAGTTAATGTAATCCAGCGATTGTCTTTTCCCTATTATGATATTGCTGGGTAAACCCACGCTGTTGTTTATATATTATATGATACACGTTAACTTATTAATCACTTATAAGCATTGCGGTTTTATAATGATAATTAATTGAAACCTTCAAAATGTATTGTCGAATAGAACGGAAGGGTTTGTGGTAAAAACGTAATACTGCAAATTCATAGTGTTGGCAAATTATGACGACTGGCTGAAAAAAAAATTTTCCCGCCATGTACATCACAAGTTTATTAAAAACAATATTGATTTAATTTCGTTCGGAAACGGTGCCCTGTCGCGCGGGTGCAAAAGTCAAATGTCGCGTAAGAAGGGCAAACGAAATCGCAGCGACCGCAATCCGAAAACGCCTTATTAACTTCTTTCGAGTCCGAACAGGTCTGTAAAGGTCAAAAATGTGTGTCAGTATTCCGTTCCTTTAGACTTTTTCGCGTTGCAAAAGCATCCTTAAATCGGAACTAAATCGCGAGTCGTGGCGTTCGTTTTGTGCGGCTAAAGCCAAATTGCGGATCGCGTTGGTCCGCTGCACAGCCTTAATTTTTGACTATAATAAATAACCGTGGGCCGATGAAATATATTATAATTCGGCAGGATTCGGCCCGCTCTCGAATTAGAATTGTAATGTGTATTTTTATACCGTCATTTAGAATGGTCAATAATTGCTGGCGTGCGCATCGTACGTAAAATAATACAGCTTTAATTCGTGTTCGTTAGTCATCGCGTTATTAAGAGTTATAAATAAAAATTACTTGCGACGCCATCCGGCGTTGTCTGCAATTTTTAAATCGGTAAAATAGCACCTTCACTTGAGTGTTGGAGCCCAATATTCTTCAATATTCAAAAATCTTCATAATGTCTGAGCAATCCAAGTTCAAGCCCTGACAGCTCCAACTTTAGGTGTTAATTTTATAAAATATACATTTGTAGAATCTTGTCAAATTTTATCTTTACTGTATTCTCTAAATATGAAATTCATCATCACCATCATCATCATCGTCTGGCCTCGAAAGTCTACTGATGAACAATCGACCTCTCTCCAAAGGAGGTGAATTTTAAGCCGTCTGAAAGTTAATACTTAATTGTACTAGGAGCCCATAAATGCGTAGAGGGTACGCCCTACATAATTTTATAATTTGTCAGTGAGTGAAACCCGCCGCAACGGCGGGATATTACAATGATACATTCACATCGTTATTAACAATATTATTATTTTTTTCTGACTCCCAAATGTTAATAACTCCCCGAAAGGCTTATATCGCGCGTAATTATAGTATTTCGTCTCCGCTCTGCTGGGTCCGGGGTTCGATATCGGCAAGGGTAAATAAATATCACATATTATTATAGCAGTGTTTTTTATTTTCCATCCGTGCAGCCAAATCGAAATTGGCTTATTGGTAAGCTGTAATTTAAATTTCTTGACTGTCTCGATGGTCTAGTGCTCGTATATGAGGTTGCTAACTATGAGATCTCGGGTTGAAATCCCGGGTCGGGCGAAAATCATTTTATGGATTTTGCCGGAGTCAGAAAGTTGGCTGTGTTTCATCCCCGTGCCTCGGAAATCATGTAAAGACGTTCTGCGCCTGATCTCTCTACGGTCGTGTCGTGGCTCCCATCGAACTATTAGACTTGAATTCCTCCTACGCTGACGTCGGTCGCGTACGTCGGTCGCGCGTATTTATGCAGATTGTGTTCTATATGTCCCCACACTGCGACGTTGACGACAGCGGCGCGTAGTTTGCTGCACGCTGTACGCGACCGACCGTACGCAACTGACGTCAGGAGGAACTCAGGCCTTAGAGTGAAAGAATAGAGAGTGCACCTATGCAATCACTCGTGCACTATAGTTCACGACCAGCACTATGTAGATGGCTAATCTCCGTTGATCCTTAATACTGATTTGTTAGTAGTGTTTTTGACTGTATTTTATATTTGAGTTTGAGTGTTGCCTTATAATGTTCAAGCGTTGTTTCACATAAATAATCGACTTCTGTAAGTCCCATATTGCAGCTTTCCAGATATACCAATGCCTCTGGGTATTCTAATATAAACCATTCTATTTCTAATGTATTATATTTCTAATCGAAGTCGCCCTTATATATAAAAAAGCATCGTCGGAAAATTGGCATGTATCAGAAATTACAAACCTTTTAAGGATATGAGTCCGCTTACTCGTATTTGTTTACTATGCGTGGCGGGTTTCTTTTTTTTTTTTATAAAATGAAGTGACAAATAAACGTACTAGTAACGTAATAGTCTATCTGATGGTACACTCACTACGAACGTGTTAAATACCACCACGTATTAAATTAAATGACAATATCTAATAAAGCTATCTAGAATAGTTATTTGTAGGCCATACGCATAATTGTTCTTTGGATTGGAACACGCGGCCCTCACCACTGTAACTTGCTAAGCCACAGCGCCACGGAGTCGTTTTATTAATGTAAATAATTTAATTAATAAAATAAAAAAAGATACGTGTCGTTGGTGTCACCGTTTGCAACATTGACGTTAATAGCATTTTATTTGGTGCCGTGACCGTACCCGGTACATTGGCCCTCGGTGTCGCCAAAGATTAAACAGCCGATGTGACAACCATTATCACCCATAAAATGATCCTCCGACAGTAGCTACATCTGTAACTATATCACAAATTAGCAGCTGTCTAGATCGTATATTACCATTGGTAACAAAGGCATTTACTTTTACAAGTCATTCGTATTCGATATTACTTTTTTTTTAAATAAAAACGGTAGCTTAAGGGCTCGCCGTCATTTCAAATTACTCGAGCGACCCGGACTGATCCCCGCCGGTACCAAAAGAAAACGTTTGGCTCATGTCGTTACTTGCGTTATTTGTTATTTATTTTGGATACACTAATTACTCTGGTTTAAGCTAAAGCAGATGAATCGATAGTCGATATGAAACTAGATGTATAAGAAGGATATGTATCTCGGTAGGTGGGTATATATAAACAAATTGAGTAAGTGATGTAAAGTAAAAAAAACATCAGCATATCTATGTATTCGAGGAAACTTATGTTAATTATTTTGCAAACCGCACTAGCTTTCAATAAGGTAAAAAGAAGTTGGACTTTCATCTTCGCATAATGCATTAACTATGAATTTTATTTTTAACAGTAACATCAATAATATGTTGTAACGTAGGTATTAAGCACTACATTGCCAAGATGACGCCTCTCAGTCTGCTTACTCTTTGATAATATTATACATGAATCAATTTATAAGAGCGCTGCGCGCGAGCGACTGCATATTTTTCAATTACGTCAATTTAAAATAATACTTAATTCGCTATTGTGACTCATTGAGAGCATTGTGTCAGTCGGCGGACAAATAAAGTGGATTTTACATTGTGCGATCGTCGACGCCTCTTTAAGAATACATCATAGATTATACGGACCGCAGACTAGTCGGAAAATAACCGACTTTTTTGTTCGTTTTCACAGTTTCATCTTTTTTTTATAAAAGACATAAAGATATTTCAACGTTATTTCTTTTCTTTCGCATTACGTTGCGGGTATTCTGGGTTTAATATAAAATGTTAAACTCATCAATATTAATGTAGCCTTTATACGGGTAATGGATACTTTTTTCGATATTACAAATGCGAAACCCTTTCTATTTTATAGCAGTTATTATAAAGAAACAGCTCTGTATAGTATATCTAATAAAGGGTGGTTTTTAACATAGATAATATAAACACTGACTCCTGTTACTTAACTGACCACTGACCTGATACATGCTCGTCGATTAAGAGTACTCTTAATTTGGCCTATTTTCAATATATCGTCAATTTGGTCGATAAACTTTCGCCTAGAGTGTCCCTTTCCTACTCTGCCGTTCACTTCCGCAGCATAATTGCTCTTTCCTCGTTCATTATTTCTACATGATCAAACCACCAAAGCATTCCTTACTTAATCCTGGTTACAACATCATCTTGCAAACTACACTCTTCTCTTATCACACGATTTCACACCCTGTCATTTAGATTCAGCCCTAACATACTCCTTAATGACGCCCAACTTTCACTACCTTACATTAAAGTAGGGACTAACACAGCACTCTGAATTGCCAAACTTGCCCTTTTTGACACCTTCTGATTTTCCACAATAGAGTGTAGAGCCCCATTCGCTCTATTTCCTGCGTTCGCTCGTCGTTCTATATCCTTGTCATATCTACCATCCCTGCTTAGCGTAGTTTTTACGTGGCATTTATTGTAATATTCGATGGAATACGTCATCGGGTGTTCTGAATGGGTTCCATTTAATATCCTATATGACGTAAAAAAAAATGTAAGAAGTTGCTAAAAACATATAAGTATTTTTTAATTATTTTAACGTTCGGAAGTTGAGCGTTAATGACGTATTAAGTTGCAGCTGCGTCGGTTGTCGCATCCATCTCGGGGTACAATGCTGAATGTAAATGCCGCGTGACACATTGTCGCAGAAGCTACCGCGCTGCTTTATAATATGTTGACATAAAAATAAGATCGCACGTAGCGCTTAACTCTTTATAATAAAATTATATTACTCACACCTAGGAGCTGTTTTCCTTGACCGCAGAGTTGGCTTTTGAGGTACATCAATCTCGACAGTGTGTTCGATTCCATATATTTTTCATATGTAAATAATGAACCTTTTGAAGTTCTGTGAAACCTGTTTTACGTATGGAACATAATATGCATTTCATCCATTGTCAAAATGTTACAATAATAAAATATGTCCCAGAGTTGCGGCGGGAACTTGATTGCCAGCGGATTGATGCTCCTGTATTATTGTTTAAATAATGGTTTGAAGTTAATTTTGCTACGTAAAAGTGATACAGCTTTGTGTATTAAATATCTCTGAAGGTGAACTATTCGAGGAAACGATGAAACAAGTGCTGCCATGGTGATGTGAACCTTAAGCTATTGTGTCTACTTAGGCGGCTTGAGATACTATCGTCATTGACTGTCTGCTGGCTCAAACTGCCGTCAAAATCTCCTAAAATTTTCGCATGGTGACGCATCAACTTATTGTGAAGAAATATTTATTATTATTTTATTACTATATAACGGCAAAAGTACATCCGTACGAATCCATTACCAAAGAAAAAATTGTATCCGTGCTTATATCTACCGGATTATATCCGTAATTTAAATTAAGGTTTAGCGCTGGGCGGAGCGGTGTGTATTTAATTTTATTGTTTCATTAACGTTGGCGTACCTAAAACAATATATTTGCTCGTGATCCTTTTATAATTGCTTGACTGCTTCGTTGGTGTAGAGGTTGTAAACGCGATTGCCGAACGTGTGGTCCCGGGTTCGAAACGCGGGTTGGGCCAAAAATCACTAATTAGGTTGCAGTCTTGAAATTCTCAGTGGCAGTCCAGAGCCTGACTCTGTTGGCGGTGTTTCATCCCACTGCCTCGGAAAGCACTTAAAGCCGATGGTCCTGCGCCTGATCTAATCTACGGTCGTGTCAGACTATCGTCCCATTGAACTATGAGAGTGAGGGAATAAAGAGTGACCGATTTATCCACAGTCGTCCAATTTTGGGGTCTTGTAAAGAAATTACCGAAGAAAGTAATCACGAACTTGTATTTTGATTTTTCTCGGAAATAAAAATGAAAATAATCAGAACTTTAGACCACCTAATTTTTGTACACTACATTTGATATCGGTGGGTAGGCGCAAAACTGTGTTGACATATTTAAAATCGTTCCTGATTTTTTAAAGTTTTAATTATAGTAAATTTAGAACAATCAAGTATATAAATGTACCTGTAATTACATAAATCCACCAGCATTGTTTACTAATAATTTGTTTTTCATTGCACAACTTAAAACTTATTTTGCCACTTCACTGTCACTTGACATTGACCTTTAAGTAACCTTTAATTGAATATTAAAAATGGATTTGCTTAAGAAGTCAATTGAAGAGCTAACACTGAATTTCACTTCACGTATGGATGAGTTCCAGAGGGAGGTCAGAACATCCATCCCTGCAACGAGCCCTTCTTCCAATATTAATGCACAATTTAATGCATTTAGGGCATTCGTCCTGTCAGCACTTGAGAATCTGCAACTTCAGCTCCAGCTTCTCTCTAGGCAGCAAGATGAAATGGAGGTAAGGACCAGGAGGAAGATGTTGCTTGTCCATGGAATGCCAGAAGCTCAAGATGAGAACCTAGTACATTGCACAAGTAAGGTATTATCAGAGCGGCTGAACATCCCTGAATTAAGTGTGGACTCTATTACCAGATGCCATCGCTTAGGGCGCCCCCGTGGCGACAAGCCTCGTGTGTTGCTCGTGAAATTTCAAGATCAGGATCTCCGTGACAAAGTTTGGTTTTCCAAAACCAAGCTAAAGGGTAGCGGAGTTACTCTATCTGAGTTCATGACTAAGGGTCGTCATGAGGCGTTTGTTGCTGCTCGGAAGCGCTTTGGTGTATCCCAGTGTTGGACACGCGATGGATATGTTGTGGTGCTTGGGTCCGACGGCACGAAGCACCGGGTGTACACCGTGGCTGAGGTGATCGCCATTCCTGATGCAGCTGGTGGTGTCCCTACTACCACATCCTTGACTGCGGCGACGGCGGCGGCGGCATCTTCGGCTCCCAAGCCCTGTGTTACTACTGCTAGGGCTAGGAAGACGGCTAAAAAATGATGGTAGTGGCATGTTTTTCTTATGATTTTGTTTTTACTAATTTACTCCAGCAGCTCAATTCTTATATTTTTGTAACTTTTAGGTAATCAGGTTTTAATTATAATTCTTTGCCATTCATTTTTAAGACATAAGTTTTATAATAGGTTTCCACTGCAACACACATTGTTACTGAAATTATTTTAATTATTTCACATAACTGGTAGATTAATTAATCATTATATTTTTTGTTAATAATATTTACGTATAAATACCTTTATTTATACTAACAGTGACAGTTGTTACCTGTTGTCAGATTTCTTTCTTATTTTTTATTTTATTTTATAACTTTGGCAAAGGCATCTTAATCCATACTGCCTAGTCTGACGTTTACAGTTTCAAAATGTCTTAAAATCTATTGGCGTCAGACTGCAAGGTTTTGGTAATTTTTATATTAAACTGATTGTTTTATTTCTTTAAGTTGTTGTTTTGTTATGTGCTTTCTCTTTCATGCTGCTGGTGGTTGTAATAGTATAGGTACCTTTCGATCTTTATTTATATTTTTTTTTTTTTTTTTTTCTTTTTTTTTTAGTGTATATAAGAATTTATTTTATATTTTAATTTAATATTTATGGCCTCCTCAAACATTTGTAACGATAGTGATTTGTTTCTATCGTTGTCTTCGGACGATGGGACACTTAGTGATGATAGTTATCACAGTACAACTGCTCCTCCTTCACTCAACATCACCTTAAATTCTTTTTTCTCAGACTGTGTGAATAACTTTAATGCTATTCATATTAACGCCCAAAGCATTCCGGCTCATTATCCTGACATGCTTGCGTCATTTGAATCCCAAAATATTCACGCCATTTTAGTTTCAGAATCTTGGCTAAAACCCTGTCTGCCTTCCACTTCTTATTCTTTGCCTGGGTTTCATCTAATTAGAAATGACCGCACTAATAGGGGTGGTGGGGGCGTGGCGATCTATCTAAGATCCTACCTTCCATTTAAAATTGTTAGTTCGTCAAGTCAACCACCTCCTGTTGATTCTGCTGAGCATTTGCTGGTTGAGGTCTCCCTGTCTCAGAATAAAATCCTACTTGGAGTTTTCTACAGTCCCTCCCTTTCTATAAATTATTTTACTTCTTTTGAATCTCTTTTAGAATCACTAGTCCCTACGTATAGTCACACTATTTTGATGGGTGACTTTAACACCTGTTTGCTTAAAGGCGACAATCGATCTATAAAACTTGAAGCTATAATTGAAGCGTGTAATATGCAAATCCTACCCCTTTCTGCTACTCATAACTTTCCTAACAGTACTCCTTCCCTTCTTGACTTAATAATGGTGTCATCTTCCAATTTAGTTTTCAAGCACGGACAGTGCCCTGCTGATGCATTCTCTTATCACGATTTAATTTTTCTTTCGTATAAACTACGCCCTCCTAAAATCAAACCCAAATTAGTTCTGCGACGTAATTTTGGAGGAATGGATATTGAACAACTTTGTGAAGATGCTTATAATATTGACTGGTCAGTGATCGAGAGAGCTCCATGCATTGACGATAAAGTGGAACTGTTCTGTTCTCTTCTCACTCAGCTTTATGACGTCCACGCGCCAATGCATTATGTGAGACTTAAACACCTACCTGCTCCATGGCTCTCTGATGATCTGAAGAAGCTTATTTTGCAGAAGAATGCGGCATTGTCAAAGCTTAAGAGGAATAAAACAGAGGAAAACGTAAGGAAATACGCCAAAATCAGGAATCGATGCAACACATTGTGTAGAGATGCGCAACGACGCCATATTCATACATCAGTCGAGAACGGCGACTCATCTAGGGTGTGGAAGTTTCTCAAAACAGTTGGAGTTGGTAGAACATCCCTAAATACTTCACCTCCTAGTGTTGATTTTGAACTATTAAATCAACATTTTTCTAATCCTTCTAACTCTTTTGATAGCGAACATAAACTGCAAACACTTCGTTCGCTTTCTGTAATTCCGACTCCTAATTATCCTCCGTTCGTTTTTAGTCAGTTTACTGAATGTGATGTTAAGAAGACCATATTATCCATCTCCTCAAATGCTGCCGGTAGCGACAACATTAGCCGTAATATGATTGTTCCTCTCCTTGATGTTATTACTCCCATTATCACTTATTTACTCAATGCTTGTGTCTCTTCCTCTAAATTCCCTCAAGCCTGGAAGAGTGCTCATATTATACCCCTTCCAAAGAAATCTAATCCCGTCAACCTCTCTGATTTCCGTCCCATCTCGATCTTACCTTTCCTTTCTAAAGTCCTTGAAAAACTTATTTGCCAACAGCTGACCCTTTTCCTTAATAAGCACAATTTATTGAATTCCTTACAATCCGGTTTCCGTCCAGGTCATAGTACGGCTACTGCCTTAATCAAAGTTACTGATGACATACGGTGGGGTATGGATAATAAACAACTCACAGTCATGACCTTGCTGGATTTCAGTAATGCGTTCAATACTGTTGACTTCGATATACTGTTGAGTCTGTTATGTTCCCTTAACATATCTCCATCAGTAATTGACTGGTTTCAAAGTTATCTCTGTGGCCGTCGGCAGTGTATTCGTGTCGATGAAACTCACTCATCTTGGTGTGATATAACTGCAGGCGTGCCGCAGGGCGGCGTGTTGTCACCTTTACTCTTTTCCATTTTCATTAATTCAATCACTCATAAAATATCCTCTCTCTACCACATGTATGCGGATGATGTCCAGATTTACACCCAGTCAACTCTTGAGAATCTGCCGAATGCAATCGCTACATTAAATAAGGATCTAAATTTTATACACGAGTGGAGTAAATCATATGGCCTAAATGTCAATCCTAAAAAGTCTCAGGCTATCATTATTGGTAGCCAGAGCTTTATCTCAAGAATTGACTGGTTCTCTGTACCACCTATCGTATTCGATGGAGTTGTTATCCCTTACTTTGACAATGTCAAAAATCTTGGTATTTATATTGATAATTCCTTAAATTGGATACGCCAACTGAATGAGGTAAGTAAGAAAACTTTTGTCGCTCTTTGTTCACTGCGTCGCCTTCGATCATTTCTTCCCATTCCTACAAAAATTATGCTCGCACAGTCTCTTCTCCTTCCGATTCTCGACTATGCTGACGCAAGCTATGTAGACATAACTGAGGACCAGCTAAATAAGCTTGAGAGACTTCAAAATACTAGTATTCGGTTCATATTTGGATTGCGCAAATTTGACCATATTTCCCAATTTCGCTCACGTCTCAAGTGGTTACCTATCCGACTTCGCCGGAACATGCATATACTTTCTATTCTGTACTGTGTATTATTTCACCCTTCTACTCCTCCCTATCTAAAGGAGAAGTTTAATTTTGTGGGGCTTCCGGGGGAACCTTTACGCTCTTCTAGAAAATTCATTTTAAGTGTGCCAACTCACAATACATCATTTTTCAATAAATCTTTTACTGTCCAGTCTATTAAGCTCTGGAATGCCCTACCTTTGCATATACGTGAGGCACAAACTATTGTTATCTTTAAGCGATTACTTAAAGAGCATTACTTGTCTCAGTCGTTCGGAGACCGTTAGGATAGATTGTGTGATTATTATGTATTTATTGTATCTATCAGTTTTATATTATTGTTTGAGGAATTTTGTATATATATATATATATATTGATATATACGTGTTGTGTGTATATTTATGTATATATGTTTATATATATGTGTGTATGTATATATGTATGTATATGTGTATGTATATGTATATATTATATGTGTTACCTTATCTTTTATTATGTGTTAGTAATTTATATTATTTCATGTATTACTTAGTTATTTATATCTTTTTTTTTTGCATTTATTATTTGTATATTTATATTGCACCACCTACCACCTACCTATTCATTGTTTGTATTACTTTACACCTTTGGTTGCCTGGAAGAGATCGCTATGTAGCGATAAGGCCGCCAAATTGTACATATTATAATCTGATTTTGTTATGACGTTTGTATATTTGTTCGTGGTGTACAATAAAAGTATATTCATTCATTCATTCATTCATTCATTCATTCATTCATTCATTCATTCATTCATTCATTCATTCATTCATTCATTCATTGATAATTTTTTAAAGTTTTTGAGTTACATTTTCGATTTTTTCATCCGATCAACTGACCCTCATTTTGATTCAGAAGTAGATAAAATAAAATTCACGAACGAAATAATCCTAATACCACGTCGAAAAATTAAATTAGTTAAAAGGTTTCATTTTTACGACCTTAATTGAGCTCAGGGAGTTATTTGCATGTCAATGAATATCCATTTAAAAAAAAATCGGCTAATCTTCGGAATGCCTGATCCGATTGTGATGAAGATTCTCGAACAAATAGACAGCAATGCCAGGTTATATTTTATCTAAAAAACTTGGAGAGTTTTATTGTGAAATCGATAAATTTATATAATTAATTTTAATTTAAACCTCAATTACGTCATATTATAGGTCCAACCCAGACTAAGCCATGGCGTGTCGCTAGTTTCATCCATAAATATAAAAATGGATGTTAGTATGACTGTTTGAGACTATTAGACTTCAACACCGTTTGACTGATTACCCTGAAAGTTGTATATTTTAGTGTATTTGTTCATGAAGAATATTATTATAGCTATGTAATATGTTGCCACTCACCACTAGATAGCGCAACTTCTATACAGTTCAACCGATTGCAATGAAAATTTCTACACAGACAGGACAACGTCTGCTGGAGTTTGCTAATGCAATATAAGATGTAAGAAGATAAATTAATTTACAAATTGTATTTTTAAAAACCTAATATTTATTTAATTTTATCTACAATATTAAAAACTATGATAATAAAAAAAAAACTAAAACTAGAAACTTAATTATCATATAGTCCTACTCCCCGCGGTATCGTGCCAAGAACGCTGGCTGCGTTTCCCCGCTGAATGGCTATACTTAGCCTTTGAGCGAGGAAAGAACCAGCCCTCTTATCACCAGCAGCAACGACCAGCCGCGGATGGAGTTCCTTTAGGAACTTCACCGCACGTGGACCCCACGGACCGATAGTCTCTACAGCAAATGGCAAAAATATGTAGTCATCTCTCAGAGACTCATATTTGCGCCACTTACTCAGTTCAGCTGCCTCTGATGCCGCCCCGGCTTTAAACGAGGTACCCCTGAGATGAGAGGCCGCCAGAGTGTCTACGCAAGTAGCATCCCACACTAGGGCTTTACCTCTCTCCCAAGGGAGAGAAATTGTATTGATTTTAATACCAAAAGGAGAAGATTTAATTTACAACTATGCCTGTTTAGATACATACTTCGAGCTAGCAAGCAGTGTCTAGAAGAGATGCTTATGTTATAATTACGAAAATGGTTGTTGGTTTGTCCATCTTTCACGGCAACGGTTCAACATGATTTTTTTGCATAGAGATAGTTTTTGGGCCGAAATAGCTAAGATCTTACAGTCTTAGGATTAAAATATAATTTATAAAATCCGAAAGTGCACACCTCGAACGCTCATGTAATGTATCGAATAATCAATTTACTTTTATTAATTACCAAAACGCATATTACGTTTAAGGCTACAAACAATTGTTTCTGTTTAATTAAAAAGATTTTTATTTTTGACAGCTTGATACCAGTGATCCGTATTTTGTTACCGGAAAAAAATTGTCTAGTAATTAATAAAATAAAAAATAAAATTTTAATGAACGGGACGGTTTATAATAGTGAAATTTAAAAGGCTTCATAAGGATTAAAATCTAAAGTAAATAAAAAAATCAGTGTTAAGTTCAGTTTTTCGAAGGATATCTTGTTCACATCCATACTAATACATAATCGAAATAAATAATCTTATAACTACGACAGAAGTATGTGATATATGTGTATGCTATTGGTGTACTTTTTATTATATATAAATGCAAAATAAAGCTGGTTGAGTGATTTGAGTGGATCGCAATTTTTTGATTTGGTGACAATAGAACACTACATCTCTGCTTCGCGTTGGATGTGTGAAAAAAACATTGGCTGTAGTTTTTCGAAACGATGTCGTTTTCTAACCTCTATTGTCTACGCATTCGAAGCCGCAAGCAAAAGCTAGAGTTTTTATAAAATATATTTACCGTTATCGCACTGGTTCACTATCGGGGGTCTTATATACATATTAGTCAAGATCTACGCGCATATAAATAAAATATCTAGCTCAGTGTACATATCTACAGGTTAGTGCGGTAGGTTGCGGTGTATTTGGTTAATATTCGTAGCGTTTAACATTAATTAACCAATTTATATTCAAGTTGCAGTGAAGAGTGCCTCTATATTATTTATCGTGTGAACTAAAGCTGGCTACGTTGTATGTAGATACAATAGTTGTAAGCGGACAGTGTTGTGCAATTTTCATCACCTCCAGCTTGACTGTCGTAGATTATAATTAGATGCACCCATACATAAGTTTTACCATTATTTGTTGGTAAGTTTTATATTATATTACAAATATCCGAGTAAGAATTTTACATAGACTTTTTGTTTGAAAACTATTTGCGTTTCGCATTTACGTAAATTTCACTGAACGTGTTCAATTCGGGCTAGATGATGAGATAGATGTGTTAGATAATGGCGCCCCGCCGGCTCGGACGAAATTAATAACTGCAATTTTAAGTACTGATTTAGCACGTGCACATGCTGCGTGTAGCATATTCACTACTTTGCGATTTACTAGGAGTTTTCTTCCTCACACTACTACTTTGTGCAATCGTTTACCACCGGCGATTTATCGCACCGATCCGACTTAGGGAAACTTTTCGAGAAACGAGCTCACTCCTTTTTAAAAGCGGTAACGCATCTGCAATTCCCATGGCGTTGCAGTTGTTCGTGGATGGCGGTCGCCACTTACCATCAGGTGAGCCGTAGGCTCATCTATATTAAAAAAAAACTTGAGTGTGTAAACTAGCCATTAAATAATTGAATATTATTATGAAACTTACGGCGAGTAACTAACCAGTCTTAGCCCAAAGCCTGATGACAAAGCATTCTGAGCGACCGCCACTAAGTGCACCGTAATTATACGAGAGAACGTGTCACTAATGTAGAGTAGCGAAATATGACGGCTCCATGGTACAGTGGTTTAGCAATGAACGCACAGAACAAGTATTTGAATTGCCTAAAAATAATTGTCCCGGGTCTGGATGTTTGTCCTTGAGAAATTCATGTTTGTAAACTTCCTCCACGATACAGCAGAGAATTTTAGTGTGTGAGTAAAATTAAAAAAAAACCGCTCTTGCCTTGAAGACATCCAGATTGTAATCGGATGAAAAGACAGATGTTGGCAAGTTATTCCAATCATTACAAACATTTGCTGTATAGAATCTTACTGTCTTATCTTTACAAAAACCCAAGTTCTGGTTCTACTGCGGTTCTCACTTTTGCTTGTAATGACCTTTTTTGGTATGATATAGACTTATAAAGTGACTATTATCAGTGATTACTAAATTTACATTCTTAAATTCTAAATTTGTATTTTGTTGTATAGGTCAACAGTTTGTTCTTAAAGCAGTATACTTTTTTCTTGCCTTGAAGACGATATTAAAACAACATTTAATTTTATTTTTAGTTTTAGAGCGGAGCACTTTTAAAAGCCGCACTCTAAGTTAATCATTTCATCCGCGCCGTGAAGTATACGGGGCCGCAAGGAAATAAGTTGAACATAAAATTGTTTGCGCCGACGCGACGTTCCCGCTACTAAGACACTTGCGAACCGAGACGCCCTTGCTCCACCCGAACGTTAAGCTAACAAATTGTTTTTTTTTTTATAAAATTAAAGGGACAAACAAGCAGACCGTCTGATGGTAAGTGGCTACTGCAGCCCCTAGGCATCTGCAACCAACTTCGAATAAAGAAGGCTCGTTTTTGTTACCTCTAATAACTTAGTTGGATTGCCTGTAAACCAACGAAAATCTATGTCTATAGAAAAAAATAAAATATAATATCTGTATTACACTGGGTCTGTATAACCTTCCGACCAGACCACATCAAGGCAAGTACTGCTGCTTGCCGGCAGAAATAGTCTACAGTGTGATAGCTACTCAAAAAGATTCCCTGACATGGAAGGAGTTACTACTACTTGTATATTTTAACAACTCAAAATGATAAAAAACGCGATTGTCAACCCGCCTGCAAAGAATAACAACTGAAGCAATTATTCCCTTTATAAGAGTTGCCTATACCAGTGGATTTAGCTAAGCTTTAATGGTTGCAATGATAATGTTTCATCATCATCTTCATTACAGTCCTTTACAAGTCCACTGCTGAAGCTGAATGTAGGCCTCCTCCAAGAAATGCCACAAAGAACGGTCCTGAACCAGCTGCATCCATCGAATTCCTACATGTTTTACCAGGTCGCTTGGATCTGAGACGTGGTCCATCACTGCTGGCCGTATGAGGACGCTCAAGGTCGCTCAGCGACCTATGGAGAAGGCTAGGCTCGGGGTTTCTCTGCGTGATAAACTTAGAACTTAGAAATGAGAATATCCGCAGTAGAACCAGAGTGATAATGTATAATGATTAACTGACGTTCGTAAATGCGGTAACTGTTCGATATAGCTTACATCCGAAAAAAGATCTTCGTAATCCTCAAATCGGGCATAAAGAAATTTTACTTCAGTCATCTAGATCATGGTAACCGATGTTAAGCTACAGCAATCATTTAATGTCGGGAAAATAAATAGGATAAATGGAAAAGGGTTGACTGCAACCATTTCTTATTTAAACAAACTGCGTCATGAATTGTACCTTACAGACTTACACCAATCTAAGCCGTTGACCTAAACATTATTAGTACTAAAAACATTTTTATTGTTTTTTTAATATTTTTCTAATTAAAAAAAAAAACAATTTTTTTTCCACAAATGTTAATTTTGAAATGGGAAATGGAGCGACGTAGGAATGATATTGATGCGTTTTGACAGATCTGTGATCCGGAAAATCTTCTTTTTACCCTTATTTATCCTCAGTTATTTGGGATCGGCACAGCATATATTCCTCATCCATTCCATTTTAGCGGCTGTAATCCCTTTTTCTCACTATCTTACGCATATCATCCTTAACGCAGTTCATCCATCTTTTCTTGGGCCTTCCCCTACTGGTATATGTATCCACTTTCATAGCCAAAATTGGTCTTGTAACAAGGTTTACTTCCCATCGTATAATATGCCCATACCACGCTAACCTAACTACTTTCAAACTGCTTCGGATGCCTCTGTGATCTGCCCAAAATCACCAAGAACTTTTTGAAACATAATATTTTTTTTCATATAATAAGTATGACAAGCGAGCACACAGCCCACCTGATGATAAGTGGATGCTGTGGCCCATACACATCTATGTAGATCTATCGTGTAATAAAAATCAAAATGCAGATGCGTCAACACCGCTGAATAACAGAACAGGAACATTTAGCCAGTAGACGTACCAATGTCATAGTTAACCACGGCTATCTCCAGATTAAAAATTATTAATTTTAATTTTTGTTTTTGTTGTTGTTTTTAATAATTTTTAATCTGGAGCTAGCCGTGGTTAACTATGAGATTGGGACGTCATACACCTCAGCCCCCCCCCCCCCCCCGTGACTATGGGTGCTGTAAAGTGCTTGAAACGTCGGGTATGTAAAATAAGTTAATATACGCGATAAAATCCGTAAAATTTGTTTTATTTAAATGTGTAGTGTTCACGCAAATATAAGAAATCAGAAACTTTCATATGGATTTAGTAAAAAGCTGTTATTTTGACATTACAAACAGACACTTCAATTTTATTTATTTGTATAGATAAAAGAATAAATACTAAACGTAACAATACTTTTGGCACTTCGGTTACAAGACACCAACAGACACCCGGTTGAATGCACTTAGTTATTTTTACACCACACTAGCTAGGATAACCAACATTGTAATACGCCCGGTCTTTTAATTGTTCCCGGACGAGATGGAATCGCAATGTATGTATTTATTATAAGTGCCGTATAATTTTAAATATGCATACGTAATCGTTGCGAATTAAACGCCGACGACAACGACGCGGCTATGTGACGAGATGATGCCCCGCGCCTATTTTATTAAGCGTGTCCTTTAGTTCGCGTATGTATGGTATAACGGGTCTAAGATGAAATAACTCAAATTTGTTTTTAACTTGAAATTGTTATAATAGCCGTTTGCCACAACTAAGAGAGAGAAAAGTAAATAATAAACTCCATTTTGTCAGACGCCGTAAGATGAAGTTTGGACGTATGTTATATTAAGTAGCTTATAAATATCGATTTGATGGCGTTGAAAGAATTTGCAAAAATTCGTTATAAATTTAAAAGTCGATGAGAAATAGTTTTGTAAAATAAAATGTCTATTTAAGAATTGCCAATTAAATTAGTCTTAATATCAAAAAGCATATAAAGCTCATGGTAAACTGTAAACGGTAGGTTCAGTGGAACGAACACAATTTTCTGAAGTCCCTTTCAATTTACTTTCACAATAGCATGAAGGCACAGCTTACCTTACATGGAATAAGAGGAGTGCGCCCGCGAGTGCTAAAATCCTATTAAAGTACATTTTCCATTTGTCGTACTAAAAGCAATAAAATCTAGTTTCGATTACACACAATTGAGCGACTTGTGCACCATTTCAAGAGACGTTGCCAGTTACCACATATGAAAATCAACTTTATAGTATGCAAGTTAGATAACTAACGTATGTGTATGACTTATTGTCGGAAGTGGTTTATCGGAAAGGAATGAATTATGTTTAGTAAAAAGTTGGCCAAAGGTTTTGCTGAGTGTTGGGGCTCGCGTGAAAGGAGGATAAAAAATATTATCGCTGCTTACGAGGTGTATTAATCTACTTGTACACAATAGTGAAAAGGCCGGCGCATCCCGCCTCGGTGTAATTGCACGAGCTCGACGTGAAGGTAGAACAAACTGTGAATATGGTCTCATAATCTCATTAATATCGCTACGGATAGAGTTCAAGTATCGGTCTGTGCTTTATATTTTTACGTTGTTTATATTTGCAAAATGTTGTCGTTCTTTATAAAAGTTTGTTAATAAAATAATTTCAAGCGTATCGATGCGGAAACACGTTAATTTTTTTTTAATTTAAATATAAAATGTTCTAATAAACATCTATTAAATTCCCAGTAACATTAAGTAAATAAATTATAATTTTTTTAAGTCGACGTTTGAGAAGTGTTTCTTCAACACGTAAACGCTAAAGATGGAGTATACATATCATATAATATTACAATTACATGCACAAAGTGTGTGTACGTGGCGATGTGCGCTTGTGTGCGTCCCGCAACAATGAGCCGTGTTCACGCACCGTGCACCGCCATTTTAATAAGTTGTTTTTTTATCAATACAGAATAAATACTTACATGCAACTAAGTATTATTAAGGCCAGTGTCTCGTGTATTTTTAAACGTAGTTTTCCTAATAAATTATTGTGATCATAATACTTCGGGACATTTTTTGTGATCGGCAAAGCGTGACGCCGCGCCGGTACACGTGCGTACGAGACAACGAGTACGTATTTTATTGTGAAATTATACCAATAATACATTACGTTGCGTTTGGCAGATGAGTTGTTGATACGTTCGACGTTGTGTGCTGATTGTCAATTTGTATTAAGTTTCTAATGAGCTCGGTGTATATGTATTAGCGGTTTTTAGCATCGAATAGTTTTTTCGCGTGAAATCGCATCGCTTGTAATGAACTTATACTTATTACTTAGAACTTATACTTGCATGCGTGTCTTGTGTGTATACTTTTGGAACGGAAGATTTGACATACACTATAAAAAAGATCATATTTGTTAAAATCTAGCTTAGTAGTGCATAGCTTCGGTCCTTATTCAATATTTATAAAAGTGTATAAGAATGTCTTTAAATATAAAAGAAGAAAATACGTTTAGTAAATTTATTAAATTAGTAAAGGAATTACTTCTTGATAAGGCTAGCTATACCGTCTGGGTACCTAGAAGATAAAACGTTTTAGATGTCTGTCTCCTTCTTTTCTATATTGCTGCACCTGAAGAGGCACATAAATGTGTATGTGCTGTATAATATCAATATAGTTACAATATTACATGTAATGCATTGCTAAATAAATATATACATTTATTAGGTTAAGTAACAAAACAATGTTCTCAATTTAATAAACACTTAATGTAAATAATAATAAATAATTGAGTCTTTAATATCGTGATAAAGTGTTCCTCCCTCTAGTTGTTCGGATCGTAAAAGTTCACTAGTAAACATGGGCCCTTTACCGTTGTAGAGAGGGTTAGTCTTAATCGTTACTTTTGACAGGCAGAAGACGTTCGCAGTACCAGACGTCTCATACCTGTGACGTTGTCTCCCTTCACCAAGTGGGCATTTGACTCCTGGCTTAAATGAGATGGTTAAACCGCCATATATCGGAAACCACAAGATCTTTCTAAGTCGGCTCTTATAAGTAGCGGCACGAAAGTCTAGCGGTGACTGGCTTGTGCATATCGTTTTGGCTCTCCAGTCGCATTCGTGCAATTCAATTCGTGCGCGTCACCTCCACGTTTCATTCAGCGCTAGACTTACGTGCCGCGACTTGTACGTGACCTACGGCACGAAATGGGGCGATGAATTCTCTTAAACCGTCACCACATGGTGATATAAAGAGTATATTGTCATACAATAATTGTGACATTAATAAAAATGAAGTAAGGTGTACAGAACATCTTATCTCGGAGAGTGCTATTGCAAGAGTCAACCGCGCTGTTCTATTCATATGGTACGATTTCTTTATTATTTCAATTTCACAGACATGCAGGATTCATTACGGTTTCTCCACGAACCACGCTGCAAATCGGCACTTAAAATTACTTTGAATTTTGAGACAGAAGACCCGACCCACTGCTACCGGCATTTATAGATATTATGAGAAAATAAGTCGATTGCAATGGCGTTTGCGGGCAATAATAACTTTGTTAGATTTAAAAAAAAAACTGTTCATTGAGATTTTTTTCGAACCGGAAATACGCGGCATCGTTTAAAACTCAAAACTCGGTTCGCTTGCCATTGAAATAAAAAGTTAGCTGCGCATTTATTTTTATAGAACAAGTGCCAGTTGCAATTGTTCACAAGCTCACAGCTCACACAATGGTAAGCGACACACGTAGGTACATATACATCTATCCTAATTTAGAAGCGTTATCACCCCTAAAGACTAAGTTGCAATGCCAATTATCAGCAATAATTATAACTTTTAACAAATAGTAAAAACTGACTGGAAATTGTTAAAAAAGAACTTAGTTATTTGCTAACGATAGGGGCGGAATTTTTTTCTCCAAATTCATATGCGACCACTCTTGAAGTATAACATATTTAATAAAAAATAATCAAAATTGGTTCACAATCTGCAAAGATATAGCGTAACATACATATAAAAAAATATACAATCTAATTGAGAACCTCCTCCTTCTTGAAGTCGGTTAAAAAGGGTCTCTGGTTCTCTCTACACTATGCTGTGTAATAATGGTGCTTTTCGTATATTACTCTGGTGCTACGAGAGAGTGGTATTTCTCCAGCCGAGACGACCCTTGCGAGAATCATGTACTGTAAGCGAAATAATTATTAAGTGGCGAAGCTTGCGAAGTCACTTATTGATTTCACGATGTCTGTCCGTCTGTCCGTCTGTCCCACGATTATCTCGAGAACGCTTTCGAATTTTCAAATTCTGTTTTCAGCAATCGATTACTGATCACCCAGGCGTCTGAACCTCCTATTTTGAAACTGATAGCTCAACGGCAACCGTTAGAAGCCGCTACAAAGCTGATTGCTTCGCCACTTTGCTATGCTGTTAGCTTGCTAGGTTTATTAGCATAATATAATACTAAATTGTAAATTAATGTTTAGAAAGAAGTTCCGCTGGGTTTCTTGCTGGTTCTTCCCAGAACCGTTTTTTTCCGGAGCAGTGGTAAAGCATGAATAACTTTCAATAAATATTCCTGTAATCTATATTGAATACAAATTATTCTATTTTATTCATGCATCCTTAAATTTTATTAGTAGTGGAGCCACGTTGCAGCCATATTAGGTACGGTTTTAGCACGAATTTGTCGGCTCGACCACGCTATCACAGAATACAGCGTAAAATAGCAGCTTATTGCTGCTGTGTTTCGTATGGTGAGTGTAGAGAACCGGAGACACTCTTTACTAGAAACGAAGCATTCCATCTTAGTCCTCACGGGTGACAACGCACCTGCATTTTTATTCTTAATTAAGGATAAAATGTAGGCCACAGTTTATTATATAAAAAATAGCTGCGGCATGGATTTACCATGAATAAAATTTTATGATACTATGAATGCACGTTCGGTAATTAATAGTTACACTTTCGATGTATAAATTAATTGTTTTAAAAAAGTTTAATGCTTAATTACAAATTTTTTAATTGAATAATTGATCACGGGTAGTTAACTCGATTTCACTTCGATTTACTACAAATAAAATGATGTTCAATTGAAAACATGTCAAGGTTTATTTTTGCTTGTAATTTGATTCATGTTTTTCTTTATTTACTTGCTTCGGTAATTTTAGTGTCATTTCCACTCAGTATATTGAGACTGGCGGTAGTTTATCTGGGTGTAAACTATTATAAAGGATGGCATCGTTTGATAATTAAAGGTCGTAAAATGGTTGTATATATGACATTGTACCTACTAATGATTTAATATACAATTACAATCTGTTGCCCCTCTTTATGAAACTATGATAGAATATTCTACCCCCCCGGTTAGCTCCGGTGTTGCACGGCTCATTTCTGGATCCCGACGACGGCGCTACCTACCGTGTCCAATCGTGAATCTAAACGATCCAGGGGCCAACTCAAACACACGGAAAAAATGTCATCACAATCGGTCATGTCATTTTCGAGTTTTTGCGAGACTATAGTACGGCAATTTTTTATATCTTTACATATAAAAATTACGTGTCACATTGTTTGTCCGCAATGAGCTCCTAAACTACTGAACTGATTTCAATGAAATTTTGCACACTGTGTACAGTTTGGTCGAACTTGAGAGATAGGATAGTTTTTATCCCGATAAGTGACTCTGAATATACGTATTTTTTGTAAATTTAAGGAATTTTATAGGACAGAGCGTCGCCGCAAAGGGCAGAATAGTGTCTGCTTGGCCAGCTAGTATTTATATATAAATATATATACAAGTTTGGGATACATAGTCCCTTATATATCCCTAACTTGTACCTCATAACTATCATTACTTGGCATAGTTGCCACACTTGGCAAGTGCTGTTTTTTATTTTTAGTCGTTATTAAAACTTATTAGGATTCTTTTTCTCTCTGTCGACACACGCGGGATAATATGGGTTAGTGTATATGCTGAAACTGGCACTACACGGTACTTCATTTAAAAATCACTAATTGTGGGTTTTTAACATGGCAAGTTCCAGACGATACTTCCGCCTCAAGGTCCTCTGCTAGTACACATTGTTGTGTAATAGATCCAGCGGTGTCCTTTGTAACAAATAACGGAAAATCGTTATTCACTTACAATAATTGCAATCACTAATTATGTTTATTCCGAAGTTACGTATACGGAACCAATTTAAGTATTAATTACTAGTTTGTTCCATTACATAGAATACATGTATCAGATAATACAAATGCCTCACCGTGTGGTGCTGAAGTAAAGCAATCAGGCTCCTCGTCTCGTCTCAGACTAAGAAAAAAAAGAAAGAAGAAAAGCTTACGCGGTAAACCCACACAGCAGTCCGCTCGTCTTTCTCAGTGTGAACGAATCTTACGCAACGCCAATGTTATATAGGATAACCTTATTCTAACATTCCCGTAGTTCTTTTAAAATTAATGTTGTTCGTACTACTAGATAGATAAATCACGAGTACATTACTAGATAAACCATTAATGCATGTTGTACAGTAACAAATGCCCATCAACATCATAATTAAAGCCCGTCATAAGTCAATGCGGAACGTAGGCCTCCTGCAAGGAATTTTTAACGTGGTATAGCCATGCTGCAGCTATATTATGGTTGTAGCACGAATGAGACGACTCGATCGGGGAAGGACCGCGCTCTCACAGAATACCAGCCTAAAATAGTACCGTAGACCCATTTTACTGGAAACGACGCATTCCATCTTGGTCCCGAATTTCGATTCTTAATCGAGGCTAGATGTAGACGTCAATGGCCCAGAGCACGTACCATTAGGTGGACTGTGTGCTCGTCTGTCACCCTAATCCTATAAAAAATTCCACTAAGCAAAGTAACAGTGTAGAGAATGGAAAAAGAAGTGAGAACCTTTGCCCGCTTTT
Source organism: Parnassius mnemosyne (assembly GCA_963668995.1). Classification (NCBI taxonomy): domain Eukaryota; kingdom Metazoa; phylum Arthropoda; class Insecta; order Lepidoptera; family Papilionidae; genus Parnassius; species Parnassius mnemosyne. The sequence goes on along the minus strand of CAVLGL010000082.1, from coordinate 22,238,873 downwards.
TCGCTACTCAAAACAATTTTTTGTAAATTGATTTTCGAACAGATATTTTAATCGTGCTATTTCTTCACTCTGTCTAATGGCCGATCGCTCAGTATTACTGCAAGGCTGCACTTACTTTAAGCTACCACTTCCCTTTTCTTTCTTAGTTTCTTATGGTCTTCTTACGTTGTCGGTTTGAAAAGTTATGTGACCGGCCCCATAGTCTATTTTGTTATAAATCGGCTTTAGCGGTGTCATACTTATGTATGCTGTCTTTTTTTAAGTCGCCTTTATTTAAACTTGATTTCGGGGAAATCCCGAAATATATGTTCAAATCATTAACTCAAATTTAATTCACAATTATATCTCACTGAAGTAATTATAATTCAAACATGTCTGCGTCTATTGACCACAACACAAACAATTATGTACTCAAGCAAAAACCTAATGATTGAATATAGAACAGTGGTTCTTCTGTCAGTATAATAATTCACTGTAGATTGCTGTGATGTTTATGGCTTGTATGTATTGATTTACCCTATATGGTAGGATAGGCCCCTTTTAATAGTATTGTCCTTTTTTAATCAACTAATCTCATCCGACTCCATCTCACTTCCACACTTTCATGGTGTTGTGGCCACAACAGATAACAGAAATACGCATCATTGCAACCGCGTCTTGATCAAGACGCGGTTGCACTTTATCATGCGTGATAAACATATTCCCAGTTTCCTGCTTTCCACTGTAAATATAATCTAGTAGAAATAAATTGTGGATTTTAACCGAGTTCAAAAACTAGGAGGTTATATATTAGACGCGTGTGTTTTTTATCCATGTTCAACGAATTCTTGTAAACACCGAACCTTACAGTACACATAAGAATAGATTGCTTGTGTATACTCTAAGAACTGAACCGATTTAAATGATTATTTTTGAAGTTACACTTATTTCGGGGCGTCTGGGAAAAATTATGAGAGTGAATTTTTTACAATGCGCGCGCACACCGTCAGCTAAAAACGACACCATGAAGTTATTACGATGCGCGCACACACTGACAACTCAAAGCGACAACTTCTTTGGGTAACTGTCTCTCAAGTTTTCGTGGGAACTGATAACTATATTTAAGGTAGTTCTTTTCAGTTATCTTTGTTTTGTTACGCTAAAGAAATATAACATTATACGTGCTTACATGAGTACACACACAAGTTTTAAAAAAAAATCTAATATGCTATACGAAGCTTTGCCGAAGGAAGCTGCCACTCAAGAACTCTTCGAGTTTTGAGCATGTTTTAAATGTTTTACTTGAATTTATATTTTGTAAGATATGATTTATGGTTTATTAATTTTTTACAAGAATGCCCAACAAGCACATAGTCAACTTGATAATGAGTGGATGTGTTGTGGTCCCTGAGGACTAAGATGGAGTGCCTTGTCACCGTCATATTTTACGTTGGTTTTTTTTTATAGGAGAGGGGGCAAACGAGCGTGCGGCTCACCTGATGGTAAGTGACTACCGCCGCCCATGAACAACTGCAACACCAGGGGAATCGCAGATGCGTTGCCGGCCTTTTAAAATGGAGTAGGCTCTTTTCTTGAAGATCCCTAAGTCGTATCGGTCCGGAAAAATCGCTGGTGGTAATCGATTCCACAAGGAAGTTGTGCGAGGGAGAAAACTTCTTCTGAATCGCACAGTGGTGGACCGCCAATCATCCAGATGATATGGATGGTATCGCGAGTTTTGTCGTGATGTGCGATAGTGAAATTGAGCAGCTGGAATTAGTCCGAACAATTCCTCAGAGCACTTCCTGTGATAGATGCGATAAAATACGCAAAGAGATGCAACATCTCTACGCAGTGCCAGTGAGTCAAGCCGATCGGAAAGGACTCGGTCGTCGACGATTCGAACCGCTCTGCGCTGGATGCGGTCAAGTGGAAGGAGCTGGCACTGGGGAGCCCCAGCCCAGAGATGGGAACAGTATTCCATGTGAGGCCGAACCTGCGCCTTGTAAAGTTGCAGACGTTGAGCTGGCATGAAATACTGTCCCGCTCTGCTGAGCACGCCAAGCTTTTTAGAGGCCAATTTGGCCTTCTCTTCCAAGTGACCACGAAACTGCATATGTCGACACCGAGGATACCGATACTGGCTGAGGCAACAAGGGGAGTGCCTTGAAACTTTGTTGACTAGAAACTAGAAAGTCGAGACTTTGTTCAACAAAGTCTCGACTTCAGACACAAGTTTGTTCCGGTACTAGGCGACGTTTTCCCGAGAAATATTGGCACGGCCGATGTATAAAGCATCACCAGTGCTGTCGTCTGCATAGCAATGAATGTTACTGGTTTGCAATATATCATTGATATGCAGAAGAAATAGCGTTGGTGATAGCACGCAGCCTTGTGGATCACCAGCGTTAATGGGCTTGTAATCGGAGCATGCACCGTCTACTACGACCTTGATGCTCCGATCTGCAAGAAAACTGGTGATCCAATTGCATATTTTCTCGGGAAGCCCATAGGAAGGCAGCTTCGAAAGAAGCGCTTTGTGCCAAACCCGATTGAAAGCCTTCGCTATGTCCAAACGCCTCCCCCTTAGACTCCACTGCCTCCGCCCATCTATGAGTCAGGTAGACCAGAAGATCACCAGCTGAGCTACGTCGACGGAAACTGTACTGGAGGTCACTAATCAACTGGTGATCCTCAAGGTACCGCAAGAGCTGGCTGTTAATAATCGTTTCCATTACTTTGGAGAACAAGGAGGTGATAGCGATAGGCCTGTAGTTGGACGGATCTGAGCGGTCGCCTTTTTTAGGGATCGGGTGCACCAAAGCTGTCTTCCATGAGTTCGGAACTACGCCTAGGGAGTAGGAGTACCGAAAAAGACGCGTTAAAACCGGTGCCAACTCCGGAGCACACGTCTTCAGCACTATAGGCGGGGTTCCATCAGGCCCACTCGACTTGTTGACGTCCAGGGAGAGGAGTGCTTTACGCACCAAGCGCTGTGTAAATAGCACTTCCCGCATGGAGCACTCACACCGCGGGATAGACGGCGATGTGTTGCCCCGTCATCTATAGTCGAGTTGGAAGCAAAAAGAGAGCCTAGCAGATCGGCTTTCTCCTTTGCGTCATGGGCCAGTGAGTCGTCCACCCTGTGCAGAGATGGTAGAGATGGCTGACAGAAGTGCCCTGGGACAGCCTTGGCGAGAGACCAGAATGCACGTGTTCCCGAAAGGAGGCGAACTAGTTTCTCGCCAATTCTGCCGATGTGCTCTGACTTTGCCTTGGCAATGACACTTTTGAAGGACCTGGAGGCGAAATTATACTTCTTTTTAAGAGCGCTGGTGTTTACATTGTTGATGTGTCAGCCCAGGCCTGGTAGCACTCCTGCTTGTAGCGTGATGCTAGGAGCGACCAAACCATGGCTGGGATCTGCCTCCAATGGGCACCACAGACGTCCCAATCGGCTGACCTATACTGCCAAACACGGCGGTAAGCTGGAGATCGCAACTGCGATGCGAGCGTGAGTGGCACTGTACTCCGGATCAGACAATGGTCCGAAGAGCCCAGAGGGGCATCGACGGAGACCTGATATCCGTCCGGATGAGAGGTCAAAAGTATGGTATTTAAAGAAGTTTGAATTTTATAATTTTGGCTTCTACTCGTATCTGAATTTTACTCTAATTTGTGGACGGATACCTGTAACCAACTTTTACATAGAAAGTTAGAGATGTGTTGTCACTTCTGAGGACTAAAATTGAACGCCTCGCAGCAAGCGCTACCATTCGACGGCAGAGTATGTAAGAGTGTGGTGCCTAATCCAGACGTTTCTCCCAGTAATTAATCTCCAGTAATCTTACCACCAGTAAAATTTTTATACTTTGGACGCGATATTTTATTTAAGGTATCTTGTTAATCCGATGAGAACTAGAACGAAAACCAAATACTGCAGTAGTTTTTAAATGTCTCTGCCAAATTTCTCGCTTTTTTAAACGAGCACATAAAAGCCGCGAGCGCACCTCATCTAACTGTTATTTATGCGCAACAATTTACACTGGAGACAGCGGTCCCCGGTGCAGCCAGGGCGAACCGTTCCTCTATTTAGTACCAATATTGTCGTCGATTATACGATAAAGTAAGCGACCGCATCCATTATGAAGGTCGATTTCATTTGTGATCGCGTATTTGAGCATATTATATTCTCCGATGCTAGTGAGTTGAATCGACCGATCTTGGTCTTTATACATTCAATTTAATGGATTTCGGTCTTCTTGCGAACACTATGTAGAATTTTCCGGTATGACGATTGTCTCTACGAACATCGTATTCTATCTTTTTTTACATTTCAAAGAGTTTTTACGATGATTCTTTTTTTATGGATTAGTCTGTAGTTTGTAAGCATCAATATCTGACAGGAGTTTTGGCGGGAACTTGATCAGCGGCGGTTTGCTGCTCCTGTATTATTGTTTAAATAATGATTTGAAGTGGACTTTGATATGTAAAAGTGGTGCGATTTTGTGTATTAATTGTCTACGCATGTGAACTATTAGTGGAAACAGTGAAACAAGTGCTCTGATGGTGATGGATTCTCAAGATAAGCTGTTTGTCTGCATAGGCGCCTTTAGATACCATCGCCAACTATCAGCTGTCTGCTGGCTCAAGTTGCCGTCAAAATCTCTCAAGGGCTGCACAATGTGACGCATCAACATATTGTGAAGCAGTGAACTATGAAGGATAATTATTTATAATAAACCGAATAAAAATACTCAAGGCTTGGCCTAAAGGTCTAGATACCAGGCCATAAACTCCTATAAAAAAAAATATCTGACACTACATATACATATTATAATGCAAAATAAATACACAGAGCATGAATGCTTTTTGTTAATTGTAGTTACTTCGGATTGTAATTAAGAGATTTGAATGCTACTGAATCCACCTTTATAGTGCATATATTTAAGCATGACAGGATATAGCAAAAGGTAACTTTTAATTATTAAAGAAATATCACAAAGAGAGTCGATATTGAGTTCATTTCAAGTTTTTTCCGGTCCGTCGAGAACAGAGCACAACGAGAATGCACCGATTCATTTTAATTTTATTTAAGTTGAGAAAGTTTTGTTCGCTGTTCGTATGAAAAGTTTTCTTGTCATCATTAGCGTAGATATTATCAGAACGTTTCTGTATTGTTTGTTAATTACATGGAAGGATGTAGACGGCGATAATAATTTATCTTATTGTCATATAAAAACTTGGTACTAGGTACATGTAGGATGTTAAATTTGAAAGGGTATAGAGTCGACTGAGTTTGAAAAAGTTTCTTTAAAAGTGTGAAAACGATATGGGTATTGACCTAATACGGGTCTACTGGGTTTAGCATATTACGGCATCTCCCATCCCTACGCACACGTCCCCGCGACTTCGGTGCACTGTGCCATACGGCACACATACGAACATGTGTTCGTATGTGTGCCGTACGATGCGCACTACGAACCTACTATTCGTAGTGCGCATGTGTGTGTGCATGTTGGGTACTATTAGGTTCTTGAGACACCGAGGTCGACGACTGCGCTGATCATTGTAATTTACAATATATTCAAATGCAGCGTTTTGATAGAATGGCTTAGGATCCAGCGATGATCCGTCCCATAGCATATGTATAAACGTATTTTGTCCCTCGTTCTCTTGTAAGAATTACATTAAACCCCTAAATATTTCCAGACTAATTTAGTAAAATTTACCTAATTTACTGGTACAGCCTATTAAAGTCCACTGCTGAACATAGGCCCCCCCCCCCCCCCATAGATTGCGCCATCGAGGGGATATTTGCCATAGTTGTCATGCTTGGCAAGCGGGTTGGTAACCGCAGTTTTTAGTCGTGATTAGGAAGACGCAGCTGCTCATCTCCCGATTTGTTTCCCTCTGTCACCTGTTACTACACCCACTGGATGATATGGAGTCGTAGATATTCTTACACCGACACTACACGGTATTATCATAAATTAAACATTCCTATAAAATTTCCACTGCTATACATAGGCCTCCCTAGATTGCCTCCTAGAGGATTTTGCCATAGTTGCCACGCTTGGCAAGCTGGCTGGCAACCGCAGTTTTTTTTTTTACGATTTTTGGGTTGTTATCAGGAAAATGCTGCGGCCCGTCTCCTGTGCCAGTTTATCTCTGGATATAATCTGGATCAATTTCATATATTTAAAGTTTAAAACCTTAATATGAGACTATTTATTCATCACGGGGGGGGGGGGGCTATGGAGCAGGTCAACCGCGTTGACGTGCTGGTGTTGGTACGTGATGGTAGACTTCGTACGTCGTTCAAATGTTTTATTTCTTGGAAATGCAGGCTTCCTCACAATATTTTCCTTCACCGTCGAACACGTGGTAAATAGGGACTTGAATAATTTTATTTTAGCTTACGGAAATCAAACTGCGGTTGCTCACGTATTACGTAGTTAAATATATGTGGCCATGGTAGGAAAAGGGGAAACTTCCCGCCGGGTTTGTAAGCGTGTTCTGCCCGGGTAGCGGCCAACGCTATGAGTTGTAGTTCGGAGCTATTCCATATCTACTGCTATTACTTCGGAACTTTGATAGCGCGATTTAGGCTTCGATGTGTTTTGCTTGTGGCGCGACGACAGCGCAGCCACATCACCCCACGAGAAATAATACTTATATTCGTTTATTCTTTAGCGTGTATTAAAGTATATACCAAATACGAAGTTAAAGTATATACAAATAAGATTCGAGTTCTATACCCGCCGGCACAAGTAGTGTATGGGGAAGGATGTTAAGAGGTGTTGTATGCTTGTATGTATTTTTTTTATTTAATACTACTTTTATTAATTACTAATAACTGAAGTTATTTCATTTATTAAGAAATTAAAACTATTAACCATTGGGTTATAAAAATGTCAACCCTTAACAACGGGAATAGTGAGTCGAGAGACAAGCAAAACCTTTACCAGAAAAACGCATAATTGCACATTTCATATATACAAAATGTTCAATATTACATTTCAGACAGAAACGTTCCTTAGTGTTTAGCCTTTAATTATGTTCTGTCTCATTTAGATAATGTTATTTTTTTATTATATCGTAAGTTTCTCATTTCGATGATATTCCGGAAGTCAGTCTGAGCGAGACTAGAATGGCTCTCCGGCACCCTAAAACAGCAAGGCCCCAGGCGAGGATGGAATTACAGAGGAGCTTCTATAAACGGGTGGAAAACCGGTACTTGTAGTTCTTCAGTAGCTCTTTAATTCCGTCCTCCATGGTGGGACTACTCAGGAGGCGTGGAGAAGAAATGCGGTGGTCTTGTTCTTCAAGAAAGGCGACAATGCTCTCTTGAAGAACTACAGACTGATTTCCCTTCTGAGCCGCGTCTACGTGCTGTTTTCGAGAGTCATTACGAATAGTCTCGCACGCAGACTCGACGACTTCTAGCCTTCCGAACAAGCCGGTTTCCGAAAAGGCTTTAGCGCCATAGACCACATCTACAAACATACCTTTCGGCAAATTGTACAGAAGTCCGAGGAGTACAATCTTCCACTATGTCTGGCGTATCTGGACTGGGCTTTGATGGCCATCCCAGTACAGAACCAGAGTACGAAACCTATCCAACTGCAAGAGGTGTAAGACAGGGTGACGGTTATGGCAGAATCTTTGGAGGACCTAAACATTATGCTCAATGACCTCAATAGTGCCTCCTAACGGATAGGTCTTAAGATGAACATGGACAAACCAAAGATCATGTATAACGTCCATGTCACACTTATGCTAGTAGTTGTTGGGAACACTAAGCTCGAAGTTGTTGACGAGTATGTTTACCTGGGACAAACAGTCCGACTAGGTAAGTCCAACTTCGACCGAGAAGTCAATCGACGGATTCAACTCGGCTGGGCAGCGTTCGGGAAATTACGGCATATCTACTCGTCAGGTATACCTCAAAACTTGAAAACGAGACTATACAACCAGTGCGTGTTGCCAGTGATGACATACGGAACTGAGATGTGGTCCTTCACTGCTGGCCGGATGAGGAAGCTCAAGGTCGCTCAGCGAGCTACGGAGAGAGCTATGCTCGGAGTTTCTCTGCGTGATAAACTCAGAAATGAGGATATCTGCTGTACAACCAGAGTGACCAACATAGCCCAACGGATTAGTAAGCTGAAGTGGCAATGGACCGTCCATATAGCTTGAAGAATCGACAACCGATGGGGAAAAAAGGTTCTCGAGTGGCGACCTCGTACCGGTGGACGATGTATAGGGCGTCCCCACACTAGATGGAGTGACAACTTGGTAAGACATGCAGAAGTAAGGTGGGCATGGAAGCAGGTGGCTCAGGACCGTGGTTTGTGGCATTCGTTGGGGAAGGGCTATGTTCAGCAGTGGACTTGTGAAGGGATGTAATGTTGATGATGATGAAGTTTCTCACGGCAATAAATATATAAGAAATCAGAAAACAATGACAGCGTTGATCTTGCCAATACGGTTATATTTCGAAGGCGTATATTTTTGATGCGGTTTCTTTGATACATTCACAACTATGACTCACCTGCGTTGATTTATTAAACTTTTAATCATTAATCCACTGATTGTATATCATATGTATGTATATACTTTTTCTGGTGAAGGTCACAAAATTCACTGATTGTATACAAATTGGTTGAAAAGTTTCAACCAAATCTGGCTCGAAGGACCATTTTATATCAGCTCCGCCTCATCCAATAAAGTCCAATTAAACGTCTTGCTGGCGAACAAAGATCCCCTTTTCGGTCTGTTTGGAATCGCGTTGTTACGTATTTTAATTTGCTATATTTTTAAATATACTGAGAAGTTTTTTTGGTTTGGAGAATTTTACCTGTCCACAATTTTTTCTTTGCACTGATATACAACTTTCGTCGTACGTTTTACTTGCTTTTCGGAAGCAAGGAATCACATCACTGCTGGGCACAGGTCTTTGTAAGAATGCGCTAGCTGTAAAGCAATACTTTAAGCCTACCTTTTTGCCTAACCTTACCGCGCTGAGTGAGGGGAAGGCGAGTTGTTGAACCTACCAACCACCTGTACACGAACTTTAAGTTTAGACTTTACCTTCTTTTAAGCACTATTTTAAGTCTTAACTGATTATAACTCCTACCAATTTTTTTTGGGAACTACAAAACATTTACTAATAGTATTACACATAAATCGTGAACGGTTGTGTGTAATTAGTTCTTGCCCTCTGGTATTTCACTGGCATTGCGATCTATTACATTCCATTTAATTTGTGAGGATTATCAATAATTCGTATCCGGAATTCTCCGACTCCAATGCTTAATTAAGACCACTCCAAACACTCTCGCCCGTTATATTAGTCGGTAATTTGGTAATTTGGTAAAAGGCCGTGCAGAATATATAATTAGGCGGCAGCTTCCCGATCTTGGAATCCTCGCAAATTAGCTAAGCTGGCTTTCATCTCGAGATGCAGCTACGTTCGAGAGCCATCTTCAAGCTCACTACGTGTTAGCTCTCACAGTGACTGGTTACCCGCATCAAATATCTGCGTAAAATTTAACTTAAAGTTCTTATATGTAATAACTTATAATATGAGGAATACGTGGTCGAGCCATACCGTAGCTATATTATGGTTGTAGCACGAATGGGTTGGCTCGACCGGGAAAGATAACGCTCTCACAGACACATAAGAACATTAAATAGAAGCTTAATGCTGGTGTGTTTCGTAGGTGACTGCAAAGAACCGGAGACCTTTTTCCTGGTAACGAGGCCTTAGAGGTGACAACGAATCTATATTTCGATTCCTAATCGATGATAGATGTAGATGTATGTCTATGGACCACAGCATTCACTTACCATCAGGCGGACTGTGTGCTCGATTATCGCCTTTATCGTATAAAAAAAAGGAAATATGATTTCTGTATAATAGAGATCATTTTTGGGCTGGAAGTCCCGTTAGTAAATCTATAGTCAGTTTCCGCATTAATAAAAGCAGCGACTAACGTAGTCTGTTTTTCCGTCCGATTACAACCTTGGATTCTTCAGGCATGAGTGAATACGATTTTTACGTTAAGATAGTGCGATTTAGCATTTAGGGCTTCATCGCCAGATTCACCAGGAGGGGATATTGGTAAGAGCAGAGTTATAATAAGTATAAAATGGAGTATTTTGTGATACTCATACAATTTGTAGAAATTAAAGAACGAGAAGGAGAAATGAATACTACAATTTATTTCTGTTCTTTATTAACAATTAATCTTTTATTAACATTTTAATGTTAAATGAAAATTATTACAAAAATAATATATCTTAAATAAATAAATAACACCAAAAATAAATAAATAACAGAAATAAAGATAAAAAGCATGCGTGAGTGTCGTAGAACGTGGAACACTCGGTTGGAACGAAGTTCCTATTGTAGTATATTATTATTGATAAACGTATTACATTATTCATTAACAAATGCAAATAAATGAATTACTAGCATCCATTAAAATGAAGCGTCATTTAAAATAAAATAATATTCCTTTTATGGCAAGATAAGCAAAAGTGCGAGGGAGCTGGATATCTACACTACGTCAGAAGGGGTCGTGACGGAAAAATCTTACACATTTTCTTCTTCCCCATCCGCCAAAATCGTACCTTCCGATAAGTAACTTCGTTCCAATAAACAACAATAAACATTGATTAATATTAATATTATTGGAGTTTTACTTTAACCATGCGTAAAGGTTCATCAAACACTCATCATTATCATTATTACAGCCTGAACATTTATTAGTGATTCGTTACAAAATCATTTAATGATGCTTTTTGTTCTATTTGACACTTTTTCGTACTAAAGATACAAATTGTGGACTTAATGTATATGACCTTTTTTATCGATTAAGTGTTCGTTTCCAGCAGTTAGTTAGTTATAAGTATAGCAAAAGCCAGGAGTGTCATTATTTGGACATTAAGACATTATATTTATAAACGCAAAAACTTATTATATGATAAAGTTAAGCAGTGTTCTGCTACATTTTACAACGTATCTATAATCCTCCGATGTTGCAAATGTTCTTGGGTGGCGGTGATCGATTACCCTCGAGTGAGCTGTATGCTCGTTTACCTTCTCTTCTATAAAAAAATATAAAAAAGATTAGTCGCGTTGAATAAAACACATTTTACGGATTTTATCGCGTTTAATTTTAACTTTTAATTCTCATCGTTTTGGGGCGCTTTACAGGACAGCTTAAAAATTATTTTTATTCAATGTGTAGTATTCGTGTAATTTTAAGAAGTCATATAGGTAACTCGCGTTGTCAATTCTTACAACCGCATTATTACCAAAAAGTCAAATCCCATAAGCCTATAAATTTTCGATCGATCGAATGACTCGTATTATACCCAAATATTCCGTCAATATTTAAAAAGGTTGATAACATCCTTCAAAAATAGATTCCGGCGAAAACATCATGGCAATGTCACATGTATTACATGCGACGGGCGACGATTTGCATTTCAAAATTTGTTTTCACCTTGTGCCGCGCCGCGGAGCCATTTGTTAAGAACCTGCCTGTCAAAACTTCGGACCATCTACAAAATCAGCATACTACAAAATTAATATTAAATGTCCGAATAAGCTATTTATCTACATCAAGGTTTCCATTCCATTATGCAAAATCTTTTTTCAGACAGTAAACTTACACATGAACACAAGTGTTTATGATATGCAGCCTATATACAGACCTCTTATCTCTGTGATATTGTGGAGCAGTTAGTCCGGGTCACATGTTGTGGAATTATTCTGCTTCGCGTATTTCTTCAATTCTATATTATGTTTTCTTTCTGCCACACTGTGGCAAATCATTAATTTACCTTCAGCGTCTAGCCTTGAGCCACTACGGCTCAATGTAATTATATTTCCACTTAATGCCTTTAATTGTGTAATAATTTTTATATTTCATTTTATGCATGTATTAAAATTTCAAATATATTGTAATTTAGAATAGAATTTAAAACGGTTCGTAACAGCCCCTTGGTACGCTATCAAGAACCCACTTACATAAATATTTACTATACATATGTATTAATAATATTATTTATCATTGTTTCTGAAACACAATAGATCGTATCATTTGAATAATTTTATCTGATACAAGTGTACGCGGTTACTGCGTTGGTACACTGAGGCGAAAAAGTTTTTGGCGCAAACATTTTATTAGCAAATTTTGGAGACTATTTCGCTTGCCACAGTGAGGAATTTTAAAATGTGTTTCAAGATTTTTATTCAATTTATGCTTGTTCGAAAATCTTCTGAACGTCAAAATCTACAGCAATTAGTGTGTTGTTGTTTTCAAGGTCAAAGGACTTTCCTTTATTTTTTTAATTTTATTCTTTACTTTGTTCAGCCTGAGCTTGATCAAATCTATTCTAACTCAATCTATTCTAACCGAAAACGTTACACTAACTATAATCTAATCGAATATTAGAACATACTCATTTTCCTTTTATACTCCTAAAGGGACTCGCTTGTTATTTTGAAAATCTTTGCTTACAATAAAGCACCATTTTTTTATACTTCCTCACTGTCGTAGAATAAAATAAAATAATGTTACGCGTATTATTTTCGTGATTGTACACTCGGGAACGACAATGGTACTTGAGATGTTTTTATGCGTCTCTCCTAAACACGGCTTTAAGTCGACGATATATAGCACAATATTCAATCTCGTGCAAATTTCTTTGCAAATTCCATAATATCTAATAAGACCTTAAGACGTGTATTGTAAAGTCCAATTTAGTGAAGGTTGTGTTCACATGTTGCTTCTACAATAACAGCTTTACTACTTTTAGTATGTAATGGATTAGGGTGTCCACACACGTGGCAACTGTTTGTATGCGATTAGTATTGTCGCTCAGCTTTATTCATTGTATTGTGGTACAGGAATTACGTTGTGTTGTTGGAGTCGCTCTGTTCATGGTGGTCCTTAAGCTGCCCACGAATGGCAAGATTTACATTGAATGAGAGCAGCCCGCCGCGCCGCACCGTTTGCTTGTATATCATTTTGTCAAAATCGGAAAGGGCTACAACTTAAGTAGGTCGCTGACAGTGTACCGCCCTTGTGCCATTCATTAAACATATTGTAGCTTGTCTGGTGTAATAGCGAAACAACGCATGATTTGTTCTTGTAATTAACTAACTGTTTTGCACTTAATAAACTCTAATAGTAATGTAGTAGTAGTAAACTCTAATAGTAAAAGAACTTGGATAATAAATTCTTTGTCAAGCAGTCTGCAAGCCTTGTTTAATCATAGTGCTCGTCTTACAAACACTCATCATCATCATTATTACATCCCTTCACAAGTCTCCTGTTGAACATAGGCCTCCCCCAAGAAATGCCACAGAGCACGGTTGCAAAGGTTACAAATTACAAACACTCGGGCAAAAATATTTAGTATCTATATTAAAACACCGATATAATTTGTGAGGTACATAATTACATAGTATACATTTCACAGTATGAAGCGTCCACGATCATTTCGATTTAACCGTTAAGTTCTTTACAATACTAGCGCCACCAGTAAACTTTTTTTAAGAGTAGGAGGCTTAAAGTCAAAATCAGATGCGGCTCAGTTAAAGGAAGTCGTCGTTGCTGCCACTGCTACTAGTTTAGAAATTAGCTTTTCCGAAAACAATTTTATAATAAGTAATTCATGGAGAAGCATTTTGTGATAACTCAGCGTTTAACTTTCCGCGCCTATCAATCGATGTATCACAATGCTTTCGTGACAGCGAACAGTTTGTGACAGTTCTGTATAAAAGTGGGCAACACTCATCGATTAGCAATTAAATTAACAACCAATTGTCACCATTAGTGTATCGTTCGATTGTAGGCACGAATTTTCGATGAAGTTTAGTGACGGGGACAGAGCCAAATGTTTGCATTATAACTTTTTATTTCAGACCCTAAAATTTGTTCGTATTTACACGTGTGCATTGTGTCCGATTTATTCTTGAGTTTGTCACGATTTACGGTGTTAAGTGAAATTTTACACGCATGACCCACCATATCCTTGATTAAGTATTCATTTCTGGATCGATAAACCATTAAAGACGTTAATTAATGTTGTAATCAATTTGTTTACGCAGCATTGAACTACATTCGTTTTATACACGCCACTAATGTACATACTTGTAGACATCTATAGCAATTTCTTTGTTTATTAACTTTTTTATTATATTACTGACAAACATGCTAACAGTTCTTATGTTATATGTACTGCTGCTGCTATCCATAGATGCTGTGTAACCCTTGAGGACTATGATAAAAATTATATGACACGCAGACAGTAATTAAACAGGCCCTGGCTGCTTGCCGACCGAAATAGTCACGAGAAAGGTCGTCGTCGTCGACAACCGAGAAAGACTCTTATGTCAAAATACTTAAACGGTACTCAATTTTGAGTCTCGTGGTGTCACAGTCACAGTGTCTTAACGGCGTTTTAAAATTGAGCACCGTCTGAGTATCTGGTCCCTATATTTGAAGCCCTACCTTTTTTCATGGGAAAATATCTACGACAGGATTATGACAATTTGAAGTGACACTGATATTTTTAACTGACTTCATTAAATTTACAGTTTTGACATGTTAGTATTGAGACGGATGAATAGACTGAATACGTATGCCGGTGCTATCGGAATCAGTAATTAAAAAATTGACATGTCGGCGAGTCGCGGAGCGCGCTGATTTTAATTTATTTGGCGTAATGTGCGGTGGTGCGCGCATGCGCCGCCGCAACGCGAACGTTCCGACGCCGTTTTATGTGTTTATGTATTCTAATTTTATTGTTTTCTTTATTTGCGTCCCACTTTTGTTTGGTACAGAGCCCGGCATTGTTCGCCGTCGTAAACGCCGATTTAGATGATAAATAAAATGTTGTAATAATAAAAATTTGCCGTATGAAATTTTTTATTTAGTGAGGCGGTATTTTTTTCGGCCGTCTGCCGCGTTTCGTTGTAACTTTTGGGTGTTTCGCGTAACGCGCGAAATAATTTACGGTTCTCGTGTTCGCTTCGCATTGTTTTAGTCTCACTCCCGATTTTCCTCGACCTATTTTAGCAACCGCGCACTGTTTTCGTGGATTGTAAATTTCATTATTAATACGATTTATATTATAACCATAAATGTTGTTTACGGAGGCCATGTTGAAAACGATGCACGGCGAGACTGCATATTATTATTATATCTAGATGAGAAACCTGGCTTGATTCATTACAAATTATCATGGAGCCGAGAGTAATGATACATTAATATAAGACAAGATGCCTATTTTCTACAACCGTTCTTGGCTTCCATAAGACATGCAAGTATTCTCACAATAATTAACATTCAAATTATATATAAACTGAACATATAAAGTAAAGATGAACGGATACCTGATTTTATGTACCTACCTATAACTTCAGTAGGTATTTTTCATATAATTCTGTAATTAATGTATAGTATAAAATTAACTACTATAGCTTTGAGTGGTAGTGTTAGTCAGATGATTGGTACTACCACGAGCTGCATAGAAATGGTGAAATTAAGCGGGGTGCTGTAAGCCCGCCGACTCGAAGCGCGCTCCGGCAACGGGAAGTTCGACCTGAAACCTGTTTTATTGCGAATTAATATTAATAATGAATACTTTAAACGGGCACGATTGGTGTAACACGTATAGTTGTAATTTTAAGTACGATTATGCAGCGGCTTTGGCAATTACCGATGGTATATGCGACACGCTCGCCGGCACTCAGCTCGCCGCTAGGCCGCGCTCGGAGACACTTCGGCAAAATTCGGTACAATTTTTTCACAATTGCTATATCGATTTTTATTAAATTAGGAATATCCACCTTCCTATATCAGCAGTAACAGCGTCTTCCTAATAATAGACTAGAAAATAAATAACTGCCGTTGCCAACCTTCCTGCCAAGTGAGGTACCTATGGCAAGTATAAGTGATATTTTGATGAATTTATGGGGAGGCCTATGTTCAATAGCGGACTTTAATAGGCTGTAATGGATGAATGAGTGCAAAGAAAACAAAAAAAAAATATTGAATAAAACTACTTTTACGTATTTTATCGCGTTTAATATTAATCTCGAGTAGCATTAAACGCGATAAAATCCATAAAAGTATCGAATAGTATTAAGCTGGATAAAATCTGTAAAAGTAGTTTTATTTAGGCTTGGGCAAAAAATATTGATATATGGAAATATCATTATTTTTTAATAATATTGATATATATCGTCGATATTTTAAATCGCATAAAAAATGTATAAAATTTCGATATATCGATATTTATTTTAGAGTATCGAATTCGGATCAATTTCGATATATTTTAAAATGTTGTAATAATGAACAACACAAAACATGTAACAACAAAAGGAGGTACAAAAGTGTTCATGTGTGGTTGGTTGTCGTTGTTTTTTTTGTCGTCCTCCAACCGGCAGTAATATAAAATTTTGAACCTTTTCTTTACATCGTGCAAATGATGACGATATATCAATATAACCTTTGATGATCAAGATGACTATATATCAATTTATCACGCGATATATATCGATACTGTTTAAAAGTATCGATTCGATATATATTGACATATTTTCTTCCCTTGCCCATCCCTATTTTTATTCAATACACATTGTAATTAAATACATAGACCGAGTATATTAAGTCGAGAGTGAAAACTAATCTTATGGATTTTGTCACATTTTTTTTAGAAAATTACGGACATTGCTACATATAACTGCTACACACTACACAGTGTTCCCGTAAATATAAGAAAGATAAATGAAAGTGAAATAGTTGACATTCTTTTTTTATTTGTACAAACATTACAAAATTTTTATAATTTAGTTGTATCTAATCCTTGCAACACTAAATATCAGCATTACATTTACACACGTGCTTTTCAGCAATGGCTCTTCACAGGTTCACAACAATAAACAGGGAAGGTTTTCCGTTATTTAAATATTATGGACTTGTTTTATATAGGTAGTATAAATATTATAGTATTCGAAAATTATGGCAACACTTTACACCTGGATAATTTCCGACTATATTGAATATATTAGAATATGGTTCAGCTCACTGGGCACGACTGTACAAGAGAATTATGCGAGACAGTTAAAATTAATTCTATATTCATGATTCTGTTAACCTCTATAAATATATTTTATGTAATGTGTTTTAACATGCATAGCAAAAATGCTGTTCATTTAAATTTGTACGATTAATTTACAGCTAGCGACCCGACGTGGCTTCGTCTAGGCAAGGATCGATCTAATTTTTTAAGCAGTTATTTACATCTAAGATAATCAAAGTTTTTTTTAATCTTCAGGATTTCTTGCACAAAATATCACCTAGATCCTTAAATTTGAATTTCATTACAAATCGTTCAACCATTCCGAAGGTTACCCGGACAGACAGACAAACAAACATAAAAAAATGGTTTTGATAGCATGCAAATAACCACCTCAGCTCAATATTTACAGCTATTATGATATTACAGACATACATTTTAATTTTATTTTTATGTATAGATAAAATATGAGTTATTAACATTGCCTTCTATCGAGTTTTCGGAATACATATAAAATTCAATTTTAATATCTCATGTAGGTACAATATATATTTTTATTTATATATAATGTGTAGTTAATCGTAATAATATATTCATTTCACTTTATTGAAATAACCTCTAGTGGTCTAGAGCCATCCTCACGAGGTCAGCCTTACACGATATTCTACGACCTCGTGTTCGCCAGACCGGCAACCTAAGGAACGTGAATGCTGTTGCTTAAGAAAGAAGTTACAAAATCGTTTTTGAAAAGCTTACAAAAACAATTTCGCGTTCGATTTTTTTTTAATAAGAAAAAACGGGCATTCGGCTCATCTGATAGAAATTACTACTGCTGGTCATGAACAACTGCAACACCAGGGGAATTACAGATGCGTTGCCGGCCTTCTAAAAAGCGTAGGCTCTTTTCTTGAAGGTCCCTAAGTCGTATAGCCCGAAAAAATCGTAGGACGCAGTTGATTCCACAAGGAAGTTGTGCGGGGAACAAAACTTATATTGGTGCGATTGCTAAAGAACATGATTTTTATAACTGCTAATAAAAAGTGAATTATTGACATTACTAGTGTCACGAACAGAGGCATCAAACGTTGGACAACTTAGCTCCTAACGTGTTTGTAGAGTCTCTTAGTCAATTAGGCAAGCAGCGCCGTGGACAGGCGGAAAATTGTTACTTTGTCACTTATGGCGAGGAAACACGTAACAAGCAATAATTCAGACGCGGACGGGGAACGAGCCACGCGTCGATGTCCATTTGTAACTGCTTGAAACCTTACCCAACGAGGCGGACGATTTTTTGCACTCGCTTCGTATAGAACAGTCCGTTGAATATGTTGATGAAATGTCTGGCATTTCGTCATATCAAGCTAGGAGTTAATAATATTTATGTCAATTCAAATACATTTTTTAGGAAAGTATTCGTAGAAGTAACAAAAATAATGTTGTTTATATCGTAAGAAAAAAATATTCAAGCGTGCAAACTGTTAGGTTTAAAGATTTAAAAAAATATATAAACTTGAGCACTTCGTAAAAAGTCTGATGGCAACATTGTGCACCTTAAAGTATCGATCAAACTTCTCATCCGCGTGGAATGTAGAGCTCATTTTTCTGTGGCAAATAGCGAACTTGAAACTACCGAATATTTATGGAACGTTCTAAGAACGTTCTGACATGTAATTTAATATGTAAGATTAGATATGAATTAGTAATGTCTTAATTACTAATGGTGTCAATATAGAACGAAGTAATTATAAAAGACAATCAAAGTGTTCAAGAATTTAAATTCCAGTCGCTTTAATATTTCATTTTTAACGCGGTCTCAACATACATTAAGTATGCTAAACACCCTAATTAAAATTCTTACTAAGCGAGTTATCTTTGAACAAAACTGTTTGTATGGCTTCCGAGTTATTTGTTGGGAATAATTTTAATTTTCGCATGGTTTTAAAACATTTGAGATATGTATTAAGGCGACATTGTAGAACTTATTAACTTTTTTGTACCTCTGTAAATATACTTACTTTAATATAAACATAACGCATAAAAATATTTTATAACGAACTTGAACATAATATGGACAAGAGTAATGTGAAGACAGAAACGCTAATAATATTTACTGGCATGATTAAAAAAATCACACATGTGACACTAAATCGATTTTATAAGTAATCTTGCCGAGATTCCATAATGAAAATAAGTTATATTATCTAGTGAAAAAGCTTATTATTTTTAGGTAAAATTGAAAACACATTTGCTAAATTCGTTTATATTTTTATCTTACAAATATAAAAAAATAGAAAATGGAACAAATCGAGCACTTGCCGCAGAGATATATTTGAGGTTGCATTTACGTTATTATTTCTAAAATATTACCCTCTTTTACACTAATTACAAGAGAGCCTTAATGTTTTTTATTTTAATGTTACATTATGAATATCATTACAAATGTTTTTCATTATAATAATACAATGAATATATTATTATTAAATGGATTCCTCGAAGCAATGTATAGCTAATTGTTTATGTTCAACCACCGAGTATAAAAATATATGCATTATTTATGGTTACGGTGGTTTAATTTATTCTACAGTAATTAATATAAAGATATCATAAATTAACTGTGGTGTTTTTATATATATATAAAAGTGTTTAACGTTATTAATCAAGTCTAGCACCTATTCTTAACGCTTCGTCGATGTTCATATTATATCAAAATGTATAAAAATGTGAAATACAAGTACGGGTTATTTTCAAAGAGTAGCCAAATTTTTAAGTAAAGTTTAAATATATAAATAATCATATAACGTTATTCTAGTTTTTGAAAATACGAGTAAATAAGGCTTCTACTTTTATTTGAAATCATCCCAAACTGAATGTGATTTATGGGCAACAAGTTTTTGTCTACCGATCGATCCTTACGAATGTGTGCGTGCGCAGTAAAATCTGTTAAAACAATGCATTACCACGTTTTAAATTTGAAAAATAAAAAGGACAGAATGTTAATTAATCTAATTATGTAGATTTTTTTAATTAATTTACTTCATTATTTGTTTATATTACTTATTCTGAACCTTCTCCGCAAATTTGGCCGGTTATTGCAAAATTACTTTTTGCTTGTTATAAGGCAGTGCTTGACTGCAATCCAACCTTTTTATAGAAAAAGGATGATAAATGATCATACAGCCAACCTAGTGGTAAGTGGATACAGTGCCCAATAGATATCTACATTTATCATCGATTAAGAAACAAAATGCAAATACGTTGTCACCCCTGAGGACTAATATGTAATGGCTCATTATCATAAATATGGTTCTTCGGTTCTGTGTACTCATCACAGTTGCATTGTTCTGCTGTTCCACCCTGGTATTCTGTAAGAGTGTTGTCCTACCCATTCGTGCTGCAGCTATAATAAAGATCACTTTATTCATATTAATTAATACTTCAAAATTTGATTAAGAAATATTTTTATTAAACTATTCATTTTCTAAATAGAGATTAGATATAAATATAGAAGCGTTTTCACTCCTGAGGACTAAGATGGAATGGCTTGTTTCCATTAAAAAGGTTCTCCGGCTCTCTACACGCACCATACCAAACACATCAGCAGTAAGCTGCTATTTTACGCTGCTATTCTGTGAGAGTGGTCTTTCCCAAGTCGAGCCGACCCATTCGTGTCATAATCTATCTCCAGTGTGACTCTACCACGACATGCCACTACGATATAATGCAGATGATATTGTAATGTTTCGTTCGTATAGTACAATAATTTCAGCAGATTATTTTAAAATTTATTCTAGTTATTTAATATTTAAATTGAATGTTTTTATATATTATGTCAACATCATATCTAACAAATTTTCGGAAACTTACGGCGGAAGAGCGGCGCGGGCTTGGGTCGATGCGAGCGCTTCATTTTGCGTTCTATTTCCGAAGAAATGCGAAACCGACACGAGCATCAGCTATAATAAATTTCTTGTCTTATAAAAATAAAACTTTTCTTTTTGCCGGCGTTGCGCGGGGTGGGTGCCACAGTACAGACTGCAGTATGCCAACTACGAAGTTTAATCTCACTTGGTCAATTTTTTAAATAAGCAGAATGGGGTGACTACGCACTTGTATTGTGATTTTTAATCGAGAATAGATGTAGGTGTTAGGGGCCACAAATTTACCATCAGCTCATCAGGAATGATATTTTTTCCAAACTGACATTTACAATACAGATAAAGGGCTTACCCACAAATGAAGGTACACAATTTTATACTTTTTTAAACCATCGCTTGATTAATCTCACTGGTGGTAAGCGGAATTTAATTTGAGTTACTATGGCACCTAAGTCTACATCGTATAGCCTGCAAGAGTACGGTTCGCCATTTGTACAGGCTTTAAAAAAAAACTAATAAATTATTTTTCGCCAAAATATATAGCAATTAATAATTACCAGTATTTGCTTTTTATCCTATATGCAATACTTATATTTTCTTTAACAATTTGAAATATGTTTAAAAACCTTGTGCTTAGGAGTAGTCCACGACAGTAAACGAATGGCGGATTCGAACCCGCGACTATATATACGTATTATGAGATTACTGTCGCTTTTAACCTTTATAAAGTAATTATTTACTTTAGGATATTAATTTAATTCACTAATAAAGCACAAATTAACACCGTACCTAAATAAGGACATTTTTTATTGCTGCTAATTTCGATTTCAACAAATTAAAAGTCATTTTAAGTTTTATCACTAATCCAGAACACAATTTTGTGTTTATGGTTAATTATTAGAATGCAGATGCAGGTAGTGTGTAATTAGATGTGAATATTTATAACGTCTCTACTGCTAGGGTATGAGCTGTGACAGCGGAGTGCGGGGGAGGCGGCCGGGGAGGCTAGGGCCTGCCTCGGCGAAGTTGTGAATTGGCCGCCAGCCCCGCTCCGCATTATCGTGATTCATGTCGTTTATAATTTTATATTATGTTAAAATGGGGGCGCCGGGAGGGGGCATATTAAAAATACAAGAGCCCACCGAGCACTCTGCACCGTCTGCATGGAAACCAACTTTGTTTGCGCTCCAACTATCGATCCGGATTTCGGCGCGCCGAGGCGTTCCGGACTTGTAACAAATTTACATTGTAACGTCCGAGCGTAAGACGCGCCGCGAAGTGACGCTTACGATTCTGTGTTGCCACTTTTTTAATGTCTCCTGACATGTGCAATTATTTGCATCTTTATAGCTTTGTACTTAAACGGTTCTTGTGTATTTTAATAATATATTTATATTAAGTATGTCTTCATAAATTTATTTTATTAAACTATTATTACAGTAACTTTGTTCAAAACTTTGTGAAGTTCACGCCTTAGTCCAACTGCTTAATTCATTTTTCACATTGCCTAATTATTTTAATTACAAATTACCTTTTTCTTATTCCAGATAACTGTAAGGTATAAACTTAATTAGTTACAATGTTGCGCCTTTGGGCACACCATCTGCTTCGACCGCAATGGAAGTGTTTCCATTGTATCGTTTTTTATAATTACATTTCAACTGATTATTTTATCGCGTTCGCGGATGTATAATATGTTATAGCTGTATTTAAAATGCAATTTATTTGCTCGCATGCAACTATGTCCAGTTTTTGTGGAGCCAACTTAATTATATTGAAATATGAATATGGATTGTTCCTTTTAGACAATAGAATGAATCGTCGTTATAAACATCTTTTACAATTAATTAAAAATGAGTTTTTAAATTGTTGGCTTCACAAAGAACTTTTAAAGGCTATTGTATAACAATATACAGCGGCACCATTAAATTATATATATATATATATATATTGATAATTGAACTGCAAATGGTATGAACCTAATGGTAAGTGATTGCCGTGGCCCATAGACACCTACATCTGTCTTATTTTAAGCATTAAGGCGCTATTTTACGCTGCATATTCTGTGAGTGCGTGGTTCTTCCGCCGTCGAGCCGAGACGTGGTCAACTATAATATTGCTGCAACGTGGCCCTACCACGTGTAAACTTAAATAATTATATGTTATATTTCGTACAAATTATCAGTTAAAGTTGTATGGAATGAACAGCTCTCCTGGCGTACGTAAACGTATCTATGTTCCGTCATATAAAGAGGCGAGATTATTACTATCTTCATTTATAAACCTGTAACAGCCCAATACTGGACACGGACCTCCCTCATAGTTGTGAGGTCTTGGAATCATCACCAAACTGTATGACTGGTGATCGCAATAACAAAGGTCATATACCATTGAAACTATTCTTCGCCGTCGGTCTTGGAGTGTATAGTATGGCGATACGATTTCATACGTGATAGAGCCACGCTGTAGCTATATTATGGTTGTAGTACGAACAGTTCGGCGGCTTGACTGGGGTAGGACCACGATCTCACAGAATACCAGCGTGAAATAGCATAATGCTGCTGTGTTTCGTATGGTGGGTGTAGAGAATCGGAGACCTTTTTGCTGGGAACGAGGCATTCCATATTAGTCCTCAGGGGTGACAACGCATCTGCATTTTGATTCTTAATCGGGGATAACTGTAGATGCTATAGGCCACAGCATTCACATACCATCAGGTGGACTGTGTGTTCGTTTGTCACACTATTTTATAAAAACGAAACGATGAAGAGCCCATGCTTAGGGGTATGATCACCCATTTGAAGCAGCTTGGAATTGAGCTGGCGAGCGATACTGGAGACAAAGCGGCGAGGTCACACGCGGAAGTATCCATACCATACCATACCATACTAAATAAGCCGCAGCGTTCATTAAACGGGCCGACGGAGCGGCGCGGATCCGACAAACGTGTGTTTAAATTCAGCATAATTTTATTATTAGATGATGTTTGTGACTTGTTATTTCTATTGTCGCTTTTTCTATTTATTATCCAATACAATGTGTGATTATAATGTGGCTCGTAACAAATGAGGTATGTGGGAGTCGGACCGTTCCACACGAGCGGGGACCGTACGCTCGAATTTTTGTACGTAATTATCGGTAGAATTGCTTTAGCGTATTTTTTTCGTTCGTACTACTTTTTATCGCTTGTTATTGGTTGGCGATGAGGTTTTGTTTGAGCGCTTTGTATACAAGATGAATTGCATAGTTGTTTTTTTTTTTTGCTTTCTTTCATAGAAACTACAATTCAGTTATTAATAAACCAACCTGAGTGCTTATAAGTTTGTATTGATTGTTTCTCTGCTTCATGTAAACTTGGGCAAGGAATTGTCTAGTTACTATAACTCCGAAACAATAATAGGTACTTACACTAAATATTTAATTTATTTATTTTTATAACGTATACACTGACTTGTGAATAATAAAGTCGCTAACATACTGACAAATGATAGAATTTTTTTAAGTTGTATTAATTGTTGATAAAGTGTATGTCAATCTCTTCATATAGGTGCCTCGAGTAATGGCTGTTCGTAATAGCAAACGAGCATGCAGCTCACCTGATTGTAAATGACTATTGACTACTGTCGGCCATGAACAACACCAGGTGGCAGATGCGTTGTCGGTCTTTTAAAAAAGAGTAGGCTTTTTTCTTGAAAGTCTCTAACGGCCAAATAGTCAGATGCTACTCAATTTCAAGATGTCGTTAGTCTTTTGTTGTTACAGTCACTTTGACTTAAAATGATAGAGACAGCACGAGTCTTGATCGATAGTAGTCGAACTGTTGTGTTGGTAGATTTCAACAAATATTTGTTCACAAGATGACTTTAGCACTTAAAATTAAATATGGTTGTTCAGAACATAAAGATTGTAATAGTTTCGCAGATTAGTTTATATCTTTAACAACTGAATTAAAACTAAAAGAAATTCATGTAGTGTGACCCGCACGCTTCAGTAATGGACGTTCTTTGGAATGAGTTTTGTTCAAAGCAAAAGAACCATAAGCGACTTTTGTCTTCATATTATTATAATCCTTAATAATAAAATAACAAAGTTCTAAATCCTTTAAACGTAAATGATTGGATGTTGAACTTTTGTCCACTATGCCGATTGCGCGTATCAACTTAAGATCGCAAATTTCACGCCGCTCTCAAGTAAATTTGTATTGTATCACGACGTGCTAAAGTTGCTATTTGGGCTGCTTTAAAGCGCTGTGAATAAATCCGTATTGTCATTTATTACCGTCGGAGCTAAGGAAACAGTTTAATATAAGGTTATGTCTAATACAATGTGATCAATTAAAGTTGTCTGGTACTGAGAGTATGTTAACCTGGGAAAGCAGCACGGCGATTTTTGTTTTCAAATTGTTCATTGTGTTGCCAAGGTTTATAATGACAAATTGTACCCGCGACCGCGTTACGTGCCGATGAGTTTCCATTAAAATTCACAATTTTTTTTTGTTAATAAAATGTTATAACTTATAGTAGGAATTTTTTTCGTATCGTGGAGGCGTATTACATAGGTACATACTTTTTACATGGACAAACATTCAGACACAGTTGTAGGCCATATTTATTCTATACGGCATTCAAACTCGCGGCTCTACAGCGCCACAAACAAAGGCTTACCCACTGTGTTACGTTGCCGTCAACTAAAGTTTTTATAACTATCTATACATGACGCTATGCGATGTCACGGGTTATTTATTTCATATGTGCCTGTGAACTTAAAACTCTTTTGAAGAAGAGTTCTTAAGCCAAGGCTCGAACCCCCCAAATTGAAATCCCGAGTCCGACCTTGCTTTGGTCATTTTACCATGCTTGGCGGGCGGGTTGGTGCCTGCGTCATTTATTGATGGTGCTGCCTTTTTTCTAGTTTAGTTAAAATATATTTTTACAGTTTGCCAAATTTTGATATAACCTTTGCGCTAAAAGAAATATAGAATTAGACAAAATATATATTATGTTTGAAGCACGAATGTTTCGGCTCGATGTAAGTAAGACCACGCCCTCACAAATTATTAATGCTATTTTCACTGGCATCGATGCATTCTAAATTAGGTGTCAGGGATGACAACGAATCTGCATTTTATTTCTTAATTGACGATAAATGTAGATGTCTATAGGCCACAGCATAGAGGAACCAAGCATCCACTTACCATCAGGTGGACTGTGAGCTCGTTTGTCACACATTTTTTTTTATAGAATAAGGGCGACATAAAAAAGTAGAAATAGTTAGTATGTATAATATAAATAATTTGGATACAACATTTCCTCTATTTTTCTTTTATTATATTTTGCAATCACTTTTTCGAAATAATGACAAAATATCTACGTAATTGCTCTGCTGACAATGGTAGCAATTTAATATAATTTTGCAGTTAATTATTATTGCAATTTCCAACAATAAAATGAATGTTACGAGGATAATTACAAAAAGGTATTCTGTAATATTTCGATGTCGCTTTGACAGACCAACAACTTCATTACTCACTAGTGATTTCAAATATTTTCGTTTTCAAAGGCTACCTATTAGTAGTTAGGTGCGTTTAATCGTCATCGCGAGATTTATTCGCATACTAAAGGTGTTAAATATGATATACAAAAGCTACTCAATTTTAAGATGTCCTTATGTCTTGTGGTGTCACAGTCACTTTGACTTAAAGTGATAGAGACAGCACGAGACTTAACGGTACGGCATCTTAAAATTGAGGAGCGTTTGGGTATTTGGTTTTTTTTTTTTTTTTTGCGCCCGAAGCAATTTGGAAAAGGGCTACCCTTTACGGGAGGCGGAAAATGCATTACGCATACCACGATGGCTATCCATCGTGGTTATGGGGGACTCACGCCTAACGGGGGAGCCTATGTGATACCCCCTAAAAACCGCCTTTGGGGACTGGCAACCAGCTGTTTAAAGCTTCCTATGCCGTATCGTAAAGCGACCCTCTTTTGGGAAAAGAGGGCGCAGGGGCACTACGGACATAATGAGCTAAAGATCCGTGCAATAAAATAAAATATCTTTACCTAGTTTAAAGAGGACTCACTTAGCGATCAGCTATCTCGATTAGAGACGAAACACGTGTCATATTATCGACGCTGGTGTGTGTCTTTTTAAGCTAATTAATTTTGAACGTCTTTAATATAATGGATTTAAATAATAATCAAATAAGGCTTGATTCTATTAACTGTTTGTATACCTCAACTGTTATGTTGAACTTAACCGGCAGATCTCTTTACAACAAAGTGACTGATCCTTTTCTTATTTAAATCAAATGGTTTCGAGTGTGCCGGTATACTGAAATATTAATCGTCCTCCGAAAGCTGTCGATATATCTTCACGTATGTGATATAATACAGTGAAACCTGGATAACTGGGACCTTAAGGGACCTGCAAATTTATTCCACTTATCCAGTGTCTCAGATCACCATATATAAATAAATATATGTCTCATTTACAGAGGGTTCCAATAATAGAGGTGAGAATAGAGGTTATTTCAGTTAAAGAGGTGCGATTACTAAATAAAAATAATTTTTACCTGGACAATTTTTGACTATGGTGATTTCTAAATTGGGAGCCATTAATTGGTCTCGGGCTCCTTCTGCGTAAGAGTTTGCTTCTAATCCGCCAGTCTTCATTCCATCGAAGTCAAGTTCTCCATGCCTTTCCTATATCACTCATCCTATTGTACGATGGTGGGCTGAGATAGTAAGGAGTAAAGGATTTTTTTAATAGAATAAAGGTGACAAACGAGTAGGTACACAGTCCACCTGATGGTAAGTAGGTGTTGTGGCCCATATATATCTGCAACTATCGTCTATTAAGAATCAAAATGCAGGACTAAGATAGAATGCCTCGTTTCCAGTAAAAAGAGCCCCTGTTCTCTACACTCACCATACGAAACACAGCAGGCAGCAGCATTAAGCTGCTATTTCGCGTTGTTATTCTGTAAGAGCGTGGTCCTTCCGTGGTCCACCAATTGTAGCTGCAGCATGGCTCTACCACGTAAAAATAGTCGAACTCGAATTCAAAATCAAGACCTCATTTATACTACTAACACTAAGCTCACGAAGACATGTACTATCCGTGAACCCGTGATTTCGATGCAGCGCGCTGCCCTCGCGGCCGTCCTTGACTTTCGGCTGCCTTCCATTGACTCGGAGTCGGACGTGCTCTAGACGGGTCGTGCGTGCGATGTAACTCGAATGAAGTTAATGATAACTTTCGATATCATTACTCTCCTTAAATGCTAGAACGCGCTTTCTTTCTCTTAATTTCAAAGGTGATATTTATTGCGGTTTGTTTTACGCACTTAATATACATATTTTACATGGTAGAGCCATACTGCCGCTATATTATACGTAGTTGTAACACGAATGAATCTACTCGACCGGGGAAAGGCTACGCTCTTACTGAATACAAGCGTAAAGTAGCAGCTTAACGCTGCTGTGTTTCGTACGGTGAGTGTAGAGAACCGGATACCCTTTTTACTTGTTACGAGGCATTCCATCTAGTCTTAGGGGCTGACAACGCATCTATACTTTGTTTTGCAATCGAGAATAGATGTAAGTGTCTATGGGCCACAACATTCACTTACCATCAGGTGGACTGTGTGCTTGTTTGTCACCCTACCTCCTCGTTTGTCAGCTGTTTTCATCAACACACTAAATCTTGTAAGACTTTATAGAGTTTATGTCTGTTTAAGGTCTTCCTACATTTGGTAAATCGATCAAAATGTTTAGTCGAGTTGTGTGCTTGTGACGATTTTATGACGATTAAACTGTTGTACATGACAGTGTACGTATGTATAGTCGATTTAGTCGTTATAGATTTCCTAGTTTTCTCCATCGGACGGTTGTTTTGCAGCACTCAATTATACTTAATAATTATTAAAACCTCCATGGTAAATAGGAAAATACTGGTTTGAGCTTTTCTTTATATAATGCCGTTCCGTACCGTAACAGCCAATTAAATTCCACTACTGAACATAGGCCTCCCCTTTGACTGCCTCATAGGGGGGGATACTTGCCATAATTGCTAATCTTGTCAAGCTGATTGGCAACTGCAGTTTTTCTTTAAATTTAGTCGTTGTTAGGGAAACGCTGCTGCCCATCTCCTGATTTGTTTTCCTCTGTAGTCTCTTACGACTCCTACGGGATGATATGAGGTAGTGGATGTTCTTACACCGCCACTATACGGTACAAGACTACACGGTTTATATAACATATAAGAAACCAAAAAGGAAAGGAAGGAACAGTCGTGGATTGACTGTTCGAATCATCTGCGTGTCAAACACATAACAGTCTGTGGTCAAACAGTTGCAATAGTATTTAATCAGTATGTTTTAGCACAGACTAGAGATAGTCGCTTAAGAATTTTAAAATATTGCCAACATATAATTACTGACAGATTGATTGAATGAGCTGTGAATTTTGTTTGATTTCATATAAAGTTACCACCTATATACGTCCCACTGCTGGGCACTGGCCTCCTCTTATTTCTGAGAGGGTTTTAGGGCAAGGATATGTCCGCCGCGCTGACTCAATGCGTATGGGCTTCACATGTCTAAGAAATATTTTTCTGTTATTTCGTGAGGAAACCTGTATATCTGAATATGTAGGTTTCCTCACGATATTTACCTTCACCGCCGAGCACATAGTAAATCAGCACTTAAAATTGGAATTAACAATTTCATTCGTGCCGGCAAGGCTCGAACCCTGGTTGCTCGCGTACTGTGACATTTACAGTGAGCGCCTAGCCACTGAGCTACCACGACTCATTGATTTCATATATGTTCCTTTTTTTATAGTCTGTGAACCGTAAACGTTAAGACACAAACGTTTTATATATTAATGCGCAGATGAAAGTACAATACAGCTTGCTTTATGAATTACAATTAATTCAGACTCCTGGGCGACCCTAGTAAAATAAAAAAAAATCTCAGTGTGAAATTATTTATTGTTCATGCCCCATAATGCACTCTAGATCTATGCATGTTTCAAAATATTGTTACATAATGTAACAACGCCAGCACGCGGCGCTGTTTTGCAGGTGGATTGCTTAGTTAAGCATTAATAACGCGATTGATTAACAAATAACTCAAACAATCAAATGCATTGCATTCCGCAACGTTCAATAGATTAATTATGTCCAAATTATTCAGTTAACCGTGTCCCGCGGGTATCGTAGAGATAGATTAAAAGTAAATCAGGAGATCGCTCCATTTTGAGAAAAGGGTAATAAACGAGCACACAGTCCACCTGATGGTTAGTGGAAGCTGTGGTCCATAAACCTATATATCCATTCCCAGTTAAGAATAAAAATGCAGATGCGTTGTCACCCCTGACGCCTGAGATGAAATGTCTCCTTACGGGTAAAAAGGTCCTCGGGTTTTCTACACTCACCATACGAAACACAGCGGCTTTAAGCTGCTATTTCACACTGGCTTAACAGTGGTTGATCGTTTGCCCCCTCTAATATATATAAAAAATGGTATTATGTGTGGTCTGGGCCTGGTCGTGCCGACCTATTCGTGCTGCAACCATAATATAATAGGTAATAGGTGTGGCATGACTACCACGTATAAAACCTATTATCTTTTTTTTATTTCATAGGATGTAACTTCCGTAGCTAAAAGCACGGTAGGTATGGCACTTCATGAAAGTTCATGATAATTCATAGCGCTAATGTAAAGACGACGTAAGAGAGTCCGCAACATATTATATATACAACGACATTTTAGGTATCATCCCCATGGGTATCGTACGAGGCGATAAGAAACGAAACAGATGGCCATAAACATCGTTTTGATAATGCGACTGCCAACCCGCCTGCCAAGATTGGCATATTTTGCACACACTTCCCTCCCCTCTAGGAGGTAATCTTTGGGGTAGGCTTATATTCCGCTGTGGACTTGGTTGGCTGTATAGCTAATGGAAATGGTAATAGCGCTAATATCAAGTAACAAAATTACTTGACGTAAGTATGTAGCTCGATGAATTCACCCCGCATAGTTGCGATGTTGTCTGAGTAGGAATTTTAGTCGGGAAATTGTTTTTGAATTTACTCTTTATTAGTTCGGAAAGTTCGCGCGGCCCAACTTCGCTAATAGCGCCAAAGTTTGAGGGGCGATGCGATTTTTAAAAGCTTCTTGCGAATTTCCTTTATAAATTACCTCGGTGAGAAGCGATACGTGTAAATAACTCAAATGTTTTCGTTTGTGATTATTCCTTCATTTGCATAGTTTTACTTTTTTTATATAGGATAAGGGTGACTAACCAGCACACAGTCCACCTGATGGTAAGTGGTTGCTGTGACCCATAGACATTTACACCTATCCTCGATTACTAATCAAAATGCAGATGCGTTGTCACCCGTAAGGACTAAGATTTAATGTCGCGTTTCCAGTAAAAAGAGTTCCGGTCCGGTTCCCTGCACTCACCATACGGATCACTGCAGCGTTAAGCTGCTATTTTAGCTTATTGTGCTGCGCTTATTGTGCGGTATTCTGTGAGCGCCGTTTCATTCGTGCTACAACTATACTACTAATATCGCTGCAGCATGGCTCTACCACGTCCAAACTCTCTTTACTTTAGTCGAAATTGAGTATATGATCGGCTTTTTAGTGGCGATTTACGAATATCGGCGACAAAAAAAACAAACCAGGAGATAGAATATGCAATTTTTTCAATTATTTTCAGTTTTGAAGTCAGTTTTTTTTATTATTGTAAAGTCCACCTCTGAACTATAACCTATTTAATAAAATCATTAAAAAGGGGTCATAGACAAAGAGGTTATGCCCGAACATACAAACAAAAATATATAGGTAGTACGGACAAATTGAGGACCTTCATTTGTTTTTAAAGTCGGTTAAAAATAAGTTCAATCTTGCCGGCGCTACCCCTCAAGTGTACGCACGCAATTTATAAATTGATATCGCATTTATAGAATTACCCACTACAGAGTTCATCAAACGCTTAAATAAATTGCACGCAGCAATATAAAAACACGTTTAAACGCATCGAGTTTCGCTAAGTATTATTGAACAAAAATAAAATTAATTTGCATCCGCTCAATAAAGGCGTAGTAACATAACTGGAATCCTATACCTAGTTCTACCTACTTCTAGGGCTACTGGCCAACTACAATGTAACAAAATAGAACTTATAAAGGCTATGTTGTGTGATAGTGATGTGTATATTATCGATATATGGTATTTAACATATGTTTTTTTTAAATTCATAAAAAAATTATGGAAGTACACAATAATATGTCCAAACGTGTCAGAATTATGGTTTGTTATTATTTGATGACGTAAATCTCAAAGGTCACTTGGCGCCAAATAGTAAAATATCTTCTAAAATGCAGGAAACGAAACAGTAATATCTCTTTATAAATATCGAATTATTTTTCATTCTTTTTTTTAAAACAACGTTACACTATAATTTTCTCCTGTATCGTGGAGGCTGTTTACATACATAAATTGCGCAAGGACAAACTTTCATATCCGGAAGAATACTTACTTGCTTCATACATATACTTGCTCTTGCGGAATTCGAACCTGCGGACCTCAGTGCCTTAACTTAATAAGGCACTGCGTCACGGGGCCGTCTAAACTAATTATTTCGTAATTTTTGGAAGTGGTTTGATCATTATCGCATGCGTATGCGAAAAAATACAAAGGTAGGATTTTTTTTATAGGATATGGTGATAAACACAGTTCACCTGATGGTAAGTGGTTGCTGTGGCCTATAGACGTCTACATTTATCCTCAATAAAGAATCAAAATGCAGATGCAGATCATGGATCTCCGGTTCCCTACACTCACCATACGAAACACAGCAGTGTCTAGCTGCCATTTTACGCTGGTATTCTGTGAGAGCGTGGTCCTTCACCGGTCGAGCCGACAAATTCGTGCTACAACTGTACTACTAATATACCTAGTTGCGGCATGGCTCTACCATGTATATAATATAGGATAGGATTTCGGAGTGGTTACCGTGTGATGACTGCCAGGCGAATTTGTCACCCCATAACCTTATGTGTATTGTACGAGGTTAATGCAAGTCGGAAAGATTTTATCTTTCGATATATCGATATGCCTGACATTAAGTACCCATACCACCGGCGAGGTACTTACGCCTTGTTTACCAAACGTTGCTATTAAGCCAAATCTTCCCTACTGTTGGGCCAAGAACCGAGGGAAAGAAAGGCCTTCAAGAATCCGCAGAAATCGCATCCTCGTACATTGCAGTTTTGGTCGACCTCCACTAAATGGAGTGACGATCTGATGAAACACGCAGGGAGCCCGTAGATGCAGGTGGATCATGACTGTGCATTGTAGCAATCTATAGTTGGTCTAGATTTATATTGCCGGTTACCTATATTCGGTAATGAACTTTTTCAGACTGATAAAGAAAAAAGGAATTACAGTGTATTTGTTTTCTATTTATAATTCCCGACGAAAACAGTGACGTTTTATATGTTTGTATTGTGTATCTATGTATCTGTGTGACATAAATTAATAAAAATATAAGACCAGCAATGTCACCTTAGAGGCAACGGTGGCACGGAATTATAAATGGCGCCTTAAAATAACTAGCCTTTCGAATTTTCAAACTAATTGAACTGTAGGCGGCGAGGCAAACAATACTAACTACAAAACTATTTGTTTACATTTAATTTAAAACGAGATCAAAGACGAAAGTGCATTTATACAGGCCAGTCCGTTACGCGGTCCCAACACTAGAGCGTTAATAAAATAAATATAAAAAGAGTTCGTTCTCTTTTTTTTTTAATGTGCGATACTAAGTGGTCGGACGTTCAATCGTCCGCAAATTTCGAATTCATAATAGTAATAATTAATAAAAAATGTATGGCTTGCAAGTGTCGCGGCGGGTTTTTAAGTGGCTACAGTGTTGCAGTGTGCAGTCTCAAGCGCAGAGACGCGGCCGTTTAACGTATACGACTAGTCGTCGCGGTGTCGTGATCGTTTACGTGATATTGGAAAACGATTTTCCGATTTTACATATATTTAGATAAACTTGGAAAGTAAAACATTATTTAAATACAAAATGCTATTCAAATCATTTTAGCCGTTTCCCGCAAAATACAATATTTAATCATCAGACTCGATTGGCGGCGGAATCAAGTAAGGTAGTACTAACCTAGCAACCTCCTTTGCTTCTAGGCAAAAACCTACCACCTATTGACTAAGGTGAAATAGGTACCTCACAGCCTGCCATTATTAAAACTATGCGTAACAGTCTACAATACTAATGAATACATGAGTACATGAGAATAAAATTTGCTAGTAGTCCAACGTTATATACAAATATAAATTTTCAATAAGATATGTTACGTGTATTGTTGAGTTCAGTAACAACACTGATATTTGATAGCATATTATGCTAATGAGTCAAAAGTGATGTCGTGTCGCGCTCGTGTCGTGGTCGTCCGCGAAATATGATCGATTGTTACGAGTGTCCCAATGAGCGGGGTCGACGTCCGTCGGCCGACTGCACGCCGTCCAAGTCGTTTCTAATTAAAGTATATTTTATTGTTCCCCTCGCCTCAACCATCGATACGGAGCTCCGCTGTATGCCGCCAAATAATTATAATTATATTTTTATTCCATTTTATTAATAGCCACATGACCTTCCCGACGCCGGTAACATTGTTTCGGCGCGCGTGTGTGCGTACGCGTCCGCAAAGCTGTGCTTGTGTGCGTTACGACTTTTTGTTATGGATGCGTTCGATTTCTTACAATATAACCCGATATCTATTCACTTTCTTGAACAATGGACTAATTAACATTGTATCTAATACAACGTATTATTATAACTATTTGATAGAGACGCTTTATCGTGGAGACCGGAATGGGAGAGAATCTACCGTTCGACATTTTATTGGGGAATGATTTTAAAGTCTTTGTAGGTATATACATTACATAAATTGAAGAATGTTTACTAAATTACGTTTTAATTAAGCCTTTACTTGTCGAAAAGTTATTTAATTAAATTTTTGAGTGACGTAGTGACGTAGTTTAACTATCTCAGTGGTTAGGTGCCGTTATTAAGTAAGTACTGGCGTGAGATTATATTATATCTCATTCTATACAAATGAAAGGTCACTCGAAAGCGTACTTTCAGGTTACCGAAAGAGCTTGTAATGAATGAATGAATGAATTAAATTATGATGATGATGACGATGAACGGATTTAAATTTCGCACAAAAATATTCATCGAAACTATGGTATTTGAGTTTTTTTTTTTAAATTATTAACACATTACTAAAAATTTAAAATCAGTAGGATCAAAGACAGTAGAATTTTATTGAGACAACACTGAAATATTATTTTTGTGTATTACTGTGCCATGTCTTTGCAGTTGCAACATGCAATTTATGTTTATCTTAATTGTTACTAAAGCTCGATTTGATAACGACTGAAAAGAAATATGTTTTATAATTTTCTCAGAAACTCATTGATGTTTTTATATCTTTTAAACTATAATACTATGTTCGGTGCCAGGTGGTACTTACATCAGAATAACTTTAGCGGAGAGTAAGTAAATAAGTTGCGGGTTGCAGATATTGACCGGTGCACACAGGCGTATGATAATTTTTAATAATAAATTTCTCCGTCGATGTTCACTTAATAATACGTTGCTTGCGTTTTGCGCTCGTTGCATCGCGTCCATATCATAAACATGCAAAATTGATATATTCCTCCAGCGCTGGTGATTGAGGAATGTATTCTATAAATTATCTACGTCATATTGATAACACTAATAACATGAATGCAATGCAAAGGCGAACATTCAAGAAATTAAAACACATATCGTCATATATACCTCAAAACCTGGACACAAGATTGTGCAACCAGTGTGTGTTGCCAGTGATGACTTAGGTATTTGAGACGTGGTCTTTTACTGGGCGTATGCAGAATTTCAAGGTCGCTCAGCGAGCTATGGAGAGTGCAATGCTCGAGGTTTCTCTGCGTGATTGACTTAAAAATGAGACATCCTCAGTAGAATCAGAGTAACCGTCATATCCCAACGGATTAGTAAGCTACAGTGGTAATGGGCTGGCCATATAGCTCGAAGAACTGACAACCGATGAAGAAGAAAGGTTCTCGAGTGGCAGTCTCTTACCCGTTGGCGAAGTGTAGGTCGGCCCCTTACTAGATGAGGACCATGTACCTGGTAAGACATGCTGAAAGTCGATGGATGCAGGTGCTTTGTGGCATTCCTTGCGGAAGGCCTATGTTCAGCAGTGAATTTGTGATGATGGCTGCAATGATGATGATGAATAATATAAATAATAACATGATAAGACCTTGCGGCGATATGAATATACGGAGGCAGTAAGGCCATACTTTCTTCTTTACTTATATAAATCCAGCACTCGACGGCAATCCTACCTTGCGGTGATGAAGCCCCAGATTGTAAGTCGCACACTATTGTCTTTAACACACCCATATTCTATTATGAAATGATATGAGTGCCGCCAGCCCCTCACTATCTAAGTGCAGTCCGACCTTCCAATACAAAGTGTGATGCTTTGATCATTCACACAGGGAGTCGAGGTAGGCTTAGGGGCATGTTCAGTAGTGGATTTGTTAACGGCTACGTCATTTCCAGTCCTGATTTACCATTTACGATGAAGGAAAACATCGTGAGAAAACCTGCATGACTAAGTAATGGATTTCTTTAAAGTCATATGAAGTTGTGATGTCCACCTTCACGCACTGGAGCAGCGCGACAGACCAATTACACAACCTACTTAGTGATGAGACGATATCTGTGCTTAGCACGACCACACATAAACCACATGCGTGGTAGAGCCACGCTGCATACATATTATGGTTTCAGCACGAATGGCGGGCTCGACCGGGAAAGGTCCACGCTCTCACATAATACAGATACAGTTACAGGTTATTAAAGTCCACTGCTAAACATAGACCTTCCCCATAGATTGCCTCATAGAGGACATATTTGCCTCTATTTGCCATTAGAGTTGTCACTTAGCTTAGCAGGCGCTTTGGCAACTGCAGTTTTTGGAACGAAGTTCCTTATTGCACAGTACGAATTTGGCGGATGGGGGCTAGGCGAGAAAAAGTGTAAGATTTTTTGTCACGACTCCTTCTGACGTAGTGTAGGCGGCCTTGGCGGCTATAAGGAAGCGAGATGGAATAACATCCATCTCCCTCGCACTTTTTCTTATATTGCCCAGAAAGAAATATTATTTTATTATAAATGACACTTTATTTTAATAGACGCTAATAATTCATTTATTCGTATTTGTTAATCAATAATATTACAATAGGTTTATCAATAATAATATGCTACGAAAGGAACTTCGTTCCAAGTTCCAACCGAGTGTTCCACGACACTGGCCCATGTTTTTTTTTATTTTTAATCGTTATAATTAAGACGCTGCTGCCCATTTACCATTTGTTTCCCTTTGTCGCCTCTTACGATACCCATGGGATAATATGGAGTAGTGGATATTCTTGCATCGCCACCACACGGTCTAACAGAATATCAGCGTAAAATATCACCTTAATGCTATTTTTTCATATTGCGAGTGTAGAGAACCAGAGACACTTTTGACAACGTATATATGTGCTCGTTTGTCACTCCTATTCCATAAAAAAATACAAAAAATATCAATAAACATGCTTCCAGCAGGAAGTCCTGCGAAGGAAGATCTTACAATGTTGAGGGGGGTGGGGCTCACACACAAAATTATCAGTTCTACAATTTGCTTTATAGACGGACTGTATTTAGAGATTATATTAACATTTTTATTTAGGTATTATTATGCTAATCATTCGTATTACACAAAAAGAGCACGGTAATTAATATAACTTATAAAAACACAACGCCGTGACGTAACGAGCTGAATAGTATTATGTGCGCATGTTGCCCCATCCATTAAGTTCGGACGGAGTACGCCAAGATGACCGATGTACGACGCAGAGCTCCGCCGCCGATGTAATACTTTTTATAACAAAGTTGAAGGGCAAAATTGTGTAGGACGCCCATAGACTTGCGACTGATCGTATTAAGCTATTTTTGTGACTACACAGAAATGGGTGCAATTTATAAAGTGAAAAATTTATTAGAATTGTTGTAATTCGAAAGTCATCAAAAAAAGACGATCATATGCATCTAAAGGATTTAGCCTGTAAGAGAATGAGATAGAATGTAGTATACAGTGTTTATTATAAAGTTATTTATAATTTAATTACACAAAATCCTACAATTACCCTCCTCCTGACGCTCTGCATTCGTCTCATTCTCGCGAAATTTAGTTTTCTAAATAAATTCACTTCTACCGCGTGTAAACTAGACACATGTTTTTTTTAAATATAATACTGTACCTACTTGACCTTTACAAATCTTTAAAATTAAGTGTCAAGGTTTTATATTCGTGGTAGTAGCAAAAAATATTAAATACAAATAACTGTCTAGATTTGTTTGATAGACGCATCTTTTTAGTAAATTGTTTGTTTGCACATCGTACATAAGATGCATTAAAAATATAATCAAAATTAACGTCGTATATCAAAACTTCAGCATTTTTTTGCAATTTTAATATCTGAATACCAGCGTAAAATAGCAGCTCAATGCTGTAGTGTTTCGTACAGTGAGTGTACAGAACCGTAGACCCTTATTACTGGATACAAGACATTTCATCTTCTTCCTCAGAGGTGACAAGGCATGCATTTTGACTCTTAATCGAGAATAGATTTAGATGTTTATGAGCCACAGCATCCACTTAATATCAGGTGGACTTTGTGCTCGCTTGTCACCCTTATTCTATAAAAAACCTTGTCAAAATTTGCTTTCATGATGTACTAAGTCGCGCAGTGTGTAAGCCCCCTTAGCACCAGCTGCCAACCGACAGGTACAGTCGGCGACCCAACCGGACCATCTGTCCCGATCCGACACGCAACTGTAAGTTTTAGGTGAAAGTGCTAAAGTGCAAAATCCCTCGCAACGTCAGCGAGGTTGGTATAAAAGTTTTTGTTGCCTTCCGGCTCGAACGTAAAAGGGAATGTTTTTTATGAATACTTAAACTAATAATTAACGCTGCACTTAGTCTCGCTTAGAACAGTGTTTATATGTCAACAGTTTCCTCGGTGGCATATTGTTTATTGAGCCGCGAGTCCACCGCGTCGCGGCACATTTTCCGCGCGCCTCATTACGCCGTATCGAACGCGTGCTGGTTTTCCGTCTTTCATATTTAACTCAAACATTTTACTCGCGGATAACATTTTTAATTATTATAATTAGTGCTTTCGCTGTGTGAAGTGTGAACGCCGCCGTTAACCTCGTTGCACACTTTATTTTATGAGATATTATATTCAGCATCGTATTAGGAAAACAAATGGTAAAATAAAAAGACATTGTACAACCGACTTCAATATAAATTGTTGACTCAGAGGTAAGACCTTGATCAAATTTATGTGGGACACACGAGCAGCACCAGTTTTCAAATAAAAAATTATCAAAATCTGTTCAAATAGAAAATGGTTGTGTGGTAACAGTAACACACAAAAAAACATACAGTCGAAACGAGTACCTCCTCCTTTTTGAAGTGGGTTGATGAATTACTAACCCTTTGCTTGAATATTAGAATATGAAAATGTATATCATAATTTAATATGCATAAAAATTAATATTTGTTTGTCAACTTATTGCTTGCATGTGCGAAGGTTATAGGCATATTACAATTAACTTAAAGTAGGTAGCGTGCGTATTGTACCGACAAATTTATATGAAAGTTTTATAACATCATCATTATTGTTCATATTTAAACAATACAACTCTTCCAAATTTAAAACGATATTTCCACAATTATTTCTTCTGCGGTAGCAACCTGCCAGGTACCAGCTAGTTATTTATAGTAACTTCATAATACAGTAGTATTCAATTATCAGAATTATTAAACCAATATTTCAAGGATTGGCAGTTTCTGCGCTGCTGTTAAAATTGAACTTAATGAAAGCTGCCTCGTTCCCGCAGTGGTGCGATGCTCACCTTACAAGTCAGCTACCCGCCCGTGTGGGCCGACGCGGTTATTGGCGTATTAACTTACCATATAAGTTGCGTTCCGTTAACGCGGCAAAAAGATGACATCTGTCATCGGTCGCATAGTGTTGCGAGGCCCTAACTCGGTACCGTAACTGCCGTAACTGCCACTTACTATTTAGGTAGGCGACGTCCTATCACACTTGATGTATTAATTTGACACCTGTGGTAGATGATACAAGTCCCGGGAAAAGTGCCAACTTTATTATAATGTATATTAAGTTACTCACAAGCGCGACAATAGAGTGAAAGTTATGTTTTAGCATTATCTTTCCACATTTTATAATCTATCCTCCGACAGGCTTAAATTTGTTTCGAAGTTTAAATTCAGAGTTAGAAGGCGACTCCAGCCATGTCTGGAATCGGCAACATTGATGATCTAAGTTTTGTTTCCGAAGGGAGGGTGTGCTGGAAATATAACATACGAATCGTAATAAACGCATTTGTCCATGCTAGCTTGCATTTGGTAGTTTAAGTCGAGAACAGAATAGAATAGAATATATTTTAGGCAATCTTAATAACAATTTAGTCATAGTTGAAAGTAATTTAGCATTACCATCTGTTTAGAACGAGCATGCGGCTCACCTGATGATAATTATCAACCGCTGCCCATGAACAACTGCAACACCGGGGGAATCGCAGGTGTGTTGCCGGTTAAAAAAGAGTACTCTTTTCTTCAAGGTCCCTAAGTCGTATCGGTCCGGAAATATCACTGGTGATAGTCGATTCCACAAGGAATCTGAGCGAGGAAGAAAACTTCTTGTAAATCGCATAGTGGTGGACCGCCAATCATACAGATTATGTGGATGGTATTCTGCGAGTTTTGTCGCGATGTGCGATGGTGAAATTAAGCGGCTAGAATTTGCCCGAAACTTTTCGTGGTAGATGCGATAAAATACACAAAGAGATGCAATGTCTCTTCGCAGTGTCAGTGAGCCAAGCCGATCAGAAGAGCCCGGTCGCCGACGATTCGGACCGCTCTGCGCTGGATGCGATCAATATTGCAGGATTCGTTTTTACATTTGTAAAAACTAATCCTGTAATATTTAATGATTACTTAATAACAAATAATCAACGTAAAAATAAAATTCATACACTTTAATCAAAGACAGCGTTACTTAGAAAAAGTGTATTCGTTATAATATATATCTACAATAAAGTTCCATCTGTTTGATGAAGAGGAGAGTATTCATAAATTTCAACAAATAATTTAAAACATTTCTAATTGGGAAATGCCACTACTCAATTATTAATGAATATTTAAGCGATGCATCAGTAGGCATATTATACTTATTACATCATTTTCGACATTCGATTAGACTGTATATTGTGAATGTCGTATATAATTCTAATATAAACAATATATTGAAATGGTTTAATTGTAGAAATGTAGTAGATTTAATTGTAACTGTAATATTTGTATACCTAATGGTCGAATGCAGCGAACATCATTATTTAGTTTTAAATATCTGTTCTGTCTCATTACCTGTATTCACAAATAAATAATTTTGAATTTGAATTTGAAAAAAAAATCATAACTTAATTAAATAAAGAAGAAACTTTATTTTTATTTTACAATGTGTCAATGTATACAATAAAGCACAATTTCACTTAATGCACAAAGTATACAACTTTGTTTTGTCTTACGACCCAGGTGCAGTCAATAAAAATTAATAGAACTGTCGTCGTCAATTGAAAATAATGACGCGGTGACCGCTCCCAGCTCGTCGCTGATAAATATTTTTATTTTATTTTTAAAGACGTGAATTTATATGCAGCCACTTCTACTTACAATTACATATTTAAAAAGACAAGCTTCAAGCAGAGCAAGAACTTCTTATTTGAAACTAAAACAGTTCAATATATTATCAGCGCCATCTATTTATAAACATCTCTAGTTCGAGTATAAAGAGCCATTATCTTATATAATACTAGCTGTTCCCCGCGACTTCGCCCGCGTGTTTTTTGGGGTTTTAATTTTTTGCGCGGAACCCCAATTCTTTTTTTTTAAATTAAATTAGCCTAAGTTCCTCCTTGTGACATCAGCATCTGCCAGTGAAAATCCCGTCAAAATCGGTCCAGCCGTTTCGGAGATTAGCCGTAACAAACAGATAGACAGACAGACGGACAGACAGACAGACAGACAAAAACCTTAAAAATTGTATTTTTGTTATTAGTACTTTATATAGGCTTTCATATGCATTTAGTAAAAAGCTGTAATTTAGACATTACAAACAGCCACTTCAATTTTATTTATTTGTATATATATATATTACAAAATTAGTAGTCATTGAATAAAACTACTTTTACCACATTTTTATCAAAATCCCGACGTTTCGGCAGCATCCATGGTCACGAGGGATTGACGTGAAGTGATTGACGTCCCGATGTCAGTTAAGCCTGCTATTATAAATTATGTTATCCATGTACCTACGTATTATATGGATTTATTTAGGTTGATGTTACACGATTTAATGATAAGTTGGTTATGTAGTAGAGACACGCTGCTGCTATATTATGGATTCAGCATGTAGATCGACTGGGGAACGACTACGCTCCAACAAGATACCATCGTAAAATGGCCACAGTATAGCAATGGTTTGCTTACCATTTACAAATGATCAATAACAATTTAGTGTTTTTAAATGGGTTAATTTTTCCAATATATGATGAATAATTTTCTTTGTAAAATGCAATTTGAATATGATAAGCGATTTTCAAAGTTCTATGTGGTCCACGGAATTTTAAGTAACGATGAAAGTTGTTATGCCATTGATAAATATACCTTAACCAATGCAAATACGGTATGAATTTCCTTGGTGGTGTGGTTACACGAAATTATACGCGCGTCGCGTTGTGGCAAAATTTGAAATTGATTCATTATTTCTTTTTCGCTAAAGTTCATTTTACAATATGCGCGCGATAATATGTCAATATCGATATAAGAGAGTGCTGCATCCGATAAAATAGATAAGTGCCGACTCAATAAATACTTTGTTATTCTATAAACTGCATTAAAAATTGATTATCCGGCTTTCGAGCGTTGTAACATTACAGGAAGATATTTATGTTGCGTAAGTCTTATTCATCGAACCGAGCTGCCATCTGTTGGTAGGACTGCGTACTCTTTCTAAAACAGGCCGGGCGTAATGTACAAAAATATCAAAAAACTTTACGATATTATATTCGTTTGCAGACATTGCGAGCAGCATTTGCATCATGCGGGATTATCTCATTAATATTTATGGCTAAATAAAAATAAATCATACTCGTATACGGTGGTCGTATGTCACTGGGAATTTGATCTCTATGTCGGTGATTAAAAGTCTGTTATTGTATGCATTAGGTTAAGTACAATATTTTAAATCGTACAAGATACGGAGGTACCTACGTACGTAAAGTCGCTTCTATTCTGTTTTTTATTCCATAAAAATTGTTATCATGTAAAAATGTCCTACTCTATCATTTTAACTTTGTCGTTGTTAAATAAATGCTGGAATTCGCTAGCGTCTGCTAAATATCGTTTAAAGTTTTAGTTAATTTCATACTTAGTATGTATCTACGTCTATAATTAAATAATTTGCTGTTATTAAGCATTCATTACGGTTATTATATGATAATTTTATGATATGTTACAAATTAAAAAGCATGTTTTTTACACTAAAAATATCAAATGGCTGCTTGTTTGTAGATAACACAATGATATCCGTTCGTTGAATATGTTTCCACTGGTATTACTTTTATTAGTACTATTATTTATTATGTGCTTTTATCGGCCGTACTAGAACGAAATACATAAAAAATTAGGAAGGAAATGTAGGGTCGTTGTGCTGGTTTTCGG
Source organism: Parnassius mnemosyne (assembly GCA_963668995.1). Taxonomy (NCBI): domain Eukaryota; kingdom Metazoa; phylum Arthropoda; class Insecta; order Lepidoptera; family Papilionidae; genus Parnassius; species Parnassius mnemosyne. The sequence goes on along the minus strand of CAVLGL010000082.1, from coordinate 22,194,936 downwards.
CCTTATAGTGCAGTTGTTAAGTTTAAGATACTAGAAAAAATAATTGCCATTATGCTGGCCTAGTGCTGTTAATGTTAATTTGTGGCTTACATAATGTAGTTTTCATTTTTATGATTCCGAACGATTCGGTAATTTCCCGAACGCTTACTCATATTTATAGTCCAACAAAATCTATACATCTCAAATCCATTTGGTGCAAGTCACATGCAATTTTTTTCCATGTCTTCTTCTGTATCGCTTATTAAACTGTTATAACACCAGGTGCAATTTACTTTTACTCTTTCATTTTCTTGGATTATGCGATTTTTCGTTTTTGAACTTCAGCACTTTTTATCTTTTCTTTTTATATTATTTTCTTTTTCAAAATATCTTATCTTTTTTAACTTAGTTCTAACTTCTCTATTTTAACTTTCTCTTTATCTTTATAAAGTTTTCCCGATAGATAATATGTATATAATTTATTCATTTCGTTTACTTAAAGTTTACGTAACTAGTATTGGTGACTGACAACAACTTCAAAGTTACATACGTTTACATAGCAAATGAATTGACCATCACAGTACCTGGTACTGTGATGGTCAATTCATTTGCTATGTAAACCCTCCTTACAGCGAAAGCCCATTTTTTTATACGATAAGGATGACAAACGAGCACACAGTCCACCTGATGGTAAGTGGTTGCTGTGGCCCATAGACATCTACATCTATCCTCGATTACGAATCAAAATGCAAATGCGCTGTCACCCGTAAGGACTAAAATGGAATGCTTCCTTTCCAGTAAAAATGGTCTCCGGTTCTCTACACTCACCATACGAAAGACAGCAGCGTTAAGCTGCTCCGGTCGAGCCGACCCATTCGTGCTACAACTATACTACTAATATAGCTGCTGCATGGCTCTACCGCGTATAAATATTTAGCGGGACTTTAAAGAAAGCAGCGAAAAAATCTATTGTATAAGTGTTTCAATGTTAGCTTAAAACGTAGACTGTTTGGTCTTTTTTAAAATATAACAGTTGGCAAACGATCACGTGACGGTAAGTAGCTATTGCAACCCTGAACAACTGCAACACCAGGGAAATTGTAGACGTGTAGCCGTCGTTTTAAAAAGAGTAGGCTCTTTTCTTGAAGGTCGCTAATTCGTATTGGTCCGGAACAATCGGTGGTGGTGGTCGATTCCGCAGAGAAGTTGTGACCGCCAATCGTCCAGATGGTATAAATGGTATCGCGTGTTTTGTCGTATGGAACGGTAGATTGACCCATTTTACAGTTGAATGAGACTTTTCAGCTGCACCTTGAGTTACAATAAATCGATAAAATTCAAAGAATTAGAAACTTGTGTACCGTATAACGCATCAAACGCTAGCCGGCTGAGCGAAGAAACAAGACCGTACGCTTTCATTAAAACGACCGAGTAATCTAATAGAATAATAAATGTTAACATCCGCATTAGAGAACTTACGGGGCATCATTTCATATTGAAGCGATGACAATGGACCCGGCGCGTACACTGGCTCACATTATTTCACTGTACGCTGTACGGCCGGAGTAAAGAGTCCGAGAACAAAGTCGTTTCCGCGGAGCGTGACGCCGAGTGTTCTTCAGTATCAAAGAAGCCGCGCCTCGGCTAGGCTTCGCTCTAAATTCCTACATTTTTAACGGCTTTTGACGCCCTTATATAATAAAAACTAGCTTTTGACTATGAATGCTAGGCTTGGATCTCATTTGGGTTATGTGTATTTAGTGTTTTTTTTTATATTTCGTAATCAATAGGAAGTTGGATTATTGTTTTGTACTTAGTGCTCAGCTATATTATGGTTGTAGCAACAGTGGCGAAGAACCACGTTCTCATAGAATACCAGCGTAAAATAACAGCTTGATGCTGCTGTGTACCGTATGGTAAGTTGGTAAGTGTAACCGGAGACCCCTTTCACACTAACGAGGCGTTTCATCTTTGTCCGCAGGGGTGACGACGCATATGCATTTAGATTTATATTCAAGGATAGATGTAGGTTTGTAGGGTAGGTGTCTATGGGCCACAGCATCCACTTACCATCAGGTGGACTGTATGCCCGTTTGTCACCCTCATTCTATAAAAAAATCGTTTGGTATATCTGCCTCATTTCTCCTTCGTATCCTTGTTGATATAGTTTAGAGTTGTTGACGAAATGCAGTCTGCATAGAACAAGTTTGATTTCTTGAACTAAAATCGCGCGCGCGCGCGTTTGTGTGCGTGTGTGTGTGTGTGCTTGCGCACGCGCGCGCGTGTGAGAGTCCCTTTACATCTCCTAGATTACCATATTACGCACCCCTAGAAAATGGGATAAGTAGTATTACCAGTTCAAGAGTACAATTTCTGCCCTTGCCACCAAGCGTGTATATTCCAGTGATACATTTCGATTCGACGCATTCTTAAAAATGTCTATATATCCGTTATCGTAAGAGGGGAGAAAGGTAAAACCAGGAGGTGGGCAGCAGCATCTTCCCTAATAGCAACTAGAAATTGAATGTGATGAATTAATGAATTTAGCTTAGAAAACGTGTTTGAAAAATTCTGAGTACCTACATAAGATTCACTGCCTTTTCAAGTACGCCTAACATAATACACTGTCGTATCACCAGTATTAACAAAAACTTGTGTGTACGTAAGTGTGTATGTGTGAGTCTGTGGCAGAAACACAACGCGACGGCAACGAAACTCCACTGAGCCCTTTGACGCGCACGAAATTTTCCGTCGACCTCAAAGCGCCTTTTACGTTTTATTTTGCGTCACTATTTTTCTTTCCTGGATTTTTCGTGTATTCCGCCGTATAAAATGGTACTTTTAAAGAAATAAGTATTAAAGTACACACATATTTACATACGTCTCCCTTAATGAATGCCACAAAACACGGTTCTGTGCCACCTCCTTCCATCGACTTTGCATGTCTTATCAGGTTGTCATACTATCTAGTGGACCGTCCTGCACATAGGTTACTGGTACTTTCTTCCCCATCGGTTTTCGATTCAGTATTATTCTCTTCTAAACTAAACGTTTAAAATAGTTTTCAAGGAATAAAAGCAACTCACCCAACGAAAGAGCAACGCTTTGCTTTAAGAATTCATTTAGTATAATATTACTTCAATTTACTTTTGACTTTTTTCCCTGGCAGTCTTTGTACGAGAGATTCGTTCCGACGTCCGACAATTAATATTAATTAAGATTTAAATTGGTCTAATTACATAGAGGCCGGGGCCATCTCGGCGAGCAGCGATTCTCGACCGGAGGAGGAGTTGTTTTATAAAAATATGCTATCACGAAGAAGAAAGATGAAATTTTCTTAGGAATACCAGTATGTTAAATAATGTGCTAAATGTCATCAACACTGTCAACGGTATTTAGTGTATTTGTCGCAGCCAAGTAATTAGCCTTTCTGTTAACAGCCTAGCCTTTTTACTAAACGGCAACGTTCAACTAGCGACCTGAATGATATTGGGCCGATGCGTTTAATACAACATTCACACTCAAATTTATTTTTATTTGTGAACACAGGTAATGAGATAGGATAGAAAAAAAAAATAACGTTCGCTGCATTCAGGCCAAAACTCAAATATTATAGGTAAAATTAAATCTACTACACTACATACTACAATGAAATTATTTTAATATATATATTATTTATATTATAATTATATTAGAATACTTCACGTAAATTGTATTAACATTTAATATGATTTAATGAAATTATATATTAATTTAGTTATGATATTTACAATACTTAGCCCATTAATAACATTGCACCTATCTTGTAATAGAAGCGACAGTAGGTTAACCAGCGACCTCCTAGTTGAATGTAATTAATAGGATGGTCGCTGGTCTGTGCCTAATTATGCGTCATTTGCTATATTAAATAAATGTACGTGGCTTTGGGCCTACTGTCGCTGATATTAAAAATAATAGTGTTCAGTAAAAAGACTAATTTGTTAACTGACAGTCTAATTAAGCTAGTTGGCTGCGACATATCTACACTACGTATCTAATACTTTCGAGGGCTGTAGATTAAACCCTTTCTTAGCACGAGGTAATTGATTGGACACATTATATTGTACAATTTTTATTATGAACGCACCTATTTAGACATCGAGTTCCTGCATTAGAATTCCCCCCTATAATGAGTGGATATGTTTTATTGTTAACGAAACGGGCACCGATTATTTTAGACTAAAATTACACATGATGAAATCCCCCATATATTGTAACAAATTATTACGATTGCTCGAACATTTTTTTTTGAATTTGAATAATTCTATTGCATATTACGTTCACGCTCATTGGATAATATTTCGAAAGTGTACGTATAAAAATACCTAGTTTCTTTTTTCTTTTTTATTAAGTGGTAGGACTCTTTCTGTCCAGGAGTTTGTCTGGAGAGGTACAACTCTCTACTGTATTTCTGCCACCAAGCTCTTGCACTGTCTATATCAGCCTAAAGGGTACAGAGAGTCAGTATAACTAATACTGAGAAACATGCCATCTAAGTCTTGAGGCATCAACAAATCTGTAGCTTTTGTATGACGTTGGTTGCAGGTGACTACGGGTATCCAACGGGACCCTATTAATAAGCCTCCATTGTCTGTCCGTCCGTCCGTCTGTCTGTCAGCGGTCTGTGTCTCATGATCCGTAATAGGAAGACAGTTGAAATTTTAACAAATAACAACAAATAATAATAATTAAAATAAATACAAATTAAAAGGGGTTTGCCTACTAAAAACGTGTATTACGATGTTACGGAATCCTTCATGCGAGAGTCTGATTTACGCTTGGCCGGTTATGTAATAAAAGCCTTAGTTACTCCTTATAACAGTTCCGTCAAAATCAGTCCAGTCATTTCAGAGATTAAAATTTCAGAGGGATAAACAGACAACACACGGACGGACAAAAATATTGAAAAATTTTTTTTGTTATAATTAGGTACTATAGGTATATATATACTTTTCATATGTATTAAGCAGAAAGCTGTTATTTGAACATTACAAAGAGACACTTCAATTTCTTTATTTGTATAGATATGTATGTACTTACAAAGTAAGTAGGTTATGTGCTCATGTGTGTGTTACATACAACTCGCTCACACACCAGCGAGATGGCCCGCTGCAAATTGATTTTAATTCAATCTAAACTGAACAACAAAACTCATCATAAGCGAGGATAGCTGGACACAACCACAATGAATTCCCGAGACGCCAAAATTTTATTAAAGAAAGCAAAAATGCAACCCTCAGGTGGCGCACTCCAAGTTATTAATAAATAAAAAAGTTTGTGTAAGTAGTGTTTGTCCCTGGATCCCGCTAAAATAAATTTAGGCCAACTTATTTATTTTCATTTTCCGATTTCATTTACTAGGTGGTAGGATTCTCGGGATGACAAACAGACTATAATCCACCTGATGGTAAGTGGCGGTTGTCTTCCATAAATACCTGCATCAAATCTCGATTAACAATCAAAATGTAGGTGCGTTGTTAGGCCTGAGGACTAATATAGAATACATCATTACCAGTAAAAAGTGTCTCAGTTCTCTACGTTCTATATACGAAAATACAGCAGTTTTTGTGAGTGTTTTCGAGTTTTAGGGTAAGGAAAATGTCGCTGCGCTGTCCTGTCTGTCCGCATGTTAACAGACTGCACAACATGTCCTAATTTTTTTTTTAATTTCAAAAAACATGCCGGTTGTTCACAATATTTTCAGCAACGCTATGCACTTATTAAATTAGCACAGAAAATAGAATTTAGAGTTTGGTTTTGCTGGCAGAGATCGACCCTAGTTTGCTCACGTACTATCAAAATCCCACAACGCAAAACATTGATATCCTTTCTAGTATTTTCTCAAAAAAGTAGTCATGAAAATATTTCGAATGTAATTTATAATTGTCTCTACAGTCATTCTACTAATTAGTTTAATTACGCTAACAATATTTTTTTTCTTAATTTCAGGTAAGTTCTCCATGATGTAACAGTGCAGTGGTGAGTCTAAAGCACTTCCATTCGTCTTAATAATTTCTAATGAGCTCGCCGTTTTAAGGTAAGTGTTATAGAGATCCGCAGACTTCGATTCCGCAGTTAGTACAATAAAAGTAATACATACATAAATTATATGTTTTTTCGTCACTAAACACGGGAGGTAAATCAACACTTACGCTATGATTTCATGGAGCGGTATTTATATATGGTAGAGCCACGCTGCAGCTATATTATGGTTCTAGCATGAATGGGTCGGCTCGACCGGGCCGTGAAATTACCATGTAGTGCACACACGCACTAAATTGATTATGAATTTCCCGCATGTGCGGATGACGCTGTATTAGGGGCTTTGTCAGCCTTATTATAAAAATTAGATTATAATTAGTTCCTGTGCAAATATTTAAATATTTTTGTACGTGGTAGAGCTGCAGCCATATTTATAATATAGTTGTGGCACGAATGGGTCGGCTCGACCGGGGAAGGACCGCGCTCTCACAGAATACCAGCGTAAAATAGCAGCTTGATGCTGCTGTGTTTCGTATGGTGAGTGTAGAGAGCCGGAGACCCATTTTACCAGAATAGAGGCATTCTATCTTAGTCCTCACGGCTGACAACGCATCTGCATTTTGATTCGCAAACGAAGATAGCTATAGATGTCTATGGGCCACAGCAACCACTCACCATCAGGTGGACTGTGTGCTCCTTGGTCAACCTTATTCTATAAAAAAAAATGCAAACTAAAATGCATACATTTTGTAGTGTCATCATCATCATCATCATTACAGCCCTTCACAAGTCCACTGCTGAACATAGGCCTCCCCCAAAGAATGCCACAAAGCACGGTCCTGAGCCACCTGCATCCATCGACTTCCTGCATATCTTACCAGGTCGTCACTCCATCTAGTGGGGGGACGCCCTACACTTCGCCTGCCGGTACGAGGCTGCCACTCGAGAACCTTTCTTCCCCATCGGTTGTCGGTCACTCTAGTTCTACTGCGGATATCCTCATTTCTGAGTTTATCACGCAGAGAAACTCCGAGCATAGCCCTCTCCATAGCTCGCTGAGCGACCTTGAGCTTCCTCATCCGGCCAGCAGTGAAGGACCACGTCTCAGTTCCGTATGTCATCACTGGCAACATGCACTGGGTGTACAGTCTCGTTTTCAAGTTTTGAGGTATACCTGACGAGAAGATGTGCCGTAATTTCCCGAACGCTGCCCAACCGAGTTGAATCCGTCGATTGACCTCTCGGTCGAAGTTGGACTTACCTAGTCGGACTATTTGTCCCAGGTAAACATACTCGTCAACAACTTCGAGCTTAGTGTTCCCAACAACTACCGGCATAGGTGTGACATGGACATTAAACATGATCTTTGTTTTGTCCATGTTCATCTTAAGACCTATCCGTTGGGAAACACTATTGAGGTCATTGAGCATAGTGCTTAGGTCCTCCAGCGATTCTGCCATAAGGACTATATCGTCGGCAAATCGAAGGTGAGTGATGTACTCGCCATTGATGTTGATACCGTATCCTTTCCAGTCCAGAAGCTTGAAAACATCTTCCAATGCAGCGGTAAAGAGTTTCGGGGATATGACGTCACCCTGTCTTACACCTCTCTGCAATTGGATAGGTTTCGTACTCTGGTTCTGTACTCGGATAGCCATCGTAGCCCTACTGTACAAGCACTTCAACACTTCGATATACCGACAGTCAACTTGGCATCGCTGAAGGGACTGCAGCACCGCCCAAATTTCGACGGAATCAAAGGCTTTCTCATAGTCCACATACGCCAGACATAGTGGCAAATTGTACTCCTCGGACTTCTGTACAATTTGCCGAAGGGTATGTATGTGGTCTATGGTGCTAAAGCCTTTTCGGAAACCGGCTTGTTCGGGAGGCTGGAAGTCGTCAAGTCTGCGCGCGAGACGATTCGTAATGACTCTCGAAAACAGCACGTAGACGCGGCTCAGAAGGGAAATCGGTCTGTAGTTCTTCAAGAAAGCGTTGTCGCCTTTCTTGAAGAACAAGACCACCGCACTTCTGCTCCACGCCTCCGGTGTAATGCCACCATGGAGGACGGAATTAAAGAGCTTCTGAAGGACTTCAAGTACCGGTTTTCCACCCGCTTTCAGAAGCTTCGCTGTAATTCCATCCTCGCCTGGGGCCTTGCCGTTTTTAAGGTGCTGGAGAGCCATTCTAATCTCGCTCAGACTGACGTCCGGGATATCATCGGAATAATGTCGGATAAGACTCGGTCTTGGATCGTTACTCACACTTGCGTGCGGCTCCAACGATGACGTGTACAGCTGCCCATAGAACCTCTCAATCTCACTCAAAATCTCAGGTGCCCCGGAAACGATGCTGCCACATTCTGTCTTCAGCTTTGACAGTTGGCGCTTTCTGGCAGACAGATCTCTGGCAAAGACTTTGGAGCCTTGGTTCCGCTCGATCGCTTCTTCAATACGAGCTGTATTGAAGTTGCGTAAGTCCCGCCGCATGCATTTGGAGATCTGTCTGTTCAGTTGCCTGTATGCTGTTAAATCTGTTGAAGAATGTAGCTTCATCTCCCGTCTAACAGCCATGAGATTAAGAGTGTGATCGGAGAGTTTTTGTGTTCTTCTGCGGCGGGTCTTGCAGAACTTAGCTCCGACCGCATGGACAGTTTCCACGAGCTTGTCATTCAAATCGTCCACTTCATTGCAGTCTTCTAGGCACTGAAAACGGTTTTGTAACTCGAGCTGAAAGTTTTCGGGACTTTGGATTAGAGCACGAGGGGGACGGAGCGTTGACTTCATTAGACGAGACCTCTCCAACTTAACGTTTAGGTTCAGTGTGCCTCTAACCATTCGGTGATCGCTGCCGGTTTTCACCCTCGCGATCACTGAGACATCACTGAACAGTTGTCGTCTGGTCGTCATAATGAAGTCAATCTCATTTTTTGTCGAACCGTCGGGGCTCGACCAGGTCCACTTCCTGTGGGGCCGCTTCTGGAAGAAAGAGTTCATCATAAAGAGTCCCTCTTTCTCCATGAAGTCAGCCAACTGCTGGCCCCTTGGGTTCCGTTGCCCTATTCCAAATTTCCCTACTTTCAGCTCACCGTTCTCTCTTGTGCCTAGTTTTGCATTGAAGTCTCCCATTAACACCGTATATTGGGTTTTGGAGGAATGCATGGCTCTAGAGATATCCTCATACATTTCCTCCACCTCCTGATCGGGGTGTGCCGAGGTTGGTGCGTAAACCTGTATGACCTTCAGCGAATACCGTTTGGTGATTCTGAGTATAAGGTACACAACCCTCGTCGACACACTCTCAATCTTTACAACGTTGTTAACGAGAGACTTGTGGACGATAAATCCGACACCTCCTTGGGACAGATGGTCGCCCTCCCGGTAATAGAGCAAGTTGCCGGATTCGAGGATTACCGTGTCCTCCCCCTCTCTTCGGACTTCGGATAATCCTATAATATGCCAGCGTAACTTGTCTATCTCTTCTTCCAGCTCCACAATCTTCTCGTCAGTCCTCAGGGTGCGTGCGTTGTATGTTGCCAGGTCGAGTCGTCGTAGGTGGCAACCGAACCTCCACCGGAGATTCTTAGCACCCCCTGCCCCGCCGTTACCATGGTCGCCACCGTAGCCAGGAATAGCGGGGCCGCCGGGGACTGGGGGCCGTTTATTATTGTCATTGCTCATGGGGGGTATATTGCCATAGTTGCCACGCTTGGCGAGCGGGTTGGCAACCGCAGTTTTTTTTATTGTTATTTTGACTAATATCAGGAAGATGCTGCTGCCCATCTCCTGCCTGTTTCCCTTTGTCGCCTTTTACGACACCCACGGGAAGATATGGGGTAGTGGATATTCTTAACCGCCACTACACGGGACTTTTGTAGTGTATTTGACAGTAATATGTCAAATTATGAAGATTATGGCGCCGTGCCTTAATGGCTTCTTTAGATAGAAGGACTATTCTTCACCCAAAGACTATAAACCAATCCTTAGGGGTGGCGCATCTGCATTTTGAATATTATTGGAGGATGAATGTAGAGGTCTATGGGCCTAACATTCACTTACCATCAGGTGGACTGTGTGCTCGTATGTCACCTTTATTCCATGAAAAAAAAACATTTTTTGTAATTATACGGAGTGTTTCTTAATGGCACAATTTTTTTCCCTCGTTTTAGTATTCTAGTAACTTAGCGTTCCACGTACTTGCACGATACACCCCTACTTTGAGAAGTTGTTGTTTAGTTCACAACAATAAAGTGCTTAATATATGCAACAATTACAATTATTTGCGTAGGATAAAACTACGATACCAATTGAAAGTTGGACCGATCGCATTGTGCCGCGAATTAGTTTAAAGTGCTACTTTTGACAAATTATTTTAAACGCTCTCGTGACAAGAAAGGAGTTTTTGTTTCTTCCTCTTCCTCTAAATTGCTTTTTAATTGCCGTAATGAGATGATGCAGTCAGCTTGCCACTATGCAGACCCACTGCGTTACATTGATTAATTACATAATACTATAGAACTACCGTAACTTGATGGCATTCCTTTACAAATACCAATTAATTTGGACAGTATTAACGATGTTAAACAAATAAACAGCTTAGATCCGCGTGATAAAATAAAATAATGTGCCTTAGCTAGTTTGAAGAGCATCTCCCGCCCTCCCTCAATTGCGTGCACTATCCCCGTCAGACTATGCCCAACACCACTATAATAGAAAAGACACACCAGCGTCGATAATATGATACGTGTTTCGCCTTTACACACATGATACTACGTCCTCAGGTGAAGTAGACTCTGCGGTTTCTGACAGCTAAGTCAGTCACGTGTCATGATATCGACCGTGATGTCCTTCATAGTGAGGTGTTAGGAGTAGTGGTGCTGGGATTAGTGGTGACGAGGATAGTGTACGCAAATGAGGAAGGGCGGCAGATGCACTTACTGCTGTCCTAATATTGTCTAATTAGTATTGTTTGCATCGATTCCTCTGTTTGAAGAAAAATAATGTAATTCGTAAACATAGTTATGTGTGTGATCTGAAGTGTTTGATGCTCGACGCTGTAGCGTCTCGGTGGCTGAAAACAAAATGTTTTAGCACATTATATCTGCAAAGGAGTGCAATTAGGGTTTCGCGGGCACCCTAGCGCCACTCCCGCGACTCGGTGCTTCACGGCTCCTTTTAGTTTGCGCCACCGGCTTTTTTCTAGCCGTAATTACCCCTTTGATTTTCTTCGCGCGGATACGCTTTATTGTAGCCGCGTCTGCGATTTTATATTTTATATACGTGGAGTTGCAGCGCTTTTAACGCTGTAGTTATCGTTACTGTAAAAGTGAGTAACACATCGCAGTGTGAATTGTCTCTTAATTTGTGGTTTTAGTATGCGAGCGGCAGGCGGTAGATCATTGAGAGCGGCAAAGCTTTACCTCGGTAGGTGCTTCGCCTCAGATAATGGGACTTTAAAAATGTTTTGCTGACGCGTGTCGCGCGTTCGTTGATGACGATCCGGTAATTTGTACAGGCGTAATGTACTACAATGCTGTCTCCCTCAAAATGGTTTGCGAGTTCGCCTTTGAAGGTCATTGAGCTCGTAGTAGTAATATTTATTTATTCTATTTAGAAAATATTTTATTCCTTTTATAGTGATCGCTATTCTACACAGTAAGCCAGTCCTTGGGGAGCAGGTGATGATTCCTTGAGCCTATGTTTTTACTCCTTCTGTATGTGTTCGAAAACCACAAAAAAAAAACTAACACTTTGACCGCTTTGATCATAATTCCTAGCCTTATTTGTGGCTCCTGTTTACAGAAAATCTATAGACAAGTTCCAAAGGTGATCGAATTGAACAAATCCGACAGAAAACTCTGTGAGTCATTGCTATTCTAGTGTAGTTACCCTAGTTTGTCGATGGTACTTCAAGCCACTATCGCATTTTGCGATATAATTAACCACACACATAACAAGATGTCTAAAAGTTTCTCTTGTACACTTTATGAATTATATATCTTTTTATATTTTGCTCTTATTGAAAAGTTACACCCTACTTTCTCTTGTATTGTGGGGACAGTTTAATTACATAAATCTCACAAAGACAAACATCCAGATCAAGAACTTTTAACAGTGGTAGAGCCACGCGGCAGCTTTTGCTGTCGCACGGATGGGCCGGCTCAAACGGGGTGGTACCTACCACGACCTCACAGAATACCAGCGTGAAGTAGAGGTTTACCTCTGCGTTTCGCTTGGTGAGTGCAGGTGGCCGGAGGTCCTTTTTACTGGAAATGAGGTATTCCATCGTAGTCCTCACGGGTGACAACGCATCTGCATTTTGATTCGCAAACGAGGATAGTTGTAGATGTCTATGGGCCGCAGCAACCACTTACCATCTGGTGGACTGTGTGCTCGTTTATCATGCTTATCCTATAAAAAAAATACTTATTTGTAGGCCATACAAATACTTGGGATTTAAACCTACGACCATTAGCGCTGCTACTCATTTATAAGCCACTGAGCCATGGAGCCGTCTAAAATCAGCTGTCGCTTGCGATTATTTCGGCTTGAAAGTAGTTAAGATTGAGTCCTACCGTCTTTAATAGACTGACATTGCACCTGCGATACGTTACGGATGTAATATAGAAGGCGATGATAACTTGCTGTCAGGTGCATGTCATGTACCTACTTTTGTTTGCTCTTCAATTAAAAAAAAAATCGATGATAATACAATTGTATAAATCAACCCTTGTCATAAATTTTTTGAAGAACTGTTAGATGGAAATAAGAAATTTCTATACCATACTCGTATTATATACCCTGGTGAAACCGCTCGGTTTTATAATAAGTTTAGGTAATTTAAAATAAATACTGTGAAATTGGTACAAGGGTTTATCCAAATCACTAAAATGAGCCTGAAGTTTTACCAAGTGACAACAATCGCAACTATAAATTATGTACTCGTATTTTCCATAACATATACCTACAGGCGGATGATTATGTTTTTTTTTAATATAATAAGTTTGATAAACGAGCACACAGTGCAACCTGATGGCAAGTGGATGTGATGAGTGGATACTTTACTTTTTGGCACTTTTTTATAGGATTAGGGTGACAGACGAGTATATAGTCCACTATAGTAAGTGGATGTTGTGGTTCATAGAAATCTACATCTATCCTCGATTAAGAATCAAAATGCAGATGCGTGGCACCCTTGATAACTAAGATGGAATGTAAAAAGGGTCTCCGGTTTCCTACACTCACCATACAAAACACACACACACACACACACAAATAGATATTTTACACTGGTATTCTGTGAGAGCGTGGTCCTTCCCCGATAGAGTCGACTTATTCGTGCTACAACTTTAATACAGCTGCAGCATGGCTCTACATTAATAATTGGTGTGAGTTAGTACGCTGCCCCCATACACCTCCGGAGATATTTTGCCAATTTAATTTCTATAATATTCGCATCAATTTCCAATCGAATCGCATTACAAAAAATGGTAAAAAAACGTGTGCACAGTAAAACTCTAGACAAACGAAACTCGATCGTGGATAGCCACGTTCCACTTTACACCGAATCTGGAGGAATCAAGGAACTGGGTCACTTATAGATGGAGATTTAAAACTTAATGCTCGCGCGGCGCTCTATTCTTTTTAAAAACATTAATTAAGTAGATTCGAAGTGAATGCGCCTTTCCGCGGAGACACGCCGAGGAGCGCAATTATGACATTTGAGCGTTAATCTCATTTTAATGCAACGTATTACGTATAACGCCCTCGAGGCGTAGCCCGTTGAAAAGGACCCTCATTAAATTAGTCCGCCGGTTGGAGCACTATGAATTTACTTAGCTTACGCGCCGATTGACGTAAGTGTGAAACACGCTCTCTCGACGATTCTATGAATTAGTGAAACACTGCGTGAATGCCCTCTATGGAGGCAATACGATCCCGGGAGCCTTTCGAGGCTAATTTACATTCAGAAAGTGCGCGCTAGAATAGATGGGCACGCCGCCGCCCGGTGCGCAGATTTTTTCGACGAACGTCCTCCGCTTTGCCACTTACAACTTTAAGCCTCGATAATTAGGTGCATTTAGCTGCAAGCTAAGACATTAGACATAAGACAGACGCCTTGGCAGGGATTCGGTGTCGCTAATGACTGCTGTGTGCTCTTCGTTAGGTTAGGGTGGTCTTTATTTAATAATCAGACTTACAATTAACACTTCTTCAGTTAAGTTTTCCTCTATATCAATCAAATAGGTTCGTAAACAAAGTAGATGTGTCTTTTGTGATTTGCCAATTTATAAATGTAACGATCCAATGACAAAAATTTTCAAAGGTAATCAAAATAAGAACTATAAAAGTTATTGAAATTACGTTTTCTTTAATTACTTTGTATTTCTGGGCCAAAGTAAGTGGTGGGACGCCTATATATCTAGGAGGAGGAGTCCGTCAGTGTAGGAACGATACCTTATGTATTACTGTCGCTAAGTGAGTGCCCTGCTGTGTTGAGTCTGTATGGTATAGAGAGCCATTATAGTTACAGCCCGCGAGTCATTCCATCTTAGTCCTCAGAGGTGACTGCACACCTATAGTCTTCTTGGTTTGAAGTTGATTGCAGGTATCCATGGACTGTGGTACCCACTTACCACCAGGTGGACTGTAAGTTTGTTTGTCACTTCAATTTTATACAAAAATATATTTAACAACTAGGTGACCCGGCGAACTTCGTATCGCCTAACAGTCGATTCTTTCATTTTTTTTAATACTCATCTTGCTATTCGGGACACGCGGTCAGCTAGTAAGTTAAAAAAAGAAAAAAGGAAAGTTGATAAGTCAACAATTACATTATGTCAAAAAATAAAAATTATAGAACACTATTGAAAAATATTGACATTAATTATGCGATATTAACGTCACTCAATTGTGTTGCCTTCCCGGAACCCCTCCACTAACACGTAAACTTTATGGTATGGTAATAAAGTTCAAGTTGACTTTTAAGTATTATTACGTATCTTTTGTATGTGTTGTGTGTTTTTAGACTTTTTCAGGTAATTTTTTAAATTTGTCTCTCCGTAAGAACCATCTTCGTACTTCAAGGAATATTTTAAAAAAAAGAATTGGCGAAATCGGTTCGGCTGCTCTCGAGATTTGCGCTTAGCAACACATTCAGCGATTCATTTTTATATTATAGAACTAGCTGATCCCCGCGACTTCGCCCGCGTGGAGTTATTTTTCGCGGAACCCTAAAATAAAAGCAACCCAAGTTACTCCTTATAATATCACTTATCTGCCAGTGTGTATAAATATTGACAAATATTTACATTAATATTTATACGATACTAACGTCACTCAGACTTAAACTTCATAGTATGGTATTAAACTTCAAATTGACTTTTAAGTATTATTAGGAATCTTTTGTATGGCAATATCGAAAAGTGTTGTTTTTAGACTTTTTCAGGCAATTTTTTAAATTTTTCTCTCCGTAAGAACCATCTTCGTACTTCAAGGAATATTATAAAAAAAGAATTAGCGAAATCAGTTCAGCTGCTCTCGAGATTTGCGCTTAGCAACACATTCAGGGAATCATTTTTATATTATAGATAATGTAAATGTGTTATATAATTACTTCAGACGCAACTCCAGAAGAAATTTAAAGCACATATTAAAAAGTAAAATAGTAATTTGTAGATGGTATTATTGTGGTCATTTAATATGATGGCATACGTCATACCAAACTTAAACGAATTGCTGTGATAGGCTGTATGTAGATCGGTTAAATAACTTAAAATTTTAACTTATTAAAGTTAATTACTTATAATTGTCCACAAATTTGAGCTATTTCCTTGACAAAGTCGTTTTGCCGTTCAACTTCGTTGGCGACAAGTTCCGTTTGACATGCTTTTGTTTAATTAAACTAGGTTTAAATAGTTAATTTTCTTCGTTGGAGGTTAAATCTTTCCGCGTCCGCTCCGATCCGGTAGCAGAGAAGTTTGAAGGACAGTAATTAAATGTAATTATAATTTAATATATTTATTGCTTCAACGTAAGAAAATAATTATCAATCTTAAAAATTATTATCAATTATTATTGTATAAGTTTTGTTTTAAACATAGAAGAAACTTTATCATCATCATCATGACAGTCCTTCACAAGTCCACTGCTGAACATAGGCGTTCCCCAAGGAATGCCACAAAGCACGGTCGTGAGCCACCTGCATCCATCGATTCTGCATGTCTTACCAGGTCGTCACTCCATCTAGTGGGAGCCGCTCTACACTTCGCCTGCCGGTACTAGGCTGCCACTCGAGAACTTCCATCCCCATCAGTTGTCCCACTTCAGCTTACTACTCCGTTGGGCTATGTCGGTCACTCTGATTCTACTCTGATATCCTAATTTCTAAGTTTATCACGCAGAGAAACTCCGAGCATAGCCCTCTCCATAACTCGCTCAGCGACCTTGAGCTTCCTCATACGGCCGGCAGTTAAGAACCACGGCACAGCAACACGCACTGGTTGTACAATCTCGTTTTCAAGTTTTGAGGTATACCTGACGAGAAGATGTGTCGTAATTTTTCGAACAATGCCCAGCCGAGTTGGATCCGTCGATTGACCTCTCGGTCGAATTTGGCCATTTCATTTACTTTTGTAAAGAAAACAAATATGCATGTGTACTGTAGCCCAAGAAATTAGCAGCATTTTATCGTATGACATGCGGCCGCACAGGAAACTCATATTGAATATGGTAATTCGATATGAAAAGACAACGTATTGTTCGCCATTGTTTAGTCTAGAAGTATGTAATACAATTTAATATCGATTTCAAAATGGCTCTCGGAAACGATATTAGACACATTGTATTATTTAAGTGATCGAAGTTAATTTGCGTTCGATTCTCGCTCAACTTGTCGGTCCCCGCTTGAATTATCCTTAACCACAGAATAAAATAATAGTACCCTGAACATAGTTCATTGCAAACTTTAAGCATTCTTGTACTTTTGAATATAGAAATACGGCATTATCTTTTACATTTCGTGTCTTTGCTAATTGATGGTAAATTAACTCTGTTGGTAAATTTCTTTCAATAAATACAGCTGCAGATATGAAATTTACGCCTCAATACGGAGTTAAAATAACAAAATCGCACCCTCGAATATAACGGGCGCGTTAGATGAGTGCGGGCTCCGCAGATTAGTTGTTTTGAAACAGCCAGCTCGATATAATTATAATGGGTGCGATTGAACAATGGGGTTTGGAATTAATGTGAAATGTCGCGGGTAGGGTAAACCGGTGGCGGCCATTTTGTTATAGTGCTCCCGCGTGCGCAGTGCGCTTCTTTTGCTCCACTGCGCACGAGCTCAGCTCCGCAACTTTTGCAGAGAACGCTGTCGCAAGGGTTAGCTCAGCTATCGATCTCGTACCGCGTTCACACGATTGTGTGGTCGAATTTATAATCGTTTTTTTAAAGCGGGGTCAATGAATTTCCTACTTGCGCTGTTGATTTATCGGATGTATTTTTTAAGTTGTCATATCCACTGTATCTGGCGGTCTTTTATATGAACTGAGACTTTAAAGTGCAATGGACACGAAAAATAGTTTGTAAAATTAAAAAAAATACTTACTAGTTTTAAAAGATCGGTACATGGGTGGCCGAGCTTGGAGCATTAGAAAAATAAATATTTTCACAGAGGTGACATATTTCAAAACGTTAGAGCCGAGAATACCAATTACTTATAATAAGTATACAAGAATTGCTCACTTGCGCTATAAGGATTTAATTCGAAAGACAGCAAAATTGTAACTGCAACGAAATGAGCAATGTCATTCATATCAACTGCAAAAACCTATTTAATATTCAAAGAAAGAAGATGGAAGAGATCGCAAGCACAATTAGGTTTTCAATTAAAATTAAACCTTATTGCGCGGCATTAGCCTTTTGTTAGTGTGTCCAGGGCAATTAAATTATCCCCACTCGTTGCCGTATAATTTCCTATTGTGACAAGAGACAAGTTAAAACATCCACCTACACGATCATTTACTTCGCCCCCTTACATTTTCTTTTTTGCTTCTTTTATCGAAGACGTCTTTGAGAAAAGCTGCGCCTTAAGTCCACAATGCACCGTGTAAATTTTCTATCTGTCCAATTCAGGTGTGTTTTTATAACAGCTTAACAAATTTTCAGGGTTGAAAATAGTTAAAATGTTTATATGACAATACATAAAACGTTTAAATTTATTTTATCATTTGAATTATGAAACGTGTCAGATGTGTTCGGACAGTTTCGCTTCAAACAATTTAATAATATGCCTAACATCTAACATGTGTAAAATAAATCAGATATCAACCTCGTCGGCCATTTTTTATTTTCTCTAGCTTATTATTTAATCGATTCGTGGTTATTTTTGCCGGCGATATGACAACGCCGCCGCATCATTTGATTTCCTTTGCATTTGAATAAGATATAAGGCAATTAGGTGTGTCACGTGCAGCGCGCCATTTCTTTAACAACAATACTTTCTTTGTCCGTCAATATATAATTCCGCGTGTCAATGTCTGCAAGTCTGCACTACCTACTTAATATGTCATATTGTATTGTCTGTAACGCACGCCCGGTGTCGTATTTAATTACTTCCTTATAACGGGGTTTAAATGTTGCTCTACTTTGATACTCATTTTACACAATTGTTCTATATTTAAAAAATGTAAACTAATACCTTCAATGCCGTCTCATTTTCTAATTTCATAATAAGTTTCAAATGAATTTAGTTCGTTTTATTGTTTAACCATAGAGCATGTTGTTGACGTGTTATAATGGTTTATTTATTATGATGTCCTCACGATATTAGTGACGATTACACATATTAATGTACTTGTGAGCAAATAAATTGAGCCGCTTCCTTTTTAGGGGTCCGTACCTGAAGGGTAACAAACGGGACTTTATTACTACTACTTTATTACTACTGTCTGTCTGTCAGCGGGCTGTATCTCATGATCCGTAACGGGTAGATAGTAGAATTTTTCACAGAATGTGTATTTCTATTGCCGCTATGAGCTATAAACAACAAAAATTAAAATAAATTAAAAATCAAAGGGGGCTCCCCCACTAGAAACGTGTATTACGATGGTACGGAACCCTTCATCCGCGAGTCTGATTCGCACTTGGCCGATTATTTTACGTATTATGGTTAATATTTTTGGCAATATGGAACGTATCATTGCGAACCATATACGTACCTATCGCCTGAAAGTTTATTGAATAACCTTTACAGTGGGGGTAAGTAACTGAATAATAACCTTATTGAACGATAAATTATTGCCTCTGAAAGAAAAATAGTAATTTTGATAGAAAGTTTAGTAGAGTTAAAACAGTCCAGAAAAACAATAAACACAAAATTATTGCAAAAAATATTCTTAATAAATGGTATTGCTCCCAATTACATTTTGCATTTATAAATAAGTCGCAAGTATTTGACATTTGAAGTCCGGCATATTTATTTTATGCCGATGTCATGTAGTTTAAGTTACCCACGCAATTCTTACAGATCGATTGAGATATCGTTTATCAAATTCCGACCATTAGTTAGGGAGTTTGGATTGGTCATAGAAACGGACATACATCAAACGTACTACTAAAAATATTACCCTCCTTTAGGGTTCCGTCGTAGTCGGTAAAACTTAAACATTACCCTCCTTTAGGGTTCCGTCGTAGTCGTACACATTGTTGCACGACACCCAGCCGTGATTACATTTATAGTGGCGAATAATATTGTACAGATGTTCAGAATTATTACGGTATGGGAAATAAAAAGTTGATTTTGGATACTAAATATATGAACTTATGAAGAACAGTAGGTACTTGTAAATGATCTGTTATGTAGTAGATATGCACAATATTTGTACAGTGTTGTAGGCAAGAAGAAAAGTAAGCGTACAACATATCGTTTCTTGAAATCAAGTCTATATTATATTGATATTACATTGATTCATAGCAACATAGTCATTATTTTCTTTACATTTCTTTGTTCAAAACTCTCGGTAGTCACACACATTTGTTTCAACAGAAACAGATCTGTCAGTGATTTAACAATTTAAATTGTTAATATTATTAACAATGAAAGAGGAAAATGTACAACGATTAAATAATAATTGGGGCACGGTACTTTAAACACAGCCCGTTTCTTCCCCGAAGCGCAAACTGTCATCTTCACCACTCGGAAAGTTTTTCAAACATTTTAAATGGATCCAAACTAAGTTAGTTAATTTATACTAACATTAATATTCGAACTACCTAAGAAGTTTATGATCTGTTATCCGATAAAGTTAAACACCATCAGGTGAGCTGTATGCTCGTTTACCCCTGTCCTATAAAAAAGAAAAGAAAGTTATCATTTTTGAATTCTGTAACTTGCGATTCGCAATCACGCACACACGATCGATATTCGTTCGCAGTATTACTACAAGATTTTTAAGAATTAAATTTGCCATTTGTTGCATTCGTTAAACTATTAATATACATAACTAAACTCGCTCTCACACAATACCAGCGTAACCACACCTTAATGGTGTTGTGTTTCGCATGGTGAGTGTAGAGATTAGGAGACCTATTTTACTCGAAACGAGGCATCTTAACCCTCATGGGTGATGACGCATCTGCATTTTTACTCTTAATCGAGGACAAATGTAGACGTCTATGGGCCACATCATCCACTTACCATCAGGTGGGCTGACTATTTTACCTTGTATTCTGTGAGAGCGCGGTGTTACCCCGGTCAGGCTAACCCATTCGTGATACATCAATATAACTGTAGCGTAGCTCTACAGCATATAAATTATATGTAAGATGTACACTAGTTACTGTGCTTTGTATTTATTTATATTTTTTGCATAATATGTGTCTTTTATAATTGTTATAAAAGAATATAGTACAGTACGTTAACAATTTATGGTGTACAACAAACCTAAGAAGCAAAACATTTAAAACTATTTGCACTATTACAGTCTTATAATTGTATGTCACATAATTGTCAAAATACTATTATTTAAAAAAATTGTCAAAAGTGATTGTTGTTCCAACAACTTGAAACTTTTTCAACTCTTTTCCGAAACGCTTCCTTGGTTGTAATTTTATGTTACTACATAGCTAATATAAAATTACATAATATATAAAATTAATACTTTTATACCCATATGGTAAATATTATTAGTTTCATACACATTGCATAGCAATTATTATGAAAATTAACTGTTTTCGGTATTTTATCATTGAGGGCATCCACGACTTTTTCTGCCACCGGCGCCACTAAAAGTGAGGTATAATATTTGACAGATTACATAGTGGGGAAGTAAATTTGTTCGGAAAATGTTATTGTTTCTTTCTGTACTATTAGCTATATTTTATATTAATAACATTAAAAATAAATAAACCAAACAGATATTCACATAAATAGAATAATTAAAAAAAAGTTAAAAATGTGCAAAAAGTTAAAGAGCAGCCCACTGAGAGCAACACACGTATTGTTTTGTGTATTAATATAATATTCTAGAAACTGACAAAATTTTATTAAAAAACAATTTCTCAATTAAATTACATTGTGTAACAAAAAACTTAACCTCAGTGTCAATTAGCGACTTCTAGTGAGTAGAAAATTATTAGCCTTCATTACTAATTTATCTGGATTCCTTAAAGGTTTTGATTTGATTATATCTCTAACAGTTATAAACAGTTCAGGGTTATTTTAAAGCGAAAATCGAGGATATATGCAAGGAAGTGTTAGAACTTTCCACTGTCTAAATATTGGTTTGCACGATTCATGAGGGGCAATATTACATATTGCACGTAGATATTTTTTTACACAAAGATAGCTGTAATTGATGTCTACAGAATTTCCCCATATTATTGTGCCGTAGCTAAGTATACATTAAATTTATCCGTAATACGCCATAAGAGCTGTTGTTTGCGATGCCGTTTTGTAAGGTTTAAAGAAAGCGGTACATACATACTTTTCCCATGTGAGTTTTCTATTTACAAAATCTGTCCATATGCTTAATGAGAAAGGAAATTTCTTGCACTTGTTTTATTTGTTCGCCATTGTATACAATATTTAGTTTTATTTCATTTTTTTTATTGAAAAATTATAGCAACTTGGTTTTGCTTATATTTATGTGTAAATTATTATGTTCTAACCATTCCATTTAGGAATGGTTAGAACATAATAATTTACGCATATATATTAATATTTATCATTTACCTATGCCAATTTTTGTTACATATCGATAACATGATAATATCACCAGCAAATAAACTTAATAAATCAGTCGTTACATTGGAGATGTCATTAATATACAATAAAAATAAAATTGGACCAAGTACACTACCCTGTGGTACATACGCCATATCCATTAATTTGGTACAGTGATCTATACTGCTCAAGTTCTTTATTACCAGTTTACCTTGCAATTTATACACTTTGTTTTAGGGTATGATTCTATCCAATTTAATACCGGTCCGCGAATGCCTAAGTTGTCGAGTTTATTTAGTAGAAGATTGTTGTGAAACGAATTCAAATGCAATTGATAGAATCAGGCGTTACTTTGCGAGTTTATAACAATTTCTTCAAACGATCTGGAAAATTGCCATTAGTTAAAAAAATATTAACGAGATAGATATAAAATGTGTACTAGTTCAACTACAGTGAAGTTTTCTAAGTGGCTCGTAATGAATTTAATATTCGATACACGAGTGAACACGATCGTTGCATGCACGATTATCATTACAAAATAACTTTTAATGGCTTAGAGGGTTTGCGATTTCATATCGAAGTGGAATTGCCTCGCCCTTTTCATATCGGAAACGTTTTTATTTTTTATTATTTTCGAAGGTATTTGAAGGAAGAATATACGGGTTTTATAACCACGCGCTCGGAGGTAAAGGCGGTGAAACATCGTGAAGAAACTTAAATTGAAGAAGTTTTTTTTTATATAATAAGGGCGACAATCGAGCACACAGTCCACTTGATCAATAGAAGTCTACACTAATCCGCGATTGAGTATAAAAATGCAGTTGCGTTATCACTATTGAAGACTAATATGGAATGCCTTGTTAACAGTAGAAAGGGTCTCCGGTTGAATAATTGAATTCCGCAAAGCTCCCATGATTATTCAAGTTTCTAAAGACAATCGTAGGGAATAACAAGCTTAACATCGTTGTGATCAATTAATTGCCAACAAAAGAATGATACATGATTCTATTGAAATTAAAAAAAAAACAACCTAATTTCAATAGAGAAGATGGGTGGGTGCTACCATCTGCTTGGAATCTTATAATTAATACCAATCATACTACTGCAAGACTTTAAGATATTGTAAGCTCGTTCTGCGCAGATCGGACCGATAATTAATGTTCAAAAGCTGAAAGTAGCCTTGCTAACTATGACATCGAAACATCAATCAGCTCAGTCCCCTCCGTGCAGCTGTAAAGCACCCGAAACGTAGGGAATTAAAAAGTTAAAATTAAATGTGATAAAATCCGTAAAATTAGTTTTATTTCAACAATAGGAAATATTAAGAGGGCGCGTGTGTTCCAACATCTATACGCGTCAGCATCCCGACTTGTCGCGCGGCGCTTTCGTTACCAGCGGCAATTTACACATCGGCGACAGGAACTGGGAGCGGATGCGTCCATTGTGCCGCTCGTTTGGACCTACTTGAGATAAAGGTGCGGAACTCGCGCGGTTAGCTATAATGTACGCGGTCCACATGCTCTGTAATTGGTACCGTTCAATCATTATAATCGCGTGTGCATTCGTCAACGGCGCGGAGTTAAGTGGCGTTATAGTGACAAGACGATGGGCCACAGAATAAATAATATGGGCCATTGTCGCTTTTTCTAGTCTTGTTTAAGTTTTACGTAATAATTGTAATGTGATTGTTTTAATCAAAGTTACATTTTATACTTTTACTAATCTAGATATTAGAAAGCTAAGTGTTGGAAATTCGACCCTAATTCATTTAATCTTTAGGGTTATACTGTATTTCACTTTCAATTACAGCACTCTAAGACTTTAAGGCATTGGCAATATGAACTTCAACAAACGACGTAGTTTTTCCAAGTGACAATTATATGTTCGAACTTAAGCATGAACGGAAACAATGTATATTTTATTTAATTTAATTTAATGTATTCGTATCACATAATATATAAAAATTTTAGATTTTTGCGCGCCTTCTTCATATCATAAAATTGCGTGCGTGTAATATGCTTAAAAAGAGATACAAAATTTTCCCTTCACGTATTAATATATAGTTTAGAGTCAAAAGCGAATATAATAAAGCGTTGATAAATTTAAGTTTGCTGTGTTGTGTACTGTTTTATGTGCAATAAAGAGTATAAATAAAAAATAAAATAAATAATTGTCTAGTATTAGTATACAAATACTTTTGCAGTTTGCAAATTATAAGAGTACAGAGTATAAATTAAAAAAAATAAAGGTGACAAGCGAGTACATAGTTCACCCAATAACAAGTCAATGCTGCGGTATAGAAATCCAATAATTTATTTCAATAAATTGTTGATTATTATAATAATAAACATACAGATACGTTTTCATCTCCGAGGACTAAGATGAGATGTTACTTTACCACTAAAAAGGCTTGCCGATTTGTCACACAAAGTACATTAGATTTTTAAAAAGACAGACGGAAAAAAAACACCGAATTTCGTTTTGAATACCAGCTAAATGAAATACTTAAATGTTTTCCTTATGCTGTGCGTGCAATATCCTTCCTTGGTCTAGCCGACCAATTCGTGCTATAGGATTGCTCTTCCGTTATAGCCTATCGAAGTCCACTGGTGAACATAGGCATCCCCCACAGATTGTCTGCTTGGTGGTTATTTGCCATAGTAGCCATGCTTGGCAAGCGATTTGGTTACCACAGTTTTATATTTTTACTTGTTACGGCACCCACTAACACCGTGACTACACGGTGAGGTTGATCTACCAGGTTTTTGATTATTCTTCAATAGCTACTATGTCTAAAGGTAATTTTCATGTTGGTTACTGTCATTGTTAAACTTCGTACCGTTAATAGTATAGGACGGCCCCCCACTGGATGGAGTACGACCTAATAAGACATGGAGGAAACCGATGTATGAAGTTGACTCATGACCGTATTTCGTGTCATTCCTTGTGAGAGGTTTATATTCGCATTGGATTTGTACAGGACAGTGATGATTATGATTGTTAAACTGATGTTTAAAGGTTTTGCTTCTATACGTTTTTGTTTAGTAGTAAAGTGCAGATGTAGAGTGTTCTCGTTTTGTTGACAATTCGTACGATGAAAGAAATTAGTGTGTAAGTTGTTTGTAAAGTGAAATGCTGTTAGTTGAGTTTCAGCTCTGTAATTACATTTGTATTAATGCGTTTTGAATTCACGTGTTCTGACAGCATCCGCGGTGGCCAACCAGCGCTGCGCTTATAAGTGATAGCTATACGCTTTACCAACCTCAAACACGTCAAAGCAAGTGCGCATCGCTTTGAAAGCAATACAATACTGCTTGGTTAAACGTTAAACTCCAGAACATCGTTACAATTAATATGTTACAGTTTGTTTTCAAAAATTTTTCACTAACTTCATACTCGTAAAAACTGAAATATGAAATACGAAAAAAATTTTGATTGAAAAACTCTTTCGAAACCAAAGAGAACATAACATTGACGACTTCCAAATTCAAACGCCGTGTAGTTTGTAACTGCTTTTTTTTTTCGTAAAATGTTTGACGAGTTCTGGAATTTTGTAGTCTATTGGATAAAAATCAGAAAAATAAAAACAGTTTTTTATGCGTCAACATCTACGCATACAGGATCGCATAGAAAGCTAGTCGTTCCGTACAGCTTGCTTCTATGTCATAAAACGTGCGCGACGTGGGTGCCAAGATTGATGGATCGCACGTTTTTTGCGATACTAAAAGCGTAAGCCACTCGCATGCATTAGGTATCTCTCAGTGCAAAATAGAGGACGGCGTTTTCGGGTGCAGCGAACGGGTTTCATAACGGCGGTGTTCCATTAGAGAGATCGGAGTCACCGGCGCCCGCGAGCTCAGGAGGTGAACGACGCCAAAAAGCGCACTCAGTTCCTGCAAATAGAGTAACAAGCCGTCTCGGACGGGTATTGATTTAATACAGGCACATGTCGGCCCAGCGGCCGGCGGGGGACTCGGAAATAAAATTAAAAAATATGCATGATAAAAATTTGGTCGACGACTCCCCCTACAAAACAGACGCCGTTAATGCGCTGGGGTGCGGGATCGATTATTTTCGAAATTACACCTACGTATAATACATCGGCACCCTCGCGCGCCGACTTGCGTTTGTAACAACAACGTCCTGAATTTGGTCCTTTTATTATGCAGTTCCGGGAGTTCGGTGTATCGATCGCTGGTATAACAATACTAACTTAACACGTGGTACGTGAGCGTTGCTGTATGAAATTAAAAATCGGTTGCTTGTTTTAATTTGGGTCACGCGTTTGCTCGATCAGAGCTTCACCTTGCACAATATTTTCAAGATTATGCGTTTTATAATTATAACCGTTGCTCTCCTAAATTCATTTTTTTTTTAATTTATTTAGTGACCCACAGTGTATATAGAATTTAATTAATATAACAGAGTAGAAGTATGGCCAATAACATGTTTTTCTTATATATTTGATGTTACAATGTTGTTGGAAGAAATTAGAAGAATAATTTAGTCTACAAATTATAAGCAATCCAATGTAGGTAATAGATCGTGGTCACAAGCTTACAGATATGTTGAATTCTTAATTATATAGTAAATTATATAGTTGTTGTCGATATTACACGCATTATGGTTGGCTTCGTCTTTCGTAATGCCGTACACCAACGGAGAATAATAATTAGCTGGCGTCTGTCTTTCCGTCCGCATACAATCTAGGCGTCTTCTAGGCAAGAGTGACTAGGCTTTGCTATGCTAAGACACTGCGATTTACCATCTAGGGCTGCATCACCAATTACCACCAGGTGGGATTGTGGTCAAGCACTGGCTTATAATAAATAAAAATAAATTACAGTTATTTATAAAAGGACTCCAGATCTTAAAATATTATTGATAATATTGTTATTAACTTGTTAGGTTAGTAATAATAATTGTCACATATAGAAGAGATCAATTTTTAACCACAGATAATCTGGATATAGGATGCAGGTGGTACAAGACTGACCAGAGAAGTCATGAGTCTTCTCTTTCTTTATCTAATATATAAAATTCTCGTGTCGCGGTGTTTGTTATCAAACTCCTCCGAAACGGCTGAACCGATTTGTATGAAATTTTGTGTGCATATCGGGTAGGTCTGAGAATCCACCACCACCCCTAAATATTTATTTTTATTTTTTTGACAAAATTTTTTATTTTTTTTTTAATTATGATTTAGCATTGAAAAATACATAAAACTTCACCCTTCTACGATCAACCCCTGTTTTTTAATCGCGATTTTTAAAAGTAATAATATTTTCTAGAATTAATGTATATGGCAAAACGTTTGTCGGGTCAGCTAGTAATCCCATAAAATATAATTCCTCGATAAAATGTAATTTATTCTAAGTATACAACATTAAGTCGACTGCTGAACATAGGCATTCCACATAGATTACCTCATATGGTGGATATTTGCCATGGTTGCCACGGTTTCTCAACAGCAGTTTTTATTTTCCGATTGTTATTAGGTAGACGCTGCTGCCTATCTGGCTTGTTTCTATCTGTCGCCTTTTGCGACACCGATGGGGCGAAACGGGTTAGCTTTTCTTACACCACCACTGCGCGGTATAGGTACACAGGGAAATGTTGCCTAAATTTGTTCTACTGGCATGTAAAACAATGGTCTAGGATTTCAAGGTATAGTAGGACTCCGTTGCACTGAATAATAACATTTTTCTCTAATAATAATGATATTAAATCTTTTGTTAAATATTCTCATAAGTTGATAATTATATTATTATAATACAGGAAGTAGGTAACCTTATGTCAAAAGTTAAACATTAATAAAAATATAACATTATATTATACAGGCGATATAAAATTGCGAAGGTAACAGTAAAAGTCCCGTAATTTATTACGGCCATTAATAACTTAATTATAAAACTTTTCCGTTCCGTTTTATTTACTTTGCACCCCCCGTCCGTTGGCGATGGCTGCCAGTGAATTATATCTAATAGCTATACAACTTTCTGTTTCTTTTATTAGCACCGCCATATTTTTAAATTTTTAATCTGTCCATCTGTAAAATTTATTTTTAAAAGTTTTTTTTTACTGCCAGTATTTTTAAGTAAGTATTTTTCTTTTTCTTATCCTTGCTTATGTATAACATATCTCTCCTATTTAGTAAGACAGGATTATCTGATTAAGTGTTCATTAAAATAGATTTTGAAGTTTTAAACACGCTGTCATCAACTTGACCTGTAATAATATTATTATTTACTAGCTGTTCCCCGCGACTTCGCCCGAGTAGAATTTAATGCGATTGGATTTCATGGGTTTTTTTGTTTTTTTTCGTGGAAACCTAATTCTTTTCCTGAAATAAAAGTAGCTAGTAGCTAGTAAATATTCCTTATAACATCAGCTATTTGTGAGTGAAAGTCCCATCCAAATCGGTTCACGGGTTTTTGCGTGATGCGTGTTCAGACAGACGTCGTTTTAAGAGTTTTACTATAGTAATAAATAGTTGTATGATACATTAGTATATACAGAATGTAAATATAATTCAGTTATTATATTTATACTTACCAGTTTTCAGCCAATTTATTCGAGTCGCGAGAGAATATTATGAAATAGTATTCTCCTTCGAATCATCCCGTCTCGTGATCGATGCATGTTGCTTAAGTATACATATAGTTTTATTAACTTTTATTTATTATTTACGAGCTTTTAGCGCTGTGTAGTGGCGCCGTAAGATACTTCACTACCCTATATCATCCCTTGGGTAATGTAAGATTCGACAGAGAGAAATAAAACCGGAGATAGTACGTAGCATTTCCCAGATAACAACGCTATATAATGAAAAAATGCGGTTGCCAACCCGCCTGCCAAGCGGAGCAATTAAGGTAAATCCCTGAGATGCGACAATCTGTGGGAAAGGCTATGCTCAGTAGTGGACTTGGATAGGCTGTGATGAATGGATGACAAGTGAATGGTGAATTAATGAATTGGTGACACGTCTGTTCATTACGTTACATATCGAGAAACTTATCTCATCAGTTGTACCGCATATTACTGAATAGGAGGTAATCTATGGTTATTATGTAAATTTCACAGCACGCGAGCAACTCGCCGGCACCAATGAAATTGTTAATTGCAATTTTAACTAATGATTTACCACGTGTACGGCGGTGAAGGAAAACATCATGAGAAAACCTGCTGTCTGATGTCTGAGAAAAAAATTACATTTTTTTATAGGATAGGGTGACAAACGAGCACACAGTTCACCTGATGGTAAGTGGTTGCTGTGGCCCATAGACAACTACATCTATCCTCGTTTGCGAATGAAAATGTCACCCGTGAGGATTAAGATGGAATGCCTCTTTTCCAGTAAAAAGGGTCTCCGGTTCTCTACACTCACCATCCGAAACACAGCAAGATTAAGCTGCTATTTTACGCTGGTATTCTGTGAGAGCGTGGTCCTTCCCCGGTCAAGCCAACCCATTCGTGCTACAACTATACTACTAATATAGCTGCAGCATGGCATTACCACGTAGAATAGAATATTTTGTATTTTAATACAAAATATTCTATTCTATTCCGTTGCGTTGAATCGCAAAGTTCTTGTCAGTTTTTGTGATAGTTCATAAAGCAGTAGCCGGTCCCAAATATGTATTAATATTTTCAGTAAGAAGTTTTACAATTACGATAGACGTGTGATATTTTAATTTCATAAAATGATTGTTGAATCTTTTTAATGTTTCGTTAAAATCTTCCTGACGTTGATTGATACAAAGCGAGCGGAAAAAAAATATTGAAATAAATTCACGTTGTAAATATTCACAGTGTACCAGAATAATTATATCTGAGTACGTAGCTGTTGGAAACTGAAGCCATATTAAATTTGTCAAAATTAAATGAGGAATGTCCGCATGGTGGGATGTTTGACTCTATTAGTAAATGCCAAAGTGCATTTTCATGTGAATTCAAATAGGAGCATCGATTTAAATTCTCTAGATACGCGATTGCTAATAAATCGAACGTCAAAGTGTCAGTCAGACTCTGCAGTGTGTAAAATTGTATTTAGGCAATCAAAGCGATTGGTATCGGCGGCATGCACTTTACTCATTAGTTTAGGTATTTAATATGTAATTATTTCACTGTACATTGTAATAGACGAATTGTAACGCTTAATTACTTAGTACTTAGGTATATCCTAACGAAAGACTAACTCTTCCAGCATTTTTTTTTATAGAATAACGGTGACAAACGAGCACACAGTCCACCTGTAAGGGGACTCTGTGGTCCATAGAAATGTACATATAGATGTAGATTTCTATGGACCGCCTCGAGGATAGCCTCGATCATTAAAAATCAATAAGAATCATAATGCAGATCCGTTGTCTACCCTGAGAAATGATATGGAATGCCTCGTTTTCAGTAAAAGGGTCTCCAGATCTGTACACTTACCATAGAAAACACATCAGCATTGAGCAGCTAATTTGAAAGTGTGGTTCCACCCCGGTCAAGCCGACCCATTCGTGCTATAACCATAATAACTAATTAAAGTTGGCAAAAAATTACTTCGCGTACATCCGACACCAGTGTGCTGGGATTAGTGGAGACGGTGATAGTGCACACAATTGAAGGAGGGCGGGAGGTGCTCCTTAAACTAGGTAAGACAAATCATTTTATTTAGTCGAGCGGATGTACGGGAAGTAATTTTTTGCCAACTTTAATATAATGGACTTCCGCAAAGTAACGCCTGATTCTATTATTCATAATAACAAATGAAGACTCATGAAAACACAAAAATATCTTTTTATAACTTGTTTTTTATTCTTCTTTATAAC
The DNA here is from genome assembly GCA_963668995.1 of Parnassius mnemosyne. NCBI lineage: Eukaryota > Metazoa > Arthropoda > Insecta > Lepidoptera > Papilionidae > Parnassius > Parnassius mnemosyne. The sequence goes on along the minus strand of CAVLGL010000082.1, from coordinate 22,163,890 downwards.
ATTATTAGCGAATTTACCCGCCTTTATCCGTCCGCCACGCTACCCCAAGGAGTGTAGGCGGACCTAACATGTCTTCGAAATATTTTTTTAATTTCTTAGACATGTCTCACGATGTTTTCCTTCACTACCGAGCATGTGCTAAATCAGCACTTAAAATTGCAATTACCAATGTCATAAATGCCGGAGATCGAACCCGAGTTGTTAGCGTAATGCGAATTTTACACCAAGCGCTTACCATGGCTCTGATTATTTAGCTCTTTTTATCACTGTCATGCTTCAGTCTATGTTAGGAGCTAATTAGACAGGGAATTGGACTTTATTACAAAGGGACACATTGACATTCAATAAATAACAATTTCTTTTCTCAACCCTTGTCAACCTCCACCTTTGTAGCCCCTACCGGTTAAGTAAACTGTGGAGAAATCAAATGACAACTCAGGAAAATAAAAGATCTTTAAACTAAAACAGTAAATCTTCCAATCTCAGGATATGAATAAGACACAGAATGATTGTTGTTAGGGCTTTCTTTCTATCTAGGAATGTATCTGAATCGGCAACAACCTCCCTATTTCTATCCCTAGGCAACAGTATCTCTTCTGCTGAGTTTCACCTCTAAGGGTACAGAGGGTCAGTATAATGACATGTTGTGAAGCATTACATCTTGTTCTCGGGATTACAGAACATCTTAATTTGAAGTTAGTTCCAGGTGTCCTTCGGCTGCGTTAACTTTTTACCATCAAGTGGGCTGCTGTATCAAGTGTACTTCTAAAATTACATAAATAAATACTATCATCTACATTTCTTTATCGTTTACGTAGATTAATTTATAAAAAGTAATTAACGTTCTGCGTCAAAGTCAATCCAATTCAATCTGTTCTGCAGTCCGCGTACTCTGCACTCCGCGAATCAATTCGCACTGTGATATTTTAATTGGACTCCCAACTCCGTTAATCGTCAAGTTTTACAGGGAATTTAATTCATCATATCGCTCATTTATCTGACTCGCCAACGAACCGTTGACGTGAGTCAAATTGGTACGATCCTAGTTCATTCCGCGGATTGCGAGTGGCTCCGTGGTATGATTACAGTGGGCCTCTGACCGACGATGATAAGATTTTGAGCAAGAAACGCGTCTGATGCCTTATCGCCTGCTTGTTATACATTTGAAATAAGAATATATTTGAGTTCAAATACTTATTCTTATACAGATGGCTCCGTAGTGCAGTAGCTTAGCAATGAGTCAGCGCTGAGGGTCGCGGATTCTAATCCCGCACGGAACAAGTATTTGTATGACTTAAAAGTAAAGATTCCGGGTCTAGGTGTTTGTCCTGGTGAAATTTATGTGTGTATAGTGCCCCCACGATACAGGAGAAATTAATAAAGTGGAGATATAACGTTTTATATGTAAAAAAATATACGAAGAAATATGTTGAACTTAGTGGAGAGACGTGCTAAGGAGCTTATTGGTAATCTTGATTTGGATGAAACCAATCTTGCCAGCCACAAGCACAGGCGCAGAGTAGTGGTTTCATTAGGAATACCGATTCTATAAGTTTCATTTCGGAAAGTGTGCATCATGCCTTATATCCTCCTTCTCCTTTCCACCATCGGTCAGTGGGTCCTTATCCCCTTGTTATCGATATTCCACGCATTCAAACCAATCGGCTTGCTTCGTCTATTGTAATGCGTGCAGCAAATGAGTGGAATATTCAACCTCTCTTCTATAAAAAATAATAATTTAAAAAAAATTGCTGCTGTCAAATTGTAGTATGTGACTCCAGTTGTCGCAAGACTTCATGATCATTTCTTTGCCTACGTCCGCGTTGGTATATATTTTGTTACCTCGGGACGGCTCCGTGACGCAGTGGCTTAGCGATGAGGTCGGCGCTCAGGGCCGCGTGTTCAAATTCCGCACGGAACAAGTATTTGTATGGTCTACAAGTAATTCTTGTAGTAATTCTTCCGGGTCTGAATGTTTTTCCTTGCGCAATTTATGTATGTTAACTGCCTCCACGATACAGGAGAAAATCCTAGTGTGGAGGTAAAGTTATACAAACCAAAAAAAAAAAAAACTATGGCCCAGTATCTGCTTGTTTGCTGTACAGTGTAAACACGGTCTTATTAAAGTCCGAATTAAAATTTTCCTGTCTGTGTTCCCTGTGTGTTTTGCCCGTTCCTCCCTCAGTATTGACTGGATAAATATCTCCCAAAACCAGTGCTTTGATTTATCCACAATTTTAATGCATGCCGTGATGAATACAGCGTGATTGAGCTGCAATATTTCAGTTAATTTTGTTTTTGTAAAAGTGTTTTCTTTTCATGTATTTTTAATTACAGTTGAACTTTGAATTCTAGTGCGGACAAATATTTTAAGATATAGGTTTATGTAAGTATATTACAGCGGACTTATTTTATATTTTGCAGTGGATTAAGAAGGGCTTTAAAGAGAACAGATTAAATAATATTCTAGATGGAGGAAGTATGTAAACATTTATTACAAAATATGTACTAAATAATCTGTAATGATGAGTTCATGAATATTTGTACTTACCTAAGACAACTTAGCTATATCAGATACGAGTTTATAAATGATTACTGAAATTACTGTCATGAATAAACTATCATCACCATCTGTACATAACATAGATGTAAAAATAAGTAAAAAGAAAACAATTTATTTGGAATCCCAAGCAGGTGGCAGTACCAGCCTCTCTCTCTGTTGGAGTTAGGATGTTTTATAATTTCAATTGCCTCACGTATCATACTTGGCAGGGATCGATGTTCTTTCGCGAGAATTTGGGGTTTATCAAATCTAATGTAAAGGCGGGGACCATCCAGGATATGATCACAAACTGCAGACTTCCTGGAACATTGGTGTTTCACGTCAGCTATGTTTTGAAATACCACATTCAGAATCAAGCTTGTACACTCCTGTATCTTGTAGAGGAATATTGCACTTGACGGATGGTAAGAACTGACTAATCTTCTTCGGCGGCTTAAAGTATGTTCTAACAGAAGCTCGCTTCAAGATGTAGCCAATCTTGTCTGTGACACCTCTGACATATGGTAGTACAGCAGGCACGCGCTCGACTGTGGCCGGCTTCACTCGGTCACTGTGACCTAGGCGCGAGACCCGAAGCTTGATGTCGTGCAGAACCTGCTTGACGTGCTGAAGCTCGGCGGCCAGGTGTTTGCTGTCACAGATCCCTTGTGCTCTCTGTAACAAAGATTTGCCCACGGTAGCTAACTGTGAAGGATGATGGTGGGATTCACCGTTTAAATATCGGTTCGTATGGGTTTTTTTCTTTACACAATGTGACCTATGGTGTTGTTAGGATTTCGGATGACTAACACATCTAGGAAAGTTAAAGAATTATTTGCCTCTAACTCCATAGTAAATTGAATTTTAGAGTTTATGGAATTAAGATTTTCTAAAAATGAGGCTACTTTGTCTGATGGTAAAATTGTGAAAGTATCGTCTACTTACCTCTTGTAGAACCTTGGAGTTGCGGGTGCAGTAAGCAGGGCTTTCTCCTCAAAGTCCTCCATGAAAATATCGGCGACAATGGGAGATACTGGTGAGCCCATCGCAACATCATCTACTTGCTTGTAAAACTCTTCCTTCCACAATAGATAGTCAGATGTAAGGCAATGTCTGAGTAATACTGCATATTCTGCTGGCATGTTGTTTTCCTCTACTTTCCTAGTTATAATTGAGATGCAGTCTTCAACAGGTAGGCATGTAAATCAACATGAGAACTGACCATGGTTTCATTGTCAGTAAGATATAGGTCTTTTATCTCACTGACAAAATGGTATTCCGCAAAGTAACGCCTGATTCTATTAATTAGATAGTATTTTTCCTAACTGTTGAGCCAATCTGTAAGTTGGCGAATCGATCTGGCTCACTATTGGACATAATAGAGCGTTCGGTTTGTGTATTTTAGGTAACCCATACAACTTCGGTGGTTTGGCACACGCAGGTATTATCGAATTAACGAGTAGATTTAATTTCTCGAAGTATTTCTTAATTAGATCGCTAGTTGTTTTAAGCGTACAAGTTGTAGGGTCTGTTTTGACCTTTACGTACGTACTTTCATCCGATAAAAGTTGTTGTATTTTCAAATTGTAACCCGACGTATCCATTATATTCGTATGTCGATTATTCTTCGACGATTAGATATTATTCGACGTTCATTATATCCATTATATACCTACCTTTATCTGCGTGGTGAATCATGAGATCTGGTCTGTTGCTTAAGTTTTTCAATGCATTAAATTCATCTTTGGGAAGATTTAATTTCGGCGCTGAGCTTCGACGTACGAGTAACATAGATGAAATGTCTTGACAAGCTTGATTGTGAATTAGGTCTCTCATATTATATAGGGCAAACAAAGCGATCTATCGAAATCCGCGTAAAACAAGACATAGCTGACGTGAAACACCAACGTTCCGGGAAGTCTGCAGTTTGTGATCACATCCTAGGCGGCCGCCGCCATTACATTAGATTTGATAAAGCACAAATTCTAGAGAAACATCATCGATTCCTGCCAAGGATGATACGTGAGGCTATTGAAATTAAAAAAACATCCTAATTTCAATAGAGAGCAAGGCTGAGTACTACCACCTGCTTGGGATCCTGTAATTAATAAAATTAAAACTTTAGTCTTCAAGACACAGTAAGTTCGTTCTGCGTAGATTGGACCAAAATTAATAACTAAAAAGCTCAAGGTACTCTGGGTTAACTCTGACATCGGGACGTTAATCACCTCAGTCCTCCGTGACGATGGGTGCTGTAAAGCATCCGAAACGTCGGGAATTAATAAAAAATAAATTAATGAAACGCGATAGAATCCGTAGAAGTAGTTTTATTCAATGTGGAAGATACTCGTAATATACGCTCTACAAGAACTCGCTGCAGCGACTCAACGGGCCTGTACTTTACAATACAACCCGATACAAATATAGGCACCCCGCGAACGTATTGAATTGCACCGCTCGGCTCGCTCGTAAAAAGCAACGCGGTCCGGCGCTTTCTATTTCAAATTTCTTCCAATCCATTGTAATTGCGCGCTATTAATAACGTTTATTTTGTATTTTAGTTCGCTTGTTTGCATAACAAAGCGTGGCAATCAGCGGCGACCGACTTAGTGCTTAATCAAAAGACGAAACGTTACGTTATACTTTGTTGTAGGCTACCGCTTCGTGCAAAATGAACGCTTTGCCTCAGAATGCTTTTCAGCGATTTAAGTTGTGGAGGGCAGTTGCGCCATCGGAAGAGTCGCGTGGTAGTCTATTCCACCCTTCGCGTTCAAATTATTAAATGGATTTGATAATCATAGGATAATACTGGCCGTTTCTAAAATTAAACATCATAATAATTAGAAAAAAAAAAAACATATATCCTTTTTTTTTCAAATATAAGGCGAGTGGCTAGGAAACACGTGTTTTAGTGTTTTTTTATATAGAATAAGGGTGACACACGAGCACACAGTTTAAAAAGCCGACAACGCACCTGTAATTCACCATGGTGTTGCAGTTGTTTATGGGTGACAGTGGTCACTATCAGATGAGCCGCATGCTCGTTTGCCTCCTCTTATATAAAAAGGTGGATGGTGTAGCCCATACACATCTATATCTATCCTTGATTAAGTATCTGAGGACTGAGATGTAATGCCTCGTTAATATTAAAAAGTTAAAGTTAAAAAAATCCTATTAAGAAATGAAAGACAGCAGCATCAAGCTGCTCTACTGTATTCTGTGAAAGTATTTCCCCGATTGAGCCGACCCATTTAAGTCACAACCATAACATAGCTGCAGTTTCATACCATTTCAATGAAGCTCTACCACGTTATTATATAAAACTACGTTATAATTGGCAATAGATGTGATGTATTTCTCGACATAACAAGACTGTGATATTAAACTCTGTAACCATATAGACTGACTAACGCTATAAATTTTTTGTCGTTTAAGTTTGTGGTATTTGACACTAAGTACTTTAGTTTATTTGACGTTCGTGTAATGAGAGTAAATGGATTTTATTTTATGTGACTTACGACAGCAGTTAGTTGATTTGAAGACAACGTCGTCGCACCGGTACTAGTGACATAGTAAGGTTAAAATTCTGTATACATTCATTTGTTCGTCACTGCTTCTCATAAGTTCACTGGTGATCACGGGCCTTCCCCACAGATTGCCTCATATGGGTATATTTGCCTTAGTTGCCACGCTTGGCAAGCGGGTTGGCAACGGCAGTTTAATATTAATTTTAGTTGCTATCGGGAAGATGTTGCCGCCTATCTATTGTTTCATTTCTCTGTATCCACTCTTACTACACCCAAAGGATAATATGGACTAGCGGGTTTTCTTCCACTACCCGGGACATTCTCTGTAATACATTTGTATTATATTTTAAACTCTGGACTAAAACGAAATAACATATAATGAAAATAGCCGACATATTTTATGGAAACCTATGTATATTTTTGGAACGAAGTTCCTTATCGCACGGTACGAATTTGACGGATGGGGTGCTAGGCAAGAAAAATAAGATTTTCCGTCACGAACTCCTTTCTATAGTGCAAGCGAGATGGAATAATATTCATCTCCCTCGCACTTTTTCTTATCTTGCCATGAAAGAAATATTATTTTAAATGACGCGTCATTTTGAAAGACGCTAGTGATTCATTTATTTGTATTTGTTACTCAATAATATAATACGTTTATCAGTAATAATACACTAAGAAAAGAACTTCGTTCCAACCGAGTGTTCCACGACACTCACGCATGTTTTTGAGTGTTTTTTACATATTTAGTTATCTTTTCTATATATTTACAATTGAACCCGATAGGTGGAGCGATTGTCAAGATTCAGAAATCACTCGTGCAAAGCCGGGTCGGATCGCTAATTTTTTTTTAAATAAAATTTAAGTTACAAATAAACTTACATTTGAGCGTATGGTAAGTAGTTAGTGCAGACAATTAACGACTGCAACCTACTTCAAGGGAATACGGTTACAATACGTGGTGGTACTGAGGTCTAAGACCTGTATAATAGTAACATATAATTACACGGCCGTGTAATTATATGTTACTATATCCTTCGGACCGGAACATAGCTGTGCCCATATGAAGTCCTAAGCATAAAAGGTCCTACAATCAATAAATTTAATCTTGTTTTCATGTTACAAAAATTTACAATTGAATTTTCACCCTCGGGTTCGTTACCGCGATAAAGCAACGTTATATAAACAACTCTTTCACTACACGGTCAAAACCCACGTTGCCCGCAACACGCCTGAAGCGGTCCATCGACATGTAACAAATAGTGGCTCTATAGCTAAAAATCCCGACGTCCCGCTAGTGGCCACTGTCCCGCAACACGTCCGACCGCGTTAACACGCCCAATATTATCCCGTTCAAAATGTGCGGACGCGTAAAAACGGTTTAATTGACTCAGCGCGAATCAGTCACAATCGCACAGTTGTAGTGTTGTGCCACTGTTCTCCTATTATTATCGTACCGATGTTTTATGTTTTATACCTTTTTCTAATTTATACTTTAGTAAACATAATATTAACTTATCTGTGCAGCTATTGCTAGAGAAATTATAACAAAAATATACCCGTTACAGTCTATTTATGTCCACTGCTAAACGTAGGCCTCACCTAGGGAGGGACATCTGCCATAGTTGCCAGTATTGGAAAGCGGGTTGGCTACCGAAGTTTTTTTTAATTTTTAGTCGTTTTTTTTACTTAGTTCATCTGCTGTTATTTATTTACTTAATGTAGTTTCCTGTAGCACAAAGCCCATACGGCTCTCACAAGCTAACCGTTTTGATGCAAATCGTGGACACTATAAGGATGTGTTCTACAGTTTGTGGAGTTTCGTCGTCACAATTGCAGTATGGGTTTCGTGCCAACTTAAATCTGTTTAAATAAGCCATGAAACCCTCGTGGCCTGTCAATATATGAGCCCTTAAATTATTTATTTTTATTTTCCCCATTGTTCTTCTTCCACTCTAGGGAATAATTTTCTTGTGACAGCTCCAGTTTCCGCTTCTTTGTATCGTTCCTGCCAAATTGTTACAGTTTTGTCCCTGATGAAGCGCTTTGCGTATGACTGAGGAAAACAGTCATAACTTGGGCTTTGCTTAAGCGTTTCTGCTATTTATTTTTAGTCGTTATCTGGAATACGCTGCTGCCCACCTTCTGATTTGTTTCCCTCTGAGTATTTTTACCGTGTAGTGGCGGTGTAAGAATATCCAATGTAAGAGGCGACAGAGAGGAAAGACACAGGATACAGGCAGCAGCATCTCCCTGATACAAACCGAAAATGTTAAAAAATAGTTTGCCAACCAGCCTGCAACAAGCCTGCCAACTCTGGCAAATAGCCTTGTATCATTTCCACCCTATGTGACCACTTGAATTTTCGTTGGCCGAAATGATTGACGATTATATACTTAAAAAGCCGTCGCACCAACAGGTGTGCCCGGTCACATCACTGACCGCGAACGGGACACGTAAAAATAGTGGTAAATCGTGCAACCTGTTAGCCGTGCTCCGGTGACACGCCACCCTCGCCCGCACTCTCGCCGCAACTTTCCCCGCGCAAACTTTATTCAACAAGCTGAATTGTTAATGCGCGTCCGATTTTGCGAGTTCGACTTTCGGTGCTCAAAATATGAAAAGTACCCGCATACTATCTTTGTAAGTACCGATATCAGTGTTGCCCGTGTAATATTTTTGTAGTCACATGTAATGAAACTAATTTTACGGATTTTATCGCGTTTACCATTACCGTTACAGCGTATTAAACTCCACTGCTGAACATAGGCTTCCCCCATTGATTGCCTCATGGGGGGATATTTGCCACAGTTGCCACGATTGGTAAGCGCATTTTTTTGATTTTTAGTCGTTATTAGGAAGACGCTGCTGCCATCTCCTGATTTGTTTCCCTCTGTCGCCTCTGTTTTTTATATGTATGGTAATCACATGTAATTTTACGGATTTAATTAAGGATAAAATCCGTAAAATTATTTTCATTTAATGTTTAGTATTTGCGTAAATATTTTGTTGTTATTTTTAATCTATTGTGTTCTTCTTTAATCTATTTGCAAAACTTTCACTGCGTTAAGGTAGGCACCTACTACGGCTCAGCTGACGCGTCGAGGGTAGCGGCTTGGTTACCGAAAGGGGCAACTATTTAAAAATAAAGAATACTAGTGACGCTAATTATATCACTTATATTCCAAACAACCACTCTAATTAAGCTTAAAAATGCTCGTGTTAAAAGGGGTTCACCGTTGTAGTGGAATGGTGGCTCAACTCACGAGTTTGCAGTCCGAACTCTACCATTTGGCTACTGTCGCTTATATTTATCTTTACAAATAAATAAAATTGAAGTTTCTGTTTGTAATGTCAAAATAACAGCTTTTTACTAAATATATATGAAATTGTATATGGTACTTAAAACAAAAACACAATTTTTTAAATGTTTGTCTGTCTGTCTGTCTGTTTGTTCCGGCTAATCTCCGAAGTGGCTGGACCGATTTTGACGGTACTTTCACTGACAGTTAGAACTTAGGCTACTTTTATTTTAGAAAAATAGGATTACGCGCAAAAAATAAAAACCCTAAATTGAACGCTGGCGAAGTCACGTGGAACAGCTAGTTTTATATAAATGGTTTTATAAACAAACCTACTTATAATTTTTCATGTCTGTATAACTTATGTGCAATGGAAAATTATGTCTTGCTACCAATGATACGAGTATTATCATCATCATCATTACAGCCCATCATAAATCCACTCCCGAACATAGGCTTCCCCCATAACGTCACAAAACACGGTCGAATGCAAATGCATTACACGAAAAGCACGATATGAAATTAGGGAGAGATAAATTTAGTCTTAACTTTGTAGTCAAAGGTGTAAGCGACATATTAATGTGTATTGCATAACTGCATTTAAAAGTGTATAGATACGTACTACTGTTGCATTTACGTTTTGTTTATCATAAAACACACATGAAACACGTCAAACGGGAAAGTGTAACAATTAAAAATTAAAAATTTTGCACAACCGACTTCAATATAAATTATTAAGAATAACTCAGAAACTATTGGTCAGACCTTCATAAAAATTATATGGGACCACATGTGAAGCACTAGCTTTCAGATAAAAAAAGAATCATCGAAATCAATTCACCCAGAAATAAGTTATGAGGTAACACACATAAAAAAACATACACTATAAACTCCTTTTGTTTGAAGTTGGTAGAAAAGGTAAGGTTTTGTGTGTTTCTTGAAGTTTACTTATACAAGACAAAGGCAGTGCTGATTTTTCAGTTGGCCTCAAGCGTGAGTAGTGATGCCTCGAAGGCAAAGGCTCTTGCCGGCTAAAATCTCACGATGGTTGCCATTCGCGGGAAAGAGGTCCCGGGATCTCATTTCGGAACGCAATGAACATCTATTTATCACATTGCATAGTCATCAAGTCCCCAGGCCGGTACTTACAACTAGCAACAGCCTTGATATGTTATTGATATTATTATATATCTCTTCCAAGCCTTATTGACAGGGTGAGCTATGCTGCAGTTAAAGTATTATGGTTATAGCACAAATGGGTCAGCTCGACTGGGGAAGGATCACGCTATTACAGAACACCAGTGTGAAATAACTGTTTGATGCTGCTTTGTTTCATATCGTCAGTGTAGAGAAACGGCGACCCTTTTTACTGGATACGAGGCATTCAATCTTTGTCCCCAGGGGTGACAACGCATCTGCATTTTGATTAGAGGATTAATGTAGATATCTATGGGCCACAGTATCTACTTACAATGAGGTGAAATGTGTGCTCGTTTGTCGCACTTATTCTATAAAAAAAATAAAATAAAAAAGCTATCTTTCTCCTCGGGGTAATTGATGTTTATATTAATTTACCAATAAAAATCCATAAATTTATTTCTACGTCCATTAGGGTTAGCTTTCATATGAATGAATATTAAATTAAGGTATCACGAAATTTATGTTTACAATTTTCCTAGCACCCTTCCGTCGAACGTTGGTAAGGCAATTATCTCTGCATAACCGCCAAAGCAGTTTCTCAGGCCGACCCGGTCATCCACAGAGCGGCAGTGAGATTCGATTAAGCCGGTTGACCATGTCACCGTCAATGGACTGAATTTCAATTAGAACAAATTATCAAGGGATGGTCCACGTTAAACTGATTTGTTAACGCATGCGCCCCGGCGGGACGCCACCGTGGAGTTACGAAACCGAATGTCCGGACCGGCGACTGCGGCCGGACACGTAACTCGATGTGTCCGGAAAATGTGCCGGTCATTGTCTCTGGTCAAGTCTGTAGTCCCTTCGGGAATTGTTCATGTTAGGTTAAATTTGCCACAATTTCCATTGGCTTAAGACAATTAAGAACGTTTATCTTTTATCAATCACCCAAAATATTCTTTATTCTATATCACGTAGAGCCACGCTGTAGCTACATTATGGTTGTAGCACGAATGGGTCGGCTCGTCTGGGGAAGGACCACTCACTCACAGAATACCAGCGTTAAATAGCAGCTTAACGCTGCTGTGTTTCGTATGGTGAGTGTAGAGAACCGGAGACCATTTTCACTGGAAACGAGGCATTCCATCTTAGTCCTCACGGGTGACAATGCATCTGCATTTTGATTCTTAAAATGTAAATGTTTATGGGCCACAGCATCCACTTATCATCAGGTGGGCTGTGTGCTCGTTTGTCACCCTTATTCTATAAAATAAAGAAAAAGTCAGGGAAAATGACTCCAACCCATTCTATAACCTTTACCGTAGCTTTTTACCCTTACCTTATTAGATATAACAAAAATAATACGTTAGTCATTTCCCTATTCCTAAAAATACTTTCTACACCTTCCGTGTCTTCTTTCGAATTAAGATTTGCATAATGCATTGTAACATCTAGTGACATCTTTCCATTTAATGTTATATTATTAACATAATAACTTATATGAGTGGATACTTTTTCACATTTTTCTTAATTTGTAACTAAAAAGGTCGCTCTTTTAAGGAAATTTTTGAAAGTATGAACTAAATAAAATAACTGATATAGTTTCGCCAAAGTAAATTGGAAGACCCTCTTAAACCGGCGCCAAACTAATCAGAGTTATGCTAGACAGTTCGACGATCGTGCTGAGCAAATTAAATTATGTAGAGACGCTGTTGTAGATATTATAGTACATAATATTATATAATAACCAGAATATTGTATGAAAATGGTAAGCAAATAACATGAAGGTAAGCGTTGCACTGTAACGTTTTTACGTAACTTGATAACTTCGATTGATAAGTACAAAATTGATGCTGTCCCGGCTTCAACCCAAGCATTTGTTAGCACATGTATTATAGTGTTCTTAATTTTAGTTTAGACCGTGTAGGTAGAACTGACGTCGGGGTCCAGAAATTACCCATGCGAATCCGGGGCGGGTCACCAGCATTATTATTTATTCCTTATTAACACTTTTAGGCACTATTAACATACTTTATATAGGATAAGGGTGACAAACACAGTTTACCAGATGGTAAATAAATGATGAGTCCCATATACATTTACAACTATCCTTGATTAGGAATGAAAATGTGATTGCATTGCCACCAATGAGGTCTAAGATATAATGTCTCGTCCCTCGTGAATAGATCCTTCGATTCTCTACACTCACCATACGAATCACAGCAAAAAACTTCTTAGGTCGTCACTCTATCTATTTATGCAGTATGCGCTAGTATAATAGTACCTCGAATGTAAGGTATTCGACTAATATGTAGAAAGACCCATTGATTCATGACAGCCTATGAAATGTTCCATGCTTAACCTAGGCCTCCCCTTAGATTGCATTGTATGAGGGATATTTTCTTTGCTGACTCTCTCTTAACAAGAAGATGCTGCAACCCGTCTAGTGTTTTATTTCCGCCTATCGTCTCTTACGACACCCACGTGATGATAAATGTAACTGGGTTCTCTAACACCACCAGGTAAGGAAATACAATATGCAAAGTCTAACCCGGGGCCGCGTATGTGAATATTAGTTTTGTTATTTGTCTTTCGTAGTTAGTAAAATTACAATTTTTTAATGCCATCTGTGTGTCGGATGTCTGCGAAGATGTCTGAAACAGTGACTCGGTTCTCTTCCATTTCACTGTTTCCACAAAAGTCGAAGAATTTGGCCTTCAGAGGGAGCCTATGGGCTATATCACCTAAGTATCTTATACAACGTTGGTCATACTGTAGTGGTGGAATAAAATGAATCATCACTCCATCATTTCAGACAATCATCATTTCGTCGCGTGGTTGTCGTAAAAGGTGACTACAATTAAAGTAAATCCTCACTTACTCTTAGCCGCCCCTTACGACATTGATATTATTGAAAAATCTTTTTGCGCTGCTCCTGTGTCACTGACTTCAAGAGCCGTTAAAATAATTTCCTCGGACATGCAGCCTTCCACACGATGTTTTCCTTCACCGCCGAGCACGTGTTAAATCAGCACTCAAAATTGCAATTAACTTCATTGGTGCCGCTGGGATCGAACCCTGGTATCTCGTATACTGTGAATTTTACTGAGAGTGTTTAGCCTCTAAGCTATTGCGGTTTTATTTATTGTTTTTGGTGAATCGAATTCCGTTACGGCGGTGCAGCAAAAATCAAAATAGAAAACGATGTTCTTTAAAAATACATATGTAAATTTAATGATATACATAATTATGTCGATTCCTTTAAGTATAAAAATTACGTGTCACATGGTTTGTCCGCAATGAACTCCGAAATTACTTAACCGATTTCAATGAAATTTTGTAAATGTGTATTACTTGGTCCAACTTGAAAGATAGGGTAGTTTTTATCCCGATAAGTGACCCTCAATATTTTAATGCAAATTTTAAGGTTTTTAAAGGACAAGGGGTCGTCAGAAAGGGCATAAATAGAAGTCTGCCTAGCCAGCTAATATGTATATAAATATCTACTTAAATACATTTATGAATATAAGACATGCTATTTTAAGATTATGAAAGTTAAAAAACGTTTGTTTAAAATATTATCGTTCTGTCCATCCTCCTGGACACATAGTCCCAATGAGCGTGAAAATCGGATTGCCGGGTACGAAATCGTGCAAATCGTTGCGCCGAAGATGCATCGGTCTGAATCGGGCGACCGTCCGTCCGTATATATACATAATGAATCAGCGTTGCAAAGCGCTCCCCGGACTCTATGCTTGTGTGAATCTATACACAAAACTCGAAATGTCTATGTGACGCGGCGATTGCACGTGGACTTTGTAAATACAATATTTTTATATCAATACCAATAAATATAATTGAAGTGTCTGTTTGTAATGTCAAAATAACAGCTTTTTATTACATACTTATGAAAGTATAGACAGTACTTACAACGAAAACACAATTTAAAAATTTTTGTATGTCTGTCTGTCTGTTTGTTCCGGCTAATCTCCGAAACGGCTAGACCGATTTTGACGGGACTTTCACTGGCAGATAGCTGATACTATAGGGAGTAACTTAGGATACTTTTATTTTAGTAAAAGATTTAGGGTTCCGCGCAAAAAAATTAAAACCAAATTGCATGCGGGGTACAGCTAGTTTATAATAACTCTGTTAATGTGTTTGTCATTGAACTGATCCTAAAAAACAGGACCGTTTTTGATGATTTTTTGTATGTGAGTCCTTGGCTAGTTTAAATTCACAATTGGACCCGGTATGGCGCGGTTGTGTCCAGAAATCACCCGTGCGATGCCGCGGTGAATCACTAGTATTGAATAAATTGCTCTCCAAAAGCCATTAATTAAATTTTTGCACTTAAGCTATACAGTGCGATGATTAGTTTTATTAAGACTGCCTTGTTGGACTAACAATAGTGAATCGACTGATGATCATGTGGTGCCGGATCCGAATCCAGCTCGGAACAAAAATCGGTTATTGGGTTTTCTATCAAGAATTTTTTTTTTAATTTTTAATTTTTCATGGGCGGCGGTAGTCACTTACCTTATCTGGTAAGCCGCATGCTCGTTTGCACCTTCTTCTATAAAAAAATTCTCGGTAGCAGCCCGAAGTAAGAAAGTTGTCAGTGTTTCACCCCCATGGCTCGGAAAGCACATAAAGCCGTTGGTCCCGCGCCTGATCTTTCTCCGGTCATGTCGGATTTACATCTCATCGGACTATTAAGTGAGGGAATAGAGAGTGCACCTGTATTTGCGCACACACTTGTGCACTCTTGTCCTGCACTCCGCTGAGACTGGCCACCGTGACGTAATCAAGTCAGAAGGGCATATATATAAGACTGCATGAAATTAAACTGAATGGATATTAAATTAAGTACCTACATAAATAAAAGATATATTCTATAATTTACGGCTTGCGGCGTTGAGGCGCTGTGGGCCATAGTCTCGTGGCCCACATAGTACAAGTACAAAAAACCTTTAATAAAATTATTTGAAAACAATATAAATTTTTAGTACGATTTCAACGTACATAAAAAGTAAGCTTGTTACCCTATCCCGGCTATGTGGAACATTCCTACCGCCTATATTATTTTCTATCGGCCAACTCCCTGATTAGAAATCCTGGATGCGAGATTTTGCGTGCCTAAGTACATATTAGCAAACAACGCTCCGCCTCTGCGAGCAGGCTTGATTTCACAATTACCTGTACGCCGGCACAGAAAGCTACTGTTTCAAATTAGTAGTCCGCGTTGCCATTGTCTGATGAGCATAACCACGGTATTAGACCAGTTTTATTTCAAACGATTCAGTAATATGAGATAAGTTTTCTCGATAATGTACCGTAATGAACGGGCTTGTGTGGCAACTGATTCATTCATCTTTCATTCATTATGGGCTATCAAAGTCCATTGCTGAGCATAGACCTTCCGCGGGAGGCGGGTTGCATTTTTTATTTGTGTTTGTATTAGGAAGATGCATTTTTGAACTTGCAGCCATACTTGATATCGAATATCGTCTGATACCTATGCACAGCTGTGGCCAACTTCAAACTAAGAAAACTACAGTTGCGTTGTCATTTCTGAGCAATAGAACGAATGACCCACGGCCTGAAATTAAACTGGCTCTCTAAACTCTTCAGGCTGGAACACAATAGTGCAAGCACTGCTATTTGGTGGCAGAAATGATAAGAGGAAGTTACGTGTCCAGACTTAAGTAGAGAAGGAGTCCTACCATCTAGAATCCTGCTGCTGCCCATCTTCTGTTTCATTTCCTTCTATCATTTATTACGATAGCCATTGTATGGCGATAGTGGATTATCCCACGCCGCCTCCACACGGCTATTGCGGAGTGATCGTACGACGTGAATTACGTGCTGTTGGGTAATGTTGATATTATTTTATTTTGTGTAGAAACAATTCACGTCTCGGTAACACTGGCTAAGCATTTGATTGCTGCAATGCTGGCCGTCTTACTACGCTCAGTACATTATAGATTTCATGTACTGATTGACTTTTAAAAAGTTTCGAAAGCAGTTGTTATTAAATGTACAAGTCAAGCACATATCATCATCAATAAAACAAGTTCACTGCTGAACATAGGCCTCCCCCAAGGAACGCCACCAATCACAATCCTGAGCCACCTGCATCCATTGACATCTTGCATGTTTTACCTGTTCGTCACTCCGTCTAGTGGGGTGTCGCCCTACACTTCACCTACTTTACAAGGCTGCCACTCGAGAACTTATTTTCCCCATCGGTTGTCGGTTCTTCGAGCTATATGCCCCCCCGTCCCCCCATTGCCACTTCAGCTTACTAATCTGTTGGGCTATGTCGCTTACTACTGCGAATATCCTCGTTTTCTCTATGACGCAGAGAAACCCCTGAGCATAGCCCTCTCCATAGCTCCCTGAGCGACTTTGAGCGAGCTCATACGGAAGCAGTGAAGGACCACGTTTCAGATCCATAGTTACAATCTAGTTTTGAGGTTTTGAGGCTAACGGGAAGATATGTCGTAATCTCCCGAACGCTGCCCAGCTGAGTTTAACCCGTCGATTGACCTTTCTGTCGAAGGTGGACTAACCTAGTCGGACTATTTGTCCCAAGTAAACATACTCGTCGACAACTTCGAACTTAGTGCTCCCAACATCTACCGGCATAGGTGTGACATGGAAGTTATACATGACTTTTGTTTTGTACAAGTCAAGAACATATGCTTATACTCGTATATATAACAAGTTGTAACACCCTATTTACCCCCATTTTGTTGAATTTTTCGAAATCCTTTCTTAATAGGTGTTTACGTCGAGAAAGCAGTACGGGCACGTATAATATGAGTCAAATTTCAAGTCAATCGGGTGTATAGTGGAGATCTCATGATGAGTGGATGAGTCAGTGTTATTTCGCTTATATGTGTGTAAAGTAGATTAAAACGATGCCTTGCTTGCATATATCCAGGGTAAACAGAGATACAGCTACTATCTATTGTGCTTCACATTGCAATCGATCGGGGTGCACTATAAAGCAAGAGGTGCGCTCTCGTCTGTTCCCTTGATTAGACACGTCCGCGAGGTACCCGACAAACATTCCGCACGAATTAATGTTTACCTTCCATCCCCTGTTACTGAATTAATAAATTATTCGAAATGGATACATGTGTCGCTTTAGATCGTTTCAAAATTAACATCGATTTGAAATTAAATACGTACGGTAACGGTTATGCATATTAGTGCGCTTACGAGTTAGGTATATTAAAAAAAAAACTGTGTAGAGCCGGGATGACATTAAAGGCAGCTGAGATATAAGTATGTGACGCAAAAATAAGTCTCTGTGAGATGAATATTTGTGCCATTTGCTGTAGATACTTTCGGTTTGTGGGGTTCACGTGTAGTGAAACTTTTAAAGGTACTATACCCGCGATTGGGCGTCGCTGCTGGTAAGCTGTATAAGAGGGCTGATTCTTTTCTCGCTTAAAGGCTAACTATAGCCATTCAGCGAGAAAAGCTGTTAAACCTTGCTGAATGGCTATACTGGTTCTTGGCACCATACCGCGGGGAGTAGGACTATATGATAACTTAAGTTTTTAGTTTTAGTTTTTTTTGGTTACGGTAATAAATATTGTATATATTTGAATGTTATGTTAATAAACGATTCTAACGATTAAAAATAAAACTGAAGTGACAAATGAACTTAATGTCCACTTTATGGTAAGTGGTTACTGCCAACTTCATACAAAGAAGGGTTGTCACCTCACTAGCTAACACTAACTCTATACCCTATAGACCGAAACACTCAAATAAATGTATCCTCAAGCACAATCGCAGTCTATTTCCTCAACCTTATAGTCCAATGGAACGGTAATTAGACACGACTAGAGAGAGATCAGGCGCAGGACCAACAGCTTTACTTGCTTTCCGAGCCACGGCGGTGAGACACCGCCAACTTTCTGACTCCGAGCTGCTACCGAGAATTTCTTGACAGAAATACCAAACAACTGATTTTTGGCCCGACCCGGGATTCGAACCCGGGACCTCATGACCAGCAATCGCGATTACGACCACTAGAACAACGATTCTGTCGAAAAATAAATATTTGTTAAAACAGTCCTACATACAACATATCTGCTTCATTATATTTAACTTTACTACGTGGTAGAGCCATGATGCAGCTATATTGGTGTATACTACGTGGTAGAGTCATGCTGCAGCTATATTGGTGGTATAGTTGTAGCACGAATGGGTCGGCTCGACCGGGAAAGGACCACGCTCTCACAGAATACCTGCGTAAAATAGCAGCTTAACACTGCTGTGTTTCGTATGGTGAGTGTAGAGAACCGGAGACCGTTTTTACTGAAAAAGAGGCATTCCATCCTAGTCCTCACGTGTGACAACGCGTCTGCATTTTGATTCGCAGACGAGGATAAATATAGATGTCTATGGGCCACAGCAACCACTTACCATCAGGCGGACTGTGTGCTCGTTTGTCACCCTATCCTTAAAAAAAACTTGAAAATTGCAAATAAAGTTAAAATGTGACACATAAAAAAGATAGTAATGACATAAACCTGAATCACCTTTAACTTAAAATAACATAAACCGCTTCAGTTGCGGAATACAAAGTCGATACAAATTTCGTTCGGATTGCAACTTTGTTCGAGTTAGTATCGTCTTTTACACTGCGTTACATTTGTGCTTAGGTTTTGTGCTTATTCTGTTGTTAAGACGTTTCATCTCTTTACACATTTTGTTAAAGCATAGTTCTTTTGTATCGAGTAATACAAATAATTTATTTGGAACGACATTCTTTACCGGACGGTGCGAATTTGGCGGATGAGGCTAGGTGAGAAAAAACGTAAGATGTTTCCGTGACGACCCCTTCTGCCGCAGTGTAAACTGCCTTGGAGGCTATAAGGAAGCGAGATGGAATAATATCCATCGCCCTCGCACTTTTTTTTATCTTGCCATGAAAGAAATATTATTTTATTTTAAATGACGCTTCATTTTAATAGACGCTAGTAATTCATTTATTTCTAATTGTTATTATAATATAATACGTGTATAAATAATAATATATTAGAATCGTCAGTAGTCTAATGGCAGGGTGCGAACCGCGAACTCGAAAGGTCGTGTGTTCGAATTCGCCATTCGTCCACTGTCGTGAACCATTCTTAACACAAACATTTAAGGCGTACCAGAAGTGGATAAAATGAATGTTAGTAACGTTAATAGCATTGCTAATATTACATTAAAAAAATATGCGTGGATATCGTGGAATTTCATTACTTATTTACTACTAGTAGAGAAAATACTTTTGTCCTGAGAAGAACCAGTAAGAAAACCAGCCGGATTATTTTGGTAAACATAAAATTTTGCAATAATTTTACACAACCTCTAGTGAACTGCCGCGTTTTCGCAAAGGTGATTCTAGATCGCGACAACAGCGCCACCTACTGTGTCCAATTGTGAATTTGAACCATCCAGGGAATCACGCAAACGCACACAAAAAAATTCATCAAAATCGGTCTAATCGGTTTTGCGAGACGGACGCACGCTAATTGAAATTTTTATATACACTAGCTGTTCTCCGCGATTTCATGGGTTTTAATATTTTTTGCGCGGAACTCTAATTCTTTTCCTAAAATAAAAGTAGCCTAAGTTACTCCTTATAACATCAGCTACCTGGCAGTGAAAGTCAAATCCAAATCGGTTCACAGGTTTTTGAAGTTTTCGAAGATAGACACAGAAGATTTATACAAATAAACCAGCGTAGCAGCGATCACCTCACCCAAAGATTATATTTAGAAGCATCAGTAGCCTAATGGCAGGCCGCGGACCGCGAATTCGAAAGGTCGTGGGTTCGAATCCGTCATTCGACTACTGTCGTGAACCACTTCTAACACAAGCATTTTAAGCTTACTAGAAGTGGTTAAAGGGAATATTAGTAATGTTTAATAGCATTACTAGTATTTAAAAAAATACTTTAGTTTAATATTTTCATTCATGTGTCTCTTAATATTTTTAATATTAATTAAAATATATTAAGTCTTTCTTAACTTTTTTAATTTTATCACAAATTATACAATTGCAAATTTCATTTGAAATGTTTAGTTGCTATCTAGAGTGTATTACATATGTATTTACAATTTGCTTATGGCTCGTATGATAGTTTCAGGTGCAAAATGTATTGACAGTCCAATTAGACAACTTGTCGGTAGCGGCAGGATGTTTGATTGAGTTTCCGATAGGCAATTTCATGTTTGTAACATGTAATATTACCCAAGTTGCGACGCGTCTGTGACTCTCCCTGGTCGCAAGTTTGTAACTGTCTTCCACTAAGGTTGTCTCAAACGTAATTGAATTTGGATCCATCGGCAACTTTAAAGGAGAGAAGGTACCTTGTTGTTGTTTGTTGCAGTGGACCAGACATCGCCATTTGGATTTATCTAAACATCGGATGCAGTTTATATACTTTATGCATTGATTTTCGTGAACGGTTTGGTTTAAAAATTTTTTTTTACAAACCCCGAACAGTGGTTTACTATTGGTTAATTTTTCGTTTGAATGTGCCGACTTAGCAGCGAAACGATTTTAAAATAATAGTTTTTCGTAATTTTCATATTATTCGCTCTAGGCTTCGGTTAGGTAATATTTTATATTTCTTATTTTATCATTGAAGATGAAGAGTCAATGTAGCTTAAGGGCTAAGCGCTTCTTGTTAATTTCTTAATTCGCGAGCTACCCGGGTTTGATTCCCAATGAAATTGTTAATTGCAATTTTAAATGCTGATTTACCATGTGCCCAAGGAAACAGTTGTCTGAGGTATGCAGCATGTTCCAACACTGCTACGACGCATATTTTCAAAGTAAAGTTAAATTCAAGTATTAAAAGTTAGCCGGTACAACTATCTTCTTCAAACAAGTCGCAAAATATTAGGACCAACTCCCAAAGTGCTTGACGTCTTGTACTGCAATCGTCAAAGTTTACACTATTTAATAATATGTATGTATATAAAGAAAATCACTTGCCATATATACATATATATACGTGCGCTTTTCTTAAGTTTGTATTTTCCGCGTTATAGAAAAAGTTCACTAGATGTCACTACTGACAGTGGTGAAAAGTCTAACACGACGTTTGTCTGAATACGCATCACGCAAAAACCTGTGAACCTATTGGGAATTTCGTAACAGTGTATATGTTGTTGTGTGGATCTATCTCACAATTGATGAACTTTTGTTTTGTTTTTATAGTGTTTTAATGCATTTTTTTACTAACCAATAAATATAGGCTCCGCCTGAAATAAATAAATAAATAAAATAAAAATAATATCATAATATGATTCGAAAGTTTACAATATACCTATTCGCGAGATTAAAAATAAAAAGTGAGTCAGAGCGTGTCCGCGTGGCCGATGGCTTTACGCGCGTTCACCCAGAGCGATTAATTCATTCCCCATCACAGAGGTCCTTTTAACAAATGTCCCTGTCTGTCCTTATCGGAGCGTTGATGCTTAAAACTTTCCTAACGGCACAATGGGAACTTCGCTTAAATGACTACAATGCGTCTACCGATGCCTGCGATGCGCCTATTGTAAAATCATGTCTATCATTTTTACGCTGTCGATGTGTTTCGCCCTGTACGTAATAACCCCTTTGTGAATAGATGGTTCTGGCTACTGGCGATCTACTGTGGAAGCTTTTAGTGTCTTCTGACCTGCAGGGTTTCATTGGATCTGATTATACGAGTGTGTGAAGCTAAACGCTACTGGCTCCAATTGTTTTTTTTTTGTTGCATAACATACTTTAAATGAGTATTGAAAACGAGGCTAATATTTTGAAAATTATCTTATCGCTGCCATTTGTTTATGTCATTACTCATATAAAATTTTGATATAAACATTGATATATTTCATTGAATATTTTTTGGATATAACGTGGGCTACGCGCAGTGAATTAAAATTCTAGAAGATGTTTATATTGATCGCCACATACTGTGTTTGGACCAAGATTGACATTTAATCTGCATCTGTCACCGTAGGGCGACTGCTGTACAGGTACAGCTAGTATTGCAAGGCCACATCTTTTTTTTAAATTTATTAAGCATAATTATGTTACATTATCCAGTACAATACTAGCATATAAACCTCTAGGGGTTTATCTACACTAGAGAGTCGTCTTATAAAAACAAAGATGTATTAATATTAAATCACAATAATCCAGTATGAAGTACTTACTACAATAAGTAATAATAATATCTAGATTCGGTAAGATCCTATTACTATCTGTGTATATGCTATCTTTTATTATGGATATTGAACGTCACTCCCGTACTCAAAGGGAATTATAATTGATACATGATATCGATAAAGGTATCGATATCATGATCAATTATAACTCCCTTTGAGTACGGGAGTGAATTGAATGTGAAATTGAATCTATAAACCTGGTCTACAACCCTTGTTGTAGACCAGGTTTATAGCATTCAATTTCACATTATATATTTTACTTAAACTTTAATAATATCACCTTAAATTGGAATTATTGTTTTGGAAAAACTTCGAAAAGTAAATTAATAAAATTAAAATCTACTTCTAAATACGGAAATATTAAATAAAATATATAAATTAAAGAATAAAAGTTAATAGAAGGATTAAAATAAATTATGTAACAGAAAATAGAAAACTATGAAATAAATTATAACAGTGGGTAAGGTACAACTGTTACTTTATATAATTACTCATTGTTTTACCAAAACTATCGGTTATTCAAGTTAATAATAGGCTTTTTATTTAAATAAAGCAATTTGTTTATCTAACATGACAGATCAGTTGAAGTGAAGGAGTTTTATATTATATTTAATCTAAGCATGAATAATAAAAATATAATATAATAAATATAATATTATTTGCACAAATTAAACGTTTTGTGTAATGTATTTGAGTAAATACAATGCGTATTTGTGTTTAAGATAACACGTCAAGCTGTAGTCGTATATCTTAGGTTTGTATGCTATATTTAATGCCCTCTTTAACCGATTCCAAAAAGGAGGAGGTTCACAATTCGAGTGTGTTTTGTAGGTATGTTACGCGATATCTTCGCAGATTGTGAATCAATTTTGATGATTGTTTTTTTATTAAATAGTTTATACTTCAAAAGTGGTCTCAACTAAGTTTTAAGAAAAAATTCCACCCCTAAGGGTAGCAAATAAATAATTTCTATTTTAAAAAGTTGAAGTCGGTTTTTACTTTATTGTTAAAATTTATAATTATAATGTCTTTGATTTCATCTCTCAGGGCATTGTATAAATGATAAGATAGAAAATATCCCAACTTTCTTCCAAACGACACATGTATACAAAGAGCGAGGTCCGTGTTGGCCGTCCCCAGGCTGAACACCATGCACAGCGGCGAGTCTTCCCTTTTCCGACGACGTCTGAATGTGTGACTACCCGAAGTGACGAGAAGCAATCTATGTACACATAAGAAGTTAAAGCTGAAGTCTATGACAGTTCCGTTGCTCTTCTGAATTTAAGCAAACAAATTTAACCATATACTTTTGTTATCGTGTTGTGTTTAATGTTTCATGTGTTTTGCTGTTGGTGTACCTTATAAATAAATAAATAAATAAGCAAATAATTACTGCACAGCCTTGTCGTGACAACGGGAGAGAATCATAACTATTTCGTGTTTTACTTCTTTTTTTTAAAGGTGTTACCCCCATACTAGTTCTCCTGTATTGTGGAGGCAGTTTACATATATAAATTTCACAAGTCAAACAATCAGAGCCGGAACAATTACTTATTTGTAGGCCATAGAAACTTCTTCTGTGCAGCATTCAACCAACGTCCCTCAGCACCGCAACTTGTTGTAAGCCATGCGCCACGGAGCCGTCAAACATCGTCAAACTTGCTCACGTCTGGTACCTTCCTACGATCGGTCATGTCCATGACGGGTGATGTCCATGTCCGACAATGGACTTTTACGTGCTGATGATGAAGATGAAGCATGACCGCGCATTCAACAGTACTCACCTCTAGAATGACGATGTATTATGTAGTGTACACACTACACTACACAAGCAAGATAGCACGCTGTTGTAGTTCACCCTTCTGATTAGGCGTACGGGCGTGTAGCGCGGCATAACTTATGTATGGCCGTTTGTCGGGCCGACGAAGGCCCCCGACTCCCACCTGAAATCCTTTTTAATCATTAATGAAAATTGCAATACATATAACGTAGCTGCTCAAATATTTAGAGGTGTAGTTTCCTCGAGATCAGGCGTCTCCAGCCGGCGTAATAGTAACTCTGAATTATTTATTCGAGTTTTATGTTATGTCTCGCGCGCCCTCTAACCGAGTAATACTTTTGATTTTTGCCAGCCAGTGCGGATGCTGTTTTTCGGTTCGCGACGTGTTCTCTGTTATTTTACGGTTGTCTTGTCTTGTTTGCGTCGAGGAAATCCTACGATCGCTGTGTTTGACTGAAAGCCGGTAATTTGTTCAACGATTGTACTAAGTATTGTATTGCTTAACCTTGTACAGGTATACAGGGTGAAACACAATAGTTCTTATTGTTCCGTAACTGATACGGATTTCCGATTTTTTAAACTGCCTCTTTTTAGGAAAAAAAGTAATTTATCTGGTGCTTTTTGGACCT
Organism: Parnassius mnemosyne; assembly: GCA_963668995.1. NCBI lineage: Eukaryota > Metazoa > Arthropoda > Insecta > Lepidoptera > Papilionidae > Parnassius > Parnassius mnemosyne. The sequence continues at coordinate 22,138,734 of CAVLGL010000082.1, read as the reverse complement.
TTTTGCTGTTATCTTGTTGTTTCAGGCCTCCATGTTTATATATTTTTGATATTTATGTCAGTTATAGAACAACACTTTAATCTTAAATCTTAAGTAGAGGTGTGCATCCTGTTATAAAAATCTATTACTATAACAAAACTCTAAGACGACGTCTGTCTGAACACGCATCAGGCAAAAACCTGTGAAGCGATTTGGATGGAACTTTCACTGGTAGATGCTGATGTTATAAGGAGCAATTTAGGCTACTTTTATTTTAGTAGAAGAATTAGGGTTTATAAAGGAGCAATTTAGGTTAAAATCCATGAAATCCATAAACTCCACGCGAGCATAGTCGCGGGGAACAGCTAGTCTATAATACGTTCTTGTTGGTTCTTCCCAGCATTAAAATCTATTTCTTGTAATCTGTATTGAAAATTAATAATTCTATTCTATTATCTTAACATGTTTTGTCTATGAGACATAAGTAAAATTAAGAAAATAAAGAGGAGAATAAAGTATAAAACATAAATACAAGTAATAGAACATTAAAACATACAATATTTTATTATATACAATATTGAAAAGTATAATAAAAAAAAAACTAAAACTAGTTACTTTATTATCATACAGTTCTACTCCCCGCGGTATCGTGCCAAGAACGCTGGCTGCGTTTCCCCGCTGAATTGCTATACTTAGCCTTTGAGCGAGAAAAGAACCAGCCCTCTTATCACCAGCAGCAACGACCAGCCGCGGATGGAGTTCCTTTAGGAACTTCACCGCACGTGGACCGATTATTTATTATTATAGACATTATAATAATTATCCATTATTATAAAAATTAAAATAAATACAGTGTAAAAGAGAACAAAAACGTAAATTCTTGAGGTAATAGTTTTAATGCACAAATCATAAAAATATGAATGAAGTATAAACTAAAATTATCATTTTATTTCTATTTAAAGGTTTTTATACACACTGGCGGTATTTTAAAATGGATTTACTTAAAATACAACTACAACAATAAATTATAAAATAAGGATCTTAATTAATTGATGGTGTGTCCTTCGCTTTATCATATTGTTGAATTACGATCCGCATAACTTTAACATTTGTAACATTTTGTAAACACGGTATTTTTACCTCGCATATGTACGTACATACACGTAATCGCTGTATGTACTTACAAACAAGACGAACTATTACATCCTAACTTATAATATTAATAATAACGCCAATGTCCATTATTTTTGCTATAAAAGTAGTTTTATAATAATGTCGTACGTAACGTAATAAAGTAATAGTAAGTGCATATAATAGTAAAGTGCAGTAATCTATATCCGTCTCACTTGTGATTGTTCTTCTCGTCACTGAGAGGATCAGAGCAGACTAGGAAAATTCCAGTGCATTGCGTCGATTCGTGTTGGCAGATCTCAGTAATATTTTTTGTTTTCTCAGACATACTCGTACAGGTTTTTACACGACGTTTTCCTTCACCGCCGAGCAAGCGGTAAGTCAGCACTTAAACCGCACTTCATTCAAAGGTGGCGGTAGATAATGCACTCTGTTTGCTCACACATAAAAGCGAGCTTTTTTCTCATATTGCATCCCTTTGCGTTTTCTATCGCATTTACCACAGACTCTCCTTTTTAGAAGGCCGGCACCTGCAATTCCCCTGGTGTTGCAGTTGATCTTGGACGACGCTCGACACTTACCATCACGTGACGTAATCACCATTCTCGTTTGAGTCCCCTTCTTTAAAAGAAAAAAAAAACTACAGCCCTATTTTCTTGTTTTAATTATACATGTTTTATTAAATTTTATTTTATAATTATAATAAAATTAACAAATGAAATAATAATTAAATTAATACAAAATAATTGACTGAACACACTTTGTAAGTTTGCACCCGGTGTACACATTTTTGCTCTTAAATAACAGTGCGTTCACTGCTATGTCCCGGTCTTAAGGCTACAGATAGCCAGTAGAATTAGAGACTGTGAGGCATTCAATTTTAGTTTTCAAAGGTGTCAACGCATCTGCAGCATTTTTTATTTGAAATTGGCTACAGGGTTGCATTGATTGCAGTAACCACACACCATCAGATGTACTTTAAGATTGTTTTCCACTTCAATCTCATAAAATAGTCTCATAAATAGTAGTAGTCATTTGGGAACAAAACCACTACGACACGGCATCATTTCATTTTATAGTTCATGCAGGTGCGATCATATTAATGATTGTGATTTTCGACGAAGAACCTGATAAGCAAGTCAAAGGCTTTTCAGGGTAGAGCGATGGACTCGATAATTCGCCGGTCCTGTTAATTATTCGCATCAGGGGCGCTGCGAGGCTGGGGGTGGCAGGGGGGCGACGCCTAGTTTGTCCAACAAATGCGTCTGATTAGCCCCACTTTGTCGCGCGCTACTGATATTATCGGGCTAGGTTCGACGTTGCATTGGACCGAGTCAGTTTTGTTAGAACTGTAAAGAATGAAACATCGAAGCTTTTAAAATATGATTGCTTGCATAAGTAATATTGTCGATATTTATTATTTTTAATCAATAGGTGTACAGTAACTTACTTATAACTAAAATAATTTAAAATCGCAAATAATTTGCTTAATGAAATGTCATAGTTTAATTGTGATTTTGTAGAATAATCATGACAAGCTAACATACAGTCCACCTGATGGTTAGTGAATGCTGTAGCCCATAGACATCTACATTCTGCGGGAGGGTAGTTCACACCATAATAGAGCTGCAGCATGGCTCTACTACTTAAAATATCTTCTTCTATAAAAATATTAACATCAACATTTTTATAGCGCATCACAAATCCACTTCCCAACATAGGTTGCTCCCATAGATTGTCACAATGCACGATCGTAAGCTACCAGTATCCAGCAAATCTCTACAAGTTCCTCAAGTAGAAATTTATAGTTGAACCATAATATAAATCAACGATAATAAATCAAACCTACCATGTAGTGGCGATGTAAGAATATCCACAACTCTATATCATCACGTGGGTGCCTTGGAGGCGACAAAGGGAAACAAATCAAGAGATGGGCAGCAGCGTTTTCCAAATAACGACTAAAAATAAACAACTGCGGTTGCCGGTCGGCTTGCGAAGCATGGCAACTATAGCAAATATCCTCCATGTGATGCAATCTACGGGTGAAAGCCTATGTTCAGCAGAGGACTTTAATATGCTCTAACTGTAACGGTATAAATCAACCCGTATGTTTTACTCGTGTGTTCGAGACAACGTCTGAGATATCGCCGGAATGACGGACGCAGTTGCACTGCTCGTCTTGCTCCCAATTCATTGACAGGCGTACTGACGTTCAACCTGAGCACGCAGGTTATCCTTCCAGTCAGTCATATGGGTCAGTTAATAGTAATAGTCTCGTTGCCTGTTTGTTGATATTATTGATTGCGATTTGGTCAATACCTAAATTGTCCATATATGTCCTATATGATTGCTTGAATAATTTATGAATTTATGAAGGAGCCATGGTTTAATATTAGTAATATAGCGCTGAGACAATCTAAGGGGAAGGCGATAAATCTACGAATGTTCGTGATCCTAACTCTTCGTGGGATGCTTCTTTGATACCAAATATAATTGTAAGTTTTACGCAAAGACAGCGTAAGACCGAAATGCTTACGGCGGTGCGTGCTCGTCGTGGTCTTACTACTGTGAATGCAGACTTGCACGGGCCTTCAAGTCCTATTTTCATCAGCGACCATCTCACGCCAGAAAATATGTTGCTTTATAAAAAACCGCTCTCATGCCGAAGTATACAGCTACAAGTATGTCTAGTTGTCTGAGTGTAAGATCTTTGTGCGCAAAAATGAGACAGCGAGGAGTTAGCTAGACTAGACACAATGAAAGTGATCTTAATAACAAAAAATTTATAAAATTAAATGAGTACACACACGAATACCTTACCAGGTTCTGACCGTATTTCTCCGCAATATTCTAAACGTGGAACTAATAATAGTGATTAAATATGATTACTTAACTATGGTAATTTTTGAGATTGGACTTACAATTAGCATTTTTTTTTATCACGCACATAAAGGAGTATAGCTTAACTTATAAATTGTTAAATTTACCAGATACCAGATTTTATGTATGGAACTCATCCTTTTACCATTAATAAAATTCGATAGCAAGAAAATCTGTATTTATTATCAAAATGTGATGGATATTCGGACAAAGTCGCATGATTTTCTGAGAGGTATCTTGTGCAGTGATTATGACGTAGTATGTATCACAGAGACTTGGCTCAACACCGCCGAATTTTTGAACGAATCGTTACTTTTACATTATAATAATTGATTTAATTACATCATAAGTCGTTGGAAATTGACCTGAAACTTAATTTTCCACTTCTAAAATTCGCATCCTCTGGTAAAAAAACTTTATCACAAAGCTTACTACTCGTATGATTCAATAAAAGAAAAACTGAGATCTATTCAGTGGCACGACTTTTCGATGTTGAATTAATGACAAAGAATTTATGATTATCTCAACGACCTTATTCGATACATATGTACCTACTTCTATGCTAAAAAATAATAATGATTGGTATAAAAGATCCACAATTAAATTCAGCAAAGAAAAATCTAAATTTCACAAAAAATGGAAGGCATATGGTAACTTAAGCGATTACAATACTTACTCTCTCTAAATCTTTCGAATAACAAAACTATAAAGAATTCGTAGACTTTGTTGAAGATAAGATTAACTGTTATCCCAAATTATTTTGGTGTTTTGTAAAATCGAAATAAGATTCGAACAACATCCCTAAGAAGATGAAATACAATGGCAAAATACCATCCAGTGGTAATGAAAAAGACGAAATCCACCACAGTTTTATATCAAACTGCGCCAAAGAACTTGCATTACAACTAACCATCATCCTCCGTGCCTCCATTAGTTTTGGTGTCTTTCCTAGTATATGGAAAAAATCATTGATAACTCCAATCCCTAAAAATAGATTAAAAGATCAAATTACGGAATATAGACCAATCTCAAAATTGTGTGTAGGTACGTCACAGATGGCCACCTTTACTCGTGGCTTTATTTCCGAAAACCAACGTTGTTTTTAGAGACATCGCAGTGTTGATACGAACATGGTGACTTTCACAGACTACTTACTGCGAAACTACAGGTGGATGTCGTGTACACCGACTTCTCTAAAGGCTTAGGTAAAATAAATCACGACTTACTCATAGATAAACTTGCGAGAGCCAGTATCCACGGCAGCCTCCTTAGGTGAATCAAATCTGACATCACCAGTAGGAGCCAGGCTGTCTGCCTAAAGGGTTATACTTCAAAATTCTTACCTGTCCCCTCGGGTGTGCGTTGAGGTTGGCATATTGGGCCCCTTCTTTTCACTATTTATTTTAATGAGTTTTCATCTAATGTACGCTGATGATACTAAGTCTTTCAACAATTCTAACAATCTGATCGACTTCCCAACTCTGCTTAGCAAGGTATTTTTCATCAGTCGCTTGCGACTTCCTTTACGCTCCTCACGTACCTACCATTTCACTTTTTGTTCCACCCATATCACATAAAAAATACACGCGTAACTCTTTTATTTCTCATTCCAACGACACGTTTAATAAGCAATTTATTTTGGATCTGTTCCATATGTCTTTGAAAATGTTGACACTAAAACTAATACTAAAATTATGTTGGCGTTTCTTTAAACCACAATTATTGTAACATATAACTACAGATATTGCACGTCTTTCCACGTTACTCAATATTTACAAACTTTGTAGTATAATACTTAGTTTTATGGCACTATTAGGTCTTTTTATATTTAAATATATAGTAAATACCCACACATATTTTGTTAAATGATTGTTTGTGTGCCTGAATAAATGAAAAAAAAAAAGACAAAAAAGGCATCTATGTTCAGTAGTGGACTTTAGTACGCTGTAACGGTAAGTATTAAATAGGTACTTGTGTAGTGTACTGTTTACTTTCGAAGGACTAGGCGGCCAAAGAACAGAAGGCCATTCAAACCATGTTTAGCCTATAGATGAAAGATTGTGATAGAAGTTAACCAACCCATCACCTGGGTTAACCACTTATACACTACACGTTCAGAAACTCAATATTTCATTAATAAGCATTTACGACAAATTAGGCAAGAAACACCTATGGCCAATTCTTTTTTGTTATTAGTCCCACATAAACATGATTCTTACTAAATTTTAATGGGATTTCTCGCATCTTTATTTTTAATTTTCACAGTTCATGTAACGCATTTTCACTTTACATGAAAATAAAATATAACAAAATATCATAAAATATGGTTTCAGGGTTATTATTATTATTATATTAGGATATTTTATTAGGAATCAATGGATAATCACCCCTGGGAATAAGGTGATCGCTACCAAGCTATTTCTAATTTGTTTTGTGTTGTCTCTTGCTGGTGTTTTTCAGGATATAGGTATTTTTTATAGGGGAGGGGGCAAACGAGCATGCGGCTCACCTGATGGTAAGTGACTACCGCTGCCCATGAACAACTGCAACACCAGGGGAATTGCAGATGCGTTGCCGGTCTTTTAAAAAGGAGTAGGCTCTTTTCTTGAAAGTCCCTAAGTCGTATCGGTCCGGAAAAATCGCTGGTGGTAATCGATTCCATAAGAAAGTTGTGCGAGGAAGAAAACATCTTCTAAGTCGCACAGTGGTGGACCGCCAATCATCCTGGTGGTATGGATGGTATCGCAAGTATTTTCGGTATTTTCCAAACCAGTTGTAAATTAAACGTAATTACTTTCAACAAGTATTATTTATATATCTATATAAATAATACTTATATCTATATTATTTATATAAAAGTTTATATTTCTATTTCCGTGAAGTTAAACCGAAAACGTTGTATCACAATAAGGATTTACGCAAGTCGAACCGCAGACAAACGTTCATTTTAGTTATCGAAACAGTTAAATATTCCCAACCGTGGCATTAGAATCCGCCGCTCTTTAAAACGCCTACAATACAAATCCAATAAAGTATTCATGCAAGGAGCTAAACGCGGCCAGCTCGCCAATATTGTGTGATGCAGATATAACTCATAAATATGTAATTCCCTTCTGTTGTAGCAAAGCAACAATTATTAGAAATTGCTCTAGAATTCTAACTCGTCGTGTTTTGCAACACGATGGCGAATGTTTTATTTATTTGAGAATTTTATATACGGCTCAGAGAATAAAAATAATTGGCGAATGCTTAGATGTTTCTATTTGTAGACTCACCTCAGTGAAATAATTTTGGTTTGAAAACTAACCCTTGGTCATTACGTGGGTTCCTTTACTGTCTGCATCTACAATCTAAACTGTTGGTCATAGAAAATTTTCTTTTAAAATATATGTATCATCACTAGAAGAGTACTTTACTGTGTATATTTTTTAAATGAAAATGAACCAAAATTTATTTTTTATATCCGTAAATCTTATAGTAGTTTCTCAATATATTGAAGAAATTATTCTAAAATATCTATGAAATAATGTGTTTACAAAAATATATCTATAAATATGCACGTTAAATCCACATTGATGGCTTGAAGCGGAACAATCTCATCCGTAGCACTCAGCTACGAGTGTCGTGTCGTCGTAGCACTTCGTAGGCTATTTCTGCTACGAAATAGGACCGTAAATAAACTTGAAACATCATTTGTTATATCTCAACGCCTTTATTCACTGTTCTTCTTTTGATATAAAGGCCAGGAATATCAAGAAGATAGCTGCATTTTTAGCTTTTATAGTTTTAGTAACGCTATGTTACACGTCCTTTGTTTATTAGGAATGCTATCAAACGCTATCGAAAATATCTTTTTTATATTTTTTTATGTTTTAATAAATTAAATTGTAAATATATATTATTATTATTCCAAAGAAAAAATAGTAATTAACAAGCGTTTGGGGCACAAAAAACTTAGTCAAAAATATTTGAGCAAAACTGAAACTTAACTGATTTCAACTTAAGGGAACTGTTCTGAATTATTTTTACATTTTGCAAGTTTAGTTCGGTAGGTTGTAGATGAAATGTTTTGGGAGATGCTTAAGCACGATTGTGTTATTTTCTGATGATTAACGTGAGTGTCATATTGATTCGTTTAGTTAAATATCATGTGAGGTGAATTGAATTAGTTCCCGCCGACTAACGTGGGCGAATCGTAATGGGTCAGGATCCGGCTCCACTATTACTGGAGATCAATAATATCCCGTGCAATAATCGGGACGCTTCCGGTCGCGGTCGTCGTATTTATTAACGAATTGCTTTTCAATTGCTCGTGTATGTCTACTCAAGACCTTATTTGATTCCACTCATATATATTCCACTGTCAGGTTTCTTCAAAAATGAATTGAAATATAGGGAACAGTGTATTTTTAAGAAACAGCGTGTTTTAAATACTAATAATAAACATTATTATATAAAAGATATTACCTATCCTGTATCAAAGTATATATGAAAGAGTAAAGCGTAGTTTCATTTATGTCTATGTTTATTTACGTATAAAAATATGGGTGACAAACTATCAAATAGTCCCCTAATGGTAAGTAAATAACTGTGGCCTATTGACATCAGCATTAACCTAAATTCAGATCTGTTGGTACCTTGAAAACAAAGATGAAATGCCTCGTTACCAATAATAAAGTTATTTTGTTCTTACCTCAATCATTCAAAAACAACTATTAATTGAGCCAGTCTAAATCGTCTCCGTTACCAGGGCGCTCTTTCCAATAAACCGGCGACGTTTTCCGTTCGAACTAGGTACATTAATGCAGTGATAAACAATTACCCGGATAGGACGTTTTATCTAACGAAACTGCGCGCTCGCGTAAACCAACGCTGCCCTAATCATGTTAGCAGCCATGAATTTAGATTCACCCCTGGCGCCCCAGCCCCGCCAAATGTGCTGATTTTCATTTCGCCCTCGTATGGAAGGAATATTACAATAGTTTGTTAGGCAATGACACGATATTTGTTTGTTTTAATTCAATTAAATTATAAAATATCATTTGATATTTTTATTTTTCTAATTAGGCAGCCAGCATTTTCAGTATATACATTTTGTTTCTTCTTTTATGTTGAAATGGTTACACTCAATAAGATTTTGTTAAAGATAGCTAACGGTTAGTTTTTTATAAAGTAAACGTGACAAAAGAAATGACAGTCTACCTGACGATAATTGGCTACTGCAGCTCATGGTCACCTGCAGCCAACTTCTAATAAAGAAAGCTGCAGTATCGTTGTCACCTCTGTGGACTTAGATGGAATGTAGTGGAATGTAATATTTTAATAATAATTTTGCTATACAAGTCTTTTTCTAAGTAGTAGATCAATGAGATATTTATTAAATGTGTTGAGTATGAACGGTGCGGAAAGTATATATATATATATATATATATATATATATATATATATATATATATATCTATATATATCTATATGTATATATATTATGTCCAGTATCACTGTAATATATACCTTCCCTCCCTGGGGGTAAATTCTTTGTGTCTCCTGTCCTACCTTCTTATTCGACATGTATAATTGATACTCAATTAACATAAAAATGGTCTACATAATTTCATAAACTCGAAAAATATTGCAATTTGTATAAATTTTATCAGTAAAAATAATATTGAATGAATAATGTTGTATTTTAAAATAATTTCTCATGACAACTTTTATCGTTTCAGCTACAGGATGTAGACGTAATATATTTCAATATGAGATAGCTTTTGCCGTTTTCCATCATTATCTTTAACGTCGTTGCATTTTTATTAATGTTTATTAAATACATCATAAGATGCATTTTTATACATGCATTACATATAATTTTATTTATTAATTTAAACTTTTTTAACCCCTAACGTCATGAGGTGACTGAGAGGTTTGACATCTTTATGTCATAGTTAACAAAGGCTATCTTCAACTGTTAAATATTAATTTTCAAATCTTAGTCCCCATCGTAACAATAGGTGCTGTAAAGCACCCGATAAGTCGTGTAACAAAAACGTTACAAAATCCGTGGAATCAGATTTATTCAATGTGTATTATTTGCGTAAATTTAAGAAATCATTAACTTGCATTAATAAAAACAATTAAATTTTTCTTTACCCTTATAGTAGCAATATAGCTTGACAAAAGAGTTGAGCGTTCGAACAAATTAATGATGTCGAATTTATAAAACAATAATGTATATATAAATAATATTAGCCTATTTTAATTTATAAATATGTTCACTTTATATTTGGCACCTATAACATTATTTTACGACGCGTCCCGGGTTGACTGGGAGAGAATGTCAAAGGCATTAAGTCCGCCCTTTGTAATTATTTCATTAAGGTGTACAAGAAAGTGTAAATAAATAAGTCCACTTATCTGGTGCTCGTTTAGCACCCTATTTATTTAAAAAGGTAAATGGTTTAAATTAAAAAAACCTTAATCCGACCTGTTTCAGTTTTTGTAGAAATATGCTGTTTGTTTTTAAACCGCTGGCCTTTACGGCTTCGGCGGAAGAGGCACTTGAGAAGGTCGTGTCGTATTTGCGTCTGCTCCGCCGAAGCATTTTAATATAATTTTGTTACAAATTCAAGCTTATTCTACAGAGACAGGTAATTATAAACACCTCTGCGATTTGATAAGAGTGGTATTGGTGTCACCGTACGAGTATATGTATAGTCATAAATTTAAGAGTTTCTATACTATTTACAAATTGTCTTATAATATAAAGTAATTTTTTTGCACTCTCATCATTTGTAAGTATGTTTTCTAGTTCAGCTTTAAATATATACAAATTGATATCAAAATAGGGATGCTTAAACAGTGAAAATATATATTGTATGTAAATAAATATGCGTTTATAACTTACACTGTATACACTACCATTAGTAGCTTAATTATAAAATAAACCAAGATGAAAAATTAAAAATTTTATGATTAAAAAAAGAAAACTTTTCTCAATAAGTGACATTTTGCCTTTATATTAATATGTTATTATAAAATTAAAAATTATATCTATGTTATGCCTAAGTGCCATTTCTTATATTGAGGTATTATTATTATTTTGTAAATCTATTTACAATTGTTTTAACGAATTTAATAAAGGAGTTCAGGGTTTATTAACTCATGATCATTATAATCAATTCTAAAGGCACTAAACGCAGTACGTTGTTGAAGTAGATGTTCAATAGTTTGCGTAGCTGAATAATCGTAAGGGCATTTGTCATCCGCGGTGATTTTAAATCTTAACAAATAACATTTATGGTAACAGTAACCGGTGAGAACCTGAGTCAAGTGAAAACTGAGTTCCCGTATGGGATCTAGCATCGGTAGTAATTCTTTGATATATTTGCCTGCCACAGAGCTCTCATACCTGGTTTAGCTGCCATGTCTGCCGCCTCATTCCCAGCTATGGCTCTTGACCCAGGCAAAGTTGATGGTGCCAAAACATTTGTGTCGGTAAACAGTGTGGTGAATCTTGTTGACAATCGGGTGTGAATTAGATCTGTCTTGGAATGTAGAGCTGAAAGAAAATCGGTACCGGTTTCCACCCGCTTTCAGAAGCTCCGCTGTAATTCCATCCTCGCCCGGGGACTTACCGTTTTTAAGGTGCTTTAGAGCCATTCTAATCTCGCTCAGACTGACATCCGGGACATCATCGAGACATACGAGCAGAATTAAAGTTGCGTACGTCTAACTGCGTGCTAACAGCCATGAGATTAAAAGTGTGATATGAGTGTTTTTGTGTTTTTCTGCAGTGGGTCTTACAAAACTTAGCTCCGACCGCATGGACAGTTTCCACGAGCTTGTCATTAATATCGTCCACTGCATTGCAAACTTCTAGGCACTGGAAACGATTTTGTAACTCGAGCTGAAAGGTTTCGGGACTTTGGATTAAAGCACGAGGGGGACGGAGCGTTGTCTTCATTAGACGACACCTCTCCAACTTAAGGTTTAGGTTCAGTGTGCCTCTAACCATTCGGTGATCGCTACCACTTTTCACCCTCTCGATCACTGAGACATCACTGAACAGTTGCCGTCTAGTCGTCATAATGAAGTCAATCTTTTTTTTTATTGAACCGTCGGGGCTCGACCAGGTTCACTTCCTATGGGGCCGCTTCTGGAAGGAAAGAGTTCGTCTTAAAGAGTCCATCTTTCTCCATGAGGTCGGCCAGCTGCTAGCCTCTTGGGTTCCCTTGCCCTAATCCAAATTTCCCTAATTTCAGCTCACCGTTTTCTCTTGTACCTAGTTTTGCGTTGAAGTCTCCCATTAATACCGTATAGTGGGTTTTGGAGAAATCCATGGATCTAGAGATATCCTCATACATTTAATCCACCTCCTCATCGGGATGTGCCGAGGTTGGTGCGTAAACCTGTATGACCTTCAGCGAATATCGCTTAGTGATTCTGAGAATACCCACTACTCCGAATCTTCCCGTGGGTGTCGTAAGAGGCGACAGAGGGAAACTGAGACAGAAGATGGGCAACAGCATCTTTCTGATAAAAACAATAAAAAAACTGCGGTTGGCAACCCGCTCGCCAAGCGTGGCAACTATGGCAGTATATCCCTCATGAACAACGACACTTATAAATGGTCCTCAGTCCCCGGCGACCCCGCTATTCCTGGCTACAGTGGCGACTATGGTAACCGCGGGGCTGGAGGTGCTAAGAATCTCCGGTGGAAGTTCGGTTGCCACCTACGACGACTCGACCTAGCAACTTATAATGCACGCACTCTGAGGACTGATGAGAAGATTCTGGGGCTGGAAGAAGAGATAGACAAGTTGCGCTGACAAAATGTTTGATAATTCATAGAAAATGGCTGTAGTAGTTTTTACGGTATGTAAATTTGAACTGTCAGGAAAAATCGCTTAAAATGTAAAAAGTTACCTCTTTGCCTCATAATCCTTAAAATAGAATTAGAATAATTTTTATTCAATATAGAATTATTATTGAGTAATTTTTATTTTACTGCTGGTTCGGATAAAACCTGTGTCCTGGGAAGACTTAGACATACAGATTCTCCACAATTTTCATCAGAAGATTCATCACCGTCTAACACGTGACATATCTGTACTTCAAATCCCGGTTGCTTGCCGACGGAGAAATTTACGCCGAGCGCTTAGCTTTGTGTAATCACGGCTTAAATGAAGACATCCAAAAATCACTAAATAATTTTTAAATAAATAAACATTTTGCGGGTATTGATGCTATAGCTAGCTATATTAATTGTATAGTTATAGCACGAGTGGATGGGCTCGATCGGAGAAGGACCACGCTCTCACAGAATAACTGCGTAGGTAAACATGGATAAATGTAAATGTCTATGGACCACAGCAACCACTTACCATCAGGTGGACTGTGTGCTCGCTTGTCACCCTTTTTCTATGAAAATAAAAATGTTCGTGTGTAATTTATGTACCTATATAAAACGCCTTCATGATAAATCCCAGTGTGGGGGTAGATTAAGGTATAACAAAAATAAAAATATAAACAATACAATCTGACTACATTACACCATCTGTCAAATAAAAGTTAATAGAGTATTCCACTTTGGAAAGGTAGTGCAATCGAATGTATTCAGATAGCATGCAATTCATTTTATCAAATGAAATGGAAATATTTCTTTAAAAATAACCGCATAGGTGATTAGAATGGACGATGACAGTTACTTTGTGTGGCTTTAAGTTTAATTAAAGTTAGGGTTGAATAGAAAATGATATAAATTCAAAAGCTCTTGTGTCGTAGCCCTTTCATTAGGTTTGTGTTGTTTTATCGACTTCATGTTATTGTGACTGGAATTAATAAAACGTTTTGTTTCCAATTGGTCCTCTCTGTTTTTAATCCATTATAATTTATTCGCTTTACGTACATGTATCGGATATTTCTTTTGAAAACGACAAATAGACACAAAAATTAATGTGGACACACTAGTACGTAGTATATGATATATTATGATCAATTACATCGACAGGTTGTTAAGATGTATATTGTGTTAATGTTGGGTACCGCTGTATTGAGATAATAATTTTAAATATTATTCACCCATACAATCCCCCCCCCCCCCCGCCGTATTTTATATCGTATAATATACGATTACGGTATAGTATAGTATCTATCATCTATCTTTAGAATAAAGGTGAAAAACGACTAAACAGGCCACCTGATGGTAAGTACCTCAATGATGTGGCCAATAGACATCCCGTATTCATCTACATCTCGATTTAGAATCGAAATGTAGAGTAGAGTAAACCATTGACGACTAAGACAGCCGCGTTTCTATTAAAAGGTCTCCTAATTTCTACACTCACCATACGAAACACAGCAACATTAAGACGGAAATAACACAGCAGAAAAAACTGTTAGGGGAAATTATACGAAAATGAACTCTCTAATCGAAATCTTTACATAATATTATCTGTACAACGCATAAATCACATGGGTTCAGCATCATCACGTAAGGCCTGACTAAATTAAAGTCCGTACAATAGTGACGTCTGACATAAGGTGACACCGCAGCCGTCTACAGCTGCCGGTGGCCAGCGTCGCTCGGCAGACACGATTCAATTTTCGTGCCGACCGCCATCGGCCCGGAAATTGATGAAAGCCTTGGTCTCTAGGCTGTCGCATGTATTACGGCCCCGCCGTTTCGACTATGCAACTTTATTTTATTACTGCTCGGTCCAATCGACCGCTGCAGCGCCGACAAAAAGACTCAACCCTCTTACTAACCCACTACTTGGTAAAAGGGTCACTCGTTTTATTTTATCACGCCGTACAGTAAATGGGCTAATTGAAATTCGGCAGGAATTCTTTGAGTCTTTTTCGGGTCGTCGACGGTCGTTTTTGTCGTATACTTTTGCGCTACGTGCATGAAATACCCTTTGTCCACCTTGGGTTTTGTTTTTCATTAAAACGGTTTTTTTTTTAAATAATGTCATAGCCATTTCACTGTTCGCTTCCTCCAATATGCAATTTTTATGTCTGGGGATAATTAAAACAATATTAATAATTAGGATAAAGTTTACCTAATGATTCCTTATTTATACGAATTAATATATGTGCATAAAAATAAATTAAATTAAACGCGATAAAATCGATTTTATTTCAATTAAGACATACGTTTTGAAATGTGCAATTTTTACTTAAACGTTACCTCTACACTAGGACTTTACCCTGTATTTTGATGCAGTTTACATACATAAATTGCACAAGGACAAATATTCAGTCCGGAACAATATGTACTTTGCAACAGTGTTTAATATTTTGGAAAAATACACATTAACATATTATGCATTAAATCTACTATATTATAGTAAAGTTGCAACCTAGTGTTAAGTTGTTTATTAAAATGTTTTTATTCCTCAAATTCGCAGTTTTCTTCCCTGCTGAGCACTAGGTAAATCAACATTTAAAATTTCAATTGCAAGTTTTATTGCTGTCGGCGGGGTCGAACACCGGTTGTTCACGTATAGTAACATTTTCAGCGGGCGTTCAGTCCCTGATCTACTACGACTATCAATAACTAAAGGAAAACAAAGAAAGACTTTATTTTAGCACAGACCATTGACGTGCAGTACTTATACCAATTTATAAAAAAATATAGGAAATTGAATTAATTTGGCTTGTTCGTGGTTGATTGTCGGTAATAACTTAAAAAAACCGAATAAATACATACCGATTTCTGAAAATCCAACATTTCTGCAAGTCTTAAGATAACATAAAATCCAATGAGGACTAATAATCTTACCCTCATCAGATGTTGCTAGTTGGGACTAAGGTGAACTTATTTATTGTATACTAGCTGTTCGCCGCGACTTCGCCCGCGTGGAATATGGATTTCATGGGTTTTAGTTTGTTTGCGCGGAACCCTAATTCTTGTTCTAAAACAAAAGTAGTCTAAGTTATTCCTTATATCTTCAGCTATTTGCCAGTGAAAAAGTCCCGTCAAAATCGGTGCAGCCGTTTCGGAGATTAGCTGGAACAAACAGACAGACAGACAGACCGACAGACAGACAAAAATTTTAAAATTGTGTTTTTGTTATTAGTACAGTATATACTTTCATATGCATTTAGTAAAAAGCTGTTGTATTAACATTACATACAGACACTTTAATTTTATTTATTTGTATAGATTGTCAGGCAGAGCCCTCATCATTGAAATATTGCGATTTAATTATAAGATTTTCTGTTTGTTGTGTATCTATATAGACTAAGTATAACTTCGCCAGCTATGAAAACAGACAAATATTTGTCCTCCTACCAAAGTGGCTCCGTCCTAGTGGCAAAAAAGTCGTCGATTCATAGATCATTACTATTATAAAAGATGTTAATATGTGTTTGTTTGTGTGTACGTTAGTACGTTACTGAACTTTTTTGTTTCGCCAAATAAATGTCATTCAATACGTAATTGCATAATAAACACCTTTATTTCTTGATTAATTAAATTAAATAAAAAAATAAAAAAAATTAAATTTCCATCAAAGTGGCATCTACAATCTTAATAACAACAAACGTCAATCTTGCAAATAGTTAACAAATGAGAAGTTTATTCACGCATATGATGCGATACATACATACACACATATAATCACGTCTCTTTCCCGTAGGGGTAGGCAGAGACCACTTCTTTCCACTTGCTACGATCCTTACATACTTGTTTCGCTTCGTCCACTTTCGGTTTTTCGGTTTAGGGTGCTCTTGACCTAACCTTTTTTCAAGACGTCCCTGATTTGGTCTTGAAATGTCCGCCTAGGTCTACCCCTTCCAGCACTTTCATTCACACTCGCCTTATACACTTTTTTCGTCAATCGTTCTTCATTCATTCTCTCGACATGGCCAAACCACCCCAGCATACCTTTCTCAATTTTTGTCACTACATCTTCTTTCAGACCACAACGTTATCCTTATCTCACTATTTCTTATCCTGTCACTCAGTTTAACTCCTATCATACTTCTTAACGCTCTCATCTCAACTGCATTTATTCTGCTTTCGTGTTTCTTCTGCCATACCCAACTTTCACTTCCGTACATGAGTGTCGGAACCAACACCCCCTCATGCACAGCCAAACGAGCCTTGTTAGACACTTTCCGACTGCTCATAAAGGAGTGCAAAGCTCCATTCACCATGTTTACTGCATTCACTCTTCTTTCGATATCACTCTCACACTTTCCCACTTTGCATGCGATGCGATGCGATGTATTTAACTTCGACATCTACTCTTTTTACAATGTAAATATAAAATTTATCAATAAATCTAAAACAGGTCAACCTATAAGATACAGAATTTTTGATTTCCTTTTTTTACTCTAAACCAAATTGTTTTGGGACTAAACTTAACTTGTGAATATAAAACATTAAATATTTTTGCCCGTTAATATAGAAGTTAATAATTTAACTATAGCGCCACCGATCGGATCCTAGCATAGCTATGAATTGCCATTGAAAGCCATTGTATCGAAAAAACAAATATATTGTTCAAATATGACTTTTGTCCGTTAAGTCATCCAAAAGTTACACGACATACAACTACGACATACCAACGATTATTTAATATTATAAATGTTATAAAATACTAGCTTTGGTCCGCGGCTTTGTCCGCATAGTAGTCGGAAATAATTTTTGTTGCTGTAACCCAACATTGGATGTCATCTTTATATCTGTATTATTTCTGTACAAAATTATCAGTAATTCGATATGAGCTTATTACGTGAGGCATTTCGATATCTTACGAATTATCAATTTCAAAGGTATTCCATTTACGCAATCACCGTTTATAAATACGTAAAGATGCCATCTATAAGACGGTAAGGAGTGTTGTTTATTGTTTCACAGGATGCAAGATTTTCTTTGCATTTTGTAACAAAGTAGTAGTTAGTAAACTAAAGTGCTCATATTACTGTATAACAAAAAGAACAAAGAAAGTTTATACGTTCATCAGAAAATGTCACTTTACAAGTTGGTTTTGAAACAAAATTATAAACAAACAATGTCATTTTGAGGCTACCGAGAAGTTGTGAGTTTTATAAATAACATTGTGAGAGTTCTAATTGAGGACAATAGAAAGAATTTTGTTGATATTGTACAACTTTTTTAACTGCAAACATTTCAATTAAATTATTTTTAATAACCTTTTGAAATCACACACAGATACGTAGTCCACCCACGCTGCATATAATGGGGCTGCACGAATGATACAGAAACAGAAACTTTTTTATTCAATATAGATTATAAATAATACTTATTGAAAGTCACTCTTTTGTTTAATTTACCACTGGTTCGGAAAAACTATCTGTCCTGGGAAGAGCCAGCAACAACTAACAGCTTACAATAATAATGATTTCTTATATTTACGCGAAGACTACAGATTTAAATAAAATTAGTTTTTACGGATTTTATCGTGTGTATTAATTTGTTTTATATTCCCGACGTTTCGAGCACTTTATAGCACCCATGGTCACGGGTATCTGGATGTATACGCGATAAAAGTCCTAAAAATTAGTTTTATTTAAATAAGCTTCCAGTCATATATTACACAATTCACAAAAAATAAAACAAATTAGAAATAGCTTGGTAGCGATTCCCTCATGGGTCGACTCAACCGGAGAAGGACCTTGCTCTAACAGAATACCAGCGTAAAATAGCAGCATTGTTTCGTATGGTGAGCATAGAGAACCGGATACCCTTTTTACTGGAAACTAGACGTTCTATCTTAGTCCTCAGGGGTGACAACGCAGTCTGCATTTTGAATCGTAATGATTGATGATGATCTATAAAAAAATTTCTTAATTCAGTCGGGACTGACTCTATCAACAGTAAACCTTCGGGAGCGCACACGGATTAACTTAGCAAATATTTATTGTAATCAGATGAAACGCATATAAGACGACAATCAAATACTTCTCTATTATTTTATAATATTTTTTTATGAAAAATTATTTGCGTCTGAAAGCTTTGCAGCTAATGGTCGTTTTAATCAAACAATGTGAGTTTTTAGTTTCATTTTTTATTTTACAATTAGATCGGTTTTTCAACAGTCATGCAAAGCTCTTAGTCTCGGAAAGTGTTAGCGCCATTATTTTGGATGGGCCTGTAATTGGTGAAATTCCTGAGTTCAATCCTTTGTTCGCAGGCCGTTAGGCCTTCGGTCTTCGGTTCGATACCGATTGTTAATTTCGAGTGGCTGTCACCGGCTCTCGTGCCCACGTATGGATAAAGTTTTTGAATTTACAACTTTTTCGGTTAACTAAGATTGCTTTTAGCTCTGTTTGATAATAGAGTTTCGTGTTCAAGTGCATGAGTGAAGGGTACATGTTATACTTATATTCCTATACCTACTGTATACATATTTATTTTTTTATAAAAATAAAGTGACAACGAAATTTACAATCCGTTTGATGGTATGTGGCTACTGTAATCCTTGACCTGCTGTCAACTTCAAACAAAGAAGACTATAATGCTTTGACCTTTGAGTACTAAGATGGAATGCCTTATAGCCAATAATTATATTGGCTCTCTATCACCTTCACACAGCTGCGCAAGTACTGCTATTTAGCGACAGAAATCAGTAAGGTTGTCCAGAGAAAAGCAGTCCTACCACCTGTAATCTAACCACTATAATATTTTATATCGCTGGTTACATCATACATATTGTGCATTTAACTAACATTAACTATAAATAATTGAATGAATGATTATTAGGTATTACAATTACTATACAGCCTATAACGGTGCACTGCTGAACCTTCTCTCCTGTATATTGCCTCATATGGAGTATTTTGCCATAGTTGCCACGCTTAGCAGGCGGGTTAGCAACTGCAGTTTTTTTTTTATTATTTTAAGTTGTTATAGGAAAGATGCTGCTGCCCATCCTATGTTATAGTTTCCCTCTGTCGCGTCTTACAACACCCACGGGACGATATGGGATAGTGAATGTACTTACACCGCCACTACACTGTTATGTATACAGACAAAAAACGAAACACAAAATCTTATTCAAAAATTCGATCTTTAAAAAGTCCGCAGGTGTCAGTCCAGTGACCGATAGTGCACACGGTTAGCACAAATAACATTAATATAAACTAGAATCGAACGTTGCACACTATCGATTAGGAGCGGGCGTTTACAACAATTAATGACCTGCATGTGCCTAGTCCGACAAAGCTATGGCAAAACAAATAGAAGCCGCCGCGCCTCCCCGCAATACAGGTTGCTCCCAACTCGACTCGTCTCTAACTTCCTTTGTTTCAATGGATGAAAGATATGCAAACGATGAATGATAATGCAAAAAAATTTTGATACTTATTTAGTATCAAAATTCATTGCATTTTGTATTTTATAAATGATTTAAAGCATTTTAAAGTGAACGTAAGCATCGTGCTAAAAATTACACTTTAATAAAGTTAAAGTAGACTTCAAAGAACTAAAAAGTCTATATATAGTGTATAGAAGAATTAATGCGAAATATTATTTTATAAATATATAAAAAAAATCAAAAACTACTTTATTTTCTATTTTGCCACTCTTAGGGGTTAAAATTGTTTCCAAATGTATATGGGACCTCCTCTGAATTTTATTAATAATACTCAAAATCGATTCACAATTGACGAATATATTGTGTATGCTACGCATACAGAAAAATGACGAGCTAGCGGGTTCCTTACTCGGTCGTGCCGGTCTCACGGTGCATACATAACACAGCCGCGGCATGGCTCTACTAAACTTAGAGTTTCGTGTTAAAGTCTTCCAATTTATTTTAGTCAAAGTAATAACCTAAGATCTTCATTTACATATTTATATATTACAGTTTATCTAAGTCCACGGCTGAACATAGGGCTCCCATAGATTGCTTCATAATTATATATCATAATTATATTTACATTTCATTCAGTTGCATCCTTTGATAGGCGGGTTAGCAACTGCGTTTTTAATTTACTGGTTTTTATTAGGAATAAACTACTGCCCATTTATTGGTTTGTTTCCCTCTGTCGTCTCTTAAGATACCCACGGGATAATCTCCCCCATATTGTGGCGGATATTTTTCCACCATCACTACACGGTCAAACCTAATCGGAGTTATTTTGAGCAATAATTATGTATTTAAATTATGCGCTCAGTACGCCTCACTTTGAGATAACAATAAACAGAAATTGATTGGCAATTCAAAGAGAAACACGCTGTATAATCGAATGATGTGGGGTGCAAGTGAACGGTGTATGTGAGCGGGGCGGGGGGCGCTGTTGTGTGCGCTGGTTTAGGTAGGGTGCTGTGCTTAGACAATTTTAGTATCGCATATTGCGAAATTATATATGAGGAATATATCGAACGCGCGGTCCCGTCATTACACTCACTTGTTTGTGGCGTTTTGGAGGACCACGCACGCCACTTGTGCCTATACAAAACTATGTAACGAAGTTTTGACTTGCAAATTGTTGAATGCATATTTTACCATGCAGGCGATATTTACAGGGGCAAATGATTTGGCACCGACGTTTGTTTGGAATGATTTTGCTTTAGACTTCAAAAGGGAATAAAAACATTAAGGAAAATATAAAAACTTTACAATAGAAAGGGAAATCAAAATAAACAGATTAGCTTTAAGGTTAAGTAAATCGAATCACAAGCCAGCGTTATTGGCACGGGAGTGAGGCTGTATGTATGATAATTTAAGTTTTTAGTTTTAATTTCTTTTGTTTTTATATTTTTTTTTATATTTTATAGTTTGAGATTTAATATTTACGTAACGTTTCGTTTTTAAAACTGTAAATGATTGATTATTACATATTATGCTGACGACGTTAATAAAGTTTGTATGTTTTGTATATTATACTATAACAATACGAATATTATTTATTTCTGAACTGAGATTCATAAACGAAAATGTCTAATTCTATATTCTTTTTAATATATTTTTTTTATATTAACCAATTTGTTGGAAACAGCTGAACCGATTTTAATAATTACTCTTTTATTAAATATGTTATACTTCTGTGGTTCGCCATATTTTATCAAAATTTGATACCTAACGGCGGAAAAATAAGGAATTAAGTTTTTAATGTAACTAAATTGGGTGGCATTGTTACCTTGAACTTGTGATATTCCCTGGCCCATTCAAAATGGTAAAATAAATAAACTTCAAAAAAGTAAACCATACTTTAAAAGAATTATTGAAAATTACCGAGTGTATAGTTTAAATACAGTCATTATAAGTAAGTACTAAAGTATCTAATAAGTTTAATTGTTAATAAAACTTTATAATCTTCAACATTTCATACTGGTAAAGAATAAAAATATGTTTATTACATATTAGAACACTGTAGCATAGGGAACACAATACTGGATACCAAATCGGTCTTGAGTTCGGTTACTATCTGGAGCCTGCATATAATTAAATGTTTATACAGTGTAAGAACTACGTAAATAATACAACTAATAAACTAGTCGATCTATGGGTCTCGTAAGAGGCGACAGAGAGAGGAAACCGGGAGCATGAAAGCAGCGTTTTTCTAATAACAGTTAAAAAAATATATTCTGCGCCTACCAACTGATCTGCCAAGCGCAATGAAAAAAGAAAGAAAAAAGCGCATTATAAAGTTTCTATATCTTTCTAAAAAAATGTATATCATTATGAAAAGTAGCCTCATTGTGAATCCATAGAGTCTATACGGCATTAGTAAACAATTTCTACCTGCGTCAAAAGCGTTCACGATTGGAAATAGATTGTTGCGGTCGGGCTGAACGCTTCCTCTGTTAGCATCTACATTATATTTGAGCATACCTGTCTCTGCAACCGACCGCAGACAGCAACCTCTTCGACATAATCAGAGAAAGTCTTAGCATTGAGTTCTTGTTGGAATTCTTCTTTTTAATTAGTTTGTGTTTTGTATGGTGTGTTGAGAATCGGAGACCCTTTTTAATGGAAATGGGGCATTCCAGTAGTCCACAGGGGTGACAACGCACTGCATTATGATTCGTAATCGAGGATCAATGTAGATGTTTATCTGCCACAACACCTACTTACCATCGGGTGGACTGAGAACTCGTTTGTCACACTCATTCTATAAAAAAAAATCTTTCTCATTGTTGCAGATGGTAGAAAAAGTTTGACGTAAAATTACCGAAACCTCGTAATTAAAAAACAATTAAAAATTAAACATTTAGTACAACTAACTTCAATATAAATTATTAAGACTTAACTCAAAGACTATTAGCCAGACCTTGAAAAAAAACACAGTCGATTTGAGTACCGTCTCCTTTTTGAAGTCGCTATAAAAGTCATGTCCCGGCACTAACCGCGTCCACAGTATGTTCAATAGGTTTATCCTCTTCGCGGGTAGCCAATCAATTAGCCGATTGTATTGGGCGTTAGTAAAATAAGCTAAGCACTCCCTTCATTTGTAAAAGTAAAATAATTAATAGCTCATTTTGTTGATATACCGTTCGTTTATGTTATGAATGGCCTTTTCGTTAGTTAATTAATTATCTAATTGTATTTATACAGCTAATTTACGACTTTTATGCCTAATGAAAAGCTATTTTTGTTTGCTTTTTGTTATTTAATAATCGACATAAATCAGTCGGTTATCTATACTGACAAGGTGGGTGAACTCTTTAAGTTAACGAACGAATCCTGCATCAGGATCAAATTGTAGACAGGAGACGTAGACACTGTAAAGGCCCCCCCTTTTACAGTGTCTACGTCTCCTGTCTAGCTAGGGGTGCTAGCCCCCGTAAATATACTAATTTCTGTGACTTAAGAAAGACTTCGTTGGTCAAATGTCATTTCTTTCATATTAATTTATATTAGGAGCGGCATTTTGGAAAAGACAGTCATCCCTTCTCACCTTTTTAAATGTTGCCAGCCAAGACTATAGAATATTTTTACTGAAAAGTATTTTTAAGATACTTCGAAAATGGGGGGCGGCATTTTCGGCCTAAGCGGCTGCGGGCGTTAACTACCCATGCTACGCCACTAGTCTTAGCATGAGAATTACATTCGCTTTAGCATGATTAGTGATTACCGACTGAATGTATGCGTACGAGATAATAGTCGAAAACCCCCCCGGCATTTTCTCTGACAACCGCGCGAATATTGTGATAGACGTGTCATTTCCGCATCGTGCGCGGGCAGCCTAACATCGACAGTCCGCCCATAAGGATATCAGCGGTGCTATTGTCCAAACTTAAAAGCGTACCGAGTCTTTTTGTTCTAGAACAAACTGTGGAAGGCTTTATTTCAATTCTATCATTCATTTCATTCAGATTTAATCGCTTCATTTGGATCTGGAATAGTATCGTACCAGCCAGCATCAGTAGAGAAGCAAATGATCGTGCTTAAAAATAAACCTTCTTAACCCATTAGGTTAAAGCTGATCACATTAATATTACTGAGTTGCATTTGCATTAATTTCAGGCACATTAAAAAAGCATTCCAATGAAATAATATTATTATTTATTGGAATGTTTTTAATGTATAATGTCTTTTAATTTATAATGTATTATTAAATATAAGAGTTAAGAAAAAAAAAACTCAAACAACATGCATTGTTCATAAGCCGTGATGATGCCCATCCGTTAACTGTTTTATTTTATTCTGGTGATCTTGATCAGGGTACTAGGATAAAAACATTAAATTATTATGTTGTTATCAGTCCTTGATACGTGAACAAATTTTAAATTCAATCGGCCGTCTACAAGTTAGTAATAATTACATTAAAAGATTCCGTTACATAGGTACTCGTAGATACATAGGTACAAGCGATACGAATAAAAGCATGTTAAAATTTTATTATATATTAGATAATTAATTTAATGATAAGAATGCTTAAACGTAAAGCTTTCTTAACTTGTCTTGATTTGTGTATTGACTTTTTTGTATAGGGAGGAGAATAGTCTCTCAATGTCTCCCCGCAGTAGGGACTTTCAAAATATTTCGTAAATGCCAATTGTAAATGAATTTTTTTTTCATTAATTAATTTGATAATGCCAAAATTCCATTCAACTAAAAGAACGTGTTAATACCGACATCAGACTAGATTGTATTTTCCGCATCATAGCGGAAGTGTTAACATCTCGTTAACTTGCCATATGGATGTTATAATTGTTTTGTTTCAACGTTTGAATCTAAATTACAATTTATCTCACGTTCAAGGACCAATGAATACGATTCTGCTAGGATGCTTGTTCATGTGCATAGAGTGTTGCTAACATGTAGGCTGGCACTGTAAAATGCCACCTAACAGCGTTGGACTCAGGGGAAAGGCTTAACAGTGGCCTTGATTTGGTTGAACCCAATTTTGATGCCATCGAGCACAGGCGCAGAGTAGTCAGCCCTTCGATATTCTGCAGCATACATTGCAGTGAGTGTACGCAGAATTACATGTTTCAATTCCTCCCTCTCCTTTCCTCGATCGGAGTACCAGACTGTCGGAGGTTCTTCACCCGCTTGTTGTCGATATTCCACGCATACGAACCTTTTTGCTTGCTTTTGCTTTTATAATCTGTCCAGAAAATGAGTGCAATATTTTCTTTCCGCACTGTTACAATCTGGGTGTCTTCAAGGTGAGAATTAATAGGTTTTTATAACTCTAAGATATTGCGGTTCACCATCTATGGTTTCATCACTGCTTACCATCAGGTGGATTGTAATCAAGCATGTAATGGTAATATCGGCTCCTAACAAATTTTATTTGCCGCCCACGTACCGAATTAAATTTTCACGGAAATCGATTCTTTACTTGTTTCCTCAATACAATCCAAATAAAGTGAGAAAGTTTCTTCTAATATTTTTTATGTATGTTTAGCGATAATTCTTTACCATGTAGTCCGCTTTCAATTATGGTTTGTTAGAAAGGTACCTTAGGGGTGGTTCTATATGGTTATAAATTGGTTAAGGTCTGATAATAGGGTCCATGAGACGACGACATATGGCCGAATAATTCATAATCACGTCAAACGATTTCGATTCAATTTTTTAGGGTCCCGTACCCGAACGGTAACCAACGGGACCCTAATGACCAATTAGACAGCTTGAAATTTCGGTTTGTGTTTTCAAATTCTTTTCACCCTATCTGTAAGTATACCAACAACCTTAAGGTTCATTTTTAATAGATGACGAATGAGAATAGCTCTGTTATAATTTGTTCGCGCCAACTCTAAAGCGCTCCGTAAGAGCCGTGGTAGTTTAGATGGTTAGCGCTCGCTGTTAATTTCACAGTTCGCGATCAACCCGGGTTCTATCGCCGCCGACACCAATGATATTGTTAATTGCAATTTTAAGTGCTGATTTACCACGTGCTGCGGCACGTGCGTGCAGTGAAGGAAAACATCGTGAGGAAACCTGCGTGTCTAAGAAATAAGAAAAAATTATATTTCAAAACATGTGAAGTTAGCCAACACGCTCTGGGGCAGCACGGCGGATATTTCCTTGCCCTAAGCCCCTCTCAGAAATGAGAGGAGGCCTGTGCCCAGCGGTGGGACGTATATAGGCTGTAACTTTAACTTTAACTTTTTGGCTCTAAAGCAATCGCTGTAGGCGATTAATTTTGTTATGAAATTTTAAAATATGCTGTAGTATAAACCAATTTTATTGAAACATAGAAATGTGTTAACTGATAACTCGCAATTGTGTATTGTTTGTACATTCTGTGGTAACATTTACTGTATTGTCGCATCAACACGGGCAACTAATGCACACGTCGAGACAATGGGACAAATAATTCGCGGAATTTAATAGGGAGTTTGTTAATAAATATAATATGCTTTGTTGGCGCTGCTGGGGCCTAAATGATTTATGTTATAGTTTAGACATTAATAATAAATAGTAAGAAATTTTTTTAGAAGTTTACTACTTCGCACAACTTCCTTGTGGAATCGTGGATCGGTCACCACCAACGATTTTTCCGGACCAATACTACTTAGTACCTTCAAGAAAAGAGCTTACTATTTTTTAAAAGGCCGGCAACTCATCTACCATTTCCATGGTGTTGCAGTTGTTTATAGGTGGCGGTAGTCACTTTACCATTAGGTAACTCGCAATACTTCTATAAAAAAAATCCCTATTATCACAACTATTCAACGACAGTAAACTATCAAACGAACGGGCTGTAACAACAAGTTGGGGTGTAACAACAAAAATATTATTTACGAGGAATAAGTCGCGGGTAAAAGCTAACGTAACAGCTAATAAAGGTAAACATTATCATCATCATTATAACCAATGCAAGTCCACTGCTTAACATAGGCCTCTCAATAAATTGCCGTATTGTCAAACTTGTCAACCGCAGTTTTACATTTCCTAGTTTTTATTAGAACGACGCTGCTGGTTATTCCCTGGTTTGCTTCCATCTTTTCTCACGATACTTATGGAATGATATGGAGTAAGTGAATATTCTGACGTAACATACACGACATAGAACTCTTTATTATATAATATAGAATGGTCGCTTGTTGTTCACAGCAGTGAATATTTTTGACAAGCACTTGTAGTAATCAGCATTGATACGATACTCGTACTACTTACTTCAATTTCATAAACGAATTGGCAATATAGCAAATAGAATTATTTACTATATAGCTGAGACAATTTAGAAAAATGACTGAGACTGTATAGTCTCATTCTTTTAGTATCTATAAAATAATGTCTATACACTATTTTATAGATCGTCCCTATGTACCTGTTCCGTGATTATCAGCCAATAATGGAACTTTAAAGGTACATCAAAAGCTTTGGTAGTTAAATTATTTTGGTAGTGAAATGAAGTCTTGCTCAAGCGAGTTCGCCTAGAATAAAGTAATCCAAAATTATCAATTCGGACGCTCGCATTCCACGTAACCGTACGAAATTCAAATTTCAGCCGGCCGGCAGGATTCTTAACACAGTCCGGAGTCCTTCGACAACGGAAAATCTCGAAAATCCCGCCGCAGATCGCACGAGAATCGGAATATGCGATTAGGTATTTAGTACGCGGTGTACCTGTGCGATGCCGAGCACCGCGCAGGTTTCTCTGCTACAGTCGTTTGTCTTTACCCTAAAACTTTTTCAGCATCTCACTGCTTACTTTTCTGCGATGACAGCCTGGTACTACTAGTGTTTACTATGCCTAAATTTTTTATCTTGAGATTTGTGTAAGTGTCTTGGGAATGGTGTCATTATAATATTGCATGAAGATTAATATCTCCAATGTGTAGGCAGCATAAGTGAATCTATTACCACTTTTGGTACTCTAGATGTCGTAAAACGCTTCTAATGCCTAGGCCGCACACATCGCGATAGTGTTCCGGCGATAAAACTTCGCCTTCGGTCTATGGTGAATGTGCCACATTGCGCGTTGTAAAGTTTATCGATGGTTTATCGCGATAAACACACGCTAAACAGAAAGTCGTCGACGCGGCGTCTACCGCGATCGCTCTATAATATATGGCATCGAATAATTCTTTTTTGCTACCTTTATGGCATTAGGGGACTACTTTAGAAACCTGCATTATTTATTCAAAATGTCGCGCCAAATTATTCTTAGTTAGCTCTCTAATTCTTTTAATAGCGAAAAGTGCAGAATTTATATCAATATGCTCCCAACAGGAGCTTCAAGTCACTTGAAATTTCGAGAAATACGCTCGAATTCCAAAATGTCAATAAGTATTTTATAGATTAATTACAGCATTCTACCACTATTGAGTTTTATTTATTTCAATATTTAATATATTATTATATATATAACTTTCTGACTCTCGAATACTATTTACGAGGCTAAATAAAACACCGTTCGCTGGTGTTATCATTGAAATATTAAGAAAAATTTAATTTAATGAGTGCTCGCCGCTCGCTCACGAACAATGGCGCACCGTATCACACTTTGTATGGCGGCCTGTTTATAAATAACCCCCCCCCCCCTTCTCTGTTTCGCACAATACCGACCGTTGTGTTTTTGCCTTCTTTGTTATTAATGACGTTAATTTAAAAATCTCTCTTTTCAGGTAAGTTGGATACAATAAAATGGACGCTGTTTAGATTTGGCGTTAACCCAGGTGAGTTTTTACGGTATAGGGTTGCTGCCGACGCCTATTCACGGGGTCCTTTCATTCTTTCTAAGGCGAGTACTACTAATTTTTTGATTAAACAATTGTTGTTGTTACTGTCATTGCCTATTCATCCTAAATTGGTATGACACATTTTCGGCTCTATCTTTAAAATTCCTTTGTCGGTGCTTTCTGTAATGATTTAACGCTTATAGAATTTTTAAATTTTTAGATCGGTTGCAACCCTAAAATTACTTATGTTTGGAAGCAGAACCTGTTCAACGCGAACTCTAAACAATGTGTATTTACCATGGAGCTGATTGTTTGACTGGTCATTGAGCCTTGCCTGGAAATATTGGAAACTGTCAGTCGCCTAGTCACATAAAATGACAAAGTACACAACGAGCTCTCTCATTCCACGGATCGCAACTTTTCTTTTACGTGTATTTGATAACGATATTTTTTCTCCTCTAAATATAAACGTAATATAGAAAATAAATGTTCACATCCTTATTTTTTTAAATCTGACAACTCATGTTATAAGTCTATATAGCACATTTAACAACAATTATTTTTTATAACGTTTGATAAAGTTGAGATTATTTAAATAAATTAAATGTTTACGAGTATAATACAGTTATAAATTTACTTCTATAACTTATTATATTATTAATTTACAGTAGCTATATGACATGCCATAATTTAATTAGTTGTTTAAAGTGTCTACTCAAATGAAAAGGAAAAAAAACATATTCGCGCTGAATTATAAATTAAAAAGTGCAATGCTCTAACATTTAGTGCGTGGCGCGACCCTCCAGGCTGCCCGAGTGTCGTTGCGACAAAGGAACGCCTGCTCTATCTACTCCCGCCCTCCTCGCAACCGCTCTCGAGCCCTCTTTAACCCGGATTGTAAATTACCCAAATGCTACATTCAGTTACCCAGCTAATTTACGCTTTTTTATATAGCTGCTAGTTTTTCCCTCACTATACACACACACTTAGAACATTTCTTCACACTTTTATGTTATTTTATTATTGTTTAGTGTACGCAGGAATTCCGCGACTTAATTTTTCTAATCCCCACCATCAGACAATCAGCGGATCGGCAGGTGTCCACCATTTTGTTGTTAAATACCAGGCATTCGAACCAAACAGTTTACTTCTTCGTTCGTAAAGTGTACAACAATGATATAGAATAGTTTGTCAGTATCTGTCCTTCCATCCGATTACAATGTGGCTGTCTTCAAGAGTGAATATGCTTTTGTTGAGCTAAGTTAATGTGCTTTTTACCATATTCGACTACATCACGATTCACCATCAAATAGGATCAAGAATCAAGCACTGATTTGTATTAGTTAAAAAGATATCATTAACTCTAGTCATTCGTTTAAATAATTTGCACATTTCAATTTAGTAAAATACAAGAGCTAACTTTAGTCAAAGTGGAGCACGAAGGTGTAACTTAGAAGTACTTTACAAAACTGTCGTTGTTGAATATAGCAGAGCTACTTATTCCGCTATTTACGGCACTTCACCACACGTCAAAGGCACATACGCCGAAATGCCGCGCCGCCAACTTCTCGGCGCTCCAATTTATTTCTTTTTTAAAGTTTCTCTACGCGGAAGGCGGTTTTTCCCTACCGAGTGATACAGACGCGTTATATTTAGGTCACATCGCGCACTTTTTACAGTTACGAGTAATCAGGGTGACGTTGGCTATTGTAAAATATATCTTATTGTAGAAACGTGCCCCGTTAAAATATATTACTTGGAAAATATTTATCATATTTTTAATCAACGAATGAACGATCAACGCGGTAATGATTGCTTATATTTACGCGAAGACTACACGGGCACAGGGAGCCATGAGTGCTGTAAAGCACTCGAAACGTCGGGAATTAAAAAGTTAAATTAAACGCGATAGAATCCGTAAAAATTAGTTTCATTTAATGATCAAAGCGGTTGTAGCTGTCAGCATTTGTAGATCATTAAAGCAACACCTTTCAAGTCTTATTTTACCAAAACATTAGATATTTCCACTGAGAGGTATCAAAAGCCCTCTTAAATCAATCCCCAATAACGATTCTTTAAAAACTTTTTTAATCGATTTCACTGTATAGAAGTCAACGCGAATAAAGTAAATAAATAATTGAAAATCGTTGTCCGGGCTGCGGTAATTCCCTTTCAATCAAAACGCGCCGTTTTCCTCCGCCCTTTTTATTAGCAGTGAATTTTTAAATGATTTTGTCCTTACATAGATCAACTATTAAAATATCAACGTAACAATTTTAATTACCTAGGTCTTTTGTTGGTCAATTTTAATGGACATAACACTGCAGACAAAATTTCATAAACTTTGAGAGTTTATCAATTAGTAATACATGTGTAATATATCATACTCGTAAGTCACAACTTCTTTCTTTTTAATATATGCTAGGGAATCATCTGCTTTAAAATGTTTATCACTATGCTAATATGTTAGTTACTAAAGTCTTCTGCTATATTTGTCTATAAATACGACTGTCCTTGCAAAGTACTTTTGGCATTATTTTCTTCTTCATCTTTAATGACTTTTTAATCCACTGTTAGGCATGGGCTTTTCAGATAATACGCCAGCTAGAATTAACCGCTTTAAATTCCTTCAATCTTTTTAATTACGCATGCACAACGTCAACCGCTATTCTCAATTTCTCATAGTTATATTCTTATACATTATACACGGGACTTAGACATAGAGCCGGGGTAGCTGAGGACTAAGCGCTCTCCGTAAATTTCACAACAGGCGGGCGACACGGGTTCGATCCCAACGGCACCAATGAAGTTGTTAATTGCAATTTTAAGTGCTGATTTGCCACTTACACGGCAGTGAAGGAAAACATCGGGAAACCTGCATGTCTAAGAAATATTTTAAAAACATGTGAATATCGCCAACACGCATTGGGACAGCGCGGCGGACATTTTCTTACACTCAAACCCTCTCAGAAATGATTTCAGGTTTGTGCCCAGCAGTGGGACGTAAATAGGCTGTAACTTTATCTTTATTATTATAAATCCTTGTCATTGTTATGTTACTATATACCGTCGGATGGTAGTGTTGGGGGCGAAAAATCAACTGGTACTAATATATGATTAATTTACTGAATAAATAGCGACTGTAGTTTTGCCTCATATAACTTTGTTGAGTCGAAGCCGCACAATACGCATAACGCGTCGCAAAAGCGAAACTTTAACGCGGGCTTTCAGCTTTGTTTTTTTTTGTTCCCAGTTTAAAAATCAACTTTGACGTACAAACTGTTAGGTGGGAACTCTGATCGTCTGCGTAATGGTCGCCATATACTGTATACAATTGTCCTCACGTCTGAATAATTGCATTTAGTTGCGCGGAAGTTGGAGCCTTTCGCAAGCCCAGTAAGTTTGCCGCGTTATGTTTTTTACTTTGTACTTATTATATGCAGTTTAATTCTTTTCACTGTAGTGTGAAAATAGATAAGGCTTTTTTGGGTTGAATTTTGTCATTTCCATCATCATTAACATGCGACAGTCTACTGCTGGATATAGGCCCTCCCAAGGCACGCCACTTCACACAGTCTTAGGCTACACGCATCCAGTTCCTAGTCAACTTGCGAAGGTGTTGCGGTCTCCACTTCATGACACATATACTTAACCGGTTATCATCTCTGTATGACCATCCTATTGCCACTTCAGTTTACGAACACGGAAGACTATGTCAGTAACTTTAGTTCTCCGGATTTCTTTATTATAATTTTTATCCACCAGAGAATCATCATACTTACAGTTCTGATCAGCATCTATTTAATCTACTGCATGTTTCGTCAGGTCATCACTCTTATCATCTTGCGGGCGGTCATCTCTGGCAACATGCTCTGTTTGTACACTTTTGTTTTAAGATTCTGAAGTATATCGGCCAAGAAGATTTCTCGCGATTTGCCGAACATCTTCTAGCCGGGTTAGATTCGTCTGCTGCATTTATTGTTCTTCATTTAATATATTTCTTAATGGGGTAAAACCACGCTGCAGCAAGTGGGCGACATCATCCATATTAAATCAACTGTGTTCTCGTTTGTCATCCTTACTTTTGCGACCATGCTACTCTAGGCTTACTCTTTTGTTGTCTCTGGCTAAAGACCTGTTGCCGATGTTTACACGCAACTACAGACGTCCAAAGTTCTTTGTAATATGTTAATTAAGCAAAAAAAAAATGATATTACGTGTAAGGAAGAACGCGCCACCTGCACTCGTGAATTTTGCATACCTTAATTTTCATTCCTTGCCTTATATACGTCGCCACTTTGTAAGGTTGATGTGAATGGACAGTGACATGGCATAAATAACTGGGGTTGTCACGTTGGTCTATTCTTATGAAGGTTGAACTTTATGAATGGATATGTGAATTCACGTAACGTTAATCTTATAATTTTTTTATTATTATTTTCAATATTAATAGTAATAACGTAGCCACCTATTTTTAGTAACCTTGATAGAAACTATAGACTGCATGTGTAATTCATCATAACCATTATCATTATCATTAAAGTCTCTCACAAGTTCACGGCTGAACATAGGTCTCCAACAAGTAACGCCACAAAACACGGTCCTGAGTTACCGATCGAGTTACCACTCTTGATAGTGGGGGCCCGCATTAAAATGACACAATAATAGAGAACAAATGCAGGTCATTAATGTGAATTAAAATAGGTATTCAAAAAGATGTTTACAATGCAGTTCATCAAGCCCCTGGTAGCTACGTAGTTTAATCTCAAAGGAATTGGTCATAACTGACATATTTGTGAGGCTTTTCAGCGATTAAGAAACCCAGTGTGACTTGTTATTGCGACTTACTGTATTATATAAAATAAGAATGTGAGATATTCTAATGTTCTTCCCGGTTAACTTGTCACCTACGACATGTGACGGATTATCTCAGTTCCGCTAATGGCCTATTACAGGCACCTTATAAAAGAATTGAGTATAATTGTATACACTTTGAAAAATACGTGCGAAACGTAAAAAGGCAACTTTGGTTGACAACACAAACGACACTTTAGACATAGGCTGTCTCAGTAGCATGTATCAAAGAGGCTGCGATGCGATCACTAGCGCGTTGGAGACGACAAATTATAAATAATAGACGAGAGTTATTTTTCAAATAAATTTTCCATTTTATATTGTGCGGGAAGGCGCGGGGTGTCGCGGAGGAGGCAAGGGAGTTAAAATAAAGAGAAGCGCAATTGAATTTTTAATATTTCATGAAGGGGGAGGTGCGCGGTGGGGCCCCGAAGCAGTTTTAATGGGGTTACGGCGCGTACGACGCGCACGGGCCCGCTCCCGCACCCGCTTCCGCTCCACAACAAACACGATATATTGTATTTGCTGCGAAATAATATTTATCCTACTTGATACACTGGAGTTCACATTTTAAATTTAATATTATTTCCGCGTAACTTTTTCGTATTCCCTATATTCGAATCAGTGTTTAAGGTTATTAAACACTGGGCCCTAAACACTTGACCAACATAAATATGTTACAACGGCTCATTGACGACTCGCAGTGGTTTTGTAATGAGTTGCAGCGCTAAGAACCGCAGGTTCGAATTCCGCACGTGTATTTATGTGGCCTACAAATAATTGTTCCGAGTCTGGATGTTTGTCCTTGTGAAATTTACGCATGTAAACTGTCCCCAACATATAGGAGAAAATCTAAGTGTGGAAGTAACGTTTTTTTAAGAAACTATAAAGAAAACAAAAATAAATTAATGACCTGAATATAATGTGGTAAAATTTTCTTGGCAATTTCTATGGAGTCTTTTTTGCATAGGAATCTGTCTAGATTGGTACTAACCTATTACTTATTCATGGCCCTAAGTAGCAATAAATCTGTAGTCTTTATATTTGAAGTTGGTTGGGAGTGTTCTTGGACTGCATTAACCATTATTTTTATAAAATTGAACTGTCAAACGGACTTACAGTTCAACGGAAAGTAAGTGAAAATTACCAAATTTTCCTCCGTATTATTACGAGCTAAATTGCAATATCGTATTTCATTGAAATATGGATTATTTTATTATGATAACACATTGAAAACTAAAATATGAATAGACTAAATACGTAAAATGCGATGTGATATCAAAATCAATGCTATGATATCGACAACTTGATGTTTTTTGCCGTCGGTGTATCTTTAAGTTGGTTATGCCCTGTAAGTGCTATTAAAAAGCTCTTTTTTCTTTCTTTCGTTACCAGCCTCTATTTGCACACACCTAGATGTAGTCTTTTCCCACTGTAGGGGAAGATTGCAAAAATTATGGCAAATAGCGAGATGTTGATCCCAGTATATTTAAATGCTAGGCATTACAACATAGTAGGCATTTCACATCTGGTTCTTAATTGACGATGCTGCCGCAATCTCCTGGAGGTAATAAGCTTCTCTGACTTTCCCACAGTCGCCTTATGGCAATCACGGTACGAAATGAGGTGATAGATAATGAAGTTATTTCATCGATTACACTGATAAGTTATTTCATCGATATCATTACAGCCCATTACAAGACCACAGCTGGATAGTCCATTTACCTAGATTAGACCTTTTTTTAATAACCTAGTGGTTATTAAAAAGTTTTAGAGTGTAAGAGATACGCTATAACTACAGGTCTGGAGGCATTTCAGTCTTCAGAGGTGATGACATATTAAGTGCGACATTTTTTGTTGGACCTAAATTGATGAGCTAAACATATGCTTTAATAAATAATCTATGAAATTATACGTGTAAGCTCAAGTGGAGTGGGGGGGGGGTATCTGTAATGCAGCTTTTTTATTAAATCTATATCAAGCACTTGACTCAGACTTAGTCAGTTAAGACCTTCTGACCTTGTCACAGTAAACTATCTAATAAGTTGTTAAAATACTTTAATAAGTAACCTATTAAATTATACTTGTAAGCCAGAGGAGGGGGAGGGGTTGGAAGGTTAAACTGTAACTCAGTTTTTTATAAAATCTGTATCAGGCACCAGCCCCACACAACATTAAGACCTTATGACCTTACTACCTTAAACTGTCCAATAAGTAATTTAAAGAGAGAAAAAAAATTAATTGGAAATAGAAACTTAGAGCTCGGTAGCTAACAAACAGCAATAATAATTTTAAACCCGCGTGGGAATAAAAGTGCAATCAATTAGCACAGATAATTTTTTTTCAAGAAAATTTTTACGTGGTAGAGCCATGCTGCAGTTATATTAGTAGTATAGTTGTAGCACGAATGGGTCGGCACGACCAGGGAAGGACCACGCTCTCACAGAATACCAGCGTAAAATAGCAGCTTAACACTGCGTGTTTCGTATGGTGAGTGTAGAGAACCGGAGACCCATTTTACTGGAAAAGAGGCATTCCATCTTAGTCCTCACGGGTGACGAAGCATCTGAATTTTGATTCTTTATTGAGGATAAATGTAGATGTCTATGGGCCACAGTAACCACTTACCATCAAGTGGACTGTGGGCTTGTTTGTCACTCTATCCTATAAAAAAAAGATAATAGAAATCATTAGTTATTAGCGAAAATGAAACGATGTAAATGTAAAGATATTTTTTAGTAAACCCATTCGCGTAGCGGTGGTTCTAATAGCAGAAGCAGAAACATCGAGGATTAAAAGGGCATCGTTTAATAAATTTTAAATTAAAAGCTGATATACGTTTATAGAAAGAGGATAGAGTAATGTTAAAGTAGACAACAAAATGAACACGGGCGGGCGAGGCGAGTGGCCTCTGTTCCGGCCGGATTAAGTTACCGGGATAATCTCGCGCCCGTTATCAAACTGCTCTGTGCATAATTTTGGCAGAAACTTGTGGCACACTGTTCACCTCCAACAGGTAGGGCAAAGTTTTTTCGACTGTGCAATCTACTGCTCACTGAGTGAGATAACGGAATATGTAAGAATTTGATATATGTTTTTGACGTGAAATCATAGGAAAACATATGGGTACGAGGTCAGAAAAATGATCCGTAACGAAAAGACTATTTCGTCATGCTTTAATAATTATAAAACTGTTAGTCCTGGAGACTTTTACAGCAGCAGCAGCTCACTTTTACGACTTTAAGACTGCATCAATGTGGGCGGGTTGGCCGGATAGAGGTAACACGCAGATTGGTCAAAACCGTAGCTCTCTCTCATTTCTAACACTTTTATTGCGCCCATAGCAAGGCTTCCCTCCGGAAGCGGGAGAGGGAGGTGGTGAATGCTCATAGCATACCACGCAGCCGGCTGCGTGGTTATGTGGGACTCACTAAGAAGTGCCTACCCACTAAACACCACCTGTGGGGCTGGCTTTGGCCTATATGGCCTTTCTGCGGAATCGGAAGCGACCCCCTTTAGTAAAGAGGCGGCGCAGGCGGCGAGTAGCCGCTAAGAGGTGTGCCTAACTAAGGCAAATTAAGAATAGGGAGAGTTTCTAACACCAAAAGCGACTCGCTAACATAGACGTTTCACGTTAAACCAACGGCCGTGTGCCCCGACACAGCCTCACCCGATTTTTTTTAATTTACGAGACTAATACGGGAAAACCTAAAGGCAACGTTACTAGATGATAGGACTCCTTTTTTATCTAGGAGTTTATCTAGATAGGTACCAATATCTTAGCTAATTTTGCTGCCAAGTCTCTCTTCTTCTCTTAGTCCTTAAACAACACATTCACACAGTTTATTTTTCTTTGTGTGTTTTTATGTTTTGGTTCTGTTTTGTCTCCAATAACGCAAATAAATAAACTTTTTGCGTGGCTTGTCGTAAAGATATATGTACATGGTTATATTTCAAAGAGTAGCCAAATTTTAAACTGACTTTCTAATGTATAAATAATGATATACCGTTATTGCAGTTTTTGAAAATACGAGTAAACAAGGCTTCTACTTTTATTTGATATCATCCCAAACTGAATGTGACTTATGGGCAACAACGTTTTTGCTTACCGATCGACTCTTACGAATGTGTGCGTCCGCGGTAAAATCAGTTAAAATAATGCATTACCACGCATTATGAATTTAAAAGACAAAAAAGACAGAATATTTGAAATTATTTTAATTAAGTTTTCTTCACCATTTGCCTATATTACTTATTTAGAACCTTCTCTGCAAATTTGGACGATTATTGCAAAATAACCCTGTATAATCTTGCTTTAAATTACAAAATGTTATCATAATGAAAAAGCAAACAGTTCCCACCGGCAATGATTCCCACTGGAAATACGTAATCACACTGCAGGTTCTTTTTTTACTATTTGTTGATACTGGGAATCAACTCGAAAATGGCGACCTACTTCTAAAATTAAGCATACTATAAGCAATGGTGAAATAATTCACAGTGCTTTTTACTTCTTATTTGTAACATAGATCAAGTAATACTTGTTGAAAGTCTTCCAATAGTGTATCTGGACAAGATGCATTTGATCTCTTAAGCATTAGGAACTGATTTAGGGCATGTCTTGTGTAAGGTTAGTAAGCACCTAGCTTCAGGTCTTGATTAATACTTCGCAACAAGGACGCGGTCGGTACAAGCTATAATATTTATTGATTCCCATTTCGATAGCAGAATTATTTGTGTATTTGTCCATACCCACTTTGCTCAAAGCGATCACTTCAATTGTGTTTTCTTTGAAGTTTGCTCGACGTATATTGTATGTAGCAAGTGTCTCAGGACCGTGCTTTGTGGCATTCCTTGGGGGAGGCCTGCGTTCAGCAGCGGGATTGTAAGGGTTGCAATGATGATGATGATGATAAGGATGATATGATATAATGCGATCTTAATGTAATTTAACCATCATGGTGAAAATTATATGCGAAATGGTGGTTTATAAATCGTTGACTCTAAACACATTCCAAATTATGGAGTTATCGGACCTCTGATATGTAGCATACAAAATTATATTGTAAAATGGCAACCCTAACTATATCCGCCACTATCTTAACACATTCCGAATTATGTAGTATTCGGACCTCTAATTTTGTAGCACACTGTTATTATATTGTAAGAGTGACAACCCTACCTACCTATATGCGCCACTATTTGTAGGTGCTAAGCGCACTAATGATTTGTTGAATGTTTTAGATGTAAAATGTCTCTATTGTGGACCCTGCTGTCATCGAAACAGTCTTTTCTATTGGTTTTTAGGATCTTTGCTCAAAATTTTATTCATGATATTGACTTAAATCATCTATGAATCCGTCTTTTTATAGGTCCCAAATTACCTGCATCTAGTATCAAAGAAATAAATGGTCAATGAGTGCTATTCACGATCCCGTAATGTAACTAATCCTTTTCTTTGATGTTTTTTATTGAAAAAATCATCAAAACATCAGTTATTAGGAAATAACCAAATATATTGCTTGTAATAATTGTTCGCGATAGAATTTTTTTATCATTATTACAGAAATTAGGCGCAATAAATTCAACACTATACGACTCCGCAGCGCAGTGGCTAAAGGCTTAGTCGCGATGCTGAGGGCCGCGGGTTTAGATTCCGCACCGAAAAAATATTTGTTTGTTCTACAAATTGTTCTAGGTCTGAATATGTGTCCTTGTGCAATTTATGTATGTTAACCGCCGCTACGATACAGGGGAATATCCTACTGTGGGGGTAACTTTTTTTTTAAAGAACGAATGACTATAGTTAAGTTAATGTAATTCTAAGCCACTTATTGCCTACGAAGACATCCGACCCGCATTATCTATACAAATAAATTAAATTGAAGTGTCTGTTTGTAACGCCAAAATAGCAGCTTATTATTAACACAAGCATATTAAAATATAAACGGTAATTATAACACAAAAAAAAACAATTTTTTTTAATTTGTGTCCATCTAATCCGGCTAATCTCCGAAATGGCTGGTTCCATTTTGACGGGACTTTCATTGGCAGATAGCTGATGTTATAAGGAGTAACTTAGGTTCCTTTTATTTTAGAAAAATAATAAGAACCCATGAAATCCATTCGTAATAAATTCATCGCGGTCGAAGTCGCAGGTAACAGCAAGTCAACAATAAAACTAATCATGAAGGTGACGCGCCACCGCACCGCTCGCGGCTAATAGTTTTGACACCCGATCGCAATATCCTGTTCGGCTCTACATTATGTTTACTTTTTACTGGAAACGCAACATAATAGCGGCCGAGGCTCTTCCGCGTGCGATTTAACATTGTCCAAATTAGTACTCTGATATGTGCGTAATGGAACGTTGGAAACCTTTTTATATCTTTATATAAAACTAGTTTTTTACGGATTCTATCGCGTATATTGACCTATTTTATATTCCCAACGTTTCGAAAACTTTACAGCACCCATGGTCACGGGGGGACTGTGGTGTTCGATGTCGCAATGTTATAGTTAACCACGGCTACCTCCAGATTAAAATTATTAATTTTTGTTCCGATCTACGCACTATGAACATATAGTATCGTAAAATCTTGAAGTTGTATGCTTGTGTTGGGATTTAATTTTATTAATTGTAGGGTCCCAAGCAGATGGTAACACCCAGCCATCTTCTCTATTGAAATTAGGATGTTTTTTTATTATTAAGGTGTTCTTTAGCGAGGATTTGTGGTATATTAAATCTTATGTAGAGACGGGGGCGAACCCGTACATCTTCACAGACTGCAGACTTCCCGGAAGCGTCGATTGTTCATATCACCTATATGTTCTTTAACGCGGGTTTTTATTGGTCTTTAAGTTTGTCCTATGTAAGAGAGAGTTTTGTTGTTAGTAAAAGATCATAATAATTTGGCAAATTTACTTTTGAAAATTTCTAAAGAATTTCGATAAGCAATATGCTCTCCTATAGAATTTTTTTTAAAATCACATTAAATTGCCGTTTTGTGGAGGTGTGAACCCACAATCCCATTTTATACCGGGTGTGTTCGTATAAGGCGACTCTAGGATAAGCCAAAGATATTCTTAAGGTGCTTGAATTTTCTTGTCGTTGAGTTTGAGTTATATTGAACATAAGAGTGTACATCACCTGACTTGGTCCCGTGGTTGTCGTTAGAGGCTACTATAGAAAATGCTAGAATAACCTTATGCTTTCCGATAGATAGCTGCATATATTTACTTCAGGAGCAAAATACCCTGACCATTGATGAGGGGGCTTGGGGGGCTGGTACTACAATCGTCAATCCTCCAAGCCAGCGTAACAATCAACCTAAATCCTATTTGGAACGGTAGAGACCAGAGACCATGCCCAGCAGTAGTATTTTCCGGACTATCAGGATGATGACGATAATAACAAAGCTTTTACCACATTTTATTACCAGGTTTTTTACCACGATTTTAGAAGCTCGCTTTCGTGTGTCTGTTCGGGTAAAATTTAGTCATTAATTTTAAACTAATGAGATTCCGTTAAACTATAGACTTGCGATTCTGAACAAATCTGAAAATCGAATGACAGTGTCTTTTTAGTCAGTTTTAAAAATGTGGTATTTAAAAAATAATAATTCATAAACATTTTTTGAAAACTTTTGCATCGAGTTTATATGTAGGTTGCTTATAGCTACAGGATGAAAATAAATATAACAAAATTTATAATAATTGTAAACTGCTAACAAACAAAATCACGAGTATTGACCGTGAATCCCTGACGTGAGTCAACAATTAAATGGATCTAACTATCTACGCGTCAGGGGTTGGCCCAAGGCAAGGTAAGCGGGTCACGCGGGCCGCTCGCTCGCTCTGGCCCCACTGTGACCCACATCGCCACAATGAGCTTCCGCAAAGCACCACGCAATTAAGACAAACACCAGACATAAAAAATTACCGAAACAAAAGCGAACCGGGGCACCGTGCCTCCCCCCTCGCCCACCGCAGTTACAATTTATCATAGCAAATATACATACGCCGAATTAAAAAGAAAAGGACGAAGAAAGTGAAGCGAGAGGGAGCGACAAACGTTTCGGTGCCGAACGCCCAAAAATATAATTCTGTTTATATTTTTTATGGCCGTCCAGGGCGAAAGCAACGGTGGGGTGCGTTCACAAAATCGATACACGGACGTGACCAATTAAAAAAAAGTACGGTTCCTTGATAATGGTGTGGTCCTTGATAATTGGTGATTGGTAATAACTGTCCAATGATGCATCACTTAGGCGGAAAAATGCAACTGTTATTCCTCAGGTATTTTTTTACGAATGTAAACGTATTTTGTATATTTTAGGGCAATATGTTTAAATTATCTAATTAAGAACTTACACACGTTCCTCTAATTTTTCCTCAATATATTTTCATTTTACTGTTGCTAATAAAATCTACTTATGCCTTGTGCATTCCCTACCTCTCAAGCCTGAATTATTTCAAAGGTATATTATTTACTTATAACTTTATATTATCTAATATATGGTTTATGGCTTTATAATATATAATATGTCTATGATCATGTATATAACATTATTGTTGACTTCTTTCTCTTATAAGTATTATATTTAAACGACTGTTCGACTCGACGGACTTTCCGTTTACTAATTAATACATTTTTCATATCCTGCCTGAAATATTTTTCAATTTCAGTACCATTATTCAATAATAGGCTGTATAATGTGTATCTATAACCCCTAATATGTAGTTATTGCTCTCAATAGTTAATAAGTATAATAATAAATATATTAATATATAATAATAATAATAAAAATAGTACATAATCAAACCAACTTAAAAATTAGGGGTGTCAACACTGAAAACGTTTTGGTGGATTTTATTATTATTATTATAATTTATTATTATTATACTGTATTTAGTTGTGAAGGTTATAGATGGCCAGTACAAGTACAGGCTATGATGCATTCTATCGTATTCCTTAGAGGTGACATACATTTAGCCTCCTTGTTTGATGTTGGTTGCAAGTGCTTATGGACTGTAAACTCGTTTGTTACCTGATTTTATAAAAAAGGCTTTTGCTATAGTATGTAGCACTACTGTAGCACAATGTTGCCCCAGTGTGAACACGGCTTTAAATGTTTGCCGCACGCGCCGCAAAGCCTCGCCGATAATAAGTTGTTCTGAAATCCGCTTGCTCCGTTTGCACCGGTACCCTTACACAATTTTGTCTTTATTTTGCTTATCGATTGCTTCCAATTTGCCTTTTATATTGTTAATATACTTTGTTAATAACAGACAAACACAATTATTCTGATTTTTTTAAATTAATATGACATCGGCTACACAGCCTTCAGCCGTTCAGCCAACTATTATTCTGTTATGTTAACCGTTGTGTTAAATCGACTTGAGTCTCAAATTATGACTTTAAGTTGTATTCTATATTTCCTATAACACAATATCTACTGTATTATAATATTCTAGTTGTTATGTTATCGGGAAAGACCTAGATAGCCGTTCAAATCGCTTTCGAAAACCTCAATATGCATACTCATAGAAACACATTATACCTTTGCAATGTATGTCTGGTCCGTGCTCCCTGCAATATCAAAATATAGTATCTATCTATATATTAATTCCTTTCAATTAATAATAGTTGTCTACTGCGATGATGAGATGAGAACAAACGCACAGCACATTGCAATCTAAAAATACTTTTAATATTCGCACATTATCCCCGTCAAGTGTTCAATTAAAGTAGACTCGTTGTCAATGTAATTACATCAATAAGACAAACCGACGAGCGGATCAATTTGTCGTTATTGAGTCAATCGTAAAAAAAATGCGTCTATCAATAATCAACAGCTTTCGTCTAGAGCTTGCCAATAGATGTCACTGCACCGAGTGGCTAGAGAGGTCGCCACTCCGCGACAGTGTTGTCGACACTAATTAAATATATTTTAGGGCTCCGCGGGTAGTTGTAACTAGATAATTATGTTTTCCATGACATTTATTTTTACTTAAATTCTTATTGAAACATTAAATAACCTGCTATACTAGAAACGGAGTATACGTTTTTTGTGGTTAAAGAAACTTTATTGTCTCAAGAGATGTACTTAAACTATAAGAAAAAAAAAACGTTACCGTTACCGTTACAGCTTATTTAAATCAGCTGCTTAACAGGTTTTCCCCATGGATTGCCTC
Source organism: Parnassius mnemosyne (assembly GCA_963668995.1). Lineage (NCBI taxonomy): Eukaryota > Metazoa > Arthropoda > Insecta > Lepidoptera > Papilionidae > Parnassius > Parnassius mnemosyne. Next base: position 22,094,633 of record CAVLGL010000082.1, on the reverse strand, counting down.
ATATATAGATAGACAGATAGAAAATTCTTTACTGCACACAAACAAACAAACAAACATTTGGTATAAAAGCGAACTTAATGCAAAAAGACATTAAGTTCCCCTCATAGGCGGTATATTTGTCGTTGCTGCCACGCGGCTTGGCAACCGCAGTTTCTTTTTTCGTCGTCGTCATCAAAGCCGCAATATTTTTAAATGTTTATACAGAACCCTTTCAAATCATATACGGGTTTACCTAGCCGCAATTTTTCCTACTCCAAGCCCAAAGCTCAATAGGGAACCTTCTAATTAATCTGAACTCAATTGAGTCCTCGCTTATGAATTGGTAATCAATTGATATCAAAGAATCCTCGCCCACCTTCGCGGTATCCGCTGGAATCACTTAGCTTTCAATTAATTTTCGGTCTGGTGCCAATTAGTTTAGTTACAAGTACGCTCGTTTCAACCGCCATCGAATCTTTCAAACTTTCCAGCTTCCCTCATTAAAGTATTACATATTTTAACTAGCTAACGCCGCCGACCGCGTCTGCGGTCAACATTGCGGATTACGTTTTTTTTTTTCGTTTGTATCTTTGGTTTGTAATACTCGTAGCAGTGCGGTCGGTATGCGTTAGTTTAACCTGAATAAATGGCGAGTTTTTATATAAATGAACTATATTTTACGTTTATTTATTTTTTCTGATAAGCTTGTAAGTGATTGGTTGGGAATTTATGTTACGTGTTTACGTATATCATGGGACGAAGTTGGAAAATGGATTCTCTTTGGTATACCACGCGGCCTATATAATATTGTATTTCAATGTGTGATTTAAGTAGGAATGTGTTACTACCATAGACTTACTCCTAGGCAAAATATCCTGCCATCTGATAAGTTGATAGTGGTCGTTTTGGTTTATGCCATACAACGTATAATTATTTACTTTATACCAATGCTACATATAGCATTCGGATATAACGAAGGCCTTTCTAAAAGGCCGGCAACGCACATGCAATTCCCCTGGTGTTGCTGATGTTCATGAGTGACGGTGGTCACTTACCATCAGGAGAGCCGTATGCTCTAAGAGCATAAAAAAATATAAGCGACGGATAGCGGAAGGTTGCCAAATTACGCACGGTTTCACTCGGTTCAATTCCTAATTTAACATTTCTTTTCGAATTGTCGCTAAGTTTTAAGTTTGTTTAATTGAGTAACTTTAAATCATAAATATTTTGCTAAAGACCGTCATATCTTTGCAAAACTCCGTCAGTTAACACAAAAAGCCTCTTGTTTTTTTTTGCAGGCACGTTGCTATTCTTTTTATAAAAGCGCTCTGGAGGTTTTTATACTTTTTTCGTGTCTATACATTTTGAATAACTGAATGTGCGAATGTTTGATTTATCTGTTCGTTCTTTCCTACATTCATTCGTATTGCCTTTAGTTATTTTATTGTTACTGGCTGTTTTATTTGTTTCGAAATTTAAATTAATGTAATTATTGAATATACGATTTAATGTAATTTAATATTTATTTAACATTCAAACTGATTGGTTTTGTCGTAAACTGACATTATTTATTTATTTATTTATTTATTTATATACAGAGGCAGCTGAACTGAGTAAGTGGCGCAAATATGAGTCTCTGAGAGATGACTACATATTTGTGCCATTTGTATCAGTCCGTGCGGTGAAGTTCTGCTGAGGGCTGGTTCTTTTCTCGCTCAAAGGCTAAGTATAGCCATTCAGCGTGTAAACGCAGCCAGCGTTCTTGGCACGATACCGCGGGGAGTAGGACTGCATGATAATTAAATTACTAGTTTTAGTTTTTTTTTTTCAACTATAGTTTTAAATATTGTATATAATAAAATTTTGTATATTATATCATGTAAATAAATGTATAACATATATAATAATATACAGTATTTATTACAGTAAAAGATACTAAAAAATAAAATTATCAAACAAACAAACTTCCCATGGCATAGTGCCAAAAATTCACGCTGCGTTTTAAAACTATTTCATTCGATTTAGTTTTCCTCGCAGATTGGGCATTCTTCGCCTTTGAGCGGGAAGAAATCTCCCCTCTTGACATTAGCGACAACGACCAGTCGTGAATACAGTTCTTTTAGAAAACTAACCGCGCTTGTAACCTACGGACCGATAGTGTCTACAGCAAATGGCACAAATGTGTAGTGATCCTTCAGAGACGCGTATGCACCATTTACTTAGTTCAGCTTGTTATGCCGCCTAAGCGAGGTACCCGTGAGTTGATATGCCGCTAAACTATTTTTACATCACACATTAGGGTTTTGCCTCTCTCCCAAAAGATAAAGGTATAGATGGGATTTTCTTTTTTAATTTCGTTCATTTATTAATTCTATATACACTTTCATGTATATGCAAATATTCTGATTAAAAAAAAAAACGTTACACCCACACTAGGATTTTTTTCTGTGTCGTGGAGGCAGTTTACAAACATAAATTGCACAAGGTCAAACATCCAGACCCGGAACAATTATTTGTAGGCCATACAAATACTTGTTCCGTGCGGGATTCGAACCCGCGGCCCCCAGCGCAACAACTGATTGCTAAGCCACTGCGCCACGGAGCCGTCAAATATGTTCTTTGTATGTGCATATCTTTATGTTTATATATTTTCGTTATTTCTTTCTGTTAAGTATTATTTAGATATGTGTGTACTTCTTTATAGTATTTATATTAGTGTAACTTTACTAAGTTAAAACAATCACCGAAATAATTTAAAAAAAAAACGTAAAAACAAAAACGCTGTTGTATTATTATTTTAGGTTTTTATTTGTACATATAATGACTCTGAAAGAATTTATACAAAAGTGAGACACTCGTCGTAGGTGCGTTGTATGGGAGCCGTCGCATTTGTTTTCAAGTGCAAGGGAGTAGCAACTAACACTTGAGGAATATAATACTGGGTAGAAGGGGACAAGTAATTCCCTCTAACGGGAACAATGCGTTATCACAACGAGAAAGCGGCGACGTATCACTTGCGACGTGACGACAGTACGCATAGATTAAGTAGCTTTTATTTGTGTTTTTAAATAGCAGTTGTTTTCATAAAATTGTTACAGTTTATTAATATTCACGGTAAACTATTTATTATCATGATGATCATCATCATTATCCTCAACATTATTACAGTCGATCTCAACTACACTTATGGACATAGACCTTCCTAAAAATTCTACAAAACACCATGGTCCTGACCCGCCAGCACCCTTATAGAGGGTCGCTTATTGATCCGAGGCTGCCGCTCGAGAACCTTTCTTCCCCATCGGTTGTTGGTTCTTCGAGCTATATGGCCGGCCTTTGCCATTTAGGGTACGTTAGGCTATGTCGGTTACTCTGGTTCTAATGCTATATCGTTAACCCTACATGTCAAAAAGAATATAATCTTTTTCCTATCCACGAACTTTTCCGACCAATGTTTTCATAGAATAACAAACACATAATTCACCTGATGTTAAGTGGATGCTGTGGCCCATAAACATCTACATCTATCCTAGATATATGCCCCTTTTTCACTAAAAAGGTTTTAAGGGATACGACACCATCCACACTATCTGAATGCTTGGCTGTCCACCACTGTTCGTTTTACTAGGAGTTTTCTTCATATTGCGACCTCTTTGTGGAATCGTTACCACAGGCGATTTTCCGGATCGATATCGAATTCGACTTAGGGACCTGTTCGGTGGGATTCGACTGAGTCACTTACCATTATATATATAATAAGTTATATACACACAAACAAAATAGTTTATATATAATGTGTATAACTAGTACATATGAAAATAGTGTGTTTACAATCCTTAATGCGTCTACCCTCTGAGAGGCTGCGCTTTGCTGTCGTCGATTTTATACTTTGTGTAGTTATTAGTGCGAACGCGGCGCCGCCCGCCCGCCAATCCGCACCCCCTCGCGCCACCCTCCCACCCCCGACACCTAGCGTGAGCTTTACTTAGCTGATGACTTATTAGGCGCACATTCTTCGGAGGTGTTTACCTGACGTGGCGAGCTTAATAGCGCCTCTTGCGGCCGTGAATTAGTCCCTTTCGTGGTGCACCCTGACCCGATTTATACCGCGGCACTTGTTTGGTTTTTTTTTTAAATATAGAATAAGAGTAACGATGAGCACAGTCCACCTGATGGTAAGTGGATGCTGTGGAACACAGATAAATTTCTCCTCGATTAAGAAACAAAACGCAGATGCCTTGTCACCCGAGGACTAAGATGGAATGCCTCGTTACCAGTAAAACAGAGCTCCGATTCTCTACACTACACCATACGAAACAGCATTATTTCATTAACTGTTGCAACAGGAATTCAGTTAGAGCGTTGTCCTATACCGGTTGAGCCAACCCATTTGTGGTTTATGATATATTTATACACTTTAATATGTAATGTCGCATATTTAATCTTTTCTTAAGATAAGTGGATGCTGTTGCCCGCATATCTACATTTATTATCTATTAGGAATCAAAATGGAGATACGTTGTCATCGTTGACGACTAAGACTGCACTAATACACGCCCGAGTGCGTTTCAGCGTTTTCAATTCAATAAGGGAAGCATTTGGAAGCCGCCCAAAGTAAGTAAAAAACCTTTTAGGGCTTCAATGATAAATTTGTAAAGTTGTTGGTAGCGTTGTTTTGTATGAATTATCCGTTCAGCCGGCACCGGGAGCGCCGTTCTTTTAGCGATCACCGCCGGACGTAAATTTTCGTGGATTAAGTTTTAACAAAATATTTTTAATGCCAACTTCTCCGTGCTACACCCGGGGGATGGGAGAAAATGAATCATACGGCTAGCCGAAGTAATTAGGACTTTTCTCCTTTTATTCGACGATTCAAATATTGTACTTGAATTTTTTCTATTTTCAAGAAAATATACTAATATTCATAGGAATAGAATAAAATATAAAAACCGCTGAATATAAATACTGGTAAATATAAATACTGATATGAATAGAATACAATCACTTTTGTTCAATATGAATTACAAGAATACTTATTAAAAGTCATTCAAGCTTTACCACTAGTGCGGAACTTTATTTATATATCATTCAACTTCAAGAAATGTATTATCATTCCAAATTCACAAAATAATTCTTCCAAATTTAAAACAATTTTTCCATAATTATTTCTTCTGCGGCCGCAACTCGCGGGGTGCCACCAGCCAGTATTTTTTACAATTGTTATGAAAGAATTTAGAAACAGCATGGTAGCGATCACTACTTTCTCAGAGGTTATATTCTATTATCAATTACGTCCTCTTTAGTGGTATAATAACCCTGACTAAACAATTGCAATCGCATATAATGCGAAACTGACATTTAACGTCTTGTTGTAGTTTGTTACTAGTTGCTTAATCTCCTTAATACTTAAGGTACCACCAACCAAGACCCAATTCTAGATAAAGGAAATATGTATCTTTCGTTATAAAGTCTTGTGGCACTAAATTGGGTGACCAATCTATCGCATATCTATATGTGAATATAACAGGATAATATATGAGTGTAATTTATATTCGTGTTCATTATTTTCCTTTAAGTCCTCATGAAAAGATGTTAAGGTAACGTCATATTTTCATATGGTGTTAATTCGTTTCATTTTCGTTTTATTTGTTGTAATTTAGTATATATGTGTTTTTATTTGTATTTATGTAAATTTTTCTATAAATTTAAGCATGTTGCAGTCATCTGTAATTGGTGTGATGCATAATTTTTAAACTTTGTTGAACAAAGTCTCGAATCCTAAATTTAGTCCAGTTCAATCCCCCGAAGACACAAGTTTGCGCGCTTACCGCAAAAAGAACCTCTTTGTCGTATCTCCACAGTTTCAGGGCACTCCCCTTGTTGCCGCAGCCAGTATCGGAATCATCCGCGTCGACATATTGAATGACGTGCAGTTTCGTGGTTTTGGAAGAGAAGACCAAAGTGGCCTTTAAAAGACCTGGAGTGCTCAGTCAGACAGTATTTCATTCCAGCACACCGCCTGCAAATTAACAAGGCACTGGCCTCACATTGGATACTGTTCCCATCTCTAGGCCGGGGCTCCCCAGTGCCAGCTCCTTCCACCTGATCGCATCCAGCGCAGAGCGGTTCGAATCGTCGGCGACCGAGCTATTTCTGATTGGCTTGACTCATTGGCACTGCGAAGAGATGTTGCATCTCTTTGCGTATTTTATCGCATTCACCACGGGGAGTGTTCTGAGGAATTGTTCAGACTAATTCCAGCCGCTCAATTTCACCATCGCACATCATGACAAAATTCGCGATATCTTTTATACTATCTGGATGTTTGGCGGTCCACCACTGTGCGATTTACAAGAAGGTTTCTTCTTCACACAACTTCCTTGTGGAATCGACTACCACTAGCGATTTTTCCGGACCGATACGACTTAGGGACCTTCAAGAAAAGAACCTACTCTTTTTTAAAAGGCCGGCAACGCATTGGCAATCCCCTTGGTGTTGCAGTTGTTCATGGGCGGCGGTAGTCACTTACCATCAGGTGAGCCGCATGCTCGTTTGTCCCCTCTCATATAAAAAAGACAAAACAGAACAGTCGAATAATTGTTAATCTGTGGCCCATACGCACCGACATTCCACGATTGAGAATTATTATATCGATGCGTTTTACCAGTAAAAGGGGCTCCAAATCCGGCACTGTGTATACAAAACATCGGACAACTTGTTGACTTACCACGCATTTGAACCAAACGGTTTGCTACTACGTTCGTCACGGGTACAGCAAGGGAGTGGAACAAGTTGCCAGCATCTGTCTTTCCATCCGATTACTATGTGGGTGTCTTTAAGAAAAGAGTGAATAGGCTTTTGGTTAAATCAGTGCGCTTCACCATCTTCCGCAACATCACCACTTACCATCAGGTGGAATTGTAGTTAACCGCTGAAATAGAATAGTTAAAAAGACATAAGCATTAAATAGAACGTTTTACCGTCCATTACCGTTTCATCGCGGAAATTCATCAAAAATAATTAATGGACATAATATGATTACTGTAACTTGTTATTAAATTCCAATTAAGCGTAGATATAGCTACATTATTGCATACTTAGCAAAAAAAAATTGACTTAAATATTAACGACAAGTAAAACTTTCGACCGTTCCTTACAGTCTCGTCCCGGGAAAAACCGTCAAAAGCAATTATTGGAAATAATAAGTCATGCTGTAAGAATCGTTAAGTGCAGACATGGCCAATTTACTGCATGTCTAGCAAAAGAAATGACTGAAAAACGAAAAAGAAACTATTAACTAGTTTACTTAACGGTCGGCGGTAAGTGATTCGCGCCCGCTCGCTCTCCTCGGTTCAAGCAACGTCGGACGAAGACCAGCCTCGAGCCGGCTTAGCGACTAAAAAAAAAAGATTGCGAGGGAAAATTAACCCGCTCCGCATACGCACCGGCGTTACGCCATGACATTTAATCACTATATTAAAACCATAAAGCCGGACTGCGTCGCGCACACGGCCCGAAACAATGGGCAACGCATGCACACAAAAAAAAACACAAGGAATCCCTGCAGAAACTACGCTGATACAATTACTCAGTGTCGTCGACCATCTCGATCGAGCCGATCGGAATAAAAACCCCTCGCACAATGCTTAATTAAAACTGGAAGTACTTAACTCTAATGATTTATAACGAAGCAGTGCCTTAATGAAGTCTTGACTGACTTTCTGTTGCGAGTAAGTTCTCTATATTAAGGTAACAAAGAGCTATAATTACTGGATATTTTAATCAAAATATTTACAAATAACATGAACACTCACGCCTGTCATCCAAAGGGGTAGAAAATGTTACAGACATCCATTTGACACGATTTGTACTTCTACGCATTCATGCTCGTCGGTTAAGGGTATTCTTAATTTGGCCCTCTTTCCGACTTCGCCAATCTCTTCTGCAATTTAAATTTTCTTTGCCACTTTTTGCCTATTTAATACTTCAATATGACTTGACCACCGAAGCATTCCTTTCTTAATCCTAGTCACAAAATCTTGCAAACCAGACTTTTCTTTTATCACGCAATATCTCTTAATCACCGTATTTGTACAAAATTAATTCTACTCTCATGTTTCTTCTATCACATCCAATTTTATTATTGCCAAATATTATACATAAACACAAATTAAAAAAAAAGAAATCTCTTTGTAATTTCAACAACATTTCGCGCTAAAATTGAATCTATAAAAAGGCAAATAAATTATGGAATATCCTTATCCTATAACCTTTAGAGTAAACAGTATCAGAAGCTCCTATATCCATTATCCTATAACCGTTATCAATAGCCACTTCGCACCGTCAATAGACAGCGTTCTGTTCGATTGACAGCGTTCCAATATGTCCCGGTAGACGTCGTGTGTAGATTAAGTCAGCCGAGAGAACGCTAGTAATGAAGTTTCATTTATACCAATTCAAGTGAGAGCGTGTTCGAACGTTGGACGAATAGTTCGCGTGTTTGCCAATCTATCGCCGAATCGGAGCTGCGGACCCGCCCAGTGTGCAGCCGGTTGTCGCAAATGCACACAGCTATGTAATTAAATTTGTGCTGATTGACGCCATATTACATTTAGTGGCAGCCGACGTATAGAAGTGACATTATTGATGTTATTTCGCCGTTATCAAATCCTGCAGTGACCCAGAACTGTAACTTGCAAACATTATAAACAACAAATAAGAACGTACATTTTTATACAATGCAATACTTATATTTATGATCAAAAACAACAATCTATATCTTCTAGAAACACCAATTATAGAAATTAACGATATTCTCTCTTAGTTTTTGCAATATATTTTTTTTTATTAAAACAACGGTGACACAGTCCACCTGATGGTAAGTGGATGACCCAGGGATATCTATATTTACCCTCAAATAAGAAACAAATTAGAGATGCGTTGTCATCCTTGAGGACTAAGATGGGGACTAATGCCTGGTACCCAGTAAAGGTCTCCGGTTCTCTACACTCACCATACGAAACACAACAGCATTTTACGCTGTTATTTTGTGAGAGCGTGGTTCTTCCCCGTTCCGCCGATCAATTCGTGCTTCAGTCATTATAAATCAGCAGCATGGCTCTACCAGGTGTAAAATATTATACACTACGAAAAAAAAATTCTGACAAATGCACATTCCAGAAAGAGAAATACATTTTTATGGCTTTGAAATATTACAATGCTCAGTGTAACGCTCGAGGTACAGACTTTTAAGTAGGTTTCCATTACATAGCGCTATGGAAGAAAAAGCATTTTGATGTGACAAAAAAGATTTTAACATAAAGTTGAGCTTGGTCTCGTCTGTTATGGTATGTTTTGTTTCATCTTCATCATCATTATTACAGCCCATCACAAGTCCACTGCTGAGCACACTCCTGCTCCAAGGATGGCGACATAGCACAGTCCTGAGCCAACAGTACTCATCGACTTCTTGTATCAATTACTAGGTCGTCACTCATTCTAGTAGGAGGTGGCCCTACACTTCGCTTACTGTTTGAGACTGCCACTCGAGGACCTTTCTTCTCCATAGGTTTCGGTTCTTCGCGCTGCATGACCGTCCCTGTGCAACTTTAGCTTAGATATCCGTTGCGATGTCGGTTACTCTTGCTCTACTGCGTATATTCACATATCTATTTTAATCGTGCAGAGAAACCTCTAGCATAACCCTATTCATAGCTAGCTGAGCTACCTTGAACTTCCTCATACGGCCAACAGTGAACTAGCAACACGCACTGTTTGTATCTATACAAAAAAATAAAATTGAAGTGTCTGTTTGTAATGTCAAAATAACAGCTTTTTACTATAGGCATTTGAAAGTCTAACGATATTTATAACAAAAAACAATTATAAAATTTTTTGTCTGTGTGTCTGTCCGTTTGTTTCAGCTAATCTCCAAAACGGCTTAACCGATTTTGACGGTACTTTCACATGCACATTTTATAAGGACTAACTAGGGGTATTTTTATTTTAGAAAAAAAATTAGAGTTCCGCACAGAAAATATTAAATGAAAACAAAATCTGATTCAAATAGAGAAAATTAAATTACTTAAAAACTATTCTACGCGAACGAAGTCACGGGCACAACTAGTGTCAGAAATAGTTATTTGAACTTGTGTCAGAAATATTACGTTAACCAAAATTTATTATAATTTCCTCGTAAACTTCTATCTTACTGAACACCTCTAATAACGGCGCTCTCGTAAACCCTTTCATATCGACAGATCGCGTTTTCCTTTTTGCAGCACGAAATTTTTCAGAATTTTATTATCCACAAACTAAACTTAAAAGAAAATTACAAATACTTAGATTTTTAGTTAAAACAAAGTCGTACGAGTTAATGCATGTTGTACCATAAGGTTCAACATCGTGTTTTTAGCGTTGGGAGATTCCTTCTGGACTTCTTGCCCCGGTATATGTACACGGTACGCGGGAACCAGGACGGGTTAAGCCGGAGTCTTATTTTTGGGAAATGATTCATCGACTTTTTTCCTTTCATCGACCAGGGCGGGATGTGTCACAGTCGAACCGACTAAACCCCATGGTGATCGACCTTAGCTGTATATGGACAGGTCCATGAGAACGCTTTCATCTACATCCGAAGCCTAAGCAGAACCGTGGCCGTTTTCAATAATTCCTGGACCTAACCCAATTAAGCACTGCTTGTAAATTGCAATGAATATACAACCATGAAGGATGGATTTTTTTAGAGAATAAGGGTGATAAACGAACACAGCCTAAAAGGTGACAAAAGAACTAGCCTATAGACATCTATATTTATCTTCAATTAAGAATCACCCCAGTATCAAGTAATAACCGGTAAGTGCAGGTCGGACTCGCGCATGAAGGGTTCCGTACCATCATAAAACACGTTTCTAGTAGGGGGGCCCTTTAACTTTTTTTTGACGTATTTTTATTTTTATTATTTCAAGTGTCTACTTATGACGGATCATAAGATACAGCCCGCTGATAGACAGACGGACGGACAGCGGAGACTTAATAATAGGCTCTCGTTTGTTACACTTCGGGTACGGAACCCTAAAAAGGGTCTACGGTTCTCTACACTCATCTAACCAAATACAACAGCATTTAACTGCTATTTTACGCGGGTATTCTGTGAGAGTGTGGTTCTTCCCAGGTGGAGCCAACTCATTCGTGCTAAAACTATAATGGAGCTGAAGTATGACTCTAGTTCGTTAGATTATTTGTGATTATTACCGTATTTATGTATCAATCTATATGCCAAAGAATTTGGAACTTCTGTGAGTTAAGGATGAGCTAATGTTTTTTTTAAATTGAAATGGAGGCATACGGCTCACCTGATGGTTTGTAATCACCGTCGCTCATGAACATTTGCAACACTGCAGGTGCATTGCCGGCCTTTTAGAAAGGAGTAGGCTCTTTTCGTTTTTAGGAGTAGGCTCGTTTTCGTTACCTACCTTATATTCTTTCGATAATTACGATTTTTCCACAAAAATCTCGCTTTAGACTCTTATGTCCAACTAGGCTGAATTCATAGTAAGTGTTAGCTTGGCAGGTAGATCTTCTTTTATCTTTTTTATTGTTCGTGTGAAGGCTTTGAAATAATTGAAAATTAGCCTTCTGGTGTAGTTGTAGGGTTTTTATACATCTACGCCCTAGCATAGACTGCAATATTTGATAATGCTTACTAATTCCCCCTTTCATGATGAAATTAAGTTAATGTTGTGGTCAAAATCTAACTGGGAAAACATATCCTTATCAGGCTTGAGGTAAATATTTTGAAACCTCCTTCATTCGCCCTTAACAGTCCCTTGCTTGATCATTTGATTCATTCTTGGCAGGCGGATTGGCAACTGCAAGATCTTGAATATATTTATTTTTAAGACTGAAGTGACAATTGAACTTACAGTTCACATGATGGTAAGTGGTCACTACTGCAAATAAAGAACGCTACAGATGTGTTGTCACCTCCGAAGATTAAGATGAGATGCCTCACGTCCTGTAATTTTTTACGTCGTAGAGGCATGCTGCAGCTGTATTAGTAGTATAGTTGTAGCGCGAATGGGTCAGCTCGACCAGGGAAGGATCACGCCCTCAGAGATTACCAGCGTAAAATAGCAGTTTAACACTGCTGTGTTTCGTATGGTGTAGAGAACCGTAGACCCATTTCTCTGGAAAAGAGTTATTCCATTTAGTCATCACGGGTGACAACGTATCTGCATTTTGGTTTGTAATCGAGGATAGGTGTAGTCTACGGGTTACAGCAACCACTTACCATCAGGTGGACTTTGTGTTCGTTTGTCGCCATTATCCTATAAAAAAATATTGGTTTTATATAACGTTAAGACCAATTAACAGCACTATAGTTATTTGGCGGCAGACACATTACAATAATTGTCTATAAGACATACTCGTATTTATATGTATAATAGCGAACATAATATGTGCTACTGTTGATGTACATCAGTTAATATAAAAAGATTTCATGATGGATGGACACCATCATGAAATCTTTTTAGCTTTTCCGATTTTCGTCTACATACACTAATGTATTTTCTTATGCCACACGTGTGTGTTGAAACTTTTTTAAAGTTAATTTTTGTGTTAATTAATAGCTTTATTCTGATCCCTTTTAAAAAGCCCGCGTCGCTCTACCGAGCGAAGTCCTAAAAAGCCTGTGTATAGCCCCGTGGATTTTCCCGTCCTACTCGGCAGGCAATATGAGTATTAAGTGCATTATAGCTGGTGACAGTCGGCTTTTCAAACCTTACAATGTTATTTTCATTCGTTGATTCATTACAGTTTACTGCTGAACATACGCTTTCCCATAGCTTGCCCAAAAAAGGAGATTTTGACATAAATGCTATGAGTTGGCCATCGAAGTTTTTTAATTATTATACGAGAGAAACCCATGAAACTTTTATGGGCTTATGATAAAATTACAGTACTCTACGAACACTAGCAATGAGAGGAAACGTCTTTTTACTAGTGATTGGCATTGCGTTCTAGAACATACGAAACGTGCTAGCTATGTGAAGTTTTGATTACAATATTTTAGTTAATAATATGAAGGAATGGTACCAGTATTGAATTTGACATACCGTCTTGAAGAACTTTCTTCATATAAAAGTTGACTGTATACAAACTTTTGTTATAGTTATAGTTCTAGTCCAGGCTCTACTTGCAAGACCATTTGATTCGATTGATTGGAAAACGATTTCACCACTGGTTTTTATTAAAACTTATCGTGTCCTTCACATTCTGTACTTGTTAAAATATTGTGAAAATGGTTTGATGGACGATCTTAACAACGCCAATTTCGTTTCGACTTTGTCAACACCCTGCCGATGTCAAACAGAAACAAAACGAAATTGCACCTTCGTTATCGATTCTAGTTAGAGATTAAGAGACTGTCCCGGGCAGTGGTAGTTTGTTTTGAGTTTGTTCTTGACGCGTCGCGTAATCCGGGACAATTCGCACCCAAACTTCGGGAGCGATACACTCGTAAACTCGCGCCAAGGGCGAGGCGAGTATAGCTTAGGTGCGGATGCCTGGTGGACTGCACCTAGGCGGCCGCCCTCTTTCCGTCCCCGTGCGCGTCCCCACACCGACGCTTTTATTTTTGTTGGCTCACTTTTTTCTATATGAAGGTCCACTCACTTATTCATGCGAGCGGGATTGTAGTTTTTTCTACTTTTTGCATACGCCGTATATAGATATTTTGGGTACCTCCTATTTTTTCCCCGGACTATAAAACTCGACCGGTTCGTGTACTTTTTTCGCGGTGCCCCTACCGGGGTGGGGCGAGCAAGGGGGCGCAGGGTGTCCGCAGTTAGGGAATTATTCATTGCCTACCCGCGCCGAACCAACTTCCCGTTATTTCTGTTTGTTATGAATTATGTCCGATGACTTTTCCGACGGTTGGTTTTCTTTCGTTTTCGCTAATTACTTTTTCTATACTAACTGTAAATCTTTCGGCTCGCTAATCGAGTTTTTTTGACTTACTTACGCTGCAGTGTTGGACGCCCGTTATTTTCAAATGTTCGCTCTTTAACAATGTTGATCGCAAAGCGCAATTTCGTTGAAAATTCCCTAATGGATGGTTGGTCGTTTTATTTTAACAAGAAAAGGTTTGTGTTATCGAATATTCTGTTCAAAGCTGCGCTTTGGGTTTGTATTGTATTTAGTCAATATTCCACGCATTGAATGTTTATTTCCTTATTGACATTAATTTTGCTTCGTATGTGCTTAAATCCTTATGAAATAGAGGATTTTTTCCTTGCTGTTTTTTAAAAGTATCTGACATTAAAATATCTGTTTTTGTTATCAATTTGTAACCAATCAATGAAACGTCTAGTTTGAGCATTCATCTAAATAAATAAAATCTTTATTTTATTTAGATGAATAACAATAAAATTCTTTCAAGTCTACTGCTAGGAGTAGTTGCCACAGTTGCCAGGCGGACTGGCCACCGCAGTTTTTATAATAATTAAGTAGTTATCAAGAAGATGCTGCTCATCTCTTGTTACAGTTTCTCTCCGTTGCTTCTTACGACACCCACAGGATGCTATATAAAATGCAACGTAATGGAGGCGTGCGGCAGCTATATTATAGTAGTAGCATGAATGGGTCGATTCAACCGGGGAATAACCACGCTCTCAAAGTATACCAGCGTAAAATAGCAGTAATGCTGTTGTGTTTCGTATGTGACCGGATACCCTTTTTTACTAAAAACGCCGCATTATTATCAGGGCAGGCAAGAATCAAAAGACATGTCTATTAGCCAGAGCATTCATTTATCATCATATGGACTGTGCGCCTGTCTGCCACGGTTCAAAATCGAAACAGTTCTATTGAAATGAGTAATTAACATTCTTTGAAATATACAAATTGAAGTCACAACGCATTTAGTGTCCAATTCAAGCCCCTTCATACTACGTTGTAGTAAGAATTCCATTGTCAGGGAATTATGCCGGCAGACGGGTGATCGTGCAGTCGTCTCACCGTCCGCACCAATAATACAAAATAGATCGCGGTTAAACACCGTTTACCATCGCCGACCGACGCTACGAATGCCAACAAAAGATTCTAATTCACACTCCGTTGCCCGCTAAAATATGCAGAGCCGTTCCCGACCCGTCCCGCTACAAATTTGAATTTCATATGTATGTTTCACCTATTACGGATGCACTCATTAATATCTTAAGTGATGTGTGGCGATCAGCTGTACGACTTTTGACTTTAAATAATGATCTTTAGGTTCAGAGTCGGTCGCGCGTTCGCACAAAGCGATGTAAGTTGTCGAATGAAAAATGTTGCAAATCGTATTAAGGACCGGTGTACAAACATTATCGTAGGCGGTGCATCGGCGTTTTCCATGCAAATCTTGAGTAGACGTGTTTTGTGTGTCGGTGCTTGTCTTAATCGAGTCGTTATTTGTTCGTTAAAATTGCGGTTACAGGCAACTGGGGGGAGGTCAGACGCGCTCAAAGGGATTCTTCTCAATCGCCTCACGTCGAGTGCTGTTGTATCGCTTAGGCTTAACTTCTGTTCTCTTGTCTGAAAATTTATAATATGTCAAGTGCTTTTAAACACGTTGTTTCCATATTAATTGAATACATAATCATTTCAACCCTACACGACATGTGATACAGGGTGTTCGAAGTGCATAATTACTGAAAGTAGTCAAATAGTGAATCATCATCATCATCATCATTACAGCTCTTCACAAGTCCACTGCTGAACTCCCATGGAACGCCACAAAGCACGGTACTGAGCCACCTGTATCCATCGACTTCCTGCATGTCTTACCAGGTCTTCATTTCATCTGGTGGAGGACCGCCACTAGATGGAGTGACGAAATAGTGAATGCCAGCGTAAAATAGCAGCTTAATGCGTTTTTCGTATAATGATTACAGCGTATAATATTAAGTGTAGGGAATACGGATACCCTTATTACTGGAAATGAGGCATTCCATCTTATTCGTCCAGGTGGGCATTGCATTTGCGTTTTGATTCTTAATTAAATACCTATAGACACAGATTAAATAATGTTACTACGTAACTAAAGAATTAAGCGGCTCGATTGTTACCCTTATTATATTTAAAAAAAAACCTTACACCAAATGATGAATATTAAATCAATTGGTGAATTTTTACGATATATATACCTACCCACATTTAACAATTACTGGTTTTAGAATTCTTTTCTGCCGACTTCCAAAAAGGAGACGGTACTCAATTCGACTGTATGTTTTTTTATGTATATATCTCATAACTTTTTACTGGGTGAACCGATTTCGATGATTCTTTTTTATATGAAAGCTGTTACTTCTCGTGTGGTACCATATGAATTTGAGTCCCATTGATCATGGTCAGACCAATAGTTTTTGAGTTATTCTAAATAACTTATATTGAAGTCGGCAGTACAAAATTTCTAATTTTTAATTATTCTGCCTAAGTGTCCGTCCGGGTAGGTACCACTTTCTTACCTATTTCTGCTGCCAGATAGCAGTGCTTGCACTGCCGTGTTCTGGTCCTGCAAGTATAGAGAGCCAGTATAACTAGACACTGTGAGGCATTGCATTTTAGTACCCAGAGATTGCAACGTATCAGCAGTCTTTAGCCGAAGTTGTTTGCAGGTGTTCATGGATTTCAGCAGCCCGTGGCACAGTGGCTTAGCAATGAGTTGCAACGCTGAGGGCCCACGAATTATTGTTTGTTCTTGTGAAATTTATCTATGTAACTGCCCCCATGATACAGGAGAAAATTCTAGTTTGGAGGTACAGTTTTTATTAGTTTTTTTAAAAACCAAAGAAACCAAAACGAAGGTAGACTGTAATTTATGAAAACAAATGTTAAAAACAGTATGTTATAAAGAAGAACATCAATTTTTTTTATAGAATAAGGGTGACAAACGTGCACACAGTCCACTTGATGGTAATTGGTTGCTGTGGCCCATAGACATCTACATCTATCTTCGTTTGCGAATTAAAATGCAGATGCGTTGTCAGCCGTGAGGACTAAGATGGAATGCCTCTTTTCCAGTAAAAAGGGTCTCCGGATCTCTATACTCACCATACGAAACACAGCAGCATTATGCTGCTATTTTACGCTGGTATTCTGTGAGAGCGTGGTCCTTCCCCGGTCGAGCCGACCCATTCGTGCTACAACTATACTATGGCATGGCTCTACCACGTAAAAAATATTAAACTATATCAACAGTAGATTGATGCCTTAGATGTGAATCTAAAAGTCATGAGTCTGCCATTTGAATGAAATCTAATTACTTACCACACGTGTTCAAACTTAATAAGTTAAACCGCACTAAGCTAAATTTAACGGGAATATTATTAATGCTACTACGTGATAGAACTCTCTTTCTGATTGGAACCTGTGTGTTCCGGTTTGAAGGTAATAGAAATCCAGTAATAACAGGTTGTGAGGCATTCCTTCATAGTTCATAGAGATGTTTTTTTTTATAGGATAGGGTGACAAACGAGCGCACAGTCCACCTGATGGTAAGTGGTTGCTGTGACCCATAGACATCTACATTTATCCTCGTTTGCGAATCAATATGCAGATGCATTGTCACCCTTGAGGACTAAGATAGAATGCCTCTTTCTCAGTAAAAAGAGTCTCCGGTTCTCTACACTGACCATACGAAACACAGCAGTGTTAAGCTGCTATTTGACGCTGGTATTCTGTGAGAGCGTGGTCCTTCTCCGGTCGAGCCGACCCATTCGTGCTACAACTATACTACTAATATAGCTGCAGCATGGCTCTAGCACGTAAAAAACGTTGTTAACGCATGTATGGCCTTTTTATTTTTAAATTGGATGCAGCTCTCCAAGCGCTGCAGTAGCCACGTACCATGAGGTGTAAGTCTGAACTTCGTTTGACATTTTAATTTGAAAAGATTTAAATTGCTATATATACGTTTATAATCGTTGTCTGGGTCTGCTTGTGTGTTAATTATATTAAAATAACTAAAGTCCCATTTCCAAAAAAAAGTACAGCTGGCTTTCTTGCTTACTTTACAGGATAGTAGCTTTTCTGTGGACCAGTGGAAAGTGATAAAATTAAAAAGTAACATTCAATTTCAATTTGTAATTTACATTCAATAAAAATGATTCCATTCTATTGTATTGTAATAAAGCATCCATACAAAGTACCTACGGTACTAAAACAAGAAGCGCATTAATAAAATTGAACACGCATTAGCGCCTGGCAAAGCAAAACACACTCATATATAATTACTTTCTTGAAAATCTTTGTTTACTGAAATACACATCCATTCATTCGTATGTTGGAATATATTGTGAGTCACACAGAGTCGGATGCGATGGCCTTTCACGAAAAAGGATCTTATGCTGTGTGACGCCATTCATTCACATGGAACATGGGAAAACTGACGAGGATCGCTGTGCGAGCGAGACGCGCGCAGGGCCGACCGCGTTATTCATATTTATAATATTCATTTATGTTCAATATAAAGACTCAATCCACCATGCTTACTTCATAAGTTAAGTTTTCTGAATTCTCTATTTTATTTTTAAAAGTAACTATCGTACGCGACCATTAATTAAAAATTACAAGACGTAAAATAACAAACAAGTGAGATTTTTTTTTAAATTTACTACGTTTTTAATCATATTCTTACATTGTCATCCGAAATTGAGCTATATTCAAAATTTCAAGTTTCAAGCTCATCGGGAAGTTAGTTAAAAATCAATTACTAAATTCCATCCGCAAAGACAGACAAGTGATACAATTGTAAATATAAAATCGTAAATAAAAATAACGATGATAAAATCGTAGTAATATGCTTACTACAGGTGCAAATGTAATATATTTAAATACGCATTAAGTGTAATAACATAATAATAATTGATAGGTGACTTAAAGACAGAATACCAGCTTAAAATAGCAGCTTAACACTGCTGTGTTTCATATGGTGAGTGTAGAGATCCGGAGACCCTTTTTACTGGAAAAGAGGCATTCCATCTTAGTCCTCACAGATGACAACGCATCTGCATTTTGATTCGCAAACGAGGATAGATGTAGATGTCTATGGGCCGCAGCAACCACTTACCATCAGGTGGACTGTGTGCTCGTTTGTCACCCTATCCTATAAAAAAAAAAGATTCAGCCTTCTTTAATGTCTATTAGCAATTATTTCTTTTAATTACGCAAAAGTGTTGATCATTAGATGGAACTAATTATTCGGCTTGTTGTGCAGCACTTTGAGATGTTGTTTAGTATTTCTAAGTAGAACGGACCAATAAATTAATATTATATGTAAAAGCTGAATGGAGTCCGGCTTAATTATGACAGCAGGATATTGAACGTCTAGCTTCCTCGTTACCTACTGTGATGCAAAACACTGAAACGTTTGGTATTTAAAACACGTAGATTTAATCTATTTAATTTTTTTTCTGTATTAGTCTCGATTCTTTTCAAAAAAATCTTAAGAAAGTAGCCTTGTGTTTATTCGCGGTAAATACTGCTAATTAATAATTGCCTTGCTGAATGCGGCCCTGTGCGTCTTCGAGGCAGCCCTCACATTAATAGAGGTATGGCACAAGCTCCTCTGATGTTCTGACAAAGCGTAGCGCGAGACGACTATTTTTATTAAAACCTACAGCAAAGGCACACTTTTTTTAATAACTTATGTACGTAGGTGCGGGTCGAGCCATTTGAATTGCACTCTGGGTGCAGTTGGCGCGGGCGCGCGGTTTTTTTTTTTTTTGAGAAAATTGTGGAGTGCGGCCCTTTGTGAACGTCGGCTTTGCCGCCTTGAGTCGCGGGTTTGTTTCAAAATGTTTTCTCTTTTAACCCTCTCGCCGCTGTCTGCGCTTCGCTCCGATATCAACACCAATACTTTTATACGGTTCATTGATACGGATCCGGGTGTGATTTTAACAAATTTCTACGACCTCTTTGGAGGCTTGCTTTATTTTTCCGCTTTTACTATAGCATAGAAAATACTGTTTATTTTCTCGTCTTTGTGATTTTATATTGGGCATGTTTGTTGCGTCTTTTGATATTTAGGGAGATACTTTTTTTTATATAAGGGTGGCAAACGGGCACACAGTCCACCTGATGGTAAGTAGATGCTGTGGCCTATAGACATCTAGGCCACAGCATCTACATCAGCTGTGTTGTCAGCCCTGATAATAATGCCGCGTTTTTAGTAAAAAAGGGTATCCGGTCACATACGAAACACAACAGCATTACCGCTATTTTACGCTGGTATACTTTGAGAGCGTGGTGCTTCCCTGGTCGAACCGACCTATTCATGCCACTAGCTGCCGCACGGCTCCATTACGTTGCATTTTATATAGCATCCTGTGGGTTTCGTAAGAAGCGGCGGAGAGAAACTGAAACAAGAGATGAAATGCAGCATCTTCTTACTAAAAAGATGAAAGTAGATGAAACGCCTCGTAACATGTAAATAAGGTCTCCGGTTCTTTACACTCACCATACGAAACACAGCAGTGTTAAGCTGATATTTTACGCTGGTATTCTGTGAGAGCGTAGTCCTACCCCGGTCGAGCCGACTCATTTGTGCTACAACTGTAATAAATCTGCAGCATGGCTCTACCACGTAAAAGCTTTAGCTTTGGAAGTCAGTTTCATTACGTCTTGACTTCAGAAGCTATTAAATTAAAACGAAATTATTTGATTGTTTTTATTTGCTCGGCGGTAAACAAAACCGTTGTGTCTGTAAATATAGAAATAATTCGACGACCTCTGCAAACCACCAACACACATTGGGGCAGCGCGGTGGAATTTTTCTTGTCCCAAAAACCCTAGCTGTGACTAGCACAAGCCCCTCTCGTTTTTAAAAAACTGTTTCGTATAGCAATGTTTTGGCTTAACTAACTTAAATAATATACTTTGTTTGTGTCTCATATTTGTTTCATATTTTCTTATTTATTAAATCGATATTTCATCTTACGGTATTGACAAGTTACATTATATAACTACCAATGATTATTATACTCGATGTATCATACATCGAGTATCTCATGAAGTGACTTCTACTTAACTTACAATATCTAACATATAGTTGATCATAGTTTGTAATTTATTTTATATTAGCGACTCGCCCCGGCATCCCCTGGATAGGATATCTTAATGGAGCTTCATATAGATTTAAGCCAATTATCAAAGGCTGTTTATTTCATCAATACTTTTATATTTGAAACAAAGTTTTTCAGTTATTGACATCACTTCTGGCATTTCTCTCTAACTGTTGGTCAAGTTTCATTACAATCGGTTGAGTAATATAACAAAGATTAGCCCGATGACAGACACACAATAACTTTAAAAATGGTTTCTTATGTCTTAATAACGTACGTAGCCCCTGAGCTTAATAGAAGCTAGTTATATCCATATTACAGTTGATTAATAATAAGAAATTTTAAATGCTTTAATGAGTCATTTATATTGATTACAATAATAATGATATTGGAAAATATGTAGCCATTTTCATTTCGGCAAATGGAGGCATCATCGAGTCGCGACAGATGTCATCTTAAAAGGCGCAGCCGTCTCGCCATGAAAAATTCAAGTGACGCCGATTAGTCTCCGCGTGGCTTTTCCGTTTAGGGTTACCAACCCTACTATATTACTAGGTTTGTCCGAGTTGCGGACAAAAATGGAGCGGAGTTGTTTTATTGTGATACCAGCGACTCGCTCCGGTTTCACCGGGATAGCATCTATTAATGTGGCGTTATTTACATTTAAGATAATCAAACACCATTTACTTTTTCTATTTTTGTATTTTCAAAAAATATATCCAATGTTTTTGGATAAAATATAGCCCTATTGCACTCTAACGGTTAGGAAAATTTCATAATAATCGGTTCAACAACTCCGAAGATTAGCCTTGACAGACAGATGTACTAGAATTTTAATAATGCTTATTTATAACTAATTATGACTAATTATGCTATTAGCATGCAAATAACCCAAAAACAGTTCTTTTCACGGCCGTTATCATCGTAGTGATTTTTCAGAAGTCATGATACCTCAAAATCATGAAAACATTGAGTCAAAATACTAGTGTAATAAATTTTTTTATAGTTTGAGAATTTGTTTCAAGCGAAAACTATTTTCAGATGCAACACACCTAGGTTTTGTGGCCACCTAGGTTTAGTTGACTTAGCTTCCTCATATTTCGGAGATTTTTGTGATTTGATTAGTCCGCTGTGCTGTTCTAGCGTGTGTTAATGTATTTCACGTATAGTCCGTACGGATAAATAATGGGATTATAAATGGCGAACTTGTACCGTCAGCATGCTCAGTACCAATAGTGGAAACCCGCCGATAACGGTATATCGTTATAACATTATATTCTTCGGTTAATTTGAAAATGTTTATTACTGGGAAAATACTTGAAAATAATTGTGTACCCAAGTAGGTACATTAATTTTAAAGTAACAGGCTTCTGTGTGGAATCTATTAATGAGCCCTTATTGACTTACGGTAAGATATTTATTTTATCTATAGACCATATTTTTATCTTCTCAATATTTCTATTTTAATAAAATCTCTAAATTTTTAGGATAAAATTTAGTCCAGATCACTCCTGGTATTACTCTCTATTTGTTCAGCCATGCCGATGATTAGCTCGGACACATATACTATACAACCGAATATTTTAAAAATGGTCACCCATATCTCAATGACATGTAAATATTTAATACAAAAATATTAACAAACAAAAACCAACAATAATTATGAAAAAACTCTCAGAACGCGCTCACAAATTAGCAAAACTGAATTGAATTTTTTTATAGTTTATAGGCATTTGTTATTATTGATTCCAATAATAAGTTGAACGGAAGTTATAAGTTATAGAACGTATGTACGTAACGAACGTATTTTTTTGCAGTCTTTACCGGCGGGAGTAAGTATAGATAGCGACAGTGTGCGAGCGAGAAGGTAAATATAGGTGACGCCGTTTTCAATCCCATTAACCGCACGTGTAGTACCTGAAATGGTCCTGATTCCCAAACATACAGCTTTGCCCACGGTATTCTCCTTCACCGTCTGCAACACTTAAAATTAACTTAATTAGTGCCAGGGATTAAATCCGGGTTGCACAGGTACTTTAAAATATACAAAGAGAACAACAAGGGTTCGACAATTTTCTTGTTAATTTTCACCATTCTAATTTTAATGGATTTTAATGCATCGTGAATTTAATAATTTTTTTATTATTTTAACCAAGTCGATTTGCATGCATCCTATCGATTTTGTAAAACTTTATTTCGTACTCCGTGGTGCAGTGGCTCAGCAATTAGTTGCAGTGCTATGGACCGCGGGTTTGAATCCCGCACGGAACAAGTATTTGCATGACCTACAAATAATTGTTCCGGGTCTAGATGTTTTCCCTTGTAAAGTTTATGTATGTAAACTGCCTCTACGATACAGGAGAAAATAGTAAATAAAATAGTGTGGGGTAAAGTTCAAAATCAGAAAGTTTTTTTAACACTAGCTGATGCCCGCGACTTCGTCCGCGTAGTTTGATATATTAACAAAGTTTTCGATAATATAATAAATATATAAATACGACTCCCCACTTCTGCGTGACACGAAAACACACATTATGAACACGTAGTGCTTATAAAAATCTTTGTTTTTTAAAACTTTAATAACTTTATATTAAATGAAAATATCGCAAGTGTCTAAGAAATAAAAATTTAGAAAACCGAATTGAAATCTATCCAGTAGTTTTTCCATGATGCGCGCACAACTGCAAACCTCTATCATTTCATTTATATAGATAAGCTGTATATGAAGGATTATAATAATGTTAAAGAATATATTACGACTGATAGTAACCCCTGGGAATCAGGTGATCGTTACCATGCTGTTTCTCATGTACAACTCAATTGAGTTGTACATGATATGTCGATAATTATCGTGCTACGTTGTAAGTGATTATAAGTTATTATTAACAAAGAGAAAGAGAGAGTTTCTTGCTGGTTCCTTCCAAGAGATTTTCCGAACCAGTGGTAAAAACATAAATGACTTTCAAAAATGATTACTAATTATATAAAATGATTAGTATTCAATTCGACTGTATGTTTTTTGTGTGTTACCTCACTTCTTCCTGGGAGAACCGATTTCGATGATTCTTTTTTTATTTGAAAGCTGGTGCTTCACATGTGGTCCCATATAAGTTTGACTAAGGCCTGACCAATCTTAATAATTTATATTGAAATTGGTAGTACAATTTTTTTTTATTTTAATTTTTTTTCCAAATATTTATAACAGTGTCTGTGGGTGTTTTAAAGGTTCTGTCTCTATCTTTTTTTAGATGAAACTTCAAAGTACTACAGTGTAACTTAGTTCCCCCTCCCCCTCCAAATTTTAATTAAAGCAACTAATAGTATGTGAAAAAGAATATAACTCTTAATTTATTCTGCGGAACCCTGTACTTTGCCGTATTCCATATATATACTTCAATGAGGTTTAAGTTATCATTTATACTGATTAGTCTGTATTTTATCGCACTTTATATCGACTAATAATAATTTAAAATTAAAAAATTTGTACAACCGACTTCAATATAAATTATTAAGAATAACGCAAAAACTATTGGTCAGACTTTGATCAAATTTATATGGGACCACATGAGAAGCACCAGCTTTCAAACAAAAAAAAAGAATAATCGAAATCAGTTCACTCAGTAAAAAGTTATGAGGTAACACACATAAAAAACATACAGTCGAATTGAGTACCGGCTCCTTTTTGAAGTCGGTAGAAAAGTAACTTAAATTGAGTATTTTAAAAACCCCCGAAAAGAAGACCTTGAAACGACTAAACCTATTTTGATAAAACATTGCTAAGAACCACTCCCAGAAAACTTGTTTTTAATTTTAAAAAAAACGCACCAAAATCGGTTCACCCGTTTAAGAGCTACGGTGTCACAGACAGACACACAGACATACAAATACACATAGCGGTCAAATTTATAATAACCTTCTTTTTGCGTCAGGAGATAAAAATACTTTTTCTAACATTTTAAACTTTTTATAAGCCAGTGCTCGACTACAGTCCCATATGAATGTAAGTAGTGGTGAAGCCCTAGATGGTAAATCACACTGTCTTAGCGTAACAAAATTTTAATATAATTAAACATATAATATTTTATGAAACTTCAATTCTATAATGTCATAAATCATAATACATGAATAACACAAAGGTTATTGAACTTGTCAAGTTTCCCGCCCTCGACTCCGGTGGAGTCTCAACATTGCCCCATCAAGCGATAAATGAAAGCCCAACGAGAGCCATCTCCGCAGACGAAAGATGCCTGGAATTAAAAGGAATCAAATATGAATGGCACATGCATGATCCATGAATAACGGCAGCACGCTCTTGGCAGCCGTCGCGCCTAGCTCCCCAACAACTAAAACTGATCCATTAATAATGCCTTTGCTTACAATGCGCTTAAAATGTAGATTCAGAGGCGGTCCCTCTCGTGCGCTCTCTCGCTCCCACTGCACGCCTCGCACGCCGTGGTTCATGCAAAATTTAAGCTCCACGAGTAACGTTCTCCACTTCCCTCAAGATAATACTAACCGCTCCCCCTATGTCCATATTCGCCCAAACAGGTCCATCATGGTCAACTTGATACGCATGTAACTATTAGAGGCTTTTAATCCACAGTTTAAGTTTCCGAAATTTATATAAACAGTAAGTACGAGTAATAGGTACGTCAGCTCTTGTTCTTTGTTGTGAGCTCACAGATTATAAGTTTATTTAAATAACTTTTGTTATTTAAATAAACTTATAATCTGTTACAAATTATAAGTGCTCACAGATTATACAATATTATAATATATAATCTACCTATACAAATAAATAAAATTGAAGTGTCGGTTTGTAATGTCTAAACTACAGCTTTTTACTAAATGCATATGAAAGTGTTTACTGTACTTATAACAAGAAAACTACTTTTAAAATTTTTGTCTGTCTGTCTGTTTGTTCCGGCTAATCTCCGAAACGGCTTGACCGATTTTGACCGGACTTTCACTGACAGATAGCTGTTATTAGGAATAACTTAGGCTAGTTTTATTTAAGTAAAAGAATTAGGGTTCCGCGCACAGTCTGTCGGTTTTTTAAATTACTGCTTTAACCATACATTTAGTATATTACTATATCTATGGTTATAAGGAAGATGCTGTTGCCATTCACTTGCCTCTTACTGCACCCATGATATTATAGGGATTTGGATATTATAAAAATAAATTGGTATATTTTTTAACAAAAAATTTAACGTTGCTAAAGTGGTAGTCAAAGGGTTGTTTATTCGTGTATTGCTCGGAGCTACCAAGTAGATTAGTTTATTGAGTTAAACGTCACACTGCAAACAAGCAGAAAGGCTCTTTATCGAATTTCGCCGTCAACTATGGACGCTTGAAGACTAGCTACGTATAAAATAAACGATATTTTTTAAAGGGCGTCGACGTCGGCCATGCATTATATATAACTTCATATCGCTAACCGGGACTAGGAAATGTAATTCTGAATAAACCATAAGACACGGCGCGGCTAATAAAATATGCAGCACTTTTATGTTAGTTGGGCACCTTGGCCGGCGCTAAGTGCGTCCCAATATTTTATTTAATAAGCGCCGGTGTTTCGGACTTACACAACAAAACCTGACTGTTGCGCTATTTGCGTAACCCGCCTCTGGATTAATATTAAAGAGGGCGACGTACACGTACACCCACTTTGGTTGGTGGTTAGAAATGTCTTTTTTATTCATTACTAGCGTTTCCCCGCGACTTCGCCCGCGTGGAATTTATTGCGATTGGATTTCGTGGGTTTTAATTTTTTTGCGCGTAACCCTAATTCTTTTCCTAAAATAAAAGTAGCCTAAGTTACACCTTATAACATCCCCTATCTGCCAGTGAAAAGTTTTTGCGTGATGCGTGTTCATACAGACATTGTGCTATAGTTTTATTATAGTATAGATAGATAGATAGATAGATATCGTTAGACATTCCAAGGTTCGAAATGGACGAGCGAATTAATTTATAGTGCGTAAAGAAATTGATACCCGCGAATTTCTTCATTCACCATCATTGCATACATTCTATTCAGCAAGTCGTACGTGGGTGACCAAATATCTACGTTTTGTTTCCTAATCGAGGATAAACGTAGATGTTGGGCCACAGCATCCACTTACCACCAGGTGGATTACGTGCTTGTTTGTCACTCTTATTCGATAAAAAAATTCGCTATATAGTTGTCACAGAGACTGATACAAAACACGTTTCTGAATCATCAACGTAAATTTGCCTTATTTTTTTAAATTAAGCACCACTAGGTTTTTTCTCTAGTAGTCTGTCTGGTTGGTATCCTCTTATCTATCTTACAGTGCAGCTCCTGGTGTGTTCCAGTTGATGAGTAAGATGGCGAGGGCAAGTATAATAACATGCGGTGTGGCCTTTCATCGATGTTTCAGGTGTTGACAATGCGTTGGTTACCTTTTGCCTTTGAAGCAGATGTAATTGGGAGTTTGTAATTTAAAACTACATTAAAAAATAAAATAGTTACCATTTTTGTTTGTGTTTGTCTGTAACCTAAAATTGACCATCGCTATTACTATAGGGGTCATTCTTATTTATCACTGTAGATTTCATTTGTAGATATGCCTTATTGATTAATATACTTAAAAGGTAACACAGGGTCAAAGCAAAGCAACTTGTATATGGTATACAGTCATACAGGTCGTAGATAAAGTTACAGTCTATATACATCCCACTGCTGGGCACAGGCCTCCTCTCATTTCTGAGAAAAGCAAACTTCACTTGTCTCGGAAATTATTATTTTTCTTATTTCTCATAGATGCAGGTTTCCTCACGATGTTTTCCTTCACCGCCCAGCGCGTGGTAAATCAGCACTTAAAATTGCAATTAACAATTTCTTTGGTGCCGGCGGGGATCGAATCCGGGTTGATCGCGTACTATAAAATTTACAGCGAGCGCTAACCATCTGAGCTATCAGGGTTGCCTTACAGGTCGTAGTTTTAATTAAGAAAAAACTTCCAAACATTCAAGTTATTTGTATGAAAAGTTATTACAAACGACAAGTGCAGTCGTGAAAATAATTATTCTCCTTTTTCACGGCTTTACACAATTGTCTTTTACAATTTGATTTTTAATCATTTCCACGGAATGCTTTTAAATACGTTGTATTTTGAAACTTTCTTTTATTTACTGTTCTTGTAAAATGTAGGTTTCATATAATAATGGGAACAAATGAGCACACAGTCCACCTTATAGTAAGTTGATTCTGAGATCCATAGACATCTACATCTATCTGCGATTAAGAATCAAAATGAAGACGTCACCCATGAATACAATGCCTCGTTTCTAGTTAAAAGGGTCTCCAGTTCTCTGTACTTACCATACGGAACACAGTAGCATTAAGTTGCTATTTTACGCTGGTATTATGTGAGGGCGTGATCCTCCTCCAGTCAAGCCGACACAGGCGTGCAGCAATTATATAGCAGCGGCGTGGCTCTACCACGTAGAATAAAACTATGTGTGTGTACACAATAGTTTCTAATTGTTAGGAATTGGCAAATCTTTTAATTCAATTTAGGCTTATTCAAAGCGCCGACGAACGTCGGAATCTACAGTGGTTTGCAATACCTTCTGCTAGAAACCGGCTTTTCAGAGAAGAACTAGTAAGAAACTTTTTTAACCCAGCGTCATGGGGGTGGGTTCAAAACAAATGGTGTATGATGAATGACGAATGAAATCCCATGAAGCCGCGTTAGACCATGTTAAAATTTTATTTAATAGTACAAATACGATAACAGCGCAACCTAACGGATTCAATTGTAAATCTAAACCATTCAGGAACCCACACAAACATTTTTATTAAAATCGGTCCATCCATCCGTTTCTGGGCCAGCCCGCAGGTGAGGTCCTTCTGACCAAAACCATCGTGGACTGGCGTAAGCTCAAGGTCAAACTCGAGTCTACGACCTTCCAGCACTTAGAAAAAATCCCTGACAAGATAGACTCGCCAGAAAAGGCCAATGAGGCGATTAGCGCCATATCGGCCTACCGCACCTCTACAGTTGAAAATGCTCTCGTAAGTTACGTGTGTCGAGCAATCGATACATGAAGCTTCCGAGTGATATTCAACAGCTGATTAGAGCGCAGAACGCGGCCCTAAGACAATACGATCACCATAGTACTATAAGATAACAAATTCCGACTGCACAATCTCCAAAACGAGGTGAAACAGCGCATCAAAGAGTTTAGACATGACGAGTGGGATATCTTCCAGCAGATCGCTGGAAGATATCGAGCCGTCTCAAACTGCCTTCTGGCAGTTGATCTGAGCTCCGAAAGCAGAACAATTCTTACCTATGCCACCTCTCATTAGGCCAGGAAACTCGCCTTCCATGCCGCGAGCCCCGATTCCGATGACACTGTAAAAGTAAAAAGGCAACAACAAAGATCATCAGAAACCAAAGAGGATGAGTGAAAAACACACGTAAAGAAGAATTATATATTATAAAAATAATACAATGTCAAAGGTATAAAAATATTTTAAGTTATCAGTTTAACAAAACAATATTAGTCACGAGTGAGCACCCGTCTGCAGGTTTCACTATTTGAAGTTAAGTGTTAGTGTCCACGGAGCCTCGTAGCTACTCATTCTACTGCGTGTTAATTCGTGTTATCAATCTCTTTTATATATACTTTGGAGATGGCACAAAAAATAATATTATAGAATAAACAACCATGGATTTGGAGATGTTGAAAAAATAATATTATGGAATATGATTTGGAGATGATGACATATTCCACCTTACAGTGTTTGTTACTTCTTTGATAGAAAGATGCCAAACTTTTAGTATGGCATCTTTCTATCACAGTCCACCCGATAGCAAATGGGTAGACTTTTTCACCTACTATAGGTTCTTGGTAAAGAATAAAAATACACATACGTTATCATCCCTGCGAACTTCGATAGAAAGGCCCGTTACTATTAAAAAGGAATAAAATTAACTTAGTTATTTTAAATTATAACCTTTATACGTCCCATAGCTGGGTCCAGGTTTTCTCTAATTTTTGAGAGGGTACAGACTTCATTCAAACACATATTTCTAAAATAAATTAGTCATTTACAATTTAAGTTAGAAATAGGCTGAATAGTAAATCTAAAATGTCGGCGATGTATTATTACAGAGAAAAGTCCATAATTTGTCAAATGAACGGTTCAACTGTAGTATTATCGACTTCGATTTCAATATTACTAACAATTGTATATTAACTATTATAATAAATACAGCAATTTCTCGCCGACAAGCGCTACTTCATACAGCTTGAAGTCGGGTGTGTTATTTCTAACTCCCCCACTGTTATTAAGGGCATTATAAACACGACTTTCACAGGCGTCTAGATTAATATTATTATTCTAAGTATGATGTCTATTTATGCATGTGGGTCATACATAGGAAATATTAAATGTGCTGAGCGTTGCTTTTGAACGTGTGGTGGCGGTGTAAGAATATCCTCTAGTCCTTGTCCCTCCGTGGGTGTCGTAAGAAGCGACAAAGGGAAACAAACCAGGAGATAGGCAGCAGCGTCTTCCTAATTAAAAGAAAAAAATATATATATATATATACATATATATATATATATATATATATATATATATATATATATATATATATATATATATATATATATATATACATGTTAACGTGGGAGAGCCCTGATGTGCTGTGTTTTCGTATGGTGAGTGTAGAGAACCAGAGATCCTTTTTACTGGAATAGAGGCATTCTATTTTAGTTCTCAGGGGTGACAAGGCATCTGCATTATGATTCTCAATCGAGGATAGTCCATGGACCACATTATCCGCTTACTCTTTTACTCTTATACTTTTTACTCTTCTTATTGGATTTAAGATGCAGAAGTTTCTATTCTTATCCTGGTAATATTATATTTTGTTGTTTTCTTTTTGCTTCACAATATTCATGTCTTTTACTTTATGTGGTTAAAGTACAACGTAACTTTTAATTACATTTTCAACTTTACGTATGTCAAAATAAAATGTAAATGACATTGTTTAGTAAAAGTAAAAGATATTTGAATGTAGACCCCAAGGTATACACTTTATTATTTACTAATAAATATACACTATTGTATTACTATTAAACAGCGTATTGGCGACGTTAGAATATCCACTACCCCATATCACCCCGTGAGTTTCGTGAGAGGCAACAGAGAGAACTAACACAGGAAATGGGCAGCAGTATCTCCCTAATAACAGCTCATACTAATAAAAATTGCGATTGCCAACCCGCCTGCCAAGCGTGGCAACTATGGCAAAATCCCTCTTCTGATGCAATCTATAGGTTCCTCTATATATAGGAGTTGCAGCAATTAAGTACATATAATCGACTCGTCAGAATGCAGTCAACATATTCCACGGGTGTCGCTCCTCGTTGCACAAGTATCGCACAAGTTTATTATAAATCGCAAGTAATAACCTGTCGATGCCATCTACGGCTTCGCCAACCCAATGTTAGGCTTAACACTCACGATCAAACGCAAGCGTTTTGAAACCGCCGAAAAATACAACACATAACTTTCTATACAAGTGCACGCACGATAGCGATTTTTTGCCGACTTCCAAAAAGGAGACGGTAGTCAATTCGACTGTATGTTTTTTATGTGTGTTACCTCATTACTTTTTACTGGGTGAACCGATTTCGATGATTCTTTTTTCATTTGAAAGCTGGTACTTCTCGTGTGGTCCCATATGAACTTGATCAAAGTCTGACCAATAGTTTTTGCGTTATTCTTAATAATTTATATTGAAGTCTAAATTTTTTTCATTGACTGATTTTAAAATCGTAAATTGTTGGTTCGGATACGCGTGTTCTTTTTGTATCCCATAGTAATAGGTTGATAGCGCACGCATAGCGGTTAACCGCATTCGGTTTTCGTTGAATCAATACAGAAATTGAAATATTAACCCCCAGCTTTGGCAGGAGGTATATTAAAATATGTGCAGGGAATGGGCAAAACCAAAGCCAAACACTTTAAATATGTACGTGATAGAGCCATACTGCAGCTATATTATGGTTGTAGCACGAATGGGTGGGCTCCACCGCGATAGGACCACGCTCTCACACAATACCAGCTTGAAATAGCAGTTTAATGCTGCTGTGTTTCGTATGGTGAGTGTAGACGGCTCCGTGGCGCAGTGGCTTAGAAATGAGTTACTGCGCTGGGGGCCGCGGGTTCGAATCCCGCACAGAAGAAGTATATGTATGACTTACAAATAATTGTTCCGGGTCTGGATGTTTATCCTTGTGCAATTTGTGTTTATAAACTGCCTCTGCGATACAGGAGAAAATCCTAGTGTCGGGGTAACGTTTTATTTTTAAAGAAAAAAGAACCTGAGATCCTTTTTTACTAGAATCGAGGCATTTCATCTTAGTCCTCAGGTGGGAAAACGTGTCTGCATTTTGATTCTTTATCGAAGATAAATGTCTCGAAGACATCTGTCTATGGGCCACATCATCCACTTACCATTAGATGCTCGTTTGTCACTCTTATTCTAATTGATAGAATCAGGCGTTACTTTGCGGAAATCCATTATAATGGGGTTGTTATAAACTAATTTGCTTAATTCCGCGTAAGGAAAGAAAATGATGTGTCCTGCCCAGTTTTAACGGAGACCTCCCAGCCTCCCACAATCACGCGCACTATACCCGTTGCCGTTAAGCCCAGCACTACCACCCACATCACCACCACACTAGGCACGACACACCACTCTCGAAAATACGACACGTGTTTCGCCTCTACACGAGGCATCCTCAGGTGAAGTAGACTCTGCGGAGGCTGGCCGCTAAGGCCGCTGGGTGGTAGTGCTGGGATTAACGGCAACGGGTATAGTGCGCGCGATTGAGGGAGGGTGGGAGATCCCCCTTAAAACTGAACAGGACACATCATTTTCTTTCCTTACGCGGAATTAAGCAAATTAGTTTATAACAACCCCACTCTTATTCTATAAAAATAAACACACGCTACTCGCCAGAAATCCATCGTAGTATAGTAGAATATAAATCGAGTAAATGCCATCCGCAGTGCGAGTTTGCATGGCTGAACTATTCCAAAACAGCTTGCGTTTAACCGCAGTGCGTAATAAGCCTTAGCCGCTTCTCAAAAAACGCGCGTGACAACCTCACGCCGTCCGTAATCACGGGGACACGTCGCGCCCTCCATAATGGGAAAGAATCGTCTACGGTTACGCGTAACCAATCAAGGTGTTCATCCGTTCCAAAATTGGAATCATAGACTACAAACATAACAAGTTTCTTTCAATTTAAGTGATAACTCGACGGTAACGAAGTTTAGCTTTTAATTCCACGCCCTGTACGTTGAGGCCCGTTTTAATTGATCAGTGTCGTTTTCAGGCGGACTGCGGGAGCGGGGGGGGGGGGGGGGGGAGGTCAAGCCGTCGCTACGTAATTTCGATGCTCTCATTGCAGCCCCGATACCGCTCAGGATCCAACACGACAGTTGTTCCTTTTTCACCTTGGCGCCCATTTTGGTTAGAAGTGTCGGTTGATTTCCAAATTCGATAATTCAATGCAGACGTGATAGCGGAAAATGATTTTGTTTCCAGTTGTTTTGAGTTTAAAAATTTTGTCATAGTTAATGTACAATATATAATGTACTTATAGGTTATATACTACTACTACAGCCCATCACAAGTCCACTGCTGAATACAGGCCTCAACAACCTGCATCCATTCCCTGCCTGCGTTATATCAGTATCAGGTTGTCCATCTAGTTAGGGTTCGCCTATCATAGCACTTGTCAGTACGACTATATTACATTATATTATAATTGTAAAAGTATGTTTCAATAATAGTAAACTTGCTAAAAGTTGGTATTTAAGTAGATTATGTCGTGGAATAAGACATTGAACCTAGAGTAGAGTTAGTGCCGCGCTACACTTATATCACGCCTAGGTCAGCTAGAGCGGGGTTTCACAGCATACCATCGTAAAATAGCAGCTTAATGCTGCTGTGTTTCGAATGGTGAGTGTAGATAATCTAAGACCCTTTTGGTCAAAAACGAGGCATCCCATCTTAGTCCTCAGATGTGACAAGGTATCCACCATAGGCCACGTCTGCCATCGGGACTTTTGACTCATTTATTACTTTATAAAAATACCAACACTATTCTACGTTAGTTTCGTCATTCGTTTTTTTTTTTATAGAATAAGGGCAATAAACGAGCACACAGTCTACCTGCTGGTAAGTGGATGCTATAGTCTATAGACATCTATATATATCTACAAATAAATAAAATTGACGTGTCTGTTTGTAATGTCGAAATAACAGGTTTTTACCATGTGCATATGAAAGTTTATACGGTACTTATATCAAAAACACGATTTTTAAAATTTTTGTCTGTCTGTCTTTTTGTTCCGGCTAATCTCCGAAACGTCTGGACCGATTTTGAAGTAACTTAAGCTACTTTTATTTTATAAAAAGAATTAGGGTTCCGCGCAAAAAATTAAAACCCATGAAATCCAATCGTAATAAATTACGTGTGGGCGAAGTCGCGGGGAACAGCGTGTCCTCAATAAAGAATCATAATTAGATTGTTGTTATACATATATTTAAAAATCAATTACTGTCCGTAAGTCACACCGATTTTGATGATTTTTTGTGTCTGTTTGAATGGGTCCTTAAATGATTGCGATTCACAACCGATAGGTGGCGCTAAAATAAATAAAATGCAGATGCGTTGTCACCCCTGAGGTCTAAGTAAGATTCATTTATTTTATTATAACGGTATAATGCCTCGGAAACAATTTCAACAATCACCATTTTTCCCCCACAGTGCGGCGGATTATAGAAACGCAAATCCGGCAGCACAACGATAAAATCGCACAAAACAAACACGTAAGCTGTACGCTTAATGACCTGAAATTAATGACACTGAAGTAGAGGGAATCGACCTTCTGATAGACCTTATGATTGAAATAGTCGTACGAAATTCAAATTTTGTTTATTATAATTGTTTTCATAAAGGAAGCAGAAAGTGGCTTGCCCCACTTTTTTAAAACAATAGGATTTTCTTTTGTTTGGTGGAGGCAGTTACAAACATCCAGACTCGGAACAATCACTTGTAAGTCGTACAACTTGTTCCGTATTGTGTCTTGTATCGTGGCGGCAGGTTACAAGCATAAATTTCACAAGGACAGACATCCAGAACCGGAACAATTATCTGTAAGGTCATACAAATATTTGTTCCGTGCGGGATTCGAACCCGCGACTCTGAGGGCCTTAGCTCATTGCTAAACCACTGCGGCACGGAGCCGTCAGTGCTTTCAGATCTCCTTTGAGGCTCAAAATCGGTGAGAAGGAACTGTCAACAGCATCAATGTCGTATAAAGTTTCAGATTTCAATTTTGGAGGAACATACGGTCATAAAGTGATGAACTTATGAAGAAAGGTCGCGTAATTCTATTTTAATACTTCATATTAATTAACCTCGAGGCCACTGTCGCGCTGTGTCCGAGCCGATCTAAATCATTGAAAATTTCCCGCCGCTGATACAACAGACTCGTTTTTCAATTTCAAACTATTTCTAATCCAGAACTTACTAGCTTATTGCATTATTAAATATGTGAAACACAAATGATTCACTACTAATTTTAACCCTAGGCTCCTAGTCCAAGGAATAAGCTACATTTTAAATTTTACCTGCAACTAAAACTGTAACAGATTTCGACCTTTATTATGAATCCATTCCACTAAATTACAACCTGACTAAATATAAAAGGGAAACAATGGAAGAATATAATATTTTTTATGGAAGAGGAGGCAAACGAGCATGCGGCTCACCTGCTGGTCAGTGATCACTGTCGCCCATAACATCCGCAACACCAGGGGAATCGCAGGTGCGTTACCAGGCTGTTAGGAAGGAGAAGGCCCTTTTCTTGAAGGTCCCTAAGTCGTATCGGTCCGGGGATCTGCTTAAATCGCACAGCTATGGACCGCCACCCGTTGAGATGATAAGGATGGAATTTCGAGTTTTGTAGGAGAGTACGATGGTGGAATTCAATTTATTCATAGGGCTGTTATTTTTAATTTGTTTATATACTTTTAATCACTTTTACCTAAAGATTGAAATATCAGTCAATCAATTGCGCAGTCAATATGGGCTATATGATTTCATGATCAACTATAACCTTAAGCTTTTGAAGCATCAGCAGTGCATAATCATTGCACACATATCACCTTATAGAGATGGACCACATCGTTCATAATGTCGCAAAAATAAAATAATATTAATTTACGAGTAAAAAATTTTCTTTCTGTCACAATTTTTTTTCTTCTATGTTCTCTGTCCCTGTCAATGTGTCAGAGTAATTACATACATAATCAAATTATATTCGAATTAGACAAGTCAGTCAGTCTGTCGACGTCACTTTTAATGTTTAACGCTACTACTAATTAAAGAATAATTCCTTAATACGTATGTGCCTTTCTGTGAAAAACGTATAACTAGTTAGTCTCGTTTTAGGACTAATATGCGCCGTCACCCCTAGTACTGGTAAAACAAACGACAAAGGTGTCGAGTGCTATGCTTTCACGTTGATACATTACGGCGCAGTGTTTGTGAAAAAAGCGGGCCGGCTGTAGCGCGCTCGTTTTCAGACCCATCGTACCACTTGACGGGTATAAATCTAAGTCTGCAGCCGAGCGTGGCTGTCGGGGCTAGATTGAGATGTCATTCGCGACGATTTGTAAGCACCTAGTCGAGTTGCAGGTCGTAACTTCGGGCAGTAATGTTATGGCAGCCGTAGGGCCACCATGTGAACGCCACGCACGCGGACAGTCCGTGCATATCACGACTTTTATAGAATAAGGATGACACACACAGTTCACCTGATGGTATGTGGATGCTTTCGATCATAGACATCTACATCTATCCGCGATTAAGATACAAAAAACATATGCGTTCTCACTCTCAGACTAAGATGGAGTGCCTCGTATCCAGTTAATAGGATCTCCGGTTCTCTACATACACCATACAAAACAGAGCAGTATCGAACTGCTATTTTATGCTGGTATATTATGTTGTTAGCACGAATGGTTCGGCTCGCCCGAGGAAGGAAATGATAAATAGCAGCTTGATGCTGCTGGATTTCGTATGGTGAGTTTGGAGAATCGAACACCAGTTTTACTGGAAACGAGGCATTCCATATTAGTCCTCAGGGGTGACAACGCATCTGCATTTCGATACTTAATCGAGGATAAATGTAGATATCTATGGACACAGTATCCACTTACTATCAGATGGACTGTGTGTTCGTTTGTCACACTTATTCTATAAAAAAGTTGTTATAGCATCTGGTAAATGGCGGTCTAAGCATTTTTATGAAAGACGTATAAATCCAGATCATGGCCATGGCGTTAAAGTGGGAGACATTTGATACACCAATCCACCTGCTAAACGTACCAATTACGGCAAATTCTCACATGTAGAAAACACCCATGCTCAGTATTGGACTGTTATGGGCTGATAAATAACAAAAAGAATG
Organism: Parnassius mnemosyne; assembly: GCA_963668995.1. Taxonomy (NCBI): domain Eukaryota; kingdom Metazoa; phylum Arthropoda; class Insecta; order Lepidoptera; family Papilionidae; genus Parnassius; species Parnassius mnemosyne. Next base: position 22,057,004 of record CAVLGL010000082.1, on the reverse strand, counting down.
TTGGTAAAGTCTTTAAATGCTAGTTACAAGTGCACTGAATAGAAGGTAGCGTTGATTGTTAACTGTGATCGGTATCCTCAATTTGTCTTAACAAGCCAGGGCTACCCTATCGACGACTGTTTACTAAGCACATGTAATTGGCTTGCTCCCGTTATTGACGTATTTGCATTGTTCATCAGAAGGGACGTCTTAGCGTTTGCTTCAGGAAGTTATTAATAATCTGTCAATGGGTTTGATGCATCCATTATGCATCTCACAACCAGCCCGAATTGGCACTTAATGCTCCACAACCAATAAAGTCACATTGAAGTAACGACGAATAATTTCGTAACCCGTTCACCTTAAATGAAAGTAAAAATTCATCAACAACATAACAACATCGGAATGTTTGCGTGTGTTCAGATAGTTTCGCTACAAATTTTAATTTAAAGAAGTAATTATCAACACCTTTTACACAAAAAAGTTATGTCGTTTCCCTTGCTCCCTAGCTTGTTAGAATTAAATAAATGCGACAATGTAACATAAAACAAACATGGCTGCTACAATAACTTACCGCTGATAATAAAGTGCGATAAATTGAAAACCTCAACGGTGCATAATATATCGTTCGTTATCGTAATATATCGTATAATATCGCATCGACGGAACGTGCGACGAACGCGTATGCGTCGGACAGTAGTCTGTTTTTATTTCAATTAAAAAAACAAACGGCCATTAATAAAAGTTTTACGCGGCCGATTAGCGAGCGTTTTAATACTGGAGCGAATATTGGACAAAAAAAACGCGCTACAAATTCGCGAGTGAACGCTGTCGGGGTTATCTTTAATTTGTAAAACAATAAATGTTAATACATCACCGTCGGCAGCCATCGGAATCGGTTGTTCAATTAAATTTTTCCCGCGCTGCCAAACTAATTTGTGAACTATATCGTGCACGGTTCGGTCGCGTTCGGGAGGGCCGCGTAATTATTTTGTTTGCGAATGTTTTTCGCGTGGAAATTTAACGTGTTGAACCCCGGTCAATATTTGATTCGGACTGTGCTCGCACGAGTGCGGGAAACTTTTCGGCCTGCACATTGTTTAATTTTGATTTTATCAGTGTGCAAATACGATGCTCCGGTGAAGTTGCGTCACCTTCATCCCGTACATATTCTATATGTTGAAATGCGAAAAGTCGTACTAATGAAATATTCGTAGGCCTCACAGATAATAAAATTATGAGGCTTTATCATCACTAAGTAAAAACTCACAGTCCACCAGATAGCATGTCACTGTAACAAAGTCTTCAGAGGCGTTGTTATTTAACGAGAATAGGTATTTAGAAATAGGGAAGAGAGTGGGACCTACCGGACGTAATCCTCGATAGAAAAAGAGTCCAACCCCAACCACTTATTTACACACACATTTACACACATATTTAAATAATAAATTTCATCCCATTCATTGACAGCTCCGTGGCGCAGTGGCTTAGCAGTAAGTTGCAGTGCTTAGAGCCGCGAGTTCGAATCCCGCACAGACCCAGTATTTATATGGCCTACAAAATAATTGTTTGTGTTTCGTATGGTGAGTGTAGAGAACCGGAGACCATTTATACTGGAAACGAGGTATTCCATCTTAGTACTCACGGGTACGACCACATACATACCCTTCGGCAAGTTGTACAGAAGTCCGAAGAGTACAATTTGCCACTATGTCTGGCGTATGTGGACTATGAGAAAGCCTTTGATTCCGTCGAAATTTGGGCGGTGCTGCAGTCCCTTCAGCGGTGCCAAGTTGACTGTCGGTATATCGAAGTGTTGAAGTGCTTGTACAGTAGGGCTACGATGGCTATCCGAGTACAGAACCAGAGTACGAAATCTATCCAATTGCAGAGAGGTGTAAGACAGGGTGACGTCATATCCCCGAAACTCTTCACCGCTGCATTGGAAGACGTTTTCAAGCTTCTGGACTGGAAAGGATACGGTATCAACATCAATGGCGAGTACATCACTCACCTTCGATTTGCCGACGATATAGTCCTTATGGCAGAATCGCTGGAGGACCTAAGCACTATGCTCAATGACCTCAATAGTGTTTCCCAACGGATAGGTCTTAAGATGAACATGGACAAAACAAAGATCATGTTTAATGTCCATGTCACACCTATGCCGGTAGTTGTTGGGAGCACTAAGCTCGAAGTTGTTGACGAGTATGTTTACCTGGGACAAATAGTCCGACTGGGCAAGTCCAACTTCGACCGAGAGGTCAATCGACGGATTCAACTCGGCTGGGCAGCGTTCGGGAAGCTACGACACATCTTCTCGTCAGACATACCTCAAAACCTTAAAACGAAATTGTACAACCAGTGCATGTTGCCAGTGATGACTTACGGAACTGAGACGTGGTCCTTCACTGCTGGCCGTATGAGGAAGCTCAAGGTCGCTCAGCGAGCTATGGAGAGGGCTATGCTCGGAGTTTCTCTGCGTGATAAACTTAGGAATGAGGATATCCGCAGTAGAACCAGAGTGACCGACATAGCCCAACGGATTAGTAAGCTGAAGTGGCAGTGGGCCGGCCATATAGCTCGAAGAACCGACAACCGATGGGGAAGAAAGGTTCTCGAGTGGCAGCCTCGTACCGGTAGGCGAAGTGTAGGGCGTCCCCCCACGAGATGGAGTGACGACCTGGTAAGACATGCAGGAAGTCGATGGATGCAGGTGGCTCAGGACCGTGTTTTGTGGCATTCTTTGGGGGAGGCCTATGTTCAGCAGTGGACTTGTGAAGGGCTGTAATGATGATAATGATGACTCACGGGTGACAACGTATCTGCATTTTGATTCGTAATCGAGTATAGATGTAGATGTCTATGGGCCACAGTAACCACTTACTATCAGGTGGACTTGTGTGCTTGTTTGTCACCCATATCCTATAAAAAAGTATGTAAACTGTGATATTTATGTAAGCGTGAAGGTAACGTTTTCGTATCGTAAGTGGACTATGAAAAATGGCAGAAATATTTTATGGCTTCCGATGGCGGTATCTATTTATCTATATCTTTTTCCTAGCCGCTTTTATACTTAAGTGTGTTGGTTGCGGTTCACCCATCTCTTCATGTCAGCCGTAAAATACACAGATCGTCGACGGGCGGTACCATCCAAGGTGTGAGAGGTTTTTAACTGAGAATTAGGGTTGCCAGATCTTCAGAGCGTCTGGATTCTCCCGACTCCCGAGAAAACTTAAAATCTCCAGACAAATTAGCTGTTTAACAGCTTCTCTTCACATCACAGCTGCCTTTGATTTAATAAAAGCTGAGTTAGTAATTAGACTGAATTTTGAAGTAAATTGTTCGAATTTGAAATTTTATGTGAGGATCCAAATTTGTGGACTCAATAAAGTCCAATCCCGAATACATGTGGCAACCTAAAAATTTAGTACTTTAATTAGTTATGTGTCAAAACTGTTAAGTCCTTTTGTAGCCTCTTAATTTAAAAAACAAACTATTTTTATTCTACATTACTAACTACTCCAAAATCCTGACATTTTCAAATTTTGTCCAGATTTTCGGTCTTCCGATCTGACATTCTTAACTGAGATTGTACTTCTGCTGCCGCCTTAAGATCATTAATTTTATTCTTTTTCATGTATTGGTTTTGATTTTCCGGTGAAGACATTTTTGTTTTCTAAGAATTATGCAGTCTGAACTTTTGCTTGTCACTTTAGAACTCTTTTTGCGAGGAATCCCATCTTAGTAGTAGGTGACAAAGCGTTTGCATTATGATTAACCGAAGATAGTTATTGATATCGTAGCTCGTCCTCACCATCAGGTGGACTGTGTATCCTTCTGTCACATTATATTTTTTTATATTATTTGTTACATAATGGCTCCGTGGCGCAGTGGCTTAGCAATGAGTTGTTGCGCTGGGGGCCGCAGGTTCAAATCCCGCACGGAACAAGTATTTGTATGACCTACAGATTATTGTTCCGGATCTGGATGTTTATCCTTTTGCAATGTATACTTGTAAGCTGCCGCCACGATACAGGAAAAAATTCTAGAGTTAGTGGGAACGTCTTAAAACAAACTTTATTTACCTACATTTGTTAAACCCTTATTTATAACTTTTATATAGCCTTACCTGAGTTGACTCCCAAAAATTTCAGCATGTCAATGGAACCTAATCAGGTGTTTACAAATTTAAAATTAAATTTTGAAATGGCATAACGATTGAACGTGTAAAATCCCGTGACTAACTTTATAACTGATATCTGATATGAGCGTAAAAGTAATTCGTATATTGGCTGTCTGCAAATTCTGCGCAATATATATTTTCATCAACGATTTGCTTTCGACATTTTCACAAACTAGTTTCGATTGCTCTTCAACATTGTCGAGTAACGTAACGTATACTCAATGTAACGCATAACGCATTTTATGCTAAATCACTTCTGTGTTCTCTATTGGAGCAGCGTTAACAATATAACTGAAGTTAAATCTTAATACATTTGCAACTTTAATTGCATTTGTGAGTGCTAATTTACAACGTGCTCGGCGACGAAGGAAAACATCGTGAGGAAACCTGCATCTTTGAGAATAAGAAAAAAAATTATTCGAAGACTTGTGAAGTTCGCCAATATGCAATTGGGGTCTGGATGTTAAATGTGAATGCAATTTATGTATATAAACTGCCTCCATGATACAAAAGAAATTCTTAGTGTTTAAAAAAAAAGGTGGGCCAAGCCACTGGCTGCTTCCTTTATGAAAACAATTATATGAAACGAAATTTGAATTTCGTACAACTATTTAAATCATAAGGTCAATCAGAAGGCCCATTCCCTCTACTTCAGTGTCATTAATTCCTGGTTACTAAGCGTACAGCTTACGTGTTTGTTCTGTGCGATTTTATCGTTGTGCTGAATAAACAAAAGAAAATCTTTGGGTGTATCGTTCGTAGGAAGTTGCGAAGTGCTAAAATCTATGTACAAAACGTCCTTTCTCAAACACGTCTAATTCAATAACAATAAAGACACTTATAGTCATAATCACATTCAAGAGTTTTTAATCATCGCCATGAGTTGAAGTACGTAATTAGGGACGTATTTGGCAAATGAACTTACCTCTACATAGAGCGATGTAAAAACTCACTCGAACGTGTTGCTATACGATGCAAATAGAGCCCGTTAATGAGATACGTTGAAAAAACTTATTGAATCGTTTTAACTGGCTGAATACTTTTCGGATCCTCATTTCAAAATTGTGGGAATGAATCTGTTGATTTTTAATAATTAAACTCAAGATCTGTACCTCGATACGATCGAACCTCGCGATATTTGTATTATCTACATTTGCTGGAGGATCATAGACTAAAATGCAGACATGCCTCAATAGGTCATGATAGACAACACAAAGTTAAGATAGACAAACAAAATAAATACGAAACGTATTATGATTTACATGCCTCTACCTGTATTACGGCCAAATACTCAAACGCAGCAAAATTTTAAGGTGTCGGTCTCGTGTTGTCACTGTCGCTTTAACTTAAGGTAATAGAGACAGCACGATATTTAACGGCATCTTAAAATTGACTAGCGTTATATAAATAAATAAAAAAAATCTTAATTAATTCTTTATTATAGCTTTTGAGATCACTTAAATATAAGTAATGATATGAAAAATATTAGTACCATTAGTACTTAAGTAAGTTTTTCATGCATGTTTAACTTAGTCAGGTTATTAAAAAAATCACATTTGTGAATAACTTATTCTTTAAGGGAAAGGTGTTGTGGGTAGTCTTAAAACATTATGTGTTGGGAGACTGTATTTAATAATGACAAGTGGTAAAATTAAAAATTTTGTACTACCGATTTCAATATAAATAAAATGAGAACATTTTTTATAGGATAGGGTGACAAACGAGCACACAGTCCACCTGATGGTAAGTGGTTGCTGTGACCCATAGACATCTACATCTATCCTCAATAAAGACTCAAGATGCAGATGCGTTGTCACCCGTGAGGACTAAGATGGAATACCTCTTTGCCAGTAAAAAGAGTCTCCGGTTCTTTACACTTACCATACGAAACACAGCAGCGTTAAGCTGCTATTTTACGCTGGTTTTCTGTGAGAGCGTGGTCCTTCCCCGGTCGAGCCGACCCATTCGTGCTACAACTATACTACTAATATAGCTGTAGCATGGCTCTGCCACGTAAAAACACTTGACTTCAATTACATCTTCAATGTATTCGAAGTCATACGCTATTTTAAGCATAATTCAAAAAGTACTTGTCAGATCTTGATCAAATTTACATGAGAAGCACCAAATAAGAAAAGAATCATGAAAATCAGTTTACCTAGAAAAAAAATGCGTGTGTCGTGGAACACTCGTTTGGAACTAAGTTCCTTGCGTAGTATATTATTATTGATAAACGTAGGTATTATACTATTGATTAACAAATACAAAGAAATGAATTACTAGCGTCTATTAAAATGAAGCGTCATTTGAAATAAAATAATATTTCTTTCATGGCAAGATAAGAAAAAGTGCGAGGGAGATGGATATAATTCCCTCTCACTTCCTTATTTCGCCGCCAAGGTCGTCTACACTATGACACAAGTGGTAGTGACGAAAAATCTGACACTTTTTGTCGCCTAGCTCCCATCCGCCACACCCGTACCGTCCGATAAGGAACTTCGTTCCAAAAACTTCGTTGGGTCATTGTCATTACATGGAACACGGAGTAATTTAAAAACATTTTATATTTGGAATTTATATTATGAATGTATTGTAAAACATAATATACTATATGCAATAATATTTTTTTTTCCTTTCACACAACATGAATTTAAGCAAATAGGTACTTACTGAGGGGTTCTTAAAAAACATAGATTACCTCCTAAGGAGGTATTCTAGGAGTAGGAGGTAATCTATGTTAAAAAATTATTCGACACGAAATAAACTTAAAACAGTTTGTTGCCTCTTGTCTATCTTTAATCTTTATAGTGCTCGTAACTTATTTAAATTAGGTATTTTGTAATTACGTAGGTTTAATATTATTGGATGGATGTCTGGACTCGCACTGACAAATTTTTCAAAGACATGCGCGATGTAAGTATTTTTACATACATTTAAATATAAAATGCCCATAATTCATATTTTCATATTGGGATTGGATGTTATAACAAAGCGTTCGTATCAACGACACATTAAAGTAATCTCTTAAGATGGACTTTTGTTGATAAGTGTGCTGTTGAAATGACTTGGAACGCCTAAAGTTTAGTTCCAAATCGTAGTGCGAAAGTTTTTAGTTTAGCCTAAAATAAAAGTATTTTCTGTTTAGTTGGAAGTATTTGAACATATAACTTCATGTTATTTAGTAACGTAGTTAAGGTTTAAATAGTTAATTATATTTTTAGAAAAAATACTACTGTAGGACTTATTATTACCAACCTACTGTGAAAATTTATGAAATAATATGTCATATAAATCATTTTTAAATTAATATATTAAAGTAAAAATCATGGCAGTGTAGTGGCGGTGTAAGAATATCCACTACCCCATATCTTCCCGTGGGCGTCGTAAGAGTTGCATCTATTCTATTTCTTGCTAAGCCCATGCCAAGCGTGGCATCGATGGCAAACGCCTATGTTCAGCAGCGGTCTTTTGATATGCTCTAACGATAACGAAAATAAAGATAATAATAAAATTAAATTGTTATAATTACTAAATGATAAAACGGTTATTTTTATTATAATTTTTTATTTTATTTATTGAGACAAAACAAATCTACACTTGTAGACATGGCGATGGCGTCAGTGGTCTCAGGTTACAGTGTGTATAGAATAACAATTACAGACAGTATAGCTTGAATTTTCTTTTTGTATTGATTCGGTTGTACGGACAAAGGATAAAATACTAAAGTAAACAGTTGATAAACGAACTCCAGAATTGAAGCCTGAAGAAATAATAAAATACTTTTTTTTATATAAATCTTTTATATTTATTTTAAAGGACATGCTACTGTAGTTACAATGAAGGTATAATATTTGTTGCTTTCTGTCTTTGCATAACATAGTATGTTTATTGAACTAGAAATTACATCATGTCACAAAATGATTAAAATTAATAAAAATAAAAGAAAAAGGACAAACATTAAGAATTATGAAACTTTAAGGAGATTTCTTAAAAATGCCTCCTATCTAAAGGCCTTCGTCAGCGTCTTCAAGAATAAGGCACGATATAATCGACCGCGCACGGAATAGAACTGGTGTATACTGATTGGGAATAAATGTACATTATGTATCCAAGAATTGCCGTACCTAGATGCATTAGTTGACGCATAAACCTATTATACAGTTTCCGATTGCGGTTACCTTTAATGAGACCGCTTAGATATTTTTTTTTAAATTTCGGATACCTACCATACCGCTCCCGTAACCGTAGCTGCCTCCCCCATAGATTACCATGGGGATATATGTAACAAGTTTTTATTTTTTAGTTGTTGTTATGAAGACAATGCTGCCCATCTCCTAGTTTATTTCCCTCTGTCATCCCTTACGGCACCTACGAGACTATATGAGAATGAGGATATTCCGCCACCGTGTAATAGTGTTGTAAGAATAATCAAAACAACACATCAGATCGTAAACAATTATCAACATAAAAAAAAAACAAACATTCTCGTCTTTTTCACACGTGGTAGAGCCACGCTGCAGCTATAATACGGTTGTTATACGAATGGATCACCTCGACTTGATAAGCTCCACGCGCTCACAGAATACCACCGTAAAATAGCAGCTTAATGCTTCTGTGTTTCACATGGTGTATATAGTGTATATAAACTGGAGACTACTGAAAACGAAGCTATCGAACTTAGTCTTCTGGAGTGACAACGGATCGCATTTTAATTCTTAACTGACGACGATGATAGATGTCTATGGGCCACAGCATTCACTTAACATCTAGTGGACTGTGTGCTCGTTTGGCACTCTTATTCTGTAAAAAAAAAATCTAAACCACCGCAGGAGCAACCTCGTTATGATATGTTGAGAGTAATGAATTAAGCCGAGCGTGGTGAAAAATAATTTTGTCCGCCCCAAAGCGATAATACTAATTTATTATATCATTTTAATATCGATGTATTAACAAAACGACAGTTATACTTCTCGTATATTGGGCAGCCGTCCGGTCGGGCCCGCGATATCGCTGCAAAATATTGAATCAAAATGAAATGTGGTGAGCGGCCTACGGTTTAACTATATTATTAATCATATAAAGGTATCATACATAAAAATGTTCCAGTGTCAATTTACGACCCAACTATATTGTTAATCATATGATCCAATCATACATAAACTTTTTTTATGTGTACATGTAATGTTCCAATGTCAATAATACACGGCGTGTTATGTCATCATGTCACCCTTTACAAATCCACTACTGAACATAACCCTAACATAATCCCACTAAGGAATGCCACGGTTCTGAGCCACCAGCATCCATCAACTTCATGGATTTCTAACCAGGTTGTCACTCCTTTAATTTCGAGGCCATTCTACACTTCATTTACCGGATTGACGGTTTGAAGATTGGTTTTAAGATGAGTATTAGTAAAAAAAAGATCATGAGTGATGCTCCTATCATACCTATGCCGATAGTGGTTGGGCATACACGCTCAAACCTGTTGACGAGTGTGTTTCCTTGGGACAAATTGACCAACGCTTCCAAGTCTGTTCTATTGCGGATATCTTTATTACGTATTCTCTTACTTAGAGAAACTCCGAGTATAGCCCTCACCATGGCTTGCTGAGAGACCTTAACCCTCAACATACGTCCAGAGGTGAAAACCCAGACTAAGATCTATATGTCATCATTGCTCAGTTCATTCATCACTAGTTGTACAATCTCCTTGCCAAGTTAAGAGAGAAAAGAAAAAAAGCAGGAAAAAATCATACCTTTAGCCAGCATAAAATTTTACATACATACATATAATCACGCCTCTTTCCCGTAGGGGTAGGCAGAGACCACTTCTTTCCACTTGCTACGATCCTTTTATACTTGTTTCGCTTCGTCCACTTTCATTATTCCCTTCATACATGCTCTACGGTTTAGGGTACTCTTGACCTGGCCTTTTTTCAAGACGTCCTTGATTTGGTCTAGAAATTTCCGCCTAGGTCTACCCCTTCCAACACTTTCATTCACACTCGCCTTATACACTTTTTTCGTCAATCGTTCTTCATTCATTCTCTCGACATGGCCAAACCATCTCAGCATACCTTTCTCCATTTTTGTCACTACATCTTCTTTCAGACCACAACGTTTTCTTATCTCACTATTTCTTATCCTGTCACTCAGTTTAACTCCTATCATACCTCTTAACGCTCTCATCTCAACCACATTTATTTTTAAGACGTTCATATTCGAGCCATTCCTGTAAATCCAACCTCAATTTTTTAAGTGTATCCTCAGTTTAGTTTTAGACCTGGGGTTTATAAACTGAGGCGGGAGTGATGTTGCCCTCATGGGTGTTTCCGTCCATCACTTTAATGACTACGCAGTTAAGGGCCGGAGTGCGGTTTGCGTCTAGGCGAGGCTTAGAAACTTAGGCCTAGTTCAGGTCAGATGGTGAACTGCTCTTTTAAGCATTTTCGCATTGTTGTTTTAATGTAGTCCATATACAATTTGAATAGAGTAAGTAATGATATGAGACAAAGAAGCGACTCTATTTGAGATTGATAATTATATATAAATTGAAAAATGTTCGATCAGTTCTCCTTTGATATGAACCAAACAATTTGATTCTGATTGTACTGATAATAAACGAATATCTAATCATGAAAAAATGAACCAACTAACCTAACCTATTTTAACAATTGTAATGGTATTCTTAAGTGTAAGTTGAGAATATACTTGTATTATACTCCTTTTTACTAACTTACACCATCTACTAGTACCAGTTACTCGACTCCACCGACTCAGTAATTCACTCTTGGGGCGATTTATACGCTTTTACAACTAAATCCCAGAAAATATACAAAATCTAACTTCCACCATGTTTAAAAACTTTATTTAACAAAGATTTTATAAAAAGAGTAAAAAATATAATAACCTGGGAATGAGGTGATCGCTTCCATGCTATTACTAATGTGTTTTGTGTTGTTAATTATTGTGTAACTTGAATGATTGTAGACCGTTATTTAAATAAAACGTCTCGTTTGGTTTTTTGCTAGTTCTTCCCAGGTCAGAGGTATTTCCCGAACCAATGGTAAATTAAACATGAGAATGACTTTCAATAAGTATTATATACATATAATCTAAATTGAATAAAAAAGTTTTTATATCTATTTCTTGCGCCTTCGTAGTGTTATCACTGCTCTAAGGTTGACCGACAGAGAATGCTTTTAGCTTTAAAAGTTAGCCTTTTTATCCTGATGTTTAATAAAGATTAATTAATTAAAAAATTAATTTTGTAAAATTAACGAATATACGTCCGACGTAGGTACTTCCTCTAGTGTACTTTTCTTTTTTCTCTCTTTATTTATTTAGGGGCTTTTATCCTGAATGATATGCATTAGTAGCCCTATTAACCACCCTAATCTTATTGGCACACAATTGCAAAAAAAAAACATAATGAGAAGAATTAGAATTAGTGTACTTTCCTAAAATTTCATACAGTTTATGAATTTTTAATGGATCCAGTCCACCACATACCCATGTAGTGATAGCTAGTGGTACCAGTCTGTCGACTCCACAGAGTCAGTAATTCATTCTCAGGGCAATGTATGCGCTATTACAACAAAGTCCCAGAAAATATACAAGGTCTTTCTAGTACCAAATTTAAAACAAAAACTGTATGAAAGGGTTATTATAATATAAATGAATGGTTGATAATAATCCCTGCGAATTAGTTGGTCGCTTAAAAGCTGTTTCAAAAATATTTTTTTAAATAGTTTATAACCATTTATATTGTAAATTTTATTTAAAAAAATCCCGCTGGGTTTCTTGTTGGTTATTCCTTAGACAGAGGTTTATTCCGAACCAGCGGTAAAATAAAAAAGACTCAATAAGAATTACTTGTAATCAATATTGAATAAAAAAATATTCTAAAAAAATAAATTATTTTAATTATTATAAAATAAAGTAGAAAATATAGTCACAGCCTATATAAATTCCACTTTTAACAACTTTAAATGTTAGGTTACAGGTGCAGAATGCTATCAGTGCTAACTTTTCCCTAAAAGGAAAAATCTGCTCAATAAATGAACATCATTCCAATACATCGGTTGTTTACACGGTCTCGACAGTCGATTGTCGGCGGGCGTGGAGCGGCCGCGGGCGAACGTAACGCGGTATAAACTGATGCCGAATAAAACCGGTCGGGTACCGCGACACAGTGTTAATTGCTCCGGCCAATTATTACGCGGGAACGCTAGTTCGCCCTGGCCCAGCCTTTTTACCCACACACTAAAACCTTTCAATGTTTGCCCACGGATCCATCTGAGCCGTTATTAAAACGGAATCGTGGATGCGGCCGAGTGTGTCGCTGAAATATTGGATTCTGTACCACGATTGGATACAGCGAGCCAAACGGCTTGAACACACGGATTTAGAGAGAATCATTTCAGATGGCTGTGCGTAAACACGATTCTTTAGAGTCCATTTCACAAATCCATTTAAAGCAATAAATGGTCACTATTTCGTTCTGTTAGTGCTAGCAAACAAGACGGCAAGACTTAAGACAATGTTATATAAATATAATATGTACATACGTGCTTTTGGAAAGAATAAATTAAAAGTAAAAAAACTTTTTTTAAACAAGCTTTTATGTAAATGCGCTAAAAAGAATAAAATAACCTTTGCCTTTAAAACTTTTAATATCAACTTATAACGTCATTACACAATTTATATGATATAAAAGCTTGTCGCGAGATTTAAGTTTCTACTCATTTCTACTTACTCGTATTTACTTAGTTTGAAAATTTTAAAAATTAAAATCAATCAGATCCTGTTTATCTACACGGGTAAATCTGACTGATCTGATTTTTCGAGTTATACTAAGCAAGCCCTTTCATTTGACACCCAAATTGTAGGAAAGTATAAAAAACTTAGTCCGCCATCTTTAGAAGTCCGCCATATTGGATTTAGAGTGACGTCTCTTTATTTTTCGAGTTACACTAAGTCATCCCTTTCATTTGATACCCATATTGTAGGAGTGCATTAAAAATAACTATTCGGCCATCTTGAGTGTTCCGCCATGTTGGATTTAGAATGACATGACATAGCTAACCATGCATTATCGTCCAAACTTAACGTGTATACAAAATTTCAGCCCAATCGATTGAAGATAACTGCTTCAAAATAGAGTTGCAAGATTCCACCTGAACAAACATATATAAAAACATATATATAAAAAAGCTTGTAAAAAATAGCTTAGTTTATAAATCTGCCTTAAGTACCTACCTAAGTAACCTACTTCAAGTCAAGTATTTTACACTCTTAATATGTTAGTACAATCACACATTCAAAATACACCTTTTTTCTAGGACCCCCTCCTATAAAAAAAAGTTGTATTGGGGGCAAACGAGCATGCGGCTCACCTGGTGATCATATGGTAAGTGACTACTGCTGCCCATGAACAACTGCAACACCAAGGGATTCGCAAATGCGTTGCCGGCCTTTTAAAAAGGAGTAGGCTCTTTTCTTGAAGATCCCTAAGTCGTATCGGTCCAGAAAAATCGCTGGAGGTAATCGATTCCACAAAGAAGTTGTGCGGGGGAGAAAACTTCTTCTAAAACGCACAGTGGTGGACCGCCAATAATCCAGATGATATGGATGGTATCGCGAGTTTTGTCGCGATGTGCGATGGTGAAATTGAGCGGCTGGAATTAGTCCGAACAATTCCTCAGAGCACTCCCCGTGATAGATGCGATAAAATACGCAAAGAGATGCAACATCTCTACGCAGTGCCAGTGAGTCAAGTCGATCGGAAAGAACTCGGTCGTCGACGATTCGAACCGCTCTGCGCTGGATGCGGTCAAGTGGAAGGAGCTGGCACTGGGGAAGCCCTGCCCAGAGATGGGAACAGTATTCCATGTGATTATAATATATTAATACATTATATGAATGTATTATAACCAGAATTATATTCAACTGATATACATTGTTTCCCAACGGATAGGTCTTAAGATGAACATGGACAAAACTAAGATCATGTTTAATGTCCATGTCACACCTATGCCGATAGTTGTTGGGAACACTAAGCTCGAAGTTGTTGACGAGTATGTTTACCTGGGACAAATAGTCCGACTGGGTAAGTCCAACTTCGACCGAGAGGTCAATCGACGGATTCAACTCGGCTGGGCAGCGTTCGGGAAGCTACGACACATCTTCTCGTCAGACATACCTCAAAACCTTAAAACGAAATTGTACAACCAGTGCGTGTTGCCAGTGATGACTTACGGAACTGAGACGTGGTCCTTCACTGCTGGCCGTATGAGGAAGCTCAAGGTCGCTCAGCGAGCTATGGAGAGGGCTATGCTCGGAGTTTCTCTGCGTGATAAACTTAGGAATGAGGATATCCGCAGTAGAACCAGAGTGACCGACATAGCCCAACGGATTAGTAAGCTGAAGTGGCAGTGGGCCGGCCATATAGCTCGAAGAACCGACAACCGATGGGGAAGAAAGGTTCTCGAGTGGCAGCCTCGTACCGGTAGGCGAAGTGTAGGGCGTCCCCCCACGAGATGGAGTGACGACCTGGTAAGACATGCAGGAAGTCGATGGATGCAGGTGGCTCAGGACCGTGTTTTGTGGCATTCTTTGGGGGAGGCCTATGTTCAGCAGTGGACTTGTGAAGGGCTGTAATGATGATGATGATGATATACTTGACGGTAGTACGTAACGTAACGTACGCAAGTGACTTCAGCTGCCCATGAATATCTGCAGGGGAATTGCAGATTCGTTTCCGTTCCTTCCATTGCAGATTCGTTTCAAAATCAGTTGGCTCATTTCTTGAAGGTCCCTAAGTCGTATCGGTCCGGAAACTTCGCTCGTTGGACCCAAGAACCTATGATCTCTATAACAAATATCAAGTTCAGCTCCCAGATAATCCGTATCTAATAGTTAATAATGCGCTAGTTTCCAAAAGTAAAAGCAAATTAAATACTTTTGCAATTATAATTGCATAGTATTAAAATTGAAGAAAACTTAAAAAACATGCGTTAGTGCCGTGGAACACTCGTTTGGAACGAAGTTCCTTTCGTAGTAAATTATTATTGAAAAACGTATTATATATATTATTGATTAACAAATACAAATAAATTAATTACTAGCGTCTATTAAAATAAAGCGTCATTTAAAATAAAATATTATTTATGTCGTCAAGTCGTCAAGATAAGAAAAAGTGCGAGGGAGAGAGGATATTATTCCATCTCGGTTCCTTATAGCCGCCAAGGCCGTCTACACTACATCAGAGGGGTCGTCACGTCAATTTCTCGCCTAGCCCCCATCCGCCTAATTCGTACCGTCCGATAAGGAACTTCGTTCCAAAAAAAAACACGCATTGATCATGAGCTGTGATGATTCTAGACAGAACTATCCTGGTAATCCTGATCAGAATACTAGGATAAATTTATTAAATTATTATATTGTCATCGGTCCTTGATACGAGTGCAAGTTATCAAATCATTGGGCCGTCTACAAGTTGGTGAAAATTACATAAAAGATTCCGTTACGTATGTAGATAGATAGCACGCAAAGCTAATAAAAGCATCTTAAAAATTAATATACCTCATTAAAAGCGTTTCGAGCAAAAAACTACTTGACTATAACGATCACTTCAGACGAAATAGCAGCAAATAATCGCCCAACTTCATTAATATTGGTTTTGAGATGAAAATAAATGGAAAATTGTGTAACTACGTGCAATAATTAGAGGCGTGTGGGCGCGTTGTTCCCTTCCAACGAAATCGGACACTTAAAACTCGCATTGTTGATAAATGGTTTAATTGTTTTGGCAATTAACTGGTGAAGCCGCGGAATGGGGGCAGTGGATGAGAGGGAGGGGGTGGAGGCGATCCGTTTATAGTTGGACTGTTTTAAGCCCTAATCTAACAGTTTTTCGGTATGTGAAATCTTAAACTCTCCAATTTTTAAACGTGGTAGAGCCATGTTGCAGCTATATTACGGTTGTAGCACGAATGGGTCGGCTCGACCGGGGAAGGATCACGCTCTCACAAAACACCAGCGTTAAATTAAATGCTGCGTTTCGTATGGTAAGTGTAGAGAACCGGAGATCCTTTTACTGGATATGAGGCACTCCACCTTAGTTGTCAGGGGTGTCAACGCATCTGCATTTTGTTTCTTAACCGAGAATAGATATCTGTGGGCTACAACATCCACCTACCAACCCACCTGGCATATTGCCTTGGCATATGGTCTGACACAACTGGTTACTTCGCCTACGCGGATTCCAGATGTGGAGGATCATACACCTTCCCTGTTGGACCTTCTGCTGACCTCTCATCCGGACGGATATCAGGTTTCCGTCGATGCCCCTCTCGGCTCTTCGGACCATTGTCTGATCCGGAGTATGGTGCCACTCACGCTCCCTTCGCGGTTGCGTTCTGCAGGTTGCCGCCGTGTTTGGCATTACAGGTCGGCGGATTGGGACGGAATGCGGTCTTTCTTTGCATCCTACCCATGGGGGCGGGTTTGCTTCTCGCCGGATGATCCCAGTGCTGTTGCTGACTCTGTCACTGATGTGGTGCTACAGGGAATGGAACTATTTATTCCATCATCTGTGGTACCCATCGGAGGCAGATCTCAGCCTTGGTTTGGTCGCTCCTGTAAGACTGCATTGCGCAGTAAGCAGGAGTGTTATCAAGCCTGGGCTGCAGCTTCGGTGACTCGGGATGTAAACACCAGCACACTTAAAAAAAAGTATAACTTCGCCTCCAGGTCCTTCAAAAGAGTTATTGCCAAGGCAAAGTCAGAGCACATAGGCAGAATTGGCGAGAAACTAGTTCGCCTTCCTTCGGGAACCCGTGCATTCTGGTCTCTCGCCAAGGCTGTCCAAGGGAATTTCTGTAAGCCATCACTACCATCTCTGCACAGGGAGGATGACTCACTGGCCCATGACGCAAAAGACAAAGCCGACCTTTTAGGCTCCCTTTTTGCGTCCAACTCGACTCTTGATGACGGGGGGAAAACACCGCCGACCATCCCGCGGTGTGAGTGCTCCATGCCGGATGTGCTGTTCTCACAGCGCTCGGTTCGCAAAGCACTGCTCTCCCTGGACATCCAGAAGTCGAGTGGGCCTGACGGAATCCCCCCAATTGTGCTGAGGACGTGTGCTCCGGAGTTGGCACCGGTCCTAACGCGTCTTTTCCGGTACTCCTACTCCCAAGGCGTAGTCCCGAATTCATGGAAGACAGCTTTTGTCCACCCGATCCCTAAAAAAGGCGACCGCTCAGACCCGTCCAACTATAGGCCTATCGCGATCACCTCCTTGTTCTCCAAAATAATGGAATCCATTATTAACTGCCAGCTCATCCGGTACCTTGAGGATCACCAGCTGATTAGTGACCGCCAATACGGTTTTCGTCGGTGTCGATCAGGTGGTGATCTTCTTGTCTACCTGACCCATAGATGGGCGGAGGCAGTAGAGTCCAAGGGGGAGGCGTTGTCCGTTAGTCTGGACATTGCGAAGGCCTTTGATCGGGTTTGGCACAAAGCGCTTCTTTCAAAGCTGCCTTCCTATGGGCTTCCCGAGAAATTGTGCAATTGGATCACCAGCTTTCTTGCAGATCGGAGCATCAAGGTCGTTGTAGACGGTGCATGTTCTGACTACAAGCCTATTAACGCTGGTGTTCCACAAGGCTGTGTGCTATCACCAACGCTGTTTCTTCTGCATATCAATGATATGTTGCTAACTGGTAACATTCATTGCTATGCGGATGACAGCACTGGTGATGCTCTATACACCGGCCGGGCCAATATTTCTCGGGAAAACGTCGCCGAGTACCGGAACAAACTTGTGTCTGAAGTCGAGTCTTTGCTGGACAAAGTCTCGGATTGGGGGCGACTAAATCTAGTCCAGTTTAATCCTCAGAAGACACAAGTTTGCGCGTTTACCGCTAAAAAGAACCCCTTTGTCGTATCTCCTCAGTTTCAAGGCACTCCCCTTCTTGCCTCAGCCAGTATCGGTATCCTCGGAGTCGACATATCGAGTGACGTGCAGTTTCGTGGTCACTTGGAAGAGAAGGCCAGATTGGCCTCTAAAAAGCTTGGCGTGCTCAGCAGAGCGGGACAGTATTTCATGCCGGCACACCGCCTGCAACTTTACAAGGCGCAGGTTCGGCCTCACATGGAATACTGTTCCCATCTCTGGGCAGGGGCTCCCCAGTGCCAGCTCCTTCCACTTGACCGCATCCAGCGCAGAGCGGCTCGAATCGTCGACGACCGAGCCCTTTCCGATCGGCTCGATTCATTGGCACTGCGAAGAGATGTTGCATCTCTTTGCATTTTCTTTCGCATCTACCATGGGGAGTGCTCTGAGGAATTGTTCGGATTAATCCCAGCCGCCAAATTTCACGAACGCACATCGCGGCAGAACTCCCGATACCATCCACACCATCTGGATGATTGGCGGTCCACCACTGTGCGATTTAGAAGATGTTTTCTTCCTCGCACAACTTCCTTGTGGAATAGTTTACCACCAGGGATTTTTCCGGACCGATACGACTTAGGGACCTTCAAGAAAAGAGCCTACTCCTTTTTAAAAGGCCGGCAACGCATCTGCAATTCCCCTGGTGTTGCGGTTGTTCATGGGCGGCGGTAGTCACTTACCATCAGGTGAGCCGCATGCTCGTTTGCCCCCTCTCCTATAAAAAAAAAAAAAAAACCTGGGTTGTGTTTTTGTGGTCGCTAGTCACCCTTATTCTGTAAGAAAAATGCTCGTTACCACAAATACATAATAGTGTTAATAATACTTAACATACTTAACAATATTGAACACTATCTCTACATCCTATCACAAGACCAATGTTAAACATATAGCCAACTGCATCCATCGTTTACCTGTGTTTCATCAGGTCGTCACTCCATCTTGTAGAAGAGGGCGCTTGAGCACATTTCATCGCACGCTGAGTGAACTTGAGCTTTCTCATACGGCCAACAGAGAAGGACTACGTCTCAGATGTATGTTTCATCACTGATCTCTTCGTCACTCTAGAGTCTTGTTTTGAAGCTTAAACTAGATGATTAGACTCGTACTAAACTCTGCCCAGGGAACTTGTCGATTGACCTCTTGATCGAAAGTGGTTGGTAAAGCTATGCGTGAGATGTTGGATTGATATCAACGTTTTGTAGGTTACTAAAATTGCATAGGCTTGGTGCAGAATTCCGAAGTTACGTCGGGTCAACTAGGAAGGGTGCACCACTTGGAATAAATCAGTCACCCAGTTGAATTACCTTGTATCATCGTTGCTATATATCACAACTGCTTCAGTTACAATGCTAATTTGAAGTCAATGAGATTCATAAATTCGTTTCCCGTCCGTACAGGTACTTATGTATATCGGCATCCTAAATAATATTAATTTTAAACAAAACGCGTCAATCATTGGCCTTATTAATCCTACTGAGGGTACTGGGTCATAATATAAAAAAAATTATCCTGATCAGGCTTTATGCTATTAAATTATTGTATTTTCAGCGGTCTTTGATACTAGCGCAAATTTCTACAAGTTGATGAGAATTACATTGAAAGGTTCCGTTACATATGTAGATATAACGCGAAGCTTATAAGAGCGTACTTAAAATGGAAATAACCTAAGAATAGACGTGTAATTCACTAGAGCGCTTACGCAATACTATCATATTTTGCAACTTCACGTCTGGAGTCCATTGTCGTGCCCTATATTCATGGGTATTTGGAAATGCATGAATAACACATGAAATATTAATGCACGTTCGCTATCTTTTCTTCGCAATAATGGCGGTTCATTGGCCGTACCTACCTATGTTTGTAAAAGAAAAAGGCGGTGGGAATTCGAAAGAGAAAGGCTAATTTACAGCGCCGTCCGGGGATGAAACGTAGACGTCGGTTACGATTTATTACGGTATAATAATCATATTCTAAATGATACGGTTTTCTCTCTTTCTCTCTTCATTTATTACAATCTACTGCTAAAAATATGCTTCGCCAAAGATTTTCCTATAATGAGGATATTTTTCAGTTCTAACTGATATTAGGAAGACGCTGATGCCCATCTCTGAATTTGTTTGGGTGTCGCCTCTTACGATGCGAACTACAATATACTAGGGGTGTAAGAACACCCCTACACGATATTATTTGGAATTATATATTTAGGTACATAACACATCATGTACATATGATACTTATTGCGCTATTCCTCGCGAGATAGTCCTAGAGATACAAATTG
The DNA here is from genome assembly GCA_963668995.1 of Parnassius mnemosyne. Lineage (NCBI taxonomy): Eukaryota > Metazoa > Arthropoda > Insecta > Lepidoptera > Papilionidae > Parnassius > Parnassius mnemosyne. Next base: position 22,036,592 of record CAVLGL010000082.1, on the reverse strand, counting down.
GAGCCTACAGTTACTAACATTTATCCTCAATAATAAAATAAACTGCGAATGCGGTGACACCCCTAAAGATCCAAATGTAATACCTCTCTATCAGTAATAACTGTTTCCGGTTCTTGACTATGTGAAACATAGTCGCATTATTTTACTACTTTACGCTAGTGTTCCACGAGACATTGGTCCTCCGCCGGTTAAGCCGACCCTTTTTGAGCAATTAAAGTATATTTACTTTTCTTGCGTTTCTAAACATAAAAATAAAGTACTATGTGTGTGAAACTAAATAATTATTTATTTGACTTACTACTTCCTCCCACATATTAAGTGTTTGTTGATTTATGGAACATATAACAACTTACTTGTTATTGGTGAACACCTTAATAGCATCTTTATATCTTATATCTTAGTTAGGATAATCTATTAAAAATTAATTTTAGTTAATTTTATAAACATTGTTTCTTTCGTCCCGTCACATAACAATCACCTTAAAAATAGCTTCTGTAAATGCTGAAGTGGCGAGAATGTCTAATAGAAATGACACGATTTTGTTTGAATTTACAATATCATTACTGATTTGAATTATTTGCGACTTTTGTTACATTGAATAAATCCGAAAACAGGTTCAATGAATTTCCGCAACTCTAAATAACGAAGCTTGCACCATCACTGAGTTTTGTTTATGTCTAATCGCATGCACCGGAACTGATGTATAATAAAAAAAAACTAATATCGCTGAAACAGAGACAAAACAAATGCAGCTACGGTAACCATGTTTAATCACGTTATATCTTTGAACCCATTCAGCTGAAATTTCATATGGATACAGAAAGCGGCGGCGGTCCCGCGGGCTGCGTGGTTGACTACATCGTGCTCCCTACTCGACTCCCTCTTCTAGTTACAATAATATGCCCATCGTTATCAATCACATTTGTTACTGTTTCACAATACATATCATATTTTTTTAACTGCATGAAATGAATGAGCAATTGTTTGCTACGCCGTAGACCACAATGTCGGTACCGCAAACTTGCATTAATATTAGGCAGTTTCATATTTGTTTATTGAAATCGAAGTGACAAACTGATAGTCTTGACGTTAAGTGGCTACCGCAGCCCATGAATACCTGCAAACAACTTCAATTAAAGCTACAGATGCTTTGTTATCCCTGGAGAGTAAGGTTGATGCCTCACAACCTGTATTTATACTGGCTTTCTTTAACCTCCAAACGGGAACACAGCGGTGTAGTAATGAGAGCATACACTGCTGTTCAGCTGTTTTATAGCAGAAGTATGTATGGTGAAGTATCTAACCAGATGGACTTCTAGGTACAAAAAAGTTCCTACCACCTAGAAGAAGAAGTTAAGATTTTCCTTATGACGCACTAATAATTTAAACGTGGTAGAGCCATGCCTGCAGCTATATTAGTAGTATAGTTGTATCATGAATGGGTCGGCTCGACCGGGGAAGGACCACACTCTCACAGAATACCAGCGTAATATAGCAGCTTAACACTGCTGTGTTTCGTATGGTGCGTGTAGAGAACCGGAGACCATTTTTACTGGAAAAGAGGCATTCCATCTTAGTCCTCACGGGTGACAACGCATCTGCATTTTGATTATTTATTGAGTATAGATGTGGATGTCTATGGGTCACAGCAACCACTTACCATCAGGTGGACTGTGTGATCGTTTGTCACCCTATACTATAAAAAAAATTATATTCCATTGTTTAATGGAAATTATGGGAAAGTCTATAATGGATTATCATAATAACACGGGCATAATTTGAGATTTTTAATATAAATTCAATTATACCTCTTACCATCTCAACATTTAACTCGAGTTAGTTGATTGAAGCGATGTACTTAACGTTTTACCCTCTCCTCCAATAATCAATATACAGCCAGTATTTTACGATAAATGAGATACACTCGTATGCTCAATTGCTTATATTTTATATCAACTGAGCCACTTGAAGACGAGGGATCATGAATCATATTATTTTTATCAATCAAATACACAATAATTTAAATGTAATGTTTGGCGAATAGGAGATAGTATCGCCATCTATTGGAATCCCAGTCGCCTCGTAAGACGCCCACGGAACGGAATGAGGTGATAAATTCTATTACGCCAGCAACTTTTGGAAAACTAGTAAATATTAAATATATAATATATAATTAGTTTTTTCTTTATGAGTACTTAAAAAAAAACGTGACTGTGTACTTTTATGTACGCACGTAAGAAGTTATAGTGCTGTAACGTAACAAAACAAAAATAACTAAAGTCCTCGGAATGGAGAATGGCTCGAATAACTTCAAAAGGATTATGTCAAAAGAAATCAACTGGACATCGGCGAATTGTTAACTTCATTTTCCGGTACCTAACGGTCTCTTTAATATTGAAATATAATATGATTCATTTATCGCTAACAAGTATACAAATACTTGTTAGCGATAAATGAATTATATTATATAACTATCGTTTGCTTGTATTCAACCTGATGGTAAGTGTTAATGCTGACGAAGATGACAAAACGACTGACTTAGCTTAACAGAAGCCTATTGATTCAGATGCGATGTCATCCCTGAGGACTAATACGATACGATGTCATACCCGGAATGTCTATTTGAAGTAAGAAGGGTCTCCGGTTCTCTACACTCACCATACGAAACACAGCAACATTGAAGTGCTATATTACGCTGGTATTATGTAAGAGCGTGGTCCTATCCCGGTCGAGCCGACACATTCGTGTTACAACCATAATATAGCTGCAGCCTGGCTCTACCTCGTTCACAATAATTTTAGTAACCATACACATTTTTATTCTTATTCGTGGATTCTATAGGCCGCAGCACATATTTACGATAAGGTAATCTGTATGGTCTTTGCCACCATGTATAAAAATTTTTGAACAGACAACAATGTATCAAATTTGTGTCGGTATAAAATAAAACTGGCACAAATAACAGCAGACAACACGTGGAATCGATTATTACCAGCGATTTTTCCGGACCGATACGACTTAGGGACCTTCAAGAAAAGAGCTTACTTCTTTTTAAAAGGCCGCCAACGCATCTGCGATTCCCCAGGTTCCTCTGGTGTTGCAATTGTTCATAGGCGGCGGTAGTCACTTACCATCAGGTGAGCCGTAAGCTGGTTTGCCCCCTCTCCTATAAAAAATCATGGTTTTCGTCATCCCACTGATTTTAATGAAAAAACATTTTTAATTTACAACCTCCTTCCTATACTTAAATATAAAAAATAATTACAATCCCCCCTTCGTCGTTTATTAAAAATACAAACTTAAATTGCTTTCTTTAATATGTAAAGTGATCATTAGTAACCCAAATAACTTTAAAATAGAGGAATAGGGAACAGTCGTAGTCAGTAAACGAATGTTGCGACAAAAAGTACACCGAACACTAGTGCAGAAAAAGACTACAATGCAAGTTACTAATAAAATTACATTTACATTGACCCCAAATAAAGCTCACTTAAATAAAACACACAAAGCGAGCGGGAAACGTCCGTTGTTATTTTATAATTCCGGACACCAAGCCTGCGGATGTTTATTAAAAGAAAAACTCACAAAGTTGGGCTTTAGAGATCAAGCTTAACAGAACGTGCTAGTTATAAATCTACCCCGCCGAAACATCGCCGTTCGCAATAGGTTGGTTATAATGAAATACAAAGTTCCCACTGATTGCCTTTGTCATCGCAATTGTTCCTACGAATTCGCGGACTTGCGAACAGTGACGAAACAAAAAGCTGCGCATGACTACGCTGATTTCCTTAGACGGTTAGTGTAGTGTGACTAAAATACGATAAAATCTATTTGTTCATGATACTTAGGTAAAAGTTCAACAATTTTTATATATAGAATAAGAGTGACAAACGAGCACACAGTGCAGCTGATGGTAAGTGGTTGCTGTAGCCTATAGACATCTATCCTCGTTTGCAAATTAAAATGCAGATGCATTGTCAGCCGTAAAGGCTAAGATACAATGCCTCTTTTCCAGTAAAATAGGTCTCCGGTTCTCTACACTCACCATACGAAACACAGCAGCATTAAGCTGCTATTTTACGCTGGTATTCTGTGACTGTATGACTATTATGTAAGTATATACTTGATAATGTATATTTTGAAGGAAATTCCATTTCATCCATCTATTACAGCACATAAAAGTCCTATGCTGAATATAGACCTCCCCGAAAGATTGCCTCTTAGGATATAAAGCTAAGGTCACATGACCGCGCGGTACCGGGCGGAACTACCGACCAAGCGGTACATGATCAAAGAAAATGACGATTAGGCTAAGTTCATATGACCGCGCGAAACCGCGGGTTACCGCGCGGTGATGTAGACCACGATTGCTATTTACTTTGATCTTGTACCGCGCGGCCGGTATGAACTTAGCCTAAGACTTCGCCGTAATTGCCAAGCTTGGCAGGCGGCTGTATCCTGCTTCAGTTTTCTTCTGTCACCTCTTACAAAACCCACGGGACGATATGGGAAGTGTAAATTCTTACATCGACACTGCACGGTATAATTCATCAAATATATTTCGTTAATTTTAAATGATAACCGATAACGGCGCAAGCTCATCGGGGCTCACACGAATCCATTAGCATCACATCACTAGCGGCAAGACATTATTTTCTTGATATTTTTTAAATTATATTAGGGTAGATATAATTTTTTTTTCACACGGATCGCTAATACCTTTTCTAAAATAAAAGTAGCCTAAGTTACTCCTTATAACGTCAGCTACCTGTCAGTGGAAGTCGGTCCAGCCGTTTCGGAGATTAGCCGGAACAAATAGACAGACAGACTAAAATTTTAAAAATTGTGTTTTTGTTATAAGTAGCGTACATACTTTCGTATGCATTTAGTAAAAAACTGTTATTTTGACATTACAAACAGACACTTCAATTTAATTTATTTTTATGTATAGATTAACCTTACTAGTGAAGTTAATAATTACTTAAAGAGGGTACAACGCTATGGTATATTTAATTAAAATGTTATATAACAAAAATACTGGACATACAAAATTAAATGTATTTTAATTTAACTTTTTACTAACATTGAACTAGGTAATTCCAGAGACAAGTTTATGAAAACAATATAAATATGTACTAAAATAAAAATAAAATATTTGTAGTGACGAGCACTTTATAACGTGCTCGTCGCACTCGTCAGTAAGAGATTAAGTATTAAAGTTTAAAGCTATTATATATTCTTTGACTAAAGTAAAAACGCGCTCCGACATTCACAATTTATTGAATACACGACACAAGGTACAAACGCGAAAAAATAACGAAATTATTACGAATTCAAAGAAACAAATTAATGTTGCGCATTTCTTTGGCGGTACCACGCGATACAATTAAGTGCAAACTGCTATTTTTAATTCAGTTAATGTGGCAGGTGCGATAGCAAAAACATGTTATTTTAGACAAGCTCAAGGTAAAATAATGATATAAGTGTACTTTATTATGATAATACCTTAATAAGTATGGAAGCGCGTATTCATACCATTTTATTAAATTCCATTTAAACATATTTTTACCTGATTGTACACGGATATTTTTTAGTCCAATACGACCCAGTGAATTAGTGGTGAAAACGCAATGCAATTGCGGTTCTGTCCAGACAAAGTAAAAACTATCCAGCATATTTTATATATTACATATTAAATTTTATATAGGCATATATTCAGCGGTGGACTTTTGTTAGGCTGTTATAAATAAATAAATGAAAGATATGTAAAATATAAATTACACAATGAAATGAAATCACACGGACATTATCAAATTAATTAATACTTAATGTCTAATTTTAAAATCTTTAAGCGAGGCATATATCGTCACCATCATTACAGCCCTATACAAGTCCAATTCTGAACATAGGCCGTTCCCAAGGAATGCCATAAAGCAAAATCCTGAACCACATGCATAAGCGATATAGCCCAACGGATTAGTAAGCTGGAATGGCAATAGATAGGAAGGACCGACAACCGATGGGAAAGAAAGGTTCTCGAGTGGGAACCTCGTAACGGTAAGCAAAGTGTAGGACGGTCCCCCACTAGATGGAGTGACGATCTGGATATATGCAAAAGTATATATTATAACAAAATGATTTTCAGTGTCTTGTATGTCTTGTATGTATATTTTTACGAAACATGACTGCAGACATTAATGACACTGCATTCCATGGACATCTTTGACTAACTTCAAATTGAAAGGCTCACATGGTTTATGACCACTAAGAGCTAAATTTGCCTCACACAGTCGTACTTTAAAATATTTGTTTCTGTAGTAACGGATGCATCCTTGGTGGAAGAAATAGGTACCAACAACGAAGGAAAGGAGTCCGAAGCCTGTGTGTGCCCTCGTATTGCATACATCGTTAAGCATAAACTCATCGCCTTTGAAACATCAAATAATTGCATTAGTTCTACTTATGTTGATATCTTTTGCAACCGCGTTGTAGTGACAGTCTCGGCTTAATTAAAAGCTTTTGATTCCTAACGCGTAACTATCGCAGTCTACCCACATTGGAAAGTATGACAAGATGAACCGTTTCAAAAGACTTGTATAAATTAGTTAAAACAAGCAAGCAAACCAATGTGATTTAAGTGCTTACATTGAAAGATGAATTTATTATCGATAATATGACATTGTTTGGTGTGTGTGTTTTTTTTTAATACGATAAGGGTGACAAACGAGCACACAGTCCATCTGATGGTAAGTAGTTGCTATGGCTCTACTTACTATCCATATCTACATACCACAGACATATGTATATCCTTCACTACGATCAAATTACAGATGCGTTGTCACCCTTGACGGCTGAGATGGAATGACCCGTTTCCAGTAAAGGGTTTCCGGTTCTCTACACTCACCATACGAAACACAGCAGCGTTAAGCGGCTATTTTACGCTGGTATTCTGTGAGTGCGTGGTGCATCCCCGGTCGAACCGACCTATTCGTGCTACAACATGGCACTATGCTGCAGCATGGCTCTACCACGTGGTGGAGGGATAAGCGAATCTGACCTTCAATTTCTAATAGTCGTATATCGGGGTCTAGGGTACTAGGGGGAGGCTACAAGGAGGCCCTCAACTTAAAGGCGTGATGACGAAAGGCGAGACATGCAGGAAGTCTAGATACTGGAGGCTCAGGCCCATATATTGTGACATTCGTTGGGTGAGGCTTACGTTAAGCAATGGACTTGTGAAGGGCTGTAACGATGATGATACCACTGCTGGACTGCCAACATATCATGTATGATTATAGTCACTTTGGCAGTCCAAATGACACCATAATCTTAAAGTTTAGTTATTTTTGTTTACAAAATTAAGGGTTACAAACGAGCACATATTCCACTGATGGTAAGTGGATGCTGTGGCCCATAGACACTTTAATCTATTCACCATTAAGAATTAAAAATTAAAATGGATGGATTAAGAAGAAATTGATGAAAGTTAGATGTGTACGGTAATATGCCAACTTCTTCTCAAAGTGCCAACCATAACTATATCCGGTGCGTCATGTTGATTAACAGAAGAAGCTTAATTTTGAATTCTACAAACGTGTGATGGGGAGCGCCGTTATCATATCTAAAGTATGGTAACTGCTACCTACTACCAATCTACCAATCTACCAACTTACCAACATACTACCAACAAATCAACATGCCTACCCCGCATGGTGTGGAAAATATTTCCTAGCCAGCTGACGCATTCTTTGGAAGCCAACAATCTAACAGTGGACTTGGACTTATAAAAACTACTGGCGGGTAATGGTTTTAAATTAAATAGTCGTAATTACTTCGCTTGGTCGTTAGCAATCTTACGACCCTATAATAGTTCAAACTCGTTTAAAGTTTAATACTGTAACGCCCGTATATTTGTGCTTTAATAAGAAAATAATGTATAATGCAATTAATTGTTTCTGTATAATTAATTAGATGTAATGCCCTGTTTATAATATGTCAACAATTATTTCGCTCCTATTGAATCCTGTTTATATTTGATAAACTAATAATATATTCAAATAGTTAGTAATGTCTTTTATACATAAATAAAGGTGTCACAACATATACGTAGTTCACGTGTTGGAATTTAATGCTTGCAAAGTCCTTTGTTAGCTATATCTATGCTCCAATTAGAGACAAATGCAGATACGTTGTCGAGTAAGATGCGATGCCTGGTTACCAATAAATAGGTTCTCCGGTTTCCCGTCACTCACCATACGAAACTGCAGCGTTATTCTGCTATTTTAGTGCTGCTCTTCCCCGGGCGAACCGGCTTACTATTAAATTTCATTTTATGACTGACAATTTGTGACATTATACAGTATCTACTGTCATCTTCGTGTACTGGGTATCGCGTATCAAGGCTACATCGGTCCACAAATAGCCCACTACTGGCGATAGGTGTAGATTTATTACAGAAACAATTGCCCCTGAAAACCTGATTTTCCCACGTTTTTAAGTCACATATTCTTGTTTTTCTGTCTGTCGTTCCGGGTGGAATTTAGTAATTGATTTTAAATAAATGTCGCGATGAGCTGGAAACTTGAAATTATGAATGAAGTTCAAATTCGGAATACAATGCAAAAATATGATTAAAAAAACATGGTAATTTTTTTAAAGTTAAAATAACTTAAAAATATATTTAACTGATTATTTTAGTAATAAACAAACGATGAATTTTATGTTCAATTGTGATTCGCTATAACTTTTTTTCTAAAATTAGTTTTTTTTTTGTTTTCAGGTAAGTTAATAAATTCCTGGATTTGGAGGGTGTTCTACGAGTACGTACGTAACGGTAAGTACCGAGAAAGAGACGGAGTAATGGCGGAGTCGTTTCTTCTTAGTTCAACATCTATTATCTGTCAATAACTAGGTATAACCACAGAATAAATAACAGTACAAGAAGTATAACTTTTCACGACTTCGTAGCGCAGCTGGTACATTCACATTCCCAATATCTTCTTCCTAGATAAGACTTTCAAAAAATAAACATCCTTTAATTTCTCAGTGGCTGTATAAAGAAGGAACATTTTATAATAAGCTAGAAATCTAAGTACCATCCCTGACGGTACCATATAATTGTTACTTCGTCTAAATATATTCACCAAGTGTTAAAGAAAATTTCTGAGAAATTGAAATCTCACGTTAAACCCGCTAAGGCTCGATGTGACAACGCCATTGACTTATCCTGCTGTTTGTTAATCTTTCACGCAAAAACTACTTAATGGATTTTAATGCAACTTTACAATTATATAGCTTATACATCAGAATTGTTATTATTGTTATATGTTATACATTAGTAATAGCTTATGTGTTCATAAGCTATAACTCGTCAAGAGTTTATTCACGATAGTCGTATTGCACAAATTGGCAAAAATATAACGATAAATATTAAGTAAGTCGGAAAAAAAAACTGTCATCTGCGAGCTATTTTGGCGTGCGGTGCAAAAACTGTAAGAGTTACACGAATATAATGTATGATGGAATTGTTTCTCCTAAATAGTTCTACAAAAAAGTCCGCGACGATATATATCTATATTTTATAAGTAAGCCAAGGATTAACTTAGGCTACTTTTGTTCTAGGGCTCCGCGCAAAATAATTCCACGCGGTCGAAGTCGCGGGGAACAGTTAAAATAATATAAATCAATCGGCTGCGCCATGAACTTTTCTATTTCCAAACAAGCCTTTTTATAGATTAAGGGTGATAAAAGAGCACACAGACCACCTGATGTTGAGTGAATGCTGTAGCCTGTAGACACCTACATCTATATTCGATTAGGAATCAAAATGCGGAATACGTTGTCAACCCTGAGGACTAAAATGAAACGACTCGTTTCCAGTAAAAAGGGTTTTCAGTCTTCTACACTTACTATACAGCAAGCACTTATTATAAAGCAGTATTAAGCTGGTATTTTGTTAGAGCGTGGTCCGTATTCGGTCGAGCCGATCCATACGTGCTACTACCATTAATGTAGCTGCAACTCTACGAAATATAAAAATTTCCATAAAAAATGTTTACACTATATTTTGAAACTGAAATAATTTGAAATGAAAATATTCTTTGTGATAACTTATAAATAATTATGTTTATATTTCATATTTTATTTCGTCGCTTATAATTTCGTCATTGGATTTATTCATTGTTGTTTCTGTAGCACGAGGCATAGAATATGTAAAGCCTACCGCAGAAAGCTCCCTTTCCCTCCAATTAGTGCACACCGTGTGAAGTAACCGTGCCACGGCAGTCCGTCCAGATAAAACTACACTTACTATAACGCACTCCTTTTACCGGAACGATCGATTCCGGACATAAAAGGAACAATTCGAAGTGCATCGCCTTTTTTCGAAGTAGGGGTGGGTGGAGGCCACGCGGCACGCGGCATCTCCCTCACCCCCATACCCACCCCGAGGAGTGCTAGGTGTTTTCGAAAGTGCTTTTCGGGTGGCCGGGAGACGACATAGGCCTACTCGCGTATTAGCTTCGGCGTACGCAATCTGAATGTGACTTAATCTTATTCTAGAATTCAAGGATCACGTGCAGATTTGAATTATTGCTTCCTACATTCCGTTGCACTAACGCGAATCATTCCCAATTACACGTTTTAAGTCACTTAGAGACAGTTCAGTCGGATTACAATAACGAATTCTTTGTTTTTAAATATAATATATAATTCTTTGTTTTTAAATATACTATATTATACGCGATAGAGCCACGCTGCAGTTAATTTTTTATATGAGAGAGGGCAAACGAGCACACGGCTCACCTGATGGTAAGTGACTACCGCCGCCCATGAACAACTGCAATACCAGGGGAATCGCAGATGCGTTGCCGGCCTTTATTATGGTCGGTTATTCTATCTTATCCTCAGGGGTGACAACGCATCTGCATTTTGATTCTTAATTGAGCATAAATGTGAAAGGTGGACTGTTAGCTCGTTTTTCACCCTATTCTATAGTAAAAAAAACGAAGAATACTTTTATTTAGATAATATTATATATCTAAATATAAAAATCAATTGCTGTCTGTTAGTCTCGCTAAAACTCAAAAACGGCTCGACTGGTTTTGATGGATTTTTTGAGTGTGTTTCAATGGGTCCCTAGATGGTTTAGATTAACATTTTTACTCGATAGGTGGCGCTGTTATCGATATCCAGCAATCACCCGTGCGAATCCGGGACAGATCGCTAGTATACAATATCTATTACAATACTAAAAACCAAAATTATCTAATAGGTCTCACTCCAGTGATACAATGTCAAGAACGCTGTCTTGGTCTCCTCCCTGAATGGATACTTAGAGTTTGGGCGAGGAAAGAATCAGCCCACTTGTCTCCAGCGGCGACGACCATTTTTGCGGATAAAATATAAACCGCTCATCGATCTCACGGACCGGTAGTGTCTACAGCAAATGGCACACATTTATAGTTATTTATATTGTATATTAAAATGTTGTACAAATAAAATTAATTTATATATAAATCTACTCAATTTTAAATTTGGAAAAAAATTATAACCATATTAAGATATAAAATGCAATAAAATGAAAGAAGAATATATAATTATACATATCTATAAACTGGCTATTCATTTAGAGAACAGATAAGCTGGATCAATTCTCGCCGAATCAATTATAGCAGAAATTTTTGGTATTTAGTTTTAGTTTCTAGTTATTTTATAGTTGAACTATGTTCCACTATAATTAAAGAACTGTCAAACAATGGCTACGTTCGTCAATTAGATATTAACACACACGCATACATTTAGTTAATTTAACTAATTATGGAAGAAAACAATTTTACACGAAGGAGTGCAGCTATACAATAACTTGCCAAATGACGTTAAAGAATGTGACAATGTGAACATTTAAAAATGAGCTAAAAAACATGTTTGCATATCACTCTCTACTATTTAGCTATAAATTGCGTACTAGAGGCAGTCTTAATTTTTTCATATATATAATTTATTATGTATCTCATTATAAGTGAAACCCTGTTTGAGAAAAATAAAATGTTTAAACCTAATTTAAAGAAAAGAAAAAATAGCATTACTTTAATAAAATAATATATTAACATAAAAACAAAATGTAGGTAGGCATTAATTCTTATCGGAGTAATTATCGCGAAAAAAACTGTTAAACTACAACTTGGAGCAACTTAATTGTAGTACTTATGGAAAAAAATGGTTAATTTTATGCGAACGCTTCGGTAGCTCCTTTCTTGTTGGCGATGCCCATTTTGTGGCCATTAGGGCTGCCCGAAAATAATTATATCTACACTCTAATTTGCAAATAATATAATACTATTATTTAATACGAAAAAATTATAAAAGACATGCGGGTTATTGTATTCAGTTACATAATCTGGCAGCCCTGCTTGTCCATCGCAGTGGCGTGGTAATTGGAGGCAATGCAATGCTAGTGCTAGAGTGCTTACACGTTTTTTTTTATTTTCGCGGGAAAACCCGACAGTTGACTCCTGATGACATAGTGCGTTTATAGTTGTGTCAATAAAAGTATTCGGTTGCTTTGTCTCTGGTCGGCTTCCGTTGTAAATATAAAGTGAAAATGTTGTTTTGAATATCAACATTCATCATCATCATCCTTACAGCCTTTCACAAGTCCACTGCTGAACATAGGCCTCCCCCAAAGAATGCCACAAAGCACGGTCCTAAGCCATCTGCATCCATCGACTTCCTGCATGTCTTACCAGGTCGTCACTCCATCTCGTTGGGGGTCGCCCTACACTTCACCTACCAGTACGAGGCTGCCACTCGAGAACCTTTCTTCCCCATCGGTTGTCGGTTCTTCGAGCTATATGGTCGGCCCACTGCCACTTCAGCTTACTAATCTGTTGGGCTATGTCGGTTACTCTGGTTCGACTGCGGATATCTTCGTTTCTAAGTTTATCACGCAGAGAAACCCCGAGCATAGCCCTCTCCAAAGCTCGCTGAGCGACCTTGAGCTTCCTCATACGACCAGCAGTGAAGGACCACGTCTCAGTTCCATATGTCATCACTGGCAACACGCATCGGTTGTACAGTCCCGTTTTCAAGTTTTGAGGTATACCTGACGAGAAGATGTGCAATATCAACATTGAGATGGCCGAAATAATGCATCAGAGGCTCTTTTGTCAGTTAATTTTCAAGTATGAAAGACTTCTGAAAAGTAAACAGTAATCCTAAAATCTACATCTACTTTTCTATAAAATACATATTATATAACAAATGTATAATAGGGTTGCCCCCAACAGAAAAATATATTTATCTTTCTAATTTCAGTAACTTTTTGTTTTGCTTGGTCGTCCCTTACAACATCAATAAAACCAGAAATTGGCAGAGATTCGGGATAACAACTCGAAATAATAAAAAAACTGCGGTGCCAACCCGCCTGCCAATCGTGGAAATTATGGCAATTATTGCCAATGAAACAATCTATGGGTGTGGCTATTGTTCAGCACTGGACTTTGATACCTGGACATAATGATAATGATGATGATGATGACAATATTGAATGCTGCACAGATGCATCTGACAGTAAACGGAAAGTTTTTCTGGAAATATCCCATTAATTTAACAATTATACAAAAAAAGTATTCCATGCTTTGTACTTTCATGGTGAGCGATTTAATTTCTTATAAAATTGTTTTTATTACAATATTAACATTCTTAAAAGCACTTTTCGGAAGCTTAACGACTTTGCCTTATAATGAATGGACAGGTAGAGTAATTAATTTGAGTGCGTAGTAAAATAATTTATTATAATCCAAGTAATTTTTTTATTGCTACAAAATTTCTGTGTTTCCGCATTAACAGAAAACTTATAAATTTTAATTTTTTAACAAATAGTAGATGCAGAGATAACCTAGTGAGACAAGCTATTGAGTTGCCTATGCTCAGAGTTTCTCGTTGTGATAGATTTAGAAATGTTGACATCCGCAGTAGAGCCAGAGTAAGTAAACGGCAGATTCGGAAAGGGACTCCCCAGGCGAAAGTTTATAGACCAAATTGGCGATATATTGAAGATGGGCCAGATTAAGAGCCCTTAACCGACGAGCATGTATGCGTAGGTTTATGGAGGTAAAGGAGAGGAGGGGTGTGTCAGGATCGTGCCAAATGGAATTCCGTAGTCTCTGCCTACCCCTCTGGGTGACAGGCGTGAATGTTTATGTGTATGTTTGTTTTATGTTTCTGTAACCAACATAGCCCAACGGATTAGTACGTTGAAGTGACAAAGGGCCGATAGATGGGGAAAAGGGTTCTCGAGTGGCAGCCTTGTACCGGTAGGCGAAACGTAGGGTGGCCTCCCACTAGATGGAGTGACGACCTAAGAAGAGATGCAGGATGTCAATGGATGCAGGTAACCCTGGACTGTGCTAAGCGATATTTCTTGGAGAGGTCTGTTTTCAGCTGCAGAAAGAAGTAATACACCGACATGTCGAGTTTGTAAGTACAGGTTAAAATATATAAAATGGATTTAAAAAACAAACTATAGATTCTTTTATGCGGAACGCAAATAACACGGAACTTCTCAGAAATTATCGTTCTATATAAGGCTCGTGTATGCACTGTTAACAAATATTTCTTTATATAACGAATACATTAATTTAATTAAGCATCGATGGCAAAATAACTTTCTCAAACACCATTCGATTCAGTCGCTTATACTTTCCAATTACAATGTACGCTATTATAGACCAAACAGCATTGTTATACAGACGACATTAGGATGCACAATTTATAAATATCACAATAACTTAGCGAGCTACTGTACTTATATATGGGTGTGAAAATCGCGTTACGCCTTCGGAACGGTACGCGATTCAGTTTTTGTGCGTTTCCTCTCTCTCACTCCCGCGGCTAAGAAAAGGGAGGGCGGAGGTTTGATTGAACGATCATTCAAGCGATACTCAGATATATTTATTGTTTTGCGCGGAGTTTCATTATATCGTGTAGTCGAGCAAGGAGAACTTGGAAATGTTTTTCATCGCCTCGCATTCATTGCCGTGTGATGTTCTCTCCGCTAATCGTGGAGAATATACATTAATACAATTTAGTATTTTCTTTGACACTGCCGAATTCCTATGAACCTCTTAATAAAAGCCGTATTTGGGAAAGTATCTCTTGTTTTGATTATGTTTGTTACCCACCGGATCATATCATGAGATCTAGTATACCAGCGACCCGCCCCGGCTTCGTACGGGTTATTTCTGGATCGATAATAGCGCCACCTACCGGGTACGATCGGTAGACCTACCCAAATACAAAAAAAAATCACCAGAATCGGTCCAGCCGTTAAGGAGTTCAGTGACAAACAGGCGTACAGAAAGAATTATATAAAGATAACCAACTGCTTGCGAAACCCACAGGCAGTTTTGTCACTTATCTGTCATTAATTATATTACACTTATCAAGTAATCAATATTAATTAAAATAATAAATATTAATAGTAAAATTTTGTACTTTCTATTTTAATTGTAATTTAAATTTTTTAGTATATTGTAACAAAAATAATATTATTGATTTCATTTCAAACGTCCTATCCGTTTTTTCACTAAATTATCGACTAACGGCTTTATTAAATATAAAATATAACTGCCCGGTGCCAACGCCTTGTCTTTCAGAGTGCATTTGATAGATTGAAGCCACTCCCTCCAACATTTAAAAGCAATAACTGTTATTACTACGTTATAGGGATTGGCACTGTGAATATAATAGTGCTTCAGCTATTGCGTCTTATGAAAAGTACACAAGTTTCTTCAAGATACCTGAATTTACTTACATTTTTAACTGAGTTCAGAAAACTGGAAGGTTCATAATAGTATTTGACTTCGCCCGCGTGTAATTTAGGTTTTTAATTTTGTTGCGCGGAACCCTAATTAATTATCTAAAATATAAGTAGCCTAAGTTACTCCTTATAACATCAACTATCTACCTGTGAAAGTCCCGTCAAAATCGGTCCAGCCGTTTCGGAGATTAGCCGGGACAAACAGACAGAATGACAGACAAAAATTTTAATAATTGTGTTTTTGTTATACGCTTTCATATGCAATTAGTAAAAAGCTGTTATTTTGACATTACAAACAGACACTTCAATTTTATTTATTCGTATAGATTATTATATTATATTATATATATAAATATATAAATATTATTATTATAATTGTTATACAACGGTTATGAAATAAAACAGACTTCGAAAGCAATACGAATAAAATAATTTCCAGCTTCTTTTTTTATAGAATAAGGGTGAGAAACGAGCACACAGCCCACCTGATGTGAAGTGGATGATGTGGCCCATAGACATCTACATTTGTCCTCAATTAAGAATCAAAATGTAGATGCGTTGTCACCCATGAGGACTAAGATGGAGTGCCTCTTTTCCAGTAAAAAGGGTCTCCGGTTCTCTACACTCACTATTCTATTGGCATTCTGTGAGAGCGTGGTCCTTCGCCGGTCGAGCCGACCCATTCTAAAGTCAATTCAATTCTGCAACACACTGTCGCTTAGAAAACGCAGTTTACACTTTTTATTAAAATTATAGTTAAAAGATAAAGATAGAAACAATGTGAGTGAATGATATCGGAATTTTAATATCCTTATGCCACACCAACGGTCCCATGTTGAAAAGGTATTTCTATAGATTCACATAGCATGCTATTAAACCAAGTACACCTGTAGACTTCCTGCATCTTTACTTCAAGTTTTTCTAGTGGATTGTCCTTCTAAGTTATTAGTTTAAAATAACCACTTACACATTTACTCGATATTTTTTACAATTTTCTCACAATGTTTTCCTTCAACCCAAAATACGTGGTAAATCAAGAATCAAAATTTCATCTCTGAACTTGTGTTGATTTCGTATACTATCTAAAGATCAGCCTGTAACCTGTTTTGTTATTTTTTTATTCTTTAAAACCTAAGTCAGTCAATCTATGATCGATAATAAGTCATTGTGATAATTTGTGTACTGTCACAAAGCACGATCCTAAGCCGCTCGCACCCGTCGACTCTCTGCATGCTTCATCAAGTTGCCATTCCATCTAGTGGGGGGTCGTCCAACATTGCGTTTGCCATTACAAGTCAAATATACACACATATTGCATGGAATTATGACGTTTTTCTGAAAAGCTTGCCCGGCAACGCTCACTAGGTCACTAGTTGTTTCTCCCTCGCCTCTCGCTAACTACACCAAGGTGCTACGTACTTGATAATTAGGATAATATAATATAGTAGTAAAAGAAATAATACCGAATGCACGTTTTTAAAGTTTTGTACTTGTGACTTCGACACACTCTGTGAAGTTAGCACATATCTCAAAACCAATAATAGTGCTTAATCAGTTGTAACAACATATATTCCATCTATTACTGCCTATAAAATCCACTGCTGAACATAAATAGGCTTCCTCCACAGATTGCCTTCATAGGGGTACGTTTTCAACAACCACATCACCAAAACGTATAAATCTTTCGCCTTTTTACAACATGTTAACTACTTAAATATCACACAAGCGTAGATCTATCCAGCCTAGCCTAATCTAGTACTTATACTTAGTTCACGTCTATGTCTAGTCTAGTCTATGAATCGTCGACATATTATATAGATATGACTGTGTAATCATCGCCTGTCGTGCCAAGCGGCGGATCCAGTGGCGAGGCGGACGTCCCCATCCCAGGCACTTGTAGCGTCCTACTTTGGCTACTTCCTTACTAATCGGATCCTGACTTGGCCTTCATTTCATTTATGTTAATAATATTATAACAATAATAATATAATATATTATATTAAATAGCGTAAAATAAAGCAGCTCAATGCTGCTGTGTTTCGTATGGTGAGTGTGGAGAACCATAATCATAAACACTCACACCCGTTACCCAGAAGGGTAGGCAGAGACCACAGACTTCCATTTGGTACGATCCTGAAACACCCCTCTCGCCTCCATTACATCCATATACAAGCATACATTAGTCTTCAATATAACGCCAATTTGGTCGATAAACTTTCGCCTAGGGTGTCCGTTCCCAACTCTGTCGTTCACTTCTGCAATATAAATTTGCTTTGTCACTCTTTCCTCATTCATTTTTTTCTACATGACCAAACCACCGAAGCATTCCTTTCTTAATTTCTCATTCTGTTCTTCACATAACCTTGTTCGTTTGCAGCTTCAGAATCTACACCTGTATTTTTTTAAATTATTTTGTTGGATTTACTCGCAATAATTGGTGTTGCAGTTACTCATGGGCGGTGGTCGACACTTACCATCAGATGAGCCGCATGCTCGTTTGCCCACTCTTCAATAAAAACAAAAAACAAAAATAAAACTAAAGAAGTCGACTTTGTAATTATTGCCTATGGTCTATGCCATAGACCATAGGCAATAATTACAAAGACTCTATGGTATGGATTGTTATTTACAAACTACAACTTAAAGGCCACACCTTAATTATTTAAATTCCGTTACATAGGTTATAATTCTAATCTAGCAAACTATTGTTTACTCTAAAGAAACTCCGGATTAATTCTTTTATATTTAAATATTAAAGATAGTTCACCAAGTTTTTCGATCATCTACCCTCAAAAGTCTACTTTGACGCTACCCTTTGGGCGGAAGCGCATTCAAACCGTTCCCGCGTCCGCCTCAACTTGACGTCTCAAGGTGAACGTCCGGAGTTTCACCCCCGCCCGGCCACGTGACCCGCCCAGCTTTTGAGCTAGGTCAGGGTCGCCCGCGAAAGCCGGCGAGCCTTCCTGTGACCCCGAACCGCAACTTGCGCCCACAGAGCGACGGGTCACGCCTAAACGGACGACGTTCGCCTTCCCGCACCGCCTCGCCCGATTTTTCCGTTCGAATAGTTCCCAATGTGTCCGTCGGGTCGTCCCTTGACCTCTTGGGTCAGGTCAAGGATCTGCGATTTTTGAATGAATTTGTCTTAGACATGCTTCCTGTAACTAATCTATATTTTTATTTATCTGTACAATTTAGTACTATAATCAAGAATAACGACGCCAAATCCAATTTTCTAAGTTCGTTACATCCTTACAAAACTATTCTTGTATCTTTTTATATACCTAACTGTCATTAACTAAGAAATTGTTTTTCCAAAAACAAAGTCTCGTATAAATATTGTACTGTTTACTAAGCCGGTTTTATCAATATACAAAACATTTAGTAAAATACGATATAGTATTCTTCATAACGTAACGCCGATAATCTGATTTAAAGTAAACAGGCTTACAGTAGATTAAAAAATACACCATATAGCCTTTGACAAACTTTTACGGACACCTATTGATTCCGTAAGTGTTCCGGGTGGTGATTTTGGTACGGTACACTAAAACAATAAATAAGCACTGTCGCGTCGTAACGTATTTTTTTAACCGTAAATCATTAAAATCGTTCAGCGAATTGCCGTACGTCTCTAATAAGCGAATGCGAACTTTTCTATTCCACTTAATATTTTTGATATGCATCGACGACTACTTTGATACGATGTTTTCAACGGAAATTTTCTTTTTAGAACGACTAAATTGCTTACTCGTCCATGATCTGGTCGACGTGCGCTATTGAATTAACTAAATACTCTATCATAGGTTAGAGCTATTCGCTCCAAGCTATTCGCTATTAAAATAGGCCGTATGACAATTAGCATAAATAAGCAAGACAAATATGAAAGAAAAGTTTTCATTCCGTGTCATTAAAGAAATCGTACAAAGCATTCGACGAGGAAACAAATTGAAGACCGCGTTTCTATCACTTACTCTCTCGTACCTTTAATCGGGTGCCCATTCGTTCTATTTATGTTTCCGGGACCTGGAATTCGCCGGCTTATACGTATTGCGGGCTTAATAACGCCAATGTTCCTTTATTCAGTTATCCGGCTCCGGCTTCTACGAACCGTGCTCAGTTAGTAATTCGAGCCGTTTATATTTCCCGTAAACAACGAGCGAGTTTTGTCACTTTTTTTAAGAAGTGTACCGATTGAAATTTGATTTGTCAGTTCTCTCGTTATTCATGTGATAATTTAATAACAGTGTCTGTTTCAGTCTGTTTCATAAAAAGCTATAACCCACTTCTCCAATTTATCTTTCTGTGAATTCTTTTGCTTTGGACTTATTTTAAATACTGGAGTAAACATATTTTAACAAAGTGTTGTTGCTCTTTTGTTTTGTGGAATTTCCACTACAACGTCACATTTTTTATGGATTGTTTTATTCACTATACAACCTATACAAGATTACTTTTTTAAATATAGTATAGTTTGTCAAGGAAAGTTTTAAGTGTTCGAAAATTACATACGACTAATTTTCAAGTAGATACTTACCAAGTGGGATAATTTGAAAGATTGGCCCTTTGCACTCGATGTTTTTTTTTTTTAATAAACGTTGAAGCTCGACTATCGTGTAGCGGTAGCATAAGGGAATTCACTACTCCATATCAAGCCGTAAGCGTCGGTAGAGGTGACAGAGATGGATGAAACAGAAGATGGGTAGCAGTATCTTCCTGATAACAAGTCAAAATAATAAAAAATGCGGTTGCAAAACCAAGCTGCCAAGTGAGGTAACTACGACAAATATCCGCTCTGTAAAAGAATCTATAAGAGTAGTTTTGTTTAGCAGCAGCCTTTCAATAGGGTGTAATGAATGAAAGAAAGAATAAGTGCCCACCGGATGACAAGTGGTAATCTAAGCAAAGGTGGTAAAGCGCGCTGCGAAGCTACAGGGTAGGGTTCGAATTCAGCACGAAACAAAGTGTTTCTATGGCCTACTAATAATTGCCCCGTGTCTGGATGTTTGTTCGTGTCCAATTTGGCCAAGTTAAAAGTCTCCACGATTCACAATAAATTCCTTGTGTGCTCCGTTTACAATCACAGCTAAATCAAAACAAGTCAATTTGTCCCAAATATTATTACACTATAGATGCATAACTTACAGGCAATTTTATTACGAAGTCTTTATCCTGCATTGTATTTCATAATATTTCGCTTTGATAAACTTCTTGAATTTTATCCTTTTAACCGCTCGAACCCTTTCATCGAGGAATAATCACTTTAAAAATAGGATTTGCGGAATCTTTAGCAAAGGCAACCGCCGAGCCTAATTCCCTCCCCCTCCTATGCGTTATTGTTTGGTTTTTTATTTTTTATTTTTTGCGTTTGATGTTTTATTTTTATCTGCTCAAAGGATTTTCACGCAGTTTTATTGTTTGTACCGCGATACACATTCACAGATTCTCTCTGTGACATTTTCGAAACAGATATATTCGAATGAATCGTGTGGGACAGTCAGATAACGTACTCAATCTGTCTTAATTTAATTTGTCTTTTGTACGGTCTAACGGCTACTGTAGACTTCAATTATTACGACTAGAGGAACTACGACTATCATTACAGACCCTCACAAGTTTACTGCTTAGCTAAAACATCAAAGAGTGTCAGAAAATATGTCCTATCTTGGGAGGCCAATTGCTAACTGTAGTTTTTTAGTTACGTTGTTATCAGGTGAAAGCGACTGCCAAATGTCTCCCCTTTCACCTTTTACAACACCCACGGGATGATAGATTGGACTAGCACTTATCTTAATCTGCCTATACACAGCTCTGGAAAATAAGAGGATTTTAATGACCTTTGTGTTATAAGTTATATATCGCTGCTGGAGACTTATTTGTTAAAATTACTTTTCTTATCTTTCATTACATCTTTCCAAGTGAACTTTCCAATTCAATCAGAGACCTTGGTGCTGAATTGCAACATAATCTATATTTTTTGTTGTTAAATTTATCTTGATTGTATGTTGTTGTGTTACTGTCGATGTTATTATGTGTTCATTCGTTAATTTCTTGTTATTATTTGTGTATACTTTACGGGGGTGACATAGTCACTGTGTGACAAAACCCCTTTTTTTGAAAATAAAGATTTAAAATAAGACCTTGGTGCCACCTCAAATCTTTATTTACCTTAGCTAATCCAAAGAGGACGAGGAAAGTTCTTTTATACCTCTCAAAAGCAGCGCCTAACTTCTATCTCACCTAATGGTACGTAGTGAAGCCGCCCAAGGTTGTTAAGCGTAATGACTGAGCTAAGCAACATTCGAATACACAGTGTAAGTTTGGAAGTCAATAAATTATTAGATTACTATCGTTGATTTTAACGACAAGACAGGGTGATAAAAGTTAGGTAAAATCCACGAGGTAACGATTAAGTAGCATCCATTACCCACTTACAACCCTCGGGTGTCGCAAGGGGCCATAGAGTAATGCCCGGGAGAACTTGGGGTTTGTGAAAGACTACATTAAACTCATATCGCCAAGGATAGAGATTACGGAACGTTCTTTCTACTCTGGGAGAGACCCTTAACCTACAGTGTAACGTTGACACTTACTGCTACAAAGAAAAGGAAAACAAAAAACTAAATTATACCTTGTTCTCCCATTCAAACGAGTTGACTTTTTAAATTAGCATAACGTCGCGAGTACTAAAAGCATTATATTACTGTGACACGGAGTGTCTATGAAATTAATAATTAAATTGTTAAGCGAAGTCGGTGCCCTTTACAATCTTCGGCTATGTCATATGTTTCAGCTACATACTAATATATGTGGAATTGTAGTCAAGCTAATAAATACTAAATAGAGACATATTAAATAGCTTAAAAACATATTTGGCCATTCAGCGAGGAAATGCAGCCAGCGTTCTTGGCACTGTAACACGGAGAGTTTTATAATGTTATATTTATTTGGATTATATTAAAATAAGAGGTCACTTTGTTCTTTAATTCATTAGCGATGGATAAAGAAAAATTAATCTATATATTACATATATAGTTTACTTTCTATAATTTTTTCAGGTAAGAGAAGGTAAAACGATGTTAACTAAAGTTATAAGTATTCTATCAAACTTTTAAAATAAATTCACTCGTTGTTGAATAAAAACTGAACATATTCCTGTCTAGGTCCAGACTAGGAGTCCGTCTGGTTAGGCCATTCATTTGCTCATTCATGCATTCATTTCAAATGATTGTGTTCTGTTATGTATGTATGTCAATGATCTGCAATTTAGTTCGTTTTCCGAAGTAATATAGAATATTAAATCTCCCAATCGTAAAATTATTTCGGGCATTATAAAGACGTAGATTTTATGATAAAAAATATAATATCCAGAGTATTTTCTTAAAATAAAAGGTATTGAATTCGCAGTGAATTTGAATTATTCAATACAGAAGACAGCGCGAGAAAGAACCTAATTATCATAGAGATGGCGACGCGTATTATATGCACGATTTGTATAACATTATGATTTTATTATTAATTTAAATATCGCGTACGGAGATACGGAGTGTGCTGTAGCAATTTCATTATTATTTCAATCAACTGAATGTAAATTTATTCAACAATCTCACGAGGTAATTGCGATGGCTGCGTCCTTGTTGCTCCCGCGTCGCTCTCCCTCGCACCCGGGGTAGTGTGCGCCGTACCCCACATTCTTATGCGTTCAATCAAACGCAGGCTACGCTGTGGCTCTGCCTATACCTCTCGGCGAAAGGCATTGTTTGCTCCTTTTGTTCTATTATAAAAATTAGATGTCGACGACCGGCCCGGCATACGCTTACGATGGAAATTCTAGACTTTTTCTACGTCACAGTCCCACGGGCTGCTAGGGCTCCGTAAAAGCAAATCACAGGAAGTTTTAATTGCAATTATCTTTCACGCTGATTCTAACTTTATAATTCTGTTATTTCAAATCACAATATATCAACGACATAGTTTTTTTTTTCTTTAAGTCTTGCATTACAGCAACGTCCAATGCTGAGCATATGCCTAAATTTTAACACGTTTTTAGGCGGATGTTCTTACCAATCTTGTGGTTTGTTTCCCTATATCGCCTCTTACAAGTCTCACGGAACGATATGGGTAGTGACTATCTTTTACAGTATAGATAAGCTAGCTATGTACTATTAATAATAAGGATATTTTTACACCGCCATTACACGGTCGATCAATAAAGATTCAAGCAATTTATAAAACAAAAATTTGTATTATTACAATAATAATTCCTCAGCGAATGTTCGGTTCAGTAACGTTCAGGAAACTCGTAAATGTATTCCGATCCTTTACGTGCAAGGAGTATACCTTAGTGGTTCCGATGCAATTTAATAAGGTTCAGTTACGATTTGATCGTTCTGTAATTATTCTCCTGCATTCTTATAATGAATTATAATTATTTTCGGTGTATCTTTTAATTATAACCGTGGACTAAGAAAGAAGGTCTTGTTTTACGGGCCGGTGTAGGTTTTGCATAAATTGAATTTAAAGTTTTAATTACTTAAAATATATCTGTTTCTATACATACAATATTTCTTTAGTAATATTAAAACAATAATGAATTCATTCTCAAATCGTTACTAACATTAAAAAAATCTGAGATATGTAAAAAAAATCAATTGGACATTTCGTAGCAAAGTGCAAAAGAAAATAATCTTAGCACGAAGTGAACGTCAGACCGCCCGCCCTCCCATCTCGAACGACGTCGTGTATGTATTCGACGTTAAAATCTAACCAAAAACTATGAGACAAGACAAGGATGTGTCAGGAAAGACGAGTTTTGATCAGCTGCGATACAAACTAAATGTGAGAGTTATGAAGCAGTTTATTTATGACATTATATTATTAAAATAATAGTAATATAATATATCTTGTTTAACAGTCTCTATTTAATAAGACTTGCACTCTAGCACTGAAATTAAGCATCAATAAAAACAGTCACTCGCTCATCAATCTACCGCACACCAGATGTCGCTAGTTGGGATGGAGGTGAAAGTTTTTTTTACACAATGTCATTTAATTGCGGAGTTATGTAGTTTTAAATAAAAGTATATCAGTATCTAGGGTATTATATGTATTGATACACAAAACATCACTCATTTAACTATTTTTTATTGTATTTTTTACTTTTATGAATATCCGTAGTTTGGTTTATCCATTTCTAATCTAATTAATATAAAATTACATTTTCCTATCAAATTAACTTCTCCGCTATGAGATCTGTGAAGTATGTCACCGAATTCCAAAGTGTCGCAGTCCTGGTGATAGCAAAAGTCGTTGACGCCTTCATTGTTTAGACATCTTGTCTAATAGGAGCATTATTATAAATCTTACTAGCAGCTTGGCTCTACTACGTATAAAAACTGTTTACCTATCTCAAAATTGGTTAAGAATTCTACATACAGAGCTGTACGTTTATTAGTAGTGCTATCAAAATCTTATTTAACATTACTTCCAACGCTCGGGTCCGCATCAACAGGGTGATATTCACACATCATTTTGCTCGGAGTTCCAAAAGGGACTGGTCAGCTCGTGATAAAAAAGTTACGAGTTTACTCCTTTCTTAAAGGCCGGCAACGCACCTGCCAATCCCTGGTGGTGCAGTTGTTCATGGTCGGCTTACCATCAGGTGAGCCGCATGCTCGTTTGTCCCCTCTGCTATAAAAAAAGTACATAATTGTATAAAACTTCTTCACAACTACATTCTTTACGTAAGGTCTGCGCTGACCTTTTTGCAAGCCTAAATAAATATTAAATAATTTAAACGAGTAAGCATGTATATATGTATATTTCAATACCCAATTCGTTTCTTGGTTCAATTGTGGGTCCGTCCGTTGATACGTTTGCTTTGTCTGATTGATTGACTAATTGAACATTTTATCCAGATAAGTATCTTTGTAGGTATTTGCGACAGTTAACATTACAAATAAATTATCATCACTCATCATAACAAAAGTACTAATTCCATGCGAACGAAGTCGCAGGCACAACTGGTGAGATATATATATATATATATATATATATATATATATATATATATATATATATGTATATATATATATATATATATATCGTGTGTTTCCTAGTTGCCATTAGCGCAAGTACACACGGTCGGCGTGTCATATCACATTTAGAAGTTATTAGTTGTGCCACGTATAGCAATGCCCCTTTTTTATACAAAACCTTTGCAGGCGCATGCATTTCAACTCACCAAAGTTTTCTCGTAATCGGAATGAACAAATGAACGGAAACGTAAAAAACACGAACAACGAAATAAACAAACTAATATTTTTTGTCCGAACTTTCGCAAAGCACATAGCAACTCCATTAGAATCTGCTCAGCTGTTCAAGCGACACATTTATAATCACTATCACTAACAATACAGCCCATCACAAGTCCACTGCTGAACATATGCCTCCTCCATAACTTTCCACAAGATATGGACCTGAGTCATCTGCACCCATAGACTACCCGCGCGTCTCATCAGCTCTTCTTTTAGTGGGGGACGGTGGGTCTTATACCCATATACTCAAACGCTGCTAAATTTTAACAGTGGTAGAGCCACGCGGCAGCTTTTGCTGTCGCACGGATGGGCCGGCTCGAACCGGGGTGGTATCACGACCTCACAGAATACCAGCGTGAAGTAGAGGTTTACCTCTGCGTTTCGCTTGGTGAGTGCAGGTGGCCGGAGGCCCTTTTTACTGGAAATGAGGCATTCCATCTTAGTCCTCACGGGTGACAGCGCATCTGCATTTTGATTTGTAATAGAGCATAGATGTAGATGTCTATGGGCCGCAGCAACCACTTACCATCAGGTGGACTGTGTGCTCGTTTGTCACCCTTATCCTATAAAAAAAAGGACGCCGTTAAATCTCGTGCTGTCTTTATCACTTTAAGTCAAGTGACTGTGACACCACGAAATAAAATCGAAGAGCGTTTGAGTATTTAGCCGTTAAAAACCTAGGGGATTGTACCACTTTTATATATTCTTACATTGTCCTCCGATTTGAGCTATATTCAAAATTTCAAGACATACACAAAAGCGAATTAATAAAAACGTGGTAAAAATAACATCTTTCATATCTTAATAACTCAGGAACTGTTATTGGTTTATTCATGAAATTTAGAATTAAAGGTTATTAACGGGTTCTATTTAGGTAAACAAAATTACAATTGGGTATTAGATCTACAGCTTTCAAATTATAGGTTGTTCGAACATAGTTCAAAATGGTTTGTAATTAAAAACTATCGGTGCCAAGTAAATAATCGCTTAGTTTCTATTGATCATTCTAAGTGATTATTTTCTAAGTGGAATGCCTCCATCCAAAATTTACTACAAATTTATGAAACATTAATAAACTGATTAATAATTTATTTATTACTAAAAACAAATTGGTAAAACTTTACACGTGGTGCCATAATTACATATAGAAAATTGTGACCGTCAGAAAAGTTCCCGTAACTTACAGCCCGAAGCTTCTAAAAGTGGACGAGAGTTTGTTAGCTTTGGCGAATACGAGCCTTATTATGAAATTAATAAAGCCGTTAATGATATAACGTTTGGTGTACACTCACTTATTCCCGATCGTTATACTCGTTGAATATTCGGAATTAATTCTTCCGCGAAAGGCATTGCCTTAAAATTCTCCATAATGAAATTGTAACAAGAGTTTTTATTGCCTACACTTAGGACCCGTACGCAAAAAGCCTTGGCGGTCTATAATCATAAATAACAAATTATAATTCAAAATGGCGATCATATTTTACACTGTGTTTGCTGTGCTAAGTTTAATGTCTCATGTCTTTAGATCGTCGGGAAGTAAATACCAAACCTACAAAAACAAACAGACAAGAAAGTGAGCTTATATGATGTTTTCATTGCTCCATTTTTGCTATGAGGCTAAAAAGTCAATGATTATAACATGCATTAGAGATAAAAAATGTAACTGATAAAAATTCTCGATAACTTCCGTAATAAGTCATACGTGGTAGAGCCATGCTGCAGCTATATTATGCACGAATGGGTCGGCTCGATCGGGGAAAGATCACGCTCTCACAGAATACCGGCGTAAAAGAGCGGCTTAATGTTTTTGTGTTTCGTAAGGTGAGTGTAGACAATCGGAGACCTTTTTTACTGGAAACGAGGCATTCCATCTTAGTCCTCACTGGTGGCAACTCATCTGTATTTTGATTCGCAAACGAGGATAAATGTAGATGTCTATGGGCCACAGCAACCACTTACCATCAGTTTAACTCGTTTGTCACCCTAATTCTATAAAAAAATAACTAGATGATGTCACTAAAATTTGTAGAACGTAGTATTTATGACATCCCAAAGTATTGCTTCAGTTTACATGAATAGTTTTGGCTTGTGTGCTGTGTGACGTTCGTTTGTCTAACGCATCCACCGCTTACCCTCCCCTGAGGGTGTAATAAGTTTCGAGTATTGGGCTTTAGGGTTGTTTGTGTAAGGCAGGAAATGAGTTCGGTAGGTGTCATTGTTTGTGTTACAGGTCACATGGACCTGTTACACAAACAGTGTTACCGTATATTGAGGATATATTCGAATGTTTGTTGTATTTGTGATTTAATCCGCAATTTACTGATGTCGTTGATGGAGGGATTAAGTTTTAGGGACTAATTTATTTTCTCCTGTGTGATTTTGCCATGTGTCGCGAAGGTAGGTTACATACATAAATTGCAACAAAAAAACATATCAAGAACAATGACAATCTTTGTAGGGCATAACTTGTAGGCTACTACCCCATATCTTCCCGTGGAGGTCGTAAGAGGCGACAAAGGAAACTGAGGCAGGAGATGGACAGCAGAATATTTCTGATAATAGCAAAATTACAATATAAAACTACCCTCGCCAACTCGCTTGCTTAATGTGGCAACCATGAGCAACATCCCTCATACAAACACTTTTTCCGTGATGGATTCAAACCCGCGGCCCTGCTTATAGCTTAATCACTGCGCTATAGAGAGCTAATCTATTAAAAGAGATTCTTATACCTTCATTTGACGCATGAGCCCCGCGTTCGATCCCCACTGGCACCGCCAAAATTGAAAACCGCAATTTTAAATTCTGATCTATCACGCTCTTGCAGCGAAGGAACGCATAATAAGGAAATCTGCATACATTTCGGAAATATGTGAAAACCGCCTGCCAATCGTGTCAACTATGGTGAAATCCTACGACCAGGAAATCTATGGGGGAGGCCTATGTTCAGAAGTAGACTTTTATAGGCTGTTATGGATGTACATATCATGAGAAAAAATATAATTTTTCATGCATTTATTATATCATTATTGGTCAACCTAGAGAGTCTTCGTATCACGAAGAAACTAATTTCTAGATCTAGGACCCGCTCTCATTTCTAACAAGGTTATAATGCAATAAACCCACTAATCCAGTGAGTGTTGGCCAATCTCAGATGCCCCCGAAAAACATTCCTCAGACATGCAGATTTCCTCACGATCTTTTCCTTCATCGTCGAGCACGTAGTAAAATCAGCACTTGAGATTGCAAATACCAACTTCGTAGCCCGGGTTGTTCGCGTACCTTAAAATTTATGCAAGTGCTTGGCCCGTGTAGTATTATATTTAAATGGTGTGGTAAATATATTTGAACGGTATAGCATAAGTATAGTAGTAAAAACAATTGACAACGGGCGATGTGTTAGATATTGAATATATCCACCTCCCAGTAAACGCTCGACGGGGGAGGCTTCAGTCATGATGAATGACGGACATATAACTCTTTCGAAATCTGACGCTTCGGAAGTCGACAGCCAGCGCGGTGAATTTTTTTTCGAATCCGATCGCGCCTGATTGGTTTTTAATTTTTATATATATCTGACTTATATGGTCGTGATATAGAGTTCGTTTTAAATCACACAGATTATATAATATCTAAGTTGATATGATATTTGCACAAACTTGATTCGTTAGAATACTTACACTATCTACTGTATTCTATACTATTTGATCATAAAATATCGAAGTATTTCAGAGAAAAACTTGAGTTCATGGGCGAAGATAAAGATCATTGTAAAATTACCTCAAATTGTTTTTCATTACCTAATCCTTTTATGTTAAAACCTTAGAGTTATGAAATTAGATTCTCTCAAATATCAAGACATATTCAGTAGAACATACATCAGTATTTATATCTGTTCTACTTTAACGTTTACCGTATAGTGGCGGTGTAAGGATATCCACTACCCCACATCATGCTATGGGTGTTATAAGAGGCAACAGAGAGAAACAAATCAAAAGATGGGCAGCAGCGTCTACTTAATAACGACTAAAACTAAAAGCAACTAAGGCTAATATCCACAGCAGGCATATAATATAGACTTTAATAGACTGTAACGGATGTTCTACTTTACATATTTTTTTTTTCTCTAATCATGGGTATATACGAACATGTGTCATCTCTTTCTTATAGATTTATTTTTGCTTTGACTTACTTCTTTAAGCTAAGAGTGTAAATAAAGTAGGCATATTTTTATACATTTGGCATATAATCATAAATTTTTCTACATATAAAAACTTGCAATAAATTTTATAACAAGCAAACAATATAGTACCAATCCAAATGCAAACCAGGAGGCCTCGACCTTATCTCTCAGGGCCTCATGAAACGCTTTGCAGAGATAAATACTTTTTTATAAGTTTTAGTTCTTGTGGTGATCCTTAGATAGCATCTCGCCGAGATGCCATGTGACGTTTTCGGTTCAATATAGTGTAAGATAATTAGTTAATTATTTAAATGTTTACAATCTTTGTTAAAATATAACTATGTTAATTAATACATTTAACATAATTAGCAAATAAAATGACAGTCGTATCAGTTATTTTCACTCAACGATACCTCACAAAACATTGTTATAAGCTACAATACCATTTTTTTTGTTTTCTTTTAACCAACTTTTTTTAATCATGCGCCATGAAATAATTTTGCAACTATTATTTAACGTTATTAGTAAATCGTTCATACTTAATAAAATAAATCTATAATTAAACTCGTTGCAAAATTTGCTTGTGAGTAGCATCTTAATTAAATAATTGTATAGCTGGGATTTTCCTGGTCGTTGCACTTTTATAATTAATCTAGGTTTAGAAATAATTTGCATTATATCTATGATCATATCATTTTAGCAACTATGTTGTGAGTAATGCTTTGTATAAATTAAGAAATTATTTTAATACTAGCTGTTTCCCACGACCTCGCCCGCGTGAAATTTTTTTGCGCGGAACCCTAAAATAAAAGCAGCATAAGGTACTCCTTATAACATCAGCTATCTGCCACTGAAAGTCCCATCCAAATTACTTCACAGGCTTTTGCGTGATGGGTGTTCACACCAAAATCGCTCGCATTATTGTAGTTTCATTAAAATCCATTCAGGAGTTTTTGCGTGAAAGAGTAACAAACATCCATACATCCTCACAAACTTTCACATTTATAATATTAGTAGGACTTTAAGCGATCAATTCATGAATATAGATACCACATGCATAAATATGTAATACCAGTATGAAAAATAAATTTAAGATAATGCGCCTAAACTTAAATTATATAAAAAAACTTATGTCGTATATACAAGATGCAAAATGCCCAGATCATTGGCGAGGTCAAGGCTGCGAAAAGCATTCGTACTGTGATCACCTGCTTGCGATTATGACAGCTGTATTATGGCTGTACTTGTAGCACGAATGGGTCGGCTCGATCGGTGAAGGACCACGCTCTCACAGAATAGCAGTGTAAAATAGCAGCTTAATGCTGCTGTGTTTCGTATGGTGAGTGTAGAAAACCGGAGACTCTTTTTACTGGAGATGAGGAATTTCAGCTTAGTCCTGAAGGGTGACAACGCATCTGCATTTTGATTCTTAATCGCGGATAGATGTATGTAGATGTTAATGGGTCAAAGCAACCACTTATAATCAATAGAACTGTGTGCTCGTTTGTCGCCTTTAAAAAACTTTCAATCGGGTGAGTCGTATGCTCATTTGTCCCCTCTTATATTTTTTTTATAAGATGGTGACTAACGAGCACACAGTCCACCTGATGGTAAGTAGTTGCTGTGGCCCATAGACATCTACATCTATCATCAGTGCTTTTGCTTGCTACTTATCTTAGATTGCTTATGACGTCATTTATAAAACGAGAAGAAAAAGACTAATTGAAGTGTAAAAATTTTTGCTTATAAAGAATTTGAACTCCTAATGTTACATTAAGAGCCGTGGGAGCTAAGGGCTAAGCGCTCACCGCAAATTTTACGGTACCGATGTAATTGTTTATATTGCCAAGTGCTGATTTACCACACACTCGACGGTGATGGAAAACATCGTAAGGAAAACTGCGTGTTTCTCTGACATAAAAAAATATTTCTAATACATGTTAAGTCTGCTAACATGCATTGAGGTAGTGTGGCAGATGTTTCCTTGCTCTAAAACACTCTCAGAAATGTCTGTAAGAAGCAGTGAGAACGAGTATGTGCTATGTGACAAAAATGTTTAAAGTTAAGTCAAACAGTTTTGATATTGCATTAAATATATTATACAGTAAAGCATTGTTGAACTACTTCTATTGTACTCGGTAATAGGATTATTCTCTGCTAAGATTCAATTCGACTGCTCGTCTTTAACAAAGCGTTCGTCTCCAGACCCAAAGTAAAATCTTGCAACGTCTAAAACTATCGCATGAGTTTCTTTAAAGGAGCTTTATATTCTCTTATCTTCCATTTCTTGCAACAATCGAGTTAATTTTAAGTGTTTTTGAAAAATTTATTTCAAAACGGAACTAAATATTTTCTACTATCGATTTTTTTTAAAGAATAATGGTGACAAACGAGCACACAGTCCACCTGATTGTAAGTGGATGCTGTGGTCCGTAGAAATCTAAATCTATCATCGATTACGAATCAAAATGCAGATGCGTTGTCACCCGTGAGGACTAAAATGGAATGCCTCGTTTCCAGTAAAAAAGGTCTCCGGTTATCTACACTCACCACTCGAAACACAGCGGCGTTCAGTTGTTATTTTACACTGGTTTTTATAATTATTATTAACACTTTGTGACAAGTTCTAAGTCCCCAATTCTCGCAAATTCCTTGCAATTAATAATCAATCAACGTTTTGAACGATACAATATTAATCTTCAAGCGTAAGAGTATTTATAACATACTTAATGCCGCATTGAAAGTATGCGTATTTTTTTTAAATAAAACCGAAGTAACAAACGAATTAGCAGGCCACCTGATGGTAAGTGGCTAACTCAGTCCATGGACACATGTCCAATTATAGTGTCCTCCAGACCGAATTTCGTTCACGGCGGCCAGCCTCAACGGAGACTATCCATCGGCGCAGGACAGGATTATAGTGTTCAAGTGTATGCGCAAGCACAGGTGCACTCTCTATTCCCTCACTCTCATGGTCCGATTGGACGGTAAACCGACACAACTGGGGAGAAATCAGGCGCAGTACCAACGGCTTTACGTGCTTTTCCGAGGCACAGGGGTGAGACACCTCCAACTTCCTGACCCGGGATTCGAACCCGGTACCTTATGATCAGCAGTCGCACTATTACAACAACTAGACCAACAAGAACGCTACAGATGCGTTGTCACCTCTGAGGATTGAGGAATGCCTCACAGTAATAATACTTACTCTCGATACCCTTCCCCCATTAGTTGGAGTAACGACCTGGTAAGACATGCAGGAAGTCGATGGATACAGGTGGCTCAGGACCGTGCTATGTGGCGTGCCTTGGGGGAGGCCTATGTTCAGCAGTAAACTTGTCAAGGTCTGTAATGATGATGATGATGATGATGATGATGATGATGATACCCTTCAGATCGGAAAACAATAGTGCAATGATAGCTTTTTGGCAGAAGAAGTACGTAAGAACGTGCTGCCTTCTCAGATTGACTCTATCGTTAATTGAAATAATATTAGAATACAATATATAATTAATCTACACATAGAAATAAAATTAAAGTGCCTGTCTGTTATATCTAAATAACTACCTTATATTGAGCTGAGGGGGTTATTTACACGCAGTTAAGACATAAATAACCATTTTTTTTTAATTTTTGTCTGTCTGTCTGTCCGGTCTAATCCTTAAAATGCTTAACCGATTGTATTGCAACCTCATATGGTCTTTAATTGTCTTAAATATAAATAACGACATTAATAGATCCTAAACAGGCGAAGCCAGGGTGTGTCGCTAGTGCTATAATAAAATATAACATTATAATATGTTTGAAATACTATAATAATATCAAAATTTAAGAAAATTTTAAAAACACTTTACGTGGTAGAGCCATGCTGCAGCTATATTATGGTTGTAGCACGAATGGGTCGGCTCAACCGGGGAAGTACCACGCTCTCACAGAAAACCAGCGTAAAATAGCAGCTTAACGCTGCTGTGTTTCGTATGGTGAGTGTAGAGAATCGGAGACCCTTTTTACTGGCAAAGAGGCATTCCATCTTGGTCCTCACGGGTGACAACGCATCTGCATCTTGAGTCTTTATTGAGGATAGATGTAGATGTCTATGGGTCACAGTAACCACTTACCATCAGGTGGACTGTGTGCTCGTTTGTCACCCGATCCTATAAAAAAAAAACACGCATTAACTATGAGCTGTAACTATGAGAATTATCTTATTGATCCCGATCAGGAGACTTTGATAAATTTATTAAATTATTCTATTGTCAGCGGTCTTTAATACGTGTGTAAATTTTCAAGTGAACCTACCGTCTACAACTTGTGAAAATTATATTAAAAGATTTCGTTACATAGATAGACAAAGTCACTCTGGTCCACCGTTTGTCGCAAACCCATACGTACAAGTCGCTATAGTGTATGCTTCAGCAAAGCGTTGTTGACACCAATTATCTCGTGCGATACGCTCGAATTGCCTTCGGTTCACCACTCGCACGGACCGACAGATGTCTATGTGAGGACTCTCGACGTTTCGTCTGTAATTTCTATTGCGCTCAATAGTACCTACTCTTGTCTACGGGCCTCGTAATATGCACGCTAAACAAAGGTACAGCTTGATGGTCCGCAGTACGATATTCATACGTTTACCTTTGTGTTTGGGGAATGAGAAATTGCCAAAGATATTTTAACGTGAATGCGTCTTCAAATTTGCTTCCAGATTGAGAGGCATTTCAAAAAAGAAACACAAAACTTCGAATAAGATTTCCGTTTTTGTACAAGTAATGGTGTTAAACAAACACACCACATTCGGTACTACGTGACTGCGTTTTAGCTCTAGTGGCCGTCAGCGCGACTGCTGATTATGAAGTCCGGGGTTCGAATTCCGGGTGGGGCCAAAAGTCCTGCGCCTAATGTCTCTCCGGTTATGACAGATTGTCCCATCAGACTATGAGAGACATCTTTGCTTGCGCATGCACTCGTGCACAATCATTCTCTCCTGCGCGGAAGGCTAATCTTCGTTGAGGCTGGCCTCCGTGACCAAAATTCGGTCTATAGGATTTTTAATTTGTTACTGACTGATTAACACCTACATTTATCCTAAATTAAAAATCAAAATGCATTCCAATTAAAATTTAACTCTTATTATTAAAGTTGTAGGTATACTCTATTGTACGATAACTTACGGTTTCAAAATTTCTACGAAAGTTAAAAAATAATATTTTATAAATATATTTTTAAAACAATTATTTTGGATTTGTTTCTGACAGTAAAATCTCGAGGTATGACAGTCTCAAATTAAAAGGCCGGTTTTAGCTACAACAAGCCCGTCATCTTTCTTAAGAACTGACGTTTACTATACAAAAGAGACTGATACGCTTTTATACATTCTTGGGCCCAGATTGTAAATAGATGAAAGTAGTATCAATTAATAGGTTATATATTATTTAAACATCACTGAAAATTCGGCGGACTTCGGCAATCTGAGAGCAAAGTTATAAGAGATTTAGTAAAACACAGAAACACTCAAAACGCACACGTACTGAACGATACGAGACGAGTGATCATAGATTGAGTCAGGCAGGAGCTGTCACTGTCAGCACAGATTAAAAATACAGTTGACAAACACGAGTAATAAATCGAACTGTTAACGAGAATCAATTTTAAGATTTATTTTTATTGCGTTGATATTTTATTATTTAAACTGTTGACACTATATATACTATATATACTAGCATAAATAAAACGACGTACTTTTATACTGCTTAAATCCGCATTGTAAGTTATTTGCGATATAACTAGTTCAACCTTAAAACAGAAGATTTTGTTTTTAAGTTTGATGCACGGAATAGATTAAATATTTTTTTATTCAATATAGACATATAGACTATTTACTTTGGTCGTGTAGTAGCGGATTAAGAGACTCCACTACCACACATCGTACCGTGAGTGTCGTAAGAGATGACAAGCGGAAATGAAACCAGGATATGGGCAGCAGCATCTTCCAACAACTTTAATTAATAAAAAACTGAGGTTGCCAACCCGTCTCTATGGGGCAATCTGTGGGTGATGATGGAATGTAATGACATCGTTTTTATTTATTTACCACTTGTACGCAAAAAGATGGAGGTACGACTTCCGAATAAAACTATCGGGATTTTTTTCGTTATGATAGTTGACACTTGTCACCCAGTGGGGCGGGCAGAGACTACGGACTTCCATTTGGTGCGATCTTGATACACCTCTGTAACTCCTTCTTTCTTTCTTTCTATTCTTTCTTTTCATACTTGTCGCTTAAGGGAACTCTTAACAAATCTTCAATAAATCGCCAATTCCCTTGATAAACATTATATCAATAAAGTTGAAGTACCGTTTTTAGTATTTTTTAAAAGGAGAG
The DNA here is from genome assembly GCA_963668995.1 of Parnassius mnemosyne. NCBI lineage: Eukaryota > Metazoa > Arthropoda > Insecta > Lepidoptera > Papilionidae > Parnassius > Parnassius mnemosyne. The sequence goes on along the minus strand of CAVLGL010000082.1, from coordinate 21,999,891 downwards.
AAATGTAAGTTACATTTCTCTCCTTTTAAAAATACTAAAACGGTATACTTAATGCACTATATAACTACTATATTGTGCCATAGCGCTATATGAGCCCACAAAAATAATATGCTGCCTTTGAAGCACGTAAAATAAATTGAAAATACACGCTCGTTCAAAGCTGTATGTGCAAGATTCCTTTACCTTTCATGCATGGGAAAATATTACAAAAAAAGTTACGCAAACTAGTATTTCCACTCAGTTGGTCGTATTTCGCTCATGCTTGTTAACAAAACTAAATAAGCAAAGTGAATGGTTGCCGTCGAGCTAAGATAGTTTCCAACCGGACCAATTTATTAAATTACGCAAGAAGAGCACTAAGTCCACGTCCTTGCAAGTGAAATGAAAAGGTCACAAAGGTAAACACGGAGCCAGCGAGTCGTTTTGAGATTTTCCGACGTAAGGGGCCGGCGACAGTGCGCGACTCGCTCCTTTTCCATTTGTCTAAAAATATTGCAATTGAATGCATTTCGGTATGGAATATTGAAACCTCAGTGTGGGTGAGGGTTTCTCATCCGTTCACGCATGGGGTGAGGGTGGGTATAAAGCGGGGGTGAGCCGGCGCCCCCGCCTCCCTTCCCGCCCGCTTTCTAAACCTCCTCGCAAATAGTACACGTTTGCTTGGTAACATTTCATGCTTAGTGTATACAAATAATGTACGGCGTGGCTACGAACTGCGCAAAGGGAATACTAATGCAAGCAACGCAGGCCTAAAGTTAAATCGCACGTCGCTGGGCTGCGGTGACGTGCGATTTGCTGCACGCTGTCGCCAATTTAGGCCTCCGGTGGCATTTTTGCGTAATTTTTATCCTGCATCGGACAGTTTGGAACGTCAGTCCAGATTGTTCGATTTCAATATTTGCTTTATCATCCGTTTTGACATGGTCGTGCCACGACTTGACTGGGGAAGGACAACGCTCTCACAGAATACCCTCAGGGGTGGCAACGCAGCAGCATTCTGATTATAAATCGAGAAAATATGTAGATGTCTATAGGCCACAACATTCACTTACCATCAGGTGGACTATGTGCTCTTTTATTACTCATCCTAATTCTACTATAAAAAAATGACTTTAAGTCATTATCTAAGTTGCGGAAAATCGTGTAGCATTGATTTAGCTACAGTACAAATAGCATATAAAGTCGTATGACAAAGTTTTTTTTTTGAAATTCAAAATATTAAAAAAAAATATCAAAGTAAACTGTTGACCCATCGCTAATAGTTGAAATATTTAAAACTATATGATATCAAAAATCCTATCATGATTATTTCCCAAACCAAATTGAAATTTTCCACAGTAATTATTTACCGCGTATTAATTCAGGTTATTTTCGTTTGACGTAGTTAATTAAAGTTACAGCCTATTTACCGTATGAATATTAAATTTATGTTTGTTTTTGCATTATTGAGTAGATCAAACATTCAACCACCTTTACATACTTTCACATATTATATAACGTCAGTTTAAACGAGCCGATCATAAAATAATTGAGTTACAAGAGCCAATACAAAACAAATTCTAGCGTAATACTCAATAAATTCCAGTGTGCCGTAAAATCTCTGTGCAAAACTTGATATAATGCGCCAAAGATTATAGTGAGTAGACGCAAACGAGCAACAAGCTCCCGAACATGCGCCTTAACGCGGACGATAACGGTGGCCATTAACGTTTCGTTCGTACGCGTGGTGTGCGATCCCCCGGAGCGGCGACAATTCAGCAAAAGGCTGCCCCGACGACACACAAACACGGGCCCCACGGCGAGCGCCACAAAGTACACCTGATTCACAATGCAAAACGAATCGCCCGCACACCTATCTAATACCGCCCGATCTATTTTGAATAATTGCCGGCCGGCGGCGGCTGATTGCGATTCCACAAAGCCCGGTGGCACAGCGGAAAATGTCTTGCCCGGGATTTAGCCCATCATGAGGGCAACGCTTTGTGGCAAGAGTGGCGTCGAAAGAGTCCTCCGTACGTTGATTGTTTATTCCGTAGCGACGTGTCGGAGCGCCGCCCACTTGTCCCGGACTCGTTCCACGCTTTGTATCAGTTGCGTTTGTTAATTCCGCAAAGTGCCGTCGAGATGTTTCGGAGGAACGGCATCAATCGACACCAGATTTAGTCGCTTTTATAGACTCACCTGTATTTCTTTCCGATTTTGTCCCGCTCCAATACTTACAATAGCGTTATTATTAATGAAGAATTTTATTTTTCATTACAGAAACCACACAAATATAATTTCATTGTTTCTCCGTCATCAATATATTTTATATAATGAGTTTTTTTTTTTATTTAACACGCTTTACAATATATCTAACAAAGAAAAAGCTTCAGTGGGAACAATTATCGGGCTGTGAAAAATAAAATTGAATTAATTGTTAAAATATGTTAGCGAATACAATTGGGTCTCCGTGTTGTTTTAATTTCACCCCCGCCCCGATTCATTGAAGCGTTACCTATTGTTGGCACAGGTGCAGCAATTACCACACGATTATAGAAATGCAATAAAGCGCTAAAAGAGAAATATCGTAGCGACGATCGCTGAGCGGAATGACTACTTATTACTAGAATAATCCTCAGCAACACGGATCTAATTATTTAGGAAACGACATCTTGAACACATTCCGTCCTTAAATGGTCTTTAATAATCCAATAAGAATTGTATAGTTAAAATTTCATAAAGTCAAACACTGCCACTTCAATGTTGAATAAATAAAAGCATGAGCGTTCCGTGTTCATTCCATCACCAAAGAGAATCCTTATGAAACTCGTCGGTAGCACAAAATTGACTTAAGGCACGATAAATCGTATTTATAAAAAAATCTCCAATTCACCAAAACATCACTCATGTACATCATCATCATCACTGCATCCCATCACTCGTCCACCGCTGAACATACTTAGTCCTTCCCCATGGAATGCCACAAAGCACGGTCGTGAGCCACCTGCATCCACCAACACCGACTCCTTTACAAGTCGTCACTTTATCTATCTATGCAGTTAGCAAATAGTTTGACGATTTTAGGTGAACGTGTCCATTTTGGCATATCTGGGAGAACTTTGGTGTGACTCGAGTCCAACTGTGGAGCTAAGAAAGTTCAGTAGGTTATAATTATTATGTTAACATAAGAAATATGTACAGTTGTTGATTTCAGGTAATAAGAGGAAAAGACACATACTTTTTATATGTTTTCCTTGCGTATTAGCAGGATTTGAATTAATACTACAGCCGACAACTCGATTGCAACTAATAATAACAATTTTACGCTTGATAGCATTGCAGCGATTTTTTTACACACCCTATTAACTGATTACTTCAAGATAATGACTAAAGCAAAAGCAGTTCTGACGTCAGTATTGTGTAATTAATTTCGTAGTTCGCCTGAGGTTTTCACTAAACAAATAAATGAAACCTAAGTCAAATCGTTGTATAAGTAATAAGTAATTAGGCGCTTTGTCTCTTTTCAGAATATGGATTTTTCAGTTTATTATGTTTTTACTTATAAGTTTTTGATCATTTAAATTAAGTTATTACAAAAAATTATAACCCTATCCCAAGTGTCCGTAGTTAGTTCAAGTTTTTTAAAAGTAACCTAAAAACTGTAGAACCAAATAATTATACGATATTTTTACAGTATATGCTATAAAAACATATTATGACGTTCCTTACCTTTATATTACATAATTAAGTCACTGATTTTAATAGTTTAAAAAGTTAAAGTTATTTTTTACATACAAAATTCCTTTTATGTAAATTAATGATTATTTGTAAATAACATTTTTAAATGCACCATCCAGCACCACTAGTTCTTCGTAAATCATCCCCCAGTTGGTTAACTTAGACGTACGCGGTGAGTAACAAATTGACCCACTGTTACACTTGCGGTTTAATCGAACTTTACCAAAACAGTGTACAATTTTAAACCTACTTAATGTAATTTAAGGATAGTCTTATGCAACATCTAAACAGAGCATATCTAGACGCTCTTTTTAGTGATTCATCAATGATCTTGAGCTAATTCAACAAAATTAAATAAAAAATTATGCATGAAAATTTATTATTCATATTTGATTTTGTGTATGATATTTGAATATGATATTTGATTACGTTTAATTAGAAGTAAATTTGAATATAAATTTATATTAAGGTTTTGTCCGTTTAAAATTAGCTTATTTTGTATTTTAGTTACCACTGACCCTCCTACCGCATCTTTTTGTAGATTTCTCATTCTCTGTATGAAATTGTTAAACGCAATTATTTTTATATAGCTTTATATCGATCGTGATTTATTTAGGTTCAATTTAATACATCATAATATATGCATATTATTACGAGTATGAAATAGAAATCTTCGCCGGCAATTTTCGACTAGACCGGCTGCTTATTCATGAATTGCATCGCACCACATACACGTACAGAGTAAACGAGTAAACGATGTGCCTGCAGAGCCGACGGGCAAACAAGTCGTAGCACCGCGCTGATTCTAATTACCACAGAATAATATCAACGATAGCAATCGATCTAACGGCGCTCGCCACCATCCCATCCCCCTGAGGCCGCACCCCGACACCCGCCACCCGGTTCGAGGAGAGGTGTGCGCCACACAAGTTCGTGAAGTCAAATTTGTTAATTCGTCAGTGTAGAATCGGTCGCACGTACTGGCTATCTAGAACTCTGTTAGATGATGAAAAACTTAGCAGATATCTGTATCCCATTTGAAAAAAAAGTTCTATATTTAAATTTTACGCACGAAAAAAATAAACAGGAAAAGCAAATAAAATCTAATAATAGTTTTATCTAAAAATAAAATTTCAGATCGCTCACAAAATATTATTTATAATGAAACAAGTGGGATGCGGGAAGTAAAGGCTGTGTAAGAACCTCCGAAGGAGGCGGAGTTATAGCCGAAATATGAATTTTTAATTTTTTGGTTTTTTGGCCATTTTGACCCCTAGGGGTGTAATAAGAACTTTTTGCCCATATTCAACCATGATCCCCATGACAACCTCTACATGACAGGCTATTCAAACTGACTAGGCCTAAAGTTCGAGTCACCCCCAACTCATTTCTAGTCTACTTCCAAATAATAAGTACGAATTACGGTATTATTTATTACTTATTTTGAGAAAGGAGATCCTTTGAATCTTTCATCATTATATACGGCAAGGACAGTTTATTCTACACATTATTTATTTAGTAACGTTTTTTTAGTTCTGCCTCAGGAAATCCCAAGGGAATCGCATTGTCAGTTATACTGAACTTACAGTTTACGAAATATTTTTACTATGTATATGTTTTGTGGCACAGGTTATATTTATTTGTCATTATTCATTCTATTCATTTAATTGATTGAAATTGAACGTAGTGCTAAACTGCGTTACCAAGAATGAAACTTCCGCTGAATTCTATAAAATCAAACAACGGACATCTCGAAGGTTAATTTAGGGGCATATTGAATTACGCTCTAGTTGTGTTCTAGGTATTCAAATTAAAGCTTACGATCTAAATCAATTTCAACCGGGGATTCTACATCTAGAGTAAGTTTACGGAGTGCTTCGAGTTAGGTGACGGTATGAATAGAGCTGTGCAATTAACCAGATCTCTCTGTGTAAAGTGTCAATTGCAATCGTCTCGTCTAGCAGAAATTGAGAAATTACTATGTCAATGAAATATCATGAAAATGGAATGAAAATAGTCACCAAGAAATACTCACCAAGAACTTCCAATTAAATTTGATTTGGTAAAGTTTATTTAGTGCCTGAGTAAGATACTACTACTGCACATCATCCCGTGGGTCTTGAAAAGTGACAAAGGGTGAAGCAGCATCTTTCTGATAACAACGCAAAATAAAGTAAACTGCGTTACCTACCAACCGCTTGCTAAATGTGGCAACTATGGCAAATATTCCCCCAATGATTCGCCCAGCAGTAAACTTATAATATACTATAATGATTATTTTAGATTGTTATGGTAGTAAAGGCACACACAATCTATTTGAGTATGCTAAATAAAAAAGATCAACTGGATTGAACGGTTCGCACGATGCAGCCAAAAATATACTATTAGGTTTATTGCAGATACAGTTTAATCAGGCACGTGAACAAATTGTGCAATTAAAAACACATTTTTATATAATGAAGTCTAAGGGTGTCACCACAGCAATCAATCGATTGTCGATCGATGGCATCGATCGATGGTATAATGGATTAGACGACGTCGATCGAGCTACTTGATTATTCGAGAACCCGCCCCGCTCTACCGACCGGTATTAAAAATATCATCTAGATGAATTTAAGCTATCTCAAGCCTTAAAAAACGGTCGCATCCAGAGTCTTGTGCGTTTGCTACTGCGTAATGATAATACGAGCAAGAGCGTACGGCCAACAATAACGCGTCATATTATGAATACACTTTTTTATTATTATTCAAAGCCAGCGCTTAACTACAATCCCACCTGATGGTAAGTGGTGATGTAGCCTGAGATGGTGAAGCGCACTTACTTAAAGCCCATTCACTGTTGCCTTGAAGACACCCACATTGTAATCGAATGGAAACACAGGTGCTGGCTACTTATTCCACTCATTTGCTGCACGCATGACGAATGATATAGCAAACCGTTTGGTTCGAATGCGGATAATGCTTTGGGAGATACTGATGATGAGCCCACACCACATCGATTAATTGTCGTTCGACGTCCGTTTATCGACCAGTATCCGTCGATCAGCTAAAGCTACCACACCAATCGATTGACATCGATCGACGTCGATCAATGGCATCGATCGATTGGTTTATACGGGAGATTTTCGAGGAATGATTTTGCGCCGAGCAATGCAATCAAATATCATATAAGATATCACTTATATAAAACATATTATATCGTCTAGGTTTACCGTAAGTTAGAGATTGAAGATTAAGAAACAATTATAATTATAATTCTTTTGCGAAATAAAGATCTTAAACCACAAGAAAATATGTGGCTCCGACAGAATATCAGTACTGCGGCAACTTTGTTACTTTAGCATTATCCTGAGTCGGTGACCTTTTTGTTACTGTAATTAAATTTTTTAAATATTTAGTTAAGAATTTTCTTGTTTATATTATTGATGTTCTACAAGTTGCAGGAGTGAATAAATATGTTCTTTATTTTTTCTTTCTTCTTTTTGGTAGGTTAACGCTTTCTTAAACGTAACAATATAGTATTATCTATTCATGTAACAAATATTAGCACGCAAAAAGTTCTTCGTCTGCAATAAAGTCCCCTGCGGATCTTGGACATCTCTCGTTGTTTTGTACTAGTAGGTGACTGCCTTCTTGGTCTAGTGGTCATGAACGCGATTGTTGATCCCGGGTTCTTATTCCGGGTTGCTCCAAAGTCAGTTATTCCGTTTTTCTGTCAAGAAATTCTCGGTAGCAGCCCGGAGTCAGAAAGTTGGCGGCGTTTCACCACCGTGCCTCGGAAAGCACGTAAAGCTGTTGGTCCTGCGCCTGATCTCTCTCTTGTCGTGTCGAATTGCCGACCCGTCGGACTATGAGAGTGAGGGAATACAGAGCGCACCTGTGCGTGCGCGTACACTTGGGCGCTATAATCCTGTCATGCGCAGATGTCTAGTCTCCGTTGAGGCTGCTCGCCGTGACTGAAATTTAGTCTGGAAGACATTATTTTTACTATTATTATTACTGACTACAAAGGATTCCTAACACCTAGAATGTTAATAATATATTTAATTAATTATTGAACTTATAAATCCTATTTGCTTTTTCCTTAAATTACATCCTGTTTTTAAAAATAAAAACAAACATATTCGAGAAAAAAATATGTAATTGCAATTAAAAAATAAATAACATTAAAGTAGTACACAATTTCAATAAAGATTTCAATGGATTATAGGTGAGAGGTTCGGCGTCAGTCAAAATACATAAATGAATTTATTTACAACATTTTTCTCAACTAAATCGCTAACCGACATAGTTACAGAAACAATCGCGGCAGGAATTTCATTGTTTCGCTAATAACATTCCACGGTAAAAAATTGCTCTGACTTTAAGATTTTATATTGCGGTACTTGGGAAAGCGTTTGCAATTTTCTTTTAGTGGCAACTTCTAGCCGAGACGCCATTACAATAAGAATCGTTGGTATTAAATTATTTTATTAAAAGTGCGCGTATGTTTCAAGTAAGTAGTCTCTTGGCTGCTTCGACACGGCGTTCGCGTAATTTGATGGCTACTGTCATGTTTTATACTACATGTGTTTACCGTGCCTTCTCGTAAAATAATTACTTCATTTTATTGCACATATTGTCCATGGCACTTCTTTTGTAATGCGGCTATGTAGCATTCAATTTAGGCGTTTATAGACAAATTAATAAGAATATATTATCTACAATTGCATTTGTTGTTACAACATATAGAGATATTAATAACCTTCTTTCATAAAATATATTATTTGTACTGATTCTTTGCTACTTCTTGTGTACTCGCGTAATTAAAATATTTTATATGTAATTTTATTTATTACAATTGTTACAAAATATTAATGTTTAACAGTTCCGAAAATCTCAAATTATTATACATAGTTCTTCCATATAAGTTAGGAATTACCTTTTATTGTAATAATTTATTAAATACGTCAAAATGGCCAGATAAAGAACTTGTTATTTAACTTAAAATTTTATGATTTACGATTTCCATATAAATATAAATTACATAAACTTTAAAATTTAAAATTTTTATCAATTAATAAGGTTTATTATATACTACTAAAGAGTACTTGATTGATAATAACCCCTGGGAATGAGGTGATTGCTACGATACAGTTTCTAAATGTTTTCATACTTAATTGTATAAAAAAGTCCCGCTGTGTTTCTAGCTGATTCTTCCCACGGCAGAGGTTTTTTTTTCCGAAACAGCGGTAAAACTTAAATGACTTTCAATAAGTATTTTTGTAATCTATATTGAATAAAAATGTTACTATTCTATTTCATTCATTATATTGTAGTCTATTCTATTCTATACTATTAACGAAATAAAACTTTAAATATTTTCCCATAAAGTATAATTTTTCATACGTCGTTATTTAATACAGACTAAATTAAGATAATTTTATTTTTACCACGGTGCGTCTCTCAACGATCCTGGCGACTGTTATCGGCACACGAGCATCAAACATTTTGCGTCCATCGGCCCATTTGACTTTGCAAAAAGCGAAAACAATAAGAACAGGCAAAAGTGCCAGCTCGCATTCACCCTTTCCAAGTGACTTCACACATGGGCTTTGTTCGAACTAATACGCGTTAGCAACAAAGCCGTCAAAGAAGTGTTCTCTCATTCTGTACGGTGACAAAGTTCATTAAAGGCGAACTGAGCGTGTTGGAGTGGCCGCCGGCGCTGGGGGCCGTCGATCGCCGCCTGTCCACCCTCTAGCCCAGCCCCTCCTAGCCCCCTCTACGCCAACCACCCGCCTAATATTTTCTATATGAATATTAACGTCAGTGACGTCACTGACGTCGGTTAGCGTCGTGCCCGCGCGTCACTAACGGCGAAAGCATCCTCGTCGGTATAATTATTTTTTTGCAAGTCATCTCAAAGATAAATACAGCTGTATATGTGCGACATTTAATCATTATAACGATACATTTATTTAAATAACCGTCTATGTTATTTTTCGTGGCAAGGCTACGCTGCAGCTATTTTATTGTTGTAGCACGTATGGGTCGGCTCGACCGGGAAAGCATTACGCTCTCACAGAATACCAGCGTAAAATAGCAACAGCAGACTCGTGTGTCCTCAGGGTGACAATATTTTGGTAAAAATTGTTTCTTAATCGAGCATAAATGAAGATGTCTATGAGCCACAGCATCCACTTACCATAAGGTGGACTGTGTGCACGTTTGTCACCCTTATTCACTTCATATACTCTTATGTATATTTGACACCGTAATGTAGTTTCCTTGTTAATATCTCATGATGAACACAATCGAACGCCTTGGAAAGATCACAAAAAATACCGAAAGGATTACGCAGGACCACCCTCTCACATAATAAAAACGTAAAGTAGCAGTATGCTGAGTGTAGAGAACCGGAGAGCCTATTTACTGGAAACGAGTCATACCGTCTTATTCCTCAGGTGTGACGACGCATCTGCATTTCGATTCTTAATTGAGGATAGATGTAGATGTCCATGGATCACAGCATCCACTTACCATAAGTTGGATTATGTGCTCTTTTGTCACCCTTATTCTGTAAAAACCTGTAAAATTCTGTATTTCAAGAATTATTGCAAACAATGCCGTACTAGAGCTTCTTCAAACTTCGTTATATGTTATACTTCTTAGATGATACATTATCCATCCATCCATTACAACCCATAAAAGTCAACTGCTGAAAGTAGACCTCCCCTATAGATTGCATCATAGTGGGGAGATTGTCATAGCTGTCTAGTTTGGCGGGCGGTTTGGCCGCAGTTTTCTTGTTATTTTGTGTTGTTATAAGGAATTCCTGTTACATTACCCTCCTGTCGCCTCTTGCGACACCCACGGGCCGATACGGGGTAGTGGATATTCTTACACGGTACACGGTTATTTATAAGGTCGGTATAAATAATGTATCGGTGTAAATTAATTCCGAAGCATTCATATCACTACACAACTTTTGTATTACAATTTTATTCAATTTTGTTTTTGTTTGCTTAAAATTCATGTATACGTCTAAAAGTGAATTCTCTTGAAATTATATATATGAATTTACTTTATAATTTCGGCATCGCTGATCCAACAAATAAATTGTTATAATAACTTGCGATAAACCTGTTGGTGGCCAATAATTGAGCAAACGTAGGTGGCAATTTGTAATACAATAAAGGATTTGTGTCAGTTTTTTTTTATCGCGTTGTTTAATTTATATTTGTGATTTATTATTTTTGTTTTATATTTACTCCGTTAAAACTTTTACGATTATAGACCATACTAATTGGTCTGAAAAGTCATTTTTTGTTCTTCTTTTAACTCATTTTAAACGGTCAGTGCACTATTCAAAATCATTATTTTTTTTAATATAAAATTAAAGTGACATGCGAACTTACCACCTGTTGGTAAGTGGCCACTGCAGCCCATTACATTTTTTTACATGGGGAAATGGGCGGGTTGCGTTGGACTCGCACCGACTAAGACCATGGGATTCCACCTTCGCCGCATGTTAGCAGGGCCACGGGAACGCTTTCGCACATATCCGCCGCTCTACCAGCGCCGGGCACCCCATGGCAACCCCTCCTCCTAACGTGTCCTTCTCCTTCTTATGTAAGGCGCATCAGAAACTCAAAGTGCGTTTCTGATGCGCCTTACATAAGTGCGCGTGCTTTCTTACGGCGTCTAACTTCAACCTATTAATACCTGCAACCAACTTCAAACAAAGAAGTCTACAGGTGCGTCGTCACCTCCGACGACTAAGATGAAATATCTCACAGCCTAATCATACTGGTTCTCTATAACCTTTAAACCGGACGCAATACTGTTTGTCCGTAGAAACAGGCCAGAAGGTTGGTACCTATGCTAGGCATTAAAGTAGTCCTAGCTTTAAGTAAGTTCGCTTATTAATTAACTTATGTATATATATATATATATATATATATATATATATATATATATATATATATATATATATATAAGAAAAACACAGCAGCATTAAGCTGGTGATCTTAATGCTGCTGTGTTTCGTGCCGTGAATGGTGAGACTCTATACTATTGACGAGGCATCTTAGTCTTCAGTCTCAATCGCAAATAGATATAGTTGTCTATGGACCACAATATCCACGTTCCATTAGGTAAACTTTGCGCTCGTTTGTCACCCTATTTCTTAAAATAAAAAAAATAAAAAACATTTTAAATCGTTCTCGGTAAAATATGTCGTGTCAAACTCCAATTAAAATTTTAACTGCTGGTCGAAAGGCTTCTAACTATTTCATTCATTATATTCTTCTTATTTATAACCTGTTCAGGCCAGCAAATATGGACAGTAAAACTACGTACATTTTAACTGACGCCGTAACCATGCTGCAACTTATTGTGAGTACACGTACTCGTACACTAACACATTATTTGGTACATGTGTTCGTGAGCGGTTTACTTATAATAATTGAATTAATAGAATGAGGCGTTACTTTGCGGAAATCCATTATAATGGGGTATTTTATAAACTAATTTGCTTGATTCCGCGTAATGAAAGAACACATCATTTTCTAATTCTTTCTTTTCATAATTTGATAATACACTTGAAATACACGTAGTATTCTATCTTTCTTTGTTGCTCTGAGATATCCTAGTGTAATTCTGTTTGTCAGCGCTTGCACGTTCATGACCTTTTCATTATGGATTTCGTTTGCTTTTTATTTAAGAAAAAAGGCACTGGTTTTTATCAGGGACAATTAAAATAATATTAACTCAACGAATAATAACAGTAGCGGTTGAAACTCCTCTTATATTTTTTTCATATGATTGAAGTGGTAAGTGGGTACTCTAGCCAATGGACATCTGCATGAACTTTAAACAAAGAACGCTACAGGTGCGTTGTCACACCTCAGAGCTAAGATGGAATGCCGTGCGTGGAATTACACTGACTCTTCACACCCTTTAGAACGAAACACAGTAGTGTACCCATAAGACGGTGTCTGCCAAGGCTGACCCCTAGAAGAGGAAGCCTTCCTTTCTTTTTAAATTCATTTTATTTATTCTATTTAACAATTTATGTACACACAAAGTAATGTTACGATGAAAAATAAAAAATAAAAGATATTTTGTACAAAGCCACTGCTTATAATTTTTTACTGCTTTATTACAAATTACGTTAAAAAGGTACAAAATTCAGGTCTGCTTTTACGAAAACACATCTTAAAAGCTATCGTGCCTACACATTCATTATTTCTCAACATCTTCTTAAACATACTTTTTTAATCCACTACAGGATCTCGAGAGCCTTACTGCGGTGTTTTTGTCGACTCAATGACCTTAGCACGAATGTATGGTTTTAGAATGCTTTGTTTTATTTATGTAGTAAAACGAATTACGTGGAAGAATGTTGTAATAACTAAAAACTAATAATATTCCGACTTATGTTTTAGGCCTTTTCAAGATATATAGCCTATTGAAAGTCCTATGCTGAGAACATAGGACTTTCAATACTCGAAGTCTCGAGTCACGATATTTTTTGAAAGAATGAGCACACAGTCCACCTGATGGTAATAGTGAGCTGCGGTCCATACACATAAAAATTCGCGATTAAGAATTAAAATGCAGATGACTTGTCACTCCAGAGGACTAAGACGAAATGTCTCATTATCAGTAAAAAGGAGCTTCGGATCTCTACACTCAACAAAATAAACACGGCATTATTCTGCTGTTTCACGCCAGTATTCTGTGAGAGGTTTCACTCCCGAGGTACGAGAGGACCCATCTGTGGTATATATATTGCAATGTTAGTCTTGCAATGATAAAATGAAGCTCTTTAGTTGCAACACAGACGGTAATGTAAAATCTTAAGTACGGAAAACCATCCATTAGCAACGAATTACGGGCATGGCATCATCATAAGTGAAGTCTTTGTCATGTCATTATGAGTTGAGCACTGCGCTACGTAGCGATCCCGGGAGCCCGCAACACCGTAGCAAGGTTGCTACGGTGTTTTTCAATACTGTTGGAGCATGAAATTAAGTGGACTATCGTTTTTAAAACTACATGTAGTAGAGTCATGCTGCAGCGTGATTCTAACGCGTGTGCACATTATGCGGTATAGTATAATATTATGTGTATACATTACGTGTATATATTATGGTTGTAGCACGAAAAGGTACTCCTCACGGGTGACAACGAATCTGCGTTTTGACTCTTAATCCAATATATAAATGTAGATGTCAATGAACCGCAGTGCAGCATACACTCTCCCTTATCCTATAAAAATACTCCCATTTTCTGTAGAAATACTTGTCATTCCCGTCAAGAATTGTAAGTTTTGAACGTGTTTCAGTGATAACAAGGCATCCCATCCTATCTTTGTATTGACCTCGGGAGTGTCAACACTTACTGCACGGCTAGCATGGGCTGGGGACAAAAAATTTATCCCCCGATTATATCCATTGACATTGATTTTATATATATATATATATATATATATATATATATATTTATATATATATATATAATTTTGGTTCTCTATGCTCTACAGGCTGGAACACAGCGCTGTAATCACAGTTGTTTATAGAAATTAGGTTAGAGGTACCATACCAGCGTGAAATAGCAGCTTAATATGCTGTTGTGTTTTGTAAGGTGAGTGTAGAGCACCGGAGACCCTTTCTATTGGAAACGAGGCAGTCCATCATAGTCCTCAGTGGTGACAACGCATCTGCATTTTATAAGTAATTCATAATCAAGAATAGATGAAGTCTATGGACCACAACATCCACTTACCATCAGGTGAACTGTGTGATCGTTTGTCATTCATATTATATAAAACAATAACGTTTCTAGAGTGATGGTGTCAGTAAGTACTGATTTTATTATTATTCTAAGAGCGTAGTAGATTTCATACAAACTGACTACACTTTCCACAAGTATATGTGATTTGTACCGAGTTATAAAACGGTACATTATACTAATCTGTTAGACTCAACGAGCCGAGGCAAATCGGTTGAAAGTTAGTCCCCAATCAAGCGTGGAAATGTGGATACCATTCTGCGAGTATGCATATAAATGCAATATATACGGCAACAGGAAAGTGAGCAACATTATGGTACTGTTGAAAGAGATTTCACGGAGGAAGTAGCAGAAGGAACATGGAAAGGCCAGCTGTGTACTTTTGATGGTGACAGTAACAAAATGTTAACAAGCTAAATGATTAAAACAGCAATTAAAAAACGTCACTGCGTTAAAAATTTTACTAAAATAAACACCTTCCCATCCCTTTTTTTATATATGACAAACGAGTACATAGTCCACCTGATGGCAAGTGGTCCATAGACATCTACATTTATCCTCGTATTCGAATCAAGATGCAGATGCGTTGTCACCCGTGAGGAGTAATATAGAATGCCTCTTTTCCAGTAAAAAGGGTCTCCGATTCTCTACACTCATCATACGAAACACAGCAACTGCTATTTTACGCTTGTATCGCCGGTCGAGCCGACCCATTCGTGCTACAACGATACTACTAATATAGCTTCGGCATGGCTCTACCACGTATAAGCTTTTTTGTATTTGCTGATGCAATATATGAATATTATATAGCCTTTGTCACTTCCACAATTTAGACGAATGTAACGACACCTCATATGTTAAAATCCATCAAGCCGTTTATACAACAGTGCGTGCCAATTAAATAGACATACATACCTACATACTGATACTCTCGAAAAATTCCCCTCCTTCTCTGGGAGTCGGGTAAATACTATGTTTATCATTTTTCAACTCTGCGATTAAGAACCCCTTTCAAATGTCAAAAAAAGTATAATTTTCTATCTTTCCTTTAGTTCCAAGCTTCGGACGGGGGATATATCGTATCTACTCGTTATGTCTAACGGGGATATACTCGTACTTCTTCCCGTTGCCGTGCTTTGGCATAAGGACAAGATAATTTTATCTGTTGTCAATGGATATAATCGGGGGATAAATTTTTTGTCCCCAGCCCATGCTAGCCGTGCAGTAAGTGTTGACACTCCCGAGGTCAATACAAAGATAGGATGGGATGCCTTGTTATCACTGAAACACGTTCAAAACTTACAATTCTTACAGGTTGTAAGTTATTCCACCTTATTTGTCAGAGCTGGCAACTCGTATGTAGCCACCTGTTTGAAGTCGGCTGCTAGTGGCCACTGATGGTAAGTGGCAGATGCCACTTACCATCAGTGGACTTTAAATTCGTTTGTTATTTCAGTTTTAGGTACGTTATAAATACCGTGTAGTGGCGGTGTAAGAATATCCTATATCGTCTACCTCATATCGTGCCGTGGGTGTCGTAAGAGGCGACAGAAGGAAACTGAAGGAGGTGTGCAGCGGCAACTTCCTGAGAACAGCTCAAAATAATAAGAATCTGAGGTTGCTAACCCACCCGATTTTGTTATTTTGAAGTCTCCCCTATATAACAATATATGGGGAAGGCCTATGATCTGCAGCGGACTTTTAAATACTGTAATGGATGGATTATAAATATATGCTAGAAGTCTTTGAAAGTTTAAAATTGTGATGCGCTAACACAGAATGATGTAATGGAAACCGTGATAGCAAAAGCAACTGTGTTAATGTGTTATCGGGCCAGTGCAGAGCTCTTACGTTTGATATCAGGCTGTTGCTACCCCTCGGAACCTTGCACACGATTCTCACTCCCCAACCCCAACTTTAACACCACAACAAGGCCGATATTCGAACAACGAATCCGAGGCGCGAGACGGCGCAATCGATTCAGCGAGCAATTTAAAATCCACTTAAAGGCAACCGCAGACTGTTAATCGAAAACTTGGCGATGGAGCGGACGCATCCAGTAGGAACCTCTAATTGCCTATATTAAAATAACTGACTTATGTCAAACATATCCAGCAGGGCGGCGGTGCCTGGCACGGGCCTTTACATGTTATAAATCATTATGATAGTATTAAGTATGCGATAGCGGTGTATATTCGTAACAGGGCTGCCAAAAGTAACATTTATGGTAGCTTAACTATAAATTTTACTTGTATTTCTATCTTATACGTGGCATATACCATGGTGCAACTATATTATAATTGTAGCACAAATGGGTCTGCTCGACCGGGAAAGGACTACGCTCTCACAGAATACCAGCGTAAAATAGCAGTTTATTGCTGCTGTGTTTCCTATGGTGAGTGTAAAGAAACGGAGACATTTTAAACTGCATACGAGCCAAACCATCTTAAATTTTAGAGGTAACTACGCGTCATTTGTGCAGTTTGATTCTTAAGGAAGGATAAATCTAGTTATCTATGGGCCACAGCATCCACTTACCATCGGATAGATTAGATGGTTGTTTGTTACCCTTATTCTATAATTAAAATCTCTGTAGGTAGATTTTAATACATAACTTGTGCATATTTCTACCACTACACATTTTGTTGTTTGTTTCTAAATTGATGTTTTATTTATATGTATAACTCAGTAACTTAATTCAACGAATTAAAAACAAAATACATAGAATAAAATAATTTTTACACGATAGCAACTGTATTGTTTGCTAAGAAATTGTCAAGGTATTTACGAATTATTTAAAAAAAAGCAGCTCTAGTTCGCGCCCTGCGCCCTCTCGCTGGCGTTCACAACGGGAATTACTTGCGATTGCCCGTTCCCTGGTTCTAGCTGTTTCCCGCCCGATAAATGCACTTTAACAGTGCAACGAACCTCGATCAACATAGTACCTACTCATTTGCTACAGTGCAAACTAAACGCCACTCAAAGGTGTTCGTGTGTGATGCGAATTTAAACAGAGATAGCAGATATTTCAACTTCCCAGTAAATTGCTCCGATATAGCTTTGCAATACGGTATATGTTCTCGTTTATTAACAGGTGTATTATGTTAGATAATTTTCCTATAAATTATATGTTATGCAATTTTATTTTCCGTTTAAAAAACCTTACTCCCCACTAGGATTTACTCCTGTATCTTGGATACAGTTTACATATATAAAATGCACAAGGACACGATCACATTCGGAACAATTTCTTACTTGCAAATACTTGTTCCGTGTGGGATTCGAATACGCGGCACTCAGGGCTACAATTAATTGCTAAGCCACTGCGCCACGGAGCCGTCTTAAATAACTATAATATTTTAATAACTATAGAAAAAATCTATTGACCTAATTAAATATTGGTACCTTTATGATGAGTTAATATACGAATATGCATGCAGAAATTTTCTCTTTCCGATGCCAATAGCACACATTGATTTTAATTACACTGTTTCGTTTTATATTTAATTATGCCTATACGAAAAAATTAATATTACCGTGTAGTGGCGGTGTAAGAATATCCACTAACCCATATCATTCGGTCAGTGTCGTAAGAGGCGAAAGAGGGAAACAAAGCTGGAGATGGGCAGCAACGTCTTCCTAATAACGACTAAAAATTGAAATTGAATTGCAGCTTTTGCAAATAACCCCGAATATCAGGCAAATATCAGTCAGTCTATGAGGGAGGTCTGTGTTCAGCAGTTAACTCCAATAGGCTGTAATGGTACGTTTACATTATCGCCACGAGCAACTCGCCGAATAACTAGTCATCTGCAACAAAGTTCACGGGTTAAGCGAATAATAACGAGTATGTAAACACCGAACAGTCCTTTTACTCGGGCCAAAAAACCGACATTAAGTGGAGAAAAGGCGAATGCTCGGGCCGAGTAGCGAGAACACCCGAACAATACATATATGTACTCGGACTCCTGCCTACGTGCCTGTGCTTGCACAACGTTACATCAAAATACGCGCTCGACGTTTTTTTTTATAGGATAGGGTGACAAACGAGCACACAGTCCACCTGATGGTAAGTGGTTGCTGTGACCCGTAGACATCTACTTTTGTCTTCAATAAAGAATCAAAATGCAGATGCGTCGTCACCCGTGAGGACTCAGATGGAATGCCTCTTTTCCAGTAAAATGGGTCTCGAGTTCTCTACACTCACCATAAGAAACATAGCAGTGTCAAGCTGCCATTTTACGCTGGTATTCTGTGAGAGCGTGGTCCTTCCCCGGTCGAGCCGCCCCATTCGTGCTACAACTATACTACTATACTACTAATATAGCTGCAGCATGGTTCTACCAACGACGTGTAGTTATGGGGCAGGGTCTGGGAATCAACTGATGAAGTACACAAACAAAATTAACTGGATTCAGTATTGTCACCTTTCACATTGCAACATTATAGCCATAATAATAGCTGCAGCATGAATAAGTTACATCAAGGCATTTAATCTTAATCATCAGAAATGACAAGTTATCTGCATTTGGCTTCTTAATCGAGGATAAAGTAGGTGCCTATGGCCCACAGCATTTTAATGTCGGGTGGACTGTGTGCTCATTTGTTACTCATACTCATCGCTCATATTTTTATACCTGGTACAGCCATGCTGCAGCTATAATCTAGTTATATCACGAATGGGCTGACTCCACCGAAAAAAAAATAGATTAATGCTGCTGTGTTTCGTACGGTTAGTGTAGAAAACAGATCTTACCTTTTTTACTGGAAAAGAGGCATTCCATCTTAATCCTCAGCGGTGACAGCGCATCTAAATTAAGATTCTTAATTTGAGTATAGATGTAGATGTATATGTGCCACAGCCTGTATTTATAATCAGGTGGACAGTGTGCTTGTTTGTCACCCTTATTTTCTAAACAAATACTTTTATATTACTTCATATGGAACACTGATCATGTTAATAGATACCGCTTCTCATGTAGATATAAAATAAAAACTTACTACCATGTTTCTTATGCTCATCCACCCACCTATGTAGAATCACACTCAATTAACATCCGAAAATATGTCCCACATTCAGAACACGTCCCCGAATAGTTTTCTCGTTTGAAAATTTGAAAACATTCAGCATACCTTTTTCCAGCTTTTAACGCCGAACGATAACGCAAAATAGTCGCAACTCGTCAACAGAAAACTTCCAAACGACAGTTTGTACTTATTGTAGCGTACGAAAACGTTCGAGTGGTGAAGCCGATCCCTATCGATATTCATCTGGTAGATAAAAATCCATGTTAAGTCCACGAAAACATCTACACACACGAGAATAATATCGGAACATCGATACACTATAGGCAATTAAGATCCATTACATTTATGGCAAGTCCTAGAATCCACTTATACAAAGTTGAAGAAAGTCGCTATTAAACATTTGTGCGGCACAGCGACTTCGGCAGCTTTGGAAAGACTTCTCAAAAGCTGGTCAACATTTGTATCAATAAAGAAACAGATTAATAAAAAAAACGCCTAAGTTACTTTTTTGCACTGTACCCAAAAATACTGGCAATAGTATTTTTTGTATATTTACCGTACTAATAAATATGACTAATAAATAAAAAAAAATCTTAGATTTTTTTAATTTGCCACCTAAAACATCGATATATTTGGACATTTAAACACACAACATTTATATGTGGTAGAGTTATGCTGCAGCTATATTATGATTGCAGCACGAATGGGTCGACTCGACCGCGGAAGGACCACGCTCTCACAAAATACCAGCGTAAAATAGCAGCTTAACGCTGCTGTGTTTCGTATGGTGAGTGTAGAGAACCGGAGACCCTTTTTACTGGGAACGAGGCATTCCATCTTAGTAGTCCTCACGGATGACAACGCATCTGCATTTTGATTCTACGGGCCTATGGGCCACAGCAACCACTTATCATCAGGTGGACTGTGTGCTCTTTTGTCACCCTTATGCTATAAAAAACATCGATATTTATCGTACAATACATTTGAATCGATGTTAAGTCGATGTCAACATCGATGCTTTTCTAATAACGATCATCCCTAGTAAAGCCGCGCCGTATCGACGTAAAATAAAATAAAAAATATTTCCATTTTAATCCTCACGTAACGCGTCGTCCAGGAGGATATTTTGCGTTTCTGATTTCGAAATCCGTAATAACTTTGCATGCGCACGAAAACTTTTTCACGTGTCGAGCTTACTCGTATAGAGGTAACGTCGGTTTGAGTATTACATATTTGGACAACGATTTGATTTCGTTAATTGAACGGCAAATGGACTAACTATGGACTAATAGTCCATAGTTAGTAAACTTATAAGTTGTCTTGTTTTAAATAGAACAAGGGTGACAAATGAGCACACAGTCTACCTGACTGTTAGTGAATCCTGTGACCCAGTCATCAACATGCAGATGCACTGTCACCCCCGAGGACTAAGATTGAATGCCTCGTTACCAGAAAAAAGGGTCTCCATACTCACCATACAAAACACAGCAGCATTAAGCTGCTATTTTATCCTGGTATTCTGTGAGAACGTGGCCCTACCCCGGTCGAGCCGACCCATTCGTGCTACAACTATAATATTGCTGCACCGTGGCTCTACCATGTGAAAAACTAACTTAGTTCCAGTTATTGTTTCAGTGTGATTCATTTTCTCATCAACACATCACATCGACATATGTGTACTGTGTAATGTGGTATGTATAATGTGACTGCTTGCCGACTGGTCTCTTTTCTTTTTGGTCATTCAGTTTCAGTTTTCATTCTGTTCAAGCCAAAAAGTCAAGAAATTCTCAGTAGTGGCCCGGAGTTAGGAAGTTGGCGGTCTTTCAACCCAGTACATCGAAAAGCACGTGAAGCCGTGAGCTATCTCTGCTCGTGTCGGATTGCCGTCCCATCAGACTATGAGAGTGAGGGAATAGAGAGTGCACCTTTGTTTGCTGACACCCTGGTATAGAACTATAACTTTGTTCCGCGCAGATGCGTAGTCTAACTTTACTGTTTATTAATAATATGTAGTAACATTTTTATTAGAGCTTTTAGAAAATAAATACAAAATTTTACCGTTTCGTCCAAAGGATTCTTTATAAAATTTGTGTGAATATAATTATTTAATTACATGGTTTTATTATTCCCTATATTTTGCCCGATTAATGGCTCTAAACTATTATTTATTGCAATTATTTTTTTACTGGACGTGGTGCTTTTGCTCAATTAGTTTGATTTGTGTTTGTTTAGAGTTTATATGTATGTTGTTTAGTTTTTTCATATAATGATGTATACACCTGTAAAGACTTATCCTTTGTCTAAAAAAATTGTATTTCGTTTGTAACAATGCATATTGATATTGTCGATGGTGTATCTATATAAATAAATAAATATTTCCGCCATCGGAAAACTAGACAATCGGCGGGTCTCGCTTTGTTGTTGAAATTCCATGCATTTGAACCAAACGATTTGCTTCGTCTTTCGTAATGCATACAGCAAATGAGTGAAATAATTTGCCAGCGTTTATCTTTCCGTCTGATTACAATCTGGGCAATAATGAACAGGTTTTTGATATGCTAAAACGATGCGATATACCATATATGGTTTCATCACCGCTTACCACCTGGTAAGGTATCATTTTAATTATAGTTTAAAATGTGGTAGAGCCATACTTCAGCTGTATTACAGTTGCATGAATAGGCGGCTCGACCGGGTAGGCCAAAGCTCTCACAGAATGGCAACTTAATGCTGCAATGTTGCATATAGTGAGTGAAGATAACCGAAGACCATTTTACTGCAAACAAGGCATTCCATCTTAGTCTTCAACGCTGACGACGCATCTGCTTTTTGTTTCATTATCGAGGACAGATGTAGATGTCTATAGGCCACTGCATCCACTACTCTTACTAACAGGGACTGTGTGCTCATTTGTCACTCTTATTCTATAAAACAAATTATATTCAAGCATTGGCTATACTAAGTAAAATAAATAATTTAACCAAAACTAAAGCTCTTTAGTTATTTACCATCAGATATAGTGGTCAAATGTATGCCAAACATTTGGACAAAACAGTCCTGCTATTTCCTTCTTAAATAACATCAAAGTTAAACTAACACATGTTCCCTACCGAGGAACGGAGCCGCATTTTCGCCTCGACACCTTTTAAAATGGCGTCAAATCGTGCAATTTCCGCAACGGTTCGATACCCAACTCTCGATTATTTCCCGATGAATTCTCCGGCTGCGAACAAATCGTGTTTCACTAATCAATGTGTCCTATCCTACATGTTATGCTTCAGTCCAGTCTTTAGCTTTGTAACTTTGTATATAATACTTATCTATATCTACTCATTTAAATAAAAGGTCAATAGAAGGATTTATCGACCATGCTATTAGTATAAAAAAAGGTCTAGAGGTGGTACCAGTCCTATGATAAACACTGGGTCGGCTTAAAATCTGTTATTGAGTTTTTCTGTCAAAAAGTTCTCAGTACCAGCCGGGAGTAAGGAAGGTATTTCACGCGGTATTTCTCCTCCGTGCCTCGTAAAGCACGTAAAGCCGTCGGGCCTGATCACTATCCGATCGTGTCGGATTTCCGTCTTGCGCATACACTGGGGCTCTATAATCCTGTTCTGTACAGATGGCTAGTCTCCGCTGAGAAGGGCCGCTATAACTGATAGAATAGAATAGACTAGAATAGAACTGATATTATTTGCCGCACATTTGGATATTTATAATTTAAGACTTTTTTAATATTTACCACTTTATTAGTATTAAAGTTGCTTACAATCAACTTTTTAAGTCCACTCCTGCACAAACTTTTTCAAGCAAGCGGTAAATGGTATGCATTACCTAAGCTATTTGCCCATACGGGAACTTTAAAAAAATATTTTATGCACAGCAATTGCTCACAAGTCACCTTATGTGGTTCCGATAGAACATCAGCGCTGCGGTAACTGTTTGGCTGTAGCATTATGCTGACTTGGTAGCCCTTTCTCTAAGAGTATTCACAACCCCATATTAGGAATTCCTTTTTAGTTGTGGCAAATATAAGATTAATACCTGAATGGCCGGACTTTGCTCGGCTTTATAAGGTATCATTGTGTTAGAGACGACCGCGCGGTGTAAGAATATCCACTACCCCATATCATCCCATGCATGTCGTAAGAGGCAAAAGAATGAAACAGATCGGGAGATGAGCAGCAGCGTCTTCCTAATAACGACTAAAAATATAAAACTGCGGTTGCCAACCCGCTTGCCAAGCGTGGCAACTACGGCAAATACCCAATGAGGCAATCTATGGGGGAGCCCTTTTGATGCTGTGAAATGTTTTTATTTTGATTAAGGTTTTTTTTATATTCCTTTCTTCCTTACTTTTTTTTTACTTAAATACTAAAAGATACACCTGTATCTACCCATGCGGGCTCGTACACAGAAAAGGCCTAACACTTAGTAAAATGTGTTAAATTTCTGCCTGTTTTATTTAGCCTCATGCGTCAAATCCATGGCGCGAAGTCAGCTTAAACTAATAACAGTTCCCGCTGAATGCAAAATGAAAATTACATTATTGTGCGATAGTCGATGGCGCATGATTACCAACGCTGCTGTAATAACGACTATTCCCCAAATAGATTTCAAAGTAGCGAAAATTAATACTCAATTAGACAAAATTGACTTCAGCAGAGAGCTGACGATGATGCTGCAGATCTGGCTGTACCAAATTAATTTGATTCGAATCGTAATTTCGCGTTCATCATTTTATGAGGCCAGAGTAGAAGATTAATCCTTGTTAATTTAAACCCGTGGCGGTTATTCATTCTCCGATTGCGTTGCAGGACTTTCGAAGGAAATTAATATTTCAACTGTTGCATTAGAATATATTTTTATTTGTGTATGAAAATAATTTAGTAGCTTTGACGGAATAAATGATGTCTAAAACTTTAGACGGTTATTAAGTCTAAAGTTGCTGTTCCAAAGTACTATCGACTGCGACATTTGTATATATTAGTTAAAGGAAAACATGGTGTGTAAGCCTGCGCATGTATGAGGAATAAATATTGCGAAGATATACAACGCGGTGATCCAAGCCAAGCGTGGAAACTATGGCAAAGCTCTCCCCAATGAGGCAATCTTTTTGTATGTTCAGCAGTGGACTTTAATATGCTGTAACTGTAACGTATATAAACTGATAACTACTGTACTTATATTATGTAATCTGGAACACCCTGCCTGAAGATAAAGAATGAACCTAACAAGACAGCCTTCAAAAGACTGGTACGCTAACATCTTTTACTAACATCAATCGTTAATCGATATGTATAATATTGTTGTTCTGTTTTTAGCTTCTTTCTGTATAAGTATATAGGCGTATATATTTTAACTTTTGCACTCAGCCAATTTCCACCTCAGCACATTCTCTAGGAAGCGTTTTTAATTTTTGCCTAGAGAGTACTCGAAGGTGCATTGCATTATATTGAAAATCCTTCAAAAGTTTAATAACTGAATAGTGAACGGCAACAGGATTTTTCCCGGCATTAGGACTCCCGATGCTAATTCAATTTCTCGTATTCCGTTGGAACAGTTACTGCACTGAGTGCTCAGTGCTCAGTGAAGTAGTAGTAAAGTTGAATCAAATAAGACTTAAGTGAAAACTCATCACTAACATGAATTTACTATTACAGTTATTATTTTAAATGTACCTACATTTACTAGCGCATGAAGTGACCAAAGTATGCGGCCAGTTCAGCACGGGTCCAGGTTTCTAATCTTAGTCACGTTGTCTGGATAGGTACCTACTACCGTCTTACCTAGTTTGCCACCAAGCAGTACCCTATTGTGTTCAGGTCTGATGGGTAGATAAACAGACCAGGACGTGTTGTCATTGTGACCTGGCCGATTTTTGACCATCTGGTCATGGCCGTTTGGCCGATGGGCCTGACTTGTCACCAATAAACTGTTCTATTTTATGACAGTGCTTCACTAATATCTCACCTGACGATAATGATGCTTTTTTCGCCATCGTGGTGTCGCTACTTAATAATGAAGTAAGAAATATTTGACAGATTGCAAGGGATGGAAGTCAGTTTGATAGAAAAATGTAGGGGTTAATGTTTATGTAATATTAGTAATATTTTATATCAATTAGGTTGCAAATAAATAAACAAAGTACGAATGTTCCTAAAAGTAGAAAATTTTAAAAGAGTTAAAAATGTGCAAAATATTGAAGAGCTAACCCTTGAGGCATTGTTATGTGTATTGTTATTGTATTTATATAACACTTTAGAACGAGATACATTTTTATTTAAAACGCAACCTCTTCAATTATATGAAATTAGTGTAACAAAAACTTCACGTCAGTCCCAGCGACATCTGTTGAACGGAAGATTATTAGGCCCCATTGGTAATGTAGCCGAAGATGGTTAAGGTAACATAGGTTAAAAAAGCCTTTTTACTCTTTTTAATATGTGTAAAGACAGGGAGAAAAGGGAAAATCATACCACTCCACCGTTGTACGCATTACGTAAGAAGAAAAGAAACCTTTCGTTTGAATGCGTGGTGTATCGATGACAAAGGGATGGAGACTGGCGGAGCGTATGGTTGTTCGATTGTGGAAGGTAGTCGGAAGAATTTTTACATGCCAGCCTTATTCTATAAAAATAAAAACTATCCACAGATAGGACTTACTGTCAGGCATAAGTAGTTCAAAAGAACAAAGATATTTTAATTTTAATATATAGATATTTTCTCACATTTTGAGAGTGAGTGATGTCTTCCCTTTTTTCATAGACAATAAAGGTGCAAGAGATATCAGTGGGCGGAAGTATGACGTTTAAGACAAATTAAGACAAATATTACATAAGCCACAGTAGCCTAATGGCAGGGTGCAGACCGCGAACTCAAAAAGATAGTGAGTTCGAGTCCGCCATTCGACTACTGTCGTGAATCACTCCTGACACAAACATTTTTATTTTTAATGTTAACAGTATTCCTAATTTTTTTTTAAATATAATGTAGTGTGATATACTTACTTACTTACTTATCTTCACGCACAATCCCTGACGGGGTAGCCAGAGAGAACAGATCGCCAAGTGTCACGATCCTTACATATCTCTTTCGCTTCTTTCAGATTCATTATCTTCTTCATACATGCACGTCTAGGTATCCGAGTACTCTTGACCCTACCCTCTTCGAGCAATTTGCTCACATGGTCTTCGAAAGTTAGTCTCGGTCTACCTCGACACCTTTTAATATTAACTTTCGCGCTATATATTTTCTTCACCATTCGGTCTTCACTCATTCGCTCAACGTGCCCAAACCACCGAAGCACGCCCTTATCAATTTTTGTGATAAGGTCATCTTTCAAACCTGCCATATTGCGAATCTCTTCGTTTCGCTTTCGGTCGGCCATAGTAACGCCGCACATTTTACGAAGAGATCGCATCTCCACTGCATTCAACTTACTTTTATGCTTCTTCTGGCATACCCAGGTTTCGCTGCCATATAACAAAGTCGTGATATACTATATGATTATATATTGAGTATGTGTCATTTTTAGTTCAATCAGTTTCACAAATGATATTTAATAGTTATTATTGTTTTATTCTTATGTATAATTCACTACGCCCTGGACGGACCGGTACAAAATGCCAAAAGGCATTAAGTCCGCCCTTTGTAATCCTAAAGCATAAATAAATAAATTAACAAAATATTCTGTGTATGCTGATTTAAACCATGTTTCTATTCGTAAATGCTTTATTTTTTATTTTCAATATCGACCTTCGTATTGCGAAATGTTATCGTTTAAAAATATACGAACGAACGCGTGACGAGAGGTACAATGGCCGGAGCACTCAATCACCGACATTCCAGCCAGAAACACGAGTACCTCAAAACTTTCAACCGTCACTTTTAGGAATTTACATACAAAAAATTGAAAGGAAAAATGCGGACTGCCCCCCTATCTGACCCGCCACTCCACTGCGCCCCCGCTCGTGTAGCGGCTACTTTTTCATCAGGTTGCCGTTTAGGCAGGATATTAATGAATTTCCTCGCCCCAGCGGCCTGTGATTAGTTCACTAATGATATTAGCTTGCTCCTACGGCTCGAGCCGCAATATTGTCTATGATACGCGAGCGCGATCGGTTTGTTTCGCTTCGAGTTTGTTTTAAACTATAAGCCAACGAAGACAGCCGCTAGATACCTATCTTATTTATTTAAACTTCGTTGCAAAACAATGTTCAAAGGCAGATTTAACGCCGTAAGTAGTTTTAAACCAGTTGACCTATAAGTAAGTAGAGAACACCACTTTGGAGGTGCAATATGATTTGTAAAATAAAGAATAGGTAATCTTTATTATTTATAATTTAATATTATAAATAATAAAGATTTACACAATAACTATATGAAAATTAATAAGTATAATATATATTACTTACACAATATTACGTGGTAGAGCCACGCTGCAGCTATATTATGGTTGTAGTGCGAATGGGTCGGCTCGAACGGGAAAGGACCACGCTCTTACAGAATACCAGCATTAAATAGCAACTTAATACTGCTGTGTTTCGTGTGGTGAGTGTGGAGAACCGCAGACTCTTTTTACTGAAAACGAGGCATTCCATTTTAGTTCTCAGGGGTGTGCATTTTGATTCTTAACTGAAGAAAAATGTAGATGTCTATGAGACCATTTGTCACTCTTATTCAATAAAAAATAAGGCTGAAAAGCATATATGTTGCTCACAGCAAAATTAAACCAGCGGTGGGTCGAGTTTATTAAAATCTTTCATTCAATTACTAAAGACTTATTTATTATAACCTCTTAAAATATCTGGCCAGTAAAGGTTCACACTCCACTGGAATGATTGGTCGATTTAATATGGAACAAATAACCGTAATTATTCGCAATGGTACGCGTAACGTTTTCGACGGCGAGATTGTCTCGAATTTCGCGTCACGCGTCGAAGTTTCATGAATTGCATCCACTTTTTCCCGCGCAATGTGACCAATTAACCGATGCAAACCCTTCGACGTGCCTTTTGCGAGGTGCAGACAATTATAAACAACAACCCAATTAGAATACGAATGAGATTGGCCTGTATTGTGGAATATGCAAAGCTGGGGTTAGGTGTTTGCGAGTCGGCTGCATTTCGGTAGAATTTTTACGGCCCTCCCATGAAGGCGGTAAGCGGAGCGTTGAGATATAAATCAACTTCATATTGTGATTTTGCAGGCCTCGTTACAGTAACAATACCCCATATTTACATATAAAATATTATTTTAGAAACTTTATTTATCGTTCGGCGTAATCGAATATGTTTTGTTTCGATGTAAGTCGGGGACTTACACGGGGCTCCGGTTTCTTAACGCGTTATAAGTTATAACGGATTCTCATTGTATTTTTTGTTACGTTTTTATCGTACGCGATCGTTTCCGCTTTAGTGGAAAAGGCTTGTAAAACGTCATGTCGGTTGTTTTATATTGCTATGGATATTTTATTTATAAAAATAGAGTGACAAACGATATTACGTATAATAAGTAAGTCAGCCAGCTGTCACACTCCATACACCAGCTAACACAGTCCATAGACACCTTTTTTATAGAATAAGGGTGACAGACGATCACAAAGTTCACCTGATGGTGAATGCTGTGGCTCATATACATGTACGAACGAGCATGCGGCTCACCTGATGTTCGCATCTGCATTTTGATTCTCAACCGAGGGTAGATGTAGATGTCTGTGAGCCACAGCAATTACTTACCATCTGGTGGACTGTGTGCTCGTTTGTCACCCTTGTTCTATACAAAAAGGTGTCTATGGACTATGGCCGGCAAGGCACCTACAATTCCCCTGGTGTTGCATTGTTCATGGGCGGCGATCAACACTTACCATCAGGTGAGCCGCATGCACGTCTGCCCCATTTTTATAAAAAATTTCCTCCAGACCGAATTTTGGTCACGGCGGCCAGTTTCAACGGAGACCAGCCATCGGCGCAGGACAGGGTTATAGTGTCCGAGTGTATGCGCAAGCACAGGTGCACTCTCTATTCCCTCACTCTCATAGTCTGATGGGACGGTAATCCGACACGCACGAAGAGAGATCAGGCGCAGGACCAACGGCTTTACGTGCTTTCCGAGCCACGGGGGTAAAATTCCGCCAACTTCCTGACTCTGAGCTCCTACTGAGAGTTTCTTGACAGAAAAACCAAATAACTGGTTTTTGGTCCGACCCGGGATTCGAACCCGGGACCTCATGATCAACATATGGGTGTACGGACACTAGATTACCGAGGCAGTCATCCCCTTAATATATTAATATAAAATACAACAACATGATACCTTTAATTGCCCCTTTTGCCACCTACCGTCCGGCACCGATAATTATGCCCTCCCCCTTCTGCTTCCCCCTTCCGAGTGATTTAGGCCGACCACACAGAACATTACTAAATCGCGCTGGACGATCATCGCACACTATTAAAAAATTTGTCCCGGCAATTGTATTTATCCAGAATATTCCATAGACTTTAATATTTTATCTTACAGTCGGCAGGGTGTAAACAAAAATCTAGTAGTATCTGCAGAGTGTTTTCCGGCACACGTTAGAAATTTTCTGACAACAATTTCCTTACAATATGTGGCCAGCCTTATATGTAGATGTCGCTTTAAAGAGCACAATAAAATTTTAGTTTTTTTTTTTTGGTCAATAATTTCATCTAATTACACAATTAACTCCACAGAGTATGAGGGTATAATAATACCCTTTCAACTTTGTTTCAGTACACTTTTTTTGTTTGATAGAGTAATTACATCGTTACTTTTTAATTGAATACCAAGTTAAACAATACATTTTGAATTTTGATCATTAATTTAGCTGGGAATAATACGTGATTATAGTGTATAATATTTTAAAACTGTTAATATAGACAAACAATGCCTCAGCTATATTCTCACTACCCTTACTAGTAAAACTTTTGGGAAAAAAATGTCTTCCTTCAAAATCTTCATGGCATGGCGTATTCCCAATAGCCTTACCAATATTTTTTTTAAACGTTACCTCCACACTAGGATTTTCTACTGTATCGCGGTTTAGTTTAGTTTACATACATAGATTTCACAAGGACCAGAGGATATCCAGACCCGGAACAATTATTTGTAGGCCATATAAATACTTGTTCCGTGCGGGATTCGAACCCGCGGCCCTTTGCGCTGCAACTCATTGCTAAGCCACTGCGCCACAGAGCCATCGGAATTAGTTTTACAAGGAAGATTATTGGGAATTTTCTTACCAAAATGATTTAACTGGCAAGAAGAAGAAAAAAAAAGACTACTGAGAATAACCCAAAAAATCACTGTGTAATTTCACCTTTTTAATATTAATACAGAAGTCCGTGTTACCCAGGGAGCCCGACCCGGCCGACATATATAGAAAATCAAAATAATATCCACGGCAAATCTGTAGCGTTTCTATATTTGTCTTTGCATTACGCCGACGACACGCGACCTCCGAGTCTTAAATATAAATAACGGCCGGACGTCTATGTGTGTGTGCGCTGGATTTGTATGTTTACAATGCACGGATCACACTACAAACGTATCGAACAATACGGACGATTTGGGTTGGTTGTACACCGTGAGATATAGATTACTATGCATACTATAAAAGTCCACCGCTGGAAGTAGGCCTCCCCCATAGATTGTCTTAGAAGGGGGATTTGTGATATTTTATTATTATTTTGAGTTATTTCTGGAAGATGTTGCTGCCCATCTCCTGTTTCAGCTTTCCACTGTTGTCTTTTACGACACCCACGGAACGATATGGCATAGTTGATATATTTACACCTCCACTACACGTTGATGAGATATATAAATAAATAAAACTGACAATTAATCCTTTATATGCTTTTAAATAAGTGTTTGTAAATTAGTGTGTTCACATTTAAAACAAGAATAAAAACGATAAATATATGTTTGATTTGTATGAAATAAAAACGAGTGATCGTTAACAAGAATTAGAACAATATATATTGGACATCATTAGTCTTTATAAATCCAATTGCTAAACAGAATTTTTTGCTATAATACGTCATTCTGTTATCTTAAACTTTAAAGGTGCACGGAACGCATTAATGTTTACTATAAAAAACAATAATATTTATATGATTCTCTCTAACTCTCTCTAACTATCGATAAAATTTTTAAGATTTTCTTAAAATATAAATTAAGCCCAAGACTATCAATACACTTATGACAGTTTATTACAGTTTAAACATAAACTAGTTCTAATATAAACGCTTTGTGGTGTGGTTAACAAACTTTGTAATTTAGGATAGTTCTAAGCTAATTGGGTTTTATAGGCATTTCAATTAATTAGGAACTTTACAAGAAACTTTAATAGCCAAGTGATCGTTTGTCCGATTAAAATAAAAATGAATATTTAGATTTAATCAAATTATAACGGGACGGTATTCATCTTGGTCCTGCTTTTAGGAACTAACATTCAAATACTTTGAACTATTGATTTAGCCTAGGCAATATGCTTCTTGATTGATTTCGTCACGTCGTCGACGATCCGCCCGCCGAACTTAGAGACTAAGATAGATCCACCCTGTTATGAAAGAGCCTGCGACTAGCAGTGAATGTTACAGGCTGGAGAAAAACTCAATTTTTTTTTCATATTTTAGTTTTTAAAATCACTGCCACATTTATTTAGTTTAACCTTTAATTTAAAGCCCTTGCGAATGACAAATATCTACTACCAAATTCAAAAGTCATATTTTACAGTAATACAGTACAGACGACAATACAACTGAAATAAGTACATAGTACCAAAGTTTATAAGTAAGTGCGTGATCACTGTCTCCGTGCCGTTGAATTTTATTGCCACCTTAGTGATTTCATTAAGAGTTTATTGCCTCGCCTTGTCTTGAATATTAATTGAGAAACATTGTTTCTGAAATAAAAAAAAATTGCACTCTCTTAACAGAAGACGCCTTTTACACTTTACTTAGTTATAATTTAAAGTGCTGATGCAAATTTTAAAAGCATTTTAAAAAGTGCAGTGTAAAAGGAACTTGTAGCATTTCCGATATTCATTTTAAATGTGTTTAGAAAATGTAACAGAAAATAACTTATACAGTAAGATTATAAATTGTTTTATTTTAAATTAATAGAGTGTGCACAGCAATTACATAATTTAATTCCACCCTCTCCCTTCCACCATCGAACAACGAGACGTTCGGCCAGTTTCCACCCTTTCGTTGTTGACTTACCACGCATTTGAACCAAACGGTTCGCTACGTCGTTCATCATGCGTACAGCAAAGGAGTGGAATAAGTTGCCAGCATCTGTCTTTCCATCCGATTACAGTGTGGGTGTCTTTAAGGCAAGAGTGAATAGGCTTTTGTTAAGTCAGTGCACTTCACCATCTTAGGCTACATCACCACTTACCATAAGGTGGGATCGTAGATAAGCGCTGGCTTAGTAGAATAAAAAAAATATCAATATAAAGCTTTGAAGCGACAAAATGACAAATTAAAGTTTTGTTCTCCAATTTTCATCATCAAAGATTAGCCGATAGCTAGTAGTGAATGTACCGTGTAGGTGCCGTGTAAGAATATCCAATGGAAAACAAACCACGGGCAGAGCAGCAGCGTATTAACAACAATTAAAAAATACAAGGCTGTAGTTGCCGACCCGCGTGCCAAATGTGGCAACTGTGGCAAATATCCCTCATATGAGGTAATCCACGGGGACATTTTCACGTGGTAGAGCCGATTGGGGAAGGACCAGACTCTTACAGAATACCAGCGTAAAATAGGAACACGATGTTGCACCGTTTTTGAGTGAGTTCCTGGATGGTTTAGATTCACAATTGGACCCGGTAGATGGAGCTGTTGTCGAGATCCAGAAATCACCCACGCGATGCCGGGCGGGATTGCTAGTATAAAATAAAAATATTTCACTGCAAATGATTTATTTAATACGATCACTTTCAACCACAAGTGCGGCATAAAATAGAAGTTAAAAGTAAAATTTTATAGCAAATAAATATTACTATCCTTAGTTTTAGACTTAATATTTATATAATGAATCCAAAGAACCAATTTTTTCGGGTAAAATTGCTTTTTAATAGCGCCATCTACTTTCTATAGGTAAAGTCGTTTTATCGAACAAAAATTGATTGATTTCCAAGATGGTACGTAAATAGACGCTGGCCTGAAGTTATGAATTCGTGGATTGTTATGAATGTATAATTTTATTTATTTAATAACTTTGTTAATTTTTTATAGTTTATTTTAAAAGTCAAAATTTATACTAAACATCTTTGAAAGCACCGAGCAAAGAGAAGATCGAGATAATAGGAAACACAGTATTTAAAAAAAATTGTTACAATAGTGTTATTTTTTAACTTAATTTAACTTAATTTGTCAAATAGCGGATTCAAACCCACAACCTCTTGTGTTCGCGGTCTATACTGTATTCTCTCGCAGGCTAAATCCTATAGTTGTATATGTTTGTCTCTTTTTAGTGTTGCTTTTTCGTTTCATCGAGTTTCAAATCACAACGGTTCTAAAGAAGTTTTCACTTCACAATACGCCTATGTTCAGTAGTGGAATTTGATAGGCTGTAACGTAACGTTAGTAATCATACGCCTACCCTCATTTACGCACATGTTTAAAATGCGTTTTCTAATCATCGCTACCTAACGTTTTTTAATAAGTTGACGCTGAATAAAACAAGTTTAACCGTTGTTTTCAACATTTGTTTCCATAATGTATTCAAAAATATATATTTACATGACTCGTCTTGCGGCGACGACTGTGATCAGTTTCCTTACGTAAAATAGATTTGAAATGTTAAGAGGCGCGGATGTGAACCTCACTGAATCTGTTGCATGCGTGATGCGTTCCATTGAAATTTTAAATTAATGCAATAAATCACAATAATGTACACATATAAACATATTCATTGCTCTATCGCTCCAAATTCCACATTGAGTGTTTTATACATGCCTAGTTTATGCACCGACCGAGGTACGTTTGCATTTCAAACCGCTTATTTGTCGTTCCGTACATCACAATATATCGGTGCTATATCTATCGCTTGCCGGTGTACGCCAGGCTTAAACATTAAATGCATGAAATATGCCCTGATTTGAAACAATGGGAAAATATACATATAATAACATCAATGAATAACAATGGCGTATAAATTATCATTTAAACTGTTGTATACTTTATTAAATATTATAGCCCTTGTGTTTTGTGCGAGAACGCAACCATATGATTTGTTTGAATGAATGTTGAACGCGTAAGTACGACTCTGGTGAGACTCTTGAGAGTCTAGAAGACGGCGAACTTATTGCTTTTTATCGAGTTCGGTCTTCAGATCTTTCAAGAATAAACTAATGCAAGAAAGTTTAGACTTCTTTTATATTGAACTACTGTAATATTTATAGTTCATTTTTGTTTGTTTTTCTGATCTAAGCTTTATACAATTTTTCATGTACATCTAGGTAATAAATTCATTTTTTATTCGTCGGTTTTCTTGGGTCGATGAGATGTACATTCACTTGAATAAGTAAATTATTAAGGAAAGGGTCATCGTGGATCTCAAGTATTTTTGATAAATTTGTACTTAATTAGAAATTAGAAATCAGTCCAGGAGAATGGGGCATGCTTTACAACGATGCTTTCGTTCGCCGAAAGTCGTCGTTTCTGTGAAAGTTATATAGTGTCGTATATGTATTCTCTGTGATACTACTTCGTTTTCACGTATATCGACTTAAGATCTTTTCAGTTCGATTTTCGGTTCTTCGACATATCCAGCGCATTAAAATTATTGGTGTCCCAGGTTTTTAAAGCTGCGGGTGCCCTAGTTTTTCATTTTATATTCGTTTTTTATTTGAAGTAAAACAGTTGCAATCTTTAAAGTATACTTTGGTGACCAATGCCCTATCTGCGGTGATGCCCTAGGCCAGTGCCTAGTGTGACTTATTATAAATCCATCACTGAATATATCCAAAGAAACTTTTGTTGCAAGTTTGAAGATGTAACGTGAGCAGATTTAGGTTAAGGCACTTAGTACTCTTTTTTATTTCGAATAATGAATTGAACTAAATATAATCCCTCTTGTGCCTGCGGGCGTCAGACACATGAGGGGTTAATGACTAAGGAATGACGTCATCTGTATAGCTATATGAACTTACTTATGTATTAGAGATGATTGGGCTCTAATGTGCTCTTTTGTATTGCGATGATTGCGATGATAATTTCTTGGAAATCATTTAACTTTGAATAATAAATTTTTTGAAAGATTATATGTAGTGCCCGTGCCTCGGAAGGATATAAAGCCGTTGGTCCTGCGCCTGATTTCTCTCCGGACTTGTCGAATTGCTGTCTCATTATTGTCGACGTAGAGTGAGAGCATACACTCGTGCGCTATAACCCTGTCCTGCACATATATAATTTGTCTCTTTTGAGACTGGCTGCCCTGACCGAAATTTGGTTTGGGGGACATTATTCACCGAACCAACCTTCAGTTCGTTATTAATTTGTTATATCGACGGAGCCCCGGCGGTGAAACGTTCAAAAAAAACGTGTTTTTTAACCCTTTCCCTGTCCTATGAATCATATAAGAACATTTCGATTGTTTAACTGTTGTATCTGTTTCGCGGACAGTTAAGCCGTACTAAATTTATCCACTATGTCCATAAAGAAGTTGCACTTCAATAAATTAATTTCTTAACTTCTCTTAGCTTCTGGAACTTTGCTAAGGCACAATATGTATTTAGAAATTAAAGGCTCGACATCAGTAGCAATTACGGTAAGTAAGTTCACAAAAATTCATAATTTTGCCAGCCGGAGTTTTTCAGACATTTTAAAATTGATAACGTATTTAACAAGCCCCTGCGGCAAATAAATAAATGGTCTATATTTATTATATATATATTTCTTCTGTTCGTGTGTATCTAACTAAACTCCTTCTAAACGGCTGGACCGATTTTGATGAAATTTTGCGTGTGTGATTACGTTGATTCGTCGGCTTAGATTCACAATAGACCCGGTAGGTGGCGCTGTTGACAAGATCCAAAAATCACCCCTCCGAAGCCGGGGCAGAACGCTAGTTCATTTATAAATGAAAATAGAATAGAATCTTTTGTATTTAATAAATAGATTACAAGAAAAGCTTTATCACTAGTTCGGGAAAAACCTCCGTCCTGGGAAAAACGAGGAAGAAAACAAGCGAAACTTTTTTTAACACAAATGAGAACAAATCAATGTATTAAAAAATTATCATGTTATTTCCTTTAACTCGACAACTATCCATCAAACGCTGGGACGCTCTTACCTGTGCGCAGCCCTGGCGACCGACACGACTACCGTATTCGCTCGTGAAACTCCCGCGCACGACCGCCGTGTAAGATGATTTTTTCGTGATCGACCCGCTCATTGTTCGGTAGCATTTATTGGATTGCAATTGTTTACACGGGCCACCGTGCTACGGCGCCCCGCACGCTGATGTACGCTGAGCTAACAAGGCATACGTGCCCGCTCGCATGCCGTGTTGCGACCGAATTGGGGGTTCGCGAAGCGAAACGTGCGACGAATATAGACGAAATTCCATTTCAAATTTGGTTCTTGATGTTATTTTTGTAAGTTATTCTAAAGAAATATTTACGTGGTAGAGCCATGCTGCAGTTACATATATTTTGGTTGTAGCATGGATTGGCTCGACTGGGAAAGGACTACGCGGTGAGTGTAGAGAACCGGAGATCCTTTTTTCTGGAAACGGAGCATTCCATCTTAGTCCACAGGGGTGACAACGCATCTTCATTTAGATCCTTAATCGAGGATAGAGAGATGTAGATGTCTAAGGGCCACAGCATCCACTTTACCAGGGGTGAAGTGTGTGCTCGTTGTCACTCTTATTCTATATAAAAAAGTTTTATCGTTCCGTCCGTATGAGAAAGCTAGCAAGCAAGCGGGCCAATAGAGTTTAAATTATGCAACTAACATTGAGCTATAATAGACGGGAAACCTCCCATTATATACATTTAATTTAAGATTTTCCTTAACCTTACTTTTCTGGATAAGTAGTTTCTTGAGCAAAGATCAAAAAACCAGTAATGATCAAATTTGGTTTAAAAATTAGATATATTAATTATATTTTAAGCCATTAGTTAATCGTCAGAGCCTAATCTCGCCAGTCTGAGAATGAACCTGCTACCCTTCGCACTGACTGACGTGAGTTTGGCATTTTTGGAGAACATAAATTTACCACTGGTACTAAGGACTGTATGATAATTTTATTTTTAAGTTTTATGTTTTATTATGATAATAACGAACTTGTATAAACTCGGATAAAATAGTTTAGTACTTTTACCTACGGAACTTATGTTTATTTTGCTATACATTGATTGCTCGAATCCCATAAAAATGCATTAACATTTATTATTACATTCAATAAAAACAATCGTAAAGACCAGTAAAGAATTCGAAGTTTGCGAGCATGTCGCATGCGTCCCAGTGTTTTTTCACCCGACGAACGAAATCCGCGCAATCCAACAAATGTTTTGCTATACTAACGATTCGTATTAGCGAAGAAAACACAATATAACGCTTAGTACCAAGGCTATGTTTAATTTAAGCGGAACTCAAGACAACAAAAGCCTCACGCGCCATGTACTCGTATTACGAATGGCTATTCACATCGCTGTAGTCCTGGTTGAAAACATAAAATTTCCTTACTCATTTTTTAAAACGTTTTTTACTTTTCACACTAAGATTTTCTCCTGCATCGCGGAGGCAGTTTACAAACATAAATAATTGTATAAAGACAAATATCCAAACCCGGAACATTTATGTATAGGCCTTACAATACTAGTTCCGTGCGGGATTCGAACCCGCGGCCCTAGCGCTGTAACTCATTCCTAAGCCACTGCGCCACCTAGCGGTCATATCCGTACAATTAACAAAGGGCACGTCCAATAACTCTTAGTAAGAAGGCTATGTTTAACTTAAGCGGAACTCGCGGAACGTTTTTCAAATAGCTCCTTCACATTGCTGTACTCCTAGTTGTATAGTTGAAAACTCCTATTGGGTATCGTTACCGATGAAAATGATTTTTTTTATAGTATAGGGTGACAAACAAGCACACAGTCCACCTGATGATAAGTGGTTGCTGTGGCCCATAGACATCTACATCTATCCTCGTTTGCGAATCAAAATGCAAATGCGTTGTCACCCGTGAGGACTAAGATGGAATGCCTCTTTTCCAGTAAAAAGGGTCTCCGGATCTCGACACTCACCATACGAAACACAGTAGTGTTAAGCTGATATTTTACGCTGGTATTCTGTGAAAGCGTGGTCCTTCCCCGGTCGAGCCGACCCATTCGTGCTACAGCTGCAGCATGGCTCTACCACGGCAAGATTCAATCCAACTTCGATATGTTATCTCATTAAAATCAAATTTATAAGCTAAAATGAGACATTTAAATATCATATAATCGATTCTACATTTTACACAGTATTTATATATAATAAATTAATAGAATCAGGCCTTACTTTGCGAAAATCGATTTTAATAAAGATGTTAAGAATTAATTTAAGAAATAATAGTATACGAGCACACAGACCACCTGATGGTAGGTGAGTGATAAAATGGAATATCTCTTTACCAGTTAAAAAAGATGTCTTTACAAGCTTTTATACCCGCAGCGAATATGGGCCTCTAACAATGTAGAAGCTGTGCAATATGCGTGATATTTTGGTATTCTTTGAGAGTCTATGTAGAGCTGTGGGTTTTTAAAAGGCTGTAGTTATGACAATGATGGTGAAGATGATACGTACGAAGAGTTGTGTAAATATTGATCTGATTAGCAGCAACAGTTGTTATCAAGAAGATAACAACTGAATATAATAAAAAACTGCGGTAGCCAACCCGCTTTACAAGCTTGTCTATCATGGCAAAATCTTCCCCCTATGAGGCAATATGTAGGACGGCTTATTTTCAGAAGTAGACTTTTATAGGCTGTAATGGTTAAGAACTTTTGTCTGTTTTTCACAAAACAGTATTTTGAATGTCCAGGATATATATATATATATATATATATATATATATATATATATATAAGTCTTCATTATTATCATTTATTTCCTAAAGAAAACTAAAATAGACGCTGGACGACTTTCCTATGGTTTCTAAATAAATTTCTTCGTAACATATTAACAAGTAAAAACAATTCACGTTGCCGGTCATGATTGTTTCTTTAATTCCTAACTCACGTTTTACCTACATGGAAATGCCAAATTTATTTTTTTATAACGTCTCTAAATAAACTTCTTTCAAACTTACTTCACGTAGTTCTGGCAGTTCACGTTGCCGGTTGTTGTTTATGCTTCGTTAATTTTTTAAATCACGTTTTATTCGGATGGAAATTTGATGTTATAAATCCAATACACACATGATTTGCTCGAGATCTGACTTTATTATGGTCTCATTTCTAGCAGATTTTTAAAATATGTTCGACTGGTTCTAAATTCGACAATATTTTTGTACGTTCATCAACATCATAATCATTACAGCCCTTCACAAGACCACTGCTGAAGAAACCGGCTTGTTCGGGAGGCTGGAAGTCGTCAAGTCTGCGCGCGAGACGATTCGTAACGACTCTCAAAAACAGCACGTAAACGCGGCTCAGAAGGGAAATCAGTCTGTGGTTCTTCAAGAGAGTGTTGTCACCTTTCTTGAAGAACAAGACCACCGCTGATTGCGTTTCTACTCCACGCCTCCGGTGTAATGCCACCATGGAGGACGGAATTAAAGAGCTTCTGAAGTACTTCAAGTACCGGTTTTCCACCCTCTTTCAGAAGCTCTGCTGTAATTCCATCCTCGCCTGAGGACTTGCCGTTTTTAAGGTGCTGGAGAGCCATTCTAATCTCGCTCAGACCAGCGTCCGGGATGTCATCGGAATAGTGTCGGATGAGACTCGCTCTTGGATCGTTATTCACACTTGCGTGTGGCTCCAACGATGATGTGTACAGCTGCCCATAGAAGCTGTCAATCTCACTCAAAATCTCTGGTTTCCCGGAAACGATACTGCCACACTCGGTGTTCAGCTTCGAAAGTTGGCTCTTTCTGGCAGACAGATCTCTAGCAAAGACTTTGGAGCCCTGGTTCCGTTAGATCGCTTCTTCAATACCAGCAGTATTAAAGTTGCGTAAGTCCCGCCGCATGCATTTGGAGATCTATCTGTTCAGTTGCCTATATGCTGTCAAATCTACTGAAAACTGCAGCTTCATATCCCGTCTAACAGCCATGAGATTAAGAGTGTGATCGGAGAGTTTTTGTGTTCTTCTGCAGCGGGTCCTGCAAATCTTAGCTCCGACCGCATGGACAGTTTCCACGAGCTTGTCATTCATATCGTATACTGCATTGCAATCTTCTAGGCACTGAAAACGGTTTCGTAGCTCCAGCTAAAAGGTTTCGGGACTTTAGATTACACGAGGAGGACGAAGCGTTGAC
Source organism: Parnassius mnemosyne (assembly GCA_963668995.1). NCBI lineage: Eukaryota > Metazoa > Arthropoda > Insecta > Lepidoptera > Papilionidae > Parnassius > Parnassius mnemosyne. The sequence continues at coordinate 21,958,860 of CAVLGL010000082.1, read as the reverse complement.
TTCATTAGACGTGACCTTTCTAACTTAACGTTTAGGTTCAGTGTGCGTCTCACCATTCGGTGATCGCTGCCCGTTTTTACCCTCGCGATTACTGAGACATCACTGAACAGTTGTCGTCTGGTCGTTATAATGAAGTCAATCTCCTTTTTTTGTCGAACCGTCGGGGCTCGACCAGGTCCACTTCCTGTGGGGCCGCTTCTGGAAGAAAGAGTTTATCATAAAGAGTCCCTCTTTCTCCATGAAGTCGGTCAGCTGCTGGCCTCTTGGGTTTCGTTGCCCTATTCCGAATTTCCCTACTTTCAGTTCACCGTTCTCTCTAGTGCCTAGCTTTGCGTTGAAGTCTCCCATTAACACCATATATTTTGGAGGAATGCATGGCTCTAGAGATATCCTCATAAATTTCCTCCACCTCCTCATCGGGGTGTGCCGAGGTTGGTGCGTAAACCTGTATGACCTTCAGCGAATACCGTTTTGTACGTTACACGATATCTTTGGCAATGAAAATTAATAATCTCCCGTTCACCAGATGGCGCTAGTTTACACTAAGGTGAAATTAGTTATAAAAGTTTATCAGTGTCTTGAATATTATATTAATACACAAAACAAGACCCCAGTGATTTGCATTTTAACTTTTTGCACATTTTAACTTTTTTTTATTTGTGAAAGGATTGTAATGATTACTTTTTTCAAATGTCTCATTCTATTTTGAATAAAAATTCCACTCGTAAATATAGATAAAATGTAATTTGTAGTTTTATTGGTACCGTTTAAAAAACATTCTAGTACTCGTACATTGAGTGTTGTGACATTCGTTAACCCTCTAAAATGGGTTGAATAATTGTGCTTTCAAAAAATTAAGGTAAAATTATTCTTTCGAAACCAGGGCGTTAAGTCTTCGATACACTATGCCACTGGCGATGAATATTTGAAAACCCTGTTTGGTATAATTTATTGAACATTATTCATAATTTCTAATGCTATACTGTTCGGATACCGTTGTGTATGTTGTTTGAGTATTTATATATTCATTCATTTGTATTTTGTTTGTCCAGCGCGATGTGAGCCAATGTTGCTTTAGACAAACTCAATTAAGTACTTCCAATGCTCAAAGTTCTCCATATTATGACTTTTAACAAATAGTAAAAACAGACTTCAAATTGCTGAAAAAGAAGTTATTTATTTGCTACCATTAGGGGTTAATTTATTTCTCAAAATTTATATTGGACCAATCTTGGTTTCCAATCAAAATCAAAATTGGTTTACAATCTGGGAAGATACCGTGTAACAATAAAAACATACACTCGTATTGAGAACCTCCTTCTTTTTGAAGTAGGTTAAAATATTGTTTTTTTTATTATTAATTTCTTGATCGGCTACTACTAGCGATTTTCCGAACCGATACGACTTAGGACTCTTCAAGAAAAGAGCTTCTCTATTTTAAAAGAAAAGAGAGGAGAGCCGCTTGCTCGTTTGTCCCTTTTTATCATACCATGATTTGGGCAGATTATATCGGATAACCTAAATATTTCTAGTCGACGATACGATTTTTAACCAATTTCAAAAAAGGGAAGGTTCACAATTCGACTAAATGCTTTTTTTAATATGTTCAATATTTTGAAATATTTATTACATATATTATTGTATTATCAATTATGAACCGATGTTCATATCTTTTTTTATTAAATAGTGTGGACCATCACTTACCCCGCGCATTTTCATTTTTTGTAAATAAAATATACTTCAGGGGTCTAAGTAGGTGAGGGGAAAAGTCCAATCTATACAAATAAATAAAATTGAAGTGTCTGCTAGTAATGTTAAAATAACAGCTTGTTACTAAATGCATATGAAACTATACTTAGACTAGTTGTTTTGGGCTAAGCTCCGAAAAGGCTGGACCGATTTCGACAGGACTTTCACTAATAGATAGCTAATGTTACAAGAAGGAGCATATGCTACCTACTTATATTTTAGAAAAACAATTAGGATTCCGCACAAAAAAAAATTAAAACCCACAAAATCCAATCGTATTATATTCCATGCGGACGAAATCGCGGGCAACAGCTAGTTCTTCTATAAACTATGTCAGAGCGCCGACTTCAAAAGATATTGTGCAAAAAATAGTTAATGCTATTTAGTTTTTTGATGTTGGCTATGCCTAAAAAGCCTAGTTTTAAATATAACCTAGTTACGTACATCACTCACAGGCTAATGCGCGCCGTACAAGTTTTTATAAAAGCCATTAGATTTTACAGGGCTTTTATTTATGTACTAGTGTGGAACAGTGTACGTGCCCTCTCGGGCCTTTTGGCCGGCCGTTGCTTAATGCATTTTACGCTGGTAGCGGCGAACATCTCGCCCGCCTCTGCCTATTAGTTCGTCTGCTACTTTTGTATTCCCTTTTTGAACCTCTCCATCTAACATTTTACGGATTATGATTGGATTATAGCACGAAGCTAGAAAGAGAAGATGTAATTAAAACATTTCATCAACTCCGGGCTTAACCAAATTATCTCTGTATATAAAAATCAATTGCTGTACGTTAGTCTCGCTAAAACTCGATTATGGCCCGACTGATTTTGATAAAATTTCTTGTGTGTGTTTGAGTGGGTCCCTGGACGGGTTTGATTTACAATTGGACCCCGTAGATGGCGCTGTTATCGATATCCAGGAAACAAGCGAGCGAAGCCGGAGCGGATAGCTAGTATTTAATGGAAACAATATAGTCGAAGTAGTAGCAGTTGTTCAATTCACTGTTGTTAGCGATTTTTTTTTATTGCAGCCTGTTAAATGTCTCTATTATTTTTCATTTGTTAGGTATATATGCTTTGCCTTTTATTATAAACCTTAAAATACAGAATAACTCTATTTCGAAGTAGATATAGTAGATATAGTAAAAGATAATTTAAAATTAAAAAATTTGCAAAACCGACTTCAATATAGATTATTAAGAATAACTCAAAAAATATTGGTAAGACCTTGATAAAATTTATATGGGACAACATGTGAAGCACCAGCTTTCAAAGAATCATCGAAGTCGGTTCACCCAGTAAAAAGTTATGAGGTAACACATAAAAAAAACATACAGTCGAATTCAGTACCGTCTCCTTTTTTGAAGTCTGTAGAAAATATATTAGAGAAACAAAATTTCAGTTTTTAACGTTAAAGTAACAAACATATCTACAATATAAACTAAAGTTTTAGCAAATGCCCTTAAGGACTAAAATTCTTTTTTCATCATCACACTTGAAATAATGATGAAAAAGAGTCCTGGATCTATACTTCTGCACTCACAATACGAGACATGGCAGCATTGAGCTACTATTTTACCCTCGTATTTTGTGATAGTGTGGTCCTTTCCTAATCGAGCCGAGCCATTCTTTCTGCAACCATAATAAAGCAGCCTGGCTCTGCCCCGTCGCGAAATCAAAAGCGTTGAGCAAAAATGTCTTCATTATCCGTCGTTTTTCTTTTTTAATTTACCCAAACAGTCAAAAGTCACATAACACGTCGTATTATATTGCTGTGGTATATTTAAACAGCAAACACACTTGGGCAAACGGTCAAACCCATCCTATATTCGTAGACAAATGTCAACACACGGCCGCGAGTTTTCCCGGAACGGCTCGCCACCGCCCTTGTTGTGAACAAGTTGTTTTCCTTCGAAGATTTGTTGTTTAAAAAATGTACTACGATTTTGATAGTAAGCATTTTGAAGTGACTGGTTCCTATTGCAAGCCGTTTTACTGTGTAAAAAGTAAAAATTAACTTTAAATCAAAACTAAAATCCGATTTCAGTCAGCTAAAATGAATAAAATAATTTCACCATCTGAAGTCAGTGCTAAGACATATTGTATTGAAAAAAGAAAGTCCTGACTTCAGAATGTGAAATTATTTTATTCATTATAGCTGTCTGAAATCGGATATTAGTTTTTTTATAGGATAAGGGTGACAAACGAGCACACAGTCCACCTGATGGTAAGTGATTGCTGTGGCCCATAGACATCTGCATCTATCCTTGATTACGAATCAAAATGCAGATGCGTTGTCACCCGTGAGGACTATGATGGAATGCCTCTTTTCCAGTAAAAAGGGTCTCCGGTTCTCTACACTCACCATACGAAACACAGCAGCATTAAACTGCTATTTACGCTGGTATTCTGTGAGAGCGTGGTCCTTCCCCGGTCGAGCCGACCCATTCGTGCTACAACTATACCAGTAATATAGCTGCAGCATGGCTCTACCACGTAAAAAAAGTTAGTTTTTATTTATATTTTAAAAAATCTATTGACTTGAATAAGAAATACCACATTCTCAATGTTATCTACGAGTAAATAGTTCCGCTAAAAACTTCATCCCTTAATTTGCCACTCAAAGCGGAGAAATTTTTCCTCAAATTTAAGTGGAACTACTCCCAAAGTATGACTTACTTCATTAAAAAAAGGCCTTCATAATCGGTTTACAAATGACGAACATTTCGCGTAATCGAATAAATACATAACATAAATACAATCGAATCGGTAACCCTCCTCCTTGCTTTGATGTCGGCTAAAAACAAAATATTAATTTCACAACCTACGAAAGATTTATGCTGGCAATTTTAGTCGTCTGAATTTAGCTCAATGTTTAGTTAGTTGATGGTAAGCGGTTGCTGTAGTCTATAGACGTAGATAAATATATACTCGAAAATAATCAAATTACAACACTCAGCATCGAAACACAGCTGGTATTCTCAAGAGCGTCGAGCCGACCCATTCGCGGTGCAGCAATAATATAGCTGCAACTTAGCTCTACCACATCTAAAACGTGTTAAATTCGCATATTGATTTAACTTAATAAGTTGTTGGAACATTTTAGTATTACGTTACACTTATAATGTTTTCCTGTTCATATTTGCTACACGCTAAAGATCATTATGAAATTTTAAGGGATATTAAAAGAGGTACCTGACATCTTAATAAGGATGTTACGTGTTACTCTGACATTAACAGGCATTCGCCGTCGCATAAGCGCGAACTTCGATAATCTTACACCTATAACAGTTTGTTTGATGGCAAAAATGTTCATAACTTTCTTTTCAATAACGTTTTTTCTTCTATATTTTGTTTTTAGACAATTGAGCATACAGTGTACCTTCATGGTAAGTGGATGCTGTTACACATGTCGACGTTTCTACACCTACAATTATCCTCGATTAAGAATATGATCAAATGCTCCTTTACCAGTTAAAAGGGTTCCCACGTAGTGGCGACGTAGAATCCACCGCCCAATGTCGTCCCGTGGGTGTCGTAAGAGGCGCAGAGGGAAATACTGGTCACGGAAAGCAGCATCTTCCTGATCACAACTAAAGATAATAAAAAACTGCGGTTTAGAACTCGGCTACTGGTACCGTAGTTACTATTGCAATTATAACCTTTATTAGTGAATCTATGCGAGTAACCGATATTTAGCAGTGGATTTTTAATGTAATCATAAATCCGGTTCTCATTACACTGCTGGAGTGCTGCGAGGATTTTGGTTCATTTTCTTCACAAAAAAGTATGTGTATGACCTACAGATTACGGTTCCGAGTATTTTTTGCATGCTTAAATTAGTTTAGTGATTCCCAAGAAACAAAATATCTAGTACCTTGAGGCACTACACCTACACATCTATACTACAACGCCATTAATAAACGAGTTGGTTTACATAACATAACGCAGCTATTACACCTCTACCAGAGACCATCTACTCTGGTTGACAGGCGTTATTCCCTGACCGCCGACATCCATTTCACATCTGACACACCTCTCGTTCTCCTTTCACATATTTGTTTATATGTGCGATTAATTATCTCTAATACTTTCGTTTCGCCCTGCCAAACAGCAAAATAAAATTTATCAATTAAGTCATTCTGGATTTCTTAACGATCAAAAGGTAAGTACATACATTCAGAAGAAAAGCAGACAGCGTTCTTAACACCATTTATTGTCATAAATAATGTATGAATTATATTATGTAAATACATGTACCAGTTATTCTAAGAAAAAAAAAACAGGACTATTTTAGTTGTCCTATTTTTTACGCGAAGCAAAAGCATATTGGGCATATTAGGAAGTACCAGGCACCGCTCTCTTACCTATTTTTGATATAACTAGTATTGTTTGCACTGTCATGTTCCGTTCTTGAGGGTATAGATATATAGAGCCAATAGACTTACAGACACTGCACTCCATCTTAGTCCTCAGAGGTGACAACGCATCACTAGTTTTTGTATGAAATTGTCTAAAAATGTGTGTCGCAGGTTTATGGTAAATCCTGTTTTTTTTTTTTTATCAAAACTCTGAACTTGTTTAGGTTTATGATAAACTTTAAGGTTAGGTTATGTTGATTTTATCATAAGAATATATCAATTTAAGTTTTTTTGATGTAAGAAATTTTTTCAGATTTATGATAACATAGAGTAGTTAATAGTTATTTTGTCTTCTGCCTGTTCTTGATCAAAAACCTGATTTTACCATGAACCTGCGACATGCCAATGGATTACAGTTATTAAAACAATGAGCCAAACGCGCGAACAAACTTTTAAAACGTGTTAAAGCCTTCTCTCCGTATGCCTAATTAACTACTAGAATTCCACTTCACGTGCTCGTGGAGAATTCGGTCTCTGTTCAAAGAGATGTTAACGTGAAAAGGGCTAATTTGTGAAAGTTGGAATTGTTCGCGCGTTTGACGTTCTAATTCTAGCGGGCGAGAGTGCAACGTATTACTCCGGGGCCAGTCGCGTGTGAAATTGGGCTTAGTGCGACCAAATTCACGTTAATAGTACTAACAATGAATACCTGCATACCTTAAAAGACCCCTGTCCTCCTAAAGCGCCGCTCCGTCATAATCCGAGTATGTAATAATTACTGGAATTCATTGACTCAGTTTTGCGCATGGTGAGTTTTACTTTGAGACTGAATTCACTTGTTTATTTCAAAGGCATTTTTGGATGACATTGGACGCTTTAGGTCCAATTAATGAATTTTCTTCTTTTTCTACATTCTAGAAACAGTGTTAGCTATAACCATAATAATATTAAAGTTGTAAATTCAGATTTCTATGGTAGCGAAAAACCATTGCGAAATTGTAATTAAGTCTGGCCTTATCTCAAAACTACTGTGGCTAAAACACTCTTGGACAACCACAATCGCTATGTGAACTTCAAAACGATATAGTTAACTCTTATGAAAACTAGACTCCAAACTCTACTCGCAATACACCTGTTGGTACTTTCTTTTTCTTGTTTAAAAAATAAAACATAAGCTCCACATTAGGATTTCTGCCTGCAGTGCGTCCTTCTAAAGAGGCAGTATAATCACGAACTGTGAGGTATTTCAGCTTAGGCTTCAGAGGTGACAATGCATCTTTTTTTTAATAAATTATTCTAAGCCAGCGCTTAACTACAATCCCGCCTGATGGTACGTGGTGATGCAGCCTAAAATGGTAAATCACACTGACTTAACAAAAGCCTATTCACTCGTGCCTTGAAAACACCCACGTTGTAATCGGATGGAAACACAGACGCTTCGGAAGTTGGTCGGAAGTGTTCATGCTGCAGTAGCCACTAATAAATAAAATTAAGAAGGCTGTAAGTTCATCTGTCATTTCATTTTAAATAAAAATAAAAAGTGGCCTAAAGGTCTAGATGCCAGGCCATAAACTCCAAAAAAAAAGTTTAAGGTTTTATTAATAGTTACAGTACATTTCAAAGCAATGTATTCTTTTGATTGAATTGTAACTTTAAATTGATATTCGATTAAAAATAAGTTCATAATTTCACAATTAATGATTTCGATTAGGATTTGGTTTTTTTTATCTACAGAATATTGATGAACTTATTTTCGTTTCGTTACCAATGCAATGATATACATGGCAGTCTAAAGGCTCTCACACGGACTAACAGACGGACCTCAATAATCAATCACGGGTTAGATTGAAACAGCGGCTCGTTCAATTGGATTGAGTTCGGTGCCGGGCCCGTAACCTTACGCACCCGGGCTAGGGCGGGCGGCGGTGGGCGGGCAGCCTGCAAATGCTTATAAATAAGGCTCATATCGGTGCAATAATGTGTTGCTAGGGGGAATATTGCACCGCCATCCAATACTCGATACACGCAACACGAGTGCTAATATCCAGAACTAAGAGTTTCGATTACCTCGTGCGTTTCATTTTATTTGCTTCGCGTACATTTCCTTCGGATATTTAGAATTATATTAGCGTGATCGTTAAACCTTACAAAGGGATCGATGTACATAACTTTAAATGCGTCCGTTATAACTTCGCGATATTTATAATCAAATAAAGATTAATTGCGGCACGGCGTCAAACTGTAAAAACGGTTTCACGAGATCTTTGTGTATATCTAGAAAAAAAAAATAGTAGTGTTAACAAACACAAGCTGCGCTTTGTTTGAGGTTAGAATAATGTAGTCCGTCTCAGAGTGGATAAAGAACGAATGTTTGGTGTTTCCACACGTGCGGGTTTTGTCGGATCTGTCTAAAATTTGGTAATTCGTAATGACCAAAAATATTACGTATGAGATTAGAAATACGAAAGAAGAAGTAACTAAGCGTTCCGTCTAAGTGCTATGAGGTGACAACAGTACCACAATTAATAAGCAACAATAAAATTAATATGCTAAGATGACGACATTAGTATAAGGTAGCGGTGTTGGGAGTAGTGGTATTGGGATTAGTGGAGACGGTCATAGTGCACGCAATCGAGGCGCGGAGAGAGATGCTCTTCAAACTATGTTAGACACATAATTTTATTCATCTTTTACTAAATCGATTTTCGCAAAGTATGGCCTGATTCTATTAATTAATGCATTTTATTTATTACTTCGAAGAAATAAATATATTTCATTTCATTTTATTCAACGGTGGAACGTGCGTTTAATAAAAATAAAACTTTGTTATCTTTGATTTACCTAATAAGGACGTAAACGCTTTGGCCGTGCGTTTGATCTCTTTCTCGTCGTGTGTAACTGAGGGAATAGGGAATGCACCTTTACACACTTGTACTATAATACTAAACTATGCAGCTGGTTAGTTTGTGTTGAGACTGGCCACCGTGACTGAATTTCAGTCTGCTTGGTATTATTATATGCACTTAGAGAGAGGCTCGCGAAATATAAGAATACATCTAAATGGGCCGTATCCCGTTCTTCAAATTGGCGGGGTAACCCTGAGCACATCACACAATAATGTGCCAGTTGTTCACGCATTTGTTGAGCTGTTATATGTTAAACAAAATTTATTATTAGCGAACATTAAAGTCGGAGGCGCCGGGGATCGTCTGCCGCCACGGACGGCGGCGTGGCTAGTGATGTGTACTAACACCGTCGATTCTGCACACGATACCTTCGCGTTGGTCATCTCGATGTAGTAAATCATGAATACTTCTTGCTTTTAAGAATGCATTTCTTGCCTTGTAAAGTTCTAAGATACTAACTATCAGAATGGTAATCTTTTTTTTTGCTATCGATTAATTTACAAAGCATTTGAGTACGTATAACGCTCGTATTGGTCAACCAGCATAATATAAGATATTTGAGTGATTATAAATTATTTTATTCTTAAATCTGTGACCGTTGCTGGATAAAGACGTCTTGCAAAAATGTTCTGTTGCCTTAAGCGTCGGATACGCGTGTTCGATAATGATACATTCTAATTTAAACTTTTTTAATTTCATATTTATTACCTGTTACTTTTAAGAATCTATACAAAGTGACGTTAAAAATAAAAACTTTAAAAGTACACATTCATTATTTTGATAAATTTTACTTTCTTAGTCTCTCAGTATAAACCATTTAGTTCGCCATATGGTTCGTAATCTTTATATAGTCTTGACTATCAGTCTGAGACTCTAAATTAGTGTATAATTTGATCAAAAGTTTCGATAATTTAGGATGTGTATTATCACTATCGTTGCCCATCACTAGTTGAACAATACGACCGGTTGATTATGCATAACACTCGTTTGAGATATTTGGTTATAACGATTCACTAAATAATAAACAACGTTCATTACACACCATAGGACTGTTGACACAGATGCAACGCTATTGCCACTATGTTTCAGGTATGAATCCGTTGAGTAACTTAACACATAACTTTTAATCTAGATACATAGATTTACCTTTCCTTGATATGAATAAAGGCACTGTGTGTTAACTTAGTGGAGCAGCGGCTTATTTCTCCATAACCCACTTAGAAATGAGAGGAGGCCTCTGCCCATTAGTAGAGCTTATAATTAGACTGTAACTTAATGTTTTTACTTGTATTTGGTTTTAAAGTAGGTTAAAAGTTAATGAAACGCTAGCTATATGTATCCGCCATTCAATTACTGTCTTAAACCACTTTTACAAGAATTTCAAGCTCAGTAGGAACGGTAATATTAGTAGAAATTATAAATATTATTATGTTAACAAGCAAAATGGTCAAATCAGTCATACCCGACTGCGTAAAAAAAAATCCTTCCTATTTTATTGTATTTGCAGATGCAACATTTAAATATATATCTCACAAGTAAAACAAGTCTAACGTCACATCATATGTTTAAATCCATAAAAAGGCTACCGAGCGTGTCAAAGACATATTATACATACATACACATTCCCGAAATACATTACCCTCCTTCTGGGGCAGTCGGATAAAAATAAACGTTAATAACATATTTCCCAATCGGATCTGAAACGATTCGCGATAAAGAAAACTAAAATACGCAGAAAGAGCGTAAATTATTGAATAGGAGAGCGCAGTTGTCGATCGGTGTCATGCGGCGGCATTTTTCTGGGCAACAAAGGGCGACGGCGCCGAGCGTTGCGCCGTCTCAAACAATCGCGAGCGAGATCAAAGGCGGGCGGCTGCGTGTTTACACCCGGCCCATCGCCTAATCAACCTACTGATTAATTTAATTAAACATTACGAGAAAGCTCTGTTTACTGTACGTTTCCTCGGGACCACATGCGCGTTCAAAGGATGTAGGCCGGAGTATAAACATTGACCCTAGTTAGAGCTGTCACAGCGCAGTCAATGATGCTGTGGACAGCAGAGCGATCAGCGGATGCGGAGTTTTTGACATGAATTTGCGTAAATACACGTATGCGTCAGGTGAAGCACCAACGCTCCTGGAAGTCTGCAACCTATGAACATTTTTTTTATAGTATAAGTGTGACAACAAGCATACAGTCCACCTGATGATAAGTGGATGCTGTGGTCCATATAAATCTACATCTATCCTTGATTAAGAATTAAAAAACAGATGCGTTGCCTCACCCCTGAGGACTAAACGCATGTATAAAAAGACTGATTGAATTTTATAACAAATATCACATTATATCAAACGAACAGTACCTACGGCTTTCAAAAAGATAAATCTATATCTTTGCCGATTTTCTCACTTATAAAGGTAATGCTATCAAACATCAATAAAAATAATTTTACATCGGGACTATTTTTTGACTTATCAAAAGCCTTTGACCTAGTTTCACATGATCTACTATTACAGAAATTAGAAAAGATTGGGATTAGGGGACCTACACTTCAGTGGATATCAACATATATATCTAATAGGCAACAATGTGTCAGTATTACTAAAGCTGGCAGAAATGAGGACATTATACCGATACAATAAATATGGCGTCCCACAGGGAAATGTTCTCGCTCCAATCCTATTTCTGTTGTAAATTAATGTCATTGTTAATATGACGAATCATAAGTGTTATACTATTTGCTGATGACATCTCAATTATCGTGACTTCCAATAAAAAAAAATAATAAAATCAGTGACCCTAAGGCTGATATAAATAATACAATAGATAAATTAATTAATTGGGTTGATACATAATTTAAAAATTTATATAGACAACAAATATTTACATATACAATTTAATAAATGCTCTAATAATAAATATAATCTTAAACTAAAATTGACTTACATACAATTCTTTTAATTGATCTAAAATAAATTATGTTATTATGTAAATAGCTTATACTTTATAAGGTTAGTTCTAATTTTGCTTTTTGATCATTTAACATTTTTTTAAACCATAATATTTTAAAAGCTTCCCGCTCTGAAGGAATAATAAATGGCCACGTTATGTATGGGACATAAGCCTTGTATAAAAGCCATCGATTATTACCGCTGATGAAAATAAGGCTATTGAAACTTAAAAAAAATCCTTTTCACAAATGGCTCTGTGTGTATGTGCTGTGCTACCTTTGAGATTCTGTAATTAATAAAAGTAAATCCAAATCCAAGAGATTCAAACACGCGAGCCAGGTTCGATCCTCGTCGGCACCAATGATATTGTTAATTGCAATTTTTAAGTGCTGATTTACCACGTTCCCGGCGGTGTAGAAAAACATCGTGAGGAAATGCATGTCTGAGAAATAAGAAAAAAAAATATTTCGAAGACATGTGAGGTTCGCCAACACGCGTTAAGGCAGCACGACGGCTTTTTCCTTACTCTAAAACCCTCTCAGGAATGAGGAGGCCTGTGCCCCTCTCTGGCGGTATAATCTCGTTTGTCAGACGTAAATACCTAGAACGGCGAGGTACAACAGCGTCAAAGGTAACGTCTGCGTGTGCAATAAAAGCAAATCCTACAACGGAAAAGACTTTACAGCAATACGTTCTTTATTAAACACATATTAGATTAAATTTATCCAAATAGTTACGAAGCAATTTTATATATTTGTTTCTTCTAAATGTTTGTATTTAGCATCTAAACAGCTTATAAATACTATAGGCCTCCCCCATAAATTGCCTCATAGGGGGGATTGTGCCAAAATTGCCACGCAGTTTTTTTTTATTTGAGTTGATATCAGAAAGATGCTGCTGCCCATCTCTTGTTTCAGTTTCCCTCTGTCGCCTTTTACGACACCCACGGGTCGATATTCTTACACCGCCACTACACGGTTGGTATTTAGCATAACTAAATAAAATTGGTAGTAATAAAACATGTCATATAATAGTTCCGATTCGCGCCGAAACTGAAAATAATAAACAACTTTTTTTTTTTAAATATTAATGCTGTCACAAAGACAAAGTTGAACTCAGTGGCCAATCGCGAAACGTTTCACCGACTGCCACAGACGGATGTCATCCAGCCGCAAGTTTTTGACATCACAAAAAAAAAATTGGCCCGCACATCAACAAAGGTTAAAAGCGCGGCCCCGCCAACGCATTCGTAAATAGAACAATATCGCGTCAAAACATACGAAGGTCCTTAACACTCATTAACTGGTCGGAAAGGAAAGCGTTTGAAAAAAATGAACAAGTTTTAATTCGGGAAAGCCAGTTTCCCCGCGCCGGAGAGTGAGCCGTTTTTACGTTTTGTTTTTTAATTAGTTGCCGCTTAAACTTTACCGCGTTCGCGTTGTTCGGTTTTTAAATCTATGTTTTTTTTTTTTTAATTTAACCCCTACCAATTACGTTTTTGAGTATAGCTCGCATTAAACGCCGACAAGTTAATAAGTAGTACGCGGCAACTAGTTACGTGTCTCTTTTATCGAAGCTTGGAAAAGCTTTTGATCGCTGACTTTTATAACTAGGCTTCAAATAAACTCTTTTCATATTACTCGAACCCGCAAAAGAAATAGTTTCATAAAATTATTCAAATATGTATGTATATGTCGCAGGTTAATCGGACAAAACGAATCTTGCACAAGTCCTAGGACGATTGCAAAAGGTCGGGTTGCTCGCTAACTATGTTTTTTTTTTATTAAACTTTATATTTACGCGACTCTTACACAGTGAATAAAACTTATTTTAATCCGTTTAATTTTAACTTTTTTTTATTATAGACGTTTAAGAAAGTTGAAACTTAACGCGACAAGATCTGAAAAAATAGTTTTAACAATTATTAAAACTGGTTCACAATTGACGAAGAAATCGCGTAATATATATGTATATTACGAAAACATTACAACACCATACAGTCAAATTGTAAACCTATTCCTTTTTGAAGTTGGTTCAAACATACTAATTCCAAAGACAATGTTACTTAACTTAGCCGTTAAATTGAGAAATGTATATTTCAATAGAACACGGAAAGCAACAAAAATTGTTGAATCTAAAATGAACGAGAATTATCTGATTCCTGGAAATTCTATAGGATATTCCATAATAGCCGCACAAAAGTTCCCCGACAATATTTTCGTCTGATTTGTAAACGATCCCGTAGTATGAATTGCGTTTGTGCATTGAGAAATTTATTTGGAACGGCGAGAATTTTTGCAAACTACCCTCATTAGGTATTTGCATTTGTTGCTTCCTTGTTGACATTTAGTTTTTAAAAAAAAAAGGTTTAATACTTATACTCTATATAGGATTTTATGCGAAAATTGTGTAAAGCATGTGTTTTGGAGGCATTCTATAATTCAACAACATCACATCATAATAAGTGTGATGAGGCCTCGTTGTAGAACAACGGTGGTCCTTTGTAATTCGGTGTTGACGTAACGTGGACGGCAACCTACAAAAAGTGATCAAATGGAAAATGGCTTGAAACAATTATTTTCCTGAAGGAACTGCATCCCTGGCTGGTCCCTTAGTAACAAGAGAGCGGGTTCTTGACACTATACCGCGGCGGGTAGGAATGTATGAAATATTCAGTTTTTAATTTGTTTATTGTTACAAATATTATATTAGTATGCTATGTAAATACAATTTTCAACATGGTAGAACATAGCGTCCTCTACATTCCATTTATAGGTATGTGGACACTGCCACTTTAGAAACCTTGCTTTCCCATCGATTATCGAATATTCGAGATTCATGGCCGGGCTATTGCTACTTCAGTTTACTGATCAATTAAGCTATGTCAGATACTACTTCTATATCCGACGTCATCGTTACGGAGTCTATCAAACAGAGAAAAATTATTATTAGAGATCTTCTTGCGGTTTTTATTTTTATTTATTTATTTAAACTTCGTTGTACAAAAACGTACAAATCCGAACTTAACGCTTGAGGGCGTTGTCTATAAAAAAAACCAGAGAATACTACTTTGAAGGTGCAATATTATTTGTAACAGAAATAATTAAGGATGTAGGCTTTAATCTTCGAATATTATTAACAGAATCATCACATAAATTATGTCTCATACGCCTCAATATATTTTCACAGAGTTTCTCCATTACTCCAGCTTGCGAGCAAAACAAAACGATATCATAAATTACGTTTGCATTCTTCGTATCATTTGTCGGACGAGGGTAGGCAGGCCGCGTACGTTCGCTAAAGGGAAACAGAAATAACAGGGTGCCGATTTTAACATAACAGAAACGGAGCTCTCTCGCGTACATTACGGCAGCATAACAACAGACTTCGGGAGGCACTGAGCACGATATTAATGTGTTAAATTAATTATAAACAACATTCATGAAGAATTTTCCCGACGCACCGACGCTACTTTAATCGCTACCAGCGTCGTACATAAATATTTACATAATATGAGAATATTACAACGAAAGAATTTACATTTTGGTGAATTAATTTTGTTTGAGACGAAGTCAAATAATATTTTATTTAATTTAGGCATCATTTTTTTTTATAGGACAAGGGTGACAAACGAGCACATAGTCCACCTGATGGTAAGTGGTTGCTGCGCCCATAGACATCTACATCTATTCTCGATTACTAATGATTAATAATAATTCGTGAGGACTAAGATGTAATGCCTCGTTTCCAGTAAAAAGGGTCTCCGGTTCTCTACACTCACCATACGAAACACAGCAGGGTTAAGCTGCTATTTTACGTTGGTATTCTGTGAGAGCGTAGTCATTCCCCGGGCGAGCCGACCAATTCGTGCTACAACTATACCTACTACTAATATAGCTTCAGCATGGTTCTACCACGTAAAAATTTCTAAATTAAATTTTTCAATGTATTTAAAAAAACATCAGTTCATAAAGCGAGACCTTACAGAGAGGGTCGGTAAGAAATTCCGGTGTCATTGCCTTTTTTTTATAAAACTGCTTTAAAATTATAAATTCCTAGTACTTTTTCCCTGTTCATTCCGTGGAGGAGTATTTTTTATATAGGAATAAAGGTAAAATATAGTCAGTCTATCTGATGGTAAGAAGATGATGAGACCCATACACTAAAGTCTATCCCCGATTGAGAATAAAGTGCAGTTGCGTTGTTTAATGACTAAGATGGAATAACTCGTTAACAGTAAAAGGTTCTCCGGTTGTGCGTTCTGTACGAGAGTAGTCTTTCTCCAGTGGAGCAGCCCCAGTCGTACTCCAACCATTATAATTTAATTATTATGGTTATGTTTAATGATATACATCAGAATTTAATTAATAAAACGTTACACGCTAGGGTTGTCTCCTGCATCGTGCAGGCAGTAGGTACGATACAAAAATATATAATATATATAATCTTCGGAAGGGCTGAACCAATCCGAATGAAACTTCACGAACAGATGGAAACGGCAGAAGGGTTCTAGGCTAATTTCGTCCGAAGATATTTTTTGTAAGAACGAATAATTGTTAAAATATATGGTCTTTGATTATGTTGAATCGAACAACACCACATTAATAGATTCTATCCAAACGAAGCTGGAGCGTGTCACAACTTAGTAAATAAAATAGGTTTCTTAATCAATTAATTATTAAAATAACGTGTGATGCCGTCGCGCGACGTTAGCTGGGAATCAAAATAAAATTGCAATAGACATGGTTAGTTACGATACTCGAGGAAGACCTTTTAATTTGCTGCTTTCTTTTTCTTTCCATTGTTCCAGTACACAAAGCGGCGCATTTCACCTGCGATCAAGTTTATATTGTAATGCTCATGACTTTGCGTCCATTTCGCAATATGTATCATATTAGAATAAACAATTACATTACGGCCGTATCGCCGCATTTCATTGTCAGCAAAAAGTAAATAGTGTAAGGTAAGTGTAGTGTAAGGGGTTCCCAAACTTTTTCAGTTTGCGGCGTATCTACTTACAGGTTTAATATTTTGTCGCGGTACCCTAGCTAGTCGAAATAGGGAACAATGATAGATAGGCACAAAAATTCAAATATCCACAGTATGAAGCTGAGTTTTTATTTTAATATTGACACACAAGAATATAAATATTGTTTAAGAATAATAGGAAATTAAATATAATGGCAACGTAATCAGTGTGACGTGTGACATTTGTAAACTGCACACAGTTCTTAAAAAGTGGTATAAGGCTTGACACCGCTGTTCTCATTTCTTCTTCCACATAGACCTTTGTGCGATATTTGCTCGTTATTACAGCTGCGGCTGAAAATCCGGTTAATTTTGTACTCGCGATCACATAAGTTTAGTTTCCGGAGAATGGTAAACAAGAGAGCCTCACTCTTTATTCTCTCGTATCGCGGCGCGCACTTTGGGAACCTTTGTGTATAAGGTAAAAAACGGAAAGCATGCATCGCCTCTCTGCGCACTAGAACTGTTTTATTATTGCATTAGATATATTGAATAACAAATGCTATATCGCTTCAAATTAATTAGCGTAATGGTATAACGTTATTTTTTCGTGTGGTAACGGTGTAAACTAAGAAGTGACGAAAGAAACAAACCAGGAGATGCTCAAAATTATTAAAAACTACGATCACCAACTCATCTGATCAGCGTGGCAACTATGGCAAAACCCTTTCTATAGAGCAATGTATCGGGAAGACCCACGTTCGGCGGTGGACTTTTATAGGCTGTAATGTATGGATGGAACATTTTTATTCACCGAAAACTATAACAGAAACCATTTTCTAGCCGCCAGGGAATTCATCATCTTACACTTATTCTTTTATTTTGTGTACTAGCTGTTCCCCGCGATTTCGCCCGCGTGGAGTTATTTTTCGCGGAAACCTAAAATAAAAGCAGCAAAAGTTACTCCTTATAACTTCAGCTATATGCCAGTGTGTATAAATATTGACATTAATATTTATACGATACTAACGTCACTCAATTGTTTTGCCTTCCCGGAACGCCTCCACTAACAGTTAAACTGTATGGTATGGTATTAAAGTTCAAATTGACTTTTAAGTATTATTACGAATCTTTTGTATGGGAATAGAGAAAAGTGTTGTTTTTAGACTTTTTCAGGCAATTTTTAAATTTTTCTCTCCGTAAGAACCACCTTCGTACTTTAAGGAAAATTGTAAAAAAAAGAAACAGCGAAATCGGTTCGTCTGCTCTCGAGATTTGCGCTTAGCAACACATTCAGCTATTCATTTTTATATTATAGATGACTAAAAATCCAATTAAAATTGACCGTAACAAACTGAATTTAATATAATTATCAAAACAAATTAAAATGTTATTTTAGTCGCTTACCCTAAAATAACGTTTTAAATAAAATTTTAATAACAAATTAAAACGTTATTTTAGTCGCTTTCCCTTTAAGTCTGTCACCAAACACAGCTCAGAGCTTCATGCGTTTGTTACAGGACGCACTTTTCAACTGACACAACTCCATCTGTTCAAGGAATATCCTCTAGAGTCTAGAGCATAATAACGTATAGAGTCTAGACGTTATTATGTTTATAGATTGCCACGAGGTCCAACATTTAGTCCTACAGTCCGTATACATATTTACTATGTAGAAGCTATAGAAACTTCAAATAGTTGTTATAAAAGTTCAATAATATAATTGTATCAATATTCTGAACGTTGTACAAAGTGTCTTAGTAGACTTATTAAATGTCAGATAGTCCCTTCGTCTCGTATAGCATTCACTCTATATATTGTTTTTTGCTTTACAGAATAAGGGTAATAAGGGAGTTCATAGTCCACCTGATGGTAAGTGAATGATGTGGTCCATATATACCTACATCTGTCCCCGATTAAGAATCAAAATGCAGATGCGTTGTTAACACTGAGGACTTAGATGGAATGTCTGTTTATCACTAAAAAGGGTCTGGTTCTCTACACACACTAAACGAAATACACTATTATGATGCTGTTTCACACTGGTAATATGTAAGAGCATGGTCTCACCTTAGTCAATCCGACCCATTCATGCTGCAGCTATAATATTATATAACTGCATTATGGCGCTACCACGTCAGCATACCCAAACCTTTTTTTTATATAGAATAAGGATGACAAACGAGCAAACACCTGATGTTATGTTGTTGCTGTAGCCCATAGACATCTACAGATGCGTTGTCAGCCGTGAGGACTAAGATAGAATGCCTCTTTTCCAGTAAAAAAGGTCTCCGATTATCTACACTCAGCATACGAAACACAGCAGCATTAAGATGCTATTTTACGCTGGTATTCTGTGAGAGCGTGGTCCTTCCCCGGTCGAGCCGACCCATTCATGCTACAACTATACTATTAATATAGCTGCAGCATGGCTCTACCACGTACATTTTATTCAATGTAAGGAAATATCACACTAGGGTAGAGATGTATTACATAATTTTATTGTTTTATAAGTGACACAAGAAATTACTCCATGACTCTAAAATTACGGTCTAATGACCTGAATTTATTTTCAGTATGTATACTTAATATAAATGAATATACTACAAAGACTGAATATTAATAAATATACTGTAGAGTCGACTTACAGCGTTAATATTTTATCCTTATATATGGAAACTATGAACATTATTAATTCAGTGTAAGCTACGAGGAGGAAGTTCCGCGGTTTCGCTCGATCTGTGAATAATACAACGATGTTATAATTTGGATGCAGAGGCATAAAAGGCGTTTTAAATTAAAAATAAATGTTCGTCAAAGTTAGACTTTAATAATTAAGCTTCGCGCCCTCCCGACACCCTGTGTAATTGGGTGCCCTGGTTAGGCTGGCAATCATTTACTGATCAGAGTGGGACAATATCCTAAGCTTGTGTTCTGATTCAATATTTTAAAATGGATAGTATAAAACTAATCTTACTGAGTTTATCGATTTAATTTTAACCAAATTAAAACTTTTAGAATGCTAAACGTTTACCATTTCTATCTCTATGTTCTTACAATGATTGGTGAAAATATAGTTGCAATGTTCATAATCAATTACTAATCATTTATTCAAATCCAATACAACTACATAATTCCAGGTTGTGTCAAAATACTGTCCATTGAAAACACATTACTTCGTATAAATCTATGCTTATATGTGGCAGCCCTTAGTCATTCGATTAATTGGTCGGATAGTTACTTAATTAAATGTCAGCATTCAATTGTTCTAAAGAAAGCTTAGCTAAATCGTTTCACGAAACGTTTAAAAAGGGCTAGCCAATATTCAATATATTAAGTGCTTGGTAAAATTTTCAGTTTAAAATTTTGTTTTAATTTTTTTTTATAGAATTAAGATGACAAACAAGCATACAATCCACCTGATCTCATAGAGATCTACATTTATCCTCGATTAAGAATCAAAATGACGTTGGCACCTCTCAGCACTAAGATCGAAGAGATACGAAACACAGCAGCATTAAGCTGCTATTTTACGCTGGTATTCTGTATAAGCATGTTGAAACCCCGTCGAGTCAACCCAATTGTGCTACAACCATATTATAGCTGCAGTGTAGCTCTACCATGTAAAAGATATTTGTGGCCAAATCCATGTTTTCTCTAGTATGCGTGTTATGGTTACCAGAAAGTTGTAGTTAAATCGGTAAAGTTAAATCAGCGTTGATGCCATCTTGTCAAATTAATGCTACCGACGTGGTGGCAGTAAAAGGAACTAAGAGTGCTTTTGATTCGACCCCATCGAAAGGCTAAATTTTCCTTAAGCTAAACGTTAATATTTTTATACATTGTAACCAAACAAAACGGCGAGGCATTTACCTGAATGCCGACGGTTTAGCCTACAGGCTAGGCGTAGAAATTTCCCTTAACTGATTGAACGGTCGGACTGCAAGTGCAACGTAATACTCATAAACGTAGAGTTCTAATGTATTCTGTGTCAGTTTAAAATCAGAGACTGGGATCTATCCTTGTTTTTTCGTAGAACCTGGTATCTCTACACAAAGGAGGTAGGGAGGTGAGGCTGTGGGGCGATGATTAACATGTTTGTCTTGCTTACATCGTCGCCAGCAACTACGCCCAACTCAAATAGTCTTCCGCGTTTTGCATAAGTACCCAGTCCTAGCCCGTTGTGTTCACCAATATTTGTCTACACGAATGTCACTGTAATTAATGCTAAGAATTAAAACTTTCGTGTTTGACTGTTTGCGCACTTTGACGTAAAATTATATGGTGTTAACAGAATAATAAAATACCAACGCCGTTATGTCAGTGGGCTTATTTATTAACCATTACCGACGTAATAATTTTCAATAACCGTGTACTGGTAGTGTAAAAAAATCCACTATCTCATGTTGACCCGTGGGTGTCATAAGAGATGCAAGAAGAAACAAGGAGGACGGAGCAGAAACATACTAGGAGATGGACAGCAGTATTGTCCTAATAACAACTAAAAATAAAAAAAACATATGTGCAGTTCACACGCGGTACAAGTGAAACCTTGCGAATAAAATTGCTTTGTAATAGTGCCATCTACTTCATTCTATAGAACAAAAGTTGATTGACTCTTTAGGGGGTACGTAAAATAGACGCTAGATGGCCTAAACACGACTAATTTAATATAATGTTTTATCTCATTCTCTCGCAGGCTAAATCCTATAGATGTATATGTTTGTCTCTTTTTAGTGGCACTTTTTCGTTTCATGGAGTTCCAAATCACAACGATCCTAAAGAAATTTTCACTTCGAAAATATTCCTGTTCACAAATTTTTGATAAGATTTTCATAAACGTTAAGTGAGATTTAATTATTTTGAACTTGACCCAGGCTTCCAAAGTTTGATACAGGTGATCGGATAATCGCACAAAAATTGTCGAAATGTGATAAGTTGTCGATGATTTCTTGTATTATTAGCGTTTTGGTAAAGTATGAAGGCAACGGTCTTAGCTTTGGTTTTACTTTAAAGCTTAATATAAGGCGCACTAAGTCCTTCTTCAGAAATCTTAACGTTGCGTTCCCCTAAAATGCACATAAAGAAATTTTTGCACGTGGTGCGTGCTTGTAAAGTGTCTTTTATACATGGCATGGCTGTAGCAGGCAGCATCATGTTATGGCTGTATCACGATGGGTTAGCTCTCCGCAGTAAAACCGGAGACCATTTATTCTAGTAACGAGGCATTCTATCTTAGTTCTTAAAGACGACTATGCATCTCTATTTTGATTCTTAATTGGCGAAAGATGTAAATATCTATCGCTCACAGTACCTACTTACCATCTAGTTGTCTGTATGTTCATTAGTTACCTTTATAAAACTGTAAATCTTGGAGCTGTTTTTGTTCTCTACATAAGTATATTTAATAAACACAAAATAGATAAACAAAGAATTTTAATGGGTCCTTGTCTAACAAAATGACCGCATTGAATTACTTTTTTATAAATAGTGTCATAAAAAGGTCAATAATACAATAAACGTTTTTAGAAAAGCTTATAATAAAGCAATACTTGGAGGACAAAGAAGTATTGAAATGAGTTCTTTCTGCGCTGGCAATCGGATCGACAATTGTATTATAATTTATTGTAATTATTTCATTATAAACTTAATATTATTGTTTTATAAATTATGTAGAAAGAAACAATAAGGAAAGAGTGATTAATCAAGTTATTGCTGCAGAATTGAGTGGCAGAGTCGGCAAGCTCGCCCTAGACCTAGACTGAAGTTTATTTACTAAGATAACTAAACTTGATACTAAATATTAAAATGAATCAAGTTAAGAATACCTTTAACCGAGGAGTATATATAGCGTAGATATATAGATTGTGAAGGAAGTGAGAGAGGTGTGTTAGGATCGTGCCAAATGCAAGTACCTACGTTGTCTTTACCTAGCCCTCTGAGTGACAGGTGTGGGAGTCATCTATTATGTAATTATGTAAAATAGAAATATTATAAAACACAATGATCTCTTGTACGTGGTAGAGCAACAGTTCAGGAGAATCATGGCTGCGGACGAATAGAACACTGCACTGAATACTAGCACAAAATAGCAGCTTAATACTAGTATGTTTCTTATGGTGAGTGTAGAGATCCGGAGACCCTTATCACTGGAATTGGGGCACTCCATCTTAGTATTTAACAGTAATACATCTAAAATTATATTAATCAAGGTAGTTCCTTTTAAGAATTACTACCCGGCAATCATAACTTGAGAGTTCCAATACACCACGCCAGGCAGGTTGGTGAACGAACGCAAAGAGGTTATGCTGTACTAAGATAGTCCGTTGGGTTTAGTTTCATCAGTATCGAATGCGTATGTATGTTTGATGCACAAGGTGGCAGAGCACCGAACATAGTAATTTAGTGAGACTGTATTTGTTAGGGCTATCATGTAATGTACTTGACTTCGTCGATTACTTATTTACTGTTACTTTAATATTGTTACAATTGAAATTACATTCTTAAAGATAATAATATAAATTACACGTTCACTTCTTAGAACGAAGTGAGCTGCTAGTATAGAGATATGAAGTGAGTTGGTCATGGGACTAGAACGGAATTATTATAACAAACAATTACATTAGGCCTTATACCACAGAATAAATAATTTCTTATACTAAACTAAATATAAGTAACACGACTAATTATATAACCAGCACCGTTATCCTCAAAGTAATATTAATTTACTACACAGTAAACTGAGTTTAAGTCAATAAACAAATAAACTGACAATACTCTGCAAAATTATGAAGCGTATATTGAATTGTTTACTGGCACTCTCCAGGTCGTCGTCGATGGCTGGTCATCCGATCCTATGGCAACTAACGTCGGTGTTCCTCAGGGGTACGTTCTCTCCGCAACTCTCTTCCTGCTGCATATTAATGATCTGCTTATGCCCGGTGACTATGGGTGTGCAGACGATAGCACAGTTGTGGACAGATACCAACCAAGTCCTCGCGCCAGTCGGTATCAAATCCAGTCCGAAAGAGAATATATTATTTTAGTATAATTATAGTAGAGCATGTGAATCTCACACTACAGACAGTCTCCAAATGGGGCGATACCAATTTTGTGAAATTTAACGCCTCCAAAACACATGCGTGTCTCTTCACTGCAAAAAGGAGCCAGCTCACCTTGGCTCGCGCATGGAGTATTGCTGCCATATATGGCGTGGTGCTGCAAAATGCCACCTAGCAGCTTTAGACTCAATAGAAAGGCGTGCTAAGAGGCTTATTGAAGAGCCGAATTTGGTTAAAACCAATCTTACCAGCCACGAACACAAACGCAAAGCAGCCAGCCTTTCAGTTTTCTACAGGATGCATTTGGGATAGTGTGCGCAGGAATTGCATAATTTAATTCCACCCTCTCCTTTCCGCCATCGGCCAACCAGACGTTTGGCCAGTCTTTCGTTGTTAACTTACCACGCATTTGAACCAAACGGTTCGCTACGTCGTTCATCATGCGTACAGCAAAGGAGTGAAATAAGTTGCCAGCATCTGTCTTTCCATCCGATTACAATGCGGGTGTCTTCCAGGCAAGAGTGAATAGGCTTTTGATAAGTCAGTGCGCTTTACCATCTTAGGCTACATCACCACTTACTATCAGGTGGGATTGTAGTTAAGCGCTGGCTTAGTAGAGTAAAAAAAAAACATGAAAATGTCAAAAAGAGACAAAATGACTTTGACTTTTTTAAATTGAATATAATAAAAACTAATAATAACCAATATCTTCATCGTCGTGTGAAATATTTTTAATACTATTTAATGTCTAAAAATCAAGATAGACAACACAATTATGCTTGTTGAAAATAACTTTCTTACTTCTACTATTCAGAAAAAAAAACACCCATGTCCTGGGGAGGACCCGCAAAGAACCCAACGGAATTTTTATAGTAACATTTTACAATTAAAATAAGTTGTGACAGAAACAGCTTGGCAGCGAACACCTCATTCCCAGGGGTTATTATGAACCATGTATTCATTAATATTATAATAACCCTATTATACAGTCTCTGTTTAATATGAAAAGAATTAAACTTGGTAATAGAGAGACTTGTGTATTTTGTAAGACTGTAGAATATACTGTAGAAGCGTATACATTACCACATGAATGAATTACTAACTTTGTAGTCAATTAACCAGTATTGCCAGATAGTATGTAGTTGTTTTTTTTTTCAGAATGCATATCACATTTTTTTATTAAAACTACTCTTAACTGTGTTTAAACGAACTGTTCTGTACGCACTGTCAAATCCTATATATTTCATTACCACGTTTTTATTAAGTCACTTTCTTGTATGTCTGTCTGTCAGTCTGTCGTTCCGGGTGGAATCTTGCAATTCAAATTTCAAGCACTTCCCGATGAGCTAGTACAGTACAATGTAGGAATATGAAAAACTAGTATATACAATTTTAAAAAAATCACTTGATTTTTCATAATTTATTTAAATTTATTGGTCTTACTAAAGCACATTAAAAGTCAAGCCCTTGCTGCGGGAGACCTTGTGAGAAGTGGCAAGAAACTCACAAGTAGACTATATCTATTTATAGATACTTTATTATTTATACAGACTATATTTATTTATCAAGTAAACTATATTATTTATTGATACTTACCAACAGTTAGAATTCAACCATATAAAATAGAATATATAGATTAGTAAAAAAAGTCCAAGGAAGCTCATTATGTTATCACATTCTTATCATTTAAATAATTATCTTATTTAATTTATTTAACAAGAAACGTTACCACCACACCGGGACTTTATATTGTATCCTGAGGCAGTTTACATAAATAAATAGCACAAGGTCAAACGTGCAGACCCGGAACAATTATTTGGAGGCCAGACAAATAATTGTTCCACGCGGGATTCCAACCGGCCTATAAAAATATAAAAATGTCTTTTACATGCACCTAGAATTATGCAAATAAGTAATATTAAAGTTAAATCTACACATTAAAATGTTTATGTAGATATATCGATTCAACGCATTCCAATCGAGTTCAGTAAATCATAAAAGAACTCCCGACCCTATCTCTCGACAGTGCGATTTGTGACTGGTGAAATAAGGGAAGAAGGAACGACAATTGGCGTTGGATAATTACAATTAGACGAGAATGTAGCAAATGGTAAAGTGAGCGGCATTATGCAAATAAATCAACAAACGCGGACGTAACTAGCAAACAACAAAACAATGGAGGTTGTGCGTAATGGAGAGGCAAAGTGCCTATCAGGACTTCAGACGCTGTAAACATATAAAATGAAGGCGGTTATTGTTCTTCTGAAACAATAAGCTACATATTCCACAATTCGCTGAAGCCATTTCGAGTGAAAGCGCCGTGGAAAAAATATCCATCGGATACCGCATCGACGCACGCTTAAACAATCAACTGTGGAACAAAAAGACAGTAATGTGGAAATGGATAATGCAGAAGCGGCCCTCTCAGGCCGTGCGTATATTGCGAGCGGACGCGGAAGATGTACGAGATGTAACCGAACACATTCAATAATTTAGTAATAAAACTGTAATTATTATAAATATATATATATTCAACTATATATATAAATTATTAAAAAAAAATTAAACTAATAACTTGAATTATCATACAGTCCCACTTCCCGCGGTATAGTGCCAAGAACGCTGGCTGTGCTCCTCGCTGAATGGCTATACTTATACGGCATATAATCTAGACCTTTATACCGCATTCATCATCACATTTCGTTACTAGGGTGTCATAAGAGGCAACCATAAAAATGTCTGCAAGGCTGCCGATAGATGGCGTTAAATAAATAAATAATAAGAAGCAGTATCGAAGGTGGAATACGTCTGGTACTGCGATAGTAGATCTGCTTGTCAAGCTTGAAAACAAGAGAAGTCCATATCAATCAGGGGAAGGATTGATACTGTAATATGTGGATGATTGTATACAGGTTATAGGTGTACATATTATCAACCGGTTTAGATTCATTATTATTCTTCGCCTAAAAGCAGTAGCAGGAGCCGGTAGTATAAAGTACTTCTGACGGTGTTAATTTAGAAGGAACTTCACAGGAGGTCCTACGAGTCTAACCAATACAGATCTTTTAGAGGCTGTTAAAACTGTACCATGTAGCGTGTTGTGTTACGCATAAATAGTAATAAAATATGTATCTTATAATAATACAATATTTTTAAGATATTTTATTACGTGTTTGTTCCAGTTATTAACCACAATTATTTAACTCTCATAAATTGTATGTCCTCTCCTTAAATCACGTAGTTATTTTAATATGATTCTATATAGAATGAAATGATATGAAAATTTCTTTATTTCTCCGTACAAAACCACTAATGCCTTAACACTAGAGTTCATTAATAGGTATTATAAAAAAAAAGAAAATAACTTAAAATTGTTTCTATTATGAAGTCAGCTCTTTACTTATTACCGTAACCCGCTATCCGTGGTACCAAGCTCTTACCGTCCTCTCTGCGGAGAGGATATGTGATTAGTTTTATCCTTCACCCCGCACAGTGGCATCCCCGCTCTCCATGTCCCTCCCGCACTTCCCGCGTCTATTCTTCCCCAACTCTATCTTGTAACGCAAATGAATCGGCTATATTATCTCTGAAACGGCTTAAGTTAAACGTGTCTCAAAACAATTGTAATCTAAACAAATAAATAAAATTGAAGTGTCTGTTTGTAATGTTAAAATAACAGCTTTTTACTAAATGCATATGCTAAATGCTTATTAGCTGATGTTCTAAGGAGTAACTTAGGCTACTTATATTTGTGAAAAAGAAGTAGGGTTCTGAGCAATATAATTAAAACCCTAAATTACACGCGGGTGAAGTCGCGGGGAACAGCTAGTCAGTTATAATGGTACTAGTTATAAACGATTTCACGAGTTTTCATATAGGCAAAGAAAGAATTTTCACCGACGTACGCGATCTATCCTGGGGGTTGTAGAAATAGAAAAAGCAGCGCTTATTGGAACGACATTAAGAACGGTTTAAATGACGCGGACTTTAGCCTTCCAGTTTTTATTTCCGTTTGTTGTTGGCATCTGATTTCCCGCTTTGTTGTCTACTGCTTTGTTAGAGAAAGCTCGTTGTTTTTTTTTTCTCTACAAGCTACAAGTGTTCTTGACTTCTTTTTTAGGTATCGATTATTGATGTTTTCACGATAAATTTAAATTTACAATGATTAGCCGCCTTTGCTGTTCATTACCTTTTAAATCTATTATTGTGTTTTTACGAGTTTTGTTATTAATATAAGTGTGATGGTCGGTTAACCACACAATCCACATGATAGTGAATGCGGCATTGATTAAAAAGCGTTGTCACGTCGAGTTTTAAAAAAGAAACTACTTACATAGTTATCAGATATTATTTAAAATAAAAAATTTTGTACTGCCGACTTCAATTTAAGTTATTAAGAATAACTCAAAAACTATTGGTCTGACCTTGATCAAATTCATATGGGACCACACGAGAAGTACCAGCTTTTAAATAAAAAAAGAATCATCGAAATCGGTTCACCCAGTAAAAAGTTATGAGGTACCACAAGTTAAAAAAAAAAACATACAGTCGAATTGAGTACCGTCTCTTTTTTGGAAATCGGCAGATAAATAGGCTTTTGTTATATATATATATATATATATATATATATATATATATATATATATAATAACGAAAGTTTATTACGGCCTTACATATTTTCTTTTAAGTACCGCCTGTGCCTTAAAAATAAAATAATTATCCAGAAATTTGAGTGCGACACACGAATATTATTTATGGTACTGTATAGAACCGCTTCATTAACCGTGTTATTTTTATTTCTTAAGTGCTTACATGTGTTGAAAGCAATTGGACTTATATATTAGTTGCGGAATACATAATGTGCCATGTCCTTCCTTCCGCCCTGCTGCGTTCACACATTGCAGAATTTCCCTGAATAGAACTTTTAATTTGTAATTCATTGAATAAACACTTTATTTTATATCGATTTAATGTATTATCAATTAACACTTTAAGGTCAAAATGTTTTAAAGTTATAATGTTTTAAATAGCGTTTTGTGAATTTCATTTGGCTTTAGGAATCGTTTCCACAGCATTTAAAAGCTTTAATTAAGTCGATATGTATTAGAAGAATAGTATGGAACTAGAAGGAGTATATTGCATTTACCGGGAAATGGGACTTGTTTAAATTGGTTTATTATTCCATCAAGTATGTAACGTAGAGTAAAGTAACTTAAATTGATAATTTAAAAAGCCGCCGAAACAAAAAGAGCTGACGACCTTGAAACGTATATGAACATATTTTTTTAAAACATAGCTAAGAATACTTTAGACCTTTCAAACGAAAAAAAAGACGCATGCCCATGTCTTTACTAAAGTTGTAATCTTAGTTGTCAACCCTCTCTTTAAGAAACTCGAGTGTGTGTAGAATCGAACGTATTCCACCGAGGTCACGCACGTCACCTTGGTGGAAGAGGTCCGAACCCAGCAGGGTGCGGTGCTGTTCTGATACCTGTAGGCGCAAGACCCATGCCCATGTCTTTACTAAAATTAGATCTTAGCTTTAGCGCTTGATATATGTATATTTTTGTATTTTATTATAAGTTATGAAAATACAACTAGATCCCATCACCGCATCTTGTCGTTGGCTTGCGTGCGTTCCATACATATCACAATGCGACCCTTCACGGAAAGAAGCATTTAGGATACAAGGAGATCGAGATTCTGGATCCCATCATCGTACCACCAGACGTTTGGCTACGCCCCTTTGTTCTTTGTTGTGGACATACCAGGTTTCGAACCAAAAACAAAATATTTTTCGAATTATAAAAAGATAATAAATTTAACTCAATTTTCATTGGTTTTAAATTATTAGGCCAACTATAAAATATCTCCAAGGTATTGTGTGAATATTTTATTTAAAAAAAAAACATCTAATTTAATATCTTGTATAAAAAAGAAAATTTTAACACAAACTTACAGAAGCCCGTTGTCCGTGTGTCCGCAAGTAGACTATTTATTATGCGGGGTGTATCATTTAGCAAACATTTAGTC
Organism: Parnassius mnemosyne; assembly: GCA_963668995.1. NCBI lineage: Eukaryota > Metazoa > Arthropoda > Insecta > Lepidoptera > Papilionidae > Parnassius > Parnassius mnemosyne. Next base: position 21,928,831 of record CAVLGL010000082.1, on the reverse strand, counting down.
ATTAACTGGGGGGTGGGGTCGCACTTTGTATGCAGAGCAACTAAAACATTCAGTATTGTTAATATCAAGAACAAAGTACTGAAAGAGATAGTTAAGGCCGGCCCCGTTGTAATTATTTCGCTGACGCATTCATGAAACATGTGCAGTAATAACTGATAACCGGTGTCCCTTCGTTAATAACAGATAGTTTATGTTATTTGGTGCGATTTACAAGTGCTTAACACGTTATTTACACAACGCTTTCAGCAAAAACCTTTAAAAAGCCTGTAATTTTTACCTTTTTCTGTAGTATTAACATTAGGGAAAGTGAGCATTGAAAAGTTTTTGGAAGACTTTCAAAAAAGAAGGAGGTTTACAATTCGACTGTATGTTTGTTTGTATGTTACGCGACATCTTTGTCAGTAGTGAACCAATTTTGATGATTCCTTTTTACTACCGCTACTTTTACAGCCTGTGAAAAATCCACTGCTAAACAGCATTCCCCACAGATAGCTTTATATTTTTTTATAGAATAAAGGTAACAAACGAGCACACAGTCACAGTCCACCTGATGGTAAGTGTTTGCTGTGGTCCATAGACATCTACATCTATCCTCGATTACGAATCAAGATACAGATGCGTTGTCACCCTTGAGGACTAAGATGGAATCGAGGCATTCCATCTTAGTCCTCAAGGGTGATTCAGTAAAAAGGGTCTGCGGTTCTCTACACTTACCATACGAGACACAGCAGCATTAAGCTGTTATTTTGCGCTGGTATTCTATGAGAGCGTGGTCCTTCCCCGGTCGAGCCGACCCATTCGTGCTACAACTATACAACTAAGATAGCTGCAGCATGGCTCTACCACGAGGATATTTGTCATAGTTGCCACATTTGGCAGTCGTGTTTTTTTAGCTGTTATTAGGTAGACGCTGTGGCCCATATTCTGATTCTTTCCCTCTGTCGTCTTTTATGGCGACCACGGGACGATATGTGCTAGTGGATATTCTTATGCGGCCACTGTAAGAATGCATTTTGATAACAGTAAGGTTTTTTTATAGAATAAGGATGACAAACTAGCACACAATCCAACAGATGATAAGTGGTTGCTGTGGCCCATATACATCTGCATCTATCTTCGTTTGCGGATTAAAATGCAGATGCGTTGGTAACAATGAGGATTAAGATAGAATGCCTTATTTCCATTAAAAAGGATCTCCGGCTCTCTACACTCACCATACAAAAGCAAAACACAGCAGCATTAAGCTGCTATTTTACGCGGGTATTCTGTGAGGGCGTGGTCCTTCCCCAGTCGAGCCGACCCATTCGTGCTACAACTATACTTTTAATATAGCTGCAGCATGGCTCTACCACGTATGAAGGTAAGGTGAAAGAGCTAAATACATCGTGCGTAAAATTTATTGCTACTAACAATTTAAACAGCAGTTACAATGGAACTCTGTATAATCGTAGTTGCATTTAATCATAGATTATATTATTATAATTATATAAAATTATCTCTGACAGTGACTACATATTTGTGCCATTTGCTGTAGTGAGTCTGAGTCTATCGGTCCGTGAGGTCCACTTGCGGCGAAGTTCCTAAAGGAACTGTACACGCGCCTGTTGGTTCTTAGAGGGCTGGTTCATTCAGCAAGGAAACGCAGGCAGCATTCTTGTCACGATATAACGAGTAGGGACTATATTATGATAATTTAAGTTTTTGGTTTTAGTTTTTTTTTTATTATAGTATATTAAAAAAAGATTTACATTTTTATGTGAATTTAAAAAAAATATTATCATATAACAAGTTTATTCTTAAAATCAAAGATACTTTGCAGTGATGATATGTTGTGAGATGGCGGCGTAAGTTAATCCATCACCCCATTTCGTCTGGCGGGTGATTTTTTTTATAGAATGAGGGTCTAAAACCTTTCCAAGAACTTCTATTGAGCCTAAACTGATTTTGCACACATTGAACGCGAAGCGGAGATGTAGTGCCTCTATTGTCACCAAATCAAAAAATCGAGATCCACTCAACTTAAATTACTTTTAATTTTTAATTTTTCTAGTGGGACAATATAAAGGTAAAGAAATCTTGACGATAGTTTTAAAAGTGCAAAGAAGGAAAGCAAACAAGAAAAGAAAGAAAAGCCACTAAACATAGCGTCTCGCCGACTCTCCCTCTAAAAATATCGTTGAGACGTTGGCAAAAGCTTTTATAAGTGGAGTTTCAATACAGTGAATTTGTCTTTACCTACTTTAATTTCCTATATCTTATATTTACGCGAACACTATACATTTAATAAAACTATTTTAACGGACTTTATCGCATTTAATTAACTTATTTTTAATTCCCGACGGTTCACGTGCTTTACAGCACCCATGGTCACGAGGGGACTAAGATGTTTAACGTCCCGTGGTCATAGTTAACCCCTCGGTTTTTGAATATTAAGTTTTGGTCCGATCTACGCAGAACAAGCTTACAGTATCTTGAAGTTTGGCAGTAGAATGCTTGGGTGAATTAAATTTTGTTAATCCCAAGCAAATAGCCCATCCATCTCTTCTCTATTGAAATTAATGTGTTACAAAATTTCCCAGTTAATCTGATTCTGATCGTTACCCACAACCAATTTTTTAGGTGATATTAATCTTTTCTGCCATGGAGTTTACGTGGTAGAGCCATGCTGCAGTTATATTAATAGTATAGTTGTAGCACGAATTAGTCGGCTCGACCGGGGAAGGACCATGCTTTCACAGAATACCAGCGTAAAATAGCAGCTTAATGCTGCTGTGTTTCGTATGGTGAGTGTAGACAACCGGAGACGTTTTTTACTGGAACAGAGGCATTCTATCTTAGTGCTCACGGCTGACAACGCATCTTACTTACTCTTATACTTACCATCAGGTGGACTGTGTGCTCGTTTGTCACCCTTATTTTATAAAAAAAGTCACTTTTTTGCAGTGCCTGCACTGCTTTGTGCCGGTGTGTAGGGTATAGAGATCCAGTATATTTACAGGATGTGAGGCATTCCATCTTACTCTCTGTAGTGACAACGCATCTGTAGTCTCCTTTGTTGCAAGTTGTCTACAGGTTTCCAAGCTGCAGCAGTCATACGACCAGGTTCCATGTACCTAAGTTCCTTTGTCACTTCAGTTTAAAAAAAAAGACACTTAAATTTATTCTCATAATTTCATAATGCATATACGTTGCCACTTCTAAAGAATAGTATGGAATACATCACTACCAATAAAAACGTATCCAATTCGGGTTTTATCTTAATATTCACGATACATTTTATATTTCAAAATTAAAATTCAGAATTGGCAGATTGACGCACGCAATCCCAGACGTCCTGGACCTTTGCTGCCAAGTCTAAGTATTTTATGTCTGGCGTAAAATAAATGCCATAGTATAATACTGCCATCAGTTGACTTTTTGACAATTTCTATTGTCGCCTTTGACATCACCCATGGTACCAAAATTGGGTAATTCTCTTACTTCACTACCGCATTGTAACTAGATCCTTTAAGAGGACTTAAGTTATAACGTCATTTACGATCCAAATAAAATTTTAGCATTTAATCCAAAATGTACTGTTTACAGTGTTTCTTGATTGGTTCTTACGACCTTATTGAATAAATAATACTTTCATTAATAAATTACTCCATTGTTAAGTATTTCAGTTTACATTGATATCAACTATTCTATTATGATATGGTATTTCTTTTTTTAATGTTCATTATGTCTAACAATGAGAAATCATTTCCGTTCTTGCTATTAAATGAATAATGAGTTGTAGCTGTATTATTAATGTTTCTATTTGTCATACGATATACTAGATTACCAAGGTGTTTCGAATAATGTAAAGCTATATCGGACACGTGAGTATTTTTGTATAGGTTTGTATAGACACACTAACGCGTATACATATATAGTACGACTACCTGTTTTGTACTACTTACACTAACTGCATAGAGCAATTTGCAATATCTTTGACATTCTTTTCCTTCGTCTTTCTCTCTCTTTCTGTTTCTTCCTCTCCTTATTTCTGAATTCTAATTTGAAGACTATGTTCTATGGTAACGCTTTGTGGTCAGTAATTTGTTTCAGCATCACTCACTGTCAAAACAGCGATATTGCTGCTGTATATACGGCAAAGTTCAAAGACCGAACCGAGGCGATCTTTTTAAAATCTAAGCAAGAATCGCTAAATAAAAAAGATACATATCGCGTCCTCCTAGCCTTAATGGTTCGGAAGCACATCATTTGCACGTCCAAATAGAACAACAAAACGATTGTTGCGTTGTAACAAGCGGGCAACGGGAAGGTATCAAACACTTCGCACAGTGAATCCGCGCCGGTGTCTAACGCGTCAATAATTGTAACGGTCAGATGAAAAAGAACAATTCGCCCGTTAATTTACACCTCCCCATCGCCGGCAGGAAGTTTACGATCGAGCATTTTATCGATTGCTACTGTATTTAATGCGCCGAATGTACACCAGTCGCTGTTTACGTTCGGCACACAATCGCCGGGCGGCATTTCTTTGTGCCATCGCGCGATCTAAGCTTTATCGAAGTTTTAATTGTGGACGTAGACAAAGGCGGCGTGCTAAGACGGCACGGCAGTTACAACAGTACAATCTACAAATAAAATGTTTTATTAAGTTGGGCGTGCGACGTCGGGCGCCGACGCTAGGCTTGTTTACCGCCAGCGCACGTGCACTAAGTACCTACCAGTTGAAATGCCCCGATGTTTGTTTATTCGTATAAAACACTAAAATCCAATTCAATAACAAAGAATTAAAGATCCCAAAATAAAATTTATTGCTCCAGTACGATAAAATAGATTTATGAACGCGCCGCGTTTGCGACTCGCCCATAATATTATTAGGTACTCCCCTGGAAACAATATACTTGCTTGCTTGGGCCGTGTACGGTGCCTTCCTGCCTCGATTTATGAAAATATGTTGGGGCTAAGTTTAGTCGGCTAACTCGCCATTTTGTCGTTTCCACAGCGTATATAATAATGCCGATAATTGTTAGTAAGACGTTTTCTGTCACCATAATTAAAAGTTTATTTATTGAAGCAGTTGTAATTTCATTTAAATAATAAGGACCCTGGCATAATTTATGGCCGTCTACAGCGATTTTATGAATATTTATACATTTTAATTGTATTTTAAATTAATAACAAGCGCATTGTGACGTTCGGTGCGTTTATTATAATAAACACACTCGTAAATTTTAGAATGTGTTAATACAATGGAAACGTGGATCCACATTTGCTAACTTTCTTCATAATTAATGTACTGGAGTTATCCTTAGGTAAACATTGCCTCAGCATGCAGGTTTAAGTTTTTGCTTAATTTAAATCTTGGTGGTAACTTTTAAAACCTTAGTATGGGATGTTACTTGCGTAGATACTTTGGCAGCCTCTCATCTCAGGCGTAGCTCGTTTAGAGCCGGGGCGGCATCAGAGGTAGCTGAACTAAGTGACGCAAATATGAGTCTCTGAGAGATGACTACATATTTGTGGCACTTGCTGTAGAGACTATCGGTCCGTGGAGTCCACTTACAATGTAGTTAAATTTTTAGAATTAGTTTTTTTTTAATCTATTATAATTTTTTAATAATATATTTTGATTATTCATCGAGCACAGATGTATGTGTTTTTGGGTTACAGCACTACCATTATGTAAACTGTGTGTTTGTTTAACTCCCTTATTCTTTAAACGAACCATACGATTTACCTTTAAAACACTTAAATCATAATACAAGCTTTTCAAATATCATCAATATCAAATTGTAGTAAACTGTATATGTCGTTTGTGAACCATAATGGCCACCCGTGAACCTCTATTAATTATTCTTAAAACAATTATTAAGTTATCGATAAAAGATATTATAACCGCACAAGGTAAAATACTCATGAATTTAAATTGTTTTACTTTTATAAAAACCTAATTACCTTTGCTTTTTCAATTGAACTTTAAGTTTATTCATAAGCTATTTATTTCTCTTTTTTATAAAATGATTCTTTTATTCTAGTCAATTGGTTTCTGCCGTTGAAGAATATGGACTTTTATTTTTATGATGGCGTATTTCTCAATAAATGTGTGGTTTATAATTTTCCTTTATTAATTTAATGTCATTGAATTATTTGTTATTGTTTACTCACATAAATATCGTTTATAACTGTAATATAATGAAAAGATAAAGTTTTAAATACATGTTGACCTTTTGTAATAAATTCTACAGTTTTTGAGCACACAACGATGAACGAACTGATATGTAAATATTTTTATCACTTTTATCTTTGTTCTTGTGAGAACGAAAAAGAATCAATACGTAAGAGACGATAGAGGAAAACTTAAACAGTTGCTTGGTAGCAGCATCTTCCTGATAACAAATCGAAATCATACCAAGCGTGACAACTGCAGCAGATATCCCCTCCTATAAACAAATCAATAAAAATGTAAAGAATGCATGTTGAATATTGATTTTCTTGTAACAACTTTGCATTTAAACTTTCAATGTCGAAATAAATTAATAACATTCTCTTTCCTTTGTTTACAGGCCAAATTGCTCGAGAATTCACATGCATGGCTCGGTGCCTCCACATCCTCTATTGCAGGTCAGTTGATATCCTCATTAATAATTATTCTATTATCAAAGCACATTTATTATTTTTTGTTTCGTCATACGTAATATCCATGCCACGATAGAGATTAAATCGCCCAGTGTCTCTGTTTTTTGTTAAAATACTTAAACAACTCTATAGACATCGTTCTTGAATATTATTTATGAAAAATATTACAATTATATACAAGGAGTTTTATTAACTGTGTCATAATAAACAGCAATTTGAGCTCGATTGTGGCAATTCAATTTTTTATTATTATTTCTAAACCCGACTCCATTGTATTAGATTGTGTTACACGCATGTCTAACTATGTATATCATAATCCGTACATATAATGATGCAGTACGCAACGATGTTCGTATCCAAACTAGATAAGTGTAGTTCTTTGTAACTGTTGTCGCGCTGTGGGAAATTATTCACATCGTGGGAAACTTGGCCGTATTATAACGGCTGCCATGTATATTTATTTTCGCAAATTATATGATATTGCAGTATTGAGGTCGCTGTAAAAGTTCTTGTCAACCAAAGATACGAGTACATTAGCAGTTATTAATTAAGCCGCCGAGTTGACGTACCGATTGCTAATTTTAATACTGTTCGTAATTATTATTGCGATTCCTACTGGATATGTTAACAGACTTAAATGTATGGCTTTGAGTATGCGTAAGAAATCAAGGAACTCAATCATTATCATACGTAATTGTATGTTACAAAACGGTAAAGTTTTTTTGTAATTAAATTGTTTTAGCAACGTTACAATATATCGGTTGTTGCAAAAATTTGTATTAGGAAGCCATAGAGTTAAAAGAGTAATGCATCATTATAGCGGATGTAGATAGTGTGAATTCTACGCTAGCGTCTTTGCTTTATCTGTCGATCAGAGTTCCACGGTCATACTCTGAAGTTGAAAGCACCAACCTGGACCCAGAGTCAACTGCAAGAAGCGATACAAGCAGTCGTCACGCAGAAAATGCGGTTCACACAAGCGGCCACTCACTACGGAATACCAAAAGGAACTTTGTATGATAATATTTTAGGGAAATCAAAACGCATGGCCGTGTTAGACGGAGCTGGACTATCTGCTAACGAAGAGAGAGCCGTATTAGATTTCTGTTGCGAAACCAGCGTTTCCCCTTACAATAGAAGAACTAAAAAATCTCTTGCCGAAGTATTAGCATTTGTTGAAAAGCTACGACGTAACAGAGACCCTGGTTTTGCATTCATTGGTCTAACTGGCTTTCGATGGTGGTGGGCGTTTTGTAAGAAGCATTCTATAGTTTCGTTGTATTATGAAGGATCGAGTAAAGTAAAAAATTCAAAGGTCAAAGCCGAACACAATACTGATGATGAATCTTAAAAAAATAAGAAAACTAAAAAGTCCTATTATATATAAAAGCCTTTGATTTTCAAAACAAATTTGTGCTAGATCATTTCAGAAGAATCTGGAATTTCTTTTTTCAATATTATGTTCGGCCATTCATATACAATTAAAATGTATGATATGAGTGATAAAACAATATGTTAAAGTATTTGATTACAACGATACAACATAACATATCAATTTAGAATACTCGTTTATTTTTATATAATTCGTTTTTGAATCTTTTGATCGAGTGTGATGGTATTTCTAAAAACATATAAAGGAATGCTAATATATTTTTGAACAATTTTTTGTGATCAAATTTGTCAATTATCATCATTGAATCACACCTTGTAAAATGGTTTCGTTGTTGTAAAACGTTATCTATTCATAGATACATTAAGTTGGACTGATAGATTATTAAATTAGAATTAAGTAACAATTCTCATTGTGCCTTTTATCGCTTGTGATATTATGATACTTATTAGTAATATTCATGTGGATCTAAGTTATGTTAATGTTTCACATAATGTGGAACTTACGAAGCCTGAAGAAGCGAATGCTGTCGTAAAAGTTAATTGTATCAAATTTACTTTATTTAGTTTTAAGTTTTTGCAGTTAGTACAGTGCAGTGTACACAGTAATTTTGATGTGATTAAAGAGATCATTGGATGACTGTCACAACAAGATCATTAACATTCGAAAAATTACACATTTTTTTGTTTTATTAACGACACCATGTTTAGGTTTTAACTGCACTATAATAAAACTTAAATACTTACTAACTGTCTACACTCCTATTTAAGTGCAGACGCACTAGACGTTGAATTAAATAATCATACAGCAATCCAGAAACTGCATTCGGGCTCTTGTAACAAATATAGTATCTCGATATTGCAGCGTTCTGTTCGCGAATAATTACTTGCTGATCGTAAGTAATATTGGTAACGCAATAAATTACCAGTAGTTTTGTATAATATAGCAACATATTGAAATTGTTGTTACAAATGCATTCGACTAGTTTTTCAGCCGTCAAGCCTAGTCGATCGGAACTAAGCTAATTTCAACTAATTAGCATTTGTAATTAGACAATACAATCGTTTATTTAATTAGATATTCACGATAGAATTAATTCATCTTAATGTGTGGAAGAAGGAATTTTGCAGTTATCTACTCAGTTCACCTTACGTAATTAAGAGCAACAACTAAGTAATTATATATGTACATAATGCGGTAAAGGGTGCAACAAATGTGTGCACCTGTAACTTTATGGTACTTGGAAGACCGCAGTTGAGTCGCTTACAATATTAAAATGGTTGATGTTAAACGTTTAAGTGTCATTTCACTTTACTTAACAATAAGGTAAAGCTGAGTGCATGCTTTTTTGTAAAATGTATTTTTGAATTTGGATCATTCTTTGGTGCTCCAATGCAATGTTGCTACATTACTAACGCTCTTCTACTATTAGATATTTTTTTCATTTATTGTGGCATTGGCTACTAGGCCTTCGGTCAAGAATACATCCATCGCTGTAATACAATACTCTGAAAATAAACATTGTTTGTTAATAATATTTACGATATTGACAGCATAAATCGGAAAAAATCGATGACGATAGATATATGATCATGTTCCTGTTATGTGACCTGACTTATTGCTCACGTGTCCGCGTGGGCAGATATTTAAAACACAAAATCGCAGCACTAATATATATATCAAAAGCCGCTATAAATCATTATTTAAACGATTATAATAATACAGAAACAGCAATCCGCCAGCGGTCAAATTCCCGCCAAAACTCATTTATAACTAACGCTCTTGTAATTGAAATGTGACCGTTTTTGAAATAATTACCGCTATAAAGGGAGGAATAACTTATTATTTGTTTTATATAAATGTGGGTTGTTTCTGTTAGCTGTATTTATCTAAAAGAATACAAAACAAGTCGTCTATTTCAACATGTTATTATTTTAATTGTATTGATTATGAGGCATAATCGAAGCTTATCGTAAATTACTCTATAATCATCTTTACACGTTATCTAATTACAAAAAAAACGTTCAATTGTTCCTCACAGAGTAATTAACACTGATGTTAAAAAAAATTGCCATTTAAATTTTAATAACATTAGCGATCTTTTCTGTTTTAATTCATTTTAAATGTAAGAAACGTGACCATCAGGAAAAAATTTTGCTCCATTCTAAAAGGCTGGCAACGCACTTTTAATTCCTCTGCTGTATTCGAAGTCCATACATTTAAGGCGTAGAGAAAGGAATTGTCACTTATAACCTTTTAATATTAATTATTTTCATAATAATTTCCAAAAGGCAAAGTTAAGCTGTAGCGTTTAACAATTAACGAAAGTACACAATGCACTGTTTTAGATTTGTCCCCTCACCTGTGTTTAATATAAATATAATGCGAACAAAGATTAACTGTTTTATAAAAGAGAAATTATATGAGCGCTACTATTATATTATTAAAGGGCAGGTAGAACGAAATTAATAAAATAAAGTTTGACAAAACCAATAACAAAAGGAACAAATTTATTGCATTGCAATCCAAATAGAAAAAAAACTATAAATGTAGGACGGCACATAGTTTAGTTGTAAAGGCAGCCGATTACCCGATGTGCCGTGAGGTAAATTCATCACCTTACATCGCTAGGAACCAGATATATTTTACAGCTTCCGATAGGTGGCGATATATTGCCATCACTTATATCCATGTATTATAGCCTATAAAAGTCCACTGCTGAACATAGACCTCCACCATAGATTGCCTCATAGAGATTTCGCCATAGTTGCCACGCTCGGCAGGCGAGTTAGCAACCGTAGTTTTTTTTTATAATTTTAAGTTGTTATGAATAAGATGCTGCTGCTGCCCATCTGTTTCAGTTTCCCTCTGTAGTGTTTTACGACACCCAAGGGACGATATTGCGTAGTATTCTTACATCGCCACGACACGGCCAATGATCTCTTATATAGCAGTTGCAAAATATCTAGACCAGCTTCGGAGAGCAGCGTTAAAGATGCAAGATTACATGACTGAGTGATGGAAATGTGAGGTTTGGTGTAGCAATCGCTGCAAATTATAGTAAATCCTCCTTACTAGTGAAGAGTCGACTGTTACGGGCGAAAGAAAAAGGAAGAAAAAATGGATGTTTTTCAATAAAAATACTGTTGCATCAAAAACTTAAAATACACCACAAAAATGCTGGGCTGATCGGTGTTGCTTTGTTCACTGTACAACAGATGCCTTTCTTTCGTTTGCTCGCTTAGTTTGTACGCGGCAAGTGTTAAGCGGCTGAATGAGAGTTTAACACTTGCCTTTAATCCTTTTTTTATTATTAAAAAGGTTGTCAAGTTTAAACTTTCAAAATCGCAGTGAAACTTTTCAATTTCAGAACTTACCTTTAGCACAGATTATGTTATAAAGTCCAGAACTAACAAATGGAAGATTATTTTTTACAAAAACGTTGTTTTGAAATCATTTTCTTTTAATATAACCTAGTGCTTAACTTCTATCCTGTACTATATATGTAAAGTGCACTGATTTATCAAAAGCCTTGTAAATTTTGCCGTGAAAACATCCACATTGTAATCGAATAGAAAGACAGAAAGAAGATACTGCCAAAATAGTATGTACATATTATGTAGTAGTATGTATAACACGGAAATAACAATTAGACAAACAAAAAACAAGATTGCGATCTTTAAACTGTAACAGTCCGGAAGTAACAATAAAAATGACGTCAAATTATGTAGCACAATTCCTAAAAATTATTTATACACATTTATAAAGTGTCAAGGCCTCAATAGCTCCATAACTTTCTATACAAAACATCTATATTATATTAACAAGATATTCCCACTGCAAGGTTCAAGATTTCTTCTTATCTTTATCTTTATCTTCCCTCCATCTTTATAATTTATAATATACACGCCACAGATAATAATTAAAAGATAAAATTATTTGTACGGTTTAACCAATCTTAATTGAAAATCGCGAATATAACTCGTTGTTTGTAATTAATTCTTGCTATACGTTATAAAGTTTACTTCGTCTAGGCCCTGGGTATCTTCTACAGTTTTTTCGCTCCCTATTTCACGTATTTTTTTTAAATATGTTGCAATGGTAACGCTTGCAGGCTTATCTAATAAATAGGTTATATATATTATACAAATTTTAAACATCGTGTTAGTTATGGAGTTGGCTAAAAGATGTCGCTATAAAACGATAAATTAATAAATCATTTAATTGAGATCACTACATCAATTGTTCTTTATTAAATCGCAAGCAATCTGAATACGTTTTCAATTCATTTAATGAATATAAGTAGGTACTTGCAATATACGGGACGCTATAAAATATCAAAGCGCCAATGAACGTAATTTGCCCTCGACGGCCCATTATGTTATAAAAATAAATGTGACTCATTCCCAACTTCAATGTACCTAATATGTTTGAATTAATGAGGATGTATATTTCTATGTTAAAATATTATAATTAAGTAGGTTGTTTAACAAAAATATACCTTAAGAGCATAATATTATCTGACTTTTATAACTGGAATATTGAACGTAAATGTTGGTTGATTAATATAAACAGCTACTCCAACTTTTCCGTTGCTTTTAAATTTTGCATTTATATTCAGTTTATGATTCTAAATATTAACAAAGTTAAGAATTTTGTACATAGCTGGGGTCCTTATACAGACCTAAATAAGACTTAATTGCTTGGATTGTATTCCTTGCGTCTTTACTTTACTTAATGGATATCCGTCCAAGAATATGCTCAAATATAAAATTAAAAAATTAAAACACTATAGTATTAAGGATTAAATAGATTTTGTTTTTTTTTACTTCTATTCAATACGTATAGGCAGTCCATTTGTATGTTTCATTACTTTTTTATTTACTTTGCGTAGCTAACTTTAAGTCCCACCATTTTAAATGTTATTTCTATGTTGAAATACATGGTTTAAAGAACTAATTGTATACGTTTGAATTCAAGAAGTAATCGTCTTCGATTTAAAACACTCAGTTATTCAATTTATATTTCATAAGAACGTAAAAAAACAGACTATACAATAAATATATTTTTGTAGCACTTGTTTTTATTTACCCTACGCTAATAATTTCCTATATTTCTTCGAGCTTACAGGTTCATCGCGAGGTCAGTATGTAGGAATGTTCGTTTTGCTTTTTTTTTTGCGCATTTATAAAGTTGTAAATGTCTAATGCCAGGGAAAAAATGTGTCTGTAGTCTATAGAAATACCTCTGTAATTAGCTTTTTCATTTTAAAATATATTCTATTATATTTATTAACTACGTAGCTTTTCTACTCCGGTTTACCAACATCATTATAATTCCGTGCGAAAATTTGCAAAACGGAACTTATAGATTTACTGTGTGTGTCACGACTATTTTATACGTAGATTGTTGTTATTTGGTATTGTTATAACATGCAATTACTTAAATACACTAAATAGGCTTGTGATTCGGTTTATCTTTGACATATTTATCCCCTGGCTCATGTTAATATTGATTTATTAATACATTGAAGATTATCGTAATGGTAAAATTTACGTTTTTTGGTATTTATAAAGAAAGGGAATTAAAACTTATATAATTCACTGTAGTTACTGCGCAATAGATGTGCAGTAAAAATATTGTTGTCGTTAAGGCAGGTAAAATAAAGTGGACATCATATACGCACATCATAAGGTCAATTTAGGCCAGACGCGACACTAGTTTTAATTAATTCCTATTTCTTATTTATTACGATATCGTTATTAAGGTTAAAGAGTAGTAGGTTATAAGAAGCAGAGAGCAAAGAAAACTGAACTTATTTAACAACACTATGTGTGTAAGTCTCAGCGAGGTATTTCTTCATATGGTGCACTTTTCTACAGTTCAGTTATAGTTTGTTAGTGAGCGCTAATTAGAAACGGGTTTTGTAAATTCAATATACGCCGTTACAATTAACAATCTAGTCTTAACTATTGGTTTCAAAGCTAGATAGATAAATATTATTTTTATTGACGTGTGTGTGTGTGTGTGTGTGTGTGTGTGTGTGTTCGTATGTGTATAAACATTTGTCTTGCATATTCTGAATACATTCGCTATAACATCTCAACTGGTGTGATAATTTCTAATTATAATATAAACGGCTATATCCTTGCGAATCTTCACCATGTCGCAAGTTGGGAGTGTGGTAAGACCTAATTCCAACCACACCCTAATTCTATTTAATTTTTTACATTATATAAATAGATCACTAAACTTTTGTATAATGTTAAGACAAGTATACTGATGCGTTCGTCCTATTTTCAGCAGATAGCTACCAGTACCAACTGCAGTCGATGTGGCAGAAGTGCTGGAACACCAACCAAAGTCTGGTCCACAACCTACGATTCCGCGAACGTGGGCCGCTCAAGTCCTGGAGACCAGAGACCATGGCCGAGGCCATCTTCTCGGTGCTGAAAGAGGGCCTGTCGCTGTCGCAAGCCGCGAGGAAATACGATATCCCGTACCCGACGTTCGTGCTGTACGCCAACCGTGTCCATAACATGCTTGGACCCAGCGCCGATGGAGGGGCAGGTACGTGATGCCCTATGTCGTTTCGAGTAATAAAGTGGCAAATGAAAATCATTTAACACTTGTTAGACCTTTTTTTCGTCAGTTGCTTCCTGTATCATATGGTTTTCTTTTGCCACTGGCTTATAGCTAGACGCGGGCCTCTGTGAAATCGTTACAAGGTTTTTATCATAATTATGTTGATTGATTTTAACTACCCTCTTTTGACAATAAGCGATAGTTCATAACATGATCTTATTATTTTACTGTTTTAAAATGTTTCCGTTATAACATCTCACAAGTTAGTCAAAGTCCAATATTTTAGACACTATTTTGAAAATTTAATATACTTTAACATCGTAGGAAACAAACACAATAAACTACAACTATTACCGAGCGGTATAAATATTAGTTTCTAACATATGAATTTTGTTTTATGTACTGGCCAGTTTGAAGCTATATTTTGTGTTCGACTTGCAATTCCAAATTCAAATTATTGTCATTCAATTTAATTTTATTAATAATCGGCTGTCTGTTTTCGCGCCGTTTGTTATTTTTTGCGGCACCAATGCTATACAGACTTCTGGTTGGTAGGACTCCCTTGCTATGAGTGCTTAAGAGTCAAGTGCAAGCAGTGCCAGCAATGCAGTGTTACGGTGTGATAATTAAAGAGAGCTTACATAATACATACTGTGAGCAATACTTAGTCGCCAAAGGTTACTATGAACCTACTGTAACTTCATTGTTTGAAGTTGGTTACACCTGTCCAATGCTTTCAATAGCCACTTAGATACTACTAGGTCGTTTTTCATTTCAATTTAAAAAAATAGACTGAAGAAAGCCTTTAAAAAGATATGTTTATGTGACCAGGTACTAACGAGTACATGGTGCGTTATTAGCTTCTGTTTTTGAAATTTCGACCTCAGCAACGGCCAGCGTCGATGACTGAAGACTAAAGTCAATAATGACAAATGAAAGCTTTAGTGGTAGCGACAACAAACATCTCAAACAAATTTAGAGTTTTGAAAAAGACATTACCTCCACACTAGGATTATCTCCTGTATCGTGAAGGCAGTTTACAAATATAAATTTCACAACGACGAACATCCAGCACCAGAACAATTATTTTAAGGCCATACAAATACTTGTTCCTTGCGGGATTCGAACCAGCGGGGAAGCTAAGCTAAGCTACTGCGCCACGCAGCCGTCATGTCAAGTTACAAGAAGTCTTCGACCTTAGTGACATCGATATTGATTAAATAACTGAATTAAAAAAACAAAAGCATATTCACCCGAAGCTTGACCTAATTTATCCAATCAGCCCACAAATGAGGGAATTCAGAAACGGCTTGAAACTTGTATGGAAAGTAATAAAGTTCGTTCCAATCGTTGGACCATTGAAAGCCGTGGTAACTCAGAGGTTAAGCACTCGCTGTAAATTTCACAGCACGCGAACAACCCGGGTTCGACCCCCACACCAATTAAATTGTTAATTGGTTTTTTAAGTGGTGATTTACGTGCTTGGCGTTGAAGGAATTTCTATTTCAACTTCACTCATCAAATCTTGTCCCTATAACTTTAATATATTGATATTTAAATAACTTTTTACATAAAAAATTGAAACGAATCGATTCCCATGTCTATAGCAAGCAAAACCATCAATAAACTTCTAACAAAATAAGGGTGCGTCGACAGTAATCGTCGTCGATATATAGATTATTTAAATAAACAACTAACGTACATAAAAAGTTTGATTATTTTTTGCTCAATATCTATATACATTTAAATAAAATTAAAGTATCTGTCTATAATATCGAAATAACTGCCTTATATTGATTATTAGCAGTCTGTCTGTCGGAGCGAATATAATGAAACTTCACGACCAGATGGGAGTGATCTAGGCTTATATTTTATTTCGAAAACTAGGGGCTTTTTTGTAAAAGTAATAAACTAGATAGTCTTTGATTGTTTTAGATCTAAATAACGCTACATAAATACATCCTACCCAGATGAAGCCGCGGCGGTTGGCTAGTATAAATATAAAATAGCAATTTCGTAGTATCCAAAGACCTACTTAATAACTCAGATAAATACACGTGCAATGAAAATCGCATTTCCACTTTTCAGTATTTTATCAACATGAATAAATAATCTGTACTCTGTTCAAGGTTCAGACCATTAGCACACGGCCTCGATACAGAATAAACGTAACTTAATCCACCGTTCCTATCATTTACTCTTACTTAATCAATTGAGATTCTTTTATTCAACTTAGTTTTTTAATGTTTCCCATTCGATACATATTTTGTGGTTTTTTTAAAAAACTTAAGCACTCAACGAAGTTACAGTCCACCTGATGGTAAACGGCTAACAGACCGTGGACACCTCTAGCTAACTTCAAACAAAGAGAGCGTTACATTGTTACTGCCGAGGACTGAGACGGAAGGCCCCACAGCCTCTAATGATACTGACTCTCTATAACCTTGCGATCGAGACAGCTATGTGCGCACTGCTGTGCACGCACTGCTGTTTCTCAACAGAAGTAGGTAAGAGACATACCACATAGATACATACCCAGATATTCCTCGGCAGAAAAGGTACGTGGTAGAGCACCTTTATACGTGGCAGAGCCATGCTGCAGCTATATTATGCCTCTTTTCCAATAAAAAGGGTCACCATACGAAACACAGCAGAAATGATCTGCTATTTCACGCTGGTATTCTGTGAGAGCGTGGCCTTTCTCCGGTCGAGCTAACTCATTCGTGCTACAACTATAATATACCTGCAGCATGGCTCTACCACGTACAAAAACATCACTTCTTTTGTTTCACTGTTTTTAAATTGTAGACACGTTTCATTTTTCTCACTCATTTATTAGAAAGTGGTACTTCAGGGGCTGAGCAGTCTCTTCACGTAAGTGAGCAACCCGAGCTCGATATAACTGTTTACCACGTTCTTCGTGAAGGGTAAAATTGTTGAGAAACCATGTCGACTTCCTACAACCGTTATTGTTAATAAAAAAACTATTATAACGAATTAAATAAACGTTAAGTCATGTGGATTACCGTTAAGTGTCTTTCCAATTTTATTATAGTCTTCTATTAGAATTAACAATTGTAAAAAATCAATTTTGCTAACCCCGCAAGACGAAAAGCAACTCACTCCCAAGACTCTGAGTGGTGCAAAGCATCGAAACGACCGAAACGTCGAGAATTTAAATGAACGCAATAAAAACCAAAAATCAGTTTTATTAAATGTTTATAGTATTGGCGTAAATATAATGAAACTTCACTTCCATCTAATTATTCTATTTCATTTCTAATACCTTGGAAAACATTAAAATAAATTTATATTTTTATAGTTTTTATTAATTTACAGAACACTAAAATATACAATATTTATTACCTACCATACATAATACAAGGACTAAAACTAAAAACTTAAATGATCGTACGCGGAAATATTTATACGGAATTATACGCTGGGAGCAGAACTGTAATGATTTCTTTCTTATACACGAATACTAGACTTTAAAATGAAACCAATTTTACGGATTTTATTACGTTTAATAACGTCGGGAATTAAAAAGTTAAAATTAAACGCCATGAAATCCGTAAAATTAGTTCCATTAAATGTAACATGATAATTTAAATTTTTATTGGTAAATTTCTAAATTAACTTTGTCACTTTCTTTCCAAATTATTTTGTATCTGGTGGCAAATTAACATAACCATCAACACTAACCAAATTAATTAATAGAATAATAGAAAACGAACTATGTATTTCGACGGTCAAATAAACCATTGTAACGAAATCAACGGAAGCCCGTATCGTAAATTTAATATCTATTCCTGTAATTTGATATAATTTTAGATATTGCCTGTGCGAAATTAATTATATTACAATGAGCTATGCGAATTCCTATTGCGAAATCTTTAATTGTCTGTAGTTTTTAAGATATTGAATATATTTTATATGAATATCGTTTTCTATGAACTTGCACCGTCGGTAAGTTGGCTGTTAAATTTGAACCATCTTCAATTTTTATTAGACATACACACATCAACAGAATCTAGGGATACCTTAAATTACTTACGACTTTATAGTTTAAAATCTTTTTCGTTTCTATAAAAAGTTTATATACAGATTGAAATTTCTTTTATTCTATTTTCAAAATTTAAAATGTAAATTAAAAAAAAACAAGAAAAAACAAAGTATTGTTAGTAATTCGTTACGTCAAGGAAAATTAAAATTGTTATTCTGATATCAATTAATGAAAAGGGATTAGATTGTTTTTCTTTTTTAAATTAACGTGCCGTGTGAGCTTTAAGAGTCATGTCACGTCGTCATTTGAGTCGAGATGAAATGTTACGAGCCGTGGGCATGTCACAAAATGGTGCTATTTAACGCGTCGTTGCTGAGGGTCTACACACCAGCCAAAACGTGATGTCAAGGTTGTGGTCACGTTATCGCAGTACTGGGGATGTGGCTGAACGGCACATGGGTAGATATCGTGTTACTACGCAGAGACAGAATCGATTTCTCCAAATGACCGCCAGAAGACAACCCGATATCACAGCGATGCAACTACTACTAAGGCTCCAGGGGGACCACCAGCTGCTGTAAGCGACCAAACCGTGCGAAGGAGGTTGCATGAAGTTCGTATTCATTCTCGAAGTCCGCTACGTGTTCCAGCATTGCGACGTGGCAATCGCGGTCGGCGGCTTTCCTAAGCTCGGGAGCATTAACCATGGATTGACGGACAATGGTCGTTGATGCTGTTCACCGATGAGTCCCGGTTTGGACTTCATCGTTTAGAGAACTTCAGGGAGAGTTAACCGTCTACGGTAACCCTCAGGAAGTCCACTCATACCAGGGCGGAAAAATCATGATGTGGGCAGGAATTCGTCTTGGCGGACGAACCCAGCTCGTTTCGATCCAATACAGCATGACTGCACAAAAATACCACGAGGATGTAGTATAGCCTGTTATTGTCCCACACAAAATCCAAATGGGCCAGGAATTTCTTCTCATGAATAATAATGCTCCTTCCCATACGACGCGGTTGGTGTCGGCCGCTCTCCGAGACCACTCCAGTTTTGGATTGGCCTGCACAGTGGCCCGACTTAAATCCTATCGACCATGCTGGGGACATGTTACAACGAAAAGCTTTGAGAGATTTCCCGCAAATTTGACGACGGAACAACTACTTTACGAACACTTGCAAAGAACATGGGACGTCATACCGCAGCAAGACATTGACAATTCAATTTTAAGTATGAACAATCGATGTCGATGTGTAATTAATGTAAGAGGTGGCAACACTAATTATTAATAATTACATTTTATAAGATTTGTTCAATTTTAATTAAAATAAATACTTTTTTAAGAAGAAATGAAGTTTTTTTTAATCATACTAATTTTCTACGGCGATTAAAAAAACTAGGTTTTTATTTAAAAACAAAAAAAAATTACGAAATGTTTTTTATTTTTTAAGATCTTAAAATAACCTATCATTCTTCTATTTATTATATCAAAAAAATTTTCATAGGATTTTAGGTATTTTATAAAATATAAAATTATAACAGTGGTAGAGCCACGCGGCGGCTTTTGCTGTCGCACGTATGGGCCGGCTCGAACCGGGGAGGTACCACGACCTCACAGAATACCAGCGTGAAGTAGAGGTTTACCTCTGCGTTTCGTTTGGTGAGTGCAGGTGGCCGGAGGCCCTTTTTACTGGAAATGAGGCATTCCATCTTAGTCCTCACGGGTCACAACGCATCTGCATTTTGATTTGTAATAGAGGATAGATGTAGATGTCTATGGGCCGCAGCAACCACTTACCATCAGGTGGACTGTGTGCTCGTTTGTCACCCTTATCCTATAAAAAAAATATTCGTAGATTCTATTGATGTGTTTATATTTACACTTTAAGAGAGCAATTTTTGTATAATGTATATGTAATTCACTTCTCGCAAATGATTCTAACATTTTGGATGAAATTTTGTATTTAATGATTTACTTTCTAATTTTATTTATATATTACGTGTCGTTTGAGATGTTTTTTTTTTTATTGAAGCGACAAACGAACTTACCAGTCTACCTGATGATAAGTGGCTACTGGACCCATGGAAACCTGCAACCAACCAACTTCAAATAAAAAAGGTTACAGATGCGTTGTCACCTCTGCGTTCAAAGATCGAACGCCTCATAGCCTGTAATATTGCCCGCGCGCGCTGTTGCTTGTTGCCAGAATAGGTAAGACTCTGGACGAATACCTACCCAGACAGACTCCTAGTCCTAGGCAGCCAGTAACAGTAAATGTAGTTTTCTAACGCCTAGCTAAGCTCGGTCTCTCAGGTACTTAATATTGATTTGAAATCATACAAGAATTAAAATCCATACACTGCGCTTATCTATTTTTAAACATTTTATCATTAATACTTAAAATGTTTTTTGTAGATACTTATTAAATATTTTTTTATTTGAATATACTTTAAAAAATTGTATTTATTCAAAATTTTTGCGTTATATTTTGCTTTCTAGGAGATATATCTATATTTAAGATTACTATATCTTGATCCATCTTGTTAAAACATATGGTTTATTGATAGTATCGGGCTTAAACTACGGTTTAAGTATAGTCCCTCCAACTCTAAAAGTCCCTTAGGCGCGGCGCGACAGTCTACCCAAAATTTGACATTTGCTGCCAAATCCCATACCATTGCGTTTTAATTCGCATATTTCCGTTGGACTTTTTTCGTGAAATATATATTAGTTTAAACCTGACTCTAAATAAAAATCCTTTTGTGTTAAGGTCGGATAGGTAACTTGAAATTTAGACTAATTCTATTCCTATTGTTGTATTTCCTTTATATAAAAACCTGTATTTGTTATTTTTATATTTGCATTAAATTTTAAGAACAACAAAAAGGGGAATGAAAATTTTGTTAATATGCAATAACTACAAAGTACTATAAAACAAACATTATTGTGAATTACATTTCTTTTTCCTATAAGAAAACTTTTACCTACCCTCAAATGAGAGTTAAATATTGAATTTCCTCTTACTTGTTCGCCCAATGACTTGTGTACTTTATCATAGGATGAGTTGGTTGACACTTGATGGACCATATTATACGCATTCTAGATTGCATAATTTTTAACAACTTCATTTGAATACTTAAGTATTTATAAGTATTCCGAAATGCAAAATATAACTGTCAAATCGTGTCACCGAAACCATCTTACGTATAGTAATAGTGTATAATATTTCGAAATCTCAAGTTATATATAATCTGTGGCCCGTAACCGTCTCACAAGGTGAAGTGAAACGTTGCAGTCAGTTCACGCTTTACTATTGCGCGCCTTTCCAGATCTGAGGCCCAAGGGACGCGGGCGTCCTCAACGCATCTTGCTGGGAGTCTGGCCGGACGAGCACATTCGCGGCGTGATCCGCGCCGTGGTGTTCCGAGACACGCACACGGCACACGCCGCCCACCACATCAAGGAGGAGGTCCTACCTTACCCTTCTATCACGGTCAGTATCGCGTAATGACTGCTGCCTACGTTCCTTATCTATTTGAGGCCGCACGAACACCTTTGTTGTGCGCCGATTCATTGCCGTTTAATATGCTTTCCAATCTGCTAATGCGAAATTGCAATTGCGACTTTATATCTGGCTCGGCGCCGCGGTTAGATTAGATTACGATAGGATTGTCGCCGCAGTTTAGACAATGTGCACTCGTGACTTTGTTGGTTTTAGAAAGCTCGGGCGAATTTCCTTAACCCATTATTTTTGAGCTTTTGTAACAGAATGCCGGTGCGCGTGTTGCAGGACGGAATGGGCGTGGGCGTACAGAACGCGTACGGGAGCGTCCCGTGTGGCAACGGGCGCGAAGGTGGGGTTTCACCGAACGCAGCCGCCGCTGCCGCCGTGGCAGCCGTAGCACACGGCCTCCGCCGCCAGATGTGCAACATGGTGGTAGCGGCTCAGCGGCCGCCCGACCATCCACCGCACCTCAGCCTGCCACCGCTGCCGCTGCAGTCGCCGCGTTTGCCATCCCCACTCTCTTCCGGCTTGGAGTCCCCGCTGTGCTCCCCCCCGCCGCCCGGCCACGCCCTCGAACCGCCGAAGCCGACTGACCCGTTCCGCCCGTTCGCCTCCCCACGCCCGGACAGCCGCTACAGCGAGCGTGACTCGGTCGCCGATATCACGGAGATGGGCCCGCCTAAGACGCCGTTGGGCATGTCGAAGAACGGCAAGGATCTGACCACGCCTCTGCCGGTGAAGATGGAGCCACCACCTGGGGAGGCGCGGGCTGAGAACATCTGAAGCGAGGCCGCGGGCGCGGGTCAAGCCGTCGCCGCCGTACCATCCGTGCAGCAAAACGTGTCACTTGGCACCCACGTGTCCCATGGCCCCCATGGCACCAACATGCCGCACGGACCCCACGGCACACACGTGCCGCACGGATCACACGGCTCACACGGCTCCCCGCTGCCTGCCCCCCCACCGCTGCCCGCTTACCCGTACTTCGTACCCAACCGCAACTCTGTCGGTTACTTCTAAGCACGTTGAAGAGCACGTTCTCTAGCGTTATCGTAATCCGCCATTGGTTTAATTTTGTCATATTTAATTATTTAAAGTGGACTCGCTGTGCAATAAAATGCTTGTTGTTTAGTTTTCATAATTCGTAAATAAAGGAATATTTTTAGTTCAATTATTATTATTATTATTATTTGTATACATTGTCGTTCGTGTATGTGTTCCAGTGACGTAGTTTAAGAGGCGCGACCGCGAGGGACCCCGGGCCCTGTTGTGGCCCGGCGCCCCTCGGCCCGCGAGTAGATCGTCAA
Organism: Parnassius mnemosyne; assembly: GCA_963668995.1. NCBI lineage: Eukaryota > Metazoa > Arthropoda > Insecta > Lepidoptera > Papilionidae > Parnassius > Parnassius mnemosyne. The sequence continues at coordinate 21,905,403 of CAVLGL010000082.1, read as the reverse complement.
ATATATTACGATAAGCTTAAATTAAATACATAGATCCATCTGTGAACGTTGGGATGACAAAATTCAAAACATTCGGCCCTAGTAGTTTCAAAAAGACTGTTCGGTATACCTATTCATTATAATCAGCTACATACATAACGTGTAAGACAAAACTTATAAACTAGCTCTAGATGTAACCTTGAATTAAAGTATATAGGTGTCTGTCATTTCGTTTTAACGTCAGGTCGGTGTCATTTTCTCTACTGTAGTGTAGTGAGTGTCGCTTGCCCGCCCCGGGCCTCTCATTGTTCACTGTTCGTGCAGCGATTCACGTTCGAGTAGATTTAGTGATCGCCAAATGTAATATAGTTTATCCTTAGCCAGTAGTGATTGTTCCAAATGTTAGGCTAAATTAGATGTTCGGGGCTCGCCCGCCCTCCACGCATTAACCGCTTCGTACAACTTTAATTCAGCACTAGCCGTGTGTACGCAATACAAATGCATCAGCGTTTCTACGGAAAAAAATTCTAGTATTCTTAATGTGATTTAAGAAACATTTTTTTTGGAGGAGTAGAAATGTTTAGTGCGCAGACTTTGACAATTCTGCCGATTGGCAAACAATTTATCATCTATGAAAAAATCTCAAATTTGTAAAAATTAAAATTCTCTCCCGTTTTTATATTATGTAATTATTAGACATACTTACACTGATTAATATAAGTTTCGGAATCCTTTCAAAATCACACATCTCATTGGTAAATCTTTTTGACAAAAGAACATAATAGACAAATGTCAAAATATTGACCGTTGCTACCAAATGAGATTATGGTAATAATGACTGTATGGTCTTTAGAACTTTGTCTTTCCTTATATATGAATAGAAAAAAAGCAATTACTATAACATAACATTAATATAAACAGTAAAAAAAAACTGCACCGTTAATGTGTGAGGGAACGAGGCTTGCCCGTTTTAGGTTTAGGAGCACTGAAATCGCCAAGCGTTGAATATACATCCGAGCGTCTGCTAACTTACCTACCGCGTAGCTAGAGTATTAAAACATTTCAATTTAATTAGAGTAGCTATGTAACAATTTGTAGCATTTGATCACAGTTCACGGTGGCGACGCTAGGACCTTTTCTGTGTAGCCCAGGGTCCCGAGCGACATAACGCTCCACTAGTGTTGCCAGCGTGAAGTAAATAATCTCTTATTAAGGTGTACATGTACAAATTTCTTTCATCAACACCTTCCCTGGATGCAGAGTTAATTAATTTCATAGTTTCGGCGGGAAAAATTTATATTATGGATCTTCTTGCCGCAAGGGTATACCATGATTTAGATAAATGTTGGCGGAAATTCGTTGGCGTAATTATCAGGTGTGACATGTAAAAGGGCGTGGCTCCGCCGCTATAGGGCTCCGATGCGGACTCGGTGGTGCCATGTCCAGTAAGTCTCGTCGCAGTACACGCTCGGGAAACAACTTTAAAATAAGTCTCAAAGTGGCCTTGATATCTCACTATTGTTTGGAATTTGGATTATCCGATTCGGTTGAAGTTTGGAATTAGTGTATAAAAAAGACCAAATTATTAAAAGAATTCATTCGCGATTCTGATCTAGCGTTGAAAACTATTTGGCTATCCTTTTGGAAATAAAATTATTTTAGGTGAAAAATTAAAAAAAAGTTATATAAACGGCCTATACGTTTCGGATGAATTGCGTAGATTTTGGTAAATGTTACTACGCATATTTTCTATTGTGTAAGTTTAGGCTAATGTGTTCAAAAAGATAAATTAAAAAATTTTGAAAAAGTAGAAAGTGCCTTCCAAATTTTTGACCACAGTAAGTGTTGGGACGGGTGCGGCGATGATCGGTTGGATGCGACCTGTGGCAGTGCTGTGGCCTGGAGGGTAATGTACATTTTGTATATCGATACAAGATGTACATTCCATCTCCACACTAGTTCCGTACACTGTACTGCCACACGGCCGCCTTGAACGTGCTTACCTATTAAAAGTTAGAATAATAAAAATTCAAAATTATTATATAAAATTAAATACATATGACTATTATATAGTAAAAATTATACATAAAATTATATATTTGGCCGATGTGGTAATACCCTGACAGGCAAGCGTTAGTTATTCGGCATCAAAATTAATTCTATATTTCTTTATAAACAATGAAAGAAAAAATCCACTGGGAAACAATGCAGACATTGCAATGTGCCATTTGTTTGAACCGAAAGGGTTCGATTTGTATCACACTTGGATTTTGTAGTTATAATTAAACATTAATTAATTTATTGTACTGGATGAAAAATATACATTTCGATTAAATAAACGTAAGTAAAACTATGTTATTTTCGTGATAGTTAAGTAAAGAATTACTTGTAGTTATATTGGACCTTAACCTAAACAGGCGGTTTTGGTTTGCAACTATGTACTACGCGTTTGTTTATGGTTTTAAATAGCTAATTCAAATCATTACTGGCGAGTGGCGACTCGCACAATGTGCTATACTGCATGACAAAACCAACACCATCTATTTTTGTTTTTGTGATAAAATATTTTTTTAATTATAAGTGGCAATGCTTGTACAAGCAAGCCCTTTTTTGTAGTGTTTAATAACTATTACTGTTTAACAAAGTATTTATTTTGTTTAGTTTATATTCCTACCGCCTTTATGGGCTCAAAATATTCACGTCTTAAACCTGTCAAATAACCAAAAAGTGTTATTTCTTTTTTTACCTTAAATATTGTAATTCTGTATTTCAAGTGACTGTTTAGATTTAAGTAGCGCTGCTCTCCGTGGGTATCGATATTTTAAGAACATTTATCTAAGTATCATCATTGCTTTTGGCTCTAACAAAAATGATTTTATGCATATCAAAATAGACTATTTTGTTGCTCACGTGGCCCACATATTCAATTTAAGCCGCGTTGAATTATCATCATTGAGACTTTGTTTTGGTAGGTATATTGTGTTGAGTATTTAAAATGTAACATTTTTCAGAATTCATTCTGTTGTTTTTTTAATCAATCCCCGCGTGGTAACCAAATAGTCAGTGTCATTTAAAAACAAACTTATGCAAATGTTTTTAAAAAGTAAAATAGGTTGCGATCATTATTGTCGTTATAACGATTATGTTTACATTGAATTATTGTTGTTAAGATTTATTTTTTTCTCTTTTATTATCTGCGTTCCTGGTATCTCTGTATTATGAAATACGATATTTTTACTTTTGTGATCAAAGAAAATGTATCTTTCTATAATGTAGGGTAAATTTAATGTAATACGTGTGTTAACGCTGTCCGAATGAAAGTAGATTCAGAATTAGTTTCCGTTTAAGTCTAACTATAAACATTTAATAATGCATTACACGTTATCTCGATGTCATTATAATAATACTATATGTGTAAAACTATCGCTGTCCGTAATTATTGTTATATTATAGTGGACTCGTTCGGACAAGCAGAAATGCTCGACGAAATTACTTTCAGCCAGTATATTTGTTAAGTACAAGTTACGCAAAATCGATGTTAGTCCCGAACCAGTAACCAGAAATATTGCATGTAGAGAACAGTTTCGAAATCATTTAGTGGCCGTTCATCTGATTAAATGATTATGTAGTGTCTATATAAATTGCATTCAGTAATTAAGTTCGTTATTGTCACAGTGTACCGTTGTCTGAATGAATATATAAAATAGAGCAACAATATGGTTTCATTTGCACACCCCTCTCCCTTCTTAGTTGTAAGTACCAGGGTGACATAGCTCTACTTAGAACTATTTCAAGCACCATAACATCAATAACATTCACAGTTGAACACGGATCTCCCATTATTCTGTTTTGGTAATTGCAGTATCAGATATTTCGAAACCTTATTGCTGCTTTGAGTATTTTTTCGATCACATAGAAGATGATTATAACGCCATCTGTTGGAGGAAATCAGACATTTCACAATGGGTTTTCTGATCTGAATGGAACAATAACGTCCGACGTAGTTATAACGCCATCTATTGCAGGAAATCAGACATTTACAATGGGTTCTCTGATCTGAATGGAACAATATTTAACGTCCGACGACGTAGTTATAACGCCATCTATTGCAGGAAATGAGTCATTTCACAATGAGTTCTCTGATCTTAATGGAACAATATTTAACGTACGACGACGTAGTTATAACGCCATCTATTGCAGGAAATCAGACATTTCACAATGGGTTCTCTGATCTGAATGGAACAATATTCAACGTCCGACGACGTAGTTATAACGCCATCTATTGAAGGAAATCAGACATTTCACAATGGGTTCTCTGATCGGAATGGAACAATATTTAACGTCCGACGACGTAGTTATATCGCCATCTGTTGAAAACTAAAAAAGACAGGTATTTCCCGTAATCGCCTTGTACGACACCCACATGGCGAAAAGTTGCTATGAATACCAAAGACATTTAAGTAGTAGTAGTAATAAACCGGACATCAGTAGCAAAATTGTCGTCTGTAACTTATGTCGTATAGGATATATCTCCGATTTTTGTCATTTAGTCTTTTAACATCGTCAAAAAGTCAGTCAAGTCAGTTTCATATATTTAAAAAATATTTTTAAAGAAAATATGCCCGGTTGTGCATTAAGATATTGTAAGTCACGATATGGAGCAAAAAATGAACGTGATATCGGTTTACTACCGTAAATATAACATATATTTACCAAATAATCTTTAAATTTTATTATTTCTAGTAGATTGTTCTAGGACATTTATTTTTATTGTAATAAGCACCCTCTATTATCCAGTGAACGTCACTATTTAGTTACCAATTTTAATTATAAAACAATCATGTATATTTCCTATTATTATATTGAAAAGCATTTCAAACTTAGTAATCTTCAACAACATTATCGATACTTTGATATCAAAACGGTAACATCTAAAATGACGTTATATTTATTAGCGTCACCTACTGGGGAATAGATAAAATGTTGTCTTAATAAATGCTTAGCGTTGTTTTGCTATTTTTAGCTAGAGGGTGCCACACGCGCACTAGCTCAATGTTTTTGTATATAAATGTTCCCAATGTCCGCTCAATAATATACCTATATATTTAAATCTCTTTGATGAATACATACCTACTCTTACATACATATTAGGATTGGATCATATGCTAAAAGCGGATGTCACTCACGAATCAATGACTGCTAGGTGCTCCCTACCACACCATGGAGTCATTAAATTGGATTCGACCACTACATCACTAAAAACCCCCTCTGGCCTCTGGAGTGTATAAACTAGGGTGTGTAATTCTGTGTTCTTCACACTTGGCACGCCTGTGTCGTGAGAACCTGAAGTTTCCATCGTAGTCCTCATAGGTAACGTATCTGTTGTTTTATTTATGTGAAGTGGTAATATCTATGCTTAATTAGCCACTTCGACCAGATCAGGTCAACAGTCTTGGCTTGCTTATTATTATATCTCATATAATTAATAATTCTACGTTATATCCAAAAAAATTTTGGCGTGAGCCTATTGCATATTAAATACAAGTAAATTTTTCTGGTGAAATAAATATGATAATATGATAATATCATTGCATGAAAAGAGAAATTACCTGAACTTCAAATTATTTTTTTAATAACACTAAAGAGACAAACAAACCCACAGTCTACCTGCTGGTAAGTGGATATACGGACGCCTGCACATACAAACAAGGATGCTACAGATGCATTGTAACCGCTGTGGACTAAGTTAGTCCACTTGATGGTATTTTGATGGTGTGGCCTACAGACATCTACATTTTATCCTCAATTAAGTATCAAAATGCAAATACCTTGTCACCCTTAAGAAATAAGATAGAATATCTCGTTTTCCGTTAAAAGGATCTAGTATGTCCCACTGTTGGACACAGGCCTTACAGCAGGGAAGAGGTTGAAGCGTAGAAAGGACGTGGAATATAGCATATAGCAATATTTCAAATAAAATAATTCTTTTTTTTGGAATACCTATTCTATATTAAAACTTGAGCTATCTCTGTTGTAAAGAATGATTTCTTTATTTATTATATCAATAATCATAACACTTTATTTGTTATGTCAATCGTCAAAGCCTCACAGAGATGATTCTGCAACAACCGCGGTTTTTCATCGCTATCCTCATACCGCCCAGCGGGCTGAGGAGAGGGCTATGCTATGCTCCAAGTTCGCTGCTTTATAGACTTAGACATGAGGATATCCGCAGTAGAACCAGAGTAACCGACATAGCCCAACGGATTAGTCAGCTAAATTGCTCAAAGGACCTTCAACCGATGAGAAAGCAAGGTTCTCGTGTAGCAACCTCGTACCGGTAAACAAAGTGTAGAGTGAACCTTACTAGATGGAGTGACGACGTGGTAAGAGATGCAGGAACTCAACGGTGCAGGTGGTGCAGGATCGGTCCTGGTACAAAGCAGGGGCTTTGTGGCATTCCTTGGGAGAGACCTGTGTTCAGCAGTTCAGCTATGGACTTGTGTAATGATGATGATGAATGTTGATCATCATCAGAAAAATGCTGCTGCCCATCTCCTCTTTCAGTTGCCCTCTGTCGCCTCTTACGACACCCACGGAATAATATGGGGTAGTGGGTATTTAGGCTACCGCTGCGCAAATTCAGCGATTTCAGCCATTAAATATAATCAGTTAATATGTTTTAACTGTGGTAGAGCCACGCTGCAGCTTCTGATGTAGCATGGATGAGCCGGGGCAGTACCACGAATTCTACCCCCCCCCCCCATAACATGGTAGCGGAATTCAAAAAAAAAAAGAATTACCCCAGGAGGGTTACCCCTGTTAATGAAGAATCCCTCACTGAACATCCACGGTCAAGCTACCCTATTCTTGCTGAGCGTGGGTGCTCAGGCTGCCCCGCGTATTATGGGGGTACTAACACTGCACGGAGCCAACAGAGCGATAAAACCATGGCGACCCTGCGATGCTATCCGTGGACTTCTGCAACATCAGGGGACTTCACTCAAACCTTAACGCCGTCCACTATCATCTAGAGATCGCGAAGCCGGCAGATACTTCGTACCTGTCCTACCAGAGGTACAAACTAGAACACTGCTTTGTGCCTTGGGCTGGAGTTTGCGTATACGTCAGAGAGGATATCTGTTCTCGACGCCTCGGCAGTCTTGAAGGTACGGACCTGTCCATACTTTGGCTGCGCGTAGACAGCGACGACCATTCCCGCGTCTACGGGTGCCTGTATAGGTCCCACAGCGGTAATGCCGACATAGACCGACTCATCAACCACGTTTAAATGGCTACAGAGTTCTTGCTACAACAGATTCCATCCTTAGAGATCGTGTTACTTGGCGATTTTAACGCCTACCACGCCGAATGGCTCGGTTCACGTTTAACCGATCATGCGGGGAGATCTGTTTATGACTTTGCCTTGGCATATGGTCTAACACAACTGGTTACTTCGCTTACGCGGATTCCAGATGTGGAGGATCATACACCTTCCCTGTTGGAGCTCTCATCCGGATGGATATCAGGTTTCCGTCGATGCCCCTCTCGGCTCTTCGGACCATTGTCTGAACCGGAGTATTGTGCCACAGGTGGTGGCATTACAGGTCTGCGAATTGGGACGGAATGCGGTCTTTCTTTGCATCCTACACATGGGGGCGGGTTTGCTTTTTGCCGGATGATCCCAGCGCTGTTGCTGACTCTGTCACTGATGGGGTACTACAGGGAATGGAACTATTTATTCCATCATCTGTGGTACCCATCGGAGGCAGAAGACAGTCTTGGTTTGGTCGCTCCTGCATTACGCAGTAAGCAGGAGTGTTCTCGGGCCTGGGCTGAGGCTTTGGCGGCTCTGAATATAAACACCAGCATGCTTAAAAAGAAGTATAACTTCGCCTCCAGGTCCTTCAAAAGAGTAATTACCAAGGCAAAGTATGAGCACATTGGCAGAATTGGCGAGAAATTAGTTCGCCTTCCTTCGGGAACCCTTGCATTCTGGTCTCTCGCCAAGACTGTTCAAGGGAATTTCTGTAAGCCATCACTACCATCTCTGCACAGGGAGGATGACCAATGGCCCAAGCATTAAAAGAGAAAGCCGAACCTTTAGGCTCCCTTTTTGGGTCCAACTCGATTCTCGATGACGGGGGGAACACACCGCAGACCATCCCGCAGTGTGAGTGTACGCAAAGCATTCTTCTTCCTCGACATACGGGCCTGACGGAATCCCGCCAATTGTGCTGAAGACGTGCGCTCCAGAGTTGGTACCGATTCTAGCGCGTCTTTTCCGGTACTCCTACTCCCTAGGCGCTGTCCCGAATTCATGGAAGACAGCTTTAGTGCACCCGATCCCTAAAAAAGGTAACCGCTCTGATCCGTCCAACTACAGAACTATCGTCATCACCCCCTTGTTCTCGAAAATAATGGAGTCCATTATTAACTGCCAGCTCATGTGGTACCTTAAGAAGCACCAGCGGATTAGTGACCGCCTGTACGGTTTCCGTCGGGGTCGCTCAGCTGTTGATCTTCTTGTTTACCTAACATATAGTGGGCGCAGGCGATCGAGTCCAACGGGGACGCATTGGCCGTTAGTTTGGACATAACGAAGGCCTTCGACCGGGTCTAGCACAAAGCGCTTCTTTCGAAGCTTCCTTCCTATGGGCTTCCCGAGGAATTGTGCAATTGGATCACCAATTTTCTAGCTGATCGGAGCATCAAGGTCGTAGTAGACGGTGCATGCTCCGATTACAAGCTTATTAACGCTGGTGTTCCACAAGGCTGCTTGCGATTCTTCTGCATATCAATGATATGTTGCAAACCGGTAACATTCATATCATATGCGAATGACAGCACTGGTGATGCTCTATACACCGGCCATGCCAATATTTCTCGGGAAAACGTCGCCGAGTACGGGAACAAACTTGTGTCGAGTTTTTGCTGAACAAAGTCTCGGATTGGGGGCGAATAAATCTAGTCCAGGTTAATCCTCAGAAGACACAAGTTTGCGCGTTTACCGCTAAAAAGAACCCCTTTGTGGTATCTTCTCAGTTTCAAAACACTCCCCTTGTTGCCTCAGCCAGTATCGGAATCCTCGGTGTCGACATATCGAGTGTTGTGCAGTTTCGTGGTTACTTGGAAGAGAAGGCCAAATTGGGCTATAAAAGCTTGGCGTGCTCAGCAGAGCAGAACAGTATTTAATGCCGGCACTCTGCCTGAAACTTTACAAGGCTCAAGTTCAGCCTCACATGGAATACTGTTCCCATCTCTGGGCTGGGGCTCCTCAGTACCAGCTCCTTCCACTTGACTACATGTCCTTTCCGATCGGCTCGATTCACTGGCGCTGCGAAGAGATGTTGCATCTCTTTTCGTATTTTATCGCATCTACCACGGGCAGCTCTCTGAGTAATTGATCGGATTAATTCCAGTCCCTCAATTTCACCGTCGCACATCGCGACAAAACTCGCGATATCTTCCATATCATCTGGATGATTGGCGGTCTACCACTGTAAAATTTTCTCGCACAACTTCCTTGTGGAACCGATTACCACCAGCGATTTTCTGGACCGATATGACTTAGGGACCTTCAAGAAAAAATCCTACTCCTTTTTAAATGGCCGGCAATACATCTGCAATTCCACTGGTGTTGCAGTTGTTCATGGGCGGCGGTAGTCACTTACCATCATGTGAGCCGCATGCTCGTTTGTCACCTCTCCTATAAAAAAATGCTATATTATAATATTATAAAATATTGCCTCACTAAACCGATGTAAAAATGGTCTATCACTCCATGACCGTAACAACTTTGTTTCTATTATTAAATACAGCGATAATGCGGATATTCACATCCATATCCACCATCGCGGACTTTCTGCATTGATTTAGACTTCCGTATCCGCTATAATCAATAAGTTTAATCTGCTATAAGCTTCTGCGGATGCCGATGTGGTATAAGTTGGTCGGAGGCCAGTGAGTGGTACGAGTTGTGTGCTTGTATTGTACTTACGTTCGTTACATTACACCAATTTTTAATTTTTAACTTCTTTTTGGCAGTAAAATATTGATTATTTAATAAAATATAATATATAAAAATACCAAGTCTAACTTATTCATGTAGTCATTCAAGTCTTTAATTTATTCATCTTTTTAAGCTTATTATTCGCGTCGGCATCCACATTCGCATCGGCGGATGCGAACTTTAAGAATTAGCGACAGCAACGGCATCCGCGATTAAAATAAAGTCTCTAATATCCCTAGTTGAATTCAACAATAACATAAACACTTCCTTGAGACAAAGCGATATTTGTGTATAATGTACGAGTGCTCGGAACATGCAGAAACTAGCTCAAGCTACAAGATATAAGCTGCAGTTCTCGTCAGAGAGTAATAAATTCCTTGGATACCAGTTTTTAATTCAACAGGGTCTGCGTTTCATTAATGTGATACTGTACACGGTTTTACTTTATAAACTCCAAGAATAATATTCAAGATCTGTGTTTTATATCACCAGCCTTGATTTTTTTTATTACATATGTAAATGGATATTATAAATTATATATAATGGATATTATATTATATATAGTCCGGCCGCTGAGTTATTACCGATTTGACACATGACGAATTGACAATACTAGTGAAGTGACTGAACCAGTAACCCTAATATCATTTGGGAACAGTTTGTTTTTAAATATTCTAGTATAGTGTGTAATTAAATAAAATCAAAACAATAATAGTTAAAGACACAGGTTCTTTATTAGGTGGAGTATCCTTGATGGGCGTAGATAATTGGTCGAGGACATATCAAAATAAAACAAATTTGTAAACACTGTTACACATTTTAATGAATAGAGTAGGTACAAGATGTTTTAATAAATGACTACCTATCATTTATTAAAACAATTATTCAGACTCTGAACCAGATTCGCCAGAGCTGTCATCGGTATCAGTCACTTGTATGACAATTTCATTCCCTATAATGGTGTCCACTCTTATATCGCGTTCATAATCTTCTGTTATTAGTTTTCGAGTCTTTTCGATGACCTTGACCCAATCTTCTTTCGTTATTTTGCTGCAAGCATCTTTTAATAGCCCCATCATTTTATTAGTACTGAATGGCGGAGTCGTATTATTACGAGCTGCGTAACCTGTAATGTAAACATTAAATAACGTTAACTTATTACATTAAATAAACGAAATGTTACACAATTACCTACATGTAAGGGACATGAGATATTTATTTCTTAGTTATGTATCTTTTTACTTATATGCTGAATATTGGATGTTATAATAGTACAAATTATTCATATTCATAACTTATGCGATAAAAAACAATACCTTTGATTTGTGCCCATATTAGCTCAATGGCATTGTACTGGCAGTGATAAGGCGGAATTCGAAGTACCCGATGTCCATGTGCTAGAGCTATCTCATCTACTTCATAACGGACTCTTGATGTTTTATTTTCGCGTACCAACTTTACTAAGTCAGACTTTAGCATTTCGGCAGTAGTTTCAATTCCATTTTGGTGTAGCCATGCTACGAGATCAGCTTTCTTGTTGGCCTGAGTAGGCGCTTTATTCACTTGTTTCGAGTGATATGAAGCGTTGTCCATTATTATGATAGAAGGCTCTGGCAGGCTGGGTAATAATTGATTTTCGAACCAATTCGTAAAAGTGTCTGTATCCATCTCCTCGTGGTAATCGGAAGTACTTTTTGACGCGAAAGCCAGCAGTCCATTTTCAAAGAAACCACTTCCAGCAGAACCGGCTTGACAAATTATCAGTCGCGATCCTTTTCCAATTGGAACCTTTGAGGTTGATGCTTTTGTTTCGTCAGCCCAAGAGCGTGACACAGTGTGGTTCGCATTTAACCATGTTTCGTCAACAAAAACGACGTTGTCCCAAGACTCGATTTTTCTGGCTTCTCTTAAAAACTCGCTCCTTTTAATTATTAAATCAAATTTTTCCATTAATATTTTCCTTTTATTCGTTTTTTTTTTATATTCAAACCCAATTTCGTGCAATAGTTTTGACAACGCCGTTTTACCGCCTTTAAACAAGCCAGCTTCTTTTAAAGAGACCAAAAGCAAACGTCTAGTTGGAAACTCGTTCCTAGTATAATAACCATATATGTGGTTTCTTATTGCATCTGCATCAAAAACATCAACACCTGTCACGGGCTTTTGTCTTCGTTTTTTCTTAGGAGTGCGTAAAACATTATCTTCACTTCCAGAAGCACCAAATTTTTCTTTATTTATATTATATAGTGTTTTTGCACCAATTCCAAGAGCTTGTGAAACCCGATCTTTCACTTGAGTGACAGGAATCAAAGGGCCGCCATTTTGTGACTCACGCTCAAAGTAATCCTGTAGCTTTAGTACAAGCTCACGACATTGACTATTCAATGTTTTTCCTCGTTTCGGCATTTTCAACAAAATTACCAAACACAAACAAAATTAGTCCAATAAAGCGCAACGATAAACAGGAGAAAGCCGAGTCAAAAAACAACGGTTACACAAGAGAACGTAGTCTGTGCGCACGAGAGTACGGAAGACGACTAAACAGATTAAAATAGCGGTGGTAAGGGTGTTGCCAGAATAGTATCGCCAATTACTTAAAAAATACACCTATAACATTGCTTAATTGAGGGAGAAAATTATATTTATTAAATGTTGTTTTATATATTATGAATGTTAAAAATTATACATAATCATTTTAATTGTATTTATTTTTAAATCATAGAAAACAGTATTTCTGTCTTTGGATCACACATAAATCTTAAAAATCATAGAGATACTGGCAACACAGTGCAATTAGGAGACGCAAAAAAATGGTAGCATTATAGTCTAGTTGCTCGAAGGAATAAGTAAAATAAAAATATCCAAATAAAATAAATATCATATCTATTCCAATGAATTCGGACCGAATACTATCAAGCACATCACTATGAAAACTAGACGCACGATGTAACTTTGTACAAGCGCGCCAAAGAACAAAAAATAAATGTTTTCATATTATTTACAAACTGTTTTAAGTTTTGAAACAGAGTTTATTGGAAAATTACTTGATTCTGACATTTTGACATAAAGTTTTATATTAAAGAGGTATTCTAAATCATTCGGCAAATGTGTCGCTCGTGCAAGGTTATATCGATTAATTTAAGAATACTCACTCTCAGGCCTCAGTGGCCGTACTATAGTTCTATTATTAGGTCTTTACCTATGAAATTGCCGTTTTTTATGAAATAAGTTAACGTATTTTTTTTCATATTTTTTTGTTTTAATGAAAGCTGCGTTGGTAAAGATGTAATCGATGCATCTTTACTAACGCAGGTGCAATTTATTGATGCCCTTCTTAAAGAAATCAGGTGGACGGGAGGCAACAAATTCTTCAAAGGCATTTTACGCTGCTTCTTGGGTGTTGAATTTTTTTTCTCGACAAAAAGTTATCTAAATTCTGGATAAAATAGACGTCTGTAGCTACAAAGTCTGGTGAGTAGATTGAGTATGATCAGCTTTCATAATCACTTTTCAATTAGTCATTGTCAACCAGTTTTCGGATGACTACGGGGTTCCTTTTTCCGGCCTTTTTTCATAGGTAAGGACCTATTATTAATGAACACGTATTTTAAAATAAGCCCTACGAATCAGTTGATCGCTTCCCAGCTGCTTTTAAAACAAATCATATGATTGATTATACATTCTATGTAGCTACGTCTTTTGTTGGGGAGTATCGCAAAATAAGAATTGGTTCCCTTACCGAGCCCCCCTGGTCTTTTTGCTGTTTTCTCTCAAGTCAGAGCGGCGCCAATTTGCAATGAGGTGAAATATTTGATATAATATTTCATAGAGGGGCAGATAATTTCTTAAGAAAATGTAAAAGTTATGTTTCTTTCTATATTATTAGATATTTTTTTATTAATTAGATTAGAAATTTATACGTGGTAGAGCCATTCTGCAGCTATATTACTAGTATAGTTGTAGCACGAATAGGTCGGCTCGACCGGGGAAGGACCACGCTCTCACAGAATACCAGCGTAAAATAGCACCTTAACACTGCTGTGTTTCGTATGGTGAGTGTAGAGAACCGGAGACCCATTTTACTGGAAAAGAGGCATTCAATCTCAGTCCTCACGGGTGACGACGCATCTGCATTTTGGTTCTTTATTGAGGATAAATGTAGATGTCTATGGGTCACAACAACCACTTACCATCAGGTGGACTGTGTGCAACTTCCTTTCCCGCTCACACGCGAACCCGACCGTATTAGTTCGCCTCGTCGTCTCGCCACGCTCGTCGCTCACTAAGTCGAGTCGAATATTTCACGGAGTGAACGTGTATTGTTGTGTGGTGTTAACAATGGCAGCAACTTCGACTGTTGCACGTATGGGCCGGCTGAAGCCGGGGTGGTACCACGACCTCACTGAATACCGGCGTGAAGTGGAAGATCTGCTTCTCAAGCTACAAGCTACTCCACTCCTGAGGAGGGACTTACCACTCCTGGGTGCTCAGGCTACCCCACGTATTCTGAGGGGGAAGGGGGGGTGGGGATTTCCGCTCAAGACAAAAACTGCTCTGGGCAAGCTGAGCAACAAGGCCAAGGCGATCCCTGCCACGTGACTTTCTGCAACATCAGGGGATTTCACTCGAACCTAAACGCCGTCCACAACCATCTCGAGACGGCGAAGCCGGCCTTGCTCTTGTGGCGGCGCTGTCGTCGCGCCACAAGCGATACACATCGAAGCCTACATCGCACTAACAAAGTTCCGAAGTTAAAGCAGCATATATAGAATAGCTCCGAACTACCACTCGGAGCGTTGGCCGCTCCCCGGGCAGAATACCTTGCCCGGCGGGAGATCTCCCCTTTTCCTTCCACCCGCCACAGTGGTAACCACCCGACGTGATATGAACACGCAACCAACAACCTTCGGAAACTACAACTTCAAAACCTTCGTCATCGTCCTCAAGTACCCTATTCTTTCGCTCCCGAGCAGATATTGTCTGCGGTCTTCACATTCTGCAAGCCATCTAGCTTTACAAAGGTTCATCGCAGCAATGGAATAATAATGCTTCCTGTTCCTTCAAGCTACTCTCTGCGCTACAGTGTTCGGCACGGCTCTGAGCCTTATTGCTCGCCTCTGCTTCTACTCTTGCAGATTACTTGCCTTCTTCTCGACTCACCGCAGACTACAAAGCAATCTCTGGCACTGACTGCACTATCGACTTCCGGTCTGAGCAGGGGGGTGATGTGGCGGTGCTGTCGTCGCGTCACAAGCGAAACACATCGAAGCCTAAATCGCACTAACAAAGTTCCGAAGTTAAAGCAGCATATATAGAATAGCTCCAAACTACCAATTGGAGCGTTGGCCGCTTCCCGGGTAGAACACTTTGCCTGGCGGGAGATCTCCCCTTTTCCTTCCACCGGCTAGTTCACTCTCACTCTTTCTGACCGAGACGCAGATGTCCTCTCCGTCTGATACTTCGTATCTGTCCTACCCGGGGTACAAATTGGAACACTCCTTGTGCCTTGGGCTCGAGTTTGCGTACACATCAGAGAGGACATCTGTTCTTGACGTTTCGGCAGTCTTGAAGGACCTGTCCATCCTTTGGCTATCCGCATGTTTACGGGTGCCTCTATAGATCCCGTAGTGATAATGCCGATAAACAGACCAATTCATCGACCACGTCCAAATGGCTACAGATTCCTTGCTATAGCAGATCCCATTCGCAGATATTGTGATACTCAGCGATTGTAATGCCCACTACGCCGAATGGCTCGGTTCACGTTTAACCGATCATGCTTGGAGATCTGTTCATGATTTTGCCTTGGCATAGGGTCTGACACAACTGGTAACTTCGCCTACGCGGATTCCAGATGTGGAAGATCATATATCTTCCCTGTTGGACCTTCTGCTGACCTCTCATTCAGATAGATATCAGGTCTCTATCCACTCCCCTCTTGGCTCCTCAGATCATTGTCGAGTCCGGAGTGTGGTGCCACACTAACATCGCGATTGCATTCTGCACGTATGGGCTAGCTAAAAAAGCCGACCGCTCAGACTCGTCTTGCTATGCCTATCGCCATCACCTGGTTCTCCAAAATAATGGAATCCATTATAAACTGCCAGCACATGCGATATCTTGAGGATCACCAGCTGATTAGTAACCGCCAATACGGTTTTCATCGGGGTTGGTCAGCTGGTGATCTTCTGGTCTACCTGACTCATAGATGGCCAGCGGCATAAGAGTCCAAGGGGAGGCATTGGCCTTTAGTTTGGACATTGCGAAGGCCTTTCGATCGGGTTTGGCACAAAGCTCTTCTTTCGAAGCTCCCTTTTTATGGGCTTCCCGAGAAATTGTGCAACTGAATCGCCAGCTTTCTTGCAGATCGGAGCATATCCTCAGTTTCAAGGCACTCCCCTTGTTGCCTCAGTCAGTATCAGAATCCTCGGCGTCGACATATCGAGTGACGTGCAAGTTTCGTGATCACTTGGAAGAGAAGGCCAAATTGGCCTCTAAAACGCTTTGCGTGCTCAGCAGAGCGGGACAGTATTTCATGCCGGCACACCGCCTGCAACTTCACAAGGCGCAGGTTCGGCCTCACATGGAATACTGTTCCCATCACTGGGCTGGGGCTCCCCAGGGCTTTATTAAAAAATATAAAGCTGTTTTTGGTACAAACAATATGGTTTTCTTTAAGTTTTTCTAAGAAATCTCTTCCTGATAAAACAATATAGAAGGCCTATGGCCAGCGACGCCGCGCCGCCGCGACGCCGCCGCCACCGAAAAAATTTTCAGGCCACGCCGCCGCCGTGGAATTGGCCTTCGTCGCTCATATCTAACGTCCACATCACTTATCGCCTGCAACGCGACTGGCTCGGGTACGCCGATTTTCGGCGTAGTATTTGTTGCCGCATTTTACAAGAGCGCCGGCGGTATCTAGTCTGAGCGCGCGAAGACCTATCATTAATCTAAGAAATAAACCAAACTATGGATATAAATAAAAGTAGAAAAATAAAGAAAACAGATAAAAAGTGCAAAAATTAAAGATAAAACTACTGGCAGGCATTGTTTTGTGTAGGTATTTAATATAAGCTCTAGAAACCGATCAACGACGGCTCCGTGGCGCAGTGGCTTAGCAATCAGTTGTTGCGCTGGGGGCCGCGGGTTCAAATCCCGCATCGAACAAGTATTTGTATGGCCTACAAATAATTGTTCCGGGTCTGGATGTTTGTCCTTGTGCAATTTATGTTTGTAAACTGCCTCCACGATACAGGAGAAAATCCTAGTGTGGGGGTAACGTTATTTTAAAAAAAAAACGATTATTTAAAACTAATTTCTCAATTAACTGACATTGTGTAACAAAACACCCTTAGAAACAACTAGCGACATCTGGTGAGTGGAAGATTATTAGCCCTCAAGTTTTATAATGCATATTGAATTTATTAACAATTCCGTAAATGTACAACGGTTCCTATAGCAAAATTAAAAGCAATCTTAATAAATAAAATATACCTACCTATACTAATGTAATTGTTTGATTTGACAATGTCGTTATTAGACATATTACGAAAAGTAGAAAGAAGAGACAACCGTCATTAAAATTTGACCCCTGTAGTACATATAATATTACTATGAAAGTTGCCACCTGTAGCCCTCATTGGTTTGAATTGATAGCTATGATGTCATAATATGGCACCAGGTCAGTCCTATTCTTATATGAATCGCATAGTACTCTCGAAAAACATTACTCTACTTCTGGGGCAGACGGGTAAAAAATACATAGACATTAGAGTTTCATATAAATGAAAGCTCACAGTGTTGTCTATAATAAATTATCCTAATAATAATAATAAAACCTCGATACCGCCCAAATCGTCCGCCGGTTTCTTTCCCTTTCCCTGTAACCCTCGGCCGTTTGGTCCATGGTTTGGTCTCCCCTGCAGAGGGCTTCCACTTTCGTGGCCTGTTATTTATTTATGTATTATTTATTTATTTATGTTAGTATATTTAATATATCGATGGTCTAGAAGACAAATGTATTAATTACAGAGATTGTAATTTTTCAGGAGAGCAGTTTATATAAATTTTAAAGTTTGACCCCTTAGTAGTAAAGCTGAGTAGTGTAACGTATCTTATACTTCTGCTATTAGTTAGGGTATGTATCTGTTATACAATTTAATTTTAAATTGTTCTCAACTATAAAAGTACTAGGAAATACTCAGTAATATGAAAAATTACATTCACTTTTGATCATTATTTTGTTATTCAGTAGTTCACTTAGTGCATTGTGCATATCATTTTCACTTACTATGTAATTATTAGAAAGTAAAATAAATTTATTATTAAATTAATATTTATTTTTAAAACATTCCACCTAAATTGTCACGTATATTAAGTATCAATTTTAGGTTTTAGATGTCAATTGCCTATCGCTATAAAACAATTAATTTGTGTGAATTTCAACACTCCTAGATAAAGTGGTATAAAGCTACTTAATCCATTTTGTAATTTCTATCATAGAAGTTAAGCGACTTTGATTCTTTTTTCTCGTGCCTCTTGTTTCTTATTACACATTTACAGGTTCGGTTTGGACCGAAAGAGATGGAATTATGGCTTTCCGATAAGTACAGAAGATGTGGCCTAATATATTTAAAATGTTTGGCATGAAAAAGTGTAAACCACAAAGTTTTGCATTTAGCACGTTTGTCTGCTACTCGTAGACCATCGATATATTTATCATTTCCTTTTATATATGTATTCAGCCCAGCCAGATGAGAATACTCTTATAAATACCCCAATAATAATAATAATAATAATTTAATTAATTTTGCTTATTCCGAGGTTGAAATGTACCGATACCTGGGTCACAGAACATATCGATGATGCGGATATGAAACGTCAGTATGCGATGTGTTTTATGCACGCTTGACCAAAGTGCTTTACCAGACCAGTCTTTTATCGGGCGTTACTTAACGGTTGGGTCATGCCTGTCCTCATATATCTTTGCCTTACTCACGTGGACTCAGACCAAACTGAACGCTCTGGATAGAAAAGTCCGCACTGTTATGACGTCCCACAGGTTGCATCTCCCGGGATCGTCCGTACTTGCCGCGGAAACATGGTGGGCGCGGCTTTTTAAGCGCTCTCACCATGGTTATGCTCATCGCGAATATTCTCGAAGTATGCAGTCTCCGTAATTATTTCCCGACGAGATCGGGTGATCCATTCTACAAAGACGTCATTTCATCTGATAAAGGGCTAACCCGCTAGCACTTATTAGTTTGTGGGCTAACCCCTCTACCCTAAGCCAACAAGCAAAGGCAAAACCCAGCAGTACAATTTCCGAGGATCCAATTTGCGGAAGACCGTATGAAAGGAGGAGATCCACGGGAGGTTCCACAAGACAGTTGCCTCCCTCCACTCCTTTGACCTCATTGGGGAAACCGAGGGTTTTGTCTGTGCGATAGAGGATCAGGTTATTAAGACCAACAACTATCGGAGATACATCCTAAAGGATGTCGCCATTGACATCTGTCGAGCTTGTCACCATCCCGGTGAGTTACATATGGGCACGTCATCTCTGGTTGTTCGGCGCTTCTAACACTAAGTACTTGCACAGGCACTTGCTCTGAAATACGGTCTCGTGGATCGGAAACTGCCTTTGCCGGAAGCCGTGCTCGAAAATGACCGCGCCAGACTACTGGGACCGGGCCATGATCGCAGACTGCACTATTCTTACGAATAAGCCTGATATTGTGCTGGTGAACCGGGCACAGTCAGGGGTATTTTTAGTCGACATCACCACTCCGACAAAGTTGTGCAAACAAAATATCTGGATTCTGGACCTGCCGAACGAAATTATTTCTATAGTCGTCTCTGCGGACGGGCTAGACCTAGACTTTGTTGAGTAGTGTACTTAGCCCCGATAACACATGATATGCTTATCTAATCACTGTCTTTGTAAGTGGTCACTCACTGCTGTCAAATGTAAATGTCACTCACTGCTGTCAAATGTAAATGTCACTCACTGCTTTGTAAGTGGTCACTCACTGCTGTCTTGTTGGTTGGTCGAATCCTGGGTCGGGGTATAAAGCCAATAACTGATTTTATCAGTTATTGGGTTTATCTATCAAGATCAAAGTAACTGCTCGGAATCAGAAATTGGAAGCGTTTCACCCCGTGCCTCAAAAAGTAGTATACTCTATATGTACATACTATTCACTATAATTTTGAAATAGCAGCAATCGCAACAAGAATGTGTTAAAAAAAAAACAATAACATTAATTTCGTATTAAACTATTCTAATCAAAATAATATTTACAAATTAAAGACAGTACTGCTATTCTTAATATTGGAATATTTATAAAAAAAAAATGTTCACTTAAAACTAAATACGTTAAATACATCATGATAAAACAATTAAATAGTAACAAAATAAAACGAAATAGAATTTGAAAACAACTTGACTTTATTAAATGATAGTTATTACAAAAAAGCTAGATATGGATAAGAGACAAAGAAAAATGTATATAACAATAAGAAAACGCCTCCGCGTCGCCAGGATATATACATACATACATTTGCGCAACGCTAGATGACGCTTGACAATAAAATGAAAGTCATTCGAATGATTAAACGGATTCGATTTAATTTAACCAGCCAAATGTCAGACATCTTTCCTAAATTAAAAATCACTTACAATCTCTACATTCCGAACGATTCAGATAATCGATATATCACGATACAGTATCGATAATGTGATTCTAGCAATGAAACATGCGGCCCAAATAATCTTATCCGAAAATACCAGTATGAAGAAGACATAATATCCATTGAAAAAAAAACACGATTCATTTAAATCGGGTCTGAATCGAATAATAATCGATTCAGAAGAGTCCCTAACCACTATAATATATTTAATATAATATATGAAGGAACTAGGATATAGGACATTAGCAAGTTAAGAGCCACCTAGTTTCATTGCTAGACGTCACTTGATTGGCGTGTATATGACGCGCTTATTAACTAATAACTAAATTACATCGTAACTAAGTTGAAATATTGAAAGACGGGAAGCTCCGTCTGCTTAGCAACTAAAAAAACTTATTTCGTCTAGTGATGTTGATAATCGATTATTTTGAGATCGACATTAAAAATACATCACACTACATGAACCAATCTGAAGTATTTTGGTCCAACCTTGAATATTGCTTTAGAATAAACGATTAAAAATCTAACATGAAAATAATCGAATGTCGACATCACTCATTCACTCAAACAAAAAAAAGAGTTTTCACATATAGCCGTTCCAACAAAGACAAAGCGGAGTGTGATGGTGGGTAGTATTCCAGTAACTACATCAATACATTAAATATTACATTATACCTATGCTTCAGTCTTCGTTTAATTATTTGTTAAATCAGCCATCGTAGAAGACAGGCATACGACGATATACGTACGACCACCCCTCAATGATCACATATTATCATAATATTATATAAGTTAGTATATACACATTACCACAGCTACAAGTGTGCGGAAGCCGTAATGGCCCTTACTATCTATGTAGAGTACAAAGTTTGGATTCCGCACGTATGTGCACTAACATCAACTTCCAATAGCTTACTACATAATTCGGTAGATTATAATATTGTAAACTGTTATTCTGAATGTCTAAATAGACAAGTTGATTATACTATGTGACTATTAAAATGGAATTTAAGTGATTAAAATTGCTGGCCTCTCTTACACAGTAATGAATGCACGACATTAATTATTATATCAAAACGAGGAGTAGAATTAATTTAAATCTGCTATTAATTTACTTTAACTAATAATATAATATTTCAAAATTGATTTCAGCAGATGCTATTAAAACCAAAGTTGTGGTTTGTCTCAACTCCAAACCTACTAATTACTAAAACATTGATTATAACTATGAATAAATAATGTACAACTCAAACGAAACAATGGTTCACTTGTAAATTATTTCAAGTATATACAGAGTTATTTTTCAAAGAGTAGCCAATTATTATTATACGTAAGTTCAAATATATAAATAATGATATACCGTTATTGCTGTTTTATAATGCGAGTTAGGCTTCTTAGTTTTTTTTAATTATCCCAAATTGAAATTGATTTATGTGCAACAACTACGCGTACGGGCACTCCTTTGTGTGAGATTCAAATCACAACGTTCTTGCCGATCGATAGACCCATACGAATGTGTGCGTGCATAGTAAAATAGGAATTAGATATTTATAAATGACAATCAGTTAAAATAATGCATTACCATGCATTCTGAATTTAAAACATAAAAAAGGACAGAATGTTTCAGATTTTTTAATAAAATATTCTACGCCATTCGCTTATATTACATATTTTAAACTTTCTCTGCCAATTTGGACGTATATTGCAAAATAACCCTGTATACCTATATAAGAAAGTGTTTATATGTGGCCAATTAATTTGGCTTTAAGATCACACATGAAAGATCTGTTCATAGCTCAAGCAAACTAACAAAATAAGAAAGGGGTCAAGGAGTTGAAGTAAATAATAATTACAATTATAAAATCAAACAAGATTCGCTAATTAAAACATTAAATGAAATTACTGGCACACTAGTAAATTACAGTGGGTATGAAAAGTTAAATTGGATAATTTCAACAAAATATATAAAAAAATTAACATACTTTAATACTGCACATAAACGGTCTTATTACAAAACGTATTTTCTTGATAGACTCGGGTTTAAAGTAGGGTTACCAACCCCAAATTTAAAAAACTAGGATTTGAAGTTTGAAAAACCAGGACAATTCAGTTTGAAAACAGGACGCAGTAAAGGCCTTGTCAAACATAACTGCGAACCGAACCGAAACCATTGCGAATGTATGTATATATGTAAGTATAGGTTCGTTTTCGTTTTCGCTTTGCCATGCTATCGGTTCGTTGTCTATCTCATCAAATAATGTTTCGTCGTTAATTTCAATGCAGTGATCTTAAAAATACATGATCTTATCAGGCCGCTTTAAAAACCCAGTACGCTGCTTAAAAACTATCCAGGACATACCAGGACACAACAAAAACTAGGACATGTCCTGGAAAACAGGACGGTTGGCAACCCTAGTTTAAAGAAGTCTTTGACACGAAGAAGTCCTTTAGCCGCGACGTCACAGCCTTCGCTAAACTTGACATTTGTTGCTAAATTTCGAACTTCACTTTTTAGTTCGCATTTTCTCGGGGATTTTTTTATTGATACAGACTCTAGTAAAAACTTTTTTGTAATAAGACAGAACAAGTTTTTATATAAACCTTTCGTACAAACAATGTAAAAGATATTAGCAACTATTAATATAAAACATATTGTTATGAACTATTTATTATGCCATACTACTATTGCAACTGACATACACCAACAAACAAATATGTAGATATTAGCAACTATTAATTTAAAATATATATTGTTATGAACTATTATGCCTTACTATTGCAACTGACATATACACCAACAAAGATTATTGTTAACGTGTGCATGTTACAGCACAATTTAAGAATTGCATTTAATAAATACAAAATAAAAACAAATATTTAATTCGCTTACAACATGCTAAAATGTAGTATTGAATGAGTTAACGTTTAAAGATAATTTTAAACAAAACCTATAGTTAACAACACAAGTTGTTACTAAAAGCAACTTAACAATAAAACTTAAGAACTAAAGTCCGATATCCTCATAACTCTTTGGGTTAATGAACCATGCAACAATGTTACAGAAATTTGGCAAAGTGAGATGAACGTATGTGCCACCACTTTTTTATGAACGTAATTGAATTATACTATAAATTTATAAAGGACTAAAATTGTAAATATGTAATGGTATCATATTGGCATTGAATGTATAAATAGGTAATCAGATAACGTTGTGGATATATGAATGTGGTCCTTCAATACTAGCGTCAAGCCCGGTGGGTACTTTGTATAAAAAAATCACAATTCACTGATTGAAGTACCACTGTCCCCTCACTCCCCACACAATATCTCAGCTCAGAATGAACATTGCACAAACACAATTCAACACGTACCCACAAAAAAATTGTATCTAACATTATCAACCACATTGGAAACCGATCACTTCAAACGAGCTGCCTCTAATTTTAGAATCACTATAGTTTCAAAAGACTTTAGGATGCACTGATCACAATTTTCTTAAAAATAACACGATGCAGTCCGTGAGAGATCGGGACGAGCACAATGGTTTGATGTTCATTGTACGAGACATACTTAGCAATGCCACGGTGCGTACATGTTTGCGTATCGGCGCAGAAGGCGCCGGTTGAGTCGATGCTATTCGTCGCACTTCCTGCAAGCTCCGGGCACGTCAAAGTCCAGGACTAGGAGCTTTGTCTCCTCGGTGCCATTCCTCGAGCCAACAGCACAGATTAGCTTAGTTGCGGAGGCTCTTATACGCCATACCACTCCACCGGACCCCCCGGAACTCAGCTCCACGAGGTTGCGAATGAACTCCCCAGTGCGAACATCCCAAAGCTTGACTGTGCCATCGTCCGATGAGGTGATCACGAAACGATTGCTTGATTGAAGGCAAGTTACTGCTGACTGGTGCTTGTTAGGGCCTGAAAATGTCAATTTAGAGTTTAGATTAACTATTAACTGTAGGAAATCCAGTTTTATTTGTATTTCCAATTGTACATTCTAGACAACTATAAGGTTAACTATAACTAAAAGGTTGAGATTGGATCAATGAATTTGAATAAAAATGTCCTATAATTTTAACACAGTCCACCTGATGGTAAGTTGATGCTGTGACCCATAGACATCTACATTTATCCTCGATTAAGAATTAAAATGCAGATACGTTGTCACTTCTGAGGACTAAGATAGAATGCCTCGTTTCCAGTAAAAGTCTGTGAGACCATGGCCCTAACCCGGTCAAGTCGACCCATTCGTCTATAACCATAATATAGCTGCAGCGTGGCTCTACCGTGACATGAGAGAGATCTATAAGAATAGACAAAATCACTATGAAATATTTTGACATTGATTTTGGTGAGTTTTTGTGTAACACATGGGATATTCACTAAAAACCAAAAAATATTATTTCGTAATGTTCACATTACATCAACATACAATAAAAATTAGTAAAAGTGAAAGAAATATCTATGGACGATACAATACAATACAATACTCTTTCTTGTACACCAAGAAAAGATAAAAATATCAAAAATAAAAAATAAACAACTATTGAGGGAATTACAAAGGGCGGTCTTATTGCTACATAGCAATCTCTTCCAGACAACCCAGAAGAAGAAATAAATAAAAATAAGAAAAAGAACAATGAGTGGGGTGCACTAAAATAAAAAATAAATAAAAACAAACGATTGTTATATAACCAACTGGAAGTTGTTAATGATGTTGCCAAATTAATTTCTAATTAATAATTTGCTTGTGCCACGAAAAGAAACCTATCCCCTCCTGCATACATTTTTTTGTTCATGAAATTGTGGTCAAAACCAACAATGTGCCATGGCAGAAGCAAAAGTATCCATAAGCATTGATTAGACAGTCATTTTTAGGGTTCCATAGCCAAATGGCAAAAACGGAACCCTTAAGGATTCGTCATCTCTGTCTGTCTGTCCGTCCGTATGTCACAGCCACTTTTTTCCGAAACTATAAGAACTATGCTGTTGAAACTTGGTAAGTAGATGTACGAGGGCGGCATTGAAAATTTCGGGAATCAAGGAAGTGACACAACATTACTATTTAAAAATGTATTTATTGCTTTTCGAAGTATTCTCCGCGAAATTTGACACATTTTTCCATACGATGGAACCAATTATTGAAGCAACCATTCCATTCGGAAGTTGGGGTCTCCAAAATGGCCGTTTTGTAGGCGTCCACAGCTACTTCAGGTGATGAAAATCTCTGTCCACGCAATTTATTCTTTATTTTAGGAAAAGTATAGAAATCATTAGGGCTTAGGTCGGGGTTGTACGGCGAATAGTCTAATAATTCTATGTTTTCTTGCTCTAAAAACTCTTTTGTTCTGTGTGCGGTGTGAGAACTCGCATTGTCGTGATGGAGGATGATGCGGCGGTTGCAGTTCTCTTTACGGAGTTCAGAAACGACCTGTGGCAAACAAATGCTAGCATACCATTCTGCATTAACCGTTCTTTGTCCCTCAAGAGGAATAGTCGTAACATGGCCGGTTTTGGAGACAAACGTGGCCACTATTTTTTTTGCAACACTCCGTGAACGAACAATTTTTGTTGGCTTTAACTCATTTTCGAACACCCAAATGACCCTTTTTTTTCGGGTTCGTACGCGTATTTCCAGGATTCGTCACCTGATATGATGTTGTATACAGCATTTGAGGATCCTGCGTGGAATCTTTCGAGAGTTCTGACGCACCAAGTAACACGAGCCGCTTTTTGCTCTTCACAGAGCGAATGCGGTATCCATCGGGAAAACAACTTTTTTACACCTAATTGTTCATGCAAGATTATTTGTATTTGACTCATGCCAATGTTTAAAGTTGCCTGAATTTCGCGGTATGTCACATGTCGATCTTCCTCAATCAGCTTACGCACAGCATCAACGTTTTCTTGGGTGACTGTAGTTTTTGGACGACCTTGACGGGAATCATCACTGAGCTTGACACGTCCTCCACGTTGAAATTCAGCAAACCAGCGATAAATTGTGGTTTTGGATGGGGCTTCATCACCAAATGCAGAAATCATCCGGTTAACACACTGTTTTTGTGTTAAACCACTTCGAAAGTCATAATAAATCATCGCTCTTGAATTTTCTCGAGTCAATTCCATTTTCTCAACGACTAAACAAGTTTGATAAAACCTTGTGGCCAGACCGAGAATCTTTTTTTAAATAAATAAATGGTATTCGATTTTTAAAACCAAGGAGTTTTCAATTAAAAAGATTTTAATATGACAGGAACAGTGGAAATATTCTATATATAAAACTTTAGACATTGGCATGAGTCAAATACAAATAATCTTGCGCAGGATCCTCAAATGCTGTATAGAACATCGTATTAGGTGACGAATCCTGGATATACACGTACGAACCCGAAACAAAAAACCAGTCTCGAGTTTGGGTGTTCGAAAATGAGTTAAAGCCAACAAAAATTGTTCGTTCACGGAGTGTTGCAAAAAAAAAGGTGGCCACGTTTGTCTCCAAAACCGGCCATGTTACGACTATTCCTCTTGAGGGACAAAGAACGGTTAATGCAGAATGGTATGCTAGCATTTGTTTGCCACATGTCGTTTCTCCGTAAAGAGAACTGCAACCGCCGCATCATCCTCCATCACGACAATGCGAGTTCTCACACCGCACACAGAACAAAAGAGTTTTTAGAGCAAGAAAACATAGAATTATTAGACCATTCGCCGTACAGCCCCGACCTAAGCCCTAATGATTTCTAGACTTTCCCTAAAATAAAGAATAAATTGCGTGGACAGAGATTTTCATCACCTGAAGAAGCTGTGGACGCCTACAAAACGGCCATTTTGGAGACCCCAACTTCCGAATGGAATGGTTGCTTCAATGATTGGTTCCATCGTATGGAAAAATGTGTCAAATTTCGCGGAGAATACATCGAATAATATAATATGCAATAAGCACATTTTTAAATAGTAATGTTGTGTCACTTCCTTGATTCCCGAAATTTTCAGTGTCGCCCTCGTATTTTACGCTGGTATTTTGTGAGACGGTAGTCCTACACCGGTCGAGCCGACCCAATCGTGCTACAACTATACTATAAATATAGCTGCAGCATGGCACTACCACGTAAAAATTAGGTACCTCTGGGTAGGTACCTGGTACCCTTAGTGCAGTGCGTGCACTGGTGTGTTCCAGTCTAAAAGGTATAGAGAGCCAGTATAGCTATGCTGTTAGGCTGTGAGGCATTCCATCTTAGTTCTTTTTGTGTAAGGCTACCAATATGGTGTCCTGTTTGTGACAACGCATCTGTAGCCTTCTTCGTTTGATGTTGGCTGCAGGTGAAAATTGATTCCAGTAGTCACTTACCATAAGTGGCACTGTCAGTTCGTTTGTCACTTCAGTTTTATAAATAAAACTAACTGTTACCCGCGACTTCGCTCGCGTGTTAAGGTTTTTATGTTTTTGCACGGAACCCTAATTCGTTTTCTAAAATTAAAGTTGCCTAAGTTACTCCTTATGAAATCAGCTATCTGCCAGTGAAAGTCCCGTCAAAATGGGTCCAGCCGTTTCGGAGATTAGCCGGAACAAACAGACAGACAGACGGACAGACAGACAAAAACTTTAAAAATTGTATTTTTGTTATAAGTACCGTATATACTTTCATATGCGTTTAGTAAAAAACTGTGATTTTGACATTACAAACGGACACATCAATTTTATTTATTTGTATGGATAAAATAGGTGATAATTGAAGTACATTGATTTCCGATAGTAGCGGGTAGCGGTAAAATTAGTGTGAAAAGAGAGCTCTCGAATTAGTTTTTTACAGTTCTGGTTTATGTACAAGCCTAATTAATGATTACGATAACTAATCAATATCACGCTTAGTTTTGATGTTCATCATCAAAAATGGAATAATCACCCTTCTATGTCAGTATGGAAAAATAACCCTACTAGAACAGTGTTAATAGTTTAGATTCATTTGAAAAAGGAGTATAATCTCGAGAAATACAAAGCTAAATTGACTTTTAATCCCTTATAATATTATAATATAACACCCATGAAATATCACTACTTAAAAGGTAGGGTAGGGAAGGGCTCCCCTTTTGTCAATGGGTCTGCCTATGTTGGTACAACCCTGTTACCTATTCCTCGTATGGTAGAGTACAAGAGCCAGTATCATTAACTGGAAGGCAGGGTTTTAAACGGGTTAGCAAAGTTGTCTTCCTACAATAGTTACAGCTAATTTGTTATTATAAAAATTAATGATAGTGAAATTGAGTACCAGTGTAATATTTTTATTTATTATAAACAATTATTATTATAAATAAAAATAGCAGCTTAATGCTGCTGTATTTTCTATGGTGAGTGTAGGGAAGTGAAGCCACTTTTTACTGGAAATGAAGCATTCCATCTTAATTCTCAGGGGTCTCCATTTTAATTCTTAACTGAGAATAGATGTAGATGTCCATGGGCCACGTAATCCAATTGTCATTAGGTGGACTGTGTGCTAGTTGTCACCTGTATACTACTCATCATCATGATCATCATTACAGCCCTTCACAAGTCCACTGCTGAACATAGGCCTCCCCCAAAGAATGCCACAAAGCACGGTCCTGAGCCACCTGCATCCATCGACTTCCTGCATGTCTTACCAGGTCGTCACTCCATCTCGTGGGGGGGACGCCCTACACTTCGCCTACCGGAACGAGGCTGCCACTCGAAAACCTTTCTTCCCCATCGGTTGTCGGTTCTTCGAGCTATATGGCCGGCCCACTGCCACTTCAGCTTACTAATCCGTTGGGCTATGTCGGTTACTCTGGTTCTACTGCGGATATACTCATTCCTAAGTTTATCACGCAGAGAAACTCCGAGCATAGCCCTCTCCATAGCTCGCTGAGCGACCTTGAGCTTCCTCATACGGCCAGCAGTGAAGGACCACGTCTCAGTTCCGTAAGTCATCACTGGCAACACGCACTGGTTGTACAATTTCGTTTTCAGGTTTTGAGGTATGTCTGACGAGAAGATGTGTCGTAGATTCCCGAACGCTGCCCAGCCGAGTTGAATCCGTCGATTGACCTCTCGGTCGAAGTTGGACTTACCTAATCGGACTATTTGTCCCAGGTAAACATACTCGTCAACAACTTCGAGCTTAGTGCTCCCAACAACTACCGGCATAGGTGTGACATGGACATTGAACATGATCTTTGTTTTGTCCATGTTCATCTTAAGACCTATCCGTTGGGAAACACTATCGAGGTCATTGAGCATAGTGCTTAGGTCCTCCAGCGATTCTGCCATAAGGACTATATCGTCGGCAAATCGAAGGTGAGTGATGTACTCGCCATTGATGTTGATACCGTATCCTTTCCAGTCCAGAAGCTTGAAAACGTCTTCCAATGCAGCGGTGAAGAGTTTCGGGGATATGACGTCACCCTGTCTTACACCTTACACTTACACCCTAACTTACGCAACTTCAATACAGCTCGTATTGAAGAAGCGATCGAGCGGAACCAAGGCTCCAAAGTCTTTGCCAGAGAACTGTCTGCCAGAAAGAGCCAACTCTCAAAGCTGAAGACAGAATGTGGCAGCATCGTTTCCGGGACACCTGAGATTTTGAGTGAGATTGAGAGGTTCTATGGGCAGCTGTACACGTCATCGTTGGAGCCACACGCAAGTGTGAGTAACGATCCAAGAGCGAGTCTCATCCGACACTATTCCAAAGATATCCCGGACATCAGTGTGAGCGAGATTAGAATGGCTCTCCAGCACTTTAAAAACGGTAAGGCCCCAGGCGAGGATGGAATTCCAGCGGAGCTTCTGAAAGCGGGTGGAAGACCGGTACTTGAAGTCCTTCAGAAGCTCTTTAATTCCGTCATCCATGGTGGCATTACACCGGAGGCGTGGAGCAGAAGTGCGGTGGTCTTGTTCTTCAAGAAAGGTGACAACGCTCTCTTGAAGAACTACAGACCGATTTCCCTTCTGAGCCGCGTCTACGTGCTGTTTTCGAGAGTCATTACGAATCGTCTCGCGCGCAGACTTGACGACTTCCAGCCTCCCGAACAAGCCGGTTTCCGAAAGGGCTTTAGCACCATAGACCACATACATACCCTTCGGCAAATTGTACAGAAGTCCGAAGAGTACAATTTGCCATTATGTCTGGCGTATGTGGACTATGAGAAAGCCTTTGATTCCGTCGAAATTTGGGCGGTGCTGCAGTCCCTTCAGCGGTGCCAAGTCGACTGTCGGTATATCGAAGTGTTGAAGTGCTTGTACAGTAGGGCTACGATGGCTATCCGAGTACAGAATCAGAGTACGAAACCTATCCAATTGCAGAGAGGTGTATACTACTATGTAAAAATAAATCAAACTTAAGTCATGTGTCCATACTTCCTATAGGATTAACATCAGTAGAATGTTAATTTAACTACACCCGTAGAGATGACAACATATTCTTTGGCTTTAGTTGGTTGCATCATATGATTGACTTTCAGGCCCTCTACTGTAAAATCACAAATATTAAAATAAAGTAGAATTAATCAAAAGGGCACTATGTCCACTAAAAGTAAATGTCTACTAGATGGAGTGACAACCCGAGGAGGCATACAAGAAATCAATTGATGTAGGTGGCTTAGGACCCTGCTTTGTGCTATCGACCTGTCATAATGATGACAAGTTATTTAAGTACAGGAAAACCTAGCCCTTTGCAATATTATTTAATTACATACGCATACTTCTTTCCTTCACCTAGCTTGCCCCCTTTCAATCCTACATACACACGGCCGTACGTGCTGTTATACCCCATCAATGTCAGAAGATCGGTTAACGCATGTCTTTCATGCTGCTACGTCAGCGACATAAGGCCTATCATACATCGTTACTATATCGTTATTAAATCTTTAATATATCGTTCTTCTAATTCCCAGTTATTTCTATATCATAAGTTTACCAAATCTTTATTGTTAATTTTACTCAATTATAACGTGTTGTGTAATAAAATAGCTTTTTTTTAAAGTTCTATCCTCGGTTCCGTGTATACGAACGAAACGTTTTGTATGTGAATACACCTGTGATCTCATGCCGAATTATCTAGCGCTGGTAAAGTGGGGTTAACTGTTTGCCTGGTTCTTGTGCCGATTGGTAAGATACTACCGTTTTGACTACTATTATCCTTATGCATTTCCTAAATATTTCTTTCACTTTCACATCTATAACAATGTACATTACATGTCAATGAAAAAAAACTTACCTGACAATGTGTGTAGGCAGTGACCCGTAGTGATGTCCCAGACCTTGACGGTGGAGTCCGCGTTGCCGGATACTAGTATGTTAGAGTGCAGCTCCATTCCGGACGTAAGAGACTGATGTCCGGTCAATGTGTGCTTCAGTTGTCCGGATTCGACGTCCCATACGCGGATTGACGTATCCAATGAGCCGCTTACAACATGTATCCCGTCGAACTGTAATACATATTACCGTTACCGCTACAGCCTATTAAAGTCTACTGCTGAACAGAGGATTCCCCCGTAGATTGTCTCATAGAAGTTTTCATAGTTAACTTTAAATCGGCGTTTAAATTGACTTTAAATTGACGGCTCCGTGGCGTAGTGGCTTAGCAATGAGTTGCAACGCTTGGGGCCGCGGGTTCGAATCCCGCACGGAACAAGTATTTGTATGGCCTACAAATAATTGTTCCGGGTCTGGATGTTTGTCCTTGTGCAATATATGTTTGTAAACTGCCTCCACGATACAGGAGAAAATCCTAGTGTGGGGGTAACGTTTTTTTAATGAAAAAAAAAAAAAAATCCCACCATTTTAAATGTTATTTCTATATTGAAATACATATACTTACACCACCACTACACGGTAATAAATAATATAATAAAGTATTTCTTTCCTTATGTGAATAAGTTTTTGGTTATTAGCGGGAGGCCAACGACGTTAGCCAAGTTGATTTCTACAATTGTTGACTACTTAACTATGACATTAATTTCATTTTTAACCAACCGACTTCAAAAAAGGAGGAGGTTCCCAATTTGACTATATTTTTATGTATGTTACCTCAGAACTTTTTTCTAGGTAAACCGAATTTTATGATTCTTTTTTTATTTGCTAAAGCTGGTCCAGTCCAATTAGGTCAAGATCTGACCAGTTCTTGAGTTATCCTTAATAATCATCGATCACTAATAAAAAACTAAACACACAATCAGTGACAAAAAATGTCCTTACCGAATGAGCGCCCACTCGAACATTTGGGTGCGCTTTTAATTTGTACGTAGCTTTGTGAATACAACTTTAGGCAATGCGTTTTAAACTTGAATTTACATATATGTATATTTATTTCCACTTGAATTACGCCTACACAATTGGCTACAGTTTTTAGAGTTTTTTTTATTAGTGATCGATGTTAATAATGCATATTTAACTGACTTCGATTACATTGATGATGTTCTCATTTTATTTAGATCGAAGTCGGTTGTACAAAATTTTTAATTTTACCACTTGTAGTCAGTAAAGTTATAGCCAGTATATGTAATATTGATTTGTATTGGAAATAAACAATTATTGTTACAATTATTAATTAAAAACAATGCTAAATATTGGTCTCATGCCAAAGTAATCTAGGCAAACTTCTGTTGACCTATACTGCCTCTGGTTAAAGAGGCTCAGTAGCGCGTTAAGGAGAAAGCGGATTTTTTCGCATCTCTTAAAATAATAATGATTAGAATATAATTATTAATAATAATTCGTGCGGAGGCTCTCATTAAAGTATCACCTCAATGACCGTACTGTGTTGCACATCAATAACAAGGACTAAAAACTAAAGTTTAGTATCAGAATTGCACATCAATAACAAGGACTAAAACTAAGTTAAGTTTAGTTTAGTTTATCCTGTAGATGTTTTAAAAGGCGATGATGGAAAAAGTCAGGAAGAGCTCATAACCTGTGATAGATATAACAAAAATGCAGTAAAGATAAAATAGTCATCTGCACAAGATAGAATTATAGTGCACGAGTGTATGCTCACTGCATTCACTACACTCTCATAGTCTCATAGAACGACAATCCGACACGACCGGAAAAAGATTAGGCGCAGGACCGACAGTGAAGCACAGGGTTGAAAGACTGCCAACTTGCCTTGCCTTGCCTTTAGACTGATACTGAGACATTTTTGGCAGAAATACCCAATAATTGATTTTGGCCTTACCCGGAATTCGAACACGGGACCACTCGGAACACAGATCAGTCATAACGCTTATATAAATGTAAATACTATACAGACGATAGGAAGCAGCGTAGAAAGTGCGATACATCTGGTACTGCAATCAAACCTTCAACAGCCAAGCGGGGTGTTTGCAACAAATTCTTTCTACAGTGATATAGACTCCCATGATTCTATATCTAATTCTCTGCTAGACCATTCTAGCAGATTTTTACTTAAGATTTTAAATTTTCTATATGTTTGATTGAGATTGTTTAATTCTGTCAATACGACACTTCTATTTATTTTTATAGAATTAGGGTGACAAACGAGCACACAGTCCACCTGATGGTAAGTAGTTGCTGTGGCCCATAGACATCTGCATCTATCTTTGTTTGCGAATTAAAATGCAGATGCGTTGTCAGCCGTGAGGACTAAGATAGAACGCCTCTTTTCCAGTAAAAAGGGTCTCCAGTTCTCTACACTCACCATACGAAACACAGCAGCATTAAGCTGCTATTTTACGCTGGTATTCTGTGAGAGCGTGCTCCTTCCCCGGTCGAGCCGACTCATTCGTGCTACAACTATACTATTAATATAGCTGCAGCATAGCTCTACCACATACAAAATAAGAAAAGCGAATAATGTTTAATCTGCATTCAGTTTTCAAATGTGCATTAGGTTTGCAAGATGTTGTGACCAGGATTAAGAAATGAACTAATGACCGAATGCTTTAGTGGTTTGGAAACGTGGAAAGCAGCAACTTTATGCTGCAGAAGTTCAGTCTATAGTTTCTGAATATTGCCTGGATGACAGGCATTGCATTAAAATCTATTCGCTTTAAAGTTTTTTGCAGAAACTGCACAGTACTAAAAGCTTGAAAATTACTATAAAACAATATTAATAACAGAGGCGATAAAAAACAACCTTGTGGAACCCAGTGCATATTTTTAAGAACTAGTGGTTGCCTAGTGTTCAATATTCGACCGTAATTTATTAATTTTTTTAGGTTTGTATATTAAGGAATTTGTATTTCACTTTCAACTGCACATTAACATAAAACACACATCTAATATATAAAATAAACTATTTTCGCCTTGACATGCATCCCACACACTTATGAAAAACGAATTCATTCAGTCAATCTAGCAGTAATTATTTGTTGGCAGAATCTTAAGTCTTTGGCGCCATACTTTTATCTTTGCGAATGTTTGACCAAAAACTATTAAGTATTTGATATTGGCCTTAGAGTAGAGAGAGACAAAGGTACATTACATTACACAAAACTACATTATACTTACTCTGAGACATTGTAGTGACAGTATGCATGTTGACAAAGTATATTTTATTTTATTGTATAATGTACTTGTAACACGTGTTTTGCTTTCTGCACTCCTTCTACACATAAAATTTACTATGCCAAATCTCACACTCCTACATGAGCACAATATTATGTTAAAAAGGGGTTCAAAGTTTTCTTATAAATAACATTTAAAAAAGAATTGTTCTGACCTTGGCCAGACCTATCTAAGTTGTCCCAAAACAATTTCGGAACCTGACGGGTTATCCAACATTTTTTAAAGCTATGCTCCATTCATAATTCATAATCAGCACCATCTAACGTATCTAACGTGGTACTACTACAAAGTATTTTTTAGTTTTCTTACAGGTGGCGTTAGTAATATAATAAAAATCTAATTATAATGAAAATTGTTCTCTCTTCTCATGGACGTATAAAAACCCTCTCTTTTATACGTCCTTGTATCTATTATTTTATTTTAATGTGGATAAAATAATATTTTTATGATTGATAACACATCTAGACATGAATCGAAAGTGTGACAGTTTCTCAGTAATGTGTACCACAAAAATGCATAGATTGTGGGATAGTGCAGGGGCTCGTTTCGCTCGCCCTGATAAAAAAATAGTTAGACAACAAATCCTTACCTGGAGGCTATAAACCCTGTTAGTGTGCCCGGCGAGGGTGTGCAGACAGTCTCCCGTCTCCGGGTTCCAGACCTTGACGAAATAGTCATAAGCGCCGGATACCACCACCTTCCCGTCGTACTGCACACAACGGACGGCAGCTAAGTGTCCTACCAGTACCCGAAGGCACCTGCCATCTGGTATCGACCACACGCGCAAGGTCGCGTCCCGAGATCCCGACACCACTCTGAAAGAGAAACTGTACACTTAGAAAAGCGAGATCAATGCATCTATTCTATACCTATCACTTATATCACCTTCTCTGTGGACTTGCCAATTTGAGATACATATAAATGAAATACCTACACTATAAACTTAACATTGAGATATGCCATACCCATTATTTTTTTTAGAATAATGGTGACATCTATCCTCGATTAAGACTCAAAATGGTGATGCGTTGTCACCCCTGACGACTTAGATGGAATGCCTCGTTTCCAGGAAAAATGGTCTGCGGTTCTCTAAACTCAGCAGCATTTAGCTGCTATTTTACGCTGGTATTCTGGGAGAGCGTTGTCCTTCCATTCGTGCTACAACTATTTTGCGCCATTATAGTTCTACCACGTAAAAACGCTTATAGCTTTTAACTGGCATTAATGATACTAGGATGTCAACTTGGGTAAGCTCATTGTGCTCTATTGGTACATTATTGGATGGCGTATTAGTCCGATCGCTAATATCTCGTGCGTCAATTACTATGTGAATGAAGGGTTAGCATTTAAACAAAAGGGGTTGGTACATTTTTATATATTATATTATCCTAGCTGGCCAGGCAGACGTTGTTCTGCCCTCTCCGACGATCCTGTGTCCTATAAAAATTCTTAAATTCGTAATAAAAAATATTGAGGGTCACTTATAGCGAAACTAAAAACTATTCTATCTCTCAAGTTGGACCAAACTGCACACAGTGTTTAAAATTTCATTGCAATCAGTTTAGTAGTTTAGGAGATCATCGCTGACAAACAATGTGACACGTAATTTTTATATATAAAGATATTGTACATATATTATATTTTATGAATTCTACTAACTAATATTATAAAAGTGAAAGTTTGTGAGGATGTATGGATGTTTGTTACTCTTCTACGCAAAAACCATTGTAATATATTTTAATGAAACTTCATAATAATATAGCTCATACATCAGAACAACACATAGGCTACAATTAATAAAGATATTGTGTGAATTGGTCAAAATATAACGATAAGTGTTAAGTAAGTCGGAAAAAATCTGTCATCTGCGAGCTATTTTGGCGAGCGGTGCAAATATTGTAAAGTATAATTGATTTAAAGTATAATATCTAAGCGGACGAAGTCGCGGGCAAAAGCTAGTTAAAATTTGTTTTAATTGTAATATATTTAAAAACAGCGAGTGAACAGTGGTAGAGCCACGCGGCAGCTTTTGCTGTCGCACGGATGGGGTGGTACCACGACCTCACAGAATACCAGCGTGAAGTAGAGGTTTACCTCTGCGTTTCGCTTGGTGAGTGCAGGTGGCCGGAGGCCCTTTTTACTGGAAATGAGGCATTCCATCTTAGTCCTCACGGGTGACAACGCATCTGCATTTTGATTTGTAATAGAAGATAGATGTGGGTGTCTGTGGGCCGCAGCAGCCACTTACCATCAGGTGGACTGTGTGCTCGTTTGTCACCCATATCCTATAAAAAAAATCATAATAATAATAATATAATCGCCATGTAGTGGCACCGTAAGAGAATCCATTACTTAATTATCGCATAGCTGTTGAAAAAAGCAAGGAGGGAAATGAAAATAAGCATGGGCAGCGTCACATCATCTATTCGATAAAACCTCAATATAATTAAAAATTTTGTACAGCCGACTTCAATATAAGTTATTAAGAATAACTCAAAAACTAACCATGATCAAATTCATATGGGACCACACGAGAAGTACCAGCTTTCAAATAAAAAAATAATCGTCGAAATCGGTTAACCCAGTAAAAAGTTATGAGG
This sequence comes from Parnassius mnemosyne, assembly GCA_963668995.1. Classification (NCBI taxonomy): domain Eukaryota; kingdom Metazoa; phylum Arthropoda; class Insecta; order Lepidoptera; family Papilionidae; genus Parnassius; species Parnassius mnemosyne. The sequence goes on along the minus strand of CAVLGL010000082.1, from coordinate 21,867,576 downwards.
TAACACATCTAAAAAAAAACACAGTCGAATTGAGTACAGTGTCCGTTTTGGAAGTCGGCAGAAAAAGAAACTGCCAAGCGTGGCAACTATGAAAAGAATAGAATAGAAAAAAATTTAATCAATATATATATATATATATATATATATATATATATATATATATATATATATATATTATTATATACAGTAGAATCCGAATATTATGACTCCGCTTATATTGACCAACCGCTTATTATGACGTAATTACCAGCGAAGTTTGGTTTTCATATAAAATTCTTTATAATAAAGTCGGATATAATGACTTCACTTATAGTGACATGTCGCTTATTGTGACCCATTTTTACTAAATTGTGTCCGGTTATAGTGACTGACATGATTCCTAACACCTTCGGCAGTGTTCAGGAGAGTCAATTGATACCAGACGACGTTCGGCGCGTGCATGGCTTTTTTTTGTTTTGAGTCTCAGTGGGTAATTGATTATTGAAGGTCACGGCATTGTTTGTTAGTGATTTGTAAAAAAAAATGAAATCTTAACGTCAGTGCACGTGCAGTTTAGAAAATGGAGAATCCAACTCATCTCTCGCAAGGGAATTTGGGGTTGGTCACTCGACAATCTCAATGATTTTTAAAAACAAGAATTTATTATTAAGAATTTAAGTTACAATAATTAAAGATTTTTCTCTGTTACAATAAATACATACTCGTACTAACAAAAACTGGAGATTGTTTATTTTCTACAAAATGCTTTATATGACGTCCGCTTAGTATGACGTGTTTGTTATTTCCCTTCGATGTCATTATAAACGGATTCCGCTGTAATAGTAATTGAAAGTCATAATGGTAAATATCTCCCCCAATGCATGGAGGAGGCCTATGTTCAGCAGTGGACTTTTAATAAGCTGTAATGAATGAAAAAGACACTAAAAAAATCCTAGCAAGTTAAAGCCCTCCTCTCCCTCTGTTCGGAGAAACTATCATAATCGACGCTCTTGCATTATCGATTTGCCATCGATTGCTCAGGACCTTAGATGTTACCTCTTTTTCGCTGGTTTTTCTTTAGCGAGGATTTCATACCCGTCTTGTAATTCCCATAGTCGTCTCTTACGGCACAAAAATATAGTATCGATTCTATTACGTTACCACATTGCAATTTAGCTCTACTGGTGGTAGATAATAAGTGCATCCATGGATTTTTCTGCTACAAGAGCGTCACCAAAAATGAACATGAACACAAACACTAGCACTTACGCCTGTCACCCAGAGGGGTTAGAGACTATGGATTTCCATTTGGCACAGTCATGACACACCTCTCTGGTCTCCTTTACATCCATATATCTACATAAACATGCTCGTCGGTTAAGAGTACTCTTTTAATATACCGCCAATTCGGTCGATAAACTTTCATCCAGGACGTCCCTTCCAGACTCTGCGCTTCACTTCTCCAACATAGCTTTGCTTTGTGACTCTTTCCACGTTCATTCTTTACCGCACCAAATTTGAATGATTTGTAATATTTGTAATATTACATGGCGACGGGAAGTTTATTTGTTCGGAAAATGTTAGTTTATGTTTATTTGTGAAATAGTAGCTATGAGAGTAAAATTATTAGCCCTCATTACTTGAAGTATGTAGAGGTAGTAACATTAAACGACTTAAAGCCAAGTTGCTATTCTCTTATTTTTTTTACTAAATAAAAACTTAGATTTTCTCCAGTATCGTGGAGGCACTTTACAAACATAAATTACACAAGGACAAGCATCCAGTCCCGGAACAATTATTTGTAGGCCATACAAATACTTGTTCCGTGCGGAATATGTACCCGAGCCCCCAGCGCTTATACTCATTGCTAAGCCACTGCGCCACGGAGCCGTCAAGTCTTTTGAACATCTGTAAATCTAATTTAAAGTAATTATTGCGTAAAAATAAAATCCTTCATCATTCGTCATCTGATCATCAAAAATCAGAAAGATTACACTAAACCGCTATTTAACCCATTCAGTGTCTTGCCCGCCCATGGGCGGGAAAACTTTAATTCACATGCCGATCCCACCCATGGGCGGGCGGATTTCAAATCTTAATAAGTATGCCAAATAACATGAAAAAAATATAAGACTTTGTCCAATAACTCGTTTTATTATGATTGATTCATTATCAAAACGCCCTGCGGATATCTAAGATTTTAGAAAAGGACAAATCTGACCTTTCATGCCGACCCCGCTCATGGGCGGGCAGTACGCGTATTCAGAATTAACATCCCTTTTGTTAAAATTTTAATCAAAAACTATAAAATAAAGTATAGTTACATGTAGTGATAGTAAAATAGTTATTGTTCCTTGCACCTTATTATTAAAACTATAAAACCGTAACAATATACAAGCTGTTACAAAAAAGCGGGTAATCCTTTTAGGGAGTGATTTTATTGCTCAAATACAACAACTTCTTCTATGGGACCTACATCGAAATCTCAAAAAAAAAAATGGCTTCCCCATACTAAGCCGCCGATCAGCTGAGACCAGTTTGTGTGGAGAGGTAATTTTTTTTGAGATTTCGATATAGGTCCCGTAGAAGTTGTTATTTTTGAGCAATAGAATCACTTCCTAAGAGGACCCGCTTTTTGTAACACCTTCTAGATAAGGCAATATACTGTCGGTAACTAGGAAGCAAGATAAGAATGCAGATGATCTACATAAAAGGAGCCGATCGGTATTCGTCACTTTGAAAACGGACAAAGTGTCAACACAACACCTTTGTTTTGGTCACCGACCATATACAATTTTTCGGTATGATTTATGATTTAATTTTGGCTAATGACTTATTTCGGATTGTGATTTAATACAGATAAGATCATAAACTGTCGGTAAATAGGAAACAAGATAAGAATGTAGATGGTGATCTGAACAAAAAGAGCCGGTCGGTAATAGTCCCTTTGAAAACAAAAGAAGTGCTGATACCTTTTGTTATGGACACCAATAATTTTACAACTTGCATGATTTACGATTTAACGTAAACAAGTAGCATATTATAGAAAAAAAAATAGACTACGGAAAAAAGCTTTCACCCGCATGTTGACGTTCGTGGTTTTTACAACTTGCGTTTTGCGACAACGCATATGCATTATGATTATTAATTGATATTTGATTTAATAATTTATTATTGGATAGAGTGTCGATGTCTATGGGCCACAGCATTCACTTACTATAACGTAGACTGTCTGGCTGATTGTCACTCTTATCCTATAAAACATATGTTTATCCATCCGATTACAATGTGGGGTGAGAGGGTGAGATACTCAATTCTACTGTATGTTCTTTTTTTATGTGTGTTACCTCATAACTTTTTTCTGGATTAACCGATTTCGATGATTCTTTTTTATTTGAAAGCTGGTGCTTCTCATGTGGTCCCATATAAATTGAATCAAGGTCTGACCAATAGTTTTTGAGTTATTCTTAATAATTTATATTGCAGTCGATTGTACAAAATTTTTAATTTTGAATTATTTTTTATAGATTAAGGGTGACAAAGGAGCACACAGTCCACCTGATGGTAAGTGGATGCTGTGTGGTAAGTGATAGACATTTATCCTCGATTAAGAACCAAAATGCAGATACGTTGTCACCCGTGAAGACTAAGATGGAATGCCTCGTTTTCAGTAAAAAGGGTCACCAGTTCTCTACACTCACCACACGAAACACAGCAGCATTAAGCTGCTATTTTACACTGGTATTCTGTGAGACGATAGTCCTACCCTGGTCGAGCCGACCCATTCGTACTACAACTATACTACTAATATAGCTGCAGCATGGCTGTACCACGTGTAAAATATGTGCATGGAGTATTGCTGCCATATATGGGTCGGTGCTGCAAAATGCCACCTAGCAGCTTTGAACTCAATGGAGAGGCGTACTAAGAGGCTTGTTGGTGATCCAAATTCAGTTAAAACCAATCTTACCAGCTTCGAACACAGGCGCAAAGTAGCCAACCTTTCGGTTTTCTACAGGATGCATTTCGGAGAGTGTGCGCAGGAATTGCATAATCTAATTCCTCTCTCTCTCCCTTCCACCATCGGACAAACACACGATTGGTCAGTTTCCACCCATTCGTTGTTGACTTACCAAGCAATTACAAACGATGTAGCAAACCAAACGGTTTGCCACACCGTTTGTGATGCGTACAGCAAAGGAGTGGAATAATAAGTTGCCAGCATCTGTGTTTCTATCTGATTACAATATGGGTGTCTTCAAGGCAAGAGTGAATAGGCTTTTGTTACATCACCACTTAACATCAGGTGAGATAGTAGTTAACCGCTGGTTTAGTATAATAAAAAAATAGAGTGTGATAACTTTGAAAAATATGTTGTAGGGGAGGCTATATGGGAAGCTTATATGCTCTGCAGTGGATTTTAGATAGGATGCAATGATGATAATAATGATTATGATTACTAGCATGAGCTAAACATTTTCTAAAGTGAGATATTATATTATTTATAGATGAGCTATACCATAAAAAAAACATTAATATTACCATTGCCAGATACACAGATTATAATTCTAAAATGTTTCTATTTCCTTCCATTTCATTTTAAATAATTTTTCAACACAATTTATTCAAATAATTTAGAATAGAATAGAATCATTTTTACTCAATATAGAAGAAGATTATAGTATGTACATAATACTTATTGAGTCATATTTTACTTTTACCACTGGTTCACAAAAAAAAACTGTCCTGGGAAGAACCAGCAAGAAACCCAGCGGGATATTATAAAAAAAAAGCACAAATTACAATATAGTATTTTATACAGTTGTTATGAAAACATTTAGAAACAGCATGGTAGTGATGATCACCTCATTCCCAGGGGTTATTATCAGTCATGTTACTCTTTAGTTAGGTTTGTATGTTCCAAACCCCTGTCTGGTATATTGTTTATAAAATTTTTAGTATATATAAACAGCTAAAGGTATACGTAATCAGCTAAAGGTAATCAGGTCATGGTTTTGGTTGTAGTGCAAGAAATACTGTTACATTCACAATACATCGAAAATAGGCGGTAGAACTCGTTTTCTGCCGCCAAATAGCGGGTTATACAGTCAGAATGATTACAGGCTGTCAGGCATCCTATTTTAGTCCTCAGAGGTGACAATGCATCTGTTGCCTTCTTTGTTTTAAAAAGACTGCTGGTGTCCATAGGCTGAGGAAACTACTTACCAAAAGGTCGACTGTAAGTTCATTACTCATTTCAGTTTAAAAAAAAAATTAATAAATCCCTACGATTGTCTACAGATATTAAAAATAGCTCCCACAATACAGTGGATATATTCATATTATGTTTAAACATAGCTTGTACGCGAGCGTTTCGATTAGAAATAGTTTCTTAATAGGACAAGATTGTTTTCGCTTATGCCAGTAATTAAACAAGTTATTGGCACTAATCACTTTAGGATTGTACCGCACAGCAAAAAAAAATTCCAACAGTTAAGGTACAGTATTATATATATATATATATATATATATATATATATATATATATATATATATATATATATATATATATATATATATATAAAATATTTTTTTTTATTATAGTTTTTAATATTGTATATAATTAATTTTAAGATGTATTTATTCCTAATTTATATATACTTAAAATATTATTACTTGTGTGAGTCACAGTCCTGAGCCACCTCATCCATCTACTTCCTGCATCTCTAACCAGGTCATCACCACATTAAACAAGGTCCGCTCCACATTTTGCTTACTTGAACGAGGCTGCCACTCAAGATCCCTTCTTCCCAATCGGTTGTCGATTTATATAGATACATGGCCAGTCCATGACCCTTCACTAATCTGTTTGGCTATGTCGGTTACTCTGGCTCTAACGGTACATGGACAACCGATTTTGTCGGTCGATGGCGGACAGAACTACCCCGACGAGTTACTCGGACGTGTATGTGCTTACACTGCAACAGTGTACCACGTGTGCCGACATTGGACGTTGCCGGTATTCTATAGTTGACTGTGTTGTTTAACAGAGTGAAGACGCATTTTTTTAAATATCTGGAACCGCTATATGCATTTCCTAACCAACTTCAGCCCATAACCGTTTCGAAACCTCTCGATTATTGTAATTGTCTATTATAAACACAACTAATTAATTTTCAATATACGTAGTTGTTTAGGTAGATAAAAACACTGACAAAAACAACAGAATAAAGACAAAATGATTAAATTAAACTATAAATACACTCAATTTGCACTGTAGACGCCTGCAATCTGGCGAGAAATCCCAACAAGTTCGGACTCAACGGTTGATCGGCCGATTTCGTGCGTCTTCGGACGATGACGGTCGTATTGATGTACGCACTCTCTTTCTTTTACAAGTGTTTGATTCGATCGTCCGAGTTCGGCCGTCATCGCCCGAGCAAACTTCGACCATTGACGGATTAGGTGTACGCGTACCCTAATGCTGATATCCTCATCACGAAAGCTTATCAAGGTTAAATGAAATTATTCATGATTTGAAAGAATAAGCACGATGGAATGTTTAATTTATCATTTACGACTATATAGCATTATCATTACAAATATTATTTTCAAAAATGACCACTTCTTATAACGTAAATGCATTTTGCAATTCGTAAAAAACAGTCGCAGTTGCAAAAGCGCCACTTATGATATTACACAATGTAAAAAATAGTACAAAATCTACATAAATAACATGGTTTAGTCACATAAATGATTATTAGGTCTAAACTAAATTCTAATTAAGTGTTTGAATAATAACGCTAAGCAACACACACCTGTTCTGATGGAGATGCATGCACCGCACAGTTGATGTGTGACCTGCCAGCACTTTTAGGCACTGTCCGGTCTTGGCGTTCCAAACGCGCAGTGTACGGTCGGTCGAACCGCTGATAACCAGGTCACCGACCATTTGAGATGACCACACGCCACCGGAATGACCCACGAGGGTGTGGAGACACTGGAACAGGTAACCACATTTGTTACAATCTTATATTATTACATTTCTTCTTGTAACGCGCATGAATTGTTTTAGTATCAAGCCCAATAGTTAAAACAGTAATAGAAAAACCCGACAGCATAAAAAAGTTTATTGAAAAGAGAAAAAAATTATACCCATGTCACTTTCACAACTAAGACTGATCAACAACACCATATATTAAAGTCCATCAAGGCATTTAGGCTACAGAGAATGCCTAAGAAATAGACATACATACATACATACTAAAACATTCCCTTTCTTTTGGAGCAGTCGGGTATAAGTTTCACTTGTAATAAAAAATAAAATATAATAATAAAAAGTAAAACAGACTGCAAATACCATAAAAGGACAAAATTATTTCCACATAATAGCTTCAGAAGTTGGTGTTGAGACAGTGTGTGAATTAGAGCCCCAACTTTTGAAGCTATATTATTGAAATTATTAGTTTTAGTTATTTCCTTTTTATTAAAAGTTGACTTTTACCCTTTTTCGGACTGAGGAATGTCACAAGTTCAAATAAGTGAATTCAGTTGGGTACAAATTCCTAATTCATATGGCAAACAGGATGTTTTTAGCTGCAATACAGTTAACAAATGATCAAAAATTAAAAAATTTCTACAACCGACTTCAGTATAAATTATTAAGAATAACTCAAAAACAACAGCACCAGCTTTCAAATAAAAAAAAATCATCGAAATCGGTTCACCCAGAAAAAGTTATGAGGTAACTAACACACATAAAAAAACATAGTCGAATTTGAGTACTGTCTCCTTTTTGAAGGCGGTAGAAAAATATTGGTCTTAGGCGTAAGATAGTCGAAGATAGACTTAAAATGGACAAACAACAAACTTAAGTGCTTAATTTTTTTTCGTAAACAACTTATATAACTGCTTATTTGCTAATGTGTTTTATAGGATGCTTAATTGCTTCTAATTTTACTTTCAGTTTCATAATTATATTTGACTCGTAATATTACATTGAGAAAAACATTACTTGCTTAATGACATGACTACATTAAAAAAATGTTTACTGTTATTAGTCTATACTTCACTGTATTATAAATTCAACAAACTTTCCTTAGTACTTATTAACAGAGGCTTAGCACTGTGTGAATACAATTTGAATTAATATATTTGGGGTCAGTTGTCTAATAGCTGTATTCTTATTAAAAATCGTCCCAGATGGTACTGTTTTTAGAAAATTCATCAATATGCAGGCGGGCCTGTTATAACGGAATAAGCAATTAACGTTAATTGCCTTTTAAATTTAATTAGTTAAATGTCTTATATTCAAAGTGATGGATACATTATATGCTTCTCGTTAAAATGCCCATCTTTAGATTTGGTCTTTCTTACCTTTCCTGTAATAGCAGACCACACTTTCAAGGTGGTATCATCACTCCCGCTCAGAATGCGGTTCCCGTAGAACTGGAGGCAGGTGATCACGTGGTCATCATGGCCGCGCATTATGATGGGATTGTTGACTGGTTTGTGGAGCCAGTTGTTTTCTATGAGATACTGCCTCATGTACGCCGCTTTCCATGGACTGGCACAACGTGGCAACGAGCGAGGCATTTTCTTCAGTGTTGTAATTCCAATGCGACGGCATTGCTCTTTCCAAAGAAGGTTATCATCCGCAAGAAATCTGGAATGCAGTTCGAATATACTTTAAAACAGCGCAAAATATTGTTTAAATATATCTCTTCATGCACTTTGATATTTAGAAAATAGAAGGAAATAAGTTTATTTAGTAACACATTATGGCTATTTGCTTACAATAATAACATATTATAAATTTGGTAAAGGGTTACTAAAAAGGTACCCAACTGAGCGTAGTCTGAGTATGAGGTAATGTTATAAAAGATATAATTAAAACATGGCCAAATTTCAATCAACCTTTCGTCCTTAATATTGTAGAATTGTTAAAAATAATGAAACATGTGTCTTTTAGTTTTTAACATAAAGCTCATTTATTTAACTTGTAAACCTACATATTTTTATACAATCTTTCTAAAGAGCAATATAAGGGTATATTGCTCTTTGAGAGCAAAAGCCTAAATACTAATTTTTCTATAAAAAAACCCAAAACGTTGAAGCCATGTTTTCTAACCAAATAGTCAGTACTAGTATTTAGTGAAGAACCCAGTTTAGTTTCTCCATTATTCACTCACCTCCAGTAACGGCAAGTCTGAGCCGCTCTCAGCAAGTCCTTGGGCTGTAAGTATCCTAGAACGGTTAACGCTAGTTCCTTAGGCAGTAGTGAGATGAAGTCCCGTTGGAATAGTGGCTCGATGGCCTTCATCATGTAACGGACGTCACTTGCAGCGCAGCGATGGATAAGTGCATCTATAGCCTGGATCTTCTCTCCGTTGGACCATGTTTGAAATCTGTTCAAATTAAACATCACTTTACTCCATCAACTTAAGTTGCAAACTGCTGTAACTGAAAGTATTATTTTGGGTAACAATTATAAAATTTTCGATGTTTACAGAAAACAATGTAGGTTAAAAAGTATTTTTATTTAATTTTACTATATGGGATATACAATAAGAGAACCACATAACAATAACTGAAAAGAGTTGGGCAACAGCAACACCTGCCAAGCATGGCTATTATGGTCCTATTATACAAGGCAATCCATGGGGGATATATAATAGACTATGTTCAGCAGTGGACTTCTGATAGTTGTAATAAAAAAATTAAAAATAAACAGACTTAAAATATAACATAAGTGGCACATGCCCAAGTTACGTATTATAGAAAACTGTCGAAGAGAGGGGAAGATCAGATCTGCCATAGTGTTGGTGAAGCAAAGTTAGCATGATAAATACACATAAGTTCTATGTTGGTAGACTACTTGATCTAAAAAGTAGGAGACTATGGTTATTACTTGTATGTATATTACGGAATTATATAAAAATTTAAACTTACTGTAATTTAAAACTAGTTCAAATTTATATGGAAACTTGGAAAGAATACTATTTTTATCAATAAATTAAATTGGTCAACTAACCCTGGAGTTTTAGAAACATAGGTTAGTGGAATTAATAACCATTTATTTTAAGTAAGTTAATAATAAAATATAGTTTGTTATTTTGGTACAGCTTGTGAACTAATAATCTTTTAAAACCTAAAATCAGCCAATTCTTGACTATTATCCCATGTGATGGTAATTGGTGATATATCCGAAGATGAGAAGTTAGCCTAGCTTTACAAATCTATTTCGCAATTATTACTATTACTAAAGGAAATAAAACGATTAATAAAGGAAACCCTCACAGAAATTAGAGAAGCCTTTGCTTGACTGTAGGATGTTATAGGCAACTATACTTTTTAAAGTTTGTACAGTAAATTTATCATCCGTTACAGTTACATCCTATTAACGTCCAGTGCTGAACATAGGCCTCCCCCATAGATTGCCTCATAAGAAAAATATTTGCCACAGTTGCCACGCTTGGCAAGAGAGTAGGTAACCACAGATTATTTATTTTAAGTCATTATTAGGAAGACGCTGCTGCCCATCTTCTGATTTCTTTCCCTCTGTCGCTCTTACGACACCCGCGAGATGTTATGGGGTAGTAAATATTCTTACACTACACGGTAAATTCATCATCGTGAAAATATTGAATTTAAATATTATGTTACCTGTGGAGCCACTGTTTTAGCTCTGGTGGGCCCTGTGTGCTGCTTGACGAGGATGGCTGCATAGCTAAATTGGACCAGCAGTCCATTCCTGATCCGGATCCTGATGCCATGTTGCCTTCGCTGCAGAACTTCTTCGCTGATTGAGGCGGGGGTGGCTCGTAGCGACGTTTCCTCTGTAACACACGACGTTCGTGTAATCATTTCGTCTAAAAAAAAACATGTGTGCAGTCAGTTCACACGCAGTATTCTTTGATATTATAATAACCCTTTCTGTACAATTATTCTTTAATAAAACATTTAAACTTATTATTCACAAATTTTTTACATTTTCTGGGATTTTGTTTTTAGTAGTATAATAACCCTTATTGAACAAGTTTCTTAGAGTAACTAAAAAAATTACACACACATGAAATACTTACCCATAGTCTTTCATCTGGCTCCGGATCATCATCTTCATCATCGTCCTACAAATAATGAACAGTTAAATAATCAATAACAATACCATAATAATATTAATATAAATATTGCTGATTTTATCACCTTTAATTTTAAGGTTCCGGTAATAGCTTAAGAGAATCCATCAATTTATTATATCGTCCGGTATGGGTGGGTATGTTTTATGGACAAGTTTTTTTAAAACGAGCACACAACCCAACCAATGTTAAGACGTTACTGCAGCCGATAGAATCTACATTTATCATAGATTACGAAAAATTCAAATACTACTACTACTTCAGGCAAACAGGTTAAATCGGAAATAAAAAGGCTTATTTTTAATTCCTGGTGTTTCGAATGCTTCTCCTTTTAGTCACAGAGGAAATGATGATACTTTGGGAGTTTTTTTTTTTAAAAGCGTAGGGATCTATGCCCATATTTTTATAGGGTGACAAACCACGTAAAAAGTATAGAACGCGAATTTCGTTCAGAAAATTCTTTTTAATATGTTGATAATTTACATTGCAAAGATTTTATGAGATTTAGAAGACAACTCAACCTATCGATGATGATGGTATTTCAGGGTGATAAAAGGACCATCGAAGCACAACCACTTTATGAAAAGTCGCTTCAGTCGCGACATTAGCATACTTTGATTAAAAAAATTAAAAGGGGGGGGGGGGGGGGGGAGCGGATTGTCGCTTTGCGTAACCAGTGTAACGTGTAGCGGTACTTTTATCTGACGGTGGACCGGGCCACATGTATTGAATAGAAAAATTAAATAATCTTTATATATAAAAATTATGTGTCACATTGTTAGTCCGCAATGTACTCCTAAACTACTGAACTGAATTCAATGAAATTTTGCACACTGTGTACAGTTTGGTCCAACTTGAGAGATAGGATAGTTTTTATCCTGATAAGTGACCCTCAATGTTTTTTATGCTAATTTCAGTTTCTTTAGGAAAGCAAATGGTCGTCGGAAAGGACAAAACGTCTGCCTGGTCAGCTAGTTATATATTATATGAAATATAGATAACAAGTAATTCTTATTATATATTTTTTACTTTTACCATCATTATTCTCACCAATGTGCCGACTTAGCTAATGTAAAACATAAATATAAATATTTTTTCCTAATTCAGACCCACCTCATGTGAAGAGAGACATGTGCACCATGATTCTTCATTGACATCATCATCGGAATCGTAATCTCCATCGCAGTATTGGTGCATGTAGCTCTGAAAAAGAGAAACAGAATTAGAACCTTGTCTCCTAATCGCTATTTAACTGATCAGTCTTTAAAAACAACGTAATAATTTCGATGAAATTGACTAAAAGTAGCTTTTTGTATTTAAGAAATTTAATGAGGAATTTTACTCAATTCGACTTCACATTATTTTTAATAAAGAACAAGGATTTATTCTCGATAACTCCCTACGTTTCAGAAACTTTACAGCACCCATGGTCACGGGGCTTCCCCCAATTTTTCTGAAAATGTATTTCTATGAAGATTTGTTACAGTATAAGCATACAGCACGACCAAATAAAACTTTATTGATGCGACTTTATTGATATATACAAATAAATAATAAATAAATAAATTTTATTTCGTTTTTAAAAAGTAAATACAGAAGCACAGAAGAACAGTAAGTACCCAACGGGCATTAATTGATTTTATTTCCATGCAAGTCATAGACATACAGACTTTATTTTGCTAATATTGATTATTTAGTCAGTTGACAAAGGTGTAAAATGTCAGTTTGTCTTAGTGATATTTTTTTTCAGAGAGATGGAAGAAATTCAATAAAACTTTTAAGCTGATATACCTGAAAACTCCTTTCTAACACTAGATCCTCTAGCATTGAAAGCCGACCTATCAATTATGGTTGATAGTCATTTTCTAAGTCTCATTATGAGGTGACCTTCATGGCGAGAACTATATGTAAAATTTACTAGGTTGATCGATAAGTTGTCGGAATAGTACAGTTATCAATTAGTTATTGAATTGAGTTCTATTTTTTTTTCAATCTTAAATTCGTTAGTAGCCAAAGCCAGAAATAACTAAATCAAAAACTATACCCAATTTTTTTCAAAACTCCCATTTGTCTGGATTTGTAAGCAAAATGGAGTAACTCGAACTGGTGCGCTGAAATTGAACGTGACAGAACCGCCTACAATGACGACACTCGCTGCGGATGGCCAACAACGGCCGCTACGCAAGAAAACATTAAAAAACCGAGGAAACTGTTAAGGTAGATCAAAGTGTGACTATCCGTTATGTAGCTGAGATTCTAAGGCTTTCGTTTGAGAAAATTCAGTTTATTTTAACTCATACCTTAAATTTAAAAAGGTGGCCGCGCGTTGGATTCCTAGAATGTTAACAGACGCCCAAAAGAAACCAAAACTTGAAATTTCAAATCTAAATTTAGCAATAATTAAAGAAGATCCAGATTATTTTTGCGCACGTTTCGTAATCGTAGATGAAACGTGGGTACACCATTTCGACCTGGAGACGAAAAACCAAAGCACGGTGTGGAAACGACCGCCTTTCGCGCCAGCCAAGATATTCAAGGTTTCTGCGTCCGTTGGAAAACTAATGCTCTCTGTCTTCTGGGATGCCCAAGGTATAATACTGATCGACTATTTAAGTAAAGGAGAGACAATAGCCGGAGATCATTAAGCATTATTAATCAAAAACTATGCGAAGAATTAAAGAATAAACATCGAGGAAAATTCTCATCGAACTGATGCTGCAGGCGCTGCCATGCAAAATGTTTGGTTTCAGTTGATGCAGCACCCACCATATACTTCACCAGATAAAAAAAGCAATTTGAATTTGTAGATGAAAAATCTATCTCATGTGGTGTCAATGGCCCATGGTATTGAGCATGCCCTGCAGCAGATACAGCAGCAAAATAACCTTGTGGATTGTTCATTGATAAAACCTACCATTTTATTCGAGCTACGCCTGACGGACTAATTGGTGATAACGTGCTAGTGATGTGAGGTGAATTGTCCTATTACAGAATATAAAAAAGGCCTAATGAATGCAATTGAGGCAAATAAAATAAAAATATTGAAATGTGATAAAAAATCTAACACCATAACAATTAACAAAGAAAGTGATTCTTATTACCAGGTACAGGGGCAGCTACAAGTGACCGAACTGCAAATATGTCTCCTTCCAATTCGAGCGAATAAAAATGAACCTATATGTATTGAACGCATTTGAAAAGATGACGCTTTTCGAAGACTAAAATGAAGTTAGTATAATTTTATGTATGTTTAGGTGCCAGAAACAGTAAGCCCTAGGCATTCACGCGGTATGCCGATTAGACATCTTTCAATACAAGATAAAGAAAATGTAAAGCTTTCATCACTCTCGCAGCAAAAATTGAACAATGATTCTCAACCGGGCCTTAGCACACGTCCACTTAACTTCGTGGAATTTCGATTTGCTGGTTTGATACCCAATACCCATTCTCTGCTGATGTCACATGGTTTCTTGAGGAAACAATCGTAGTTTTTACTTATTTTAATTTGCCAAATGTTATTTTTTATATTTTATTTATTACTACCAAATATTTTACTTTTATTCTGAATGTTCTAAATGTTTTGTTTCATTATATTACTGTATGTGTGTTGTAAATTTACAAATACATTTCTGTAAACAACCTTATATATTACTCGAAATCATAAGAGGCGACAGAGAGAAAAAAAAATCAAGATATGGGCAGCAGCGTGTTCCTAACAACGACTAAAAAAACTGTGGTTGCAAAGGTGACAACTATAGCAAATATCGCCACTATCAGATAATCTGCCACCATACAACGAATTAAAACTAGTTAAAAAAATTATTAATCAAATAAAATTTTCTCTCTTTAATAAAATTATCTTAATATACCAATCCTTGCCATCAGCGCCTAATTTACGTACCACCTTGAGTAGTTGATCAATTTTTGTTCGATAATATATATTTTATTCTATAGATAATGACTTTACCTATAGAATGAAGTAGATGGCGCTACTACAAAGAAAATATTCTGTTGATTTATTACACTACTAAACTTAAGTCTAAAAATAAGGACAGTAACATTTATTTGCTATTTAAAATTAAACTTTTATCTCATATTTTATGCGGCACTTGTTTTCCGTGAAATATTTTTATTTTATATTTCATTTCATTTTAAGGTTTCTAAAGCGTGTTTTTTTTCTATTAGTTTAAGTATTATACTAGGTATATACTAAGCTAGAGATAATAACGTCACCAACTGTCCACTGGGTTGGGTATCGTTAAAATCTTCCGAAATGGTCGCAATGTAACACATCAGCATTTTGTGAAGAATTTTATAAATAAAATACACATCAGACTAGGCTGTATGGTTAAGACCTTTGCCTGACCTAATTGGAAAATCGTAACAACAAGTACAACTTTAGGGTTTCTGGACGTTGTTAATACTTGGATTAATCAGGGAATCCACGACTTTTTTTTCTGCACACAAGACTGGTGCGGGGTGGGTGAAGTAGTGAATTTGACAGATCTCATTTTTTTTTTATAGAATAGGGTGACAAACAGACATCTTCATTTATCCTCAATTAAGAATTAAAATATAGATGGGTTGACACCCCTGTGGACTAAGTGGAATGCCTCGTTTCCAGTAAAAGGTATCTCCGGTTCTCTACACTCACCATACGAAACACAGAAGCATTAAGCTTCTATTTTAAGATGGTATTCTGTGAGAGCGTGGTCCTACGCCGGTCGAGCCGACCCACTCGTGAAGCTATGTTACGATCATAACTAGCTGCAGCATGACTTTACCTCGTATAAAATCTCTCATAGCGGGGAAGTTAAATAATGAGAAAAGTGTAAGAAATAATGTTTGTTTCCGAAATAACTAGAAATGGATAAACTACGGATGATTCTAAAAGAAGAATTTGAAAAAAAAGGTTGAAATTGTGCAAAAAATTAAAGAACACCTCCGATGCTTTGTTTTGTATATAAATATACGCTAGAAACATAAATGCTTTTTTAAAATGCAACTTTTCAATGAAAAACCCACTGTGTGACCATTTGCATGACAGATAAGCCTCCGTCAGTCCCAACTAGCGACATCTGGTGCGCGAAATATTATTAACCCTTATTAAAAACATCACTTTGCTGTACAAGACTTTATTTTATTAATTTTAAATTATATGAATTTAGTAAAACAATTACAAACCCAGTATTAAAAACAGTATAAATAGTTTTGTACCCTGTCCAAGCGGCCACTAACGTGCCGCCGCGCCGCCGCTGTCTGCGACTAGTGTAAGGGATACGTTAAACAGCCTATAATAACGCCGCCCATGAAGTCACGGGACCTTACGTCCGTGTCGCGATTCCGACAACATAATTGCTATCACAAGCGTGTCCTCGCATCCACGTATCTCATTCTGGGATACATATCATGATACAAGATATATATAAACTATACAACATTGATGCAATATTATTAAATAAAATTTTTAAAGGAATGTTTAATGAGTCCATACAAATAATTTAGGTGTATTTTATCTGTTTTACCAATCTTGTCAAATAAATATATTAAGTAAAAAATTAGTAAATATTATTAAACCTGTAGACTCCATTTGTTTCTTATGAAAACTGTATTTAACTGTGTGATTTCGATTTAATGATATTCGTAATTCCCCAATTTCATTAAATCTTAATATATGAAATATACATAGCCTTAGACAAAAGTAGGTATCAGGTACATCTAAATATTGCATGAACAAGCAAATCTCAAGAAAATAAGCAAGTTTGTGAATAGTCTTCAGTATACAATGCAATCTGCTACTACTATCACTAGTTCTTATGAAAACATGACAAGAACGGTCAAAAGTTGTGTGACTACTAATCGCCAGAACAGAACACATTAACAAGTCTGTAAGAGACTGTAAAAAAACTTCTTCTGTGCTTATCGCAGCTCAGTCAGAAGAAATTTGAAAGATTATAAGTCCTCCAACGGCACAGACTGGCAAAAGCTGGTTTAAAAGGTTTCAATGGCCGGAACATTTTCATATCTGGCTTTCATTAAACAAGAATAAAAGCTTGAAGTGGGCTCTTCATGGGCATCAAACTTTTACAGAAAGTGAAGTCAAATGTACAGACATTTGACTCCTAAATAACTAATCCTTTTCCCGATAAATCTTATGTTGAGGTAAGTAATTTATTCTTTATCTCAATGAATAATAACTTTCACTTGAGTTAGAACCACCTTTTGCAACTAAAATAAGAAAAATTTAAAATATTGTTTTCATTTCCAGGTATTTGTAACATCCGGTATTTTTATTGTGAGAGGACATATTATCCAGATTGTGTGGTGGCTACTGTAAAGTGCTGAGGTGGCATTATGACTTCATAGATTGATTCAAAACAAAACATAAATGTACTAGAAAGTATGCTGGTGCTTTCGCGAATTTTTAGCGACATCAATAAACGTGGCGTCAAGTTCCTAGAAGATGCTATCTGTGAAAAATAGCTACTACAATGTACTGGCTTGAAGACTGGCTAAAGCAGTCCCCATATCATAATCCAAATGGGCACCTTGTTAAAATATACATTAAGAAAGCAAAGCACAATATTAAAAACAGACTTAAAACTAGAGAAAAAAAAAAGGGTCCTACTCAAGAGTGGCGCAAGAATGTGCAAGGCTTATTTACAGTATGCCCCAAAAAATTGCTGCTGTTTTTAAATTATTAAAACAATAAGACTATAATGTTCACCTTAAACACTAAAATGCAAAGTTACTGAAAATAAATTAAGCTTTGGAAGATGATCACATAAAAATGAATGCATAATGAAAACATAATGAGTGAAACACTCAAAACTCAACATGCACAATAAGAAATACAAAATATTGACGCAAGAATGACACATACAATTGCACAAAAACTGTAACTAAGAAATTGAACTCAAATAAAAAAAATGGTAATACAAGTAAAATACTCACTGAAGACTTGGAGCTTCTAGTATCAATTAGTCTACCATTATTATCAAGACCAAGCAATTTCTCTGCATTTGACGTTGATGGTACACTAAACTCTTTACTATCAGAACTGGCACTTGCAATGCTAGAGGCGTTAGAACTTGTCCGCCCTGATGGGCCACTCACTCCATCCATATCACATCCATCTGGCAGGTCATTATCACATGAGCTCATCAAGTCTCCCTTGTAAAGTTTTCCTTTAGGAAAATCTTTTTTTTCTGGCACTCCGCTGCTTAATAGTTTCTGCATGAAGTCTATCTTTTTGGGTTCCTCAATCACAGAGTACATGGGTTTACGGTTATTGATCATATTTTTAATGATTGCGTTGCTGCTATCACAGTCGTCACTCTTACTGCAACCGGGCAAGCTAAAATCATTTGCCATCACATTGGACAGGGTTGAGATAGTTTCAGAGCTTGATGCTAAGCTTGAGTTGGTGCTAGATAGGTTGCCAGAGTAATGTGATGAAGCAGCAATTTCTCCTTCGACCATCAAGCTTGAACAGTGCTTAATTATTCTATTCTCTTCTTCAAAGTCCTCCCGCTCAATGTCATCAATTCTTTGCCTGTTACATTGAGTGCTTGGCTTTTCCATATTAGTATTGTTATCAGTCTTATTCTCTGCTCTTTCAAATGAGACTCTATTAGCTCTCTCAAAAAGATCACAATTGGAATGTGAACATGATGGTTCCATTATAACATATAGTTTCTGCAAGCAATTTATTTTTAATTTTTAACTGAAATTAAGTTGAATTGTTTTTTTTAAGGTGGAGTGGTAATGTTACTTACAGGTATTAAACTGTGAATCTACTATCGCATGGGCAGTATAACCTGTATATGAATAATAAATGAAATTAGTGTGAATGGGTGATGAAAAAAAAAACTATGCAAAATACATGCCAAATAATTCTTAACTATATATATATATATAAGTATACTACTGATAATTACTACTGGTTGGTCTTTTTTTGCAAATTAGTGTGAAAAAAGAACTTTATGCAAAATACATGCAAATAATTATGATAACCAAATTATTGACAATTACTGCATGATTGTGTGATGTTATTGCATTAGTGTTTAATTTATAAATCAATTAAATATGTTTAATAAATTATAAATAATTTACTGCAAAATAAATATTATTCTAGTTCTATGTTATGTTTAATCCCAGTATTTATAAATATAATTCTTTTGGTCTGTTAGTGATCATGTAACTTTTTTAGAATTTGACCAATTGAGGTCACATTGGCACAATATATTTATTTTGGATGGTTTGCTATCGTTTCTCATATAAGTGGTGCTGAAGTCAAGTTTTTGGTTAATTATTAATTAAACTGTCTAATATTCACGATATATTATCTTTGTCTGGTTCATAAAAGAAAACAACAAATTCTGTACCAAGGTCAAGTTATTAATAAATTTTATATTTACACTCTAAAAAAATCATCTTGAAACTCATTGCACCATCTGCGAAAATGCATAACAATGTCTGGAGAACTAGTGTCATAATAATATAGCAAGCAGCATGAATTATAAATTTTGACCTTTACATGGGGAGTAAGCATTTTTAAATCTAAAAGGTAAAGTGGCTGCACTAAGCTTGCAGTATGAATGGCTTATTGTTCCTACCTATTGACAGCATTCAATGTATAGTGCAAGCAACTATACAAGTTTGAAATATGTAACCATATGACTGGTTAAAAATATAAATATGCACTATCTAGACCCATCAAGGTGTGCACTCGAAACTTATGCTAACTATATTTAACAATAACTGGTAAGCAGAGTTGCATAAACTGTAGGACAGACATGACAAAATTTTATCAAATGCATACAACTTATTTACATTATTATTTGCCTAATGAATAGGAATTGTCTTCCTCAAAGTTTGATTTATTTAGTTTGGCAACTTGGCCTAGGTAAACATTTATGAATGACCTTGAGTGTCTATATGACCAGCAAAGTCTTAGATCTGGCAACACGCAGTTTGTACACATTTCTTTTTAATTTGTGAGGTATATGTGACAAGCCGTGCAGACCGCCGATATACCTATCGGGCAGTTGGACTTTCCTAGACTGATAATTTGTCCTAGGTAAACATCCTCATTAACAACTTTCAGCCTCCTTTCCTTTCTTTTCCATCTTTCAGTTCGCAATTTCTACTGGCATAGGTGTGATATGAATATTACACATGATTGTTGTCTTATAACATCAGACGACTTTGCAATGCTGAGAGACTAGTACCGCCCAAATTTCGACGCAATCATAGACTTTCTCTTATGGAATTTCAAAACTGGAAGACAAAGTGGATGATTGCACTCTTTAGTTTTCTGTACAATTTCTCAAAGAGTATATATGTGGTTGGTCTATGGTAATAAAGCTTTACAGCTTGTTCCAGAGGCTTAGTCATGCAAGACGATTCAGAATGACTCTCGAAAACAGCACATCAATCGGTCTGTGGTTCTTCAATAGTGTTGCTGCCTTTCTTCAATAACACAACCATAGTGGTACCATGGAGGGCGCAATTAATATTTAATAAACTTCTTGAATCTTTGGTCTTGCCATTCTAAGGTGCTGGAGAGCCATTCTAATTTCTCTTAAACTGACGTCCAGAATATTGTTGGAATAAGTACCTCTAAATCTCATCCAAAATATCAGGTGTCCTGGAGATGTCAGTGCCAAAGTTAGTCTTCAAGTTTGACAGTCAGCTATTGTAGACATACAGACTTCTGGGAAGGACTTTTTAAGACTTGAATCAGCATAAACGCCTTTATTTAATCTGAGCTGTATTTAAGTTGCTAAGTCTTGCCACATGCATTTGGATATCCAACTGTTCAGTTGTTTGAATGCTGTCATAATTACTAAAGACTGCAGCTTGATTTTCCCCCTCACAGCCATGAGATTAAGTGTGATTGGTGAGTTCTTGTTCTCTTGCGACGGGACTTGCAGAACTTAGTCTCGACCGAATGGACAATTTCCACAAGCTTGTCATTTATATTGTAACTGTATTGCAATCTTCTAGGCACTAAAACCAATTTCATAATTGGAGTTGAAAATTTTCAGGACTTTGGATTGGGTCAAGGGGAAAGGAACATTGATTTGAACTCTATTATTATTTGAAATCTAGTAACTAATATAAGGTTAAGATTCAGTGTGCCTCTCACTATCAGTTTTCGTCTTGCAATCACTGCAACATCACTGAATCTCTGCAGTTTGGTCGTCAGCATAAAGTTAATCTCATATTTCCTCAATTGGGGCCAGACCAGGTCTACTTTTTATAAAGTAGCTTCTGGAAGAAAAATAGTATCTCCTCCATGAAGTAGGCTAACTGTTGACCTAAAAGGTTCCAATGCCCTATTTCAAATTCTTTTACCTTCATAGCTCATCATCATTTCATGCTAGTTTGTTTTAAGTTTCCTGCAAATCCCACTATGTGGAGGAATGAATGGCTCCAGATATATTCTCAATTCCTCATCATCTCCTCCACCTTCTCATCGAAATATGACAACGTTGACCGAGAGGGTAAATAGATAAATTCAACCTGGCTGGGCAGCGTTCAGAAGATAACGATACATCTCTTCACATAACCTCAAAAATTGGAAACAATAGTGTACAACCAGTGTGTGTTGCCGTTGTGATGATGTATGGATCTGAGACCTACTGCTGGCCATATAAAGACACTGAAGGTCATTCAGCGAGCTATGGAGAGAACTATGCTTGGATTTTCTCTGCGTAATAGACCTTTGCATTTGAATTAGAGAAACTGACATAGCCCAAAGAATAAGTAAGTTGAAGTACCTAATATTAGCCGAGCCATATAACTTGAATTGTTGACAACTGATGGGGACAAGAGGTTTTTCAGTGGCAGCCTCATACCTTTAAGCCAAGTGTAAGGCGGCCCTCATTCGATGAGGTGACGACTTGGTAACATGCACAAAGATATGATAATGGATGCTGATAAGAATAATGGATGTTGATGCCTCATTACACTCTCTGTGTTCAGCAGGAGGCAAGTAATGGACTGTAATTTTTTTTTTTGCCAACAAGTGCAAAGAGCTTAATACAATTTATATTATATAAATAACTGCAATGAAATGGCAAATATCATTATATTAAAAAATAAATTGTTTGGGAAATATTATTCCAAGATATTAATGTAAAAAAATTGTAAAAAGCAAAGCCAAATACAAGTTAGTTGCAATAAAAACTACAGCATACAACTGATTGATATTGTAATATAAATATTGATTGATATTGTAATATAAATATTACAATATCAATCAGAAACAGCAAGAATATATGATAAATTTGTTGGAGTTTGTAGGAATTTTGGACAATTTTGTGAGTTACAATTTTGGTACAAACAAAATATTATAATTACATCAGTTTCCAATTTTAAATCTATCAAATATAAAATGTCGTGTGGTAACAATGTTTACTTAGAGTTTCTTAAAAGTTGTAATAGAGCAAGTAACTTTTAGAATTACCATATAATAGCCTGGTTGATTTAAATTCAGTAGCTATGGATACTGTAAAGATTGTCAACGCTGACCTATGAGGGTCAAATGATTATGCAGTAAACATTGTGGATTTGTTTTGTGATTTAATGTTAATGCACAGTATATAAAACTAATTCTGGGGCATAGATGGTTTATAATTAATTTTTAATAATATTTTAATTATGCATATTTTTTTGTTTTGTTGTGATGTTTTCATAAAAAAATTTTTGATTACCAATGGGTCTATTCTTTTTTAATTATAATTAACAATGTTATAGCATTTGCTGTTAAAATGACAGTAAAGATAACTGCAGTTTCATTTGCTGGTTCTTTCTTTTGACAGAGGATCCTCATTTTGAGATAGTAGTAGTTAAAAAACATGTAGAAATTTGACTAACAAATCTAATCTTTTACATTGAAAAATAAACAGTTTTCATTTCATTTGATTCATTCAGTAGTCAGTTTTGTAACAAGTACCATTTAAGTTTTGGATATACGATTTGGGAATTATTCAAAAATGAATCTGTAAAATTTATCACAAAGTATTATGTAGCATCTAAAAGTTATGCTTACTTTTATATCATTGTTAAATAAATACACCTTCATTGTTAAATAAATAAAGTACAGGATGCTAAATGAAGAATTGTGATTAAGAGAATATTAAGTTAATATTAAGAGGATATTAACACTATATATAGAACCATAAATAAAATAAAATTGGATACTTTATTTCCAATGCACATTTAGCAGTAACAAATGGATTTTATCAATATAAATACTTTAATCTATGTGGACGAAATCACAGGCAAAAGCTAGTATAATGACTATATGAACTTAAACAGATGGACTTGACTTGCCCATGCAATATGATTGGTAATTCCACTCAAGATATTATTTTCTCAATAACTAGAGCGTAGGTCAAGCAAGCTAGTGGGTGATTTTAAATCCTGCATTGTGGTTAAGTATTTTTTGGTTTTATCTTTTGTATTCTAGACCATACATAGCTCCACAGCTGGGCAAAAAATAAATTATTATATGTAACATACATTTTTTGTAGCACTATGACGACTAG
Organism: Parnassius mnemosyne; assembly: GCA_963668995.1. NCBI lineage: Eukaryota > Metazoa > Arthropoda > Insecta > Lepidoptera > Papilionidae > Parnassius > Parnassius mnemosyne. The sequence goes on along the minus strand of CAVLGL010000082.1, from coordinate 21,843,899 downwards.
GTACACAAGCTTTGGTCAAAAATGTTTGTCTACCATAGTTTTTACAAAAATCGTCACAATAAAATCAAATCTATTATTTTTTTTTATTTATTTATTTTCTAGGTTCACCACCAGAATAATAACAAAATGTATATTTTATATGTACTTGATTTCTCAGACATGTCTCTAATGATTTGAATGAAATATTGTACTTATATAATATTTAAAAAAAAATAATACTAGTAAAGTTATTAAACATTACTAATATTCCCTCTAACCACTTCTGGCAAGCTTAAAATGCTTGTGTTAGAAGTGGTTCACGACAGTAGTCAAATGGCGGATTCAAACCCACAACCTTTCCAGTTCGCGGTCCACGCCCTGCCATTAGGCTACTTTTACTTTACAAGTTTATCTGGATAAGAGTAATCCCTGAAAAATTATATTTTTCTTTGTAATACCATGCAGAGCTTAGACACCCAGGTACTCAATTAAACATTTGAAAAATTAATTGTAGGTGTTAAAATTTTTGTATTTAGATAATGTTTTACAATTCAAGTTCCAGCACCAGCTCACTGAGGTACTTATATTAATATGAGCTTTTATTGCTTATTGATTATATATCTTAACAAACTATATCATAATTTATAGCATATCCGATAAAATATACCATGGGAAAACAATGGTTGGCTGAAATTAAGAGCTTGGAAAAAAGAGATTAAAAATACCACCAAAATTTGGCTCTAAAACTTTGTAAGCAATTTATTTTCTATAATGGTCATTGTTGAATAAATAAAACAATTCTCTATTGTTTTATTTCTTGAATTGTTATCTAATAATTATTATTACATATAAATGAATTTATAGTATATTTTATTAATTTCTGTGTAAACAACAATCAATAAGGATAAGGAATTGTGATTGTGATTAAAATTTGTTACCCAAATAAAATTATAAAAACAACATGAAATATTTTATTTACAATTATAATAAATTAGTATGTTATGTTTATTGCTTAACATTTCTCCAATGTGATTGTAATTGTAACATAAAGTAAAGCAAACATTCAGTCTCAGAAGCTAGGAATAGCCTAAAATGCATAAATATTTTACAATCATTGCACTGCAAGGCCACATAATTGCACTGATTGCCCACAAACTTCTACACTATCAAAATCAAGGCCAACTCAATCAGATGGTAAGTAGTTTATTGAAAAATGACACTGAGTAACTAAAGGAAATGCACAAGTTCACTATATGACGACGTATAATAAAAAGTCGTAAGTCTACATACAGTAAGTTTTTGTACAAACTCACGAAACAACTGCATTTTTCATCCCATCCCACTAAATACAGGAAATCAAACCATGTGTAGGCCGAGCAAAAAAAAACACGACTTCGACATAAAGCACTCCCGAGATTTTTTCACGCAGCGCTGAATTCACATGCATCCGTCGCAATAAAAAAAACGTACAGCTCTGTCGAAACTGACTGACCTTTGCATATAAAATCCTAGTGAACCAATCTTTTAATCTAAATAATATGGCAGTAGTTGCATGCGTAGAAAAGAACAAGCTGCTAATAGTTGTTTTTAAGATACTAAAGGGATGTGTGAAAACATAAAAAGTGGAATGAAACTAATTACGTGCCCCACGTCCGCTAGCAGATATTTTTTTAAAGAACTCACCTGGTTTACTTATCAATTATTGTCGGTATCATCAGGTTCTTAATCTATACATTTAATTAAAGAAACATAATTTATTTTATTGAGCATAAAAACACTACGCAATGTGCACCAATTTATTTCACAGCAAACACCGTGGTCGGCCATCAGCCATAGACACAGTGTTGCCAAATGAGATTTTCGAAAATACTGTGTTGTCCACAACAAAATAAGGTGTTTGCGAAAAAAAAACAGGGTATTTTACAGTGCAATTAAATGACATATAAAAAAAAGAAATTATTATTTTATTAAATAAAATATGCATTTCTTTTAAACATAACATCCTCAAACTAACTAAACATCTTAACAGGCTGGTGCAACTTCCATAGTAAAAATTATATGTACTACAGGGGCAAGGAGATTGTAAAATATAGGGAGTGCGCACTTCATACTAGAGAAACGTTGCTAAATCAGTGACCTTGAAATGAATGAAAGGCACTGAGTTAGGCGTTGCATTTCTTTCTAATAGAGTGTCCATGATACAATATTTTGAGGATATTACTAGTGTATATAGCATCACGAAAAACGAAATGCGTATTTTTTACAATATTGAAAGTGCTGAATAGTGTTATAATTAAACTCCGTATAATATTTTGATTACATTATTGCTTGGCTACAGTATCAAACCTTACGGTAACTAGTGGCGGCGGTGGGTTCACACCCAGGGCGATTTTCTATCAAGCACCACCCAAAATAAAACAAAAAATGCTATACATGCTAACAGGACTTTATTTTGCTAAAATATTCTAATATATTATCAAAGTTTACTTTCTTGTCATTTTCGATAGATAAAATGGAAAGATTGGTTAGTCGCGCTTGGCTCATTGTGGACCTTAAGTAAGATTTTATTAACTTGAGTTTTGAAAAGTTTACTTCACATGAAACTTACTAGTAAAAAAATCTTAGACACAGTGCTAGATTTGGAACAGACTCAGAATAGCCCAATTTTACGAGAAAAACTCCAATGAATTACATTGAATCGCTTCTTGGGAAGAAATGCTGGCAGCTTTCAAGTCGTAAAATCGCCAAAATCATATATCCTGCAGAAAAAACATTGTAGATTTTTGTCAGCTTTTGAACTATTACATGAAGATCTTCATCTGGTGACGTTAGCAGAGTGTAAGGCTGAACAACACTAAATGTTACGAGAATATTATCCATTGCTCTGTTGTGATAGTCTAGTTCCTCGTAAAATATGTCAAAACATTCTAACATAGCTCTCTGCCGCTCCTCTGGCAATGTTTGTCCAGCATAAAAGTAAAAAAAGTAAAGTTGCAGCCTATTTACGTCCCACTGCTGGACACAGGCCTCCTCTCATTTCTGAGAGGGTTTTAGGGCTAGGAAATGTCCGCCGCGCTGCCCCAATGCGTGTTGAGGAACTTCACATGTCTTCGAAATATTTATTTTTCTTATTTCTCAGACATGCAGGTTTCCTCACGATTTTTTCCTTTACCATCGAGCACGTGGTATATCAGCACTTAAAATTACAATAAACAATTTCATTGGTGCCGGCGGGGATCGAACCCAGGTTGCTCGAGTACAGTGAAGCTTACAGCGAGCGCTAACCATCTGAGCTATCAGTCCAGCATATCGGGTGATTTCTCCTGGTAAACGTTTTCGATTTCCTCATTCTTCTTCCTTCAATCGAAATGTCCACATTCTCACATTTTTTGTTACGTAGGAAATAGCTTTTTCCACTAGTTGAATACGTTGGCTTAGAAGAAAAATTTTGGGCTTTGATTTTTATCTCATACTTTTCCACTAAGTCTTTGAGAGTCCTTTGAGGGATACGCCTACACTTTTTATTAAAGTTTCCCATTGACGAATGAATGATGAAAACAACATGTAAACTCTTTCTACTGTTCCGACAATAAGTTAAACTTGAATTAACGCTCCCTAAGTGGGTGCACTCCACATAGATTTAGCGAATAATTGGCACAAAACTATATAAGTAGTATAGTTGTAGCACAAATGGGTCGGCTCGACCGGGGAAGGACTACGTACTCAAAGAATACCAGCGTAAAATAGCAGCTCAACACTGATGTATTTCATATGGTGAATGTAGAGAACCAGAGACCCTTTTTCCTGGAAAAGAGGCATTCCATCTTAGTCCTCACGGGTGACAACGCATCTGCATTTTGATTCGCAAACGAGGATAGATGTAGATGTCTATGGGCCACAGTAACCACTTACCATCCAGTGGACTGTGTGCTCGTTTGTCACCCTATTCTATATAAAAAAAACAATACATTTGTGGCGGCACTGTTGTCGCGCCACAAGCGAAACACATCGAAACCTAAATCGCACTAACAAAGTTCCGAAGTTAAAGCAGTATATATAGAATAACTCCGAACTACCAATCGGAGCGTAGGCCGCTCCCCGAGCAGAACACCTTGCCCGGCGGGAGATCTCTTCTTTGCCTTCCACCGGCCACAGTGGTGACTCCCGACGTGATGTGAACACGCAACCAACAACCTTCGGAAACTACAACTTCAAAACCTTCGTCATCGTTCTCAAGTACCCCATTCATTCGCTCCCGAGCAGATATTGTCTGCAGTCTTCACATTTTTTAGAATTTTTTGAGAAACCTCTTTTATTTTTGTGTACGTACATAAAATTTTCATAAATGTATTAACAGGCCAAAGTTAATATATTAATTTCTTTAAATTTTTGCCGCAGCGACTCTTTAGGCTTTAAATCATAAACTGCTCTTATGGCTTTCTTCTGTAAAACAAATATAGTTTCAGTGTCAGCTGCGTATCCCCATAGCAAAATACCATACGACATTATGCTATGGAAATACCTACAGTATACTAGTCTAGCTGTTTTAACACTGGTAAGACTTCTAAACTTTTTTACAGCATTTGCTGCAGAGCTAAGTCTACTTGCTAATTTTGATACATGGGGACTCCATTGAAGCTTGGCATCTAATGTGATTCCAAGAAAAATAGTGGTATCTACAAGACTCAGTTTCTCTCCATTTAAAATTAGATTAGTATTTAATTGTTTGACATTTGGAGTCATAAATTTCATACATTAAAGTGTTTTAGTGGTTTTTTCGTGTTACTTAATAATAAGTTTAATTAAAATACAGTATGAAATATACCAACTGTGATTAGCGATAAAAAAATATAAGATTATCGTTCTAGATAAAAATTCTATACCCAGGCCTACCATTCTATTTATGGCATACAATAAAAAATGTATCAACTAATACTTACGTCTTAGACACAAGCTATATACTGATTACTGATATAAAACAAAAATTGACGCTGTGTTAGTCTATCTATCTTTTTCTTCGTAAATATAGAAGCGGTTTTAAAAGGTCTCAGACAAGAAAAAACCGAAGTAGGTAACTACAAAATAAAAAAAAAATACATAATTTTGTTTTATTTATAGTTAACCATAATTAATTTAATGCTCGTTATAGAGAAAATCAATAAGCTGCCAAAATATTATGCCTATTTCAACAGTATTATAGGTAAAATTTGAATTTTACAATCTTTAAATTATATTAAAGAATACCGTACCACAAATCATTGAATTCATCATCAATTTGCTTCTGATGCCAATTCACAAATTTTATCCTTTTTATTAGTCACAGTTAGTATAGAGTCAGTTGAGAACCTGTAAATTAATAAATCTTTCATTGTTGTAACAGATATAGGTAGAAAAAACATCGATAAGTACTATCGACAAGGAACTCATCAAACCTATTGAATTTCATTGTTTATCAAAAATATGTAATTTAAAGCCAACCATTTTAGTAATTACATTTAATAAGATAAGTGACAAATTTTAAGAGCCTATATTAAGAAATATTTAATTTTTTAAAATAAAAACTGTAAATCTCCTTATTTTTGGAATATTACACTTCTCTTTTGGTAACGAATTTTACATTATCATTATTACTAAAATACTTCACATTATGTTTCTAATAGGGACGTTACGGAAGTGGTTATATCGGAACCGAATTTGGAAGCGGAGTTTTTAAATTTTGTTTGTTGGAACCGGAATCGGAAGTGAAAGCAGAAGAGATGTGTTAAGGGCAGATCTATTTTACTGTATTCTTCTATTCAGTTTCAAATTTTGACTTTAAATTACTTTTTAACGAAGAAGTTGTACCTCCCTTTCGTGAATATATCTTCTCACATAGTTTGCCGTATTCCCAGAAACTTCATTAAAATAATTCCAAATGGCACTTGATTATGGCTTCATTGTCCAATTCAAATAAATTTGTTACACGTCAAATAAAACACTACTAAAACCAATAAAACACGCGGATAAGTATAAATGAAGGGCGGGGGCACAACATGCCAATTGCCAAATGCGAAATACGAAACAAAACATCAAGTCATCAATGCGACAAGTATAAACTTGTTTGTACACGCTGATCCTCATTTCTGAGTTTATCACGCAGAGAAACTCCGAGCATAGCCCTCCCCATAGCTCGCTGAGTGACCTTGAGCTTCCTCATCCGGCCAGCAGTGAAGGACCACGTCTCAGTACCGTATGTCATCACTGGCAACACGCACTGGTTGTACAGTCTTGTTTTCAAGTTTTGTGGTATACCTGACGAGAAGATGTGTCGTAATTTCCCGAACGCTGCCCAACCGAGTTGAATCCGTCGAACCAGAGTGACCGACATAGCCCAACGGATTAGTAAGCTGAAGTGGCAATGGGTCGGCCATATAGCTCGAAGAACCGACAACCGATGGGGAAAAAAGGTTCTCGAGTGGCAGCCTCGTACCGGCAGGCGAAGTGTTGGACGTCCCCCCACTAAATAGAGTGACGACCTGGTAAGATATGCAGGAAGTCGATGGATGCAGGTGGCTCAGGACCGTGCTTTGTGGCATTCCTTGGGGGAGGCCTATGTTCAGCAGTGGACTTGTGAAGGGCTGTAATGATGATGATGATGATGATGATGACACGCTGATCGCAGCCGCCGCCGCCACTGTGCATCGACCTCCGATATATAACTTCCAATTAAAATTTAACGGAACCGAAATCGGAATCAAACCAAATCGAAGTTCCGAATTTTCGGAATCGGAATCGAACCTTAATAACATCTCTAATTTCTAACATGAAACATAACCAAACACACACTCTTTTTCTCGTTTAAAACTTTAAATTACTTTTAGACGTTTTGAGCAAATCAACGGCCACTTAATGGCGGCGCTTCAAATCGGCACAAACTTTTTGTAGGGTATAGCCAGTCCAGTGTAGCAGCAATGACCTCCATATAAACTAGACATGAGGTCAGTGGTAGTCTCCATTAGGCGCTAGGTGCTAAATATTTTAGTTTAGTTGATTTTGACATTTCTTTAACACAAAATTATATATTTTTAGACACACTGATTTAATTTCTTAACACATATTTATCCACTAAAGACTAGTGAACAGACAAGTCTACTAAAATAATGGTCTATTTTCGAATAGTGATTAGCACTTTAATAGACTATAGTCACAGACTAATATGAAGACTCTATAGTCTTTGCGTTAGGTATAGCATGGTGCGGACATGAAGTTATAGATAAAGATGGAGACCACACTCCGAATATCTACTTGAAGCTTAACCTATGTATTACTATCTCGCTCTCTGTGGGCAGGCCCTCCCTTTCTAAGTAGGTAACCTTTATTTTATTTTTCCTAGGATATCGCTATAAGTAGTTGAGTGACATTAAGTGTTTTATTTATAAATATCTATATCTCTGTTTACTACTAAGACCTAGCCTATAGAGATCATATATTTTTGTACAATTTTTTTGGGAATTGACTAGTTTTATGAAGAAAGGTTTTCATTTCCATGGGCAGAACCGGTATTAAAATATGACCACGCATTTCCGTCACAACCCATATAATGCCGAGCCTATTTAGAAAATGTGGAAAATAAATATATCAAAGAATATTTTATAACTACCATTTCGATATTGTATTTTCTGGTTATTGTATACAATTCCTAAACGGTACCAAAGAAATATAAAATTAAAATTTATTATAACCCCGGGTGATCAATGAATTGGGCAAAATATAGCTGATTTATTGTTCAGACAGACTAAATCTATTTCTGGACAATTATTTAAAAAAAATATCACAAGGACTAAAGCAGCGTAGCGGAGCTCCTGCCTTAGCCTTCTGACCTAACCCATCCGAGTCAACTATATATTTTGACTTTTAGTAAAACTTATATACTATTTTTACAATAAAATATCTGTAGATGTTAGTTGTGTGATTGTGTAGTGTATGTGTATGTGGTGTGTGCATGTTGACGTATAGTATATTTAGTAAATTATTAATTATGAGTAACAAAACCGAAACATGTATGTCTTTATAATGCATGTAAAATTAAATTTAAGTTTAATAATAATTATGACATAATAGGTACATAATAGCTTTTCCCGGACCCCGCTCGCTTGTTACTTATTACAATTGGATTTCATAGGTTCTAATTTTTTTTGCACGGACTCCTAATTCTTTTTCTAAAATAAAAGTAGTCTGTGTTCTAACATCAGCTATCTGCCATTGCCAGCTATAAGCCGGAACAAACAGGCAAACAGACAAACATTTTAAAAATTGTTTTTGTCTTTTTGTTATAAATACCGTATATACTTTCATATCAATTTAGTAAAATACTGTTATTTTGATAATACAAACAGAAACTTCAATGTATTAATTATACTATGTATAATTTTATACAAATAAATAAAAAACATGTGTGAGTGTCGTGGAACACTCGGTTGGAACGAAGTTCCTTTCGTAGTATATTATTATTGATAAACGTATTATATTATTGATTAACAAATACAAATAAATGAATTACTAGCGTCTATAAAAGTGAAGCGTCATTTAAAATAAAATAAAATTTCTTTCATGGCAACATAAGAAAAAGTACGAGGGAGATGGATATTATTTCATCTCACTTCCTTATAGCTGCCAAGGTCATCTACACTACGTCAAAACGACTTGTGACGGAAAAATCTTAAGCCTGGCGTCAACTACAGCAGAAATGCCCCGAATCGAAGCGAGTCGCATTTATTCCTAGTGCGTCCATCTCTGACGAATCGAATCGAATTGCTTATTCATCGCAAATTCTTCATCAAAATAGGTCGTTTTTGCGTCATGGACAGCTCGGATGAAGAGATGTTTTATTTTATCGTGATAATGTGGATCTTCATGACTAAACAATTCTGGATATTTTTGGACCAGTGATATCAATAATTCTTCATTCATTTTTATTTAAACAAGAAGATTCTTACGAAAACGAAATAGAAATTAATTAAAATACGCTGACGCGCATCCACTTCTCTCTCCGTTGACTGAAGCGCACCGAATTGAATCGAATCGCATCGGCGATGAAATTCGCCTGTCAAGCAATTCGCGCGGTCGATTCAATTCAGCGCGCCGCGGCTCGTCGTTAATGGACGCAGTTTCTTAATAAATATATAGGAGGCGACTTTGTGCGTTTCGACTCGACTCGGCTCGGCGAGCCAAGTGGACGCTTAGCCTTACACCTTTTCTCGCCTAGCATCCATCCGTCAAATTCGTACCGTCCGATAAGGAACTTCGTTCCAAAATTGAAGTGTCTGTTTGTAATGTTAAAATAACAGCTTTTTACTAAATGCATAGGAAAGTATATACGGCACTTATAACAAAAATACAATTCTTAAATATTTTGTCTGTCTGTCCGTCTGTCTGTTTGTTCGGACTTACATCCGAAACGGCTAGACCGATTTTGACGGGACTTTCAATGTCAGATAGATGATGTTTGTATGACAGTTCATCTAAAAAAATCCGAAACTAAATAGACCCCTTCTACCCAGCCTACGAATTTTGAGTATAGATATAAAAAAAATACTGACAGGCGTAATTCAAATCGCACATGTCAAAATTATTAATTATTTAACTGCACCCATGTAGTTTAGAAATAAAAAATAGTTAAAGATCGTTCATCTTATAACGTCGATATTACTTCAAATAATTAGATTTGGGTACTTATTGCTGTACAAAAAAAAACTAGACCTTGCTTGAATATAAGTGCACCATCGTTAAAAATGCATAAAATGAAATATTAAGTGCAAAAAGTTCATAAAACCAAATTTGTTAAGTGTCGAATCCTTATGCAGTTTAGAAATAAAAATAGTTAAAGATCGCTCACCTTATAACGTCGATATTACTACAAATAAGGAGAATTGGGTACTTTTTACGATACGAAAAAAACTGCTCCCGGCTTGAATATAACCACCACCGTTATAAATGCATAAAATGCAGTATTAAGTGCAAAAGATAATAAAATGATAAGTGTCAAATGCATACGGGGCTTTGGCGCATGCGCGGCGTAGAAATGTATAAGTATAGGATTTTTATCTTCCGAGGTTTTCTTTATTGGCCTCATTAGTAGCAAGTTTACGCAGATCATTTTTTTACTTTATATTAAATGAATATATCGCAATATGTGTAAGAAGTTAACCCTCTTATTAAATTAAAATAGAAAACCAGCAAAGAGTAAATCAGGAAATCTCAATTTTATTATAGACAACAAATACTTGTACAATGTATGGAAGGTAAGTAAAGGTACCTTTACCCTCCATATATATTGGTATTTAAACAATAGGTAAATATGTAATCATACTAACATAACAAACTTATTATTAATACTCTTTATTCATTGCCCAGTTGCCCACAAACTTCCGGTTTATAAAAAGTACTCTGTGCCACAAAAAGATACTCTGTTTAAAGGTACTCTGTGGTGTCATATTTATTAACGCGTAATGAGGTTTTTTTGGCGGGAACTTGACCAGCGGCGTTTTGCTGCTCCTGTATTATTGTTTAAATAATGGTTTGAAGTGGACTTTGATATGTAAAAGTGGTGTGATTTTGTGTATTAAGTGTCTACGCATGTGAAGTATTACTGGAAACAGTGAAACAAGTGCTCTGATGGTGATGTGATTCTCAAGATAAGGTGTCTGCTTAGGCGCCTTGAGATACCATTGCCAACTGTCAGCTGTCTGCTGGCTCAAGTTGCCGTCAAAATCTCCCGAGGGCTGCACAATGTGACGCATCATCATATTGTGAAGCAGTGTACTATGAAGGATAATTATAAATTGTAAACTTTAGGCTCAGAAGGGCTAGAACCCAGAGCCGTAAAGCCAGTTATAAAAAAAATAACGCGTAATAAAAGTGCCTAAGGGAAGCAAATACAAAGAGGAGACGTTGTAATTAAATTTCACTATGTAACAACGCGTGACAATTTGCGGGGTGAGGGAATGCAAAGCCCCGCCCACTTTAACTATCTACATCTACTGATAAATAGTAAAACTACTCGAATCTTTCCATATCGATGTTGCAATGTACCTTAGCTACCTTGACGGTAGATGGCGGCATGTCCACAAAATGTTATAAACTATAAAAATAATATTTTGGCGATTAAAATTTCTTTATGTCTGAATGCAAAACAAATTTCAGCACCTTCGTATGATTATTTTATCATTACTGAGCTCTACGTACCATTATATTTTTAGTTCACAGGACACAAAGTGCCGCCACCTAGTGTGGAATATATTTAATTATATTTGAAAGCCGACGCAAAGAGATTTTTCTAGACTATTTTAATAAATTAGATGTAAAATTACTTACAAATGAAATGTGATGCCATCCATAGCATCGGAGCGTCTATCTCATGAAGCAAATACATTCAGACAAAGAAATTTTAATCGCCAAAATAATATTTTTGTAGTTTTCATAATAATTTTGGGAACAGGCCGCCATCTATCGTCAAGTAAACCTCATGAAAAATAACAAAAAAACAGGGCCGCAATTAGAATTCAATTATTTTACCCTGTAACCCAACATTAATATTGAAACTAAATATTCTATGTTCAATATTAATACTACTTAATATTGAATATAGAATATTTAGTTTCAAAGAGACTTTATTTTATGCATAAAATAAATAATTCTTGAAGGTTGACTTTCACGAAATGATAAACATATTTAAATTGTATTTAAGCGATTCTTTGCATATAGAATGTCACTTAAATATAACTTAAACATTTCGTAAAAATCAGCCTAAGTACAATTTCCTGCATTTTAATATTAAAAGTTGGATTACTGGGAAAAATAATTGAATTCTAATTAGGGCCCTGTCTTTTTGTCATTGTTATGAGGTTTTTTTTTTATTAGTGATCGATGGGTTTACTTGACGAGAATACGGCCTGTTCCCAAAATGATTATAAACTATAAAAATAATATTTTGCGATTAAAATTTCTTTGTCTGAATGTAAAACAAATTTCAGCACCTGCGTATGATTATTTTACCAATACTGAGCTCTAGGGACCTTTATATTTTTAGTTCACATGCCACAAAGTGTCGCCATCTAGTGTTGAATATATTTAATTATATTTGAAAGCCGACGCAAAGAGATTTTTCTAGAACTATTTTAATAATTAGGTTTAAAATTATTTACAAATGAAATGTGATGCCATCCATAGCATCAGAGCGTCTATCTGAGAAGTTTTTACACGATAAAACACAACACTTCATCCTTTTCTTCTTAATACTACGAAAATACACCGATTTGCGATTTTTTCAACACAAGCGCACAAGACGAATGTTGACAGTATACTTCCTGTATAGGACAGTTACTATACTCTTTGCAGTATACTAACTAAAGCCACGCCCACTATGATGACGTCAGGACCTACTTAGAATCACAGTGCACAGTTGCTTATGCCGTCTACCCTTTGTATTAGCTTCATGGTATTATAGTTCGGCCGTTCAGAGAATGCGTTCCTGACATCTATCAGTTAGTCACGACTAGTGATGGGCACAACATAACGCTGAGTTCGTTACCGTTCCTCCAAAATGAATCGCCGCGTTATTTTTAAGATTATTTTCGTTTTAAATTGGCGGAATCATTTAAAATTTATATTTTAGTAATTTAAGTGGAAAGCAAAAAAAGGTAATATTAGTATAATCAAATTCTTTTATTTACTCTTTGTTACAAAGTTACAATCTGTATTTCTATGCAATAAAGTACATTGAATTGAATGTGCGTACAGAATATTAATCAGACTCCGATTCGCTTGAGGAGGTGGTGTCTTCATCATCATCTTCGCCTACATGTATAATTATATTATTATCCACAACAGAATCAATCCTGATATCTCGGTCAAAATGTTCCACAATTAGGTTTTTAGTCTTCTCAACAACCTTTGCCCAGTCATCTCTTGTGACTTCCCCGCAGGCTTCTTTTAATAGGGTCATCATCTTTTTCTTGCTGAATGGCGGTGAAGTATTGTGGCAGGCGGCGTAACCTTTTATTTGAGCCCAGATTAGCTCAATCGCGTTATATTGGCAATGATACGGTGGAATTCTTAGAACGCGATGATCGTACTCCAGAGCCAGTTCATCGATTTCGTGTCGCACATTTGCCGCTTTATTTTCTTTGACTAATTTAATTAGCTCTGGTTTTAGCATCTGCATATTTGCGTCAATGCCTTTTGCTTGTAACCAAGCCACCATTTCTTCTTTTTTATTAGCTTGGGTAGGTGGTTTCTGCATTTGAACCGAGTGATAGGAGGCATTATCCATGAATATTACAGAAGGCTCTGGTAGGCTGGGCAAAAGCACGTTCTGGAACCACTCTTTAAATGTAGTGGCATTCATTTCCTCGTGGTAGTCATTTGTGGTTTTTGATTGAAATGCCAGTAACGCGTTCTCCACAAAGCCGTATTTTGCAGAACCTGCGTGGGATATTATCAGACGGGCCCCCTTACCCATTGGTACTTTCGACGTCGACGCTTGTGTATCATCCGTCCAAGAACGGGAAATCGTGTGATTGGCGTTTAGCCATGTCTCGTCAATGAACACGACATTATCCCAGTTATCAATATTTTTTGCTTCTCTCAAAAAACTTATCCGTTTTAAAATTATGTCGTATCGTTCTAATAAAATTTTTTCTTTTGTCTGTTTTTTTATACGAAAACCAATATCTTTTAAGATTTTGTTTAAAGCAGTTTTACCCCCGCTAAACAGTCCAGCTTCTCTTAACGATGTCAAAAGCTTCTTGCTGTTGAGATATTCATTTCTGGAATAGTAACCATATGTATGATTTCTGATTGCATCGGCGTCAAAGGTGTCAATATCTGTCACGGGTTTAGTTCTACGTTTCTTCTTCGGAGTACGTAAAATATTATCTTCCGTGCCAGTAGAGCCGAACTTTTCTTTATTAATATTTGTTATCGTTCGTTTGCTTACTCCAAGAGCCTGAGCGTTCTTGTACTTATTCGACAGGTAACAGGGGTCCGCCATTTTGCCGCTCCCGCTCAAAGTAATCTTGCAGCTTGATGATAAACTCACGAGCTCCACTTTTCAATGTTTGTCCACGTTTAGGCATTATTATGCACCAAAAGTAAAAAGAACGCAATACAAAACACAATCGAAATCCGATTTAGCGCCGATGTCAGTTTGAAAAGCAGAAACAGTCCATTAAACGAAAGCCGGGTAATCAAATAAAAACGGATCGAAAACACTTGAAGAACGTGGTCTATGCGCATGAAACGACAAAAGACGACTGTTTTAGCGTCACAAAAGGGCGGCCCATAACGACATTTGGGGTTACCATTTTCAACCTAAATATAAAAATGCTACTTTCTTTCGCGCGTTCGGTTTGGTCGTAGTTTTATTTTTATATTTAATAAATGTTATCTTATAGTCCATTATTTTCAAATTCTTTAAAAGAAAAACAAAACGTATTATTTTATAAAGTATAACTGTATAAGAACAGATTACGATACTGTTATTGCCTGTTATTGTTTGCACAGCATTACAAATATAAAGCGCTGACATAACCTTGTAATAGCGCAGTATAGATTTAGCAAAATATTGTTTACCAAGTTATTTGACACTCAGTTTGGCACAAAATTATAACATTCATTGATTATTGATATAATAATGTTGTTTTAATACTCATCAATTGTTAAAACGGTAAACAACCAGCAAAAATATTTTTATCGTAACTGCAACGCCATTACAAAGTTACGTCGTCAGTTCAATCGCGACGTGTCAGGAACTCTGAACGGCCGAACTATAGTCTCCGTATAGGACAGTTACTATACTCTTTGGTTAGTGTTCTGTGCTCCGTAGGAGTAATAGTGTTCTGTGGTATTAGTGTTCTGTAAACTGGGGGCTTCCTGACTGGCGGGAGGAAGCGCGAATTTTGAAATTAAAAACTTCTGAAGGAAAATTCTTTATTTTTATACAACATAAAATATAGAATAAAGAGAAATGCCGTCTGATAGTGACGGCATGGATAAAGATATGAATCACGACGCGGGCGGGAAAAGGAAACCGCCAAAACGAAATCAAGACTTGCAGCAGGAAAATGATGGTTTTTATAAACCATACTACAAATTAAATTATAAAAGAGTTTTCCCTGAATCAATGGGAAAGGCCGAATACACGGTTTTTATTGAGAGTCGTAAAGAAGGAATTAAACTTGGCAATACGAATCCCTTAATGTTGGCGGGAATTTTCAAAAACGAAATAAAAGGAGTCACTAATATAAGAAGAAATAAACGCTTCTATAGTAGGGGTGGTGTTTGCGCGGGCGATTAACGCCAACGATTTTTTGAAAAATGAAAGTTTCTTAGAGAAGTATGATTACAAGGCATTTATACCAGCAAGGGCGGTGGAAACAATCGGGGTACTCAGGTATGTTCCTATTAGCATAAGTAATGAAGAACTGTTTAAAAAACTATCATCGAAATATGAGGTCGTTGCAGTGCGTCGTTTCACAAAAAAAGTTAATGGACAGATCAAACCGTTCAGCTCTGTAAGTGTAACTTTTTTGTCAACCAACTTTTTGAATGAATTTGTGTGAACATCTGGATTTATTTCAATATAGGGTGCATCAGTATATTGCCCCGCTTTTACAATGTTTTAAATGCTTTAAATTTAATCACGGAGCCAAAATTTGTAAATCAGTGCAATGGTGTTCAATTTGTGCAGGTGAACATCGGTACACAGAATGTAAGGAAAATGCGGTAATTAAATGCATAAATTGTAGTGGCCCTCATGTCGCAATTTCTAGAGATTGTCCAATAAAAAAACAAAAAATTGATGAAAAATATAATAGGTCTACTTATGCTAAAGTCTTACAAACAAAACAAACTCAGAATTTATTTAACAATTATAACGAAAATTTCCCTTCAATGCCTATAAAAAAAACAATGGACTCAAATACAGATCAAGCACAAGTTAAATCTAATGACTCTCCTAAAGTACACAAATCAAAGACGGAAACTACACAAACTAATACCACAACTTATAATAATGACACACTTATTGACCAAATTATAACAAATGACAATATTTTGAAATCAATTATTGGAGCATTGATGACCATGGGTAACTCAGGTCGTAAACTGACTGCATCAAGTATAAAAGAAATGCTTATTACTAATCTTAAAAACAATGAATAAACAATTTATTCGAATTTCACAATTTAATATACAATCTGTTAATAATAAAAAACCTTTGCTTATTAATTATCCAGTTGAGAATGATATAGATATTTGCCTGTTAAATGAAACATGGCTGCGAGAGAATAGAACTATCAACATTCCTAACTATAATTTCATTAATCAGAATGGAAAAAATGGACGTGGAGGAGTAGCAATATTAATTAAAAATAGTTTCAAATATTTTGTTGTTCCCACACCGTTCTATGATTATATGCAGTCGGTAGCTATAACCCTTACTACAAGTCAAGGTAATATATCCATTTTATGTGTCTATGCCCCACCCAGTGGAGGTCGCTTTAAAGTCAGAAGATTAAAACAAATTATTAACAGTCTACCTACGCCACTTTTAACAGTGGTAGAGCTACGCGGCAGCTTTTGCTGTCGCACGGATGGGCCGGCTCGAACCGGGGTGGTACCACGACCTCACAGAAAACCAGCGTGAAGTAGAGGATTACCTCTGCGTTTCGCTTGGTGAGTGCAGGTGACCGGAGGCCCTTTTTACTGGAAATGAGGCATTCCATCTTAGTCCTCACGGGTGACAACGCATCTACATTTTGATTTGTAATAGAGGATAGATGTAGATGTCTATGGGCCGCAGCAACCACTTAGCATCACGTGGACTGTGTGCTCGTTTGTCACCATTATCCTATAAAAAAAAAACTTTTGCTTTCAGGTGACTTAAATGCTCATCATATTGCTTTTGGATGTCTCACAACAAAAACTAGAGGCACTGATATCTATAACATGTTAGACGAATGTAATCTTTGCATATTAAATAATGGACCTTTAACTACAGTAGGAAGCATTAATTTTAATCAATCTTCTATCGATATTTCATGTGTTAGTCCTTCTTTAGTTCATTTATGTGATTGGCATGTACATGATGATCCTATGGGTAGTTATCACTATCCAACCATAGTCGACTTATATACTTGTGTTGAAAAATATGATATAGGAGAACCTTGCGAACATTTCAATTATAAAAAAAGCAGACTGGTCAAAGTTCCAGCCTGAAACAAAAAAAAAAAAGTTTAAAAACTTCACAATTGATACATCAAATTTACTTGATACGTATGAAAACTTCTGCAAAACACTTCTAGAAATAAGGAAAGACTGTATACCTATAATTTCCAAACCTAATGTGTTTGTTATGAGAAAACCAGTTCCTTGGTGGGACGCGGAATGTTTAGAAGCTGTAAAGAAAAGTAAAAATGCTTTAAGATTTTACAAATTAAATCCTACAATAGAAAATTATATAGAATATAAAAAGATAGATGCCTTCAAAAAGAGATTAATTAGTGAAATAAAGAAAACAAGTTGGAGACGAATTTGTGATTCATTTAATAGATATACTCCAATAACTTATATCTGGAATTATATTAGGAGATTTAAGAGGGTACCTGTACATAAGCCATCAAAAAATGATGGTTGGATTCGTTTTTAGATAAATATGCACCCATAACAACACCTTCTGAAAAGGAAATAGATATTTAAACTTAAATACAATATTTAATCAGATAGGCACTGACAATAGCTCTTTTCTATTGAAAGAATTTACTTGGCATGAATTTACTGCAGTCATCCAATCAAGGAGAGATTCCACTCCGGGATTGGATGATATTCCATACAAACTTATTAGCAACATGCATGTTAATGGACAAAAAACTATTTTAAAAATATTTAATATGCTTTGGGACAATCAATGTATTCCCAAGTCTTGGAAAACGCAATGTGTGATACCTATTTTGAAACCTGATAAACCAGAACATCCACAGAACTCCTACAGGCTAATTTCATTTTCCTCTTGTGTCGGAAAATTATTTGAGTATATGTTGAAAAACAGACTAGATTATTACATAGAAGCAAATAATATTTTACCTGAACAACAATTTGGTTTCCGGAAAGGAAAAAGTGCAGCAGAGAGTTTTGCCTCTTTGATCTCAGATATAAATCATTCTTTTACCAGACATGCAACTACAGTTTGTGCATTTATTGATATACAAAGTGCGTTTGATAATGTAGATCCTTCCATATTGGCAAATATTCTGTGAGATTGGAATTCCTGGAAAAGTATGTAAATGGATTTTTAATTTGCTATATGACCGAACTATGTATGTTAAATTTAATAACATAATACATGGCCCTAGAAATGTATACAAAGGCACCATGCAGGGTGCTACTATATCTCCCTTGTTATATAATATATATACATGTTTAATAAGTAAATATGTTAAAAATAGAAATATAAGCTTTTTGCAATTTGCTGATGATCTTCTTGTATATCGTCGCCTTGGAGGGCAATGGAGCTAACCCACAATTTTTGCGAAATGGAGTTAAGTGCATTAACGTACTGAGAAAGAACCATAGTTTATATTAGTCAATACATGTAACTGATATCATAACTGTAAGCAGGTTTTTTTTAAATTGCCAATAAATTTAAGTGTAGTTTCAATAAGAGTCAAAAATTCTATGCCGCTTAGATTTATTGTGATGACAAGGTTACAAGTCATAGTTAAAGTAATAATTCAGTGGTCAATAGTTGTAAGAGCTCATAGAACTCTTGACCACCAAAATTATGTCTTCATAATATCTATGTATGTTATGTCATTTTTTATCCAATCCCGATTTTATTTGGGAACATTTTAATTGGCAGAGAAAAATCATGTTTATTCCTGTTAACCAATCCACATTCTGTATTTCTACGAGTTTGTGCGTGCATTGTTTAGTTTGCTTTGATAGTGAGTCGGTGATTTGTGCAAAATAACAATAATGATCTATTATATTAATAATATAAACTACTTAAATAATTGAGAGTTCATTATGATTTCTAGCAATTGATGTGCATATAATATAAATATATATATTATTTTATCAGTATTCAGTGTGTGGTTAATATTATTATCATGAATTTATCGCGAGGACAGAAGATGGTTGCGGCGGTTTTTGATCTATACAAACAAAACAATCAAGGTATGTACATACTTATGTTTTTATTAATAGACATCTAATTATTTTAAAATACTACTAGGTGACATTCAAACATAACACAACTTTCATAATTCGTTTTCGATCAATCAATCTAAAAGACATTCCAAACGATTTATGCGGGGCGGGGTGTCGGGCGCGACTCACGTGTTTCTTACTTATCTGCTTTTTTTTGTATTAAATGTAACTTTCTAGATGATTATAATATGGAACCATTCTAGAAGATTTTAAATATCAGAGTAGAGGTTTTTTTTTTGATTAAATTGAAGGATTAAACCCAATTTTGTCAGGTGTATAGTGTACAAACTTGTACTATCAACAAAAAGGTACTGGGGTGTTATTTAGCGCGGTCTCGTGGTAGATATTGGAGCAACTTAGTGCTACCTGCATTTAATTTTAATTTTATTGTTTTAGTTCTTGAAGAAAATGAAGAAAATTCGTATCATGTACTTCAATCTGTGCCTCCAACAGTTGAGACAACAGATGGTTCTAGTACACTCAGAGAACAAACAGGTTAATATAGTTATGTAATACGATCTAGGGTAATCTAGCCATAAATTTTCTTTCAAATCTAGAATTTTAGTAACTGTATTTATTTGTTGTAGAATTTACAAAGTTTGTAGGAATTTTTGAATCTTGGTGTAGCTCAAACGTGGTAGAGCCATGCTACAGCTATATTATTAGTATAGTTGTAGCACGAATGGGTCGGCTCGACCGGGTAAGGACCACGCTCTCATAGAATACCAGCTTAAAATAGCAGCTTAACACTGCTGTGTTTCGTGTGGTGAATGGAGAGAACCGGAGACCCTTTTTACTGGAAACGAGGCATCTTAGTCCTAACGGGTGATAACGCATCTGCATTTTGATTCGCAAACGAGGATAGATGATGTCTATGGGCCACAGCAATCACTTACCATCAGGTGGACTGTGTGCTCGTTTGTCACCCTATCCTATATAAAAAAGCTTGCCAGACTTATTTTCAGGTAAAAATAATAATGCTCTTTCTGGACATGGTTATAATTTTTCTTGTTTATACTTTCAGGTTCTATAGTTGATCGCAATCCTTACTTTACCTCTGATTCTGAAAACGATACAATGTACCACCCTGTAACGAGAGTTTCGGAGACCTCTACCTCTGAAAATATATCTAACAGTTCTGAAGAAGACAATGAAGTCCTATGGAGTAAATACATTCGAAAACACGTCACCTCTACAAGTAAAAAAGTAGACTCCGACACTTTGACAAGAAAACGTCAAAGAAATCCACTTAAGTGGAAACGTAATACTCAAAAAACTTTAAGGCTAGCTGGAAAGGAATATACAACAAGATCAGGAAATAAAATAGGTATTAAAAAAGTTAAAGATATATCGTGTAAGTGCCATTACAATTGTAACTTTAAATTTTCATTACAAGAAAGAGAAAATCTTCTACAAGAATATTTATCTTTGAAATCTGAACATGCAAGATGGTGTTTCATAGGTAAGTGTGTGCAACGTGTACCTGTCAAACGAACCTACAAAGAAAATCAAAGTAGACGTAAAAACACGTTGGTATATAGCCTGTTTAGAGATAGCCAAAGTTTCCAAGTATGCAAGTCATTTTTTTTGACTACTTTTAATATATCTGCGAAGAAAGTTGAGACAGATTTAAGTAAATTGACACCATCTGGAGTTACTGAACCAGATATGAGAGGGAAGAAAGAACCACCCAACAAGAAATCAGATGTAGTTAAAGATATAATTAGAGACCACATTAAGTCTTTACCTACTGTATCTTCACATTATTGTCGTAGTACGACGAAGAGAAAATATTTGCCTTCAGGTTTAAGCGAAAACCGTTTGTACTTAGACTATGTAGAGTATTGTAAAGAACGTCAAGTTGTACCTGAAAAGGCCAGTTTTTACAAATTTATTTTTACCAACGAATTTAATTATGGTTTCCATCGCCCTAAGAAGGATCAATGTGACCATTGTATTCAATTTAAGAATAGGCCAGAGCATGAGCAGCAACTTCATAAAGAAGAGTATGATTTGCATATTATTCGTAAAAACGAAGCAAGAAAGCATAAAGTTCTTGACAAAAATCGTACCAAAGTAGATCCTGGCTTTATTGCCTTTGCTATGGACCTGGAAAAACTACTATTAGCTCCAAACTTACAGGCTGGTCAGGTGTATTATAAAAGAAAGTTAAAGATTTACAATTTTACATTGTATAATTTAGGAGATTCTGAGGCTACAAATTATATGTGGCATGAAGGAGTAGGTACTAAAGGTGCATCGGAGATAGCCACTTGCATTTGGATGCATTTATCGTCATTGGCTCCTGAGATAAAAGAAATAACTTTATTTTCTGATACTGCTTCTGGCCAGAATCGGAACACTATTATTGCCGCAATGTTTTTACATGCAGTAACAGTTTTGCCAATCCAAACCATTAATCAAAAGTTTATGGAGTCTGGACATTCAGAGATGGAATGCGATAGTGTACACTCTGCAGTTGAAAACAGAGGGAGGCATGTAGATATCTATACACCAGAAGGCTGGTACACTGTCGCACGTACGGCTAAAACAACAAAGCCATATTACAAGATCAAAGAGTTGACATATTCAGATTTTATTGACTTTAAGTCGTACAGTAACAAAGTTATCACAAATAAAAATAAAACAGATACTGGTGACAATATGAACTGGCTGTTATTAAAATGGATACAATATCGAAAAGAAAGTCCTAAAATTATATTTTTCAAGAACCAATTATCAGAAGAAAATTTTAAATCTTTACCTATACAGCGCAAAGCTCTACGCAAATCTACTATGACACCATGTTGCGATTTACAGAAGCTCTATAACAAAAAGCTTAAGATCTCTGCCAATAAACTTAAAGATCTGAAGGATCTCTGCGCAAAAGGTACCATACCTTCGGTGTATCATGATTTTTATAACGATCTGGAAGAAGGACTAATTAGTGACAACTCAGAAAGTGAATAATTTATTTTAACTTCCTCATTTTTCTACATTACCTTTTAATTGTTAATTTGATTTATTTTCCTTTAATAAAAGTAAATGAACAATTAATTATTATGTATTTATTTTTAAACACTCCACTCCGCTTGCGCGTTTTTATCTATTTAGATTGATATGTCATCGGAATAAAAAGTCAATAAGGCAAGAGAGTTAAGTGACATACACCTCGTAATATGAGTATTACATTGTAAATAAAATGGTAGTCAATAGGTCTAAGCCACATAACTTTTAAACCATGATGTTTTGATATTTTTTAATTATAGCATTCAATGGTAACACGTTTTAATAATCTAAGGTAAAAATTTGAACTCTCTACTAAAATATGACGCTGATTTATGTTAAAATAACTGTTCTTACTCGCATCATTTAGTTTTTAAACGTCCATAACTCAGAAGTGTAGTTCTGTGGAATAACTCCATTACCTTCCAAGGCGACGATATACTGTAAATAAAGATGTAAATATAGCGGTAAACAATTTAAATTTAGCATTAGAGCAAATTCATGATGTTTATTCAAATAAGTTGAAATTAAACATTAGTCCTAGTAAAAGTAGAGCTCTCATTTTTTCCAAAAAATATTATACATGTGATAATTTTGTAAAATATAATAATATATTGGTAATAATATATTGGCCTTGGTTACAGTAAAAAATTTTTTAGGTATATTGCTTGATCAGAAGCTAACTTTCCAAGAACATGTAAAAATAATCTGTGTAAAAATGCCTGTAGGGGTCTCAATGTGTTAAAATCATTAGCAGGTGTGCATTGGGGAGCTGACCCAAAGTTGTTATCAATGCTTTATAAAAGTATAGTTCGAAGTCATTTTGATTACAGCACATTAGCATACTTAAATGCAAACAGATTGATTTTAAAGAGATTAGATATAATTCAGAATAAAGCGTTGCATATAATAACTGGGGCTATGTGCTCTACACCAATCCATGTAATGGAAGTAGAAAGTTGTATTCCTCCACTTTTACTAAGAAGGCTACAAATCGCTGAACGGTTTTGTGTTAAATTAATCAGTTCTAAAAATGATTTGGTTTTAAAAAAAATACTTCCTTATGAAGTTCTTGAGTTTGATGATAGCTCATACATTGATGTAAATATGATTTTATCTGGTCGATTACCAGACATCCTAAGGATTGTTTTATACTCACAGACCCAAACCAAAAATGTGTATCAAAGTAAACCATGGCTTTTATATAAAATAGAATATGATGCTTTACTGAACATTAATGTTTCTGTATGTCAAGAAAAAGTGAACTCTCAAATGGGAATGTTAAGATATCTAGCTGATAATGACTTTTATACAATATATACAGATGGATCAAAATCAGAAGAGTACACAACTTCAGCATTTTATGATTCACAAAAGAAAATATCTAAAACTTTTAAAATTCACAATTTATGCTCTATTTTTACAGCTGAATGTTATACAATCTACTTAACTTTATTGTACATTAAAAACTTCGCGAATTCACAGTTTCTAATTGTAACTGATTCAAAAAGTGTTATAACAGCTATTGAATCTAACAAAATGGATTACAAAAAAAATTACATTATATATAATATAAGAAACTTAGTAAACAATCTTAGTAAAATAAAGAAGACCTTTATGTGGGTCCCTTCACACTCTGGGATAACTGGGAACGAAGAAGCAGACATTGTTACTAGAGACGTATTCTCATCAACCTGTTCAGACCACTCGACAATGCTGGAAATACCATTTACAGATATATATATATATGCCTTGTTAAGCAAGAACTTCAGATCCTTATGGAAGGCATACTGGGAAGAAATAAGTCCAAAGGAATTTGGTATTATGAAATACAAAAAAGCCCGCCAGCTACTCCTTGGTACAACAAAAAAGGGATTAACAATAGAAAATTCATTACGACTGTAAACCGAATGAGATTTGGACATAGCAGAGTAGCCGCCCACCTGCATCGTTTGGGAATGAAAGAAAATGCAAATTATGAAGGTACGACTTTCCATTGACTCCCATCGAGTTGGGGGTTGATACGTATTTTTACAGAAAAGTTACACTATTATAAGCGCACACACAAAGTTACAATATGCGGAAGCGCGTAATTTTTGAGAAAAAAGTTAATAAAAATCAATTATTCTTACATTCTTTATGTCTAATCCTACAATAAAACTGACGCCATTTTTTTATTGTTATTGTCAGTAGGGATGTCGATTCTTCCCGAAAAATATCGATTTTTTAAATAGATTCGAATTGTAAGCTGATATATCGATTCCCGAAAAATCGATTTCTAAGATATCTATATTTTTTTCATGTTTGCATTTATAATGTAAATATAAATCCATTTTATGAGAAAAAAATCCCCTTCATCATAAAATATAGGGGGACTGATTCAGAAGGATTTCTGTACCTATTTTGAGACTGCTACGTCTCCGGCGCTGCGGGAAGAGCAGCCTCTACGCCTTAGCGTAACAAATCGCAGGCATCCCTCCTCGTCCAATGCCTACGATTTGTTACAGCAGACGGAGGCTGCTCCCCCTACGCGCCTCCGGCACTTTAAAACCACTCTAGGGGTAGGACAGACTCGTACCAGGTGGAGTCGGGGTCAATCAATTCGGTTCTTTGACATAAGTTGAACCTAACCTATTTTATTTGTTATCTGCCCTAATTGGTACTGTTAAAATAAAACAAAATTCAATAAGAGATCATTTATTATGGTATCTTTCTTGTTTTTCATAAAATGTAATTATATTTACATTATAAATGCAAACATAAAAAATATAGATATTTTAGAAATCGATTTTTTATGAATCGATACATCAGCTTACAATTTGAATCTATTTAAAAATCGACCCTTTTCGGAAAGAATCGCCATTACAAAATGGCGTCAGTTTTATGGTAGAATTAGATATAAACAATGCAAGAATACTTGACTTTGAACAACTTTTTTCTCAAAAATTATGCGTTTCCGCATGTTCTAACTTTGTGTGTGTGCTTATAATAGTGTATGTTTTCTGTAAAAATACGTATCAACCCCCAACACGACGGGAGACAATGGAAAGCTAAGCCTAGATTACTCCTCATTAATTCCATTCAAGATATTAACAATGATAAAGTTCCTGATACTCTTCAAAAAATTTATTAGCTGATGAAAAATTCTTCCGACCATTATATTCCTTTATATCTGGTGTCCAAGATATATAAAAATGAGAACAACGTGATATTAATCAATAATGCAAACGTAAACAAACTGTGAATTAATGTGAATGTGAAAGTCAATTTTAATGAATGTATCGTATCGTAACGTAAAGTAGGGATATTCGATATACATCGATGCATCGAATTCACTCGATGTTTACAATACGATGCATCAAATCGATCCGATGTTTTGGAAAGTTATTGATATACTCGATGTATCGATGTATTTTCATAAAACATCGAATCAATGATAACCAGTCAATTGTAAAAGGTATACTTATCTATCACTATTAATATTATAACTTTTAAATCAGAAAAAACTAAAACATGCTCTGATTTAGAAGTTATAAGATTAAGCCTTTTGGTGGCGCTAGTTGGCAGCTGTCAGTCCCTTAGCGGAATCAAGAAATTGAGATTGACTGGTTGTGTGTTAAAGAAAATGGTCTGGTCTGTCTCGGTCTTAAGGCGGCTACACACTTGCGTGCCGCAGGCACAATCTAGGATTAACAGCGATCGGGGCAATA
Organism: Parnassius mnemosyne; assembly: GCA_963668995.1. Lineage (NCBI taxonomy): Eukaryota > Metazoa > Arthropoda > Insecta > Lepidoptera > Papilionidae > Parnassius > Parnassius mnemosyne. Next base: position 21,817,959 of record CAVLGL010000082.1, on the reverse strand, counting down.
TCAGAACTGTCTCTACACACATACCTGCCGTTCAGTGTAAGAGTGTACCTCTCACTGCACACACGCGTTGAGAATGGCTCCAGTTTTATCAAATATCAATGAATCGGGCCTTGGCTTTTTTTTTATATAGAATTAGGGTTACATATGAGCACAGTCCACCTGATGTTAAGTAGATACTGTGACCCATATACACCCATATTTATTAATAAAACATCTAATTAATTAATAATTACAACCATAACATAGTCCTGAAGAGCTGCAGCATGACTCTACCACGTTTAAAAACGTTACGGCGTTCAAATAATATTCTTTCTGCGGTGCTACCGCAAAAAAAAGACAAAAAGGAGACGCTGGGTAAAAAAGCCGCTCTTTATACTCTTCTATTACCAGTGTCTGAATTTCATATTTTTATTGGTATCCATTGTGACGTGTGCTGCGCGCTAAAGTCGCTAACGAACAGCGAAAGCTATGATCTAGGGATCAAGGAAGGTCTTGCGCCCATGTCGCTCTGCCGCAGGCCCGACATAGAAAATTGCCCCTGCTTTCATACACACATCACAATTAAGGAGACAATTAAGGGTCATCCCCACTTCTACACCCTAGATTGCCCCTGCGGCACTCAAGTGAGTAGCCACATTCAGACCATTTAACCCAGTGGATTCACCTCGCATGATTATTACCCTCTGTCAAGGTATTGAATTTAAAAATTTGTGCGTTTATAATAACTGTTTACGAAATCGATTTTATCATTACAAGAATCGTTTCCGCCGAAGTAGGCGCTCTTTAAAAAAATGCCGATCGGTGCGGTTAACGTGTGCATAAAGCAGTCAAAATACTTAAAATTTACATAAAGATGAAGTTATATTCCATATGTAAGTATCTTTATTGTGATGAATGCTTTTATTCTATTAAAATAATATCATAAACACTGACCTAATACTAAATAGACCTCGGCTCTGCGCTCAAGTGTCCGAGTCAAAAGAGTTCCCAAATGCAAAAAGAGTTCCGATTGTGCGCCAGTCTTCCTTTTTTTCAACCTCCCCTCCAGTCATCGTCTCATTAGCCTCCTCAAGGCTATGGGCAGACTCTTCGAAAGAGTCATCCTAACTCGCATGAGGATCCATCTGTTTCCCACAGACGGTGACCCTCTTATCATCCCCCATCAATTCGGTTTCCGAGCGAAACATTCTTGTCCCCAACAAGTTCACCGTATTGTGGAATATATCCTCAGCGGTTTTTATCCTCGTCGTCATAAGACCATCGCGGTCTTTTTCGACATTGCCAAAGCATTTGATAGAGTCTGGCATGAAGGCCTTATCTACAAATTATATAAAATAGATCTCTTACCTGCAGCATCGTACCTTTCGTTTTAGACAGGAAGGCACGCTCTCTTCTCAGCGCCCCATCAAACCTGGTGTCTCTCAGGGCTCAGTACTTGCTCCTCTCCTGTATTTTTTGTTCACCAACAACATTCCCATCCCATCGAATGGTGTTCAGCTCTCCCTCTTCGCAGATGACACTGCCAGTAGGCGTGGATTGGGGCTTGTTACTCTCGCATCGCTCGAGCTACATGCCGCTGAAGACCCCAATTCTCTCCAGTAGAGGTACAAAATTTAGTTTAACCAAATTAACGTCTACATACTCGCAGTTCTATCCTGCGGAAACAAGTGTACTTCCACTTCCAGTAGAGTTATTGAGCATTATATTCAGAGCGTTTGCGAGATACTGATGGTATTGCCGCATCTATATGATTAATTTCTAATAATACAACTTGTTTAGCTTAATTTCGTTGTGGTTAGTGCTAATAAACGTTTTTAAGCTATTGCATAGCTTTTATCGCGGACTTTGAGCGCGGCGACCGAATCAAGAAATTCCGTAACGAAAAAAAAAAACCTAAGACCCGAAAACCTAACATCGTAAATCCATTACAATAAAGATATTAATTAATTTGCAACCATCCGCTAACTAAATACAATGATGTATCTTACCTGGATTGAAGAGCGCCTCCCGCCCTCCCTCAATTGTTTCATTATTGTTTTATTCTCATAGCGAGTGCACGTTGATTACAACGCTCGTCAAATATCATCTATATTGGTGAGTTTAATAATTTTTTTTATATTTAGAAATTCGGCCGCCATTACCTTTTTTGACTTCATACTTGTTTTTGTTAATTGCAGATCATGGCCAACACTGAGGAACACAATGATTCTAATCCTATCACTAATCCGTATTAATATGCACAGGATGTGGATAAATTTACACTAAATTATTATAACCGGAAGGAGCAGCTTCACTATTTACCACCAAATAGAATAGTTATTAATGAAGAGCGGCAATCGAAATCAAAGAAATGTTACAGGAAGAGAAACCGTTCTCAAGAATCATCATCATCATCATCATACATTATCCGCCGAGATAAAGATAAACGAGGTCATCGTCTGATTAAAATCAGCATTTGCGAACTTAACGAGCAAGAAGAAAATGTCATCCACGATTTTAGTGCTAATATAAGTGTTCAATATGTTGTGGATTCAATGTATGATGAAGTGTTGGATGCTACAAAATGTATTTATTGAAACTAAATATTTCGATTTTCGATTTTATCTGAATTTGAATTTAAATCTTTTAGTTTTTATTTAGATTTTTACTGAAAGCAACAACACTAAAATATAGATCAGTTTATTATAATAAAATATAGTTCAGATTTAGAATTTCTTTATTTTATTATTTTATTCATGGTTTATTATTTCGATTTTCGATTTTATCTGAATTTGAATTTAAATGTTTTAGTTTTTATTTCGATTTTAACTGAAAACAACAACACATAGATAAGTAACACTGATTAAAATATTAAACTCAGTTTATTATAATAAAATATAGTTCAGATTTAGAACTTCTTTATTTTGTTATTTTATTTATGGTTTATTATTTCGATTTTCGATTTTATCTGAATTTGAATTTAAATGTTTTAGTTTTTATTTCGATTTTAACTGAAAGTAACAACACAGATAATATATTTTATTGCAAATCAAACAATCATTTTGTTTTAAAAAAACCATTTCTTAGTACATAAAACATTTTTAACGCACATATTTTCTTATGAGTAAAACAGTTATACAGTAAAGTATCTTTACAATAAAGTTCAGTATTACTATTCATGATATTTTCTTAACGATATTACTCAGCGGTTTGTATTCGAATATGCAGTCGTTTAATATCAACCAATAAGCTGTTGATATAGTTCAGATGTAGAATTTCTTTATTTTATTATTTTATTTATGGTTTATTATTTCGATTTTATCTGAATTTGAATTTAAATGTTTTACTTTTTATTTCGATTTTAAATGAAAGCAACAACACTAAAATATAGATCAGTTTATTATAATAAAATATAGTTCAGATTTAGAATTTCTTTATTTTATTTATGGTACATTATTTCGATTTTTGATTTTATCTGAATTTGAATTTAAATGTTTTAGTTTTTATTTCAATTTTAACTGAAAGCAACAACACATAGATAAGTAACACTCATTAAACTCAGTTTATTATAATAAAATATAGTTCAGATTTAGAATTTCTTTTTTTTATTATTTTATGGTTTATTATTACAATTTTCGATTTTTATCTGAATTTAAATTTATTATTTCGATTTTTGATTTTTATCTGAATTTGAATTTAAATGTTTTAGTTTTTATTTCGACTTTAACTGTAAGCAAACAACACATAGATAAGTAACACTAATTAAACTATTAAACTAACCCTTAGTTAGATACAAAACTGAACGAACGTTGTGATAATCTTCTTTGATGCATGATACCAACTGAGTAACAGCCTTCCACGTTGGGGTTTTCTCATCGACAGCTGATTTAAAGTTGACCAGAGAGTGCTTCCAGCGGTCGGTTGATGGAATAGCCTCCAGCTCGCGGAAGTTAGAGATGCGCACTTCGATGTAATATTCTCTTCGCTTCGAAGGCTCGCTCCGGTGCATATATCCTGAACCTGTTCGGCATGATAAGTAGCTTTTTAAAATCCCCGCTCGGATAGATTCAGTGGCATGTAGCTCGAGCGAAGCGAGAGCAAGTGACGCAGAAGCCCCAATTCACACCTACTACTGCTCTCTACTGTAAAGGTACCTTGCTACCTTTCATATGGAACAAGATCCAAAAGTCAGTCAATGACCTAGGAGCTTGGTTCTAAAAATGGCACATCGATGTGAACCCGGAGTAGTGAAAGTGTGTAAGCTCCGCCGTTCACTTCGATTATAAACGACGCCGACTCAAAAACACTCCACCAATACGTATTCTAGGGACCCCTGTCCCCTGGCATACGTCTGCCAAATATTTAGGCGTCACCCTTGACACGAGGCTCACCTTCGGGCCCCATGTCAAAAGAGTAACCCATCACGCACGTTTATACATGAGTAGGGTCAACAGTATGTTGAGCCGACACAGTAAAATGTCTCTCAGAAACAAGCGAACCCTTTATAAGGTCTGTATACGACCAGTCATGTCCTACGCAGGCCCTATTTTTGCCCACGCTGACCCTAAAATTATTAATGAACTCCAAGTAGTTCAAAACCTCTTCTGTCGTCGAGCTACGAACGCACCTTGGTACGTCCATAATGCCGACCTCCATCGGGACTTAGAGCTCCCTACAATCCAACAATTTCTAAAAACACTCTCTGAGAACTTCTTCAAACCCTCAGAGTCTCATTCCAATCATTTCATTCGTGAGGCAGCTACTTATGCAGCCCCACTCCCCTCTCGCTGTCGAGTCCGCAGGCCGAGAAACTCTCTCTCGGACTCGCCAAACAAAATTTCAACCGACCTGAACTGCCTTCTGGCGGCTCAGGCCGATTCTTCTTAAATTTGCCTAAGTAAGCTCTCCCTCGGCGGCTCTTTGTAGCCGTCTGCGCCCTCTTCTCCCAAAATATGATCGCTTCCGATCCGGCAAAGAGGCTTAATCAGCCGATTGCCAATCCCACAGGCGGTTTTTAGCGGGTATCACTTAGGTTCCCCGTAGGATAGTTACAGTGAGTCCCGCATAACCACGACAGACTGGCTGTCTTGGTATTTATAAAGCATTTACCGCCTCCTCGCGTATAAAAAAACGTGCTAGGTCAGTCTGGCTCGAGCTGCCGAACAGTACAGACCTCTCTAAATACATTGTTACGCAGTCAGTCCAATAAACGAGGCGTTCAGTATAGTTGTGGTGTTTTCTTTGGAAGATTGAAGAAGAGTGATCACCATGAAGATACCGTTTGTGACGTCACACTTTTTAAAAACAACAAGGAGCTCGGTTCTCCGTCATATATTATATGAAAGTTTGGATGTATGTTACTCTTTCACGCCACAACTACTGAACTGTTATAATTTATTTTATCTAAGGACAGAAATTGTTCATTCACACTTTTATTATAAACTAGGTACCTAACAGACTCTACTCAATAATATTCTTCTTTAGTTGAGTGATAGAATTAATTAATTGAATTTTGATGCTTCTTCAATGAGAATAAAAAAAATCGATATCTATCCGCAATCACATTACGAGTACACATCAATTTTGGAAAAATGTTATGAAAAACCCGACCACTGTAGGATACAGTGGTCGGGTGGATTATAATATTAGTCCACTTTTAAAAAATATCAAATTTCAGAAAAGTCACTTATATGAATAATTTGACACGTCAAGTATTAAAAGTTGGAAAGTAGGAGGATGTGCTCAGAGCACCACGTGCATGTGGATTTATTTATGATTTATTTTTTTAATGATAACTCGCTGATCGAAGGGTGTACCAACGAATAGAGGATTACCTTGTTTTATTTAAAACAGAGAATTTAAAAAAAATATATTTTACGGCTTTCTTCTTATTTTAGATTGGACTACATAATATGAAATTCATTGACCACTTACTTGTTTTTATAAGGCGCGACAACTGCAGGGTTAAAAAATAGTCTCGTTACATCTATTTTCATCTAAAATCTTTTTCTACAAAAATAGATGAAAATAGATGTAAAGACATTTATTGCATGCCTTAAGCGAAAGCGCAAGGTCTTGCATGCCTAAAGCGAAAGCGCAAGGTATGTTCTACTATCCCCTAAAAATTAAGATTCCAACGTTTTATCGAATATAATCGTATCTAGCAATCATATTATACATATAAATGATATAAAAAGCACATTGTTAGAAAGATAAATGATTGTTGAACTTTACATATTTTTTTAAATCGATTAATTGCTATTTTTAAATAAAAAGAGCGGTTTTAGTGGCTTATGGTGTGGATTTATCAAGTCCGCAAGGCTTGTAAACACTCTAAACTTTTGAAAATATCAATTGTTTGACTCAATCTATTTTTTAATCTCTTTATCTATCATGTGGGAAGCCACTGAATGTAAATGGCAGATTAATTTTGTTTAGTTTTGTTATAATAAATTTTTTTCGGCTGCGAAATGAAAATTCGATGTATTCGGGACCCTTGTATGAATAAATAATTACTAAATGGAGACAGCGTCACTCCGTCAGTTCCGCGCTCTTGGTAGAGAGTAATTGTGTTCTGTGGTTCCGCGCATATATTAGTCTATGGTTCCGCGTCAATCGCCGTCGTGAGTGGACATTGTTACGGTTGTTTGCAGCGGCTCAAATAAAAAAGATCGCTGTACAAATACACAATATTCGAATAACCATTTTTCTTAAATACTTGATTGTAATAATAATGAGAGATTTTTTTATTACAATATTTTAAAAGCACAGAATAAATAATAGTAGTCCGTACTAAAAGTAAGTAGTATCAATTTTTTTGTCATGGGTAAATATCACCCGTGCTCTCGAAATGTAAATCCAAGATGGCGGCTGAATTAGGTACCAATTTTTTCATCATGGGTGTCATTTTCACGGTTTTCGAGGGTGTTGAAACCGATAGGGTTGTCGAAATGTAAATCCAAGATGGCGGCCGCAATAGGTATCAATTTTTTTATCATGGGTGTCATTTTCATAGTTTTCGAGGGTGCTGAAGCCGATAGTGCTGTCGAAATGTAAATCCAAGATGACGGCTGAATTAGGTACCAATTTTTTCATCATGGGTGTAATTCTCATGGTTTTCGAGGGTGCTGAAGCCGATAGTGCTGTCGAAATGTAAATCCAAGATGGCGGCTGCAATAGGTATCAATTTTTTCATCATGGGTGTCATTCTCATGGTTTTCGCGGGTGTTGAAGCCGATAGTGCTGTCGAAATATAAATCCAAGGTAGCGTCTACAATAGGTATCAATTTTTTTATCATGGTTGTCATTTTCATGGTTTTAGAGGCTGTTGAAGCCGATAGTGCTGTCGAAATGTGAATCCAAGATGGCGGCTGAATTAGGTACCAATTTTTTTCATCATGGGTGTAATTTTCATGGTTTTCACGGGTGATGAAGCCGATAGTGCTGTCGAAATGTAAATCCAAGATGGCGGCTGCAAAAGGAATCAATTTTTTCATCATGGGTGTCATTCTCATGGTTTTCACGGGTGATGAAGCCGATAGTGCTGTCGAAATGTAAATCCAAGATGGCGGCTGCAATAGATATCAATTTTTTCATCATGGGTGACATTCTCATGGTTTTCGCGGGTGATGAAGCCGATAGTGCTGTCGAAATGTAAATCCAAGATGGCGGCTGCAATAGATATCAATTTTTTCATCATGGGTGTCATTCTCATGGTTTTCGCGGGTGATGAAGCCGATAGTGCTGTCGAAATGTAAATCCAATGTGGCGACTGCAAAAGGAATCAATTTTTTCATCATGGGTGTCATTCTCATGGTTTTCGCGGGTGTTGAAGCCGATAGTGCTGTCGAAATGTAAATCCAAGATGGCGGCCGCAATAGGTATCAATTTTTTTATCATGGGTGTCATTTTCATAGTTTTCGAGGGTGCTGAAGCCGATAGTGCTGTCGAAATGTAAATCCAAGATGACGGCTGAATTAGGTACCAATTTTTTCATCATGGGTGTAATTCTCATGGTTTTCGAGGGTGCTGAAGCCGATAGTGCTGTCGAAATGTAAATCCAAGATGGCGGCTGCAATAGGTATCAATTTTTTCATCATGGGTGTCATTCTCATGGTTTTCGCGGGTGTTGAAGCCGATAGTGCTGTCGAAATATAAATCCAAGGTAGCGTCTACAATAGGTATCAATTTTTTTATCATGGTTGTCATTTTCATGGTTTTAGAGGCTGTTGAAGCCGATAGTGCTGTCGAAATGTGAATCCAAGATGGCGGCTGAATTAGGTACCAATTTTTTTCATCATGGGTGTAATTTTCATGGTTTTCACGGGTGATGAAGCCGATAGTGCTGTCGAAATGTAAATCCAAGATGGCGGCTGCAAAAGGAATCAATTTTTTCATCATGGGTGTCATTCTCATGGTTTTCACGGGTGATGAAGCCGATAGTGCTGTCGAAATGTAAATCCAAGATGGCGGCTGCAATAGATATCAATTTTTTCATCATGGGTGACATTCTCATGGTTTTCGCGGGTGATGAAGCCGATAGTGCTGTCGAAATGTAAATCCAAGATGGCGGCTGCAATAGATATCAATTTTTTCATCATGGGTGTCATTCTCATGGTTTTCGCGGGTGATGAAGCCGATAGTGCTGTCGAAATGTAAATCCAATGTGGCGACTGCAAAAGGAATCAATTTTTTCATCATGGGTGTCATTCTCATGGTTTTCGCGGGTGTTGAAGCCGATAGTGCTGTCGAAATGTAAATCCAAGATGGCGGCTGCAATAAGTATCAATTTTTCATTATGGGTGTCATTTTCATGGTTTTCGAGAGAGTTGAAGCCGATAGGGTTGTCGAAATGTAAATCCAAGATGGCGGCTGCAAAAGGAATCAATTTTTTCATCATGGGTGTCATTCTCATGGTTTTCGCGGGTGATGAAGCCGATAGTGCTGTCGAAATGTAAATCCAAGATGGCGGCTGCAAAAGGAATCAATTTTTTCATCATGGGTGTCATTCTCATGGTTTTCGCGGGTAATGAAGCCGATAGTGCTGTCGAAATGTAAATCCAAGATGGCGGCTGCAATACGTATCAATTTTTTCATTATGGGTGTCATTCGAATGGTTTTCGCGGGTGTTGAAGCCGATAGTGCTGTCGAAATGTAAATCCAATGTGGCGGCTGCAAAAGGTATCAATTTTTTCATCATGGGTGTAATTTTCATGGTTTTAGAGGGTGTTGAAGCCGATAGTGCTGTCGAAATGTGAATCCAAGATGGCGGCTGAATTAGGTACCAATTTTTTTCATCATGGGTGTAATTTTCATGGTTTTCACGGGTGATGAAGCCGATAGTGCTGTCGAAATGTAAATCCAAGATGGCGGCTGCAAAAGGAATCAATTTTTTCATTATGGGTGTCATTCGCATGGTTTTCGCGGGTGTTGAAGCCGATAGTGCTGTCGAAATGTAAATCCAATGTGGCGGCTGCAAAAGGTATCAATTTTTTCATCATGGGTGTAATTTTCATGGTTTTAGAGGGTGTGGAAGCCGATAGTGCTCTCGAAATGTAAATCCAAGATGGTGGCTGAATTAGGTACCAATTTTTTCATCATGGGTGTCATTTTCATGGTTTTCGAGAGAGTTGAAGCCGATAGGGTTGTCGAAATGTAAATCCAAGATGGCGGCTGCAATAGATATCAATTTTTTCACCATGGGTGTCATTTTCGTGGTTTTCGAGGGTGCTGAAGTCGATAGTGCTGTCGAAATGTAAATCCAAGATGGCGACTGCAATAGGTATAAATTTTTTCATCATGGGTGTCATTTTCATGGTTTTCGAGAGTGTTGAAGCCGATAGTGCTATCGAAATGTAAATCTAAGATGGCGGCTGCAAAAGGAATCAATTTTTTCATCATGGGTGTCATTCTCATGGTTTTCGCGGGTGATGAAGCTGATAGTGCTGTCGAAATGTAAATCCAAGATGGCGGCTGCAATAGGTAATTAAAGACAGAATATTCAAGAGTGTTAATGGAGTACATAGAACCTAACCACATGGAAGAAATAACAAATATGTGAGAATGAGAGTACACGAAATTCGTTTTACATGCCACATCACGCTGTGATAAGACCAGAGAAGGCAACATCCAAGATTAGAATAGTATCTGACGCCTCATGCAAAGGCCCTAATGGTAAATCCCTCAATGACAACATGTTAATTGGTCCTAAATTGCAGCAAGATTTGAGACAAATAGTTATGAGATGGCGTAACTCTGAGGTCGCTTTCACAGCAGATTGTGTAAAGATGTATAGACAAATAAAGGTTACCAATGAAAGTGCCAACTATCAAAAAATTCTATGGCGAGTAAACGGCGAATTAAAGGAATTCCGACTTACTAGAGTGACCTTTGGCACAGTTAGCGCACCTTATCTCGCTACAAAAACTCTTCAGCAACTGGCTGTTGACGAAGAACATAATTTCCCTATAGCTTCTAAAATTGCAAAAACAGACTTTTATATGGATGATCTACTTTCTGGAGCTCACAACTTAAAGCACGCCTTTGAAAATCATTACCAAATGACAAATTTAATGAAGGCAGGAGGATTTCAATTGCAAAAATGGGCGTGTAACAAAACAGAATTTGAAGAACACGTAGGAAATGATGATTCCAAAACAGACGAGACGTACATACTGTAATCAGAAACTATTATAAAAACTTTAGGGATTCGATGGAATAAGAACACAGATAATTTTCAGTACAATATAAACTTATGACCTTCAAACAAACCTGTAAAAATATCTCGACTGTTTGACCCAATGGGATGGCTGGCACCGGTTATTGTGGTAGCTAAAATAATTATACAAAAGTTGTGGCTGGCTAGAACCACATGGAACGAAGAGGTTCCAAGCGAGGTAGAGATCGAATGGCTAAACTTCTGCAATGACCTGCAACAAGTAAAATCATATATGTAAACAGATGGTTAAACACAAACAACAATGATCGAAAGATTGAACTCCATGAATATAGCGACGCATCAGAGAGGGCCTACGCAGCAGTCGTTTACCTACGAGTTGTCAAGGCTGACGGAACAATATCTGTTCGCCTTGTTACAGCGAAAACTCGAGTGTTGGTGCGACTCGAGTTTTCGCAAGACTGTTTCCATACCGAGATTGGAATTATGTGGAGCCTTATTTCTGACGAAACTACTTCACGAAACAGCTGAGTGTCTCGGTGTAGCTATCACTGGTATACATGCTTATATCGACTCAACCATAGTGTTAGCTTGGTTACAATGTCACCCCTCAAAATGGAAGACATTCATAGCTAATCGAACTTCTGAAATACTTACCATCTTACCTGCGAGATGCTGGAGCCACGTAGAGTCGACACAAAATCCTGCAGACATAGCTTCTCGAGGAGCCTGTCAAACTCAACTCCTGCAGTCTAGTTTGTGGTGAATGGGACCTGAAGAACTTCTGAAGGAAAATATTACCTACAACCGATTAAAAGAGAACACTTCGGACCTGGAAAAATAAAAGGAATTAATGTTTGTAAAAATACAATAACAGAAATTGAAGACTTTGGATTATTAAGAAGATATTCAAATTTAACTAAACTACTTCAAGTAACAGCATACATACTACGATTCTTTACAAGGGAGAAATTAAAGAAAAAACATCTTACGGGTATAGAAATAAATAAAGCAAGAGTAATATGTATAAAACTATGTCAAAAGGAAGGATTTGGAGATGAAATTGAAAGGATATCTACAAATAAAATTGTTAAAAAGGATAGTAAACTTCGCAGTCTAAATGTTTTTCTAGGTGAAAAAGGAATTCTTAGAGTAGGAGGAAGGCTACAAAAAAGTGACTTACCTGATTATACTAAATACCAAATAATCTTACCTGAAAATCATGCATTTACCAAATTAATACTTACCGATTACCACATACGTACCTTACATGGTGGTCCAATGATGCTTTTGAGTAACCTCCGTAGACGATACTGGATAGTTCATGAAAAGAGTTTCGTTCGACAAGTAGTCCATCAGTGCATGAAATGTGCAAGATTCCGAGTCACTGCAAGAAACCAGATGATGGGGTCGTTACCAGATGCTCACGTAACACCTTGTAAACCTTTTCTGAACAGCGGTGTAGATTTTGCAGGACCAATTGATTTGAGACTCTCGAAAGGTAGAGGTTGCAAAATACAAAAAGGTTACATTGCCATATTCATTTGTATGGTCACCAAGGCCATACATATTGAAATTGTTACATCTTTAAACACCCAAAACTTTATCGCAGCATTCAAACCCTTCGTCGCCAGGCGAGGACACTGCTTGAATATATGGAGTGATAATGGTACGAATCTGCCCGCTGGAAATAAAGAACTAAGAAAATTATTTGATAAGAGTACTGAAAATTTAGAATCAGAGATTAAGAATATCCTGGTTAATGATGGAACTACATGGCATCATATCCCACCTTCGGCTCCACACTTTGGCGGATTGTGGGAGGCTGGAGTGAAATCAATAAAATTTCACTTGAAACGTATTCTTGGTAATACTACATTAACATACGAGGAAATGTCTAAAGTGACCTCGCAGATCGAGGCCTGTTTAAACTCGTGACCCCTGGACATTTTCTCCTAAATGAATCGCCAACTATTGTTCCAGAGGAGAGCTACTTAAATTCAAATGTTAATTTACTAATTCGATGGCAACTAACACAAAGACTGTTGCAAGACTTCTGGAAAAGATGGTCGAGTGAATATTTATTACGTTTGCAACAACGTCCAAAATGGATGACAAAAAAACCAAATTTTGAGAAGGGAGATCTAGTTCTGTTAAGAGATGACAACTTGCCACCTTCTAATTGGTCACTGGAAGGGTGGTAGAAACTTACCCTGGAGAAGATAATTTAGTGAGAGTGATATCGGTGAAGTGCAAAAATTCTATTGTTAAGAGACCAATTACTAAAGTGTGTTTGTTACCTTCCAAATTAATTTATTATTAGTTGTTAATTTACACTTAATAGTATAGATTGCAACTTTCATCTTTCATATGAATGTATATTTAAACTTACAGATTGTTATTTTTGAAGGACATCACGATGTCCTTGGCGGGCGGTATGTTTGAGTAACTTGATTTGTTATTTTGTTTGTTGTAACAGTTCTATAAAATTGTACTAGATGGTGCACCATTAAAGTTAAATCGCGCTGTAGTTATTTTTCCCATGCACTGTATAGGCTGTTAGCCTTTTTCCTGTGTAAGTTCTGCGGGGTTGAATAAACAGCTCATACTCGAATTCGTTTGTTTTATTTTTGGGAGGACCTCACATATGCGGTACACATGTTATATCTAATTTTAGTGATGCGCTTAGGGCATGCCCAATTGGATTTACCAATATTTTTTTACTATTTTTTGTAATGTTTGCGTAGTTAGCCTATGCGACTCTTACAGTTTCATCTGACACAGGGCTCGGGCCTTTCAGGCCGCGAGCTATTTGAAAAGTGGAAAGGCGGCAATTAGGATGGGGATGAGGATGATGGTGGTTTATGAATTGGTATTGTTACTAATCATCATGTCCCCTCTGGTGAGGTTGTTTTTGAATTATCTAACCGCTGTCCGATTGTGCTTACCCTTGCCTCTTGACTGCTTAGCTCGTATTGGTCGATGTTCTGGGCGGTGAGAACCGCCCAGGTACGTAGGTGTACGGTGTGTACGCGGTGTGTGCTGGAACGCGTTGTGTCCGCCTACGGGTGCGACGCGCCCTATCCGTTAACTTACTTGTGTTTGTCCCAATTGTTGTGAGTGTATTGTCAGTGTTTGATGTGCCTAAGATGTTTGGGTCGACGGGGTCGAGCGAGCGTGGTTGTTCTAAGAGTACGTTACGCGGTCTACGGAGAGTCCGCGTGACGTTTGGTGTCGGAACGTAGTTGGCTGCGTTAGCCACTAGCGGGTTTGTATGGGTTTCCGCGCTATCAAAGAAGTGCTCAGACATCTCCTTAAAGTATTTAGAGATAGTGGGAAGTTGGCGATCATTGTGCAGATCAGGATTCCGTTGATACCACCGTGTTCCAGTAGCTTTCCGGATGAAAAAGTTTTGACCTTTCTGTAGTTCGTATAGGTGGGACTGATACGTGTTGGCGAAAGCTACACTTGCGTAAGACATTATAGGTCTAACGCAGGTTTTGTACAGATGGAGTTTGTCTTAGCGACAACTTACTCTTCTTGTCAACAAGATGGTGGAAACGGCCAATGACTATCTTGGCTTTGTTGAAAACTACAGTTAGGTGTTTTGCGAAACTCATGCGGACGTTGAACGTGACTCCCAGATATTTGGCCGAGTATTCTCAAGGGATAGGGCGGCCATATAAGGAGATAGTATCTAGCTTAACTTTTGGCTCGAATCGTTTTGGCGTTGAACTCTGTTGAAAGTATATTGCTACACTTTTTTCGGGATTCACTTCGATTCTCCATATGCGGAACCATTCGCCTAAGCGATTGGTAGCTTTTTGAAGTTTCAAAGTGAGACTTCTTCTGTTATAGTCAGATAAAAAGAGTGCCGTATCGTCGGCGAAGAGAGCAGTGTTTACCACTGGGTCCTTGGGGATATCACTCGTGAAGGTGTGAAGAGAAGTGGACAGACAAGACGGAGCCTTGTGGGACCCCGGCCTTTAGAAAATGTTTCGAGGAACGGGTTCCCTCTACTCAATAGCGAAGGAAGCGATTTGTAAGAAAATCTCGGATGAAGTGTACGATCCTATCGGGCACGTTAAGTTTATACAGCTTGTAGAGCAAGCCTTCGTGCCAGACCTTATCAAATGCCTTTGCGACATCGAAGAAGAGGGCTCCGGTGTTTCGAGACCTTTTCTTTGTCGGTTACTGATTAAAGCCATACAGAATATATTTTCTTAGGCGATGAATTCGGTTAGTGCACGAGTGTTCGGCTCTAAAGCCAAACTGTTCGTCGGGGAGAACGATGCTGTCTTATAGTTACCTAATATGTTAAGTAGACTGACGAGACTGAAGCTGGTAGGTCGGTTTCACGGTTTTCCTGGTTTTGGGATTTCTATTACGTCTGCTTCTTTCCAGATATCCGGGAAGGAGTAGATCGCGAGCAGCGCGTTTAATTATTATATTAGTGGTGCCGGAAGAGATTTGATCACCTTGTTGCTGATGCCGTCTGGCCTAGGGGCTGATCTATTCTTTAGGCTTTTTATAGCATATACCCACTCGATCCCGTTGACTTGGACTAAGTCAAAGTCACGGGATCGAGTGGGTCGCCCGCTGGTGGTAACGCAGACCTACGTTCGACTCCCGTTTCTACTTCTAGTAGGTGAGCGGGATCTGTTGGTTCGCTGGATGGGGTACACTGGTTCTCTAGACTGTCGGCTAGGCATTCGGCTTTTTTGAGATAATCTAAGGCGAGATCAGGACGGTCTAGCCTCACGAGAGGCGGCATGGGAGGAGATTTCTCCGATTTTAAAGCTCTAGTGAGCTTTCAAAAGGCGACTTGAGAAGGTTCTATTCCTTCTAAGAGGTTTTCCCATTTCGCATTTCTAAAATAGGCTATGCGTTGTTTAATCTCGTTTTGTAGAGAACGTAACCGAATTTTGTTATCTTCCGTGCGATAACGCTCGTATGATTTTAGCTTGGTGTTCTTCGCTCTAATCAGTTGTCGAAGATTCGCTGGAAGCTTCGTGTACCGATCACTCGAGACGAACCTTACGGGAGCATTCTTCGACCGCTAAATTGAGGTGATTCTTTCTATAGGGTGTTAATCGTTCTATTGGCTTTTCCTCCGGCGTGTCTATCCAGTCCGGTATAGTGTCTAAGTGTTGGGAGTTTGTAGACTCGAGTTTGACCTCGAGTTTACGCCAGTCAACGATGATTTGGTTCTGAAGGACTTCACCTGCTGACCGGCCCAGTTGTAGTACGACCGGCCTGTGGTCTGAGGTTAATTCGATGAATGTTTCAATCGAGTTGATATTGAGCAGGATATCTTTTGGTAATGCTACATCAAGGACGTCCGGTAGTAGGATTATAGCAAAAGGGTAACGAGTTTCATCTCAGGAACGATAACGTTGAAGTTGAGTCTCTCCGTGAGGTCACATAAAACGTTTCCGTTTCGGTTGTTAACGTTAGAATTCTAACTAACGTGTTTACTGTCTAGGTCTCCCGCAATTAATACGCTGGGGCCTAGATCTAGTAGAACCGAGATGTAAGCTTCTAATGTGAGTTTTAATGGCGGCAGATATGCTGATGCAATTATAATGGGTGGATGGCCCGTAAGTGATATCCTACAAACCGAGTTAGCAAGCGCTGAAGTATCTATCGGGACACATTGCAAGAACCTTTTGTAGTAGATCAAGGTGCCGCCTTTGGGTCTGGTTAGCCTATCACTTCTTACGTTTTCCGTTTTTACTTTTCTTACTTAAGGTATAATTAGCTATTTTGGGATGGCGCACGCTAGGTTTCAAGTAAGTCTCTTGCAATAGTACTCGTATGATGTCGAAATTATCGTCGTGTAAAAAGTACACAGTTTCTTCCTTTTGATCTCTTACGCCGTTTGCGTTAAAGAACGCGACAGTCAGAGAGCTAGGTTTGATTCTTCCGGTAAGTTGTACTGCTATTATGGTTTTAAAAGGGGCTTGCTTAAGCGCATTGGAATGAACCAATCGCGTTGATGAGATTGATATACTCAATGGTGGCACTGAGCTTTAACCACATTGGTGGCATTAAGCCTTAACCACTCAAGGTTTTGGTCTCGGGAAGTTTGCGGGCCAGAGAAGTGACTTCAGCAACATTAATGTTGCTGATGAAGCTGCAGACTAACTAGCAGACGGCAGCGAAGGTTGAAGATGCCTGAGGGGCAGTTTTGGGCTTTTGAGCCTGGAGAGAGGGCGCTGGCCATGAGGCGCCCGCACTAACACTCGCCGAGGGCTTAACCAATGCGTTCGTTTTGAGAGCTGAAGGCACCGAAGGGCTTACGCCTTGCCCGGAAGCTCCTTTAACGGGGAAGGGTTTGGTGATAGCCTGAGAGGGCGCGGGTTATGACACCGAGATCAGTGTGACTGAAGGGGCAGGTTGCCGAAGAAGGGAACTGCTGACGCTAGCCACTCGTCCGCACGGGTTTACACCTCCGGGCCTCTTCCTGCGCGGCGTTTTATTACACCCGCGATCGTTCGCAGAACGCAGCTGGGAGAGCCTTCCGACTCTGGCATTCGGGTGCACTCGGGCGAACCGTGGTCGCCTAGACACTTAACGCATCTAGGCCGAGCAAAACAGTTTTTAGCCGAGTGGCCATAAAGTTGGCATCGGTGGCATTGACCAATGAGGCCTCTGTTTCGGGGGGCTTCTACTGCAATCCCTAAAGCCAATTCTCGGCGGACATTGAAAATTTCTTTGTCTTCCGGAGGCAGGTCCAGGATGACTAGGCAAAGGTAGGTAGGTATCTAGTTTTATCGGTGGGGTGGTGCATTCTGTACACTTCACTAACCGGCAGGTTCTGAGATTTAAGATCGCTAAGCACGTGTTCGGTTTCGAGCTCCTTTGAGAGCTTTCAGATGTGTATTTAAAGCGCGAGTCTCGTTACACTTATTTATCTGTCATGTTATTCGTTTATTCGAAAATCGACCTCAGCTTAATGCTTTGTTGGTTGAAATTGTTATACAAAATATACTAATTGTTTAATATTATATTTAAACTAAAAACTTAAAATATTAAATTTAAATTACGAACGCAAAATAGTCTTCTTTTTCTCGCTTCTGTTTTCTTGACACACTCTTCAGTCAACACATTAGCAGGCTCAACGCCTCTCTCTACATTTAGTTATAATATAATCTGTTATAGTGAAATAAATATATAAAGTGATTTAAAGTGCCAACAAACTAGTTTTATTATAAAACATAATTACAACAAGAAATATTCGACATTTTTGTGGTCCTTCTCCCCGGTAAAGATTGTGAACGTCGGCCATTTTCATTTCATTGGAAAGGCCCGAGGAAATCGCGATCAAAATGAACCAACGACATAAGAACATCGTCGAAAAATAAAAGGTGAGGCAGCTGTCAATATATTATAGAAATAATTTTTAAGACGCAAAAGCGAAATGAAAATATAAATATAATAATTTTCTTGCAAAAGCAATAAAAAAAGGACAGAAAAAATATAACGAACATAAATAAATAAAAAAGAACGAAAACTATTTGAGATTCGATATACAATAAATACTATAAAATATGGCGGAAAAAGATAGCGAAGATATTTCATTATTAATAACGAAAAGAAGCTCTTTAAAAGGTAAATTAACACGGATATTCAATTTTGTTAAAAGTTTTAATGCGGAATTACAAAATACATCGGAACTCATAGTCAGACACATGAAGCAAATACAAAGAGGAGACGTTGTAATTAAATTTCACTATGTAACAACGCGTGACAATTTGCGGGGTGAGGGGATGCAAAGCCCCGCCCACTTTACACTATCTACATCTACCGATAAATAGTAAAACTACTCGAATCTTTCCATATCGATGTTGCAATGTAGCTTAGCTACCTTGACGGTAGATGGCGGCATGTCCACAAAATGTTATAAACTATAAAAATAATATTTTGGCGATTAAAATTTCTTTATGTCTGAAAGCAAAACAAATTTCAGCACCTTCGTATGATTATTTTACCAATATGTTTATCATTTCGTGAAAGTCAACCTTCAAGAAATATTTATTTTATCCATAAAATAAAGTCTCTTTGGAACTAAATATTCTATGTTCAATATTAAGTAGGATATTTAATTTGGCACTAAATATCCTACTTATCTCACTAATATTATAAAGGCGAAATTTTGTGTGTTCTTTCTGTCTCCTTGAGCTTATTCCACACTAAGTATGTGTAATTTTTTCACGCAGAAACGGCTGGACTATTATTTATGTGTGGGTTATACTATTTAATATCTCTGAGGGAGAACAAATAATAGACAAATTATTATAATTAATATAATTTTATTTACAAATCAATTAAAATATAAATATTTTATTCCAAATTAGGCATCCGAATGCACTTTTTGAATGCCAATCTAAGAACATTAAATTGTATTTAAGTGATTCTTTGCATATAGAATGTCACTATAAATATAACTTAAGCATTTCGTAAAAATCAACCTAAGTACAATTTCCTGCATTTTAATATTAAAAGTTGGATTACTGGGCAAAATAATTGAATTCTAATTAGGGCCCTGATTTTTGTCATTTTTATGAGGTTTACTTGACGAGAATACGGCCTGTTCTCAAAATAATTATAAACTATAAAAATAATATTTTGCGATTAAAATTTCTTTATGTCTGAATGCAAAACAAATTTCAGCACCTTCGTATGATTATTAGTTTATTATATTTTTAGTTCACATGACACAAAGTGTCGCCATCTAGTGTAGAATATATTTAATTATATTTGAAAGCCGACGCAAAGAGATTTTTCTAGAACTATTTTAATAAATTAGGTGTAAAATTATTTACAAATGAAATGTGATGCCATCCATAACATCAGAGCGTCTATCTGAGTAGTTTTTACACAATAAAACACAACACTTCATCCTTTTCTTCTTAATACTACGAAAATACACCGATTTGCGATTTTTTCAACACCTAAGCGCACAGGACGAATGATGACAGTATACTAACTAAAGCCACGCCCACTATGATGACGTCAGGACCTACTTAGAATCACAGTGCACAGTTGCTTATGCCGTCTCCCCTTTGTATTAGCTTCATGGTCAGACAACAGGAGTTAGTTCGTATAATGGATCAGTATGATGAAGTACAATATAAAATAGAATTAATTGACAACGATCAAACAAAAGCATCAGTACACGACGGAGAACGGGATTTCGTCGAAAATAGATGTTTTACTATTCAAGCAGATATAGAAAAACTGCTAACTTTAATAAATTCACATCGCAACAGTACAGCGATTCATCGTGAAAAAGCAGAATCTCAGGTTCGACTACCTAAGCTGGAGCTACCTACGTTTGACGGTAACCTTAAAGAGTGGCCTGCTTTCAAAAACCTTTTTATGTGTTCTGTTGACAGCGCAAATATTCCAACATTACAAAAGTTTCAATATTTGAAGACGTCGGTTAAAGGTGAAGCAGCTGGTTTAATTAATTCATTATTAATTATTGAAGAAAATTATAATAAGGCTTTATAATTATTAACTAAAAGGTACGAAAATAAAACATTTATTGTAAACCATCATCTTAAAAGTTTCATAAATTTTCCTACTATAACGAGACATAATTTAAACAATACTTGACTGTATTTCAACAAAGTCTTGATTCTCTCAGAGCCCTAGGCGTTACTGTAGATTCTTGGGATCTTATTCTATTTTATTTAATAACACAAAACTTAGATAACTCATTGCGTGCCTCTTGGGAAATAAGTAGGAAGGATTCCAACATTCCCACACTAGAAGAGCTGTTAGATTTCTTAAATCTAAGAGTTACTGCCTATGATCTTATGAAAGACTCAGATAGGACATCACAAACTTCAAAATCTTTCCCTAAACTATCTCATGTGTCAATTTCATTACATACAAAGCCAACAATACAATGCGTATTATGTCAAAACGCTCATGTTTTATATAAATGTCCTAACTTTTTAGAAATGCCAGTTGATAAACGTATAGACTTTATAAAAGCAAATTCTTTATGTTTTAATTGCTTACAACCCTTTACATTTCAATACAAATGCTCTAAGTGTCGATGCTCTTTTTGCCATAAAATGCATCACACAACAATACACATGCAGAATCCTCCCAGGAAAGTAAACACAGTTACTGCAACACAAATATATCCTGGCCATGATCGTCTTCAACAGACATCGCCCACACATCAGTCTCGTAATGACTCACAAATATATCATACACAAAATAATATTACAGATATGCCACATACACCACGCACACAATCTCGTAGCAATCATATTTCTCGGATCAAACAATCTTATACATCCAGACAACAGTCATCTAACATTAAATCTCCTCACATCAACACAAACGTAGAACATAATCAAGAACATATTCAAGTAACTCCTTCCACGGTACTAATTTCAAATAGTAAACATAACCAAATATTGCTTCCCACAGCTATTGTAAAGGTTCAAGATTCTGTTGGTCGCTGGCATTCCGCACGAGCACTTTTGGACTCAGGAAGTGAGGTAAACATTATTACCCACAGACTAGCGAGTTTATTAAATTGTAAATATCGTTATAATCATCATATAATTCAAGGCATCGGAGAATCAAATCAACAAACGCAACTATGTATTAACACAAACATAGCTTCACATCACACAGATTATAAAACAAATCTCAATTTCATCGTAATGAACAACATAACTGTTCCTCTCCCTCACTCATACATACAAATTGACACATGGAACATTCTAAGTTTCTAGCTGATACACAATTTTATATGAGTAAAGAAATTGATCTGCTTCTAGGAGCCGGAATTTTCTACGATCTTCTATTATTAGGACATATACGTCTAGGTCCGAACCGACCACATCTTATAGAGACAGTTTTAGGATGGGTGGTATCGGGTACATTGGTAGTTGATAGTCAAGCTGATATAAATAATAAACAAATTTACTTACATGGATCCACACAAACACTGAATGATAAGAAAAAATCATACAAAAGGTCATACTCTCTTCAGAACAACTATACATTAATACAACAACTTAAGATGAAAGCGGAAATTACTTAGTAGAATTACCTGTATCGACTAAGTTTTTACAACTAGGAACTTCATTTAAAATTGATTATCGTTGCTTTCTACAAAAGGAACACAGATTTAAAAATAATACAGAATTACACATACAATATAAAGAACTCATACACGAGATCATCATACGCTTAGGACATGAAGAATACATAACGAATTCCCAAAATTCAGATAACACGCATTATTATTCGCCACTTCAACACAATGCTATACATCTCATCTAGAGCTCAATCTAAAATATCCATAATATATTCAACTTTAAGACAAAAACAAAGAACACTTATTTGTTCAATAATACTCTCATCTCTAAGCTTGCTTATAATCAAGCACATCCAATTATTACTCCTGCGAAACATATAACTACACTCATTGTATGTCTGTTACATTTTTATAATAGCTACATTTCTGAACTACAGTCAGACATAAATGGTTACAAATCTGACCTATAAATAAATTAGTCTTATTATCAAATGCTTAAATAATAACAAAATAAAAATTAGTTAACCTTGTACTATATACCTACAATTGCATTTTTTATAAATAATGTACTAATTTGCAATATTATACTTTAATAAAATGTTATTTGTATTAGAATTAAGCAACATTTTACTTTCATTTAGTAGACGTTTAAATTGTATAATTTTGTAGTACAAACAAAGTTATTTTTAGATGTATAGATAAAATCAAGAAAGCGGGCGAGAATGTTTAATATTATATTTAAACTAAAAACTTAAAATATTAAATTTAAATTACGAACGCAAAATAGTCTTCTTTTTCTCGCTTCTGTTTTCTTGACACACTCTTCAGTCAACATTAGCAGGCTCAACGCCTCTTTTTACATTTAGTTATAATATAATCTGTTATAGTGAAATAAATATATAAAGTGATTTAAAGTGCCAACAAACTAGTTTTATTATAAAACATAATTACAACAAGAAATATTCAACACTAATCTCGTAAGGAGTGCGTTTGTACTGGCGTGTTCAAATTAAACTTAATTTGTAGCAAACGGAGTTGATATTGTTGAAGTGTAAAAAGAAAATGTTCTATTCTCGTGAGGAGTGCGGTTGTCACATTCCGATTATCACTACGATTTTTATAAAATATTACGTAGGTACTCTATTACCTAATCTATAAAGCTTTCGATTATTATTTATGATATTATTTTAAGTGATTTTAAGAGAAAATAAATTAAAAGTAAAAAAACTTTTTTCAAGCTTTTATTTATAAGCGCTAAATAGAATAAAATAAACTTTTCCTTTAAAACTATTACCTATCAACTAATAACATCATTACACAATTTATATTGTTACGGCCAACAGCTGCCCTGCCTAAACAGGAGTTGGATCCTTCGCGGCCCATAGACGAAGGAGCCACGGGCAGATGCAGGTCGGGCGTTCCTACGCCGAGGGTCAAAGGTTTCTAATGAACACGCGAGGGGAAAGGTCACTAGAAGAAATGCACTTACCTGCCTCAGGAGCGCAGACGGTTCTCCTAGACCGGCCCGGCTGATGGAAGTTGTGCTTGGTGTATGCGGTGTTGTGAGTGTAGGTGTAATTGTGTGAGCTGGTATGTTGACGGGAACCGATCTGGATGACTCGACGACGTCCGGGAGAAGGCACGCGCTGGTATCCCCGGAACTTCACCCTTCTGGAGGCACTCGTAAGGGGTTGTCACCAAATGGGACGGCTACTCTGGTAGTCCTTCAGATGTAAATCACTTTGATAGTTGCGCGCGAATTTCACCGAGTTAGTACGTTCTAATAACGATACCGTTATTGCAACGATTTACGCGGATTGTTTCTTTAGCAAGTTTAGGCGCGAAAAAATACGTCCGTATAGTTCGCAAGAAAAATCCTACTACCTCGCGAGAAGAGCCACACCGACTCGTTGGGCGGCCGGGGGGGCGGGGGAGAGGGAAGGTGTCCTTGATATCGAGGCCAAAAGCGCGCGTTAAATCCTGCGTTTTTATTGCAAATTTTCCTGCCTAGACAACCCCCCGCCCCGGACATAAGGCATTAAGTCCGCGAGTAGATTGGCAAACGGGACAAGGTCGCGACGGCCCGTTGCAAGACCGAATCTCCGACCAAAACCTCGGCCACTCTAGGCACCCCATCCGTTCCATACGACAATTTAACAATGCGCCCACGGCGCCAATACAAAGGTAGCGCGTTTGGTTCTTTAATCAACACGAGGTCTCCCACCCGAGGAGGCTCCGTCTTGTCAGACCACTTAACGCGCTGCTGCAAAAGATGTAGGTACTCCAGAGACCATCGGTGCCAAAAGCGTTGAGTCATCTGTTGCAGCAGGGCAAACCTGCTAAGCCGTGAAGCACTCGTTTCCCTGAAGGGATACTCGGGCAGAGCGTTAAGAGGCTGGCCAATCAGGAAGTGTCCCGGGGTTAGAACCTCCAAATCATTCGGGTCAGAGGAGAGGGGACAGAGGGGCCGAGAGTTGAGTACCGCCTCAATTTTACAGAATACAGTGGCGAGCTCCTCAAACGTCAAAATGGCTTCACCAATAACGCGACGGAGATGCGTTTTGGCAACCTTAACCACCGCCTCGAAAATACCGCCCCAGTGGGGACACGCCGGAGGGTCGAATTTCCACTGGATGCCCCTTTTCGACATAGCATTTCCTAAATAAGTCCGGTGGCTGGACAGAAATTCGACAACCTCCTTGAGATACCTATCCGTGCCCTTATAATTCGTCCCGCAGTCAGACCGGATCAAGTCCGGCAAGCCGCGCCGCGACACGAAACGGCCAAGCGTGGCCAAGAAGGCTTCCGTGCTGAGGGCGCTCACCAGTTCCAAGTGAACGGCTTTAGTGGAGAGGCACACGAAGACGCAAAGATAGGCCTTACATGAACGCGCGTTACGAAGGTTAGAGGACTTGACGAGGAAGGGGCCAGCGAAGTCTGTTCCGACCCCAGCGAATGGTCGGATGGCCCTGACGCGGTCGGGCGGCAAGTCACCCATAAGAGGCTGCGATATGGGGGCCTTCAGTTTATAACAGGGGATGCACTTAAAGATGACGCTCCGAATGGTGCGACGACCAGACAAAATCCAAAACTCCCGCTGCAAAATAGCCGACAGGGCGTTACACCCAGCGTGGGCATTCCTAACATGGTGGTGGGTTACCAGCAACCGGACAAGGGCGCCGTCCTTAGGGAGCAGCAACGGGTGTCGAGCCCCGCACGGCAGTTGAGAGTTTTTCAAACGTCCGCCCACGCGCAGCATCCCAGCGTCGTCCAGAAAGAGGTTCAGGCGGGCCAGAGCGCCCTTGATAACGGAGCCACGCTTCAAGTGTTCGATAACGGGCTCAAAATGCTCCGTCTGGACCATACGGATCCAATGCATCAGGGCTTCCCGACGCTCGCTAGGGGACAAAACGCAATCAGAGAGTCGGTTGGACGGATCTCTCGAATTGTGGACAAAGCGGCGCAGCCAAGCAGTCACTCCTAAGAGCTTATCGAGAGAGCTGTACCGTTCCAGAAGGGAGAGATCCCGAGTGGGCTTATCCTTGCCCACTCCTACTCGGGCCCGTAGGCCCGGCAACTCAGTAGGTTCGGAGTAATTACCCTGGGGCCAGAAGGATTGAGGATCAGATAACCAACTGGGACCCCACCACAATGAGTGGGCAACCAGCGCGGGGGCCTCACAGCCGCGGGAAGCGCAGTCGGCGGGATTCAACTCCCCGGGGACATGTCTCCAGTGGAGAGAAGTCTCAGAACTCTGGATTTGAGACACGCGGTTCGCCACAAAGACCTCAAGATTGTGAGGTGCGGCTCGGAGCCAACAAAGTACTATCTCACTGTCCGACCATGCGTAGACGTCCGTAATGTCGATTACAGGCTTCAAGGACGAGTGAACGTGGTTGAGGAGCCGCGTGAGAAGAGCGGCTCCGGACAGTTCCAATTTAGGGATAGTTAAACGGGATCTAATGGGAGCAACCTTGCTTTTGGCGAGTACGAGATGAACTGCAGTATGCCCAGAGGAACTCACAGTCCGCAAATATACGACAGCAGCATAGCCCTTCTCAGAGGCGTCGCAAAACCCATGTAGGGTAGCCCTGCATTTCCCTGGAGGTAGGAAGCACCTTGGCATGGAAACCCGGTTGATGTCCGGAAGGGAGGAGAGCATGGAGAGCCACTCTCGCAAGAGGACCCCGCTAATAGGCTCGTCCCAACCCAACCCCGACATCCAGAGCTTTTGAAGAAAGCACTTAGCCAAAAAGATGACCGGGGTGATCCATCCATTTGGGTCGAAGGTGCGAGCTACTGTAGACAGCACGGAGCGCTTGGTCCATGCTTTGGGAGGTGGGTCAAGTTTTACTCTATACGTGAAGGTGTCCTGAACAGGCTGATATTGAATGCCCAGCACAGTCAGCAAATTAGGATTCTCAGGGTGCTCGAACAGATGAGGATCTTGTTGATCCTCTCCTGGGAGGTCCCTCAAAATGTGTGGGGAGTTCGACAGCCACTTGCGCAACTCATAGCCTCCAGACTTCAGGATGGCAATTAATTCGTCTCGCAAGACCAGAGCCTCCTCGACGGTGGAAGCGCCCGTACAAATGTCGTCCATGTAGACCGAAGTCTCTAAGATAGAAGCTCCCCGAGCGTATCTCAGGCGCTCTCTCTCAGCGAGTTCAAGGAGGGTTCGCATGGCGATATACGGGCTGGACCGGAGTCCATAAGTGGTGGTGTTCAACTCAAATACCTGTATGGGATCGCTGGGCTTCTCGCGCCACAATATCAGCTGATATCGGCGGTCATCACGATGTACCACCGATTGGCGAAACATCATCCGAATGTCCGCGACAAAAACCACTTGGTGTCGACGGAATTGGGTCAGGATGTCGGATATGTCCTTGATCAGTTTAGGACCCGAGTGAAGACACTGATTCAGGGACACACCGTTTGATGTGGGGGCGGAACCGTCAAAGACTACCCGAATCTTACTCTCAGGGGTCCTCAAGACCGCATGGTGAGGGAGGAAGTAGTGCTCATGTGAACGCCATTCGAAGTTGGACGGTGACATGTGACCCAGCTCCTGATACTCGCGCATGAACTTGACATATTTGTCGCGAAAGGCTGGGTCACGCCGCATGCGGCGCTCCATGGAAAGCAACCTCTTCTCGGCCAGAGCACGGGATTGACCCAAAGAGGGGCGGGAGTCCAGAAAGGGTAAGCGAGTGACGAACCGACCGTCAACCCGCCGGCCGGTATTGTTCTGGTAGAACAACTCACACTCACGGTCCAGAGGGTCGACTCGAGCTGCATGGGGTGGTTCCTCAATGTCCCAGAATCGCTGGACAGCGTCCGATAGGGACACGCCCACGACGGAGAGAGGGTCGGCCGTCGGAGAGGGAGGAGACCACATAACCGGTCCAAAAAAGCTGTGCCCAAATATCGTGGAAATGGCTGCCAGGCCATTGGGCTGCAGAGCTCGTATCTCACCTAACAAGAGGGCACCCAGCGTGTCGGCCCCCAGTAACAAATCTATCGGCCCCGGTTGGGCCCACCGAGGGTCTGCCGGTCTCAAAGCCGACGCACAGCGCACAGCGCTGTCATTTATACGAACGTTAGGGAGGAACCCTACAATGTCGTCGAGGACATTTACCTTGACTAAAATACGAAGGTGTTCGCTGTCAGGGCTGAACACCAACTCCGATTGTCCCCTAGGAGCAGGAGGCTCGGCACCTCCGATACCTACCATCGGACGTGATTCAGAGCTCCAGGGGAGCCCCAGTCTTCCCACCAACCGAGTAGAGGCCACACTACGCTGGGAACCCGAGTCCAATAGAGCTCGAACCGTTAAGTGGTCGCCGCTCGGGTTGTAAACCTTCACTGAGGCTGTCGGCAATAGAACAGTTTGACAGGTGGACTGCTGACGACTTATAGGCTCAGTGGAGGCGGCCATGGCGGGAGCTAGGGCGGCAGCCTCCTATCTGGAGCTGCCTCTGTTAGGCCGGCACCCGAACCGGGGGGCCCGAGCGCGGCACTCCGACGGCGTCTCGATGACCCCCGACTGGAATTCCCCGAACGGGCCGACCGAGGGAAACTCGGGGATCCTCGGCTCCAAGGCTCGGGGCCGATACGCAGTCTCCGGAACCCGGTAGTACCGGCACCGGCCAAAGGGGGGCGGGCGGCGTTCCAGTCGCGGCCACTCAGCCAACGGGGGTGAGAAAGGTCTAGCTGACCGCTGAGTGGCCGCGAATCCACTATCAACTCGGGGAGGGGGGGTGAAGACCCCCCCGCCCCTGGGGGAACGACTCCCCGACCGATCGGGGGAGGGGCTCCCTTCAGAAGGAGGGGCGCTGCGGTCCGCCGGTGAGCGCCGAGCGTCGCCCGACAGTGGGCGTGGCTGGGCGCCCCCGCCCGTGGGAGTCGGGGGGCTGGCAGGGCCCTGCGAGGACGAGCCGCGCGCACCCAGGCACAAGAGGACGTTGTGGTTGCCCTGGCAGTGCGTGCAGGGCCGCTGGTGCGGGCAGTCTCGTTGTAAATGCCTCTCCAGGCACGAGAAGCACCAGCGGCGCTCCCTGGCGATGGTTCGCCTCGCCTTAGCCGGCTTGCGCAACAACTTCGGGCACGACGCCGTCCGGTGGTCGGATGCTCGACAATAGGAGCAGGGAGGCGCCTCCCGGGCCGCTAGGCCACTATAGGAGGGTACGGGGGGGCGCCCTCCCGCGGGGGCTACACTCGGCCTCAGGGGGGTGGGCGCCGCCTTGGCCGGCTGACTCCGCCTTTCCCTGGGCACCGCTCGGGAGGAGGCCGGGGGGCCCTCGACGGCGCCTGCTGCGTTCTCCAGCAGCCTGCACTGCTCTTCCAGGAACCGCAGCAGGTCCCTAAAGGGGGGCATATAAGAGGCGCCATCCCCTCCGAACCTCTCCTCAAAATGGAGCCGAAGGTCGAGGGGCAGGCGGGACAGCACTATATGAAGGAGCAGAAAAGACCACTCGTCCACAGGTAAATCCAGCCGCCGCAACGAGTTGCACGCTACGACGACTGGATTCACTATGTCTTCACGTAGTCTAGTCCGGTCCTTCAGCAGCGGGAGGTTCAGCAGCCTCCGAACATGATCGTCCGCAATCCGCCGGACGTTGGCGTACCTTCCAGCGAGGAGGTCCCTGGCGTTTTGGTAGGCGTCGTCCGACAACTTAAGGTGGCCGACGACGCTCAGGGCCTCCCCCTCTAGTGAAGCCAGGAGGTACCCCATTTTTTGGCAGGGGGTCAGGTCCCTCCGGGCGTCCACCAGGCTGTCAAACAGGCCGACGAAGGTCATCCACTCCGAGAGGACCCCGGAGAACCTTGGCAGGTCCAGCGTCGGAAGTCGTCCTAGCAGCTCTGGCTGGGCAGACGGCTTCCGCGGGGACTCGAGAAGGCTACTCAGCCGAGCTTCGCGCTCCCTCTCCGCATCCTTGGCCCCCGCCTCGATCAGGTCGTCCGTCAGCGCGAGGAACTGCTCGTAGTCCGCGCGGCAAGATTCCAGGACTCCCTTTTCCACCTCCAAGTCCTCGAGCTCAGAGTAAGCCTCCTCCACGGCCGCCCTTCGAGCATCGACCTGCTCAAGCCTCTTCCTCAGATTGTAGACCCTGTCCGGTCGGCCTATCAACGCGTGTGCGCTGGTAGCCCAGCGCAGCTCAGTCCGCAGGCAACGGATTAGCATCTTGGGCGAGGACATCACTACTAAATTCAAATTACGACGCGGCTCGAGCACAATTACAACAATAACAAATAAAAAATACAAAAAAATTAACAGCTAACTAATGCAGTTCCTATCAAATCGAGTTGGATAGAATGTACACAAATAAGAACAGCTATTATTAAATCAAACACAAGTTAGTACAAAGGAAAAGGTAAATCAAATCAACAATAACAAATACTAGTACGATCAAATCAAGTTCATTTAAATTACGTAAATACAAATTACCACTCTTTAGTTCAAATACAATTTACAATACGAAAGATATGTAACGAAGATACACATCAACAAAAATGCCTTGCTCGGAAATCAACCCTTCGATAAGTAACACACTACCATCCGACAACGACAATTAACCGATTACGTAAAAATAACCATCTACCTACATGACGCAATCTCCCGCTTGCGCGCGAACCGGGTGTGACCTTTCAATTTTACCCGCTAACAGTAAAGCAAGCTAACAAAGGAAGGAATTTTATTATTACGTATAATAATAAAAAGGTATTTTACGTATTACGGACGGGCGTGATTGTAGCCACAAATCCACCCAACGCTCCTGCCACCAAATTATTTAATTTTTATCCAATACTATGGTCGGTGGATCGACCGGGAATCGATCCCAGAACCACGCTCTGCTACCAATTGTTACGGCCAACAGCTGCCCTGCCTAAACAGGAGTTGGATCCTTCGCGGCCCATAGACGAAGGAGCCACGGGCAGATGCAGGTCGGGCGTTCCTACGCCGAGGGTCAAAGGTTTCTAATGAACACGCGAGGGGAAAGGTCACTAGAAGAAATGCACTTACCTGCCTCAGGAGCGCAGACGGTTCTCCTAGACCGGCCCGGCTGATGGAAGTTGTGCTTGGTGTATGCGGTGTTGTGAGTGTAGGTGTAATTGTGTGAGCTGGTATGTTGACGGGAACCGATCTGGATGACTCGACGACGTCCGGGAGAAGGCACGCGCTGGTATCCCCGGAACTTCACCCTTCTGGAGGCACTCGTAAGGGGTTGTCACCAAATGGGACGGCTACTCTGGTAGTCCTTCAGATGTAAATCACTTTGATAGTTGCGCGCGAATTTCACCGAGTTAGTACGTTCTAATAACGATACCGTTATTGCAACGATTTACGCGGATTGTTTCTTTAGCAAGTTTAGGCGCGAAAAAATACGTCCGTATAGTTCGCAAGAAAAATCCTACTACCTCGCGAGAAGAGCCACACCGACTCGTTGGGCGGCCGGGGGGGCGGGGGAGAGGGAAGGTGTCCTTGATATCGAGGCCAAAAGCGCGCGTTAAATCCTGCGTTTTTATTGCAAATTTTCCTGCCTAGACATATATGATATAAAAAGCTTGTCGCGAGATTTACCTGTATAGATAAACAGGATCTGATTGATTGACGACTCGACCTGGTAACATACAACGTATGCACCCTAAGGACTGACGAGAAGATCCTGGTGCTGAAAGAAGAGATAGACAAGTTGCGCTTGCGCTGGCATATTATAGGATTATCTGAGGTGTGAAGAACGCGGGAGGACACGGTAATCCTCAAATCCGGCAACTTGTTCTATCACCGGGAGGGAGACCATCTGTCCCAAGGAGGTGTTGGATTTATCGTCCATAAATCTCTCGTTAACAACGTAGTAAAGATTCTGGATGTGTCGACGAGGGTAGCGTACCTTATACTCAGAATCACTAAGCGGTATTCGTTGAATGTATAATAGCTCAGGTGGGTAACCGGGCGGTCCCGAAACCGAAAGACCCCGGTTCGAGTTCAGCAGATGTGTTTATTTTTTCCCTTTTTTTTCAAGTTCCTACTTTTGTAAGAATTGAGCGCCATCTATTCGGCAAAGCACGACATTAACGAAAATTAAATTTGACTCGCGCATCTATCTCTAGTATATATACAGTAATCTATGGTGTCACTTTTTTCTAAATTATTTTGTATATACCTAGTTCTTTCACAGTGCATAAAATAGCTATATTATGTACTATTTCTACAAACATCTTCGAGATAATATGTGTTAGATATTGAAGCTAAATTTTAAAAATATACGGTGAGGTGGCGGCGTAAGGAAATTAGCTAGTTACATATTTTATTTATCTATGAAGGAAATCCATCAACTTATATTGTCCTGTCATGTAGACATCGTAAGAGACGACTAGAGAAATACTAGAAAAATCTTATGCTCTTCCGATATAACCCGATGGCTGTACAACCAGCTTATCGCTATGTGGACTGGCACTGGCGATGCTTTTTACACCGGCCGTGCCAAAATTTCTTAAGAACACATCGTCGAGTCCACTCCGAACAAAACATGTGTCTAAAGTCGAGTCTTTGTTTTAAAGTCTCAGATTAGGACGACTAAATCTAGTCCAGTTTAACCTTCAGAAGACACAGGTGTCACCTCAGTTTTAAGGAACTCCTCTTGCTGCATTGCCTCAGCACGGTATCTTCGGCGTCGAAATATCGAATAACGTGCAGTTCCGTGGTCATCTGAAAGGGAAGGCTAAATTTCCTACTAAAAATCTTGGCATGCTCAGCAGAGCTGGATAGTATTTTATGCCGGCACACCGCTTGCACCTTTACAAGGCGCTATTTTGGCCTCACATGAAATACTTCTTTCATTCACAGCTGGAACACCCCAGTGCCAGTTTCTTCCACTTGATCGCATCCAGCGAGCAGCTGGTATTGTCGACGTCAGAGTTCTTTTTGATCGGCTCGATTCACTAGAGGTGTAAAGAGATGTTGCATCTCTTAGCCTTTTCTATCGCATTTACCACGGGAAGTGCTCTGAGGAACTGAATTGATTAATTCCTGCCGCCAAATTTCACCAACGCAGATTGTTTCAAAACTCACGATACCGTCCACATAATCTGGATGCTTGGCAATCTACTACTGTGCGATTTACTAAGAGTTTTCTAGTGTTGCAGTTGTTCATGGGCGGCGGTCGAAACTCACTATCAGGTGAAAGGCATGCTCGTTTGCCTCTTCTAAAAATAGAAGCTGGTGAATGCCAGGCTTAAACTACATGCTCGTGTACGCTCTCCATGTTACCATGGTCGCCATTGTAGTTAGGAATAGCGGGGCCTGGGGACCGTCTCTTTATAACTTTCAATGCGGCGTATACAGTATCTACGCTTGGCAGGCGGGTTGGTAACCGCAGTTTATTTAATGATGTAGTTGTTATCAAAAAAGTGCTGCTGCCCATCTTCTGTTTCAGTTTCCCTTTGTTGCCTCTTACCACATTCAAGGGATGACTTGGAGAAGTAGATTGCGTAACGCCGCCATCACACGAATTCTATCATGCTCACAAAAATCGAGCATAGCTCTCTTCATGGCACGCCGAGTAAAGTTCAAATTCCTCATACGGTCAGCAGTGCTTTTTTTACTAAAGGCAATAATACCTCCAGACTGAACTTCGATTACGACGGCCAGTCTGAACGGAGACTAGCCAGGATAGGATTATAGTGTCCTAGTGTATGCGCAAGCACATGTGCACTCTCTATTCCCTCAATCTCATAGTCCGTTGGAACGATAATCCGGAGTTATGGGACACTACTGGATAGGATCAGGCGTAGGACCTAATGCTTTACGCGCTTTCTGAGGCACGGGGGTGAAACACCGCCAACCATGACTCCGGGCTGCTACTGAGGATTTCTTGACAGAAAACACCAATTACTGATTTTACACCCGGGGATTCGAATTCGGAACCTCATGACCAGCAAACACTTTACGACCACTAGACAGTCAAACTAAATGTACTAAAGCTCTAAATGTACTCAAGGTATAAGAAATAAAACTCACGATGAAACATCAATGTCATTTTATTGAATAATTTATACAATTTTGATTTACAGTTTGAAGGGGAAATCAAAAGTGTCTTAACAGCGCAGCTTTGTGGAAACACGTGTACTTAATAAGCGTTTGTCATGTGGCGGGAGTTACGCAACGAAATTTTTAAAACCATTGTTGTTTGGATGTATGGACATTCGATTGTATACGCTATAAATCAACCTCAGTTAGAACATGACAGTCTTATACTAACTACTATTTGTAACAAAACTCAATAATATACAAAATTTTCCAAATTAACAACATGAGTAACACAGTTTAATATTCCACATGGGTTGTTGATAACTTCATATTTAAATAATGAAGAATATCCACTTCCTGATCAAAACCATCATATTAATCACATCCTCGCAACGTTAATTGACTGTTTTCCTTTAAATAGCTTACCTGTAATGTACCTACATAAATATGATACTCGTATTGAATGATAATAATGTTAATAATGCCTATACAGTCCAACGTCCACACGAGGTTTGGTATGGAAGAGTTAACGAAAACATATCAAAAACAGCGCTACTTGGATAAGTAATATTTTTTTTAATTAATTTTTAAGTAAATGCATAATTAAATCAATTACAATTCATAAAACTTATAGTTCCTAACAAACTCATGAATAAATAAAATATGTACCCTGTGTACGTACACTCTTTAACGCCTACTGTGATAACAGCAGGATTTTGTTTTCACGAGATGATACACGCCGTGGCATTTGATTTTTATATAGCTATATCCGCGGCTTTGTCCGCGTGGAGGTCGGAAAACGACATCATTTCGAAAACCACAGCCAATGTGTTATTACAAGATCCAAGACAGCATAAATATGTAATAATAGAATTACAGTCCATGTCTATCCCACAGAACCAGTGTATTTTTCGGGATAAAAAGTACTCTGTGAGTTTCTAGTTTATAAGTTACTCTATTACTCATAAACTATCTCCTTGTCAAAAATTATATCGATCCGTGGCTCCGTTGCTACTTAATAACGGACAAACAAACAAACACACTTTTGCTTTTATACTATAGTTGAACCCTACTTCTAGGAGTATCGTGCAGCTACAGCGTTTTTATAACAATTTTAAAAATTATTATATTATCTTATAATATCTTATGAACGTAACATTAATTTTAAAAATAGAACATAATATATAACTGAGAAACTAAATTTTTTTTTACATGTAGATGCTTTCGTTCACAGGAAAGGACAGCGATAAATTTTACTGAGCCAAGTAACGCTGATCGGTATGGTTTCCACAAAAAAGCATAGCAGTTAGAGTGAAACTAAAGACATATCATCATAGCTGACAAATCGCTACCTTCCAACAAAAAAAATCCCCTGGCATTCAGCCTAGTTTACTCGCAACGTGGCAAACATGTTTTTCATGTACATTGTACGCTGATTTAGGCGGGAATCGAGATATTAAAACTCGCAAACACATAGACGCCGTGACAATGCATAGCAATTTGACGATTGCAGAAACTTTATTAAACGAACCTACTAAGTATATTAAAATATTTATTACATAGGTACTAACTGGTACCCGGCGCATTACAGCCGTGGAAGAAATAATTGTGTAAATATCATTCTAAATTTGGAAGAGTTATATTGTAATGATTTCTTATATTTACGCGAAGACTACACATTAAATGAAACTAATTTTTATGGATTTTAACGTTGGGAATTAGAAAGTTAAATTAAACGCGATAAAATCCGTAAAAATTAGTTTCATTTAATAAGAGTTATATTGTTTATTTCGGAATGATATATAATACATTCATTATATAACTTTCACATAAATTTGTCGGTACGATACGCGCGCCACCTACTGTAAGTTAATTGTACTATGCCCCTAACCTTCGCACAAGTGTAAGCAATAAGTTGACAAAGTTTTATCGCAATTTTTTTTAAAAATTTACACCTAGACGTTATTTTTTACTACCAGTCATGATAAAAAAGCTGGTTAAGTTTCTATATTAAATGCAAATGTGCTCTACGCATTGTCACGCCGTTATTGCTTTTGAGTAACATTTTATGTTCTTTAATTACAAATAAAACAATTGTGCAAATTAGTATTTCCCCCAACTTACAAGGAGTTCCGCCAAGATATCTCAGTATGAGACACGCGATTCGATGAATTCCGAAAATGTGGTCGTTGAAACAATGTATTGCTAATTTATGAAATTACCTATTTTTTTAATATTTTTATAGCTAATATTGAATTAAACTGTAAATGCTAGTGAAGGCCTATGTTTACAGGGTTAAAGATGTTCGATTGAGTATGATAACCGTTGAGAAGATGGAACCCATGTACGGGCTTATTACAAATAATATTATTTGTTCTTAAGAGTAACATGCTGGTAAAGATTGAATCTATATTAATATACTATAGGAGCTAGAAAACGCCTTCGACCAATACACCTATTTATCTAATAATACTGGATGGACATTAAATATTATAATTTATTCTGTAAAATTCAGATTACGCCATAAGATCCCTTCTTTTTGTAAGTATACTAGTCGAAAAGCTCTTAATATTATAAAATCTTATTTTAGTTTAGAGTGACAAGTAGCTAAGTGCCTGGAGGCTTCGCCCCGATTTCCTATAACATGTGATTCAATCAAAACTCCTAAGTATTTATTTCTTTAATTAAATCCAAATAATTGTTAAGCTCGTTTTAGCAAAATGTTAGCATCAAGTCAATTTTTAATTCAATAAAATATTTTAAATTCAACGATCTTCTTAAGTTACGTCATAATTGAGATTTCAGTGATAGATATCCTATATTTAAAATTTAGCCAATCAATGAAATCATTTTAAATAACAATATGAATTATAATAATACTTAAATTAATAAATAATAAAATCTTTATTGTTGCCTAATAAAGTCAATTTATTGATTACATTCAAATATAATATGAACACGCTTTCACCTGGACGGAGAGGGGAAATGGAAAATTATATCTATCAGGTCAATTTTTCGTAAGTTAATGCTTGTTACATCATTTATACAATAAGTGACGGATGACTAACTTAAAACAAATCGTCGACTCATGTTACAAATTTTGTATTAAAAGCAATGCGACAGGCAAACGTGTTATCATTGAAAAACAGTAAAGTATATACATAAGATGCGTGTTAATAAAGAAAACAAGGTTAAGGTTCCATTTGTTTCGGAATTCATGTAACCGCGTTGATTCCAATCGCCATTAGATTAAGCTAAAATTCAGAAAAATATACCTTACAGGCTTGTGTGGTAAACACACAGCTAAAACGTTTGCACATCCTTACCTAACTATAAACCTTAAACCAAACTAAATTTACAGATAGAATTAGTGATTACTGCGTTTCCTAAAGACCATATTACATACAGTCGGATAATCAAAACGGACTTCATCAGACTTTACAATAAATTTAAAATTTGCCAACTTCGTCCTAACTACAATAATGATATTACTGAAATAGAAAAACGTGTTTCCTTTTGCGAAATCTATGTGGTTAATAATCTACAAGAGTAAATATTCATACTTAAAATTGACAAATAAACAGGACAGTAAATAGTCGTTTAGTGGAGACACAGAAAACAAGTGTGTATGGATCTACTAATTCCCACGGGTGCTTGTACGTCGTCCCGGGCAGCGGCGAAAAATACACTGCAGTTGATTTACAGTACAATGACGCGAAAGCAAAAGCTGCCCGGAGAATATTTCTCCAATGAGGGCATCCACGACCTTTTCTGCCACCGGCGCCACTAGAAAGTGAGGTATAATTTCATAGCGGGGGAAGTTAATTTGTTCGGAAAAAGTAAAGGTTATTGTTTCTTTCTGTATTAGATATATTTTATATTCATAACATTAAAAATAAATAAACCAAACCACAGATATTCATAAAAGTAGAAACTTTTAAAAAAAGTGAAAATGTGCAAAAAATTAAAGAGCAAACCATGAAACCATGACGCATTGTTTTGTGTATTAAATAAATACTCTAGAAACTGAAAAACTTTTATTAAAAACTAACTTCTCAATTAAATTACATTGCGTAACAAAAAACATTACCTTAGTGCCAACTACCGACATCTGGTGACCAGAAAATTATTGGCCCTCATTGATTGGTACATTATTTCTTTTTATTAAATTGAAGTGACAATGTACTTATAGTGGATCTGATGACAAGTAGCTATTGCAGCCCATAGAAACTTGCAGCCAACTACGCACAAAGAAGGCTAGACTAAAATGAAATATCTCTCAGCATAATATTATAATTTTAAAGTAGATAGTGGAGTGGAGTGGGAATTAGCGACCGCAAAATACAACTATTGGGTCCTTGATGACTTATCCTTTTAAACTGACGTTTTTCTTGTTATACCAACTAATAATACTGAGCGAAAATCATAATACGCCTTATATACGAATACGGCGTACCTACAATTTTGGCCAACATGAGTAATTCACGTGTAATTCTAACCATCTCATGTATATATTTCATTCATCGACGAAGCATAGCCATTCCCTCGCTGAGAATCTGATCTAACAGTAGTACCTGATGAATCCACCGCCATTTATTTCACTTTACTTTCTAAACCCACAAAACGACCTGCATATAACCTTTCCTAGCTTGACATTAAGACGCGTCAGTGCAACAAAACAG
The DNA here is from genome assembly GCA_963668995.1 of Parnassius mnemosyne. Taxonomy (NCBI): domain Eukaryota; kingdom Metazoa; phylum Arthropoda; class Insecta; order Lepidoptera; family Papilionidae; genus Parnassius; species Parnassius mnemosyne. The sequence goes on along the minus strand of CAVLGL010000082.1, from coordinate 21,780,016 downwards.
ATGTATGTAATACTTTAGGGATCGCTGATACCGAATACGTTCACTTGACTGATCTAACAATAAATGTCTAGTGTGAACGCGGCATATTTATATAAAAATGTCAATGTTTCAAATGACACGCTCAATTAATGTTGCACTGTGTTTTTATCGTCCCCAACAGACTAGTCATCTGGACCCGTTAAATATTATTAAAACAACATTCACAACATGAATTCACTACGATTATAACTGTAACATCGACACATCTAACGGTTCTTTGCAACAGCCCTCGAATTTCCATTTTCTGAAACAACATTTGTGGTAAAAATGACGTTCTCTTACTCCCAAAGGATCGCAACGCCTTGTGACAGTAAATATTATGTAACTTGTATAGTATGAAGAATATTATATTGAAATGTTTTTTTTAATAATATAAGGGCGACAAACGAGCACACATTCCACCTGATGATAAGTGGATGCTGTAGCCTATAGACATCTACATATATCCTCGATTAAGAATCAAAATACAGATACAATGTCACCGTCGAGGACTAATCTATGAGAAGGAGGTTTCCGGTTCTCTACAATCACCATACGAAACACAGCAATATTCTGCTGTTTTACGCTGGTGCTTTGTGAGAGCGTGGTCCTACCCGACCGATCGACCCATTCGTGCTACAGCAATAATACAGCTGCAGCGTTACTCTAGCACGTAAAATGTTATTATCCCGATTCATGTAGGATATCTAATTTGCTAAACTTAAGGTTTATATTAAATAATTGATAACTCTGCTAGTAACTAATTACTATGGCGTCAGTTTTTCTGTCTGTCATTGTTCACTCTGGTGAAATGCACCACAAGGTTTTCAGAAAACAGAATAAATAATGTCCGTTTCACATGGTTCGTCATAACGTCTCACACAACATGCAAGGAGCGATTCCGTTCAACATTATCGGTATAGGACGTAAATGTACAAAGCACTCACATGTAAAACGAACAATATCCACTATAAAGAGCTTTTAACTATCGCTGGCGATATATTAGACAGCAACAAGTAAAGGAATGCTCAGAGTAATTAACTTAATGTTAACCAGACGAAACTTTTGATAATGATACACAACACACTAAAGAATCATAAATACAGATTCCACACAGGTAATAATTTATGAAAACGACAGACTTCTGAAAACTAGTTACCATTACCATCACCTTTATAGCCTATTAAAGTCCACTGCTGAATCTAAGCCTCCCCCATAGATTGTCTTATAGGTGGGATATTTACCATAGTTGCCACGCTTGGCTAGCGGGTTGGCATATGCTGCTGTCCATCTCCTGATTTGTTTCCCTACGTCATCTCTTACGACAACCACGGGATGATATGGGGTAGTGGATATTCTTGCACCGCAGTACACAGTTTGAAAACTAGTAAGTGATGGTAATAAATGATTCATTGATTGAAGATTCAATTTGAATTTTAACGACACAAATGTTACAAAAATATTTGTGCGTATATGGCGCGTTTAAAGCTGACCATAAAAGAGTTATACATGCATTCTATTCCCAGACAAACAAAGTTTCCATAGCTCGTTGTGTAATGGTGTAGTACCGCGTAATTGATAGTTTGCCTGAGTTCGACTGATAATAAAGGCAGTAGGAACTCTACATGAAATTAAAGGAGTTTGATCGAGTACGCCAACCTGAAGGTAAGGGCCCTCCGAAGTTGAATTGATTTATTTGGACGTAAATTTAGAATATAAAGTCTTCGTTTTCGACAAGGTTTTATGTTTTCAAGTATAAACAAGTTGGGACGAATGTTTGTAGTTGGACAGGTGGATAGGTGGATATTAGTGTAATGCAGTGTTAGTACTTATTACATTAATCAAAAGTGTCGTCTGTTCATGTTGATATTTTTCTTAGTTTGAAAATATATGGCCAGCTTTTAATTGGCTAAAAAGGAGGATCTATCCTTAATTTGTAACCCTACTTTCCTACTCTATTTTAAATATTTAGGATAAATATTATGTCTTTTATCTAAATGTTTTAACACTATGAGATGTGTATTAATGATATGATGATTATTTATGTTTATGTTAATACTAGAACTAACACTGATTTTTATATTGAAATAAATCTACTTTTCAATCCTCCCGAAATGCCCGAGTGGAGATTACGAGGGCAGGTTCTGCTGATGACGTTGGTATTGTCGGTGTGCGAGGGTATACTCGTACCTATGTAGCATGCAATGCCCGCTTTCAGTGCAATTGCTTATTAGCGGGAAATGTCTTCTCAACAGTGTATTTTCAACATGTAAGCTGTCTCAGAAATGTAAAAACGGTTGGACGGACCTAGTGAATTATTGTTAACGAGCGTGTATGATAGTGAATTAAAATGTAAGCCGTAAGTGGTGTATATATTAGTCGTGTAGAATAATTTATATCGAATGTTTCAATTGATCCCAATCGAAAAGAGTCTGATAAAGTCACTTGCGAGGTTAATATTACTAGGTCTATTGTCTGTGTTTAGTTTAAGTTAATCGATTTTAGTTATAAGGTTAAAATATTACTTTTTAACCGAAAGTAAAATAATTTAAATTAGATCCGCTTTGAGCAATGGCACGTAGTTTATCGTAGCCCTACATAATCACCCGGCAAGGTGTACCGTTCTGATACTACCATTCCATTCCAATTCTTTAATTTCATACATGACATGGAATCGATTCTACGCATTCGAATAAAATTAAAGAATCGAAATTACGGACAACCGCACTAATCTAAGACCATCAAACATTTAACAACATATATAATATTAAAATCACGTCTTATTGGATATGTCTCTAATATAATTTTAAAAGTTAATAATTACCATGGCGCTATGTCTACGTCTTCTCAGCGACAGCTCAGCTTAGCTTTTAACAATTGAGTGAGCAAAATAAAAAAAAAGTTACAACCAACTGTATCTTTATTATCGATTGGGGTGATAAAGAACCTTAATTAATTTATTTAGAATAACCGTTTGGTTGGCATGTCCAGTTCATTATAAGTAAAGTTTGGTGTACCTAATTTCACTTTGCGAACTCTCATGTTTCCTTAACTCTGTCGCTGGCCGTTGATGAATCACAACCTTTCGTTCCGTGCTATCTTAATGAACAACACATAAACATTGATTATTATATGGACAACAACGATTATTACAGAACTACGCTAGGACAGTGGTGTCGCTCGCCATAGATCCGGGGCTGTTGCAGAAGACGCGCGGATGAAGTGTGTGGGACAGGTACATTCAGAATATTGATTTTTAACTAACGACATACAACATAAAAATAACTAACTACGAATCAGATCTCTCGAGGTTGAAGACGCATGCTATGTCACAACCTCGTACATAATGCTCTGTCGTCGAATTGCGCTCTAAACATAAAGGCAATCACATCCGAAACTTAACATTCTGAGCTAATAAGAAGCTATGCATGAATCCGTTACGGTTCGAAGTACCAGTGCAGCACCGAGCGGCCTTTAGCTCGACTTCGAGTTCGTTGCTACGGAAGCAGACGCAGTGAGCAATAGCTGTCTCTTGGCTCAGGAATGTCGCGTGCATTCGTCTTAGTGGGTGATTTCACAATTATTATTCGTCGAAATTTTGTAGTCGAACCGACCCTGCCTCAGATAAGGCAGGTTGGGTAAATAGTATCTTTCAAAGGTCAATTATCAGGCAGGCCTATAGGGTCTGACAAATATCGAGTGTGTCATGTCTGGGGTAGTCAAAATCCGTGGTTTTACGTCGTTAAATGTGCGGGCACTTTTGCCCGACTTTCTATGTACAAGATAGCTTGTGGTAAAACAAACGACCGGGAATATATTTCCCGAGCGTGATTATGTATTATAATTATAGGCTTAATTGAAAAACTTAATGTTCGACAAGTAAACCTTTGTGACTTATATTACATGTGTAATGAAATGTATAACGTGTCTGAAGCGGTAGGAAAGCTGTTTAGAATTATTTACAACTGGCATCTGCGGTTATTCGAGCCGGGAACAAGCCTATTTAAGATATATAGTAGTCTTAAAATGCATTGGTTCTAATATAGATACGATTATTTGTTCTAACTAAAGGGTCGCTTGAATAACAAAGCACATATAAGTTCATAAATGCACGCGTGGCCGATGCTGCTTTAGGGCGCGTTCAGACGCGGCAAGCGGGCGGAGAGCGCGGCGAGCGCGATATCAGCCGGCCGCGCCACACGCTGTGATCGGGGCACAGCAGCTGAGCGAGCTCGTGCGCTCCTTTACGCCGGCTCGCCTTTTCTGAAAACCCGCAACACACATACGATTATAACTACCACCCTCCATTTTACAACCGACAATCATTACAACGCAACAACGAATTCTAATCACTTTTCTTAACTATTACTGCTTAAAGCCGCGTCTCCACCAAAGTTTTGTTGCCAACACAACAGTTGCCAACACGTGTTGCCAACAAATGTTTCTGTAATCACCTAGTGTTGGCTATAAGTATCGTGTTTCCATTTTCGGCGGCAACATCAATCGTATTCTTTTGATGTTGCCGCCGAAAATGGAAACACGATATTGTTTCAAGTTTTGTTGCCAACACTAGGTGATTACAGAAACATTTGTTGGCAACACGTGTTGGCAACTGTTGTGTTCGCAACAAAACTTTAGTAGAGACGCGGCTTAACACGCATGATTTTACATCACAGTGCAAACACGTGATGTGCCTCAAAGCTGGACGTCACGCCTAATACGGATTGTATTGTATACATAAAATCGATTGTAGTTAGAATTAATTTATCTATCGAGAGCTTGGACATAATGAGATTGACATAAAGGCTGTGTTGATTAAAGGTATGTTTAACGATAAACTGACCATAACTTCTAGACTTTTTTCATTGCTTTATTTTTTTGATTGATTGATTGATTCATTCTGAACATACTATACTTCCCCAAAGATTGCATCACAAAGGGGATTTTTGCTATAGTTGCCACGCATTGCAGGCTGGCTGGCAACCACAGCTTTTTATCATTATTATGTGTAATCAGGATGTTCAGCTCCCGTCTCAGTTTAGCTCTAACCTCTCCTGCAAAAGCCACGGTATAACATGGCGTAGTACATCCACGTACGCCGTTACAATACGGCACGTTTATATATCAGATGGATTAAATACCCGATTAGGATTTTTTACAATCTAATTACCAATTGATTAACAAAAATTTTTAAATTTACTCTAAAGGACGGGAACATCACATGGAGCGGGGACGCAAGCCATGCGATTTTTCAGGTTCTGACACCAATACTTCGACAGTACATTGCGCACTGAACTCTGCACGCCACGCCGTCTTATCAAAACTGAATCGATTCCGACAGAACCATTATTTGATCAGTTTCTTGGACATTAAATCTTACAATTTAGCGTAGGTAGGATCATATTTATTATGGGTAGCCACACTTATATCAAAATGTTCCAATTGGGGACACCTAAATTTTTTTAATATTTTGTGTGATTCTGTCGGACTCGAAGGACACGTAAGCAGTATTAGAAAGAGCCTTTTCACCATCATGCGAGATTCCAGGAACATGCTGTTAAAGTTTGATAGACCTAAGTTCCTGAAGTACTTATATAATTTAGGAAAAATATCATGAGTCTCACAACATGAATTATTGTTTTAGAACTTTAGAAAAACTATCATATAAAGTTTTACAATTTAGACGAGAAATAAAGATATTACCATTTCAAGAAAAAGTAAGTACAGTACAATTTCTGGTCTGCAATATGACCAAGATGGCCATAGTGCCTCACAAATGGCTAATAGTACAACGATCACAAATAACATTAAAGAATAGGGTCACATTCAAAACAAGTCATTTGAAACAATAATATAACCTTAACCCCCGACGACTGAATCTGTTAATTCTACGTGATAATCTTATATAATAAGGTTAAGTTTCATTTACTCTGTTGAAAATACCTCGTGCTTTAGTAGCGCTCACTTCTCGTCGGAGGTTGAAAGTACTTTCCAACACTTAATGAAAACGTCTATTTCTCTCCATTCTTTACTTTAACTACTTTAAATTCTTAGCTTAGATCTTTACTTAAAACAGGATCTAACCTGTTTGAAATAGACGTATTCATTTAAGTTTTAATTGGAAGAAGGATTGAACACACTAATTTAATATATATTGAGGACAACATCATAATAGGAACGCGGGAGATTCCGCGTGCCTTACCATATAAATACGCCAATTAGTTCTGTATTTAATAATACGAACTGTCATAATTTTGAGGGTGATGGCTTGCGGATCTCTCTCGGCTAACATGAAATAGTTCGTGAAGGGACATGCAGTTTTATTATTATTTTTTAAACTTACTCATCTACTGTCCTGAGTAATGATGAACTTGGACAGTGACTGAAGAAATGAAAAATGCATTAATATTTAGCAAATAATAAAGATAATGTACCAACAACGTTAAAAAACTTTAGTCACCTTGCATCAAAAAGTAAAATAAGTATATGCAGTAACCTAAAAATATAAGCTAAAATATTTTTTTTATTGTTCTTTATCGCAGAAAATGACAATCCCGAATTATATGGTTTATTTTTATTTCAAAATTTTATGTTTTTATTTTTAAAATTTGTTCATTTATAATATATTGAACAAAAATGACTACATTTTCACTTTCAATGGGAGTTCAAATAGCAGGCATTTAATTGTTTTTTTTTAAGGAATTTTGTGAATATGTTAATTTATGTAGATATATCATAAGTATTTCTGTTAATTGGATTTCGAAATATGGCTTACAAAAACCTTTTAGTGAAGTTAAAAGGTAAAAAGTACAGGTGGGAAATCTGGTAAGTTAGGTATTTTGTTAATTTTCAGACATGCTATATCTGAAATGTAATACATTTTGTACTTGACAATATTCACGTAAAAAATGACAAGAATGTAATATTAACCATAATTAGCTTTTGTCATTCAGGTTATAAATAAACTTGGACAAAGGAAAGTCTATTTTGCTAAGAAAAACGTTTTTAGCTATTGTTGCTTAGATTGAAACAGAAACAGAAACAGAAACTTTTTTATTCAATATAGAATATAAATAATACTTATTGAAAGTCACTATTTTGTTTGATTACCACTGGTTCGGAAAAAACCTCTGTCCTGGGAAGAACCAGCAAGAAACCCAGCGGGACTTTTTTTTTAAATTAACAGCTTACAATCATGATGTTACACAAATTAACAACACAACAAATTAGAAATAGCTTGGTAGCGATCACCTCATTTCCACGGGTTATTATCATCCATAAATTCCTTAATATTATAATAACCCTTTTCATACAAACTTAGTTTAATAAAGTTTTTGATCTTTGAGCAGGTCAAACTTTGTATATTTTCTGGAATTTTGTTGTAAAAGCGTATACATCGCCCCAAGAATGAATTACTGACTCGATGGAGTCGAGTAACTGGTACTACTAGCTTGTGTCTGTTCCTAGTATTTACAGAATATCACTTATTTTTGTAAAACTACTTTTATTTTTGTGTACGTACATTACATTTTCATAAATGTATTGAGAGGCCAAAGTTAATATATTAATTTCCTTAAATTTTTGTCGTAGCGACTCTTTAGGCTTTAAATCATAAATTGCTCTTATGACCCTCTTCTGTAAAACAAATATAATTTCAGTGTCAGCTGCGTGTCCCCATAGCAAAATACCATACGACATTATGCTATGGAAATAGCTAAAGTAAAGTAGTCTAGCTGTTTCAACACTGGTTAGACTTCTAATCTTTTTTACAGCATATGCTGCAGAACTAAGTCTGCTTGCTAGTTTTGATATATGGGGGCTCCATTGAAGCTTCGCGTCTAGTGTGATTCCAAGAAAAATGGTGGTATCTACAAGACTCAGTTTCTCCCCATTTAAAATTACATTAGTATTTAATTGTTTGACATTTGTAGTCATGAATGTCATACATTTCGTTTTAGTGCCATTTAAATGCAAATTATTAACATTAAACCAATTTACTAATTTAGATATAGCATTATTTACTTCGTCATATTTTAGTAACTGTCGATTTGTACCTATTATACCATTGTAAGGGAAGGCGTGATCTCCAGACAAGGTGTTCAGCCTTGGAGCGGCCTACGCTTTATATTGCGAGTACAATATAAAATATAAAAATAACATCCTTATTATCTTAATGAGATGTAAATTTCTGGGAGATCTCCGAATTAATTAGTTTCGGCTCACCAATATAACATTGCTATGAGCTTATGTCAAGCTGAACGCTATTAATTATTTGAGGTACAGTGTGTCGACAGCAGACTGGGCTAGTTGCTGTTTTCAGCGTTTCAAAATCAATAAGGTAAATACGAAAATATTATTTAGAATGGGAAGCGTGGGATTGTTTCCGGTCCCGCGGCGGGCTACTTATACATTGAAATATAGGCTCAACGGGCCGGGGGCGCGATACTCGCATCGATTCCGGTAACACGACGCCCGTGCACGTGCGGGGCGGGGGCACGTGACGTCACGGGGTGGCCGGGCTCTGCCGCAACGGGTATCGATCCCAGCGCGTCCCGCTTCCATTCAAGCCGCCGATCGAAGTCCGTGCCGGTACGACGTATCAATGGTATGCCGCCATAAGTGCCGCCATTCACCGCCGCTTTGCATGCCGCACTAGCATTTATGTACAACCCTTTGCACGCTTATTATACCTTCGTTCTTATTTCCTACAGGGGTCATGGAGCTACAGTCTGATTGCTTTTGACCTAGTGTCTAGTTCTTTAATATCTAATTGTATATTATTATTTATTAGTTAAAAAATGTTAAAGTCTAAATACCTATAGACAAATTACCCGTTTTTTACGTAATGGATGTCTAGAAATCGAGTGACCGTGGTCAACTTTAAAATAACAGACACTAAGGTGACAATGATATGACTATATAGGACGACATGATTATATCTAAGCTATTGAACCTTGATTAGTTGAAGTTTCTAATTAACGCAATATCAAAATAATATTGTCTATACTGTTAATAAGTTTTTGGAATTATTATAATCGACCCTCCCTGATGGTGATGTAGTTTTAACTGGTCAACCACACTCGCTTGGATAGTCTATTCATTGCGAATGATTATTTTTCTTTTCAAGTTTACTTTAGAAAGTTGCGTCCCTATTATACAGATAAAATATTTTCTGTTAAGATGAATGAAATAACATATTTTGTAAATAAAGTACCTCTGTGTGAAATAAATACGAATAAATTACTGAAATAAGAAATTGTGATTAGCATTTCGATTTTGATACTGTCAAGGTGTTAATGTAACTGTTCTAAGATAACTATAATTTGAAATAATGAGATGGATTTTTAAGACATTTAAAGTTTTTTTTTTTAATGGGGGGAATTACTATTTGATCATATGCAAATTCGCAACAATTTAAAATATTACCAGGGTTTAGCCACTTACCTATTGGTCAGACGTCGGTCTCTATAGCATCGGCAGCAGAGGCAGCGTGCAAGTTGTTGACGCGCACGGTGCAGTTGGCACGACGGCGTGGGCCTTCACGAAGTTCGCGACCTTCGCGGAGCTCGCAGAGCTCACGGATTTCAGGGCAGTCGCGACCCCGGGCCGACGTGCAACCTTCCTGGTTCTGGCCCTGCGCCTGTTGTCGTGCCAGCCGTTGAGCCTGCACTTGTAGCCGCTTCTGCAGCTCCTGTTGCTGCAGCTATGCCAAAAAACGGTTTATATTCGAAACGTGCATAATTTTATGATGCCTACTCAGCAACATACTTTCGGCGAGTTTCACCATCTCCGCGCATCTTTTGTAATTTAATCAGTTTACAATAAAACATTTGATCAACAACACGCCTGTCTAACTTAAATCCCATTTAGTAACTACATGGCTCTTAAAAAAATTTTTCTTTTGACTAAACAACTAAATAACTAATTAAAGACAGGAATTACAAGTTGCGGCTCATACATTATTTTTGGTCTTTTGAGTCGGATGTAATTAACCAGCGACCTGGCTCTACCAATGGCAACTGTGGCTCTTACAGCTTACAGCACAATTTATCTTCACTGAGTTTGTTCTGTTAAATAAAAATAATAGGTGCATTAAATAAAACACGGTAGAAGATTACCCTATTTCATTCCGTGGATGCCGTGGGGTAACTTAGGGAAAGGTCCGAAAGATCGAAAAGCTTCACTCGTATTTATACGTGGTAGAGCCATATAGTTGTAGCACGAATGGGTCGGCTCGACCGGGGAAGGACCACGCTCTCACTTTGTTTCGTATATGGTGAGTGTAGAGAACCAGAGACCCTTTTTACTGGACAAGAGGCATTCCATCTTAGTCCTGACGGGTGACAACGCATCTGCATTTTGAGTCTTTATTGAGCACTAGCTGTTTCCCGTGAATTCGCCCGCGTGTTTTTGGGGTTTAAATTTTTTGTGCGGAACCCTAATTCTTTTTCTAAAATAAATGTAGCCTAAGTTAGTCCTTGTGACATCAGCTATCTGCCAGTGAACATCCCGTCAAAATTGGTCCAACCGTTTCGGAGATAAGCCGGAACAAACAGACAGACAGACATACACATAAAAATTTTAAAAATTGTATTTTTGTTATTAGTACCGTATATATTTTCATATGCATTTAGTAAAAAGCTGTAATTTTGACATTACAAACAGACACTTCAATTTTATTTATTTGTATAGATAGATGTAGATGTCTATGGGTCACAGTAACCAGTTACCATCAGGTGAACTGTGTGCTCGTTTGTCACCCTATCCTATAAAAAAAACATAAAAAAATACCAGACCGGCAACAGAAAGCCTAATATAGCCTAAATCTATATCCAGCTTTAGTTATTTATCGTTTCATGAAAGGAGGGTACTCTCTTACTCGTAAGCTCACTAAAATAGACAGTTTTCATAACTTTACTCACATGGTTCAGACGAAGCGCATCCTGGTTTTCAAGTGCGGCGATATCGTCTATGCCACCGGCTTCCATGGCTGCCTGTTTTTCCAACAGCAGGCGTTCCTCTTCACGCAAACGCTGCAAGTTCTGCTCCAGCTGTGTGTCGGCCAGTAAGCCGCTCTCGTCCAAATCCATCATATCCGAGGACGACTCGTCGCTAACCGAGGACTTCTTAATTGGACCTGAAACTGTGCGCGCCGGTCATGTGTAGCGCTCCTAGTCGCGCGTTAGTGAGCGAAGACGAAGGCAAGCGATGTGAGGGCGGTTGATGTAGTTAATAAGTAAAGCGAAGAAATAGATTGTGAATTGTATCAAAAAAGAAAAGAAAGTTAAAAGTTTTCACTGATCCTTTTCAATAGGCCTTGCAGATCAACAAATACACATTAGTAATTTATTTACGTTTAGGATAAAATTGGAATTATTCGAAACTGAGAAGTTCGCGCCGCGTCACATCCGCTTTCGCTTGGCATCGCTCGAGAGACTGCTAAAATGTGCGAGTGCTTCCAACTTGAAAGTAAATATGAAAGACGTAAACGTTCAACAGGATATGATAATGTGAAATAAAATAATTAAATTAAAAGAAAAAAAAATTGTAACTTACTTGCAGACATCCAGGTGCAAAGATGGAGTATAATTGCTAAAAGAAATAAAACATAGAAGCGGACATTAATATCCCGCTACGGGAATAAATTGACAATTCGAGATATCCATTTAAAAATAATGCGTTAGCGGCACGGCGTGTCGATACAAAAGAACTCATAAATTAAAATGTATAAAAGCGGCACTATGAAATTCGAAGCCTAGCAGGATGGTCCTCTCGATTTATCAGTTCATTCGGGGCATGCAGCAATGTGTCCGCGTCAAGGAAGCGTTCTGTCGGTGTTGCGTAACACTGCGGACGTTCGGAGATTTAAATAAACCCTTTAGAACGGTTCAAAGGCTTCACTTTACACAAGCGATTGTGCCGCAAGGTGTTAAATAATATTTTATTGAGTTTCTTCTTTGTTCATATATCCCTTTAAAATTATTGTGTTAAAGAATTTCCGAGCTCATACTTTTATGCGCTTAAAAAAATGCTTCACGTATATTTATAATTTATATCGAATAGTTACTGAAATATAGATAGGAAATATAGATAATTGTACTTGGATAAAGTACCCACTAGTTATTTATTTTATTCTATATTCTGTATGAAATATTTCATGAAGTATTATTTACATAATATTAGGTTTTTTTAGGAAAGATGTTGTAAACAAAACATAATATGATGAAAGAACAACTGTTTAGGATCTGTTCAAAACTGCAACGACACACGAGGAACACAGAAAATTCTGCACTCCAAGCCGCTCATAAATGTTTGAATTTTGAATGTAAATTTTTTTAAACATAAGATTAAAGTAATTTTTGGTGTCAATTGTTTTTATCAGAAGTTAAAGTAACACATCAGTAGGAAAAATGGAAAGTTCTTAAGGTGATGATTTTTAAAGATTTTAATGTTCACTGTCTCCGCAACATTACACTGATCGTTTTCAAAATGCTTTTGGGAGGGTAGCACCTCATTTCAGTATCGTAAGGCGTTGGTATGTAGAATTGGATCATGGTATTGTTCCTCTCCATTATAAAATTAATAAAAGTCGACCCCCAACCGAAGAATATGACAAATTGTATACAGTATATTGAAGAAAATCTGCGCATCATGTATGAGAAGATTTGAGGACATTTGAGAACTTACCCCAGAACAAAAACGGGCTCAAGTTGATTGGTATAAAAATGTTGTTAAAGTATGATTACAGACGTTCAAATGTTGTGTATGGCATTGTGACAGGAGATGACACGTATATATTGTTACATTAAGGAAAAATAGCAATACCTATTCTTCTCTACGAGTGTTCGAAGGCGACAGCAAACCTACTAAATAGAGGCAGGCTAGAAGTGTGGGCAAAAAATGATTGTGTTTTTTTGTTCTACCAGACGGGTCATGTTTGCACGATAACACTTGATGAGCAAAAATCAGTTAATGCTGGCTGGTACACCACAATTGTTGTTTGCATAGTGTCTTTGAAAAAGTTAGAGAAAAACGACTAAGAAGTCACACTTTAATGCATCGTGACAATGATTCGGCTCACAGCGGAACAAGGCAAAGTCATTACTGGCTTTTAAAAATGCATCTCGCACACATTCCAGACTTTGTATCATGCGAGTTATTTATTTTCCTAAAAATCGAAGATTTGATGAGAGGTTTGACATTAACGAAGGCCATGATAGCTTTTGCCAGCACGTAAAAAACATGCCCTCATACCAATGGTCCTTATGTTTTAAAATGGTTTGAACGAATGGAAATGTGTTTAAAATGTAATGGAGAATAGTTTGAAAAGCAGTACCCAAACATATATTAGTTTACATATAAATTGTTTTTTTTTTAAAATGAGTTATGCAAATCTCAGTCCACCCCACGTTTGTAGTGTGCTACTTTATTTTTGTTATTGACTTACTTTTATTGTGTGGGATTGATTGCTCAATGTTTAATATAAATGTATTTTTTTTTAATTTATATTCGTTATTGTTTTGGAAAAGAACAACGAACGTAAATGAAACTTATTGTAAAAATTGGATTAGTGTTAAACTTTCGGCCAGGACGTTGAATGAATTATAGTTATTATTTTAAGTTTATTTCGGGTAGAAAAATTGTAAAAAGTGAAACAAAAACATCGAAATTTGAGGAATGCTGCTTCGCTTCTTTTATTTTAACAAAGAAAATAAAAGTCAAACCGGAAGCAAATAGTGACGAAGTTCTGTAAATAGATATTTACAAACAAAAACAAAACGTATGTAACACATTTTGAAACTCTCAGGTAAAGCGACACTCGATAAGAAGTACACTTGATGTAAAATTCCAACTAACCAAGTGAAACAAATTCATAACATTACCCGATATAATCGAACTCACTACCGTCCGTTAAACGTAACTCGATAGAATTAAATTAACAATTTTATTGACGCATTTTTACATCACTTAAACTACTATTTACATCAACACTGCACTATTTCGCTTATTAAACGATAATATCACAATGATCGTCTCTGTCGAGTTAGTTTAAGTTCGCAATACTAAATAACAGAACGACACTGTCGTCCAGTCAATGTTCACCGCACACTTCGTCCTTCTCATCGTCCTTCCCACCTGAAATTACCGAAAACCAACATAAAAGAACAAATAAAAAAGCGAAACATGCGAACTCATTCTTGTAAAGCTTGTGTCATGCTGGGTTTACAATTAATTACTAAAGAAATTATAAAGATTTACATTTCAATATGAAAACGACCAGAAACGTGTCACGTGTATTTGTCTACGAGTACATAAAATAAACTACGTGCTTAATATTGCCCATTTTAAATTAATCTTGATTAACTATCATAAATGCCTTGGATAAAAGCCTCGATGGGCAAGTTTTACCGAGGTGTTGTGGCTCGCGGGTAAAATACTTAATTAGCAGATCGTAAAATCGACGAACCAGGTTCGTTTTTATGAAATTTGGTACGGTGCTTCATAGAATATAAAGAATAACTGTATGGCTCGCCACGAGTCGGTAGTCCAACCGCGGTAATATTTACACGTCGAACAAGGCCTTATAATACTTGCAAGCACATTTATTGTGGCACGAATGTATAAATAAATTTGTTTTTAATGTAAAAAAAAGCAAATGTTATCAAGTGCAGTTTGTGTGTCATATACATACTCAAGTAAGGCTCGCCCATAGTTCCTGGTAGATAGGGACAACTGGTGACGTGGTTGAAGTTTTGTGATTGCATTTCCTCTTGATCAGTCTCACGGTGATAGAAGTAGTTGAAATTGGACACGATGACGGGCACAGGCAGGGCAATAGTGAGTACGCCAGCGATCGCACAGAGCGATCCCACGATCTTGCCCCACACTCCAACCGGCCTAATGTGAGAAACTCTATTATATTTCTGGAGTATTCTATTTGTCAACGATTATGAAATTAAAATAAGAGTACTATGTAATTTAGATTCGATTGGCATTGTTAAAGATGATTTTTATGATGGCCATGCTTCATTTTGTACGTACCCATTTTTTTAATGAAAGCAATTTCGGATGAAACCTAATCAATGTAGTTATATAAAAATATATATCTATGTGAATTAAAAAAAAATTATTCCATTCGCTGTGCTCAGTTTATATCGCTCGCAATACAATGTCATTCATCGTCTTCCACACTCGCCAGCTTGTTACAGACTAACTGTAACTTGATACTTAACGCAAGGCAGTTAGGTCTATCGCCAGCAATCATATTCAGAGTAGGAAAGTTAGGGACCCAGGCTTATCAACAGCACCGGTCAGTATATGCAATTGGTGACTGACACTAAGCCTGTTGATATTCTATATGCCCAACAAATTTGCTACAATGAATATGCCAGTATAGTTTTAAACACTTTTATTGATGATTTTAATTTGATGACCTACGTTATTAACTAAACGAACGCTAAACAAAATAACATGCATCAGTTTACGACTAAAATGAAATAGTACATGAAATAATTTCTCTATCGAAAATGGTGTGAAAGCTTGTGATCAAAGGGCAACAATAAAAGCAGTGACAAATTCTGAACATCAATTTTACATAGTAGCATAATTGGGTAAAATTAACCATATATATCCGTAATACGAAGTCGATGGTGGAGCTCATATGGCATTTCGAACCATAAAGATACTGATAGGTGTGGTATTAGGCAGATATACATAATTTTAAATGATACAAGCGATGCAAGTTTAAGAATAGAAAACAGGCACAAAGTCGTGATGATCACCATTTTCGACGAGCTATAATTTTAACATTCACAACAGCTATGACAAGGGTGGGAACATTTAGTTTATTTTAGCAAAAGCGTTACAGAGGAGTACATACACTGGAGAAATGGCCTTGTATTACAACGGCAAGACCACTTCAACTCGATTCTTGATGGCACCCGCGACTGTTGTAGGTGGTTTCTTGAAACTTAATCTGAGTTGAAGTGTACTGTGACATTTAAAGCGGTTTGGTGCCAAATTTGGCGCGAATACGCTTTGGAAAGGGCGATTGTAACACGACAGGTTTCCTGGTAATCTATCTTAATCAGCGTATCTAACTATTATGATCGAATAATAATGGAAAATTTTACAATAACGCTGCTATGTAAAATTGCTATAGCTCAGGACGGAGATGATGTAAAAGGTGAATTTTGAAATAAAATTATAAAACGATGACAACGAACGTTCAAAAACGTGCAGTACAACTTGGTACACGATTCGAAAGTCATAAGTAATCAGTTAAGATCTAAGCGGACCGACGATAAAATCAAATTGAAGCAAAAGTTACATGAGGTGGCGAAAGAAAATATCAACCGTGTTAGAATGCCGATGTGAGGTTGTAGGATATAAAATGAACGAGAAGGCAAAGATGAAATTTAGGGTGAAGTCGCTAATTCATACGTCATGTCTCCGTATCCTACGGTCGTCATTGTCACGACCGCCCACCAAAACGCATCAGGTATGGATTTGAAGAAGCTGTTCTCACTTCCGGCTTCAGCGAAGTACACGGCGGAGGAAAACAGCACCACACCTTTAAGAATAAGCACACACCAACGGATACAGTGGGACGTACGATGGCGGGGAGCGATTGCGAACGGGCACGGGGCTGGACGCGCGCGGGTTACCTCATGTCTCCGTAGCCGACTGTGGTCATCGTAATTACGGCCCACCAGAAGGCGTCGGGGATTGAGGAAAAATTGGTATCGGAGCAACCTTTATCAGCAAAGAATACTGCGCTCGAAAACACGACCACCCCTGCGAACACAAAGCATGTTGTGCACGCAAACAAAATACCGGCACGCGTCACCCCGCGCGCACGCTGCTGCGTCGCTCCGCGGCGACATCTGGAAATTCTGGATTAACCTTTACCATTGCTCCTTTCAATATAATTGTAGTGTTTACTACAATTCTATATAGATATATATATATATTCTTTTTGACTTTGGGAAGTATTTTATTACGCAAGTTTATTTTTTCTAGCAAAGTTACCGTTAATACATTCTTTAATATACCTTATCAAAAGCCTGTAAATGATCTATTAATTGGCTGCTTTTGAATTTTAATGAAGACTGAACGTATCGAATTTCGAAACTTACCTATAAATAAGAAGAATATTAGAAGTCCGAGCTCACGCATAGACGCTTTTAGTGTGCGTCCAAGGATTTGAAGACCCTTGGAGTGGCGAGATAATTTGAAAATCCTGAAGACTCGCACCAGGCGAATCACACGGAGTATAGCGAGGCTCATTGCTTGATTGGTGGATTTATCTTGTGGGGATACAGGCGCTCGAGGTAAGTTCAGGGTGTCCTCTTCTTCAGCAACCACAGTAGCAAGAGTGATGAAATAGGGAATAATGGCAATTATGTCTATTATATTCATGACGTCTCTGAAGAAATTAAACTTGTTCGGACAAGCCAAAAACCGCACTATCAACTCGAAGGTAAACCAGATTATACACAGCGTCTCGATGAGGAAGAATGGATCTGTGATGTCTGGTACTTCGTCTTCCTCGATCTTAGTTCCGTTGGTTGTGGTGTTGAACACTTTGTAATGTTTGAATTCTGGGAGTGTCTCGAGGCAGAAGATAACAATTGACAGGAGAATGACAAACACGGAGATGATGGCAACGACTCGGGCTGCTTGGGAGCTCTCTGGGTATTCGAAGAGGAGCCAGATTTTGCGCTGGCGCTCGTTAGCGGGTAAGGGTTTCTCCTCCTCTTTTATGAAGCCCTCATCCTCACTGAAAATAAGTTTGTTACGTTAAATATATAATATTTTATTTTATAACTACATATTAATTTACAAAACAGAAAGTAGTAATAATAAAGAAAATTGTGGCACTGATACCATAGTTGTGTATTTTTTATAATATAACACTAGCTGGTACCCGGCGCGTTACTGCCGCCGAAGAAATAATTGTGGAAATGTTGTTTTAAATTTGGAAAAGTACAATATAATATGAACGCATTATATTATAATATGTATATTCATTGAATTATATATAACTCTCAAATTTTGTAAGTTGATTGGAGTATGCCTATAACTTTTGCGCAAGTGCAAACAAAAAGCTGACAAAGTTTTACCAATCTGATGAACGGTATGGAAGCGCATAAAATACGAACAAACTGACAATTTTTTGTATATTAGATGTATACTCGTATAATAGTAGCTGTTCCCCGCGGACTTATGGCATGAACCCTAATTGTTTTTCTAAATTAAAAGGAGCCTAAGTTACTTCTTACAACATCAGCTGCCAGTGAAAGTCCATTCAAAATCGGTTCAGCTATTTGAGAGATTAGGCGGAACAAACAGACACACGCACAATTTTTTTAATTTTTTTTGTTATATTTAACTACCATTATATGCTTTCATATGCATTTAGTAAAAATATTTTATTTCGACTTTACACACTTCAATTTTATTTATTTATATAGAAGTATATAGTATATACTATATACATTATACCATATGCCATATGGTGGCGGCGCAATAGAATTCGTCTCCCCGTCTAACAGTGATCTTCAACAGGCTGATGATGAACAAGAAGATAAAACCCAAACACGCAAGTACTTATAGTTTATACGTATGCATTTACATCCATATGCGTATAAATCACTGATATTAACAGTAGTATTTCATTTATTTAATACAGAACTAGCGATCCGCACTAGCTTCGCACGGTTGATTTCTGGATCTCGACAACAGCGCCACCTACCAGATCCAATTGTGAATCTCAACCATTATCGGATCAATTTAATCACACACACAGATTTTCATGAAAATCGGTCCAGTCGTTTAGAGGGAGTTCAGTCACATACACACGGACAGAAGAATTACATAATATTTAATATGTATGTATTACACATATAAACCTTCCTCTTGAATCATTCTGTCTATTGATCCGCATCAAAATCCGTTGCGTAGTTTAAAATATCTAAGTGTACTTTGTTTTATACTATACAGATATTATATCAAAGGTTGATTGCTAAACATAGGGCTGTCTCATGGATAGCCTTATAAAGGGAAGTTTGTTAGATTTGCCACGCTTGGCAAGCGAGTATGAAACCACAGTTTTTTATTATAAGAATTCATCACTAACCAAAAAATTTGGTCAGGTTTCTTCTGTCGGCTTTTACATCTACGGGATTATATTATGCGGTCGTGTGCGGTAGGTGATTTTCTAGGGCCGCCACTATACAGTGGACATTGATATTAACAGTGAAACAGTGTAACGATTAAACTTTAATTTTTTATATAATTTTGTATATAATCAGTAATTCGTACCGGAATTTGTTTGTGGCTTGCTCGCCAAGTTCGTAAAATTTAATTTCTTCAGAGAAAACGTCCAGTGGTACATTAACAGGACGGCGAAGCCGCCCTCCGCTTTGATAGTAGTAAAGGATAGCGTCGAAAGAAGGGCGATTACGGTCGAAGAAGTATTCGTTTCTGAAATTAAGCTTATTGTTATTTCAGGGAACCTTAATTTTATCTGAGCTATAACGATTTCATATAATTTTGAATACTACACACATTAAATTAAAGTATTTTACGGATTTTTTTGTTTTTAATTTATAACTTAAAAAGTTGGCAATCATTGGATAACTACGGGACTGTGAAGCACCCAAAACTTCGGGATTTAACAAGTTAAAATTAAATTATTTACATTTCATTTTTCTGAATTGTTACGGGCACGTTATTTGAACATAATTACTTTAATTATTTCAAAAATTGACCATTACAGTAAGCTGCAATGGAAATAATTACTCACCTTAGGGGATCAAAATACCGTATTCTCCGAGCGGGATCGCCCAGCAAAGTCTCCGGGAATTGGTTCAAAGTACGAAGTTGTGTTTCGAATTTCAAACCGCTCACCTGAAAACAGAAAGTTCGTTTTAACAACAATATTGCAACATTTTTGCAAGACTCTATAAGAGTATTTTTTTTATTATTCCGACAATCGATTCCTTAAAATACCCAGTCAACTATTTAATTTGAGCTATAAAAGAAAACATCGTAAGAATAAGTGCATGATTAAGAAATGAAATATTTCCAGGATACATGAACTTTACCTTTAAGGCCTGAATCAGTACGTTGTTTTTCCAAACTTCTTTCGCCATAATCATTTTAGAAATGAGAGGCGGAGGTACAGTTCATACAGTAAATTTAGATATCATAAGCTTGGCCTTAATTTTGAATCTTTGAATGAATTAATATGCGACAAAATATTTTCCGTTACTTCTTGACTGGGTTTTAGGGCAAGGAAATGTACGCCGTGCTGCCTCCATGCGTGTTGGCGAATTTCGGAATATTTTTTTTCTTAGAAACGGGAGGAGCTCTGTGTCCAGCAGTGGGATGTATATATACTGCAACTTTAACTTTTTTAACTTCGTGCGTAATAAATGCGCTCGAACAGAAAAAAAGATACCATTGATTAACACGGGAGTTAAGTGATTAAACAAAATTTCCAAATACCATTACCATTATATCAAGTACATGATATAGCATATCAAAAGTCTAATATAGGCCTCCTCCTACGACTACCACATCTCCCATGAATTTGCTATAGCTGCCATACTTGGCAAGCGGGTTGGGAACCGCAGTATTTTTTTTATTTAGATGTTATTAGGAAGATGTTACGAACTCTGTCGCCACTTCTGACACTCACGGATGGAATAATGGGGTAGGGGATATTCTGACACCGCCACTACACGGTCGAAATTTTCCTCTTATTCGTCAAAAAAAACAAACCCAAGACGAGACATAGGAAATATGCAGCGATCTTCTAACGAAATGATGTGGTAAAGCACGGTCAACGGAAACGCGCGTCGAACATTCTTTTTATTTACCAAAACAAATCATCAGCAGTGAAATAACGTTTGATTAACACTTGTTTTTTATAGCGGCTGGATTCGGACGCTCGTAATGTTTTGAGGTCACCAACGCACTTCTAACTGCTTTAAATTTCTTTGTGTAAAATAAAAACAAAACATAGCATAGCGCATAGCTTAACAATGAGTTGCAGCGCTAAGGGCCGCGAATCATTGATCCGTTTCTGGATGTTAGTCCTGGTGAAATTTATGTATGTAAACTGCCCCCGCGATACAGCAGAAATTTCTGGTGTGGAGTTAACGTGTTATTAAAAAAGTTTTGTAATAATAAGTAAATGTAAGGTAATAACTTGAATATTATCCACTTTAGAAAAGCTAAAAATAGAGCGTTGCACACTCACGGCTCTGAAAAACTTTATAAGTGCTCAAAACTAAAACTTTTATAGATATTTTATGTGTATAGAAGTAAATGACGTTATTGTAGCGTCTTCTTTTTCTTGAAATTGAAGTGGCAAATGTTGTTAAAGTTCACAATGATGGTAAGTGGCTAATACAGCCCATGTAGACCACCATAAACAAAGGATGCTACAGGTGCATCACATCTAAGGACAAAAATGGTATTCTTAACAGCCTGTTTTATATAATTAATAGAATCAGGCGTTACTTTGCGGAAATCCATTATATAAAAGCTTTTAGAAAAATTTACTTTGCAAATATCCGCGTTATAAAATAAAATGATGTGTCTTACCTAGTATGAAGAGCACCTCCCGCCCTCCCTCAATTGCGTGCACTATCCCCGTCACCATTAATCCCGGCACCGCTACTCCCAACACCACTACACTAGGCAAGACACACCACTGACGATAATACGACACGTGTTTCGCCTCTACACGAGGCATCCTCAGGTGATATAGACTCTACGGTGGCTAAGCGCTAAGTGACTTAGGGAGGGAGGGCGGGAGGTGCTCTTCACACTAGGAAAGACACATCATTTTATTTTATAACGCGGATATTTGCAAAGTAAATTTTTCTAAAAGCTTTTATAGCCTGTTTTATATTAGCTGTATATACCCTTAATACAGAAACACTAGTCATACGCAACTACCATTTAGCCCGAAGGCCTCCTAGGCATCAAAGAAGTCGACGTGGTAGAACCGCGCTGCAGCTATATTAAGTATGTAATACCTAAGGGTCAGCTCGACCGGGAAGGACCGCGCTATCACAGAATGCCAATACAAGCGTAAAACAGCAGTTTTATGTTGCTGTTTTTGTGTGGTGAGTGTAGAGAACCGGAGATCCCTTTTACTGAAGACAACGCATTCCATCCTAGCTCTCAGGGGTGACAACGCGTCTGAATTTTGATTCTTAATCGAGGATAAATGTGGATGTCTATAGACCACAGCATTCACTTACCGTCAGGTGGACTGTGTGCTCATTTGTCACTCTTATTCTATTAAAAAAACTAGTTCTGATATATGATATAAAGCATAAAATTCAAATTATTTAAAGTAGGTAATGTATTAACAATCATACAATCAATCTCACTACAGCCCATCACTAGTCTACTGAGTTTCGCCAGGGATTCTGACATGATGTCTATATCTGCGACAAATTCAGGATGTGTAAGTTAGTCGCCATTGACGTAACAAAATAACATACAGTACTGATGGTAGGTTAGTGGATGCTGTGCCCCATAAATTTTTAGATTATTTTAAGCCACCGCTTAAATACAATCCCACCTGATGGTAAGTGGTAATGTAGCCTGAGATGGTGACGCGCACTGACTTAACAAAAGCCTATTAACTCTCTCCTTGAAGACACCTACACTGTAATCGGATGGAAAGACAGATGCTGGCAACTTATTCCACTTCTTTGCTGTAAGCATGATGAACGTAAGTCAACAAGGAAAGGGTGGAGACTGACCGAACATCTGGTGGTCCGATGGTGGAAGGGCGAAGGAGGAATTAAATTATGCTATTCGTGCGCACACTCTCCGAAATGCATGCCAATGTATGGCTGCCATACTCCATGCACGATCGGACTTGCGCTTTATGTAAAGTAAGCAGCTATCCCGGCGTGAAGTATCGCCGCACTTTTGCAAGGATTCTTAGTTTCCTTGCAGCTACTTTGGCCTTGGACTCAATGAACCGCCCAAAGTTCATATTTCAGGATATCTCAACCCACAACGGCGGTCGGTGTATTCCAGTGATACATTTGGGAGAGAAGGAGCCAAGGTGCAGTGAAGAGACACGCTTGTGTATGAAGGCGTTGAATTTTACAAGATTGGCATCGCCCCTTTCGGAGACTGCCTGTAGTGTGAGATTCACACGCTCTACCATAGCTTCTCTTTCGGACTGGATTTGATCCCAACTGGCCCGAGCACTTGGTTGGTATAGATATACAACTGTGCTATCATCTGCATACCCATAGATACCGGGCATAAGCAGATCATTAATCAGCAGCAGGAAAAGAGTTACGGAGAGAACGGAACCCTGAGGAACACCGGCATTAGTCACCACAGGATCGAATGAGCAGACATCGACGACTATCCGGAGAGATCGTTCATCCAGAAATACCTTTACCCAGTCAATGAGACCAAGGGATAAGCCGTACACTGGAAGCTTACCCAAAAGGCTAGCGTGCAAACTCCGTCAAAGGCCTTCGAGACATCAAGAGAAACAGCAAGTGTTTACCCACTGTTCTCGAGTGCCTCACCCCATACGAGTGTGGCATACGCTAGAAGGTCCCCAGCTAACCGATTTCGGCGAAACCCGTACTGTAGATCACTAAGGAAGTCATTCTGCTGTAGGTATGCCATTAAGCGGGCGTTCAATATACGCTCCATAATCTTGCAGAGGAAGGAGGTATATTCATCTATATACCACCATATACAGAATATTCATCTATATTCAATTAAGAATCAAAACGCAGATGCGTTTTGATTACTCACCTTAGGATTAAGATAGAATGCCTCGATGGCAGTTAAAAGAGTCTCCGGTTCTCTACAGTCAACATACGAAACTATACATAAACTATTAAACAGCTGCCTTTTTACGCTGGTATTCTGCGAGAGCGTAGTCCTTTCTCGGTCGTGCAGACCCATTCGTGCTACAACCATAGTATAGATGCAGCGTGACTCTACCACTTAACCACTACCATGTACTACCGCCCTTTGCAGTTCCGTAGCTTGAATATGCCTTCCAATGCGGCGCAAAATTCTTGTTAATGATAAATATGCCCAATTATCTGATAAAGCGAAAGATAAGAAAAAATGTGAAAATAACATTTTTATCGTCGTTGTCGAGTTTAAGAATATATTATCAGACACAGATTTACAAAAGTGCAAATGCGAGAACGAATGTTATAAGTGTTTAAATCCCAAAATAGCGTCTGAAGCATCATATGCTTATTATTTGAGGCAGACATTTAAATGAACAATAAAAGCCTCAAATTTCAATAGCAGTTTGATGCAGCAGTGTTTCTTTTGGTGAGTGTAGTAAAACCGAGAACCCTTTTTACTGGAAACGAGGCATTGTGGGTGTCTATGTGCCACATCAACCACTTACCATCGGGTGGAATGTGTGCTCGTTTGTCACCCATATTCTGTCAAAATAACTTTAATTTCTAATGTTGTCTTTAATAGCTGGATTCTAGTATGTAACAGAGCACGTATGTTTACAGTCTGTAAGTCATTTCATTTTAGTCTAAGGGGGTGACACTGATCTCCTGAGCCTCGTTTGCTTTTAGTATTAGTAATTCACTTTCTCCTTCTCATTTTTAGGCTACTCTAAAAGTAATTCTGCCAGTGTCATGTTAGTAATTCACTTAACGAAGTTCTATTCTTATATTATAAGCAAACAAAATCGCAGGCTCAGTGTATTATTATTCTAATATGTGAAGTTAACATTGTTGAAGATGAAAAAAATATTTAACTATTTTAAAAAATGATTTAGATATATAAAAACTTCTATTTTACATAGTCCGATACTCATATATATATATATATATATATATATATATATATATATATATATATATATATATATATATAAATGTTTTAATAAAACAAAAAAATACAATATTTAACTCCACAAGGGAATTCTCCATCTCTGACCTAATACTTCGGTCAGCGTCGCGTCGCAGTGGCCGACCTTGGAGATGTTTTTAAAAGACAGAAATGTACGTCGTGACGTCCCACGGGGCTTCGCTGCTTGTCACCTGTCAGTCCCGCGCATGAACATTTTTTATGCCGGGTTACTTGGCAATCGTATGTTTTGGCGCTACGTTCATGGCTCATTGATTAAAAGTCTGTGACTGGAATTTTTTTAATGCGTTTTAAAAAATCATTTTGTAGTTTGATTCCTAAGGCGCGCTCCACACAGAAGTGAGTCGAGGTAATGGCCTTTTTTTCAAAAAAAAATGTGAAGGAAACTCCTCCTACTTCTATTGAGTATATTGTAAGATTTTAATAAATATATAGTCTTTGCCTTGCTCTCTCCCTATATCTCTTCGTTGGGAAAAGAAATTAGTATTTCGGATTGCATATTTAATTTTAAACCAGTAAGTATTTATGTATGATAAATTAATAAGCCAATTTAATAAACGCTTCCGTAACATCCTATGCATTATTTAAAAAAAAGCACAATAAATTTTAATTAACAGAATCAGGCGTTACTTTGCGGAAATCCACTATATCAAAGATGTTAAAATCCACTATTGATTTGTTGACCCATTCATGCTACAACCATAATATAGCTACAGCGTGGCTCTACAACGTATCACGGCTGTTTTTGTGTTGTGTGCGTGAACGACATACACATTAAATATAGTTCACACATGAACACATGTTAAGCGCCTTCCTTCTGCTCTTGTAAATGTCAAGTTTTATAAATATAAAATAAAATCAAAATGTAAACTACACGAGGCGAAGTTAGTAAACAAAGTCCGCTACGTTGGAAGCACACTCAATTCATTTATACTTTAATAGTAAATATCATTTTACTGCGCGTAGCGGCAGCCCATTCATCGACACATTGAGGCTTTTAGAAGGCCAAGGTCGCGCCGAGTGCTTCGTCTGCTAACGAGGTACGGAAGTCCAGGGCTATTCATGCTAAGCGACCGTAAAGTAAACTTTAAGCGGACGCTTAAGTGAGAGTGGTGCACTCGTCTCAAGCCTCACGAAAAGCCTTCACGTATTTCGAGAGGGAAATTTGTGTAATATGAGCACGTAATTAACTCCGTCTTTAAAACTTTGCGGCTTTTAACACTGAATAGAAAACGAAATTAGCCGCAAGCTGTTTAATATTATATAATAAAAATAAGTAAAAATGAGAAATATTTTGATCGTAGTTCACGAATGATGAAAGAATTAATGAAGAGCAATTAAAAAAATAAGCAGTCTAATTCGTACTATTAAGGGCTATTTTTAATTCCATACAATTGTTCTGTTTTATTATTATGTAATATTCATACAGAGTGTATTTTTTTATAGGATAAGGGTGACAAACGAGTACACAGTCCACCTGATGGTAAGTGGTTGCTGCGGCCCATAGACATCCACATCTATCCTCTATTACAAATCAAAATGCAGATGCGTTGTCACCCGTGAGGACTATGATGGAATCCCTCATTGCCAGTAAAAAGGGTCTTCGGTTCTCTACACCCAGCTTACGAAACAAGCTGTTACTTTACGCTGCTATTCTGTGAGAGCGTGGCCCTTTCCCGGTCGAGCCGACCCATTCGTGCTACAACTATACCACTAATATAGCTGCAACATGGCTCTACCACCTATGAAAATGATGAGCTATGCTTGTATAGAAGATATAAATTATTTATTTATTCTTTATTGTAACACCGTACAACTAAGGTAACAATAGGTGGACTTAATGTCTGTCGGCATTCTCTGCCAGTCAACCCGTAGCGCGGTGAGCTATTGTGGCAGGTATTATTATATCATTTATATAATATGTAAAAAATCCCTGTCCAATCCATTTAGGTATGATGATATGATTCCATTTATGTAATGTTTTTCGGAGAATAAATAAAAGAAGTACCCCGTAAATATAAAATAAAATTTAATTAAATGGCAATACAGGAGGCGCGGCCGGCCGTCTGGTAACAATGTTATGACACGACTTTGACCTTTGTTGATCCCAGGCTTCAGTAATCAGTTTACCGTTCGTTTGTTAGAAACAATGTATGAAAAAAAAACGAGACGCTGAAGGATTTTTAACCCCCGATAAAAGTGAGAGTGTGTTTTAAATTTGTAGTGAGTATTTGTGTGTCTGGTTGAGGCATCATAGCTAATTGATTAAGCTTTTTTCGCTTGAAAGGTGTGATGAATCGTTTTTTGGCTTTGTTTCTAGAAAATCTGTAAATTTTAAATAACAATAATATTTTCATATTCATGGAGAATATTATGATGTTTTAATTGTTTATATTATTATTATATATAATTCATTATTATTATATATGTATATATTATAATTATAGTTTTAACTATTACTTAAATTAATATATAACTTATATATTACAGTATATCAGAGAAACACCTCGATTAAGCTTTAATGCGACCTAAAAGCAACGAGTGACCAAGGGGCGTCTATCGAAACACAAAAATAGTTCCTCGCGGATACAGGGTGATAGAAAAAAGTATAGGAAATCGATTTCACGAATGCTAACGACCTCTCGCAAACAGTTGTGGTGAAATGTAAACATGCGGAATATTTTAACGAACGTGTGATACTAAATATTGTTGTTTCGTATGATTTATAGTCGCCAAGAAGAAATACAACGAACATGCAACGAGCATCGGCAAGCAATAAATTCTTCACTACTAGAGTCAGGGCCGGGCGGCAACAGGTGGCTTCGAGGGCTGTGTAACAAGCTCATTCAATATCGACATACACGTCATAGGATTTGCGTGGAAGGGCAGTCAATGAGATTTCGTCGCCAGGTTTTCATTTTTATTCTGATGAAAACCCAACCACCGATAAGTATTTGGTAAATTGGGTATGTTTATAAACCGCTCCCGCGTTAGAGATAAATGATAGTATTGAAGATAGTTTATAATTGAAGCTATTTCACACCGACAATAATGGTGACTAATTTTATACATGTTACATATTAATAATAATGTCCTCCAGATCGAATTTCGGTCAGCAGCCAGCCTCAACGGAGACTAGCCATCTGCGCAGTACAGGATTATAGTGCCCAAGTGTATGCGCAAGCACAGGTGTACTCTTTATTCCTTCACTCTCATAGTCCGGTAATTCGACACGACCTCAAAGAGATCACTTGCAGAACCAACGGCTTGATGTGCTTTCAGAGTTAAAACACCGTCAATTCCCTAACTTTGGGTTGCTACTGAAAATTTCTTGACAGAAAAAAAAACCAATAACTGATTCTAGTCCGAATGATTCTATTCGAAGTTCGAACCCGGGACGTCATCATTAGCAACAACATTTACAACCACTAGACTGACGAGGCAGTCACATACTAAACAGTGCTACATATTAAAGGTTAATACAACATTGTATTATACACGTATATAACTATACAGGCAATCGTAAAGGTGGTAAGTATTCGAAAGGCTTTTATCGTGCTGTATACTCGTAGATCGCTATGTTAGGGTTTCTCTATGTCATAAGACCTTAACGAGGATGTTCGCAGAAAAACAAGATTTTTTTTATATAACATGCATATGAGCATGCGGATGGTAAATGACTACTGCCGCCCATGAACAATGAGGGCGTCCACGAGTTTTTCTGCCACCAGGGCGGCGCCACTAGAAAGTGAGGTATTTGACAGATTTCATAACGAAGAAGTTAATTTCTTCGGAAAATGTAAAGGTTGATGTTTCTTTATGTACTATTAACTATATTTTATATTAATAAGATTAAGAAGATTAAAATAAATAAACCAAACCACAGATATTCATAACAATAGAAAAATGAAAAAGATAATTAAAATTGTGCAAAAAATTAAAGAGCAAACCACTGAAGCATTGTTTTGTGTACTAATATAATACTCTAGAAACTGATAAACTTTTATTAAAAACTAACTTCTCAATTAAATTATATTGTGTAACATAACATTTTACCTCAGTTTCAACTAGCGACATCTGGTGAGCAGACAATTATTAGCCCTCTTTGCAACGCCAGTGGAAATGCAGATGCGCTGCCGGTCTTTTAAAAAAGAGTAGGCTCTTTTCTTTGAGGTTCCTAAGTCGTTTCGGTCCAGAAAAATCGCTGGTGAGAATCGATTCCATAAAGTAGTTGTGCGAGGAAGAAAACTGTCAAAGCAGTATGAACTTAGTTGCAATGGTTTAGCAAAAAAGGACACAAAACCTGCGGAGTTTCTGTTGTTTTATATATGTATGTTTATGGAATAAACTGTGCAAACATATATTTTATTTTAGTAATAAATAATATGTGTATTTTTTAATAATATATAATCTTTTTATATGGATATGGGCAAATTAAAATTAAAGGTTACATAACACTGGTTACGGAGCAATTATCCCACCAGCACCAAAATAAATTATCTATTGAATTTTTATGTCAAGAGATTTTCAGTAGCTGCCCTACCTACGTAGTCGTCTGCATGTATGCTTATGCACACAGCAGGTTTCGGGCCTCGGGGCACGCCCCCTTTGCCCGGAATCTCCTCGCGGTGCATCACTATGCACCAGTCATGGGAGCCGTTATGGCGTTGTTAGCTGAAGCAGCGACGCGGGTTTGAGTTCCCGGTCGCTGTATGTTGATTTAAAATTTTTCATGAAATTTTTTTTCTGACGTCTGGTAATATGGCCAATGCTGAAAAAGTGGTATAATATAGCCTTTTTTTCCTGAAATAGGTGCCTAATTCGGCCAGTGCCTGAAAAAGGCGCCTAATTCGGTCTAAGGTGTAGTAGCTGCCCGGAGTCAAATCGCACTGCTTTAACTGCTGTGTTTCGGATATAGAGAGCCCGTACAATTACAGGCCGTGATCATAGATCACTAATAAATAACTACATACACAATCCCATGCAAAAGTTCTCTAAAAACTGTCGCCAATTGTTTTGACTTAATTCCAGTTGAAATAAATATACATTAATGTAAATTTAACCTTAAATACATTGCCTAAAGTTGTATTCACAAAACTACGTAAAAATTAAAAACCCACCCAAAATGTTCGAGTGGGCGTTCATTCGGTAAGGACATTTTTTGTCACTGATTGTGTATCTAGTTTTTTATTAGTAATCGATGGCAGTGACGTTGTATTGTGATTGGTTTTTTGGCGGGAACTTGACTTGCTGCTCCTGTATTATTGTTTAAATAATGGTTTGAAGTTGATTTTGATATGTAAAAGTGGTGCGATTTTGTGTATTAAATGTCTGCGCATGTGAATTATTAGTGGAAACGGTGAAATAAGTGCTCTAATGGTGATGTAATTTTCAAGATAAGGTGTCTGTCTGCATAAGCGCCTTGAGATACCATCGCCAACCGTCAGCTGTCTGCTGGCTCAAGTTGCCGCCAAAATCTCCCAAGCGCTGCACAATATGACGTATCAATATATTGTGAAGCAGTGTACTATGAAGGATAATTATAATATATTGTAACTTCAGGCTCAGAAGGCCTAGATCCCAGAGCCGTAAAGCCAGTTATTAAAAAAAATGTATTGTGATTCCATCTTAGTCCTCAGAGGTGACAACGCTTTTGTATTCTACTTTGTTTCAAGTTGGCTGCAGCTGTCCATGTCTTGCATTAGCTACTTGTTATAAGTTCGTTTATCACTAGTTTTAAAAAAAAACATGGTGAGTCAGCATCTTAAATTGTAATTAACAGTTTCTTTGGCATTGGATTTGCTAGGGTTCATAATCGCTTAGCCTCATAAACAAATATTCTAAAATATTTATACCTAATGTACATAATGTTTGTAAGTACACAGCGATGTCTATTTAATTTCAAACATTTGTTGCTTCTAATGTAAACAAGTAAGACTTCTAATAAAAATATTCAAATTATGTAATCTCGTCAGATTGGCGACGACAATTCAGATTTCAAATTAAACTTTTCCAATAAATTCGCTAAATGAGATCAGGAAATTACTGCGGTTTTTACAGAGTGAGAGAAAGATTTCATTACAGTAATATCCACTCAATTCAAACCACAAAATTACAGAATTCTCATATTTCTGTCGTTAAATCATTAATCAAACAAAATGTTGAGATTGGAACAAGCATTTTTAAGTTTCATAAAGTATTGCCAACAGATATTACACATTTTAAAACAACTGACGTTGAGTATTTTGTTAAATATTTAGAGCGCAAATGATACATCGGCTCTCCTACTACAGACTAACTGACTACTGAGGTGACTACTGAGGTGTCATACATGACACATCAGTAGGAGAGTCGATGAGATGAGAGTGCATCAAAGGCTAGCCTGTGGTCCAGGTTTTAGAATTCCGTATGAAATAAGTGTGTGGCCTACAAATAATTGTACAAGGTGTGGATTTTTGTTCATGTCCAATTCATATATGTAAAACGCATCACGATACAGGATAAAATCTCAGCGTAAGTGTAAAGGTTTTTAAGTATACCTAAGCAACTAAAACCGTCCTGATACACGATCTATATCAACCATTACCGTACAGTAAAAACAAAGCTACAGTCCATATACGATCACAGCTGGGTACATTCTCTGATTCCTGTAAGCGTTTTTTTTTAAAATAATTATATAATAATTACAGCTTTATTAACTAACGATGGTATTACTGACCTAGATGTAAAACAACTACAAGAGAACCATAACGACAGTCAACGTGAATATAAAATATGTTAGTAATATAAGAAATTACAATTTTCAACGCGTTTGTATGCTGCAATTATGAATTTTGACTGACTGCATGTAAATATAGCAAGAAGAGAGAGAATATTAATGTAGTATACAGCACGTGACAATGGTGCATTCTGAAGCAGGATCGTCTTTGCGTCCTCACGTCGAGGGCTTAGTTCCTCAGCTACCACGGGTTATCAAATAATACTGTAACTGAGTGTAACTAATGAATTTTTTTTAAACATTCGTTGTCTTTAAATATGTTATTTAGTATATATGTACGTGGGCGGAAAAAAGGCTAAGTGTGGTTTTGTGCTGCTTTTTTCATAAGGTCTCCAGCAGCTGAATCTAAAATACGCCTTATAATTTTCTTGATATTTGAAGAATCCTTTTTAATTGGGGCGATTATGAGGGATGGGAAGGGAGAGTGGATAAAATTTTACTTTGCTCTATAACGTAAATTACTATATCGATATATAAAAAGTACTCCATTAATTTTTCCAATTATTTATCTCAAATGATTGCACAACACGCTCACAGAAACGTTTACTGCTGGTTTCTCTCGGTTCTCATAGGCCAGCTTGGGTTTATGCGTCGTTAGCGCACCGAGTCGAGTGTTGAATTATTTAAATGAATAATAATATTAAATTAAACATTTAAAATACCCCATAATACATCTTTAAACAGCTGTTGAAACGTAGCTTTGAACACTCGTTTAAGATACCTTTCAAACGAAAAAAACAAAATCCCTTCATCCGTTCAGGAGATATGACGCCACTAACAGACACACACAACAAACTTATATCACGGTATCACCCTCTGTTTTGTACTGTTTTTGACTGTAAGTGTACCCTAACCCTAACACTCATAACCCGCCTTATAGAAAGTATGTTCCGCGGGAGATTAGGTGTAGCAAGTTTTATAATTTTATTTTCTCGTGGTCGACAAATTAAAGCCGACAGAATGATTTAGATCAAAGGCTTCACTTCGAAAATAGCTACGAATTTTTAACACGCTTTTACGGTCTTGTTACTAACAGTATTAAAGCATTAAACATATATTTTTTTTATTTTTAAAAGGAAGTCTAAGTAGCCCTTAAAGTTAAAGTTACCGCCTATATAAGTCCCACTGCTGGGCATCGGACTTCTCTCACTTCTGATTAGGCCAAGGAAGTGTCCGCCGCGCAGCCCCACTGCATGTTGGCGGACTTCACATGTGTTGCGCTGCAGTTGTTTTCCTTCACCGCCGAGCATGCGGTAGATCAGCACTTAAAATTGCAATTAACAATTTCATTGGTGTCGGCGGGGATCAAACCCGGGTTTCTCGCGTACTGAGAAACTCACAGCGAGCGCTAAGCCTTTGAGCTACCACGGCTCTGCTCTTAAAAGGTTTTAATTATTAATGTAATAAAGGATTTAAGATATTGAAATTTTAGCTTATTTTTTACTATTAGATTTATTACCCGATGGTGTTAACAATTATCTGCATAAAATAAATAATAATGAAATAATAAATTAATAGTAAAAAAAAATATTTTTAGAACGTTTTTTTGAAATAAAAAGAAAATTATTAAATTAAATCAAACTCGTTAATTTATTACAAAACACAATTTAAATGATGAATTACCTAGTTATGTTAATATAAAGTTACATAATGTCGTATTTTTGTTTATGTACACAGGTAAATAAATTAAATAACTATACCGCCATATTGAGCCGTCCACAATATTCGATTTAGTATAACGTCACTTATCTAACCATGCATTGTCACGCAAACTAAACAATCCCCCCCCCCCCATCAACATGGTAGCGGAATTAAAGAAAAGACTACCCCAGGAGGGTATCAGCACCCCTGGAGGATCCCTCGCTGGGCATCCACGATTAAACTACTCCACTCCACGCCTCGGGCTGGGGTTGGCGTATACGTCAGAGAGGACATCTGCAGTCTGTTCGACGCCTCGGCAGTCTTGAAGGTACAGACCTGTCCGTCCTATGGCTGAGCGTAGACAGCGACGACCATTCCCGCGTCTACGGTGCCTCTATAGGTCTCATAGCGGTAATGCCGACACAGACCGACTCATCGACCACGTCCAAATGGTTGCAGACTCCGTGCTACAACAGGTCCCATCCGCAGAGATCGTGACACTCGGTGATTTTAACGCTCACCACGCTGAATGGCTTGGTTTCCGTTTAACCGATCATGCGGGTAGATCTGTCATATGGTCTAACACAACTGTATACTTCGCCTACGCGGATCCCAGACGTGGAGCATCATGTCAGGTCTCCGTCGATGCCCCTCTGGGCTCTTCGGACGATTGTCTGACCCGGAGTACGGTGCTACTCACGCTCCCATCGCAATTTCGATCTGCAGCTTGCCGCCGTGTTTGGCACTAAACGTCGGCCGATTGGGACGGGATGCGGTCTTTTTTTTCATCCTACCCTTGGGCGCGGGTTTGCTTCTCGCCAGAAGATCCCAGCGTTGTTGTCGATTCTGTTGCTGATGTGGTGCTTCAGGGTATGGAACTATTTATTCCATCCTCTGTAGTACCCATCGGAGGCAGCTCCCAGCCATGGTTCGGTCGTTCCTGTAAAATAGCATCACGCTATAAGCAGGAGTGCTTCCGGGCCTGGGCTGACGCATCAACGTCTCGGAATGGAAACACCAGCACACTTAAAAAGAAGTATAATTCCGCCTCCAGGTCCTCGCATTCATCATTCGCGCTCGGTTCGTAAAGCACTATTCTCCCTGGACGTCAGCAAGTCGAGTGGGCCTGATGTAGTCTCTCCCATTGTGCTGAAGACGTGTGCTCCGGAGTTGGCACCGGTTTTAACGCGTCTTTTCCGGTACTCCTACTCCCAAGGCGTAGTCCCGAATTCGTGGAAGACATCTTTAGTCTACCCGATCCCTAAAAAAGGCGACCGCGCAGACCCGTCCAACTACAGGCCTATCGCCATAACCTCCCTGTTCTCCAAAATAATGGAATCCATTATAAACTGCCAGCTCATGAGGTACCTTGAAGATCACCAGCTGATTAGTGACCGCCAGTACGGTTTTAGTCGGGGTCGATCAGCTGGTGATATTCTGGTCTACCTGACTCATAGATGAGCGGAGGCAGTAGAGTCCAAGGGGGAGGCATTGGCCATTAGTTTGGACATAGCGAAGGCCTTTGATCGAGTCTGACACAAAGCGCTTCTTTCGAAGCTTCCTTTCTATGGGCTTTCCGAGAAATTGTGCAAATGGAACACCAGTTTCCTTGCTGATCGGAGCATCAAGGTCGTAGTAGACGGTGCATGCTAATTTCAAGCCTATCAACGCTGGTGTTCTACAAGGCTTCGTGCTATCACCAACGCTGTTTCTCCTGCATATCAATGATATGTTACAAACTAGTAACATTCATTGCTATGCAGACGACAGCACTGGTGATGTCTTATATACCGGCCGTGCCAATATTTCTCGGGAAAACGTCGTCGAGTACCGAGACAAACTTGTGTCTGAAGTCGAGTCTTTGCTGAACAATGTCTCGGATTGGGGGCGACTAAATCTAGTTCAGTTCAATCCCCAGAAGACACAAGTTTGCGCGTTTACCGCTAAAAAGAACCCCTTTGTCGTATCTCCTCAGTTTCAAGGTGCTCCTCTTGCTGCCTCAGCTAGCATCGGAATCCTCGGCGTCGACA
The DNA here is from genome assembly GCA_963668995.1 of Parnassius mnemosyne. NCBI lineage: Eukaryota > Metazoa > Arthropoda > Insecta > Lepidoptera > Papilionidae > Parnassius > Parnassius mnemosyne. Next base: position 21,744,634 of record CAVLGL010000082.1, on the reverse strand, counting down.
TATCGAATAGTGTGCAGTATCGTGGTCACTTGGAAGGGAAGGCCAAACTGGCCTCTAAAAAGCTTGGCGTGCTCAGCAGAGCGAGACAGTATTTCATGTCGGCACATCGCTTGCAACTTTACAAAGCGCAATTCCGGCCTCACATGGAATACTGCTCTCATCTCTGGGTCGGGTCAGTGCCAGCTCCTTCCACTTGACCGCATCCAGCGCAGAGCGATTTGAATCGTCAACGACCGAGTTCTTTCTGATCGGCTCGATACACTGGCACTGCGTAGAGATGTTGCATCTCTTTGCGTATTTTGTCGCATTTACCACTGGGAGTGGAATTGTTCGGACTAATTCCAGCCGCTCAATTTCACCATCGCACATCGCGATAAAACTTGTAATACCATCCATACCACCTGGATGATTGGCGGTCCACCACTGTGCGATTTAGAAGATGTTTTCTTCCTCGCACAACTTCCTTGTGAAATAGTTTACCACCAGCGATTATTCCGGACCGATATGACTTAGGGACCTTCATGAAAAGAGCCTACTCCTTTTTAAAAGGCCGGCAACGCATCTGCAATTCCCCTGGTGTTGCGGTTGTTCATGGGCAGCGGTAGTCACTTACCATCAGGTGAGCCGCATGCTCGTTTGCCCTCTCTCCTATAAAAAAACATGCATGCAAAATTTCAGCTCAATCGGTGGAGGATAACTGCTTCAAAATTCAGTTGCAATATTTGACCCTAACAAACATACGAGTACATTGCTAGTTGAATAAAAGTTTTTTATAATATATTATTGATAAACGTTTATTAAAAATTAATGAAAAATGTTTTTTTTTCTGGGATAATGTTCTAAGAGCGTGTGAGACTAATGGTTAGAAAATTAAATAGAAAAATATTAGATATCGAAGTCAAATTTTAATAGTCAATTTTTATATTTTTGCTTTATATATATAAATATATAATAAACATGTATTTAAATTTTTTTCTAAGTTTTAGTTAAATTTTAATAGCTTTTTAAACTTTTATTAATAATGATGGCATATAGGAGACTAAAATCATTACTTTTGTATAGCATAGAATAATTAATAATAATACGTACCTCATAAATTGATACTTTATTATAATTGAAATGTGAAGGAAGGGAAGAATAACATCTGCCTGGACAGCTAGTTAATTAATAAACCAAGAGGTTGACATTTTTCAAGTTGACAAGCAATGACACTTTAATAACTACATATCGGCCACACTCTCATAGTGTATGTCATTGAGTTATATGTACTACGTACTAGAGAAGCCATTCCGAACATTGACTATGTTCAACTGAACTGTAGTGCAATCCATACAAACTAAATATTGCGTAAATTGAAGATTTGTGAATTCCATAAAATAATTATTATAACATTTTATTTAGAAATATGTTTGTTTAGATTAAATTAAGATATTTTATATTAAATTCTTATATTTATTTTATATTAATATCTTATTTTATATCAAATTAAAGTCTTCGCGCATGCGCGACTACTACTCCCGCGCATGCGCGAAGACATAGAGTAGGACACAATTTTTGTTTGGAATGGCTTCTCTAGTACGTAGAACATATAACTCAATGGTGTATGTAATTACTCTAACTACAGTCTTCTTTATGACGTCTAAATTCGTGACGGCTAAATTCAATTTAACTGTCAATTTGATCTGCCTCTGATATGCCATTAAATGTTATATTAATTGTAGACCATGAAACATCAAACCTTTTCAAGTTCAGAATTTAAAGTTGAAGCCATTTATACTATTGCCCTTTGTAACACATCCGATTTGTTGAAGTGACTCCTCTTGCATTATATATTGCTGCACTGACGTCTGCGGGAAAGGTTATATAATTGGAAATATTAGAAACTAGATGACCCAGCGAACTTCGTACCGCCTAACAGTCGGTTCTTAAATTTTTTATTATTTTTAATACTTATTCTGCTATTCGGGACACCTAGCTAGTAATTTAAAAAAGAAAAAAGAAAGTTGATAAGTTAACAATTACATTATGTCAAAAAATAAAAATTATAAAACACTTAAAATTCTTTCAATAGTCACTAAAAAATCACAATGAAAATTACAACGTCTGATTTTTACTTATTATAAAATATGTATTTATACGATGGAAACGTCACTCAATGGCGAAACTTTATGGCATGGTATTAAAGTTCAAATTGACTTTTAAGTATTATTACGAATCTTTTGTATGGGAATATAGAAAAGTGTTGTTTTTAGACTTTTACTTCAAGGAATATTATAAAAAAAGAATTAGCGAAATCGGTTCAGCTGGTCTCAAGATTTGCGCTTAGCAACACATTCAGGGATTAATTTTTATATTATAGTTTGAAAAGCCCCTATAAAGTTAACAAATATCAGAGCTTAGAAAAACCACCTTTCATAATTGCAATTCGGGGAGATATTTGCCATATTTGCTACGTTTGGCAGAGCTTATTTTGAGTTGTTATCAGGAGGATGCTGCTGCCCATCTCCTGTTTTACTACCCTTTGTCACCTCTTACAACACCCACGGGATGATATGGGGTAATGGATATTCTTACAGTGCCCCTACGGGTAATTGAAATTTAATCCGAATATAAATATTTTTTATATTTTTCCGTCCATCTCGTGCTCTAATCCAAAGTTCCGAAACCTTTCAGCTTGAGTTGCAAAACTGTTTTCAGTGCCTAGAAGACTGCAATGCAATGGACGATATGGATGACAAGGTCGTTGAATCGGTCGGAGCTAAGTTCAGCATGACGCGCTGCAGAAGAACACAAAAACTCTCCGATCACACTCTCAATTTCATGGCTATTAGACGGGAAATGAAGTTGCAGTCTTCAACAGATTTGGCAGCATACAGGCAATTGAACAGCCAGAACTTCAAATGCAAACGGCGGGACTTACGCAACTTCAATACAGCTCGTATTTAAGAAGCGATCGAGCGGAACAAAGGCTCCAAAGTCTTTGCCAGAGATCTGTCTGCCAGAAAGAGCCAACTGTCAATGCTGAAGACCGAGTGTGGCAGTATCGTTTCCGGGACACCTGAGGTTTTGAGTGAGATTGAAAGGTTCTATGGTTAGCTGTACACGTCATCGTTGGAGCCACACGCAAGTGTGAGTAACGATCCAAGATCAAGTCTTATCCGACACTATTCCGATGATATCCCGGACGTCAGTCTGAGCGAGATTAGAATAGTTCTCCAGCACTTTAAAAATGGCACTTTAAAAACCCCAGGCGATGATGGAATTACAGCGAAGCTTATGAAAGCGGGTGAAAAAACAGTACTTGAAGTCCTTCCGAAGCTTTTTAATTTAGTCCTCTATGGTGGCACTACTCCGGAGGCGTAGAGCAGAAGTGCGGTGGTCTTATTCTTCAAGAAAGGTGACAATGCTTTCGACTGGCACGCAGACGAGTCGATAAGCCGGTTTCCGAAAAGGCTTTAGCACTATAGACCACATCTACAATCATCACAATCTGTCACTTTGCCTTGCGTATGTGGACAATGAGAAAGACTTTGATTCCGTCGAAATTTGGGCGGTGCTACAGTCCATTCAGTGGGACCAAGTTGACTGTCGGTATACCGAAGTACTGATGTGCTTGTACAGTGGCGCTACGATGGCCTTCTGAGTACAGAACTAGAGTAAGAAATTTCTCCAACTGCAGAGAGGTGTAAGACAGGGTGACTTTATATCCCCAAAACTCTTCACCGCTGCATTGGAAGACGTTTTCAAGCTACTGGACTAGAAAGAATACGGTATTAACATCAATGGCGAGTACATCACTCACCTTCAATTTGCCGACGATATAGTCCTTATGGCAGAATCGTTTGTGGACCTAAGCACTATACTCAAACCTAAGACCTTCATAGTGTCTCCCAACGGATAGGTCCTAAGATGTACATGAAAAAAACAAAGATCATGTGTGATGTCCATGTCACACTTATGTTGTTGTGGATGCTCGAAGTTGTTGACGGGTATGTTTACCTGCGACAAATAGTTCGACTAGGTAAGTCCAAATTCGACCGAGAGGTCAATCGACAGATTCAACTTGGCTGGGCAGCGTTCGGGAAATTACGACACATCTTCTCATCAGGTATACCTCGAAACCTGAAAGCAAGATTGAAGGCAACCAGTGCGTATTGCCAGTGACAAATTATGGTTCTGAGACGTGGTCCATCACTGCTGGCCGTATGAGGACGCTCAAGGTCGCTCAGCTAGCTATACTTGGGGTTTCTTTGCGTGATAAACTTAGAAATGAGGATACCCGCAGTAGAACTAGAGTGACCGACTTAGCCCAATAGATTAGTAAGCTGAAGTGGCAATGGGCTGGCCATATAGCTCGACGGACCGACAACCGATGGGGAAAAAAGGTTCTTAAGTGGCAGCCTCGTACCGCTAGGTGAAGTGTAGGGCGTCCAACCACTAGACGGAGTGACGACCTGGTAAGACATGCAGGAAGTCGATGGATGCAGGTGGCTCAATACCGTGCTTTGGGTCATTCCTTGAGGGCGGCCTATGTTCATCAGTGGACTTGTGAAGGCCTGTAATGATGATGATATTTCTTAAACTGTGTGGCGCTATTAGAATATTCACTACCACATATCGTCCCGTGGGTGTCGTAAGATGCGGCAGAAGAACACTAAAACAGAAAATGGCAGCAGCATTTTCCTAATATCTCTATTTTTTTGTAAGTGTTTGAGTGGATCCCTGGACCCCGTAGGTGGCTCTGTTGTCGAGATCCAGAAATCACCCGTGCGAAGCACGGGGCGGATCGCTAGTTTTTTTTTTAGTATAGGGTGACAAACGAGCACACAGCCCACCTGATGGTAAGTGGTTGCTGTGACCCATAGACATCTACATCTATCCTCGTTTGCGAATCAAAATGCAGATGCATTGCCACCCGTGAGGACTAAGATGGAATGCCTCGTTTCCAGTAAAAAGGGTCTCCGGTTCTCTACACTCACCATACGAAACACAGCAGTGTTAAGCTGCTATTTGACGCTGGTATTCTGTGAGAGCGTGGTCCTTCCCCGGTGGAGCCGTCCCATTCGTGCTACAACTATACTACTAATATAGCTGCAGCATGGCTCTACCACGTATAAACATAGTATAACAATATGAAAAACCTCGGTTGCTAAGCAGCCTGCCAAGCGTGACAACTATGTCCAAATTCCTCACTATGATACAATCTATGGGAGAGTCCTATATATTCAGCATTTGACTTCTATAGGCGGTAATGGATAAATATTTTTATTGAGAGGCCATTTGTATTCATGTAAAACTGATCGTTGAACACACGTAAGGTTTCATCGTGCTCACTAGGTATTCCATCTTTTATTTAGTTATCACATAGGTGCACCAATATATGTTACATAACGCGTGAGCAGTGTGTTGACCGTGGAACGTCAGATTTTCCGTTTAAAGCCTTAAGTTCAAGGATTTAGTAAATACAACCTTTAAATGCTCATCCTATTAGTGCTCTTGCGAATAGTATTAGATGCAATGCCGACGGTATGACAAACTAGTTTATATATCTGTGAAGGTTTTCGACAAGGATGCGTCGCTGATGATACATATTGGATAAGTAGCCAGCCATGGAACATAACAAATTTTGTTTAAATATTCATTACAATTCATAACAAATTTCATTATTTATTTAATTGTGTATTGATCAGAAAGAAATATAAGAGACAAGCGGTAGCACCGTATTTCACACTGTCAAGGATTGAAATTACCAAAACACTGCCTCAGTGGATGTCTAGGTCGAGAAAGGAGTATACATGCCAAATTTCAAGACCATCGGGCGTAAAGTTTTGGCGATCTCGTGATGAGTGAGTGAGTTAGTGATATTTCGCTTACTAAATACTAGTGATCGGTACCGGCTTCGTACGGGTGATTTCTGGATCTCGACAACAGCGCCACCTATCGGATCCAAATGTGAATGTAAACCATCTAGGGACCCGTTCAAACACACACAGATCAAAATTGTTCGAGGCGTTTTAGAGTTTTGGTGAGACTAACGGACAACGATTAATTATATTATATAAAGTCGTTACAGAATGATTAAGAGCCTTAAGAAATTCTTAGCCAGTCAACTCTGGGCGTAGTGAATAATGTAAAAGTGCAGCACAAGCTAGCTTTGGTAACAAAGTTTTAATTGTTAGTTCAAGTTTAAACTCAACCTTATGTGAGTTAGAACTTAGAAAGAAATAAGAGTATTTCTATTTTAAGAGCAATTAATTTTTGCTTGTTAAATTTGCGTAAGATGGTATTTTAAAAATATATAATATGAGGCGTTCGTAAGATTGTCTTTTTTAAGCATGTTACAATATTCAGCGTACCTTAAATTAAATTTTTAACCGAGTATAAAAAAAGGCCAAGTGCGAGTCGGACTCGCCCGTGAGGGGTTCCGTAGCAGTAAGTAGTATAATTTACGATTTATGACGTATTAAAAAAAAACTACTTACTAGATCACGTCCAAACCAATTTTCGTCCAACACATTTTACCACTTTGGAAGTGTCTCTCGCGCAAACTATTCAGTTTAGAAAAAAATGATATAAGAAACCTCAATATCATTTTTGAAGAACTATCCATAGATACCCCACACGTATGGGTTCGATGAAAAAATTTTGTTTGAGTTTCTGTTCAAGTATGGAGAACCCCCAAAATTTATTGTTTATTTTTATTTATGTGTGAAAATCTTAATGCGGTTCACAGAATACATCTACTTACCAAGTTTCAACAGCATAGTTCTTATAGTTTCGGAAAAAGCGGCTGTGACATACGTACGGACAGACAGACATGACGAATCCATAAGGGTTCCGTTTTTTGCCATTTGGCTACGGAACCGTAACACAGCAGCATTAAGCTGCTATTTTACGCTGGTATTCTGTGAGAGTGTGGTCCTTCCCCGGTCGAGCCGACCCATTTGTGTTACAACTATACCAGAAATTCGGAAAGCTCGGAAAGATTCCAATTTTTGATGAGGTTTAGCCCAGACTTTCTCCTCCAAATATTGCCATGTATTATAATCCAGTGGCTTAAATCTGGACTAGAAGAGGGCCAGTCTTCATGTCCGATAAATTCCATGGGCGGTCAACCAGTTTTGCGTGCTTCGTGCCCTATGAGCTGGTGCAGAGTCCAGTTGGAATATCCAATGTCTGTTTTTGAACATTGTTTGAGAAAGAGGTTCCACTATGTTTGTTAGGACAGTATTTTGGTATACCTCGGCACTGGTTTTTACACCTTTTTCACAGAAAAACACCTCAGTTAAGCCTGAATGTGAGACTCCAAACCAAACCATGAGTGACGAAGGATAATGTGCTCATTGAACCCTCGATATACGCGTGCTAACTTCTTCACTGCTGTGGGCATACACCTTATCATTTTGTTTATTATAACTTTCTTCGATGTTAAAAAATTTTTCATCCGAAAACAAAACGCGTTATTTTTTCCCGCGTACCTTCTTCCCGTATCTTCTTACGATAAGCCCGTAGTTCTAGGTCTTCATTGATCACTATTTTGACCGTGAATATGCTTAGGCCCATCTGAAGAGCTAAGATTTCTTGTTTACGAACAGGATTTCTTTGGATTCGCGCCTTCACTGCTTTGATGATCGCGGGTGTCCTAACTGTACGAGGTTGGCCGGTCCTCTTAAGATCTTCGAAGCTTGAATCTTCAGTGAAACGTTTAATAGTGCGATAAACAAATCGTAGGGTTATTTTCAATTTTTGTAGAATATTGAAAATCTCTTTTGTCACGTAACCACAGCGGTGCAACGCGATAACCGCTACTCTATCTTCTTTCTTCGACTACTCCATATTTGAAAATTAATGAAAATTAATGTCTTCTTTATTTTCGGCAAGCGCAAACGTTATATTTATTAAATTGGTGAAGATCATTTAGCCAGTATTCAAAATTTTTAAATAATTAGGTTTTGACAGAACTTGTGATCCGACTAAGTATATATATATATATTTAATATTATCACCGTTTTATCGGAAACGCCTAAACCGATTTCAGTAATCTTTTTTAATCTAATGGAATATTTTTCAGGGGTTATCCCATGCAAATTTAAAGAAAAATATATTCTATCTCTAAAGGTGGATAAAGAGAAGTTGAAGAATTTAATGTAACTAAGTACATAGATGAAATTCTAGTTGTTGCATTGAACTAGTGATATTTCTTGGACCACTCAAAAGGGTTCAAATTTTATTGAAAAATACGACACAATTTAAAAAAAAATAATAGAAAAATAATAACATTTATTTATTTTTGATTATGAAGTTGGATCTTTAATTCCTCGATACATGCAGCTCAAGGTTGCTATGTTCCGTACAGTGAGTATAGAGAATCGGATACCCTTTTTTCTGGAAACTCCATCTTAAACCTCAGAGGTGAAAACGCATCTGCATTTTGATTCGTAATCGAGGATAGATATAGATGTCTATGGGCCACATCATCCATTTACCATCAAGTGGACTGTGTTCTCGTTTGTCACCCGTATCCAATAAAAAACAAAATAGTTTGGAAAATCCAAAAAACACGCCTCATGAGCGATTCATTTAATTTTGATGAAAAAAATAAATTACCAAAATAAATCGATTACACAAAGTATAAAATCGATATAGGTTGTATGGTACATTTGTCCAAGGGCTAAAGAAGAAAATGAAGGCGTCATTAAAGTTTTAATAGCAATAAAATTTATAAATCTTGAAAATTTTATTAACAAACGACGCATACTATGCTTTTGATATGAAATGGGGAAACCAGTTGACGTAATTATGAATCTAATAAAATAACCCGGTCTCGATACGTCAATTTTTTTCGGGAGTTATCGTAACCACATACAAAATCAACATCCGGAATGTTTTTTTATCATAGTAGAAATATAAAATGATTTTTTAGAAAATATAAGATGGATTAATTAGAGTGGATTCTTAATAATAGGCGGCTACTCATAATATCGTATAAGTGCAATATAGTTATGATAGAGGCATTTTAAGACCACAAAATTGCTTGACATTGACGTGTCAAGAGTAATACGCTACCTAATAACACTACTAAATAAAAAGTGTAATAGACTGACTTAATGTGGATTTATTTTGAAGTCAATTTGTACCTGTCTTAAAAGTTTAATAATTACTTATGATGAAGATCATCGTTTTTTGATGTCATTATAGCTCGTATCACTATTTCGAATAGAGGATTGAGTCATATAAGTTTCAATATTTTTTTAATTGTACAAAGTTAATGAATTCTCAAGCCACCGCGTAGGGCTGTTTCGCTCAGGCTATATAAGGCAGAAGCAATAAGCGCGTTAAAGCGCCATACACGCGACCAGCGCATAAATTAAATTTACGATCATAATGCCCAGCAGTGCTCCGCGCGGTATTTCTTTCGCCGCGGATGTTGCTCTGCGGTTGGCAATGGACCGGTCCAAAAATACATTTTATTGTGCGTTCACCAAGGGCGGCCGAGGTGCGTAGTGCAGCCGAGCGACGGAGCAATTTTATGAAGAGATTTCGTAATTAATACAGCAACGGCGTGACGTTGTTAATCCGACCGCAAATGGTTCCTGACTTTAAAGTTTTATTACGCTCAGTGGATATTACGTCCGGTGCGTTCAATAACAACGCGTCTTCGCGTAAAATTTCCAGAGCGCGAAAGATTGAACTGATACATCGACGACGCAATTGACACCTAACAGTTTCTGCTTATCCATCCATCCATTAAACTATATCTACTGCTGGAACATAAGCCTCTCCCATAGATGCAAGGACTTTGCATAGTTGCGCTTGGCATGCGGGTTGGCAATCGCATGCCAATGCAGTTTTTTTTCTCTCTGTCGCCTCTTACGATACCCATGGGACGGTATGGACAGTGGATATTCTTACACCGCCACTACATGCATTTCTCTCTGCGTATAGTATGAAGTCGTATCTACTATATGGCGTGAATTGTTTTCTAACTTTTTTCTGCAAAAAAAGCAGTATTTGGACTGATTTGTTCCAGTTTGAAGTGTACAGAGAGCCAAAATAACAAGCTGCAAGGCATCTCAGTCCTCAGATGTGACGACGCATACGTCGCTTTCTCTGTTCGAAGTTTGTCAAAGGTAATCAATAAACTGCAGTAGTCACGTTCCATCACGACTTTAAGTTCGTTTATCACTTCAGTTTTATTTATTTATTTAACAATTTATGTACACACACAAAGTAATGTAACAATGAAAAATAAAAAGATATTTTGCACAAAGGCACTGCTTATTTCATAATGGAATATCATCACAGCAGGCCCGATACTGGTCAAAATGAAGCACTGATTCAAAATGAAGCAGATTTAGTGTGCACTCTCATAAAAAATATTATATTATGTATTATATATTATATATTGTGTTTGTATATATGGACGTATGTATATAATAAATACATATACATACGTCCATATATACAAACCGATGACAAAGAAAGATATTGCTCTTTAACTCGCCTTTTAAACACTGAAACTGTTTGAACCACATCACGAATAGAAGCAGGAAGAGATTTCCATAACCTTGTACCGTAAAAGAGTGAGAGTATAACTTAGTTCTGGAAGAAGGGAAATTTAGCAGGGTTTTTAAGTGTGATCTGCAAATTGAATCGGCGGAGTGAGCAAGGCGGAATTGATCACGTGGATACGGCAGTGATGTTGGATTGTATAGTATGTTACAGAGAAGGCGAAGGATTCGGGTATTTCTGCGAATTCGGATTAGGCGCCATTTGAGCTGTTTGCGATGGAAAGAGACGTGGTCATACATGTTTAGCTCAAAAATATAACGAATACATTAGTTTTGCAAGCACTCCAGTTTTTTTAACTGCTCCTCATTCGCATCCAAATAACAGATATCAGCATAATCAAGAATCGCAGAAAACTTTGAAGGAATTTCAAGGAATGAAAAGTAAAATTGATTTTCCTACTAATTTCTGTGATATGTGTGCATTCCTTCATGATGCCCAGATTCTTAAAAGTTTCTGAAATGCATAGTAGAGTGCCATTAATTTGCAGTGTTGGGAGTGAAGTAAAGACAAGATATGAAATGGTAAATGTTTCTCTTCTCTTTCTCATCACTAAACGACATCAGACAAGGAGAAGTAATACTCAAGTAAGCGATAATAAGCGATTGTGTACAAGAAAGGCCTCTTACGTATAAACCTCTATCATCTGTACGGTATAAAATTCTTGCTGAAAAATGCATATCTAAAGTCTTTGACCTCTCAAATGAAATAAATCGATTAAAGTGCATACAAAATTTAATATTTATTGTATATGTGAGAAAGAGCTTTGCTTGTGGTGATTCAGGCGTAGTTGTAAATACATCGATTTTAACGACGTAATAAATATAAAACATTGCAAATAATTTTAGAGAGAATCGGTTAATTTTAGAAAAGTTATTTTGAGATGGATTTCTGATTTCTCGGTGTTTTCGAGACTGATACGGATTGAGTAAATCGCGTTGCCTTCACGTTCCCGTGCCGCGCGCTTCAAGCGAGCCGGCCGTGTCTCGAGTTCATTAAATATACGAGTACAACTTCATTCTGAATCTTTCTGAAGTCTATTTTTGTTACATATCGTAATAGGTGTATTAATAATAAACGCCTCGTTTCAACGTCATATACTTTATTTGATAATTTTACAAATATACAATCATAACAATACTCGTATAAACGATCAATGCGTGATTGAGCCACGCATATTATGGTTATTGCATGAATGCGTTGGCTCGACTGGGGAAGGACCTCATACCAGATTAATGCTGATGAGATGAGATAGAGAAGCGAATTCCCTTTTTACTGGAAACAAGACATTCCATCTTAGTTCTCAGGAGTGCCAAGAGGAGAAACGACCTGATGTTAAGTGACTGCAGCTACAGCTGCCCATAAACATCAGACACCTTGCTACACAGGTACCTTGCCGGCCTTTTAAAAAGGCGTAAGATTTTCTTGAACGTCCCTGAGTTATATCGGTCCGTAAAATCGTTGGGGGCAGCCGATTCCACATAGATCCCAAGGCGTAGTCCCGAAATCAAGGAAATCGGCTTTCGTCCACCCGATCCCTAAAAAAGGCGATCCTATCACCATCACCTGCTTGTTCTCCAAATAATGGAGTCTATTATTAACTGCCAGCTCATGCGGTACCTTGAGGATCACCAGCTGATTAGTGACCGTAGTGAGGTCGGGGTCGATCAGCTGATGATCTTCTAGTCTACTTGTCTCATAGACGGGCGGAGGCAGTAGTGTCCAAGGGGAAGGCATTGGCTGTTAGTTTGGACATAGCGAAGGCCTTCGATCGTGTCTGGCACAAAGCGCTTCTTTCGAAGCTCTCTTCCTATGGGCTTCCCGAAAAATTGTGCAATTGAATCACCAGGTTTCTTGCAGATCGGAGCATCAAGATTGCTATAGCCGGTGCATGCTCCGATTACAAGCCTATTAATGCTGGTGTTTCACAAGGCTGCGTGTTTTTCCTGCATATCAATAATATGTTGCAAACCGGTAAAATTCATTGCTATGACAGCACTAGTGTGCCCAAATTTTCCGTGCAATATTTTTCGGGAAAACGTCACCGAGTACCGGAACAAAGTTGTGTCTGAAGTCTTTGTTCATCAAAGAACAAAGTCTCGGATTGGGGGCGACTAAATCTAATTCAGTTTAATCCTCAGAAGACATAAGTGTGCACGTTTACCGCTAAAAAGAACCACTTTGTCGTATTTCCTCAATTTCAAGGCACTTTCCTTGTTACCTCAACCAGTATCGGAATTCTCGGCGTCGACATATCGAGTGACGTGCACTTTCATAGTCACTTGGAAGAGAAGTCCAAATTGGCCTCTGAAAAGCTTGGCGTGCTCAGCAGAGCGGGACAGTATTTCATGCCGCAGTCGCAGTCGCAAGTCGCAGGTTCGGCCTCACTTGGAATACTGTTCCCATCTCTGGGCTGGGCCTTCCCAGTGGCAGCTCCTATCACTTGACCGCATCCAGCACACAGCGGCTCGAATCGTTGACAACCGAGTCCTTTTCGATCGACTCGATTTACTGGCGCTGCGAAGAGATGTTACATCCTTTTGCATTTTGTTTCACATCTACCTCGGGGAGTGCTCTGAGCGATTGTTTGGATTAATTCCAGCCACCAAATTTCACGAACCCACATCGCGGCAAAACTCCCGATACCATCCACACCATCTGGATGCTTGGTGGCCCACTACTGTATGTTTCACTAGAAGTTTTCTTCCGCGTACGATCTCTCTGTGTAATAGTTTACCACCGGCGATTTTTAATGACCGATACGACTTAGGAACCTTCAAGAAAAAAGCTTACTCCTTTCTAAAAGGCCGGCAACGTACCTGCAATTCCGCTGGTGTTGCAGTTCTTGTTGTCATTTACCATTAGGTGAGCCGTATGCTCGTTTGCCCATTTTCCTATAAAAAAGTGGAAGGAGCTGGTACTGGAATGACCAGGCCCAGAGATGAGAATAGAGACAGAATTCCATATGAGTCAAACTTGCGCATGTAAAATTGCAAGTATGTTCAATAGACTGAAAATCGTCGAGAGAAACCTAGCTAACTAATAAAGGGTTTTAGAGTTTCAAAAATTTTTACAAACAGGTGTCAATTTTGGTCACTTGTTATGAATTGTGCAAGTCTTCATTTCACATAACCCATCCATCTATTCATTACAACCTATAGAAATCCACTTCTAACGTGATTTTGCCATAGTGACCACGTTTGCTAGGCGGTATGGCAATTACATTTTTTTTATTATAAGTAGTTATTATCGAAAGATGCTGCTGCCCATCTATTTAAATTTCCCTCTGTCACCACTTACAATACACACGGGACGATATGGGGTTGTGGATATTGTTACACCGCCACTGCACGGTTAATAAATAATATATCACAGAAAACGGTTAATTAAGTATCTGGACCAATGCTTAGCGGTGAATGTTTCATAGGCTGTAATAAATAAAGGACGAACGAAATGAAATATTCAAAATCGAAACGTTGTTTGAATAATAATAATAATATAATACCCTTTTTCCGTATTTCTTAAAAAATGTCACATACACCCTGAATGTGACATTTTTTACATGTCGTACTGGTATTCTTGTAGCCAGATACAAAACAAAAATTTGTAGGTCATACGAAAATTTACATCAAAGTCGCCGCCCGCAGTTCCGCAATCAAACACTTCCACTGCGTTGCCGAACCATCAATCGTCACCTTGCGTGAAAGCATAATATATATTTGAAAGCTTCTCTTTGGACGTTTGTTTTTCATTCGCGCAAAAAAGTAAAGGTATAAATTTAATAACATAATTTATTTTTGCGTTTAAATGTTACATTATATGTATTTATTATTGCATTTATAGTTATATTCCAATTACTATACCGTACAGCATCGTAGAGTACTTCTTTCTTTCTCCTTAGAAATTATCAATATTTACGAACGAGTTGATGTGGCTCGTGTACTGTAGAAGTTCATGTTATAAAAGCTCGGAAATACGTCAGAAGCTAAATTGTTAAAAATAATAAGTGTGAAAGCGGATGTTCAAATTGATCCTTTACTTACGCAATTAATCATTATCGGCAATAAAACAGCGTAATGCACTATATATTCACGTTTTCAGACATTCATTAAAGAGCGACGGAATAGAAAAAAATATTTATTTAATCAATAAAGATTACAAATTATTCCTAATAGGCTGATGCCAAAAAATTAAAATAATCCACAGTAAATCCAATTACGTATTCTTTATTTTTCAATTACGTAATTTAAAATATTATCTTTTTACAATTTTAATTAACAGTTTAATGTAATATAACTAACAAATTTACTTGATTACTTTAATTCGTTATTTAACCTATGCTAGGCACAAGCCTATAAAAATAACAAAATTGTAATACCCGAAAATAGTGGTTCAGTTGTAAGGCACGTAATTTAATAAACTAACACCACATGTACAACGCTTAACTTACAATACATATCTTGAATTTGAGTTTGAATGTTATGCCTTTAAAAACAAAGGAAATACAAACTACAAAAAATGTGTTATATTTTAAGAATCAGTCTTGACATAAATTGTGTAGTAAAATCAACAATCATAGTAATGCCCCGAAGCACCGAGGTACAGCTGCGCCGGTGCTTCGGTCACTGCAATTTGCAAGGTGCATGAAATGAAACTGCCTCGGGTTTATAGTTATTGCTGTACAATGAGCATCTAAACCACGGACACGCTATACGCTTCTGTGAATTGACCTGCTAATATAGTATTGTTCTATTGCTAACGGGAAGCCCCTTGGGATTTTCTTGGTAGGTCAGCTTTCATTATAAATTAATAAAGGAAATAATTTCAAATAAATTATTATAAAACTTAAAGTATATTTAGTTAGCGTTAATTCGGGAAATAAGCAGCACCATAAAAGATACATGAAAGTTTTACAACTGCACGAGTTTACTTAAGGAATTTTATTTTATATCTGGTTTATAGAATAAGATATAATATATTAATAATAAGAACTTCAGGAAGCAATGCAGCTTCGCGTCTCTTGTAGCACCATTTTTAAAAATTGATGCAAGTCACAATGTCGTTCTAGTTTCTTGAACAGTACACCATGTACAAGCAGTGTAAGAGGCGACAGAGGGAAACAAATTAGGAGATAGACAGCAGCATCTTTCTAATAACGACTAAAAAAATACAGAGGTTGTCAACCCGCTTTTGGCAACAGCGGGTGGCAACTATGGCTATTGTACCCCCTATGAGTAAATCTATTGGAGACCTATATTCAGTAGCGGACGTTAACACGCTGCTACGGAGTAGAATAAGCTCGTTGAAGGTTGCTTGCGGAGAAAACTTAGAACGCTGAATTTCGTCGGGATTTCAAATTATTAAAAACCGAATCTTTTGCTTCGTCAGTATAACTTGCAGTATTATAAAAAACCTTGTAGAAACAGTCGAGATTACAAATAAACCGTTATTTTAAATCGTAAAATTTATTGCCAATATGAACAACCAATATGAATGATAGATAGATAGATGCTTCGCTTTTATATGTTTTATAACAATAAATGTTCCGTCACAAAATAAAACAATTTAGTTATATGAAAAATAATAGCATCGATGTTTAAATAAGGGTGACAAATTAGCACACAGTCTACCTGATGGTTAGGCGCTGAGGTCTATAGACATCTGTATCTATCCTCGATTAAGAATCAAAATGCAGAAGCTTTGTCACTACTGTGAACTAAGATGAATTGCCTCGTTTCCAGTAAAAAGGATTATGCTAATGTAGGTATATCACATCGGAAATTCCGAATCAATAACTCTCAGCATGCCTCATCCATAGTTCGATGTTACTAGTAGCTCGCGCAAACGTTAAATACTTGTTAGCGAAGGCATCTAGTAAACACCTCCACGTCGAGCGCTTTAAATACTTCGCACACGAACTATAAACTTAATTGGCGCTATTTATGAGTCGCTAGTTGTACGCTGTGATGCATTTTGATTATGCCATATAAGCAGTTGTAGGACTCAACTTTTATTTCTATAAACATTATTTTCCTAAGCAAAAGTACCTGACAATATAATTTAGGATAATATATACTAATATTAAAAATACAAATTACTTTTACAAAAAATAATTATAATAAGGAATAATAGTTGAAAACCAAAGGTAAGTATTGCTTATTGAAAAAACATGTACGCTGTACTTGTGCGTTATAAATAAACAAATAACAAACAATATAAAATTTAACTGGCCATTATTACCATTAAAACGATTCAGTAAGAGCTATTTTTCAGATGTCACTTGTAAAATGGGATTCGAGACGCCCTTGTTTCTTATTCTCGTATTGGATTTATTGTAATACCATTTTCGCTAAAATGTGCTTAATCGATATGTCATATTTTCGGGAATGAGGGTAAAAAATAAAGGGAAATACGAACAAAATTAAGGTAGAATAGTAATCTACCACTTGTTTTAGCAGTAATTTCTAATACCAGAAGTGGAATAGTTTCTTACATCAAAAATGGGATTAAAGCCTTTTCCTGTAGCTATACGAGTACATTGTAGTTTCTTGCAATATATATATATCGTATATTATATATATAGATCGTATATTATATACTAGCGCGGAACCCTAATTCTTGCTCTAAAGTAAAAGTAAGCTAAGATTAGCCGGAACAAACAGACAGGCAGGAATCCAAAAATTTAAAAAATTGTATTTCTTGGTATAAGTGCCGTGTAAACTTTCATATGCATTTAGTAAAATGCTATTATCTTGTCATTACAAACAGACACTTCAACTTTATTTATTTATATAGTTTATTTGTATAAAAAGTACTTACATTGATCACTACCCTCTCGCAGAAGTCGTGATCGTGCTGGATCGGTTCGAATGTCACCACTCCACCCTGCGGTGGTCTCCCCTGTTCCTCCTCTGGGTTGTAAAGCTTTGGTAATGACCTACGACAAAAAAAAAACATTGTTGTAATTTCAAACTAACACGCAATTTAATAAGGTAAAAATGGACAGATATGTTTAATGGCCTTTACAAAATATCTTGCATTCTTAGGTGTACATATAGCAGTGGGTTATTCTGGGGACTAGACAAACATAATGAATATAAGACGAACTTTATTTTCTCCTAAATTTGTTTTTAATTTTATCTTCGTATATAAAATCAATTGCTGCCCGTTGGTCTCGCTAACAACGGATCGACCGATTTCGATGAAATATATTGTGTGTGATATGTGTGAATGGGTTCCTAGATGATTTAAATTCACATTTGGACTCGGCATGTGGCGCTGTTGTCCGAGATATAGAAATCACCCGTACGAGGAAGGAGGGGGGGGGGGGCGTCGCTAGTTATTTATATTTATTACTTAAGCTATTCCAAAATTTGATTACACTTTTACGTTTACGGTTTCCCTTCTTTTAGTTATTTTGATCATTGTAGTTTTTTATTTTCGTTCACTTCTGATAAAGTTATTAACCTTTCCAGATATGGGTTCATCCAGTTGGTATTTCGAAAGTTAACAGAGAGAACGTTTAAATCAGGACACGGGCAAATACATTTGTTTAAAACATTTCAATTATAATATAATACGTTCTTAATAATATGGAACGTAGGAGGCAAGTTGGCGTTGTGTATACAGACTTTGAAAAAGCTTTTGATCACGTGGACCACCATCTTGCTCGCCAAACTAGATTGGGAATACATGGAGACTTGTTACGTTGGGTAAAATCCTATCCTTCGAAAAGATCTCAAGCCATAGTAGTAAGTTCATATAGGTCTAACTTCATCAATATTCCCTCCGGAATTCCACAGGGATATCCTCTATGTCCAATATTATATAACGCATATATATATGACATATTCAACTGTTTTGAAAACTAGAATTTGTACTACGTATTTGCAAACCTTTTTCGGACATACACTGTATTATACGCGTACGTTCGAAGCGTTTTAGAATACGCAAGTAGTATTTGGTTTCCCTATTATATTACCCACAAACTACAAATTGAAAGTGCTCAGGCGAAGTTTATAAGGCATCTGAATTATAGGACTCACACTTATTCTGATTATGTTATAGGCTGTCGAATCAAAATGTAACGTCCTTAGAAAATAGACGTACTACGACGCCTTAGATATGACGTTTTTGTTTAATATAGCTAATGGTTACCTAGATTCCCCAGTTTTACTATCTGTAATAAATGTAAATGTACCCAAGAAGCGTACAAGACACCCGATTATTAGCTCCCAACGCTAGAAATTCCAACTATGCAAGAAACTGACCCTTTGACTCGGATTTGCTCAATATATAGTAAAAAATGATAAAGATAAATTCAAACAAGAAGTTCTCAAGTTTTTACGGTAAATAACTTGTCTACTCATTCATTCACGTTCACATTTTACACAAGTACATCTTTTCATATATTGTTTATTGTTTTATTTTTATTTTTGATATTATTATAAATAATCCGTATGATAAAACATTTATTTATATATCTATAGACCTATACCTACACGAACACACACACACACACACACACACACACACACACACACACACACACACACACACACACACACACACACACACGCGCGCGCGCGCTATTAAACTTAGACTAAGAGGTATGCGCGTGCGCGCACGCGTACCTCTTAGTCTCAGTTTACTAGCTTTACCTTGTTAGTCTTATTGTTATTTGATATGTATTAAGAGGAGGAGATACCATTTAAGATTTATACAGGGAAACCTGTAATTGGCTGTTATAACCATTTATAAATTATTATCATTGTATATGCATAAGAGCTGTTGGTTTTCTAAATAAATAAATAAAACCTGCAATTGCGAATAAGCTTCTAATCTATGCAGAGGACAGTAAACCTGCGAAATAATTAGCATAAAAACGTTTAGTAATGCACAGATGATCGGAGCAAATCCAGCAGTTGAGGGAAAAGATAGGCAATTTTTTAAACAAAAAGTATCCACTAACCGTCAGGTGAACCTGATAGTTAGTGGTTACTGTGGCCAATAGACATCTACATTTATCCTCGATTAAGAGTCAAAATACAGATGAGTTGTCACCCCTGAGGACTAAGATGGAATGCCTCTGTTCCAGTAAAAAGGGTCTCCGGTTCTCTACACTCACCATACGAAACACAGCAGCATTAAGCTGCTATTCAACGATGGTACTCTGTGAGAGTGTGGTTCTACCCCGGTCGAACCGACCTATTCGTGCTACAACGTGCCTATATAGAATATTAATATTTATAACTGTAGCGTGGCTTTACCACGTAGAATTATGAGTAACCTATGCTAATTATTGAATCCAGCAGATTGTTCTTATAATCTGTTTTAAAATAGTGGGCCGATTTATAATCATTAAGTATGTTTTTAACAATGTCGTACAAATCAAGATGATAATCTTCAAGAGACATATACATAGTCTTTACATAAATCTAATTTTTATATATGTGATTACTGTTTGTATATAATTTTATTGTGCTAGTGTTAGTATTGCTACGATGACTTTTTGAATTCAGTGCCAAATATAAAAATCCAAAAAGGTGCAATACAGCGTGGTGTAATTTCCCAGACAATCCTCTGCTCTGCGCTGGAAGACTGATTCACGATAATAAACCGGAGATTATACTTTATGGACTTTAACGTTGAATCAAAACTCACTTTCGATATACCGAATATGGAATACTAGCTGTTCCTCACGATTTCGCCCGCGTGTTATTTGGGGTTTTAATTTTTTGCCCGGAACCCTAATTCTTTTTCTAAAATAAAAGTAGCCTAAGTTACTCCTTCTGACATCAGCTATCTGCCGGTGAAAATCCCGTCAAAATCGGTCCAGCCGTATCGGAGATTAGCCGGAACAAACACACAGACAGACCGACAGACAAGACAAAAACTTTAAAAATTGTATCTTTGTAATTAGTACCGTATACACATTCATATGTATTTAGTATAGAGCTGTAATTTTGACATTTCATTTTTATTTATTTGTATATATTAAGCTACGGTTACACTACCGTGATATGGCAATAATTATGGCCATAATTGAAACAACATATGGCCATAAGTCGTGGCTATACCTAGGTATGGCCACGACTTATGGCCATAACTTTACAATTTCAATCAATATGGCATGTGACTTTCATTGGCATATCTAGGTAAAAGGTAGTGTAACCATACTACTTCACGTGGTAGGTTTAGGTAGTGATTTAATGCCATAATTATTGCGGTAAACGGACGGTAGACGGTAAGGTGGTGTGGCCGTAGTTTTAGTAGTAGTTCTTAGTACTAACCTTTTTGATCTTAATAGTGTCAAGCGGTAAATCTTTATGGAAACATATACGAGACGAAGATCATGTCTAACTTCGATATTACGCAAACGAAAATATTAACTACCAAAAATTTGATCGAGTAAAGAATAGAATTCGACTAAACGGTCGGGTCACAGAATACCAGCGTAAAAAAGCAGCATAATGCTGCTGTGTTTCGTGTGGTGACTAGAGAAACGGAGACTCTGCTAGAAACGAGTTTTGGCCGCAGAAGGTGAGAGATTTCTCACCGGGCAAGGTGATCGGTCCGAGGAGTGGCCAACACTCCATGTGGTAGTTCGAAGCTATTCTATATATACCGTAGTACTTCGGAACTTTGACAGCGCGATTTAGGCTTCCGTGGGACTACAGCGCCGCCACAGAGGCATTCCATCTTAGTTCTCATGGGTGAAAATCACCTGCATTTTGATTCTTAATCAAGGATAGATATAGATGCCTTCGGGCTACAGCATCCACTTACCATTAGGTGGATTGTGTGCTCGTTTGGCACCCTTATTCAATAAAAAAGTATTATGCGTTAACGTAATTATAACATTATTTCTGGCTTCGATTTGCCTTTCAATGGCTCAGTCACACTGCAGACGGATCTTTCACTGCGATTTAAAGAGGCCGAACGTGCTTATCGCTTGCCTCTGGAAGGCTCTCTATATTTTCACTCCGGTAATGACATTTCGGAGTCGCGATTGCTTTGAATCCATTAATACCCTTTCAGAGCGCTTACGTTTCAACAATCAGAGTTAAGTGATTTACCGTGTCTGCCTTCAATTTATTAAAACTAGAAAAGGACACTGAACAAATGGAAGATTGACTGTTTCCAAAGATTTTGTTCTGTACTGTCTGCCATAATAACAACAATTTTAGGTATGTAATAAAATATGACATTGAGCGAGTATTTGGTTTATATTTTACCACTAGCAGCGTCCGCGACTTGTTTCGCGAGGAATTAGTACTTTTCATATGATAATTGATGATGATTTACTTTGTACTTTTAAATGTCGCGAAGATCTAGAAAGACACTAATCGTATAGACACATTCAATTAGGCAGTCAATCAAACAAACTAACGAACGAACAAATAGACGGGCCTACAAAAGAAACTATTGGACGGACCCTTGATCAAACCAAGTAACGAATTTGGCAAACTATACGCTTATATTTCATAATATTGTAAATAAACAACAAAATTACTGCAATAACGTAATACATAATTTGCTAACGAATTTCTCTAGCCAACACTTGGTTCCTATACAACACATAAGAGATTGGCCGAAATAAGCAAGCTCCAACTTCACCAATTATCTGTACTATGGTATGAAGCGCCATATTGACTAAAAGTTAAGTGTAATTAACATGAACAAAATGAAAATGTAATTACGTATCTATAGAATAGAATAGAATAGAATTCTTTTTACTCAATATAGATTATAGTACATAATACTTATTGAAAGTCATTTTTTTACTTTTACCACTTGTTCGCAAAAAAAACCTCTGACCTTGGAAGAACCAGCAAGAAACCCAGCGGGACTCTTTTTTTAAAAAAGCACAATTTATAATATAATATTTTATACAATATATTATGTGTCATCCTGCAAACATATTAAAAATAAAACTAAATTCAACCGAGGAAAGTTTTTTGACCTTTAAATATATAATAGGTGATCAGGCCCAAAATCAGTTAGGTTTTCTATCGAGAAATTCTCGATAGAAAACCTAACCTTCGTGATTTTAGCGGTGTTTCATCCATGTGCTTCAGAAAAACTTAAAGCCGTTGGCTCTGCGTCTGATCTGTTTATATTTGTGTTGGATTACCGTCACATTGGACTATGAAAGTGAGGGAATAGAAGAGTGCACCTATGCTTGAGCAAACACTCGTGACGCAACTGGTAATTAAGTACCTATAATAAATATAAGATGGCTTAATTAGAGTGTTTTCTTGATATACGGCTACTCGTATTATCGTGTAAGTGCAACATGGTTATGATGGAGACATTTTAAAAACACAAAATGCTTGACCTTGACGTGTCGGTAGTAAAACACTACCTCAAACGCTTCGCGTTATAAGGCGTGCAAAAAAATTTACATTAAGTAAATAGAACAAATATGCGTCAGGACAGCACGTCAAAGGCATCGCGGTCGACTCTTTTCTGCCCTAAAAAAACCCTTTCAACAATTTGGGAATGCATTTACTCCTCCGTGGGCTATATTTGGGCTGTTATTTTACTTCTTAATTGAACTCTTTACACTGATTACATTTTAATAGATAATCGCTATTGAATAAACTCTATATCAGAACTTATTTACAGTAAATATAAAGTTAACATTGGTATATGAGCTATTGCGCCTAAGAGTAATATACTCGTAAACGTGAGGAGCAAGAAACAACCTCCGCTTCAGATTGCAATTGCAATTTTTCAATCTCACGTTTATGTAAATTTGAAATCTTTTTGTACCAGCAAAAGAGAGATATATGTTTACTGCCCAGCTCCTATGATAAATAGCATGAGATATATATATATATATATATATATACATATATAATAATTCATTATATATTATTGTATATTTTATTATCATTAAAAATACATTAAATTCTTATTGTTTTGTTAGTTTAGATCTTTTTTCCTAAAAAAACATTGTTTAATACAAGCAATAGTAAAATATAAAAAACCATATTTTTCTAAGAATATATTAATAGATAAGAATAGATCTATCTTTAATTTCAGACGAGGATGCTGCGTAACATCTACACAAC
Organism: Parnassius mnemosyne; assembly: GCA_963668995.1. Classification (NCBI taxonomy): domain Eukaryota; kingdom Metazoa; phylum Arthropoda; class Insecta; order Lepidoptera; family Papilionidae; genus Parnassius; species Parnassius mnemosyne. Next base: position 21,720,986 of record CAVLGL010000082.1, on the reverse strand, counting down.
GATTATTTGCATTTTTTTAACCGTCTGTAAGTATAACTTGTTGTAATTTCTGTTTTGAACTTAAATCGTTCTTTTTTCAACATACATTTAAGGAATTTTGTAAATCCCCTGAACAAGTCCCCTAAAAAAATGTTTCTCCTAGATTTTCCCCCAAGACTTCTAAATCCCCTAAATTTATGAGAAAATCCTCCAACCTAGCAACACTGGGTCTTCGATTCTTTAACTCACCATACGAAACACAGCAGCATTAAGCCACTATTTCATGTTGGTATTCTGTGGGAGCGTGGCCCTTCCCCAGTTGAGTCGACCCTTTAGTGCTACAGTACAGTGCTACTATATGGATGCAGTATTTAAATAGGTGTCACTCATACGAAAATTATATTTATTTATAACTTACGTTATAAACTTTATAACGTAAGTTATAAATAAATAAAATTTTTGTTTATAATGTAACGCAAAGCTAGTTCGCCTAGGTTGTATGTGTCTTTATGCCTAAAAACATTAAATGTTACTGAAAATTTAAAAGTAAGAGAATTGCACAGATAATAATAATTTTACACAAATCTCAAAGTAAAAATTGTAATGCTCGCTAAATTGACTCACTTATGCCACTTTTGTATCACGATGCATAATGGGAAGCACTTTGCAAGATGCCTACGATAGCGTCGACGCAGAATAAAGAAAATTACAAAAGACATAAAACGATCCACTTTTCTATTTGTTTATTCCAAATTATTTTCTACTTATGTCCAAGCTAGGCACTTATCATTTATTTCAAAAACTTGTGACACGAATTTTAGATACAAAAGAAAGGACTTGGCATAAAACATTTAATGTTATAAGACATTCTGCCATGATTTATAAAAATCACATAATTACAACACAATAAAACAATCTTATAACCCCGTTGAAGCAAAAATTATTTGAAATTTTACACACTACCGTACTTATTAAGAAGATACAATACTAAACCAGATCGATCCCTTACAGTACTTTACAGTGTTTCAAAAGATAGTGCTTAATAATTAAAAAAAAACAACTCGCAATAATTATTTACAAGCTAAAGACAAATTCTGTGCGGGCTTTCAATCAGTACCATTGCCATAGGCTTAGCTACTGCTCTTCCAACTTATAATACTTGGTTTCTCAGAAAAGACTAACGATTTGGATGTAATTTTGTATTTAAATATTTGTTTTCTTTACAAATTTACGTACGTATCATTTCTAATACGCCGAGCAAAACTCAGTTGCTCAGGTACTATAAGAAATATACTGACAAGATTAAAAATGCTTATGCATTTAGAACTTATGGATGAAGTTCTGGCATTCGATTTAACTAAAAATGTTGAACCCAAAATTTCGTAGGGTACTAGTGATGATAGTTAGCTATAATGACTGCTAACTATTACCACTCTGTGTAATACAGTAGTGAGGGTACTTTGGTACCAATCCATCTTCTCAGAATGGTAATCTCCTAAATTGTACTTATTTTTTATTTTATGTATTTATTTATTACAAACTATAGTTATTTAATAACATCCGACAGTACAAATAAACTTACAAAAGTTTTTCCATGTACCGCCATTTCGTAACTTCGATCATGTTCAATCGGTTCGCGTTGCGACAACTTATTTAATGACGTATATAAATGGTGTGACAAAATAGCAAAATGTTTTTTTTTTAACTCAGTGTGTACCAAAGCAAAATATGTTTAGTATTAAATGAAAATTAGTAATTGGGATAATAATGTTATAATTGTGTGTATATATTTATTAGTAATTTTTTTTATTTATGTATATTATATTATGATGTGTGTTGGTGGATATAATTTTATATTTTAGTTTAAATTATTATTAGGTATCGTTAACAATTTGTCGATAAAATACTATTTAATATGTTTTTCAGTAAGTTCATTTTTTATTGGTTTGGGAATTTGGTTCAAAAGAGCGGGAATTTGATATTGTAATCTAAATTTTCCGTACATATTTTTGTATTTTGGCATAATCATATATGTATTAAGGGCTTGTCGAGTATGTTTTGTATAAATACGGCTAATTTTTAATTCTTCCTTGCCATAATTTTCAAGTAGAAATAGGTATTTCACTTTGTCGTGTACTGGTAGTATTTTGCAATGATGGAAAAGATGCTAGCTGGAATCAATTCATGCAATTCCTCTGGTGATGCAGTTGTTCATGAGCGGCGGTAGTTATCTACCATCAAGTGAGCCGCACGCTCGTTTGAATTCTCTTATATATATATATATATATATATATATATATATATATATATATATATATAGTCACGTTGTTTGTCCGCGATGAACTCCTAAACTACTGAACTAATTTCAATGAAATTTTGCACACTGTGTGCATTTTGGTCCAACTTGAGAGATAGGATAGTTTTTATCCCGATAAATGATACTTACATTTTTTTATTGCGAATTTAAGGATTTTTATAGGAAGGGTCGTTGGAAAGGGCCGAAAAACGTCTGCCTGGCGAGCTAGTATATATATATTGATGAATTTAAAAAAATGTTCATGTTACGTTATATATGTTTAATTACAGTAATATTCAAATCATCATCATTAGATTAGATTGCATTAGATTGACAGTGATATTTGTCACAGTCACCAGGAGGGTTGACAAACGCAGTTGTTTGTTTTCTCGTTGCTATTAGAAAGACTGATGTTCATTTACTGGTTTTTTTTTCACTCTTTTGCCTTTAACGACACCCAAGGAACGACATGGGGTAGTGGATATTCTTACACCGCCACTTTTTTTTTATAGGATAAGGGTGACAAACGAGCACACAGTCCACCTGATGGTAAGTGGTTGCTGTGGCCCATAGACATCTACATCTATCTTGTATTACGAATCAAAATGCAGATGCGTTGTCACCCGTGAGGACTAAGATGGAATGCCTCGTTTTCAGTAAAAAGGGTCTCCGGTTCTCTACACTCACCATACGAAACACAGCAGCGTTAAGAGCTGCTATTTTACGCTGGTATTCTGTGAGAGCGTGGTCCTTCCCCGGTCGAGCCGACCCATTCGTGCTACAACCATAATATGGCTCTACCACGTTCAATAATGTGAAAATATAACACTTTAATTTGTCCGAGTGAGAAAACTTCTATTATCCGTTGGTTAACGTTAATACGCAATTAAATTTCCGCAAACCGCATCTCGAAGCGTCGATGAAATTATTCATCTAAATATAAATTTGCGAGAGCCGTCGTAAAACCTTTGCGATACTTTGATTTATTGGTAGCAATAAGGCGGAAACAAATCGAACGGTAGTGGTTTTAAACAACCGACGACAGAATATCGTTGCTTATAAACTAACGCCGTAGATTGCCGAAAATAGCACCTGTAAGAAGTATTATCTGCGTAGTGCCGGCGTAAGTATGTCCACTACCCCATATCATCCCGTGGGTGTCGTAAGAGACGACAGAGGGAAATAAATCAGGAGATGGGTAGCAGCGTTTTCTAACGACTAAAAAAAAACTGTGGTTGTCAACCTGCTTTCTTGACAACTATGGCAAATATCCCTTCATGCGCCAATCTAATTATCTTATTTCTTTATAACATCAGCTATTCGCCAGTGAAAGTCCCGTCAAAATCGGTCCAGCCGTTTTGGAGATTAGCCGGAACAAAGAGACAGACCGACCGACATACAAAAATTAAATTTTTTTTTGTTATTAGTACTGTATATACTTTCGTATACATTAAGTAAAAAGCTGTTGTTCAGACACTACAAACAGACACTTCATTTTTACTTAATTGCATGACTAGCTTCTACTGTAATATATTTAAAAATAACAAATAATATTTTTGTTGCTATGACCCAACACTTAATGTTAATATTTCAAGAAGTTTCTGTATCGATTTCTTTCGCGTGGAGCTCAAATAGTTTGTCATGAAACTTATAACATACCGTAACATTAATAACTAAAGTGGGTTGCTTACTTATCACTAGCTAATCAACGAAGCGCTATAAACTTAAGAATAGTAAAACAGCAAAACCTTTTAAAACGTGGTAGAGCCACGCTGCATCTATTTTATGGTTGTAGCACGAATGTATCGGATCGATCATGGTAGGATCACACTCTTACAGAATACCAGCGTATAATCGTGGCTTAATGCTGCTGTGTTTTGTATGATGAGTGTAGAGAACTGGGGACTGTATTTACTGGAAACTAGGCATTCCATTTTAGTCCTGAGGGGCGAAAACACATCTGCATATTGATTTTATTCGAGTACAGATGTAGATGTCTATGGGCCACAATATCCACTTAACATCAGGTGGACTGTGTGCCCCTTTGTCACCCTTATTCTATAAACAACAACAGATTTATTTTTGGCGACGGTTCTGCTCTCTCACATAATCAATCTAAATTTTAAATATTATTCATTAAATTTAGGAATACGTGAGAAATAAGTTCGTCTTGTGAGGGATGGTAAAATTATGTGAAAATTATTTATTGCCATTTGCGTTTCCGTCGACTCTATCAGATTAGATTTATTAGCAGTTTACTTGCACGGTTGGTTGAAGTTGTACACGGATGTTGTACGGATTAGTGTGAAGAAGGGAATTTAGAATAATGCGTTATAGCTGTTCCACATGAGTTGCTGATGAACATCCTGTCACTGATGCCTTCCCCCGTTCCCCGATTTTTCCGTAGCTACCATGCTCAGTAGACGTGTCGGCAACCATAGTTTCAAATCACAGAATTTACGCTACTTATTCTCTGCGCTATGATAAAATGGGGTTTATGTCACACTCTTGCCCATAAAATATCTCCATGCGAAAAATCATGTCAATCCGTTGCTCACAACTCCAAAAATCCAACAAGTACTATTTTGCATTCATAACATTGATTTAACTGACGAGACAAATATCAAACATACTTTTTTACACTTTATTATTATTGACAATACGCTTGACGATCCTCGGTGACTCGGTGATCTGTTACCGTTAGATCCTATTTAAGTCCACTGCTGAACAAAGGCTTCCCCCATATATGCCCCATTATTGCCAATGTTGCCACGCTTGGCTAGCGGGTTGGCAACCTCTGGTTTTTATTGTATGCCTCTTACGACATCCACGGGATGATGTGGGGTAGTGGATATTCTTACACTGACACTACTACACTATTCAAACACTGGCTTGTAATATAAAAAGAAAAATAAGAGAATTGGGTGTATGATTTTATAAAATAAATCTCAAGTTATTAACGTAAAATAATAAAATCACGGGTGAGTGTCGTAGAACACTCGGATGGAACGAAATTTCTTTCGTAGTATATAATTATTGATAAACGATATTATTGATTAACAAATACAAATAAATGAATTGCCTAGCGTCTATTAAAATGAAGCGTCATTTAAAATAAATTAATATTTCTTTCATGGCCAGATAAGAAAAAGTGCGAAGGAGATGGATATTATTCCATCTCGCTTCTTTATAGCCGCCAAGGCCGTATACATTACGTCAAAAGGGGTCGTGATGGATAAATCTTCCACTTTTCTCGCATAGTTATTTCTTTTGTTCTTTCGCCTATCCGCGAAATTCGTACTGTCAGATAAGGAACTTCGTTCTACAATTTCAATTGAATAAAAACGACTTTAGATTCAGCGGCCCGTATTGCATTATGGTCTAGATACATTGATTATTAAAAAAAAGAAAAACCCCATAATGGGATTTTAAACTTTATTTTAAAGCTGTTTTATAAATTACATATGGACTACCATCGAGGCTCCGAAATTTGTACGCCATAAAACTTTTCATTTGCGGGATTTGAACGTACGGCATCTGGTATCACTTAGCGCTCTTCAGCAGTAAACATTGTTAATGTTTCATTAAATATTATATGTTATCGATATTTTGTGTTAAATGCATTAACCTTCATACGTTAGGTCCAATGGAGTATACACTTAGACTTTAGTAAATACGCGTGTTTTATGTTCTGACACCTAAATCCGATTCTATCCAGCCTCTAAAATAAGGTTGATCTAATAATAACTGAGTGCGCTGAACGTAATGTGGATGTGGAGAATCACAATAAAGACACGTAAGCGGGTCGCGTGGGATCGCTCCGGACACGTTGTGACACAGAGTGACAAGGTTTTGGCCTGGAAAATGATTGTAGTGTGTCCTGAAACCAGCGATATCTTATTTTCACACGAAATTTTCAATGTACTATGCTGGATTCGCATTTGTTTTGATTTCAAATGCTTTATTGTTACTTATTTTACAAATGTACATTTTTAAATCTAATAATTTAACGTGGCAGAGCCATGATGCAGCTATATACTGATATAATTGTAGCATGAATGGGTCGGCTCGACCGGGGAAGGACCACGCTCTCACAGAATACCAGCGTAAAATAGCAGCTAACCCTGCTGTGTTTCGTATGGTGAGTGTAGAGAACCGGAGACCCTTTTTACTGGAAAATAGGCTTTCCATCGTAGTACTTACGGGTGACAACGCATCTGCATTTTGATTCGTAATTTAGGATAGATGTAGATGTCTATGGGCCACAGCAACCACTTACCATCAGGTAATAAGAATAACTATGTTTGACTACCATCTTACCGGCTGCTAAGTTATGATGTAGACAAAGATGGTAAAGCGTAATTTCTTAGGTTAACTGTTCGAATTAAAAGACAATATATTTTATTCCATTGCTGTAAGCATTATGAAAGAAGATAAAAATAGTTTGGTTCAAATGTGTGGTAAGTCAACAACAAAATATTTTGTATTATTTTTAGTATAGTTTGCTCATGTACCGGTAATTTCCGTCTCTGATTTGTAAATAATATTTTTGGTGTATTTTGATGATTCTATCACAATTATTTAAAAAAATTCTTAGGTTATACGCATACAAGGGATTCAATTATCATCATTATTATATCCCTTCGCAAGTCCACTGCTGAACATAGACCTCGCCCAGAGAATGCGACCAAGTACGATCCTGAGCCACCCGCATTCATCGACTTCCTGCATGTATTTCCAGCTCTTACTCTATCTAGTGTGGGGCTGCCACTCGAGAACTTTGCTTCCCCATCGGTTGTCGGTTCTTCAAGCTATATGGCCAGCCCATTGCCACTCCAGCTTACTAATCCGTTGGGCTATGTCGGTCACTCTGGTTTTACTACGGATATCCTCATTTCTAGGTATATCACGCAGAGAAACCCTGAGCATAGCCCTCTCGATAGCTCGCAGAGCGATCTTGAACTTCCTCGTACAACTATTATTCATTTTGTGTCCTTTAAAAATTAAGCAGATTAAAATATTTTTGTTTGTAGAGTTAAAACAAAAATTGGCGCATACATTTTATAAGCTCATACTAGCTGATTAAGACTTATAAAACAAAAAGTAAAGAACTATTTTATTTAACACAAGTATAATTTACGTAACTACAGCTGGTTTAAAATAAATTCCCTGGGAAGATCCAGTTTGTGAAAAGACCTGTAACTTAGTGCGACTCTTTTTAAATAACAATTTTCTTAATTTCGAAGCAAGACCCAAATAATTACAGACCCATAGCACTCCTAATAAGATTTTCCAAAATTTTCTAAAAAGTTATTTATATCAAACAATCAATTTTGTTAATACTAATAAAATTTTCAAATCCTAATCAATATCGATTTCAAAAATGGAAAAAACTCGTCATTAGCCATATTTAAAATCATGAAACATATTTGGGATGATATGAACGAAAAAAATCCATGTCTTGACCTTTTCTTAGATATGACAAAAGAGATATAAACAAACAGATACATCTCTAGTTAGCTTAAAAAAGCTTAAAAAAGTCAAGATTGGTGTAACTCAAGGAAGTATACTCGGACCTTCTTTGTTTTTAATATATATTAACGAAATATTTAACGTCACGAAACATTTAACAATAATGTTTGCTACTGATACTACAGTTTTTTTATACCGGTAAGCTAATAAATAATATAGAACTTGAGAGTGAAGTCTATTAAAGACATAGTGACCTGGCTAAAGTCTGTTAACCTAACAATTAATGTAACTAAAACTAAAATTCTCCAATTTACAAATTATACGACCAATCCAATTCATTTAAAAATATCATTTGATGGCTCAGTCGTAGAGGAAGTAGATAATACAAGCGTTCTTGGAGTTAAAATTGACTCTCAGCTCAATTGGAAATCACACATAGAAAAGATTAACAAGAAAATATTGAGTTATTGCTATGTTCTTTCAAAACTTTCTTGGTAAACCTCTTAATCTGTTACTAGAAATGCATACTACGTTTATATTTATCCACTGTTATTGTATGGTATAATTTTTTGGGGATAATGCATCTAACATAAATGAAACGTTCATAATACAGAAACGATGTTTGCAAATCATATACCGTAAGACAAACAGAGAAAGCCCTTGGAATTTATGTAAAGAAAATCGTTTTTTAACCTTAACTGGAATATATATAGAGGTGTGCCTATTTATCAGAAATAATTGCTATTTATTTAAAAAGAAATTTTCTTCGCGGAAAAATTTACGTACTTGCTATGAAAATGATCTTTCTCTACCTATCATTAAAAATAAGTTATTTTACAAAAGTGGATATATAACAGCAATTAAAGTATTCAATCACTAATACATTGGGTACAATAGTATAGTGAAGGAATAAAAGGACCCAAATTCAAACATAAATTAAAAAACTGGTTGATGGAACATACGTTTTATACTTTAAAAGAATTTAATAATTTCAAAAGTTAATACCGTGTTTTTCATTCTTATAAGCATTTTTTAAACATTTTATCTTATAAGATAATATTGTAAATCTATTGCACGCCTGATGAAGCAACTGTTCATACCTTTTTATAATATGTCACCTTTACTATTGTACACTGTAATGCAATAAATTATTATGTTGTACAAATAAATATAAAAAATTTTGAAATCGCATGGTAGCGATCGCGGGTTTCTCATTGACTGGGGTTTTCATTTTTCTTATATAGCTTACTAGCGATCCGCCCCGGCTTCGCACGGGTGATTTCTGGATCTCGACAACAGCGCCACCTGCCGGGTCCAATTGTGAATAGTTTAGATCACCCACTCAAACACAATAAAAAGAATTTCATCCTAATCTGTCTAGCCATGTTCGAGTTATTGCAAGACTAACGGACAGCAATTGATTTTGATAAAAATGAATATTTTTTATAAAAAGGTTGTGATAATTATATTGCTCGATGGATTACTAGTAGTGGACCAGTCATCTAGCTAAAAAATCGTGACTTAATGACGAAAAAAATTTTTAAGTGGCAGCTGGCAGCTTTTTAATGGCAAGCTTCCTAATAGACAACTTCGTGGCTCAGTCAGACTTAGCGTTGAGTTGCGTCGTTGTGTTCGCGGCTTCGAATCTCGAACAAAACACAAATTTATATGGCCTACAGATTATTCGGGTGCGGATCTTTCTCCTTGTACAATGATGTATGTAAACTGTCTCTACGATACGGGAGAAAATCCTAGTGTAGATAGTAATGTTTTTTAAAAGAAGTAGAAGTAACTAGCGCAGTGTAAGTTACTATATAGTGTGGGTGAAATATGCATAAGCAATATAAGAAAAATATACAGGTATAGCCACTATCTTTACTATATTGTTAATGAAAAAAAAAACGGTCAATTTCTAAGGGAAAAGTTGAAGGAATACGGCATGATAACTTCGTCAAATTTTTGATGGTATAATGAGTCCGATTTGCAGTCTTGGTTGTGAAGCTCGGTCTGGTCATTAGAAAACTATACCTAAATTTTTTTGTAGCCGGATAGCTTCTTAATTTTTTTTATAGAATAAGGGTGACAAACGAGCATCAGACAGTCCACCTGATGGAAAGTGGGTGCTGTGGATGTGTGGGTGCTTAAACGAGGATAAATGTACATCTACATTTATCCTCGTTTAAGAATCAAAATTCAGATGCGTTTTTATCTCTGAGGACTAAGATGGAATGCCTCATGTCCAGTTAAAAAGGGTCTCCGATTTTCTACACTAACCATAGGAAACATAGCAGCGTTAAGCTGGTATTTTGCGCTGATATTCTGCGAGAGCGTGGTCCTTCACGGGTCGAGCCGACCCAATCGTGCAACGACTGTCTTGGTAATAGTTGAAGCTTGGCTCCACCACGTATAATTCTTAACCCTACAGTTGTATAAAAGATGTGAAATTTATCTAGGTCTCTTAAGTCGCGAATTAAGAATTAAATAATGACTAAATTACAACGTAAGATGTAATTTAGTCATTATTGTTGTAAGTTGCGCTTAGTAATGCCGTCATTAGCGCTTTATTCACGACTTTTCCTACAACCGGGGCGGCACAACTTGGGAATGAGGTGAAATATTTCACAGATTTCATAGCGGGAGTAAGTGTATAAATTGTAGACATTAATATTTCTTGCTAAAATATTTGTTACATTTTATATTCATTAGTACGAGAATTAAAATAAAAGGTAAAAATGTGTAAAAAAATAAAGAACACAAAACTGAGGCAGTGTTTAGTAGAAACCGAAAAAGTTATAGATTGAGACACTGTGTGATTAACTGCGTAACAAATAAGTTCACCTTACTCAAAAGAGTAAGATTATTAGACGGCGTGCCATGTTCAATCTTCACCTTAGCTAATTGCCGAGACTATTTGTAAAGCGAGGTTGTCCGTGAGAGATTGTTACAATCTGTAAATCTGTTGACAGACGGGTCGGAAGATATACAACAAGCGTGAGACGCGGCCGCGAATTGGCTGAATCGCCGCGAGTGTTTAAGCCATATTTCAGAATGGTTAAGACTGTTATTACAAAAATCCAAATTAAATAGGTACCTATCTTTTTTTAAATGTGGGTGACAAACGAGCACACAGTCCACGATATGTGGATGCTGAGGCCCATAGACATCCACATTTATTCTCGATTAAGATTCAAAATGCACATGAAATGCCTCTTTTTCAGTGTGAAGGGTTTCCGGTTCTCTACACTCAACATGCGAAACACAGCAGCATCAAGCTGCTATTTTATGCTGGTATTCTGTGAGAGCGTGGTCTTAACCCAGTCGAACCGACCCATTCGTGAGACAACGATAATATAGCTGCTTGGCTCTACCACGTGGTGAAATCTTATTATCTTTGTTAAATTAAAGGTGGTAGTTTTACTTTTGTGTACTTGTACTAACTTGTACTTCTTCGGTTGGTTTTTATCGTTAATCTATATATATTTTAATACGTGGTAGAGCTATGCTGCAGCTATATTTAAAATATAGTTGTAGCACGAATGGGTCGGCTCGACCGGGGAAGGACCACGCTCTCACAGTATACCAACCTAAAATAGCAGCTTAATGCTGCTGTGTTTCGTATGGTGGGCGTAGAGAACCGGAGACCCTTTTTACTCGAACAGAGGCATCCCATCTTAGTCCTCGCGGGTGACAACGTATCTGCATTTTGATTCTTTATTGAGGATAGATGTAGATGTATATGGGCCCCAGCAACCACTTACCATCAGGTGGACTGTGTGCTCGTTTGTCACCCTATTTCTATAAAAAAATAATGTGTATGTAAAAGATGTTTTAAAAATTATCTTTGTCATATTTATATAAAAAATATAAATAATCCTAATTTCTAATATTTTACTTTTTGAAGATATCAGAGAGATTATGAAATATAAAACAGAAGTGATTTACTCATTTTATTGCTTAAGAGAATTTAGCAGCCGGTACTTCCTCCCGTGTCTCGTCGGCTGGAATCTAAATTGAATCAAAAATGTTGATTTCCCCTTTTAGCTCTATGTAATGCGCGGTGGAGGAACGTCTTTATTTAATATTTGCTCAAATAGCACGTTTCCTTGAAATAAGAAGTCCTGAATTTCATATTTATTTTACATTTAATTTTATAATTTTAGTACGCCGTAAAGCCACGCTGCGGTGATATCATGGTTCTAGCACAAATGAGTCTGTTCGACCGGAAAATGACCACAGAATATTAGCGTAAAATATCACCATAGAACTGCTTCGTATGGTGCGTGTAGATAACCGGAGACTGTTATAACAACAGTATGTTTAATAATGTAAGTACTCGTATGTTTAATAATACCTAAATGATAATTTTGGTAATATATAATAATTTTTGTATTCTGTCAATTTACTAACACCTAGTTTTAAGGGTACTAACAAAGTGGGTGTAAGTACCTGAATAATGAATAAATAATAATAATAATAACTGGAAATGAGGCATTCCATCTTAGTGTTCAAAGGTGACGTCGTATTTGCATTTTTATTTTAAATTGAAAATAGATGTAGTTTTCTATTCTATATACCATGCACTTACTATATATGTATAGTCCGAGCGCTCGCTGCCAAAGAATGCCACAAAGCACGGTCCTGAGCCACCTGCATCCATCGACTTCCTGCATATCTTACCAGATCGTCACTCCATCTAGTGGGGGGACGCCCTACACTTCGCCTGCCGGTACGAGGCTGCCACTCGAGAACCTTTCTTCCCCATCGGTTGTCGGTTCTTCGAGCTATATGGCCGGCCCATTGCCACTTCAGCTTACTAATCCGTTGGGCTATGTCGGTCACTCTGGTTCTACTGCGGATATCCTCATTTCTGAGTCTATCACGCAGAGAAACCCCGAGCATAGCCCTCTCCATAGCTCGCTGAGCGACCTTGAGCTTCCTCATCCGGCCAGCAGTGAAGGACCACGTCTCAGTTCCGTATGTCATCACTGGCAACACGCACTGGGTGTACAGTCTCGTTTTCAAGTTTTGAGGTATACCTGACGAGAAGATGTGCCGTAATTTCCCGAACGCTGCCCAACCGAGTTGAATCCGTCGATTGACCTCTCGGTCGAAGTTGGACTTACCTAGTCGGACTATTTGTCCCAGGTAAACATACTCGTCAACAACTTCGAGCTTAGTGTTCCCAACAACTACCGGCATAGGTGTGACATGGACATTAAACATGATCTTTGTTTTGTCCATGTTCATCTTAAGACCTATCCGTTGGGAAACACTATTGAGGTCATTGAGCATAGTGCTTAGGTCCTCCAGCGATTCTGCCATAAGGACTATATCGTCGGCAAATCGAAGGTGAGTGATGTGGATAAACATCTACATCACTCACCTTCGATTGAGTGATGTAGATATAAATGTAGATATAATAATAGAATGTAAATTATTTTAATCTATCATTAATTTTTATAACAAAGTCCTGATAAGTGCAGGTAGCGAGAACTTTACGGAGGAGAAGCACTGTTAACTTTTGCCTCGAATGAAACTTTAAATGAAAGTTTTCTGTTGTTTAATAGACTAAAGTTAGTAAAAATTACTTTGCTTATATCCACTCTATGAAATCAAATGATGTGTCTTACCTAGTTTGAAGAGCACCTCCCATCCTCCCTCAATTGCGTGCACTATCCCCGTCACCACTAGAAAAGACACACCACCGACGATAATACGAAACGTGCTTCGCCTCTACACGAGGCATCCTCAGGTGAAGTAGACTCTGCGGTGGCTGACCGCTAAGATCTTAGCTTCCTAGTATAGTGGCGTTGAGAGTAGTGATGCTGGGATTAATGGTGACAGTGATAGTAAACGCAATTGAGGGAAGGCAGAAGGTGCTCTTCAAACTAGTTGAGACAAATAATTTTAGTTTATTGAGCGCATATAGGCAATAAGTTTATTTTTATAATTAGGTTATTTTTTAGCAACTTTAATAATAATAATGGATTTCCGTAAAGTAACACCTAATTCTATCTAATATATAAAAAATAATTTTTGTTTAATCGTATTTTATGCGCTGCCATACCGTTCATCAGATTGCAGTAAAAATTTATCAACTTATTATTTGCACTCGCGCGAAGGTCATAGGCATAGTACAATTAGTTTACAGTAGGTGGCGCGCATATCGAAAGAAAAATTTATTTGAAAGTTATGTATCATTCAACTTCAATGAACGTATTATCGTTCGTAATTAAACGATACAACTCTTCCAAATTTAAAACGATATTTCCACAATTATTTGTTCTGCGGCAGCAACGCGCCGGGTACCAGCTATTTAATTATAATAAAATAGATTCCTTGAACAAGACTTTATCGTTAGTTGTTATCTTAATTATGAACTGGCAGTGTAAAAGAAAACTAAGATAATTAATATCACTAATGGGATGGCGATGGGTAGATTCTTCCAAGAATGATTCTTATGATCATCTTTTCGAATAGTAGGAGCTCCAATGAAAATAATTTTGCGCTAATGATTTATCGAATAACCTATTTGCAGACTATGTTGAACTACTTTTTAGCTTTGATGTCCAAGAAATTATTAATATTGATTCGCTTACGTTTGAACCAATAAAAATGGTATGAGTAAATGGAGTTTGGGATAATATGTGAATGTTGTGTCTGATACTTGAATTAAGTACTGAGTTAGTCATAAAAATATGGAACGTTGAATCATTTTTTATAGAATAAGGGTAACAAATGAGCACAGAGTCCTCCTGATGGTAAGTAGCGCTGAAGCCCACAGACATTTACATCTATCCTCGATAAAGAATCAAAGTTCAGATGTGATGTCACTTCTGAAGACTAAGATGGAATACATCGTTTACAGTAAAAACGCTCTCTGGTTCTCTACACTCACTATATAAAACACAGCAGCATTAAGCTGCTTTAACGGACACTTATTCATACACTGAGATGGTTATCCTCATCTATACACTATATACTCAGTATTATAAAAATTACGGTTAATATAGTATGATAATTATAACAATTATATTTAAAACAATTACATAACACAAATTTGTAAAAGGTCCAAATATTATGTAATATAAAGTAGAAACCAATGTAAGTCCGAGAGATTAGTTGGTTCATAAGAAAATAGTTAAAATTTTACGCGATATTGCTTTCTTTGTTAAATAATATAAGTTAAATATTTACTTTTTTAATTCAAAAAAGTTTAATCATTTCATAGTTGGCAAAAATAATTTATCAATATGCAAATTTAAAATGGCTAAGACGTTGCTAATAACGATGATGTCTATGATATAGATTTATAAAAGCTTACCAGGTCAACTTTATGTAAAATAAAAACAATGTTGTATATAGTGCCTTATGCCTTAATAAATGGGATCCATTAGCGGGTCTTCCACATGGTTGGCAGAGAGTTATAGGGGTCGTTTGACACGCGCCTCGAACTAAATTCTTCAGTTAAATCGAACATTTGTTCGCGTCCGATAGGCTCTTTGTATATAAACTACACAGAGACATTTTATGTATATTGAAAAATGAAATAAAGAAATTGAAGTATTGTCATTAAAACTTCATATCGAACGTTATAATGAAGTAAAGGTTTTATTTTTTTCGTTGTTATAATGAAGTATAGGTTATGCAAATTTAGTTTAGTACATAAACTTGGAATATTGGTAGTCCGGCCAAAGCGTGCAATGGAGAAGAAAATTCCTTTAGTAATACAGCAAGGTAGAAAAGGACATCAAATCTAATGTAATGGCGGGAGCCATCTAGGATATGATCGCAAACTTCAGACTTCCCGGAACGTTGGTGTTTCACGTCAGCTATGTGTTCTTTTACGCGGGTTTTGTGGATCGTTTTGTTTGCCCTATATATGAGAGACCACATTCACAATCAAGCTTATACACTCCTGCATCTTGTAGAGGGATATTGCATTTGACGGATGGTAAGAACTGACTAATCTTCTTCGGCGGTTTGAAGAATGTTCTAATAGAAGCTTGCTTCAAGATGTAGCCAATCTTGTCTGTTACACCTCTGACATATGGTAGTACAGCAGGCTCACGCTCGACTGTGGCCGGCTTCACTCGGTTTGGGAGTTCCCGACACATCTTCTCGTCAGGCATACCTCAAAACAACAGTACAACCAGTGCGTGGTGCCCGTGATGACCTACGGATCTGAGATGTGGCCCTTCACTGCTGGCCGTATGAGGAAGCTCAAAGTCGCTCAGTGGGCTATGGAGAGGGTTATGCTCGGCGTTTCTCTGCGTGTAGTGTTAATAACTAGGATATCCGCAGTAGAACTAGAGTAACCGACATAGCTCAATGGATTAGTAAGCGGGCCGGCCATATAGCTCAAAGAACCAACAACTGATGGGAAAGAAAGGTTCTTGAGTGGCAGCCTCGAGCGGCAGGCGAAGTGTAGGACGTACCCCCACTAGATGGAGAGACGACCTAGTAAGACATGAAGGAAGTCAATGGCTGCAGGTGGCTCGGGACCGTGCTTTGTGCCATTCCACCCCCAAGGAATATCCATATCCCATATTCAGCAGTGGACTTGTGAAGGGCTGTAATGATGATAATGATGATATATTCTAGGTTTATGGTTTAGTATTATATTTAATGTCACGTTACTTTTAAGGTGGATAACTGATTGGACATATTAACCCTTTCGCTGTCCAGTGCACTATATATAGGTCATTGCTATTGTCTTACTATTGTGTCTGAAAAGCGGACAGTGAAAGTGTTAAGTTGCCAGAAATATATCAGTGTTGGCCTACTTTATTATTTACACATGCAATGTCTATGTGTGATTACTATACAAAAGTAACATTTATAGCGATTTTATAAATTCACAATCGTAAATCTCCGCAATAATTATAATTTAAGTTTGTTTTCTGAAATATTTTCCAAATAAATGGTATTCAAAATATTTATATTGAAATATTTACAATATTTATAATGATGGACTATAATCCTCATTGAAATAGAAGATTGTTGTTTACTTTTAATATGGCATCTATCTTGAAAGGGATGAAAGCTTTTAAAATTTATTGGAGAAACGTTTGTAAAGCCATCTCCGAGGGCGTTCCATTGGACTTGAGCTTAACTTCAGAAAATATTACATCGTGACCTTTCCTCGCTTTGATGTTAAAAGTAAATTTGCTTTCTGCGCTACGTTATTCCGCTCCGATGGAAACATTCACAGGTGTTTCTATGCTTTCCATCTACGAACTGCACCATATAAATTAAAAGTGACAAGTTTCTTTTTACTCACTCCACATTAATAGATTGTGTAGGCTTTGAAATTTCAACTATTCAACTTATGGAATTAACGACAATGGGGTATTTAAAAAATAATCATAATAAAATGACATTTATGCTTCCGAACTAACTTTGCTGGTTGACCTATTTTCGTTTTTTTTTTTATAAAATAACAGAGTCGACGAGAGACCGGCACTCTGATATAACGCGTGTTAATTAAACATGTCTTTGAAATATTTTTATTTCTTACATATTAGTTTCTACATAATTCGCTGCAGTATAAAACAAATAACATCAAGTCGGTATATAAATCTGATAATTTTTTATTGTAAAAATGCATTATGAAAAAAAAAAAAATATATATATATATATATATCTAACAATAGAAATAAAGGATTTATTGCAAACGATGACGAAGCATGAAAGATCACTTAAAATGTCGTGTAAAAGGCACGTATAGGTAAAAGATTCTGCGCACTAGCGTTTTATCCGCAGTGCAGATGATATGATTTGCGGACAGGTACCTATCTGTTTCGCAACTTACGCAGCGCATCGGAGGGTCAATAATCGTTCAGTGTTTATTTTTAGCAAACTAACTTTTGCGGCTTTTCTACATTCACGACGAGTAATATTATATTGACGACACTAATATTTTTCCTTGAAAATTAAAAGAAATTACGTCTGCACCATGTCTAATGCGACAGCGTGACGCATTCTGATATCTCACCCATCTGCGATGTATATACAAGGTAATGGTAAAGGTATGACAGAAGCGAACCAACGTGATTGTCGACTTCCAGCAAATGCCTCGAGTTGATTACGTTTAAATTTACGGTTTCGGCAAAATCGCATATCATTCAATGACATATGGTGTACTGTAGGAGGATTATCACGTAAACATTTTAGCTCAACGTGTGTTGCGGCGTTTTTCTTGTCAAAATATTGTCTACAATTTCAAACGTGTGGTCAAAAGTTTTTCTGTTGTGTTGTATTTTATGTCATTTTCTTAACTGGCTAGTGTATATAGCGTATAGATGTCACTTCATTTTTAAGTTTGATATATTTGATTTTCATTTTTGGATCTTTTGTCACAATTCTTGCGTTGAATAAGCCATGAATAAAGTTTTTTTCCTTTTTTTCAAAAACAATACATTGTGCAAGTTTTTTCTAAGTCTAATAAATTATAATGACGTGCAAATGGCAATAATAACAATTTTAGTACTACAGTGCAGACAATGTTACTATTAAAGTTTTGTATTATGTTACAGTGATTTCTTTTAAATTCTGGGTACGTTATATAATTGCCATGTTTGGATTTTCTTATGAAGGAAATGCATTTATAAAAATACTGTACGTAATGACATAAAATCTAATGCTGTCGATTTAACGAAAACTTAGGGTTCATTGGTGAGAGTAAAAGCACGCGGTTTGTTGAAATGGTACGCCAATAAATGTTCTTAATCGTTTGCTAGATAAGTTGGAAAAAATTTGAATTCAGCGAGTTACTAAACTACTTTTCTTGTCGCACTAATGGTTAATAAATATTTCAGGGACGTATTATATTTCTGAAATACGTCCACGAATATACGATTTAGCATGCTCGTTGAGTCCGTCCGCGCTTTAAGCATTCTAGATCATGTGGATAAGTATCCACTTGCTTCTCGGCAGGTCCGTCATTTTGTATAGTACAAAAAGCGTGCGTGCGCTATTGTAACTCCGTTTTATCTGTCTCCATAGATGCACTAAATACAGTGTGTATACTACGTCTAGCACCCCGCGTCCTTGGTGAAGCGTATAGTAAGATGTGCAGTGTGTAAGGTGCTTTATATGAAGGATCAAAGGGGATTTCTCCAACGCATCGGACATCACTGTAAAATTCATTGCTTCAGGTAATGCATTTAATGATATGCATTTGGGCCAGATGCTTGCGTAATTTGTTATTGCAATTGCGCAGTCGTCGCTATGAACTGCGTGAATCGTTTGATCAGAATATTTCTCTTTAAATGTATCTTTATCGATGTATTATCATTTGTGATTTTTATTTTGCATACGTTCAGTTCTATTTACGTTCGATTACGAATTCTACGCTCGAATGTTATTTCATTAGTTCTAAATTCGTTACTTGTGTTACAGAACAGTTCAGTGTCAGCATAAAAAAATGTCGTAAATATTTTGTAAGAGAAGCCGTCATTTTGGGAAATTATGATTTCGTAATGAACTTCGTAGAAAAAGTGAAGACGATATTTATATTCATTTGCGGATTACGGTTAATGCACTTTTGAATATATATATATTGTTTTAATAAAATCTGCACGTTTTATTTCTTATAAAATAACAAACGGTCCAACTATAAAACATTTTATAACAGCGATTAAGATGTGTTATACATATATAGAGAGTGTTTCAAAAGCCGCAAGGTCCTGCTACTGCGTAGCTATCCTTTGAATATTTAATTATGATATTGGATTGAGTGATCCCATTTCTCTGCAGCATTTTGTGTATACTTGAAATGAAACGAAATGACTTCGCAACTATAGTTTAATATTAAGTATATTATATTTAACGATTCACAGAAAATACTGAATTTGGATTTGTGCTGATATTATTTGTAATTTTTCGTTTCGGTTTACAGATTTCGCGTACTCGTAAGACCTAGTTTCTATGAGTTATTTAGTAAAATGATTAAGTCATGAGCGTGCTGTGAGTCATCTGGGCTGTTATAATATTTCGATTAATCCAGATTGAGAGCTGAATTCCGGACGTAATCACCTCAAAGTGTGCCCGAACACACGTTTTCCAGCGCGTAACGCTTTACGATGTTAATCATCGATATTTTTACAAATATCAGAACTTTGAACACTGGGTCAGTGTGTTGTTGGCATAACAAGTATACTAGATGTTGGCCGATTAGTTTTTAATAAAGCTTTGCAAGTGAGTAATATAGAGGAGTAGATGAAAGCTCTGAAAGAAGAAGTCAGTGGTCAGTTTTCTGGAACTCATATCTAAACATTCTACGTCGGTACGCAACTGATGTAAAGGAGAAAGGCGTAAATCAGCATCCTCGGAAAATTCTGAAATTTCAGAATTTTCCGAGGATGCTTCAAAAAAATAGGCTATACGACATTTATTTTTATAAAGAAGATTTTGGTAAGTTGTTAGTGTTAGTTAGTGACTGCCAACCGTGGCGCACTCACCAACACATGTCGAAATATTCCATAACAAAGTCGATATACATGTGTAACGCAGTCGAGAAAAGAAGCGCGCGTGCAGTGTTCGCACCTCGGGCCGCGTGTGCCGTCTCCCGCAACGCGCATGACCTTCCGTGACGCAAACCGCACATCCTGACTCGGCATCGGAATCGGTGTTTAAACTATACCTTACCTTTGTTCTTCGCCTTGTTCCTGGGCCCGGGGGCATTCCTGCCTCGGCCTGAGGACAGGCGTCAGCCCCCATTTCTCGACCAACTCTATACGAGCAATGGTGGCTGTTCAACGTCAATGTGTCATCGGGTCGGAGCGCTGCAGCGGGGACGCGGCGGAAAGTCCGGCTGGCCCGCGGCGTCCCCCGGCCGGCTCAAAGCGCGCGCCGCGCCCGCCACCTTACACGCGCTTCATGCCGCGTTAGCGCTCTCGCCCGCTACTCGCGCTGGCCAGCTCGCGTGTGCTCGCGCTGTCTCTCATAATGCGTTCAAACTGCGCGGCGCAGCGGTCGCATCGCGAATACGACAAGCCCGCGGAATCGACTACCTTAGAAATTCCTCACGATTTATTAGAAATTTATTCAAAGAGCTACTTCGGTATGTAAGATCAGCAACCGCCGGGCGTAATTTTTACGTAATGCGTATGCGGGCGCGTTAGATTGCGCCTCACCGGGTGCGGCGAGTCATGGTCTCTACGAGGGCCGCGTGGCAGTCGCGATGCTCGACTGGGAGCGTGTATTACTGTAGCGCACTGGCAGCGGACTCACGGACTGGACTAGCGCGTGCGTCCGCCCGCCCCGCAGCCCTCGCCGCGCCCCACCCGCGTCACGTCCCGCGTCCCGTGCCGCGTCCGTCCCGCGCCCCGTCTCGCGCCACCGCCGCACACGTATTGACACCACCAACCACTGCACCGGGCCGGCCCGCTCGCGGCGCCGCCGCTACGCAAAGCGCTCGACCCGCCAATTCCACGCGTTACACGCCGCACGCAACCTCCTGGAAATGTTGCGAGTCTCCTTGCAAAACATTCGCTTTCCTTGCCCTTACTTTACTTTCCAAGTGTACATAAATTAAATACACTTTCCCGGATACATTCGAATCGTTTATTTTATTTAAGTTCGAAAGTCAAATACTATTTGATTATTGAAATACGTAACAGCAGCGATAAGATGACATTATGAATTATATGCATGAAATATTGTACAAAACTGGTGGCACTTTAAATTAACTAATTTGCAAAGTAACAGTAGGTTAAAGAATGTTTTCATAAGGCAGTGTATGATAGCATGTAGGTATCTAATGAATTAAACAATACTTTACATGACGCTTCCACGCATCCCTGCTCCACCAATAAAATAGTTAGCCGTTCATATATTCACATCACGGAAGTGGCCGCTGCCTCCACGGCAAGTCGGCAACTGCAACGCAGATCCAGTCTGATGCATCGACACGACGCAGTGTGAGCCAAATTCAGTCTGATCTCACAGAAAGGAGAATACTGTTTGTAAATTCAACGTGCGAGCCAAAATTGTGCCAACTGATAAAATGTTAACGACCTTTATCTAGTTCGGACCTTTGGAACATTTACGTGGAATGTAATTTATCTGTTAAAACAATTATATTGCAATAGAGTTGAACAACGCTAGGTCCGCGCGGCCGGCTCGCGTTGCAGATCAATTTTAACGGCATCTTCGGAAGGCTTTGATACAGTTGACGCCAAAATAACGATAGGAAAGGTCACCGAGGAAATAGATATAATTTTATTTTTGATATAGTCGACACCAAAATAACGATAGGAAAGGTCACCGAGGAAATAGATATAATTTTATTTTTGATATAGTCGACGCCAAAATAACGATACGAAAGGTCACCGAGGAAATAGATATAATTTTATTTTAGATATAAATTCTTTTATGGAATAATTTATTTAAAATTAGTAGAAAGACAAATTCTTAAAATCCATCCATCCATATCTTTATATGTGTTATGTATATTGTGTTTGTCACTGAACTCCTGCTAAAAGGCTGGATCAATTTTGTTTAATTTTTTTGTGTGTCTGAGTGTTTCCTTGGATGGTTTAGATTCACAATTGGACTCCGTATGTGGCGTTGCTGTTGAGATCCAGAAATCACCTGTGCGGACGCGGACCGGATCACTGATTTCCCCTTATATAAAAGGCAAAATAGCAGAAAGCCAAGTGAAACCACTTGCTAAGATCCACGCACAAAAATAAAGTAATAGTAAAGTGGTAATGTTCACTTTGAATAGAACCTCTCTTCAATTTAGACAAAGTTACGAGGGTTTCTATTTCATTCGGTCTTTACATACGATATAGTCGATCCCCACCGGCACCGATGAAATTGTTATTGCAATTTTGAGTGCTGATTTACCACATGCTCGGTGGTGAAGGAAAACATCGTGAGGGGGCTGTATGTCTGCGAAATAAGAAATAAATATTCCGAAGGCATGATGTGAAGTTCTCCAACATGTATTGGGGCAGCGCGGTGGACATTCCCTTGCCATAAAACCCTCTGAGAAAGGAGAGGAGGCCTGTGCCCAGCTGTAGGACGTATATTATAGGATGTAACTTTAACTTTATATGATATTGTCGATTTGTAGGCAAATACTGATATAAAAAAAATACGACAAAAATATATCTAAACACATTCTAACTATTTTATCGGGAGTTTCTTGAAATTTGGTGGATTTTCTGAAAGCGTACTTCACTCCTACTTTGGAATTAAAAATGTAGCATGCTTATCTTCACGCACAATCCCTGATGGGGTAGCCAGAGAGAACAGATCGCCAAGTGTCACGATCCTTACATACCTCTTTCGCTTCCTTCAGATTCATTATCTTCTTCATACATGCACGTCTAGGTATCCGAGTACTTTGTTATATGGCAGTGAAACCTGGGTATGCCAGAAGAAGCATAAAAGCAAGTTGAATGCAGTGGAGATGCTCTTCGTAAAATGTGCGGCGTTACCATGGCCGACCGAAAGCAAAACGAAGAGATTCGCAATATGGCAGGTTTGAAAGATGACCTTATCACAAAAATTGATAAAGGCGTGCTTCGGTGGTTTGGGCACGTTGAGCGAATGAGTGAAGACCGAATGGTGAAGAAAATATAGAGCGCGAAAGTTAATATTAAAAGGTGTCGAGGTAGACCGAGACTAACTTTCAAAGACCATGTGAGCAAATTGCTCGAAGAGGGTAGGGTCAAGAGTACTCGGATACCTAAAAATGTAGCATATTATCAAAAAGTTAATTTAACTCTGAAAAAAGTAGAAATCTGTTGTGGAAAGGCCTAAAAAACATGGTAGATTAGATTTTGCCGGCAACTTCGTCCGCGTAGATATTATACTTTAAACCATAGGTGATCCATCAACAATCGCACTTTCATAGTGAATTCCATCACCCTCTTTAGGCATGATTTCCGTGATCAAAGCTATCCTATTTCCTTCCCCGGGACTTAAACTATCTCGATACTAAATTACATCTAAATCGGTTCAGCGGTTTAAGCGTAAAGAGGTGCATTTGCTCACGCGGCAATGAGCGATGATTTCTCCTACCTCGCCCGCAGTACGCCCCACCGCTCTGCGCGCACCGGACCGCACAATTTTCATCGTCGTTACTTTTAAAATATTTCACCAAATTACGTAGTTTAAAAGATAAAGTTAATCTACTTTGAACATCAAAAGCTATTAAAGTATTTATTTTGATGAAATCCATTTGTTACTGCAAAACGTGCATTGGAAATATAGTATCTATCAAATATTATTGTATTTTTGGTTCACTACTTTCATAAAATATAGATCTATACTATCCTGGACTTTTTTGTAGGACTATTTAGGGGAAACAATTCCACCATACATTATATTTGCGTTACTCTTACAGTTTTTGCACCACGCGCCAAAATTGCTCGCTAATGACAGATTTTTTCCGACTAACACTTATCGTTATGACTAACACTTATCGTTATATTTTGACGAATTTACACAATATGTTTATTAATAATAGCCTATGTGTTATTCTCGAGTGGCGGCCTCGTACCGCCGGGCGAAGTGTAGGGCGTCCCCCCACTAGATGGAGCGCATGCAGAAAGTCGATGGATGCAGGTGGCTCAGGACCGTGCTTTGTGGCATTCCTTGGGTGAGACCTACGTTCACCAGTGGATTTGTGAAGGGCTGTAATGATGATATATGTTGTTCTGATGTATGAGCTATATTATTTTATAGTTTCATTAAAATAAATTCAGTAGTTTTTGCGTAGAAGAGTAACAAATATCCATACAACTTCACAAACTTTCACGTTTATAATATTAATAGGATGAGGAAGGATCGCCAATTTTTTAGCCGGGCGCTATATCGTGAATAAGCAAACGCTAACAGTTAATTTTAAGTAATAATGGTCAACAATGGTTTTAATAAAAAAATTAAATGACGGTAGTTTCATAGGTTAACCATAAATTGAAATTACTCGAACGAAAACGATTGAAACAATAAAGCACATTTCGTTCGTTAATAGAATTAGCTCCGTATACGTCATTGATATTGCGCGCAGTTTGTTTACGAAGTAGATCCACGTTGCAGCTATATTGTGGTTGTAGCACGAGTGGGTCGACTCGACCGGGGTAGGCTCACGCTCTCACAGAATACCAGCGTGAAATAGGAGCTTAATGCTGCTGTTTCATATGGTGAGTGTCGAAAATAGGAGACTCTTTATACTGGAAACCAGGCATTCCTGAGGACTAAGATTCCTCAGGGATGACAACGTATCTGTATTTTAATTCTTAATCGAGGATAGATGTCTATGGGCCTCACAATCCACTTACTATCACATGGACTGCGTGCTCGTTTGTCACCACATTCTATTAAAAAAATCGAAATAACTAAATAACGAACGTATAATAATGTAAATCGATATGAGTGTCTTATATGGAGCTGAGGAGTTATTTCAATGATTATTAGACATTAAAATATTAATAACCATTTTTAAACTTTTGTCCGTCTGTCTGTCTGTATGTAGGTTTTTCTGTCCAGAGTAATCTTTGTATTGGCTGAACCGCTTGTGAAGTAATTTTACGAACCAACAGAGAACGATGCCAGAAGGGATCTAGCCTAAAATTGACATAAAAAAACTAAATAATAATTGACATAAAAAAATGGTCTTTAACTATCTTAAATCTAAACAAACGCCACAGGCGTTTCTACCTAAGCGAAGTCAGGGCGGGTCGCTAGTTTATAATAATATTTCAATAAATCATCATAAAATAAAAGTGCGGCAAAATTTACATTATAAATGGCCTACTGGCTTATTAAGCTGCTTAGATAACCTAATACCCTCTTTCAACTTAAATGATATGGCTGTATCAAGGTAACACGATCGAAACTGCCGCAGCGTGCCTTTGCCAAATATGTACAAAAGTCCGTGACTTGTGTTTCTGAGAAACTTGTGTTGATAAGTAGATAATTATTAAAAAAATAAATGGAAAATCCAAAAGGGCATAACTCGAACAGGACGGTATACAATAGTGAAATTCAAAAAGCTTCCTAAGGATTAAAATCTAAATCTAATAAAAAATCAAAGTGATTAGTTCAGTTTTCGAAAGATATCTTGTTCACATCCACACCGACTAACTGACGTCCAAGTGAAATTATTTTCAATTAACTTTTTTTAATAATAATCGACATAAATAACTATACTTCAGAAGTATTAATTGAAATCCCCTCTTGATATTGGTGTTCTTTTTATTACATAACTTTTTATAACATGGCAGCATTGCCAACTCTATGGATTTTTCTGTAGATCTACATAATTTTATCGTCGTCTACGGAACTACGAAATTTGAATTTAAATCTACTGAATTTGATTTTTGTGGTTTTTTTGTCACAGAATAATGACACAAACAAAAACAAATCGGTCCTCTTAATAAGTCTGCAGATCTACGTATATTTTGAAATTGCATCTACGGAATTCTACGGAGATTTTTATACTTATCTACGGATTTGGAAAAATTCGACTTGGTAACACTGGATTTAAGTTGAGTGGATAGTAAAGCACTACATCTCCGCATCGCGTTCGATGTGTGCAAAACACAACTCTTCTGCAGTGCTATATTATTATCTTATAAAACATCATGATCATCAAAATCCTTCAAGTAAGCGCCGTAATTTTTACAAGAGTCGCATTGGTGTTATAGCTATAAAATGTAACATATAACACTCAGGAGATAAAAAAGAATCTAACGATACCTCGTACACGAAGTCGTTTATGCTACTGGCAGTCGTAAAGGAACAAACTGAAATACTTACATACAAACATACATCATCTGGACCATTCGAGTGAACATGTCCAATGTATATAACCGGATGTATGTGGATGTAATGGAAGCAAGAGATGTTTGTCAGGATTGTGCCAAATGGAAGTCCGTAGTCTCTGTCTACCCTTCTGGCTAACAGACGTGAGTGTTTATGTCTTATGTCTAATAACCTAATGTATTGTATTATTGTTAAGTAAAGGAAAATAACTTTATATGAATTTTAATTTTATACCTTCCAGTTACACGTTAGTGTAATTGAAAATGTGAATTCACAAAGCCGGTAAGTACTTGTAATCAATTTGGTAACGTCAGTTTGCCTTTTAATATCTTTATTCAACGCAAAGACTTCTATGTTCATTTCTAGAAGAGTTTGATTCGATGTCGTTTAAATATTGATAATAATAATTATTAATATTAAGCTTAAAACACAATAACAAAGGAATTGTATAGAAATTACTGACGTTTATTTGTTATATATTCTTGAACAACTCTTTGTTTTCATTTCACACACATTCACGAGTGTGTTCTCTAAATTAACAATTGTATAGCCTTCGTGAAAACGCTTTGAGATCAAATATCTGTTTCCCGACTTGTATTCCAAATGAGAAAAAATTAAAAGAAAATAGTTTCAAAAATCCAAAAGTGCACGCCTCATGAGCATACCATTTTATTTTGTTGAAAAAATAAATTGTATTCCTGACTTTTAAAATATATTATTTACGTGTATTAAATTTAGCGCTCTATAATTTTTACAAGTAGTGTCACCTAGAGAGCAAAAAATATTTACCAAAATAAATCGATTACACAAGGTATAAAATCGCTATAGGCTGTATAGTACATTTGTCTTTTGGCTAATAAATGCCAAACAAAAATATATGACAGCGCTTTTTAATTTTTAATAGCATTAAAGCTTATAAAAGTTAAAAATCATTTTATTAACAAACTACGCGCACTAGGTCATTGATATGAAATAGAAAACCAGTTGATATAATTCTGAAGTCTCGATCCGTCAACTATTTCGGAAGTTATAGTGCCTACATACAAAATCAACATCCGGGCGTACAACAAATTTTTTTTCAATGCGTTTTCTTTCAAAATAGAAAGCAACACAAAGTGATTAAAAAAATATAAGATAGATAAATTAAGAGTGTTTACTTGATATACGGCTACTCATATATCGTGTAAGTGCAATATGGTTATGATAGAAGCATGTTTGACCTTGACATGCCGAGAGTAGAACACACCTATAACGCCTCGCGTTATGAGGCGTTCAATAAATGTAAATTGAAAATAGTTTGTAAATAGTTATGAAAATATCATAGTTTTTCATAATGATATGTATAATAAAAAAACCTATTACCTATTGCAGCCTATAAAAGTCTACTGCTGAACATAAGCATCTCCCATAGATTGTCTCATAAGGGGGATATTGCCATAGTTGCCACGCTTGGCAGGCGGGTTGGCAACCGCAGCGTTTTATTTTTATCCAGCTGTTATCAAAGATGCCCATCTTTTGTTTTAGTTTCCCCCTGTCGCCTCTTAGGATATCTACGGGGCGATATGAGGTAGTGGATATTCTTACACAGCCACTACACGGTTAACAATAATAGAAAAAGAAAGTGGTAATGAGAAATATTATAATACGCGAGGTTTGAATTTTGTTACATAGTTTTATTGTATTTATATAATATTTTATATTTATAAAGCAGTTTATATATTACTTCTATTTACAGCTTTCAGCAATTCGAAGCTCGAAATTTTTCTATTTCGTATTTCTATCCCTATATTGCTTGATAGACAAGATTAGTTGCTGCCTCCCCCGACATTACAAAGTTGCGAATTCAGGAGTCCGGGTAGTTGTTAGTGCTGCCAAGGGACTATGAGTTTGAGACTAGATTAATCTTGATTACGAGAAACGTTGGAAGGAAATAAATCGAAAGACTTGTCAGAATTAAGCGAATTTTGCAGATATAGAATCCATAACAATTTTCATATATTTTTTTATCTACTACGAGATCAACCTCTTAAAGGTCACTGCTGGACATAGCCCCCCCTCCCCCCCTCCCCGGTCGTAGGAAAGATTTGCCTTAATA
Organism: Parnassius mnemosyne; assembly: GCA_963668995.1. Lineage (NCBI taxonomy): Eukaryota > Metazoa > Arthropoda > Insecta > Lepidoptera > Papilionidae > Parnassius > Parnassius mnemosyne. The sequence continues at coordinate 21,692,358 of CAVLGL010000082.1, read as the reverse complement.
TGCAAGGCAAATGCTCTCTAAAATGGAGTACTGAGACAGAACCGACGAAAATTACATTCACATGGAGTGAAGATCTGGTAAGACATGCGGGAATTCGATGGATAATGGTGCCTGAGGACCGTGCTTTGAAGCGTTCCTTGGGGGAGGCCTTTGTTTAACATTTCATTAAATAGTTTTGATAAGAGATGAAAAAGGAAAGTGTAATATCATCTAGTAACAATTTTACTTTCTTATGCTGTGTATGTAATTTAATTTAAAATAAGTATGTGTTCACAGAAAATAATTATGTTCTATTTTAGGCGACGACAAAAATTTTAACTTCTATTTTAATTCGGCTAACTTTGTAGAGTAAACCGAAGAAAAAACTTCCCTGACCTAATTTTACAAATTGTAATCTAACACAAGTCACCCTTGTAATAGCCTTGTTACGCAAATTGCACGTACATAAAAAGTATGGAACAGTTGTTTTATCTCACAAGCTAATAATATAACTTACGGGCTTAGTGTTGTTTGTGTAACGTGTGTGGTTGTCAAGCCACTTGATACCATTTACGTACAGATATCCCTGCCATTTGCTGCATTGAAGTACATTGACTTATTTTCTGACCGACCTTTATAACAAGTTGCCAGCATCTGTCTTTCCATCCGATCATAATGTGGGTGTCTTCAAGGTAAGAGTCAATAGGCTTTTGGTAAGTCAGTACACTGTAACATCTTCAGCTGCACCACCACTTATTAGGCGAGATAGTAGTTAAGACCACAGAATTAATAATAGTACGATGAAGGCTGACTTAGAATAGTGAAAAAAAAATGTGTGAAATAAGTGAAGTTTTTGAAAATTGTTTCTATTTTTTCAATATACCTCATTTTCTTACATTGTCATCCGATTCTGACCTATATTCAAAATCTCAATCTCTAGCTCACCAGGAAGTTAGTTCAAAATTATTGAGGTGAAGTTTTTTGTTACACAATGTCGTTTAATTGAGAAATTGGTTTTTAATAAAACTTTATCAGTTTCTCGAGAATTATATTAATACACTAAACAATGGTTTGCCCTTTAATTCTTTGCACATTTATATAATTTTGGTTTTTAATTTTTATTCTTATTAATATAAAATATAGGTTATAGAACAGAAAGAAACATCAACCTTTACATTAACTTCTCCGCTATGAAAACTGTCAAATATTATACCTCACTTTTAAGTGGCGCCGCCCTGGTGGCAGAAAAAGTCGTGGATGCCCTCATTTCTAAATTCCACACGAACAGACATGTTACACGAAAGCGACATAATAATACGTGGTAAAAATTATATTTGCTAAGTGTGCCTTCGTCGTTATGTAGAGGTGTTGGCAAATTGTCGTCTCTTGGGTGTCTTAAGGGGTGACTACGGGCATTCCAAAAAACAGTGATTCCAATAGGTGGTAGTATGAATATCTAGAGACAGAGATCTTCTGATTCTGTGGTAGTCAGTCCATCGGAATATTAAAACATATCCTGCGCAGATGGCTAAACTCCATAGAGGCAGGCCTCCGTGACCGAAATTCGATCTGGACGACATCATTAGTTGCTTTATCACTCTTTCCTAATTCATTATTTTTATGTGACCAAATCACAGAAGCCTTCCTTTGTTCATTATGATGACAACAACATCTAGCAAACCATATTTTTATCTTATAACCCAATTTCTTGACCCAGTCATTGCACCTTATTTACTTTTAATACAAGCATGGCACCCCAATTTGATGAAACAACAAATAAATTTCAATAAAGCAATATTTATTTTTAAATCTGGTAATACAGTAATATAAAGTGTATGTATAAATATATGTTATAATTTTGTGGTAGAGTGGTAATTGAGCTAATTATTACTATCGATAGTAAATGGATACTTTTTATAGTAAACATATTGGTATACCTAATAGTTTTGTTTCAATTAATTTAAACATATAATAATAATTTAAAATGAATAAATGTAATTTTTGTGATCAATTTTATAAAAGATTTATTAATTAATTAGTTGTTTATTTAAATGTATTCATAAGTGATAATGATATTAATGATACTACTAATTGAATAACGTTAATTTAATAGTAATCTTTGATTTTGGAAACTAAAGGCTATTATTGTTTAATTTTAATTAAATAGATACAGCAGCCCATGTACAAACGTAACCACTCAAAACAAAGAAGGCAACTTATTCATTGTCACGGTATAGGTGGTGGAGCCCTTTTCTGCCGGGGAATATCTGGGTATGTACCACGCTTACCAATTTCTTTCGCCAAATAGCAGTGCGTGCACAGCAGTGCGTGCATAGCAGTCCATGCACAGCAGTGCGTGCATAGCAGTGCGTGCACAGCAGTGTGTGCACAGCTGTTTTGATCGCAAGGTGATAGAGAGTCAGTAGAGTTACAGGCTGTGGTACCTTCCGTCTTAGTCCTCCGCAGTAACAATGTAATCGCTCTCTTTGTTTGAAGTTAGCTGCAAGTGTCCACGGACTGTAGCCGTTTACCATCAGGTGGACTGTAACTTCGTTGGGTACTTAAGATTTATATTAAAATAAAAAAAATATGTATGGAATGAGGCAAACATTAAAAAATAAGTTGGTTAATAAATTCTCAGGTCTATTCAGGTCATCTAGTCACGGTCAGGTAAATTCTCAAGGTGCAGTCGCGGGGGAAGAGGAGTGCTGGTATGGCGAAGCGCCAAGTGCCCTATCCTCTGCGCCTCTTACGGGGCCGCACCGTTGTTGCGGTGGTGGTTAAAACTTGGTTGGCGACGGAGCCAAAGACCAGATACGCCGCCGGAGTCGGGAAAGTGTGTGCTATCGAGCGCTTGATTTTCCTAGCCCCGCGGACTCTGCGTATCGGACTCGGGTGGCCCGTTACGCAGGTGGCTTTGGAGCACGGCGAGCCATGTGTTCCTGATGCGCCTTGCCTGAGAAGGGTTACACGAAGTAAATGTAGATTTAGAGTTTGGTTAAAATAATTTTCATTTAAGCTCGGTTTAATCATTGATTGTTTGATATTAAGTCATCTAAAAGGTGAGAACCATATCATGGGGAGGTCTCCGCTTTGGCTTTCTCTTTGAGTTGTCACAAAATCAACTAACTACAAAGAGAGCGAACGCGAGAAAACCAATTATTATGTAAGATCTCACATGATCAGAAGGAATTCACCCGAGACTTTATGTTGGCGGTTGATTTCCGCATAAAATCGCGTCAAGCAAATCCTTGGATATAACGAATACTCAAAGATACACAACGACAGTCCCCGAGGAGCTTCGAGTTCAGGCATTGTACTCTTACGACTACATACTATAAGAAAACTATAAATATTAGAAATAAGGAATATATTTAACAATCTAATAAAATAACAAAATAAAATTTAAGAAGGCATTTATCATCATTACAGCTTACCAGTAGTACTCTGTAGAACAAAGGCCTCCCCCAAGTAATACAATAATTTAAAATTTAAAATTTTGTACAACCGACTTCAATATAAATTATTAAGAATAACTCAAAAACTATTAGTCAAACCTTGATCAAATTTATATGGAACTACATGTGAAGCACCATCTTTCAAATGAAAAAGGAATCATTGAAATAGGTACACCCAGTAAAAAGTTATGAGGTAACGCACATAAAAAAACATACAGTCGAATTGAGTACCGTCTCCTGTTTGAAGTCGGTAGAAAAAGGCTTTATTAGTATAAAATTTCGTCTAATCTTCTATATATAAAAATCATTTGTTGTCCGTTAGCCTCGTTAAAACTCAAAAGCGTCTAGAACAATTTCGATGAATTTTTTGTGTGTGTTTGAATGAGTCCCAGTATTATTTAGATTTACATTTGGGCCCGGTAGGTGGCGCTGCTGTCGAGCACCAGAAATCACCCCCGCGAAACCGGGGCGTATCGCTTGTAAGGTATGAAATGAACTATTAAATACTAATTAAAATTAAACTAACATTTACTACTATAGAGTGTTTAGGGGCAGTATCCTGTCACATGTACAGTACTCGCACATATAGTATCTTGCATGTTATCTAACATCATACGTCTTCAAAATAGTTTTAATTTCTCAAATGAGGTTCCTCAATGCTTGACTATGTTGGGAACATCATGACAAATCTGCATGTCTGAAATATTTGAATATTTACTAGGACTCCTGTCCTGTCCTGTCCGTCTGTGAGGTACCACCAGTTTACATATTTTATCTATTTCTGCCGCCAAACAAAAGTGTATATAGAGTCAGTATAAATAAGAAGTATTGTGGCTACGTTTTTTTATTACTAAGCCGTCACTTAATTACAATTCCACCTGAGGGTAAGTGGTGATGTAGCCTAAGATGGTGAAGCGAACTGACTTAACAAAAGCCGATTCACTCTTACCTTGAAGACACCCACATTGTAATCGAATGGAAAGATAGATGCTGGCAACTTATTTCACTCCTTTGCTGTACGCATGACAAACTATGTAACAAACCGATTGGTTAGAATGTCTGTATGTCTTTCTTTTATTTTTATGGGGGAATTGCAGGTGCGTTGCCGACAATGAACATAAGTTGCACCTAAACAATCTACTCATTTTCTGTAAGGCTGTGAAACATTCTATCTTAGTTTTCAGAGGTCTCACACATCCGTGGTCTTCATTGTTGGTTTGGCTGCAGGTGTCAACGTTCTACATTGTCCTATCACCGTCTTGTTATTACTTTTGTCTCTATTATTTAAGAACTACGTAATAGAGACAGCATAACTATATACAAGAGACAAATATAATATATCTCGACGGTTCGGTAGCGCAGTGGTTATTTTTAAAAGAGGAAGCAAACGAACATTCGACTCTTCAGATGGTAAGTTTGATCGCCGCCCATGAACAACTGCTACACCAGGGGAATTGTAGGTGCTTTGCCAGCCTTTTAAAAAGGAGTAAGCTCGTTTCTTGAACGTTCCTAAAGTCCAGAAAAAACGCTGGTTTTAAACAATTCCACAAAGAATTCATGCGAGGAAAAAAGCTCCCAGTAAATCGCACAGTTGTGGACGGTCAGAATTCCAGATGATGTCGATGGTAACGTGAGTTTTGTTACGTATGTTAGTGAAATTCGGCGGCAACGCATTGCTCCGCTTCAGGCCCCGAGTTTCAATCCTGTACAGAATAAGTGTTTTAATGACCCACAAATGTTTTTTTTTTGGGTCATTTAGAATAATACATGAGATAATCCTAGAGTGAGTGCAGCGTTTTTCCAAAATATATGAAGAAAATATGTATATTTTAAAAAAATTGTATATTTTTGTAAAGGAGGCAATTACCTTTTTTTATGGAATGAGGGTGACAAACGAGCACACAGTCCACCTGATAGTAAGTGGTTGCTGTGGCCCATAGACATCTACATCTACCTTCGTTTGTGAATTAAAATACAGATGCGTTGTCAGCCGTGAGAACTAAGATAGAATGCCTCTTTTCCAGTAAAAAGGGTCTCCGGTTCTCTACACTCACCATACGAAACACAGCAGCATTAAGCTGCTATTTTACGCTGGTATTCTGTGAGAGCGTGGTCCTTCCTCGGTAGAGCCGCCCCATTCGTGCTACAACTATACTATTAATATAGTTGCAGCATGGCTCTACCATGTTACCTAATTAGAGAAATCCTTATTCAATATATACAACCACAAGTCGATAATAATGCTTACTACTAATACACTTCCGTTAATTTTGTTTCATTAGATGAAACCTATATTATGTTAAGAACAGGGTGGGTGGTGGGGAAAAGGTTATTTTATGCAATTATGAAGCAAATTCTTAGACATAGTTCCGTTTCTGATATCGCGTACAATTTGTGTTTGTCTAAACGCTCACGCCCATGTTACTCAAACTTTACACAATAAAACGTTCCGGTTCTTAGAGGATCTGCAAGTCATGATTAGGGATAATGCACCGTATAAACATCTTTTGAAGAGCTAAACTCGAATGTACAACATTTGACACACGGAGTAGCTACAAAGCTGCGAGCTAGAAAGAGAAAGAGTATACAATTCGAGGGTATCGATCGTCCTGATGGTGGCTACTGGAGGTAGATGCTACCAAATTTTCACCGGTTTCTTTGTCATTGCAATGTATTATACAATAATTATTGTATAAAACTGACCCAATTGATTTACACAACTGTATGATATGAACTTTTTTTCTATTTTTTTTCTTTCAGGAACATGCAAAGTTAAAATGTTTGAGAAATAAATGAAAGGAGGTTGCCAGTAAAGCATGTTATGAAATAAAAAATAAAATATTTGACATTGCGATATTTTAAGAAACATTAGATTAAATGTCTACTAGCTAATTGGCAAAGACAAGTCATAGATGTATATTTTATAGAATAAGAGTTACAAGCGAGCATACCTGATAGTAAGTGTATGCTGTGACCCATAGGCATTTCGATTCTAGATCTATTGTCGATTAAGAATCAAAATGCAGATACGTTGTCACCCTTGACGACTAATATGGAACATGTCGTTTCTAGCAAAAAAAAATATCCCGTTTTCAACAGCAAATACGAAATACATTAGTATTAAGCTGCTATTTTACGCATGGAATAAGTAAGAGCGTGGTCCATCCCCGGTCGAACAGACCTATTCGTTCAACCATAATATAGATGCAACATAGTTTAAAACATATAAATCACCACGTGTACAATATGTATCACGTACACAAAAAGACAGCTTCGATAATGCTACGATTACGGGGGAGTAACAGTGGAGTCAAGTCATAAGGATGACATGAGAAAGGAATCTGCTGCCGTCTTTGATCGAGCTACAAGTATCAATTCACACGTTACAAAAGCGCGAAGCGATGAGTAGGTCAAAGGCATAATAATTTTAAGTTACATTTATATTAAGTTAAAATTATAGTAGAGATACAGCCTATATATGTGTCACTGCTGGGCACCATCCTCCTCTCATTTCATAGCTGGTTTTTACCTCTGTTTTTTTTGCGCCTAGAAGCAATTGAAAAGGGCTACCCCCGGAAAACGAGGAGGGAGGTGGTGAATACTCTAAGCATACCACGACAGCCTGCTGCCATGGTTATGTGGGACTCACCTGTGAGACTGGCATTGGCTTATGAGGCATTTCTGCCGAATCGGAAGCGACCCTCTTTTGAGAATTCGGAATTTTTTTTGCGATTCGGAAAAACATTATTGGATTTATAAAAACTATTATAACATAAAAATTATCACTATTATTCCTGTATCCTGTATTCAGTAAGTGCCTGACGGTAAACGGGGCTAAGAGCTTGTTCGGTCGAGACCGCATCCTACAATAGCCAAGCATTATGATAATTTTGCGCTTGATGTCACGTTTTCTCCATTAACTGGTTATCCAATTATTGAGGAATTGTCAAATGATGCTCTCATATTGAGCGCTAAGGAGCTGTGCGTCTCATGACTTGAGTGTGGTATGTTAATGATCTCTCTGTATGATAATTATAAGTATTTTGAGTTTTAAAAGAGAACGATTAACGATAAGCGTTGTTTGGTTTTTCTTCACCCATCGTCATTACAGCTCTTCTCAAGTCCACTGCTAAACATAGGAGACCGCAAAAGAATGCCACAAAACACGGTCTTGAGCCAACTCCATTAATTGACTTTCTGTATGTCTTACTTGTATGTCTTATTGTCTTCCCGTTCCATTCTTCCATTTTTCGCCATCAGTTGCCGGTTCTTGGAGCTATATAAGGTCCTTCAGACCTAGTTTTGGTCACGGCGCAGACGGTCAGTCTCAACGGAGACTAGCTATCTACGCAGGACAGGATTGTAGTTCCCAAGTGTATGCGCAAGCACAAATGCACTCTCTATTCCCCCACTCTCATAGACCGATGGGATGTATATCCGACACGACCGGAGAGCGATCAGGTGCAAAACCAACGGCTTTACCTGTTTTGGAGATACGGGGATAAATACCACCAACTTCCTGACTCCGTTTCAACTGATAATTTCTTCAAAGAAAAACCCAATGACTAATTTTGGCCCGACCCGGGATTCAAACCCAGGATCTCTACTAGGATTACATCAACGACAGGACTAGATCAACGAAGCAGTCATCAATATAACCGACCTATTACCACAACACGTGTACGTGGTAGAGCCATGCTGCAGCTATATTATGGTTGTAGGACGAATGGGTCGGCTCGACCGGGGAAGGACCACGCTCTCACAGAATACCAGCGTAAAATAGCAGCTTAACGCTTCTGTGTTTCGTATGGTGAGTGTAGAGAACCGGAGACCCTTTTTACTGGAAACGAGGCATTCCATCTTAGTCCTCACGGGTGACAACGCATCTGCACTTTGATTCTTAATCGAAGATAGATGTAGATGTACTAGTACTAGTGCAATAACAGAACAGTTAATTTCGGCAAAGCAAAAGTTAAATTGACTCTAAACATAATGATTATTTATGTTTACGCGAACATTAGACACCGATATTCTTTTTTTTATATAGAAAAGGGGCAAACGAGCATGCGGCTCACTTGATGGTAAGTTTTTACTTTCACCCATGTACAACTGCATTACCAGAGGAATCCTCCTTTTTAGAAATCTAAAAACAGCTTCTAAAATGCTCTTGTAAGTTCTTTCGAATTACAGAAAGCCTATATTTCAATGTTTTTGTATGTGGGTTTTTCGGTCTTTTTCATGTCGTTGTTTAAGCATCGTCTTTTACCTTTGAACGCAATTCACGTTGCACAAATACTGTTTGGTTTACTACCGATGTCGTCTTAGGCTTCAAATTCAGGCGGATGGCTAACAGGCACTGTGTAATTTATTGGAACGAAGTTCTTTATCGAATTTAAAGGATGAGGGCTAGGCGAGAAAAGTGTAAGATTTTTCCGTCACAACCCCTGCTGACTGTAGACGGCCTTGGCGGCTATAAAGAAGCGAGATGGAATAATATCTATCTCCCTCGCACTTTTTCTTATCTTGCCGTGAAAGAAATATTATTTCATTTTAAATGACGCTTCATTTTAATAGACGCTAGTAATTTATTTAGTTGTATTTGTTAATCAATAATGAATAAGAAGCGTAGCCTAATAGCAAGGCGCGGACCGTGAACTCGAAAGGTCGTGGGTTCGAATCCGCCATTCGACTACTGTCGTGAACCACTTCTAACACAAGCATTTTAAGTTTACCAGAAGTGGTTTAAGGGAATATTAGTAATGTTTAATAGCATTATTAGTATTAAAAAAAAATACAACGAAAGGAACTTCGTTCCAACTGAGTTCCACGACACTCACGCATGTGTTTTGTATTTAAAGCTCAGTAAAATTACTCAACTTATTGTGTTATAACTTATTGTGTTGTATACAACATATCTCCACTGTGCAACTATACAGAGTTGCGCAGTGGGGATATGTTGATTATATCCCCACTGCGCAACTATATATATGTTGGCTATCCGGCTCGAAGGACCAAATGCTACAAAGTCTATACCCGGCTGATCAACACATTGTTGTTTCTAATGACAATATTTGTGCAATGCTAAAATTAGGATTTGAACGAAATAATCCCTGTCATATACATCCGATTTGAAATACCTGGAACAGCGACGGGGAATTAAAAAACCGGCCAAGTGCGAGTCGGACTCGTGCACCGAGGGTTCCGAACAAATCCGTAGGTATATAAGTTTAAAATTATTAAAATATTTTCATTATATGATGTAATTAAAAATTTATGCTTTTCACAAGTTTTCCTTTATCTGTGATATAATACGTTGCTTCATACCAAATTTTAAGATTCTGAGTTCACGGGAAGTACCCTGTAGGTTTTGATTCCCTTGCGAATGTCGAAAATTTGCGGCATAAATGGCTGTATCTTTTTATTGCGTTGGCTTAGAAGTTTGATTTTTTCACAGCTCTAAGAGATAGTAGACTTGAGTATTTAATATGAATTTCAGCTTGATACCTCCACGCGTTCCTGAGAAAAAGGGTCTTGACAGACAGACAGACAGACGGACAACAAAGTGATCCTATAAAGGTTCCCTTTTTTCCTTTTGAGGTACAGAACCCTAAAAAGATCTCGACCGTTTCCCAAGCGTTATATTACTCCAAACCCTTTTTACATGAAACTGGAGCAGCGACACTTTTATGAACGGGTAAGAAAAAAAAAGAAAATTGCTTATCATAATTAGATTGTTGTAGCACGCGAATATACATATGTATATGAATACTTTTGTCCTCTACCTCAGCTCTTGAACACTTCTAAGTAACTTTAAACAAAGAAGGATACGGAGTTGCCGCCAGGACTAAGATGGAATGCTTCACAAGCTGTGATTACACTGGCTCTATAAACATTTCAGACCCGAATACAGTGGTACACGTACTGCTCCTTAATGGCAGATATAGTTAAAATTGTGGTACCTACCCATAAAAACTTCTAGACAAAAAAGGAGTCCATCAACTTAGATGTTTTACATTTATATGTTGATATCACTTCAATATAAATTATTAAGTATAACTCAAAAACTATTGGTCAAACCTTGATCAACATGAGAAGATGAAAAAATAATCATCGAAATCGGTTCACCCAGAAAAAAGTTATGAGAATAAAACATAGAGTCGAATTGAGTACAGTCTCTTCAAAAGGAGACTGTACTCAATTGTTGTCGGTAGAAAATGAAATCAATTGCATTCGATATTATAAAAAAGGAATGGAAGAAAAACTAAGTAAGTTGCAAGCTTGCAAGACAAGGAATACCGAAGGCGACGAAGAAGTAATACTTGACATATTTCGTAACTGTTACCCGCCTGTACGCCTGCCCCTTCACCCGTCTTAAAGATGATAGAAAGTTGAAACGGAAAAAGTTTTTAACTGTTGAAAAACGCCTTGATAGGCTGCCAAAAGACGTCATTATCAGTTTATAATTAGCTCGAAGCACCTTTAGAAAATGTTACCGCATCACAGGGTAGTTGCGCTTTAATGTATTGCGGGTGTTGCGGCGTGACGTCACAAAGCCCTCCGGGAAACAAGTGAGGTGACGGAAGCATGGCCTATTTATCCCGTGAAAAGGGATTTTCGCACGTGTTCATAATTATGGGCTAAGCGTCACTTGTGCTTTTAGCACACTGGTTGGCTGCGAGTTTGATCGACGTAACAATATGCCGCGTCGCATCCATTCAAAAATATATGCCATATTGATAGGATTTAAGTTACCCCACTGAAATCTTGATTTTGTTAATCTTATATTTTATTTATATTTTAAGAAAATCTTTTTAATCTTGTTACTGTTTCTTTTCTTAAGTAATTCTTTATCAATAAAAGAACCTATAGCAAAATATTTTTTTCAAGTGCAATTGAAAGAAGAAAATTAGGACGTCAATGACAAGAAGGGTCTCGTAAAATTCGGTATTTCTGAAAGTTCTTTTATTTATTTCTCTAGTCTCGTGTATTACACGGGGCAAAACTTGCGTTACCTTTTTGGCATTACAGAAAATTTACGCTAAATTATTATAAAATATAAGATGTTTACATTTGTTAAATAATGAAAGTTATTTCTCATTCACTAGGCTTTTTACATACGATTAATTTAATATCGTGATTTACTGTGTTTTATAACAAGAAAACACATAATTAATTATGAGACCAACTCTAAAGATTGCCGCTAAACACGTTTCTAAAGATTTGATGACTTTTGCGTTTTTACCGGACTGTCCCAGAAGAAGTATAGTTTTTCGTATGTATGTCTAATTCTATGGTACCTTTTGTAGCCTAAGCAAAACGGCTTGATGGATTTTAAACATACGAGCTGTCGTTAGGTACGTCTTAATTGTGGGAGTGACATAAGCTATATGATGTTTATATATTGCATCGGCAAATACAAAAAAGGGAAGAGAAAGTTTTTGAAGGAAAAACCCAATTGCATTAAAAAGTAAAAAGTTTACTAACTTTTTAATGCAATTGGGTTTTCACTGTTTAACCATTAAGGTTGGTTTCAAAATATCGCTTTGTTTTTAGTCCCACATTGCTCTTACCGATTTACCCAAAATTTCATTCAGGACTGTGCTTACTCATCGTTAGTCGGTGTAAGAGTTAATAAGGACAGCTCGTTTCATATACCGATTTCCGCAATTTTGTTAATCGATGACCGAGCTACGAAGTATATTGATTGATCACAATGAAAATGTCTCAATATCAGCACACTATATGTAATGAGGTTCACCGTAGTATGGAGATCGAATTAATAATAATAACGTCCTCCAGACACAACTTCGTTCACGCTGGCCAGTTCCAGGACTAAGCCATCTGCGCAGGACAAGATTAGATTGCCCGAGTGTATGCATAAATGCACTCTCTATTTTTTTTTTCTTTTTGCGTCCAAAGCAAGCCTATCCTCCGGAAGCGGGGAAGTGGTGAGTGCTCATAGCATACCACGCAGTACCCACTAAACAACACCTATGGGACTGGCATTGGCCTGTGTGGCCTTTCTGCCGAATCGGAAGCGACCCTTTTTAGGGAAAAGGGGGCGCAGGCACTCTCTATTCAACTATGTCTATATAGACTGACGGGACGGCAAACCAACATCACCAGAGAGAGAGATTAGGCACAAGATCAACGGTTTTGCGTGCTTTCCGAGCCATGGGGGTGAAACACCGCCAACTACCTGATTCCGGGCTGCTTGACATTTCCTTGACAAAAAACCAAATAATTGATTTTGGTCTGACCTGGGATTCGATCCCAGGATCTTATGATTAGCAGTAACGTTCACTAACACTAGATCAACGAGGCAGTCAACGCTGGTCACTAAATTTTTATTATAAGCCAGGACTTAACTTCAATCCCACCTAGTGGTAAGCGGCGATGAAGCCCTAGATGGTGAATGACACTGTCTTAACGTAACAAAAGCCTTATAAGTAATACTCATATCTGGGATAATTTACGAGTGTACTTGCGATTCATGTTGTCCTTTTATAATTAATACTAATTAAAAACTCAGTTATTAATTAGTGTTAGGGATTATTTAAATGTTTGAAGTCTTTCACAATCTAAGCTCTATCAAATATTAAAAGGAACTTCAATATTTGTATAAACATTTTATACCTCGAAAATGACTTTCAGAGGTCCGCTCTAAACACAGTTGCATTTATACACTTTTGTCAATTATTTTCTAATTGATAAAAAACAAAAATCAACTATATTATCTAAGGATATATTTTTACGTGGTAGAGCCAAGTTGCAGCTATATTATATGCAGCCTTTTACAATACCCACGGCATGATATGTAGTAGTAGATATTTTTACTCCGCCATTACACTATATCTCTTACTACGCAACTATACAATTATATAATATAATATATATCAAGATATAAAGTTTATTTTATTTTAATTTTAACAATTTAAATATTAAAGTAAAGTAAAAATATTAACAAATTAAAAATAATAAATAACAAATCGCAATAACAAATTAATACATACATAAGAGAAATAAATATTGAAGTTTTACCGCGCGTAAAGGTTACACGTACACATTTTCAGTAATTATTTCTGGCTTTCAACGTAACAAAAAGTACTCGCACGAACGTGTTCATTCATGTCGAGTGCGCTGTTGCAAAATAATAATAGGTGTTAAGTGTTCTAAAACTCCTTTGTTATAAGGGCAGTGAGGCGTAAGAGGGTTTTTATTTATAATTGTAATACTTCGCGGGCACTTGCTTACAGAACGACAGAGAAGAGACGATTGGCTTGCTGTTAGATCCTCAACACACGAGAACAATAGGAAGGCATATACTGACATTTTATTCAACCATAAACAGATACAGTATTTTTTTATGCGTGGTAGAGCCATGCTGCAGCTATATTAGTAGTATAGTTGTAGCACGAATGGGTCAGCTTGACCGTGGTAGGACCACGCTCTCACAGAATACCAGCGTAAAATAGCAGCTTAACACTGCTGTGTTTCGTATGGTGCGTGTAGAGAACCGGAGAACCTTTTGACTGGAAAAGAGGCATTCCATCTTAGTTCTCACGGGTGACAACGCATCTGCATTTTGATTCTTAATCCAAGATAGATGTAGATGTCTATGGGCCACAGCAACCACTTACCATCAGGTGGACTGTGTGCTCGTTTGTTACCCTTATCCTATAGAAAAAATGTAAGTAAGAAGGTGGTACTACCCAGAGGTATCTATAGACAGAAAAGATGTCCTAGCGCCCGGCAAAGCACCCCACCTAATATACGTCCTATATACAACAATCGCACGAAGACAATCCTCCAGTCCCCGATCATTAACACGTGGTAGAGCCACGCTGCAGCTATATTAGTTGTAGCACGAATGGGTCGGCTCGACCGGGGTAGGATATCAGTGTACATAGTCTCACTGAATATCTGTGTAAAATAGCAGTTTAAGGCTGCTGTGTTCCGTATAGTGAGTGTAGAATTCCAGAGACCCTTTTGTACTGGAAACGAGGCATTCCTCAGGGGTGAAAATGCATCTGCATTTTAATTACTACTCGAGTATAAATATAGATGTATATGGGCTTCAGCATCTACTTACCATCAGGGAAATCCCAGAAATATATCATGGCATCAGACAGAAGATGCTATAACCGTCGCAACTACGCCAGTAGTGTTTTTAAATCGAAAACCTGGACAACGTCATAGGTGTTTATATCATACTCCCATCTTTAATTCAGCTGTCGAGAGTAACGATTAATGTAATCCTCCAAACAAGAGAGTACCATTTTCAGCAGTCGCGTTTTGCAAGCTGTCTGTGATGATGAGAAAGAATACGAACTTTGTTCCGTGCAGAAATCAACTACAGATGCTATAATTTGTTATTAATCGGCTCAGATCAGCTCAGATCGACAAATGCTGGTTTTTAAATTCATTATTGCCTATCCAATGTTATTTAACTATTAAGCAAGTTCATGGCTACTATATCCTATCTAAAAGTAAGTGGTTATATTATATTAGTATTCATATCTTCGGCTGTGAAGTAAAAAGTTTTGTCAAGGTAAAGTGCATTGTTCTACTGATTTAACTTGACAAAAGCCTCTTCATACTTACCAAGGCACTCAAATTGTATTTGCGTGAAAAAACAGATGCTGACAAATTATTACACTCAACTATTTTACGCATTACCAACGATAAAGAAAACGATTTGGTTCGAATTATTAGTGCACAAAGAGCAAAATATTAGACTGGGCAAGAGTTTGGTTGTTCGATTGTGGAAGGGAGAGTAGAAAGAGTAGAAGAATGTAGAACACAGAGACTGGTAATTTTATGTGTGCTCGAGACTATAAGGTGATGGGTATACGCAAACTTTTCAAGAAATGAATTTACTCACTAGGCGCATTTTTGAAAAAGTTTGTATTCGGAAGTGCTAGAGTAATAAGGCTGGTAGAAAAGGTGTGTTCTTGGCTTTTAGTGAGCAATTTGGGCATTTAATTCCATAATGAGATTGTGTATAGCATAAATTACTAGTGAAACGCCAGGGTTGGATTGCCAACCGTCGGTGTTGATATAATATGCACATGCAGAAAAGTGCAGTCATGAAACATAGAAATAAAAATGCTTTCGTTTGTTTTAAAACTGCTTTGTAGTTTTATTCTTTTGTGTTAATTTTTTCTTTTTGTCAGTTTCTTGGCACATGCAGCCCGTCGCATATCGTTGGTGGAACGTTTTTGTCGCAATGGTGACATTTCACGCAAACTATACTTTAAAGTAACCTTCATATATCCGTACATTCAGTTTTTGGAACGAAGTCCCTTAAAGGACGGTAAGAATTTGGCGGATGGGGGCTAGGCGAGAAAAAGAGTGTAATATTTTTCCGTCACGGCCCCTTCTGACGTAGTGTAGATGGCCTTGGCGGCTATAAGGAAGGGAAATGGAATAATATCCATCTCTCTCGCACTTTTTCTTATCTTGCCTTGAAATAAATATTATTTTATTTTAATAGACGCTAGTAATTCATTTATCTGTATTTGTTAATCAATAATGTAATACGTTTATCAGTAATAATATTTTACGAAAGGAACTTCGTTCCAACCGAGTGTTACACAGGACTCACGCATGTTTTTTTTTATAGAATAAGAGTGACAAACGACCACACATTCCACCTGATTATATGTGGATGCTGTGGTGCATCTAGATTTATGATCTGATATAAATCGAAATGTAAATGCGTCGTCACCCCCGAGGACTATCTTGGTATGGCTCGTTACTAGAAAAAAGGAACTTCGATTCTCTAAGTAGTAAGTATTATTTATAATCTATATTGAATAGAAAAGTTTCTGTTTCTGCTTCACCATATTAAACACACTAGCATTATGCTGCAATTTTACGCTGGTATTCTTTACAAGCGTAATCCTTCTTCGTTCGAGCCAACCCTAGTATTACAGTTTTAGCGTGGCTCTACCACGTAATCCTTTACGTTCTATTCGCTTAAATTTTCGTTGGAGCTAATATCAATAGAAAATAATAGCTGTATATTATGTGAAAACATCTTAAAAATCATTTGGTTTCACTACAAAGATCAAATAGTAAAAACCCTTTTAAAAATTTCTTAAGGCGCAGAGCGGCTGTCAATATTTATTAATAATAATTGAATATTAAAGATTAGATTTTTAAAGGTTCTAAATAAAATAAAATTGTACTTTTAACTGTTAGTTGAATGGTTTTTTAAAATTTTTGACGAACTGTCTTCAAAATTTTGCACTACAACTTCCATAGTACTATTTAATACTAAAGGGATTATTCTAAATACATAACAGTGATTTTAGATCACTTGAATTAAGAGTATCTTTTATATATTCACCACAAAGCCAGTACAATTAAAGGTCAGAGAAAGTTGGATGGAGCTGTCTATAGACTGTATTAGCTACTATCATGTGTTATGTTATACCGTTTCCTTTCCAGTCCAGTAGCTTGAAAACGTCTTCCAATGCAGCGGTGAAGAGTTTTGGAGATATAACGTCACCCTGTCTTACACCTCTCTGCAGTTGGATAGGTTTCGTACTATGGTTCTGTATTAGGATAGCCATCGTAGCTCTAGTGCACAAACACTTCATTACTTCGAAATACCGACAGTTAACTTGATAGCGCTGAAGGGACTGCAGCATCGCCCAAATGTCGACGGAATCAAACAAAGACTTTTTCATAGTCCACATACGCAAGGCCAAGTGATAAATTGTACTACTCTTCGTCATTCTCTAAGTTGCCATGTGGTGACAGCGTATTTAAATCCACTGCTTAATTTTAAACTGTGTCGTAAGAGGCAAGTAAATACACGAAATATCAGAAGGCTTTTATGGATTCCCTGGTCACGGTGTAACCATCCTTTTTGGGCCTCACGTCTTTTTTTACATCTATCCTCGATTAAGAATCAAAATGCAGAGGCTTTGTTACTGTTACTGAAGATTAAAATGAAATGCCTCGTATACAGTAATAAGGGTCTTCAGTTAGAAAAAGAAAAAGTAGGTAGCCCTAATAGAAGTAGCTGTAACACGCCAACATGAATTAATTGTTTACGCCTGTACGTAATATATAGTAAGGTTTGATTATTTATATTTAAGAAAGAGAAGATTCAAGGTATTTACCGTGAGGTTAGTTAGTCCATTGTTTTTATCAAATAAGCGTGACAAACGAGCACACAGTCTAACTGACGGTAAGTGGGTGCTGTGGCCCATAGACGTCTACATATTTCCTCGATTAATAATCAAAATACAGATGCATTGTCACCCCTGAGGACTAAGATGGAATGACTCGTATCCAGTAGAAAGGATTCTCGGTAGTCTACACGCACCATACGAAACACAGCAGTATTAAGCTGCTATTTTACGTTGGTTTTCCGTGAGAGCGTGGTCCTTCCCCTGTTGAGCCGACTAATTCGTGCTACTGTAATATAGCAGCATGACTCTACCACGTATACGTCTGGAACTGCGATCGATATTCTGCCTGCCAAGCGTGACGAATATAGCAATATCTGCAATCTCATATCAGCGCTCCGCGAACTATGAAGAACCTCCTCATTTTCTGAATTTGGTTAAAATGTACAAGTATATTTATATATAAATTTATATCTGAAAATATTATTAACTAAAATAATATTTTAATATCTAAATTAATAATTAAACCTTTGTTTCAATTCTTCAATAAGGCAACAGTAAATACTGAAACAATTTTAAATGCATTAAAACAATTTGGGAAAAGCATTGCTTTTTTTTATCAAAAGAGGGCTTTAAAAGACGCGTTGAAAAGAAAATGTGACGAGTATTTTTGCAAGGCAAAGGTGGTTAACTACTGGCGGGCCTTTCAATGTTGTCCCACAATAGATGGAAAGTGGGTCTCAGTTCTGTTTCAATCCACAGCTGAATTATTCTTTTAAAATGTCATCTATGTTCAGGAATGGTTAAACAAGCACAATTGTAGGCTTATTATAACAGCGAACATCAAATTATGAATAATATTTAGTTATATAATCATATTTATTATTTTTCATTTTCATAAATGTCTATATCTACATTAGGAATTTCTCGTGTAACGTGGAGGTGTTCTACAAAATTACGATTTACACGGACAAATGCAATGCAGTAGTACGAATGGGTCGGCTCGACCGGGGAAGGACAACGCTCTCACAGAATACCAGCGTAAAATGGCAGCTTAACACTGCTCTGTTTCGTATGGTGAGTGTAGAGATCCGGAGACCCTTTTTACTGGAAAAGAGGCATTCCATCTTAGTCCTCACGGGTGACAACGCAAAAAAAAATCATGAAAAATTTATTTGTAGGGGAAATATATATATTGTTAATTGTGGGGCTGTGGCCCAAAAACTGGCGTAACCATTCCAACCAACCATCATTAATTTATTATAGCTCGCTAGAAGAAAATGAAGAGTTTTAACAATTTTTTGTGTAAAATTAAAAAAAATATGCAATCGATGTCTTGCTGAAGAGCCATTTAAAAGAAATCAAGACAGCTTTACTTTGTTTTGTATTAAGCTAGTTTCATCGAAAACTAGAAGGTTTTTTTAAACAGTAATTTTATAATGAAAAAAAATTGTTAGAAATGGTAAAATACGTAATTTTAAGTTTAAATGGAAAACTGTT
Source organism: Parnassius mnemosyne (assembly GCA_963668995.1). NCBI lineage: Eukaryota > Metazoa > Arthropoda > Insecta > Lepidoptera > Papilionidae > Parnassius > Parnassius mnemosyne. Next base: position 21,673,277 of record CAVLGL010000082.1, on the reverse strand, counting down.
TTTTATATAAGAGGCGTGGGGATTAGGAGTTGGGAAAAACGAGCATGCGGCTTACCTGATGGTGTACCGCCGCTCATGTACATCTGCATCATCTTTTAAAAAAGAGAAGGATCTTTTCTTAAAGGTCCCCAAGTCGTATCAGTCCGGAAAAATCGCTTGTCGTAGGTAGGCGATTCCACAAGGCAGTTGTGTGAGGAAGAAAACTTTTTTGAATAGCAAAAACAAATTGCAATCCGTGAAAAAAATATATTGTGATGTGTTCTCTTTTGATTGTGTGACTTCTCAGGGGTGATAAGGCATCTGAATTTTAACTAGAAGGATATATGTAGACGTCTATCAGGTATGTCTGTCAGGCTGTCTACTCGTTTGTCAACCCTATTCTATAAAAAATGAGTAATTACAGTGCGTACCATGTAGTGATGGCATAAGAGAGTCCATCACCATCCTTTCGTGCCATGGGTGTCTTAAGTATTATAGTAACAATGGTAATCAGAACATAATTACGAATCTACAAATATCATCAAAATACAAAAAGAAACAAAATTATTGTTTGTCACTATTTATATATACGTGAAGAAAATTCTAAGGGCAAATAATGACACCCATTTTTCGTTTCTTTGTAAGATTTGCTATCTTGGGCTCCGATTTATTAATGGTTTTGTTACTGGCAACAATTATTTGGATGTATTAAATATTGATACCGAATTTTGTTACCGAAAGAATTATTTGTATTGTTTTCGAACGATCCGCACTGCCTATTTCTGCCGTCAAATAGGAATGCTTGCACTGCTGTGTTACTTGTGCTTGTGATGCCAGTCTAGACAGACAGTACAATTGCAGGCTGTGAAGCATTCTGTCTTAGCGTTCAGAGGTGATAACGCATCTATAGCTTTCTTTATTTGAATTTGGTCGCAAGCGTTCATAAGCTGCAGTATATAATAAGTTCGTTTTTACATTCAATATTATAAAAACAGCCTTTTAAACTTCTGCTGAATATAGGCATCTTCAGATATAAGCCATCCCGTGCGCCTTATTTGATAGGTTCCATGTTCTTACCACGCTCGGCAGGCGAAATAATGTACGCAACATCAACTGCTTGCTTTGTGTGTACCAGCTCACCACCAGCCCCCACATTCCCTTAATACGTCGTTAACGCTGTAAAAGGGGCAAACCTCAATTTAAAAAAATACAGGAGAGCAAGAAAACATTTATATTTCGCCAGAAAATTAATCGCATTTGTAGTCTTCTAAACATAGCTAGTAATCGGGGAATAATAATAATTTTCTTGCTCTCCTGTAATTTTTAAAAATAGAGGTTCGCCACATTGCGGCAATAAAGACGAATTGTGTGCACCACTAATCCTCACACCACTACTCCCAATACCACTACACTAGGAAAGAAATACCACCGTCGATAATACGACACGTATTTCGCCTCTAAACGAGGCATTCTCAGATGAAGTAGAGAGTAGTGAACGCAATTGAGGAAGGGCGGAAGGTGCTCTTCAAACTAGGTAAGACACATCATTTTATCCTATTCGCGGATTTCTGACTCGGAACGGACACTCTTGAGAGCCAGTCTTGGCGGTTCGCTAGTCTCGGCCATCAGTTAGGAGTTTGGCTATTAGCAAAAGGGGAAAACTACCAAACTTCTACGAAGTAATACAAAAATCTCTTTAATAATCCATTTTTTTCGGTTTGCTATAGAAAGTTAAATAAATATTTAATCGGCATATCAAATACGTTCATATAGAATGCGGTTAATTTATGGACTGAAATGCTCTAAAATGTCAGACTAGATATGTGCTACTGTCGAACGTGAAAGCTTGTTCATCATTGTCACCATCATCATATTTACAGCCCCTAATATGCAAATGCGAACTTAGGCTTTAAACAAGAAATCCCACTCACACGGGTCTGAATCACCTGCATATATGTCGACTTCCTGCAATCATCAGCGCTGTAGGTTACCCTGCAGCATTACGCTGAGTCATAACCTTTTCACTGGATCGATACACTCTTGTAATTTTAATTTACCATACTTTTAACTTTTTATTTTTTATTTTTGTGATGTGTATAGTTCCAGTGAATAAATGTCTTTCTTTCTTTCTGCAAGTTTACAAGATCGTCAAAGAAACTCTTTTACCTGTCGGTTATTCGTCATTCGAGTTTTACAGTCAGCCAATTGCCATTTGAGCTTACTGATCCGTTCGGCTACGTCAGTTACTTTAGTTCTACTGCGGATTTTTTTCTGTGCGTATAACAAGAAATTTCCCATCACATTTTTCTTTATACAATAAGAGTGACAAACGAGCACATAGTCCACCTGATGGTAAGTGGTTGCTGTGGACCATAGACAACTACATCTATCTTCGTTTGCGAATTAAAATGCAGATGCGCTGTCAGCCGTGAGGACTAAGATAGAATGCCTTAAATATGGCGAAGTAAATAATGCTATATCTAAATTAGTAAATTGGTTCAATGTTAATAATTTGCATTTAAATGGCACTAAAACGAAATGTATGAAATTTATGACTCCAAATGTCAAACAATTAAATACTAATGTAATTTTAAATGGGGAGAAACTGAGTCTTGTAGATACCACCATTTTTCTTGGAAACATACTAGACGCGAAGTTTCAATGGAGCCCCCATATATCAAAACTAGCAAACAGACTTAGTTCTGCAGCATATGCCGTAAAAAAGATTAGAAGTCTAACTAGTTTTGAAACAGCTAGACTAGTTTACTTTAGCTATTTCCATAGCATAATGTCGTATGGTATTTTGCTATGGGGATACGCAGCTGACACTGAAATTATATTTGTTTTACAGAAGAGGGCCATAAGAGCAATTTATGATTTAAAGCCTAAAGAATCGCTGCGACAAAAATTTAAGGAAATTAATATATTAACTTTGGCTTCTCTATACATTTATGAGAATGTAATGCACGTACACAAAAATAAAAGTAGTTTAAAAAAAATAAGTGATATTCATTCTTTAAATACTAGGAACAGACACAAGCTAGTAGTACCAGTTACTCGACTCCATCGTGTCAGTGATTTATTCTTGGGGCGATGTATACGCTTTTACAACAAAATTCCAGAAAATATACAAAATTTGACCTGCTCAAAGTTCAAAAACTTTATTAAACTAAGTTTGTATAAAAAGGGTTATTATAATATTAATGAATTTTTAGATGATAATAAACCCTGGAAATGAGGTGATCGCTACCAAGCTATTTCTATTTTGTTGTGTTGTTAATTTGTGTAACATACATGATTGTAAGCTGTTATTTAAAAAAAAAGTCCCGCTGGGTTTCTTGCTGGTTCTTCCCAGGACAGAGGTTTTTTTTTTCGAACCAGTGGTAATTATACAAAAGAGTGACTTTCAATAAGTATTATTTATAATCTATATTGAATAAAAAAGTTTCTGTTTCTGTTTCTGTTTCTGTCTCTTTTCCAGTAAAAAAGGGTCTTCGGTTCTCTACACTAACCATACGAAACACAGCAGCATTAAGCTGCTGTTTTACGCTGGTATTCTGTGAGAGCGTAGTCCTTCCGAGGTCGAGCCGACCCATTCGTACTACAATTATACTATTAACTAGCTGTTCCCGCGACTTCGCCCGCGTGGAGTTATTTTTCGCGGAACCCTAAAATAAAAGCAGCCCAAATTACTCCTTATAACATCAGCTATCTGCCAGTGTGTATAAATATTATAAATACTGACATTAATATTTATACGATACTAACGTGTCTCAATTGTTTTGCCTTCCCGGAACCCCTCCACTGACACTTAAACTTTATGGTATGGTATTAAAGTTCAAATTGACTTTTAAGTAGTATTACGAATATTTTGTATGGAAATATAGAAAAGTGTTGGTTTTAGACTTTTTCAGGCAATTTTTTGAATTTTTCTCTCCGTAGGAACCATCTTCGTACATCAAGGAATATTATAAAAAAAGAATTAGCGAAATCGGTTCAGCTGCTCTCGAGATTTGCGCTTAGCAACACATTCAGCGATTCATTTTTATAATATAGATATAGCTGCAGCATGGCTCTACGACGTAAACCAAGTGGACGATACATAGTGCGAACACATAGTGGAATTTACCGTCAACAGTAGGATATGCGGTCCGATGATTTAGAAACCTTTAAGAAAATATCCTTCATCTGCCTTAATGGTTGGCAACGCACCTGCAATTTGTCTGGTGTTGCAGATATTTATTGGCGTCAGAGATCAAATAACATCAAGTGAGCCGCATGCCCGTTTGCCTACTTTGCTGTAAAACAGCATTATATCACGCTAGAGAAAGCTGTTGTTTCAATATCATCTGCAGTAATTCTAACATTAAGCGCCAAACATAATTAGTTGCGATACAATTAAATACAGCATAACAATTGAGCTCTCACGAGTATATCGCATCTAGCCGCATACACGTAGACGTATGTAATAAAAGTAGGGTACATACTGTATAGACATTGACGTTTTGCAGCAGATCGTCGCTCCAATATCAGCGGGAGTGTTGCCAGCATCGTTTTACGTAACAGCCGTTTTCAGAGAATGGATAATGTGAAATTTTTCACGTTTCAGTTGTTAAAGTTATATAAAACTGAACGCGCTGCACGTTTGTGTGAGCCTTTAGTTTCCTGCATAAGTTCGCTATTGAAGTTGCGACGAGTTAAAGGAATTATATTCTTATAGAAGAATGAATTAGTAAATAAGGTTTGTTAAGTACCAGTAGTACTTAACGGTGTAATGTGAGGAGTGCTCTCAAGAATTGTTTCGATTAGTTCCAGCCGCCAAATTTCAACAAACGCGCATCGCGACAAAACTCACGTTACTATCCACACTATCTGGATTCTTGGTGATCCACCATAGAACGTTTTACTAGGAGTTTTCTTCCCCGCACAACTTCTATGTGGACCGTCAATTTTGTCGGACCGATACGACACAGGGACTTTCAAGGAAAAAGAGCTTACTCCTTTTTAAACGGCCAGCAATGTAACTGCATTGCCCCTAGTGTTGCAGTTGTTCATGGGCGGTGGTAGTCATGTGATAGTTACCGTCACGTGAGACGCATGCTCGTTTGCCCTAAAAAAATCGTCTTCTATAAAAAAAAAACTTACGTAATTAGACACCCGTTTATTACTCCATGTAACGATATCAAAACCGTAACTATAATAATTCATCATTGCCTGTTAATTAATTCAGCGTCGAGAATATTCCATCTTTTATAGTATTAATTAAATGTTATTAGCAGGCTTCAATATTCATTTGTTTCGAGTTATTTGCTTTGTTTTAAAATTGTGAAACGAACCTTTAAATATTAGAAACTAATTAAACAGCAAAATAACTTCAATTATAGCTGAAACCTCTTGCAAGTTTCTTTGCCAAACCCTTGGCTATGCTACTGGAAAGTGTATCCCAGGCATTTCTTTAAAAGTCATTCTTTGTAATATACTTGTACAATATAAAATCCAGAGTATTTCGTAGGGCTTCCCAAACTTTGTTCATTTAAATATATGCTCCAGTTACTTTTTTTCTTATTAATGCTTTTCATAAAAGTGCAATTTTATTTTATTGGTTACTGAAAATATGTTACAATGTTTCACTTTTGTATGTACGTATAAAGCTAAGGCATTAAGTCCACCCTTTGTATTCTTTTGCTTTAAGGAATGCAATAAAAATAAATAAATAAATAAATCTGAGGTCTTAGGACTGGGTTTTTGAGTAGAGAAGATGTATTTTTTAGAGAAGGTGTGAGAAGGATAGGGTGACAAACGAGCACACAGTCCACTTGATGGTAAGTGGTTGCTGTCGTCCATAGACATCTACATCTATCTTCGATTACGAATCAAAATGCAGATGCGTTGTCACCCGTGAGGACTAAGATGGAATGCCTCGTTTCCAGTAAAAAGAGTCTCCGGTTCTCTACACTCACCATACAAAACACAGCAGCGTTAAGCTGCTATTTTACGCTGGTATTCTGTGAGAGCGTGGTCCTTCCCCGGTGGAGCCGACCCATTCGTGCTACAACCATAATATAGCTGCAGCAGGCTCTACCACGCATAAGAATTCTTACATAAGTCTTGTAAGTAGTTTGTAATGCCTGTGTTTTATTGTATAATTTTACATTGAAAAAAAAATATGTTTCTTGCTGCTTCTTCCCAGAATAAGAAGATGTTTTGTCCGAAGCAGTGTTAACAGTAAAAAATTACTTTCAATAAGAATTACTTGTAATCTACATTGAATAAAACATATTAAAAATATTATTATTGAATAAAAATTCCTCTTTTGAAGCAATCTATGGCGAAGGTTCGACAGTGGGCTTTTAGGTTGTAAGGTCATTTTTTTAATATAAAATACGTTAAATTTTGTGATGTATAATCTAACATAATTGTTCATTATGGGATGCAATAACTCGTTATTAGAGCCCTTAGCTAGTACCGAAGCGAGCGCACGAAGTGTCAGCAATCCGCGACCTAATTGCTGACGAGGCAGATCCAACCAAACGGTCTCTCTGTGACCTAGAATCACAAGGCCGCTCCGCCCGCGGCGCCCTTGCGTCTGCCCCGCTCCCTTGCGACGCCCGCACTGCTGTATCGCTCCCGAAAACCGGAGGGGGGGGGGGGGTGAGTATCTAACTCAACCCGCCCTCTGCGCGCCGCCATGCTGTCTCTCTCCCAGCTAATCTTTAGGGATGTGACAGAATGCTATCCGTTACTGGATAATATGCTTCGCACGATCTGAGTTATACGTAATGCCTTGAGAATTTCTATTAATTGATTATGCACATAATTTTTTTACGATTTTGCTCTTGCACATGTAGGCAGTTTAAATACATAAATTTCAAAAGAACAAACATCCTTACCCGAAACAATTATTCGTACTTAGGCCATACAAATACTTATTCCGTGTGGGATTTGAACTCGCGGCCACGGAACCATCCATACTACGTTACTATTATAACGTTTAAAATGAACATATTTATACGTGGTAGAGCCATGCTGCAGCTATATTAGTAGTATAGTTGTAGCACGAATGGGTCGGCTCGACCGGGGAAGGACCACGCTCTCACAGAATACCAGCGTAAAATAGCAGTTCAACACTGCTGAGTTTCGTATGGTGAGTGTAGAGAACCGGAGACCCTTTTTACTGGATAAGTGGCATTCCATCTTAGTCCTCACGAGTGACAACGCATCTGCATTTTGATTCGCAAACGAGGATAGATGTAGATGTCTATGGGCCACAGCAACCACTTACCATCAGGTGGACTGTGTGCTCGTTTGTCACTCGATCCTATAAAAAAAAGAACAGTGTTTTTAGTAAAAAATTATCCATTGTCATTTTTCAGCCAGCCGAACTATTTCAGGATAATAAGGAACTTCGTTATCTACCGATATAAGTCCGCTGCTAGACGTGGGTCTTTCCCGTTGAAGTTAATTTTTTATTTTTTTCTTATGGTAGTCGAACGTTCAACTCAATTTTGAAATAAAATCTGAGATTGATACATCGTTTCGAATTTAATATCCGAGTGCAAATTCCCAACACTAAGCCCTTAGGGATGTACCGACTTAAGACGCTGGCGCTCTACGGTATAAATATTCTGGGGTATGATGACGTTCTATTAATCCGTCGGTGGGGCGCTGAGGTCATTGGGACATATATTCCCGGGGTCAGATGAGCTATATAGGTCAAAACAATGTAAACAGATTTTATTTTTGTAAAGTTTATAGAAATGTGTATTTAAAATAAATACTACGCTTAATTTCAATTTACAATATTACACTTGAATATTTGCAAGTGCTGCCATCTGTTGTGGATAGTAGAAAATGAGCTGTACGTAATACATCCGCAATGTTCACAACCTTTACATAATATTTATCGGTCCTAGCTGTGCTATAATATACTCGTATCTAGATGTGCCGGCGACTTCCTTTCCGAGAATTAGTTCTATTGTCATGATATTGATCACGATTAATTGTACTTTTTAATGGAGCCAAGATATAGAAAGACACGAATCTGATTAAAGCGTTCCGTTAGTCAGTTAATCAGATAAACTAACGAACGAACAAATAGACTGGTTCACACACGGACTAATGGACGGACACACAAAAAAACCGAGAAAAGAATTGGGCAAACTGCTATAATACGAAATACGCAATGAACACCAAAATAACCCCAGTAACTTAATCAATAATTCGCAACACTTGGTTCCCCTACAATAGATAAGAGATTACCCTAAATAGGCAAGCTCCATCACTAATTATTGGTACTGTCGAGCGATATTGCTATTAATATTAAAATTATTTGAAATGAAAACTACAATCCAATATCTTAGCTTATCTTAAATCTAAACAACTCCACATTAATAGATTCACGGGTCACTTGTTAATTATAATAACAAAAATTTGTATTTTTATTTTAAAAAATTACAAAAATTTTACAAAATTTATTTTGCTTATATTTTTTTATAGGATAAGGGTGACAAACAGGCACAACAGTCCACCTGATGGTAAGTGGCAACCGTGGCCCATGGACATCTACACCTATTCTCGATTATGAATTAAAATGCAAATGCGCTGTCAGCCGTGAGGATTAAGATGGAATGCCTCTTATCCAGTAAAAAGGGTCTCCGGTTCTCTACACTCACCATACGAAACACAGCAACGTTGCGATGCTATTTTACGTTGGTATTCTGTGAGAGCGTAATCTCACCCCGATCGAGCCGATCCTTTCGTGCTACAACTATATTACTAATGTAGCTACAGCATGGCTCTACCACTTAACAAAAATATTACATACATTTAATTAGGTATAAATTATTATTTGTTCAACCAATCCAAACAACCCAGGACAATCTTTACTTTTAGTTGGTCAAAGCTTCCGCCGGTGAATCACTATTTGATCAGTTACGTCGTAGCAATACAGAACGTACACAGTGACAAAGGAGACGCCTGGATGTTGACAAAAATGATACGAGTATAATCTCAATAACCTTAGTAAGTTTCACTATCTCTCTTCATCTCATGATAGGATCCTACGTTCTTCTTATAACAACAAAATCTGTATTCCTGTTCACTTCACCGAGTTCTATGGTAACTCCTTCACAGGTCAGGCTACACGTCTTTGGAACTCCTTGATAGATGACATCAGAAAAACACCCAATAAGTACACTTTTAAAAAGTTGATTCGTAATCATCTATAGAAGACACCACATTTTATATGATTCATCGATTTAATATATGTTGTATAACGGACACATACATATATTCATAGTAATTTGTATGTACTAATTATATATATATATATATATACCTATATATGTATATATGTATATATATTAGAATATACGTATTTGTATGTATATGCTTGTATTTTTTTTTTTAAATTCTCACCACTTGTTGACTGGTAGAGAATGCCTCAAGCCATTAAGTCCGCCCCTTGTATTCTTTTGTATAAAGAATAAATAAATAAATAAATCCTTTACTTTAACAAAGAAGTTATATTTTTTTTACTCACACCAATTTTTTTAAGCGTACTTTGGGTGGGTACTCTAACATACAACATACTTACATAGTAGTTTATATTTTTAGCCATAGAACAAAATGTTACAAGCAATTGTATTTTTAGAAAATAAGTCATATTTAGCGCTAAGCTCAACATCTAATATGTAAAGTGCACCATATTAACTTGCTACGACGTAGCGTTATAAGCGCTACGTTAATGTAGACGGCTACGATAAACAAGGTAAGCAACACACTTTTGTTTGATTGAAACGAATAACTTTCAGTTGTAACATAAGTTATTATCCTTAACAATATACAATTTTAATCGACTTCCTTGTTTTTTGTATGTAAGTTACGAAACCATCAAAAATTGTGAACCAATTTTGATGATTATCTTTTATTAAATAGGTTATACATCAAGGCTGATCCTATATACATTTGGAGATATAATTTTCGTTACTAAGGCTAGCAAATAAATAACAATTTTATAGCAATATGAAATCGGTGTTTTTTGAAAGTTATAATAAATAACTTGTATCGTTAATCTTAAGATTATTTAAGGGGTCGGCACACACTTGTTATATAAAAAAGTAAGTAGTACTAACAGAAGTAGCTGTGACACGCCAACATGAATTAATAGTTTATGTCTGTACGTAATATACATATAATAAGCTTTGATTATTTATATTTAAGAAAGAGGAGATTTAAGGTATTTACTGTGGGGTTAGTTAGTCTATTTTTTTTAAATCAAATAAGCATGATAAAGGAGCACACAGTCCAACTGACGGTAAGTGGATGCTGTGGCCCATAGACGTCTACATTTCTCCTCGATTAAGAATCAAAATGCAGATGCGATGTCACCCCTGAGGACTAAGATGGAATGCCTCGTATCCAGTAGAAAGGATCTTCTGTTCTCTACACACACCATACGAGATACAGCAGCATTAAGCTGCTATTTTACGCTGGTATTCTGTGAGAGTGTGGTACTAACCCGATTGAACCGAACCATTCGTACTACAACCATAATATAGCTGCAATGTGGCTTTACCACGTAAATATATTTTATAATGAATAATTTAATTACATTTTAATGAATCAACGTTCCATGAACAGTCGTCGGCGTCTGGAAAAAGCGAATGCATTAAAATTTGTAATTGTTTCTTATTTCACGCATATAAATATCTTAATGGCCAGTATCTATTAATCCTAACTTCATTGGTTTCATTAGCCATTACCATCAGGTGGGGTTCTAGTCAAGCACTAGCTTGTGTAAGTAAAATATAAACTTACGTTTTTTTTTGTATTACGAGACTACCTAACAAACGCGGGATAAGAATCAGTCTAATGATATTTGGCTATTGCTGCACAAGAACGCTTGTAATTTTATATAAAAAAAATACCAAAGTTGCATGTTCATACCTAGAAACAAAGCAACACAATTTTTATTTGTTAATTTATGTTTATTTTTCTAATCTTATCTTTCAAATCGAACCGCATCACTGGATGTAAATAGAAATAGTAGGTGGTTGTAACCCAAACGGAATCTTAGACAAAACACCAAGTATTGTCCCTTCAATTAAACAAAAACATATAGATTAGATGATATTAACGTAGACCGCTAAAAGCAATTTTAATTCGAATAAAAAGCCAACTCAACTAGATGAATAATTTTCAGTGCAATTTTACAGCTCAAGTATTCGCGTCTAATCTTTAATCTGTTTGGAACGAAGCCAAACGAAAATACCTGTGGTAATGAAAAAAAAAAGCGCTTTTGAAGACTTTTTAGGAAATAAATAATATGGTAAAGAGAACAAAATAAAATAAGAAAAAAGATTACGCTTTAAGTATCTTTCAGCTATTATATGACATAAAAACTCCAAGCATTTTTTTATAGGAGAGGGGGCAAACGACCATGCGGCTCACTTGGCGGTAAGTGACTAACGCCGCCCATGAACACCAGGGGAATTGCAGGTGCGTTGACGGCCTTTTAGAAAGGTGTAAGCTCTTATTAATATTTTTATTTCTCTAATCTAAGTAATGCAAATTTGTAGTATTAATGATATTTTTTCGAATTAATAGAAAGGTATAAACATTCCCCGGGCGTCAAGTAGAAAATTTCTACAAATAAACAAACTTCTAAAAAATATTGTTTAAATTATTAAGTTTCTCTTAATTATTATTAAAGCATCAAAATTGTTGTATATTTAGTAATGTACGTTATGTGTGTATGCATAAAGCGTTTTTCGAAAATTGAATTAATTCATTTGCTATTATTATAATATTCAAAAGAAATGTAAGTACATACTTAACTTTCGTTTTATTGACGTATGTATTCATATAGTGTTTAGCGCCATCTATGGAAACATGAAGAAGTTAAGTCACAACGTACAGTGCCACCTAGTGAAGGGAGAATTTGAAAAAGATATTTTGGGAAAAATATTACTTGATGCAGTAGTCGGTATGTAAATAATATAAAATAAATTTATAGAATTAAATAATCGTCGATAAATGTTTTAAATAACACTTATTATATATAGGCGCATATCATAACATATAACAGGATTAGACACATACGGCTGGATTTAGTTTCACCATTTGCCGCTAGATGGCACGTATCCATTATTCATATATTCCGGGCCATTCAATGAATATATATTTTTTTAATTAAATACGTATTATTTCAAGCAACTCAATAAAATAATGAATTTTGAAAATGATCTAACCAACGCGGCCTTCTTTTTCATATGCATATCGTAGATACATTCTAAATGTTATTTTATAAACATTGAAGTGTACCTGTAATGTACTTACGTAATACATATTACTTGAATGTATTTTATTTTAAATGACGCTTCATTTTAATAGATTGTAGTAATAAATTTATTTGCATTTGTTAATCAATAATATCATACTTTTATCAATAATAAGGAACTTCGTTCTAACCGAGTGTTCCACGACACTCACGCATGTTTTTTTTTAATTGATTACATTTGTTTTTATTGGGGTCATTGTAGAAGCGTGCTCGTCGCGACCCCTGCCAGCCCTTTTCAGGGCTGCAATTCTACACAGCTGCGCACCCATGTCAACGAGGGTTAGGGCGTCCCCCCAAGGCGACGCACACCAGCTCGTCGGCGATGGGGACCGCCACCCGTCACGCACAGCCCGACACGGCGGAAGGTGGAGGACAGAGTGCAGAGTTGGCACGTGGAATGTTAGAGGAGGCAATAGAGATAAGACGAATGAGTTGATCGAAATAATGAAAGAAAGAGAATTAGATGTCGTATGTATGTCGGAGACCAAACGGAAGGGCAGTGGTACTGAAGAGCTCCCTGGCGGGGCGTTAGCTCTATACTCTCGCTCTCCGGTGTCCCGGAGAGCGAGAGCGCCTGCCAGGGAGTGGGGGTGATGCTGTCGTCTCGGTTGGTCGATGTTATGACTGAATATAAGGTTGTGAACTCAAGACTTCTCTGGGTTCGCTTTAAATTGGGACTGATGAAGTTATTCCTTTTGGCTGTTTATGCGCCGGTAGCTTCGTCGTCCAGGGCTGAGCTGGAGGAGTTTTGGGAGAATGTAAGAGAAGTTCTAGATTTGGTTAGGGGAAACGAAAGAATTGTTGTATGTGGTGATTTGAATGGATGGGTTGGTACCGCTCGACCAGGGTACGAGTCGGTGCTTGGAAAGTTTGGCGATAAAAGGGTTAATGATGCTGGCAAGCTTATACTAGCTGTATGCAAGGAAAAGGGTCTTCTTGTGACAAACACTATGTTTAATCACAAGAAAATCCATATGTATACTAGAGAAAGAAAGAATGAGAGAAGTATGATCGATTTGTTCCTGGTGGATGACCGACTGCGACAACAGGTGATGGATACGCGAGTGTTCAGGGGTGCTGACCTGGGAATGGATCACTATCTAGTGATTACTAGATTTAGGGGTCTGTTCGCGGGTTGGCGCTACCGGACGGCAGTGACAGAACCACAGTCGGTCTGTCGCATCCGAAGCTGGAAGCTTCAGGAAGCGGATACTAGGGACAAATATCATGCGAGGGTAGCCGAAAAGCTTGACACCATCGATGGCAGAAAATAATGTGTGGAAAGAACATGGCGGAACCTTAGGGATGGAATGGTAAGTGCAACGGAAGAAGTGTGTGGAACGATACAAAGAGGTAGTAGTAAAAGAAGAGATGCATGGTAGAATGATGAAGTGAAAGAAGGTGTAAAGAAGAAGAAGAAAGCATGGTTAGACTACTTGGCCTCTAGTAATGATAAGGATATGAGAGAGAAGATGAAAGAAAGACATAAGCTGCAGAAAGTTCACACGAAAGCATTGATTGAGGAAGTGCGTGAAAGGTGTAGAATGGAAGAGGACGAAAGGTTGTCGCACAACTTCAAGGAGAACTCCAAACTCTTCTGGAAAGAGGTTGGAAGGACCCGAAGTGGTGCAACGGCCTTAAGAATGAACAAAGTGCTTTCGAGAACCAATGACGTCCTCTCAGAAAAATCGGACGTCATGCAGCGATGGAGCGAATTTTATAGAGAAATGTATGCGTGTGATGATCTTAGTGAGGGATCCGGAGGTGACGTCGTGACTGGTACACCAGACCCAGACCTCGATAACCTGAGGTCATCAGTATGAAAGAGATTGAACGTGCGATTCGAAGTTTGAAATGTGGTAAGGCTGCGGGACAAGACAGAGCTACTGCTGAAATGGTCAAGTATGGTGGCCCTCGCGTCCGGGACAGCTTTCATCTGCTGTACAATTTGTGCTCGCGGACGGGGGATGTCCCGGATGATTGGCGATCCGCAGTCATTGTGCCTTTATATAAAGGTAAAGGTCCACATTTTGACTGCGGGTGCTATCGGGCGAAAAGCTTGACCAGTTTAGCAAGTAAAGTTTACTCGAAAGTTTTGACACGTAGTATGCAAGAGAAATCGGAAAGATTTCTATGGGAGGCACATTGCGGATTTAGACCTGGAAGAGGAAGCACGGATCAAATGTTTTCTCTCCGCATGATCACGGAAAAGCTTCTCGCTGCTAACCAGAAGATTTTCTGTGCTTTTGTGGATCTTGAGAAAGCATTTGATAAGGTTGTGAGGAAGAAAATGTGGGAACTTTTGCCGGGGTATGGTGTGGATGGTCGATTGCTAAGGGCAGTGCAGTCACTTTACTGTGACTGTAAAGCCTGTGTGCGGGTAGGGCATGACCTGTCACCCATGTTTAGCGTCCAAACGGGCGTAAAACAGGGTTGTGTCATGTCTTCCTGGCTTTTCATACTGTATCTCGACAGCTGTTTACAGAAGCTGAAAGATGTTTGCTGATCTCGACAGCTGTTTGGGTGTAAAATTGGGTGACATTAAAGTAAATTGTCTGCTGTATGCTAATGATGTAGTGCTTATTGCACCATCAGAGGCAGAACTGCAGGCATTAGTCACGTGTATGAAAGAGGAATGTGAAATTAAAGGTCCCCGTTTGAATGCTAATAAAACTAAGGTTCTGGTATTTGAAAGGGACGAAGAGAGAACGAAGTGTGAAATATGGGTAAATCAGGAATGTCTAGAACAGGTAAATGAAATTGTATACTTGGGGATTGCTTTTAGCCGGGATGGACTTGGTGATTTAGATGTGGACAGGCGTGTCATTGCCGGAAACAAAGTCAATGGTGCCCTGACTGCGTTAGTCAAAAGGCAAGGCGTAGTGAAGAGTGCACGCCTTGCAATACATAACGCAGTGTTGGTACCGACTTTGTTATATGGCAGCGAAACCTGCCAGAAGAAGCCTAAAAACAAGTTGAATGCGGTGGAGATGCGATCTCTTCGTAAAATGTGCGGCGTTATCATGGCCGACCGGAAGCGAAACGAAGAGATTCGCAATATGGTAGGTTTGAAAGATGACCTTATCACAAAAATTGATAAGGGCGTGCTTCGATGGTTTGGGCACGTTGAGCGAATGAGTGAAGACCGAATGGTGAAGAAAATATATAGCGCGAAAGTTAATATTAAAAGGTGTCGAGGTAGACCGAGACTAACTTTCGAAGACCATGTGAGCAAATTTCTCGAAGAGGGAAGGGTCAAGAGTACTCGGATACCTAGACGTGCATGTATGAAAAAGATAATGAATCTGAAAGAAGCGAAAGAGGTATGTAAGGATCGTGACACTTGGCGATCTGTTCTCTCTGGCTACCCCGTCAGGGATTGTGCGTGAAGATAAGGCTGTTTCTATTAATTGACATATTTGACAAAAATTTTAGAGTACGACGGATATCATATAAAGCACAGCAAAAATTCTGATAAAACTTTGAATTATCGATGGAATTTCATAATTTTTTAAAATTCCCGGTAACGATTATGTAGTTGGTGTTATTAGGTCATAAAAGTAAGTATTCATTTCAACTACTTATTATAATTATAAATTATTCCTTTTTTATACATTTTTAATAAGACAAACAGACGTGAATACGCTTACACTTACCTTTAAATAAAATATGTTCGCATGAAATATCTAATAATTATACCGTTGTTGAAAAAATTGTATTTAAAAAGAATTACCTACAAGTATTATATATACTCTTCCTGAAGGAGTTGTTCATTCTTCCCACACTGAGTAGGTAGATTGGCTAGAGAAGAGGCAACAACCTCGCAAACCCTGGTATCCAAGATTAGACCAATGAGACTTTCCACTATGCTTCAGTTATCGGCAGCGGTTTCTTTTATAGGATACAAACGAGCACACAGTCCATCTGATGGTAAGTGGTTGCTGTGACCCATAGACATCTACATTTATCCTTATTAAAGAATCAAAATGCAGATGCGTCGTCACCCTTGAAGACTAAGATGGAATGCCTCTTTGCCAGTAAAATGGGTCTCCGGTTCTCTACATTCACCATACGAAACACAGCAGTGTCAAGCTGCCGTTTAACTCTGGTATTCTGTGAGAGCGTGGTCCTTCCCCGGTCGAGCCGACCCATTCGTGCTACAACTATATAGCTGCAGCATGGCTCTACCGCGTATAAAAGTTGCACGTTTGCCAAGTTGACATTCTATTATCGATAACGCTAACAGACAAATAATAAAAACAAATGAAATCAACATTCAGTTACGTGACTTACGTTTTATCCCCTATGTGTGTTGGCGAACTTTACGTCTTCGCAATTTTGTTTTTCTTATTTCTCAGACATGCATGTTTCCTTACGATGATGCACCGCCGAGTACGTGGTAAATCAGTACTTAAAATTGCGATTAAAAATTTCATTGGTACCGGCGGGGATTGAACCCGGGTTGCTCGCGTATTGTGATGAATTTAGGTACAGCGAGTGCTTAGTCCCTGGGCTAACACGGTTCGAAGATAAAGATAAAGGTTATGTAAATTTTATAGAAAGAGCTATTTAGTGCATTAATTATTGCCTTACTTCGCGGAGGCGTAAACCATACCAATTGACTTCGAAAGTTGGTGGTATAATCGCACGTGTAATCAATGGCTTGCAGGTAGGCGAGGCTTGGTTAGAAATTATGCGTTTAGAAACTTAGAATAACGTAAAATGGAACAGCTTAAAGCCGTTATACTAGTATTTTATCTTATAAATCGGTTATTCGTTCACTTTTTTGCACTGTATGACGGGTTGTAGTAGGAACCAACAAACACGTTGTTCTGATGTCTCTACAAGTAAATAAATGTAAATAAAATTGAAGTGTCTGTTTGTATTATGAAAGTATATACGGTCACAATTGATCAAATCAATTTTTCAGTAATTATTTGTTGACAATATTTTAAAATTCTTTGGGGACATCTCTACACATAGTTTTATCTTTGTGAGTCTGCTTGACCTGACCGCACACAATTTGCATTGGCGGTATGAGCGTAAACAATGCATTTAATGTATATAAAAATTAATTTTTGTCTGCTCGTATTTTGCACAGTGCACCAGCTAGTTACGAGGGTGACACTGAAAGTTTTTAGAACTGGCGACTTATAAACAATATAATAAAAAAGAGTTCAAATTTTGAAAATGGAAGTCCTTGACAATATTATTGTGTATTTGTTTACGTTTTGGCGGCAAATTGAAAATTGTCTGTGTCACGTCAGCGTGAATTTAACGCGAGAAAATTATCGTACAATAATTTTTATGACTTTCGATATCATTTAAGCCAACAAGAAAGTTATAATATACTTCGATTGGCCTTGGCCTTGCACGATGAAGCCCCATCTCGTGCCACTGTTTACAACTGGTTTAATGAGTTTAAGCGTGGTCGCACTAATACCACCGATGATCTGCGTGAGGAATGGCCTTCTACGGCGATGACTGAAGACAACATCAATGTTGTGTGGCGTATGATAGAGACTGAAAAAAGAGTGACTTATTAGCAGATTCGGACAAGCTTAGGCATCGGTATGAGACAAGTACGCAAAATCCTCCATGAACATTCAGCGGTGAGAAAGTTTTGTGCCCGGTGGATACCTCGTAATTTGACAGAGGTCCAAAAACTCCGTCGTGTAGATAGAAATGGTCCAAAGATTTAACGTAGGTGACATACATACGGGTGACGAAAGCTGGATTTATTGTTATGATCCTGAAACTAAGAGACAATCTGCTGTCGGGGTGTTTCCTTCCGAGGAGTTGCCACCTAAAGTGAAGAGAGGTCGAAGCGTGGGAAAAAAGATGGTGGCCTTGTTCTTCAGAAGGGCAGGTCTTTACGCAACAATTGTATTAGAGGATCGAAAAACAGTTACTGCAAAGTGGAACACTAACAATTGTTTGCCACTTGTCTTGGAAAAAGTTTGGGAGAAACGACCTCGCAGTAGGACCCTCCTTCACCACGACAACGCCTCGTCACACACAGCCAAACAAACAATCGACTGCTTGGCGACGTCAGACGTGGAATTACTGGGTCACCCGCCCTATAGCCCCGACCTCGCACCTTGCGATTTTTATTTATTTCCAAAAATAAAAGAAAAACATGAGGAAAACGTTTTATGGACGCCGAGGTAGCAGTGGCTGCGTTTCAAAATTCTGCCGAAGAGACCCCTAAGGACGAGTGGGCAAAGTACTTTTCTCAGTGGTACCATCAGATGCAGCGATATATTCATGCAGATGGACACTATTTTGAAAAGACATAATAAAACTAATAACTTGATAATTTGTTCAGTTTTTGATTTTCTAAGAACTTTCAGTGTCACCCTCGTACTTTCATACACAGTTAAAAACTGTTATTTTTACATTGCGAACAGGCACTTCAATTTTATTTATTACTATAGATTTACCACTGGTTCGGAAAATACTGGGTTGGCAACCGTAGTTTTTATTTTTATTTTTAGCAAGACGCTGCCACCTATCTCCTGATTTGTTTCCCTCTGTCGCCTCTTACAACACCCACGTGACGATATGGAGTAGTGGACATTCTTACACCGCCACTACACTGTGGTCGATACATATAATATTTATTTATAATAATTGTAAATTGGTACAATATAAGAATATTGATAACTATAAAAAGGAGAACAGACAAAAGTAAAGACGCGAGTTGTCTTTAAATTATTTAATTTACACAGGTTATTATAGTGGAAAGGGAGGGGATGAGTTTAGATTACAACCGCACAACGTCAACGTAGTGCAGGATTAGTGGCAAGCCCGCGTCACGTTAATCGGCCTTTTACATATTTACAACTACTGTTTCGTGAGCCGCGGGTCCTAATTATGTAAATGTCAATAACTTTTAAAAATGTTGTCTGTCTGTTATTCTGGCTAATTTCCGAAATGGCTGGACAGATTTTGATGGGACATTCACTGGCAGATAGCTGATGTTGTAAGGAGTGACATAGGCTACTTGTATTTTAGAAAGAGAATTAGGGTTCCGCGCAAAAAATTAAAAAAATCAATCGTAATAAATTGCACGCGGACGAAGTCACGAGGAACGGCTAGTTAAACGTAAGAGTGACATTCAATAAGTATTCTTTATAATTTTCTAAACTTAAATAAAAAAGTTAGTATTTCAGTTTCTATTTTTGTATAAATATCCAGACCGGCGACTTGGAGTAGAGTCGGAGGCTTGGGACATTTTGTACTGCGATCTTCAACCTGTCTGCAAAGTTTAAGTCTTCTACAAAGGGCTCATAAAAAGCTGCGGACTTTTACTGACTTATGAAGAATAAACTTGTAAAAAATGTACTCAAAGTGTAACAACCGGTTTCACATTATGTACGTCATAATCAGGGTTTATATGAGATGACGCATGCATTCGGTTTTTATCTATCGGTACCAATAAACAAAATTGAAGTGTCTGTTTGTTATGTCAAAATAACAGCTTTTTACTAAATGAATGTAAAAGTACATAGGGAACTTATAACAAAAATTAAATTTTTTATTTTTTCGTGTGTCTGTTTGTTCCGGCTAATATCCGAAATGGCTGGACCGATTTTGACGGAACTTTTACTGGCAGATAACTGATATTTAAAGTTTAACTTAGGCTAATTTTATTTTAGAAAAAGAATTAGGGGAAACCCTACCGCTCTTTTTTTATAGGAATAGGGTGACAAACGAGCACACAGTCCACCTGATGGTAAGTGGATGCTGTGGCACATAGACATCTACATCTATCCTCGTTCGCGCATCAAAATACAGATGCGTTGTCACCCGTGAGGACTAAGTTGGAATGCCTCTTTTCCAGTAAAAAGAGTCTCCGGTTCTCTTCACTCACCATATGAAACACATCAGTGTTAAACTGCTATTTTACGCTGGTATTCTGTGAGAGCGTGGTCTTTCCCCGGTCGAGTCGATCCATTCGTGCTACAACTATACTACTAATATAGCGGCAGCATGGCTCTACCACGTATAAATGCATGAAGAACTTTATGTAACATATAACATAACATTAAGACATGAATAACTATTTGTGAAATTTTTGTCTGTCTGTCACGGCTTATCTTCGAAATGACTTAATCGATTATGATGCAACTTTACGAACTAGTAAAAAGCAATGCTAGGCGTTATTAAAGCTATATTTTATCCGAAAAGCTTCCAGATTTTTATTTTTGTGAAATGGAAATTGATAAAATAAATGTTCATTGATGACTGTACCATCCTGGCGATGCTAAAGCGAGTCGCTAGTAGTGAATAAATCAAAATATAAATGAAACAAGTCCACGTGTCTTTATAAAGGAAGACAAAATTTCACCAAGTGACAATAATCGTACGTATACACAAATCAAAGAGTACATAATCGCTACGTTTTAGGATAAATTATAGCCTCTGTTTATTTCTTTAAAAGAAAATTAGACCTTTTGTAAACGGCTGCTTTATTAGCTCGAGTGAGCGTAGGGTGGCAATTATCGCAGACCGAGTGTACGTTTGGTGCCGAGCTTAATCACGATTTCCTGGATTGGATACTAATTATTGTTACTTCCTTTAAGGACGAGTGTACACAGTGTTTGTCACTAGATATATCTTTTACGTTCCGTTACGTTTTAGTTTTACGTTGTACGGGGTTACAGTATTTTCTCCTGTATCTTGGAGGTAGTATACATACAAACATTTCACAAGGACAAACAACGAGACCCGAGACAATTATTTGTAGTCTATACAAATACTTGTTCCATGCGGGATTCGAACCCGCGATCTTCAGCGACATTGTTAAGCCACTGCGCCACGGAGCCGTCGTAGCTTTGAAGCGTGAACGACTTTTTTAATTATTAACTAGCTGGTACACGGCGCGTTGCTACAGCAGAAGAAATAATTGTCGAAATATCTTTTTATATTTGGAACAGTTATATTGCTTAATTAGGAATGATAATGATAAAAATATACAACTTTCAAATAAATTTGTCGGTATTGCACGCGCGCCACCTACTGTAAGTTAATTGTACTATACTATACCTATAACCTTCGCGGAAGTGCAAGCAATAAGTTGACAAATTTTTACCGCAATCTGATAAACGGTATGGCAGCACATGAAATACGAACAAACAAAAATTAATTTTTATATATTAGATATATAAAAGTTTAGAGTATTATCTAACGTTAACGTTACCGTAAGCCAATCAAAGTTCACAGTTCAACATATACCACCCATAGACTGCGTCATATTGAAAATATTTGCCATAGATCGGACGCTTCTGGGGTAGTGAAAATTATTACACCGCCATCTTGTTATGTAATGTTAACTCAACTTATTCAGTATTCAAATATTAATATGTATGCTTAGCGTTTAAAATGTAAATATAGTCTCTCGCTAATAAAACTAAACGCTATTATAATAAACTGGAAAATGTGTGAGCGTTATTTTTAAAAATATTTCTAAGCAACGTGAATGCTAGTTAGGAGCAAGGAGCAAGCGTTGCGGGGCCGCCATCTGGAATTGCCAATTATCTTTTGACGTTGAAGAAGCAGGTGCAGCGCGATAATTTCAATGAGCAAGAGTAAATTACTTCACTTGTGGAACACCGTTTTAGAGCTGGAGATATGAATATCATTATTCTTTGAACGAAGTTCCTTTACGGACGGTACGAATTTGGCGGATCGGGGCTAGGCGAGAAAAAGTATAAAATTTTTCCGTCAAGACGCTTTCTATAGTGCAAGTGAGATAGAATAATATCCATCTCCCTCGCACTTATCTTGCCATGAAAGAAATATTACTTTAAATGACGCTTCACTTTAATAGACGCTAGTATAATTCATTTATTTGTATTTGTTAATCAATAATATAATACGTTTAACAATAATAATAATATACTACGAAAGGAACTTCTTTCCAACCAAGTGTTTCGCTACACTCACGCGTGTTATTTTTATTTTTTTAATGGAAAAGGAGGTAAACGAGCGTACGGCTTTGATGGTAAGCACATATATATATATATATATATATATATATATATATATATATATATATATATGTATATATATATATATATGTATATATATATGAAATATCTCGTCTTAGTTGGATGTGGTTTCAACAGGTTCTATATGTTTATAACAATGTGGCTCTATTGAGCCAACATAAATACAAAGCATGATAAGAGCTATTCACAGACATTCTATACGTGGTACCACTGGACGTGGCGTAGGGTACTTTATACGTGGTAGCGCCACATTGCAGCATTAGTTATGGTTGTAGCATGACTGGGTCGGCTCGATCGCATATAATAGCATCTTAATGCTGCTATGCTGCGTATGGTGAGTGTAGAAAACCACAAGGCATTTCATCTTAGACTTCAGGGGTGACAACACATCTGCATTTTGATTCTTAATTGAGGATAAATGTAGATGTGAATGGGCTACAGCATCCACCTACCTGATGGTAGGTGGAAGCACCTGATGGTGGACTATATGCTCGTTTTTCCACAGTTATTTTGTTAAAAAACTCTGGGCCGTGAGCAACTTTAGGCGTTCGCGGATTTCGGGGATCCCGGAAAAAAACCAGGGTAGATTATTTTTACATTATATTAGGTCCTTACACATGAAATTAGCGTTTTGTCGTACTGACCTCTTTCATCTGAAATATCTCCTCTTTGGTTAGGAATTCCAAATTTAAATTTATAAATTCATTTAGCTGGTACAATGAGTTTTGAAAACAGTCATTCATTTGTTTTTTCCTGATTATTTTTTTCTTTAGCGTCGCTTATTACCGCACAATAGAATACATGAAATATCGGTATATTTACGAGTACGACTTCTACCGTGGCACCAGTGCTGCAGAAACAGCTCAAAGGATTGAAGATGTGTACGGCGCTGGTGTCGCAAAAGTAAGCATGGTACGTTTTTGGTTTCAATGTTTTCGTTCTGGAAATTTCGACTTTCAAAACCAACCCCGTGGACGGCCGGAGACCAAAGTGAAAAATGAAGAATTAAAGGCTATTCTGGAAGCGGATCCATCACAAAGCACTTCAGAGATAGCTGTAGGCTTCGGGGTAAGTGATAAACTATATTTATCCACTGGAAGCAAATCGGGAAAGTAAAAAAAAAACTTGAACGATGTTTTACTTTGCTCAACCGACACAATAATGAAGAGATTTTAAATCGAATCATTACTTATGATAAAAAGTGGATACTGTACGATAATAGGAAGCGCTCGTCGCAATGCCTGAACTCTGGAGACCCAGCCAAATCCTGCCCTAAACAAAAATTGACTCAGAAAAAGTTACTTGTGAGTGTTTGGTGGACTAGCGCCGGTATCGTGCACAACAGCTATCTAAAATCTGCCCAAACGATTACGGTAGATATCTATTGTCAGCAACTGCAAACCGTGAAGGAAGAACTAGCTTCTAAACAACCGAGATTGGTCAATCGCTCTAGGCCACTGCTGCTTCATGTCAACGCAAGACCACACACTGCACAACAAACAACCACTAAGTTAGATGAGCTACAATTGGAATGTCTGCGACATTCACCGTACTCTCCGGACCTTGCTCCAACAGATTACGGAAAAAAATTCAACTCCGATGCGGCAGTCCAAACCGCCTTCAAAGAGTTTATTGATTCTCGCCACCATGGTTTTTTTAGTAAAGGGATCAATGAATTACCTATGAGATGGCAAAAGTGCATAGATAACAACGGTGCATACATTGATTAATTAAATATATTTTACAAAAAAAAATTGACTTTATATTCCTCCCGTACAAAACGCCAGTTTCATATGTAAGGACCTAATATTATGTCTTACTTTTTACTCATTTTATTTTTGAAATGATCCAGGGTTGACTGGAGGAGAATGCAGTATTAAGGGATTAAGTTCTCCCTTTCTAACCCTTAATGTAAGGTAGTTATAATAAAGATTGTCGTATAATAGCGGTTAAGAGTATCCACGGAGGGAAACTGAAATATGAGATGGAAATGCTACCTCATAACTCAATAATAATAACAAAACCTGCGTGGCAACTGTGGCAAATGAGAGTGAGGCCTTGTTTATGAATTTACATAGTGATTGTTAGAGTCATGGTATGGGGGGGGGGGGGGTAAAAGAGACCACGAGTGTGAAAGATAAAGAAAGAGATAGAGCAAGCTACAGCACATTTAAGCTACGCGGTTGTCTGATTTCTTCACCACCCTATCAGAAGAAGAAACCTGGGTCTTTTCTCTTAGTGGCACGTAAATAGGGACGATTTCGCACTACGGTGGTCCCGACGGCGGTAGCCCAGTGGAATTCTGGACCCCTTCTTTATCGTGGTAGCACGGGGAACGTACGGCCGAGTGTACGGTGTATGCGCCACCAAAAGGCGTTAAGTATAAAACGATGGACAGCCCCTGTGTCCGCCGCCAAACACTATTTAATGGAGAAATGCTTGTGCATACCCACATCGGATTTGCAGCGGCGGGTTATGTCGGAGTCGGTTATGTCTCGAGTTGGGGGTGGAGTATCGGCCACATTATAATCTAAAGAATGGGAATTTGAAAGCTTGATTGTATTTTATAGTTAACATATTTTTATACAAAATTGGTCTTGACAAATCACATTTTGGAAATCAAGCAAGCTACGCCATTATATAGAACGGAATAGAATATAATCATTTTTATTCAATATAGATTACAATACGTAATACTTATTAAAAGTTATTTTTTTACTTTTACCACTGGTCTGCAAAAACTGTCCTGGGAAGAACCAGCAATAAACCTCGCCGGTCTTTTTAAAAAAAAAGCACAATTTACAATAAATTTTTTTAAACAATTGTTTTGAAAACATTTAGAAACAGCATGGTAGCGATCACCTCATTCACAGGGGACTTACTAGACAATTTTAGCTTAATAAATAATTTAAACTTTTTGATAGAAAAGGTCTGCATATTTTATGACACTTTGTTGTAAAAGCGTATACATTGCCCCATGAAGGAGTTACTGACTCTTTGGATTCGAGTAACTAGTATAACTAACTTGTGCTTGTTCCTAGTATTTACAGAATGTATATTTTTAATAAAACTATTTATGTTTTTGTATACATACATTAAATTCTCGTAAATATGTTGAGAGACCAAAGTTAATACATTAATTTATTAGTTTAAATTTTTCTCTAAGAGATTCCTTTTAGCCCTAGGTTATAAATTGTTCTAATGGCTCTCTTTTGCAAAACAAAGATAGTTTCAATGTCAGTCGTATAAAATAAACTAATCTAGCTGTTTCAACACATGTAAGGCATCTAATCTTTTTTACAGCATATGCTGCAAAACTAAGTTTGCTAGCTAGTTTAGATATATGATATGGGCTTTCGCGTCACCGTAATTCTGAGAAAAACAGTGGTTTCCACAAGGTCCAGCTCCTCACCATTTAAAAGCACATTGGTATTATTAACGTTATACTTTTTTTTGAAATATTACGAATTGAATAATACTTTTTTTAAATTTCTTCAACAAGTCCCTATCGCGAAGAATCTTGCAAGAAGAAGCGATGTAAATGCCCGTATCACAAATCGGGATCAAGCGTGAGTTATATGTTACTCCCTTATTTGGAAGGGAAAGTGGTTTTAAGAAGGTTCTTCGAGTAATCGTACATTTAGAAGTTTGTAACTAAAAAAGTTACACACTCTTGGGAAAAATCTTTTTTTTTTTAAATAGCTTAAATTGTGTTCATAATATGTCGAAGCTTAAAGATTAGGTTCAAAGGTTATAAAACAAAAAATCAGGGAACGGTTATTCCGGGGAACCCTACCGTAACGATGCTTGTAAACGCTGCGATAGGCAACCTTGGGGAGAAATACCCTCTCACCCGCTGAGACCCCGGATTCAACAACACTTAACTTGAAATAAATACTGTTTCCAGTCTTGCGAAGTTTAAATACCGCCGGTCTATTCCATTTGTAAGTGCGGCTATATTGATCTTGTTCTGAAGTTATTACAAGCGTTGATTTTTCGATATCAATGTTTATTTTTTTAAATATTTGTAAAACAAAATATTGCACCAATAGTAATATAGTTTGTAAGAATTAAATAAAATTTGTAGGTTCTTTTTTTGCATAAAAGTTAATTTGGTTAGATATTCGTACTACACTCTAACCTGTTTCGGATACAAAGCAACAATGTTAAAGTACATGTGCAACCGTTTGAAATTTAGTTTCTATATCAGAAAAAAGTGTTTGTTGACTCCTACGACCCGTTATACAGTGCGTAAAAAAGTTTACGAAAAACCCATTTTTTTATGGGATAGGGTGACAAACGAGCACACAGTCCACCTGATGGTAAGTGGTTGCTGTGGCCCATAGACATCTACATCTATCCTCGTTTGCGAATCAAAATGCAGATGCGCTGCCGCCCGTGAGGACTAAGATGGAATGCCTCCTTTCCAGTAAAAAGGGTCTCCGGTTCTCTATACTCACCATACGAAACACAGCAGTGTTATTTGTTATGTGTTATTTTACGCTGGTATTCTGTGAGAGCGTGGTCGTTCTCCGGTAGAGCCGACCCATTCGTGCTGCGACTATACTACTAATATAGCTGCAGCATGGCTCTACCATATACCTCTACCGTATAAGATATATAATAATTTAATAAAATACTAGTCTTGTGACTTATGAAGTAGACGCTTTAAGTTGTACGGTTTTAAGTTACCCTGAATTTCTAAACGCATAATTTTTAAGAAATTCCTCGGTTTTGTACTTAGCATATAATATAACAACGTAACAAATATAATTAAAAATAAATAAATTTATAATTAGAGAGCACATATCATCGTTGTTCATTAATTTACCTACTTAATTAGGGTTAACTTATAATTTTCTAACACTTCAACATCTACTTTATAAAATGACCTCTCTCTTAAAAAATGCGAAGCCACTTGCATCCATCGACTAGCTGCATTTCTTACCAAGTTGTAACTCCATCTATTGGCGGGTCGTAAAACTAACAAAATATACGTACCGCTATCGTACGCGTATGGCAGCGCCTAAACACTTTAACTGGCTCTAATACTTTCTAACTGGAAACTTAATATATTGTTTTAACATCTGAGCATGTTTAGTATTATTGATAGTACATATTCCATATTATGTATATTCCTAAATTAATTTTTTACATCTAATACCCTTTTATTATGAACTTGAATTTGCATCGAATGTATATTAATTAAGATGTACATATTTACTCTTTGAGCTGGTGGTAGACTAAGTCAGAATGCCCTGTATTGGGTATTAAGACCGTCTCTTTACAAATACGGGATTTTCGGCAAATCATATTAAATAAATAAAAGATAGATAAAAAGAGATCAAGTAGTCATTATTTATAAGTAATTAGTTAGTAATTAGTTTATAAAACACTTTTGTGTAAGATAATAAATAACGACAAACAACTTTATTTCGAAATAAAACGAAATTAAAAAAGGGATGGTTATGTCATTGAGGTAATATGTTACTATTACGTAGTAACATATTACCTCAATGGGTTATGTAATATTTTTGGTAGCTAGGTCTCGCTTCAGGGACTACTCTCAATTTCTCGACCTTGTGGCCTGGCCCCGTATGACTCGGATTGCGTAACGTAGTCAGACGCATAATGGAGGATCTAATCAACGTCGTAAGCCGCATAGCGTCGACATGCGTGTTTTTGTTAAGATTGCAAATGCGCAAATGTACGCATAAAATTGATAATATTCTTTCTACAATTCACGCAGAACGTATGTAAAAAATTGTGCGTGCAGTAGTGTACACATGTGCGAATGAAAATTATTTACGACATATTCTTCTTTTATTTTATATTTTACATAAGTAGGTTATATACCCACACAGCCCCGGTGGTGACACATTACAAGAAAACGTGAAATTTTTGTTTTTGAAGTGAATTTTTTTTTAGGATCGTTGTGATTTGAAGCTGAATGAAACGAAAAAGCGACACTAAAAAGAGACAAACACTTATATCTATAGGATTTAGCTTGCGAGAGAATGAGATAGAATCAGTATACAATGTTTCCTATTATTATGGTCTCTTTTTCTGAAGGTTTCACTTATATCGCGAGGGAACTGCACACATTTTTTTTAATACCGTACTAATTTTCTTCACTAGGTCGATAAAGAAGTTTTCACTTCTGAAATAAACTTTTAGCAAAAAGTAACTGTTTAGTTTCGGTTTAGTTATAAAAGCCGACTTTATATAACTAAACAGAAATAAACTATTTTCTTATTGAGAGAATAAAAATGATAATTTATTTTAGTCGTTATTAGGAAGTCGCTGCTGTCTATCTTCTGATTTGTTTTCCTCTGTCGTTTCTTACGACACCTACGGGATAGTGGATATTCTTTACACCGCTACTACACGGTACAAATGCAAAGTAATGGAGGAAAATGCCTACTTAATTCGCCTGTTATAAATTGCTCAAATATCACCTGATTTTATTTTATAAACTGTTTTCTTGCTGGATTCAAGCACCTTTGTTATTCAAATAGTAAATAAATAGTGAACCAATTAACTACGTAGCTAGACCTAGAGATAAATATGAACAAAGATTGTGTAAAATTTTAAAGAAAGAGCAATTTAGTGAAGTAATTATTGGCTTACTCCTCGGAGGCGTAAACCATACTTGACTTCGAAAGTTGGTGGGATAATCGCGCGTGTAATCAAAGGCTTGTAGGTAGGCGAGGCGTCCAACTTGAATAATCGCTTTAACTTGTAACTTAGTTAAAGTCAAAAAGATTCTTTCAATTTAAGCATGTTTAAAAGATGAATAAAATTATGATAATTTTTTTTCTTCTGAATAACAGGATGAAAAATTGTATGATAAGAGAAAAGTGTGATTTGCAAGATGATGTTGTGACCAGGATCGAGTAAGGAATGCTTCAGTGGTTTGCTGCAAACTGCAAGTGCCTTTTTGTAAAAGTTGTTTAAAAAGAAGTGTATATTTTAAATAATTTAAATATTAAATTTTTAACACATTACACACCAAAGTTTCATCATAATCCAGCAAGAAACTCAGCGGGAATTCTTTTGAATGAGCAATAAAGCTATATAAAATGGTACATATGTACAGTAATATACAGTAAATACGGAATATATATACAGTAGAGGTAACGTTTTTAAATAATTTAAAATTAAAAAAAAATTGTACAATCTACCCAGCTATTGGTCAGACCTTGATCAAATTTATATGGGACCACATTAGAAGCACCAGCCTTTAAATAGAAAATGAATCATTGAAATCGATTCACCCAGAAAAAAGTTATGAGGTAACATACATAAAAAAATACAGTCGAATTGAGTACCGTCTCCTTTTTGAAGTTTCTAGAAACACGATCAAGAATCAATTTGAGTGGCGCCGTGGACTGAAATGCGTTACTACGTGGGTTTTCTGAAAAGTTTCCGATCTAACAAAGATACGAGACATTTTTTCTTGAAATTTATTTTCATTTTTCTACATAGTCTCCTTGTAACTCTACAAACTTCTCCCAACGATGCTCCTATCTCTCTAATCCTCCCAAATGGTACTCGGCGTTTTTCTCTACAAAATAATTATTCACGAAGCTGATTCCCTCCTCATTTCAAGAAAATCTCTGTCCTTCGAGCGCAATTTTTAGATGAGGGAATAAAAAGAGATCACTTAGGGCTAGATCTGCTGAGTAAGGTGGATGGATGGTCAAGCAGTTCAAACCGTAATTCGTGGATTTTCGCCATGGCAACCGCTGAGATGTGAGACGGCGCGTTGTCATTGTGAAACAGGATTTTCTTTTTTTGCAAATGTGGGAGACCTTAGTATGTAAATAACTTTAATTATCAACATGTTTGTTATTTAAGCGTAGCATTGAGGGATAAGACCTAAAATCAAATCAAATTAATTAAATAAATTGTTTTGAAGAATTAACTTTAATATTCTGTTAATCCTTACACGTTCATTTACTCGGTACCTAATACTCAGGTACATCTCTTGAATAATTACATTTGGTTTTTGTTTCAGTGCAACATAAATCTTGGACCAAAACTATTTTAAGGAGTCACAGCTACTTTAGTTATAATGCAGCTTAGCGTCGGCAATATATAGCTTGAATATGGCTTAACTTGGTGGCAGCTGCTCTATAAAACTGTCATTAAACTTCGCCCGTTAGTTTAACTTAATGCAGCAATAAACAACAAAAAGTTGAGGCTCGTGACAAATTGTGCAAGCTCCCTCTACTCCAAATGTATCACACTTTTTACTGTCCTGAGTAACTCCACCTATTTACGACAGCCAAAACACGCCAAATGGAGCCAAATTTTATTTACCAATTTTTTTGTACGTGGTTGAGCCACGCTACGGCCATATTATGATTGTATCTCGCAGAAAACCAGCGTAAAACAGCAGAAAAACTACTGTTATTCGTATGGTGAGTGTAGAGAACTGGACACCCTTTTTACAGGAAACGAGGCATTCCTATTCTAGTCCTCAGGAGTGACAACGTATACACGCATAGATGTAGATATCTATGGGCCTCAGTATCCATTTACCACCATGTGGACGTTGTGTTCTTTTGTCATCCTTATTCTATAGTAATTATAACTTAACAAAGAGTAAAAACCGACTTCAAATTGCTAAAAAAGAAATTATTTACTTGGAGGTGGAATTTTGTCTCCAAATTATAAATATATGGGACCACCCTTGAAGTATAACCTATATAATAAAAAAAAAACATTAAAATCGGTCCACAATCTGCGAAGATTTCGCGTAACATACATACAAAAAAAAAACATACACTCGAATTGAGCACCTCCTCCTTTTTGAAGTCGGTTAAAACTTGTTGTGATATTTGTTTCGCACGCAAAAAGGGTCAAATCGCAATGCAACGTTTACTTTAAAAAGTTGGGTGAAAAAGAACAATCAAGAGTTGGGGTTAAAAAAAAACTAAAAGAATGCATCGATTATGAGCTGTAAGAACACTAGGTGTCTAGGGAGATTTTAATATCATGAAATTATTATATCACTGGTTCTTGATACGTCTGCGAAATTTTAGATCATAATATCTAGAAGTGGGTAAAATTGAATAACAAAAAAAAACATGTGCACACATATTTTTTTGTTATTCAATTTTTTTTGTAGTTCACACGCGGTTGAAGTGAAACCTTCAAATGAAATGAAATCTATACAAATAACTAAAATTGCAGTGTCTGTTTGTAATGTAAAAATAACAGCTTTTTACTAAACGCATATAAATGTATATACGGTACTAATAACAAAAATAATTTTTAAAATTTTTGTCTGTCTGTCTGTCAGTTTGTTCTAGCTAATCTCCGAAACGGCTGAACTGATTTTGACGGAACTTTCACTGGCAGACAGCTGTTGTTATAAGGAGTAACTAACGTGATCTTTATTTTAGAAAAAGAATTAGGGTTTTGCGCAAAAAAATTAATAGCCATGATATCCAATCCCATAAGCTCCACGCGGGCGAAGTTGCACCAGACAGCTAAATGATTTATTTCATATGATAATTTTCAACCACAAGTGTATAGTTAAATCTAATAGCAAATAAATGTTACAATCCCGATTTCAGACATTTATAGCGCGAATTGTTGTGTAATAAATCAAAAAATATTTTCATTCGAGTAAAATTGCTTTGTAATAGCACCATCTACTTCATTCTATAGGTAAAGTCATTTTATCCAAAAAATTGATTGACTCTCAAGGTGGTACGTAAAATAGACCCTTGATGGCCTAAACACGACTAATTTAATATAATATTCTATCTCTAAAAGTAAGACTTACGCTTCAGTATTGTCGTCTCTGGACTCGGAGCGTTCTGTGTTGGCCTGGCCACGCCGGTGTCTTGCACGCTGCTCGTCGCCCAGTCCGTAAAGGCCGGCCACAGCCGCCATGTTGCTATCACCGCCTCTACACCATCATCCACGATCACAGTCCCACAATCTTCATCAACAATCAACTAGCATCGCGGTCAGTCTCGGATATATTCGCGACAGCTGCGCCGTACGCGGTAAATTCTCGCATTACTTACAGTAAAGCTAATATTTTAATTTTATCTAATTCGAAAAATTTGGACGCCTTCATTAGTATGTAATATTGATCACAATTTTATTATTGTTTCTCGTCATAAGTTGATTTGTGTGTTTAAGTTTACTTAACTAGTTTGTATTGTTATGTTTGCATTGTTAAATACTTCACGTATGTCCATTTACCGCTCTGCCGATGACGCGGCAACAGCATCTGTTTTAAAAAGATATTTAAGAAATGTCAAAATCAGTTTACTTAATTTCTTTAAGCTTAAAACGTTTAGGTGGTTCCCAATATTTATGACTAATATAACTACTATTGTTAAAAAATATTCAACAACTACTAAATCATGGAAAAAAGTAGGCAATTTTTGAATACAAATATTTAATAGGTACCTCGAGGAATCGAAAATTAATAATTTCGGGTATTTCTCAAACTTGTAAACAGAAGTTTACAATGAGTGCGAGTGGCAGCATTGATCTAACGCGCAGTCTTTCACTACTGGCCGTAGGAGGAAGCTTAAGATCGCTCAACTTCGAATTCATATCGATAATACCCTAAATAAATAAGCTGAAGAGTGAATGGGTCAGCCTTATAGCGCTAACCGAAAAATTTGGGGAAGAAAGATGCTGGAGAGGTAGCGTCGTACCTGTACGGAGAGTGAGGATGGCCCCCACTAGGTGGCATGAAGATTTATTAATATAACGAAGTTGATTGATACAGGTAGCTCAGAATAGTGTTTTGTGGCATTACTTGGGGAAGCTTTATGATAAGCAGTCGACTTGTGAAGTGTTAAGAAAAATAAAAGGGATTTTATAGTATTAATATAAACTTACCAGGTCGTCATTCCATCTAACGACCTGGTAAGATATGCAGGAAGTCGATGGATGCAGGTGGCTCAGGACCGTGCTTTGTGGCATTCCTTCGGGGAGGCCTATGTTCAGCAGTGGACTTGTGAAAGGCTGTAATGATAATGATGATGAATATAAACTTTGTTAACGAGCACAATTAAATGTCCCCGCTGCTGTGACACCAAGCCTTTTTTCACTTCCCGCTTTGAAAATTAATCATTTTATTACAGATTTGGGTCCTATTTGAGAATGCGAGTTTTCATCAGATCTCTACGTTTTGAGGTCCTAGGATGCCGTTCAGACTATTCCCGGCTGGACGTCCAATCGTGTGTGTGTATGTATGCATGTATATATATTGCATATATATAAATAAAATTTTGTCGTACGATATCTTTAGAACGAATCGACTGATTGAAATTTGCGACATGGCGTTCGAAAGTGTTCATTGTGACTGCAATCTAATTAGATTTACAAGTGAATCGGTCGATCCTTTTCAAAAGTATTTCAAAAAATAAAAAACAAAAACTAAATAGATTTAAAATAAGCGGGAATTTCCAGGGATGGCCTACAGTGTCGACCGTTTTTCAGATTTTTAATGAACGACGTTGCTTTATAAATTAGAAGCCGAAGGGTTCGGATATAAAGAGTGAACCCGAATTAAGTAGTAGTTATATTTTTACTAATATACCATGTTACTTGAAAGTAATTAATTCTTATAATTGATTCTTTCCATCTGTTTTAAAAACATGTACATGTATGTAAATATAGAATGGTTTTATTCACATTTGGTTGCTTTGATACTCCGACGAAACAAATAACTTATTAAAAATGTTTGAATGCAGTAATAGTTAATAAAAAAATAAAACGAAGTCCCAACGAAGCAAAATTTCTTATCTAAAATATTTAAAGTAAGTACTATCTGTTTGGCATAGCTGTGAGGGGCGACCTGTATATTATATGTAACATAAAAACACCGATTTGACACCAAAGGAAGAAATACTGGAAACGTACTTACCTAATATACATACAAACAATTTTTAAATAATTCATTTTTCTTACATATATATTTACATTTATTTCTTACATATATGACTCACTGCATTTTAGTTCTCAGGAGTGACAACGCATCTATAGCTTTTGTGGATGGCAGATAGTCAGGATGCGTGTGAAGGAAGCTAACAACGCTATTACTTGAACACTTCTACTTTATATTCACTTTTACAAAGTGGTAGAGTAACCTTTATTACTCATTTACTTATTTTTTTTTGTTATAAAATAACTAACTGATCTATTCGTCACAGCGGCCTTTTATAAAAATCAAATAGTAATCCAATAATGAAAATTATTATTCTTATTACTGTAAATATAGCATCATTAATAATAAAATAACTATCAACTAATATTTCAACGAGCAATCATTGTTAATAATTGTTTATACACATTTAATAACATTAATGTTGGTTCGCCGGAAGCTGACAAGCGTACGGCGTCAGTTATCATTTAATCCATTACAGCTTATAAAAGTCCACTGCTAAATATAGGCCTCCCCCATAGACTGCCTCATATTGTCTAGGGGGTATTTGCCATAGTTGACACGCTTGGCGAACGGGTTGACAACTGCAGTTTTTTATTATTTTAAGTTGTTGTCAGGAAGGTGTTGCTGTACATCTCCTATTTCAGTTTCCCTCTGTCGCCTCTCACGACACCCACGGGATGATATGTGATAGTGGATATTCTTACACCGCCGCTACACGGCGATTACACTGTATTATTTATTCATCATTTATTTATTCTTTTAAAAATGAATCCAATAAAGGTTTGGTAATTATTTAAGAAATTAGAATACACTTAAATTGCTAGCTCGTGAATCCAGGACCGGAAGACGATAACGCTTTCTTTATATGAAGTTTGCTGAAGGTGCCCATGGACCCCAGTAGCCACTTTGCCTTAAAGTGGATTGTAAGTTTGTCACTTCATTTTTACAAAAAAGAAAAACACAGACTGTAACTTTTTTCACAGCTGGCGTAGTGGTTTTGAGCATTTTCAAACATCCAGCAATTCAAGTCCAAGTCAGGGTGCTGTACGGTCTCATTGGCAATACGTATATGAATGTACAAATAGATAAATATGGTTACAGCATAAATAATAATCCGTGATAGTATTGACGTGTAGTGGCGGTGTAAGAATATCCACTACCCAATTTCGTCCCGTGAGCAACGTAATAGGTAACAGGTCAAAATAATAAAAAGCTGCGGTTGCCAACCGATTGCCAAGCGTGGAAACTATGGCAAAATAAATGTAAGGCAATCTATGATGAAGGCGTTCCGCAGTGGACTTTTATAGGCTGTTAATATAATGGATGAATGGATAAATAAAATCTATGCTTCTATCTCATCCTGAAAATGCAATAGTAGTCACTAATAAATGTTTAGTAATATTACTAAGTCTATGTTATTTTTATAGAATTAGGGTGAAAAGCGAGCACACAGCGCACCTTATGATATGTGGATGCTGTGGCTCACAGACGTCTAAACCTATCCTCGATGAATTGAAATGCAGATTCGTTATCACTCCTGAGGACTAAGATGGAATGCCTCGTTTCCAGTAAAAAATGGTTTCCGGTTTCCTGCACTCACCATACGAAACAGCATCATTAAGCTGCTATTTTACAGTGGTATTCTGTGTGAGCGTTGTCCTTCCCCGGTCGAGTCGACTCATTTGTGCAACAACCATACAGCTGTAGCGTGGCTCTCATTTAATAAACTATGGTATTAACAATAGATAAAATTAAATTATTTGTGCATTACAATTTCATTTGCAACCAAGAGGCAATATATTTGAAAGGACGGAGTAATACAGACATTTTGGAATATATAAAAATAAATTATCACGGTATTTGAAAGAAATAAAGTAGCTAACGCAGAGAGGCAGTTCTTGTTTAGTAGTTTCTTATTGTTCGACAAACTGCAACTTAAAGTTAGAAAGTGTTCAGGTGGTCGTACATTGATTCTTAGCAACCATTTTACTCTTGAAATAGCTACTTCGCTCAGTTGATTTAAATGATAGCATTTCATGTTGTTAGTCCCATAAATTTTGTATATAAAATTAAATATACATATATAGTAAAATAATAATATATAATTTATCGAATTGATTATATATGCGCACCGTGGGTGTTGTAAGATGTGACAGAGGGAAACTGAAGCAGAAGATGGGCAGGAGTATTGTCCTGATAATAACTAATAATAAACTGCGGTTGGCAACCCCGCCTGCCATGCGTGGTAATTATGGCCTCCATGAGGCAATCTACAGCAGTGTACTTTTATAGGTTGTAATGGACAAGTTCCTGTGTCATAGATGTAGGTCAATAAATCATGTGTGTTGCCGTATGAAGGTAAAATAAAGTAAAATTATTCGCATTCATTTTTCATACAAAACCAAATAAATGGTTGAATTTCGAGCAGGCGCGATGCAAGTAAATATCATCTCACATGATAAATGGCCTACGCTATCATTTATCCTTGTCAATAATTTCATTCAATAGTCCATTGCTAAGATGCACATTTTTTTTATAGGATAGTGTGACAAGCAAGCACATAGTCCACCTGATGGTAAGTGGTTGCTGTGGCCCATAGACATCTACATCTATCCTCGTTTGCGAATCAAAATGCAGATGCGTTGTCACCCGTGAGGACTAAGATGGAATGCCTCTTTACCTTTAAGGGTCTCCAGTTTTCTATACTCACCATACGAAACACAGCAGTGTTGAGCTGCTATTTTACGCTGGTATTCTGTGAGAGCGTGGTCATTCCCTGGTCGTGCCGACCCATTCGTGCTACGACTATACTACTAATATAGCTGCAGCACGGCTCTACCACGTATAAACATAGTTAAAATATTAAGTTACTCGCGTGGTAGTAATATTATGGTTATAGGCACGAATGGATTCAGTCGGTCGGTCGACTTATTGGACCACACTCTCACAGAATACCAGCGTAAAATAGCAGCTTAGTACTGCTGTGTTTCGTATGGCAGGTGTAGATAACCGGAGGCCCTTTATACAGCAAACGAGTCATTCTTAGACGTCAGGCGTGACAACGCATCTCCATTTGGTTACATAATCGAGGATAAATGTCCATGGGCACACTTCCACTGTTGCGTATGTATAGAGAGCCAGGCTGTGAAGCATACCACATTAATAGTCAGAGGTGACACGCATCTGTAACCTTCTTTGTTGGTTTCAGGTGTCCATGGGCTACACCAGCCTTATCATCAGGTGAAATGCAATCTCGTTTGCCACTTCAGTTTTATAATATAGTACTCTGGTTCTCTACACGCACTATACGAATACAGTAAGAGCGTGGTCCGTCCCCCGTGAGCCAATTCATTGGTGCTGCACCATAATTCATCAGCAGCGTGACACTAGATCCACCACGTATTAAATTTGATAATGTTCACATTTAAATAAAATAAAAAAGAAATAAAGAAAAGGATATGAATATATAATGATTTCTCATATTTACGCGAACACTACACATTTAAATAAAACTAATTTTACGGATTTTATCGCGTATATTAACTTATTTTTATATTCCCGACGTTTCGGGTGCTTTCCAGCACCCGTGGTCACGGGGGACTGAGGTATGAATATAGTCATGACGCTATTAGTGATGGCGGTAGTAACTTTTATTTCGTTTGCATTTATATTGCAAATTGCATTCGCACTTTTCAAGATAATATTTTTGTGACCGACCCACTTTTATTGCTCAAGAGTTGGCTTTCAAACTTTTAATTTATAATTAAGTGCACAACTACAAAACTAAAGTCAAATATTTATGCTGTGACAGTAGTGTTATAACTACTATCTCATAATTAACTGAGTAACATTCGGTGAGTAGTTCATGAACAGTAGCGCAGCTTATGATTTATCATTTACCAGATGCTATCAAAAGCTGCCACCGTGTGTCGCACTCCGACTTGAAAACTTTTGAAATAATTTATTTGCGAAAGATGCAAGAAGTGAATTGCACTGCTATTTCATTTTATAAGTTTGTTTGAGTGCAATTAAAACGGCAACTCGTAACGATATCGCGTAGAAGTTAGGTTGGAGCCGCTATAGATATGTAATAATAACTCTTGAGTATGAAGTGTACAACTTTATCTGCAGGTGTGCAGCTGAATGATTTCAATTGTATTAAATTAAAAATGTAATAAATGTTGGAATATAATAAATAATAAAATAACGTTTATTAGCAACAAAATTTTTTTAGATACAAAGGAGCTTTGTCTCCTCAACTAGGTTATCACCTTTATCTCAGGAAACAGTGCCTTCCCTAATTCTTAAGTAACGTTCCGCAGTGCAAATATCTC
This sequence comes from Parnassius mnemosyne, assembly GCA_963668995.1. Lineage (NCBI taxonomy): Eukaryota > Metazoa > Arthropoda > Insecta > Lepidoptera > Papilionidae > Parnassius > Parnassius mnemosyne. The sequence goes on along the minus strand of CAVLGL010000082.1, from coordinate 21,634,679 downwards.
TAATATTTTGTAAAGTTTAAATTCTAAATCTTAATTAAAAAAAGATTAATGTGTTACGACTTTTTACCATAGATAGAGCAAGACAGTTGACGAATAGGTTATGAACAGATCTATCTCTATTTTGTCTTACTGTACTTCAAATCTCCCCGTATAGAGTGGGAGAGAGACAACTGCAGTAAGTATCACCTCGTATACCGCTGTTTCCTCCTTCAAAACTAGACCGATTTAAAACTTTTCGTGAACAAGTATTTTACAGAATAAAGGTGACACAGTCTACCTTATGATAAAAATGGTGTGGCCTCTAGACATTTACATCAATCCTCGAACAAGTATCAAAATACAAATGCGTACTCAACTCTGAGGCCTAAAAGTTCAGGTCACTGGTTTTTTACACTTACTATACAAAACACAGAATTATTGTGATGTTTCAAGCAGGTATTCTATGAGGGCGTGGTCCCGCCCTGGTCGAGTGGACTCTTTCTGGATGCAGCTATAATAGAGCTGCAAGATGGCTCTTCTATGTAAAAATAAGTCTGATAACTGCAGAATCACCTTTAAAAAATTAGGAACCTAAGATTTAACCAGATTACTGACCATAGCCCAATGAATCAGTAAGCTGAGGTATCTACAGGCTGGCCATACAGCTTGAAGAACCGACAAACGATAGAGACAAAAATATCTCGAGTGCCTGCCTTGTACCGGTAAACAAAGTGTGGGATGGCTCCCCATCAGTTGAAGTGACAGCTTGGTAAAAGATGCAGGAAATTAATGGATGAAGGTGGCTCAGGATAGTGCTTAGTGGCATTTCTTGGGGGAGGACTATATTGTGAGGGCTGTAATGTTGATGAATATGATTATGTAAATTAGACGGCTCCGTGGCGCAGTGGCTTAGCAATAATTGAATAAAACTATTTTTTTACGGATTTTATCGCGTTTAATTTCGGGTGCTTTACAGCAATCCATGGTCACGGGGGGACTGAGATGTTTGACGTCCCGATGTCACAGTTAGCCCGGCTACCTTCAGTTTTTGTATGGCCTACAAATAATTGTTCCGGGTCTGGATGTTTGTTCTTGTGAAATTTATGTATGTAAACGGCCCCCACGATACAGGAGAAAATCCTAGTGTGGATGTAACGATTTTTAAAAAAGAAAAGAAAAAAAAACGTAAAAAGTTTAATTATTTTGTAATGATTTTTTTTTATAGAAGAGGGGGCAAACGAGCATGTGGCTCACCTGATGGTAAGTGTAAATTAACATCCGATTACACGATGGAGAAATAATTAAAAGCAAGTTGGGTCGGGGCAGAACGACGAGAAAATTGCATAAGAGGCCTAGTGATTCAAAGTAAATTTTATGTATGCCTATTGTTACTTCTAGGAGTAGCAGTTATGTACTCCAGACGTATTTAAGTCATGGCATGCAGAACCTATAGTGCGAAACTATATGCGCAAGCAAAAGTGCACTCTCTATTCCCTCGTGTCGTGTCGTGTGGTTGTCGAAGAGGCGACAAAGTCTTCCTAATAACAACTAGAAATTAAAAAAAAAACTGCTTTTGTCAAGCAGCTTACACTGTTTACAGTTGCCCAGTAGTGGCGACATATGAGAAACCACTGCCCATTGTCATCTCATTGGTGTGGTAAGAGACAACAGAGTGAACATGAGATATACAGCTGGATCTTCCAGATAACAACCCGAAGAAATAAAAAAAATAACTGTCAGTCGTCGAACTGCACGTCAGAAGTGCAAATTTCTTAGCTTCACAAAAATTTATATTTTTTTATTAGAAATTATTTATTTCAACGTATTAATATTCATTTATTGCGCTGTTTAACATGAAAAATAATGATTATTATTTGTATAACACAAACAAATTTTTTGAAAACATATCAATTTCATAATATTTAAGCAATTGGGTTTTCAACATTACTTTCATCAATGTTATGTATATAAGCGTGACGGTGACGCGAGTTCAGTGCTTTTTCCCCCAACTCAAATTGCCCAACGTGCCTAAAGAAGCTTTTACTTCAGAAAAACTGATATAAATACAGCAAATATCTTCCTTATATAACAATCTGTAAGGTAATATAATGTAATGTAGTATGTTATTCACCAAAAAATGCCACAAAAGACGGTCCTCAGTCACCTGCATCCATCGACCTCCTGCATATCTTACTAGATCTTCACTCCACCTAGTGCGGGGCCGCCTTACATTTTACCTACCAGTACGAGACTGCCACTCGAGAACACTTTCTTCCCCATCGGTTGTCGGTTCTTGGATAACGGACGGAGTTCAGTACGCTTGTAAATTATAAAAAAAAAGAGAGGAAAAAGAAAGTATACTCCTAGGCACAAAATGAGGATTACCATGATGTAAAATTATAATGATGTTGTGTTTATAATAAAAACATGTCGTTAGATTCAAAACGTTCATTTTATCGCCATGTGTATTTCTAAGTAGCTACCATCGCTGCTCCCATTACCAGTTCATTGACATTTGAACACGAGCGGGGATTTTACGTTTGTGGATTCTAAAAAGGTCAAAGTTATTGTATTATGTAAACAACTGTTGTGTATATTACAAGCAGAGAGAAATAAATTTTTCTAACTGCTCTTTAGCATGATAGTTTGAGATTAAAAAATCTATATTATTTTGTAAACAGTTTATGCAACCTTTCATTTTGTATAATTTACTTCTAAAATGTCCCTCTGGGTTTCTTGCTGGTTCTTTCCAGGACAGAGGTTTTCTCCGAACCAGTGGTAAAGTAAAAAATGACCGTACTGAGAATTTATTGACAGGAAAACTTAACAACTGATTTTGGCCTGACCCGGGATTCGAAACCGGGACCTCACGATCAGTACCGCAATACGACTACTGGACCAACAAGACAGTCATATGATCAATAAACTGTTACTATACCGTTACAGATCCTCTTAATGCGGGTGAAAACGTGCTTGGATTATTGAAAGGCGCTAGGTAATTTCAGTTTCAGTTATGAAAAACTGTAACTGTAATAAGTATATTCAGGCAGTCTCAGGATACATGCGATATAACAGGTTCTATATCTGATAATAAGAATATCGTCTTCTATAATTTTGTCATATTTTTCGAAGAAGATTTGCGATAGCAATGGCCACAAATACGTTTATATATCAGAAAACATATGAGGAGATAACTGTATGATGTATATATGGATCGAATGTCAAATATGTTCGAGAATGGATATAAAAAAAATTGCCTGGGTAAATGGAGTAGATGTTAAGCTAAGACAAACACTACATCAAAGATGAGATTAGAGTTATTTATTGAGGATCCTTATATGATAAAATCGTTGAAAGAAAGTTTTGAGAATGTGTCTTTGTTGGTTGTGAAGAGGCTTTAAAAATATGAATACTATACTACTGACAAAAATGAATTTGATACATTTTTTCATTAGGCCGTTTGTCGTTCATCATACTCGATTGAATTATTTTTTATAGAATGAGGGTGACAAATGAGCACACAGTCCCCTGATGGTAAGTGGGTACTGTGGCCCATAGACATCTACATTCATCCTCGATTAATAATCAAAATGCAGATAAGTTGTCACCTTTGAGGACTAAGATGGAATGACTTGTATCCAGTAGAAAGGATCTCCGGTTCTCTACACTCACCATACGAAACACAGCAGTATAAAGCTGCTGTTTTACGTTGGTATTCTTTGAGAGCGTGGTCCTGTTGAGCCATTCGTGCTATCGTAATATAGCAGCATAACTCTACCACGTATACGTCTGGAACTGCGATCGATATTCTGCCTGCCAAGCGTGACGAATGTAGCAAGTTGACACCCCTGAGGATTAAGATGAAATGCGTCGCTTCCAGTAAAAATGGTCTCAGTTCTTTACACTCACCATATGAAATACAGCAGCATTAAGCTACTATTTTACGCTGATATTCTGCGATAGCTTGATCCTACCCCAGTCGAGACGAACCATTATAATGGTTGCAGTCGTGGCTCTACCACGTTTTAAGACGTATTTTTTATTGCGTTGTTATCAGGCAGATGCTGCTGCCCATCTCCTCTTTTATTTCCCTCTATCACTTCTTACGACAGCCACGGCATGATATGGGGTAGTGGATATTCTTACACAGTGCACGAAAAAAAATGTATTTATAAAACAGTTAGAGGCATCTACTATGATTTTGAGTAAGTAGACGTAGTTCTATTTTATGCCATGGAGAAGTCGATCCCTTTAGGCCGCCTCTACACAAAGTTTCTTCCTCTGCACGATGTTTATTATTATATTATTTTACGGTATTTTTGTATGCGCTTGTAAGTACACATTAAATACATTTTGCAACCTAATAATCATTTAGAAGCACCTGTAAAGAACCTTTTTTTGGTTTGTTTACATAAACATTCTTAAGATGATACTAGTATAGTAGTATCTTGTATCATGCATGACATAAATCTACATTTGAAGTAGGTTATTAAATTGCCTGAACAAATATGAAACATTACGCTTTCAAATTCGCTACCATATAATATGAATTCGCGGCTGCGTAAAAAATTTACTACCACATATTATCCCGTGAGTTTTGTAAGAGGCGACAAAAGGGTAATGAGTGGGTAGCATCTTCCTTATAACAACTCAAAACAATAACAAGCTGCCGGTGCTAAACCGCCCGGAAAGCGTGGCAACTATGGTACAATCAGTGGAGCGCTATGATCTGCAGTAGAATTTTATAGACTGTAATAATAATAATTTATTTCAGCCTATAAAAATCTGACCGAATTTCGGTCAAAGCGGTCAGTCTCAACTTAGACTAGGCATCTACGCAAGACATGATTATAGTGCCCGAGTCTATGCGGAGGCACAGTTGCACACTCTATTTCCTCACTCTCATAGTCCGGTGGGACGGTAAACCGACACGACCGGAGAGAGATCAGGCGCAGGACCAACGACTTTACGTGTTTTCCGTAGCACGGGGGTGAAAACATTGCCAACTTCCTGACTCTGCGCTACTGAAAATTTCTTGAAAGAAAAACCTAAGAACTGACTTTCGCCCGACCTCGATCATGATCAGTAATCAATCTAATATATAAAATTCTCGTGTCGCGGTGTTTGTTACCAAACTCCTCCGAAACGGCTGAACCGATTTGTATGAAATTTTGTGTGCATATCGGGTAGGTCTGAGAATCGGCCAACATCTATTTTACAAACCCCTAAATGATAAGTGTGACCTACGCCTAAATACTTTTATTTTTTTGACAATTTTTTTTATTTTTATTTTATTATGATTTGGCATTGAAAAATACATAAAACATCAAATTTTCACCCTTACACGATCAACCCCTGTTTTTTAATCGCAATTTTAAACTAAAAAATATTTCCGAGAAATAATGTATATTGCAAAACAACGTTTGCCAGGTCAGCTAGTGAATTAATAAATATGTGTTTATTCTAAGTTAAGAAAGCCGCAACAAACTTTTACTGCAGCTGGAGACAAATAAAGAATTGATTTAATAAAATTGTGTCTAACCCTCATAAGCTGCGGGCACCAGCCGGGCTCAGGCTAGACGGATTTATAACTAGGGTGTCCATAATAACAGCTTATGAGGATTGATCCAGTCGTACCTGTATTATTTATTTAAAATATACTCTTACAAATTTATCATCCAACTATGAAATTTAAATATTTGCTTACCTTTAAATATTCATGTTTAAGATGGCACCAAAGGTATCAAGATTGTAATGTGTGAAAAAAAAATCAAGACAGGTATTAATTAAAAATTTCTTTAATTATAATCATATCTTATGTATATTGGTCTATTGTGCTTCGTAGAACAATAAATACATACCTAATTTTTCAGGACTGTCTTTGGTATTTCACATATAATATGGACATTATTTATGAATGGGCTAGAATTTATACAATATTTTATAGAATATGTTGGAATTCCTAAATGTTATTGTTAAAAAATAATAATTTGTTATTGCAATATATTAAAGTAATAAACTCTGTATTAATAATTGACTTTGTCTTGTTTGTCATATATTTATTCACTTTCCTATACTATGGTTCAAGTGTTGTAAAAGGCAACAGAGCTGGTGACACACATGGTAGCATCGTCTTCCTAAAAACAACTGAAAAATAAAATACTGCCGTTGTCAACTCGTCTGCCAATCTTGTCCACTATAGCAGCTATCCTCATTTTGAGGCAAATGAAGAGGCCTAAATTCAGCAGTAGGCTGTAATTAATGAAAAATTTCATTTTGACTAACTTTACGTGTAATAAATGTTGTAATATTTTTTTTATATAGTTCCAATAATTTAAGGACGTTAGACTGCCTTCTTAGTTTAGTGATCCTAAACGGTACTGACGATCTTGAGGTTCGTATCATGGGTGCGGCTGAATTCAATTATTGGGTTTTTCTGCCCAGAAATGGTCAATGACAGCCCGAAGTCAGAAAGTTGGCGGTGTTACGTCCCCTTGCCAAGGCAAGGGGACGTAACACCGCCAACTTTCTGACAAGGAATGTAAAGTCATGTTGAGTTACCGTCCCACCCTAATACGAGAGTAAGTAAATAGAGTAAACTTACTCAACGGAGCTGGCTAATCTCCGTTGAGACTGGTCGCCGTGACCGCAATTTGATCGGAAGGATATTACTGTTATTTATTATTAAAGACGTTAGACACTATGTGGTGGTGTGTGTGGCCGTGTGTTGGTGACGTAAGAAAGCCCATCACCTTATTATGGCCTTCAGTGACGTAATATTTGCCAGGAAATTCATTTGGTTTCTGATAGATTTCGGTATAACTATCTCGACCCGAATAAGGCAAACACAACAGGAAAGTTCAGTGATCATCATCATCATCATTTTAGCCCTACACAAATCCGTTGCTGGTCCTGAGCCACCTGCATCCTAGTTACTAGGTCGTCACTCCATTTATTGGAGGAACGGCCTACACTTCGCCTGCCGGTACGAGGCTGCCACTTAAGAACCTTTTTTCCCCATTCGGCTGACACGGAAATTGGCCAGTTTGGAATGGCTAACTAATCCGTTGGGCTATGTCAGTCCTTCTGCTTGTATGCGGATATCATTATTTCTAAGTTAAGACTTTATGCTGATGATGATTTCGTAAAATTAGATCGACATGTAATGTCTAAAATAAATAGACCTGTATAAGACGTGAGGAAAATGGCTAGAAGCGTTATATTTTAAACGCAGCTTTATTGCACGATTACGTCAGACTTAAAATACCCTGGACGGTGACGGGTGGTAGCGTAATAAACACATCAATACGGTGTAGGGATATTTTAACAACACATAAAATTCCAAATAGTATGTCAATATTTTTGTTAAAACATGTACTTATATATCCAAGAAAACGTTATTTACTAGATAATCTATCATTTTTAAATAAATATTGATTTTAAACAAGATTTTATGCATAAAAAGAAAAGTGTAAAAATGTAAAGTACATCATGAAAGTTTAACTTTTAAATTAAAATAATTGAAAGTTGTCAGTACTTTTTCAGTAGTTCAATGTTGTTAAAATATTCTTAAATCGTGTTGATGTATTTAGTTGCGAGAGCTGTAGTACTTAAAACGTGTACAATGGCCTTCGAAAGCCCATTACCAGCTGTGGACTTCTGTTATCTTCACTACGCTATATTGTATGACAGCTCCGTGGCGCACGGGCTTAGTAATGAGGTACGGTGATGAGGACTACGGGTTCGAATTCCGCACGGAACAAGTCTTTGAGTGGCCTAAAAATAATTGTTTCGGGTCTGGATTGCCTTTTGCCTCTAAACTACCGGAGAAAAGTTTATGTATTGTTTAAAAAATTAACTACTGAATTTTCATTTTGCTTTTTCATACTACATTAACTTGACGGGGTGAATTATAGTTAACGTTTTGTTTATAAACATGGTTAATATACTCACACTTTTGGTGTGATTATAATAATACTGTATCATCCAGAACAATAATTATGTACTTTTAATTATTTACATAAACCAAGTAGGAAAGGTGTAAGACTATCTACATATCAGAGGGAAGCGGCTGATATTGGAGATTGCAGTAGCATCTTTCACATAACAACTCAAAATAATAAAAATGGGGTTGCCAACCTTGCTAAGCGTGGCAGCTATGGCAAATTCCCCGTAAGAGACTAATGAGGCTAATGTTCAACATTGGACTTGTATAAGCTGTGATGAAATTATATATATATATATATATATAATAATGGTTTGAGAAAACCGGTAATGCATGGAAAATTCGATTTACCATTTGTCATTTGTAAAAAGAAATTGAAGAAAATTCATTTTAACCATCTATAAATAAATTTATGGCTTCATTTGCAGCGACGTATTACTTCGTCGAATACCCTTTTGGGGCACCGCTATCAATCAATTTAAGCCAAAGCCGGTGGGGCGTTAGAGTTCAGTTATTTCTCAAGAAACGTGGTCCGGCTTGGATTTTTTAAATTTCTAACTAACTCGGTTATTTCATTTAATTGCAAGCTCGCTTTTATTTTTTATTATTTTTCATAGAATTAAAGTGACGAATGAGTTTAAAGTTCTCCTTATGGTAAGTGACTATTGCAGCACGTGAACATCTGCAAGCGACTTAAAACAAATAAGGCTAATGAGTTTAAAGGGCAATTTGAGAAAAGTGTATGAAAGAGTCTTGAAGATTAAAGTTATCATATACACTTAAGCTACTTTTATATATTCATTCATTTATTCATTATAGATTATCAAAGTCCAATGCTGAACATAGGCTAATAGATAATAGATCGGATGATAATGTGGGATATTCACCACAGTTGCCAAGCTTGGCAGACGGGTTGGCAAAGGCATTTTATTACTTTATGGTTGTTATAAAGAAGCTGCCCATCTCCTGTTTCAATAGAATAGAATAGAATATTCTGTGGAGTCTAGTAACTGGTATTACAAGCTTATGTTTGCTCCTAGTGTTTAAATTACGCACATCCTTATTCTTATTAAAGCTATTTATGTTTTTATACTATGTCTGGCGTATGTGGACTATGAGAAAGCCTTTGATTCCGTCGAAATTTGGGCGGTGCTGCAGTCCCTTCAGCGGTGCCAAGTTGACTGTCGGTATATCGAAGTGTTGAAGTGCTTGTACAGTAGGGCTACGATGGCTATCCGAGTACAGAACCAGAGTACGAAACCTATCCAATTGCAGAGAGGTGTAAGACAGGGTGACGTCATATCCCCGAAACTCTTCACCGCTACATTGGAAGACGCTTTCAAGCTTCTGGACTGGAAAGGATACGGTATCAACATCAATGGCGAGTACATCACTCACCTTCGATTTGCCGACGATATAGTCCTTATGGCAGAATCGCTGGAGGACCTAAGCACTATGCTCAATGACCTCAATAGTGTTTCCCAACGGATAGGTCTTAAGATGAACATGGACAAAACTAAGATCATGTTTAATGTCCATGTCACACCTATGCCGGTAGTTGTTGGGAACACTAAGCTCGAAGTTGTTGACGAGTATGTTTACCTGGGACAAATAGTCCGACTGGGTAAGTCCAACTTCGACCGAGAGGTCAATCGACGGATTCAACTCGGCTGGGCAGCGTTCGGGAAGCTACGACACATCTTCTCGTCAGACATACCTCAAAACCTTAAAACGAAATTGTACAACCAGTGCGTGTTGCCAGTGATGACTTACGGAACTGAGACGTGGTCCTTCACTGCTGGCCGTATGAGGAAGCTCAAGGTCGCTCAGCGAGCTATGGAGAGGGCTATGCTCGGAGTTTCTCTGCGTGATAAACTTAGGAATGAGGATATCCGCAGTAGAACCAGAGTGACCGACATAGCCCAACGGATTAGTAAGCTGAAGTGGCAGTGGGCCGGCCATATAGCTCGAAGAACCGACAACCGATGGGGAAGAAAGGTTCTCGAGTGGCAGCCTCGTACCGGTAGGCGAAGTGTAGGGCGTCCCCCCACGAGATGGAGTGACGACCTGGTAAGACATGCAGGAAGTCGATGGATGCAGGTGGCTCAGGACCGTGTTTTGTGGCATTCTTTGGGGGAGGCCTATGTTCAGCAGTGGACTTGTGAAGGGCTGTAATGATGATGATGATGATGTTTTTATATATATACATTACATTTTCATAAATATAATATCTCCCTGTCGCCTCTTACTACACCCACGGGACGATGTGGGGTAGTGGATATGTTTACACTGCCACTACACGGTAATTTTCACATATATGATACATAAATATTGCCATTTATGAAACATAATAATGTGTTTATAATTGTTTTCACTTGAAAGGACTGCGCTACAGCATATTATGTCTGCATCACGAATGAGTCGGCACGACCGGTGAATGAACACGCTCTCACAGAATATCAGCGTAAAAGTGTATCTTTATACTACAGCGTTTTATGTGGTGAGCAACAAGAACCGGATACTCTATACTATACCTTTTAACAGTGGTAGAGCCACCCGGCAGCTTTTGCTGTTTCACGGATGGGCCGGCTCTAACCGGGGTGGTACCACGACCTCACAGAATACCAGCGTGAAGTAGAGGTTTACCTCTGCGTTTCGTTTGGTGAGTGCAGGTGGCCAGAGGCCCTTTTTACTGGAAATGAGGCATGCCATCTTAGTCCTCACGGGTGACAACGCATCTGCATTTTGATTCGCAAACGAGGATAGATGTAGATGTCTATGGGCCGCAGCAACCACTTACCATCAGGTGGACTGTGTGCTCGTTTGTCACCCTTATCCTATAAAAAAAAACTCTTTTTACTGGTAAGAGGCATTCCATCTTAATCGTAAGGGGTGAAAAAGTATTATAATGATTATTATATGACAGATGTAGATGCATATGGACTACAATAAAATTATCCACATACTACTAGGTGACATTAGTGCTCTTTGTCAAATTTATATAAAAATAGAACATGAAATATATAAGCGTACCAAACAATTTCCATAACGCAACTCTTTGCCGTTCTTTGTGACATCTTAGCGCTCGGGCTACGTATATCGTTTGAAAAGTTTGTCCTTCAATTGAAATAGCTTTGAAAATGCATTTCAAGAGCTCTTACTTGAACTCAGTGGCTCCGCAAAAGAAATCAAAGCACGTATCGTTGCAATGATTGCGGCGTTAGTTTTCATATTTAGAAGCAGAGAAATTTTTTGTTGTGACTAAGAAAAGTTACTTTTCAATAAATGTGTAAAATATATTTTATATTCTTTTTCTTTTAATTAAATAAAAACGTAACCGTTAGGATTTTCTTCTGTATCGTGGAGGCAGTTGTCAAACATAAATTGCAAAGACAAACATCCAGACGGCATATATCTAAAGTCATGATTTTGTCGGTTTATTTCGTATGGGCTAATTAATTATAGACATAATTTTATTAAAAGGTGAAATTTTAATATAATAAAAATAATAACGTTATAAAAAGTAATAAACAAACTAAATTATAATAAAATGAAGACGTAGAATAAAATTTAAATAATTAGAAAATCCATTGTATAAAATGAAGTTATTTAACTAAGGTCATTGTGAAAACTGATAAGTTATGCAATTGAGAAATTATAATTAATTATTAAGTCTATAATAGATAAACTTTGAGTCAATTTTAATAAGGTGAAATAAAGTAAATAAAGTAAAATAAGGTGATCGCCACCATGCTGGTTCTATGAAAAATTATTTAAAAATTGTATAAACGAAATTGTTTGAAAAAAAAGGCCCCGCTGGGTTTCTTGCTGGTTCTTCCCAGGACAGAGGTATTTTTCGAACCAGTGGTAAATAAAAAATGACTTTCAATAAGAATTATGTATTAAAAGTGTGCTAAGGTTTTACATTTAAGCAACAAAATTAAAACTGCATCCGACAAAATTAAAATGACCTGGAGAATAATAAATAGTGAAACGGGCAAGGTCAAACCGCGCAACTCGGATTTTCAATTGAATATTAACAATCATTTAACGCGATCTGATCAAGAAGTTGCTATGGCTTTTGAGAAACATTTTACTGATGTTCCTTTTTTGACAACAAAATCATTAAATTCTTCTCCTACTGTCGCCGAATCATTGCTCAAACAAAATGTAAAAGCTTGTTCAAATACTTTTAAATTCCATAGGGTACTGCCAAAAGATATCGTTAAATATTTTAAAATTATTGATGTTAAGAAAACGGCAGACATGGGGGATTTCCGTTAAAGTTATTTTATCTATAATAGATACATTAGCACCTTATCTAGCCACTATATTTAATATAAGCGTCGAATCTGGTGTGTTTCCTGATTTAATGAAATATAGTAAAGTCATACTTATATTTAATATCTGGTAGTACATTAGACCCCGCCAATTTTAGACCAATTTCTGTACTACCAACATTAAGTAAAATTTTTGAAAAAATTATTTTAGATCAGATGTTAAGTTTCTTTAATACTAATAAATTGCTACATAAAAATCAATTCGGTTTTACAAGGTGTCGCTCGACAATAGACGCTGGAGTTGAGATTATTAAACATATTTTTTGTGCATGGGAGAATTCAGAGGATGCTTTGGGTATATTTTGTGACCCTTCCAAGGCCTTCGACTGTGTTCACCATGAGACATTAATCAGGAAGCTACAGTACTATGCTGTCAAGAACACAGCGCTTAAACTTATTATTTCATATTTAAGTAATAGAAAACAGAAGGTTATTATCAATAGTAAAAGTTCTTCCGGGTCACCTGTACAAATGGGTGTTCCTCAGGGCTTGATTCTCGGCCCATTCCTGTTTCTTGTGTATATTAATGACTTACCTCACCTTGTAGGGGATAGTCATGATATAGTATTATTTGCTGATGATACTTCCTTGATTTTTAAACTTAAACGTCAATCATTTAAATGTGACGAAGTGAATAATGCTATATCAAAATTAGTGCATTGGTTTAACGTTAATAATCTGCATTTGAACGGAAATAAAACTAATTGTGTTAAATTTACAACAACGAATGTTAAAAATCTGAATACCAATGTGTTTTTAAATGGGGAGGAATTGAGCCCTGTATCCACTGTTTTTCTTGGCATCACTCTTGACGCAAAGCTCCAGTGGGGCCCCCATATATCCAAATTAGCAAGCAGACTAAGTTCTGCAGCCTATGCTGTAAAAACGATTAGAGGTCTCACTAGTGTCGAGACAGCTAGATTAGTTTATTTTAGTTATTTTCATAGCATAATGTCTTATGGGATTTTGCTATGGGGAAATGCGGCTGATTCAGAAACTATTTTTGTTTTACAGAAGAGGGCCATTAGAGCTATTTACAATCTAAAACCGAGAGAGTCTCTTAGAGATAAATTTAAAGAAATTAATATATTAACTTTGGCCTCTCAGTATATTTACGAAAATTTAATGTATGTTCACAAAAACAAAGATAGTTTTAGTAAGAAGTGATATACATTCTGTAAACACTAGGAACAAACACAAGCTAGGGATACCAGTTTCTCGACTCCACAGAGTCAGTAATTCATTCTAGGGGCAATGTATACGCTATTACAACAAGGTCCCGGAAAGTGTACAGGTTCTCTCTATTACCAAGTTTAAATGTTTTATTAAGCTGAAACTGTATAAAAAGGGTTATTATAGTATAAATGAATACATGGTTGATAATAACCCCTGGGAATGAGGTGATCGCTTCCAAGCAGTTTCTAAAATAAATTTAGTAAATAGTTCGTAATCATTTATATTGTAAAATTTATTTAAAAAAAAGTCCCGCTGGGTTTCTTGCTGGTTCTTCCCAGGACAGAGGGTTTTTTTCGAACCAGTGGTAAAGTAAAAAATTACTTTCAATAAGAATTACACATGTAATGTATATTGAATAAAAATATTCTATTCTATTCTATTCTAATCGATATTGAATAAAAAAAATGAAATGCCTCTTTTGTTGCAAATTATGCCAGAGTGATGGTGTCGTAAGTCTACGAGTAGCTACGATTTCGTAGGTTACGTCTACGGCGTAGCGGGTTACGGAGTTAGAGTTGGCAAGATTTTAAAACCATCATTCTATTTTAAACGCTCGGATGGCGATGTGATGTAGCGAAAAAGAACCTCAATGATATTTCACGTCCGTATGAACACGGCTATAATTTTATTCATTGTATCCATATGTGTCTATACATTAACTTCATGATAACATGATATTAAAGAGGTTGATACAGAAACCATATGTTTATGATGTTTATTGTTTAATTTAAAAAAGACACTTTAGGTATTGCATGGACCAGGGTATTTATTGTCTGCACTTTATTGCATTTTATGTACATGATAATCTATAATGAAAATGTAATATAATTTCATTTCTGGCCTGCAGCTATATTGAAATGATATCGAAACTCATATTTTACTTTAATTGCATGCACTTTATTTAATACATGGACTGCGTGTAAAATTGGTACTGTATTATGTACGTTAATGTTTTTTAAAAAATAGCAATTTGGTTTCCACTATTTTAATGTTACAATATTTTAAGGTAAACAATTATTACTGGCTGAAGTTACATTTTGTAATTAGTATTAGCACAGATTTTATTCTCGGATGGTACAAGCTGTTTGAACCGCTTTTATGCCTATGGCTACATCTGTCTAGATTAGGTTCGGTTAAGTTAGGTTTAGCGCTCCATTAAAAAAATGGAAATGTGACCACAATATCAGCGTATAATAGCATCTTAAAGCTGCTTTGTCTTGCATTATGAACGACAAGATCCAGGGATTTTTACTTGCAAAGTGGAATTCTGTCTTAGTCCTAAGACTGATTGTGACAACGTATCTACATTTTTACATACCATCCCGTAGACAATGCGCTTGTTTGTTACCCTTATTCTGTATAAAAATAAAAAAAAAACCTTAGCATGTGTGTAGAAATCTCACTTCATATACAAAACTGCACCGATCCGATTCGTTTCTAGTATTTCAATTATTAGAATTATTAGTATCGTTGAAGTTTCGTGAATTCGGTTGGAAATTTCCGACGTAGTAGTTGTTCATGAGTCAATTCAAAGTTAGTACCGGTCCCGCATATTTATTATATCCGGTCTTCTTTGAATGAGATACTAGTCATCTGTTGAATTAGGTTACTGTGTATAGGAACTCTATAGGTATTATTAAAATAATTATATTCAACGTTATATTCATTGTTTTGACACTTTAGTAAAACTTCAAAATGTAAACAACAGGCATGTAAATATATTCTTATATTTTATGTAACGGGCCGGCCATATAGCTCAAGGAACCGAGAACCGATAGGGAGGAAAGGTTTTGTGATCATAGATCCTGAACGGATGAACCGATTTTGTTTAAGTTTTTTCGTTTGAAAGGTGTCTTGATCAAAACTGTTCTTAGCTGTGTTTCAAGAACAGTTTCGTTCAGTTCTTTGAAGATCGTCAGCTCTTTTAGATTCAAGGGTTAAAAAATATATTTAACTTATACGTTATTCCAAATGACTTCGCATTATAAAATAAAAAAAGATTAAATACTGTTTTCGTTGCTAATAATAAGCTTACCTTAATGGAACATGATTTTCAAACAAAAAGGTGCTTTTCTCTAACAACGGGATTTGTTTGCTTATTTTCCAAAGAGGCAGTTAAACCCGTGCTAATAGAAATGGGATGAGATTAGCATACACAGTTCTACATAGGACACATCTCAAGGTAAATTGCACAATTACCTGTTTTACGTACCGTACGTAATAACGTTTATTTTTATTTATGCTTCAATTATTGTTTCATATAAAGTAAGTAAATAATAATAATTATTATAGAACATTACAAATCTTCAGCTGTACGAAGTACGTCATTCCTCGATAGATTGTCACAAAGCAAGGTCCTAAGCACCGATCGTTTTAAATAACTCATATCATGCCGTGAATACCATATCAGATGGAAACTGAATCTACCATATCACATGATCTTAAAACAACTACATTTATCATAATAATAAACTTCTGTTGGCTATCTATTATAGCACATTACCCTTATATTAGCGTCACTCCTGTAATGTAGGCATAGTCCAAGCAGCAGCCAGCGATTTAGATCACGCTTAGCCAAAAATATCGTTTTGGATGTAACGGACGGCTAGAATGTTACTTTCACAATCACAAATCCAATATCCCATTAGGCGCCATTTATAACATGCTAGTAAAGTATCATTGTTAGCACATTAGTTTTGAACAAATCGTGGCACGAATGGGTCGGCTTAACCGGGTAAGGACCACGCTCTCACAGAATACTGTGTTTCGCATGGTGAGTATAGAGAACCGGAGACCCTTTTAACTGGAAACGAGGAAATCTTAGTCCTCATTTTAATTCTTGGATATATGAAGAAGTCTGTGGCCCACAACAGCTACTTATAGCTACCAGAACAACACGTGAAAGAACATGTAGGTACAGAAATTAATGCGTATAAAATTACTAAGGTAAAGGACTTGCTGTCATCATTTCTCTATAGAAATATTAGTATTCATAATAGAACGTTGCTGTATTTCACAAAGAGTTATTAATTTCCTCCCGAGTTTTAATCAAGAAAAGGAGAATGCAATTAATGCTAAAAACTTTCCATTTAAAATATAATTTAACATTAGCTTATTAAGTTTTAACGAGCTCTTTTACAAAACTAGCTAAAGATTCCGAAAGGAATACCTTAAGTAATTAGTAAGTATTAAAACTGCAACGTATGTTGCAAATGCGATCTATTGGCCATACCTGCTGAGTCGCGCAATGTATGGCATCTGGTCCCGCTAGAATATTATGTCCGAACATGTTATAAATTGACGTTTATACGAGTTTCTAAGATGCGTTATATGAATCTAGAAAATTTTGCTTTATATATATATATAGTAAGCAAAATAAGTAATTTTGTTTAGTTAAAAGTAATAGTGGAAGGCGATTCTTATCACACCACTGAGGAACTAGCGAAATGGTTTGACATTAGTGTACCCATAATATAGACTCATTTGCAGCAATTGGTATAGTGGAAAAAATAACCCGAGAAATGAGTGCGTCACTCATTAACTAACGTGGAGAAGGATGCGTTGAAGCTTGCCTTGCATTGATAAGTAGGTACAAAAATGAAGGGAACTTAGATAACTGCAATCGAAAAAGGCAATAGCCGAATCCAGGTTTATTACTGGAACCATGCCCTAAAGTGGAGCTCACCCATAAAAATGTATTGGTTACTGTTCGGTGGCCACTTCGTAGTTTTTTTTTATAGAACACGGGGCAAGCGAGCAGCGGCTCACCTGATGTTAAGTGACTACCGACGCCCATGAATAACCATAACACCAGGGGAATTGCAGATGCGTTGCCGGCCTTTTAGAAAGGTGTAAGCTCTTTTGTTGAAGGTCCCTAAGTCGTATCGGTCCGGAAAAATCGCCGATGGTAAACAATTCCACAGAGAAGTTGTCCGAGGATGAAAACTCCTAGTAAAACGCACAGTCGTAGACCGCCAAGCGTCCAGATGGTGAGGATGGTATCGTGAATTTTGACGCGATCTGCGTTAGTGAAAATTGGTGGCTGAAATTAATCCAAACAATTCCTCAGAGCACTCCCCGTGGTAGATTCGATAGAAAATGCAAAGGGATGCAAAATCCCTACGCAGCGCCAGTGTATTGAGCCGATCAGAAATAACTCGGTCATCGACGATTCGAACCGCTATGTGCTGGATGCGGTCAAGTGGAAAGAGCTGGCACTGGAGTTCCCCGGCCCAGAGACGAGGACAGTATTCCATGTAAGGCCGAACTTGCGCTTTGTAAAGTTGCAAGCGATGTGCCGGCATGAAATACTGTCTCGCTCTGCTGAGCACGCCAAGCTTTTTAGAGGTCAACTTGGCCATCCCTTCCAAGTGACCACGAAATTGCACACTATTCGATATGTCGACGCCAAGGATTTTGATGCTAGCTGAGGCAGCATGGGGAGTGCCTTGAAACTGAAGAGATACGACAAAGGGGTTCTTTTCAGCGGTAAACACGCGAACTTGTGTCATTGTGTTATTCACTTAATCTTCCCGCAAGAGATAGACCCGACTGATTACCATTTTTCCTCATTTTGGATGATTTCCTCAAGGCAAAAAAATTGTTCTCATCAAACGGTAAGGAGTGCCTTTATAGACTTTGCAGAGTCCTTAGAGTTCTATGGCAGACATAAATCATCTTCGTCGATATGATCGATAATGTATAAATAATACTTACTTCGAATACATATATTTTATCTTAGAAAAAATGGTGTTTGAGTTTTTCTATGTAAAACAGCAATTTTATACTTTAATCCCTACAATATTTATTTTTATGCCGGTTTATAATATATGCAAAAATATGGATATCCTTAAGTGTAGGAAAGTGTTTGCATATGAAAATGCAAAGTTTTAACAACATTTGCAATATATCGAACCGTGACGGTTTATTGACACGAATTCAATATAGTTTGTATTTAAAGTTACGCGCTTATGCAAAGTAAATATCGCCTTAAGGAATCTTAACTAGTATATCATAATAATAAAATAGAAAGTAAGAATAGAATAGGGAATAGAGAGACGTACGGTCATAATATATCGAAGAATCTAACGATGGGAAGAAAGGTTATCGAGTGTTAAGCGAAGTGTCGTGTGGACCCCACTAGATAGAGTGACAACCTTATGAGACATGCAGCGAGTAGTATCGTGGTATTCCTTGGAGATAGTCATGTTCAGCAGTGGAAGTGTGTAAGGCTTTAATGATGATGGTGATAATCCTTCTTCTATGTACTAAAAAAAATCAAAAAGTAAATGTGCGAAAACAGTTGTGATATACAGACACATATATTATATATATATACACACACACACACACACACATATGTGTGTGTGTGTGTGCGTGCGTGTGTGTGTGTGTGTGTATCCTTCGATATATATATATATATATATATATAAATCGAAGAATACACACACGATATACATGTATTAGTTACTAATTTATATATATATATATATATATATATATATATATATATCGAAGGATCTCACGATATACATGTATTAGTTACTAATTTATTTTAATTACTTTCTAAATCTATTCTATTCTATTCTATCTATTCTAATCTATCAAGTATTAAAAAGTAGTTTGGTATCCATTTATTTATTATATCATTTCCTTTTAGTGAAATTTATTGCAAAACGCGGTATGAGAAATAATCGACTAAATTTTACGTTCAAACAAATTTCATTTTATAATACATTTGTGGTCTAGGCATCGTTTCCAAACTGCACCGAATCACTCACACACATTGCTGGTCACTGTTATATTGTGGATAGCTTTACTCTCTAGGATGAAATTCCTCTGTTTTGGAATTCTATGTCCATTACGTGAGCATTGGGCCATCAGAATTTATTATTCAGATTTAATGAGCAGAGCACTTCTATTTTATGTTATATATGTCTAAGGTAGTATAGTAAAATAAGTCAGGGGTATAAGCCAGGGATTTTCTATTGGAAAAGGCAGATACATTTACTATTGCTTTGTAAATAATACAAGCAAGAATGATATTATACGCGGTGCTATTGGTTGATTACTTTTTGGCATTAGATTAATTGATAACTAATCTAAGTAACGGTGGGATTCGCATCTTAATAGTGAGTGTGTTTTGAAAGCAACATTTTTGGTCAATTATTTAATACGTACGTACGTGCATTATAGAAAATATAACACAAAAAAGTACCGTAAATTTATTATAAATGAATAGAATAGTTGCCCAAATATGAATCTTTGAGAGATGACTACATATTTGTGCCACTTGCTGTAGAGACTATCGGTCCATGGGGTCCACGTGCGTTGAAGTTACTAAAGGAACTCCATCCGCGACTGGTCATTGCTGCTGGTAATAAGAGGGCTGGTTGTATTCAAATCAATCATCAATTCCATTCCATTCAGCGAGGAAAAGCAACCAGCGTTCTAGGCACGATACCGCGGGGAGTAGGAGACTGTATGATAGTTAACTTTTAGTTTATTTTTATTATAGTTTTTAATATTGTATAAAATAAAATATTGTATATTATGTTACGAAAATAAATGTAATATTAAATGTTACAAGTCTAATGAATAGAGAAGAGTTATCAATTAATTAATAAACCTTGGAGTAAACATAAAGAATATTTACTCCAAGGATACTTCTTGTTTTATTTTAGACAAAGCTAAGACGGCGGCAGTGCGAAATGGTAACAAACAAGTCTTTCTTAGCTGATTAGTAGTACTCGTAGTTGCTTTATCTTTTTTCAATGTTTATGTAAAGATAATTAAGTACAGTTATTATCCCACTTAATAAATTTCGTAATGTATCAAATATGCTCTAGTACTTCTCGACATAATAAGATAGTTAATTAAATAAATTAGTTATAAGTAAAGTAATTCCTTGGGATACAAACAACAGGATTTTTAAATAAAGAACCATGGTGAAAAATTGTTGATGGAATTATTAAGCCACCATTATAGATATTAATAAAATAATTTACTATGTTTTATCAAATCAAGATTAAGTCTGGAAAACAAATCTTCATAGGTATACGTAATTTAAAACTAAATTAACTAGTTGTTATTGTTGTTACGATTCGCCAGTTAAGGCAGGTAAAGGTCAGGTACCATACAGAAAAAAAATCTTCTCAATATACTAATGCGTCATGTTAACATATTTTTCATTAGTTGACGCAAGCAAAAATTCCAACAAAAATTTTTTGGGAGTTCGCCATTGCTCGTTAACTTATTCCCGAAATCAAAACCTAAAAGATATTATGTCATGTAAAAACGGTTGCTCTTGGCATCTTCATTGATCTAAAAAAGGCGTTCGATAGAATTTCCCATAAAATTCTCTTGGATAAGCTACACGATATAGATATCACAGCAAAGCCTTTTGAACTTCATAAATCATACCTCTCCGACAGTTATCAGATAGTTAAACTTGCAGAATACAAAAACAACCCATAACAGATAACGTATGGCGTTCCTCAAGGCTCAATTTTAGGACCATTTCTCTTCCTTATTTACATAAATAACGTAAGCACATTAGAACTAAAAGGAGACCTATCTCTATATGCGGACGATACCAGCTTATTTAACTTCAGTAACAGTATTAAATCCATTAATAAAGACGCGCAAAACGATCTAAACATACCTAATGTATGGTTTTGATCAAGCCTACTAACAATATACATAACCAAAATAAACTATATTACTATTATATACTATGATTTTTCCAGCAAAAAAATAAAAAAATACCTGATCACACATCTCTAAAAATTAAGGAGATGTTCTTCTATTAATTACGATGGTAATTAATAGAGTAACGTGCAAGAAGTATTTAGGTCTTACTTACTGACACGGAGAAGAAACCTGAAAAAATTAAAACAAAAGCTAATATCCCTAACTTAAACTAAAATTTCTGTTCAAACCGCGCAAACAGGTTGATCAATGATTTACTGACATCTATATCCAAAATATACAAAGATACTAAAACACTTAACATAAAACAATCGTACAAAAACTTTTCCTGCGTACTAATACGAAAAATCTTAAATATAACATACATACTAACTTAAGATTTACAAAAAAGAAAAATTTACAAATTAAAATGTTGAGAAGTGCTAATAACTTAATACTGCGACGGCCAAGAATAAACTATGGAAAAAAGAAACTTACTTATGAAAGCGCACAACTATATAATAAATTGCCTACAGATATCAAGGAAGCTAAAAGTATGTTAACATTTAAAAAACTGTTAAAAATGGCTTACAAAAACACAAACTATAGTAACACCTTAACTACTTAAAAATAAAAAAAAGCAACCATCAAATAAATATATAATGAACAAATAAATAATAAAAACCATGTGATGGCCAGTTAATTCTAGTTAAACAGCTTTAAATTCATGTATCTGTGTTCGCCTGCCCCGCTTGTTTTTCTTTGCATGGCCGATATTCGATCCTGTTATGATGGTAATATTTCTACCCGCACTATTCATGTATTTTTGTAACATAAATATTTGTGTACTTTGCCTGGCACACTCGGTGACCACTTACTACCTAACACTCAATATGTATTTTGTTTTTAATGTATTTCTCATTTAAGTGAATTTATGTAAATTCTTATGAGAATAAATGTCTTTGATCCCAAAATTGCTACGACGTGGCAATTTGAATTCTTGCTCAGCAAGAATTTTACATTTCCAAGAGCTAACTTATAATGAAATATTGAACAAACGCCACTTAAATGTACTAATATATAAAGTACATAGTTAAAAAAGTATGAAACTAATAAAATTTAATACGGTTATCATATATTTGTTAATTTTATTAAAATAGTAAGACTATTTAAAAAATATTTCTCGATAAAATTAGTTTGGAGTTGACATTATTCGTTATCAAAATATTATACGAGATAAAAAAAAAAAACATTTACCACAAAGACATTATTTTAAAATCAGCAAATACGGAATATAATGGACGTTTTTATAGAATAAGGGTGACGGACGAGCATACAGCCGAACTGATAGAAAATAGTGGCCTCTAGATATCTAAATCTATTCTTAAAGAAGAAGAATCAAAATGCAGATGCGTTGTCACCCCCAGGATTAAGATGGAATGCCTCGTTTCCAGTAAAAAAAGTCTGCAGTTCTCTACACTCATCATACGAAACACAGCAGCATTAAGCAGCTATTTCATGCAGTCATTCTGTGACAGCGTGATTATTCCCCAGTCGAGGTGATCCATTCGTGCTACAACCATAGTATACGAGTATGCATAATATCCAAATAGGAGATAATAAAAAATATAAACACATGTCTAAATATTCTTTGAAATGAAAACTTCTCCCTAGAATTGTTGTGATTTGAAATTCGATGAAACGAAAAAGCGACACTAAAAGAGACAAACATACATGTATAATATTTAGCCTGCGAGAGAATGAGATAGAATATAGTGTAGTAAGCGACAGTACAACACTGTAACGAACGACGAACTCAAAACTTGTGGCTTCGAATCCGCCATTCAACTATTGTCGTGAAACCCTCACAAGCATTTTCAGCATACCAGTAGTGCTTAAAGGGAATGTTAGTAATGTTAATAGCATTGCTAGTATTTTTGGAACAAAGTTCCTTATCGCGCGGTACGAATTTGACGGTTCAGGGCTAGGCCAGAAATAGTGTAAGATTTTTCCGTCACGACCCCCTTTCTAATGGTGCGAGCGAGATGGTATAATATCCATCTCCATCGCACATTTTGTTATCATGCCATGAAAGAAATATTATTTTAAACGATGCTTCATTTTAATAGACGCTAGTAATTCATTTATGTGTATTTGTTAATCAAAAATATAATACGTTTATCAATAATAATGTACTACAAAAGGAACTTCGTCCCAATCGAGTGTTCCCTGACACTCACACATGTTTTTTTAAAGTTCAGTGTTCCCTATTATTTCTATCTCCTCTTGGTGTGGTGCTTTAAACATGGTTAATATAAATATTAACTGTTAAAATAAACAATATAAGAAAATTATTAATTCATTAAATAAATAAAATTAACCATATCGAATCAAATCATCATATCCAGTCCATTCATAACAATCGATTGATTTTATAACTTCAAGTCACCTAGCGTCTATTTTACGTACCGATTTGAGAATCAATCAAGTTTTGTTCGATAAAATGACTTTACCTATAGAGTGAAGTAGATGTCACGATTGCAAAGCAATAAGAAAGAAAATATTCTTTCGACTTATTACACTAAAATTAAGTCTAAAAATAAGGATTGTATCATTTATTTGCTATAAAATTAAACTTTCATCTTATATTTCATGCCACAATTGTGGTTAACAATTATCTTATTTTAAATAAATCATTATGTAGCCGTGAAATATTTTAATTTTATATTTCATTCGAAGTTTTCACTTCTACCGAGTGTGTACCGCATATTCTTTTATTGTCTACCTGACCTCTTAGACACATTTTTTTTATTCATCAACTTTAACTAATAGAACAATATGTAAACAAAATATTAATCGGCACTTGTATAGCTTACATAAAACAGCTGCAGCCTGGCTCTACCACAGAGTAAGGATGGCTTTACTCCGTAAGAAAACGAAAGTTGAAATTAGGTTTTCCAAAAAAGTTTCTCAATTTGCATATTTAAAATTTTTGTAAGCAAATACCAAAAAGTATATAAAAGATAACAATACAAAGGTCCAAATATATTCAATATTAGTACTCAGAATGTGAATAGAGGTGTTTTTCAAAAAAGTTTCTCAATTTGCATATTTAAAAATTTTGTAAGCAAATACCAAAAAGTATATAAAAGATAATAATATTAAAGTCCAAATATATTCAATAATAGTACTCAGAATGTGAATGGAGGTGAGTAAAACATGCAGGTTTATTTCGTCGAGCTCGTAATGTCTTGTTCTAATTCAGAGAGTTTAACTAAGTCGAATATTCGCTTTGTTGTGCAGTGAAGAGGATCTGACAAGCGGCTCCATGTACTAGGTTAGTCGTCTAACGCATGTATAAGTCATGTCTTAACTAGGGTGGCCGGGATTCAAAAATCGATCAAACGCGGCGCACCGCAGTCGGTTCCATTTTTGTTTTTTTTTCCGCGTTTTGTGGTAGTGCTGAAGCTACATAAATATCACCATCAAATCATTCGATAAAGAGCAATGGCAGACTTTCATACATAAAATTAGTTGAGAAGGAATGGTAGCGTCTATATATCAAAAATATCTTAAAATGTTAAGCGTCAGTCCCTGAATAACTTTTTTTTTTTATAGGAGAGGGGGCAAACGAGCATGCGGCTCACCTGATGGTAAGTGACTACCGCCGCCCATGAACAACCGCAACACCAGGGGAATTGCAGATGCGTTGCCGGCCTTTTAAAAAGGAGTAGGCTCTTTTCTTGAAGGTCCCTAAGTCGTATCGGTCCGGAAAAATCGCTGGTGGTAAACTATTCCACAAGGAAGTTGTGCGAGGAAGAAAACATCTTCTAAATCGCACAGTGGTGGACCGCCAATCATCCAGATGGTGTGGATGGTATCGGGAGTTCTGCCGCGATGTGCGTTCGTGAAATTTGGCGGCTGGGATTAATCCGAACAATTCCTCAGAGCACTCCCCATGGTAAATGCGAAAGAAAATGCTAAGAGATGCAACATCTCTTCGCAGTGCCAATGAGTCGAGCCGATCGGAAAGGACTCGGTCGTCGACGATTCGAGCCGCTCTGCGCTGGATGCGGTCAAGTGGAAGAAGCTGGCACTGGGGAGCCCCAGCCCAGAGATGGGAACAGTATTCCATGTGAGGCCGAACCTGCGCCTTGTAAAGTTGCAGGCGTTGAGCCGGCATGAAATACTGTCCCGCTCTGCTGAGCACGCCAAGCTTTTTAGAGGCCAATTTGGCCTTCTCTTCCAAGTGACCACGAAACTGCACGCTACTCGATATGTCGACGCCGAGGATTCCGATACTGGCTGAGGCAAGAAGGGGAGTGCCTTGAAACTGAGGAGATACGACAAAGGGGTTCTTTTTAGCGGTAAACGCGCAAACTTGTGTCTTCTGAGGATTAAACTGGACTAGATTTAGTCGCCCCCAATCCGAGACTTTGTCCAGCAAAGACTCGACTTCAGACACAAGTTTGTTCCGGTACTCGGTGACGTTTTCCCGAGAAATATTGGCACGGCCGGTGTATAGAGCATCACCAGTGCTGTCATCTGCATAGCAATGAATGCTACCAGCTTGCAACATATCATTGATATGCAGAAGAAACAGCGTTGGTGATAGCACGCAGCCTTGTGGAACACCAGCGTTAATAGGCTTGTAGTCGGAGCATGCACCGTCTACAACGACCTTGATGCTCCGATCTGCAAGAAAGCTGGTGATCCAATTGCATAATTTCTCGGGAAGCCCATAGGAAGGGAGCTTCGAAAGAAGCGCTTTGTGCCAAACCCGATCGAAGGCCTTCGCAATGTCCAAACTAACGGCCAATGCCTCCCCCTTGGACTCTACCGCCAACGCCCATCTATGAGTTAAGTAGACCAGAAGATCACCAGCTGATCGACCCCGACGAAAACCGTACTGGCGGTCACTAATCAGCTGGTGATCCTCAAGGTACCGCATGAGGTGGCAGTTTACAACGGATTCCATTATTTTGGAGAACAAGGGGGTGATGGCGATAGGCCTGTAGTTGGACGGATCTGAGCGGTCGCCTTTTTTAGGGATCGGGTGGACAAAAGCTATCTTCCATGATTTCGGGACTACGCCTAGGGAGTAGGAGTACCGGAAAAGACGCGTTAGAACCGGTGCCAACTCCGGAGCACACGTCCTCAGCACAATTGGGGGGATTCCGTCAGGCCCACTCGACTTGTGGATGTCAAGGGAGAGGAGTGCTCTGCGAACCGAGCGCTGTGAGAATCGCACATCCGGCATGGAGCACTCACACCGCGGGATGGTCGGCGGTGTGTTCCCCCCGTCATCAACAGTCGAGTTGGACGCAAAAAGGGAGCCTAAAAGGTCGGCCTTCTCTTTTGCGTCGTGGGCCAGTGAGTCGTCCTCCCTGTGCAGAGATGGTAGTGATGGCTTACAGAAATTCCCTTGGACAGCCTTGGCGAGAGACCAGAATGCACGGGTTCCCGAAGGAAGGCGAACTAGTTTCTCGCCAATTTTGCCTATGTGCTCTGACTTTGCCTTGGCAATAACTCTTTTGAAGGACCTGGAGGCGAAGTTATACTTCTTTTTGAGTGTGCTGGTGTTTACATCCCGAGTCACCGAAGCCGCAGCCCAGGCTTGATAACACTCCTGCTTACTGCGTAATGCAGTCTTACAGGAGCGACCAAACCAAGGCTGAGATCTGCCTCCGATGGGTACCACAGATGATGGAATAAATAGTTCCATTCCCTGTAGCACTACATCAGTGACAGAGTCAGCAACAGCGCTGGGATCATCCGGCGAGAAATACTTGAATTTTTGCGAGAATAACTTTGTAAAAGGATGTTGTCCTCAGAAGGTGTCAAAAAAACGATATTTATATTTGAACCTTTTTAGGTTATGTCTTAAGTCACTTGGAAAAAATCATGCGTCCTGTGGCTGTTTGATGTTAGCTTAATATTTTCTCAACATAATGTACCTACCTACATAATTGAGAGTTTTTAGATTATTGTATTTCTATTATATATTTGCATATTATAAATGAATATTTGTGGCATGGCCCCAGGGCCTTTGTGTTATACAGTGACATTCTCAGAAGGGCTAGAACCCTGCTGTAAAATTAGTAAAACAGTGACATTTTGTTTGAGCTAGTGTTGCCATAACATTAAATGGAATTGTAATGTATTACTTTGTTATTGTATTGGTTAATGTATTATTGTAGGAAGTTCTTTGTAAGAGACTTATTTTCAACCAGTGTTATTTTCAAACAGTGTTTTAATTTTTATTGTTACTGATAGTATAGTTATTACTAACGATAACTTAATATAAAAATATTTTGTGTTTGTGTCTTGTGTAATAAAAAATAATATGAATATAGTAAATGATAATACTTGAATAGAGTAAAATGATTTAAGTCATTTGATATTCCATAAAATGTTTTTTTTTCTGTGGCTTTAATTAAAATACATTTTAATTTGAAAAATTATAGAAGAATAATAAAATTCATTTTATATATAATTTATTTCTAGACGCAATAATTTTTGTCAACTATTTTTCTGCCATTGTTCTGTGAATCATGCTAGGAACAGAATTTGTTGTTTTATATTCCATAATATATACAGATAATTCACGTATTTTAATTCTTTGTTTAAAATAACGTTACCTCCACACTAGGATTTTTCCTGTACCGCGGGGGCAGTTTACATACATAGATTTCACAAGGACAAAAATCCAGACCCAGAACAATTATTTGCAGGCCATACAAATACATGTTCTGTGAGGGAATCGAACCCGCGGCCCCTATTGCTGCAACTCATTGTTAAGCCACTGCGCCACGGAGCCGTCAGTCAATAAATATCCACAGACGAAAGATGGAAACTGAAACAGAAAATGGGTAGCCGTAACTTCCTGATAACAAATTAAAATAATTAAAAAAACAACTGCATTTGCTAATCTTGGCAACTGTGGCAAATGATTCCTATGAGGCAATTTATGTGGGAGGCCTGTGTTCAGTGGTTGACTTTTATAGAGTGTATACGATTGGATTGGATTAAATTAGAATTAACATGAAATAGTAACTGAAAATCAATTTTGAAACTCTGAATGCTATTTACAGACTAATGATGTGGAGGGGCGGTATTACTGTTGTGTGCGCTTCTTTCTAGTTAATTAAGTTAAGAACAAAAGCGCATTGTTCGCCTTTGGGACACGTCAACTAATTGAAATTATTAATTTTAAAAATGTAGCTCCACGCTGGACTTTAGATTAAATTCAAAAAAATCTTTTTAGATTTAAAGATTTAAATTTTTGTTTGAAGTTGAAATTCAGCTTTAGGAAGCCTGGACTGATTTTTTTTACTTTGTCTAGTACAGTTTAAAATTTAAGTATTTACATGTAAACAATAGTCAAGAATACTATATTTTAAAATACGAGATTATATATGGGGAAGAAAGGTTCTCGAGTGGCTGCCTCGTACCGGTAGGCGGCTAGATGGAGTGACAACCTGAAGACATGTAGGAAGTTGATGGTTGCAGGTGACTTAGGACATTCTTGATTTATGAGCATTCCTTGGGGAGGCTTATGTTAAGCAGTGGACTTGTGAAGATCAGTACTAATGCTGCTGATGATGCTGATTATTATAGATGATAAATACATTGTTTGCATTAACTGAGCAGTTTGAAGAAAATCGTCTGAAATAATTCTATTGATCATTTAGTAAAGAAACGGTAACAGGCGTTGTTTTATTAGTTGATAGGATTGTTTAAAAATACCACTTCACATATTTCTATATGTAGCAGCGTGTGAAACTCCATTATTAACATTATAGGTGCATCAGTAACAGTGAAGCAAAGCTTATTCATTATTATGACGGCCACTAAAAGTTTTATAGCTTTAAAAATATCATATTACTTGTTAAGAGCGTGCACACAGCCACCCGAGATGCTTCGGGGTATGGGCCGGACTGAATGAATACCAGTGTAATCACTTAGATCGGTCCATTTCTCAGTTTCATACTGCAACACAGTTTTTTTTAATATGCATTTTTAAATTTAAGATAAAGATGTGGTTAATGATTTCTTTTTTATAATTACTTCCATGTTAAGTGTATATAGCAAACGGCAGGATTATGCATGACGGAATACCAGCGTGAAATACATGTATGATGAGGCATATCATTTCAGCTCTCGCGGGTGACAACACATCTGCGTTTCGATTCTTAATCGAGGATAGATATAGGTTTCTATGGGCCACAGTACCCACTCACCATTACTTTTACTCTTATAAAAATATATATATTTTCAGGCGAGAATGTCGAAGATGTTGAGAGATGAATTAAAAAAAAGAAACACTTTTACCCGACCCGTCATTTTTGATTTTCTTCAACGGTGACAATGATAACAATAATTGTCTCATTGGACACTCTTATTTTAGAGGACCCTTTTCTTTTGAAGAAGGTAAGCACAATTTTACATTTAGGCAAAATATTAAATTCATGTCTGGGCACAGGCGTCCGCCCAGTTATGAGAGGTTTATTGAGTGATTAGTCTGCCCCGCTAATCCAGTGCATGTTGACGGACTTCACGAGTTCCCGATATATTTTTACTATTTAGGCATTTCTTCTCACTACGTTTTCTTTTACCGCTGAGCACGCGGTAACGCAGCGCGAGAGAACGGTGCCATTGGTGTCGGCGGGGACAGAACTCGAACTGCTCGCGTACTCAGAAATTTATGTCGAGCGCTTAGTTCCCGAGCTCCCACGGCTCGATACCATAGCGGATAAACGTATAGCTACGTCGATACTGCGGGTTCGAATCCCACACGGAGCGAATATTTTTATGGCTTAAAAATATTGTTCTGAGAGTTTAAGATCTGATTCCGAATGTTTCATATCTTTTTAAATTAAATAACCCAAATGGGTTCTTGCAAGCTCTATATTATATAAAAATCAGTTGCTGTCCGTTAGTTTCGCAAAAACTCTAAAATTTCTGGATCGATTTTGATGAAATTTTTGTGTGTGTGTTCGAGTGCGTCCCTGGATGGTTTAGATTCAAAAATGGGCCCGGTGGATTCTATATGGTTTATATTCAGTAACTCATGTGTGGATTAAGGAGCAGGTTGGACTATAAGAACTATAATTTCATTGTATCATTTATAAAATTAGATTATATTATAACTTTTTTATCTCAAATAAAGTATAAAATGTCTTACCGCACGTTCCTTAGTGAGCTTGCAAATGTTTGAGAAACACTGTTTCATGTTTACATAAAATCTCATGTTTAAGTGCGCCGGATACTCGTAGGAACTTAGCTGATTAATTTTCACGCCTTTAATACATCAAACATTAAGCTTAGTTAGTGGTTGAAGGAAATGTTTGTAGTGTAAACATCGTAATAAGATTTCATTATTATAATAAATGTCTGTTTGTAAATATATCTGTATTTATAAGAATAATATTTTTCTATTTTTATAGACTGCATAAGGAAAGTGATTGCTAAATCGAAGAAACAGCGAGACATTATTCAGCGCAGTATCGAACCGTATTCTTTGTAAACAGAACGAGAAACTTTGCATGTAAAACTAATGCACTAACCATCGATCTTTTTAATCTGTTACTTTATAGGTTTCTTTACTTTCCTACAGACAGACAGTAAAAGAAAATCAATCTCACGGCGTGCTGCCATATGTGTATATATGTACATATATATTGTTAGTAGAAATAAAATATTAATAATATATTGTAAGTATGTAATATTTTTATTGTTTTTTATAGTATATATAGCGCCGCCACCCACTGAGTAAATAGCGCAAATATTAATTAGTCACTGAGAGATGACTTTTACTTTCCTTGATTTGTACCATTTGCTATATAGACTATCGGTGTATGGAGTCCACTCGCATTTAAGCTACTAACTAAGTGTTTGGAACTGTATTAGTGACTAGTCGTCGCCTTTGAAGACTAGGGCTGGTTCTTTCCTCGTCCAAGGCTAATTAAAGCAGTTCAGCGAGAAATCGCAGCCAGCGTTCTCGACTCCATGCCGCAAAGAATATGATTGTTTGATTATTTTGGTTTTAAGTTTCTTCTATTGTATTGAATGTAAATTATTATGATATATAAATAAATATAATAGATATCTTAAACTTAGGGACCTTCAAGAAATGAACTTACTCCTTTTTAAAAGGCTGGCAACGCATCTGCAATTCCCCTGGTGTTGTGGTTGTTCATGGGCGGCGGTAGTCACTTACCATCAGGTGAGCTGCGGGCTCGTTTCCCCTCTCTTCTATAACAAAGGGAGTATTACCAAATAGTAAATTAAATAATGATTGCTTTGTACTTGCCAACCAATTAGTGAATTGAATTTTAAAAAAAAGATTAGTTTGTACTTGTCAAGCACCTAGTAAATTGAATTAAAAATGATTGCCTTGTACTTGGCTATTCTATCTATACATTCTAGTCTTCATTTGATTAAGACATATACATATACTTTGAAGATCGGTGTCCATGCCTCGTTTCCAGTAAAAAGAGTCTCCGGTTCTCTACACTCACCATACGAAACAGCAACTTTAAGCTGCTATTTTACGCTGGTATTTTGTGATAGTGTGGTCCAGTCCTACTTTACGTGGTAGTTTTAACAAGTAGTTGTAAAAAAAACCAAAGTATTTACGAGGCGAGTCCGATCTAGTCTATTTTGATCTCCGAAGTCAACAATTAAATTGTTCATGTAATATTCAGAAACCGTGTAGTGATGGTATGATAATCACTACCCCGTATCATCACGTGAGTGTCGTAAGAAGCTATAGAGGGAACAAATCAGGAGATCGGCAGCAGCAGTCTTCCTAATAATGATTAAAAATAGAAACTACGGTTGCTAACCCGTTTACCGAGCTTGGCAACTATGGCAAATATGTGGGAGTCTATGGGTGGTATCAGCAGTGAACTTTATTAGGGTGTACCGGTATATTGGTTTCGGATCTACTTTTATGGTCATCACGGAGCAGTTTTTTTTTAACTTACTTCTACAACTTGGCATCTGTAGCTTATTTGATCTTTATATTTTACTTTGGAGTTAAAACTATTTTCTTATTCGTTAAATAAATTATTTCTAAAAAAAACTACTTCTCTAACTAATAAGGACTTGAAAACTTTATAAACTTGGTAATGGTAAGTAACTTTCATTTATTATTTATCAAACTGCTTTAAGAATTCTCTGTTGAGAGTATAACATAAGAATGAATGAGTGATGAATACAATTTGAAATACAAGTACAATCGCGGGAATAGAATCTCGTCTGTGGCAAGGCGATGTACATACAGCTATTATTCATTCACGTATGTGATTTTAAGAGTGTCGGGAAGAGTTTATCTGGCCGTTGAGGGGTATGAACAGATGAAATGGATTTTAAAGAATTTGAAGTAAATCGGAATTAGAATAATTTTTTTCGTGGATCATGGGACTACATAGATGTTAGCTACGTACATATATAATCTAGTTCAACTATGTCCTACTCTGTGGGCATTCGAAGTACAATATTATTTTGCAAATCAAAGTAAGTACCAATAAAATAACTGTATGAAATGCGAATGCAACATAAAGAAAACATTAGTGGATACCGAATTTGAGAAAAAAAGTTAAGCATATCGGAAATCTAATTATGTCATAAAAATATTGAATAATGACTAGGTATGCAAATTTATTACATTTTTAAATAATGACCATACAATATTGTGACACTTACATAACTGTTTCTTTTCGTAAATTTTAAAATTTATTTAAAAATGTTATCAAATAAAAATTAATATTTATATTAACATATGTATATGAATAGTCAAATTATTTATTTATTATAATTTATTATATTATAATTTATACATTTATAGTATAAATTATTTATTTTATTATATTTTATTCCGTGAAATTTTATTTAGTTAAAACGATTGGGTATCATGTAGAAAAATCATCACTACATTCGCAGTTATTCAGATTTATTGAGTGGTAAGTTGCAAAATGCCAGGATGCAGCTGGACTATTCATATATTGCCTCCAATAAAGACTAATAAATAAGTCAGGCAGAATACAAAAGTCGTATTATAGAAAGTTATGCTTTCGTAGAATTATCATAAATTATGGATGGTTAATCCCCATCTGTTTAAGTTGGTAATATTTTCCATTAGTCCATTTTACGATACCTCTGGGATAAGATTACTTGGCGAGTTTTCGAAAGTAGTAGTTATTTAAATAAAAATGTATTTCTACTAATGGCAGAGAATTTAATAATGAAATACTATTAGCTATGCATCTATACTTATAAATTAAATTGAAATGTCTGTCTGTAATATTGAAATAACTGCCTTTTATTGAGCTGAGCGGGTTATTTGCTTTGATTATTTATTGGTTATTAAAAATTTTGCCTGCCTGTCTGTCTGGGCTTATCTTCAAAGTAACTTATACGATACTAATAAAGTCAGGAGTGATCTAGACTATATTATTTCCCAAAAACTTGGAGATTTTTTTTGAGAAATCGGAAAATTGGTAAAATAAAATTAAATGGAGTTTAATGATTGTCTTAATTCTAAATGGTGACTATTAAATAGATCCGGCTCGCGTTGTTCATTAATTGATTATTATATATATTTTCTGTCCCTTTTTGCTCTCTAAGGGGAGAGGGAGAAATTAATTGGTAGAGTGTTCTTTAGAATAATAAAGCGTTACCAAAATTATGCACTAACAAGAAACCAAACTTCTAGGGATAGATCGGTGAAGAAATAGAGATAAGTTAGAGTGACAAATAACATCCTAAAATCTGATTTTTGAACAAATTTCAAAGAATACAGCATATCTACTGCCATGTTTCAGTTGGAGGTTTAGAGCCACGTATAGTAGTAGAGCTATATTATAGCTGTAGCAAGAATGGGTCGGCTCGACCGGGATAGGAACACGCTCTCACTGAATACCGGCGTAAAATAGCAGCCTAATACTGTTGTGTTTTGTATGGTGCGTGCAGACAACCGGAGATGCTTTTTACTGGAAACGAGGCATTCCATCTTAATTTTTAGGGTTGGCAACGAATCTGCATTTTCATTCTTAAACGAGGATAAATAAAGATATCTATGGGTCACAGAATCCACTTACTATTACTATGTGCACTTTTGTCACCCTTATTCAATGAAAAAGAGAGATAATAACCTAATAGCAAAATAATGACCTATAAGACATTTTATATTAAGCGTCAGGGGTAAGTCAGAGATGCAGGAAGTCGATGGATGCATGGATGCAGGTGGTTTGTTTGTGGCATTCCTTGTGGGAGGCCTATGTTCAGCATGTTGAACTTGTAATTGGAGTGTAATGATGACGACGACGAAACAAAGTAAATAAACAACGTCTATAAAACTTCATCATCGTTACCTGACAAATTTATATAATTTCAAAACACTTTTCTTAGATTTTACGTCCTTGCAATAAACCTAATAGTTAAATTTTATAAATCTACTAGTGATTCACCCCCGCATCGCATGAGTGATTTCTGGTTCTCGAGAAATGTGCTACCTATCGGGTCGAAGTTTGAATCTAAACCATACAGAGTGAATCTCAGATTCAAAAACACAAAAAAAATCATAACAATCAACCGAGCCATTTTCTAGTTTTAGGGAAACTAACGGGCAGCAAGTGATTTCTATGTATAGATTATTATACAATAAAAAACTAAGAATATAAAAAGAACGTGTACCAGAGCTTGCAAATTCCTTTAGACAGATCATCTTTTATATGAAAAGATTCTCCAGAAACTTCGCGCACACCGCCGGCGATTGAGCTTGCATGATATAGACCTGAACTATATTAATGACCTATCGCTAAAATAAAATGGTTTTGAACTTAAATTGATTCGTCTTTGTACTGTACAGATTAGCTCGGCACGTGATAATGTTTTGAGATTTGACAGTTTCAGTGAAAACCATTAACGAATTCCTATATTTTAGAGTTATTATTTTTAAGTTTTCCTTTCTAAGGTAAATATCCCTCTGTATGAAATTTAGTTACAATTATGAAACGTCCCACTTAAGAGGTAAATTCACGTTGCAGCTATATTATTATTGGTTATAGCACGAAAGGGTCAGCTTGACCGGGGTAGGACCACGCTCTCACAGAATATCAGCGTAAAATAGCAGCTTCATGCTTTTGTGTTTCGTGTGGTGAGTGCAGAGAACCGGAGACCCTTCTTATTGAAAATAAGGAATTCAATCTTAGTCCTCAGGCGGGCAACTCATCTGTATTTTGATTCTTAATCGTAAATAAATATAAATATAGATAGCCAAAGCTTTCACTTACCATGAGGTGGACTGTGTGTTCCTTTGTCAACCTTATTCAATAAAAAATCTTGAAGAATTTTAAAGCATGTAAGAAACACTACTTCTTTTTTCAACTATTAAAAGCTAGTTATTGACTACTATTCCACTTGTGGTACGTGATGATGCAGGTAGAGATAGTAACAGTACTCTGACTTAGTATAGTAAAGCACTTTTCTCTTCAAGACATCCACGTTGTAAACAAATGGGAAGACAGATCAGTAAACTATGGATTTAATAGAAGACTGATGACATCTTGTATATCGCTACATTAATTTCATGTCCGTATTTTCTTAGTGTGTGTTTGTGGAAAGTATGTAGCAATGCTTTTCGTCCCGTTGGTGGCAAATTACAAAAGAAGTCTGTGGCTTTGAATGTACGATATCTATCGGCAATAGTAAACAGCATCAAAGGGGAATGGTAAAGATCAGGAGTAGAAATAAAAAAAAAAAAAATAGAAACATCAGTAATTTTAAGCAAGCAGTGAATTGTAAAATACTGTGTATTTGGTTTTTAGTTGCCTCAATTCGACTGTATGTTTATTTTTTTTAGATGTGTTACGTTGTATCTTTGCCAATTATAAACTGATTTAATTTTTAAAGAAATAGAAATAGCAACTTGGGAGATCCCATATAAATTTGGAGAAATAATTCCACATATAAGGGTGGAAAAAGAGGGGATGAAGTTTTTTATCTCCAATTGTAACTATTTTGACAATATTGAAATTATGATATTCATTAGTTCACTTAAAAGAGTAAAAAATATTCTACATACTGTGTTTTAGCTTTATTCTTCTTAACGCTACACTAGATATATCAGAATTTGGGT
The DNA here is from genome assembly GCA_963668995.1 of Parnassius mnemosyne. Classification (NCBI taxonomy): domain Eukaryota; kingdom Metazoa; phylum Arthropoda; class Insecta; order Lepidoptera; family Papilionidae; genus Parnassius; species Parnassius mnemosyne. The sequence continues at coordinate 21,598,345 of CAVLGL010000082.1, read as the reverse complement.
TAGAATAGGATTAATTTCCTTAACAGAAGCGTCGGGGAAAATTGTTATTGTTGGGAGAAAAACATGTTAAACCGATATATTATTATATTTGATAACCGTTAATATGACGTTACTACACACATATATATACCTACATGCAGTATTTCAAACAAAATCAACAAAAGTTCTGAAGCACTGAACAAAGAGGTTATTTCACCGGCACAATTCCGCGTTAAAATAAAATGCCAAAATTAACTCTCATGTTGCCATATCGAAAGCAACGCTGTCAATTAGTTACTGCATTTACATCCGAGAAATGGCATATCTCGATAAAACGTTTTCCGTGTTAATCGTAATTTTGTACCAGTACACCCGTGATGGCAAAGTTAGCTTCCATTTGTAAAGTTGCCAGACTTAACTGTAATAAATATGATGAATGTAAACAAGCGACATAATACAATTGAGAAAGAGGTTATAAAGAAAAAAAAAAACAGAAAGGGGATTTATAGAATTTTTATAGAATAATTTTGTTACCTTGTATAATGTATATCTAATAATTTATATGTAATAATGTTGTTACACTGAGATTGTGTATTCATTCGTCCACTCAAAAGGGGAATAATAAAAAAAAAATAAAGTATAAGCTACTTTTAAAGAACTTTAAATAATGAATATTTTTTTACGTAGTAGAGCCACGCTGCAGCTGTATTATGGTTGTAGCACGAATGGTCGGGTCGACCGGTGTAGGACCACGCTCTTACAGAACATCAGCGTCAAATATCAGCTTAATTAATGTTGCTGTGTTTCGTATGATGAGTGTAGAGAACTGGAGACCATTCTTACTGGAAACGAGGCATTCCATCTTAGTCCCCGTTGGTGACAACCATCTGCATTTCGATTCTTAATAGAAGATATATGTACATATCTATGGGCCGCAGCATCCACTTACCATGAAGTGGACTGTGTGCTCGTTTGTCACTCCTATTCTATAAAATAAATTCTCATACTGTGTACACATAGACGGGGATGTAACTCTTCTATATATATATTAGCACATATAATATATCTTAGTACCAACTTTGGAATGTGAAATGGTTACATTTGTTAATATTGTTTTAACTCTATTTATGAATTTATTCACGAAATTAGCAAAAGCAACAACGTTTTTGAGCTCGTGAGCTTCTTAACAATAACAGCTTTTATGTACTTAGCAATCAATGAAATAGATTAGTTTCGGGAAAGTGGATCAGTTTGTTTATACATTGTGCTCCTCTGATAAAAATAGTTGTCTAAAATTAGAAGAGTTATAAAGAAAATAGATAGGACTATTATAAATATAAACTGTTAATATGATTAGTAATCATATTAACAGTTATTGTGGTCTTATTCTACGATTTGTCAGTTTTTTTATCGATTATTCGTGTAGTATATAAAATAATTAAATAAAATTATGCTCTTTAATTACTCAGTCTAATTCTATACGAAGAGGTTTTGAATTGCAATTGAAACAAGTTGTAAAATTAAAAATTTTGTACAACCGATCTATATATCTCGATTATCTGCTCAGACCTAGATCCATTTTATATGTGTCTACATGAGAAGCATTAGATTTCAAATAAAATTGAATCATCAATATCGGTTCACCTAAAAAAAGGTGTGAGTTAACACAAAAAAAATACAGTTGAATTGAGTACCTCCTCCTTTTTGAAGTCAGTTAAAAAGTTACGGAAGTGTTGAAGCTATAATGGACATATATTTTCGTTGCAAAAAAACATCAAAAGGAAACCACGTTTTGGTCATTGTTGTACGCGAAGCTAAGTAAATTAAAAATTTAAAAGCTGTTACGGGAAAGCGACTTCGCAATACTCTGTTTGAAGCAACCGGACTATTTACGATTGTACTGTTGACTGTTAAATAATGCATATACAACCTTTCCTATTAATCAATTAACTCTTTGCAATTCTAGAATTGCTCTATCTAGTATGTCGGCTGGTCAAAATTATTTATGGGGATATTTACTTAAAACAAACATGATTCGGTACTTAAGAAGAATGTTTAAATATTGTGGAATATCGTAATAATTAATCGGCATATTTTTTTTTAAAACTATCACATAAGGAACACGAGATATAGTTGCAGAAGACGAAGTTAGTTTAGCAAATAAAAGATTAACCTCTTGTCGTAAAGACATTTTGTCAATGGTTGTAAAGGAGGTATTAACTATACGGTCTTAAAAAGTTGGAGATATATAGGGTTAATATCTTCAAGACAAGTGTGAAAATGTTTTTGTTAAGACAGTCCGCTTTACCATCTTTGGCTACATCACCACTTACCGTCAGGATCGTAGACAAGCAGGAGTCAAGCACTGGATTATAATATTTACGTGGTAAAACCCAGGCTCCAGCTATATTATGGTTGTGACATGAATAGGTCGGCTCGACCGGGGTAGTGGGTGGGGAGAGAGGGCACGCTCTTACAGAATAACAGCGTAAAACAGCAGCTGAATTTTATTGTTTCATATGGTGATTGTAGAGAACCGGACGGATTTTTATAGGAAACAATGCATCGCATTTACATTTTGATCCTTAATTGAGTATGAATGTAGATGTCAATAGGCCACAGCATCTACTTACCGTCAGGTGGACTGTGTGCTACCTTTATTCTATTAAAAAAGCAATCAAATTTTCGTCGTTCGTTTTTCGTCAGAAAATAAAGCTATACTGTTATAACTGAAACTGTATATCTGATAAATAAAATTCATATTAAACACAAGTGAAGCACGCCGTTCCACATTGAAGAAAAGCGGAGAGCTCTTATCTGCTCCATCATTTATTTATAATGATCACAAGCTGTTTACAAGCTGGCTCGTAAATTTGAAAAATAACAGTAAACAAATTCACATATTAATTGAATAGCTTCTAAGCCCTGACTTTAGAAGCTATTAAATTCTTTTTGAATTTTTTTAGTTTTATTTATTGGACTTTTTTGAGTGGACTGAACAATAAACACGCTCAAGGTAACATGTAGAGTCGTGACTATAAGAGGTGAAGTTAAAAGTGAATATTCTGAAGACAAGAACTATTTTGGGAAAATAACGCAACTTTAAAAGTCATATTAGTCATTTTTCAAGTGACCATTATTGTAAATGGACACAAGAAAGTTATTATAATGAAATAAATAATAAACACAATTTATTTATTACAAACACAGTTTATCGGTCAGGGACAGTAGTTAGGACAAAGGCAAATTCAAAGTCGCAAGTATTTGTAACAAATCAAACGAAGATGTTTAAATTTTAAAATATACCTCAATGTGAGTAGAGTCGTAGGCATTGAGCCTATACATAGGCCAATTACTTTAATTTCACTCTGTAGTTACATACAAAAATTTATCTCCCATAATATTAACAATCGATTAGCAGTCTAATTAGCAGTGGACTTTCATAGACTGTAATGATGTATGAATATAATTACCATAATCGAAGCAATCAAGTCGCCGGCATAGTCTGTTAAAATGTTACTTTTTAGCACAGCACCATCGTCTATTTCGAGCGTTAAAGTTTGTATTTTGGTACATATGTACTATACATGTACCAGATATATTGGTTTCACATCGCAAATTGCACCATCAGCCTTTCTTTTTTATCTTTCTAATTCCAATTAGGTTTGCAACTATGTAACGCGCTTTACAATTATTGAATATTATCTTGCAATATATTATATAATATATGTATATAATTTAAAATTTAAAATTTTCGTTTTTTTTTTCATAGAAAATTTTCTGTACTCGCCTCTTGGATAAATGAATTCTCTTAAATCACCACACGTCAACTTTCCCCATAATATTATTAAGTTTTTATTATTATTATAACGTTTTTATTCACTCGCTTTCGTGTTTGTATGTTCGGGTCGAATTTAGTAATTTATTATAAACTAACCTCCCGATGAGAGACTACAAATTTTAAACATAGCTTAAAATCCGATGACTGTATGTATATTTAAAAAATATATAATATTTAAAAATTTCACTTGTTTATATGATTGTAAAGTAGTAGCTTATATACATGGGCCGTATGTGGACCACAGACTTCACAGACAGTTATGCAGCATTTTCCATCGAAATTATTTCTCATCAGGTATTCAAGTTTCCTTACGATATTTTCCTTTACCGCTGAGATTGCAGTAAATCAACACTTAAAATTGCAATTTCAATTTCATTGGTGTCGGTAGGAACGGATAGGTTGCTGTGATATTTACGGCGAACGCTTAGCCCCTAAATTATAAACCTTTTTAGTTGATTTGATTTAGAAATTTATAATTTTATTTAGTGTATGTATATTTTTGAATATGTATGTATGTATGTATATATTTGTATATATGTATGTATGTTGTATAGGTTATATTCGTATAGTTTATTTATTAGTAAAATGTATTTATTACGTAGTTATCATTTTTATTTTGTTTTTGATTCTATATGGCTACACCTACGTCAAATTCTCACCACTCCATGGGTTTACTGGCAGAGAATGCCTCGACGCATTAAGTCCACCTTTTGTATTCCTTTGTTTTGAGGAATACATAAATAAATATAATAAATATATGAAGAATAAATAAATAAATATAACATAATATTTGCACTATAAGCTCGTTTTAAATAACTTAATAAATTTATGATTGTGTAATCTTTTCATTCTTTTTAAATATTTAGGTGAAGCCTAAGCCGAGTTGCATGCTGTAGAATTTTTAACAGCTCGTGAAAAAATTCAAAATTTTTCTATACGATGCGCTCGTTTACGTATGTGCTTGCAGTTGGGTTTTTTGTTCAAGTTTTAAAAAAAATGTTTACTCCTCTATATTGAGAATGTTCGTTTTTATTTTTAAAATTTGAATATATAGAACACTATAATTTTGATTGTATTTTATTTAGATGACTAAACGATTAAAACTCCAATACAATCCGAATATTAGTTGATTAAGTGAAAATGCTTTGTATTTTAAATTTACATTACTAAGCGATCTCGTAATAAAAAAAGAAATACGTACACAAGTAGTTACTTTTAACAAGTTTGACACGATTTTATTCAGAGCGGTACCGAGGGAGGCGAGATAGCTCAAGCTCGTTCGGGAAACGACTGACCAGCAGCGCTAAGAGCTAAGAACGTTCTGCCTAGACTACAAGCGCATTGCTATAAGGCCGTAAGTGGCCTGAAATATGTCCTTGACTGGTTAAGCACAGGACACATGTATATATGGCAACAATGAAAACAAGCTTAATACTTTGAGCTGTTCAAAATTTACTCCTTTTGACGGTCGGACTTACTAGCCTTAGCTCTAGAAAGTTTTAAAACGAAATAATCTCAGTCATATGTCTTTTATGTTGTATTCTTCTAAAGTTTATGCTATCCGCTTCCAACGAAATTTTATTTACAGTTTATATTAAAAGCACACGAGTCCAAAATTATAAGAAGCGCATTGAATAATAATGCGCAAACTAATTAATATAATTCAAAATAAGAAACTAATTGCTTTATAAAATTGAGGCAGGAGTTACTTCACAGTAAGATGATGGACTAGATTATCTGTTATGTCTATTATTATTTTGCAATTTCATCAGAAATATAATTCTTCATTAATTTAGTTTATGCAATAAAATAGAACTACGTCTAATTACTCAAAATTAAAGTAGATTCCTCTAACGGTTTTAAAAATACATGGTTTTATTTTTCGTGAACTGTATATATATGTGAAGATCAACACTGTTGATAGTTTATTAGATTTGTTTTGTTACTCTCCGAAGAAATGTTTATATATTGAATGTCTGAGCGATTTTGGCACAGGTAGCAGCGAATCGCTTAGCGTTGAGTTTCAACTACTATTATGTCAAGATCAATTTCAAACATAATATTTGCTACTGTTTTCTTCTTTTCAAATATTTCTAGCGTTTTGTTTTTTAATAACGCCTCTTAATGTTTAAGGTTATGTTAATTTTACTATACTGTTGTAATACATGATAACTACATCTATTATCCTAACGTAGGCATCGTCAGAATTACTACAGTCTATCAGAGACCACTGCTGAACATATGCTTCCAACATAGATTTCCTCAAAGTGAAATATTTGGATGATAATTTTCCGATAATGTTCTTAAAATAATGTGTGGCAGAGTGACTGGTAGAGTCAACAAGGGGCGCTTTATTTATTTTATACTTAAATAATTATGGTGACAAACACACAGTCCACCTGATGTTAGGTGGATGCTGTGGCCCATAGACATCTACATTTATCCTTGATTAAGAATCGAAATAAGGAGGACAGATATTGAATGCCTCATTTCCAGTATAAAGAAGGGTCGGTTCTCTACACTCACCATATAAAACACACCAGTAGCCTTAAGCTGTTATTTTACACCAGTATTATGTGAGAGCGTGACCTACCCCAGTCGAGCCGACCCATTCGTGCTACAACTAATATAGCTCCAGTGTGGCTCTACCACATAGCAAAATAGTGATATTGAAAATGGGCCAAATAAGAGTACTATAAACCGTTGATCATGTATTCGAAAACAAATAGCATCTTTCACAATACAGATATAATGCATTGTGAAAGATGCGAGAGATGTAAATATAATTTAATGTAACCTTCTTACTTATTCGCCGTAAGGAATATGACCTTACATATTTACATAAAATTTTCCATAATGAGATCGATTCCGATTACCGCTGAAGTAAATTTAACTTAACTACAAAGCGTAATTTCCGAATTCCTAGCAAGACATTTAATTGCAGACATATAAGAATAATACTTCTTTTTATAACTCGGTAATAAGAATGTGTCGACTTTACAACGAGATATCCATGAAAGCTCTGGCTTGGATTTGACCCAAGATCCAGGATATTCAAAAGAGCAGTAAAACAGCTTACACTTATGCACACTCATTCCCATATCACATAGGTTTTAAATTTCTTATTTGTATATTTTTATTTTTTGTATAATGTAGTTATGTATTTCATAAACATTGAAAAGCGTAGAGTCGATCTCCTGTATTTAATATAAAAATGATGTGTCAACATATTTAGGATAATAATCTGGCACAAAACTGTTATTATGTTATCAAGTTATATATTATATTTTAATGTATTTTGATTGTTATCTGTTTTGTTGTCCATATAATAAGTAAATAAATAAATAGATTTGCGTTAGAATCGATGGAAGTCTCTGCCTACTGTCTCTAGATGACAGACGTGAAAGTTTGTGTTTTATGTTTTTATTTTTAAAATATAAGAATATATTATTGCAAATAGAAATATGCATAAAAATACACATCGTCATATAAGTGACATTAGATCTTATGGAGTGTTATTATATTCATCACTTCTTGTAACATGCTCCTCATTCTTACACTATGTACTTAAACCATGCCAATCTGTGACTACAGAAGTTTTTTGGTCACAGTTGTTTTACACTACAAATCAAGGGTCAACCCTTATTCCCTATTCTAAAAATAATGATGACTAAGACATATTTGAATTAGCTTATTAGAGGTTAATGACCTTCTGATCTGGATTCAATTATTTAGTTAGATCAGCTGTATGTTATATAAAAAAATCTAGTTACAGCGTCTTCCGTTATTTACGCTGAGAGCCCCGAAACTACGTCGTAGTAAATCACCTCGTAGCAAGCTCTACGAGAAAACTTGCTACGTCCTTCTCGTCAATATAGAATATAATATTAAAATTAAACTCTTTAAAACTTTCAATACGCCATAAAAATTCATTTTTTCCGTAACTTCCGCGACATATATCAGCTATATCTCAAGGCTCTGGACGAATGCCCTACGGTCTCTTCGCTATTGGCTTGTTGCCAATTTCACTGAGGTTTCCTCGGTGAAAAATACTGCACCACATTGGAAAAGAAGTATATAAAATATATGTCTTCTAATGACGACAGAGGCGCTGCAATTACGTTCGGTGAGGATCAGTGTAGCCAATATATTTATTTATTGATTACACTCAATGGTTTCATGAAAGTAGTATTTTTCAGTTGGGATTTTATAAATAACTTAAAAGCGCTTAATTTTTCATGCAAAACTTATTATAGAATTTCGACAGTTGGTGACAACGTCATTCGCGATGTCGAAAAATTTATTCTCAATATTTCGCCTATTTACAACCATTGGAACATTACAGTAATTATTTTACTCTAGAGCAAGTATCCTACATCTACTTTTAATGAAAGTAAATTCCATTAATATAAAGTAATAAAATATATAAAATATGAAGTGCTCTTTAAAAATAACTGTTGAGGCTTTTAATAAATTATTTCCCAGATATTCAAACGCATCTCAATTTTAAGATGCCGTTAAGAGACAGTCACCTTCAATCAAAGTGACCGCGACACCACGAGACTTAACGACATCTTAAAATTAAATATCGTTTAGCCATTAATGTGTTGTATAAATATATTATTCACAACTAGCCTCCCGCCCCGACTTTGCCTGGGAAGCATCTTTTACTGTGCTGTCGTTTAGATTTTTTTTTAATAATAACTTAACTTATCAATTAATCAATTTTACAAAAAATACTCCAAGTGTTTCGGATAAAATATAGCCTCGATCACTACTGGCATTGCCGTCTGTATGTAAAGTTTCGTCACAATCGGTTTGGTCATTCCGTCGATCAGCCCGGAGCCTGGTTGACAGACAGACAGACAGACCGAGAAAAAAAATTGTTATTAATAATGGCATGCCAATAACCCCTGAGCTTGAAAGCAGTTATTTTGACGTTAAAATATATATAGATAGATAATAATAATTAATAAATAATGATATTTAAAAAAGTTGTGCTACAAAAAGGGAATAGGTCGTCGATTTTATTAGAATTCTTCTAATTGCTTATGTTGTGCGTCAGGACTAATCATGACGACTTATAGGTTTATCTTGAAGCTGTGAAGTACTTTCGGTTTTAGTTTGTATATCACAAGCTCTTCTCTCATATTCATTTTTTCATAACAAATATTTGCCATAGTTACCACGCCTGAAATGCGATAGGCAACCGCACAGGTAGAGCCACGCTGCAGCTTTAGTAGTTGTAGCACGAATGGGTCTAATCGATCGGGGTAGCACCACACTCTCACAGAACACCAGCGTAAAATAACAGGTTAATGAAGCTGTGTTTCGTATGATAAGTTAGATAACCGGAGGCATTTTTTACTTAAAACATGAAATTCCATCTTAGATTCTTAATCGAGTATAAAATATAGATGTAGTCTATGGGCCACAGCATCCACTTACCATCAGGTGGACTCTGTGCTCGTTTGTCACTCTTGTTCTATAAAAAATGTTTTATTTTTTATTATTTACAAAATAGCCAGGCACTACTGTCATGTGGTTCGTTTCCCTCTGTCGTCTTTTACGACCTTCACGGGACGACATGTAGTGATGGATATTATTACAGCGTTACTAAACGGTCAAAATAATGAGTCATTTTAAAGATATCTATTCGTTTTAGTTAGGTGGGTTAGTGTCATTATGTAGTTGAATCTTTAATTATTTACATTATAATATAGATAGTTAATAAACTATTATCTGCCTTTATTTAGCCCAGAAGAAGTGAAAATGCTCACAGCTAAGCACCTCCTTTCAATTCATTGAAGACATAGGGCTTAGCAGTGAACTATAGCCATAGAAGCGATTACAATAGATATTATATGTCGCAGTGATACAGGTCGTTCTATTTCTGCATAGCTGCTTGCACAAATAAAAAAAACTATCTGCCTTTAAATATACTTTCTTTAGTAAATTTCACGTTGATCCTATTTACCCATTAATTAAATTATTCTTTATTTTTAGGAGGTACATAATATTATCATGTTCTTATATGCATACCTACTATTTATATGTACATCTAACATACAACATTGTAATACGATACAAATTAAAAACAAAATTTATTTGGTAATATTATTAAGGAAAAATGGGAATTACATTATATATACCTTAATACTTACAAGTATTTCGGTAAGTATATAAATAACTATGTGCGTAGGCTTACAACGTGAAATAATCCCTACAGTAGATATTCGCAGTAGAACCAGAATAATCGATATTCCCCAACGTACGTAAGCAATAATGAGCCGTGCATAGAAATAAAAAACCCGAAAATGTCTGCAGTTTTAGGGTGTAAACAACTAAATTTATCTAACTACTGCTGGCCGCAGCTAGTTCTAGCCGGCTAGAACTAGGCACTTCGGCTTTTAGCCGTAATACACACACACACACACACACACACACACACACACATATATATATATATATATATATATATATATATAACATATGGGTCTAGAAATAACTAGATCCGTGGGGTCCACGGGTGGAATTCCTAAAGGAACTGACGCCCAAAGGCTAATATGATGATAATTTAAATTTTTAGTTTTAAATTATTTATTTTTAATTTTTTATCATACTTTTTGGTTATATTGTATATATTACTCAATAATTATTTGTATTCGTAGGCAGCATTTTAAAGTTCTTTGGCGACTGTTTGACCACAGGCTATTAAGTGTTTGACCTTACAGTAATAACATAGTAAAATAAATAAATATATAGGTACTATGCTTGTACTTACTCTGAGACATTGGCTACTGCCAATTTATTACCAACCAACTATTTGATATGAACATCGACAACGGATGTTTTATTTAATTTAATATAATGTCTTAATAACCCATATTATATATAAGTTTTAGCTTTTGCACTTCTTCTCAATATAAACTTTAACTTTGACAAATCACTCACACCTCCTTCCTCTCAATATGCTTAAAAAGAATTACAATATTTTACACTTCGACCTGAGTTATGCAAAATTATAAATTTTTAATCATCGTTTAAATCAATTTTATAACACTCCATCATTCTGTCTCAGATTTTATATTTTTTCAATGTCTTATCACTTGCATACTCCTAAGTTCGTAACTCAACAAGAACACTGCAGCGTCTCGGCTTAAACTTATCTTTCCAAACTAATCAAGATAGAGGGAGATCGGGCGCCTTACAATTGTATACCTTTGAAGCGTTCAGCTTGGGAATATTTAGTTATTTATGTTTAGTACATCTCTTCATTTATTAAAAAAGTATGTCTGTGAATAATAAATACAATAAATTACAAGTATCTTAGGTAAAACTCTGAAAGATAGGATGAGAAATCGTGTGATAACAAATAAAATATAATAAAAAAAGTTAGAGGTGAATATTGTAAGTAGTGCCGTGTAGTGGCGGTCAAGAATATCCACTACCCCATATCCTCCCGTGGGTGTCGTAAAAGGCGACAAAGGGAAACAGGCAGGAGATGGGCATCAGCATCTTCCTGATAATAGCCAAAATTACAATAAAAAAACTGCGGTTGCCAACCCGCTCGCCAAGCGTGGCAACTATGGCAAATACCCACCAATGATTAAAGCAACAAACAGACGGCCCCCAGTCCCCGGCGGCCCCGCTATTCCTGGCTACGGTAGCGACCATGGTAACGGCTGGGCAGGGGGTGCTAAGAATCTCCGGTGGAGGTTCGGTTGCCACCTTAGACGACTCGACCTGGCAACGTACAACGCACGTACCCTGAGGACTGACGAGAAGATCGTGGAGCTGGAAGAAGAGATAGACAAGTTGCGCTGGCATATTATAGGATTATCCGAAGTCCGAAGAGAGGGGGAGGACACGGTAATCCTCGAATCCGGCAACTTGCTCTATCACCGGGAGGGCGACCATCTGTCCCAAGGAGGTGTCGGATTTATCGTCCACAAGTCTCTCGTTAACAACGTTGTAAAGATCGGGAGTGTGTCGACGAGGGTTGCGTACCTTATACTCAGAATTACTAAACGGTATTCGCTGAAGGTCATACAGGTTTACGCACCAACCTCGGCACACCCCGATGAGGAGGTGAAGGAAATGTATAACGATATCTCTAGAGCCATGCATTCCTCCAAAACCCAATATACGGTGCTTCAGAGAGACTTCAATGCAAAACTAGGCACAAGAAAGAACGGTGAGCTGAAATTAGGGAAATTTGGAATAGGGCAACGGAACCCAAGGGGCCAGCAGCTGGCTGACTTCATGGAGAAAGAGGGACTCTTTATGATGAACTCTTTCTTCCAGAAGCGGCCCCACAGTAAGTGGACCTGGACGAGCCCCGACGGTTCGACAAAAATGAGATTGACTTCATTATGACGACCAGACGACAATTGTTCAATGATGTCTCAGTGATCGCGAGGGTGAAAACTGGTAGCGATCACCGAATGATTAGAGGCACACTCAACCTAAACGTTAAGTTGGAGAGGTCTCGTCTAATGAAGTCAATGCTCCGTCCCCCTCGTGCTCTGTTCCAAAGTCCCGAAGCCTTTCAGCTCGAGTTACAAAACCGTTTTCAGTGCCTAGAAGACTGCAATGAAGTGGACGATATGAATGACAAGCTCGTGGAAACTGTCCATGTGGTCGGAGCTAAGTTCTGCAAGACCCGCCGCAGAAGAACACAAAAACTCTCCGATCACACTCTTAATCTCATGGCTGTTAGACGGGAGATGAAGCTACATTCTTCAACAGACTTGACAGCATACAGGCATCTGAACAGACAGATCTCCAAATACATGCGGCGGGACTTACGCAACTTCAATACAGCTCGTATTGAAGAAGCGATCGAGCGGAACCAAGGCTCCAAAGTCTTTGCCAGAAATCTGTCTGCCAGAAAGAGCCAACTGTCAAAGCTGAAGACAGAATGTGGCAGCATCGTTTCCGGGCCACCTGAGATTTTGAGTGAGATTGAGAGGTTCTATGGGCATCTGTACACGTCATCGTTGGAACCACACGCAAGTGTGAGTAACGATCCAAGAGCGAGTCTTATCCGACACTATTCCGAAGATATCCCGGACGTCAGTCTGAGCGAGATTAGAATGGCTCTCCAGCACCTTAAAAACGCCCCAGGCGAGGATGGTATTACAGCGGAGCCTCTGAAAGCGGGTGGAAGACTGCTACTTGAAGTCCTTCAGAAGCTCTTTAATTCCTTCCTCCATGGTGGCATTACACCGGAGGCGTGGAGTAGAAGTGCGGTGGTCTTGTTCTTCAAGAAAGATGACAACGCTCTCTTGAAGAATTATAGACCGATTTCCCTTCTGAGCCGCGTCTACGTGCTGTTTTCATTACGAATCGTCTCGCGCGCAGACTTGACAACGTCCAGCTTCCCGAACAAGCCGGTTTCCGAAAGGGCTTTAGCACCATAGACCACACATACCCTTCGGCAAATTGTACAGAAGTCCGAAGAGTACAATTTGCCACTATGTCTGGCGTATGTGGACTATGAGAAAGCCTTTGATTCCGTCGAAATTTTGACGGTGCTGCAGTCCCTTCAGCGGTGCCAAGTTGACTGTTGGTATATCGAAGTATTGAAGTGCTTGTACAGTAGGGCTACGATGGCTTTCCAAGTACAGAACCAGAGTACGAAACCTATCCAATTGCAGAGAGGTGTAAGACAAGGTGACGTCATATCCCCGAAACTCTTCACCGCTGTATTGGAAGACGTTTTCAAGTTTCTGGACTGGAAAGGATACGGTATCAACATCAATGGCGAATACATCACTCACCTTCGATTTGCCGACGATATAGTCCTTATGGCAGAATCGCTGGAGGTCCTAAGCACTATGCTCAATGACCTCAATAGTGTTTCCCAACGGATAGGTCTTAAGATGAACATGGACAAAACAAAGATCATGTTTAATGTCCATGTCATACCTATGCCGGTAGTCGTTGCAGCATTAAGCTCGAAGTTGTTGACGAGTATGTTTACCTGGGACAAATAGTCCAACTAGGTAAGTCCAACTTCGACCGAGAGGTCAATCGACGGATTCAATTCGGCTGGGCAGCGTTCGGGAAGCTACGACACATCTTCTCGTCAGACATACCTCAAAACCTTAAAACGAAATTGTACAACCAGTGCGTGTTGCCAGTGATGACTTACGGAACTGAGACGTGGTTCTTCACTGCTGGCCGTATGAGGAAGCTCAAGGTCGCTCAGCGAGCTATGGAGAGGGCTATGCTCGGAGTTTCTCTGTGTGATACACTTAGGAATGAAGATATCCGCAGTAGAACCAGAGTAACCGACATGGCCCAACGGATTAGTAAGCTGAAGTGGCAGTGGGCCGGCCATATAGCTCGAAGAACCGACAACCGATGGGGAAGAAAGGTTCTCGAGTGGCAGCCTCGTACCGGTAGGCGAAGTGTAGGGCGTCCCCCCACGAGATGGAGTGACGACCTGGTAAGACATGCACGAAGCCGATGGGTGCAGGTGGCTCAGGACCGTGCTTTGTGGCATTCTTTGGGGGAGGCCTATGTTCAGCAGTGGACTTGTGAAGGGCTGTAATGATGATGAATGATGAATATTGTAAGTGCTAGATATTTTTCAGTAAAGTGAGTTGGGTGTTGTTATTATATTATTACGAATTATGACAAGTACGTTTAACAGGCGGTTTCTCCTTGCTTATGCTCTTAATGATGCTGCACTTATGTCTTTCGTTCCCCATTTTAATATAATATAATATATAATATGAAGTAATATATCCAAAAGTTTAAAATAAAATGTTACCGTGACTGAAACGATTGTTTTAATCAACTGAAATATCAGACGAAAGCTTGAAATGAAAACCCAGTCCCTTTGAAACAGAAATGAAAAACTAATTCCGTTCCTCTCTTAAACTAACATTGACACGATAGTCCAAGCCGTATTAATTGATTGGGTTTCAAGTGGATTTGAATTCTTTCTTCGCAAGTTCTCTTGATTTATGTGATTACGTTGATTGATCTCTCTCTCTCTTTCGACTTTAAAATGATTTAGATCTGTTACTTCAGATAACTATATTTTAAAACATTAGATACAATGTTTACTTTGACATCCACATCATAGCGGGATCTGGAAAAAGATTTTCATAGTGCTTATAACTTATACGGTATATTGTACTTTCATAAGAACAATATTTTAGTAATTGATTGCATATTTTAAATTTCGTTAAAAAGTTATCTTAGGCGTGAATTTCAATCTTCAGTTAAAATTTATTCATAATATTAAATATAACACAAATCAAGTTGTATTTTATTTGATGGATAACTTTTACATGGCGATTGCAAATTTTCTCTTTATTTATATAATAAATATCCCCAAAAAATGTATTGAGTATTTATTTATATTTAAGTAAAGCATATCTTTTCGAGCATGTGAATAAACATTAAGCAATTAGGCTTGATGTGGGTAGACTGTTTTAATTATCTTAAACATTATCCTTTCTAAAGGATAAATGTCCATTAGAAAATTGAGCAAACTAAGGTAAATATTAATTTTAACGATCGTAACATTTTCCGTATACTGCGTACGTAGCGACGTAAGAATATCCAGTACCTCATCATACTACTCCATGCGAAAGAGACGACAGAAGGAAACTGAAAAAGGAGATAGACAAGAGAATCTTCCTTATAACTACTGAAAATAACAAAAAACTACGGTTGCCAACAAGTCTGCCAAGTATGGCAACAATAGCTAAATTGTGTATTTATACGTGGAAGAGCTACACTGCTGCGGAGATCGGGCCGATCAGGCATACACCACATTCTTACAGAATACCAGCCTAAAATACCATTATAATGCCATAACGCTATATTTATATACTAGCTGTTCCCCGCGACTTCGCTCGCGTGAGTGTTTTTATGTTTTTGCGCGGAACCCTAATTCTTTTTCTAAAATTAAAGTAGCCTATGTTACTCCTTATAAAATCAGCTACCTGCCAGGGAAAGGCCCGTCAAAATCGGTCCAGCCATTTCGGAGATTAGCCGGAACAAACAGACAGACAGACAGACAGACAAAAATTTTAAAAATTGTGTTTTTGTTATAAGTACCGTATATACATTCATAAGCAATTAGTAAAAAGCTGTAATTTTGACATTACAAACAGACACTTCAATTTTATTTATTTGTATGTATAGATTTATAATAATGCTATACATATTTGATATGTTCAGGGTAGAGTACTGAAGACCTTCTTTCGATAAGGAGGATTTTCTCTTTGTCCTCAAGAGTGACACCATAACGACACTTCGACTCGTAGTCGATAACAGATGTAGGTGTCTGTGGGCCACAGAATTCAATTTATTCATTCACCAATAGATGAACTGTGTGCTCGTTTGGTCATCCTTAATTCTATTAAAAAGTTCTATTAAAAATACAAGGTACATTGTAGAGCCATGCTGCAGCTATATTAGCAGTATAGTTGTAATGGGTCGGCTCGACCGGGGAAGGACCACGCTCTCACAGAATACCAGCGTAAAATAGCAGCTTAATGCTGCTGTGTTTCGAATGGTGAGTGCAGAGAACCGGAGATCCTTTTTACTGGAAATGAGGCATTCCATCTTAGTCCTCACGGGTGACAAGTCATCTGCATTTTGATTTGTAATCGAGGATAGATGTAGATATCTATGGGCCGCAGCAACCACTTACCATCAGGTGGACTGTGTGCTCGTTTGTCACCCTTACCCTATAGAAAAAATTATGGATGATAAGAACCCCTGGGTGTTATGTGATTGCTACGAAACTATTTTTAATTTAGTTCGTGTTGTTAATTATTGTGTAATATAGGTGTGTTCAATGATGGTAAATTGTTATTTTTTTTAAGTAAAAAAAAATGTCCCTCACGATTTCTTGCTGGTTTTTCCCAGGACAGAGGTTTTTTCTACACTACTAGTGACTTTTAATAAGCATTATTTATAATCTATATTGAAAAAAAAAATCTTCTTATTTCTATTTCTATTAATCCCCTTTATACGACAATTTATTGGGTAGATCTATATTTACACTTATGCCTATATAATTTTTCAGGTTGAAATGAATGAAAGAGGAACGTAACGTAAGCATTGATTACGCGTTTTACATATAGTAATGATGTTATTTGGATGCGGAAGAGCCGCCTCATAAATTTAATATTGTTACATGAGAATTGATTGGCTAACGAGCGTTAAAAAGCAAAAACAGTAACATTATACATACTCCTTTGCTTGGTATATTTTTTTTAAATGTGGGGGAAAATGGACATGCAGCTAAAAGCGTTTACGCATCTGCATCTTGAGTCTTTATTGAAGATAGATGTCTATGGGTCACAGTAACCACTTACTATCAGGTGGACTGTGTGCTCGTTTGTCACCCTATCCTATAAAAAAAAGTGTGGACCGCCACCCATGAATAATTCCAAAATAAGAGAAGTCGCAAATTCGTCGCTGACCTTTTAAAAAGAGTACACTATGGTCTCCCTTTTCTTGAATGTTCCTTAGACGGAAAAATTGGTGATAGCCCATTTAACAAAGAAGTTGTGCAAGGAAGAAAAATTCTAGTAAATCGCACAGCGGTAGATCGCCAGGTGGTGTGGTATATACTCGTTATAATATTATTTTAATTTTATTATATATTAAAGTAAGCTGTAACATAATACACGATAAGACTTTTACATTTTAAAATGTCGGCAACGCGCCTGCAATTACCCTGGCGTTGCAGTTGTTTATTGATGGCGGTCGACACTTACCACCAGGTAGGCCGCATGCTCGTTTGCCCCCTCTTCAATAAAAAAATAAAAAAGAAACTGAAACATCACAGATTAATAATAATCTTTGTGACATAACCAAACCAAAACACAATAGGTTATAGTAATGACTGCAAGAGAGGCTTCATAAAACGGTCTTCCTAAAGTTCTGTGAAACGCTCCGCCTATTTCAGCGCATGGTGTTGAATCAATACCTAATTGAACTACGTTATTTGGTTTTTATGGTATAACGTCAGTAGTGTAGAAGTCGGCAAACTATTTTATATTTCAGTTACTCCATTTTTATTTATTTTGTGTTATTGACTGCTCGCAAAACATCTATTACTTTATCTATCAGTATTATAAATAAAGACTTATTGAGCTTGGGTTATCAACTGACTGCCTTGATCATCATCATCATCATTAAAGCAAATGTTTTAAAGCACGGTCATGGAGTATCTGCCTCCAGTATCAGACTTCCTACATCTCTTACCAGGTCTTCACTTTAATGTACACTTCGCTCACCGTTACAAGACTGCCACTCCAGTTCCATTCTTCCCATTCTGCTGTCATTTCTTCAAGCTATATGGCCGGTACTCTTCATCCAACAAACCCGTTGGACCAAGTCAGTTACACTGGTTTTATTGCAGATATAGAATAAAATGGAATAATTTTTATTCAATATGGCTTACTAGAATGCTTATTGAAAGTCATTCAAGATTTAGCCCTGATTCGGAAAAAAACTCCGTACTGGTATGAACCAGCAAGAAACCCAGAAGAACTTTAAAAAAATTACAATATAATATTTTATGCAAATAGTATAAAAACATTTAGATACAACATGGTAGCGATCACCTTATTCCTAAGGATCACCAATCATGTGCTCGTATATTGATTATGTAAGTAGTAAGTACATAAGTTCTGTATACTCATTACGACGTCAGGCTGAGAAACTCCGAGCATATCCCATTCGATAGCTCACCGAGGGCACATGAGTTTCCTCATGCGGCAGTAAAGAACGGGTGGATTTTAAAATAAAAATTATAAAAAAATTTTTTTAACAGAAATACGGTTTATCATAATTACAACCTATCTTAAGTCTGAAGCTGAACATATGCCTTCTTCCTAGATCATCTTATAAGGGTATATTTTCCATAGTTGTATGGCAGGCAGGCTGGCAAACGCATTTTTTTTATTATTTTAATTTTGATAAAAAAAATTGTGTGTGTTTTTTGAGTTGGCCCCTGCATGGTTTGTATTCACATTCTGGACCCGGTAGGTGACGCTGCTGTCGAGATACAGAGGCCGGATCGCTACTATTATATATTATAATATATGTATGTTATCAGAAACTGCTGGTGTTATAGATTAAAACAAAAATAATTTTAGTGTAAATGGTGTGTCGTTTTTAAAGTAATCAAATAATGATCGAATATATTTAAAAAAAATAGCTTATTGAAAAGTGTCAACATGTCACAAACATACGGCCTTACTCTTTTCTCTTCGGTAATGGACTCGTACCTACTGTTGTACTTTTATTTAGGAGATATTCTTTATAATAATTTGTTAGAAAAATTCTTGACAATATGTTAACGCGACGCATTGTTAAGTTTTTCTTAGTTACAATCGTTGATTATAGTTACTTAAAAGTTTTAATTATCTTTATACTTGTCTCTTTATATTGTCGTTTATTGCAAAGAGAGAAACCAACTTTAAGCAATTCATAAATGACGTTTATTTTTATGTGTAAGGCCGTATGTTTGTGACATGTTGACTATTATATGGTAGTGTTAACGTGACACTCTGACATAGTACCGCAATAAATAAAACGACCGTTATCGTAGCTGAGCATTGCAAATTTTGTCAACGCGGATATCGTATAAACCATTTGAACACATGGCACGATATATTGCGAGCAATTAAGGCCGCGCAACACCTTGGTTGGCGACCGTTAGTGACCACAAGTCCGCTACTTTAGGAGACAGTTTAGTGCTGAAATGTACCGAAATTGCACACACCTGTAAAGTTGGGGTGCTTTATATCCATTATATTACATAAACGTTTTAAATTTAGAACACTTTTGATGACATTGAAACTGATATCGTCTAAAATAAAGCTACTTCTAATATACGTCCTACTGCTAGACACTCACTCATTTCTTATTTCTAAGAGGGTTTAGGTCAACTTCACAAGTCTTAGAAAATATATTTTTTTTTCATTTTTAAAACAGATTTCATCGCGACGTTTTGCTTCGCCGCCGAGGAGAAGATAAATCAGTACTAAATAGCAATTTAATATTTCGTTGGATATTCCCTCGTGTATCGTAAAATTTACAGCAAATTTACACTCACCTAGTACATAATATACAGACCACCCCAGAAACATTGTTTAGTGGTTAACACATCTTGAGTAATAATTAATAGAATCAGGCGTTACTTTGCGGAAATCAATTATATTAAAGATTTAAAAAAGGAATTTGCTAAGAGCCGAACAATAAAATAAAATGATATGTCTTATCTAATTTGAAGAGCACCTCCCGCCATCCCTTAATTGCATGCGCTATCCCCGTCACCACTAATCCCAAGAACATTGCTTCTAACACCATATATTAGGAAAGACACACCACCGTCGACAATACGACACGTGTTTCGCCTCTACACGAGGCATCCTCAGGTGAAGTTCACTCTGCGGTGGCTGACCGCTAAGTGTGCGCTATGTGCTGGGATTAGTGATGAAGAGGATAGTTGACGCAACCCTCCCAAAATGTTTTTCAATCTAGGTAAGACACATTTATTGTGATGGTGATACGCGAATTTTAGCAAAATATTTTTAAAAATCTTTAACAACGTGAGTAGTCTAAAACCTAGAATGCTGACACAGTTTCCTAGTCATTGTTTGTGAAGGGTGTAGAGGCTCCCATCATCGGAATTGTAGTCAGTCGTGACCTAACATCCGTCACTTTTGGGAATCCCTCGGTTTCCTAAATATTATTGTAATTTATAATATAATAAACAGGATTACATTCTCCAAGTTATAAAAATCACTAACATGATTACCATACTTGGTTTTTACGAGACCTATGGACGGAGAGGTGACGGAAGGAAAATGAAACGGGAAATAGACAGCAGCATCTTCCGAATAATTCAAATAATTAAAAAAAACTGCGTTTGCAAAACCGCCTGTCAAGCATAGCAATTATAGAAGAATCCACATTATGCGGTACTTTATGAAGGAGGCCCATGTTCGGTTGCGGATTTATATAAGGCTGTAGTGAATAAACTATGAATGATATTATTGATGATGAATTAATCAGTCAAAGACCTTGCCTAAAATAATTAAATCTGTTACCGTTACAGCCTATTAAAGTCCACTGCTGAGCATTGGCCTCCCACATAGATTACCTCTATTGGGGGATTTTATTCACAGTTTTCTTTTAGTTAATATTAGGTAGACGCTGCTGCCTATCTCCTGATTTGTTTTCCTGTGGCTCCTCTTACGACACCCACGGGGTGATATGGGGTAGTGAATATTCTTACACCATCACTTACTTACACGGTGGCGGGTTAAAATACTTCAAATAATTTACTCAATAATTCACAATCACCTTTTATACTTAAATATGAACAAGTTTTAATTTAGAGCTAGATATACAGATAAATGAAGGGGTTCACTACAGTAGATTATCCGTAAGGCGGGCTATCAACTTACCGAGAAGAGTGATAAGATCTATTTACCCGCGGTTAGCTCTAATCGTATTTAATTCAAATATCCGTTATAGATCTAAGGGGAAAAGCGCCGGCCATTAATTTCATAGTACACTATCAACCTGGGTTTGGTCTCCGTAAGCAGCTATGGAATTGATAATTGCAATTCTGAGCAATGATTTACCACGCACTCGGCGGTGAAGGAAAACATCATGAGGAACTTACATGTCGGAAGAATAAAAGTATTTTCGAAGACATGTGAAGTCCGCTAAAACGCACTCGAGTTCCCTGCTCAAAAACCTGAGTATCAAGAGGAGGTGATTGCCCAGCGATGGGATGTATATGGACTGTAACTTCAATTCACCTTTATAGCTCTAATGATATAATCATGAACAAGTCATGGTTACTAGAATATTAAAAAAATATATAATGAATAGTCAACGCCTACAGAAAATTATTGCACAACTCATTAGTTTCAGTTTCTTTCATTTTAATTTGTTTTTCACTGCGCGGGGACTTCTTTTTTTCAAATGATTTAAATTTATATTTCGAAAGAAATTCACGTTGGCGTCTATTTTTCTTTTTATATATATTTTAATTCTGTCTTTGTGTAATAAACTATAAAATATATATTGCCATGCGTGATCATAGCAAAAATATTTTATATTTTGTTAATAAATTAATTTAATTAGGAATGTTTTCTTACCAAGCAAAAGTAAACTGTAAGGTAAATGAATATTTGCATTAATTCACATAAAAATTGAAATTCTAACTCGGAGGAAACGCAAACAATAATTTACTGGTTCTGTTCTGTGTTAGCTTATAAATTACTGATGTTTTTTGTCATATGACATCCTTTAATTACTAATTGGCCTTTTTATTCCAATATATCTTTTTTATGTGGTAGAACCAGGCTGAAGCTATATTAACAGTATAGTTGTAGCAAGAATGGGTCGGCTCGACCGGGGAAAGACCACGCTCTCACAAAATACCGGCGTAAAATTGCAGCTTAATGCTGCTGTGATACGTATGGTGAGTGTAGAGAAACGGAGACCTATTTTACTGGAAAAGAGGCATTCTATCTTAGTCCTCACGGCTGACAACGCATCTGCATTTTAATTCGCAAACGAAGATAGATGTAGATGTCTATGGGCCACAGCAACCACTTACCATCAGGTGGACTGTGTGCTCGTTTGTCACCCTAATTCAATTTAAAAAAAAACTAATTTATTTCGAACGTTAAATGATGTAAAGATGTTTAGCTTATATACTCCTTTTCGATTTGAGGAACTACATACTGAAATGTTAGATATACAAAAAATAACAAACAACTGTTTAAATTATGTGGCTGATATTTTTACGTCGAAGAAATAATTTTAATTTGGTCTTTCTCGTAAGGAAGCTTGGAACTACTTAAAGTTAATAACTATTCACTTCAGAGCAGCGGAACCTTGCAGAAATAAGAAAATGAATAGATAATTTAAGCG
The DNA here is from genome assembly GCA_963668995.1 of Parnassius mnemosyne. Classification (NCBI taxonomy): domain Eukaryota; kingdom Metazoa; phylum Arthropoda; class Insecta; order Lepidoptera; family Papilionidae; genus Parnassius; species Parnassius mnemosyne. The sequence continues at coordinate 21,575,580 of CAVLGL010000082.1, read as the reverse complement.
AATTTCAATATACTATGCAGCTACCTGCAGTTTTATTGAATTTTCGTTCAACAGAACTTTCAATTAATTTCGAATAGACAAAATTGCGACGTAATAATATTTTAGACGTTGTAAACTCAGCGTACGTGCAAAATTTTGTTATATATTTCACGGAGCACGTTCTGCCAATATTAACAGTGATATTACTCTCATTTCCAACACAGTTTGTAAGGGATATCATGATAGTTTAACTATATAATGAAAATAGTTATTTTACAAAATTTACTTTCACTTCAGCCATTCTCAATAAGAAAATTATGTCAAAGCAATAATCAAAAAAAATCTAACCACAAGACGATGATAATTTTTAGTTACATAAACAAGTAAATAATTTTGTACAGCAATTTATTATAATAGCTTTCTCTATCGTAATCACATGAATATAAATTAGTAGAGATAATCATAATTTTTAATTAAATGTTATATTTAATAAGGTCTAATAACCTTACAGTCACCAGGTGATGACGCAGTGTCTTCATTATTGAATAGTTTTAATAAAATAATAACTCCGTCCTGTATTTTTTAATTTTTTTGATATATTAATGTTTTTGTTTTTAATTCTTCTACTTTTAGGAATACCCGTAGTTTTATTTATCTATTTCATCATCATCATTATTACAGCCCGTCACAAGTCCATTACTGAACATGGGTCTCCCCCAAGGAATGCTACAAAGCACAGACTCGAGCCACTTGCGTCCATTGACTACCTGCATGTCTTACCAGGTCGTCACTCCATCTAGTGGGGGACGCACCACACCTCGTCCGCCGGTACGACGCCGCCACTCGAGAACCTTTGCCGGTTGTCGGTTCTTCGAGCTATATGGCTATATCTTTTTATAATATAAAATATAACTAATTAATATAAAGTATAACTAATATTTTGGAAAGAAACATTAATCTCTACACTTTTCTACCAAATTAACTTACACCGCTATGAAATATTATGGGATCTGTGAAATATTTCACCTCATTCCAAAGTGGTGCTGCCCTAGTGACAGTAAAGTCGTGAATGTCAGTTATTAGTCTAATATCTGTTAAACTTAGGACATCGATGCTACTGTATATATAAATATATAGTAGCATCGATATATATATATATATATATATATATAAATAAGCTGTGGTATATATATATATATATATATATATATATATATATATATATATATATATATATAAGTACTAGACGTTGTTCTGCCCTTTTCGACGACCCTCCATATAAAAAAAAATCCTTAAATTCGTAATAAAAAAATATTGAGTGTCACTTATCAGGATAAAAACTATCCTATCTCTGAAGTTGGATCAAACTGCACCGAATGTGCAAATTTATGTATGTATATATATATATATATATATATATATATATATATATATATACATACATACATACATACATATAAGCTAACAGTGCCTTTTTGGATCTTTCATCATATTATTTATTTCATATTTAAAATGTATACAATATTTAAAATTAAACTAAAATAAAAAACTTATATCATCAAACAGTACTACTGCATATTTTTTATATTTCTTTTTTAAATTTAACTAATCCCATATGATTCTCATATAATTGGTTATTATATCTACTACCGCACATCTTTCCATAATTAGCGTAAGGTGTTAATGTGGAGTTCTTTAGATTTAAGATAACCGGAAGTTTATTACAATTAATTTTTAGGCTTTTTTCTATAAATGTATTTAAATTATTTTAATACAATATAGCCTAGATCCCTCCTGGAACTAACCGAGTAATGGCGGTGTAAAAATATCTACTACCCCATATCGTTCCGAGGGTATCGTAAGAAGTGACAGAGGAAAAATGAAACAAAAGATGGGCAGCAGCATCTTCCTGATGAAAACTTAAAATAACAAAAAACTGCGGCTCTCAGTGTCGTATCATGAGTGGCAACTATGGTAAATCAGCAGGTGACTCTTGTTAGGCTCTAATGGATGAATAAATGTTCTCAGTTTCTCGACTCCACAGAGTCTGTAATTCAATCAAGGGGCAATGTACACGCTATTATATTGTTACCAAGTTTAAATATTTTAAACGAAACCTGTATAAAAGGGTATATTATAGTATCAATGAATATATGGTTGATTATAACAACTTGGAAAGAGGTGGTCACTTCCAAGCTGTGCCTTAAATAAGTTTTGTAAGTCGTTTGTACAATCTGTGTTTTATTAAATAATATACATTGAAGAAAAAAACCCGGGTGGGTTTCTTGATTTCCAGGACACAGTTTTCTTCTGAACTTGTGGTAAAAGTAGAAAATAACTTATATTAATAACTACCACCAAGTTAGAATATATTTACCTATTCGTTTTTTAAAGTTTACCGTTTAAAAAATGTTTTTACTAAATAGAGTCGAGAGTCGAATGAAGGCATTATGTTCTTTTGACTTTATTTTAATTTTAATTTATGGAGGACGCTATACCAACATCATTAGAGTTCTATGCCGAAATTCGGGATCACCTCGTTATACATAAGTGTTTCTCTGTTAGAAGAGTTCTTCTTAGAAACCTTGTGACGTTGAAATTTATTTTCAGTGTGAAATATAAAATTGATAAATTATATTATGGCACTACAAAAAATATAGGCATCGTTCAAATATGAGTCATTTTAGTCCATAAATTTAGAATTTGTTAATAATTTGACTAAAGCGCCACATAATGGATCCTAGCTTAGCTTAGCTTAGCTATAAACTGTCTCAGCGACTAACTTTATTACTGTGAACAAAAAATAGGGTGTAAAACGTTAGGTAACGAAAGGAAGCCTAAAGCATAGATGATTTTCAAATTTATTGCCTTATATATTGACGTATCATCAAATTTCTTTTTCAATACCTAAATATTACTAATTTCAAGTAAACTTTTTATATAGCGGCTGGTTTAAGGTCAAGGGCGTTACAAATTCATTGATACTTACCACGATAAAACTAGCGTGCACATGATTTGAATGACTTATTTGTAAACGCTTTTATAGAATAATGGTAACGACGTCTACATCTGTCCTTGATTAAAAATCAAAATGCAGATCCATTGTTAGGACTGAGATGGAATGCCTCGTTTCCAGTAATAACTTAAATTCAAATTTAATAAACCCACGAAACAAAAGGACCTGATGATTTTCAAACGGCTGAAAAGATATTGCTAAAAACATAGCTAGCACTCTCGATCAAGTCACCTTTCAAACAAAAAAAAAACTAAATCTAATTCGGTTCGTCCGCTTGGGAGTTACGACGATAGACACACAGATGCACGGATACTGAGATACACACGGTCGGGGGTTAAAAAGTGTCTCTGGATGTCTACACTCGCTATACGAGCACAGCAGCATTAAGCCGCTATTTTACGCTGATATTATGTAAGAACGTGGTACTTTCCCGGTCGAGCCGATTCATTCGGGCTACAAAATGCTTTCTTATTTTCTCAAGTTTATTAATTAAATAAAAATATTTTTTTAGAAATTATGTTTTACCTATTACACCTTATTTCTACCAGACAGTCAATCACGACGTTACGATTACGATAGCCTGTGAGTTGCAGAAGAGAAATTTTGAACTTTCAAAATGTTAAAGCAAGTTTAAATAGCGATCGTAAAGCAGAAGTGCCCACTGCTTTCCGTAACGTCGGGCCAATGCCTGCTACGCGAGTCTAATTGCAGCTCTTAACTGATCCCACGACGGATCCACTTGTAATCGGTGACCTGTGATTTCAAGTGCTTCATATGCCAACAGTAAAAAACATTTTATTTTTGAGAATTCTCATCTCCGTTACGCAAAAAGTAAGGTATACAGAGTACGAAAATTTCATTTGAGAGATACCCTTAACGAAAATTTTACAGAAGCGTTTATTAAAACTAAACCTAAAACTACATTATAATATAAAGGTAACTTTAAATACGTTGAAGCGGTATTACGACTTTTTTTCGCTTTGTTTTGCAGAAGAGGGTTTAAGAGCAATAGATGATTTAAAACTTCTTTTACATAAAAAATTAAGGACTTTAATTTATTAAGTTTGGCCTTTTACATTTACGCAAATGTATGTGTACAAATATCTAAGCAGTTTTAATAAAGTGTCAATATTCACTCTGTAAATACTAGGAACAGACACAAGATAGTAGTACCAGTTACTCGACTTCACCGAGTCAGTAATTCATTCTTGGGGCGATGTACGCTTTTACCACAATATCTCAGAAAATATACAAAATCTGACTTCCACCAAGTTTATAAACTTTATTAAACAAAGATTGTATAAAAAAGGTTATTATAATATTAAGTAATTTATGGATGATAACTAACCCAGAGAATGATTTGATCGCTACCAAGCTATTTCTAATTTGTTGTGTTGTTAATTATTGTGTAATATGTTACATGATTGTAAACTGTTCCTTTTCGCAAGGTTTGTTACTGTTTCTTTCCTAGACAGGGGTATTTTCTAAACCAGTGGTATATTAAGCATACGATTAACTGCCAATAAGTATTATTTATAATCTTTATTGGATAAGAAAGTTTCTATTTTTATTTCTATGACTCTCCAGTAACCGATTGTTCTCAATCCGTAATAGTCGTAAACTGATGTCAAGTTAAGAAGCTTAATGTGAAGCGAAGGTAAGAATGAAATTTATTCAACAATACTAAAAAAGTCATCCAATGAGATCATACTTTTCACAAGCTCATCGTACTCCTAATATCTATACTTAAAAATAAAATTGCAACGTAAATTGTATGTCTGTAATATCCAAACAACTGTCTTTTATTGAGCTAAAGGGTTTATTTGCATGCCACTAGGACATGAATAAACATTATTAGAATTTTGTTGGTCCATCTGTTTGTCCAGGCTAATTTTTGGAATGGCTGAACCGAATGTAATGAAACTTCATGGACAGATAGAGAGAGCATTGCTAGGCTCTGATTTAGGCTATTTTATAGAAAAATTGATAAAATGAATGTCGTCCATTATCTTAAATCTAAACAACGCAACGCCACATTAAAAGATACTACCCAGGCGAAACCGGGGCGCATCGCTAGTTTTATTATACAAACAGAATTATCAAACGACACCGCCTATATTGTATATTTTTAAAGTTTGATTTAGTTTATCATTATTTTTATAATATAATGACTATCCGTTTATAACACGCTTTCATTAGCTTTGCTATCTTGCTATTTTCTATCTATCTATCTATGTTATTGAATCTTTTAATGTGATTTTCATTAGCACCAATGACAACACAATATTTTAAAAACTTTACCCTAGTTCCCCGATCACGATCACCAGGATAATTCTCTTTAGAATCATCACAACTCATGAGTTCGTTCGATCATGACCAATTCGCGTTTTTGAAGTTTTCTTAAATTTTACTACTATAGGATATTATTACATCTTGTGGGATGTGTATTTCAATTATATAAAACCACAATTCAAACATATTACTATCGATTATTTAAAAGTACATTGGTATAAATAGAAAGTAGAGCATTGATTGATTCACGCTGAACTTGTCTATTCATTACACAACCTTAATCGACTGAATATTTTGATAAACCAATCGTTACGAAAAAAATATGGCATTAAGCCTTTGCGATCGAAATTTAATCAGTATTTCCAACTTCTCGAATTATTTCCTTGACAGTTGTTTGATAACTTGAAAATACTTTCTTTACTACTGCCTTTAGGATAGACATAAAATATAAGTTACTAGCTGGTATTCGGCGCATTGCTACCGCAGAAGAAATAATTGTGGAAATATCGTTTTAAATTTGGAACGATTATATTGTTTAATACGCAAACATAATAAATTCATTGAAATGGAACGATATATAACTTTCAAATCAATTTGTCGGTACGATACGCGCGTTAACTTGTTGTAAGTTAATTGGACTATGCATTTAACTTTCGCGCAAGTGTAAGCAACAAAGATAAACTTTTACATACTCGTATTAGATATGAATCAGTGGTAAGAAGAAACTATTTAATGACCAAGAGTCGACTACTGGAAGAATGAATGAGAAAAAAAACTAATATGAAAGAGACAATGCAATTATTAATTAAAACAAAAGTATGAGTATTTCTTACCGTTACAGTTTGAGCCTAGTAAAATTCACTGCTGGACATAGGCCTCCCCGTAGATTGCCTCATATGGGCGATAGTTGATACAGTTGCCAGTCTTGGCAAGCGGGTTGGCAACCGAAGTTTTTTTTATTTTTGTTGTTATTAGGAAGACACTGCTGCCCATCTCCTGATTTGTTTTCCTCTATTGCCTCTTACAACACACACGGGATGATATGGGTAGTGGATATTGTAAGAATACATTACATTATTAATCTCACACATAAAAGAAAATAAATAATTTAGTAGACACGTCCGCAAATATTCAGTTTGCTTTTCCCTTCTTTACGGAATACGTGTGTCTAAACGTGACCGCGACAAGAGCTGTCTGCTCCAGCAGCCATTTGCAAAAGATGTTACTACTCCAATTTTGAGCAAGAGGAATGTAGAATAGTTTTTAAAATCCAAAAGTGCACACCTCAGAGTATTACATTTAATTTTGACGAAAAAAAATGTATTCCTTACTGTAAATTTATATAAATCATTTACACAAAGTACCAAATCGGTATAGGCGGTATGTTTTATATATTTTTTATATTTTTGATTTTGTATCATGTGAACTCCAATTTTAACTAGAGTATGTTTAAGTAATTTAATATAAAAGTAATAAAATGTGATGGACATTGCATGCCAAATGGCGGAATATAGCTGTACTAAATGTTTGTTCTATAAGTGATAAACTGTGTAAACATCAACCTATATTCGCAATAAACAATTTGAATTTGAATTTGAATTTGTTATATTTGTCCTTTGTCTATCAAGGGCTAAAAATATGAAAGCACTTTATAAAAGTTGAAAATAATTTTATTAACAAACTACGCGTATTAGGTTATTAATATAAAATAGGGAATCAGTTGATGTAATTCTGAAGCTAATGAAATAAATCCGGTCTCGATTCGTTAATTTTTTCGGGAGTTATTGAAAATTAAAATCCAGACGTCAGCTGTATCAGGGAAGGACAATGCTCTCACAGAATACCAGCGTAAAATAGCACCTTAATGCTGATATGTTTGGTATCGTAAGTGTAGAGAACCGGACACCTTTTTTACTGGATACGAAGTATTCCATTTTAGTCTTCAGGGGTGACAACGCATCTGCATTATGATTCTTAATCTATGATAGAAGTAGACGTCCATGGGGCACAGCATCCATTTACCATGATGTGTGCTCGTTTGTTACTTGTCATAAAAATAGAATCACGCGATATGCTCCGTACTTCAGAATCCATGAAAGAAGCTCAGCACTAGGCTCAAATTTGAGTATTCGATTTAACTGAAATAAGCATTTATAGAAATTGCTTTAAACCGTAGTTTAATCACGAAATATGTCAGAGTTTCGAAAAGCGATTTAATTTAAAACATGCTTCTGACGCTGATTATGGTCTTGTTAATGTGTTAATGGCACGTGTAAAAGGTAATTTCATTTCGACTAGATAATAATAATTAATACTTGAACAAGAGCACGTGTGTATTTTAGCCTAATGTTGACGTGTAAAGTAAAATACAGGGTTGCGGCTTTGGAAGTAAAGACTAGAAATGAGTTGGGCGGTGACTCGAACTTTAGGCCTAGTCAGTTTGAATAGCCTATCATGTAGAGGATTTCATGGGGGTCATGGTTGAGTAGGGGCAAAAAATTCTCATAACGCTCCTAGGGTATCAAAATGGTCAAAAACCAAAAAAATTTAAATTCTTATTTCGGCTATAACTCCACTTCAATCGGAGGTTCTTACAGTCTTTATCTCCCGCATCCCACTTGTAAAGATATTAAATAATAACTACTGCTAACTTTTACTTTTTTTGTTGATGACTAAATGAATTAATCCTTATTAGTATCGAAAAATTCGAACATTTGATGTAATTTGAGAAAAATTAATTTTTCTATGTTTACTTTATTTTAACTGCCTTACAGACAACATACAATCATTTTTTCTGCACAGCTATGGTAACTTTTTTCTACAGTACCTTTTGAATGATATTATGTTTAATTTCCCTCCTTAAAATACTGAATACTAAACATAAACATAAAGTATTAATATAAAAATTGTTGTGTTCCTTGTTTAGATAGCTGTTATTTGCTTATAGTTATTTTATAGTCTAATATTAGTTTTTATGAAATAAATAAATTACCACATTTAAGAGACAGATTTAATTCCATTATTAACTTTACAAATAAATAAAATTCAAGTGTCTCTTAGTAATGCTAATCTCCGTAAGGGCTGGACCGATCTTGACGGGAATTTCACTGATGTCTCAGTGATCGCGAGAGTGAAAACAGGCAGCGATCATCGAATGGTGAACGGCACACTGAACCTAAACGTTAAGTTGTAGGTCTTGTCTAATGAAGTCAACGCTTCGTCCCCCTCGTGCTCTAAGCCCGAAACCTTTCAATTCGGGCCGTATTCAGTGCCTAGAAGATTGCAATGCAGTGGAAGATATAAATGACAAGCTCGTGGAAATTGCCCATGCGACTGCTCCGACTGAAGCTAAGTTCTGCAAGACCCGCCACAGAAGAACACAAAACTCTCCAGTCACACTCTTGACCTTATGGCTGTTAAACGGGAAATAGAGCTGCAGTATTCAGAATCACTGACAGCGTACAGGCAACTGATCAGACAGATCTCCAAATGTATGCGGCGGGACTTACGCAACTTCAATACAGCTCATATTGCAGAAGCGATCGAGCAGAACCAGGGCTCCAAAGTCTTTGCTAGAGACCTATCTGCCAGAAAGAGTCAACTGTCGAAGCTGAAGACAGTGTGGCAGCATCGTTTCCGGGACACCTGAGATTTTGAGTGAGATTGAGAGGTTCCATGGGCAGATGTACACATCATCGCTGGAACCATACGCAAGTTTGAGTAACGATCCAAGAGCAAGTCTCATCTGACACTAATCTGATGATATTCCGGACATCAATCTGAGCGAGATTAGAATGGCTCTACCGCACCTTAAAAACGGCAAGGCCCAAGGCGAGGATGGAATAACAGTGGACCTTCTGAAAGCGAGTGCAAAACCGATACTTGAAATATTTCAGAAGCTCTTTAATTCAGTCCTCTATGGTGGTAGAAGTACAGTGGTCTTATTCTTTAAGAAAGGTGACAACGCTCTCTTGAACAACTACAGACCGATTTCCCTTCTGAGCCGCGTCTACGTGTTGTTTGTTTGTACTACGTGAGTCATTAGGAATCGTCTCGCACGCCGACTCGATGACTTCCAGCCTCCCAAACAAGCCGGTTTCCGAAAAGGCTTTAGCATTATAGACCACATACATACCCTTCTGCAAATTGTACAGACCGTGGACTGTGAATGTGGACTATAAGAAAGCCTTTGATTCCGAAGAAATTTGGGCGGTGCTGCAGTCCCTTCAGCGGTGCCAAGTTGACTGTCGGTATATCGAAGTGATTTAGTGTTTGTACAGTAGGGCCACGATAACTATCCGATTACAGAACCAGAGTACGAAACCTATCGAACTGCAGAGAGGTGTAAGACAGGGTACGTTATATCCCCGGAGCTCTTCACCGATGTATTGGAAGGCGTTTTCAAGCTAATGGACTGCAAAGGATACGGTATTAACATCAACGGCGAGTATATCACTCATCTTCGATTTGCCGACGATGTAGTCCTTATGGCAGAATCGCTAGAGAACCTAAGCACTATGCTCAATGACCCCAATAGTGTCTCCCAACAGATAGGTCTTAAGATGAACATGGACAATACAAAGATCGATAACGTCCATGTCACACCTATGCTGGTAGTTGTTGGGAGCACTAAGCTCGAAATGTTTGACGAACATGTTTACCTGGGACAAGTAGTAGGTAAGTCCAACTTCGACCGAGATGTCAATCGACAGATTCAACTCGGCTGGGCATCTTTTGGACAATTACGACACGTCTTCTCGTCAGGTATACCTACCTCAAAGCTTGAAAACGAAACTGTAGAACCAGTGCGTGTTGCCAGTGATGACCTATGGAATTCAGACGTGGTACTTCACTGCTGGCCGTATGAGGAAGCTCAAGGTCGTTCAGCGAGCTATCGAGAGGACTATGCTCGGGGTTTCTCTGCATGATAAACTTAGAAATAGGATAATGGATAAGGATAAATGAGCATATCCGCAGTAGAATCGTGTGTGACCGGCCGACATAGAGTGACCGACATAGCCCAAAGGATTATTAAGCTGAGTGGCAATGGGCTGACTATATAGCTCGAAGAACCGACAACCGATGGGGAAAATAGGTTCCCGAGTGACGGCTTCGTACCGGCGGACGAAGTGTCGGGCGTCCCGACAATAGATAGAGTGACGACCTGGTAAGATATGCAGGAAGTCGATGGATGCAGGTGGCTCAGGACCGTGGTTTGTGGCATTCCTTGGGGGAGGCCTATGTGCAGTAGTGGACTTGTGAAGGGCTGTAATGATGATGATGATGATGATGATTCACGGATGAAAAATAATTAGGGTTCCGCGCAATAAAATTTGAGTCCATGAAATCCAATCTAATCAATTGCAGGCGGACGAAGTCGAGAGGAACAGCTCATAATTATAACGACTGCCCGTTACTAGTTATATGGTGTACATAGGGCTCCTACATAAATACTCGAAAAACGCGATACAAGACAAATCGCACCATAGACTCCTTGCACTACTCATCTTGTCACTCGATTTATTAGGGAGGCCGTCCAGTACTGTTTGCTGACACTAGGCTGCCACTGGTTAACCTTTCTTGCAAATGATATCACGTATCACTTGCAGATATTAAATGCACAATATTCCGTAGGTAAGTAAAAAATGTATTTTTTTTTATAAACTAGTAGTAATAAACAAATTTACAGCCACCTAATGGTAAGTGGCTAGTGCAGTCCATGAACACATGCAGCCAATTCTACACAAATAAGGCTAATTACACAAATAGGTAACTTATGACTTACCACCTGACGTGTTAGGCAACAACAACCTCTATAATATAAAAATGAATCGCTGAATGTGTTGCTAAGCGCACATCTCGAGAGCAGCTGAACCGATCTCGCTAATTCTTTTTTTATAATATTCCTTGAAGTACGAAGATGGTTCTTATGGAGAGAAATATTTAAAAAATTGCCTGCAAAAGTCTAAAAACAACACTTTTCTATATTCCCATACAAAAGATTCGTAATAATACTTAAAAGTCAATTTGAACTTTAATACCATACTATAAAGTTTAAGTGTTAGTGGAGGGGTTTCGGGAAGGCAAAACAATTGAGTGACGTAAGTATCATATAAATATTAATGTCAATATTTGTCAATAGTTATAAGATGGTAACATTACTTAAAAACAAAATTAGGGTTCCGCGCAAAAAATTGATATCCATGAAATAATCGTAGTAAATTCCACGCGGGCGAAGTCGCGGGGCACAGCTAGTGATATTGCTGATAATACTTTGTTGATTTTCCGACTTCAAATACAATTATTGAAATATGAGTGAATAATGCTATATCAAAAGTAGTACACTGGCTTAACGTCAATAATTTGCTTTTAAACGGTAATCAAACAAAATGTATTAAATTCACTACACCTAATGTTAAACAGGATAATACCAGTATGCTTTTAAATGGGGAGGACCTGGGCCTTGTTGAATCCACTGTTTTTCTCACTGGGGGCCTTATATATCTAAACTAGCTAGCAAAGTTAGTTCTGCAGCATATGCTGTAAGAAAGATTGGAGGCCTTACATGTATTGAAACAGTTTGATTAGTTTATTCTAGTTATTTCCATAGCATAATGTCAGATGGAATCTTGCTATGGGGTAATGCGACTGACATTGAAACTATCTTTGTTTTGCAAAAGAGAGCCATATGAGCAAGCGACCACCTCATTTCCGTGGGTTATTATCAACCATGTATTTATTAATATTATAATAACCCTTATTATGTAGTTTTGTTTTATAAAGGTAACAATGTATAAAGTATGTATGGTAATGAATGGTATAAATGCTACGATAACGAATATCGCAATGCATAACGAAATTTCACGACACACGATTACTGCATTCGTATTTGTTTCGTCACTACTAATTTTATTTTTCTCAACTGTCCTAAACGTGAAGAGCGACGCGAATCGTTGAATAAAATTCAATATCACTGGAAAGATTATTGTTATGTAAAGCCGGAAGATCAAATCGTACTTCAGCCGTTGTTAATAAATATAAACTTATTTTACTCTAAGTGCTTCTTACAAAGTTGTCTCAATGCTGGTTGTTTTATTACAAGACGATAAAATTGCAAACATTATTTCGAAACATATTTCTATTAAAAACATAAATGCATATAAAATGTAGAATAACGACGAAATTGGCACTAAGAATCAGAAAAATGTTGGCCTAGAAACACTGACAATGAGAAAAGAGTACTAAAATTTTCTGAACTGCCTCTGCGAAAAGCTATTAATTAAAGATCATTGGCAAGTGCCATTGCAATTTTTTATCTACGCCGGATATCTGGCGAAACTTTACATCGTTGAAGTCGATGCCTTCCCTAAGAGGCACCGATTCTATTTACAGAAAGTAAGTACATCGTTTTAAATTCTTGATGAAGGCAGAGTTCGGATCTGAACAATATTTTGCTAATCTCTGCCATTCCGTTGAAAGTGGTCGTTCCAGTTTATTGGGGATGATTTATTGCTTTTACGTGATAGTGTTTTCATACTTTACGTGACATCATCCGAATACTGTGCAAAGTTGAAATTGGCACAATCGAACATTTGATTTCGATTAAAAACTTCAGCCTTCTAAAGTATATAAAGTAAAATCTGAAAGAGCAAATACCTGATATTTTAAAAGCAATGTCCATTTCACCCATTTAATTTTATTAATTATTTAATCTTGCCATTATAAATTTAGACTTGTCTCCAGCCTCTTTCGTTCCTCAATTGGATAATAGCCTTCTCCAATGACGCACCGATTGACTAGTCTTTAGCTTCCCATATCCAAATGCTAACAGCCTAGACACAGGCTAGTAGATTTTCCTTAATACGATCTCTACTCACACTCACACGTTTGTACTAACTTTTTTCACTTTGGGATGGATGTGATAAGCCTATTGCCACTTAAGTTCCGTATGTCCAACCAAGAGGCATCCCAAGTTAATGGTAAAGGGCCAGCCAGAAGTTGTCGCTCCAAGTGAGCTTAATAACATATGGATTCTCGCAGGATCTTGCCACTCCGAGTGAATTTGCCGAGCCAACTTCGGGTCCGCGTTGGCAGTCAAGTCTGAGGAAGGGACGGGCCCTCCCCGTGGCCTTCATAGCTTAAGTTTAGAAATAGGGAAATAGAAGTGCATCGATAGGAAGATTTATCATTCACCTTTGAACTGGGACCAGTACAGATGATGGAGATGGTGAAACACCATCAGATTATAGTCGGTGCGTGTTCGACATAACTCACCTTGTCCCTACGGGGCGAACACGCGTAGATAATTTACAATGATAAAAATAAATGGTTGGTGGATTTGAAACAAAGACTTTACACAGTACAGTCCTTACTTTTAACCTGTGTTAAGGCTACTGTTGCATTTCTCTAAATATACACCGTAATTCGTGCTTCGTTAGTATAGTAAACTTCGCTCACTCGTGATTGCGGTTCCTCTGAAAATTCTTTTACGAACCGACGCCAAAGGACCTTTTCTGTTTTATTTTGTTCTTATTGACCCTGTATTCCCCCTTTCGAGGAAATGATATCAATTAGTAAATGTGAACGTTGGAGTGAATGTGACCCTTGGCAGTTTTTCCTTTTTAACACCACTCTGCTGTTTCATGGAGTTTAAGTTTGAATTGAAAAGTTTTTACTTGTTTCAATCCTAACAAGCTTAAACCGATATAAAGGCGTTGCTAAACTTTTTGTTACGGAATTATCTGAACTTTGATAAACAACAAAGAAATAATTTTCCGGTCTTTCAGACAGTGTAATATTAATTATACGAAAGTATGAAATATGATGTTTAAAAGCACGCCGGCTTTGTAGTGCAGTGACTATGCGATTACAGACTGCGTGTGGGGAGTTCGAATCCCACATCGAAGAAGCATTTGTTAGGTTTAAATATAATTTTTACTGATCTGCTTGCACATGTGAAATTTATGTATGATAAACCCCTTTACGATATATGAGGAATTTATTATAAGGACTTTTAAAAAAACAAAATACATCTAAAAAAAACCTTTTAAAATGTGACTTAAAGATATTGTGTATTAATTGACAGTGTTTTAAGCATGTAAGTACTACAAAACCTAGATCCTATCGATGCAAAGGACCTGCGGTCACTATTTCAACGTTATTCTTTCATAGAACTGGTAAAGATAGTCGCTTTTTAAATACATAAAAACACGATATTATAATTAAAATGTTTATCGAAGTTTTTTTTTAAATTATACGTAATAAAATTCGTTTATCATTTATAGATTTTGACCGCGACAAAAGGGGTTCCGGAATTATTTCTAGTAACGTTTAATAACAACTCTCAAGAAAACTATTGATTGCAAAATTATTTTAATATAATATTCATGAAAAATGTTTCTAATTAATAACAAGTTTGAATCTAAAGCAATCTATCAAAGAAATAAATTGAATAACAAAGAAAAAAGCTATATATATATATATATATATATATATATATATATATATATATATATATCGTAACCAACTAACTAAATTAATAACAGACTTATTTACTAAACATCGCCGTTCAACTAGCGGCCTGAATGGTATTCAATCGAAGCGTCTAATACAACATCGTAACTATCTTGTTATATCATTGACAGTAGTTTAAGGTGTGGCCGGGATGGCCCTTGGGCCACCCTAAAGCCGCGTACATCTCATAGCGCGTAATTAGTCACAGACCAACAGCGTCTCGTTGAATGAAATTAATAGGGTGACCGTGCCATGTAATGTCTAGACTGTTAACTGAAATGCTAATTACGCTAGTTGGCTGCGACATATACACCACTGTAGTTAACATAAAAACATCAACTGATCCGGACGACTTGTATACGTAATCAAGTTTTCATGATTCACAGATCAGATGAAAGCAACCCTGAAGTAAACTTCCGCCGTAAAGTTTAGCTCAACGGTGCAATAGTATGTACATATGTGTAATGGTACGTAGTTAAACGTCGTTTACGTTTAGAGGGAAAAAAAACAAATGAGAGCTATGCAAATTGTGTATAGAACCGGGGTAACACACACACACACACACACGAGGTCGACACGAGCACACATTCCACTTGACGGTAAGTGGATGCTGTGGCGT
Source organism: Parnassius mnemosyne (assembly GCA_963668995.1). Classification (NCBI taxonomy): domain Eukaryota; kingdom Metazoa; phylum Arthropoda; class Insecta; order Lepidoptera; family Papilionidae; genus Parnassius; species Parnassius mnemosyne. The sequence goes on along the minus strand of CAVLGL010000082.1, from coordinate 21,560,161 downwards.
CTACGTTTATCCTCGATTAAGAATCAAAATGCAGATGCGTTTTCACCCTTTGAGGACTAAGATAGAATGCCTCTTTCCAATAAAAATGGGTTTTGTCAACGGATTTCGATGATTACGTTCTTTAAATTTCTATAAAGTTTTTTTTTACCTTTAAAAGTTTAACGTTGCTGCATAGTATATCTTTTGAAATTACCTAAATAAATAATGCCAGCCAACGAATGACACAGTTTAGGATTATAAAGGCACGTTATAAATGATTTATCCTCTGTTGTTTCAAAAGACGTACTGACATGTTTCTGAATGTAAATTAACAAATGATGATTGTTTTTTGTACTGATAGATCCCGAAAGCAATTTTATGATATTTCTTTAAGTTTATCAGCTGTGTTGTAAAATTACCGAAACTTCTTTTGCCTGTGTTAACCTACCTTTGTTAAACATTTATAGAAATAAAGTAGACGTTCCAAACATCATATATTACAAGCTGTCTTGTTAATTTTAACTTCCCTCCCTCTGACGGGAAAACAAGGCACTCCAAAGGAAACCAGTCTCATTTATTAGAACTGTTACGACAATTTATGATTTCACGGCTAAAGTATTTTATAGAAAAGGATAATCTGTTTGAAATATTGGTTGAGGTATGACGTACATGCTATCTTTATTTAATATTGCTTTTAGTGACATTAATGGGTGGGTAGATGTTCCCTACTATCTTGGCGGCAATTCAAATACTACAGAAAAATAAATTTAATATAACAAATTTAATGTATCATTTGATATTACAGGTGTGATAAGAAATCAAGAGAAGTATGAATTTATTTATTAACAATACTTTTGAGTAAAAACATCAATTTAAAAGCTTAGTACATGTAGTACGCCGAAAAGTTAAGTGAGTGGTTAATTAAACCTCAATATATTCTTCGCAATGCAGGAGTGATTGTTTTGAGGGTAAGTGAGCAATACGATATAAGAGACAGAGTTTCGTAACAATGAGTGGGAGGGGGGGGGAGCTCAACAATGATTGCCGGCAGCCTCGGTGTCGACCCGCGCTTTGTCCGTGAAACTCGAACGCGGAAAGTTGCACTAAACTTGTAAACCTCGTAAAGATTGGCACACCACCAGCGGCACGGGTGGCAATCGATTCCTCGAGGTCGGGAACCACCGTGGGGGTTTGCACTAGCCTTCGCGGTATCGTGTTGGAGCGCAGCGTCAAGCGGTGACAGGCAGCCGGCTCGGCGGCGGTGGCGTCGGCGAGCGGCCGCGGCGGCGCCTCCACGCTACTGCGGCACGCGCCCGACCTCCCCACCCCCCCGCACCACGACGCATCCCAAACCCCGCAGCACCCGCGCACCCTGCGCGCCGCCGCCCGCACGCACGCCGCATTCTTGCGTTCCGCTCGCCCTCGGCGCGGAAACAATCCGCACAAAGAGCTTAGGCCTCTCCGAGCTCCACACGCCACATGTTGCTGCCGCGTCCTATTAAGCAACGCTTTTTATTAGTCCGCTCATATGTTTTCCTACGGTAACTTAAGGCGGCATAAGTTTTCAGAGCATCGCCTTCAAACATTGGGAATAATTCTGATAATGGATTTTACTTTTATCATTTGTAGATTATACTTATTTTAACGAATTATCACATACAAGTTAAGCTGAACTTTTTCAAAATATTCTATTACGAATACGATAGAGTTAGAATATCATGTAAACTTATGAAAGTCAATCTTCAAAATGAAACTGGGATTCGAGTTTCAAAGGTTAAATACATATAACTTAAGCTTTTAATTAAGCCGAAAGAAACCTTTTAACAAAATAAAAGCGATAGTAGCCTAATGGCAGGGTGCGGACTGCAAGCTGGCCGGCTCCGTGGCGCAGTGGCTTTGCATTGAGTTGCAGCGCTAAAGGTTGCGGGTTCCTATCCTTCACAGAACAAGTATTGTATGGCCTATAAATAATTGTTCCGGATCTGGATATTAATTATTGTGAAATTTATGAAAAAAAAAACTCAAAAGGTCGTGTGTTCGAATCCGCCATTCGACTACTGTTATAAACCACTCCTAACACAAGCTGGTTAAAATAAATATTAGTTATATTAGTAGCATTGATAATATTATTATTTTCGATAAAAAAAAATTATAGGATGGGGTTACAAACGAGCAGACAGTCCACCTGATGGTAAGTGGTTACGGCGGCCCATAGATATCTACATCAATCCTCGTTTGCGAATCTAAATGCAGATGCATTGTCAACCGTGAGGATTAAGATGGAATGCCTCTTTTCCAGTAAAAAGGGTCTCCGGTTCTCCACACTCACCATACGAAACACAGCAGTGTTAATCTACTATTTTACGCTGGTATTCTGTGAGAGCGTGGTGCTTTCCCGGTCGAGCCGACCCATTCGTGCCACAACTATACTACTAATATAGCTGCAGCATGGCTCTACCACGTGCATGGCTTCAGAGCGTTGTTAAATAATTAACATACGTTTAAGTTAATTTTTCCACTAAGATAATAGTTACTAAGTTGCAATATATAATTATGCCATACTTGAGTAACTACTTAAGTATTGCATAATTATACTCTTGTTCCTATTTTTCTGTACACAATATAAAACTTATGCGATAAGTCCGGCTTTTGCATGCGTTCAACTGGAATTAAAATGATGGAGAAGCAACTCTAGAATCAGAGTTTAAGTCTACAAATAATTCGTAATTAGTGAAAAGGGCAGAAGATTGTCAACAAATCGATTGTCAGTTGCTAAAGTTTAAGATTCAATAACTTACGAGCTTTCAAATGATCAAAGCTTGACTCAAAGGAAATTTTACGAAATCTAAAGTTATAATTTGTGCTCAAACTAAAGGGAATTCCTATCGGTGACCGTAATCCGATAGTATAAAACTTGCAGTATCAAATAATCAAATCTTTAAAAGCAACTACAATAATACGACTAGTCATTCTAGGAGAGATATTTTCACGTGGCAGAGCCACGCTGCAGCTATAGGTATTGTGGTTATGCAGCATGGGTCGGCTCGACCGGGGTAGGACCACGCTGTCACAGATTACCAGCGTGAAATAGCAGCTTAATGTTACTGTGTTTCGTATGGTGAGTGTAGAAAACTGTAAACACTTTTACTGGAAACGAGGCATTCCATCTTAGTCCTTAGGGGTGATAACGCATCTCCCTTTGGATTCTTAATCGAGGGTAAATGTGGACTGTGTGCTCTTTTGTCAGCCTTATTCCGTAAAAGAGGTCTAAATAGGTGATCCTAGATGCTGTAAAGCACCGAAAATTTCAGAAAAGAAAAATGATTAAAATATCTCACATTTAACGCGATAACATCTGTAAATGATTCCTTGTCGTAAAATTTATTCATTCAATGTCCTAGTGTTCATGTACATACATGAAATTATTATAGAACATAATAAATTAACTTTTACAAGTCTGCACTTTTACAAGTGTGGTGTAATGGCGAGTAATGAATTTCGAATGTCGTCCTCACTGTCGTCGAAATAAGCCAATGTCATTAATTAATCGGCGAAGTAACTGTCTCCTACGACAATTCTTTCCTTATCTGTGTTTTCGTGGTGTATTAAAGTTGGATCGAAATTATAATGCAATTAAAAGGAATGAGGTCAATGCAATCTTTCGTTAACCAGATATCGCTAGGAGGGCCTCCGTTGAAGTTTTTTGTTACACCATGACATATGATTGAGAAGTTTCGTTTTTAATAAAATTTTATCGTTTTCTAAATACACATAAAAATGTCTCGGTGGTTTGTTCCTTAATGTTTTCCAAGTTTTTTCTTTAATTTTTCGTTTTTTAGAAAAATCTGTGGTTTGATTGATACATTAATAATCAAAGTAAAATAAAATATAGCTGATATTACAAAAAGAAACATTTACTCTAACATTTTCCTAATAAGTTAACTTTCCCGCCGTGTAATTTGTCAAATATTTCTATTCTGGTGGCAAAAAGTTGTGGATGATCAAGCTGGATAGATGATTAAATCTGTTAAAGTTCGACATCTTGAACGTAACATTTAAATTTACAACTCTCGTATTTAAGCGCTGGCTGCGGCTGTCATCGTATCCCTGAGCGCCCCGACTGGCGTTGAAAGTAAATACAAATATCATGACAGTCAGAAATGAGAAAACGACTCTTTGACGAGTTTCTTGGCGTCTCTTTGCATTGCGTGGCGACAGTATACGGTCGAATAAATAGCGTTTAAGCATTCGCGGCACCGCAAACTAGAATCAAACGCAATTTAAGATGGTAATGTTTCTGACTATATAAATGTAATATTTTTGTCACTACAAGACAATTATAAAATTTTATTACTTTGCTCTCGTTTATGTAAATTGTCACCTAACGGTATGAGATTTGTTACTAATTTTTTTTAAATATTAAATATATTTATTTTAAAAGATATTTATTCTGACCAAGGTCAGGCACTGGTCACTGGTTACACGCTTTACCATCACTTAATCTCGGATCATTACTTGAAGGGAGAAGTTTGCGAATTGATTTATGAATCCGACTAGGAGCGGAGATTTGTCAACCCCATCAGTGTCTCTGTGGTAGCAGCGTCGACGAATTTGGGTTCCACGGACTTTCATGTAAGAAAAGTGCTGGCAAGTTTTCACGGCACAGTTCTTTGAACGACGTCACACGAAGTGCTCTTGTCTCTATAAATGTTCCCTCAGTTTTAGAGCCTTGTGGAATATTTAGAGACAGTGACAAGAGAGAGAAAGACAAGCAACTGAACTAACTAAGCGGAGCAAATATGAGTCTCTGAGAGATGACTACATATTTGTGCTATTTGCTGTTGAGACTATCGGTTCGTGGGGTCCACATGCGGTGAAGTTCCTAAAGGAACTCTATCTGTGGAGCCTGGTTCTTTTCTCGCTCAAAGGCTAAGTATAGCAATTCAGAGAGGAAACGCACTCAGCGTTCTTGGCACGATACCACGGGGAGTAGGACTATATAATAATTTAAGTTAATAGTTTCAGTTTTTTTTAATTATATTTTTTATATTATACACATTTAAAAGTTATGTAAACAATAAAATAAGAATTTCTAACATTTATTCAAATAATAGAATATGTTTCTTATATTAATGCAGCAAGATTTGTTTATTTTTAATTTATTAATATTAGTAGCATTAAATTAATCTAAATTTTATGCATTTTATCGCGTTTGATTATTCTTTTTATAATTTAATATTTAATATAATTTAATATATTCGGGGCGTTTTGAGTGCTTTGAGTATCCTTTTTTAATTTCGCCTCACGAATCTTGGCAGAAATCTGTGTCATTCACAGACACATACTGTCTGTCTCAGATTGTTGACTTCCCGGAGTGACATAACCTACTTCATTTCATATGTTTGGTTTGCCTTACTTAAGAGTATTCAGAATCAACCTTGTATACTTTTCATACTGTAGGATGATATGATAACTGGTCCCTCGTAAAACTTACCAATCTTCTAGGGTTTGAAACGTGATAGAGCCATGCTGCAGCTGTATTAACTGTGTAGTTGTAACTCGACCATAAAAGGACACCTTCTCACAGAATACCAGTGTAAAATAGTAGCTTAATACTGCTGTGCTTCGTATTGTGAGTGTAGACAACTGTAGAATATTTTTAATGGGTATATATGGAGATATTCCATTCTTGTCTACAGGTAACAACACATCTGTATTTTAATTCTTAATTTATTTTTCATATTATTGGTACGTGGTAGAGCAATGCTGCAGCTATATTATGGTTGTAGCATGAATGGGTCGGCTCGACCGGGGAAGGACCACGCTCTCACAGAATACCAGCGTAAAATAGAAGCTTAACACTGCTGTGTTTCGTACGGTGAGTGTAGAGAACCGGAGACCCTTTTTACTGGAAAATAGGCTTTCCATCGTAGTACTCACGGGTGACAACGCATCTGCATTTTGATTCGTAATTTAGGATAGATGTAGATGTCTATAGACCACAGTTTCCATTTACCACCAGGTGGACTATGTGCTCGTTTGTCCCCTTACTCTATTAAAAAAAAGTACTGTCCGTCACAGATTGCTGACTTTCCGGAGTGACATTACTTACTTCATGTCATATGTTTTGTTTGCCTTATTTTTTATATTTTTTTATACTCGTATTCTACTAAGCCAGCGCTTATCTATGATATCACCTAATAATAAATGGTGATGTAGCCTAAGATGATGAAGCGCACTGACTTAACAAAAGCCTGTTCACTCTTAACTTATCCTATTTAAGAGGATTTGTATTTTTTTTCATCTCGTAAAGAAATATGATAACTGGACGACCGTAGAACATACTAATTTTCTAGGTCGGCTTAAAGTATCTGCTACTTAGCTTAGTTCCTATATTTTTAAGCGGGATATGTAATTATTATAGAGTTATATTGTTATTTGCTTTATCAAGCTAAAGCGTAAGTTAATTATTTTTTTTTTAATTTTGCCTCTGCTTCTTCTGATGCAAAAATAAGAAAGACGACATCGACTTAGAAGACGAATAATTAGTAATCGCACTATCAGACATCTATCACCTTTGAATCTACTCCCCGGCTCCGGTAAGGGAAGTTTACATTTTTTTTATAGAACAAAGGTGTCAATGACTAGTGAGCACACAGCCCGCCTGATGGTAAATGGACGCTGCTGCCCACAGACATCTACATCTATATCCTCAATTAAAAATCAAAATTCAGATGCGTTGTCACCCTCGAGGACTGAAATAGTCTCGTATCAAGTAAAAAGGGTCTTCGGTTTTCTGCATTTAACATACGAAAGCAGCATTGAGCTGCTAATTTACGTTGGTATTCTGTGAGATCTTGGTTTTACTCAGTCGAGCCGACCCATTCGCTCTACAACCATAATATAGCTGCAACATGGCTCTACCAACTGATGATAAACATGTTTTAAAAAAATGAAAAAAAAATAATTTAGTATATATCAAAATAGGCAAACTTAAATTTATTTGTGTTGATAGTAATTTATTGCACGACGATGGAACACACAAAGTTACAAATTGACTTCAATTATTAGATTAATTGACTTAAGATACGTACGAGAGGAGGAACCGAAATTTTTTTTTTTTTTTTTTTTTTTTTATTGGAGAGGGGGCAAACGAGCATGCGGCTCACCTGATGGTAAGTGACTACCGCCGCCCATGAACAACCGCAACACCAGGGGAATTGCAGATGCGTTGCCGGCCTTTTAAAAAGGAGTAGGCTCTTTTCTTGAAGGTCCCTAAGTCGTATCGGTCCGGAAAAATCCCTGGTGGTAAACTATTCCACAAGGAAGTTGTGCGAGGAAGAAAACATCTTCTAAATCGCACAGTGGTGGACCGCCAATCATCCAGATGGTGTGGATGGTATCGGGAGTTCTGCCGCGATGTGCGTTCGTGAAATCTGGCGGCTGGGATTAATCCGAACAATTCCTCAGAGCACTCCCCATGGTAAATGCGAAAGAAAATGCAAAGAGATGCAACATCTCTTCGCAGTGCCAATGAATCGAGCCGATCGGAAAGGGCTCGGTCGTCGACGATTCGAGCCGCTCTGCGCTGGATGCGGTCAAGTGGAAGGAGCTGGCACTGGGGAGCCCCTGCCCAGAGATGGGAACAGTATTCCATGTGAGGCCGAACCTGCGCCTTGTAAAGTTGCAGGCGGTGTGCCGGCATGAAATACTGTCCCGCTCTGCTGAGCACGCCAAGCTTTTTAGAGGCCAATTTGGCCTTCTCTTCCAAGTGACCACGAAACTGCACGTCACTCGATATGTCGACTCCGAGGATACCGATACTGGCTGAGGCAAGAAGGGGAGTGCCTTGAAACTGAGGAGATACGACAAAGGGGTTCTTTTTAGCGGTAAACGCGCAAACTTGTGTCTTCTGAGGATTAAACTGGACTAGATTTAGTCGCCCCCAATCCGAGACTTTGTCCAGCAAAGACTCGACTTCAGACACAAGTTTGTTCCGGTACTCGGCGACGTTTTCCCGAGAAATATTGGCCCGGCCGGTGTATAGAGCATCACCAGTGCTGTCATCCGCATAGCAATGAATGTTACCAGTTAGCAACATATCATTGATATGCAGAAGAAACAGCGTTGGTGATAGCACACAGCCTTGTGGAACACCAGCGTTAATAGGCTTGTAGTCAGAACATGCACCGTCTACAACGACCTTGATGCTCCGATCTGCAAGAAAGCTGGTGATCCAATTGCACAATTTCTCGGGAAGCCCATAGGAAGGCAGCTTCGAAAGAAGCGCTTTGTGCCAAACCCGATCAAAGGCCTTCGCAATGTCCAGACTAACAGCCAACGCGTCCCCCTTGGACTCTACTGCCTCCGCCCATCTATGGGTCAGGTAGACCAGAAGATCACCAGCTGATCGACACCGACGAAAACCGTATTGGCGGTCACTAATCAGCTGGTGATCCTTAAGGTACCGGATGAGCTGGCAGTTAATAATGGATTCCATTATTTTGGAGAACAAGGAGGTGATCGCGATAGGCCTATAGTTGGACGGGTCTGAGCGGTCGCCTTTTTTAGGGATCGGGTGGACAAAAGCTGTCTTCCATGAATTCGGGACTACGCCATGGGAGTAGGAGTACCGGAAAAGACGCGTTAGGACCGGTGCCAACTCCGGAGCACACGTCCTCAGCACAATTGGGGGGATTCCGTCAGGCCCACTCGACTTCTGGATGTCCAGGGAGAGAAGTGCTTTGCGAACTGAGCGCTGTGAGAATAGCACATCCGGCATGGAGCACTCACACCGCGGGATGGTCGGCGGTATTTTCCCCCCGTCATCAAGAGTCGAGTTGGACGCAAAAAGGGAGCCTAAAAGGAAATAATATAATAATATAGGAAATACAATGAATTACATGGTAACTTGTTTTGGATTAACAAAAACTTTAGGTTGTTTTTACCCGACAACCCCAGAAGAAGGGCAATGTTTCTGAGTGAATGTATGTATGTCTATTTCTTTGGCACGCTCTGTAGCGTATTTGGCTGGATGGATCTTAACTTAAGGGGCGTCGTTAGAATCGTCTTAGTTGTAGAAGTGACCGTAACAATTTAATTACTGTTTCAATCTTTGGAATTGTATTTCATGAAAGTTGTAGATCAACAAGAGTTTCACTTACGTAGCTTTATACGTAGATATAAAAATTTATGATCTGTACAAATCGCGGAAATAACACAAATTTAACTAGCGAATCAAGTACTCTGACAAATGTTTCTCATATCCTTCAAATATGTAAAGTAAAATATAAAAAATATCAATAAAAATAAAATAATCGTTTATTTTCAATCACACTAATTAAACTAATAATTGGCCATTGTGAAAATAAAACAATTAAGTTCTGTAAGTAATGAAATATAATAGAATACGATATTTTCAAACTGTCAAAAACAAATATATTAAGGAGTTTAAAACCTAAGAAAAACGGTAGTGGTTGAATGAAAAATAGTTATTAACGCCAGCAATACCACTATGTAAATCCAATTTATTATAAGGAGAAGGGTTTGTACTCAAATTGAGTAAGTAATAAACATTATTTTGTTTATTAGAACTATGGACAAATAAATTTTCACCAAACGATTCTCCTATTCGTAAAAAGATTTTTTTTTTCAATATTTTTGATATTCTGAAACCGTTAAATATACTTTATATATACATATAAGCTTAAAATCGAGATTAACTCTGAATACCGGCACAAATTTTACGAAGATGATTTAATAAAAGCGCCATTTACTACGCCATATTGTGTTACTCTCATGTCATCAATAACTCCTAATGTATCCTTTGTAACTTTGTATATACACAATTTAAATTCTAGTGACTATTTGAACTATATTTTAATAAAAAGGCTTCAGATTTTGATAAAAGCAATAGATACAAAAAAAAATACGTTATTTAGTTACTGCTGTAGTTAGAATATATGTATTCTAATTAGTCAACAAATTTTACTATCATCAATTCCACTCTGCGGTTTCGGAACCCTACTGTTACGTCATGAGTGCCTGCGGGATGCCTCTGCTTTGTCAACGTGTTTTTCGACTGATCCAACTTGCATATTAATGTAAGCTCCGCTCACATTTGTCAACCCAATTCGTAAATCGACACTGTTTCCGTTAATTAAATTTGTTGTTCCTGTACAAATAGATTAGTTACTGTTTTGATTTCTTTTTTTTAATGTTACACTACACTATGATTTTCTCATGTATCACGGAGGCAGTTTACATACATTCTTATTGTTTTACTTTTGATTACGATCTAAATAATGTGATTATAATTGAAATAATTTATGATTAAGTAGTGGAGAGGCGTTCAAAGAACCTTATTAGTGACCTTGATTTCGTCAAAACCAATCTTGACAGCCTCGAGCACAGGTGCAGTGTAGTCAGACTCTCGATATTCTATAGGATGTATCTCGGAGAGTGTCGTAGAAATTACATACTTTACTGCTTATCTCGCCTTTCCACCATCGGACAAAGAGGCGGGCAACAGTTCATGTCCTTTATATCAATTCTCCATACATTTGAATCAAACGGTTTGTTTAGTCTTTAGTAAAGCGTACAGCAAAGGAGTGGAATAATTTTCTGACGTCTGTTTTACTAACTAAATGTTTTTTTTTATGGAAGAGGAAGCAAACGAGCATTCGGCTCGCCTGATAGTAAGTGGTTACTGCCGCCCATGATTATTTGCAACACTAGGGGAATTGCAGGTGCGTAACCGGTATCTTAGGTAGGCTTTTCTTGTTACACCCTGATGCGCAGTCACTCAGCGTGCTATGGAAAAAGTTATGCTCGGAATTTCTTAGCGGGGATATCCGCGGAAGAACTGACATGATCCGACGGATCAGTAAGCTGAAGTGACAATGAGCTGACTATATAGTTGGAAGCAACGACAACTGATGGGGAAGAAAGAAGTTTCAAGGAGCAGTGAGTAGCGACCGCCTATTAGATGGAGTAACGACCTAATGAAAAACATTTGTAATCAATGGATGCAGGTGCCAAGAACCAAAGCAGAGGCCAATGTTCAGCAGTGAAATTGTGATGGGCTGTACTTATAGTGATAGTTATAGATTTAATATGTATAGATTTAATAGTTAACAATAAAAAATTGTGTTATAAATACCCCCAAAATTTATTTTCACAGTTTAATTACAAAAGTTTATTTTAAATTTGTATTTTACGATATCCTTATACAGGAATTAACGAAGTATGATAAGCGTCATTAATTTCCTGAATTTGATCAAGAACTAAACTCATTTCAGGAGAGTTTGCAAGTTCTTTAAAGTGTTGAAACCTGCGGCGTTAATTTTCCTTTAAATGTTTTTAAACAAAAGTACTTTGTTGTCTCCAATAGAATATAATAATTTATTCAATATAGATTTTACAAGAAAACTTATGGAATGTCATTTAACTGGTTCGAAAAAAAAACTTCTGTCCTGGGAATATCTAGCGAGAAACCAGCAGGATTTAAAAAAAAATACAAAATAATATTTTATATAATTAGTAGGAAAACATTTAGAAATAGCCAATCACTTTATTCCCAGGGCTTACTACCACCAATCATGTACTATATTGAAATGTTTGCAGAAGACAGCCATAAGAGGATTATGAACCTGGGACCGAAAGAATCCCGTAGAAAAAAATTTAAAGAAATAAATATATAGACTTTGGCCTCTCAGCGTTTTTCACGAAGATTTTATGTATGTGCACAAAAACAACAATAGTTTTATTAAAAATCGTGATGTATATTCTGTAAATACTAGGACAAGCTTGTTAGTTGTACAACTTACTTGACTCCAAAAAGTCAGTAATTCCTTTATGGGGCAATATTTACAATCCTAAGTCCCAGAAAACATGCAGGTCCACATTGTTTAATATAGGTTATTATACTACTAGAGAGTACATGACTCACAATAACGCCTGGGAATGAGATGATCGCTACCATGTTGTTTCTAAATGTTTTCATACTTAATTTAATAAATCTGTGCTGTAAAATAATGTTAAAAAAGTCCCGCTGGGTTTCCCGCGGGTGCTTCACAGAAAAAAGGTTTTTTTTCGGACCAATAGTAAAGCTTAAATGATTTTCAATAAGTATTCTTGTGATCTATATTGAATAAAAATGATTCTATTCTAGTCTTCTAGTCAATACAAATAGTGTTGCAACTAGTATTTCAGATCTGCAAACCTATCAGAAGCTATGAGATATTTTTGCTACATTTCAAAATAGCCTGTTACTAAACCTACAAGACTAAATGGGTTGATAATTTTTCTTACTTCATTACCCTTCTGCAACTAAAAGTTTTAAATATTATTAATTTATTTGCTTTGTTCAGTAAAAGACGCGAGAAAGAGCGTCTATGAAGAATTAGATTTAGTTTCCGGGCCGTTTTACGAACGTTACACTTGCCAACAGAAATAATCAAAAGACAAAACTTATAAAAATAATCAAACACGAATATAGACGAGTGGGACAGTAGCGCTGATACGTAAGTAAATATTAATAAAATCAATGACGTAATATGTTTCTTTCACATGAATATTGTTATTTTTTGCGTGTCTAATAGCGGTCACATATTGACTGGCGATAGCGGAAAGCGGACTCCAAAATAAGATACATATATTATTTAATTATGTATAATTATAAATAATATGTGTACGTGAGTATTGATTTAAAAATATTGTATTGACGAATGTTTAAATAAGTAAACATAAAATAAACGATTAAGAATAAAAATAGTATAGAGCATGTCCAATTTTCGTCACTCACTATACGAAACACAGCAGTATTAGCTGCTATTTTACGCTAGTATTCCACAAGGGCGTCGTCCGTCCCCGAACGAACCGACCTATTATTGCATTAGTTGTAATTTACCTACACCGTGGCTCTACGTAAAATAGTATGTAAGAAATAATTGTATATAGATATCATCTTTGAATGAAATAAAACTTCATAATGAGTTATTCTTTATAATCTAAGACTACTACTACTCGATACGATATTTTGAAATGATATTCGTCGACTGTTTTTTTCTTTTTCAAAACGAATCTAGGTATGGCTGTATATGGCCTAGGTACTCGATTCGAACATTTCGAAATGTAATAAGAAAAGTAATTTTATATTTTCACGTTTGCTATGTAAAAAGCGCACCGTATAACACTGACCCCTATTTCCAGTTAATGTAATGAGGTCTGGGTTTAGTTTTGTATATCTTGACGGCCTTCGAACGTAGTGATTATAAATTCTCTAGGCGTTCTTCACAAAAGACTTTTCAGTCAGTAGCATACATCGAAAATAATTGATATTAAGTTTGAAATTGAGAGAAAAAGTAGATATATTCCGTTTTTACCACATCCCACAAGAATGAAATCAGAATGAAAATGAAAAGTCTTTATTTTTAGACGAAAGAAATTGAAATTTTGTTCGACAAATGTCAACATGTTTATAAATTCAATTCAAATAAGATTCCTCTGCCCAGATAAGAAACGGTTAAATAATGAATGAAGGGTGTCAAATGTACAGCAATATACTTCATCATAATCATTAAATTACTTAAATGATGACAAAAGTAATAATTGCAAAAATATAAATTTCAAACATGACGACTTCACATTATTAAATAACTCGATTTTCGAGTGGTTTACAAATATCCAACAGAGTCGTGGAGAAAAATAAATCGGTCGATCGTTATGCCCAAAGCGAGTTTTATTTTAAATAGAATAAGGGTGATAAACGAGCATACAGTCCAAATTATGCTAATTGAATGCTGTAGCCCATAGAACAACTATATTTATTCTCGATTAAGAATCAAAATGCAGATGCGTTGTCACACCTGAGGATTAAGAGGGAATGCCTCGTTTCCAGTAAAAAGGGTCACCGGTTCTCTGTACTCACTTTATGCCGGTATGCTATTTTACGCTGGTATTCTGTGAGTGCGTGGTCCCACCCCAGTCAAATCGACCTATTCGAGCTACAATTATAAATCATAATATAGCTTGGCACTACCATAAGACTTTTTTGTGAGTTGGAGCTCACACATCAATCAAAACAGTTTTAATTTCTCTGCCAAAATAAAAGTAGCTCATTAGACCTATATTTTATTAGCCTTAGTTAGTCTAATCTAGATAAATTAAGTTATATATATATATATATATATATATATATAGTCTAGATATAGTCTAGATGTAGTCTATATATAGTCTAGATAAATTAAGTTTTACTTTCAACTTAGTTTTATTGTGGATTCTTCCATAGTTTCCTATTTTTCCTTTCTAATCTAAAGCCATTAACATCAAAATATTTTAAATTTTAATAATTAATAATCCAGCAAAATCCATTTCAGATTTCTGTATTATAAAAGATACATTACGCGGTTAATGCCTGCGGAGATATTCAGAAGGAGGCGGAAACGCGTGAACCCTTTTTAGGCCGCAAACAAGCGGGAATATGCTATTACGTTGTGTATGATGGGCCGATTTTAAATGGATAAAACCGAAGTCCAATTATATCGGAATGAAATGATTTCTTTTTGATGTGATGATTTGCGGAGATTGGAACAAAAATTATTAATTTTTTATCTGCAGATGGCCGTGGTTAACTATGACATTGGGGCGTCAAACACCTCAGTCCCACGCATGACCATGGGTGCTGAAAAGTACTCGAAACGTCGGGAATATAAAATAAGTTAATATACGCGATAAAATCCGTAAAACACACAACACACACACACACACAAACACTCACGCCTGTCACTCAGAGGCTCCTAATCTGGCCAATTTTTAATGTATCGCCGATTTGGTCGATAAATCTTCGTCGAGGGCGTCCCTTCCCGACCCTGCCGTTCACTTCTGCTACATAAATTTGCTTTGTCACTCTTTCCCCGTTCATTCTTTCTACATGACCAAACCACCGAAGCATTCCTTTCTTAATCCTTGTCACAACGTCATATTGCAAACCACACTGTTCTCTTATCACACTATTTCTCACCCTGGCATTCAGATTCAGCCCCAGCATACTCCTTAAGGACAATCCGTAAAACTAGTTTTATTTATCGCAATGTTTTGATTTTGGCAAATAAAAAAATATATTTATGTATTATATTATAGTTTTATGTATGTATATATATGTATAATGTTCTTCCGGGTCAGCTAGTTTCAGTATAAAAAAACCTAACGGTAAAAGCTAACCTTAAAAAAGTGGTTAAAACTATGTTACAACTTGCAGTACCTATCAAAATCTACAATCGCAGGGTACAAAACTGAAATCTACTTCTTATTTTCATTTCAATCCGTGTGAGTATGCGAATAATAATCATTGAATTTATTTCAATTTGACGTGTTGACAGTACATCCGGAACAGTTTCAGTGTGTACAAATCGCCACCGAATTGACATCCTACGCAGTCTAGACTCTGAATCTTTTAAATTTATAAAGACTCACGGTCATGTAATAGAGTAGTTTAAATAGCGAATGTATTTGTATCTTATTTAATGGCCGATATACAGGTGTCAAATATTTGTAAACTTATTGGTTACACTGATGTACAAAATTAGTAGATATAATATACTGGATTGCTTTATTTCTTACTACCGTTTATATATTATTATATTTAATTTTCATTTTCTCTCGTGATCATAAACGAGACTTCCGATCATTCGGTCCGGGGTTTAAGCCCCGGGACGATCCGGTAGCAGTTATTGGGTTTTATGTCGTGATATTCTCAGTAACATTCCGGAGTTAGGAGGTTGGCGGTGTTTTACCCCCGTACCTTGGAAAGCAATCAAGCAATCAATCGCCTGATCTCTCAAAGGTCGTGTCGGATTGCCATTCCATCGGACTATACTGGTGACGGAAAATAGAGTGCATATATGCTTACAAAAACACTTGTATTATAATCACAAGTTGTTGATTTACAACCATACTTGTTGAGCTACAACCATAATCTAGCTGTAGCAAACTACAGCTACACGCTACGGCTCTACCATATTAAAACATGGCTCTACCACTATAAACGTTGTAGACGAAGACCGGGCTAGGAGACGCGCTTTGGGAGGGACTGCCGCAGGTGGATGATGATGACGATGTTAATGATAATGAAGCAATCACTATCCATGATTGATAAATGTAAAGCTCAGATGTAGGGTGTGCTCCAATGACTAAATTACAGAATAGCGTAGCTATCTGGCTTTAAACATAAAAACAGTATCTGCATGACAGCCAATAAATTGATAATTCAGTAGTTCCTGTATGGTTAAAAGTATTGTTAAAATATTGGGGCTAGATGAAACAATTTACAAATCGCTTGACGGCAATGGAATACATTAGAAGAAAATAAAAAGAGATAAATGGAAGTTAGGATAGAATTCTAAATCACCACTCGTTTGAGAATTTTAAAGTTCGATGCACGCGGCTTATTTTGTGATTCGGTCAAATTTGTTCATCTTTTATCTTGTTTGTCGTGATTATGTTCTTGCGTAATTGATCAGTGCTAAGTTCTGATAAGAAGTGCTGCTGTTAAGCTTGCATACTTAATATATTTTTTGTAAACACGACATGACAAGTCCATAACTTTAATGATAATATCCTCTAGACCAAATATTGGTCACGGCGACCAGTTTCAAAGGAGACTAGCCATTTGCGCAGGACGGGATTATAGTGCCCGAGTGTGTGCGAAAGCACAGGTGCACTCTCTATTCCCTCACTCTCATAGTATAAAGGGACGGCGAACTGACATGAATAGAGAGGGATTAGGTGCTGGAACAACGCCAATTACCTGACTCCGATCTGCTACTGAGAATTTCTTGACATAAAAGTCCAATAACTGATTACGGTCTGACCCGGGATTCCAACCCGGAACCTAATTTGTAACCATGTTAACACTCACTAGATCAACGAGTCAGTTAACATAACTTTACCTCGCATGTTGATTGTAACCGGCACATATTACACTCTGGTCGAATTGTAATTACACAACGCTGAATGAGTAATAGTTTACGTTATTTTTTTTATAGGATAGGGTGACAAACAAGCATACAGTCCACCTGATGGTAAGCGGTCGCTGTGACCCATAGACATCCACATATATCCTCAATAAAGAATCAAAATGCAGATACGTTGTCACACGTGAGGACTAAGATGGAATGCCTCTTTTCCAGTAAAAAGGGTCTCCGGTTCTCTACACTCACCATACGAAACACAGCAGTGTTAAGATGCTGGTATTTGGGTACCCATTCGTACTACAACTATACTACTAATATAGCTGCAGCATGGCTCTACCACATAAAAATGATTGCTGTTAATGATTATTTGCGTAAGCAAGGGAACATGTTCCACATTCACTATAGTACTGTATTATTTTGATTATTAAGTTACGGATTGTTCCTAACACTACTTACTGCACCGTAGAAAATACCAACATCTAGAATGGACTGGTTGCCGAAAAAGGTGATATTTTTTTAAATAAAATTAAACTGGAAAATTAATTTTACGTGGTAGAGCCATGCTGCAGCTATATTACTAATATAGTTGTATCACGAATGAGTCGGCTCGACTGGGGAAGGACAACGCTCTCTGGACAGTATACCAGCGCTTTACACTGCTGTGTTTTGTATGGTGAGTGTAGGTAACCGGTGACCCTTTTTACTGGAAACGAGGCATGCTATCTTAGTCCTCACGGGTGACAACGCATCTGAATTTCGATTCGTAATCGAGGATAGATGTAGATGTCTATGGGCCACAGCAACCACTTACCATCAGATGGACTATGTGATCGATTGTCACCTTTATCCTATAAAAAAAACTCCAAGTGTAAGACAACAAAAGCAACAGAGCGCTAACCCTAACATTGAATGCCTTTTAAGGCATTCCAATCAATCTGGAATGCCTCAATAGGTATTTCATCTTACCTTGTATTACTGCGGCGCTCTATTCACGTCTGATGAGTACACACAATGATTGTACCGCTGCACGCTATGGCAGATATATGCAAATATGTAAGTAAGCAGAATGGTAGCTACCCTGATTTGATAATGAAAGCAAAATTATAATATTTATTATAATCTTTGGTATAGGTAATTTAACATCTCGTTAATAGACTCCTCGTCACAAATCTACCTGCCAGGATAATTGTGGTGATAACAGTAAGTCCTTTTACATGGGAGAAGCCTCCTTACATTTAATCATCGAGTACAGTCTTTTCTTATAAACGAGCACACAGTTCACATGACGGTAAGTGGTTGCTGTGGCCCATCGACATCTAATCTCTATTAATCCTTGAAACAAAAAAATGCTCAATTAAGTAAATAATAGAACTGTGACTAAGAATAGGTAATGTTTTTATCAACAAAAAGAGCATTTCGAAATAATGTATCATCGGTTGTGACGTTTGTTAGTTCCGGTTATATCGTTATACTAGCGACCGTTCCCGGCGCTGGTTGGGAGGGATCTCTATTAATGAGGTGTCATTTAGATTTAGTGTGATCATCAAAAATCATTTATTTATCGATAATTCGATTTCTCAAATAATATCTATATAATCTCCAAGTTTTCATATAAAATAAAGCCTAGATTTCAATTCTGAAATTTCTCTCTATTTGTTCAACAGGTTTCATATTTCAAAGATTAGCCTGCACAGACAGATAAACAGACAGATGGACAAAATTTTAAAAATATACTAATGCCATAATAGCATTCAAATAATCGCAATAAAGGGCAAGTTATTTCAATATTAGAGATATACACTTCATTAATTTTAAATTTATATCTTTTGTGTATAATGCTCAGATGAACGTAGTTCATGTTCGTATGTCACAAGTGACGTTGAATATGTGTTAGTTAAACACGTCCAACGTACACAATGCGCTTAACACAGAGCTGATTGTGCAAACAACAGACTGCGAAGCATTAAGTGGCTGCACAAATATTTGTCCGAGACCTCATCAGTGATCTGGCAGCGATATGCGAACAAATTACATTGTACTAATTTTTAAAATATATTATGTTTGGGGTATCTATAAAGTTTTCTCATCTGGTTGGGCCTTAGAGTATTCAACTAACAATACTCTAAGGGTTGGGCAGTATAAATATATAATTGTAAATGAAAATGGTAAACATACATAAATATGAATAAAATAAAATAAATACATAAAAAATACATAAATATATAAAAACCCAACCAGATGGAAGCCCTCGGCAGGGGAGACCAGACGGCCGAGGGTTAGGGGGAAAGGGAAAGAAACCGGCGGACGATGCGGGCGGTATCGAGGAGCACCGCCTTCTGCATTTGAGCCTGGAGCGGTCCGTCACGGAATCCCAGTCGCCTCAGATGACCCGGGAGGCTGACTGGGATTAACCCATTCGCAGAAACGACCACAGGAATAATTTCGGTCGGCAGACCACCCCACATGCCGGTAACCTCGTGAGCCAGGTCCAGATATTTTGTCACCTTATCTGTTTCGGCTTTCACGAGGTTCTCGTCATAAGGAATGGTAATGTCGACCAAGAAGATCCGTGACTGTGCCTGGTCCATCAGCACAATATCAGGCTTATTCGCAAGAATAGTCCTGTCTGTGATGATGGCCCGGTCCCAGTAGAGCCTGGCGCGGTCATTTTCGAGCACGGCTTCCGGCAAGTACTTATAATACGGCAGTTTCCGATCCACGAGGCCGTATTTCAGAGCGAGCTCCTGGTGTAGAATCCTGGCTACTAGATTGTGTCTGTGCAAATACTCAGAGTTAGAAAGCGCCGAACAAAAATATATTATATATTATTATCCTTTTCACATTATGCATTGTCGCTTACAGTGGATAAGCGCTCGCTGTAAATTTCACAGTACGCGAGCAATCCGGGTTCGAACCTCGCCGGCACCGATGAAATTGTTAATTGCAATTTTAAGTGCTGCTTAAACACGTGCTAAGTGGTGAAGGAAAACATCGTGAGGAAATGTACATGTCTGAGAAATAAAACTATTTCGAAGACAAGTGAAGTCCGCCAATACGCATTGTGCCAGCGCGACGGACACTTCCTTTCCCTAAAATTCTCTCAGAAGTAGGAGGATACCAGTGCCCAGCAGTGGGATGTAGGCTTCACTTTTACATTCAATTCTATAGAAAACAGAAAGATTAATACGTTTACCGGGAGATTAAAAAAAGCCATACCCATAATATGCTCCAGTACAAATTGCTATCACGGCGGCCAGTCTCAACGGAGACTCTTTGAATAGCCATCTATGCAGGACATGCTTATACTGCAAGAGTGTGTGCAAGACAAGTGTACTCTCTATTCCTTCATTCGCATGACCAACGGCTTTACGTGCTTTCCGAGGCACGGGGATGAAACACTGCACTTCCTGAATCCTGGCTACTACTTAGAAATTCTGGAGAGAAATATATATATACTGGATGCGATGGACTATATGAGCAATGATGTTATCAACCCGTATATATTTTCTTAATTATTCATTTTAATGTTTAATATTCCAGAGATTAGTTTATCAATTACCCATTTCGTAATATGGCTGCACAAATGAGTCGACTATACCCGTGAAGAATTACATTCTCATAGAAAACCAGCGTTAAATATAGCAGATAATAAGATGTATTTCGTACAAACACCCGAGACACTTTTACAGGCAACGGAGTATTCAATTTAAGTTCCCAGGGGTGGCAACACATTTTTCTATGGGTCACAGCATACACTTACTTCTGTACAAAGAAATGCACGGAAATAATACACTTATTTTATAATAAAATTTTTGCGAGTGCCGAGTTTCATAATTTAAAGCTTGTTATCCAACTTTAATTAAAACCTGGGTAATATTTTAGGAATATAATCGTATAGTATAATTAAAACTTCAGCTCAATGGTAGGATTACTTGCTCATAAATTATAAAAAAATTTAATCACTGGAGGCAAAAGTGAATTCTGGTAATTAAAGCTTAGGTTTTCTGCTAGATACTATATACTGAGGAAACAAACTTAGATAACCTTAGGGTATATTTTTCCTCTTAAGTCGACGTACTGGTTATGGTTTATGCCGTTATTATTATTACATTATATCCATCACAGGTTACAAATAATCCAAGGCTCGACCGGGGTAGGAGCACGTTCTCACAGAATACCAGCGTAAAATAGCAGCTTAATGCTGCTGTGTTTTGTATGGTAAGTGTATAGAACTGGAACTGTAAAGGGATTCCATCGTGGTCCTCAGGGGTGACAACGCATCTGCATTTTGATACTTAATCGAAGATAAACGTAGATGTCTATGGACCACAGCATGCACTTAACATCAGGTCAACTGTGTACTCGTTAGGCAAGCCCATTTTATAAAAAAAATTATACCTTTTTAGTTGTTACAACTTATTAACCGATTTCAAAAAAGAAGGAGCCTCACAATTCGACTGTGTTTTGTTATTTAAGCAAGTATTAGCTACGTTCTATTATTTTTTTGTAGACGTTTTCTGTTTATTATTGATGATAATTATATAATTAGAAAGTCATCTGGCTGCACCTTCTATACTTTTCTGGGTGTCATTTTAATAGTATCGGTTCCAAGAGTGATTTACTTCATTAATTATGGAGATTAACATGATGAAGTGTGTGGCCTTGAATAGGCACCTACTTAGGTTTTAGCATTTATAATTAAGGTTTCATACAGAGTTTACCTGGGTTCACTATAAACTATTTAATACCATTAAAATGTATAAAAGTTAAAGATATAGCCTATATATACGCCCCACTGCTGAGCACAGGGCTCCTCTCATTTTTGAGAGGGCTTTAGGGCAAGCATATGTCCGCTGCGCTGCGCCATTGCGTGTTGGCGAACTTCACATGTCTTTGAAACATTTTTTTCTTATATCTGACAAGACATTCGGGTTTCGTCACAAAGTTTTTTTTTCACCGTCGAGCGCTTGGTAAATCAACTATTATAATATAGTTTCTGTTAATACTTATTTATTTAGTCTTAGTAAATTGTAGATTAGTAAGTATTATGGGTTACAATTTTGTGGCAGGGAGAGTGTGTCCAAAATGATTAATTGAAATATTTTTCCTCATTCTTCGCCGTTGAGCACGTGGTAAATCAGCATTTAAAATTGCAATTAACAATTACATTGGTGTCGGCGGGGATCGAACCCGAGTTACTCGCGAACTGTGAAATTTACAACGAGCGCTTAGCCCTTGGGCTACCACGGCTCACAATTAGTCTATTAATTACAGTAAAATAAAAAACCAAATTGAAAAATATGACATGAAAATATTAAACGTAACTTATCCAAATCTAAAATTTGATTAAAATTCGGTGGGGATAAATTTTTTGACGAAAAGTCTGTTTGAAACTTGTCGAGTATAACCTACCTTTAAATCCCATGTATCCAGGACTTCCAGCTACGTTCACAACAAATATATTTCACCCTGATTGTATAAACGTATAGAGTCTAGAGAGGATCGGACACCGTCTCGGAACTCGCAAAGAATTTAATCAGAGTAAGCGAAGTTGGTCGGTCTTTACTTAGAGCTCTAAACGATACGGTTGCAAGATTTGTTATGGTTAGATTTTTTTATTTTAAAATAATTAAAATATATTTTCTTATTGTTCATTATATTATTGATTTTCTAATTCCTGCCGCTTGAAATACGTAACAAAAGCAAAAATAATTAATAGTCTTTATAGTAGTATATAGGCAGATTACTGCAAAGTTAACTAAATTAACATTGATATGTACTAGTAGTTATTACAAGATAATGAGTTATTAAAAAAGGAAAAACGTGGCAAATTATTTCAATTACTAAGCCTTTTAACAGCATTTGAGCCTCCTAAGTTAATTACCATTTATTTATGTATGTGAAATATGGATTACTTGTAATTCTTACTGAAAGTAATTTTTTACTTAACAACTGGTTCGAAATAAGCCTCTGTCCTGGAAAGAACCAGCCAGAAACCCAGCGGGGTGATTTTTAAAAAAGGTAAGCTATACAATATGAAAGGATGTACAAACTATTTATAAAAATTATTTTAGAAACAGTTTAGAAGTGTCCACTTCATTCCCAGGGGTTATTATCAAACGTGTATTTAATTATATTATAATAACCCTTTTTATACAATATTTGTTTAATAAAATATTTAAATTTGGTAATAAAAAGATCTTGTATATTTTCTGTAACTTTGTTACAATAGCGTATACATTGTCCCAAGAATTAATTAATGACTCTTTGGAGTCGAGAAAGTGGTATCACTAGCTTGTGTTTGTTCCTATTGTTTACAGAGTGTATGTAACTTTTTTACTAAAACTATCTTTGTTTTTGTGAACATACAGAAAATACTGAGAGGCTAAAGTTAATATATCTATTATTTTAAATATTTCTCTGAGACACTCTCTCTGTAATAGGAAGTAAATTTCTTTTATGTCCCTCTTCTGCAAAACAAAATCAGTTTTTAAATCAGCCGCATTTACCCATAATCGCATAAAAGTTTATGCTATGGAAGTAACTGAATAAACTAATCTAGCTGTTTCGACACTAGAGAGACTTCTCATCTTTTTTACAGCATAAGCTGCAGAGCTTAGTCTGTTTGCTAGTTTAGATATATGGGGGCCCCACTGAAGCTTTGCGTCGAGAATAATGCCAAGAAAAACAGTGGATTTAATTTAACCTAAATACAAAAAAATTTAAGAGTACCTCCTAGTCTCCCGCAATTGCGTGCACTATCCACTTCACCACTAATCTCATCACCACTTCTCCCAACACCACTACACTAGGAAAGAAACACTACCATCGATGATACGACACGTGTTTCGCCTCTACACGGGGCATTCTCAGGTGAAGTAGACTGACTCTGCGGTAGCTGACCGCTAAGTGTGTACTTAGCGGTCAGCTACCGCAGAGTCTATGTTTATCATGTTCATAGTGTTAAACTGCTTTATGCAACCATGATATAGCTGCAGCATGGTTTTATCACGTATAAAGCTTCACAATGCTGAGTTAATGTACTCGCAGGGCATTGAAAGTTGGGAATAACAGAAGAAGTATGAGTGCAAGGTATAACTCTGAATAATAAATTGAGTTCTCATAGTCAAGGAAATAAGGGCGGACCTAGAGGGAGACTAGAGAATCCAGAAAATTAATTATCATACAAGAAACATCATAAAGTGTCTACTTAGTTTATAGGATATGCGAATCTTAGTAAAACAAGCGCTAAAATAAATATTATACAAGTAATTTAATATGTTTCCAACATAACCAACAAAATCTGTGTACACTCTGAAATTGTCGAAAACAGACAAGCAAAAAACATGTTTTTATCCAACGTCGGAGCAGAATGTTGCTTGTAAATAACGTTTTTCACTCAGTGCTTGAAAATAAACGTGTTCTAAACGTCAGCCCCGTCAATACTTCGTCAAAAATTCATCTTACAAGTATTATGATACACAACCGGTTTATCGATTTATGTCCAATTATAAACTAATAGCTCAATTTAATTTTCAATTATTCACTTTTAGTAAGGTGTTATAACAGTACCTGGGCGCTAATTTTCATTAAAATGACACGTTAAGAAAGCTGTATTTTACACTTGCGATAATAGCTTTGATGAAATACTTCCTACTAAAATGTTTTGGTAAGATTGTAAGCAATATAATTGCTTACAATCAGGGGTTAAGCGCTAACCGTAAATTTAACAGTACAGTTCGTCCCCGTCAGCACTTATGAAAATATTATTTGCAATTTTAAGTGCAAAAAAAAAAACGTTATGAAACATTATGTTTGGTGATACCTGTCTGAGAAATTTAAATAAAGGACTCTTAGCTGATAGAATATGGTATTTAACACCATGTAAAAATAAATCAAAATATATATATATATATATATATATATATATATATATATATATATATATATATATATATATATATATATATATATATTTATGATAGATTGTGTAAAAAGTATACGATAAATATTGATTTCTATTTATAAAACTGCCTTATAAATTTTGTATTTAAATTTTAAGAATATTTTTTTTTAATCTGTGCCTCAAATCTACAAATCTCTGTCCGCCATATTAGATACCGTCGTGATGTCACTGGTTAAGAGAACTAGCTAATGTGCTGTTATTTTAAAAAAAAAATCATGTTATCATTACGATTGTTCAGTTTTATTCCAAACTTCATTGAAAAGGCATCATGGAAGACGGATTCATAAAAGCAGAAAGTACTAACATTAGTTCTATTAATTCAAATTCGTTTAACAGAACCCATATTCTTATATTATGTGTAATTTTCCATGTCATTTTCCAGCTAAAACATGCAATTTATGACAATCTTTATAACATTTGGAATTAAAGCGAGCTTATTCCTTCGCTTTTAGCACTAATGTTATAGAAAAAAAACTTGTTGTCATATTTTCTTGTACAAACCATGTCATTATTCCGATATAATAGAAGAAAATACGAATTAAGTAAAACACTGCACTGCACTTACAACCTAATCTATTACAAAATTTGACTTGCAATAGATCTTACAGCTATCATATTTTGTATAAACAATAGTTAAATATAAATTATACTTACATCAAAGCGATCTTCACAGAAGTATAGTTTACATTTTGTAGACAATGCCTTCGGGTCTCTTCTTGCCAGTTTTAACCAAGTATTTCTCATATTTAAATCAGTTGGCACTTGAATCTCCGGGATTCGTATGCTCGTATTTTTGCATTCAGGCACAACACAACAATGATATACATGATGAATCATTATTAAACATCCAAAAGCATCTTATTCCTTTGCAAAATCGACAAAATTGAAGGGCAGTGACATCACGAGTTGAATAGCATGGCGGCTAGCGTTTTCACGCAAAAATTTAAAACGATAAATTAAAAGTAATTTTTATGGCACTATTCAGTTTTAAAAAAAAATATATAAAAATGATGGTGATTTATTATCACTTTAGGATTCATTTAAAACACTTTTCGAAAATAGGTGTAATACCCTATTAAATATAATGATGGCAAAATATTCGTTACAAGTTGGTCAAATCAGATGGTGAAGTTGCCGATGAATTTATAGATTTTTTTGCAAAGATACCTGTTAGACTGCTCTCTTCAGGAAATAAGTACTATAAAAGCTTCAATTTTAGACATGTTAACAGTGATATACATAATTATTAAAACTTTTAACACTATTAAGCTTAAAGAAACTAAGGACTTATTTATTTTATTATTTATTGCACCAAAAATATTGTACAAAATGCGAGCTTAATGATTTATGGTATTCCCTACCAGTTAACCTTTAGTAGAAAAATTTTTAGGGTATTTCTACTGACTTTACGGAGGTTTTTTCCGAGCCAGTGGACAAAGTTAACATAAATTGATTGAAAGTGTCTTAAAAAATTTTAAGTATCTATTTTAAATAAAAATAAGTCGATTCTCAATAACTGTTATTAATTCTCATCTTTTAACTTCCGACAGATGACGTTAGGATCATCTAATAAAGTATTTTCGCTTAGATTCGGTCGCTTTTGTGTCGCGCCGCCTTGGTACTTGCCATATCTTTTAGAAGGCGCCACCGCGACATCAAACGTTGCGGCAGCAAACTGTGTACGGCGTCCACCCACAGGAGAATTTGGAATTTTAAAACGAAGAAGCCTTAGTGAAAGTAATTTCAAGTCACAAATTTTAGCACTTATGTAATTTTTCAGTCTACGCTAAAATAAAACTAATACTCGTAAAAATAGGGTACCCCTTGTGACAATGGATGCTGTACAGCACCCGAAACGGCGGGAATTAAAAGGTTAAAATTAAATGCGATAAAATCCGTAAAATTATTTTAACTTAATGTGCAGTATAAATTTCAAATACATTCGAAAAAAAAATTAATTTCTTTGAAAGACAATTCGTAATAACTTATTTCTTCGCTGTAGTTGTTCTAGTTGTAGCGCCATGAAAACAGTAGCTTTGTCCCGTTTATTTTGAACGCACGGTTGGCTTCAGGTTTTCTCTTTTTGAACACCTTATTCGTTGCTCAGGGAATAAATTTTGTTACAGTCATTTGCGTTCGTCTTTATAGGAGAGAATATTTTTCGTGAAACGACCCATAAGTTACTGGCGGCATTTTATTGTATAGTTTTAATAAATCTAATGCTCAAAAATCCGTAGTTTACTATATTGTAGATAAAAAAGATTTTTGTTTCTCTCACTTATAGTGTTTTCTCTTTGTTGCATCCACTTTTTTATTTCTTCACCTTTTACACACTTCTTCTCTATCAGTCTGTCACTCACTATTAGAGATGTGAAAATTATTAAACTAAGACCGGCGTGAAAAATGAAATGGTATGTCTACTAGTTTTCCTACTAGTTTAAGGAGTACCTCCCTCCCTAATTCTATTCGATGCACTATTCCTGATTTATTCATTCATTCATTAAAACCGGTCCAAAAACAATTGTTGTACATTGGGTGATATTTGCCTTAGTTGCTGCGCTTGGCACTTGGTTTGGCAACAAATGCTACTGCTTATCTCTTGTTTTATTTCTCTCTGTCGAATCTTTCCACACTCACGGGTTGACACGGTATCATTATGTTATGCAATATTACTGTGTCCACAAAACCCAATATCTTACTTCCAACACTACTACCCCGTTCACCTCAACACTAGGAATGACACCGAAGTTAATAATATGACGCATGTCTCTAAGGCGAGGCATCATCAGGAGAAATAGACACTGCGATGGCTAATTGCAAAGTGAGCGACGCGGCGTGCCATTTGTAATACTCACTGAAGCAACAGCGCCTAAGTCTTGCGGTATTAAACTTGGTACTCAGCATCTATTTTACGCGTGCATTCGTTTGTTGCAAACTTGGAAATAGGTAATTTGCATATGATCTGGTGCACCGCCATATATACAAAGCCATCAGACTCCTGTGATCTTTCTTATAGACGCCTCTTATATTATCAATGGAACTAAATGGGGCAATAGTTTTACGACCATGGCTTTGCAGGCAATTTGTTTTTTTAAAAATTGGTTATTGGTACTTTACGTTATATATTATATTGAATATATAGAGTAGGAAATAAAAAAATACATGTGTGCAGTTTACAAGCGGCAGAAGTGAAACCTTCAGAAAACTTAACTTCGAGAGAATGAGACGAATGCAGAGTGTCAGGAGTTTTTTTTTTTTTTTTTTTTTATAGGATGAGGGTGACAAACGAGCACACAGTCCACCTGATGGTAAGTGGTTGCTGCGGCCCATAGACATCTACATCTATCCTCTGTTACAAATCAAAATGTAGATGCGTTGTCACCCGTGAGGACTAAGATGGAATGCCTCATTTCCAGTAAAAAGGGCCTCCGGCCACCTGCACTCACCAAGCGAAACGCAGAGGTAAACCTCTACTTCACGCTGGTTTTCTGTGAGGTCGTGGTACTACACCGGTTCGAGCCGGCCCATCCGTGCGACAGAAAAAGCTGCCGCGTGGCTCTACCACTGTTAGGAGTAGAATAATAGTAACTATTTAATTAAAATATAAATAAATTTATAAAGAAAAACACAGTATAGTGTATTCTATCTAATCATGTCACTCTACGGAAGTTTAGTTTTTGAAGGTTTAACTTCTGCCACGTGTGAACTGCATATGTTTATTAAATATGTAATTACACTTGTAAGCGGCAATGTGAGAATATCCACTGTTCCGGACGGAAATAAATCAGTAGATGGGCAGTAGCGCCTAGTAACACTGCGAAAAAAAAACTGCGGTTGTCAACCACGCCTACCAAGCGTGGGAAGTGTGACAAATATCACTGCTCTATGAGGTAAATTTATGGTGGAGGCCTATGTTCAGCAGTGGACTTTTGATAGGCTGTAGTAACTGTGATTACTTACGTTACGTTTTACTGATGTGCGATTGTGACCGGGTCGTGTTACGGTATGGTACAATGAGCGCAAAGTTCACTGGTATGGTCGAATTGCATGATTTGTATTTTTAGGAGAGCAGTTCAAAGTATAACAAGTTGCCATGAAGCTTTGTAAGTTGTAATACTCGTAGTATCTTTACTATTGGTTAGATTATCTATGTTAAAATATATACCCATTACACAGAAGTGGGTATACAGAAAAAAAAATCTGTAATAAGGAAAAATACCATCACTTAGTTCTAAAATTTTTGTTTACTTAATCTCACTGTGTATTAGCAACACCACGTGGTTTTACCCGAAAAATATTAGGATACATCTATCTTATTTTTTTAAACTATTATAAGCCAGTACCTGACTACTATCACACCAATTGGTAAGTAGTGATGCAGGTGTTGATCTTATATAGGACAAAGTAAAAGATCGATACAAACCCGCGTAACAAAAGCTGACGTGATGCACCAAAATTTGCAGTCTGTGAACATTTTTTTTATAGGACAGGGTGACAAACGAGCACACAGTGCACCTGATAGTAAGTGGTTGCTGTGGCCCATAGACATCTACATCTATCATCGTTTGAGAATTAAAACGCAGATGCGTTGTCACCCGTGAGGACAAAGATAGAATGCCTCTTTTCCAGTAAAAAGGGTCTCTGGTACTCTACAATCACCATAAACACAGCAGCATTAAGCTGCTATTTTACGCTGGTATTCTGTGAGAGCGTGGTCCTTCCCAGGTCGAGCCGACCCATTCGTGCTACAACTATACTACTAATATAGCTGCAGCATGGATCTACCACGCCGTTACCTAATATCTGATTTGATAAACCAAAAAAGTACTTCCTTCCAAGGATGAAAAGCAAGGCTATTGAAATTTAAAAAAATCCCAAATTTTAATAACAGTGTCTGGGGGGCTGGGGGCAACTTTCTGCATACTATAATTAATATATATATATATATATATATATATATATATATATATATATATATATATATATATATATATAGGCCGGGTTAATGGGATGTCAAACACCTCACCCCCTCGCATATAAACTAAAATAAGATACTAAAAAGTAAAAATAAAGTATCTGACTTTAGGTATCGACATAACCGCCTTATATTGGAGCCATTGAAACATGAAAAACCATTTTTAAATTTTTTGTCTGACAGTCCTGGTTTAATTTCGGAATGCCTCAATCGATTGTAATGAGACTTCACGAACAGACAGATAACAATGCAGGAATATTCTAGGTTTTATGTTATCCGAATAACTAGGAATTTTTTGGAGTTTATTGGAATTTACTTCTTACGATTCTATTTTCATATGTAAGGCCGGGGCATGAAAATTTATGGGGAGTAAATCAAACGTTACGTCATGCGTTACGTTATGTTTTCATGTTTTCATGACAACGTAATGTCGTGCGCAACTTATCTTGCGCAGCCCCCAGCACAGAGTACTCTCGACTGTACTACCGTATATAAACAAATAAAAAATGTCAACCAACTGTTAACTTGGAGAACTTTGATATTAAATTTCATATATAATCGTTCGTAAGGAGCAAACTCCAGTCGTGTGTCGGAGCTGACATGTGTTTCAGCAATGACAGCACTTTTTTTTGAAAAAATTAAAATTGTTAATATAAATAGTCTTTGATTATCTTAAATTTTAATAACACAACACATTAAGTACAGTACCTAATTAGTAGATCATATCCAGGCAAAGCCGTGGCGAGAGATATTTAGTAACGTGAAGACTCAAACCATTTGACATTTAAAATCACGGGGCACGTTGAGTGATGTCCTCATAATTTTATGGCAGCTTATTAACGTTGGTGCTTCTCTCTGTGT
Source organism: Parnassius mnemosyne (assembly GCA_963668995.1). Classification (NCBI taxonomy): domain Eukaryota; kingdom Metazoa; phylum Arthropoda; class Insecta; order Lepidoptera; family Papilionidae; genus Parnassius; species Parnassius mnemosyne. Next base: position 21,529,407 of record CAVLGL010000082.1, on the reverse strand, counting down.
GCCATCTCAAAAACGTGAAATGAACTGGAAGTATAAAGGCTATCCTTTGTTGTCTAATGAGCTACGACAGACCATCTGCGATCGAAATCGAAAAATGTTCCAAATCATATTATTAAATTACTTACAAATATTTTAGTAAAATAAATTAAAGATTTAAAATTAAAGAAAATTTAATAAATAAAATTATTTATTTTTAAATAAAACCGAGACTCATTAATTTTTGAACATTGTAAGAAAGTATATGCTTGGTAGCGTTCGGGAGATTATATCAGTCAGGTATACCTCAAAACTTCAAAATGAGATTATAAAACCAGTGCGTGTTGCCAGTGATGATTTATAGATTTGAGACATGGTCCTTCACTGCTGCCCGTATGAGGAAGCACAAGGTTGCTCAGCGAGCTATGAAGAGGTTTATGCTCAGGCTCTCTCTGTGTGATAGACTTTAACATTAGTACTCGTATATCTGCAGTAGAACCAGAATAACCGTATACATAGCCCAAGAGATTAGTAACCTTAAGTGGCAACCGACAACCGATGAGAAGAAAGGTTCTCGAGAGGCATCCTCGTACCGCTAGTCGAAGTGTAGGGCCACCAGGTGCACTTCGCCATTGGGAGGCCACTAGATGGAGTGACAATTAGTAAGACATGCAGGACGTTGAATGCAAGTGGCTCAGGATTGTGATTTATGGCTTTCCTTGGGAGAGGCCTAAGTTCAGCGGTGGACTCGCGATAAACCCCGTAAAATTAGTTTCACTTACTGTGTAGTATTCGCGTAGATATAAGAAATTATACCTATTGCATAGGATATTATAACACAGTCTCAGAAAAGATACAAGGTTTCCAACTATAATTATTTTATTAAACAAGCACTGAAAAAAGTCTATTACTAAAAATGAATAAATGGTTGATAATAACCTATTGAAATGAAGTGGTTGCTTCCCAGCTGGCTCATAAATAAGTTTTGTAATTAGTTTGTACAACCTGTTTTTTATTATTATACTATATTTGGCAAAAATCCCGCTTGGCTTCTTGATAATACTTTCCAACACTCAGGCTTTTTCCAAACCAATGATAAAAGTAAAAAAAAAAATACTTTCAATGAAAACTACTTGTTAGCTATAAAAATAATATTATTATATTCTGTTCTATTCTGTTCTGTTCCATTCCGTTCTATTCTGTCTATTATATTACATTAATTATCTATCGGAAGCCAGCATTTTTAGCATTTTCTAAATTAACCTTACACGGCAATCACGGACACAAGGAGGTGATGGATTCTCTGAGGCCACCAATTCGCAGCTATTTCATATTTCATCTATTCGTCATATATATTTAGATGCAGTTTTAATTCATTTGTTAGCTGTTATCGTGCAATCCTATATCTATAAATCATATCTACAAATTGCCCGTGCGAAGCCGAGCCGGCTATATAGTCATTTATAAAAATTACGTATGGCATAAATTTGCTATTCTTCTAACCAGTTGAACTAGGACAAAATGGGGTTTTAGGTAATGGGGTTAAGCAAATGCTGTTAAATAATAATCAACAAAAAAAGATTTCTCAGATTCGACGATAATAGTAAAAATAATGTCGTTCTGACCAAACTTCAGTCACGGCGGCCAATGTCAGTGGTCACAGCGCTGGACAGGTATATAGTGCACGAGTTTGTGCACAAATACAGGTGCACTCTCTATTCCCTCATTCTCATAGTCCGATGGGATGAAAATTTGACATGAGACCAGGAGCAGAACCAACGGCTTTCATTCTTTCCGAGGCACGGGAGTTAATCACCGTCAACTTTCTCATTCCGAGCTGTTACTGAGATTCTTGACAGAAAAACTCTATAGCAGATTTTTGACCCGATACGATATCCGAACCCGAGACCGCTTGATTAGCAGTCCAGAGCCCTACCTTACCTTTTAAGTTATGTCATCACCACATTTTACAACTATGCCAAATTTTAATAATTTACGAACACACATTTAAATCATTAAATAACCTCTGTATCAGACATACGGAATGACCCGCAGATGTTCAGTTTTCCTATTAAACACTAAAAAAAAAAATCACTATTAAAAAAGCGTTGTGAATTTCTCTAAAAGTTGTGAATAATAGTGAGCCTGTGTGAGACTATTCGAGTATTATAGAAGTGGAAATAAACAAATTAGTAGTCAATTCAGATGGAGAACACTTAGCGGCTTACCAGGCTAGCATAAACATTAAGTCCATTTTGACCCAGTTAACTAAATGTTACGCAATATAATTGGATTAGTGGAGCTTCAATCCGTTAGGTTAAATATCTCAGGTGGAATTCTCTCCATATTAAAAGCAAGACAGATTGCCCCGTATTTAGAATTCTACGCTCGGCACTACTCGCCTTACACGTTTATTTTTTTACAAAAGCAGAGATGATCGTGAATTGAAGAAAAACCGTGTAGCGACGGTTTAAGATTATCCACTATCCCATATTATGCCGTGGGTGAGTAAGAGAAGACAGAGGGAAACAAATTAGGAGATGAGAAATAATAACACAAAATAATTAAAAAATGTGGTTGCCAATCCACCTGCCAGGCGAGGCCCTATGGCAAAATCTCCCCTAATCTATGGGTGAGGCTTATGTTCAGAAGTGGACTTTTATAGGCTGTAATGGATGGAAGTATGCCTAATGTGCACACCTTCTTCACTTGATGGAAATTGCATGCCGTGAACCCTTGAGACCTGCATATATCCTCGATTACAGCCTTGAGAACTAAGATGAAATGCATCGTTTTCACCACAGTGGGATCTCTGACGGCAAATACAATTTGTACAACTGTAATCCAAGAGTTAAAGAGTGAACCCATTGTCTCCTAAAACTCTAGGGCTGTATCATCAGAGGCTACTACCAGATTAATCTTTAAAAAAAAACGAAATGACAAGCGAACTAACCTGCTCGGACACCTGCGATCAATTTTTTCTTAACAAGAAGATTTTTTAAGGTTTTAGGTTTGAAGATGCGTTGTCATCCTACCTACTACTCTTAGCTTGTAGTTATACCGAAAATCTTTCAGACTGGAAGAAATAAATGCACGCAATACTATTTTGCGACAGTAGTGTGTAAGAGGGTGGTAGATATCCACACGTACCCTTTACTAGAAAAAAAAGTAGTTGAAGTTTTCCCATATTTTTGACTGCAAAAAATACCACAAGTCTCGGTCACTTCTCAAACCTTTGCACCTTTCAACACATTTGTATTTTTTTCTTCATTGAAAATGTATGTTGGTGTCTATTGGCCCTAACCCATGTTTATTTGTTCTTCTCTAGCGAAGATCTCGATTGGCTGAGATTTAGTTATCTATTTTATGCACACAGAAACAACACACACACACACACACACACACACACACACACAGAGAGAGAGAGAGAGAGAGAGAGACATCTCTCTCTCTCTCTCTGTGTGTGTGTGTGTGTGTGTGTGTGTGTGTGTGTGTGTGTGTGTGTGTCTGTGTATGAGACGTACATCACTGTAAACTAGCTTTACACCATTACACTTATATTATTTACGTTATTTGTATCATATCCTCTTGTATCGTATACTCTTTTTTTTTCTGAGATACATTACATTATGCGTAAGACATTGAACTCAACAGAAGACAATCGGTCCTGCTTGCCAATGTGTTACGATCGATGTGCAGCCTAGTTGTTTGTTGCCAAATATAATTCCAAATTTAATATCCGAGGAGACTTTTAAATATGGAAATAATGTTACCGAGACACTACTTAGTTTTTGAGCGATCGGGTGTGGTCAAACTTAATATTGGCCAGGCGTGTATGGGAAATGTTTCATGGCTTCCTAGAGATTATGGAGTGTGACCATATGTTGAGTTATAATCTTAGTCCAGCTATGGGAGGTAGCTTCAAAGTAGCGAAACGTCAATCGGCCTGTGGAGCGTGATACGGGAGAAGGCCATGGTCAGTAGTGAACCTTAAAGTAAGCTGTATTTAATGATCTTTGATACTTATTTACATGCCTAATACATAAATACATACTTAAATACATACGTATTTAAGTATTTCCTTGTTAAAATAATGTTAAAGCATTAGTCATTCATTTTGTGTTTCTGGTAAGACATGCAGGCGACCATTCTTTGTGGCGCTCCTTGGGGGAGGCCTATGTTCAGCAATGGACTTGTAAAAGGCTGTAATGATGATGATGTTGATACATATAATTCAGTAGGTGTATTTGCCTGATGAGTTTAATGATTTTTTTTGTATGTGTTTGAGTGGATTTCTTAATTTACAATTGGAGCCAGTAGCTGGCGCTGTTGCCGTTATCGAAAAATCACCAGTATGAAGTCGGATGAATCGCAAGGTTTTTATATTTAATCGTGCAACTGCAACGGATGTACGATTGTCAAATTTGTAATGATCAACGGACTCTTCGACAAACTTTAGAAAACTGGTAGAGAATCATAATATAGCTGCAGCGTGGTGTGGTAGAGTAGTATATTATGATAGTAGCACGAGTGGGTCGACTCGACCGGGGTAAACCCACGATCTCACAGAATACTAGCATAAAATAGCAGCTTAATGCCTCTGTGTTTCATATGGTGAGTGTAGAGAACAGGAGACAATTTTTAGTGGAAACGAAGCATTCCAGCTCAGTCCTCAGGGTTGACAACGCATCTGCAGTCAGATTCTTAAATGAAAATAAGTGTAGATGTCTTAGGCTACAGCATCCATTTATCATCAGGTGGATAGTGTACTGATTTGTCATCCTTTTTAAATAAAAAAAGAATCTGCAAACTGTTAGTTCTGCTGTTCAGCTGTTGTCTCAATACTGTTGACACAGTGAATAATTAATATAGCTAAACGTAGTGATTATATTCTCTTTGAATATAGCCTGCGACCGTGTCTTACTGCTGAAAGAGACGTCAATTCATATTGACATCGCATCTAGTGTTTCATTTACTTTACGATGTTTTAATAAAATACACGTCTACTAACGTCATTACCTTCAGCACCGTAAACAACGACATTGATTGGTTTTACTGCTTGTGTAATAATATTCGAAAAGAGCGAATTTTAAAATAGGATCTATTATTTGTTAGTAAATGTTTTTATTAGAGTCTACCTTCTAACATCCAAAATGATGTGGTGGCTACGAGGACAGGCTAATTTTGATAACGTCAAACACTTTTTTAAATATAATCGAAAGATGTGTACTGGATAAAAGTTAGTTAAAGTTACAGCCTATATACGTTCCACTGCTAGGCACAGGCCTCATCTCATTTCTGAAAGATTTAGGTAATTAGTCTCTCTGTCTGTGTTTATAGACAGAGGGTTATATCCAGCCTATAGTCGATTTATCGCAGATGCAATGTAAGATACACGAGTATCCTATTCTATCATAATACACTTGTGTAGTTGTGGTGTATACCGTATAGTGGCGGTGTAAGCATACCCACTACCCCATTTCGTCCCGTGGGTGTCGTACAAAGCGACAGAGGAAAACAAACCAGGAGATAGGCTGCAGCATCTTTCTATAAACAACTAAAAGAAACTGCGGCTCCCAACCCACTACCACGCGTGGTAACTTCTTTTTTTTATAGGATAAGGGTGACAAACGAGCACACAGACCACCTGATGGTAAGTGGTTGCTGTGGCCCATAGACATCTACATCTATCTTTGATTAAGAATCAAAATGCAGATGCGTTGTCACCCTACTAACTACTACTCTACGACTAAGATGGAATGCCTCGTTTCCAGTAAAAAGGGTCTTCGGTTCTCTACACTGACCATACGAAACACAGCAACGTTAAGCTGCTATTTTACGCTGGTATTCTGTGAGAGCGTGGTCCTTCCCCGGTCGAGCCGACCCATTCTTGCTATAACTATAATATAGCTGCAGCATGGCTCTACCACGTATAAACTATGGCAAATATCTTCTCTATGAGACAATCTGTGGAGAAGTTTTCGTCGTTTAAGATTATTAAATGCGAATTTGTGGCAATTGTTGCTTATTTCCGCAATCCGCCACTCCAGTTTATCCCAGTCAAATGAGGCTGAAGATTCGATGTCACAAACGCTTCATATGTAGTTAAATATTTATGTCCCCATAATAAGCTAATATGCAGTCCACTTAAAATCAATGAAGATTTTTTTAATTTACAAATTAGCAGTAATAAAGCACTTTTTTATAGCAAAGAAAACTTCGCAATCGCGTCTTAAAGTCTCCTACTGATAGAAATTTTGTGAGAAGAAGGAGAAAAATTTTCAAACAGACTACTTTTCTCGCAACATTTACAATTTAGACTGCAGAAGTGAACGTTTATTAAACAGTTGAATTATTATTTACTAAAATCATCACTCTTGTCAGGTGGTTTTCTCAGACTCATTCTGTGAGTCCGTGATGGTCAAGGAAGAGATTACACTCTGTGAAGACCGGAGAAAATTGCATTTAGTGTTAAGTAGTGAAGAAGCCATAGATGGTGCGCTTTACTAATCTTCGGCTGCATCACCTTTACACTTACCAACAAGTGGGATAGTAGTGAAGCACTGGCTTGTAATAGATAAAAAGAAAAAAAAACATTGTGGATCGCACTATCTTAGCGTAACGCATATTAACAACGTTAACGTGGTCTCGAATCATCATAAAAATCTACGGAGGTTCGTGTTTTGAAAACATCTTCGCGACGAGTTATACCAACAGCCAAGCGATGGAGAAATCACAATTTATATTTATAGACTAAGAGTGACAATCGAGTACACAGTCCACCTGATGGTAAGTGGGTGCTTTTTTCCATAGACATGTACATTTATCCTCGATTAAGAATCAAAATGCAGATGCGTTGTCACCCCTGGGGACTAAAATGTAATGCCTCGTTTCCAGTAAAAAGGGTCTCCGGTCCTCTACGCTCACCATACGAAACACAGCAGCGTTAAGCTGCTATTTTACAGTGGTATTCTGTGAGAGTGTAGCGTGAGAGTTGATGTGATGGTGGATAAGTGATGGTTTCCCCATGAGATCCCTTGATCTCTTGTTGATGCGAAAGTGGTTATAGTCTGACATAGCTTGCCTATCTACGAAGATCCATCACTAAAGCTCATAGATACAAAAATGTAGAAAATAAATCCGTTTGCAATTCGGCTACGGCATAAGCACTCGACTCAATTTACTGTTTATTTCGAAGTCTAACAAATGTAGTTCTATTCAAATATGCTCCCGAACTTCGTCAGGCTTTGTGTATTCTGTATTCGAGAATTGCAGAAATATTAGATTCAAGAACGTTATACAACTCTGCTGTGCTACAGTGTTTGCATCAAATACCTAGAATACGCAAGCATGTACAGTATAAGATCAGTAGTCTGATCCAACGTAGAATCCCATTGCCAACCATTAGACCTTGAATTTTTATGAGTGCACTGTCAAGCATGCATTTGAAATCAATTTATACAATTTAAGCCAGTCACCCACAAATTTAGGGATTTTAATGAAAAGACTTCGGTAACTTTAGAAAGGAAAATATGAAACTAGTTCTAATTATTTCAGGGAATTATTTTAACCTTTCCGTTTTGAGTAATACATTTCACAAGATTTAACTAGAATTTTCATTCAGTTAAAGTTGGAAGCGATTGGTAGGATCGAATTAATTTCAGGGACTGTCGGACGGTAAATTTCAGTAGCTTTAAAACAGACTTAAGCTACGCTATTTGTTTGTAAATAGAAAATTGAAATTAGTTGAGGCAAAGAAAACTGCATTAAACCTGTTTATTCAGTTCGTTTTTATTTTTTGTCTTTACTCGAATTGCCCAATCGATAGTAATATTTTTCGGTTTGCATATGATCGGGCTGTTATATGTTTGTATTTGTTTGTTCATTTCTGACCTATTGTGAATAAAAACAAATAGAAAATCGAAATTAGTTGAGGCAAAAAAAACTGCATAAACCTGTTTATTCAGTTCGTTTTTATTTTTTGTTTTTACTCGAATTGCCCAATCGATAGTAATATTTTTCGGTTTGCATATAATCGGGTTGTTATGTTTGTGTTTGTCTGTTCATTTCTGACCTATTGTGAATAAAAACAAATAGAAAATTGAAATTAGTTGAGGCAAAGAAGACTGCATATATACAAGCATAGACCAGTTTATGCAGTTTGTTTTTATTTTTTTCTTATTATCAACTTTCCCAAATTGAGAGTAATATTTTTAGTTTTATATAATGTTCGGGTTTTTCTATTATGTTTTAGTTGTGTGTTCATTTCTGACCGATGATAAACAAAAACAAATAGAAAATTGATTTTAGTTGAGGTGAAGAAAACAGCTTATACCTGCGTCTATTTTTATTTCGTACTGGCTGTTCCCCGCTACTTCGCCCGCGTATAATTTAGGGTTTTAATTATGTTGTGCGGAACCCTAATTCTTTTTCAAAAATATTAGTAGCCTAAATTACTCCTTATTACATCAGCTATCTCCCAGTGATAGTACCGTCGAAATCGGTCCTGCCGTTTCGGAGATTAGCCGGAACGAACAGACAGATAGACAGAATTTTTTTTAAATTGTGTGTTTTTTATAAGTACCGTATTTACTTTCATATGCATTTAGTAAATATCTGTTATTTTGACGTTACAAACAGACTCTTCAATTTTATTTATTTATATAGATTTACATTAAAGTGACCACATTTTTCGTCTTTTCTGATTCGTTGGAACAGAAACAAACAGTTTCTGTGGAATACTTATAAATGTTTTAGTACATTGTGGCACTACACACCATTTATACACTGTCTTATAAAATAAAATTGAAGAAAAATAATAAAATTCACTTCAGCTGCACTTATAGATGTGCCAACTAGGAAAAATTACGACTCGAGTTAACTCGAGTTGAAATTCACGCAACTCGAGTTAGCAGTACGAAAATAGAGTAAATAATTTGCTACAAATTACTTTTTTTTTAAATTTGTTTTTCTATCTAGCTTTTTGGTAGGTTGGGATTACTATAATTACCAAACTTATTATGTTGGATTGACATAGAAAGGTATATTTAGTATCACGTACTCATGTACTTTTGGTTTTAATCTTAGTTATAGTAAGTACCTTCATTTAACAACAAAACTAGCTATGTAGCAGTCTTCATGAAATAATATTAGCCTAGCTTTAATATGTGCAGGTACATAAACTATTAATACTTTAATAAGCACAGTAAAAATATTCTTAAATATTCTTTTTTTCAAATTCTTTTATTTTTATTTTCTTTATATAGAATAAGTTTGACAAACGAGCATACAGTTCACCTGATGGGAAGTGGATGTTGTAGCCCATAAACATCTACATTTATCCTCAATTAAGAATCAAAATGCAGATGCGTTTTCACACCTGAGGACTGAGATGGAATGCCTCGTTTCCAGTATAAAGGGTATCCGGTTTCCCACACTCACCATACGAAACACAGGAGCATTAAGCTGCTATTTTACGTTGGTATTCTGTTGTCCTACCCCGGTCGAGCCGACTGATTCGTGCTGCTACCACAATATAGATGCATCATGGCTCTACCACGTAATTCAATATATTTATTCTAAGTTAAGTGTTACATTTAGCGTTAATTTAAAATATTATGTATCTTAATACTTAACCAACGTTTTTGGGTATTACAATAATAGGTCTGTGACTTATATAACTATATTGATTATAATTAACCAAAATTATGAAAGAAATTAAATCGCATAACTTAGCTATTATACATTTCTAAATAACAAATTGTTTTGGTTGTAGCTAAATACTCTTTGATACAGAAAGCGCGCACACAATGAACGAATCGCGGGCTTACTTTTTTGCTGGCTCACTTAATCCGTTCATGTACAGCAGCCCAAACTCGAGGTAACTCGAGTTAACTCGATTTAGTCGCAACTCGAGTTTGTAACTCGAGTTGACCCATCAGTAGCTGCACTGTTTTATTACGGTTATTGACTTGTTTACATATGTGCCACGTCACACATGTTACATGACCACCGCCATTAGAGAATCAGCGTTTTTAGCGCGGTTTTGGAAATTTCAACTTTAATTTTTATTGTTAATTCAGTAGATATCGCGGAAATATCAATGTAGTGTACTTATTATGTAATAAAGAATCATTACAAATGGTTTTCAAAAATTATTCAAATAGCCTATTAAAGGGCTATAAGCCTTTAAGGTTGTGATAAAATTTGTCATACATATTTGTACCATCAATTTTATTATGGCGCTGATGAAAGTTGACGATAAGAGAATTTTGACGTGGTAGTACGAGTACACGCTGCAGCTACGTTAGCTATAAATAGCTGCAACACGAATGGGTCGGCTCGACCGGGTTAGGACCACGCTCTCACAGAATACCAGCGTGAAACAGCCGAAAAATGCTGCTGTGTTTTGTAATGTGAGTGTAGAGAAAACCTTTTTACTGTCATCGAGGTATTCCATTTTAATGCGTCAATTTTTACATGTTTTCGTATTAATTGCATAAAAATAAATTGTAAATGTAATTATATTTAATAAAAGTCCCGTTGGGTTTCTTGCTGGTTCTTCCCATGACAGAGGTTTTTCCGAACCAGTGCAGTGGTGAAAGTAAAAAATTACTTTCAATTCGTATTCTTGTAAACTATATTAAATAAAAATGATTCTATTTCTATTGTATTGTATTCTATTCTAATTCTAAGGTGTGACGACGTATCTGCATTTTGATTCTTAATCGATGATAGATGTAGAGTTAAGCAACATTAGCTAAAATGCAGGATGCGGACCGCAAACTCGAAGGTTATGGGTTTGAATTGGCTATTCTACTGCTGCCATGAACCATTCTTAACGCAAACATTTTAAGCTTTAAACAGAATATTAGTAAAATTAGTAGCATTGCTAGTATTAAGTAAAAGACGTCTGTGGGCCACAGCATCCACCTACCATCATTTTATATAGTCTACGTGGTAGAGCCATGCTGCAGCTAAATTTATAGTATAACTGTAGCACGAATGGGTCGTCTCGACCAGGGAAGGACCACGCTCTCACAGAATACCAGCGTAAAATAGCAGCTTAACACTGCTGTGTTTCGTATGGTGAGTGTAGAGAACCGGAGACCCTTTTTACTGGAAACGAGGCATTCCATCTTAGTCCTCGCGGGTGACAAACGCATCTGCATTTTGATTCGTAATCGAGGATGGATGTAGATTTCTATGGGCCACAGCAACCACTTATCATCAGGTGGACTGTGTGCTCGTTTGTCACCCTTATCCTATTAAAAAAAGTCTAGCCTTATGTAGCGTACGTATATTAACTTTGATTTAAGTTTTTAAAATAAAAAGCGGACTTATATATAAATTTTAGTGAAACCTAGCACTCCTAGATGTTTCTTGTTGCTTACTGTGTTGTCAACGCGAGGGGAAGCAGGCGTCTACAAATGGTTACGTAACGCTCTGAATTACCCGAGGCGTAGTTGTATCTTAGGAAGGAAGTCTGAACATTAACAGAAATGTTTTGGAATTATTTAGGAACAAATGAAATACGACTTATTTCAAACATTCTTACTAAAATAGGCAAACGTTAAGATTAAATAAAAAACAAAAATAATGTTAAATCTAAATACATAAGAACCGTCAATGAACTATGCAATATAACAAACAAAAACTCCTTAATTATTTCTTATTGGAAGTAAAGACTAGAAATGAGTTGGGGTGACTCGAATTTTAGACCTAGTCAGTTTGAATAGCCTATGATGTATATGATGTGGGGGTCATAGTTTAATAGGCGCAAAAAGTTCTCATTACACTCCTAGGGGCTCAAAATTGCCAAAACCTAAAAAATTGGGGGGTGGCTCGAACTTTAGGCATAGTCAGTTTAAATAGCCTATGATGTAGATGATATGGGGGTCATAGTTTAATAGGCGCAAAAAGTTCTCATTACACTCCTAGGGGGTCAAAATTGCCAAAAACTAAAAAATTGGGGGGTGGCTCGAACTTTAGGCATAGTCAGTTTGAATAGCCTATGATGTATATGATGTGGGGGTCATAGTTTAATAGGCGCAAAAAGTTCTCATTACACTCCTAGGGGCTCAAAATTGCCAAAACCTAAAAAATTGGGGGGTGGCTCGAACTTTAGGCATAGTCAGTTTAAATAGCCTATGATGTAGATGATATGGGGGTCATAGTTTAATAGGCGCAAAAAGTTCTCATTACACTCCTAGGGGGTCAAAATTGCCAAAAACTAAAAAATTGGGGGGTGGCTCGAACTTTAGGCATAGTCAGTTTGAATAGCCTATGATGTAGATGATATGGGGGTCATAGTTTAATAGGGGCAAAAAGTTCTCATTACACTCCTAGGGGGTCAAAATTGCCAAAAACTAAAAAATTGGGGGGTGGCTCGAATTTTAGGCATAGTCAGTTTGAATAGCCTATGATGTCGATGATATGGGGGTCATAGTTTAATAGGCGCAAAAAGTTCTCATTACACTCCTAGGGGGTCAAAATTGCCAAAAGCTAAAAAATTGGGGGGTGGCTCGAACTTTAGGCATAGTCAGTTTGAATAGCCTATGATGTAGATGATATGGGGGTCATAGTTTAATAGGCGCAAAAAGTTCTCATTACACTCCTAGGGGGTCCAAATTGCCAAAAAATAAAAAATCGGGGGGTGGTTCGAACTTTAGGCATAGTCAGTTTGAATAGCCTATGATGTCGATGATATGGGGGTCATAGTTTAATAGGCGCAAAAAGTTCTCATTACACTCCTAGGGGGTCAAAATTGCCAAAAACTAAAAAATCGGGGGGTGGCTCGAACTTTAGGCATAGTCAGTTTGAATAGCCTATGATGTAGAGGATATCATGGGGTTCATGTTTGAATAGGAGCAAAAAGTTGTTACTACACTCCTTGGCGGTCAAAATGGCCAAAAACCAAAAATATCAAAATTCTTATTTCGGCTGTAACTCCGCCTCCTTCGGAGATTCTTACACGGTCTTTACTTCCTGTTGTTATATTTAACAAACAAAAACTCAGCGAAACAAGAAAAAAAATAAAGGATAAAAAAGCAAAAGACATGATAATATAAAAATAACAAATTGTGTGTGCTTGTGGAAATTTATTAAAGAAAAACTTGTGATAAGAATCCACCTGTTGTTGGTGCGACGTTTATTTGAGGATATTTTTTTTTATTCTGAAACCAAACTAAAGGCGTAAAGTAAGAAAAAAATGACTTTAAAATTTAACAACATATTTTAATTAAAATTGAGGCACGTGAGATACCTAGAACAACAAGCGTTATTCAGTATGTTGGATGTCGAGGCAGACAACTTTGTACATTCAAGGCGGTGCACGGAAATAGACCGCGGTATATGAAAATATTCTGGTGGCACGCTGTCTTTATCAAGCTTTGAGGTTTTCGCGTGAAGATACACCGTGCATGAAGACGTGTTTTCACTAAATTTTGAAACCTAAATCGTTTAGTGCTTGTTAAACTAACAAGTAGAGTATCTTTTCCGACTTCATAAGAAAAGGTATTACGCAACGTAGATGTAGTATTCATTTAAGCAAAACTGTGAGGATCTCTTTTGTTATAACATTATACGTTAATCTTTTTTAAAAGAAAATGGGTATGCAAAATAAATACGTTGTCACCTCTGAGTACTACCCAAAATGGAGCTCCTCACCTCTAAATAACATCTTCAGTTGTATCACATACAAACAATGTTTATTAATGGCACTGCCATCGTGCTGATAGCTAAATGTTTCTATTTTATTAATTCATTACAGGGACTCGCCTGTAAATACTTTATATGTTCGCCATTGTTGCTACACTTGCCAGGCAAGTCTGCAGCCGCAGTATCATATTGAGTCGTTATCAGGAACATGTCGATTCCCATCTCCAGTTTCATATTCCCCTGTCACCATCTACGACACCCGCGGGATGATATTATGGCGTAATGGACTCTGCCACTACACGGAAATTAAATCTATTTCGTAATAAATACGGCACATATGACATCTGAGAACGTCGGCTAAATTGGCTGTTAACCATTTTAATGAATATGTACGGCAAGGTTTGAATAATATTAATAATTTATGATATTAAGTAGCTACTTCAGCCCATAGATCGTAACCAGCTACAAATATTGATGGCTACAGATGTTTTGTCACACCTGAGGACTTAGGTAGGTTAGTAACAGATTCTTAGGTGAAATAACTAACAACATGTTATTATTTTGGCCTTCTTATCCTTCAAACGATACTTATAAGTAGCGGCACGAAAGTCTAGCGGTGACCGTTAATGCACATAAGTCGAAAATAAGGTAAATAAGCGGGTGTGGGTCTTTCGCATGCACTGATTGGTTCGTGCATATCGTTTTATGAATACATGGCTGATAATAACCCCTGGGAATGAGGTGGTCGCTTCCAAGCAGTTTTTAAAATAAATTTTGTAAATAGTTTGTACAACCATTAATGTAAAATTTACTTTGGTTCTTCCCAGGACAGAGGGTTTTTTTTTAGACCAGTAGTAAAGTAAAAAATGACTATCAATAAGAATAGCACACGTGATCTATATTGAACAAAAAATTATTCTATTCTATCCTATTCTATTCACACGCGCTGAATGGCTCTCCAGTCGCATTCATGCAATTCAATTCGAGCGCGACAGTACCCATGCGCAGCTATCCTCTCCACGTTTCGTTCAGCACTAGACTTACGTGTCGCGACTTGTGGACGGATATACACCAAACTATAACCGAATTCTAAATGACGATATCGAAGCTTCGAAACGACTCTACTATGGATGAATAGAGAAGTCTCGTTCTCTACCACATGACATTTTGGCCGTTATCAAGTTGAACACTTAAGCCGCAAAAGATTTTGCCTCTTCCTTCGATGGTCAAAGAAGCATTGTTTCTTGGCAACAGAAATAAGCAAGAGGGTCACATTAAACCAGTGAAAATTCTAGGCAAGATTGGAATAAGGACTTATCCAATCCCGCTTCTAGTATCCCGCTATTTAGTATTTGTCCAGCTTAGGTAGTTAATAAAACAATTGCTTTTATGTAAAACAATTTTTGATGATAATAGAGTAGAATAATATTTTTTATTCCATACTAGCGATTCCCTCCGGCTTCGCACAGGTGATTTATGGATCTTGACAACAGCGCCACCTAACCAATTGTTAATATAAACCATCCAGTGACTCACTTAAGTGACACACAAATAAATTAATCAAAATCGGTCCAACCATTTTTGAGTTTTTGTGAGTTAGAGGACAGCGATTGATTTTTATAGATACATAGATATGGATAACAACTCTTATTAAAAGTCAATTTTTACTTTTACCAGAGAACACAGTCTCTCTCGACGCTTGTTGAACAAACCTCTATATATTCTCTTCGCTTCAAAAAGCGCTCGCTTCAAAGCAAATTCATGGAAAGTTACTCGTAGCGACTTAATTCCATTACGAGATGCCACATGCAAAGTCTAACATACAGTTTCCTGTATCCAATTAGAGGCGATGCAACCGCCGCGTTCAAATAATGAAATACAATTATAAACTGCGCGAAACACAATAGTTTACACGTCCGGCATACGTTGCCACAGCAACCATCAGGTAAGTTGCTGTAGCCCACAGACATCTACCCTCGATTACGAATCAAAATGCAGATGCGTTTTCACCCCTGAGTGTTAAGATGGAATGCCTCGTTTCCAGTAAAATGGGTGTCCTGTTCTCTACACTCACCATACGAAACAAAGCAGCATTAGGCTGCGTTTCCACCAGGGATGTGCGAGGATGCTTAGCGAGGGATGTGTTTGTTAAGAACTAATAGAATCACTTCATTAACCTAGCCTCGCTCAGCACAGCTCTAGTGGAAATGGCTCAGCTGAACGAGGTTTTTTTACATACAAAGCAAGGGAAGAATGTGTTGCGAGGGACGTGTGCAAGAGATATGGTTGCGAAGTTAAGCAAAACGACTTACATTCAATTTGAAAATGATTAAAAAAATTCATGTTTATTATAATATCTCTTTGTAAAATCGAACTTTGAAACTTTTTCCTTTTTTTTTACAACAGCCATAGATATAATTATATTTTTAGCTCGCTACACATCCTCGCACCGTTTCACAGCGTCGCTACGCATCCTCGCACCGCTCAGCGGCCTATCACATCTCTGGTGGAAACGCTCACACAGCCTAGCCACGCATCCTCGCACCGCATAGCCACCTCGAACATCTCTGGTGAAAACGCAGCTTTAAGCTGCGATTTACGCTGGTATTCTGCTAATAATATCCTATATGTGCGAGGAACCTCAGCCATCGTTTTTGGCACTATACCGCGGGAAGTAGATTTGTATGATAATTAATTTTTTTCATCTAAGTTCCTTCTTAATATTTTAGTAAAAAATATGTGTACAATAATGTTATTTAATACCGATGTCATAGTTAATGTAGGCTAGCTTCAGCTTTTAATGAGTAATTTGGTCCTATCTACGCAGAACGAGCTTACAGTATCTTGAAGTCTTGCAGTAGTATGCTTCGGTTTGAATTTAATTTTATTTATTATTATGTTCAGGATCGTCCCAACGCAACGCACTAAAAATAGAGTTATAGTAAATACTTTTGAACGTAATAATTTAAATTCACTTTGAAACATTTTAATACCATAACTCAAAATGGTTTTTGATTTTTTAATTATAATAAGCCAGTGCTTGTTTACAATACCACCTGGTGGTAAGTGGTGATGAAGCTGTAGATGGTAAATCGTACTGTCTTAGCGTAATTTTCCCGGCGATTTGTCAGAACTGATACGACTTAGAAAGAAAAGACTCCAAGAAAAGACCGTAATTCTTTTTTAAGGTCGGCAACGCACCTAAAATTTCTCTGGTGTTGATCGTTGGCGGCGGTCAACATTTACCATCAGATGAGCCGCATGCTTGTTTGCCCCAACTGTAATAAAAAAAAAAAACAAAAGCCTTGCAGGGTGTCTTGAGAAAATGCTTTTGATGGCAAAGATGCAATTAATATGCCAATTATATTTACACAATAATTAATAAAATATTACTACAAGTAATGAGCAGTAATAAATAAATAAATAATCAAGAATGTTTTTGATTGTGGTCTCCGACTCACTTAGCATCGAGACTAATAAAAAGGGATAGTTACAGCATTTTTAAGACACCGGTTAAGGATCGTATCTCGCACTCCGGACGTGTGCGAGCGATATATTGCGGAGTATACACCGGCCACTTTAATTTCCCCTGGTTTTGCAGCAGGCGAGCTGCATGCTCATTTGCCTCCTTTTGTATTTATAAATTTACGTAATATGAAAATTTGCTATGCACGAATTGATTATGTACGTGGGAATATACTGCTAATGATTCATTCTGTTCAAGATGACGCTGCCAGCGATACCACTCATAAATAATGTCAAGTTACGTATCACCCTTTATACCCTTTGAATGTCGTGTTGTCTAGTGGTTGTAGTGTCTCGCTATTATGTCGCGGATATTGGGGTTGTAAAGAAGATGAAGCCAACATCTGTGCTTAAACGTAATTATAGTAATAAAATCATACACAGCCATGAAATATACAATCTCAGACACTATTACAAATTAGATAATGTATTTATATTTATTAATATACTAGCTGTGTCCGCGACTTCGTTCGCGTGGAATTAGTACTTTTGTTATGATAATTAGAAGACAGTGGAAGATAAAAATATATGCTTTTTTGAAAGGGAAAATTTTATTCTAGTTCTTTGAACGTGAGTTTAAGTTTATATTCATACAAAAATCTATTTAAATCTAAATCTATCTCTCATTTTATCTACTATGGATATTATATCCACCGGTGTACCCATGCTCGAAGGGTGGATAAAACTAAGCGAGGGGATAAAATTGTCTTCTGCCCATGCTAGAACTGCAGGAATACAGTTCGTGTGAAATAAAAACCTCTACGTTGGCGAAAACCAGTACGAAAATTTCATAGTGTGTGATAGTAGTCGTACGATTTCGCAATAATAAACAAAAAATGGTTATGAATCTTGCGAAATTCTAAAAAGAAACGCCTTACGAATCATCCTTAGTACGTAAGTATTTGTTATGCTATGTATTTGTTTGCAAAAGCGTAATATTTTTCGTGTAGACAAGACAAAGTGATTATGCTCATACGAATAGGAACGTAATCAAAAGACTTTCACTTGATTGGTTTAAGCGTTTTATATGGAAAAATAATGTGCGTATATTCACTTTATTTTACCTACCTTTTACCGTTTTTACCTATTTTCTTTCTATCTTTTTACCTTTCCTTTCGCGTACATCTTTGGTGCAGTAACCTTTTGAATGATGTAAATGTTAATAGTTTCCTTTTATTATATGCTGCTTGCACTGCTGTGTTCCAATCTAATGGGGATAAGCAGCTAGTACCAGTAAAGTAGGCTAAGATGAATCTTTACAATGACAACGCATCTGTAGCCATCTTTGCTTGAAATTGGCTGCCATGTCATGGACCTCAGTAGCCAGTTACAATCAGATGGACTATAAGTTCGTTTGTCTGATCAGTTTCTACATAAATACTTTCTTTCAGGTACATGTTCTCTTACGATGTTCACGTATTGATACTATAGTAGTTTATAATTAATAGAATCAGGCGTTACTTTGCGGAAATCCATTATATAAAAGGTTTTAAAAAGTTACTTCGCAAACATCTGCTCTATAGAATAAAATGATGTGTCTTACCACTAGGTAAGACACACCATTTTAGTATGAAGAGCACCTCCCACCCTCCCTCAATTGCGTGCACTATCCCCGTCACTTCTAATCGAGTAGTGGTGCTGGGGTTTTTGGTGACGGGGACAGTGCACGTGATTGAGGGAGGGCGAGAGGTGCTCTTCATAGTAGGTAAGACAAATCATTTTATTTTATACAGCGGATGTTTGCGAAGTAACTTTTTAAAACCTTTTATACTATAGTAGTTTATAAACATTGCTTGTGCAATGTACGTGCAGCTTATAATTAAATTTTCTGTTTGGTATCGTAGCGAAGCCAGTTATTCTTCATTACTTCAGATAAGCCTATTAACATATAGTGCAATTTATAAGCCTTAGAAGGTATCTGGTTCGTGATTCCAATCTCTAAAAAAAAAATTGGTTCCTTGTAAAGTAAACAAATAATCGTCATTTGATTTATGTTTTCGATTCTGCAAAGCTGTTTCGTTTTCGTGTTTTCGTTTCGAGATTTGAGTTTTTCTACTGACTTCAAAAGGGAGGAGGTATTCAATTCGATAGTAAGTTCTTTTTTATGTTTTTATGTTCGATTTCGATTATGCTTTTTTATTTTATAGCTGGTGCTTTTTGTGTGGAGCTATTTAAATTTGATCAAAGTCTGACCAATAGCTTAGTTATTAATAGTTAGTTTTTGAATTATTCTTAATAATTTCTATTGAACTCGGATGTACAAAATTTTGAATTTTAAATTATTGTCAGCAATGCGCTGTTGTCTATCTCCTGACTTCCCTCTGTCACCTCTTATGACACCTACGGGTATATAATATAGAGTAGTGGTTTTACGGCACAGAAAAGGCAAAAACCAACTTCGAAAACCAAAAACAATTTCCACATAATTGAATAGCTTTTTAAGTAAGTACTAAGACAAAGTGTATTGATGAATTATAGCGCCGACTTCAGTAACTCTAAATTTTGTGTGTTTTTAGTTTATAATGTTGGCTTTATTCATTTTAGAAAAATAAATATTCACGCTTAAAATAGTCCTGTAAATTTACGAGCATAATAAAAATCTCCTAGAAATAGAAGGAAGAAAGTTATCTTTCCTATTAACACAGAGAGTTGTCTTAATATTTATCCAGTCCTCTGGAAACATCTTGACACACAAGTTGGTTACCAGATGTTGACTTGGTGATTTATTTTTAATAAAAATTTAATACTTCATTTGCGCTACAATGCTACTAAAGTAGGAAGCACCTAGCTGTACCCCGCGACTTCGTGCGCGTGTAATTTATTACGATTGGATTTAATGGATATTATTCCTTTCTGTGTAGAAACCTAATTCATCTTCCATAATAAAAGTTGCTTGAGTTACTTCTTAAAACATCACGTATCTGTCGGTGAAAATTCCGTCAAAATCAATTAAAAAATTCGTCGATTACTTGGAACATAAAGACTATTTCTGTTTGTTCCAGACAGACAGAAAAAAAAATTTTAAAAGTTATTGTTTTGTTATAAGTACGATATATACTTCCATATGAGTTTAGTAAAAGCTGTTATTTTCACATTGCACTGTTTGCAATGTGCACTTGAATTTTATTTATTTGTATAGATATTATAAACATTACAAGAACAAGACTTTCATGCCTGCGGTCCAATTCGAACTACTTGTAGTTATACATCTCATAAGTAAAAAATTAATGATGATCTGTCGGCCGAGACTGCATGGCGTAAAGCAATGTTTATAGGAATGCTGCATCATTGATACCAACTTCAATAATTTTTTCTTTAATGAACACTATAGCTTCCACGATGACAAGGGAGAAACGTAAAATTTGTTTAATTTCACATGTAATACTCGCGTAAATATGAGAAATCATCATTAAATATTGTTTTACTATAGATGTTATCATTGGAAATCGGCCATTTTGACATAATTTACGGCATACAAAATCAAAGTAATAATAAATCACTAATAATAATATAATATGATGATGTCTTGATGGTCAACAACGAATTCCAACACATTCCATTAAAAGAAGATATTCAAGATATTAAGAATCCATACTATCTGAACCTGTATCATATAACAATAAGGTTAGGTGGATCAAGGAAATAGAAAAGTCAATGAATGAAATAGTAGAACAAACATTTAACGAAATAAATGAGGATAAAGTAAATAGTGCTATAAGGGGATTACATAATTGGAAAACCCTCGGAATTGATAAAATACATAACTATTATCTTAGGTACCTAACAAGTACACATAAATACATTGCTCAATTACTTGATAGGATTTTGAAAGGAATGAAATCTGTCGAACAATGGTTTACAACTGGAGTGGTAATATTAATCCCTAAAAGTGAGAACACCCTAGATCCAAAGAATTGGAGACCGATAGCGTGCGGTACGCATGTACAAGCTCTTAACGTCCATAATTTCATACGAACTTTATACGCGCTGTGATCGAAATAATATTATAACTCTTAAAAAAAGAGGATACAGACGTTAAGTCAGATGTTGCAAAGACCATCTCATGATTAACAAGGCTGTATTGGAAGATGCACAACAGAATCAGAAAAACGTATGTATGGTTTGGATAGACTACCAGAAGCGTTTGACAGTATATCACACGAGTAGTTACTAAGAGTACTGGATATTTATAAATGTTCACCTGCTATTAAAAGAATTCTCCAGATGGTCATGCCCAAATGGAATGTTATCATGACAGCCTCTGGCGCGAATGGCTTCGTTACTATAGATCCCATATACATTCATCATGGAATATTCCAAGGAGATTCACTGTCATATATTTTATTCTGCTTAGGTATTAAACCCGTTTCTCAAATTCTAAAAGATATGAATCTAAAGGATACAAATTAAAAAACAATACAATAATCAACCATTTATTATATATGGATGATTTAAAAATATATGCTATTAATGAAAACAATCGTAAAGTTTTAATAGACAGTATAGAATTTTTTACAAGAGACATAAGGATGGCTCTTGGCTTGAATAAGTGTAACATTTTTCATATAGTAGCAGGTAAAAGAAAAAAACATTAAGGAACGGGTCGTATGTTACTTAATGGAAACGAATTTCAAAACTTGAAAGCAGGAGAACAATATAAATATTTAGGTATGAATGAAGTGGGTAAAATTAAAATAGACCATAACGAAGCTAAACAACAAATACAAAAAGAATACTTACGTAGAATAAAATCTGTTACTAAAACTCACCTTAACATTAGGAATGTACTAAATGCTGAACTTATACGCAATCCCAGTGCTCCTGTATTCATTCGGTGTCTTAAACTACGAAAATTCTGATTTAAGATAAATTGATATAAAAACGAGGAAAATTTTAGCAATGAACAAGGCATATCAAGAAAAGTAGAAATTGAAAGACTTTACTCACTGATTGAAGAAGGGGGGGGGGGGGGGGCAGGGGCTAACTAATATAGAAACGCTTTATGAAACTCAGATTATATAATATAGTAAGTATCTAGAATCAAGAAAAGATTATTTTTTAGAAGCAATAGTAAAACATGATAAGAATAGAGATAAATACTAAATATTTAAAGAAGCACTAAAATACTTAATGGAAATAGGACTAGGAAACGATGAAAGTTATACAGAAAAGGAAATAAAGAAAGCAATTATTAGAACAAAGATAAGAAGTTGGAAAGTTAAACCGCTTCATGGTAAGTTTTATAAGGCAGTGATAGAAAGTGAAAATATAAATCTGAAATTTTCATTTAGATGGCTAAAAAAACAGCAAATATCTCCAGGATTAGAGTCATTTATTTTTGCTGTTCAGGATTAGACAATAGTAACAAGACAACATGAGGGAGACATAACTCAGAAACCGGTTGAGGGTAAGTATCGACTATATCTAACGAAAGGTGAAACAAGCCAACATATTATCTCAGAATGTGAAAAACTAGCTGGCACTTACTACACAAAGAGGCACAATAGTTTTGTATAGTACGTGTTCTGGACCCTAGCAAAAAAGCACGGATTAAGCGTAAGCAAAATATGGTGGAAAGAATATATGTCGCAACCACTGGTTAAGAAAAATAATACAGCCGAACGGATGTGGGAAATGCCTGTTCAAACAAATATTACAATAACGCACAATAGGCCAGATATAATTTATATAAATAAAATTGAAAATAAAATTATTCTATCGATATTACCGTACCATCCGATTACAATATAGGAGCGAACGAAATAGAGAAACTTAGTAAATACCATGCACTAAGAACTGAAATAACCCCTTTGGAAAACACATACTGAAGTCATACCTATTATAGTTGGTGTCACAGGCATGATAGCTATAAACCTACACAAATACTGCAACAAATTAGACTTATCATATCAACATAAATGTTATACAGAAACAAGCAGCAATTCATTCAGTAACAATATTGTCAAAAGTTTTGGGTAATTCTATATTTGTTAGTCAGGACATTGAGCGGACCTCTCTCTAAGGTTTATGGGTGGGGATTTGGAGACCACCGGGTTTATCTCGAGAAGACAACCAAGAGAAAATATAACAATAATGTAATAGTTCTTTTTCAAAAACCTCGAAAACTTGCGTAACATCTGACACAATCGACAATGAAAAATCGACGTGGTAGAGCCATGCTATAGCTATATTAGTGGTATAGTTGTAGAACAAATGTTTCGGCCCGACCAGAGAAGGACCACGCTCTCACAGAATACCATCGTAAAATAGCAGTTGGACGTCGCTGTGTTTCGAATGGTGAGTGGAGAGAACCAAAGACCCTTTTTAATGAAAACGAGGCATTCCATCTTAGTCCACACGGGTGACAACGCATCTGCATTTTGTCAGAAGTTGACGATTATTGCATCATCATTATTACAAATGGTATATCTTAAGTGAAATTTATTTTCATAATTAATTTTTGTCGCTCATTCACCACACAAAAGATAATTATTATTTCCTGGAAGGAAGCAGGGGTTATCAATATCTTATTATAAAGTGGAGCTAAACAATACATCAAGCGCGCGACGAGACTTGAGGACGCCGCATAGCCGCCTCGGTTGAAATGAGCACGGCTCTTGTTAAGTTTGTCTCATCGTCGAAGTCATGAGTACCAGCCTTATATAATAGTCACGAGGGCAAATGATAAATTCAAAATGAAGACGGATTTAAATTATATAATAATTTAAATGTTAAATATCAAATATGTAATTGTGTAAAAAATAACAATTTAGTATTATTCGACAGTCATAAATTAAATATAAAATCATAACAGTACAATTGATG
Organism: Parnassius mnemosyne; assembly: GCA_963668995.1. Lineage (NCBI taxonomy): Eukaryota > Metazoa > Arthropoda > Insecta > Lepidoptera > Papilionidae > Parnassius > Parnassius mnemosyne. The sequence goes on along the minus strand of CAVLGL010000082.1, from coordinate 21,505,422 downwards.
AATCAAAGAAATAGATATACTTAGATACACATATCTTTTTACATACAATACTCCCCTTTTGATGCGGGTAGGTAAAAATCTTTAAAGAATTTATCTATATGAATTTTGTAATAAGGTACATAAAACCGTATCGAATCAAAAATCAGATAATATACAGGTGCACCAAAGTTTCGACGTACATGTTTAATTAAATAGGATTTTGTCCCCAGTGCAAAATTGTTCGACATGTTATGTTCATTTCGTACTTTGCAAATTGAATCTCTCATAATTACAGCTAACGTGACTGCAATCAGTAAGTTTCGTTCTCTTTACTCGTATGCTTTAACTTTTGATCAACTAATTCGGATTTTGGCAGCTGCGTTTGAATAGAGTTATGAATTTATATTAACCTTATGCATAATATAAACTCACACTCAGCGAATTTGAATAGAACAAAATTAGGTTACAACAATATTTATGTGGAAATGAAGATGTTATGAATGATAGTAGTTTGTATATTCTCAGTTTTACACACAACTATCCATCGCCTTCCACTCATGGTGGTTGTGGTAGAACTTCTCAAGTTTCTCGTTGATTCTAAGCTGAGTGTAAGAGGGTTTTGTGACTTTGCATGAGTGATAAATATGTATAAGACAAAATTTCAAAAAGAATGATCTGTCTCTTTTTTTAGAATGTTTCAGAATTTTCTAGAAGTTTTAATATCAGTACACGACCTTTAGCATTTCCCAGTAGCAATTCCCAAATACTTCCACGGTCAGTCTCTTTTATTTAGAATGCTTTAAATTTTCTAATGTCATTTAGAATTTGCAAGATACTGGCCACTATCAATCTCTAGGGTAAAGGCAGTCTGTTCTTTGGGGAACATTATATATAAACATTTGGTATATGTAGTTATTACATTTTATCTTTTAATTTCTACTCAGATTTATTGGCGGTTATTTAGACACATTTCTTTTCCATAAGAGGTTCTTTTTGTAATTTTTTACCAATTTTATACCTAATAATGGTGTTGTGGTTCATGGGCGGCAATCGACACTTACCATCAGGTGAGATGCATGCTCGTTTGTCCTCCTTCTAACAAATAATAATAGCAAAAATATATACATACATATGCACCTCTAAGGTTAGAAAAAAAATCATTATTTTGGTAATAGATGTTAATCTATTTTATCCATACCTCTTAAAATTTTAAAGAATATTTTCGAGCATGGTTCGCAGTAAAAAAATTATAAAAATACAATTTAGCTGCTCTGCTTTAAATAAGTTTTTTTTATACAAAAACGAGCACACAGTTCTACCTCGTTCAAGCCGATCCATTAGCGTTGCTTCCATTATACGATGTGACGGTACTACGCATGAGCCACGTTGCATCTGATTAATTAATAACTAATATTATAAAATTCCCATTATCATTTGTTTTATACTTTGGAGAAATGGAGCATAATAAGGTAACGTTTTGACTTAATGAATTCATGACCCGTCCTGTCTGGATAGAATGATTAAAATGCAGGTTTTAAAAAGAAGCGCTTCTAGTGAAAGGTCCAGCTGTTGTAGTTGCTGCTATGGCCAACGACAAAAATACTGGTGTATTTAAAAGAGCCTTTAAAAATTTATATTCCATTTAATTAATACGGACTTTGCCCAGCACTGACTATACAGATAAGTGCATTAAAATGTACACAGAGTGTACTGATTGCGATAAACTGCAGTCCTTGCTATAAAAAAAAGAAGAAAATAATTTCACTTACTCTATAGCAGTGCATAGGAGAATTAAAACTCCGAAGTTAAAAGTTAAATTTCTACTCTTTTCAAGAATAACGAATATCACAATCTCGATGTCCTCTGAATAGTTACATAAAAATCTTTATCGCCTATTATGTGACCCTTAGAGGTGGCACTTTCTTGGAAAATAAAACATTAAAATCGTTTCACAATTAACGAAGATATCGAATAGAATTGTATTGTTGAATTGTCGAATTGTAAACCTCATCTTTTTGAAAGTCAGCTTAATATTTTGTATTTTCAAATCTAAATAAAAAAATCTGTACCTACCTAATTAATCAGAGTTCAAATTACTTTTATAAAATTTGACTAAAACTTTTGAGGGTGAAATTAAACATGTGTTCAGTACTAGATCTGTGGGTAAAATGTTATAAATTTTACTTGGTGATTTACAAGTAATTACAAATAAAGGCTCGGCTACACTCTCAATATTACTTGCACAATCTCTAACTTGCACAAGCAAGTATGTACGTTAAGGCGGAGTATGGACGCCACACCTGTTCTTTGCGAAATCTTTGTGCAAACTGTGCATGGAAGACGCTATAGTGTGGAGATGCACCATTTTGTTTGCGCAAATTTTTTACACAAATTGGTTTTCCAATAGGCTCAGAGTAATTATATACAAATACTCTGGGGGTACAATACAGTTACTCCGTCAGTCAGGTAATATAAGATGCATGAAGTTATTATGTTTATTAAGTTTATTTGATGCGTTACCAAAATCTAAATAAATATTTTCAAATTAATTTTTAATTTAAGTAAAAGTATCTCAATCTGAAGTACATTTCATCACGTAACTATTTATCATATTTTGTAACAATATATATTAGTACTAGATTTATATGTGCCAATTTCTCGTCGTCTCACTTTATATGCCGCAACATTTAGCATGAGCAGTCAAGTCTGCTGCAATAGGTTTCAGGACGCTGTTGTTGGATGTGCACCTCCTAAAACAAAACACTACTCGCGCTACCGCGAACATCCCTGTTGCAGAACATCCCTGAACAACCCTGAAGGCTTTGAATAGGGTGATTTAAATTATACACTAATTGTCTAATAACATTGTCACTAATAACATTGTCACTAATAACATTAGGCCTTGGGAGAGATCTAGGAGGAGATAGGAGAGATCTATCGCAGGCTGATGATGATATTACATTAAAAAAATAACCTTTTGTTAGCAACCGTGTAGTAGTTTTGTAAGAATATGCACTATCCCCGTGAGTGTCGTATGATGCGACAGAGGGAAATTGAAACAAGAGATGAGTCAGCAGAATCTTCGTGATAACAACTCAAAATAACTAAAAAACACTGCGTTTGCCAATCATGCCAAGCATGGCAACTATGGCAAAATCTTCCCTATGAGGCTTTATGGGTTGGGTTGTATTTGGTGGAATGGAACATTTTTTTAAAGTTAAATAATATTTTTTAGAAGAAAAAGTATGAAAACTTTTAGAAGAACGTAATGTTATGTTTGTATAAGTACTACGAGTAGATAATTTATTATACATATAGTAACATTCTATACAAACAAAAAAACAATTCGCTGCCGTACCATGCCTTACAATAAAACAATCAGTTGGCTTTTATAGGCAACGTTAATAATAGAGTTGTTCCAAGTGCTTCAACATTCACTCACTTTTCAGGGTCGATTGTTCCAGCGAGTTGGAAATAGCTCCCCTCCGGTGCGGCCCCAAGGCTCACTAGTTTTCCGCATCGTCAGGCTTTACAGAAGCGACGTATTTTGCGACATTGCATTCTCCGTCGATCGTATTATGCATCCCGGCAAAATTTAGCCGCATACATTGTCCATTACGTATTATTCATGTGTAAAGCATAATACGGGACCACATGGACTGTAAAATTAGGATTTTGTCGAATAAAGGTGGATATAAAAATTAAAAATGAAGCGTATGCTGTAGGAGTCGACAGGAGAAATATTTTTTAAACTATCATACGCCAGTGTTTCGCTACTGTCCTAAATATCTGTTACATGATGGTGTGTTACTTAGCTTAACAAAAGTCTATTTACTCTTGGTTTGAAGAGCTATATAATTATCGGATGGAAAGACAGATGCTGGAGAATTATTGCACGCCTTTGCGTGTCACCATGAAGTCATTACGATGCGCGCGCACCCTGACACATAAAAGCGACAACTTCAATGGGAAAATGTCTCCCAAGTTTTTTTGTTTTGTTACGCTAAAGAAGTATAACTTCCTACGTGCGTACATAGTCCAGTGAAATAAGATCTGAAATCAAAATGTTTACACTCAACTTTGCATTTCTGATATAATGTAGTTTTAATGAAACAAAACCAATGTGTACATTTTTTCAAGTCCTCAACCTCTGGCAAGTGTTAAAAAAATTCTCAAAAGTGTTTTTTCGCAATTAACCGAAAACGGTAAAAATTAGACAAAAAAGTTATTAGTATATGAAAATGTGTGGAGCTTAAAATTTTAAATGAAAAAGGTTTAATGATTTTTTTTCGAGGTCCGAGTAAGAGTGAGAAGGCAACATCGGACAGTGATAATTCTCGCACTCTTTCTATTTTACGATTCGTACATTAAATAGATCACGTTATTGCATGCCTAGCGCAAAGCGCGTAGGTAGTTCTACTAGCGCCTAAAAGTCAAGATTCCAACCTTTTGTCGCATAAAATCGTATCTAAATATTGTATTGAACATATAAATGATATAAAAAGCACATTGTCCGAAAGATAAATGAATGTTGAACTTATTAATATTTTATTTAAATCGATCAATTGTTATTTTTACATTAAAAAAAGTGGTTTTAGTGGCTTATAGTGTAGATTTATCAAGTCCGCATGGAGTGGTAAACACGATAATTTTTGAAAATATTAATTGTTTAAATCAATCTATTTTTTAATCTATCATGTGGGAAGCCATGGAATGTAAACAGCAGTTTAATTTTGTTTTGTTTAGTTATAATTAATTTTTTTCAGCTAAGAAATGTCGAATGGTTAGATCTTTTAGCAGCCTTGTATTAATTTATTTATAGACTGCAGCAGTCTGACTGCCTCACTCACACTCAGTTCGGCGTCAACTGCCGTCGTGATTGGATATTGTTTGTAGCGGCTCAAAATATCGCTGTACAAATACAAAATACTCCAAAAACCAAATTTCATACATACTTGATTTTTTTATAGGATAGGGTGACAAACGAGCACACAGTCCACCTGATTTGTTGCACCTGACTGTGGTTGCTGTAGCCCATAGACATCTACATCTATCCTCAATAAAGACGCAAGATGCAGATGCGTAGTCACCCGTGAGGACTAAGATGGAATGCCTCTTTGCCAGTAAAAAGGGTCTCCGGTTCTCTACACTCACCATACGAAACACAGCAGCGTTAAGCTGCTATTTTACGCTGGTTTTCTGTGAGAGCGTGGTCCTTCCTCGGTCGAGCCGACCCATTCGTACTACAACTATACTATTAATATAGCTGCAGCATGGCTCTACCACGTAATAATCAGATATTTTTATTACAATATTTTAAAAGTACAGAATAAATAATAGTAGTACGTACTAATACTAAGTAGGATGTATATATTTAAATATATTTATATTTAAATACGTCTTGAACTTTATGGAGTTACCTGAATGATGATATGATGATCATATTATGAGCATTATTAGCCGTGCACTTTTGTATTTTCCAAACTTTTTTAAAATTGGACATAGTTACGCAAAAAGGATCCAATGTAATTTGTGTCAAAAATGTTCAGTTGAAAAATAATGTTTGTGATCTATACGTTTTTATGTGATGCAATAATTTTAGCGAAAGTAACACAAATGAGAAGAAAAATTACAAACACACCAACAAACCATATAGATCCATTCTTCAAATTTTATAAACTCAAATTAGCTTTCTTCTTTAGGATGGGATTCTTTTTGCATAACCACGTTCAGTTGAAGTTCGACATAAAATTATTGGAAAATTGGAAGTATCATAAAAAGGTTATTAGTGAAAACTTTAAAACTACTTTAAAAATTTCCCTATAATTAATGTTACACGTAATTTTTTAATGAGCTTAGGGCATGCACAATTGGATTTACCATTTTTTTTGCCTACTGTGATTGAATCCCAAACCAGGATGTAAAATTTTTATATCGTTTCTTAACATTATTATTTCTTAAAAATAAGTTAAAGATTTTTGTTAAATTGTCCCGACGATAGTAAATATATTATATCCAATTTACATGATGCGTAAAAAAGAGCTTGACATGGTGGGATTGATTTTGAAACTTAACATTTTTTTTTATAAACATTTGGATTACAAATGATAAAAAAAATCATATCGACATGTCAAGTTAGTTTTTTCAATTCCGCAACTTGGAATCGTCCCTGATATACTATTAATACAATTCGTCAGTTTTCTTAAATTAGATAAATTAAAAATCCTGATTTAATTTAAATTTCTAAGGGGTGTTATAGTAAAACTTTTCCTTGTATTTTTTAAAAATAATCTACTTCAACTTACTGATACATTGAACCATGTTGATTACGCTGGTTCTTCTAGGGATGTTTATATTTATCTAAATATACACATTAAATTGAGGCCTCTGTCTACAATATTGCAATAACTGGCTACTATTAAGCTTATTTGGGGTTTACCATTTAAAAAAATGGTCCCTCTATCTGTTGATCTGTCCGGTGTAATTATCGGAATAGCTGAACCGATAATGGTAAAACTTTACGAACAGACAGAGAGCAATTTTAGGAGGGATTAATGCTATAATTTATCCCAAAATTTTGATATTAATAGGTCTCACAACTCTCCAGGCCGAGTCGGGGCGGATCGCTAGTAGTTAATAAAGTTGTTAGCAAATTAAAATGAATTACTTCAGGGATATTATCACGTATTTTTCAACGGTCAAAAAGTTAAATTATAAATTGTCATAATAATTAATTAATAAGGCCAATACATGAACAATTAATTATATACCTCTGATTGCTGCTGTGAAAGTTTTCATATGTCATTAAATAATGATTCGAAAACTATAGATTATGACGTAGTATTTAGTAGCGTTACAGTACCTTAATTACACCTCAAATTTACTGTCTGGTTTAATTTAATATTTATACATTACAGAATAAATTAGAAAGATATATAAATAATTTTAAAGATATTTACAAAACCATTGAAAGAGAGAGCTAAGAGAAATGAATACCTATATTGAGTTTTTAAATCTTTTATTAAAAATTAATTACGTGGATTGTTTTTTTTATTTCTAAAGATAAATATTAATGTAGTATGCATGATCCGTTTTTGTCGACACACGATCAAAACAAGCGATGTTTAGGTCCTAAAGCATACAGAAAAATATAATAGTAGTGGAATAATTTGTTGTTATCTCCAACGCAAAGATCAATGAATTGAGACGAGCTGTAGTTATATTATGGCTGTAGCACGGATGCATCGGTGCGACCGGGAAGGATCGGCCTCTCACAGATTACCAGCGTAAAATAGCAGCTGTGTACGGTGATTATAGAGAAAAGGAGACCCTATTTACTGGAAGGCATTCCATTTTAGTCCTTAGCGGTAACAAGTATTTTGATTCTTAATCGAGGATAGATATAGATGACCACAGTATCCACTCACCATCAAGTAGACTGTATACTCGTTTGTCACCCTTATTCTATACAAGGATGTCTAGTAGTAGATCAAAATCAGGTAGGTAGTAGATCAGGAGGAAAGTAGATACAGCCTTTAAGCGTCTCGTAAAAATGGGAGAATTTCTGAGATGAAGCAATGAGGCATCCACAACTTTTTCTGCCAACAATAGGGCGCTACAAACGGAGATTGAGAGAATGGGTGTCACTACGGAATTGAATCTAAAGGGGTGAGGAAGGATCATTAAAATCTGAAAACAGAGTGTGCAGGATTCGGAAATCTCTGCGCTGGCGTATAGTCAACCACTTTAACTGAGAGCGAAATTCTGAAACTTGATCATATTTGCGCAGGCCAAAGATGAATCGGATACAGTTGTTAAGTAACCTGTTCAATCTGTTTAGCAACTCCTGAGAAACACCTCCCGCCTTACCTCAATTGCGTGCACCTCGTCACCACTAATTCCAGCACCTCCACTCAGAACACAACTACACTAGGAAAGACACACCACCGTCGATAATACAACACGTTTTTCGCCTCTACACGAGGCATCTTCAGATGAAGCCTCTGCGGTGGCTGAACTCTAAGATCTTAGCGGTCAGCCACCGCGGAACCTAATTTGATGGATTTCCACAAAGTAACGCCTCATTTTATAAATTGAGAGTGCGTATGTATTTAAGTTATGAAGTATATACTACATACATAACTACACTGATATGTTAACAAATATCAACGACCCTTATGTATATTATAGCTAATGATAACCGCAAATTTGGTATTTACTAAAGCGCGGTTAAGAGTTGACAGCGCACAGAAAGCTTTGTTGAAATAATAACCACAAATTATATAGTTGTATGTACAAGAATAATTACTCTAATAATAATTGAATTTTTTAAGTGTCGTTACAAAAAATATTTTCTTTTTGTACTTATTCAAATTAATAATTTGGAATTGTGACCAGTAATAAATTTGCCAAGAAGTTAGGTGTTATATTTTTATGTGTAGGTGTTTCGGACAATAATCCCCTTTTCCGAAAGTAATGGACCGGACTGAAAACCAGTGAGACTGGTCCATATTGTAGTTGCATGCTGCAGCATAGGTTGCTTTATGTGTATATTCTTATATTTATGATGTAGTCAATGATTCAGTTTATTTTCCTTTTTCTTATGATTACTTTTCGTTTTGTTCTATATGCTTTAATTGGAATAATCGCGTTTTTTTTTTAATACTTAGCACTATGCTCTCTAAATGAACTCTTATTTTTCGTTCGAGATCGGAGCAACGTCCACCAAGTATAAAAACCAACTATCAATCGAGATATTCCTATAATGAGGACAGAGGTATTAGTAAATTAATTCTTATAGTCATACCCTGAAACGTGTTCTGCAGAAAAAATGACAGTAAAGGTGCTGAGTTTTCACCTAATGTTCAACAGTATGTGATCAACTCGAGTTCAAATCTTCTCGTTATACTGTTATCTATTTCTGCCGCCAAAGAGTAGTGCACATACTGCAGTATTCCGTTTTAAGATGATCAATATAATTATAGACATTTTTCTCAATCCCAAGAGACAGGTAACTAATGGTTAAGGGTGCGGACTGCAAATTAAAAAGTCGTGGGTTCAAATCCGCCACTGGATTACAGTCGTGAACCAATCTAAGCATAAGCATTTAAAACTTATTTGGACTGGTTTGCGCGTATTACTAGGATTCTCTTTAAGAAATATTATGTTTTTGAACATTAAATATATCATTCCGAGCATATATTAGCCATTTAATTCTCGATTATTGTTCTATGTAACCCATTAGGAGCTTGCTTCGTACCAGTTGACAACCTTTTTTTTTTAAATTGGTATGTTAAAGTTAGTAAAAATACTTAGCGCTTATCCGCAATATATCCGCTCAATGAAATAAAATGTTGTGTCTTACCTAGTTTAAGAGCAACATCTCGTCTTCCCTCAATTAAGTGCACGATTTCCGTCTCCATTAATCCCAGCACCACTATTCCCAACGCGACTACACTAGGAAAGACACACATCCGACGATAATACGAAACGTGCTTCGCCTCTACACGAAGCATCCAGGTGTAGTAGACTCTGCGATTGCTGACCGCTAAGATCTTATCTCAATCTGATTTTTATGTGGTAGAGCCATGGTGCAGCTATATTAGTGGTATAGCTGTAGCACGAATGGGTCGGCTCGACAGGGAAAGGACCACGCTCTCACAGAATATCGGCGTAAAATAGCAGCCTAAAGCTTTTGTGTGCATTTTGATTCGTAATTGAGGATACATGTAGATGCCTATGGGCCACAGCAACCACTTACAATCAGGTGAACTGTGTGCTCTTTTGTCAAACTTATCCTATAAAAAAACATTTTGATTCTTAACTGCAGATAAATGTATATGTCTATTGGTGACAGCGTCCCATAGACATTTACATTTATTGGAAGTGTCCCATCAGGTGGACTATGCGCTCGTTTGTCGACTTTTTACTATATATAAAAAGAAAAACTATTGCCTTGAAGACACCCACATTGTAATCGGATGGAAATATATATTTATATGCTGGCAACTTATTCTACAAATTGCGATTAAAATAATACTTAGAGACCTGTTTCAACCACATCGCTGTTGTTATGAGGGAGGTCACTGTAGGGAAGCGGGTTCGACGTTCCTTCAAAGGGGTGAATAGGGAAAGAAGTCACCCTTTTTCAGCACTGCTCCATTTTACTTGTTAGCGATGTCCGTTTAAATGCCTTTTACTTACATTTTAGCTACAATTAGTGATTTAGAAACGATAATAAAAACCTTTAATTTGGTGGTTATGATGTTAGCTTGTTTTTTTTTATAGTAAGTATAGTAAGTAAGTATTACATATTAAGGATATTTAAAATTAATTAGTTAAGATCCGCCTAATAAAATAAAATGATGTGTCTTACCTAGTTGTTGTAGACTTCCCGCCTTCCCTCAATTTCGTACACTAACCCCGTCACCACGTCATTTCACTTATCTTAATACAACTAAGACACACCAATGTCGATACGACACGTGTATCATCTATAATATAAGATACTAGCTGGTACCCGACGCTTTGCTGCCGTAGAAAAAAAACATTTGTGATAAATGTCCTTTTAAATTTGGAGGGTTAAATTGTTTAATTAGAAACGACAATATAACATAACATAACATAAACACTCACGCCTGTCACCCAGAAGGGTAGGCAGAGATTATGGACTTCCATTTGGCACGATCCTGACACACCTCTCTCGCTTCCTCCACATCCATATACCTACGCATACACGCTCGTCGGTTTAAAGGTACTCTTGATTTGGCCCATTTTTAATATATCGCCAATTTGGTCGATAAACTTTCGCCTAGGGTGACCCTTCCCGACTATGCCGTTCACCTCTGCAACATAAATTTGCTTTGTCACTCTTCCCTCATTCATTCTTTCTACATGACCAAACCACCGAAGCATTCCTTTCTTAATCCTGGTCACAACATCATCTTGCAAACCACACTCTTCTCTTATTAAACAATTTCTCACTCTGTCATTCAGCTTCATCCCTAACATACTCCTTAATGACCGCAATATACGTATTGAAATTGAATGATGCATGACTTTCAAATAAATTTGTCAGTACGCCATCTACAGTAAGTTAGTTGTACTATATGTCTATAACCTTTGCGTAATTACAAGCAATAAGTTGACAAGGTTTTAGCGCAATCTGACGAAGTTTTTATACATTAGATTGTTTGATCGGCGGATTATATATTTATTTGTAAAATTAAAGTTTCGCGTGTATATCTCTTTAGCTTGTCTCAAATAATACATGATTTGTTTTACAAACTTTTCAATTTTAAAAATGTACATGCATGGTAGGGGGGATGTTATTTTCAGAGATATAAATAGCGGTCTACAAGGCTCATCAGGTGCAGTGCCACATATTGCACTAATACATTTTTTTGAGCACTGAATGCCTTTTTTGCATCTGTGCTTTTACCCCATATAATGTGTCCGTATCGCAGAATGGATTCCAAACATGCAAAGTACACAGTAAGTGCTGTATTATTTGTGGCTACTTTGCTTAGTTTGTAAAGTGCGTACGAAAACCTATTTTTTTTACAAATACTTTCAAATTTTACTTTTCCAATTTAGCTTTAATGTTCATTGTCTGGTATAATCATCATCATCATCATCATTACAGTCCTTCATAAGTCCACTGCTGAAAATACGCCTCCCCCAAGGAATGTCACAAAGCACGGTCACGAGCCACCTGCATTCATTGAATTCCTGCATGTCTTACCAGGGCTTCACTCCATCTAGTGGGGGGACGTACTACACTTCACCCGCCGGTACGAGGCTGCTACTCGAGAATCTTTCTTTCATACAACCAGCACGTGTTGCCAGTGATGACCTATGGAACTGAGACGTGGTCCGTCACTGCTGCCGTATGAGGAAGCTCAAAGTCTGGTATAATATGTCATTGAAATTTATAATGGATGGAGTTTCGGTTCGCGCTTTACCTTACGCAATTCAGAAGCATTATGCTTCTATTTGAAGCTGGTACTCTGTGCGAATAGAGAGAGAGAGAGAGAGCTGTAGAGCTGACCCATTATTCTTGGCTCACTTACCAGGTTACACTTTATATTAAATTATATATTCAATATAAAAAATAAAATGAGAATATCAGCAACAGTCAAAGACAATTAAATACGCATTATTAACTCTCAAAAACTACTGAACAGTTCTTGATTAAATTTATATGAGACTGTGACGCATGAGAAGAACTAGCTTTCAAATATAAAAAGAATCATCAAAATCGGATTACCTAGAAAAAAGTTCTGAGGTAACACATATAAAAAATACAGTCGAATTAAGTTCCTCCTCCATTTTTCAGTCGGTTAAACAAGGTGCAATTTTTTAAAATGTTTGCAACATTTGTATTGAATTGAGTTTAAAATATTTCCTATATTATTTTTTCTATACTCATAAATAAAGTTAAATTGCCTGTCTATAAATCGAAATAAGTAGCTTCGGTTTAGTTGAACTTAATTCCACTGTTATACATAGCATCGGCATTCCCAGCCATTGTGTAATAATCTCAGGGCATTATTTCCATGCTATAATGCCAGGAATAATCCTTCTCTAAATTTTTGTCTATCTGTTTGTCTGTTCGTCAGGGCTAAATATCTGAATGCCTGAACTGATTATAATAAAACTTTACGAACGGATAGAGAGTGATAGAGATGACAGAAGTGATCTATATTTTATGAAATTAGAAGCTTTTTGTTAAATCAAAAAACTGTTTAAATAAATGATTATGATGATGATTTTAGCTCCTAAACTTTATCAGATATATAAAAATTAAAAAGAAAACGATTATAGTTCTACATAAAAAAGTTTCCACGTTTTATTTTCAAACTCTTAAATCATGACATCAAAAAAATGACATTGAAAGTCAAAACTTAAAGTCATTACGGTGCAGCAGAAAAACCAAAACTTCGTTTACATTTCATTATTGCATATCAAAAGTATACTGCTGAATATAGGCCTCCCTTGGCTGACGACTTAGCTGCTCCTCATCTGAACTGAAACACTTTTTCCCTCTGTCTCCTCTTTCACCACTATGATAGGAGAATAATACACATGTGCACGACGCAACAATATTAAACAAACGAAAGAAAATGCTTATTGTAACCGGCGCTAGTTGAACAACCTAGGAGCGGTGGGCGGAGCCATGACGACGGTGTAATTATCAGGCCACGCCTCTGGTTCGACAACTAGCAAGGGTTATACGGCGGGACTAGCGCAACCTTATGTTGAATTTAAATTATAATTTGTGTAAATAATTGTATTACTTGTATCGAACGATAAAAAATAATGATTGTATTATAACTAAGTTTAAGGTTGAGTTGTAACTGTGCAATAACTCTCCCAAATAAAGGCACCGTATGAACAGGGAGAGTTAGCATAGTCTTCTAATGAAAACTGTAATTGTTAAATATAATAAATGTTTACTTTATTATATAATAAATATATTAGGCCGCTAGGCACATAAAATAATAGTAGTAGTGTAACCAAAGAGCATGTTATCGTGACGCGGCCGCGGAGCAAATGAAGCCACGCGCACCGCGCCACGACGTTTTATATTTATAGTGCTGAGGCGGGGGGAAGGATTCTCCGCCTAAAGCAGCTGAAAATTATAATGTAAACCTGTAAATAAGTAAAAATATTGATATGTACACCCTAGTCTAACAAGTAGTTATAAGAATATTATATAGTGAATTATGTTTATTAGTTTGTAAGGTTATTAAATAAATAAAGATAGGCGCGGGGGTGAGGCAAGGGTCCGCTGGCCAGCAGCGGCCAAATCATATAAAAGACGGGCCGGCCGCTAGGGTCAGCAGTCGCTCTCCAGCCACCGAAAAGGCACCAGCAAGAAAAGAAAAAGTACAAGTTCCTCCTCACCGCCGCTTGCCTCCAGTTAAAAGCAAGACCAGCGCGTTTTATTCCATTTTTCGCACGGCATTACGGCGATCCGTAATATTAATGGTCCTTCGAGAAGCCGGATTACTAGAAGAAAAAGACAATATCGGTCTTGGTATTGCCGGAAGAAAGAAGCAAACCGCAAGAACGAAAAAATATTATTGTGAAGAAAAATGGTGATTACGCGTAGTAACAACGGAGAATCATCGAAGCGTCGCAAGGATGAACAAACAACCCAGGGGGCCACAGAAGAGGCCTCCGGGGGCGACTCAGCCGCTAGTGGTTCAACAAACACCACTAGCGAAACCACAACGGTCAGCGATACGACCGCTACCTCGGCAACCGATAGAACAACCGCAACGGAAGAAACCCAGCAAGAGGGTGATCAAAGATCGCAGTGCACATTGAAGCCCGGCGAGACTAGGTCACGCCGCTCCGTAGCCTCACGCAAGAGACTCCTCGCGGAGTTAGAGGCGAAAGAGCGGTTAGCCGAACTCAAGCTCGAGCAGGCTCAGTTGCAAGCAAGAACAGAATTGCAAGAAATACACGTGCAGCGACTACAAGCAGAAGCCGGATCAACCGATGAAGATGAAGAAATAGAAGACGATTTGGCATCAGTGCGCATTAGTACATGGTTGCAAGAAAAACCTACGCCTCAGCCCGCGCCACAACCCGCGCCACAACCCGCGCCGCAGCCCGCGCCGCAACCCACGTCGTACTTCGCGCCGCAACCAGCACTGCAGATCGCACCACCCGTACTTCAACAGTGTGCGCCGCAATACGCTCCACAACATACCGCGCCGCAGAAAGAAGACTATGGACAGGCGCAGCAGCAAATCGACGTCGCTACCTTAGCCGCTGCTCTATCACAAGCAGTACGAAGCACAAGGGAGCCGCCGAAATATATACAAGAGCTGCCCTCATTCAATGGTAGCAGCAAGGAGTGGCTCAGCTTCAAGACAATGTACGAAGAATCTTCAAAGTACTTCACGGCGAACGAAAACATAGCGAGAATACGCCGAAGCTTAAAAGGGACAGCAAAAGAAGCCGCAGGTTGCCTACTTATAAGCCAACCAGATCCCAGAATTATAATAGAAGCTTTGGAAAGGAGATTCGGACGACCAGAAGCGTTAATTCACTTGGAAATAGAGAAGCTGAAGCTGCTGAACAAAGTTACGGACAATCCCAGGGAGCTATGCATATTCGCAAATCGCATAGCGAACGTAGTGGGCACCGTGGAAGCACTCAAGAAAGCACACTATCTGCATAGTCCAGAAATGACGCGAGTTATCACAGACAAACTCACGCCCATATTGAAAAGCAAATGGTACGACTATGCAGCCAGAAAGAAAGAAGATATCCCAGAGCTTAAGAAGATATCAATGTTCTTAAACGAAGAAGCGGATAAATGCAGCGCGTATGCCTTGCCGGAGTTCATCGCAGAGGACAGCGAAACGAGAGAGCGAAGACCGAGAAAAATAGAACGTGCCTTCGCCGCAAGCAAGAAACCATATGAAGAACGCTGCCCTCAATGCAAACAAGAACACAAACTGCCCGATTGCAAGTCATACGCCGCTCTGTCCACAAATGACAGATGGGAAGTAGCAAAGAAGTACAATATCTGCTACCGCTGTCTGCGAGGCAAACATCGTCGATTACTGTGCAAAGCTCCACCGTGCGGAAAAGGCGGATGCATGATGAAACACCATAAATTGTTGCATCACGACAGAACAGCAGTAATGGAAAAAGAACCCGCTATGGAAACCGCAACATCGGCAAAGGAGGTCAACACAGCGACTCGACCGTACAAGCACCGCCGCGCTTACCTAAAGATTGCGCCCGTAACAATAAGGGGGCCGCTAAGCTGCGTCGAAACATACGCATTATTGGATGAAGGAAGCACGGTCACCTTAGTCGATGCCTCAATCGCCGACGTCATCGGCGCCGACGGCCCAGCCCACACAATGTGGATACAAGGGGTCGGCTCGGAGGTGAAACACGAGAAGAGCAAGATCGTCAGCTTTAAAATAAGAGGAACGTACGCGCAAGAAGAACACAACATAGAAGCAGCGCGTACTGTAGAGCGGTTGGACTTCGCGCCAGAATCCGTGAATGAAGATCACTTGGGGAATTGCCCACATCTGTTGGATATCAAAGAGGATATCACCTACGAACGCGCCTCACCGAAAGTACTAATCGGGCAAGATAACTGGCACCTCATAGTGTCTAGAAAACTGCGCGTCGGCCGTCGAGACCAACCAGTCGCCTCATACACCAACCTGGGCTGGGTTCTGCATGGCTGTCATAGCTCATTGACGTCGACGGTCACCTTCTGCGGCAGACTACATCAGAGGGAAGATGCACCACCGATAGAAGAAGAAATAAAAAATTATTTCAAATTGGAGTCGCTGTGCATCGAGCCGAGAAGACCGAAAGAAGATCCCGAGCAGCGAGCCATGCAAATATTGGACGAAACCAGCCAGAGGTCAGCGGACGGCAGATTCGAGACAGGGTTGTTGTGGAAACAAAAGGACTTCCAAATACCAAATAATTATAAGGAAGCGGAAAGGCGCCTGCACACCTTAGAGAAGAGGCTCGACCGAGACAGCAATCTCAAGCTACAGTACGAAGAACGCATCGAGAACCTCTTCAACTCGGGTTACGCAGAGCGCGCGCCAATGCCACCGCCGCAAGGAAGGACATGGTATCTGCCACACTTCCCAGTCATCAACCCTGCGAAACCGAACAAGCCGCCGAGATTGGTACACGACGCCGCAGCGAAGACAGCCGGAATATGTCTCAACGATATGCTTCACTCGGGGCCCGACTTATTACAATCACTGCCCGGAGTGATCATGAGGTTCCGACAGTATCCGTATGCAGTGAGCGCCGATATAAAAGAAATGTTCATGCAGATTAAAGTGCGCAAAGAAGATAGAGACGTTTTACGTTTCTTGTGGAGAGGCAAGCGGCGGGAGGACCAACCGGAGGAATATAGGATGACGTCAATCATCTTTGGAGCGACATCATCACCATGCACAGCATTATACATCAAAAATAAAAATGCTGAAGAACATGCAGAAGCGTACCCAGAAGCTGCGGTCGCCATAAAAAGAAACCATTATATGGACGACTACTTGCAGAGCTTCCACTCTGTCACGGAAGCTCAGCAAACAGTAAAAGCAGTCGATCACGTCCACAAACAAGCGGGATTCGTACTCAGCGGGTGGACATCGAACGAAGAAAAAACAATAGAAGAAATAACGACAGAACATAGACAACACGACGCGACCGTGTGCCTGGGCGGAAAAGAAACTGAGAAGACGCTAGGGCTGCTCTGGCATGTACAAAGCGATCATATTGGATTCAATACTAACAATATGAAGATGCCTGCCGACGTAAAAGAAAAACAACGCTTGCCAACTAAACGAGAAGCATTGAGCGTCATAATGGCATTATTTGATCCGCTGGGGTTAATATCACCGGTGACCACCCCAGCGAAGAGAATATTTCAAGACACATGGCGTTACAAGGCGGACTGGGACGACCCTCTGCCAACAGAATTAAAAGAAAAATGGGAAGGCTGGATTACTTCACTTAACGCCATAGAACAACTAAGAATACCGCGATGCTACGATTACAACCCGGTGTCGACGCGCCAACTACACACATTCGTCGACGCAAGCGAGGAGGCCTACGCAGCAGCAGTGTATTGGAGAACGGAGCGAGCAGACGGCAGCGTTAACATATCATTGGCCGCCGCCAAGAGCCGCGTAACACCACTGAAACCAGTTTCCATACCACGGCTCGAGTTACAAGCGGCACTGCTGGGAGCTCGTCTTGCGCAGACCGTGATCGATGAACACGATTGCGACATAGCAGGCAAGACATACTGGTGCGACTCCCGTACTGCACTGGTGTGGATAAGATCGGAGCCTCGCGCGTACAAAGCTTTCGTCGCTCATCGCCTGGCGGAGATAGAAGATACGACCAAAAAGAACGAATGGCGTTGGCTACCGTCTAAAGAAAACGTGGCAGACGACGCAACCCGAGCCACACCAGAAGGGTTCGACGAGTCGCACCGATGGTTCCGAGGGCCCCCGTTTCTGCAGCGTCCACCGGCCGAATGGCCGCAGGAAGAGAAAACGACACAATATGACACCGGGGAAGAGCGAGAAATATGTAACATCGCTGTTAAAAGTGAAGACTCGACAACAACACATCTTCCACAGATAGGAAGATTTTCTAAATGGATTCGGCTCATAAGGGCGACAGCGAGAGTCCTCCTATTCATCGACATGTGCAGACCAAACAAGCACGTAGTGAAGGCTGGGCGTAAACGCAACAAAGCAAGACAAGGTAGCGACCCTGGCTGGCAGA
Source organism: Parnassius mnemosyne (assembly GCA_963668995.1). Taxonomy (NCBI): domain Eukaryota; kingdom Metazoa; phylum Arthropoda; class Insecta; order Lepidoptera; family Papilionidae; genus Parnassius; species Parnassius mnemosyne. The sequence continues at coordinate 21,487,137 of CAVLGL010000082.1, read as the reverse complement.
GAACAAACAAACGCAACACCCCCGCCAAGGAGAAAAAGGCGACTCCTACTGCCTCATCGCTTGTAGGAATACCGGCCGCTTATCATATGAGAGCCGAACAACTGTGGGTGCAAGCCAGTCAGCGGGAAAGCTTCACGAAGGAGCTCAAGAGAATCACCAGCGGAAGTGTTCCGGGAGGCGACGACAAACTAGGCCACCTGAGCACATACATTGATGAAGAGGGGACCCTACGCCTCAGAGGTCGAATAAAAGCGGCATCAGAAGTGGAGGACGACATGTACGACCCTCCCATATTAGACGGGAAGCACGCATACACTCGCCTGTACATAGCACACGTACACGAGAGGCTGCATCACGGAGGCGTAGAAACAGTTGTGAATGAATTAAGACAGAGATTGTACGTAAGAAAAATACGTCCAGTAGTGAAAACTGTCGTCAAAGGATGCCTGCCGTGCCGTCTAAGAAAAGCCAAGCCTGCATCACCGTCTACAGGAAACCTGCCGTCCGCACGCCTCGCTCATCACGCACGTCCGTTCACATACACCGGACTAGACTACTTCGGGCCAATAGAAGTCACAGTGGGACGACATCGCGAAAAGCGCTATGGCGCGTTATTTACCTGCATGACGTCGCGAGCAATACACATAGAAGTAGCCCACTCGTTGAGCGCAGACTCAGCCGTGTCGGCACTTAGGCGTTTTATGAGCAGAAGAGGATGCCCAAAAGAAATATGGAGTGACAACGCTACGTGCTTCAAGGCAGCAGACAAGGAGATGGCCGAAGCAGCACTTGCAGCCCTCGAGCACGAAACCACGTGTCAACAGATTGTGTGGAAGTACATACCGCCATCAGCACCGTTCATGGGCGGCGTATGGGAGCGAATGGTTCGCTCCGTAAAAGAAGCCCTACGCGTCACCCTCAACGAGCGCTATCCCAGCGACGAAACATTGGGGACCCTGCTCGCCGAGGTCGAAAATACTGTAAACTCCAGACCTCTCACACACGTCTCAGTCGACCCAGGAGACCCTGAAGCCATCACGCCGAATCACATCCTCATCGGTCCCAACTCGCACGTACCTGCGCCGGGACACTTCAGCAAGAATGACGTGACGGCCCGCCAGCAATGGAAACGAGCTCAAGCCCTAGCCGACGTGTTTTGGAGAAGATGGGTTAAAGAATACCTGCCCCTACTCCAACACCGGCGGGAGCCCAGCAGCATAGGAGTATCGCCGAAGATTGGAGACCTAGTCATCATTTGTGACTCCAATCTACCACGCAACACCTGGCCCAGAGGGAAAATAAGTAAGGTATATCCTGGCGTCGACGGAGAGGTACGAGTAGTGGACGTAACCACCGGCAGTGGGCACATACTAAGAAGACCAACGAAGAAGATCGTCGTGCTACCAGAGGGATCGCAGCGTGGCGACGGCGGGAGAATGTGCACGACGCAACAATATTAAACAAACGAAAGAAAATGCTTATTGTAACCGGCGCTAGTTGAACAACCTAGGAGCGGTGGGCGGAGCCATGACGACGGTGTAATTATCAGGCCACGCCTCTGGTTCGACAACTAGCAAGGGTTATACGGCGGGACTAGCGCAACCTTATGTTGAATTTAAATTATAATTTGTGTAAATAATTGTATTACTTGTATCGAACGATAAAAAATAATGATTGTATTATAACTAAGTTTAAGGTTGAGTTGTAACTGTGCAATAACTCTCCCAAATAAAGGCACCGTATGAACAGGGAGAGTTAGCATAGTCTTCTAATGAAAACTGTAATTGTTAAATATAATAAATGTTTACTTTATTATATAATAAATATATTAGGCCGCTAGGCACATAAAATAATAGTAGTAGTGTAACCAAAGAGCATGTTATCGTGACGCGGCCGCGGAGCAAATGAAGCCACGCGCACCGCGCCACGACGTTTTATATTTATAGTGCTGAGGCGGGGGGAAGGATTCTCCGCCTAAAGCAGCTGAAAATTATAATGTAAACCTGTAAATAAGTAAAAATATTGATATGTACACCCTAGTCTAACAAGTAGTTATAAGAATATTATATAGTGAATTATGTTTATTAGTTTGTAAGGTTATTAAATAAATAAAGATAGGCGCGGGGGTGAGGCAAGGGTCCGCTGGCCAGCAGCGGCCAAATCATATAAAAGACGGGCCGGCCGCTAGGGTCAGCAGTCGCTCTCCAGCCACCGAAAAGGCACCAGCAAGAAAAGAAAAAGTACAAGTTCCTCCTCACCGCCGCTTGCCTCCAGTTAAAAGCAAGACCAGCGCGTTTTATTCCATTTTTCGCACGGCATTACGGCGATCCGTAATAACACACTTATTGCAAATATAAATATTATCCATATCTCATACCCTAATATTAACAATTTAATATCAGAAATTCTCGATATAAACAGAATATTACACGACTGTCGATTTGCAAAGATATATACGGAATATTCACTGAAACCGGAGGCCCTGTCCAATATTGACAACATAACGGACGGTATCTGATACGCCCCTCGGCGCTGACCGAAAAGCCGTTGCATATATGACGTGGTCTATATGTAAACTCGATGTAGGTAAATAGGAGTAAGTTTAGAGGGAAAGGCGAAATAATTAATAGTTAAAGGCGTTACGTTGCAGAAACCCATAATATTAACGATCATAAAAATTAATTAGCCAAACAAATGAAATGATATGTCTTACATAATTTGAAGAGCCTCCCGCCCTTCTTCAATTGGGTGTGCTATCCCTATCACCACTAATCCCAACACCACTACTCTAAAAAGACACACCACCATCAATAATACACGTGTTTCGCCTCTAAAAGCGGCGTCATCAGTTGAACTAGTCTGCAGTGGCTGACTGTTAAGAGCTTTCTTAGCCGGCAGGTAAGTCCGAAGTATGTTTTTGGAATGAAGCTCCTTATCGCACGGTACGAATTTGGCGGATGGGGGCTAGGCGAGAAAAAGTGTAAGATTTTTCCATAATGACTCCCTTTTTATTAGTGCGAGCGAGATGGAAAATACCATCTCCCTCGCACTTTTTCTTATCTAGTCATGAAAGAAATATTATTTTTAATGATTTTTCGACGCTAGTAATTATTATTTATTTATATGTATTTGATAATCAATAATATAATACGTTTATCAATAATAATATACTATAATGGAATCATTTAACACCAGCGATTTTTTCGGACCTTAGGGACTTTCAAGAAAAGAGCTTACCCCTTTCTAAAAGGCCGGAAACGTACCTGTTTTCTCCTGGTGTTGCAGTTGTTCATGGACGGCGGTAGTCACTTACTATCAGGTGAGCTGCATGCTCGCTTACAACGTCTTCTATAAAAGAAAATACTACGAAAGGAACTTCGTTCCAACCGAGTGTCCCACGATACTTACGTTTTTTTATTATGCTGATCCTAGCTCATTAATTTTCTACATCATAAATTTTTTGAAAATGTGATAATCTACCTGCTTGTGGTATAAATATTTATTGTTTATCACCATTATCAGCCCGTAGTTGTTCGCGTTTGGGCATAGCCCTTCTACATTTTGGTGAGCATTTGTTTGATTCCAAAGGATTATTTATGACTCTATTAAATTTCTCGCACCTTTGATGCCCCTCCTCGTTGCCAGTTTTCGTACCAGACCATGTAAACTAGAACATCAGTAGCATTTTCCTAATAAAAACTAGACGATAAAAACTATATTGCCAAATATGACAACTCCCTCTTACTCTGTAAGTAGACCTATGTGCAGCTGTGGACTTTATAGTGTAGCACCCGCGACAATATATATATATATATATATATATATATATATATATATATATATATATATATATATATATATATATATATATATATATCACAATTTCTGATACAAAGTTGCAACACAATGTTCAACTACGGAGCTATTTATTAATTAATTTCATTCAAATCTTATTATGCTCCAGTGGTAGCAGTTAATACGTTAATTGTGGTACATTTATGAATACAGAGGAATGAATAAGCAGAGATTATCTTATGAAACAAATATTTTTAAGCAAAGTGAGGTCGCTAATACACCTGCTTGATGTATCAGGAAAACATTTTTGGCTAAGGGAGTTACTCACTCCTACAGTGATCGATTTTTACGGCTTATGTGAATTCGAATTTGTTTATTCAATTTATGTAACAAATGAACCTACATTCCACTGCTTGTGTCTGATACATGGCATAGAGAACTGCAATTAACTTTAAACAAATAAGGATACAGATGCGTGGTCTCTTTTGGGGACGAAGATGCAACACATTGTGCGGGATTCGATATCTGTAATTATACTGGCCTCTTAATCTCTTCAGATGGAAACATAGCAGTGCGCGCTGTAGTGCTTGGTAGAAAAAGGTAAGAGAGCGATACCTAAGCAGACCACCTAGAAATATTTAGACCTGAGTGACTTATGAGGTAATATTGTATTTAAAATAGTGTTCAATCAATATTTATGTAACCATTATTACCGTATACTCTATAGAAAACTTTTTCAGTAATATAAAACCCTTATTTGAATTACTTATTAATATATAAAAATTAATATTTGTTTGTTCGTATTTTAAGCGGTGCCATACCGTTCATCAGAGGCTTGCACTTGCGCGAAAGGTATAGGTATAGGCTAAACAATCTAATTTAATATAATATGTATTACTTGAGAGATACACTGTGTTTTCATGCGATGGCCAAGTCAATATATTTATTTAAAACGTAAAAATTTTTGATATTGATATGGTAACTATAAGACTTCGTTAGGTTAGCTAATTACGTAATAATTTAAGAGAGAAGGGCCCATAAGTAGGGACTGAATAAATTAACCGACTTGGTATTACATGGATCTCACAAATTTTTACGTAAGAATAACGGAGTTGCGAGACTTGGCTTTTTTTACAAGTTATGTTTTAATGGCATATATTATACACTTCAATAAATGTATAATTATGTATAATTAAACTCTTCCAAATTTTAAATGATATTTTTACAATTACTTCTTCTGCGGCAATGACGCGCCGGGTAATGTAATAAAAATTGCTTATTTCCAATTACATTACTATGTGTCTAACATTAAAACATCAGGAACATGAGAAGCAGCAGAAATATTTTGATCGTTCGTAAGAATCTATGATATAAATTATTATTACTAATATATAAAATTTAAGAGAGGAAGATTGTGATGCAAAAACACTAGTTTTTCGGCCCTATTTGGGTCTAGTTTGTAAGGGAAATAACCGCACGCCGCCCTCTACCGCGTTTTTTTAAAGCCGAGTATTTGGCAGAGTACTCGGACCAATCTAAGTCGAGTGCTCGGTGGCTGAGTACTCGGCGAATTACTACTCGTTCCATGTCTACTTTCAACTTGCAGATTATATTTATTCTTACACGTTCCGCCCCATGATATATTAAACAGTATGTAATTATTGACTGGAACATGCGAGATAGGTTACTTTAAGTAACTTAAAGTCAGTAATAGCTCTTAGGCGTTTGAATATTAATACTCTTTACTTAAAAATATCAAATAAAGGATCACAACTACTCCATACCAAAAAAAATCAAATACAGCTGGTACATTTAATTGCAACGCCACATTGGTTTACGATTCAATAAAGTTTCTGAGCAAACACGGTCGCCCGCAAACCGCAGGCTTAATCACGCGTATCATATGCTTTACAGTATCTCTCTACTGGTAGCATGCTCTGTGCCGCTCTGCACATATTGTAAATTGAATACGCCGGCTTCATTCCCAGCGGTGCACCCCATCCCGCAGTGCAAATATAGGCGGAATTAAGCCACCCGTTGGAATTACTTGCAGTGCACGCACGTATTAACGAGTTTGTGAAAACTAAAATGGTTTTTATGCCCTGCTCTCGGTAACAGCGAAATGTATCTTATAAAAAAAAGCGAATACTACACTTAAAATTTTTTTGATACTCGTAATGATATCAAGCCACTTACTTACGTAGGTACGTAGTAACAATGTTATGTTTATTGTAACACTTATTGGATAGTGATCACAACTTACACGATCATATTATATAGCGCAGTGGCTTAGCAATGAGTTGCGGCATTGAGTGTCGAGGGTTCGAATCCTGCACGGAACAATTGTTTGTAAGGCCTACAAATAATTGTTCCGGGTCTGGATATTTGTATTTGTGAAATTTATGTATTTAAACTGCATGTACGTACAGGACAAAATCCTAATGTGTAGGTAACGTTTGTTTCAAAATAGATTACTAGCGAACGCAATGATACCTGTCAAATATTTACCCTTATAATACCAAAGTGGTGCCGCGCGAATGGTAAAAAGTTATGGAAGCCCTCATTGGTAACAGTGTCTGCAGTGTTGCCACGGAACTTTATCAGAATCAATTTTTCCATCGATAAGTCAGTTTCTGGACTTCTTTTATTTTAATAATTCTAATTCTATACCGCCGGGAATAGGACTGTATGGTAATTAAAGTTTTTGGCATTAGTTTTTCTTTACTATGTAGAGTTTTTTTTTAATATTGTATATATTTTATACCCTTAACGAAAATTCCATAGAAGCGTTTATTAAAACTAAACCTAAAACTGAATTATAATATAAATATAACTTTAAATACGTTGAAGCTGTTTTACGATCCTTTGACAAAAACATCCTTTAGACAAAAAAAATATTATAAGAAAAAAACGGGTAATCCAATTCGTCAACGAAATATATTATGACCAGCATGACTCTTTGTAACCCCTAATGCCCCTAAAACCTTTTTGTAAATAAAATACTAAAGTTTTATGTGGTAGAGCTACGCTGCAGCTATCATATGGTGCAGTACGAATAGGTCAGCTTGACCGGGGAAAGACCACGATCTATCATACACCAGGTTTAATAGAAGAAAACGCTTTTACATTTCGTTTGGAGGTGCCCCCCACTAGATGGAGTGACAACCTGGTAAGATATGCAGAAAGTCGATAGATGCAGGTGGCTCAGAACCGTGCTTTGTGGAATTCTTTGGGGGAGGCCTATGTTCAGCAGTGGACTTGTGAAGGGCTGTAATGATGATGATGATAATGAATGATTGGTGGAAGACGGGAAATGGAAATCCTTTCTAATTATGATGTGTTGTAATTATAAAAATACAACATAAATAAAAAATATAAGATTTTTTGCTAAACGCATTCTATTAATTTTGAATCTTCAAAAGTAGGTATGATCATGTGTCTACTTATCTTTAAGTTTAAGAGGAAATCTGGAACTGCAGGAAATTTGAAAAATCAGTTTTTAACGATCTGTCACGCTGTGCTGAGCCAAACGTAGCGATTTTATTCTCTTAGTACTGAGCCAGACAACCGAGAGCGGCGTTGTTGCCTCCGACTAAATCATCAAAATCAAAACTGGAAGAATTTTAATTTTGTTTTCAAATAAAATATAGGAAGGCTAATATTCAATTAGTGTTCAACATTTTAGAGGAGAAGAGCTCTTCATTATACAAATGACCTGCAATAGTACTAACTTTGTAAAGTTTATGAATTTCTTATAATAAACGGCAGAATCATATAATTGTCTTTGGTTTACTCCCTTCTTATTTATTGGTTGGTATTTATTATTTATTGGTGACTTATCAGCAAAGTAAATTAAAATTTAACAAGTAACATTATTAAATTGGTTAGATTTTTTATACAATACATACAAACACTCACGCCTGTCACCCAAAGGGGTAGGCAGAGACTACGGACTTCCATTTGGCGCGATCCTGACACACTTCTCTCGCCTCCTTTACATCCATATATTTACGCATACACGCTCATCGGTTAAGGGTACTCCTAATCTGGCCCATTTTCAATGTGTCACCGATTTGGTCGATAAATCTTCGTCTAGGGCGTCCTTTCCCGACTTTGCCGTTCACTTCTGAAACATAAATTTGCTTTGTCACTCTTTCCTTGTTCATTCTTTCTACGTGACCAAACCACCGAAGCATTCCTTTTTTAATCATTGTCACAACGTCATCTTGCAAACCACACTTTTCTCTTATCACACTATTTCTCACCCTGTCATTCAAATTCAGCCCTAGCATACTCCGTAATGACCGCATTTCTACAGCCTTTATTCTACTCTCATGTTTCTTCTGCCATACCCAACTTTCACTACCATACATTAAAGTAGGGACTAACACACCATTATGAATTGCCATACATGCCTTCTTTGATTCATTCTTACTCTTCATAATAGCGTGTAGAGCCCCATTAACTCTATTTCCTGCGTTCACTTGTCGTTCTATATCCTTGTCATATCTACCATCCCTGCTATATAAACATTCCAAATAAACAAACTCATCCACTTGCTCAATCAACTCCCCTTCTATTCTTATTTCACATAACGTTTTACTTTTTTCTCTTTCAATAACCATCACTTTCGTCTTACTTGCGTTCACTTTCATACCCTTTCTTTTAATGACCAGTTCATTAAATTAACCATCATTTGCAACTCGGCCGCCGACGATGCAAATATATTGTTCATCGGCGTACAAAAGGCATTTGACAGTTAACTCACCCATTCTCAACCCACATTCTTCAATTTTCAAAGTTTGCAAACAACTGTCCATAAATAGGTTAAACAGCCACAGAGAAGCTACACAACCCTGTCTGACACCTTTTTGAATGCCAAACCAGTCCGAGTAGGCCCCCTTGATCCTGACACAAGCACTAGAGTCCCTATAAATAGACTTTAATGCCTGTATCAGACCAGCGTTCAACCCAAATGAGGTCAGTGTTTGCCATAACACGTTCCTGTCCACTCTGTCATAAGCCTTTTCCAAGTCCACGAACGCACAAAAAACGTTCTGGCTTTTGGCCGAAAATTTCTCCACAATCATGCGCATGGAAAAGACTTGATCCGTTCACCCCATCTCCTTTCTAGATCCAGCTTGCACATCCCAAATTTTTCCATCAATTTCTTCCATAACTCTTTCAATTAACACCTTAGCATACAGTTTACCCACAATGCTAAGCAAGCTGATACCACGGTAGTTTTTACAGTCCTGCTGCGACCCCTTTCCCTTATATTGGGGCTATAACGGCTTTGCACCAGTCTTCCGGTACCCGCTTCAATTCCCAACATAAATTAAACAAGGTGTACAGCAGACCTGCAACCACACCCTCTCCAGCCCTTAGCATTTCGAGTGATACTCTATCATATCCAGCTGCCTTACCTGCTTTCATGCTTTTCATTGCTTTCATTATTTCATCTACACTTATCTCCCTACCTCTCTCCACTTCTTTCGGGATTTTTATTTCACTTACTTCAGACGACTCTTCTTAAACACGCTTTCAAAGTATTCCTTCCATCTCTTTAAATTCGAAACTTCATCATTCAGCATGCAGCAATTCTAGTCTCGTATAGCATTCATTCTAGGCTGTTTTGAATTTCCCCTGGCAGTTCTTACGAGCTTCGGCTTAGACATATTGGGGTGTGTGGGCTTAGTATACATATCTGCATTTGATTCTTAATTGAGGATACATGTAGTTGTGCTGTGAGAAATTGTTTGGATTAATTCCAGCCGCCAAATTTCACGAACGCACATCGCGTCATAATTCACGATAAAATCCTCACCATCTGGATGCTTGGCGTTCCACGTCTGTGCGTTTTACTTAGAGTTTTCTTCCTCGTACAACTTCTCTGTGGAATAGTTTACCACTGGCGATTTTCCGGACCGATACGACTTTGGGATCTTCAAGAAAATACGAGTAGCTTAATCCTTTCTAAAAGGCCGGCAACCCAGCTGCAATTCGCCTGGTGTTGCGGTTGTTCATGGGCGGCGGTAGCCACTTGCTATCAGGTGAGCCACATGCTCGTTTGCCCCCTCTTATATGAAAATAAACTAAGGTAGATTGATAGGAAATTCATCAGTATTAATAAAAGAATCAATAAGCTAAATATCAATAATCTAACGGTGGTAGAGCCCTGCAGCAGTTTTTTGCTGTTGCACGTATGGGCCGGCTCGAGAGCCGGGTTGGTACCACGACCTCACAGAATACCGGCGTGAAGTAGAGGCTCTGCTTCTGCGTTTCGTCTGGTGAGTGCAGGTGGCCGGAGGCCCAATTCCCCCCCCCCCCCCATCAACATGGTAGCGGAATTAGACAATAGACTACCCCAGGAGGGTACCAGTACCCCTGGAGAATCCCTCGCTGAGCATCCACGACCATGTTATTCCAATCCTGAGCGTGGGTGCTCAGGCTGCCCCGCGTATTCTGGGGGGGGGGCAAAATTCCGCTCAAAAACAAAACTGCTCGGGGCAAGCTGAGCAACAATACCAAGGCGACCCCTGCCACGCTATCCGTGAATTTCTGCAACATCAGGGGACTTCACTCTAACCTAAACGCCGTCCACTACCATCTCGAGACGGCGAAGCCGGCCTTGCTCTTTTTGACCGAGACGCAGGTTTCCTCTCCGACTGATATTTCGTATCTCTCCTACCCGGGGTACAAATTGGAGCACTCCTTTGTGCCCCGGGCTGGAGTTTGCGTGTATGTTAGAGAGGACATCTGTTCTCGACGCCTCGGCAGTCTTGAAGGTTCGGACCTGTCCATCCTTTGGCTACGCGTAGACAGTGACGACCATCCGCGCGTCTACGGGTGCCTCTATAGGTCCCATAGCGGTAATGCCGAAACAGACCGACTCATCGACCACGTCCAAATGGCTACAGATTCCTTGCTACAACAGGTCCCATCCGCAAAGATCGTGATCCTTGGCGATTTTAACGCCCACCATGCCGAATGGCTCGGTTCACGTTTAACCGATCATGCGGGGAGATCTGTTTATGACTTTGCCTTGGCATATGGTCTGACACAACTGGTTACTTCGCCTACGCGGATTCCAGATGTGGAGGATCATACACCTTCCCTGTTGGACCTTCTGCTGACCTCTCATCCGGACGGATATCAGGTTTCCGTCGATGCCCCTCTCGGCTCTTCGGACCATTGTCTGATCCGGAGTATGGTGCCACTCACGCTCCCTTCGCGGTTGCGTTCTGCAGGTTGCCGCCGTGTTTGGCATTACAGGTCGGCGGATTGGGACGGAATGCGGTCTTTCTTTGCATCCTACCCATGGGGGCGGGTTTGCTTCTCGCCGGATGATCCCAGTGCTGTTGCTGACTCTATCACTGATGTGGTGCTACAGGGAATGGAACTATTTATTCCATCATCTGTGGTACCCATCGGAGGCAGATCTCAGCCTTGGTTTGGTCGCTCCTGTAAGACTGCATTGCGCAGTAAGCAGGAGTGTTATCAAGCCTGGGCTGCGGCTTCGGTGACTCGGGATGTAAACACCAGCACACTTAAAAAGAAGTATAACTTCGCCTCCAGGTCCTTCAAAAGAGTTATTGCCAAGGCAAAGTCAGAGCACATGGGCAGAATTGGCGAGAAACTAGTTCGCCTTCCTTCGGGAACCCGTGCATTCTGGTCTCTCGCCAAGGCTGTCCAAGGGAATTTCTGTAAGCCATCACTACCATCTCTGCACAGGGAGGACGACTCACTGGCCCAAGACGCAAAAGACAAAGCCGACCTTTTAGGCTCCCTTTTTGCGTCCAACTCGACTCTTGATGACGGGGGGAAAATACCGCCGACCATCCCGCGGTGTGAGTGCTCCATGCCGGATGTGCTATTCTCACAGCGCTCAGTTCGCAAAGCACTTCTCTCCCTGGACATCCAGAAGTCAAGTGGGCCTGACGGAATCCCCCCAATTGTGCTGAGGACGTGTGCTCCGGAGTTGGCACCGGTCCTAACGCGTCTTTTCCGGTACTCCTACTCCCAAGGCGTAGTCCCGAATTCATGGAAGACAGCTTTTGTCCACCCGATCCCTAAAAAAGGCGACCGCTCAGACCCGTCCAACTATAGGCCTATCGCGATCACCTCCTTGTTCTCCAAAATAATGGAATCCATTATTAACTGCCAGCTCATCCGGTACCTTGAGGATCACCAGCTGATTAGTGACCGCCAATACGGTTTTCGTCGGGGTCGATCAGCTGGTGATCTTCTGGTCTACCTGACCCATAGATGGGCGAAGGCAGTAGAGTCCAAGGGGGAGGCGTTGGCCGTTAGTCTGGACATTGCGAAGGCCTTTGATCGGGTTTGGCACAAAGCGCTTCTTTCGAAGCTACCTTCCTATGGGCTTCCCGAGAAATTGTGCAATTGGATCACCAGCTTTCTTGCAGATCGGAGCATCAAGGTCGTTGTAGACGGTGCATGTTCTGACTACAAGCCTATTAACGCTGGTGTTCCACAAGGCTGTGTGCTATCACCAACGCTGTTTCTTCTGCATATCAATGATATGTTGCTAACTGGTAACATTCATTGCTATGCGGATGACAGCACTGGTGATGCTCTATACACCGGCCGGGCCAATATTTCTCGGGAAAACGTCGCCGAGTACCGGAACAAACTTGTGTCTGAAGTCGAGTCTTTGCTGGACAAAGTCTCGGATTGGGGGCGACTAAATCTAGTCCAGTTTAATCCTCAGAAGACACAAGTTTGCGCGTTTACCGCTAAAAAGAACCCCTTTGTCGTATCTCCTCAGTTTCAAGGCACTCCCCTTCTTGCCTCAGCCAGTATCGGTATCCTCGGAGTCGACATATCGAGTGACGTGCAGTTTCGTGGTCACTTGGAAGAGAAGGCCAAATTGGCCTCTAAAAAGCTTGGCGTGCTCAGCAGAGCGGGACAGTATTTCATGCCGGCACACCGCCTGCAACTTTACAAGGCGCAGGTTCGGCCTCACATGGAATACTGTTCCCATCTCTGGGCAGGGGCTCCCCAGTGCCAGCTCCTTCCACTTGACCGCATCCAGCGCAGAGCGGCTCGAATCGTCGACGTCCGAGCCCTTTCCGATCGGCTCGATTCATTGGCACTGCGAAGAGATGTTGCATCTCTTTGCATTTTCTTTCGCATCTACCATGGGGAGTGCTCTGAGGAATTGTTCGGATTAATCCCAGCCGCCAAATTTCACGAACGCACATCGCGGCAGAACTCCCGATACCATCCACACCATCTGGATGATTGGCGGTCCACCACTGTGCGATTTAGAAGATGTTTTCTTCCTCGCACAACTTCCTTGTGGAATAGTTTACCACCAGGGATTTTTCCGGACCGATACGACTTAGGGACCTTCAAGAAAAGAGCCTACTCCTTTTTAAAAGGCCGGCAACGCATCTGCAATTCCCCTGGTGTTGCGGTTGTTCATGGGCGGCGGTAGTCACTTACCATCAGGTGAGCCGCTTGCTCGTTTGCCCCCTCTCCTATAAAAAAAAAAAAAAAAAAAAAAAAAGCTGTTCAAGTAAGTGATCGTAGAGCCAACTCTCTTACTGCTGTTCTCACAAGATTTTGGTTAAGAGATTTGATAGAGTGTCATCCATCAGAGAACAGTTGGGATATTTCCTTTAACACTTCATCTTATTGTTATCAACCTCTCCTAAGTATAAAAAAGTACAAAGATCTTTAAATATTTTGCACAAAATATTTTTTTAGTATTAAACACTCACACTCATTCAAGTATTACTAATGTACTCTATTATTTAGTAAGATATTTTTTATAGGAGAAAGGGCAAACGAGCATGCGGCTCACCTGATGGTAAGTCACTACCGCCGCCCATGAACAACTGCAACACCAGAGGAATTGCAGGTGCGTTGTCGGCCTTTTAGAAAAGGAGTAATGTTAACAGACCTTAACCTGTACCAGGTGCAATGACTATGCGACAGGATTGAACGGACATTTAATAAATTAACTGTAGAGAAAGACATTTGTCTACCAAAGAGCTTTTCTTACCTTACCAGATAGCTTTTATCTACCAAAGTATAATCACAAAAGTTTGTCTAATGTAACTTTTACTAAAAATATTAGCGTATTCTTTGATTATATTATGAAATGAAAATGTTTTTATGCCCAGGGGTTTTGCTATAAAGCAAAAAGTACAAGTGGGCTTATTTTTTAATACCTATGTTTGCATTTCATAGTTTTAGTATTCTGGTTATTCACTAAACACCAATTATATTTTTCTAGTTGGTTGTGGTATATTTATTATTATATTACAATTGTCATTTATATTTCCATATTTATAAACAAAGTAATAATAACAATAGAGAAGTCTTGAAATTCATAAATTTCATTTGATAATAAACCCTTTGCTTAGCGTCACCTAATCTAATCCAATATGCAGAACCAGTGTTCTTTGCGATCATAGTTATATTTTGTATAAATATTATAAATAAGCTTTAATATTACTTAGTTTATGAGGCTATTAAAAGAAATGCGCTTTGAAAAGTTTGTAAAGTCACTCAGCTAGCTTCGGCTGTGCTACCTAATCGATTGGTGACCACGTGGCACTGTTGAAGTATCGATCGTGGTGACCACCATTAATTAAAGGCCGTTCATTGTCCTCTTATGTAAGGGAACTTAAACATATTTATTTAAATAAGTCTGCATGTGCATATTAATTTGTGTGATGGTGGCTTTTAATGTATTTCGAAAGTCTACCAACTCGCATCGGGACGGGGCATTTTTTTATATAGTTGCTCATCGAAAGATGTTTGCCATAGTTGCCACGCTTGGCGAGCGGGTTGGCATTCGTAGTTTTTAATTGCAATTATGCTTTTATCAGAAATATGCTTCTGCCCATCTCATGTCTCAGTTTCCCTCTGTCTCCTCTTACGACGTCTAGTGGAAGATACGGGGTAGTAGATATTCTTGCACCACCACTACATAGTAAGCGAAATGTAGGTAGTACTCCCACTAAATGGAGGGACGACCTGGTAAGATATCCTGGAAGTATAAGTCAATGAATGCAAGTGACTTAGGACGTGAGTGTGGCACTCCTTCGGGGAGGCCTATATACAGCAGTGGACTTGTGAAGGGCTGTGATGATGATGATGATGACGATGAACTTACCAGGCGTTTACACTCGCGCAATTTCGGATTCTTGCAATCTCGGAACAACATTATGGTTGGTTCGCGTGCTTCGAACGGTCGATAAGTGTAAAGGAAGTGAAGATTAGATTTTTCAAATTTATTTTCCGCCGCTACCGGTAGACGACAAGCGTTAAAAGGTCGTGCCTGACTAACAGTCACGTGGTTTTGACAGACTTGCGATTAACGTTACGTAACTAATTTATTTATTCACCATAATTTATCCAGACCGTGTAGTGGCAGTGTAAGAACTACCCCATATCGTTACGTGGTTGTCGTAAGCGACAGAGGGAATAAAAATAGGTGATGGACAGCAGCATGTTACTAATAAGAATTTAAAAAGAAAACTGATGTTGTTGCCAATTAGCCTGCTAACCGTGACAACTTTGCCAAATATCCCTCTTAGTAGGCAATGTGTGGGGAATGCCTCAGTTCAGTGTACTATAGTAGTAATGGATAGGCTGTAACAGTCACTATTATTTATATCATATTTCATAACATCAATAAAAGCCATTATACAACATGTAACAAAAACCCTGTGGTTCCCATTAAGTACGTTATCAGGATCATTATTGAAACCTATAGAAATAACTTTTTTTTTAAACTCGACCTATAGAAATCATTTTTTTTATTTTATTTCAAAAAAATAATTGTATGTAAATTGTATGTGGTTTTATTACCTCTGCATTGTCCGGGGAGTAAGAGGATTGTCAAACACCCCGCTTTACTTTGCTTTAGCATCGGCTCGTGTCAGTAAGAGGAAATAAAACCACATAAAATAAAAATAAAAGAATAAAATAAAAGAAATTGGTCGAGTTCTTAAAAATAGTTATTTCTATAGGTTTGAAAACTGATCCTTTCTATAGGTTTGATTAAGGGTTTTTGTTACATATTTTAAACGATTAATATAATACAATATAATACTTTAAATGATTAATGGGTTCTATTATTGTTGTGGTTTATTTATTTTTCTGCCGACTTCTAAAAAGGAGATGGTACTCAATTCGACTGTATGTTTTTTATGTGTGTTGCCTCATAACTTTTTACTGGATGAACCGATTTCGATGACTATTTTTTTATTTGAAAGCTGCTACTTCTCGCGTGGTCCCATATGAATTTGATCAAGGTCAGACTAATAGTTCTTGAGTTATTCTTAATAACTTATATTGAAGTCGTCTATACAAAATTTTTAATTTTAAATTGTTTAATTAAAACTTACTCAATGTATAGGAACAATAGGCTTAATGCTGTGATATAACGTAAGTGGTTACAAAAATTCAAACACACTACTGAAACTAAACCTACTTTATGTTTGTATATACCTACTACCACATATATATATATATATATATATATATATATATATATATATATATATATATATATATATATATATATTAAATAAATATTTACAATAAATAAAAGTATATAGTATGTTGGATACATGGTCAACGAAAAAGAATAAAAATATTCTGTTTAAATGGGTATTTGCTGGCGGTATGTCTTAAGTTTTCAAGCAGGCCTGGCTTGGACAACGAAAGAAGAAGAATTGAGACCAGAACGCTGAAGTGGTATAGACTGACAAAATTTTTGATGAATGGAGCTGTCGGATATCGTTGTCAGATACTCCTAATGGTAATTATGAAATAAAGATGAGGAAACTGAGGAACATAATTCTGATATGTATTCGTTTTAGCAGTCAAAATTGACATGTTTTAGGGGTCTGTTGCCATAAAGCCGGATATAATATAGTAAAAATATAAATTTTGATTTTAAAATAACCAGGGGTGAAAAACAAACAATTCTATGTATACTACTAGATCGACAATTAAGAAAGGTAGGTAAATACACCACGGAGTTGTATTATCATTCACGACAGTTACGGTTTTTAGGCAAATACGAATAAAGTTACTTATCTGAAATAAACATCGAATTTTATAATCATCATGTTTATTTAGGAACATTAACCAAAATCAGTGTTAGATTTTTAAAAAAGCACCTGCGGTTTACAAAACAAAGAACTAGTTTTCTCGCCCACTCGCTGTCAACTAAAGAAGTTACGGAGAATTGACCGTAACTTAGTGCGCAATGTATAAGTACCCTAGTGTCCGTCTGGTGGTATGCATAAAAGTCTTTGGTAAACTATGCAAATCATTTGTTGACTTTCTTTATCGAATAGGGATTTCTCATAATTGCCACGCTTTGCGGGAGAACCGTAGTTTTTTAAAGATGTCATCGGAAAAAGGCTGCTGTCCATCTCCTATTTCATTTTCCTTATGTAGCTACCTACGACCTAATTCATGATAGGGTTAGTGGATTCTCATAAAAACTAATGCAACTATGACAACGCCCCCCTTCCCAACTAGGCAACCAATGGGGGAAGTCTGTGTTTGGCTATGAACGTTTCTGAATAAAGTTGATGTTAGTAATGGCATTTAATGAGATATTTCTTCGACATTTCTTTCAAATTAATCATGAGTTTTAGAAATTCAACTAAGTTTTAAATATCTACTATGAAAACGGCGTAAAGTGTGTAATCCTTACACTTTCGCTCTAACTAAATAATGAAATAAATTTAATAATGTGGCAGACTTTCTTATCTATACATATAAATTAGTCTGTCTCTAATATTGAAATAATTGACTTCTGTTATGCTCAGGAGGTAATTTGGAATGTCTGTTAGTCTGTCCAGGCTAATCTTTGAAATGGCTGAACAGATTGTAATGGAACTTGATGAATAGATAAAGAACAATGCCAGGAGGGATCTGACTATATTTTATTCGAAAAACCTGTGAGATATTTTTTTAAAAAACCGGTAATATAAATCGAAAGAACCCCACACTATATCCTACTCAGACGAAGCCGTGGCGAGTCGCTAATGTAAAATAAGTGACAAACGGGCACACTGTCCACCTTATGGTAAGTGAATGCTGTGGCCCATAAACACTAATATCAGTTCTTGATTGTGAATTAGAATGTAGATATGTTGTCACATTTGAGGGTTAAGACTGAATTCCAAGTACATCATACGAAACAGCAGTATTAAGCTGCTATTTTACGCTGGTTTTAGTCTGAGTAAGTACTAACCTCAAAGCCGCCTGCCGCAAAGTAACATTGTTTGCATTGCTGTGTTCCGTACAGGCTGTGAGGCATTCCACCTTAGTTCTCGGAGGGGGGGGGGTGCATCTGTTGCCTTCTTAGTATGAAATTGTATGTAGTTGTCAATAAACTGAAGTAGTCACTTACCAGCACGTGCACTTTAAGTTCGTTTGTCACTTCCGTTTCATATAAAAAATCGTCAACGTATGTACAGCATATTTAAAAGTATATACTAGGTATTTGAATGAGTTGTAATATAAATATACTGCAACTTAATTTCCTAGTTAAAATAATATAAGTCCCTAAGTTTGTAGGGAAGGTCAACCAAATATACAGAACAAAAGAAGTGGTTAATTTCATTAAGTCTTGGCTTTAGCCAAAACGCAAAGAAAATAGAATACGAGTACTGAGAAGTTAGACATTACACTTTTTATTCTTGACACGTAATAATAATGCCGCAATTAAATACTAAACAAACCATAATATATATTCTATGGTCGTAACTGGTACCTTTGGTATAATAAGGTTTAGTAAAACGGAATAAGGACACTTATTTCTTATAACTTTAAGCTAGACTTCTTTCACGCATACAAATTTTAAAAATTTTCAAGCTAACTTATCTTACACTTAAAGTGGCTCCAACGATTTGTATGAAACTTTTATTGAGATAATGTTTGTTCAAACTTAATCTAAATAGTTTTAATTCCTGAAATATTTTTGTTGTAATACCGAGAAAAGCTAGTTCGCTCAGATACTAAAATTAACGTGCGACGAACAACACAAGTGTTTCTTAATAGTGAAAGCTCTGTTTTCTAAGACTGCATCGACAAAGACTGAAACGAATTCAACATAACAAACACTCACGCCTGTCACCCAAAGGGGTAGGCAGAGACTATGGACTTCCATTTGGCACGATCCTGACACACCTCTCTCGCTTCCTTCACATACATACACGCTCGTCGGTTAAAGTTTTTTTTTATATAGGATTGGGGTGACAAACGAGCACACAGTCCACCTGATGGTAAGTGGTTACTGTGGCCCGTAGACATCTACATCTATCCTACATTACGAATTAAAATGCAAATGCGTTGTCACCCGTGAGGACTATGATGGAATGCCTCGTTTCCAGTAAAGAGGGTCTCCGGTTCTCTACACTCACCATGCGAAACACAGCTGCGTTAAGCTGCTATTTTACGGCGGTATTCTGTAAGAGCGTGGTCCTTCCCCGGTTGAGCCGACCCATTCGTGCCACAACTATACCAGTAATATAGCTGCAGCATGGCTCTACCACGTAAAAAAAGGTACTCTTGATTTGGTCCATTTTCAATATATCGCCAATTTGGTCAATAAAATTTCGCATAGGCCGACCCTTTCCGACTCTGCCGTTCACCTCTGCAACATAAATTAGCTTTGTCACTCTTTCTTCATTCATTCTTTCTAAATGAACAAAATACCGAAGCATTCCTTTCTTAATCCTGGTCACAACATCATCTTGCAAACCACACTCTTCTCTTATCAAACAATTTCTCACTCTGTCATTCAGATTCATCTCATGAAACGAATTGAGTGTCGACACAATTGAATTTAGATTCAAATGCAACGTTCTAGATTCTATTTGTGGTTACATTTAGCTAATTTACGAATATATTTGGCTAGCGTGTTTGTATACCTTTAAATGGATTCAAAGATTGAATAATACTGGAATTAATTATAGTCGGCGATGTTTTTACTCATTGCCATAGTTAACTTAGTACAGTAGAGATCGTCTAATTTCAAGATGCATGCGCTTTCATTGTAATGTTAGTAGATTTTGTCACTTTTAACACATCAAATACATTAAAAATGCTAAAATCTAAAAAAATACAATGAGAGGGGCGCGCAGATTTAGATTCCTTGATATTTGTAACGGTAAATATGACAAAATCTACCAAAAACTCAAGGGAAGCGCATCAGTATTCAATTAGAGGATTTCTAACAGCCTTCGTACATCCCGCAGATTTATTTAAATAGAAGTCAAAGATTAAATGCGGCTCTGACAAGAAGTTTTGTTTAAATTCAAATAAACCTGTCCGTTTGTGTATGTGAGCTATGAAACCGGTCAGCCACAAAACTGTTAATGTTTCGGAATATACGAAGGCGAGTCTAATAAATTATGATCTATTTACTTTATCTTTTTAACCCACGATGCAAAAAGAGGGATGTTATAAGTTTGACCGCTATGTGTGTTGTGTCTGTCTGTTTGTCTGTCTGTGGCATCGTAGTTCTTAAATGGGTGATCCTATTCGGGTGCCGTTTTTTTATTTAACAACAGGTTTTCTAGCGTTAGATTAGTAGAGATGTTTGTGGAAATCGGTTCAGCCGATTCAAGGTCATCAGCTGTTTTGTTAACTAAGTAGGGTTGTTTTCGATCTGGCCAATTATACCTCACGATAACCTGGACAACCCGGTGATCTATCCCAATTTCGTCTTGATATTTTTCTTCATCATCAAGCACGTGGTAAATTAGCACCTTAATATGCAATTTATAATTTCAGTGGCGCCGGTGTGGATCGAACCCACGTTGCTCGGGTACTGTGAAATTTACAACAAGCACCTATCCTCTGGTGTACTACTTCGGTTAATTGACAGTCAATATAAAATATAAAATAGGAAATAAGGAATTTATTCTCTAATAATTTATCTGCTACCGCATTGTCAAATCACACGTCATTTTACCGTCTTGTAATCCTGCTTATCCGAAGGTATCTTGAAAGAAATCGCTTAAAAAGCAATAAGATTGGCTATTGTAAAAAGTTATATTTCATATTCATGTTTTGCAATCTAGATTAGATCTTTTAATATGTGTGTACATAATATGTACATAAAT
The DNA here is from genome assembly GCA_963668995.1 of Parnassius mnemosyne. Classification (NCBI taxonomy): domain Eukaryota; kingdom Metazoa; phylum Arthropoda; class Insecta; order Lepidoptera; family Papilionidae; genus Parnassius; species Parnassius mnemosyne. The sequence goes on along the minus strand of CAVLGL010000082.1, from coordinate 21,466,210 downwards.
TATTTATTTATTTAAACTTTATTAAACATTATAATATATATATATATATATATATATATATATATAAACTATCAGTACAATAGGTACAAGAGGAGGACTTAACGCTAAAAGCACCCTGTGTCAACCTTGGGGCAGTGATAATACAACGGTGGCGGTTACAGAGAACATAAATGTTAATTAAAACATAATATACACATTTATAGTTTCGGCTGAACGCGTTGAAGCTTCCATATGGTGCCACATATAATTAATCACATCGTTGATCATTGAAATGATCCAAGCACTGCAACGCTATGATAAGCCCTGATATATTGGCTGTTGGTCACGTATTGATGGTCTGCACTAGTAGACCAACAATATTAACGATCACATGATCTTTGAACATGCTGTATAGTTTCCGCACGGAACAAGTATTTGTATTGCCTGTAAGTAATTGTTTCGGGTATGGACAAGGATGTTTGTCTTTGTGCAATTTATGTATGTAAACTGCCTCCATTGTACAGTAGAAAATCCTAGCGTGGGGTAACGTTTAAAAAAAAAGAGAGAAAGAAAGTTCGATTAAATATCTTAAAGATCTGAGGAGTTGACGTAGAAATACTGAGTATCTATAAGGTTGAAGAAAGATTTGAAGAGATGCGATAAAATCGATACTTCCAAATCAGGAAATTAAAACTGGAGCGATGCGCGTATCGTTTGGTATTTTGATAGATTCATTACGTGCAGATTATTGTACAAAATTAGATTTCAAATTTTAAAAAATAAATTATAAAGTGTTTTGAAAAATACAATGAAGATAACTTAGTGCTGAATTTAAATTTGAATTTAAAATTATAATTTAATGTATTTAACACTACGTGTATTTAAGTTTTCGTATAATTAAAGGCATGAATATTCATTCTTTATAAGATCCTGTTTATGTAGATGTGAACCGGCGGCGTCAGCTTTCGTAAAAGAGTTTTACAAGAAGTATCTTTTGAGCTGTTTCAATTTTTTTTTCTGTACATATTTTTACTTGTTCTAAAGATTCGTTTCTTTTCAGTTATTATTATAAACTTTTATTTCTGGTAGGTGAAAAGGTGAACAGAATTTTATTTTTTAGCGTTATTTTTTTTCCGTTTTACTGTATTCCGGACTGAAAGGTGTAGTGTCGGTAAAATTACAGGTTGTTAGGTATGCCACCTTATTCCTCTAAAATGACGACAAATCTGTAACCTTCTTTGTTCAAAGTTGGTTGCAGGTGACTGTAACTTTGTCATTTAAGTTTACTTATTAAAAAAGTTATCTTATAAGTCAGAGATTGGTAAACTAAGGTTGCCAGGCATGCAAAGCGTGGCAAATATGACTAATATACCGCCTATGTTGCAATCTATGGGGGACAAAATGTTTAACAGTGGATTTTTAATAGGCTGTAGCGGTAACGGATAAACATTTTAACCGTATGTAACTAGATATATAAGCGATAAATATAAGAATATAAAGGTTATTCTTAACCCTATTATAATAAAATATCACATAATACTCACCGTACTCCGGGTGTACGAGAGAATATTGCTCAAGCACTCTTAAAATACAGAAGTATTGCAACAGCTCAGCACTTACCTGAAACAGAAAAGAAAATATTATTATTTTCTACGTAATATTATCTTTACATTTACTATTGTATTGTATGTCAGTAATATTGACGTAACTGGCTTTCGTCAAACTCATGCATACTCATGCTCAATCACAGTGAACAATGCCAGAAGGGACGTAGGACTCCTTGATTATCTTAAACTTAAATTAATAGATCTTATCCAGTCGAAGCCGGGGTGGCTCGCTAGTTTTTACAAATAAAATTGAATTATCTGTCAGTAATATTACCTATAGAAATAACTGTATTTTGATCTAAGGGGCTATTTGCTTGCCATTAAGTTATGAAGGACCATACTTAAAATTTTGTCTGTCTATCTGGGCCAATCTTCGGAATAGCTAAACGTTACCAGACGAACAGATAGAGAAAAATAGAAACATTGATCTAAGCTATATATTATTTATTAGCAGCTTAATGCTGCTGCGTTTCGTATGGTGAGTGTAAAGAACCGGAGACCCATTTTACTGGTAAAAAGGCATTCCATCTTAGTCTTCAGGAGTGACAACACATCTGCATTTTGATTCTTAATTGAGGATAGATGTAGATGTCAATCGCAGCATTCACTTACCATCATGTGAACTGCGTGCTCGCTTGTCGTCCTTAGTCTATAAAAAAATATTCCTATATCTAGGCTATATGCCTACATCCGATACATTAAAAAAATGATGAAATAACTGATCTATATTGATTATTTAAAATCTAAATAGCATCACATTAATAAATCCTATCCAAGTAATGCGTAAAGGCATTGAGTCCGATCTCTGTAAGCCTTTTGATATAGGTCTTAAAAGGGTTTAGGGCATGGAAGTGTCTCTTGCACTACCTCAATGCGTGTTGGCGGATTTTACATGTCTTTGATGTTACCACGTATTTATTAAGTCACTTTCTTGTTTGTACATCTGTCTGTATGTCAGTCATTCCAGGTGTAATTTAGTAATTGATTTTAAACTAACCTCCCGATGAGCTAGAAACATATTGAAAATAGCTCAAATTCGGATGGCAATGAAAAAAATATGAAAAAAAAAACTTGGTAAGTTTATTAAAAACTTGTGTATTTCTCATACATGCAGATTTCCTCATATTTATTTCTTTTACCGCCGAGCATGTGCCAATCAGCACTTAAATTTTTAATCAGAAATTGTCGCCGTTAGGGATCAAACCCGGGACACTTGCCTACTTTGAAATTTTATTCGTGGTGCAGCTATATTGTGGTTGTAGCACGACTCTCATAGAATACCAGCGTAAATTAGCGGTTTAATGCTGCTATGTTTCGTATGGCAAGTGTAAAGAACCGGAGACGCTTTTTACTGGAAGCAAAGCATTCCATCTTAGTCCTCAGGGCTGACAACACATCTGCATTTGATTCTTAACCGAGATTAAATGTAGAGCTAGAGTATCCACTCACAATCAAAAAATCATGGGATTTCTACTTCTGGACGTATAAATAATGTGAAATTTTGTAATCGTATTGAAACCGTAGACAATTATTTCAAGACTTTGACTTATTTTAGGTCACAAAATAATAAATAAGGCCTTCAGACCTCCTATGGGATGGCAAACTGATACAACCTGAGGTAAATCTGGTGCAGGACCAACGACTTTAGTGCTTTCCGGGACACGGTGTACAGTAACAGCCATCTTCTTGACTTCGGGCCAATATTGAGAATTTTTTGACAAAAAACTCAATAACTGATTATGGCCCATCCTGGGATTCGCTCCTGGGACCTCATGATCAGGAACCACTTTTACGATTATAAGAACAACGAGGCAATCGACGCAAAATATTATTCAAAATCCTCATTTTTATTATAAGAAAAAGCAAAAAGTAATTGTAAAGAGATTACAAACGGTTAACGTTTCTCACCAGAGTTACAATACAATACAATAAAATAATATATATTGTACACTAAGGTAATATAAAAACAACAAAAAAAAATATTGAGGGAAAAACAAAAGCGGTCTTATTCTACATAGCAATCTCTTCCAGAAAACCCAGAAGAATAATTAAGTAAAAATAAGAAAATCATTAATTAAATAAAAAAATAAAAATAATCGATCTGCAATTATATATTCCATTGAACAAACTTAAGAGGCTATTTAAATTCCTACAATATACTATTTGCAACCTGTTCCGATAAATTTTGTAATAATCGGAAAACGTCGTTACGTGCGAATGATTAATAGTTATTGTAATATGAGATATATATACACACGAAGTATGCTAGGGCTGAATCTAATTGACAGGGTGAGAAATAGTGTAATAATAGAAAAGTGTAGTTTGCAAGATGACGTTGTGACAAGGATTAAGAAAGGAATGCTTCGGTAGTTTCGTCATGTAGAAAGAATGAATGAGGAAAGAGTGACAAAGCAAATTTATGTTGCAGAAGTGAACGGCAGGGTCGAGAAGGGACGCCCTAGACGAAGGTTTATCGACCAAATCGGCGATACATCAAAAATGGGCCAGATTAGGAGTACCCTTAACCGACGAGCGTGTATGCGTAGATATATGGATGTAAAGAAGGCGAGAGAGGTGTGTCAGGATCGCGCCAAATGGAAGTCCGTAGTCTCTGCCTACCCCTCTGGGCGACAGGCGTGAGTGTTTGTGTGCACACACACACACACACACACACACACACACACACACACACACACACACATGTATATAGGAGCGCTTTCTGCATGAAGGCTGGCGCCCTGCAATCTCGATTGACAGCACGTGCTAATGTTAGTTTAACTGTGACAGACATAGATGATTAACAATGTGGGTCTTACGTAAACGTTTATAGCTGAGGAGTTTAGCGTTTGCAGTATTATTATCATAGCACGCGGACAACCTAGGTTCGATCCACACTGGCACCGATAAAATTGTTAATTGCAGTTTTAAGTGTTTGTTTACTAAATTAATGTAAAACTACCTGTGAAACTTGTTGTGTAACTAACTGTGAAAGAAAATATTGTGAAGAACCTGCATGTTTGTTCAATTAAAAACATTAATGATGTAAAAAAAAAATAATAAACTAAGATCGGCGTCATAAACTTTTAAATTCTTTATTCTAATGGATTCCCGAAAATCAACGCCTGAATCTACTAATTATATTTTAAAAAAAAACGCGAGAGTGTCGTGGAACACTCGGCTGGAACGAAGTTCCTTTCGTAGTATATTATTATTGATAAATGTATTATATTATTGATTAACAAATACAAATAAATGAATTACTAGCGTCTATTAAAATGAAGCGTCATTCAAAATAATATTTCTTTCATGGAAAGATAGGAAAAAGTGCGAGGGATATGGATATTATTCCATCTCGCTTCCTTATAGCTGCCAAGGCCGTCTACACTACGTCAGAAGGGGTCGTGACGGAAAAATCTTACACTTTTTCTCGCCTAGCCTCCATCCGACGTATTCGTACCGTCCGATAAGGAACTTCGTTCCAAAATATCTCGAAGCCATGTGAATGTGAAGTCCGCCACCACGTATTGAAGCTGCGTAGTGGAAAGTTCTTTGTACTAAAATACTGTTAGAAATAGGGGTAGTTATGTGTCTAGGAGTGTTTCAAAGGTAGGAAAGTAAAATTAGTAAAAAACCTTATAAACGAGGCTGGGATTTTACTTTTACTTGAATAAAACAATTTTGATAGCGATAAGTGAGGTGATAGCTTCCAAGTTGTTTTTATTTTATATAAGCACGACACATGAGCACACAGTCCACCTGATGGGAAGTGGATGTTGGGTCCATAGTCTTTCTACATCTATTACGCAGATGGGTTGTCACCCCTGAGGACTAAGATGGAAGACCTCATTTCCAGTAAAATGGCTATATGGATTTTGTAACATATATTTTTATTCCATCCATCTATTACGGCCTATAAAAGTGCACTGTTGAACATACCCCCTCCATAAATTTTCTCATAGGGGATATTTAGCCCTAGTTGCCACGGTTGGCGAGCGGGTTGTCAACCGCAGCTTTTTTATTTTGAGTTGGTTTTTATAGGATAGGGTGATAAACGAGCACACAGTCCACCTGATGGTAAGTGGTTGCTGTGGCCCATGGACATCTACATCTATCCTCGATAAAGAATCAAAATGCAGATGCGTTGTCACCCGTGAGGACTAAGACGGCCTCTTTTTCAGTAAAAAGGGTCTCCGATTCTCTACACTCACCATACGAAACACAGCAGCGTTAAGCTGCTATTTTACGCTGGTATTCTGTGAGAGCGTGGTCCTTCCCCGGTCGAGCCGACCCATTCGTGCAATAACTATACTACTAATATAGCTGCTGCATGGCTCTACCACCTAAGTTGTTGTTAGGAAGATGCTGTCCCCCCCCCCCCCCGTCTAAATTATCTTCTCATCCAGGGGAGGATATGATATAATAAGGGCAGTCTAGTTCAGTATTTTATTACACATTGTAATTTAAAAAAATTAGCTCCGCTGGGTTTCTAGCTAGAACTATATAACGATAATGTACGATAGATATATGTTAATACTATTTTTTTACCCAGGACAGAGCGTTTTTCTGATATAAGTTAAAACTACTTTTAAAATGAACTATTTGTAATGTATTGCTTCTATAATTTATTCTAATCTATTTTATTCTATATACTTATATTTGCCGATTCCGCCGCTCCATACGCTCCGCGAAACGCACTTCATTCATTCATTTAGCTCATCAAATTGCAAGAACAGCAGGTGAATATCAGTGAGTTATAATGGTTTCATTTAGCAAACAACATAATCGTATACTTCACAAGGTCGCCTTTGCTTAGGGGTGGGAACAGAAGGTTCATTCAATTATTCTTAAGGACTTAAGACTTGAATAATATAATGACATTTGTGTGGAAAAATCTAGGCCTTTTCTTGATTAAATTACTTTTTTTATTCGACTATGTTATTATATTAAGCGGTATACTTTTTTCCAACAGTTTGTTTTTTATTAAAAACAAAATTTAATCAGTTGTATAGTTAACACTGTTAATATGGTCAACTATATAAAGTATTAGATTATTTTGCACCATAACCCCCTCAAAAATGCAAGGAAGTGACCCAGCTATGCGATGTAAGTTTGTAACTTTCAGAAAAAGGGCTCGGTTTTTATATAAATTTGAAGTGGCTAATTAATGGTCCACCTGAGAGTTGCAGGTGTCCATGGGCTGCTACAGCCATTTATCAATTTCAAACAAAGATCAGATGCGTTGTCACCTCTGAGGACTGAGCTGGGATGCGTCACAACCTGTGTTTATACTAGTGCTCTACACTTTTCAGACCGGAATACAGCAGTGAAGGAACAGCAATAGGGCAGTAGAAATAGTTAAAAGCGTGGTACCTACCGAGACAGACTCTAGGGCAGAAATTAAATCCTATTAGTAAAAATACCTTGATCATAAAAATACCAACGACACTCAGAAACTTTATTTACAGCTCATATTTTTTAATATTGTATCGGATAATTTAACTTTAACATTATTTTTTATAGAATTAGGGTGACAAGCGAGCACCCAGTCCACGTGATGAAAAGTGAATCCTGTGGCCCAAACGAGTATACATCTGTAATTAACCTCGATTAAGAATCAAAATCCAGATGTGTTGTCACCCCTGAGGATTAAGATGGAACGCGTCATTTTCAGTAAAAAAGGTTCTCCGGTTCTTTACACTCACCTAACGAAAGACAGCGGCAGAGCTATGCTGCAGCTGCGTATTATATTTTCATAACGAATAGGTCGGCTCCACCGGGAAAGGATCACGCTCCCTCAGAATACTAGTGTGAAATAGCAGCTAAATGTTGCTGTTATTTCTTTACTGGAAACGAGGCCTACCATCTTAGTCCTCATGGGAGACAACGCATCTGCATTTTGATTCTTAATCGACGATAGATGTAGATGACTAAGGGTAACATTCTATATATTATATATAAAAAAAATCAAATACGCAAATCTTGCTCAACTTCCATCGTAATCGAATATTGCAACGCTTACGGGATAAAGATTATTTTTCTATAATATGCTAGCGATCTCCCCCTCCGCTTTCTGGATCTCGACAACCGCACCACCATCCGGGTCAAATTGTAAATCGAAGCCATTCAGAGACCCACTCAAATACACACAAAAGTTTCATAAATATCAGCCCAGACGTTTAGGCGGGAGTTCAGTGACAAACACCTAAGGAAAATTATACTCGTATATACAAGACTCGTATTATATAGCTTGTAGTTTTGAATCAATGTCCAAATTCTTTTGATGGAAGTTTTGTCAAAAAGATTTACGTAACAAAAGAACAAACGATTCATTAAAGGCAACAGCTAAAGAAACACAAAGCATTATTTCAATTCATAATGAAAGTTCTACACCTGCCCTAAATTGCTTCTCTGTAATTAAAGCGCCGCCTAAAATCTGTTACTCATTCTCTACAGAACTCTTTTTGCAGTGATGACGTCAGTTTAAGTGCTATATAGCGGCTAAACTCCACAAAGTTATATGAAATTGGGTGGACTAGTCAATATTTTTACTGCATACGATTACCGACATCTAACGTTGAATAGCGGAACTCTTTTTATGATACGCGTCAACTAGCGCTTATGGTCTAAAATACTGGTTTATTTAAATATATAAGTAGCGCCATCTACATCTTTACTTAAGCCCCTATACAAAAAACAAAACTAGTGCTGCTCCGGTTTGTTAAATGTTGAGCGCCATCTAGTTCTGTTTTTCCGAACAGCAAGCTTTCCCATTTTCCTGTAATTTCATAAATACCAATGCCATCTGTAACACATTGGAGGACTAGAGAAAAGTTAATCATTCGCAAAAAACGGTTAGATGTCACTGTGCAAAATAACGCTGAGGATACAATTATAGAGATGTTACGAGTATACTATCTATATCCTATCGAAAACGGAAATTAAAAAAGGGTTATATGTAATGTGAATGTGGCTTGACTGAAAAACTTATAATTAGCAAAAGAGGTGGGATCTACGTATGGCTTCTATTATAATAATTGTTTTATTATAGTATTAGTATTAGTATAGTATTAGGGCATTCCTTTGGGGAGGTCTATATCAGCAGTCGAATTGTAAATGTAATGATGATAATGAAGGAAAGTCAGAGGCTCTGGGTAACAGAATATGATAAATTAGAATGTCGTTTAATAGTTATTAGTAACAACTTCATTTGCTTTTTTTTTCAGGAAAATTTCATATACATTTATATGATACCCCCTCTGAACATAATTTTAAACATTTACAAATAAGAAAAATTTCGCGTAACATAAATACACATAAAAACATATACTCGAGTTGACAACTTTCCCCTTTTTTAAGTTGGCTAAAATAACTTAAAATGCAGTATCTTCCTTGATTCAAGATCATATAATATCGTATTATCATGATTCTTAACAAATTTATGAGATGATGATGAACTATATTTTTTTTATAATTATTTATTTTGACAACGAACAGTCATTCATATTTAACAGTTACAAAATACAATGAACTATTGTGCCGTGTAAATTATTTATTTATTTATTTTTACAAAATTGAAATATGATCTTTATGATAGAATCATGCATTACTTTGCGGAAATCTATTTTATAAAAGACCTTAAGAATTAATAAGGCAAGATGTCGATTTAAGCGGTATGCCTCGTTAAGAAAAGAAACACGTGTCGTATTATCGACGGTTGTGAGTCTTTCCTAGTGTATTTGTGTTAGGATAAGTGGTGACGGGGATATTACACGCAATAGAGGGAGGGCGGTAGATGCTCTTCAAACTAGGTAAGACAAATCTAACCTAATATCTATTATATGAGACTTTACCCTTCAATGTATAATATTGAACTTCTCCTACATAACACGTTTAGTTTTAATTAAAATTTCTAAATATTAGCTTAGGAAATCAGGAACAAAATTGACGTAACGTGTTGACATTTTAACTGATTAAAGCCTTAAGTACATCATTTGTTTCGTGCGGGATCGAACTCGCGACCTCTCGACGGATCCAAGTGCTTAGCCATTGCGCTAATCAAATAAGTAAAGAAGAAAGAATACAGAATGCTGAGGTAAGAATATCAGTATGACTGCAGTGGATAGTTAGAAATACGGAATACAAGCTAGACCTTGGCATTAAACAGTAGCACATAGGAACAGCATGTGCATCATCTAAATGGCATCAGCATCTAAATGGTATAAGAAAACTACTATAATTAGGCTGTAAGGCTAAGGTAATAATGTATAATGTATCTTAGTCCTCAGAGGTGACAACGTATCTTTGTTTAAATTTATTTGCTAAAGTCTTTGGGCTACAGTCGTCACTAACCATGAGGTAGACTCTAAACCGTTGTAGATCCGGGGCTAAGCACTCGCTGTAAATTTGACAGTATGCAAACCCGCGTTCAATCCCCGCCGGCACCAATGTTAATTGCAATTTTACGTGCTGATTTACCACGAGCTTGGTGGTGAAGGTAACTAAGAATAAAAAATATTTCGAATACATGTGAAGTAAGAACACGGATTGGGGCAGCGCAGTTGTCATTCCTTGCCTTTAAACCCTCTCAGAAATGAGAGGTCTGTGGTTTTAACTTTAACTTTAAGACTCTAAGTTCGTTTGTCGCTTCAATTAGAAAAAAAAGTTGTTATATGAATAATATCTGTACTTTGTCGGGTACTCTCTTTATAATATAATAGAAAGCTTGCTCATATTTCAAACAACGCTTTTTGCAAAATTAGTTAGAGTTGGAAGCTGTTTCAGAGACACAAGCACAGTAAACTAAAGCTTGTATCGCATATTTGTTTTACAAATATATGTAAGCTTGAAATTGAATCAGTCATCGTTGCTTCTGTACGCCCCAACAGAGAAACTATACACCCGCAAACTTTAACCGAATTTGTAAACCTCTGTGCCTAGAGATGTTTACAGAAAATTTGTCCAGTTTATACCATACCTGCCTGGTATGATATAACCTGGACAAATTCCAACGTCGGTTTGTATTTTGCAGCAAAATTTTGGCAAACTCCTAGTACCTCTTGTCTTTGGTATAAATTACCTGTTAATTGTTCAAGCAAATATATGTGTAACATGTACAGCATTAAGTCCATAATTGTGCAAACCGGCTTCAAATCCTATTAAATATTAAGTGAGTCATAATTCTTCGAAACTATTATTATTTCAATTAGCATAAAACTCGTCGCTTCGAAATTACCTGCACATTTTAACGTTTGAAATAAGACCGAGATACAGTGATAGGTGTTTTTAAGTTGGAATTAAAAAAAATCAATAAATAAATAGCAGCTTAACACTGCCGTGTTTCGTATGGTGGGTGTAGATAACCGGAGAACTTTATTTACTAGAAAAGAGGCATTCCATCTTAGTTCTCACGGGTGACAACGCATCTTCATTTTAATTCTTTATTGAGGATATATGTAGGTGCCTATGGGTCACAGCAACCACTTACCATCAGGCGGACTGTGTGCTCGTGTGTCACCCTATCTTATCCACAAAAAATATTAAGAACATAATGAAAAAGACACGCATATAAAATCCATTAATGCATTTAAGTGGATATTTCTTAACAGAAATTAATGTAATTGTGTGTCATCCTCCAGACCGAATTTCGGTCACGGCAGCCAATTTCAAATCTCAACGAAGTCTAGGCATTTGGTACGACAGGATTGTAGTGACCAAGCGCGTGCGTAAGCACAGATGCACTCTCTGTTCCCTCACTCTCATAGTCGGATGGGACATAATTCGACACGATCAGAGAGAGCTCAGGCGCAGGACTAACGACTTTATGTGCTTTCCGAGGCTCGGGGGTTGCTATTGAAAATTTCTTGTCAGAAAAACACAATTACTAATTATGGATCGACCCGGGATTCGAACCCGGGACCTCGTGATCAGCAATCTCGTTTACAACCACTAGAGTAACGAGGTCTAGTGGTGATAGGATGTAATTGGATTGAAAATGCAAGAAATTTTTGGAACGAAGTTCTTTATCGGACGGTACGGATTTAGGCCACTAAATATAAATAAATAAATACGATTTTTCCGTCACGATCCCTTCTGAAGTAGTGTAGACGGCCTTGGCGGCTATAAGAAAGCGAAATGGAATAATATCTATCTCCCTCGCACATTTTCTTTTCTTATCATGAAAGTAATATTATTTTAAATGACGCTCCAATTTAATAGATGCTACTAATTCATTTATTTGTATTTGTTAATCAATAGTAATATACTACGAAAGGAACTTCGTTCCAACCGAGTGTTCCACGACACTCACGCATGTTTTTTTTTCGACTTAAAAAGGAAGAAGATCTCAATTCGAGGGTATGCTATTTTTTGTGTGTATGTTATTCGGTATCTTTGTAAACTGTGAAACGATTTTAATGATTATTTTTTTTTAAAACGTTATCTCCGCACTTGGTTTATATCATGTATCATATATCGTATCAGTTTACACACAAAGGAGACTGATACGCTTTCATACATTCTTGGGTCCAGATTATAAAAAGATAAAAGTGGTGTCAATTAATAGCTTACATATTATCAAGACATCACTGAAAATTCTGCGGACTTTGGCAATCTGTGAGCAGAATTATAAGAGATTTAGTAAAAATGAGGTTATGCAACACGTTGGCAAAAACCTATACTAAACAGCTGATTTTGAAGTGCGATTGCTATTTTGGAAGGATCGTGGGACTAGTGTATTATAGCGACTAGTCGCTATGCCAAAATTCACACAGCGATTCATTGAGTCAATATCTAATAGATAAAATCCGGGCCGTAAAATCCAGAATAACGAGCCAAAGTCAAACGAGTAAAGAATATTATCGGTGTTCGGTATGTTAGCAAAGGTCGTACAAGTTAAGTAAGATCAGAAGTCCGTAGAAAGAAAGCAGTGGTCGAGCAATATAAATCAATAAAACAACGGGAAACAAAACACACACGAGTTGAGTTGAGTCAGGCAGGAGCTGTCACTATCAGCACAGATTAAATATAGTTGACAAACACAAGTAATAAATCGAACTGTAAACATGAATCGATTTAAAGATTTTATTTTTGTTTTTTAAACTGTTCACACTATGTTAATATATTGTAATGTATCTATTTACTTTGATTGAATCAATCATCTGATGTAAGATGTTTTTATATTTAATTGTTAAAACTTATTCACATTAATCTTTTAAAGTAATCGGTTTATTTTATTCGTGACATAAACTTATTTTTAAGATTTCTCGTCTTCCAGATTGTGAATTGGGCAATTTTTTTTTATATTTTGTAATAGACAAACACCTTTTTTTAAAGCATATTTCAACTTATTACAATTGGGCCCAGAATTTCCTGTCTCCTTTCACAAGTACAAAAATCCAGATCCGGAACAATTTTTTGTAGGCCATGCAAATACTTGTTCCGTACCGGATTCGAACCCGTGGCTCTTAGCGCTGAAATATACAGCGCAATGCTCAGCACCAGCGCCATGGAGCCCCTAAATTATTTTTTTTATTAAATAGGTTATAAATATATTTAAGGAGTGATCCCATATAAATTTGGACAAAATATTTCAACCCTAAGGATAGCAAAATAGGAGCTGAAGTTTTAAATGTAACTAATTTAGACGACATTCGAGCTTTTGATATTCCTGAGTCCACTAAAAATGCTCAAAAAATTAATTTCACTTTTCCTTCTTGACTTCACTTAAAATAATAAAATTATTTCAGCATAATAGCTTCAGAAGTGGGTGCTTTAGTAACCCTACACACTATTTCTCAGCACCGACTTCTGAAGCTGTTATGCGGAAATTGCATTACTCTTTTTTAATTTTTTGAATACTAGTAATGCTATTAAACTTTACTAATACTCCCTTAAACCCATTCTGGTAAGCTTAAAATGCTTGTGATAGAAGTGTGTGTAGAATTCGTAGATTGTGTAGAATCTGCCTAAGACGATCGGTGGAGTATGTCGTACCGGCGGCTGATTGGGACCACTGCTAATCCTCAAACAGCACACACTTAGGAGATCCTAGGTGGTACAATGTTACTGAGATTTGCCCCCATAAGGTAGACTTCGGCAATACTGTATAGAGAGCCGCTTGCCATTTTCCGGTTTTGCCTCTTTATTTTTAAACATTTTCATTATGTAATTAGCACAAATCGCAATATTTTCTATACAATTCTGGTAAGCTTAAAATGCTTGTGATAGAAGTGGTTTTTTGGAGTTACTTTTACTTTAAAAAAAAAAAGCTTTTCTTTAACTTAACTTGTATGTATGTCCTGGAATTTGTTATTGGATAAGGGTGAAAAACGAGCACACATTCCACCTGATGGTTGTGGAGTTGCTGTGGCTGTAGACATCCTACACTACGAATCAAAATGCAGATGCGTTTTTTCTCGTGAGGATTCAGATAGAATGCCTCTTTTCCAGTAAAAGTGTTTCCTGTTCTCTTTACTCACCATACGAAAAAACAGGATTAAGCTGCTATTTTACGCTGGTATTCTGGGAGAGCGTGGTCTTTACCCGGTCGAGCCGACTCATTCGTGCTACAACTATACTACAGATATAGCTGCAGCATGGCTCTACCGCGTACCAAGTATTTTTTTTAAATTAAATATTGAAAAGTGATATTATTCCGATTTATTTCCAGTAGATCAGTTCCATACTTCGATCGTAGTTTGTTCCATACATAATGTAGAAGACAATGGTAAGATCGTATCTTTCAATTGTCTCCTATATTATGTGATTAAACACTAATAACAATTGAACAGCTGGATGCAATTTTTACTGATTTCAAAAAAAAATTTACCTAACAGCTCTAATTGATTGTAAATGCTAATTAATTCTAAATGATAGTAAAAGTTCACATAATGATTTTTTATATTTACGCAAAGACTACACATTGAATGAAACACATTTTTACGGACTCTATCGCGCTTAATTTAACTTTTTAATTCCCGACGTTTCGGGGGCTTTGCAGCACCCATCTCCCGATTATATTAGCTTATCTATGGCAACCATGGTAACGTGATACGTGAGGTATTTCACATCCCGATGTCATAGTCGTAAGTTAAAATTATAATAACATTAATATTTGTAACTGTAACATTGTTATGTATCTTCATCAATCTGTTTGTGTAATTTATAAATAAAATAAAATAAACTCCGGTATATAACTCACCTGGCAAGCGTGGTGACTATGGCAAAATTGGCAAAAGTGGCAATCTATGGAGAGGTCTATATTTAGCAGTTGGTTTTATAGACTATATAATGGGTAGATTGATAAATAATTTCTAAATAAATCTATCCTGCAAATTTTACAAACTTATCATATACTAACAATCCGCCCCGGATTTGCACAATTGGTTTCTGAATCTCGATAACAACGCCACGTACCGGGTCCAATTGTGAATCTAAACCATTCTATATCCAACTTAATCACACACACAAAATTTCATCAAATTCAGTCCAGCCGTTTAGGAGGAGTTCAGTCACATACACACGGACAGAAGAATTATATAATATATTATATGCATATGTAATGCCGTGTAGTGGCGGCCAAGAATATCCACTACCCCATATCCTCCCGTGGATGTCGTAAAAGGCGACAAAGGGAAACAGGCAGGAGATGGGCAGCAGCATCTTC
The DNA here is from genome assembly GCA_963668995.1 of Parnassius mnemosyne. Classification (NCBI taxonomy): domain Eukaryota; kingdom Metazoa; phylum Arthropoda; class Insecta; order Lepidoptera; family Papilionidae; genus Parnassius; species Parnassius mnemosyne. The sequence goes on along the minus strand of CAVLGL010000082.1, from coordinate 21,450,961 downwards.
CTGATAATAGCCAAAATTATAATAAAAAAACTGCGGTTGCCAACCCGCTCGCCAAGCGTGGCAACTATGGCAAATACCCCCTCTATGAGTGTAACAAAGAGACGGCCCCCAGTCCCCGGCGGCCCCGCTATTCCTAGCTACGGTGGCGACCATGGTAACGGCGGGGCAGGGGGTGCTAAGAATCTCCGGTGGAGGTTCGGTTGCCACCCTAGACGACTTGACCTGGCAACGTACAACGCACGCACCCTGAGGACTGACGAGAAGATCGTGGAGCTGGAAGAAGAGATAGACAAGTTGCGCTGGCATATTATAGGATTATCCGAAGTCCGAAGAGAGGGGGAGGACACGGTAATCCTCGAATCCGGCAACTTGTTCTATCACCGGGAGGGCGACCATCTGTCCCAAGGAGGTGTCGGATTTATCGTCCACAAGTCTCTCGGTAACAACGTTGTAAAGATCGGGAGTGTGTCGACGAGGGTTGCGTACCTTATACTCAGAATCACCAAACGGTATTCGCTGAAGGTCATACAGGTTTACGCACCAACCTCGGCACACCCCGATGAGGAGGTGGAGGAAATGTATGAGGATATCTCTAGAGCCATGCATTCCTCCAAAACCCAATATACGGTGTTAATGGGAGACTTCAATGCAAAACTAGGCACAAGAGAGAACGGTGAGCTGAAAGTAGGGAAATTTGGAATAGGGCAACGGAACCCAAGGGGCCAGCAGCTGGCCGACTTCATGGAGAAAGAGGGACTCTTTATGATGAACTCTTTCTTCCAGAAGCGGCCCCACAGGAAGTGGACCTGGTCGAGCCCCGACGGTTCGACAAAAAATGAGATTGACTTCATTATGACGACCAGACGACAACTGTTCAGTGATGTCTCCGTGATCGCGAGGGTGAAAACTGGTAGCGATCACCGAATGGTTAGAGGCACACTGAACCTAAACGTTAAGTTGGAGAGGTCTCGTCTAATGAAGTCAACGCTCCGTCCCCCTCGTGCTCTGTACCAAAGTCCCGAAACCTTTCAGCTCGAGTTACAAAACCGTTTTCAGTGCCTAGAAGACTGCAATGAAGTGGACGATATGAATGACAAGCTCGTGGAAACTGTCCATGCGGTCGGAGCTAAGTTCTGCAAGACCCGCCGCAGAAGAACACAAAAACTCTCCGATCACACTCTTAATCTCATGGCTGTTAGACGGGAGATGAGGCTACATTCTTCAACAGACTTGACAGCATACAGGCATCTGAACAGACAGATCTCCAAATGCATGCGGCGGGACTTACGCAACTTCAATACAGCTCGTATTGAAGAAGCGATCGAGCGGAACCAAGGCTCCAAAGTCTTTGCCAGAGATCTGTCTGCCAGAAAGAGCCAACTGTCAAAGCTGAAGACAGAATGGGGCAGCATCGTTTCCGGGACACCTGAGATTTTGAGTGAGATTGAAAGGTTCTATGGGCAGCTGTACACGTCATCGTTGGAGCCACACGCAAGTGTGAGTAACGATCCAAGAGCGAGTCTCATCCGACACTATTCCGAAGATATCCCGGACGTCAGTCTGAGCGAGATTAGAATGGCTCTCCAGCACCTTAAAAACGGTAAGGCCCCAGGCGAGGATGGAATTACAGCGGAGCTTCTGAAAGCGGGTGGAAGACCGGTACTTGAAGTCCTTCAGAAGCTCTTTAATTCCGTCCTCCATGGTGGCATTACACCGGAGGCGTGGAGCAGAAGTGCGGTGGTCTTGTTCTTCAAGAAAGGTGACAACGCTCTCTTGAAGAACTACAGACCGATTTCCCTTCTGAGCCGCGTCTACGTGCTGTTTTCGAGAGTCATTACGAATCGTCTCGCGCGCAGACTTGACGACTTCCAGCCTCCCGAACAAGCCGGTTTCCGAAAGGGCTTTAGCACCATAGACCACATACATACCCTTCGGCAAATTGTACAGAAGTCCGAAGAGTACAATTTGCCACTATGTCTGGCGTATGTGGACTATGAGAAAGCCTTTGATTCCGTCGAAATTTGGGCGGTGCTGCAGTCCCTTCAGCGGTGCCAAGTTGACTGTCGGTATATCGAAGTGTTGAAGTGCTTGTACAGTAGGGCTACGATGGCTATCCGAGTACAGAATCAGAGTACGAAACCTATCCAATTGCAGAGAGGTGTAAGACAGGGTGACGTCATATCCCCGAAACTCTTCACCGCTGCATTGGAAGACGTTTTCAAGCTTCTGGACTGGAAAGGATACGGTATCAACATCAATGGCGAGTACATCACTCACCTTCGATTTGCCGACGATATAGTCCTTATGGCAGAATCGCTGGAGGACCTAAGCACTATGCTCAATGACCTCGATAGTGTTTCCCAACGGATAGGTCTTAAGATGAATATGGACAAAACAAAGATCATGTTCAATGTCCATGTCACACCTATGCCGGTAGTTGTTGGGAGCACTAAGCTCGAAGTTGTTGACGAGTATGTTTACCTGGGACAAATAGTCCGACTAGGTAAGTCCAACTTCGACCGAGAGGTCAATCGACGGATTCAACTCGGCTGGGCAGCGTTCGGGAAGCTACGACACATCTTCTCGTCAAACATACCTCAAAACCTGAAAACGAAATTGTACAACCAGTGCGTGTTGCCAGTGGTGACTTACGGAACTGAGACGTGGTCCTTCACTGCTGGCCGTATGAGGAAGCTCAAGGTCGCTCAGCGAGCTATGGAGAGGGCTATGCTCGGAGTTTCTCTGCGTGATAAACTTAGGAATGAGGATATCCGCAGTAGAACCAGAGTAACCGACATAGCCCAACGGATTAGTAAGCTGAAGTGGCAGTGGGCCGGCCATATAGCTCGAAGAACCGACAACCGATGGGGAAGAAAGGTTCTCGAGTGGCAGCCTCGTACCGGTAGGCGAAGTGTAGGGCGTCCCCCCACGAGATGGAGTGACGACCTGGTAAGACATGCAGGAAGTCGATGGATGCAGGTGGCTCAGGACCGTGCTTTGTGGCATTCTTTGGGGGAGGCCTATGTTCAGCAGTGGACTTGTGAAGGGCTGTAATGATGAATGATGTTGATGCATATGTCACTCATATTAACTTTTCTTTTAAATTAATACGTCTACTGATGAAAATTGCATCAAAACACGTTGCGTCGTTTAAAAGATATAAGCGTACAGACGGCGAAAAGTGACTTTGTTTTAAACTATGTAGAGACAACTAAAAATATTATGTTAACATATTATTATTTTTTGCTTAATAAACACAAACAAGCTATGAAATTCTAATAATCGCAAAGTGTTTTTTATACTGAACGCCTATTGAGATTTCAATATATCATTTCAGCTCACGTATATTCTTTCAGTGTGAAGAAATGTAACCTTTAATGTTAAAAAGCTTAGTTACTAAACGACCATAATATTAAAGTACATTCAAGAAGACGAATTGCAAACCGTTTTACCATTCATAAAGACATTTGAAGCGTAGTGTAACCTCGGCCTTAGTCTAGATCCAATTAGTAGGCTTAGACAAGGGTCAATAGCGAAATTGGCAAAGGCGAGACTTGGCAAGGCGTGTTATGGGCCCAGACAATGGGGAATGGTTCAGTGCCCTCATTTATCATTTGTTTATTTGGCTGCTTACGTTACGAGGAAGCGAACTTATTTTTATGCGTGTGGGAGTCTATTTTTGTTGGGTTATCTTATAATATCTTGTACAGAGTAATAAAAGTAAATAGATGACTTTTATTACTCTGTACAAGATATTAATATGTGAGTTTTATACCAAATCACAATGACGGCTGCAAAAATAATAGTGATGGGGAAGATAGAGGTTGACGGCGATGATGATAATGGTGATGATGACATGTTTTTTCGTTAATTTAAAAAGTTTTCAATACTGGTAAATGAGAAGTAGTTGAGAAATTATACATGATTTAACTGCAACTTAATACAATACTAGCGACCCGCCCTGAGTTCGCCTGGGTAAGATCTATTAACGTGGCGTTATTAAGATTTGAGGCAATCAAAGGCCATTTATTTTATAAATTTCTAGCTTTTCCACAAAAAAATCTTCTAGATTTTTGGATGAAATATTAATGTAAAATTTCTATCTGTTCGTAAAGTGTCAGCACAATTGGTTCAGTCATTCTGAAGATTAGCACAAACGGTCAGACAAATATTTAAAAAATGGTTGTATATGTCCCAATAGCATGAAAATAACCCTCTGAGCTTAATAGCAGCCAGTCATTTCAATATTACAGACAGACAATTCAATTTTATTTATACGAGTATGTATAGATGGCCTTACTGTATATGGCTTATTGTTGTAGTTAAATTTTCGATGTTTTGAACGCTTTACAGCACTGGAGAACTGAAGTGTTTATTTCCTGTTGGTATTTATTTACCCGAGTTACTTTTAGCTTTTAAATATAATTTTGGTCAGATCTACGCATAAATAGCAAAGAGTGTAAAGACGTTAAACATAAATTAAGATTGTTAGTCCTTCTTAAAACTTAGTTTTATTTGGTATTATTGGTCTTGGTTTTCGCGTAGATACAATAAATTCTTACATATGTTATATATATGATGAGGATAATGTTCTTCTCGGTGGCTTCTTGGTGATACTTTTCAATTAACTTTAAAAAAGGAGGATGTTTCAATTCGACTGTAGTGTGGTGTGTTTTTCTTGTGTGTTTCCTCAGAACTTTTTTCTAGGTGAACCGATTTTGATGATTCTTTTTTTATTCGAAAGCTCATGCTTCTCATGTTATCGCATTTAAATCAAGATCTGACAAGAAGATTTTGAGTAATCCTTAATACGTATTTAATTTACTTCGAATACATTGATGATGTTCTCATTTTATATATATTGAAGTCGGTGGTACAATATTTTTAATGTTACCATTTGTTTATTTTAAGTATCACTAACTTGATAAATATTATCTGAGGCCCGAAAAGAGGTAGAGGATACGGTCCTCGAATCCGCTTATATTATATAATATAGACGATTGACTGCGTCTTTGGTCTAAACGCGACGGATGTTCTTGAGGTCCCGGGCTTAAATTCCGAGTCGGGTGAAAATCAGTTACTGGGATTTTCGGAAAGCACGTAAAGCCGTTGGTCCTGTGTCTTATCTTCCTCCAGTATTGTCAGAAATCGTCCCATTGGACTATGAGAGTGAAGGAACAGAGAGTGTCTTTGTGCTTGCGCATACTCTCGGGCACTATAAGCCTGTTTTGCGTAGATGAAAAGTCTCCCGTAGAAACCGGCCACCGTGACCAAAATTAGGTCTAAATAAATTGTCATGATAAGGATGATATTCTTTCTGGTGGAATCTTTGTTTAATTTTAATTTTATATTTTTAGTATCACCAACTGGATAGATATTATACACATGCTTATATAACGTAACTAGATGGTATCCGGCGCGTAGCTGTCGCAGGGTAAATAATTGTGGAAATATCGTTATAATTTTGAAAAAGTTATATTGTTTAATTAGGTATGATAATATATTTATTGAAATTGAATTATTATAACTCTCAAATATATTTGTCAGTACAACACGCGCGCAAACCACTGTAAGTTAATTGTACTATGCCTATAACCTTCGTGGAAGTGCAAGCAATATGTTGACAAAGTTTTGCCATAATCTGATGAACGGTATGGCATATAAAATACGAACAAACATAAACTAGTTTATATATATATATATATATATATATATATATATATATATTAGATAAATACATAAAACTTTAATATAAATGTTGCTCAGTATATTAAATTAAATATCACTGCATTCGATGCAAGGTATTCTGATTGCACATGCCGAAATTCACTCTTCGTATGACAATGCATTTAGTTCCGTCGACAAGTTATTCATATAGCACCGAGTTGAGAACTGGAAATTCAATAAGTAGATTAAGGCGTTTATTATTTAAACCTCCATTTTAAAATTATTTTTAATTTAGTAATTAAAATAACTGAACTTAAATTGAAAACAAACTAATATATATATATTGAGAAATTTCTATTAGTTACTGGATTGGGTCTCTATGAATGTGGTTTTATTTAGATATACGATAATCAAAGGTCATTTATTTTATTATTATTTTAAAAGAAAAAGAAATCATATAAAATAAAATATACATTAATTTGAAGTGAAGTTTCATTACAATCGGTTCAGTCATTTCGAAGATTACGGACAGATAGACAGAATTTTAAAAGTGATTATTTATGTGTCAATGGCAAGCAACTTACCCCCTCAAGAGCAATAAAAGATTTATTTCGATAGACAGACAATTAAATTTTATTTATATTTATTGATTAATTACTCATTCTGTTTTTAAATAAATTATTTTTTTATCAGCCCGTAATATTAAAATAAAAAACCACATTTTTATTTTAATGGGAATAATTTCAATAGTAATATAATTTAAAAATAATATAGTTACGTTAAAGTTACAATCCATGTCTGTCCCAAAGCTGGGCATAGGCCTCCTCTCATTTCTGAGAGGGTTTTAGGGCAAGCATATGTCCATCGCGCGTGTGTTGGCGAACTTCACATGTCTTCGAAGTACTTTTTTCTTATTATTAGGGTACCTCAAAAGGAAAAATCGGAACCCTTATAGGAACACTTTGTTGTCCGTCTGTCTCTCTGTCTGTCAAGACCCTTTTTCTCAGGAACGCGTGGAGGTATCAAACTGAAATTCATATCAAATACTCAAGTCTATGTCTCTAGGAGCTGTGAAAAAATCAAACTTCTAAGCAAACGCAGTCAAAAGATACAGCCGTTTATGCCACAAATTTTCGACATTTGCAAGGGAATCAAAACCTACTTCCCGTGAACTCAGAATCTTAAAATTTGGTACGAAGTAACGTATTATAGCACAGATAAAGGAAAAAATGCGAAAAGCATACATTTTTAGCTACATCATATAATAAAAATATTTTTAATAATTTTAAACTTATATACCTACGAATTTGTTTGGAACCGTCGGTGTGCGAGTCCGACTCGCACTTGGCCGGTTTTTTTCTTCGAACACGCGATAAATCAGCACTTAAAATTGCCGGCGGGATCGAACCCGGGTAGTAACCCGTTACACGAGTTTGTTACACGTGTACGTGTACTGCGTAATGTACAGTGAGTGTTTAGCCCCTGAGCTATCCTTTCATATTCATAAGAATGCAAAATTTTAAGGTAAAACTACATTAAATACTGTTCGATACAGCGTGTTGCATGAAGACTTTTCCCATACAACTCGAGGGCCCTGCTCAGTGCCTAATGAAACAGCGTTTGTTTGCCATGCACGTGAACGCCCCTCTGCCCGCTCTTCACTGAAGCCTTACCCTAAAGTCTACGAATACGATTGCAAAATTACCAAAAAATACATCGTATGTCATATAAATGGTTTGAAATATAGCGTGCAATTAAGCATACGTGCCGTAAGCCGTGTAGAGCCAGCCGGGTGGATCGCGATGAATCGATTGCCAAAACCTCGTTTTAATAGTTAAAAAAGCATTGTGAGATTAGCCAAACTGAAAGAGTTTTTTAAATTTTACTATTCAATGTAAAAGAATTATGTATTTTCAATATATAATTCTGCGTGAAACAGCAAATAAAAGCTGCTGAGTTTTGAATCGTGAGTGTAGTTAAATAATTATGTTATAACTTATAATTAAAAATTAAAAATTGTGTACAGCCGACTTCAATATAAGTTATTAAGAATAACTTAAAAAATATTGGTCTGACCTTGATCAAATTCATATGGGACCACAGGAAAAGTATCAGCTTTCATATAAAAAAGAATCATCGAAATCGGTTCAACCAGTAAAAAGTTATGAGCTAACACACAAAAAAAAACATACAGTCGAATTGAGTACCGTCTCCTTTTTGAAAGTCGGCAGAAAAGGTATTAATTACATTATTTATTTGATTAATTATATTTTTTAATTAAATTAATTGCTTCTCTTACTCTAATAAACATTTGAAAGCACTTACCCTCCAGCAACTAATATCATCTGCATGTTTACATTAATTTCGATCAATCCAACCGGATCGTGTAGAGATTCTTCTCATTTCACCACTTAAAAGATCACATTGTCAATTAGCACATATAAACTTTTATCCAAACTGATTTTCCCATAACAAGGTATATCTGTGTGTTGTTGATATTTTTAAAGTCCACTGGAATTGTCAAGAGCTAGACATAATCGTCAATGATGATTTTAACCATTAAAATATGAAACCTAGAAACGGCAACTTCTTTATATATTTATAATTTGACATAATTATATTATAGTGAATTTTATTTTATACGTGGTAGAGCCATGCTGCAGCTATATCAGTAGTATAGTTGTAGCACGAATGGGTCGGCTTGAACGGGGCAGGACCAGGCTCTCACAGAATACCAGCGTCAAATAGTAGCTTAACACTGCTGTGTTTCGTATGGTGAGTGTAGAGAACCGGAGCCCCTTTTTACTGGAAAAGAGGCATTCCATCTTAGTCCTCATGGGAGACAACGCATCTGCATTTTGATTCTTTATTTTGGATAGGTGTAGATGCCTATGTGTCACAGCACCACTTACCACCAGGTGGACTGTGTGCCCGTTTGTCACCCTATCCTATAAAGAAAGAATTATTTAAAAAAAATTCGTTATTATTATTGTTACTTAATTACGAACTATTCACTAAGAGCGAAATAGCTGCTAATATTTTACTTTCTAGCTATTTGTTACGCAATCCGTACCCAAAATTATTAGGCGTAATTGTTGAAACATTGTACCAGAGTACATGCTTCGTAAAACCGGCAGCTCATTTTTAGGATTAGAATTATAACAATATTCTCTATACCGTTGATTTTCCTTTGCAAGGCGCATATAAAAATATCTTAAAAAAAGGATATTATAAATGAGATGATTATTTAAAAGATAAGAATATATCGAATTAGTAAGTTTCTTTAGAGGTGTTTACTTATATATTATAGTTATGTTAAAATTGTAACTGTTGAGAGAAAAATTGTCTACTTATTAGTTCTTTGACGGCGTTCCTCAAACAATTTTCAAGCAATATTAAATTGTTGAAGCGATGGCGTATCTTTCGGCTTTCATAAAGTTCAAATGCTTTTTGTTTTTGAATAAAAATACGTTTACTTTGACTGTTACTTGACTACTATCATTTCAAAATATTAATTTTTAGTTAAACAGACAATACTAGGTTGCTCAATCCGCAACTAATATCCTATAGAAGAAAAAAAAGAAACACTTGGATTTTTCGTATTTTGAGAAGGCATTTTACATACATAAACTATTTAAGGAATATCCAGACCCGATCTAATAATATGTAGGCATTACTTGATCCTTGCAGGATTCCTGAGGAGGAACTGCGGCGCGACAATAACGCTGTTAAATACTTCGTCATTGCGCTCTATATAACTGTCGCAAAATCTGGTTGAATTAACACAGTACAAGAAATCTTAAAGATTATATCCCATCACCTTTGTTTTTTCCATGTAACGTCATTTACACTGTATCTATTACATCTATCTCCCTACATCTATCCCTCCCTACCTCATTTTCCACAGCGGGAATATAAAAAAGGTTTATTTTTCAAAGAGTAGTCAAATTTTAAACTTAAGTTCAAATATATAAGCAATGATATTCCCTTATTGCTCTTTTTGAAAATACGAGTAAATAAGACTTTTACTTTTTTTGAACGATCTATCCTTACGAATGTGTGCGTGCGCAATAAAATTTGTTAAAATAATGCATTACCACGCATCTTGAATTAAAGAAAATAAAAATGACAGAATTACTGAGAAGTTTTTTAACAAAGGTTTCTTCACCATTTGCCTGTGTTACTTACTCTGAACCTCCTCTGTAAATTTGGGGGGTTATTGCAAAGTAATCCTGTATATAATATACAATGCATGATCAGTTTTTTTATGTATTTATTTTAATATAATATTATTAGTGATCGTTTAGTTTATGATTTGTTTTTATGAATCATTTCTTTTTACATATTTTTATTATTATAGTACGTGAGGGTAATGTCATCCAGTTAATATGGTCACTTTCTTATAAATCAAAAACCAAAGACTTGTTTGCATAGAAGGCTCCGTGATACGATAGCTTTTCATTAGTCAATGGAATAATAAAGGGTCAAAATGGCGCTGCTTTATCGAAGCCATTTTGACAGTTGATATTAAAGTAAATATTTTAGTATTGAATAGCGTAATTAGTTTTTTTAAGTTGATTTTTCGTAGCGTTCCTCTTATTGCCAAAACTTATTTGCTATTTTTTTTCTTAATTTAATAGTTATATTATACGACTTTGTGTTTTTGTCTCTGTCCTCCTCCTAGTTTTTGCATAGGACGACAAATCTTAATGTGACCATATTACCCTCACATACCTTAATAATATTTTTTGAATAATGTAATTAATTTGATGAAGAAGCTTAACTCCTAATTTATGAAATTGTGGCAAGTAGTGGTTTTAAGAAATTTTTTAGATGACATACGTATTTACTTAAATTGACAAATTAATTTAATTTGTTATATTTTTTGCATATCTTTTCGTAAGTTATGGCGGAGACTATACTATATATTTATCACAGCATTACTCACATTTGAAAAATAAGTAAATACTATTATATTACTAATTTCTTAATTAATTAATTAATGAACTACACAAAAAAGAATAAAACTAAAAGCATATTATAGTATAAGTGTTATTATATTATTTCTTTTTGTACTATTAGTATTGTGTTTGCACTTTTATGTTTGTTAATATTGATACAATATATCTGAAATAAGTAAATAAATAATTATTATAATAATGTCTGAAAATTTTATTGTATTTGTACTCACTAAATAATATACTCAGGCGCGCCTTAATAAATGAGTAAAATGCGTGTATTTGAAAGTTATACATCACTAACTTCAATTAATGTATCTTTATTCCTAATCAAACAAGATAACTCTTCCAAATTTAAAACGATATTTCCACGACTATTTCTTTCGTGGCAGTAATGCGCCGGGTACCAGCTAGTAAACAATAAAAATAGCACCAGCACCTCAAACTGGCAGGGCAACGACGCCTGATGATGATTCCAAGAACGACTAGATCAATAACTATTTAGTAGATTATTTTGTGATATGACACAACATGTACTCGTTATTATTTACTTTTAAAACAAAAAAAAAACGTTAGGGTTTTAGGCAAAAAAAAAACCGCATCCCTTTTTAGCAGGGTACGAGCCAATCACAACAGCATTCTGAGGACCGTAGCGGACAGAAATACATCGCCTCTGTGGAAACGTCTTGTGCAGAGAGATGTTTGTCCTTGTGCAATTTATGTTTGTAAACTACCTCCACGAAACAGGAGAAAATCTTAGTGTGGGGGTGACGTTTTTTAAAATAAAAAAAAATAAAAAAAGAGACTAATCACTGGTCCCTGTTCACCCCCATGATGGTCTGTCTTGGCACAGGGTATTACTTTATTAGATTTTAAGCTAACCATTGTTTTACTAACCATTGATATTATTATTATTATTGTTGGGGTATCTATAAAGTTTTCTCATCTGGTTGGGCAGTATAAATATATAATTGTAAATGAAAATGGTAAACATACATAAATATGAATAAAATAAAATAAATACATAAAAAATACATAAATATATAAAAACCCAACCAGATGGAAGCCCTCGGCAGGGAAGACCAGACGGCCGAGGGTTAGGGGGAAAGGGAAAGAAACCGGCGGACGATGCGGGCGGTATCGAGGAGCACCGCTTTCTGCATTTGAGCCTGGAGCGGTCCGTCACGGAGTCCCAGTCGCCTCAGATGACCCGAGAGGCTGACTGGGATTAACCCGTTCGCAGAAACGACCACAGGAATAATTTCGGTCGGCAGACCACCCCACATGCCGGTAACCTCGTGAGCCAGGTCCAGATATTTTGTCACCTTATCTGTTTCGGCTTTCACGTGGTTCTCGTCATAAGGAATGGTAATGTCGACCAAAAAGATCCTTGACTGTGCCCGGTCCATCAGCACAATATCAGGCTTATTCGCAAGAATAGTCCTGTGATGATGGCCCGGTCCCAGTAGAGCCTGGCGCGGTCATTTTCGAGCACGGCTTCGGGCAATTACTTATAATACGGCAGTTTCCGATCCACGAGGCCGTATTTCCGAGCGAGCTCCTGGTGTAGAATCCTGGCTACTAGATTGTGTCTGTGCAAATACTCAGAGTTAGAAAGCGCCGAACAACCGGAGATGACATGCCTAAGTGACTCACCGGGATGGCGACAAGCTCGACAGATGTCGACGGCGCCATCCTTTAGGATGTATCTCCGATAATTGTTGGTCTTAATAACCTGATCCTGTATCGCACAGACAAAACCCTCGGTTTCCCCAAAGAGGTCACCGAAACGTAGCCAGTGAAGGGAGGCGACTGTGTCTACGAAAGGCTCATGTAGAGCCTTGTAGAACCTCCCGTGGAGCTCCTTCTCCTTCCATACGGCCTCCCGGTCGGAAATGCACTGTACTGCTGGGTCTTGCCATTGCTCGTTGGCTAAGGATAGAGATTAATAAGGATAGATATTTTATTATTATTATTATTATTATTATTATATTACTAAACCACATATAGATTTTAATTATCTGAATAAAGAATTTATTATTTTTTTTTCTGTATCGTGGAGGCAGTTAACATGTATAAATATTAGTACGAACATCCCAATCCGGAATATTTACTTGTAGGTCATATAAATATTTGTTTCATACGGTATTCGAACCCGTGACTCTAGATCGCAACTCACGGCTAAGTCGCTGCGCCCATCAAACTGTAGCAGTAAAGTAGTAAATTTATACTCATATTAAACATTACGTAACACAATATGTATGAGTCTATTTGATATCAACGCCGACGGCAATAAAGTTGAACGGCGTTCAGAATTACTATTGTTTCGGCTACAACTAGTCTTTGTCAATAGAAAACTTTTTGTACCTATTAAATATCGCTTAAATAAACCATGTTTTCAAGTCACATCACATATTCGAAATTTGAAATTTTCTTTTTTTTTAATACTAATACTGATTTACCTATCATTAAATAAACAATATTAGTTATGATTTAATTAAAAACTAGAACTATACATTAAAAATTTAAATTAATATTTAAAATTAAGAATTCAAATTAACATGTGCAACGATATAATAAAAAATATCTATGCGTGCGAATAATATGAGAGGGACTTCTTTTCAAAATTTGATTATTAATCCTTTTTGCTCATAAAATAAGTAGTTAGGAAGGTAGTAAAATTAATTGGATAAATTTTTGTTGGATCACCTCAAAAACCACTTATAAAAAGTACATAATGCGTGGTAGAACCATGCTGTAGATACATAATTATGATCGTAAAATAGCAGCTTAATACTGCTATGTCCCTTATGGTGTAGAGAACCGGAGACACAATTTAATGGAAACGTATTTCATCTGCGTTCATGCTGAGTTCCGATCTAAAGGGTAAAGAGAGTTTTGATAAATACCGACTGTGAGCTAGTTAAGTAAAAATAAAGTTAATCAACTATTAAAAATGTTTTGATTTTAGACACATTGCAAAGCACATTTCCTTTTTCTAAACTAGATTTTATTATGAAACATAAACAACAGAAGATATTAGAGAAAAATCCCAGTAGGAGAGCACTACGTGAGAAATGTGAAAAAACTCCGTTTGTATCGTACGAAAACGGCTTCTTGTGTCTTAATATAAATGAAGTTCCATTTTCCTTATATAAATGAAAGCATGTTGCATTTTCGGGACTAACACGTCTTACTATTCCGGTGAGCCTTATAGCTCCTGTGAGAGACCAGAATATGACAACAAAGATATAAAGTTAGGATCTAACTCAAATTTGATTTTAAAATGACATGACACACACATTTACTCGAAGTTCACGAGTAAATGTGTACATTTCCTTTTCTTAAACACATGTTGTGTTATTTATATTTCAGATAGACAGAAATCTTTAAGTATTTGTATAAAAAATAGCCTAGATCCCTCCTGGAATTGTTCTCTATATCTGTTCGTAAGCTTTCATTACAAACGTTTCAGCCATTCCGAGCCGTGGTAGCGGGTTAAGCGCTTGCTGTAAATTTCACAGTACGCGAGCAACCCGGGTTCGATCCCTGTCGGCACCAATGAAAAATGTAAATTGCAATTTTAAGTGCTGATTTACTATGTGATCGGAGGTGAAGGAAAATTTTGTGAGGACGCCTGCGTGTCAGAGAAATAAGAAAAAAAATTCGAGGACATGTGAATTTCGCCAACACATTCGGGCAGCGCGGCGAACATTTCCTAGCCCTAAAACCCTCTCCGAAATGAGAATAGGCTTGTGCCCAGCAATGGGACGTATATTTGTATATGCTGCGGCTGTAAATTTTATTCCCAAGATTAGCGCGGATGGACAGAAATACTATATTTAAAAAAAAAACGGTTCTTATGTCTTAACAGCATGCACATAACCTCTTGAGCTTAATATAATTAATTAAAGGGCTTAAGACTTGCCAAGTGTCTGGTTGCCCATTGGTGAAAAGGGGAGAGAAGAACTAATTCCTGCGCAGTCACTCCGAAATGTATCCTGAATAACCTAATCCTAACACTCATACAGACAAACGGACTGAGCAATAATGATAAAGTAGTAAGTAATAATTTAATCATATTTTTCTACAATATATTAGTTTTCAAAATTTTTTTCCACATTGGTTGTCGATTCTTCGAGTTTAACTTCTAAACTAATGGTGGTGTACGTTTCATGGTGTAATGGTGTTATGTATGGTGATGGAAGTGATGCGAGAAGAGAGTGAGCGGAGAAGGTTGTCTTTATACTAGGTTATACGCGCCATAAAAACAATTATTAGTAGGTCATACAAACGTTTGTTCCGGGTCTGGAAGATTTCCAAGAAAAATTAATGTATGTAAACCTCCACGAGAAGATTAAAAAATAACACTAAGATCGACTATGATTCAAAATTTAATGAAATTAATATGTACTACAATTAAAAACTGCTACACTACCACTGCACTGCTTCAATTAGTCACTGATAACAGAAAAGGTATGGTGCTAGTTGACTTTTCTAATGCTTTCAACACAATGGTACAAATATGTACAAACACATAAATAATTGTTAAATATATAATTGTATAATATATAATTGTATTTTTAAATATGTGTTTATATTTTGTAAATATTTAGATATATATATGTATTTAGTTACAATATTATATCATAATTTCGTTACATATAATATGTATTTATTTTAGTTTCTTTAAAAAAATTCTATCAGTTACTTCGCCTACGTCAAAATCTCACTACTTTATGGGTTAATTTGTAGAGAATGCCTCTTTGTATCCTTTTTTTTCTAAGTGAATGCAATAAAGATTTTAAAATAAAATAAAACATTTGTCTACTAACAAAAATATTTTCTTACATGTTTCGCGTATTAACAACAACAAAATAAATACAACATTCACTAATGAAAGATAAAATCAGATCATCTTTGATAGATCCTCTCTGTAATTCTGAGTTTTATAATTTACGACGTGAGGCGCGTGGATGTTTAATGTGAAGTGCCCGGGGGTGGCGTATTAGCTACACAACTATTCATATGATATTACGTATTTATGAAATTTCGTAACAATTTTCCACATCTATGTTTCTTATAAGGGAACAAGGATTATCAATCTATTTAAACGTATGAATAGTGTAGTTGAAGATTATATTCATGATCTTCTTCTACCTAGCGTTTAAACCCGGTTGCTCATCCCGCCCAGCGGCGGAGAACCCAGGGTCCGCTTTCCTACACTTCCTCCTCCACTTTGCCCGGTCTTCGGCGTCCCTCACAACTAGCCCATTGGCGCGCATGTCATCGTCAAGCCAGCGTTTCTTGGGCCGTCCTCTACTCCTGGTATTATATTGATGATCATGGAAAATAAATTCGAAGATAGTGTCACTTGATAAATATTTCGATCTTATAGTTATGGCAGCAGTGAACTATATTGATATTAATATTTCCTTTTAGGTGATAGGACTTTTTTCTGCTTGCGAGTGCATCTGTATAGGTACACTGCTGTTTTTCCTTTGGACTATGTGTAACTTTAACCTATGTTAACAATTCTTACAATATGTATGCACACATCACAATCTATCCTTTTTTTTAAAAAACATGTAGGCAGTTTACAAACATAGATTACACTAGGTTCAATATCCAGACACCATCAGTGAAGCATCAAGTAGGCCATACAAATACTTGTTCCGTACGGGATTGGAAACCGCGGACCCCAGCGCTTCAACTCATTTCTGAATTTCATTAATATTATTTTTAGTATTTTACAAAGAGTTTTCTATTGATAATATTTTCAAAGGTTAGATTGCAATGGTATTGAATCTTACTACTGAGAGATAATTACTTTTCAGTTCATTTTTCAATGTATTATTTTCAATGAAATGAAATATATTTAGTTCTTCCATATAACGAAATAAAATAATTAATCCTACTGTGGTAAATATACCACTACCGCTTCGAAATTATTTTCCTCTGAAGAGAGAAGGAATTTCGAAAGAAGCTCCGAAAAATCCGCAAAATTTTACTTTATATCTCATTTATTCCTAATGTAATAGTGTAGATGGAACACAGCATTGTTTTATTTTATTTATGTATTTATTTGGACTTTATTGCATAAAACTGGACGAAGGCAGACTTAACGCCTTAAGGCGTTCTCTACCAGTGAACCTATAAGTAAGGAACCAACATTACTTTGGAGATGCAATGAGATTTGTAATATAAAGAATTAAAATAATTAATTTAATTAAATTAAAATATAGATTTCTGGGACACTTCACATACCTACCTATCCACACGATGATTTCCTACAACACCACGTGAAAAATCAGCGCTTAAAATTGCAATGCAAATTGTCGTTGGCGAGGATCGAACTGGTAGCCCACCAGCGTCTTTGGAAATTTATAGAGGTGAGCGTTTAACCCCTGAACTACCTAGGTTCTTATTGTACTGAAAACTCAACCTTAATTTGTATTATTTGTACAATATATTTAGGCATACTGCCCAGTTCATAATGTAGTTAGAATTTAAATATATCATCATGATATATATAAATTCTGACGGTTTAATCTCTACGTAACAGTATAGTGAAAATCTTTCCCAAATCACTTCAGACAGATAAACAGATAAAGCGTTCAAAAATTGTTGATTAGAAATCTTTATCTATAGAGGTGTTCTTTACATTAATAAAATCGTTTTCGTAGTTTTACATAAATAATTTTAAAAAATGCACATTTTGTACGAAGAGGATCGAATTCCCCAATATCTAGCATGTGCCATCTTTACAAGAAATGCTGAGACCATCACAATATCTTTAACGACGTTTTATTGTATAACAGCTACTTAATATAAAAAAAACAATTTTAGAAATATAACTTTAAGTTCATATCCTTATTAGTTAATATTTCATATGTAAGTAATGAATACCCTATAAGTGACTGTACATTATGCCCTAGATAGTAAGATGTAACCAATAAGATTTTTATTGGTGTAACGATCGATGGCAACTTAATTAAATAAAAAAAATAAAGTTACGCAATTGATTATCATGATCATCATCATTGCAGCCCATCAAGTTCACTGCTAAACTTAGGCCTACCCTAAACATTGACACAAAAGACTGTCCCGAGCTACCTACATCCATCTACTTCCTGCATTTCTTAGCAGATATTTACTCCATCTATATATCACACATCATTTTGTCACCTTCACCTCAAAACTTGAAAACAAGTTTTTTTCGACCAGTGTGTATTGCAGATGATGACATATGGATCTAAAATCATACGCCGTATTAGGAAGCTTAAGGTTAAGGAGCAGGTTATGGAGACGGCTATGCTCGGTGTGTCTTTACGTGATAGACTTCGTAATAAGGATAGCCCTACGGATCATTAAGTTAAAATGGCAATAGGCCGGCGATGTAACATGACGAACCGAGAACCGACTGGGAAGAAAGTTTTAGCATTAGTAAGCAGCCTCAAACTCGTAGAAGTGTACGGTGGGCCCCCACTGATGGAAGCGTTTTAATTATTTTTGATAAATTTGTAACACATATAAGTACTTCGCAAAATACCCAAAGTTATATATTACGAACCTAATTAAACTATTGAGTTAGGGATAACTTCAATAGAGTTTTGTAGCGTGGAGATAAACTACGAATATAATAAAAATATGAGAAATACAAAACTTGCTTGCTCCTCTTAAATTGAGCTACCGCGGAAGCGCTGCGGTTATTTTCTAACATATTTGTTGGTGTTGCAAACTACGATTATAAAATATAAATTAGCTCATTTCATGTGTTGTATAAAGCTCCAAGTGTTCCATGTGTACATATTATTAATCCGTGTTACGTAACAGCGTAAATGAGGGAATATTTAGTACAATAGACTCACGCTGGAATCTACCTTAAAATGCTGTACTATTATTTTTGGGTGAAATTACTACAGCCAATACATATTAAAAATTTTGTATGAAGATATGCTAGATATACATAGCTGCAACAAATTGGTCGGCTTGATCGGGATAGGACCAGGCTCTCACAGAATACCAGTGTGAATCAACAGAATAATTCTGCGGTGTTTCGTATAGTGAGTGAAGAAAACCAGTGACCTTTTTTACTGGTAACGAGAAATTCCATGTTATACCTGAAGGATAAAAGTGCAAAAAGGGCATCTTTTTACTGGTAACTAGATATTCTATCTTAGTCCTTAGGGATGATAACGGACCAGCATTTTGATTGTTAATTGATGATAGACGTAAAAGTCTATGGACCATGGCATCTACTTCCCATCGGGACTTTGTGCTCGTCTGTAATATCTATTTAAAAAAAGTAAAAAGCCTATATTTTTATTATATAAGAAGAGAAAATGTCAAAAGATATAATCTTCGAATAATAGAACAGCTATCAAGCAATAATAAGTAATAGAACAGTAATTGGATTTACCGTTGCAATTGCAGCCTATTAAAGCCTACTGCTAAACATAAACCTCTTTTTTATAGAAGAGTGGGCAAACGAGCATGCGGCTGACCTGATGGTAAGTGACTACCGACGCTCATGAACAACCGCATTACCAGAGGAATTGCAGATGCGTTGCCGGCCTTTTAGAAAGGTGTAAGCTCTTTTTTGAAGGTCCCTAAGTCGCATCGGTCCGGAAAAATCGCCGGTAGTAAACAATTCCACAGAGAAGTTGTCCGAAGAAGAAAACTCCTAGTAAAATGCACAGTCGTAGACCGCCAAGAATCCAGATGGTGAGGGTGGTATCGTGAATTTTGACGCGATGTGTGTTCATGAAATTTGCGGCTGGAATTAATCCGAATAATTCCTCAGAGCATTCCCCGTGGTAGATTCGATAGAAAATGCAAAGGGATGTAACATCCCTACGCAGTGCCAATGTATCGAGCCTATCAGAAAGAACTCGGTCGTCAACGATTCAAACCGCTCTGCGCTGGATGCGGTCAAGTGGAAGGAGCTGGCACTGGGGTGCCCCGGCCAAGATATGAGAACAGTATTCCATGTGAGGCCAGACTTGCGAAGCTATGTGCCGGCAAGAAATACTGTTTCGCTCTGCTAAGCACGCCAAGCTTTTTAGAGGCCAATTTGGCCTTCCCTTCCAAGTGACTACGAAACTGCTCACTATTCGATATTACGACGTCGAGGATTCCGATGCTAGCTGAGGCAGCAAGGGAAGTGCCTTGAAACTGAGAAGATACGACAAAGGGGTTCTTTTTAGCGGTAAACGCGCAAACTTGTCTCTTCTGGGGATTGAACTGGACTAGATTTAGTCGCCCCCAATCCGAGACTTTTCAGCAACGACTCGACTTCAGACACAAGTTTGTCCCGGTACTCGGCGACGTTTACGGCGACCTCTCCTATAGATTGAATCATAAGGGGGATATTTGCCATAGTTGTGCTTGTTACTGTCATTTTAATAATTTCACCTCTCAGTGGGTCATGTGCTCCTGGTAGATTATCTTCTATACATCCATCCATTACAGCCTATAAAAGTCCGCTGCGGAACATGGGCCTCTTCCATAGATTTTCTCATAGGGGGGGGATATTTGCCATAGTTGCCACGCTTGGGAAGCGGCTTGGCAACGACAGCTTTTATTTTTAGCCATTATTAGAATTTAGGTAAATTCAAATATCCTTATTGTGTATAATCCGTGCACGTTCCATGATAGCTCACAGGTTAAGCGCTAGTTGTAAATTTTACAGTAATAAAAACACTGAGTTCATTTGCCGCCGACACCAATGCAATTGTTTATTGCCATTTTAAGTGCTGACTTACCAGGTGCTTGGCGGTAAAGAAAAATATCGTATGGAAATCTGAATATCTAAGCAATAAATTAA
Source organism: Parnassius mnemosyne (assembly GCA_963668995.1). Taxonomy (NCBI): domain Eukaryota; kingdom Metazoa; phylum Arthropoda; class Insecta; order Lepidoptera; family Papilionidae; genus Parnassius; species Parnassius mnemosyne. The sequence continues at coordinate 21,430,507 of CAVLGL010000082.1, read as the reverse complement.
GCATATGTTGAGAAAAAGGACAAAATTATAATATAAATATTGATCAAGATATGACCAGTAATTTTTGAACTATCCTTAATAATGCGTATTTAATTAACTTCGACTACATTGATGATGTTCTCTTTGTGAGTATAGAGAACCGGAAACCTATTTTACTGGAAAAGAGGCATTCCATCTAAGTGCTCACGGACAAGGCATCTGCATTTTGATTCGTAATCGAGGATAGATGTAGAGATGTCTATGGGCCACAGCAACTACTTATCATCAGGTGGACTGTGTGCTCGTTTGTCACCCTATGATATAAAAAAAAATTATATTGAAGTCGGTTGTACAACATTTTTAATTTTAACAATTGTTTAAAAAAAATTCCGGTAGGTTTCTTGGCGATTTTTCCCAGGACAGAGGTTTTTATCCAAACCGGTGGTAATTAAACAAAAGAGTGACTTTTAATAAGTATTATATATAATCTCTATTGAATAAAGAAGTTTTTAATAATGTAGTGGCGGTGCAAGAATATCCACTACTCCATATCGTCCCGACGGTGTTGTTAGAGGTGACAGAGAGAAAATGAAACAGGAGATGGGCAGCAGCATCTTCCTGATAATAACTCAAAAAAAAAAACTGCGGTTGCCAACCCGCTTGCCAAGCATGGCAGCTATGGCAAAATCCCTCCATCAGGAAATCTATGAGGAAGGTCTATGTTCAGCAGTAGAATTTATAGGCTGTAATGAATGGATGGATGGACAAACCATGTGTATAATGTTTTGGCAACGATCCTCAACTGTCTTGTAGTTGCAGATTTTTGTCTGATTTGAACGGGAACGTCAGAGTCGTTTATTCCCGAACTATAAACATGAAAATAATATTTTTTGTAACCTTCCCCGGCTTCGCTTGGGTCTTCATTAGATCCTCTATTGAAATGGCGTTGTTTAGATTAAGATAATTTAGTTTTAAGACAAAAACCATTTATTTCACCAATTAAACAACTTTTTTAAAAAAATCTAGTTCTTCGGATAAAATATAGCCTAGATCCTTCCTGGTATTGTACTCTATAAGTTTGTAAAGTATTATCACATTCAGTTCAGCTATTACGAAGATCAGCTTGGACAGACAAGCAGACAGATGTCTTAGTAGCATACAAATATCCTCCTGAGCTTAATAAAACGTAGTTATTTCAATATTACAGACAGACACTTTAATTTTATTAATATGTATTGATTAACACCACATTTTATATCATTGACCTATTCTATAGAAAACCAGAAAACACACCTACATCCATAGACTTCCTGCAGGCCCTTACCAGGTCGTTCCTACAGTCCGCCTGCACAATGCTTCTAGTTACAAGGTTACCACTGAATAAACTTTCTTCCAAATTCTAACTTAAATTCATTTTATTCGTTTGCGATATATGGGTTACGAGTACAATAGGTCTTAATAATTTAACAAAAATACAGACATATTCTACCTTCCGGTGTACAAAATAATTAAATACAAGATTATTTTTGGAACGAAGTTCATTATCGGACGGTACAGGTTTGGCGGATGGGAGCTAGGCGACAAAAAGTGTAAGATTTTTTCATCACTACCCCTTGCGTCATTGTGTATTTTATTTGAAATGACGCTTCATTTTAATATACATATCTTCACATTTGAACACGAGCGTAAAATATCAGCTGACTGCTCCTGTGTTTCGTATGGTAAGTGTAGAGAACCGGACACCCTTTTTACTGGAAATGTGGAATTCCATCTTGGTGTTCAGAGGTACAACGCATCTGAATTTTACTTCTTAACTGATGTAGATGTCTTTGGGCCTCAATATCCACTTACCATCAGGTGGATAACATACATTAAATAGTACATAAGCAGTAAAAGTAGTCATAATATAAAGTTTAATGTTACTTCCAACATTTAAAGATTTGTGGTAATATTAATTAGAACCTTGCGCAATACAGTTCAACACTTGGTCCGATTGTAAGTTTTCTCATTAGAAACTATTATTAAATGTGTGATAGCAGTGATCTATTATTAACTAATTAAATTACATATTCGTTAGAATGTACCAGAAGCACATGAAAATAGAACGTATAATTTTTATTGAAGTGAAAATTTCTTTAGAATCGTTGTTTTTTGAAACTCGTTAAAACGAAAGAGCGACTCTTAAAAGAGATAAACATAACATCTATAGGATTTAGCCTGCGAGATAATGAGATAGAATATTATATTACACATGTTTTTTTTGCGAATGTCATTTTGGAAAATAAAAAAACTGCGGTTGACAACCCACTTGCCCAGTGTGATAGCTATGCCAAATATCCTCACATGAGGCAATCTATGGATGAGGCCTATGTCCAGCTATGGACTTTAATAGGCTGTAAAGGGAACGGTAAGAGTCACGAAACAGCCACAGATAATATCTACAAACATACAGTCATAGTAGTTGGTAGATATATAGATAGATAGATAACTCATCATTGCATTTAAACAAAGTAGTTACAACAACGGAAAACTTATGAACTACAAACGGTGTTTATATCGCTAGTTGGTAGTTGGTATCAGATTCTTGGGATTTTAAAACTTTATACGCTCGATACTTACTTGAATTGTACTCGCTCCGTCTATCTTTCTTTCTTTGTCTGGCGTATGCTACAGATAAATAATAAAAAATAAAAAAAAAATCTCGTAATGATTAATTCGACTGTTAATCTAGCCGATTTAGAACGAGATAAAATTTATCATATCATAACTAACTTATCCAGCCCGTATAAGCCCAAGACTGGACATGGGCCTCTTGCATTGTATCCTCTCTTTGCTATAAAAGCCTTGCCTTACGAGACGGACTCATGTCCTCGAATATTTCTGTCATCAACATCTGCATGTTTTTTATAGAACTAAAGATGACAAACGTGCACATAAACAGTTTAAGGATAAGTGGATGTCCCTTGATCCCGTGACCCACATATGGGTCATTGTTATTGTCTAACTATTGTTACTGGAAACCAGACCGTGAAAGTGCTTAGAATCGAAATGAAAATATGTTGTCGCTCCTCTGGACTAAGATGATCTTAACCGCTGAGCACATGGTAAATCAAAAATTTACTTTACAAATAAATACTTCATTAGCGCCGACGGAGATTAAACTATATTTGCTCGCGAGCTTTGGAGCTAACGGCGAGCGCATTATATGAAATTGTATTAGGTGTTTGCGATTGAATTCCAATCCAGCATCCGCGAATTAGACACTGTGACAACTAAGTCATGCTACCGTCTAAAATAAAAATAAATTTTTGTTTTGTAGAATAAGGGTGACAATCGATCCTATAGTCCATCTGATGGTAAGTGCTTATAGACATCTACATCTATCCTCGATTAAGAATCATAATACAGATAGCGTTGTAACCCCTGAAGAACATGTAATGCCTCGTCCAGAAAAACGGGTTTTCGGTTCTCTACACTCACCATACGAAACAAACCCGATTATTAATAATATTAGAAATCAAATCATATATTATTAGATATTTTACGCTGGTATTCCGTGAAAGAGTGGTCGCCCGTTGAGCCGAGCCATTCGTGCTATAATCATAATAGCTGCAGCATAGCTCTACCACGTTTAAAATCACCTGTGTCCTAACTTGTAATAAAATTTTCAACAAAAAATGAAATTGCTCTGTCGAATAATATATTTTATTACTATTAAAGTGATGGTGTGAACGTGATTGCTTACGTTAAATCATAACAAATATGTTTTATTATAAACTCGGTTAAGAAATTCCAGAAGAATTAAATTTGCTTTTAAAATAACGAAACTATTATTTTATAAAGTAAATTTCATTATACTCTATTCCAGATATAAAAATAAATGACATAAAACAATCAATAAACAAGCATAAACATTATGAATTGTAAATATAAGATTATCACTCGTCATATTTCTTTATGTCGTTAACTGTAAACGCCATAAAGATATTATGGCTTAGTTAGATGGATTATAAACTACGAGTATCTTGTTCACGCGAAACGTAAAATGCTCAGGCCGGCGCAACATCAGTGGTGCGAAACGTCTGGTAAAACTGTGATAAAGTAAAAAATTATTTTCAATAAGAATTACGTATAATCTAATTTATTATATATTAATTTAATATATAAAGATTAATGTTTGTCTGTTTGTATTATTATGCGCTGCCACACCGTTCATCAGATTGCGGTAAAACTTTGTCAACCTATTGCTTGCACTTGCGAGAAGGTTATAGGCATAGTAAAATTAACTTGCATTAGGTGGCGCGCATATCGTACCGATATTTGTTTGAAAGTTATATATCACTTAATTTCAATGAGTGTATTATCGTTATTAATTAAACAATATAACTCTTCCAAATTTAAAACGACAATTTCACAATTATTTCTTCGGCGGCTACAAAGCGAAAAAAAAAATTCTTTACTCTATTCTACTGCGATTGTCAATCCGCCAGCCAAGAGTGACAATTAAGGCAAATTCAATCTACAACGGAGAGTTCCGTGTCCAAAGAAGAAGAAGAACAAAACTACGATGTAATTTATTTTCTTTGGTGGATTAAGGTTTGGTTAAGATTAAGATTTTTTTTTGGAAAAATGTTCCTTATCGGACGGTACGAATTTGGCGGATGGGGGCTAGGCTAGAAAAAGTGTAAGATTTTTCCGTCACGACCCCTTCTGACGTAGTATATACGGCCTTGGAAGCGAGATGTAATAATATCCATCTTCCTCAGACTTTTTCTTATCTTGCATTAAAGAAATGTCATTTTATTTCAAACGACGCTTCATTTTAATAGACGTTAGTAATTCGTTTATTTGTGTTTGTTTATCAATAATATAATACGTTTATCAATAATAATATACTACGAAAGGAACTTCATTCCAACCGAGTGTTCCACGACACTCACGTATGTTTTCTTTGGTTAGGAGTAATTGGAAATTATAAGCTTCTTTTATAGTTATTAATGAATAAATATGGAGAAGAACAGCGACGCGGATAAAACGCTGTTTTGGGATCGTCTCGGGGATGTACTACGCGGCATACCGTTGTACCACGATGTCGTTTTGGGTGGCGACCTGAACGGTCATGTGGGCGATGTGCAGGGGGAGTATGAACGTGTCCACGGCGGCTATGGTTACGGCAGAAGAAACGCAGAGGGGGAAACCATTCTCAGAACCTGCACTGCAGCTGACCTGGCCGTGGTGAACACGTTCTTCAAAAAGAAAACCGAGCACCTGATTACCTACAGGAGCGGTCGGAACGCCACTCAAATCGACTATCTACTGACCAGGAGAAGTCATATCAGTCGCGTGGCCAACTGTAAGGTCATACCCGGTGAGTGTCTCACTGCCCAACACCGACTTCTTGTCATGGACCTCTGCGTAAAACCCCGTCGCAGACACGCCGAACGTTGCCGCCGTCAAATCAAGTGGTGGCTGCTGGATCAAACCAGATACTCAGAGTTTGACTCTGCCGCTGGGGATATTAGTCTCGACACAGCAGGCAAGTCCGTCCAAGAGTGCTGGAAAACCATTCAGACAGCAATCACAAAGACGGCAAAGCAAGTTCTCGGCGTGGCGAAAGGGGGCCGCAAAATCGACAAGGAGACCTGGTGGTGGGATGCCACAGTCCAGGGTTCATTACGGGAAAAGAAAGCGCTCTTCAAGACGTGGCAAGTGACCAAATCTCCTGAAGATCGCGCATCTTACAAGACAGCGAAAAGAGCTGCCAAGAAAGCTGTAGCCAGAGCCAGGCGTGACCACTTGCAACCATTATATGCTAAGTTGGACACTCCTGAGGGGCACAAGCTCATATATAAACTGGCGCGCTCTAGGGCCAAAGCAGCGCAAGATATTACTCGCTGCTGCAGCGTCAACGGCCCTAATGGCGAGCTCCTGTACGATGATCGTGCGGTGAAGGAGAGATGGCGCTCTTATTTCCACGTTTTGCTGAATACTCAGCACCGGGAAGTGCACCCTCCCGAACAACTCCCGAACCATGGACTCGTGCCACCAATTACACCTGACGAGGTCCTCGCATCTCTTCGTCACATGGAGAATCGGAAAGCTGTCGGACCGGACGAGGTGCCAATTGAAGCGTGGAAAGCGCTGGGGGCTCGTGGTGTGTGCATTCTTACTAACCTTTATAATAGAATCCTGAGCGACCGAATAATGCCCGATCAGTGGCGGCTTAGTATAATAACGCCGGTCCATAAGGGTAAAGGGTCCGTTCAGGATTGCGGTAATTACCGCGGTATAAAGGTGATGTCACACACCATGAAGCTCTTCGAGCGCATTATTGACGCCAGGATCCGACAGGAGTGTACAGTGTCGGACTTCCAGTACGGTTTCCAACCAGGACGCGGTACCATGGACCCTATATTCGCCCTAAGGATCCTCATGGAGAAGCACAGGGAAAAGAATATGCCTCTGCATTTTTTATTCCTAGACCTGCAGAAGGCCTTTGACTGTGTTCCTAGGGAGATGATCTGGTGGGCGTTGCGGTCGAAGTTGGTACCAGAGACCTACGTGGAAATCGTACGTGACATGTACCGCAACTCCGATTCAATAGTCAGGACCGCTGTTGGTGATACCACCCCCTTCCCCATAACCATAGGCGTGCATCAGGGCTCCGTCTTAAGCCCCTATCTCTTCAGTGTGATATTAGACGAACTGTCAGCCAGCGTACAGAAACTACCGCAGCCTTGGCTGCTTATGTACGCTGATGATATCGCACTGGTAGATAGGGACAAAGGACGGCTCACCAGACGCGTGCACGCATGGAGGGAGGCGCTTGAGAACGGCGGGCTGAAGCTAAACGTGGCGAAGACGGAGTATATGGCCTGCAACAGCACAGATCTGACGTCTCTCCGTATAGGCGACGACACCGTCGAGCGCACGGACAACTTCAGGTACCTCGGATCTGTGCTTGATGCGTCCGGTGACATCGATCGCGACATCAAGGCCCGTATATCAGCGGCTTGGGCGAAATGGCGCGAGGTGACGGGTGTCATTTGTGACCCCAAAATGCCGGTCAAGCTGAAGGGACAGGTCTATAAGACCATCATAAGGCCTGTCCTTACGTACGGCAGTGAGGCGTGGCCGGTGCTGGAGCGACACCGGCGGTTGTTGCATGTCACGGAGATGAACATGCTGCGGTGGATGTGTGGCGTCACACGGAAAGACCGTGTACGGAATACATACATCCGCGGCAGCCTCCACGTCCGTGACATTGCTGACAAGCTGCAGGAAAGTCGCCTCCGCTGGTACGGCCACGTCTTACGACGTCCAGCAAGCTACGTGGGAAACAAATGCCTGGACATGACCTTACCTGGTGCCAGGAGTAGAGGACGGCCCAAGAAACGCTGGCTTGATGTCGTGCAGGATGACATGCGCGCCAATCGGCTAGTTGTGAGGGACGCCGAAGACCGGGCAAAGTGGAGGAGGAAGTGTCGGAAAGCGGACCCTGGGTTCTCCCGCGCTGGGCGGGATGAGCAACCGGGATAACGCTAGGTAGAAGAAGAAGAAGAAGAAGAAATATGGAGAAGAAAGGTTCTCGAGTGGCAGCCTCGTAACGGCAGGTGAAATGTAGGGTGTCCCTCCACTAGATGGAGTGACGACCTTACCAGGTTAAGAAATGCAAAAAGTCGATTTATGCAGATGGCTCGGGACCGTGTTTTGTGGCAATCCTTGGGGAAGGCCTATGTTCAGCAGTGGACTTGTGAAGGGCTGTAATGATGATGAAATAATGATGACCTACAGGTTGTTTCGAATGTTTGATCAAATCTTATAAAATAACAAAATACGCGAAAAACAATGTTCAAGCAAATTGTTTACATTAAATACAAAGTTGCTTACATATACCTTAAGGTAACCAAAAACAAACACTAATTTGTTTTGTCTGGAATTTGTCATTGTAATGTCATATTACAATGTTAAACAAAACAAAATTAAGGTAAATTAATAAGTTTAACGTCTAATGACAGTTTATCTCGCTTTTTTATGCATGACAAAGGTATCGAACTCTTCAGCGCACTCCATTACGTCATGATTAGTAATTTGAAAAGGTTTTATAAATAATCAAAATTAATTAAAATTAGTGTTTATAAAAATGAAATATACAAAATATAAAAACAAAATCCAAAAAAAAAATAATAATTTACATACCGAAATGATAATATAAGTGTATTAAAAGAACGTGTTTAAAAATTTATTATATTATACGTATTTTATATTTTACATAATCGCAGAGCTGAATATTTAACATTAGTTGCTGCTAAATGCAAGTTCCTACTTTGTATAAATAATTTATAACAATGGAATATGTGTTACTCTATTATGTTAAATTAATATTATATATAAGAAGACTAGATGGTACCCGGCGCGTTGAAGCCACAGAAGAAATAATTGCGGTTTTTAATTTGGAAGCGTATATTGTTTAAAAATGCTTAGGTGTGATGATACATTTATTGAATTTAATGTAATTGAATGGTAGCGCATAAAATACGAACAAACAAAAATTTATTTTTATATATTATATTATTATTAACATATTGTTAGAACAAACATAAGTAAAAAAAAGGGTAAGTAACTGTGAATATAATATACAAGTGTGAAGATAACACCTTGTCATATTAATTTTGGTTTTGTAAATGAGTGTGTGATGTGTAAGACATCTACGGGATGATATGAACTAGTGAACCTATCCCATATCATTCCGTTATTATTGTAAGAGGCGATGAAATGAAACAGGCGATGGGCAACAGTATATTGTTGATAAAAACTCAAAGTAATAAAAAATAATGCTGTTACTATACCGTGTAGTGGCTTTGTAAGACTATTCACTTCCACATAATCCTGCGGGTGTCTTATTAGGCGACAGAGGAAAATTAAACTTTAGATGGCCAGGAGAATGTGCCTAATAACAACTTAAAATAAAAAATATACCGTGGTTGCCAACCTAAATATAAAGTGTGGCAATTATGGCAAACATTTACTACAGCAGTTAAGCGTACGGCTATTGACTAAACTCTGGGCATATTTAGAGCAACTTATTGGAACCTGAAATAGAGTTGTGTCTAACACATATTTTAAATGTTTCCTGTTGTCTTAGCGTTGAAAGTAATATTTTATTATAACTTAAACATAGAAGCGCTATGCAAACTCAGATTTAAATTTATGAATTTTCTGGAAAATATTTTTTTTTATAGAATTAGTACTTACCTGATGGTATTCGTAAGTGAGTGCTGTTACGTATATACATCTACGATTTATTCTCGATTAAGAATCAAAATGCAGGTTACCCTTGAGGTTAGTAAAAAAAGTCAAGATAATTCAGCTCCATACGAGGAACATATCTTTAAACATTGTGAACGATATGTACGTAGTAGAGCCATTATGCTGCAGCTATATTATTCGCTTCGCTTATCGCTCGGGACTTTTAATGTCGTTAGAGATTAAAACAAATTGCAATTCTTTGCAAATTGTCTTTATGATTATATTTATATTCATTCTTTATGCTGCATTGGTTAGTTATTTCTGCAATTTCTCTGTTATTTTCTAATAATTCAAGTTCTACTTGATAGAAAGTTATAGTACGCTATCATAGTTTTACGTAAATTGTAAACTGTACATAATGATGTTTGTGTTGTATTAATAATAATAACAATAATGTTCTGCGATGGGACGGTAAAAGACACGACCAGAGAAAGATCAGGCCCAGGACCAACGTTGTAGCAGTAAATACGAGAAACAGATAATATTTTCTGGTTAGACGGCTGTCTAGCTTGGTAGATATAGATCTTGTTACTGTGGTTCTACTGTGGATATCCTAATTTCTAAGTCTATCAAACAGAGAAAATCCATGCATAGTTTTCTCCATAGCTCACTAAGCGGCCTTATAAAAAACTTTATATTCATTTAATTCATTACATTAAATCACGTTCACTTTGGTTTTGGGTATTTTTGGATTTGAATATCGTATTTCCAAAGAATACAATCGTTTATAATAATTTTTATTCAATATAGATTACAAGAATTTAATTAATAGTAGTAATTAATTATATTACTACGGGTTCAAGAGTTCCTCTATCCTGGGAGGAAATAGCAAGAAACCCAGCGGGACTTTTTAAAACCTTAATTTACGATATAATATTTTATAAAATTATGTAAAAAAAATTGAAACAGTATTGTAGCGATTTATTTAAATAATATTTGCTAACATAATAAAAAAAAAACTTTTTGATCGATAGGTCCTGCATATTGCCCCCCCGAACGGGTTCCCGCCTTGACGTGGCGGGGGGGCTTAGTAGCTGTGGATAGGTCACCCGCGGTGAATAAAGAGGAATCCCTTGGCTTGCCCGTGGTGTAGGGCCGGCCCGAGGTGGCCACCTCCAGATGTGTGTCGGTGGGCTGCCGCGAGAGGGGTGCCCTATCTCCCTACCGCTGCAACCGAGGTGGAGTCACGGAGGAGGAGGAGTGTCGGTATGACGATGCGCCACTCGCCCTATCCTCCGCGACTCTGACGGGGCCGCACCGTTGATGCGATGGTTGTGGGGCTGCGGGGGGAGAGGAGTGTCGATATTGCGAGGCGCCGCTCTCCTTACCTTCCGCGGCCGAAACTTGGTTGGCGGCGGAGCCAAAGACCAGATCCCGCAGAGACCGATCCCAGAGCCGCTGGGGTCGGGACAGCGATGCTACCGAGCGCTTGCTTTTCCTGGCCCCATGGCCTCCGCGTATCTGACTCCGGGGAGGGGGGGGGGGATTGCGCAGGTGGAGTTGGAGGCCATGGAGAAAGGTGTGTCTTGTGTTCATGATGCGCCTTGCCTGAGAAGGAATGGGTAGGAGAAGTCTTCCCCCGAGAAGCGGCTGCCATGGGGCGGCCAGCGCTGGTGGGGACGCTGATGTATGCGAAAGCGTTCCCGTGGCCTATATATATAGGTCTGCCAATATGCGGCTAAGGTGGAACTGCATGGGGTTTTATTCGGTGCGAGTTCGACATAACCCGTCCTTGCCCCCGCGAGGCATTTCTTCATGTAAAAAAAAGGTCCTGCATATTGAGCAGGCCTTTTTTCAGCAGTGGACTTTGGCAGGACGTAATGAATTAATGATGTATGAATATATCATCTACTGTCTAGTGCAGCATTCATGCTTGCGGCGCACTTCACATGTCTTAGAAATATTTTTTTTCTTATTTCTCAGAAACGCAGGTTTCCTCACGATGTTTTCCTTCACCGTCGAGCACGTGGTAAATTAGCACATTGCAATTAACAATTTCATTAATGTCGGCGGGGATCAAGCCCGGGTTGCTCGAGTACTGTGAAATTTACAGCGAGTACTTAGCCCCTCAGCTACCACGGCTCACTGTTGTCTAGTTTCACGTAATTGGACTTGTTTTGCTAGTGGCCTATCATTGTAATTTACTTTGATTGAACGTTGTTATACTTTGTTACTATTTCAAGTCGTCATTTATCGATTACTTTGAAATTTTATTCTTCGTTTTAAGTCTCCTATTATGAATAATACCTATTTCTGTTTTATAGCCGAGAATACTTTGCAGCCCGTAGAATTTACTCATTCAATGCTTTTGTTTCATTTATTTGCGGCTTAGGGGCTTAATAAAAATATAACTGTATGCACGGCACTGCAGCGGTAAGTAGATTATATGTTCGTTTTTTTTTAAGATACATTACCGTATGCATCATTGTAGTTTATTGTTTGTAATATTTTAAGTTTTTTCATAAAGAATAAAACAAAAAAGCCGTGGTAGCTCAAGGAATAAGCGTTTGCCATAAATTGTATAGCAAAGAGCAATCCGGGTTCGATCACCGCCGGCAACAATGAAATGTTAATTGTTATGACAGCTGATTTACCACGTTCCGCCGCCAAGGTGAACGAAAACATATACATAAACACTCACAACTGTCACCCAAAGGGGTAGGCAGAGACTACGAACTGCCATTTGGCACGATCCTTACACACCTCTCTCACCTCCTTTCAATCCATATATGTATATGCCTAGATACATATATGGATTGATTTCTGATTCTGTAATTCATAAAATTAAAACTAAACCCAAGCATACCACTGCAAGACTTCAAGACACAGTTAGTTCATTCTGCGTAGATCGGACCAAAATTATAAATTAAAAAAGCTGAAGGTACTCCGGTTTAACTCTGACATCGGGACGTCAATCACCTCATTTCCCCGTGACCACGGTTGCTGGAAAGCAACCGAAACGTCGGGAATATAAAATAAGTTAAATAAACGCGATAAAATCCGTAAAAATAGTTTTAATCAATGTGTAGTGTTCGCGTAAATATAAGAAATCATTACGCATACATGTTAGTCGGGCCTCTTAGTTTTGCCCATCTTATTATATCACCAATTTGGTCGATAAACTTACGTCTAGGGCGTCCTTTGCCGACTCTGCCACTCACTTCTACATCATTAATTTGCTTTGTCACTCTTTCCTCACTCATTCTTTCTATATATATTTGTAGGCGAGTATCTCTTCTCTCATACAAAGAAATTTACACAAAGGGTGCAAAACGCTTGTTCACGTTTTTGTTTTAATAAACCGAAGCGGACACATGTTACACTTTATCTCAACAACAGTTATTTAATGAATATGCAGTCTGGACGTTCTCTCCATTTTGCCAGCTTATTGTTTGGTTTCACAATGACACACACACCGCAGTATCTTTATAACAAATTACAATTTCATGGCGACAAGTTAGAATAGCAACTCGTTTAGTATGTCCAAGACACAGTATATCGGCATTTAGAGCTAGCTTTCGTTATTCTGCCACGAGATGGTGGAACAACATTCTACCACCAATTAGAAATCTAGCTTCATTCGTTTTGTTAAATATAATTACAAAAAATACTTACTCAGTATTCAAAAGTCAACTTATTGAAAATTATTTACTGTGTCTTACTTACTTTTCTATTCCGTTTATTCGTTTCTCTTTAATTTTATTGAGGTATTTGCTACTTTTATTACTCGTATATTAATTAACTAGCTGTTCCCCGCAACTTCGCCTGCGTTTAATTTATTGCGATTGGATTTCATGGGTTTTATTTCTTTTACGCGGAAATCTAATTCTTTTTCTAAAATTAAAGTAGCCTAAGTTACTCCTTATAACATCAGCTATCTACCAGAAATTCCTGTCAAAATCGGTCCAGCCATTTCGAAGATTAGCCGGAACTAAGAGACAGAAAGACCGACAGACAATAATTTTAAAAATTGTGTTTTTGTTATAAGTACCGTATATATATGTATTTAATTTCATATGCATATAGTAAAAAGCTGTTATTTTGACACTACAAACAGACACTATAATTTTATTTATTTTAATAAACTTATTATTTTTATAGATAAGTACTTATGTATGTCGCAGTGTTATCGTGTATATGGTTTAAATATATTATATGTGCATATTATTTTGTAACCATTTATCATAATACGTTATTATTGTAAGCAAATTGCTAAAATGTGTTACTAAGTAAACTAATATTCTTTCTTTCTTTCCACATGCTCAAACCGTAGCATTCTTTTCTTAACCAGGTCACAACATCATCTTGATAACCACACTTTTCCCTTAACAAACAATTTCTCACTCTCATTCAGATTCAGCTCTAGCATACTCCTTAGGTAAAATTAATGAACGAAAACATCGTGATATATAAAAATATTTTGAAGACATGTGAAGTCTGCACACACACCAGAGCTGCGCGGAGGAAATACCCCATAAAATAAGAAGACTGTAGGACATCTGTAATTGTGAAACGTGCATAGGCTGTAACTTTGAATTTAAAGCTTCCCAGTTCGGATCAAACATGTTATTGAGTTTATGTCTGAAAATCTCATTAGTAGCCCAGAACCAGTAAGTTGGCGGCATTTCACCCACGTTCATCGAAAACTACGTAAAGTCGTTGGCCCTGCGCCTGATCTCTCTCAGGTTGTGTAGGGTAACCATCCCATCGGACTATGAGAGTGAGGGAATATATAGCGCACCTGTGTTTGCGCATACACTTAGCCACTATAATCCTGCCCTGCGCAGATGGATAGTCTCCTTTGAGACCGGTCGCCGTGACCGAAATTCGGTCTAGAGGATATCTAAAAATTATTCCGTGCACAAATTAATGTCGTCAGCCGATATTTTCTATTGGTTTCGTTGCGGGGGCGTTAAATAAAAAAATAATATTTTCAAACCATAACTCTTGTATATATATATAAATAGATAGATAAATAGAGAACAATTCCAGAAGTGATCTATAACATATAAAATATATTTTACCCGAAAAACTTGGAGATTTTTTTTGATAAACCCTACATGATTAAAACGATTATCTTAAATTTAAATAACGCCACATTGTTACCAACAAGCGACCCGCCTACGAAGCCGGGGCGAGTCGCTTGTTAATTAATTATAAGTGACAGTAGCCAAATGACAGGGTGCAGACCGTTTGCTCAAAGGTCGTGTGTTCGAATTCGCCACAAGCATGTTAAGCTTACCTGAAGTGGTTAGTGGTAATATTGGTAATGTTCATGAGCATTGCTAGTATTTATAGTATTAAAATAAGAATAAAAATTAAAAAAAAGGATTATTATCAGCCGGTGTTTCCACTTCTGATCTTAGTTTTACCCTAATTTCCTTAATAATTATCCTTAAATATCCACAAAAAATGTAAGATATTCTTTGATTTAATAACAAGTACCTGGGCAATAAAAGCTGTGCTTGGCGTTAGGAAAAAAAGTCTTAGAAATAAAACTTGTCTAGATAAACACAGAACTCTACTCGAAATGTTAGTATTTAAAATAAGTAAATATACGCGATAAAACCAGAAGAAATTAGGTGGATTTAAACGTGTAGTGTTCGCGTAAACATAGAAATTATTATTACTTAAATTGTATGTAAAGGTGATCCTACAGTTTCCTTCCGGTTATTGATCTGATTTTCGCCACTTTTAACGAATAACGTGTGCTATAATAGCAGCATAAGAATTCACTATCCCATTCCATTCATCCCAGTTCATCTCCTTCAAGGCTGTCGCCGCTTACAAAATTGTGAGGCGACAACCTTGAAAGAAATTGACAACAGCATCTTCCTGACTACTACTCATTTACAATAAAATAACTACGGTTGCCTACCCTTCTGACAAGCATAGCAACTATGGAAAAAATACCTTTGTTCAGCTGAAAAACTTGGAGGTCTGTAACAAATGTGATGTATGTAATAAGGTACAATTTTATCAACTAATGCGGTTCTGGCGACCCTAATAATGTCGATTATTCTATTCAAAAGCGATTAATCATATTCCCACAGATGATGGGAATACCATCACCAATAATGGGATATCAGTTCTGCATTCACCAATGCGCTTCCCGAAATTTTGCAAATTGGCAATTATCTGAAGTTAATGCAATACAATGGACGCATCTTGAAAGGGTTTTTATTAGGAAGTCGATAAAAAAACTATTTAAAAGAAACAAAAAAGAACGTTAGAAATACTGTTTTTTTAATATAAAGAAATTAAATTTAGGTGTTGTTGTAATATTGTAAGCCGTTTTTTTTAATAACAATTTCCACAGTATTACCACGTTGTTAAATTTCGCGTGCAACTAAGCACAAGTTTTCAAGGAAGTGTCGGGTCGTAACTTGCAGATGACTTTATGTTTCGGAGTAATTTTTGCGAAGTCAGTTCCGACCGGCTTTCGTTAATGTATTTTGGATTGCACTGAAGCCTCCATATTTTAAAAGAATAATAGTCATGCCTATCATTTCGCAGCTGAACAAAGGTATTATTCCGTAGTTGCTATGTTCGTCATACGGGTAAGCAACTGCAGTTATTTTTTATTGTAAAAGAGTGATAATCAGGAAGATGCTGTTGTCCATATCTTTCAAGGTTGTCGCCTCTTACAAAATTTTGTAAGAGGCGACAGCATTAATAGAGATGGACTGGGACGAATGGAATGGGATAGTGGACACTTATGCTGCTACTATAGCACACATCATTCGTTAATAGTGGCGAAAATCAGATCAATAACCGGAAGGAAGTTGTACGATGCCCTTTACAAACAATTTAAGAAATAATGATTTCTTATGTTTACGCGAACACTACACGTTTAAATGAAACTAAATTCTAACGCTTTTATCGCGTATATTTACTTATTTTAAATTTCGGACGTTTCGTGTACTTCAAAGTACCCATTGTCGATGATCCTTGACCAAGGTGTTCGACGTGCCAACGTAGTTAACCACGGCTACCTTCAGTTTAAAATTACTCTGTGAACACATACAGGATCGACCCCGTCTCTACATCAGATTTGATAGACCACCTTGTTAAAGAACACCGATTCCTTCCAAGGAAAATTCGCGAGGCTATTGAAATCAAAAAAAAATCCTAAATTCAATAGATAAAATGGCTGGGTGCTACCATCTGCTTGGGATCATATGATTAATAAAATTATATCCCAACCCAAGCATACAACTGCAAGACTTCATGATACAGTAAGTTTATACTGCGTAGATCGGACCAAAAATTAACAATTTTAAACTGAAGCTAGCCGTAGTTAACTACGACGCTGGGACGTCAAACACCTCAGTCAGTGTGTGTGTGTGTGTTGTAAAAACTGTTAAGTATTCGAAACGTCGGTAATTTAAAATAAGTTAATGAACGCGATAAAATCCGTAAAACTAAGTTTCATTTAAACTTAAGTAATATTTATTTTACGAAGCAAAAAAATGTTATCTTCTTGTACCAGTATGAATATACATTTAAATGGAGTTCTCACTATAAACACTAGCGGTAGAGCAGGTGTGTTAGTATGTATCTTTTTGAAGTTAAATTGAATATTGCGACGAGCCAAAAACAACATCGTTGCATCATCCATGAGCCAAACCGTAACCGACATCATTAATAAATAAATATTCGGTTATTGACAGTTCTTTTGAAATAATTTTTAGTGTTATTTGTATTCAGTAAATCATGCTCGCCCAATTGCTCGTAGTGACGTCATCGTAGTCTAGTAATAATGAATTTATAAATACGGCAAACGGATTCTTCTTGGAAATCAATTTAATAGAACAAAATCATATTTAAGAAATTTTACACACTGTGTGCAGTTTGGTCCAACTTGAGAGATAGGATAGTTTTTATCCCTATAAGTGACCCTCAATATTTTTCATTATGAATTTAAGAATTTTTATAGGACACAGGATCGTCAGAGAGGGCGGAAAACGTCTGACTGGTCAGCTATCATCATATAAAAAATAGAATAAGGGTGACAAACGAACACACACCTCACCTGATGGTAAGTGGTTGCTGTGGCTCATAGACGTAGTATAGATGTAGTACAAGTATAGATTCGTTTAATCAAAATGCAGATGCATTGCCAAACATGAGGAGTAAGATAGAATCCCTCGTTCCCAGCAAAAAAGCGTCTCTGTTTCTCTACACTCACCATACGAAATACACCAGCATTAAACAGCTATTTTACGTTGGTATTCTGTGAGTGTGTGGTCCTTCCCTAGTCGAGCCTATCCGTTGAGGCTACAGCCATTATATAGCTGCAGCAAGGCTTGACTAAGTCAAAAATAAATCAGTAATATAAGTCCAATCAAATCAAAATATCTTAAAAAAACAATTACAGAGCATCTTGACGACGCTGTAAAATTAGAACTGAATTCGGTATAAACGTGTAAATGTATAATATAAAATGAGAACATCACGAATGAAGTCGAAGTCAATTAAATACGCATTACTAAGGATAACTCAAAAACTAGTGGCAGATTTTGATCAAATTTATATGGGACCACATGAGAAGCACCAGCTTTCAAATACAAGAAAGTTCTGAGGGTAACACGCATAAAAATCCATTAGAATTAAGAACCTCCTCCTTTTTTGGAGTCGGTAGAAAATTATTGTGAAAGAATGTCCCAATTAAAAATGAACTTCAATGATACCGCGGCGAGAGACAATAGAACCTAAAGATGATAAACTGATAAACGCACAGTTCATATATAAATATGATGAAAGCCTCTGCTAAAAGTTTTTTTTTTATATTTCTCTTTTTAAATTGAAATAATATTATAAACTAGTGTCAAACGAACTCCAAGTTCACCTAGATGCGTTAAGGATTAAGATGGAATACATCATAGCCTGTAATTATAGTGGATCTCTTCTCTTATATCCTTCAGTACAGAACAAAGCAGTGCAGGCACTGCTTTTTGGAGTCAGAGCTAGGTTTTTTCTTGTAGGAGTCCACCTAATGGTAAGTGGTTGCTGTGGCACATAGACATCTATTCTCGATTACGAATTAAAATTCAGATGCGTTATCACCCCTGAGGAATAAGATGGAATGCCTCGTTTCCAGTAAAAAGGGTCTCCGGTACCCTAAACCTATGATGAAACAAGTATAATGATTCACTTCGTGTTGAAGGACTTTAATATCCGCGAAATATGTTAATTGTAAAATTGAATAACATAAACAAACCGACCGTTCAGTATAAATGAAAACATTCAATCAATGTATTCGAAGTCAATTAAATACGCATTATTAAAGATAACTCAAAAACTACTGATCAGTCAGATCAGATCTTGATCAAATTTATACGGGACAACATGAGAAGCACCAGCTTTCAAATTAAAAAAAAAATCATCAAAATCGTTTCACCGATTAAGAAGTTATGAGGTAACAAACATAAAAAATACAGTCGCATTGGGAACCTCTCCCTTTTTTGAAGCCGGTTGAAATGTTTATAAGGCGTAGTAATATAACTGAAGTAGAGTCTTAGCCGTAGCAAAAAGTAAACAAGATATAAAAAATACATAAAATATTGAGAGAAACACGTTAATTTCTTTTAGATCTAAAAAGGCTACCATCGAATATATCTAGATGAATGTTGCTACACTTAATTTCATCGTATTCATAAAAAAATGGAAACCTATTTATGGTTATTTGATGACGATTTTGTTAAACACCCAGCTCCTAATTTAAAACTAATACGTTCCAAATTTCTAAAGATGTGATTTTTTGTGATTCTTCTTGAAAGTAATTAAGGGCACTTTTAACCTCGTCGAAGTAAGATAGGTGTGTCAAGATCGTCCCAAATGAAAGTTCGTAGTTTCTGCTTACGCCTCTGAGTGACAGGCGTGCGGGTGCAATTTCATGTTTGTTCTTCTGTTAGATGTCATTGCTGCACGGGTAATTATGTGGTCGTAAGAAATGTTCTATTTTTCGACAGTAGTCGAATGGCGGATTCCAACCTACGACCCTAAGATTTTACCGTCGTTTCGTATCAATAAACATGTTTCGATCGAATCATTTGACGATTTCGAGAAGATGATATATTCCCATTGATGATAGCTTACCTATTAAATAAAGCAAAATAGTTGTTTTGTTGTCGAAATAAAAGTAAAAAAATAATAACATATATCTATAGGAACTAAATATGATAACGCGAACCTAACTGCTAACCGGCAAGTAAACGTTGGGACTGGTATTATCACAAATATATAATAATATTTGCCAGCTTCCGCGTTTCCGTCAAGTTATAATGAGGGTATTTAAGGCAAAAGTGAATAGGCTTATTTCGGTAAGCACGGGCTTATAATAAGTACATAAAATAGCAGATTTTCTAAATAAATACAAATAATACAGGTGCAGTGTTTTTCTAATAATTTTATTAATTAATTGATTAATCCCTAACAGAAACAGAGGGGTGTAATAAGTTTGTAGTGTGTATCTGTGTATGTATGTATCTGTGTATCTGTGTATGTATGTATCTGTGTATCTGTGTATGTATATATCTGTGTATCTGTGTATGTATGTATCTGTGTATCTGTGTAAGTATGTATCTGTGTATCTGTGTATCTGTGTATGTATGTATCTGTGTATCTGTGTATGTATGTATCTGTGTATCTGTGTATGTATGTATCTGTGTATCTGTGTATGTATGTATCTGTGTATCTGTGTATGTATGTATCTGTGTATCTGTGTATGTATGTATCTGTGTATATGTGTATGTATGTATCTGTGTATCTATGTATGTATGTATCTGTGTATCTGTGTGTCTGTCTGTGATATCATAGCTCCTGAACGGGTGAACCGATTTTGATTAAGCTTTTTTTTTGGTTTAAAAAGTGTATTCATCGAGAGTGTCTGTTCAGCCGTTTGAAGAGCAAAATCTGTTTTTGCTTCGGCGGTTTTTTTTAAATTTTAATTTAATTTCCGCTTATCACTTCGAAAGTCCACTGTTGAACAAAGGCAGATTGACTCATAGGGAGAATTGCCATAGTTTCCAATCAAAACAGTCGAGTTCGTAACCGCAGTTTTTGTTATTTTGAGCTATATCGTTATTAAGAAGATGCTGCACGTTTGCTGTTTCGTATCTCTTTTAAGATAAGATAAGATAATCATTTATTGTCATAACTGTGTACATGAGGTCTTACAAATACAGAGTATAGTTACAACAGTTTGTCCATTTCGGACGTACTATATAGTAAAAAATAAAATAAAGCACTACATCAAATCAAAAATCAAAACATTCATCTAAATTATAGAAACATTTTGATAATAACCATTCTTTTAACTTTTTTTTAAATCGTGGGCTCTCTAATGATTTAATGTATATTGGAAATGGTTAAAGATTCTGATTCCGCTTATTAAAGTACTTTTACTGTAATGTAAATGTAACTAGATGATTTAACAAAGCACACATCAAAAGCATATTGATTTCGCAAGTTCTTTTTGATTCTTTTTTAATATTCAAATTTTGTTGGTTATCTTTGACAAACAGAAATTTCAAGTATGTATATACAAGTCAACAAGTTAGGAATTTACAATCTATAAATACATTTCTTAATGAGTCATATTGATTATCTCTCTGTAACTACATGTGACACGACACACAATAAAAACATTATATGATATTATGACCCGATAGTAGCGTCGTGGAAGAAGTTCATCTTCTTCCAGACCGAATTTCGGTCACGGAGCCAGCCTCAACGGAGACTAGCCATCTGCGCAGGACAGCATTATAGTGCACCCGTGCATGCCCAATATATATAGCTGATTTTTTTGGCCCGACCCGGTATTCGTACCCGGGACCTTATGCTCAGCAATTGCAATCGCAACTAATAGACCAAGGCAGTCGAAAAGTGAAGAATCCATTACTCTGTTTATCGCGATAGAGGGAAATGAAACAAGAGATGGGCAGCAGCATCTTCCGGACAACAACTAGAAAATACAAAACAATTGTTACCAACCCGCCAAGGGTGGCAATTTTGGTTTCAATTTGGTTTAAACGAAGTAACACTAGACTTTCGATAGACTGCAATTGAATGAATTAATGAAAACATAATAAGATATATGATATAAGAAAGCATTTGTTATTTTGTTTTGTCACGACCGCCTCCAAACGTGAACATGGATATCGAATCCAGAATAAATTACACCCGTACGTAGCCGTACGTAGCCATGCAATAATATTTCATCGTGGACATGCGATCCGGTAAATATCAATGACTTCTGTTCACAAATTTATGTAATATACAAGGAATAGGGATGACTCCTTCACAGTTTCTATATTTCAAACAACTTTACAATGAGTAAAAGTAGTAGTTGACGGACTTCAGTAAATAATAGCCATATATACTAAAAACTATTTCGAAGACATGTGAAGTCCGCCAACACGCATTGGGGCGGATATTTCCTTGTCCTAAAATCCTCTCATAAATCAGAGGAGGCCTGTACCCAGCAGTGGGACGTTATAGGTCGTAACTATCCTTATATTTCTTATAGTCTTTCTACGTGTCTAAAGTCACATCAAAATATATTCTTAAAACAACCCTTATCCTCTATTAATCATAAGTTCTGATCTGTAATTCAAGGTCACAATTAACATACTCCTTATTATTATACATTCTACTTTGGTGCTTCTTCTGCCTCAGCCAACTTTCACTACCATACATTAAGGTAGGGATTGACATAGCATTGTCAATTGCCACACGTGCCTTTTTATACATGATGACTTTCCACAATAGATTGAAGAGCCCCAGTTACTCTGTGTCATGCATTCTCCTTCTCCCCTCGTTCTATATCCTTGTCATGTCTACCACCATTGCTAAACACCTCATAAATACACAAACTCATACACTTGGTCGACAAGTTACCTTTCTATTCTTTCATATATATTTTTAAATACGTAAATAAAATATATGAATATTTTATTTACGTATTTTTAATTACGTAAATAAAATATATGAATACAGTATGTAATATCCATATGTATCTATAGGAGTTTCTAATTTATATGTTTTATTAATTATTGTAATATTTATGAATTACAGTATTTTCTTTACTAACAATTTATTATTTTACCTCTAATAATTTTATTTTTATACATATTAACTTAATATAAATATTAATTTTATTTTATATTTTATTTTATTTTAACAACAAAAAGCTTACATAATGTAATAACCTTACGTCGACCCAGTGTGAATTAATGAAAACCATAAGAAAATCGTATCAGGCCCTCACGACACAGGCATGCCTAGTGTGAGGACCACCGAACTATACACCTTTGTTTATACACTCCAGCTTAGTTGGTGTGATAAGATCATAGTGTATAATTGTATACTAGAAAATTAAGACTACTGTACTTCCATTTTATTATCATCTTATATTGTATATTATAATCTGTACCACCTTAGCTGTAAATAAACATTTTTTCATTTTTCATTCAATTTTTCATTTTTAATTTTCATTTCCATTACTAGACCTATTCATCCCAATCCCTAAATTAAAATCATCTAGCCATAATTATAATTTATTATTCTTCTCACATTTTATTCAAACTATTCTTAATATTTTCAAAAAACAGACAGGACAAGGAAATGGAGCACCACGTTGTCCCCGCCAAATTTCAACAACGCACTACGCGACAAAAATCACGATACCATCCTTGGCGGTCCAGTACTGTGCGTTTTACTAAGAGTTTTCATCCTCGTACGATCTCCTTCTGAAATCGTTTCATCCATCCATTCATTACAGTCCTTCACAAGTGCACTGCTTAACATAGGCCTCCCTCATTGTTTGTCTTATAGGCGAAATATTTGCCATAATTGCCATGCTGGGAAGGCGGGTTGACAACCGCTGAATTAATTTTATATTTTTGTTGTTAGTAAGACGCTGCTGCCCATCTCCTTGTTTATTTGCATGACACCCAAGGGACGATATGGGATAGTGGATATCTCTACACCACCACTTCCCAGTAAAAAGGGTTTTTACATAGATTTAATAAAATGGATCGTAGCAACATTATTAACAATGTAGATATTTGTTTCTAGCTCCATTTATCAGATGAACCTCTGTTGACTAATTTGTCTGTGTACTTCATTGTGATACCAACTTTTTTTTTGTATAACACGGTAAAGATATCAAAGGTAACTATAATGAGCGATATTATGATAGAATCACTTCGACGGCTCGTTAGTAGCCGATGGCTCTTGATAAATACGTCAACAACGTAAAAGCTCTCTGCATTTTAATTGGTGTACTTACCGTTAAAAGGTGGCCTGTAGTTGACGACTTGAGTTGGCGAGCTTGAACCAGAACGATATTGATCATTGGAAATTTTAAAAGCTAATTAATACGATCAGGTGTTCTTTGCAGAACTCCATTATATTAAAGATGTATAAAATTATTATCTCAGATCAGCGTTATAAAATATAATGTTGTGTCTTACCCAGATATTTGGAAGGGCGGGAGGTGCTCTTTGAACTTAGTTAATTAATTTTAAACATCTTTAATTTACGTAAATATTTGGACACAACAATGTTAATATCAATGTCTAAACCGGTCGTTGCATTTCATGCAATGCGAAAATTACACCACAAGCCACTAATGTGTCACAAAATATCTGACAAAAGGTTGTTTCTTGCAAGGATTATCTCGAATTTGTTTATTTACGAGTTGGTATGTGAATGAGTTGTTGAGATAGGTAAACGAGTAATAAGCACGCGGTAAGGTTATGGATATAGTAGCTCTTTTTGCTGTTATGATGTAAAAAAAAAACATATTAATGCACTATTTTAAATTCCGAGAAATAGTCAAATATATATCATGTAATAAGAAATAAAAGGAAGCAATATTCAGGTATTTCTTTTTAATATTATTTTTTTTTGGTACAGGGCGTGCAGAAGCATTTGTTTCATAATTTCCATAGTTACCAAGTTAAGGCACGCCTTCTAGCTGTTTCGACTAAGGAATCTAGTCACTGGTTACACGCTTTACCATCAAGTAATCTCGGCACATTACTTGATAGGGAAAGCTTGCGTATTGCCGTAGGAATCCGACTAGGAGCGGCGATTTGTCAACCCCATCAGTGCCCCTGTGGTAGCAGCGTCGACAAGTTTGGGCTCCACGGACTTTCATGTAAGAAAAGCGCTGGTAGGTTTTCACGACACAGTTCTTTGAACGATGTCATCCGAAGGGCTCTTGCCTCTATAAATGTTCCCTCGGTTTTAGAGCCTTGTGGAATATTTAGAGACGATGGCAAGAGACCCGACGGTATGACATTGGTCCCTTGGGAGAGAGGTAAAGCCCTAGTGTGGGATGCTACTTGCGTAGACACTGTGGCGGCCTCTCATCTCAGGGGTACCTCGTTTAAAGCCGGGGCGGCATCAGAGGCAGCTGAGCTGAGTAAGTGGCGCAAATATGAGTCTCAGAGAGATGACTACATATTTGTGCCATTTGCTGTAGGGACTATCGGTCCGTGGGGTCCACGTGCGGTGAAGTTCCTAAAGGAACTCCATCCGTGGGTGGTCGTTGCTGCTGGTGATAAGAGGGCTGGTTCTTTCCTCGCTCAAAGGCTAAGTATAGCCATTCAGCGGAGAAACGCAGCCAGCGTTCTTGGCACGATACCGCGGGGAGTAGGACTATATAATAATTAAGTTTCTAGTTTTAGTTTTTTTTTATCATAGTTTTTAATATTGTATATAAAATTAAGTATTATGTAAAATTGTAAATAAAGTTTTAAAAAATATTAAAGAAAGTTTTTTTTTAAAAATAATAATATAGAATACATACTTTACGAGATAGAGCCATCTTTCTGCTGTATAAAACTGTAGCTCGAATAGGTTAGACTGACCGGGGAAAGACCGCGATATCTTAAAGTATCTGTGTAAAATAAAAGCTTCAAGTACAGTACTTGTTTATTTCGTATGTTTGGGAAAGAAACAGTGACTCTTTTTACTTATAACGCGAAATTTCATCTTAATTTTCTTTATTATTAATGAAATTCTATGCTTTGTCGTATAAATTCTTATGAAATATATTTCATAATTTAAAATAACAGAATGTCAAATTTGTGCCAATATATCCCTGGAATCTTTAACATCACGACAATAAAAATATTTCCCATTCATGCGCTTGTTATACATAACGGTCTAATATAAATTTAATTATATTTAGGTCCCCAGGAAAAAGTTATCTATCATATATAAAATATGCGTAGATGTGAAAGGAATGAGAAAGATGTGCCAGGAAACAGGATCATGCCAAATGGATGTCGGTAGTCACTGCCTACCCCTCTACGTGACGGGCTTGAGTGTTTATGTTTTGTTACATTGAAGTACTACATCATATATTGCTTCATAAAAACTGCAGAGCAAAAGCCGCTATAACGCAAGGAATTGAATTAAATATGTTACCAGTTTACCTTAAACCATTGTTATGATAAATTTGAGAGTATTTCGATGAAAGAAGCAGGGAAAAAGGAATATGGTAAAAAACAATTCAAAGTCAGCCTCTTCGGATACCGTGGTATGATAATATTGAAATGAATAGAAACCATATAATATTATATACTCATAGGTTACGTTTTGAACACCACCCCAATATTTTATTTTTATTTTTGATGAAAAAAGCAGACTCGCCAATTGCGATATTTGATATTTTATAGAAGATGTCCACCATATCCATATGTTAGCAAAATATGTCAAATATCAAAGGGAAAGGTAGAATCTAGTGCAAAAATTTAACATTAATTTGTGTGAAAGGGGTTGGTTTTAGAGTATACTTGCGGAGCTACACTCAGCGGTAGCAAGATCGTTAATTTCCATACGCTTACCACATTGATTCCCCCTTTCTAAATACTTAGGATTTGTGTAACAGTAACACGGTGTGTTACGATAAGTTTGACATATCCTTGTAGGATAAAAGCATTTTTAAATATAAATAGATAATAAAAAAATGTAACACAGAAATGTAAGAATGAGTAAGTTTTGTTTGTTTTTCTTCTATGCGAGCTTAAACTATTAGTCCAATTACTATGAATCATTGGAGAGACTCCCGATCACAAGTGAATAATTCAGTCTTCAAATTCAGATTCGTTGCTTTGGATTTGTTTTCGACATCAGCGCGTCGCTTGTGCCTCGTGCCAGTGTCTAGAAAAGTTTGGCATTTGATAGAAAGTTTGACGTATTCCCTCTTACGCCCCAATTAAATAATTCATCTATCTATCTTATATAAAATAAAATTTTAACCTACATACTTATCATTATCGACCACTGCCCGCTCTCATTTCTGAAAGGGTAACCCATAAATTAATTCGTCGCCCTGTTTGAGTGTAGGATGATAGATTTTTTTATAGGAGAGCCCCCTCTCAAACGAGCATACGGCCCACCTGATGGTAAGTGATTACCACCGCCCATGAACAACTGCAACACCAGGGGAATCGCAGATGCGTTGCCGGTCTTTTAAAAAGGAGTACGCTCTGTTCTTGAAGGTCCATAAGTCTTATCGGTCCCGAAAAATCTCTGGTGGTAAAACTTCTTTTAAATCGCACAGTGGTGGACTGCCAGTCATCCAGATGGTATGGATGGTATCGCGAGCTCTGTCGCGATGTGAAATATTAGCACGGCCGGTGTATAAAGCATCAACAGTGCTGTCATCTGCATAGTAATGAATGTTACCGGTTTTCAACGTGTCATTGATAAGCAGAAAAAACAGCGTTGGCGATAGCACGCACCCTTGTGGAACACCAGCGTTGTTTTGTAATTGGAGCATGCACCATCGACTACGACTTTGATGCTCCGATCTGCAAGAACACTGGTGATCCAATTGCACAATTTCACGTGAAGCCCATAGGAAGGAAGCTTCGTAAGAAGCGCTTTATGTCAAACCAGATCGAAGGCTTGGACTCTACTACCTCAGCCCATTTATGAGTTAGGTAAGCGAGAAGATCACCAGCCGAGCGACCACGACGGAAACCATGCTGACGGTCATTAATCAGCTGGTGATCCTCAAGGTACTGCATGAGCTGGCTGTTAATAATGGACTCCATTATTTTAGAGAACAAGGACGTGATAGCGATAAGCCTATAGTTTGACGGATCAGAGTGTTTACCTTTTTTAGGGATCGGTAGCACGAAAGCTGTCTTCCATGATTTCGAGACTACGTCTAGGGAGTAGGAGCACCGGAACAGACGCGATAAAGCCGGTGTCAACTCTGAAGCACACGTCTTCACCACAATAGGAGGGATGCCATCAGGCCCATTCGACTTGTTGACGTCCAGGGAGAGGAGTGCTCTGTGCATTGAGCGTTGGGTAAACAGCACATCCTGCATAGAGCACTCACACCGATTTCGATATCGATTTTACATGTATTAGAAATATTTTAATTCCTTAGACTGCAATTTTCCTTACTTCACCTTACTCCTTCATAATCACCACCGTGCAGAATAAGCACTTAAATTTTGTACACTCGTAATTACCATTTTTTTGGTGCCGGCTAGGTTCAAACACGGACTGCTTGCGTATTGCGAAATTTCCGGTGAATGGTTAGCCCATGAGTTAACACACAATCAATCTATCTATCGTATATTATATATTTGGCCTACAGGAGATGACACGGATTTTAGTTTAACTCCAAAGGTATCACCTTTATTTATATATAAATATAGGTGATACCTTTGGATTAATTTAGGCAGTGTAACGTAAATTACCACTAACAATAATATGCAAAGTTCGATCTTATAGGTAAAAATTTATGTTCGCTTTTTATTTACACCGTTTTAATAAGCTTAGTTATATATTTTCATCCTTTGTTTATTACTACCAATATTTTTTTTACGAAAAGGTACTTAACGTCTGTAAATATTTTGATTTCACGAACTAAGACTGTGGACTTTTGTGTAAATAATAAAATTATATTTTTGCAATAGACAAGTGTTAAAGTTCTTTAGTTCTTGCAACTGCATTCTTGGACAAGTCATTTAAAAATCAAATATCATCAATTTATATTATACCTAAGTTTGTCAGGTTGCTCTATTTAAATAGTAAAGTGTAATATGTACGTTTTTCTTTAAAGAATAAGGCTGACATACGCGCACACAGGCTACCTTACGGTAAGTGGTTACTGTGGCGCATAGGACATTTAAATTTATCCTCAATTCAGAATCAAAATACAGATTCGTTGTTACCTTTGAATACTAAGATGTAATACCTCATTTCCAGTACAAAGGGTACCCGGTTCTCTACACTCACCATACGAAACACTAAGCTACTATTTTGCAATAGTATTCTGTGAGAGCGCGTTCCTACCCCGGTCAACCATAATATATACCTTCAGCGTGGCTCTACCACGTATAAAATGTAACGTATATCTTGTAATTACGCGATTTTTTTTTGAAATAAAACTTTGACGGCTCCGTGGCGCAGTGGCTTAGCGATGAGTTGTAGCACTAGGGGCCGCGGGTTCGAATCCCGCATGGACAAAGTATTTGTATGGCCTACAAATAATTCTTCCGGCTTTGGATATTTGTCCTTGTGCAATTTGTGTATGTAAACTGCCTTCACGATACAGGAGAAAATCCTAGTGTAAGGGTAACCTTTCAAAAAAAAAAGCTAGTTGTTTTAATTATTATTTGCTGTAATTTTATGACAATGATGGCCAGATAAAGCGTAATAGGTATGTCTTGTAATTACACGATTCCAACACATCGCTATTTGTTTTGCGGTTAGCCTTACAAAGTGTATTTACATTTTGTCACGATGAAGCGTGTCAGTGGCCGATTCTATTTAATTACTTTGCAAACATTAGTAGAATTATTGTTATCAACGGTAAAATATATGGCCACCAATGAATATAGCGCGTGGTCGTAACAGTTGTCTTGACATTTAAACAAGGATATTCTATTCAACTTTGTGCGTATTTTAATAAGCATTTAGTTAATGTAATATTACATGGCATTTCCAATGAGCTATTACGCGATTAATTTATAAAGACAAGATATTGCGCTTTGTAAAGACACTGATGATGTGTATTTGAATACAAATTTGAATAATAAATACATTATATATATATATATATATCTGCTCTAGTCGTTTTTAAAATATTTAAATAGGATAATACAAAATTACGTAGTTAATCAAATTAACTGTATCCGAAAACAATCTGTCTTCTAATAACTACATTATTTTTTAGTAAATTCTATATCTATAAAAATATTATTCTTAATAAAAAGATAATTGGCAATATTTTGAAAAAGTTAACTAACTTAAAGGCATGTTAAATAATAATAGAAAATAAAGTCCACAAGTTTTAAGAGTAGTGTATAGTTGTAACTCTAACACGGATAGTTCCGAACAAAGATGCACATGCAGATGAGCTTCGAGCGGGAAATTCACATAAGTTTCGGAAAACGCGCGCGACCCGCTCGGTTCGCGATTGTTTACTGAGCTTGGCACAAAGCTTCGAATAGACCCGCTTCATAACTTCAGATTCTATTGCACGCATGCGTCCTCAAAATATTCTATGAAACTAGATATATTATGAATAAATCTAATGATGATATGTGAATTACGAGTACATACATTTTTTTTCATTTAATGACTGATTTTGGAGATTAATTTGTAAATTAATGATAACCTTTATAATAGAATTTAATAGAAAATAATATTTTTTGTTATATTTTTATATTATAACCTAATACGGACTGCATTTCGCAATACCACTGCTAAAAGTAAGTAGTCCTTAAGGTTTGCCACAAAACATGGTCCTGAGCCACCTGCATACATCGACATCATGTATCCATCACTCACTCCAACTATAGGGTCACCACCTTCACTTACTGACATGAGGTTATCACTAGAGAAACTTCATTCTCCATCCGTTGTCCGTTCTTCGAGCAATGAAACTATGAGAATAAAATTAAGTAGCAATGGGCCGGCCACTTATTTGCCTTAGCTTAATGATCTATTGGGCTACGTCAGTTACTACGTTTCTACTGCGAATAATCTCATTACGAAGTGTGTCACGCAAATAAACTCCGGAAATGCCCTCGTCATACTCTCAGTGAGTAACCTTGAGCTACCTCGTACAATCAGCAGTAAAGAAAGAAAAGGACAATATATTTAAGGGCGGTTTAAAAAAGGTACGTGGTTTTTGTATTGCTTGTAATTACTTTACATTAATTTAAATCTTAGCTAGTACCAATTTGAGGACAACTTTTTATCGTACTGGTAAACGAAGTGTAGGGCGGCCCCCATTAGATGGAAGTCGATGGATGCAAGTGACTCGGGATCGTGCATTCCTTGAGGAACTTGTTCAACAGTGGACTTTCGAAGGGATGTAATGATGATGATGATGATTGACAATGAATTTTCAATTGCAATAAAAACAATATAAGAAATAATATTTTTATATTCAAAAGTTTTATGAATTAGGTGTGATTTTTTTTATAGTATAGGGTGACAAACGAGCACACAGTCCACCTGATGGTAAGTGGTTGCTGTAGCCCATAGACATCTACATCTATCCTCAATAAAGACTTAAGATGCAGATCCGTTGTCACCCGTGAGGACTAAGATGGAACGCCTGTTTGCCAGTAAAAAGGGTCTCCGGTTCTCTACACTTACCATACGAAACACAGCAGCGTTAAGCTGCTATTTTACGCTGGTTTTCTGTGAGAGCGTGGTCCTTCCCCGGGCGAGCCGACCCATTCGTACTACAACTATACTACTAATATAGCTGCAGCATGGCTTTACCACGTAAATGAGAGATATTTTTGTTTTAATTCATAGTACACTGTAACTGAATTGAACGCTCTAATATTTTCGCTTGTATGATAGAACCATTGAAACGTATATAAATTATACATCGTAAGAGGGTCAGACCCGGAACAATTAATTATGAACCATTTGACCTTGTCCATCCATCCATGTTGAATACATTTTGACCTGTATACCGTGGTAATTTTTAAGAAGTTGAAAATGAACAAGATAATAAGGTTATATAAAAAAGCCAGTTGGTGCTTTGTTAAAGTTGCACTTGAATATTTTAATAAAGTCTAAATTATTATTCCAGAAAAACACGGTATGCAAGTAACGATCCTAAGGAATTTGTGAGCTATACGAGTTGTACGGACATGCCCCTTATAAAAAATTGGTGAGAATGTTGCTTTCACATTTTTCATGTTTCCAGAAATTTTTCCCAGCTGGAATTATCTTGTAGAAAATAAACTATTAATTTTCTCCTAGTTCACGAACTGGTTACTGGAACCTGGTTAACTAAACACGGAGCACGATCCTCTCTCCTGAAAATCAGCAAGATACCTAGTGGATTTTTTTAATTTTGTTTTTTAATATAGATAATTGTGTAACATTTCAGCCACGATGCAGGTATATTTTGGCTGCAATACGAAAGTATTGGTTCAATGAGGGAAGTACTATGCGCTCAGAATATCAAAGTAAAACAGCAGATGGATGCTATGTTTCGTATGGTAAATGTCTCATTTTAATGGTAACCAGGCATTCCATATTAGTCCGCAGGGATTACAACTTATCTGAATTTTGATTCTTTAACTAGAATAGATGTAGAAATCTACACTATCTTCTAATCTATCTTCTTATACTATCTTCTAACCATATTATGGATTGTGTGCTCGCTTGTTACACTTATTTTATGAACATTTTATATTGTTTTGGTGTTTCGATTTAAAAGCGTATAAATTGAGTTACTGGCATTACTAGCGAGCTTGTAGTTAGTATTTCAGAATGTATATAAATATAAAAAAATAAAATATGTAAAATTAAACTCACGTCAAAAAATACGTAAACATAGTTTTATTCCATCAACTAAGCTCCTTGATTTAAGAATAAAACACTAACAGGTTGAAAAATAGGCTGATTCAAGGAATCAATCTGAAGTATCTCACTCTGTGGTAAATGGCAGGATTTAAAATAAAATTGATCGTATAATGAACATTGAATGATTTATTGTTTTCCGCCGGCACGTGCAAGTTTCTGGTGCTCGGTCCTGTCGAATAGTCAACATACAGCTGACCATGGTAATACACGTAGTGCCCAAATTAAATATTGGGAACTTTGAGTCTAATGGGACTTATTAGTGGTCAGAGTTATTTTTTATAAAAAGAGGGGCAAACGAGCACGCGGATCATCTGATGATAAGTGTCGATTATCGCCCATGATGCAAAACCAGGGGAGTTGCAGGTGCTTCGCGGGCCTTTTAAAAAGGAGTAAGACTGTTTTTGAGGGCCCCTAAGTCGTATCGGTCCGGAAATATCGCCGGTGGTAAACGATTCCACAAAGAAGTTGTGCGGGAAAGAAAACTCCTAGTAAAACTTAGGTAAGTAATTAGAAATGCAAACTCGAGCAGGAATCGTAGCCTGGATTGAACTTTAGCTGAAATCAATACTTTGACTAATTTTATTTTTAATACAATGTATTAATTTAATGCTTCATTGATCATGAAATAATTTAACAGTTTCATTGGTCTAGTGGGGTCCTCAATGGGTTTGCATCCCGGGTCGGTCCAAAATCAGTAATTAGGTTTTTCGAGATGCGCTCTTGTATACTCAAATCTCCCACAGCTGGAGAGGAACCATTATGGAGCTTAGATACCGCAAGCACACTTAAGTATACTCACAAACGGAATTGGATTTAAATGCGGCGAATATAAAATCCTACAGAAACTGCACTTTTCCTGGCTAAAGTATTATGTATGTTATATCATCTAATATATAAAAATGTATGTTTGTTTGTTCGTATTTTATGCAATTATTTTGTACGATTAACTTACACTAGGTGGCGTGCGTATCGTACCCAAAAAATCTTGTTAGTTATATAATATCATCAAGAGTTATTGTTTAATTAGGAATAATAATTCCTAATTAAACAATAACTCTTCCAAAGGACACTGCTAAAACTCGCCTAAGAACCAACATATTATATTTGACAATTACCAAAATTCTTATCCTTATTTATGTCTAAGATAACATTCATTAGATAGTAACGGATACTTCTGAATTGTGAAATCAAAATAAAAATGACTTTTTTGATTTTGAACTTTGTACATATTTCTTAATAATAATGTGCTGCGTTTATGGCCTCCTGTGATTTGGCCAATCGCACAATACCTTCACTCACATATTTCAAAAGTTGTGATGAACTCAAATATATTATGAAAACGTTAATATTTTAAAATATATCTCAGATTAATATATGCCACAAGGAACTGGGGTACAGCGAAATCATCTGTTTTTATTTAAAATGACAATACTATTGTACTCTCATTAGCCAAATCAGCATTGTGCCATGCAAAAAAAAGTTAATAACGTTGCCAGATGACTACACGTCAAAATAGATAAGAATACTCTTCTTTAGCGACTTTATCTGGCTTGATTATCACTTCTAAACATTATTAAATAATATACTCTTCCAAATTAAAAACCACAATTATATCTTCTGCGGCTGCAACGCGCTGGGTACCAGCTAGTTACTTATAAATAACTTGATCAAATTTGTTCCGACATAGTAGTGTGAAATGATTATGCTGAATTATATGAAAATCATAATAGCTTTATGTAGGGGAAGATCGGAAAAAATTGAGTGGGATGCTCGCTAAGTAGACAATGCAACGCAATGTTACTTTGCAGAAGAGTTTAATGAGTGAAGTTGGAAAATCCGACTCGATGGTACTTCACGGACCACCGATGTCTAGCAGTGAAGTGCTGCAAGCGGAGTATTTCAATTACAATTATTAAAACTATTTTGAATAAAGGTTTTCTTAAACATTAGAAATTACAAGTTTTACTTACGTATTACTTTCCTCTATAAAACATATTTCAATGTTAAATAACACAAAAAACATGAAATAATAATAAAATAAAAATTGAAATAAAACTGAAGCACTAACTTCACCATTAGTTGAACATTGCGAAACAATTCAAAACCAGAAACACAGTAAATAAGTTTGTATGAAACTGTTTCTTCTTGAACGCTTACAGGGGCATAGTTTTGTTACAGTTTTCAATTTGTTTATAGTACAGCTCTACTCCATAACATTTTTGTTTCTGAATAACTTGTTGGACATTCAGTCAGCTAACAAACAAACGGAATCTACTCGCAAACAATTGCTATCACGGTTAAAGTTATTACAATATTACGTTTATAACAGTGCTGCTAGAATGTAGATACTTATGTATTTTATTGTTACCTTTGCCCGTATTGCGCGGTGTTTCCATGTATCACGCCTCAAAACTTAATTTTCATCCTAGTTTCACAAGTTAATTTTCACACTAGACTACTTTTGGCATTGTGAATCTGCTCGATACTGAGACCATCGTGCCCTGGTGATTTTCCTCTGGTCATCTTCTTCAGGACGAACCTAAGATCCTTAGCTGCAATACGGACAGGCTTACCAGTCACAACCATCCCAACATCGCCCGCCCCCAATTCTGTTCTTCGGTGCAATATAGATTTAACTTTAAAGTGTGTTTTATAAAGGTTCGCTATCTCCCTCGGTTCACTACTCCCGCTCACGCATACGGAGACAGCTGACTTAGGACACAGTCTTTTCGTGAGTTTCCAAAAATTTGAGAATTTTGTTGAATTATATTGTTTTTTGACATATTTTTAATTTAGACTTAAACACTTTTCACGATATACACCAGTTGAGAAATGTCCTTCTCGCCGTCTCGTGAGCATCCTTCGCAAACTTATTTCAACCCGCAATGTAACGCCCTTTCTTTTTACTTCTATATTCAACACAACTAAGCACAGCCGCCTCCCTAAATGTGTTTACAATTGTGTCAATAATTATTCTGTGATCAAGATTATTACATATTTGATTGCAAAATGCACTTAACTCCCCAAGAAAATCAATATCTCTTAATGTTTCTACATATCTTACGGTAGCACTCAATTTGAAATTGATCCCTCTCACCACATAAAACCTTATTAGTTAATTGTTTTAAGAGAGTATGTACAATTGGTCTTATTGTATTAAGAGCTACTTTTACCTCCAACGGGTGGTGATCAGATCATTCGTCCAAAATAGATTCATTCGTCAAGCCCGGAGCCCGGTGGTATCAGCGGAACTCCGACTTACACAGAGATTGTCATCTTCCGACGATCTCAGTATCTCAAGGAAATGTCTCGGCTCTCTCGAAATAGCGCCGAGACACATCCGAATCCGCTAGTGGTAAAAGTAGCCACATACGCTCTGACTTCGAACGTCACGTAAAGTCTCTGGAAGCTCCATAGCGTTCTAATCGTTCCGCTAGATGCCGACGACAGAAATGTAACCGGCCATTTGCACACAAACACTACACACTCACCTAGTGCTACAAACACAGTTACAACAACGGATGGGACGCAGCGAGTCCGTAGACAGGTGCACCACTCACCCCTCCACATCACGTACATACTGTACGCCCGCGTCCCTGGGCGGTTCTCACCGCCCAGAACATCGAACGATACGACTTAGCCGTCAGAGCCGGGGCCTGATACCCCCTGTTCGGACGGCCGTTAGATAACTCATTTACGTGCAATGGAAACTGTCCTAGGAATCATCGTTGCATAAGTAACGACTTGTAATAACAAAAATTCACCCCCTTTTGGGATTCAGATTCATTCATTCAGGCCGCGAGCCCTGAATCTGTGGAGTGTAATGAATTTGTAAGAGCCAAAAGGCTAACAGCACAAATATAATCAGAAACCAGAAACCAGTACCTCAACTGAGGGGCCCTTGAATCACATCGAGTCCCCCCCCCCACCCCAGCTTAAGGAGCCTCACTCCAAAAGCAGGGGTTGGGGTGCCTCCGGACTGCAGTCGGCGATGCGGCGCTTCGCACTGCCTCACCGCTTGCAGAATTGTTGCACTCGATACCTCTTAAGTCCTCTATAAAGCTTTATGGCAAACAGCATACACTTTTAGAAAAAGAAGGTCCGTAATCGGAACGAATTTCAAGTTTATCTGCAGGAAAGGAATTTGAGATAGAATTAGTAATTTAAATAATTTTAACAAAATATATATCTATTACCTACTTCAAAACAGTTAACCAAATTGAACCCATATTGAAGAAATTTACACTTATTTTAACGCAGTATAGTGCTGGTATAAGAGAACTCACCACCACATATCATCACATGGGTGCCGTAAGAGGCAACAGAGGGAAATGAAATAGAAGATGAACGATGGAAGAATGAGTAGGAACCATCTCTCTCAAAATATCAGAATGATATAACAGCTTAATGCTGCTGAGTTTCGTATGGTGAGCGTAGAGAACCGAAGACATTTTTTACTGGTGACGAGGCATTCTTAGTCTTAGTCCCCATGCGTGACAACGCATCTGTATCTTTCTTTGTTAAATAATGGCTGGCTAACCATGGACTGCAGCAGCTACCTAGGAATATAAGTTCTTTTGTAACTTCTAATTTATGAAAAAAAAAGATATAAGATAGGATAGGTTGTTTAATTCATCGATCACTCACGAGTATGTTCAGGGAAAAACTAGGTAGATAACCTTTTATGTGGACCCTTATGATATCTAGATGGTAAACTTGATAAAAGAAAATAAAACTTTCAGTTGATACTTATTCTGATAGAAATACAATTTGTTCAAATTAATTCCAGCTGATAAGTTCCGCTATCGTGTACAGATCTCTCAATTCCATCGGCATCATGTCGATGATTGGCAGTACACCATCATGCATTTCACCCGAAATTTTCGCCGGGCGCGACAACATTGTGACATTTAAAGTTCCTAGCAGTGAAACGACTTAGGAACAATAAGAAAAGAGCCTACTTCTTTTTAAAAGTGGGAAACACATCCGAAATTGTTTGAGCAGTTGTGAGTTGTGAGAGCAGTTTACATTTTTCCTGAGTTTATATTTATTTATAAACCAGTACATCATACATGTATATTGATATATTATATGTGCTGTGTGTATATTTGTATATGTCTGTATGTGTATGTGTATGTGTATGTATGTATGTATATGTATATATTATATGTTGTATATTTATATTGCACCACCTACCAATTCATTGTTAGTATTCCTTTACACCTTTGGTTGCCTGGAAGAGTTCGCTATGTAGTGATAAGGCCGCCAAATTGTACATATATAATCTGATTTTTGTTATGACATTTGTATATTTGTTCGTGGTGTACAATAAAAGTATATTCATTCATTCATTCATTCATTCATTCATATTACCAAGAAAACATATTGTTACTCCGCACTGCCACTATTACAACTATTGATAATATTTCCAATCTATTACATAAATCGATAATAAGCTCGAATGAGAATTAAAAAATTAATATAAGCTTTGTTTGCCGTCATACCCTTTGGGCTTATTAATTATAGTAATGAGTTTGTTACTGTAATTGTGATGTAATTGTCACGTGGCCAGTCATTTCCACTCATTAACAATGTATTTTTTTTAAATAATAGTGTTACAAAGGAGCTAACAGTTCACCTGATCATCATTACCGTCATCATTAGTACACCTCTATCTATGTCCACTTCTGAAGATCTTCTATAAATTGCCTTACAGGACTATAATAAAATTAAAACTAATACCACATTGCATACCACTGCAAAACCTTAAGACACAGTAAGCTCATTCTGCGTAGATCGAACAAATCGGACATAAGAAATCATTGTAATAAAAAATATTCATCAAATATCATCATCATCAACGTTACTTTTCTTCACAAGTCCTCAGCTGAAAAGAACCCTCCCTTTTTATAGAATAAGGGAAACAAGCGAGCATATAAAACACCTGATCGTAAGTGGATGTTGTGGCCCATACACATCTACATCTATCCTCGATTAAAAACAAAGTGCAAATATTTTGTACAGGCTCTCTCTATTACCAAGTTTAAATGTTTTGTTTAGATGAAACTGTATAAAAAGGGTTATTATAGTATAAATGATGAATACATGGTAGATAATAAGCCCTGGGAATGAGGTGGTCGCTTCCAAGCTGTTTCTAAAATAAATTTTGTACTTGTATAGTTTGTACAACCATTAATGTAAAATATGCTTTTAAAAAAATTTCCCGCTGGGTTTCTTGCTGGTTCTTCCCAGGACAGAGGTTTCTTTTCGAACCAGTGGTAAAGTAAAAAATGACTTTCAATAAGAATTACACATGTGATCTATATTGAATTTAAAATTATTCTATTCTATTCTATCCGTTGTCACCCTTGGGGGCTAAGATGGAATGTCTCGTACCCAGTAAAGAAGGTCTCCGGTTCTTTACAATCACCATACGAAACACAACTCTTAGACGAATTCAAAAAAGGTTTATAATTCGTCTGTATGTACCTCCTGGTTTCTTATGTATGTACTTATTTCATGCGATAGTTTCGTCAATAGTGTACCAATATTTATGATTGGTTCTCGAATGGCAACCTCGTACCGGATTCAGGTGGCTCAGAACCGACATTTGGGGATTCTTTATACGTAGTAAAATCATGTTGCAGCTATATTGTGGTTGTAGCAAATAGGTCGGCTTGACTGGGGAAGGACCCCTCGTAACAAAAAGAGCAGATGATCTTCAAACTGCTGAAAATATTTTTTTTAATCTTAGCTAAAAACACTCTCGATCAAATGACCTCTTGAAAATAAAAAAAAAATACTAAATCTAAATCGGTTCATTCGTTTGGGAGCTACGAGCCACAGTAAAACACACAGAGACACGCACACACACACACACACACACACACACACACACACACACACACACACACACACACACACACACACACACACACACACACACACACACACACACACACACACACACACACACACACACACACACACACACACACACATACACACAGGTACACAGATTCACGCGTAAAACATATAAGATTGCTCTGTTTGCGTCGGGGACTAAAAACTAGAGGTCACTGGTTAAGCTTCTATCGGAGTTATACAGTTTGTTTTTAGATTCTTGCCGCACAAAGGAAAGTTATTACACATTACACGGGAACCAATATGGGTACCTCATGTTTACTATCGAAGAAGCGTGACATCTGGAATTAAACCAATCTACATAGAGGACAGTCATGTTTTTATATGTTGAATATTTTTTTTTCAGTCGAAAAAATACAGATTTAATTTTATTAAAGAAAGCCGTACCTAGCATGTACACAGTTCACGACTCTTATATTGCTTTCAAAATTAAACTTCTTAATCATTTATCCTCGAGTTCCTGATAAAAATGATATTTTGAATAAAATTTATTTTATAATATAATTAAAAATGTGCACAATCCTGACGACGGTATAACGACTAATAGAGTTTTTCTTATTTAGGTACATAATTTACTTGAATAATTTCTTATTGTATTGTATTGATTTTATGGTATTCCTACTCCGAAGTAATCCAAAATTAAGTTGCATGACCTAATCTGTGAATGTAATATACACTTCTTATTAATATGCATATCATAGAGTATAAAAATGTGTATGTTTGTGTGGTATAATATTGTATTGAATACGTAGTGCTTATAAAATGCGTTGTTTCTTAAAACTTTAATAACTTTATATTAAATGAAGATATCGCAATATTTTTTAGATAAGGCCCAAGTGTCAAAGAAATAAAAATTAGAAAACCTAATTGAAATCTATCCAGTAGTTTTTCCGTGATGCGCGCACAACTGCAAACCTTTATCATGTTATTTATATAGACAAAAGCGAAACGATGATCAAATAACGTTATTTAAATATTTTTAATCATGATTCGGCTTTCGGGGGAGTGCACATTTCTGCAAGTGTAATTGTTAAATAAATAAAATAAGAGATTGTATAAAAGGGTTATTATAATGTTTCACGCCCTGAGTTGCCCCGACAGAGGTTGACTGTTTAATATTAAGGAATTTATGGATGACAATAACTCCTGGTAAGGATGTGATCGCTAGCAAGCTATTTCTAAAATGATTTAAACAGTAACTTTAATGATTGTAAACTGTTCTTTGTTACAAAACAAAAGTCCCGCTGGGTATCTTGCTGTTTTTTCCCAGGACAGAGGTATTTTCCGATATCTGTGGTAAATTATACATAAGAGAGACTTTCAATGAGTATTATTTATAATCTATACTCAATTATACGTATTGAATAAAAAAATCTATTTCTATTGTTATATCCTTAGAGCAAATAAGTAGGTACAGGTATACAGAAAAAGTATGTTGCTAGACGACCATTATGTTGAATATATGATACAAATACAATGTTTCATTAGATAATCTGTAATTTTATTAGAATACAATAATAATGATAAACATCATCATCACAATCATAATTATGTGCACGCGTGGTTTATCAACTTTTACTATCGCAACTTTGCTCGTATTATTCGCCCTCCCTCAACATTGCTACACTGTTGCTTACTTAAAAACTTATCGAGCTATAATATGGCCGGCAAGTGGTACTTGCTACGAGTACCTTAGGTAATTGATCCCTTGAGCTTTACGTGATATCTTCCTAATAGATTCACGCAAAGCGAGCATAGATCTATCCACATATTGCTAAGCGACATTGAAATTCATATCTATATCGGCAAAGGGCCTCTTTCCTTCACCATACTGACCATACGGAGATCGATAATAATCACTTGACAGTACGTAGGTCACTCAATAAGTTTTGAGATGCTCGAAATTTAAAATGGAACGTACCCGTGTTATATGTTTCTAAAAAGCAAATTTATTTAAAAATGGAACTCCATTAGCCAATTACTCAATATTTAAAAAAAACCAATGTTCTATTAATTTCCCTGCATCGCTTCCCGCGCTTTTCATTTAAAACGATGGATTTTAACCGTGAACATCTGCGCTCTATGAAATATTATGATTTTAAATTTGGTTTAACCGAAAAATTAAGTTTATAACAATTACAGTCAGCATTAGGGGACTTAACTTCATCAAGCGCAACAATTTTTAGGTGGTTTGCTAAATTCAAATGGGGTAAAATTAATCTTAAAGATTACCAAAGAACCGGGGCCCCGTAAATAGCAGTAACGGCAGAAAACATATGGACTACTGAAATATTGGTGCGAGAAAACCCACGAATCACATATACGGTCATCGAAAAGATTGTAGGCTTTAGTTCGGGGAGCATTCATACAATCCTCCATCAACATCTTGTAGTGAGGAAGCTTTGTTGTCGATGGATCCCTCGTTTGCTCTCCGAAAGTGAAAAACAGACTCGTGTGGATTAGTGCCATGAAATGCATCTACCTTTTGAAAACGGGGCATCTAGGCGTGTTTCAGAAATCGTTACTAGTGACGAAACATGGATCTATCAATATTATTCGGAAAATAAAAGGCAATTATCGATATGGGTCTACTCAGAAGGACAGTTACCGACAAAACTGCAAAGACCTCGCAACGTCGGCAAAAAAAATGGTGGCTAGTTTTTTTCGCATAGCGGACATTTGTCGACGTCAATTCTGGAAAATTGTAGGTCAGTCAACCCTGAATGGTATACTACAGTTGCATTACCCAAAGCTTTTCTAGCTATGCGGGAGAGAAGACCAAAGCTTTGGGGAATCATGCTGCATCACGATAACGCCTCTTCACATACCTCTCTTAGAACAAAAGCATTTATTGAGGAATCTGGTGTTCAAACTCTAAGTCACCCACCCTACAGCCCTGACTTAGTCCCTTGTCATTTCTTTTTGTTCCCAAGAGTCAAAGAAAAAATAAAAGGCAAGTTTTTTTCAAGCGCCGAAGAAGCCGTGGCTGCCTACGAAGAAGCGATTTCCGACCAATCAGATCAAGACTGGCAAAAGTCTTTTCAGAGTTGATTTAGGCGAATGGAACTTTGTATAGACCTTGATGGAGAATATTTTGAAAAGATGTAAAATAAATATTGATAGTATCTAAAATACTTTTTGTATATCTTAAAACTTTTTGAGTGTCCTACGTAATACCTCGTATCTTGTTCTTTAATTCATGATAGGCTGAGAAATTCACAAAACAACTAATAGAATTACAAAAGTTGCGGGCTTCCATCCAATAATAATCAACGTATATTTGTGGTATCTTCTACGTATATGTACCTACGTCGCACCACACTTACAAACGTCTTCATTCTCTTTGAAAGTTATCGTACATTGGGCCACCTATCATTCAAACCATCTATTTATTACAGCCTATAAAACCACTGGACTCCACCTTTGAACATAGTCCTTTCCTTAGATTGCCTCACAATTAGGGATACAAACATGAGAAGAAACAAAAAACTCACAGGTTATCGATACGAATAAAGTCTATAACAAAGACTTTCCTTTATTTAATAAAAATGCGTGTAGCGCCTTTCTATGGGATACTAGGAGAAAGGCTCAAGTTCACATATGTGATAGAGCCACCTGCTATCTTCTGAACCGCTGCACCTAGATTATGGTTGTAGCATAACATAGCTGTAGCGTGAGAATGAGTCGGCTCGAAAAAGGAACGACCATGTTCTCACATTAGTAGCGTAAAATAGCAGCTTAATGCTGCTGTGTTTCATATGGTGAATGTAGAGAACCGCAGACCCGTTTTTCTGGAAACGAGGTATTCCATCTTAGTCCTCAGGGGTGACAACGCATCAGCATTTTGTG
Source organism: Parnassius mnemosyne (assembly GCA_963668995.1). Taxonomy (NCBI): domain Eukaryota; kingdom Metazoa; phylum Arthropoda; class Insecta; order Lepidoptera; family Papilionidae; genus Parnassius; species Parnassius mnemosyne. The sequence continues at coordinate 21,387,562 of CAVLGL010000082.1, read as the reverse complement.
ATTTCAATGTTTCGCGAAATTTTTAAAACTAAAAATATAATTAATGAGTGCGGCGTTCAGTTAACACAAAATTTATGATAAATTTTAATTGAACTCTTTGACCAACGAAGATGCAAGCGAGCATTATTATGCTCGCTTGCATCTTCATTGGTTTGCATTTATTAATAACCCGCCCGTGTTATATTTCCCTTTTGTTTTTCAGCACACAAAGGGGAGCTTTTATTAATTTCAATGTTACTGATATGGTCTCACAGGAATTTTTATTCGAAAAACGTGTTTAGGTGTTTTATGAAAACTCTATCATAAACAGTAAAGTGCATCTTTTTATGTAACATTAAGTTAAACCTTTTTTTGTAATATTAAACTTTTATTAAGAGGTAATAGCTGACTTCGAAAACTAAAAAAAAATAATACAAACCATATTAAGGCTTCCGATGTCAGGGCCTTAATTCTTAGATACAATAATATACCTAAGCATCGACTTCAGAAGATATTATGTGGAATTTTTTATAATTTGACCCTTTTGAGATGAGTGAGGAATATCACTAGTTTAAGGTTACAATTAATATGATGTAACTATATGAAATATATTCCTCCATATTTTTTACTCCTAGGGGAAGTTATTCTTATAGAAGCGAGCGAACTACCTTCTTACTCTAAATAGTATTAAAAGTTTACGCTCGAATGTCGGCGAACTACAGTGTGCAGAAAAATTCTATATAGGTTTATGTTGCACTGTACTTATGAACTGTGTATATTAAGGATTTTTGTAGGTATAAATAAAAATTAAAAACCAGTTTGACCGCTTTTCCGAGATAAAAAAAACATACATAAAAAACGTATTCCTCGTTTTTTGAACTCGGTAATTAGAATATTAAACATATTTTTTTTAATTAAATTGAAGTGACGAACGCTCTTACCGTCCACCTGGTGGTAAGTGCCTACTGCAACACACAAATTTAAATAAAGAAGGCTACAGGCGCGTTGTCACGTTGACATGAATGCCTCAGACATATTACTGTGATATCACGAATTAGTCGGTTCAAAAGCGTAAGAACCACGTTCTTACATAATACCAGCGTGAAATAACAGCTTAATGCTGCTGTGTTTCGTATGATGAGTCTAGAGAACAGGAGGCCCTTTTTGCTGAAAATGAGGCATTCCATCTTCATCTTTCCTTCGGACCTTCGTCCGATCTACGCAGAATCATTTTGCGTAGATCGGACTAAAATTAATATTCAAAAACTGAAGGTAGTCGGGCTAACCCTGACGTCGGGACGTCAAACGGGGGGGGGGGGGGGGGGGGGGGTGACCATAGTTGCTGTAAAGCACACGAAACGTCAGAAATTAAAAAATTAAATTAAACGTGATAAAAGCCGTAAACATTCGTTTCATTTAATAGAATAGAATAGAATCGAATCATTTTTATTCAATATAGATTACAATACACAATAGTTATTGAAAGTCATTTTATACTTTTACCATTTTTTCGCAAAGAAGCCTCTGTCCTGAGAACAACTAGCAAGAAACCCAGCGGGATTTTTTTTTAAAGCACTATTTACAATATAATATTTTAAACATTCGTTATGAATACATTTAGAAACAGCATGGTAGCGATCACCTCATTCGCAGGGGTTATTATCAGTCATGTACACTTTAGTAGTATAATAACCATTACTAGACAATTTTTGATTAATAAATAATTTAAACCTTTTGATAGATAAGGTCTGCATATTCTCTGGGACTTTGTTGTAAAAGCGTATACATTGCCTCATGAAGAAGTTACTGACTCTTTGGAGTCGAGTAACTGGTATAACTAACTTGTGCTTGTTCCTAGTATTTACAGAATGTACATCACTATGTTTAATAAAACTATTTTTGTTTTTGTGTACATACATAAAATTTTTGTAAATATATTTAAAGACCAAAGTTAATGTACTATATATATCTTTAAATTTTTTGTAAGGGATTCCTTTAGACCTATAGGTTATAAATTGTTCTTATGGCTCTCTTTTGCAAAACAAAGATAGTTTCATTGTCAGTCGCATGACCCCATAGCAAGATTCCATATGACATTATGCTATGAAAATAACTAAATTAAACTAATCTAGCTGTTTCAACACATGTAAGGCATCTAATATTTTTCACAGCATATACTGCAGAACTAAGTTCACTAGCTAGTTAAGATATATGAGGGCCCCATTTAGCTTCGCGTCAACTATTCAACAAGTCCCAGCTCCTTCCCATTTAAAAGCACATTGGTATTCAACTGTTTAACATTACATGTAGTGAATTTAATACATTACGTTTTATTAACGTTCAATAGCAAATTATTAACATGAAACCAGTGTACTACTTTTGATATATTTATTCACTTCGTCATATTTCAATAAATTTCTTTTTTATTCGGAAAATCAACGAAGTATCATCAGCAAATAATACTCTATCATAATTATTCCCAACCAAGTAAGGTAACTCATTAATGGAAACTAAGAACAGAAAGGGACCAAGAACTGAACCCTGAGGACCAATCATAGATACTAGCGATTCGGATGAACTGCATCCATTAATAACAACTGTTTACGTTCTATTATTTATATATAATATAATAAGTTTAAGCGCTATGTTTTTTACACCATAATAATGCAGTTTCCTGATTAATGTCTTAAGGTGAACACAGTCGAAATCCTAGAAAAGATCACAAAATATACCCAAAGCATCTTCTGAATTTTCCCATGCACAGAAAATATGTTTGATTAGCTCAACACCGGCATCAGTTGTTGAGCGACCCCTTGTAAATCCAAACTGATTGTTATGGAGTTATTTATTAACATTAATAAAAGTTTACATTTGAACCAGACTAATTTTTTCAAAAATTTTACTTAGCGTTGGCAGTACAGAAATAAGTATAAAATTAGTGGGGTGCAATGTACTGCCAGATTTAAATCAAGATATAACTTTATTATGTTTCATTAAATCACGAAACGCACCGGATTATATACTAGCAATGAAAATAATAGCAAGTTGGGGTGCGATTGCATCTATTATAGACGAAATAACTTTAACAGATATCCCCCATAGATCTGCTGTTTTCTTAATATCATTTTTTTTAATATTTTACAATATCACCTAATAATGTTCTATGAAATGCAAATTCTTTTTTACAGGCATTTACATTTTGTTTCAGTAATGACTCGGCGATAGGAGCGAAGGCATTGAGTGACTTTGTAGTCAAGTTCGGAATGTCGGTAAAATAATGTTCAAAAGCCATTGCATTGCAACGTCTTGATCTGATTTTTTTTAAATTATTGTTAAAATTTAATTGAAAGTTTGAGTTGTGTAGTTGTGGAGTTTAATCTTGCCAGTTTCAGTATTGATTATACTCCAATAATTTTAATTTTATTAGAGCTCTTAATTTTGTTTCTTAAATATAAAGACTTGACCACACAACACACTCTTTTAAATATTTTGGAATATTTTTTTACATATTCTCTAAATGAAACACTATGTTATTATAATCTTTCATTGTAAACGTCATTTAACTTTTGTCTACTCCTATAGATTCCTACTGTCATCCACTCATTAAACGATTTGCGACTGTTTATAGAGAGTGTTTTTGAAGTAAATGTTTTATTAAATTTCAGATTATTAGTTTATTTAATTAGTTTAAATAATGATTCATATAAGTAGTTAGTCTTCTTTTTATATGGAAGAAAAGGCAGCTTTTTCGTTATACTACTGTTAAATCTCTCTAAGATCAGAACTTAAATTTTGAATAATTAATTTATGTAAGGGCTCAACAACAGTAAAATATTATCTATAGAAGTTGAACAAGGTCCTGCAATACGTGTTGGCTCAAAGAACAAATTAACAAGGTTAAATGATTGGAGCAATGATTTAAACTTAATACTTATGGAAGAAGTTTCAAGGAGAAATATTTATTCTGTTTATTAATTTTTAGCAAAACTACCTCCATTATTTTTTCAAAACAATCATACATAGAATGTGGGGGTCTGTAAACATTGACAACAATGAAGTGCTCGAAGTCAACACATGCCATTTCTACAGTCTGCTCAACAGAGAGGCTCAAAATATTTACTTACGTTTGTCACCATTATTATATTACAGAAAAAAGTGGGGTTTGCAAACTTTTGCTCGTGTGCTACGAAATTACCGGCGAGTACTTTGTTCTCTGTATCCATGAATTGAAATCGGCATGTATTATCAGGTAAGCTAATTGCTTGTTTATTATTCCTGATGTTATATAGTTTTTATTTTTTTTAATTTTCCAATTTTTTATTTGAAGGGTAAAAGCTAGTTAAGTCTCCGGAATAAAGCATATGCTGCAAACATTTTACAGCTCACTGCATTAATTTGGGGATCGAAGAAAGACTGGAATCTAAAAAGATACCTAAATTTTTAACAAAGACATTATAAATGATAGCAACTCCATTAAATATAACGGGTTGTAGAGGTCATTTTTTTATTTTGAAAATATTTCTTGAACTCCCAATAATTATGGCTTGGTATTTTAAAGGGTTCACCGTTAACATATAAGAACGACTCTAGTCGAGAATACATGTTAGATCCTTATTGATACATTCCACTGATTTGGGAAGATCTCCAATGGTTGTTTGTAAGTATATTTGGAGATCATCTGCATACAAGTGGTAGAGAGAAGCTATTTGGGATGTAATCGTATTAATAAACATTGCAAATAAAAGAGGGGATAAGACGCCACGTTGTGGAATGCCAGCTACTGTATCAAGCCACGAAGAAAGTCTATCTTGGACATGAATACGTTGCAAGCGCCCATACAATAACTATGAAATCAGGAAATTTCAGTTGGAGATATGTTAAGAGAACGCAGAATCTCTAACAGGATGTCATGAGCAACAGTATTGAAGGCATTGCTGAAATCCACATAATCCAATAATGTAACTTGATGATTTTCCATACCGTGGCAAATGTCATCCGTGATTTTCAATAACGCCGTAGTAGTACTATGACCAGATCTAAAGCCAGATTGGAGAGGGTTTAAGAATTCTATTTCTTAAACAAAAGGAATTAGTTTGTTGTTGCACAAGGCGTTATGAGACTTTGGAAAGGAAAGGAAGAATCGAAATGGGACGATATTTAGAAAAACTTGAAGTATTTGCTTTTTTTGGTTATAGGCATGATTTAGGCGTCCTTCCATTGGTTAGGGAAAGAAGATGAGGATATGGAAAAGTTTAAGATATAGGTTATAATAGGTGTTAAAAATCTAACAAGGGAATGATCATTTTACGACTGTCGTCATCACTTTTGACAGCGTCAGAATGGATAGAGAGAATGTGTTTCCTAATATCACAATCTGCAAATTGTCTAAACACAAATGGGGAAAAATTAGGAGTGAGAAACGATGCGAGATGCGAGGCTGAGGCTCCCGATGGACGTGCCTATCGGGTACTTCCATGCCAACATCAAGGATGGCGGCCTAGCGATCCCACCGCTTCGGGAGACCATCCCGGACCTCATACTAAAGAGGTTCGGGCGGCTCGGCTCGTCGAGTTGGTCAGTGGCAAAGGCCGCCGCCAGATCCGAAAGGGTCCATAAGAAGTTGAGCTGGGCCGATAAGCAATTCCGAAAGTTTACCAGAGAGGATCCGGTCACGGGCCTTAGGTCCGTCTCACGGGTTTGGCGCGAGAGGCTGTGGAGCTCAGTGGACGGGTTCGAGTTACGCGAATCCGCCCGCACTCCCGCGTCCACGAAGTGGATTTGGGAGGAGTCTTCACATGTCTCTGGTCGGGACTTCGTGCAGTTCGTCCACACGCACATTAATGCCCTCCCGTCACGGGTTCGGACATCCAGAGGGCGCAGGATTGGTCGTGAGGCGGAGTTGAACTGCCGCTCCGGGTTCGTGGTTAGGGAGACGATGGCTCACACCATCCAGCAATGTTGGCGGACGCACGGGGGTCGGATCTTGCGCCACGACCGTGTAGTGAAGTTAGTAGCAGACGCGATGGCTTCAGACCAATGGTCGGTGGTGACGGAACCTCATGTCATGACCTCGAAAGGCCTTCGGAAGCCCGACATAGTAGCCGCTAAAGGGGGCGTCGAAGTGATCGTGGACGTGCAGGTAGTCTCGGGCCAGCGGCCTCTCGATGATGCTCACCGTGAGAAACGTAGTAAATACGGGACTCACGAGGAGCTAGTCGAGAAGGTCGCAGGTATACTAGGACTACCTAGCAAGGATTGTGTCCGCGCGACCTCTTGTACGATCTCCTGGCGAGGTGTTTGGAGTCACTCCTCCTATAAAGAGTTGAAGAGACTTCTAGGGCTGAAGGAGAGTCTGTTCAAAGCTATACCGGTGGTGGTATTGCGCGGTTCACATATGAACTGGTCACGTTTCAATCAGATGACCGTGACTGGGGTTGGTGGCCCAGTGTGAGTGCCCAGGGTCCTGTGGACTCCTGGGCTGATGCCGAGCCCTTGGTGGTCGTGGCCTTGCGCCTTCGATGGCATTTAAAGACCAGTCTCCCCTGACATCGAGCGACCACCTGTGCAACAGCAATCGGCAAAATGCTGATCTGCCAAGCCTCTTAGACGGGAGATGGGGACTTGTGGCGTCTCTCGTGGCAGCCATAATGATTAGTGATTACGTTCACTAAAACGATGGCATAATGATCGGTGAAAATAGCCTCGGTCACTGATAATATAACGACTGTTGGTGCGGCATACATATCGATAGGTTTCTTTAGGTCACGATTGATACCAATCTTACCTGATGGAAAACGATGACGAATTTCATGGTGAAACACGCTTACCAGAACATGTCGTTTTGTTTCCTAGTCTGTCTATTTGATTGTCTGTTACCTGTTTATAATTCTTCCGTCACCTAGTTCGATTATCTGTCTAGTTGACTTTTTGTCTGTCCATTATTCTTTCAGTAAGTTTATGTTTGTCCTCCATCGTCATTATCGTTTTCCTAGCTCTCTGTTCATTTATGAATATTTTTTTCTGTTTATTTGTTTCGGTGCCCGATTGTGATTAAAATATATTTTCTTTTAAGTATGCCAATGACAGCAGCTGAACGACAACGGCTTAAGGAATTAAACTCAGAAAAGTTTGAAGAAATTCGAATAAAAAATTTGAACAGAATTAAGAAGAAATATATGTCAGTTTCTAAACTAACAGAAAACCAAAAGTCAATAAGAAGAAGGAACTGGAGAAAGCTGAAGAAAAATCAGAAAGAAAAACATGAGTCGCAACTTAAAACCAAAAAGAATACAAAAGAATATCAAACATACTATAAGAGGCTAAAGAAAGAAAATGAAAAACAAAAAATATAATTATAAAACAAAGAAAACAAATACAAGCACTAAAAAAGAAAATCTATCGACAAAAAATCCTTCTTAATTGTCAGATGACCACAGAGCAGGAAAATCTTATAATTCACAAAAAGCCCCAGTCGCCAAATACAAAATCAGAAGCATTCGTCAAAACTATGAATATTCCTTCAAACGAAGATAAAATAAAAATTAAGAAAGTTCTTCTAGAAAAACTCGTTTTGACTGAAGCAATAAAGCATGAATGCGTGAATAACAATAAGGCGAATAAGGTATTAAGGAATATTTTTATATCACCTATTGTGGGAAAGTATAGAATGCATTCGCGATTGAGATGGGTCATTGGTTTAAAAAGTAGAATCCACAATAATGCAAAATTTGTCTCCAGGAGAAACAGTGAATTAGCGAAAAAAATTCGAAACTTGTACCTGCGTGATGATGTAAGCCGAGCTACGGCGGGAAAGAAAGAAACTAAGACTTTAAAAAACAGAAATGTCAGAAATGGTTTCTTCTCGACAGCATGACAAATTTACGTAAAATATTTAAGGAAGATATTGAAATGAATGTGTCTGTTGACACAGACATTTCGTAGACACAAACCTTTCTTTGTAGTTACAACTTGACCATCAAATCGTGAAACATGTGCTTGCCAAATTCATGCAAACATTGAGTTTAAATTTATGGCACTAATAAAGCTGATGATCTTTGATCCAGGTATGAAATTAATAAATATATTGGAAGAAACAGTATGCGACACAAAATCAAAAGAATGTATGTATTCTGAATGTAATATTTGCAAAACGATGTCTCCAACCTACAATTTCACTAAAGCTAAAAAATATGACAACCTTACCTGGGTAGAGTGGATCACGAAAGATGTTAAATATGAAAAAAATGATGAGACTAAGAGAACTAAGAAAGTGGTAACTGAATCAAAAACAGAAAAACTAGAGGTCCTTATAAATCTTTTTGAAAAAGAACTTAGAAAGTTTAAAAAGCATTATTTTAATATTTGGCACCAATATAACGTAAACAGAAATCTTAAAAGTAGTCTTCAATACAACGAGGTTATGATTCACTGCGATTTTTCTGAAAATTATACATGTAAAATGCAACGGCAAACACAGTCTGCCCACTTTGGGTCGCAAAATCAAATTTCATTACACACAAGTGTCATATACGTTAAATGTTCGAAACCTCAAGCATATTGCACACTATCTGACTCAACAGATCATTCACCCGCGGCAATATGGGCACATCTGAGACCAATTTTGATGGATATCAAAAGAAAATTTCCGCAAAATAATATTGTACACGTATTTTCGGATGGCCCCGCCACCCAGTTTAAACAAAAAAATAATTTTTATCTGTATAAATAATATCTTGAGAACTTGGATTTCGAAATTGGGACTTGGAACTTTTCGGAGTCTTATCATGGAAAAGGTGCTGCTTATGGTGTAGGAGAAGTCATCAAGTGGCTTTTGGATGCTAAAGTTTCCCATGCAATGAACGTTTCAGACACCTCAACAGCATACTCTATTTTGAAAGAAAATACTACTGTCAATCTTTTTTGTGTTGATGAGTCTGATATTAGCGAGATAAAAAACAAATATCAAACAGCTTTCGAAAGTTTAGTGCCCGTTCCCAAAACCATGAAGATTCACCAAATACAAGTCGAAACAGAAAACAACTCTAATGAAATAAATTACCGAGTTTTAAGTTGTTTTTGTAACAGCTCAAGCATGAGAGGTTTTTGCGACTATTTCAATATTAAAAGACATTGTCTGCTAAAACCTCGCCCTAGAAAGCGAACTCGGCTAACATCCGATTTAGATGACTGTCTGTCTTTAACATTTAAAAGACCAGCACATACTACCAACATGTCTACTGCTATCTCCAAGTCCGAGAACAAAACACCACCGGTTTCTTCAAAAAATATCCCAACTATACCAATAGATATTTTTGGTACTATTTGACTGTGATTCAGACTCCTCAGATATTTTCGATTTGTTACGTACTGTTGAAACTTCTAAACGTAAAGTGGAGGGCCATCCCACGCAAATTATAACGCCTGTGGTTGCAGATCATACCTATGCTGCCGTGACAAATAAAGAAAATGTTGATCATCAGCATCAAAATAACTTATTTAAAAAAAAAAACTAAATAAACATGTGGCAGCTGTAACCATCTTATCCGATGTTAAAGTAAATTATGCAATGAGTGATTTAAGAAAAATTATCAGCAACACAAAGAGACAAAATGTGTCTTCTTGTGACCTTACAGTAGAATTTCCTGAAATTCTTGACTTGAAGTTCAGCAACTAATTCTGTGTCATTAAATAAAAAAATTTGAAAGAGAAGAAAGTAAAACTTTATGTGAAATAAGAATAGAAGGGGAGTTGATTGAGCAAGTGGATGAGTTTGTATATTTGGGATGTTTATTTAGCAGGGATGGTAGATATGATAAGGATATAGAACGACGAGTAAACGCAGGAAATAGAGTGAATGGGGCTCTACACGCTATTATGAGGAATCAGAATGTGTCAACTAAGGCACGTATGGCAATTCATAATGCTGTGTTAGTCCCTACTTTAATGTATGGTAGTGAAAGTTGGGTCTGGCAGAAGAAGCATGAGAGTAGAATAAATGCTGTAGAAATGCGTTCCTTAAGGAGTATGCTAGAGCTGAATCTGAATGACAGGGTGAGAAATAGTGTGATAAGAGAAAAGTGTGGTTTGCAAGATGACGTTGCGACAAGGATTAAGAAAGGAATGCTTCGGTGGTTTGGTCATGTAGAAAGAATGAACGAGGAAAGAGTGACAAAGCAAATTTATATTGCAGAAGTGAACGGCAGGGTCGGGAAGGGACGCCCTAGACGAAGGTTTATCGACCAAATCGGCGATACATTAAAAATGGGCCAGATTAGGAGTACCCTTAACCGACGAGCGTGTATGCGTAGATACATGGATGTAAAAGAGGCGAGAGAGGTGTGTCAGGATCGCGCCAAATGGAAGTCCGTAGTCTCTGCCTACCCCTCTGGGTGTCAGGCGTGAGTGTTTATGTATGTATATGTAGAAAAAAGTGATTTTTTATTTAATGACACAGAATGACACAGAAGTCAATAGTGTTTCATATTGTTATTTTATAAAATAGTTTTTGATACCTACTCTTTTTCTATTATACGTGTTTTTCATTACGTTCATGACAAGTATAATGTCTGGATATTTTTAGTTCCTATTGTAATTATTTTGATGTCCTTAATTTTTTTTTATAATGAGGTCATTATTTAAAGATCATCATAGCATTTATTTTGATGTAGGTAGCCTCAATACTGGTTTTGTAAAACTAAATAATACCTGCGTACGATTGTGTTAGGAAAGAGTTAATATAGCGTTAGATTGTAGCTTTTTTCACCCTTTTTTCAAAGTCTATAACGTGAGGAATGCTGTTGACAAATGTCTATTTTTTGTATTGTTGATTTGTTTATGATGACTTTATCTAAGAATAATATTCTCAAAAGATAATTGATTATGTTAAGTATTTGATCATTTTTTTAATGTCCGCAAAGAAATTTAGATTTATGAAAGATACAACGTTCCTCAACTCTGTTATATAATAAAATTTGATCTCCTTTTGTTAATAAAAGAAAATAATAAAAGGATTATAAAGTGATTTATTGCGCAACATCTTGTACGTGCTTAATAAAATCTATAATAATCCTTGGAGTAACAAATTTTTGGTTTTGGGATTTCGCCCGCGGCCGACCGGCGCGTATGTCCGTGTTGCTTAGTGATAACTAGTGTATAGCGATAACGCCCTAACATTTCATTTTTGTTATTTTTTGTTACGTGTTTCATTTTTGTTACATTTTCACTTTTGTTTCATTTTTGTCATAATTGTCAATTTAAATGATTTTCACCCGCCAATAGAACTGAAAGAAGAAATAAGACTGGTTAAATCACCAAACGCTGAGTTCGCTTCGCCTCCTAGTGTCCCATCATCTGAATACCAGACATTGAATTTTGACTTGAGATCGGAAATAAATGGATGTATTGCCAAACTCAAAATTGCCGGACCGAGCGGATCACACTGCTGGCATCCGACTGGGTATAAAATTTGGTGTGCTTTGTACATAAGTGTAGATGGTGTACTAAAACATTGCCAGAGGTAATGGTAAATGGATAGGATATTTTCTTTTGCCTGTGTCAGCAGAGTGCCGCGGTCTACTGAGTCAAATGTATTTTCAACATCCATCTTCAGTAGCAACTCACCGCCGATTAATTTATTAATTATTAATTTATTATTTCAATTAATTATTTCTATTCAGTAAGCTCAGGAAGTAATTTGCCTGCTATTAACACATAAAAAAACATTTGTAATTTTTGTCTCTCTGTCTGTCCAGGCTAATCTTTTGAATCAATTGTGATGTAACTTTATCAGTATCTAGGCTATATTTTATCAGACAAGTTTTTTTTTTTGCAAAATCTAAAAATTGATACTACAAAAATGGTCTTAAAAAGCCGGGGCGGTTCGCTAGTAAAAAATGGAGCAAAATAGGTAGCTAAAGAACTTGTGCGAATTTTTTTCAGTTGACCTGACAATATCGTTCATGTTGATAATAAGGTAATTGTGTTCACTGTTCAAAATTACAATAGTGATAAAGTGCTAATAGAATGCGTTAAGAAACAAATAAAATCTCTGCGGAGACGTCGACCGCAATGCGGTCAAATATTTACTTTCGATACTGTCTCGAAGAGCTTGCGGCATTATATTTGCGTTGCTTTATTAACAAATAGTAAGGGTAAACGTGGATTTCTGAGAATTCTTACGATTAAACCATGGTCATTAAGGAGTATGTTAGGGCCCAATCTGAATGATAGGACGAGAAATTGTGTGATAAGAGAAAAGTGTGGTTTGCAAGACAATGTTGTGACCTGAATTAAGAAAGGAATGCTTCGGTGGTTTAGTCATGTACAAGTAGAAAGAATAAACGAGGAAAGTGACAAAGCAAATTTATGTTGCAGAAGTAAATGGCAGAGTCGGGAAGGTACGCCCTAGACAACAGTGTATCCACCAAATTGGCAATATATTGAAGATAGGCCAGATTAAGAGTACCCTTAACCGACGAGCATGTATGCGTAGGTATATGGATGTATAGGAGGCGAGAGAGGTGTTTCAGGATCGTGCCAAATGGAAGTCAGTTGTCTCTGCCTACGCCTTTGGGTGACAGGTGAGAGTATTTATGATTATGATATGATATGATCTTAGGGTTAGATTTGAAAAATTTTTTTAGACAAATTAAGAGCATCAGGATTATTGTAAATACGCCCTGCCAAGGACTTTATATTTTATACAAAGAGTAAAGATCTTAACTAATTTAAGACTACCTTAAGATAGACTTCGTTAACGATATTAAGAAGAAATAGCTGAATTTCATTGCCATGTGAATGTTGATTCAAACATACATCACATATAGAGGCAGAGGACCGAAAAAGATATATTTTATCTTTTCATATGTTGTTTATGTATGTGAAACTATTTATTTATATTTGTTCATTTATAAACACACATACACAAAGACACACACACACACACACACACACACACACACACACACACACACACACACACACACACACACACACACACACACACACACACACACACACACACCTATATCGGCCTCTTAGTCTTAGTTTACTTGCTTCACTTTGTTGAACTTATTTTTTTTATATATTTAATATTTTTATTTTTATTTTATAGGATAAGGGTGACAAACGAGCACACAGTCCACCTGATGGTAAGTGGTTGCTGCGGCCCATAGACATCTACATCTATCCTCTGTTACGAATCAAAATGTAGATGCGTTGTCACCCGTGAGGACTAAGATGGAACGCCTCATTTCCAGTAAAAAGGGCCTCCGGCCACCTGCACTCACCAAGCGAAACGCAGAGGTAAACCTCTACTTCACGCTGGTATTCTGTGAGGTCGTGGTGCCACCCCGGTTTGAGCCGGCCCATCCGTGCGACAGAAAAAGCTGCCGCGTGACTCTACCACTGTTATTATATTTAATGTAGGTGATACCACTTAAGAACCTATTATTGGCTGTTATAACCATTTATAAATCATTGTCATTGTATATCCATAAGAGGTGTTGGCAATATAAGCAAATAAAACAAAAAAAAACATAAAACCGTTTTAGATTATGCAATAATGTTAGTTTTAGAAGTGCAGCGATGAAAACACTATCTGTAGTGTCAAGAACAAAGGATACCATTTAATAGCGATAGTAATAAAAATTAATTGTTATCTATAAAATCTATATTATAATACTGATTATATATTATGATTGCTTGTATTTACGCAAATACAATACATTAAATAAGACTAATTTTACATACATACATTAATTATCCATATATGTTTGTGAAATGCCATTCACCATACGTTCCATTTATTTCAATTCTATTTCTTTAAAAAAAAAAACGTTACACTCACACTTAGATTTTCTCCTGTACAGTGAAGGCAGTTTACAAACATAAATTGCACAAGGATAAACATCCAGACCCGGATCAATTATTTGTAGGCCATACAAATATTTGTTCCGTGCGGGATTTGAACCCGCGGCCCCCAGCGCAACAACTCATTGCTAAGCCACTGATGGAGCCGTCACGTGAGATAATGATATTTTAGATGCTAAAAAGGTGTTTTTTTTTTAAATTGAGCTTTAAAACCGTTTACAAATTTAATTTCCAGTATAGATGGTGTTAAATTGTACCAACATTTACATGTTATTAGAGGTATATAGACCAAACGCGTTGGCAGATTTTAATGATTATTTTGTCGTTCGATTTGTCTTAATTTTGTGAGTGTCACTTAAGATACATATCATAATCAATATGGCGACAACCAGAAGTCATATAGCTCAAAAGAAAAAAAATTTAAGTCGACTATGTCAAGTTGCGAATCATTGATTAGACGTTTGCAAATCATATTTAGGTTTTTCTAGTCATTTCCATTTTGAATTACGATCTATAACGGCTGAGGTTGGTTAGCGACATTATCGCTTAAATTTTCAAAACTTAAAATAAAGCTGGGATAATTTTTTTATATAATCGTGTAATGGTTATTATTATATATAATAATTAAAAAAGTGGAAAGTTTTATGCTTTTTGGTGTTGTAGTTTATATGTTATGGACCAAGTGATTAATCAAGGCACTATTTATAATGCTCGGCCAATATAATCCACGCACTCACTCGTTTTATAGAACAAAATATAATGACTCTCTAGGTGGTACGTATAATGGACGCTAGATGGCCTGCAGTTTTGAAATCGTGGATGATTGGATTGCATATGATAATTTTGTTTATAACGGTAAAGTTTATTTATTCAATTTAAAAATCTGTTTATTTTAACAGATATATCAACAAAAATTTATATCAAGCATCTTCAAAGCACCGCACAAAAACGACACCAAGATAATAGGAAACACTATACTGTATTCTATTTTATTCTCCCGCAGACTAAGTCCTGTAGAGTGTGTCTCTTTTTAGTGTCACTTTTCCGTTTCATCTACTTGCAAATCACAACGATTTCAAAGAAGTTTTCACGTTCAAAAAAATAAAGAATAGAATTTCAATAGGGAAGATGGTGATGGGCAGAACAACGTCTACCTGGTCAGCTAGTATATATATTTAATCACAGTATCTAGGCATAAACTAACCTTTATCTCATTGGTTTTCTACAATTACCATACAAATTACAGCAGCATTAAGCCGCTATTTTATGCTGGTATTTAATTATAGCGTCGTTCTACTCCATTTGGGCAGGACCATTCGCCCTACAACCATAATATAGCTGCAGCGTGGTTCTACCACGTAAAAATATCTGTCCAGTATCCATACTCACAACACCGGGAAATTTGGCAGTGGTGCATTAAAGTAGAGTTGATACAGGTAGTATCGGTTTTCATAGACAAGTTGTGAAATTTGGGTTTAGAGAGTATCTGTTAGTTGGATTTTTAATAATTGGCATAATATCCCGTTCACATAATATAGTATAATATTTTTTTGAAATTATTTCATTGCGTCAATTAAATTACTTAATCAACAAACCAATTATGTAAAATATTAGCTTATGGATTGAACAAGTTATTAAAACAGAACGTTACGGACTTGAACAAAATGCAACTGACCCTGGAAACTTTGAACGTAAAGAAAATGTCCAATAAACTTATTAGAAAATTTCTTTACGATATTAGATTTTCTCAAACTCGTATCACATTTGAAAGGACTTATAACGTCGAAGGTTTTTGTTCAAATGCTCGTGTATATAATAATATTTTCATTAATGAAGTAGCTTTTAAATCAAGGAAATGTTACACGAAGAAACACTTCAGGTCATAATGTAGGTATAAGAGATATTTCTGAATGGAAAGACGTAAATAAATTTAATTATTTTCTTTTTTTCGAACAAATAAATAAGCGCAATAATTATAATTAATTAACTTACATTAGTATTTTAGGTTCATCAACATCATCATCATTACAGCCTTTCACAAGCCCCTTGCTGAACATAGGCATCCCCCAAGGAATGCCACAAATCACGGTCCTGAGCCACCTGCATCCATCGACTTCCTGCATGTCTTACCAGGTTGTCATCCATCTAGTGGTGGGGGGGGGGTCGCCCTACACTTCGCCTACCGGTACGAGGCTGCCACTCGAGAACCTTTCTTCCCCATCGGTTGTCGGTTCTTCGAGATATGTGGCCGGCCCACTTCCACTTCAGCTTACTAATCCATTGGGCTATGTCGGTTACTCTGGTTCTACTGCGGATATCCTCATTTCATTCTTTATCACGCAGAGAAGCCCTGAGCATAGCTCTCTCCATAGCTCGCTGAGCGACCTTGAGCTTCCTTATAAGGCCAGCAGTGAAGGACCACGTCTCAGATCCGTAAGTCATCACTGGCAACACGCACTGGTTGTACAATTTCGTTTTAAGGTTTTGAGGTATGTCTAACGAGAAGATGTGTCGTAGTTTCCTGAACGCTGCCCAGCCGAGTTGAATCCGTCGATTGATCTCTCGGTCGAAGTTGGACTTACCTAGTCGGACTATTTATCCCAGGTAAACATACTCGTCAACAACTTCGAGCTTAGTGCTCCCAACAACTACCGGCATAGGTGTGACTTGGACGTTGAACATGATTTTTGTTTTGTCCATGTTCATCTTAAGACCTATCCGTTGGGAGACACTATTGAGGTCATTGAGCATAGTGCTTAGGTCTTCTACCGATTCTGCCATAAGGACTATTCGTCGACAAATCGAAAGTGAGTGATGTACTTGCCATTGATGTTGATACCGCATCCTTTCCAGTCCAGCAGCATGAAAACATCTTCCAATGCAGCGGTGAAGAGTTTCGGGGGTATAACGTCACCTCTCTGCAGTTGGATAGGTTTCGTACTCTGATTCTGTACTCAGATAGCCATCGTAGCCCTACTGTACAAGCACTTCAGCACTTCGATATACCGACAATCAACTTGGCACCGCTGAAGGGACTGCAGTACCGCCCAAATTTCGACGGAATCAAAGTCCAATTACGCAAGACAGTGTGGCAGATTATACTCCTCTGTCTTCTGTATAATTTGCCGCAGGGTGTGTATGTGGTCTATGGTACTAAAGCCTTTTCGGAAACCGGCTTGTTCAGAAGCCTGGAGGTCGTCAAGTCTGCGTGCGAGACGATTCGTAATGACTCTCGAAAATAGCAGCACCTAGACGCGGCTCAAAAGGGAAATCGGTCTGTAGTTCTTCAAGAGAGCGTTGTCGCCTTTCTTGAGAAACCAGACCACCGTCTTCTGCTACACGCCTCCGGAGGAGTGCCACCATGAAGGACGGAATTAAAGAGCCTCTGAAGGACTTCCAGTACCGGTTTTTCATCCGCTTTTTAAAGCTCCGCTGTAATTCCATCCTCGCCTGGGGACTTTCCGTTTAAAGGTGCTGGAGAGCTATTCTACTCTCGGTCAGACTGACGTCCGGGATATCTTTGGAATAGTGTCGGATAAGACTCGATCTTGGATCGTTACTCACACTTGCGTGTGGCTCCAACGATGACGTGTACAGCTGCCCATAGAACCTCTCAATCTCACTCAGAATCTCAGTTGTCTCGGAAACGATGCTGCCACATTCGGTCTTCAACTCTGACAATTGGCTCTTACTGGCAGACAGATCTCGTTCAAAGACTTTGGAACCTTGGTTTCGCTCGATCGCTTCTTCAATACAAGCTATATTGAAGTTGCGTAAGTCCTGACGCATGCATTTGGAGATCTGTCTGTTTATTTGCCTCTATGCTGTATAATCCGTTGAAGAATGTAGTTTCATCCCCCGTCTAACAGCCATGAGATTAAAAGTGTGATCGGAGAGTTTTGGTGTTCTTCTGCGGCGCGTCTTGCAAAACTTAGCTCCGACCGCATGGACAGTTTCCATGAGCTTGTCATTCATATCTTCGACTTCATTGCAGTCTTCTAGGCACTGAAAACGGTTTTGTAACTCGAGCTAAAAGGTTTCAGGACTTTGGAACAGAGTACGAGTGGGACGAAGCGTTGACTTCATTAGACGAAACGTCTCCAACTTAACGTTTAGGTTGAGTGTGCTTCTAACCATTCGGCGATCACGGAGACATCACTGAACAGTTGTTGTCTGGTCGTTATAATGAAGTCAATCTCATTTTTTTTCAGGTCCACTTCCTGTGGGGCCGCTTCTGGAAGAAAGAGTTCATCATAAAGAGACCTCTTTCTTGATGAAATCAGCCAGCTGTTGGCTCCTTGAATTCCGTTGCCCTATTCCAAATTTCTCTTCTTTCAGTTCACCATTCTCTCTTGTGCCTAGTTTTGCATTGGAGTACCCTATTAACACCGTATAGTGGGTTTTGGAGGAATGCATGGCTCTAGAGACATCCTCATACATTTCCTCCACCTCCTCATCGGGGTGTGTCAAGGTTGGTGCGTAAACCTGTATGACCTTCAGCGAGTACCGTTTAGTGATTCTGAGTATAAGGTACGCAACCCTCGCTGACACACTCTCAATCTTTACAACGTTGCTAACGTGAGACTTATGGACGATAAATCCGAAACCTTCTTGGGACAGATGGTCGCCCTCCCGTTGATAGAGCACGTTACCGGATTCGAGGATTACCATGTCCTCCCCCTCTGTTCGGACCTCGGATAATCCTATAATATGCCAGCGTAACTTGTTTATCTCTTCTTCCAGCTCCACGATCTTCTCGTCAGTCCTCAGGGTGCGTCCGTTGTACGTTGCCAGGTCGAATCGTCTTAGGTGGCAACTGAACCTCCACCGGAGATGCTTAGCACCCCCTGCCCCGCCTTTACCATGGTCAACACCGTAGCCAGCGGGGCCGCCAGGGACTGGGGACTGTCTCTTTGTTACTCCCAAAATTGGGGGGGGGGGGGGGGGGGGTATTTGCCATAGTTGACACGCTTAGCGAGCGGGTTGGCTACCGCCGTTTATTTATTCTAATTTTGCTGTTATCAGGAAGATGCTGCTGCCTATCTCCTGCCTGTTTCCCTGTGTTGCCTTTTAGGACACCCACGGGAAGATATAGGGTAGTGGATGTTCTTAACCGCCACTACACGGCATAGGTTAGACCCAAATAATTTCTATTGATAAATTTTGATTTAAGTACTTTATTTAAAAAAAATCATCACAGCATTCAAATAAATGATCATAATAAATTTAAGGTTAAGTGTTACATTTAGTGGGTCTGCCAGAAAATATTCATTAAAAATTCTATATTACAGATGTTCTTAATAAAATGTGTTTTGTTTGTTGGTGGCATTTAAATTTTGTTTTTTTTTGTATACATTTCAAATAATAAAAATACCAGCCCTGATTATGTGTAATTGCGGTTGTCAGATAATACTTATCATCGAAATCGTGTCCGAATACGTGGAAAAAAAGAAATCATTTTCAATTAATGTATATTTTGATAATAATCAATTACATATCCAATCTGGTAGTAAGCAGTTTTTGAGGTCCATAGACGTTACCATATTATATTTTCAACGAAGAATCAAGTTATTGGTATCTCACCATATCGGGCGGTCCTTAATTTTTAACCGTAAAGGGATACGAGTTAAAAATCTATTCACTTCATGAGGCTACTAAAATAAAAATAAAAGTATTCAGTCCGCAGAAGAGAACTGAAAACTTCAATTGAACTACCATTAATCCGTTCCAACCCCCAAATTGTCACCCCAATTATTTTTGTTACGTGGTTTTGAATAATAAAAACGTATTTATAAATGACAGATATTTATTATACAAAAACAAAAAAAAAAAGAATGTAAAGAAATAAATTAGATATCCTCACTGCTCTTTGCCTTTTTCGCTACATTTTTCTCGCATTCATCTGTAGGCTATTTAGAAAAAAACATGTCCAAGGAGATTTGTTTCTTCCTCCCTCACAGCATGTTCCGGAAATGAGTTAGGCAAGTGTCATTAAAAAGATCAGATGCACGACCTGTTGCAACTTTTTCTGGGTGTTTCTTTTCCACGAACTGTGAAACTCTCTCCCACATTCCTAAGATCTCCTTTATCTCACTTGTAGAAATAACATCCTCCTCTGACTCCTCGACACCAATTTCTTGCATATCCTCCGTATGCTGCTGTGACTGTAACTCTTGTATCTCCTCAGTCGTCAGTTCCTGGGTTTGCTTCTCGACGAGCTCGTTTACGTCTCTCTATTCCACCTCTAGACCCATGGATTTCCCCAGAGACACAATCTCCTCCTCTACTGACATACCGGGTTCCAATTCTTCGTAGATCCTTTCAGCTACAGCTTCAGGCCACAGCTTTTTCCATGCAGAGGTCAAGGTCCTCGTTGTAACACCCAGCCAGGCCTGATCGATAATTTTTAGGTAAATCGCGATATTAAAGTGGTCCTTCCAGAACTCTCGAAGGGTGAGGTTTGTGGTCTCCGTCACTTCAAAGCAGCGCCGAAACAGATGCTTGGTGTATAGCTTCTTAAAATTAGAAATCACCTGCTGATCCATGGGCTGCAGGATAGGAGTGGTGTTGGGTGGTAGGTAGATAACCTTTATAAATTTGAACTCCTCGAGGATGTCATCTTCAAGATTTGGTGGACCGCCTAGCGCGCGGTCGCGTACTACCGACCTGCTAAACCGAAACTCGTATCTCGAATTTCGCTCGTAACTCAAAGCAAAAAATCACTCGCTCGCCGGCTCGTATCTCGAAAAATTCGTATGTTGGAGCACTCGTATGTCGAGGTACCACTGTACTTGCAAATCACAACGATTTCAAAGAAGAGTTTTCACTTTCAAAAAAATTAAGAATAGAATTTCAATACGGAAGATGGTGGTGCTACAACCTGCTTGGGATCCAATGACTAATAAAAGAGTTGAATTCAAAGCCAAGCATTCCTTCTAAAATATACATACTGTAAACGTCTTATAATTAAATATAATAAAAAATCTGAAGGTATGAGCTATGACATTAGGACGTTGAACCCCACAGTCCCTCGGGAATGAGGGCGGCAAACCACTTGAAAAATGGGAATTAGAAAATAAGTTAAATTAAATGCCATAAGTTAATTTTTTAGAGTTGAACATGATATAATTTACGTTATTTATGTACCTTTTTATTTATTATAGTATTTAAATTTGATTTAAAAACATAATATTATTTGCCCAAAACCTAGTTGTGAGGAAACACCAGCGTACTAGGTAGTAGGTGAAGTAATAGGTAGTTCTGTAAATATTTTTATCATTATTATAAGGCTTTATTTATATTGTACCGTCTTGTTTTGTATATTTAGTCATAACATAATACTAAAACTATAGAAATAACAACGTGAAGCTTAAATAGGTACACACAGAAACATTCACTCATACTAATGTAGATCCACATACGCACTCAAAAGAGTACTAAAAATTAATTTAAAAACATACTCTTAAAGGAGGTGAAGATTTTCAATACGTACTTGGGCCCAGGTGCTAACAAGATAAAAGATTACACATAAACCATTGAAAGCTTACACATAAAAAATCATAGTCTAAAAATCTGGCATGATTTGTCAATCCAGACAGAGTTATGGAAGACAAAGTAAAAATGGGGTTATGTACCAGTCGCTGTAACAGTCGAGTTTTAATATACTTAGTTCTCAATATCTTACGCTTGTTGAAGGTGGTAAGAGTTTTAAAACATTTAGATTTAAAAACTCACATACCTATTATAAGCGTATGAACCTAAATAGAGGTTAATGAAATCAACTCAAATAAGGACGTCAGCTGAAATTTTATAAATAGTCCTATTATTGTCGGACACAAGCTTCCTTGTAATTCAAGTAGTAAATGAAAAGGCAACCAAGCTGACTTCACTTACCTTCAAGAACACTCAGGCAAGCAGGGTTGGGTTTATTCTCTCAAATGTCGTTTTAACCTTTAAAGCGAATGATTATCAATTTGTTCATTACGAAGTAGAGATAAGTAACCAGTAATTAAACTTGACATCTCTGACTTTGATAAGTGATTTCCTCAGAACACATTAATATTTACTAGGATCTACCTAATTTATCCGGATAGGAATATGAAGTAATTTGGTTATTTCAAAGAAGTACACATTTTGAAGTTTTTATGAACGCCATTCGCTCTGCTACAATTAACATAACGGTCCATTATGTCATTATCAAATCCATATGTTTGTGCCATATTATAAAATAACAAGAACGGATCAGTCGTGTAAGCAATATTCACAGTGTCGAATAACGAAGCAAATGTCAATAAAAAAAGCAAGACCACTATGTAAAATCACAAAAGAAAAGCCCTGGTTGCCAAGAAAACAAAATGGCGGAAGAAACGATTAGCGAAAGTCGATACTTGAAACTCAAAACAACAACAAGTGAGTTACAAGTGAAACGAGTCTGTAGGCATGTCGATCTGAGATCGTTTAATTGAAAAATCGATTATTTAATGTTAAGGTATCGAATTTTTAGATGGTTTAGTAAATTGATCCAGTTTTTCGGCTCAATCACGTGTCATTACGTAGTCTACTTCTTCTTTTTCTTCATCCATTGAATTACAATGCCGGACATAGTCCTTTCCCATTGAAAAGTGGATTTGACTTAAGTTTCCCACCATTTAGGTAGAGTGAGCAAAATAGATATTTTTAAATAATATTTATTTACAAATAGAAAAGAACCATGAAAGAATCAAAAAAATAAAGTGCTTGATTCTAATTAAAGTTTCTAATCGCAATCTAGCACTTTCTTTTATTTACGCTGCGATCAATTCCATTAATCTCTCCATCACTGTCTCAGTAGTCATCATTGTCATCATCATCACCACTGCTGCTTTCAACTATAAAAATTGTACATGTATTTATGTAGGTATTTAAAATATTCCACCGACTGTTCATTAAAAGAAAAATAGGCATATTAAAAAATTTATTATTTAAATTATTTTTAAAAGGAATTTAAAAAATAGACTTAGTAATACGAAGACCCAGTTATATAAAAATATAAAACTGGAAAATTAATTTTCTACCGACTTCAAAAAGGAGCCGTATGTTTAAATTCAATTCGACTGTATGTTTTTTTATGTGTGTTACCTCATAACTTTTTACCGGGTGAACCGATTTCAATGATTCTTTTTTTATTTGAAAGCTGATGCTTCAGATGTAGTCCCATATAAATTTGATTAGGATCTGACTAATAGTTTTTGAGATATTCTTAATAATTTATGTATATTGAAGTCGGTTGGACAACATTTTTAATTTTAAGTTATCATTACACGCTTTACTTTCAAGTTACAGTTGAATATCGCGGTTATTCGAGGTCATTGACGTTCCTACTCTTATTTGAATCTCATTGTCTACGCCTCACGTACCTGCATATTGATTCTTAATCGAGGATAGATATAGATGTTAATATCACAGCAAGCACTTACACATCAGGTGGACTGTGTTCGTTTGTCATCCATATTCTATAAAAAAATTGTATCACAAATAATCTCTTAACCCTTGATATTATACCGTTGGGTATTTTTATTCAACAATTTACAGGTCTATGAATTTTATGACCCTGCCTAGTTATATTTCAGTCTTCATTGTGGTGTAATTTCCTGTATATGTTCACGCTTGGGAAGCCACAAGAATGCGTTACAATTGCACTGACAGTCTCACTCGCAATATGTGTGATGGGTCACAAGTCAATGTCACACAATTGTCATTTATCGCAACCTACCGCTATTGACAGTGTTATGACGAATTAAATCTGTAATATTTCCAATAGACTCAGAATATACTGGCTTATTTCCCAATTTTATTTTGTACAAACTGTTACCCGGGGCGTTGCTGCCGCAGAAGAAATAATAGTGGAAATATCGTTTTAAATTTGGAGGAGTTAAATATTGTTTAATTATGAAAGACAATACTAAATTTATTATGAATGATAATATTGTAATTGAATGAATTTAAATTAATTTTGTCGGTACAATACGCGCGCCACCTACTGTAAGTTAATTTTACTACAGGGCAGCGATTAAAACAAGAACGAACAAACATTAATTTTTAGGGTTCCGTACCTCAAAAGGAAAAAACGGAACTCTAATAGGATCGCTTTGTTGTCCGTCTGTCTGTTTGTCAAGACTCTTTTTCTCAGGAATGCGTGGAGGTATCAAGCTGAAATTCATATCAAATACTCAAGTCTACTGTCCCTTCATGCTGTGAAAAAATCAAAAGATACAGCTGTTTATGCCGCAAATTTTCGACATTCGCAAGGGAATCAAAATCTACAGGATACTTTCCGTGAACTCAGAATCTTAAAATTTGTTACGAAGTAACGTATTATAGCACAGATAAATGAAAAATTGCGATAAGCATACATTCTTAGTTACAACATATAATAAAAATATTTTTAATAATTTTAAACTTATATATCTACGGATTTGTTCGGAACCCTCGACTCGCACTTGGCCGGTTTTATTATATATTAGAAGAGAAGAAGAAGAAGATTAGCTTTCGAACCCGGTAGAGACTTAGTAGAAATTAATTTCTTCTAAATCCGTTTATCTATGTGTCTTTGACATCTTGGAAGTCAATTTTGCATTACAGAACACAGTGCCATCGATCTTAAGATCGTAAGAACCGTTTAAATGCACTAAGGCTTTTTAATTTTAAGGAAAAATAATATGAAATATGTTTTTATGAGGTTACAAAGCAAAAAATCAACTTAATAAACACAAGGGAGTTATTATAAACTATAACCTTTATCTTGATCCCTTTTTACTGAAAACGAGACATTCCATCTACGTCCTCAGGGGTGATAACGCATCTGCATTATGATTTTTAATCGAGGATAGATAGTTACGGAATCATTTGATGATTATTAGCTATACTTGAAACTTGGCACTGTTGTCGAGATCCAGAAATTGCGAATACTGGGCATATTGTTAGTATATAACAAAATAAGTCCTCGTGACGTGTTAAATTGAATATATTTTAAACATCAACTTGTAAACAGCGCGAGCAGATGTGAGAATAGTGCGTAGCGAATTTCTTTGTTTTCTGTTTTATAACGTAAAGTAGTAATTATTAAATATTCCTTTTTGGTCAATAATTTCGAGGAGTACTTTCCTACATAATATTTATTATAGATAATCGTCTTATTTCAAAAGTCTAGTATCCAGACCGTCGACGGAGAGCAACATTGTACAATTATTAATTCATTTCTGCTACCATTAGTCAAATAATAATAACAATATAAAAAATTATAACGCTACAATATTTTTTAATATATATATATACATATACGTATTATATATATATATGTATGTATATATATATATATATATATATATATATATATATATATATATATATATATATATATACAGAAATGAATTAATAATTGTACAATGTTGCTCTCCGTCGACGGTCTGGATACTAGATCTACTACATATCGACTGAATTGTGTTTCCTAAAGTATTGATATAGGTATAAGTAGTAGTGGTGATAGTGTATACAATTGTGGGAGGAAGAGAGATGCTGTTAAAGTAGATAACATAAACCATTAAATTTTTCTTATGTATGATCTTAGTCAATTAATTTTCACATACTTAATATATATTTTACGGATTTTGAATTCGGCACAATAGTGTGTCTATTATTGCTACCACCAAAATATGTTTATTATGTTACAGTTATCTAGTACAAATAATTTATAGTAAGTGCAGAGTTGTTGAATAATCACTATAAAGGTTCAACAAATATTAATCTTCAAAGCCACTTAGGTGTATATCGTATAAGTTATAAGTGCATACTCCTTACTAGATTCAATAAATCAGATGCCATAATTTGCATTGCTTCCGATACAGAAACGTTTAAAGATATATTCTATTAATTATCTCGATACTCTAAGAACCAGATGCATTGATATTCTTGGGAGAGATTAATTGGAAGTTCAAGATTGCCAACGAGGTTTATGCCACAGAGGGCACCTTAATTGAAATAGCGTTATATTTTTGCTCATATTACGTATTTTATAGAAATTCTACGAGGGCAAATACGGTACTTGAGAAATGCATTGTTTTCAGTAAAAAGGATCTCCAGTTCTTTACACTCTTAATAAGAAACACAGCAATATTAAAAAGCTACTTTACGCTTACTTTTAAATTGCGAATTTGGTGTGGAGGGTGTTGTGAATTTTGTTTATTAGTTTGTGTAAATACATCATATAAAGCCGCTGGAAAAATACACAACTAATGGGGGAAGAAGGTTCTCGAGAGACAGCCTCGTAATGGCAAGCGCAGTGCACATGCACATGCAGGAATTCAATGTATGCAAGGGGATCAACCAAACTTTGCAGTCTTTTGATGAGGCCTATGTTCATCGTTAAAGTTATGGTGGGCTGTAATAATGATGACAGTGATGATGTGTATGTACGTATCGATTATGTATACGCGCTATTTTATCTCAGATTTAGACAATTCAAGAATATTAATAAAAATGTGTACCTATTTAATTTAAATATGGTAGCTTTAATTACTTCGATGTACTCAGAGTGGAAAATATCTACTTTTCCGCTGGTGTTTCATTCCCTGGATTTCATTGTTTTATAAACAAAGCGACGAACGTGAGATAGGAAAGCTTTAGAGGGAACAAAGTGAATAAAAGAGAAAATTTAGTGTAAAACGAAATGCTAGAGCTATTAGATAACTACAAACGTAAATTAAGTTTATTTAAAAGAATGTTTATTACATAAAATCTCAGGAGGGCCTTTTTTTATAAAATGGCAACGACCAACGAACTTACAGTTCCTCTCAACTCTCATAAGTGGCTATTGCAGTCCATAGATACCTGCAAGTAACTTCAAACAAAGAAGGCTAAGGTGGTATGCCTCACAATCTGTAACCATACTGGCTCTCTGTACCGTTCAGACCGAACAAAGTAGTGCATAACTGCCTTTTGCGGCAATGGTTAAGAGTTTGGTACCTACCCTACCAGGATGAACTCCTGGGCATTATAGGATCCATACCACATCATTAAATAATTATAACTTTTAACAAAAAGTAAAATCCAACTGGTGGTTGATTGTTTTCATTTAATTTTTATGGGACCACCCTTGAAGTAAACCTATTTAATAATTAAAGAATCATCGAAATTGGTTCACAATCTGCGAAAATATAGCGTAACATACACTTGAATTGTGGACCTCCCCCATTTTGAAGTAGGTTAAAAAGTTATGTTAGGCGTATGCATTCCTATGACAAGAAACAATGTCTCCTTAAAGAACAATGGCGAAATTTCTATAGGAGCTGGACTTGACTTTTATTTTTCATGTCCCAAAACAAGCTATAGCTAGGTTGGTTTGCTTTTATGTTGTAAACACCATCGCGTACGAAAATCATATCTAAATAGCCACATTTTTTTAATAACGTCAGCAATACTTTTGAGGTTAGCATCACATATGTAATCATCTTCAGTGATTGAGTGAATTAGATTTGTATTATGATGTACGATTGTGTGTGATTGCTTATGTTAGTGTAATAAAATAAGTAGGTATGTAAATATGTACTATTATTGAAGAATTCCACTCGCGGATCTATTCTAAGATCATTATATTTACTCTGGTATCAAACTCAAAAACGAGATA
Organism: Parnassius mnemosyne; assembly: GCA_963668995.1. Classification (NCBI taxonomy): domain Eukaryota; kingdom Metazoa; phylum Arthropoda; class Insecta; order Lepidoptera; family Papilionidae; genus Parnassius; species Parnassius mnemosyne. The sequence goes on along the minus strand of CAVLGL010000082.1, from coordinate 21,360,054 downwards.
ATCGATACGAAGTATATCAATGCATATGTTACAATTAACACATAGCAATCGCAGGGCTAGTTGTCGTTGTTGTGTAGCTGTAGTCTGAATGATGTCTCTCACAAATATGCAAGATGCAAAATCGGTGTCCAGAAATCAAAAGCATAGAATAATCGTTACATGTGGTAGTTATCAGTCCGTTAAACAATGCCGGGGTCAAAACAACAGAAAGAAATCTAAAATAGTACAGTGTGTATCACAATCCACAATGAATGAAGCAAATAAGATATATAGATATGTAGATGATTGCCGGGTGACAATCAATGTCGATCGATGACCACAGATTATGTAACTTGACGATGACACATGATGTCCCATTGTACGTAATTGAACAAAACGCTTAGCTTACTATGAAGCTATATAATCATTTTTATGACATGAATCCAGTACATAATAAATAAGTATAGTAGTTGATTTGATGCCTACATACTAATTGAATTAAATTACAATTAACAACTATTCAGAAATACGTGAATTAGTCTTTGAATACAAAGTCTTTCATACGTGAAATGAATCGTCATTAGGTGTGTTCCGAAACCATTATTTTAAATAATTTCGGAACAGTTACAAAAACAAAAATAAAGGGATAACTTTTTTTTGTGGCTACTTTGAGAGGTATTTTTTGTGTTTTTTTAAGACCTTAAAAAATAAGGATATTTTTCATAAATATGTCATATAGTGACGCCATCGTTTCATCGTCTGGTACGATTTGGCCAACCTTCTTTGTCTACTACCTCGGTCTTTATCATGTATTTGTCATTACTTTAGTATTACACGCGATAATTTAAATCTTAGATTTAATAAGATATAATAGATCAATAATATTTATTTAATTTTAAACATAAATATGACGGGTAAGAATACAGAAGGAATATTATCTACTCTCGTAATTAATTCTAACACTAATGTCGTCCCGGGGTTGTTGCAAGAGGCGATGAAGGGAAAAAAAACTAGGTAATGGGCCGCAGCGTCTTCCTAATAACACCTAGAAAATAAAAATAAAAAGTTGGTAAACAACCAGTCTACCAGGCACGGTAAATAAGGCTTATGAGGCAACCTATGGGGAAGCCTATAGTCAGCAGAGGACTTTAAAAGTTTAATTACTTTAATGAATAATGAAACAAAAATACGGTCACTATTTTATTTTATTTCATTAGCTATTTCGTTACTAATCCAAAACTATAAAACAATAATATAAAGTTTTAAATAATTTTTAACGTTGTAGAGGCACCCTTCAGCTATATGTTATTGTTGCACGAATGGGTCGGCTCGACCGGAGAAGGACCACGCTCTCACAGAATTCCAGCTTATAATAGCAGATTCACGCTGCTGTGTTTCGTATGGTGAGTGCAGAGTACCGGCGAATCTTTTTATTGGAAACGAGGCATTCTATCTTAGTTTTATAGGGTGAAAAAGCATTTGCATTTTGACTCCTAATCGAGAATAGTTGAAGATGTCTATGGGCCACATCATCTATTTAACATCAGGTGGACTTTGAACCAGTTTTTTTTTATTTATTTGAAAAACCAACAATGTTTTAACAAATTTAAAGCTGTATAATTTAAATACAGCTTAAAAGTAATCAAAATAATATACAGTCCTATGGGCTACTGCATTCACTTACATATTTACTTTTTTGAGTATCTCGAAATGAGTTGTGATGTACATACGTCCAAGCCCATCAAAACGACGTCGTCTGCTATTTGCGCATTTTTTATAAAGTATCTTCTATTCACGGATATATAGCTTCCATGACGCTCAGAAAGGGCGTGTATAAGGTGAATAAAAAAGACAGTATACAAATCAATGTCAACGTTATTCCCAAGTAATAAGTTACAAATTTTAAACGTTAACAGTGGAATGATGCGGATCGTTGTTCGTGCAACAAATAATATTAAAAGATAATACTTTCAAGAAGTTAATCGCTGTTTTGAGGAAGATCCTTAAACTGTAATGTGTATTATATCTCGTATAGTTTACAATGTGTAATAAATTTGTGTTCTTTGATAGATTTATTTTAATAGTGATTACGAGGTAGCGGAGTAAGCCTCAATAGACAAACCAATGGTGAAGCGGACTGATTCCGTTTACTTTGTTAAGATTAATTCAGTTAGTATTAAAATTAGCTAGCTCTTTAACAGGTTTCACATGCCTACCTTTATTTCACAAAGCAACATTCCGACTCATATATACTAATTAACATTTGTTCCATGCAGAATACAAACTCGTAGTCCCGCAGCGTTGCAACTATACGCTAACCAGTGCGCTAATGTATTTTCTGGTGGAGCAACGCTGCAGCTATATTATGGTTGCGGCACGAATGGGTCGGCTCCACCAGGGTAGGGCCAGAATCTCACAGAATTCCAGCGTATAATAATACCTTCACACTGCTGTGTTTCGTATCGTGAGTGTAGAGAACCGTAGACACTATTTACTGGAAACGGGGCATTCCATCTTAGTTCTCACGGGTGACAACGCATCTGCATTTTGCCTTTTAATCGAGAATAATTGAAGATGTCTATGGGCATCACTAGCATACAGCACACATCATCTACTTAACATCAGGTGCACTTTGAGTACGTTTTTTATTTATTTGAAAAACCAAACAATGTCTTAACAATATACTTTAAATACAGCTTAAAATTAAGGCCTATTAAAGGTTTTTCAAGTATATAATCAAAATATTTATTTACTGTACTATTTAACTACTCTACAGATTTATTTTAATATGTATGTACTAAACTAATAATTAACCTACATTTTTGGTTACTTCTTAAAACATAGGTGTTAAAAATAATATCATTTGTTGCTTCTCCTGCTCTAGATTTAAAGTTATAGACTTAGTAGTTAAAAAGGATCTCCGGTTATCTAAACTCACTGTACGATACACAGCAGTATTATTCTGCTGTTTCTCGCTACTATTCTGAGAGATTTCGATAAAATTCAGGTTCTTACCACCTGCGATTTTTCCGGACCGATACGAATTAGAGCACTACAAGAAAATAAACTACTCATTTTTAAAAGGCCGGCACCGCAAATTCAAAACCCCTGGTGTTGCATTTGTTCATGGGCGACGGTAGGCACTTACTCTCTCCTATAAAAAAAATGCTTTCCCGGCCGAGTGGATCTGTGCCAGTGCTGCATTTATACTATATATACATATACATAATATATATTAGGCACTATATTATAAGGAAATATTCTCATTATTATTTTAATACAAGAATATGACTTCCTTTACATTAACGAAAAGTATCACCGGGCATAATGACGATAGTGGCACTCGTAGAATTACCGTCCAATCTCTCATAGTCGCCTCCACGATACTTTATACTGCTAGAAAGAGTGAAAGATTCCAGTTCTACCCTCATTTCTCCGTAATTTATTTTAATTTTTATTCTCTTTCTTAACAATATTATATAATAGCTCAATGAGAAAATGATTATTGATGCGAAAACGCTATAGTAAATTATCTTAGGAATTAAAACTTTACACACATACTAACAACAAAAGTAAATTTAATGAAGGCAGTAGGCAGCAATTATTAACAGTATAAAGCTGCTGTTTCATAGTGTTCTCGAGTAACCATTAGTTCAATTGTCAATACAGTTTTATAAAAAAAAATATTCATAAAACTGTATTGACCACTTTTAGATCTAGAATAGAAAATGCAGTAATTGATAATACTCCTCAAGCCATGTTATAACAATCTACAACTCTCAACTACAAACGAAGTAATGCTTACGATATATAATTGTATTATTTACTCGTATACTGCATGTTAAGATAACGTCTATAACTAAATCTGTCGAATTTCCACTTAAGTTGCGGATAATTATGTGATCATTGTCTGAGCGGCGTATCAGGTGTGAGAATGGCGCGATTGTAATTGGGTAAGACGTAATATCACCCAAAATACTGACCTACACCATTCCTCGCAATTTTTTTTTATTTACTAAGGTAATAATGATTACAGTGGCTAAAGCGGCTATACAAACTACTATAACATAGTAAATCTTTCAAAGTGGTAGACACGCTTCAGCTGTTATGGTTGTAGCACGAATGGGTCAGCTCAATAGGGGTAGGACCACGCTCTCATAGAGTACAAGCGTAAAATAGCAGCTTAATGCTGCTGTGTTTCTATGGTGAGTGTAGAGAATCGGAGACCTTTTTTTACTTTTTACACTTTTATCTTTGTCCTCAGCGGTGACAACGTGTCTGGATTTTGATTTTAATCGAGGATAAAATGTGATGTCTATGAGCCACAGTATCCACTTACCATCAGATGGATTGTATGCTCGTTGGTCAAGCTTATTCTATAAAAAAATATATCACCATCCATGTTGAATGATAATGGTGATAATGATTATTCTAAAAACATACAGATTAATATGTGTATATTTTAATGATAGTTGATACAGACTATGATGATATATTATGTTGACATTATAGTGAAGAACAGAAAATTTGACAACGTAGTAGAGGCATACGTCCTCTCCCGCTTCTCTCTCAAATAGTGAGATTATACATTCATAAATAACATTTTCGTTATAATTTTATGCACATAACTAACAATATAAAGTTTGAAAAAGTAAAAAAGAAAACTTGCGTGAGTTTCGTGAAACAGAACGTGGTTGGAACGAAGTTCCTTTCCAAATACAAACAAATGCATTACTAGCGTCTATAAAATGAAACGTCATTTAAAATAATATTTCTTTCATGACAAGATAAGAAAAAGTGCGAGGGAGACGGATATTATTCCATCTCGCTCACACTATAGAAAGAAAGGGGGTCGTCACCACATGAATAAAGAAATCGTACCGTACAGAGGCAAAGCTTCATACAACCACGCTGTGATAGGTACACTACTACAAGCTTGAGGCACATGAGTGCTTGAGCACTGGCGGTACGTCACGTATAGAGATAAACTGCTTTTAACCGGCTAGGCCAGTGCTCAAACGCAGGGTTGTGTAAAAAATAATAAGTGTCAAATTTATTTTTTTAAGAATAATTAGTACGAAACTAAATATAAAAAGTGTAAATATGGTTTACGTAGATTTAAATCTTATCGCGGTTGCCGCTGATTTTGTAAATAAAATTAATAATTTGTTTGATTTCTTAAACTCAAGTACAATTTTATCTCCTAATAAATTAAAAAAGAGCTTTTCGATATGATAGTTATTAAATTGAGCTTTTAGAAGAAATGCTAATATTTTTCAGGAACCTAAAATCAATAGGCAGAAAAAGACGTTACAGATAACATGAATTTCATTCACGAAATTTAAGTGTCTATAAAATTTTTAATAAAACTTCATGAAAAATTCAAATCAAAAGAAATTAAGTTCATTTATATTTTTATATTTTTTTTAAGCATCAGTAGTCTAATGACAGGGCGCGAACCGCGAACTCTAAAGGTTGTGGGTTCGAATCCGCCATTCGACTACTGTCGTGAACCACTTCTAACACAAGCATTTTAAGCTTACTAGTAGTGGTGAAAGGGAATATTAGTAATGTTTAATATTATTACTAGTGTTTTAATTAAAAAAATCTATATTTACAAGACGTCTCAATCAAGATTGTCTCGAAAATTTCCTTGGAAAAGTCAGACAGGCGGGTAGTAACTGCCAGGAACCAACATGGCGTCTTGTTAGTAACGCCTTCAATAAGATGTTTATATCAATATCTTAGGGAAACCTCAAAATACAAATTCTGAATACGGATTCGATATGTTACTTATGAAACCAGACGATTGTCGTATTTTAATACACCATCACCGCAACCTGACAATGTTACTGTCCCTGTGTAACATTGTCAGTAGGAAGAAATGATTATTATCTATTTGATTTACCAGAACAAAATGGTTTAGTCTATGTGTCGGGATATTTGTATAGATAATGTTGTCTCGAACACCACAAATGTGAGAAAGTAGTTCAGATCTATCAACGTAAAATTTTATTTTCTCACATTTGTGGTGTTCGAGACAATACATTATCTATACAAATATCCCGACACATAGACTAAACCATTTTTGTTCTGGTAAATCTAATAGATAATAATCATTTCTTCCTACTGACAATGTTACATAGGGACAGTAACATTGTCAGGTTGCGGTGATGGTGTATTCAAATACGACAATCGTCTGGTTTCATAAGTAACATATCGAATCCGTATTCAGAATTAGTATATTAAGGTTTCCCTAAGATATTGATATAAACATCTTATTGAATCATGTTGGTTCCTGGCAGTTACTACCCGCCTGTCTGACTTTTCCAAGGAAATTTTCTAGACAATCTTGATTTTTTTTAATTAAAATACTAGCAATAATAGTAAACATTACTGATATTCCCTTTAACCACTTCTGGTAAGCTTAAAATACTTGTGTTAGAAGTGGTTCACGACAGTAGCCGAATGGCGGATTCGAACCCACAACCTTTATAGTTTGCGGTTCACGCCCTGTCATTAGACTACTGATGCTTAAAAAAAATTATAAAAATATAGATGAACTTAAATTCTTTTGATTTGAATTTTTCATGAAGTTTTATTAAAGATTTTATAGACACTTAAATTTCGTGAATGAAATTTATGTTATCTATAACGTCTTTCTGCCTATTGATTTTAGGTTCCTGAAAAATATTAGCATTTCTTCTAAAAGCTCAATTTAATAACTATCGCATCGAGAAGCTCTTTTTTAATTTATTAGGAAATAGAATTCTATTTCCTAATAAATTAAAAACTTCTAACTACTTGAGTTTAAGAAATCAAACAAATTATTAATTTTATTTACAAAACTCGGCTGGGCAGCGTTCGGGAAGCTACGACACATCTTCTCGTCAGACATACCTCAAAACCTTAAAACGAAATTGTACAACCAGTGCGTGTTGCCAGTGATGACTTACGGAACTGAGACGTGGTCCTTCACTGCTGGCCGTATGAGGAAGCTCAAGGTCGCTCAGCGAGCTATGGAGAGGGCTATGCTCGGAGTTTCTCTGCGTGATAAACTTAGGAATGAGGATATCCGCAGTAGAACCAGAGTGACCGACATAGCCCAACGGATTAGTAAGCTGAAGTGGCAGTGGGCCGGCCATATAGCTCGAAGAAACGACAACCGATGGGGAAGAAAGGTTCTCGAGTGGCAGCCTCGTACCGGTAGGCGAAGTGTAGGGCGTCCCCCCACGAGATGGAGTGACGACCTGGTAAGACATGCAGGAAGTCGATGGATGCAGGTGGCTCAGGACCGTGTTTTGTGGCATTCTTTGGGGGAGGCCTATGTTCAGCAGTGGACTTGTGAAGGGCTGTAATGATGATGATGATGATTTACAAAATCAGCGGCAACTGCGATAAGATTTAAATCTACGTAAACCATATTTACACTTTTTATATTTAGTTTCATACTAATTATTCTTAAAAAAATAAATTTGACACTCATTATTTTTTACACTACCCACCGTTTGAGCACTGGCCTAGCCGGTTAAAAGCAGTTTCTCTCTGTACATAACGTACCGCCAGTGCTCACGCACTCATGTGCCTCAAGCTTGTAGTAGTGTACCTATCACAGCGTGGTTGTATGGATTTCTTGCTGGTTCTTACCAGGCAAGAGGTTTTTTTTCTTCGAACCAGTGGTAATTAAACAAAAGAGTGACTTTCAATAAGTATTATTTATTATCTATATTGAATAAAAAAGTTTCTGTTTCACCATCGCTCAAGTGCAAGCAATAAGTTGACAAAGTATTCCTGCAATCTTATGAACGATATGGCAGCGCATAAAATACGAACAAACAAATATTAATATTTAAATGTTACTGGTTCCAGGTCAAAAACATGTTGATTACCTCCTTTATTATGTATTGAAAATTTAATACCTCTGGAAAATCACAATGTCTGTGTACAAATTAATCTTACTTGACCGGGGGCTATTGAGTGGCAACGCAATTATAATTTATACTACTAGGTGTACGTAACTATTTAAGTATAATGCATATAGTGTGCAAATAATTATCTATACCTTCAGTGAACTTTACATACATGTTTTATTTGGATGGCTCCGTGGCGCAGTGTCTTACTTTGTTGAGGACCGTGGGTTCGAATCCTGCACAGCACAAGTGTCTGTTTGAAATGCAAGTAATTGTTCTGAATTTCGATGTTTGTCCTTGTACAATTTATATTTGTAAACTGCTTCTATGATACCGGGAAATAGTCTAATGTGGGGGTAGCTTTTAAAAAAAATACTTTAACGCCACAAATTTTGTTTTAAATGGGTTTGCCTGTACTCCTCACTTTTCACATATAAATAGCTTCAAAATTACGTACAAAATCTACTTAAATTTCGTAGTCATCGCTGCTGCAGTAGTAGTTGAAACTCATTTTGTTTATTGTCACCGGTCACCGCTATCGAAAAAACGTTCGTGAACTATCAAGACGGCCGTCACGCAAATAACGGCAAAGCTTTTTGACGTTACGGCTTGAAATACTCTCTTGAAAACCACTAGTTGGAGAGCTGGTGACACATTTTGAGCACGGATTTGACATATCTAGTTATATAGTCTAATGTCTCCTGGTATTAAATAATGTAGGATTAGGTTGATTATATATATCCTGTGAACTGATCGTTAAATTTGAATGTTGCTTACAAATGTTTAATATTACGAGTACTTTCAAATTAATATTAAACATTGTCACCACAAAGAGTTTTTGGAACGAAGTTCTTTATCGCACGGTACGAATTTCACGGACGACCACATGAGTAAAGATACTGTACAGAGACAAAGCTTCTAATGAGCTGTCAAAAATTTCACCTATTTTTGTAGGGTTGGCACAGGAGGATTATACTAAATAAACCAAAAATTTATCAACATTATAATATTAAGTAAATCTATATATATAGTATTAGTAGTATAGTATAAGTATATCGATATATATTTTTTTATAACCTTTGTATTCGAAATTTTTTACTTATATATTTATTGTTCTTCAACAATTAGTTGTGGCTTTTAATTAAATAGTAAAATTTTATGTAAAGTTTTTTTGAAGTTTATTTTGAGGCGTTTGGGAAAAATGATGAGAGTGAATTTTCACGATGTGCGCGCACACCAACACCTAAAAACGACACCTCGAAGTTGTTACGATGCGCGCGCACACTGATACCTATAAGCGACGACTTCAGTGGATAATTGTCTCTCAAGTTTTTTTTTTGTTTTGTTACGCTAAAGAAGTATAAATTTCTACGTGCCTACATAAGTAAACACACAGTTTTTTTATTTTCTATTGGAAAGCAAAACAAAGCAAAGCAAAAGCAAAGCAAACCCGTTTGTTTTTTAATAATACTTCGTGACAATTTTATTGCGTTTGTTGAATTGCTTGACCAAAAATTTCGCGAATATTTTGACGTCGAAAGAAATATTGCAAACATTTAGTAGTGGAATATTAAAACGTGTGCAAGATTTTATACATGTTATGAAATGCGAGTACTTTCCAATAGAAAATAAAAAAGCTGTGTGTTTATTTATGTAGGCACGTAGAAAGTTATACTTCTTTAGCTAAACAAAAGAAAAAAAAACTTGAGAGACAATTATCCACTGAAGTCGTTGCTTTCAGGTATCAGTGTGCACGCGCATCGTAACAAATTGAAGGTGTCGTTTTTAGGTGTTGGTGTGCGCGCACATCGTAAAAATTCACTCTCATCATTTTTCCCAAACGCCTCAAACTAAGTATAGCTTCAAAAAAACTTTACATAAAATTTTACTATTTAATTAAAAGCCACAACTAATTGTTGAAGAACAATAATTATATAAGTAACACATTTCGAATACAAAGCTTATAAAAAAATATATATCGATATACTTATACTATACTACTATTACTATATATATAGATATAAGTATACATATATAGATATTAAGTAATACTATATATATAGATTTACTTAATATCTATTAAAATGTTGATAAATTTTTGGTTTATTTAGTATAATCCTCCTGTGCCAACCCTACGAAAATAGGTGAAATTTTTGACAGCTCATTAGAAGCTTTGTCTCTGTACAATATCTTTACTCATGTGGTCGTCCGTGAAATTCGTACCGTGCGATAAAGAACTTCGTTCCAAAAACTCTTTGTGGTGACAATGTTTAATATTAATTTGAAAGTACTCGTAATATTAAACATTTGTAAGCAACATTCAAATTTAACGATCAGTTCACAGGATATATATAATCAACCTAATCCTACATTATTTAATACCAGGAGACATTAGACTATATAACTAGATATGTCAAATCCGTGCTCAAAATGTGTCACCAGCTCTCCAACTAGTGGTTTTCAAGAGAGTATTTCAAGCCGTAACGTCAAAAAGCTTTGCCGTTATTTGCGTGACGGCCGTCTTGATAGTTCACGAACGTTTTTTCGATAGCGGTGACCGGTGACAATAAACAAAATGAGTTTCAACTACTACTGCAGCAGCGATGACTACGAAATTTAAGTAGATTTTGTACGTAATTTTGAAGCTATTTATATGTGAAAAGTGAGGAGTACAGGCAAACCCATTTAAAACAAAATTTGTGGCGTTAAAGTATTTTTTTTAAAAGCTACCCCCACATTAGACTTTTTCCCGGTATCATAGAAGCAGTTTACAAATATAAATTGTACAAGGACAAACATCGAAATTCGGAACAATTACTTGCATTTCAAACAGACACTTGTGCTGTGCAGGATTCGAACCCACGGTCCTCAACAAAGTAAGACACTGCGCCACGGAGCCATCCAAATAAAACATGTATGTAAAGTTCACTGAAGGTATAGATAATTATTTGCACACTATATGCATTATACTTAAATAGTTACGTACACCTAGTAGTATAAATTATAATTGCGTTGCCACTCAATAGCCCCCGGTCAAGTAAGATTAATTTGTACACAGACATTGTGATTTTCCAGAGGTAATAAATTTTCAATACATAATAAAGGAGGTAATCAACATGTTTTTGACCTGGAACCAGTAACATTTAAATATTAATATTTGTTTGTTCGTATTTTATGCGCTGCCATATCGTTCATAAGATTGCAGCAATACTTTGTCAACTTATTGCTTGCACTTGAGCGATGGTGAAACAGAAACTTTTTTATTCAATATAGATAATAAATAATACTTATTGAAAGTCACTCTTTTGTTTAATTACCACTGGTTCGAAAAAAAAAACCTCTGGCCTGGTAAGAACCAGCAAGAAATCCAGTGGGACTTGTTTTAAAATAACAGCTTACAATCATGTATGTTACACAATTAACCACACAAAACAAATTAGAAATGGCTTGGTAGCAATCAACTCATTCCCAGGGATTATTATGATCCATAAATGATTGATTATTATAATTACCCTTTTTATACAAACTTTTTTTAATAAAGTTTTATAACTTTGAGCAGGTCAAATTTTGTATATTTTCTGGGATTTTGTTGTCAAAGCGTATATATCGCCCCAAGGACATATTACTGACTTAGTGGTGTCAAGTAACTGGTATTACTAGCTTGTGTCTGTTCCTAGTATTTACATCGTATTTTTGTGTTTACATTTTCATAAATGTATTGAGAGGCCAAAGTTAATATATTAATTTCCTTAAATTTTTGTCGAAGCGACTCTTTTCGATAAATTGCTCTTATGGCCCTCTTCTATAAAACAAATATAATTTCAGTGTCAGTCGCGTGTCCCTATAGCAAAATACCATATGACATTATGATATAGAAATAGATGAAGTAAACAAGTGTAGCTGTTTCCAAACTGGTAAGATTTCTAATCTTTTTTACAGCATATGCTGCAGAACTAAGTCTGCTTGCTAATTTTGATGTATGGGGGCTCCATTGAAGCTACGCGTCTAATGTTTTTTTACGTGGTAGAGCCATGCTGCAGCTATATTAATAGTATAGATGTAGCACGAATGGGTCGGCTCGACTGGGGAAGGACCACGCTCTCACAGAATACCAGCGTAAAATAGCAGCTTAATGCTGCTGTGTTTCGTATGGTGAGTGTAGAGAACCGGAGACCCTTTTTACTGGAAACGAGGCATTCCATCTTAGTCCTCACGGGTGACAACGCATTTGCATTTTGATTCGTAATCGAAGATAAATGCAGATGTCTATGGGCCACTGCAACTACTTACCATCAGGTGGGCTGTGTGCTCGTTTGTCACCCATCGTTCTATAAAAAAATGTTATTCCAAGAAAAATGGTGGTATCTACAAGACTCCGTTCCTCCCTATTTAAAATTACATTAGTATTTAATCGTTTGACATTTGGAGTCATGGATTTCATACATATCGTTTTAGTGCCGTTTAAATGCAAGTTATTAACATTTAACAAATTTACTAATTTAGATATAGCATAGAAAGGTTCTCGAGTGGCGGCCTCGTACCGGTAGGCGAAGTGTAGGGCGTCCCCCCACGAGATGGAGTGACGACCTGGTAAGACATGCAGGAAGTCGATGGATGCAGGTGGCTCAGGACCGTGCTTTGTGGCATTCTTTGGGGGAGGCCTATGTTCAGCAGTGGACTTGTGAAGGGCTGTAATGATGATGATGATGATGAGATATAGCATTATTTACTTCGTCATATTTTAATAATTGTCGTTTTTATTTGAAAATTAATGAAGTGCCATCAGCAAATAATACCATATTATCGTTATCCCCTACTATGTAAGGTAAGTCATTAATGTATACAAGAAATAGAAAGGGGCCGAGATTAGAGCCTAGAGGCGCGCCCATTTGTACTATCGACCCAGAAGAGGTCATACTATTAATGACAATTTTTTTGCATTCTGTTAATTAAATATGAAACATTTAATTTAGGAGCAAACCCTCTTAAAACGTAGTGTTGAAGTTTCCTGATTAATGTTTCACGGTAATCACAATCGAAAGCTTTTGATAGCTTTTGATAGGTCACAAAATATACTCAAAGCATCCTGTGAATTCTCCTATGCATTGAAAATATATTTAATGAGCTCAACACCAGAATCAGTTGCCGAGCGACGCCCTGTGAAACCGAATTGATTTTTATGAAGTAAACCATTTACATTAAAGGAATTACTTTACTATGTTTTATTAAATAGGAAACATACCATATTCGATACTAGTATTAAAAATAATAGTTAGCTGAGGCGCGATTATATCTATTATAGACGCAATAATTTTAACAGAAACCCCCCACAGATCTGCAGTTTTCTTAATATCAATAGTTTTAAATATTTTAAAATATCTTTTGATGATAATTTATGAAACGTATAATTCTTTGTACTCACATTTACATTTTGTTTAAGTAATTATTCTGCGACGGCAGGAGAAGAATTCAGTGACTTAGTGGTTAAGAACGGAATATCAGTTAAATATTTCTCAAAAACATTACAACATCCTGATCTGATTCAGTTAATTTGTTGTTAAAACTTAACCGGTAGTTTCAATTGCGAGAGTTGGCCTTTCTAGTTTCACTATTAATTATACTCCACGTTATTTTAATTTTATCAGTTTTATAGACTTGGCTGTGGAGCACACTTTTTTAAATATTTTTGAATATTTTCTTACATATTCCCTAAATTCGACGCTAGGATTACATGGCCTTTCATGGTAAAGATCATATAACCTTTGTCTGCTCTTATGGACTCCTACTGCCGCCCATTCATTGATTGCCTTCTGACTCTTCAAGGAGAACATTTTATAAGTTAAAATATTATCAAATTAGCTTAAATAATGTTCTTAACAAAGAAATTAGGATTATTTTGGTATGAAATTGATGGAAGTTTCTTCACTATATTACTTCTAAACTTCTCCAAGCATGCATTTACTAGACTACTAGACGTGCATTTACTGGAACAAATACAATTTTGCTCATCTACTTGCTTTTTGTGTACACAAGGCAACGAAACTAACTGTCCACAGTGATCAGAACTACATTTTTCAATTATACATTTATGCAACAGCTTAACAATTGTAAAACTCTTATTTATACATCATGTTGCACTACATTCAGTAATACGCGTTGGCTCTAAAAATAAATTAAAAATACCATATAAATTAAACAATGATCTAAATTTAACATCGATGTAGAAAGCTTCTAGAAGATTGATATTAAAGTCTCCACATATTACAAAAGATTTATTCTGTTTATTGAGCTTAGCAAAAATCTCCTCCATATTTTTTTCAAAAGTATCATATATAGAACATGGGGCTCTGTAGATGCTCACAAAAATAAGGTGCTCAAATTCAACACATGCCATCTCTACAGGTTGCTCAACAGATAGGCTAACAATATCTTTACGTTCTTTACATGATAATAATTTTCTACCTAATATTAACGAGCCATCTCTTAAAACCGTTTCTCTATTGAACGAAAGGTGGTTACCTGGTGATTACTGAAGTGAAACATTAAGTTATGAGCTTTCAACTAATGGTCATTAATACATAAAATATGAATTATTTAAGAACAATTCGATTTCTATTTCTTTGCCTATCATGCCTTATACATTCTGATGCATCAGGTGTAAACAATTTTTATTGTCACTTTGTGGAGTCATACAAATAAGGATTTGTAAGCTACATTCTAAATTATTTAGTTTAATGTAACTGCTAGAGATTATCTCTATTGTCTCATTTTCTAATTTAAATGACTTATAACTGATTCCAAATTACATACTAAGTCATTAGACTGCTCAATAGAAGCAGATGTCTGTGTAGCCTTGACCTTGGCTGACTTAATGCTTAAAGAATATGATAGCACATTTGCTAACTGTATTAAATACTATTTGGATAGGTTATAACTATCTCTAATCAAAAATTTCTTTTTAAAATAATTTTTGTCTTTTAAATTAATTATATTATTATAATTATAACAATTAAATATCAAGTTTAAATTGTTATTACATGAAAAGTTATTCATTAATAAATTTAAATTGTATCTTATTATATTTTCCTGTGGCCAACCCTGTATGTTAGGCAATGTAATGAAGATAATTTCATGTACATTTAAAGTATTTAGATAAGCAATATATATAAATAATTGAGTTTTGTTTACATCGCCTCTTCCCCCCCCCCCCCCCCATAAGAATTATTAATGTGCTAACCAAATGTCCTTTTAAAGAGTTCTTTAACATCAAGCCCGAATTTCAGCCTAAGTCAGCATAATAACTTGATTTTTATTTAATATTGAAATTTTTAAGTTAATTTAATATTCTTTGTTTCTAAGTTAATATTCTTTGTCACAGCACTGTCATAAAGTATAGGTGAAAATAATGAGTCCTTACAGTTCTGTGTCATTATTATTTACACATATTGTCCTTGATGAACCTAGTATGGAGCGCTGATACTCAATCTGATGTTTTATTAAGGAGTCAAAGCGCTCCTCATTATATTTACATGACTTTACCAGATTATTCATGGCCAATATGTGTTCTTTTATCTCATTCTGAGCCGATGCATATTTATTTGATATAATTTGTAGAGAGTTTTTAAGTGATAAAATTGTTGAATTTAGACGCTCTATATCAGTCTCATAACAGTCAACAGTGGTGCTGGGATTAGTGGTGACGGTATAATGCACGCAATTGAGGGAGGGCGGGAGGTGCTCTTCAAACTAGGTAAGACACATCATTTTATTTTATCGAGCGGGTGTACGCGAAGTAATTTTTTACCAACTTTAATATAACGGACTTTCGCAAAGTAACGCCTGATTCTATCAATTATACCAAAAAACTATTGTTTTATCTGTATGTATCGATAGTAGAATAGTAATTTATCGATAGAAAAGTATCATTTTAATGGGGCATACTTATTAAAATAAAAAATAATTAATTATTGCACTGAAACTAAATCGTCTTACAGTTTTATATTATAGTAATAGAATAGATTTCATTCTCCACATAGTTTTATTATAATCTGTGCTAAATTCCTCTGTTCAGCAGAATGGAATTTCAATAATTTAATCCCGACTATAGTGCCTTGAATTGCACTTGAGACTAGAGCAAGGCAAATAAGGACGATCGATAGTTGTATGGAATAATTATTCAATAGAGCGAGGAACTTAGTTCTAATTTATAGTTTGCGAATTAAGGTTTACAAAACAGAAATGTATTTTTTAAAATCTAGAAATCTAATTATTATGCTTATACTAATCATAAATCTTCTTTCATTTCTTATATATGTGGTGGCGCAGGAGCTTAGCGCTCGCAGGAAATTTCACAGTACGCGAGCAATCCTGGTTCAATCTCCGCCGGCGCCAATGAAATTGTTAATTGCAGTTTTAAGTGCTGATTTACCACGTGCTCTGCGATGAAAGAAAATATCGTGAGGAAAACTGCATGTCCGAGAAATAAAAAAAAATATTTCGAAGACATGTGAAGTCCGCCAACATGCATTACTGCAGCGCGGCGGATACTTCTTTGCCCGAAAACAATCTCAGAAGTGAGAGGAGGCCCAGCAGTGGGACGTATATAGGCTGTAACTTTAATAATTCATATTATTGCTTAAAGGTGACAATTTATGAGTATGTAGACTTCTTTGCTTGATGTTGACGCAGTTGTCCTTGGACTGAAGTAGCTGCATGTAATCAGGCGAACTGTAAGTTCGTGCGACATTTTAGTTTTATATAGAAAAATAAAATTAATGAGAATAATAAGGCGAAATTATATACCAACTTTTGATTTATAAGCCCGTTATAGTAGATTACAATTTGCCATAGTTGGTTAATAGTAGTTTTTAGTCATTAGGGGTGACAAAGCATCTGCATTATGATTCTTAATCCACTCCATCCACTTACTATAAGGAGGACTGTGTGCTCCTTCGTAACCCTTATTCAATAAAAAAAAATTGTAATAGCATAATTTTATTAACAATCATGACGACCTGACCTGAAATAGAGTAGATACATATATGTTTATGACATAGAAGTTATGTAAAGTACAATTAATCTATACAATGTCGAAGTGCAGGCAAAAACTTTGCATGTAGTGCCTATCATAATCCTAATTTGCCTTTCACTTCTGCGTTTTTAATATTTATAATATTTATTTGTTTAGTGTACTTTCAGATTGTAAGGTAAATGTATACACGATAGCATATGATAAGGAGCATGGATAAAAAATTTGTCTGTCTATCCGGGCTTATTTTTCGAAGGTCTGAACCGATTTTAATGAAACTCCATGGTAAAATAAAGAGCAATATCGAAAGTGTTCAACTCTACATGTGTCTGAAAACACGCAAAATTTTTTTAAATCGAAAAACTGATAACAAAGAAAGGGATTTTGATGATTATCTCATAATCTAGAGAATTTAAAAAAAACCTTTTTCGGTTTGCAATGTGATACGAAATTTCTTTCTAATTTATTTTCTATATCTTAATTTTTAAGTAATACTTCTTTTGGGCGGTTGGGGAAAAATGATGAGAGTGTATTTTAACAATGCGCGTGCTCACCGACAGCTAAAAACGACACCATGAAGTTGTTACGACGCGTTGCACACTGTATAATAGCGACAACTTCAGTGGGTAATTGTGTCTCAAGTTTTTTTTGTTTTGTTACGATAAAGAAGTATAACTTCCTACGTGCGTACATAAGTATAACACTTTCTTTACTTTGACACCACTTTACATAAAACTATGTGTGTTGGAGTCAGATATCTAAAGGATAAGGTGAAAGGGCGTTATTTAGGCGCAATTAATGATCTTCAATTTTTATTTTAATGATTTTCATATATCACACAATGTGTTTAGTAATAAAAATATGTCTGTAAAGTAATTTTTTATTAACTACATGTTTTAAGACCATTAGTAAAGAAATGTTTCGTTTTCTTTATTTAAGTTCTACGCAGACGAAATCACAGATTGAAAGCTTATCATCATTATAAACACATGGACATCGAATATTAATGTAGGTTTTAGTATTTATTAGAAAAATAAAGGAATGAAATGTATATCACAAGGTACGGTAAAGTACAGTACAAGTACACAAGTAGTGAACAAAAAATCCTATATACAATGTAGCATGCACACAATATTCTTCAATACAAAATGCATTAATGAATTAAATGTAAGCGTCTATATCACGTTCATGGCTGGGAGCTATAATCACTTTTCTTTCTCTGTAAAGGAAAATATTACAAAAGAAAACTTCTTCGAACTTTGAACACTGGCAATATTAGTTATTATTACTCTCTAAAGCCGGTAACACACTTTTCCTTACATGATTATTGATACTTAGATAACCAAGATCCTAATTTAAATATACCCGTTGCTCCGATATTTAAGGAACTTACTTTTAATGTAAATAACCTGTCTTAGATGAATATATTGATGCGTTGTGATCCAAAAGAAGTAACTTAAAATGAATAATTGTTACTGATATGCTATACCAATCTATAACCACTATCCTAATCCAGGCGTTCTCAAACCTAAAGCCCCAAGAACACCTAACAAATTTCCCAGACATTGGCGAACCTAAGAAAAAACTGCCTAAAAACATAAATAAGAATTTTATGTAAGAAATTACTGTCATAAAGAACAACATGTTTTGATTAGTGTGGTAATAAAACTATAATGGTAATGTCCACCACATCCAATTTCGGTCATGGCGGCCATTCTCAACGAAGACTAGACCTTTGTGTAAGGCACTATACGTGGTGGAGCCACGTTGCAGTTATCGTCGGCTCCATCGGGTTAGGACCACGCTCTCACATAATACCAGCCTAAAATAGCAGCTTAATGGTGTTATGTTTCGTGTGGTGGTGTGGAAACGAGATATTCCACATTAGTTCTGAAGGGTGACAACGCATCTGTATTTTTATTCTTAATCGAGGATAAATGTAGCTGTTTATGGGCCATACCATACTTACCATCAAATGTGTGTGCTCTTAGGTCACCATTATTTTAAAAAGAAAAACACGGCAGATAAATCACCGTTACAGTCTTATTTTAGACTGATGAGTTAATTAGGAACTAATCAAATAACTTTAGGACTTGGGCATTTAACGTGGTGTGGATAAATTGCCATTATCTTGTTATTTGCAGAAGAAAATTAAAGACAAATAGCCCTTTAAGCCTCACCTAGTAATAGTGATTAATAAATAATTTAAATCCTTTTAATTGTAATCTGATCTCTTATGCTGATGATACAGTTCTATTAATTTCAGCCATTTCCTGGCAGGAAGTTTTTGATGTTGCGCAGGATACTTTTGACAGTGTCTCTAGATGGCTGGGTAGCAGCCTTATGAAACTAAATCCTAATAAAACAAAATACATTCCTTTTTCTATTCGGAAATTGAAAGGACTTGGAGATAAATTGCATCCAGTGACTCCCAGTTGCAATTTTATAGATAAATATAAATGTTCCTGTCCTAAATTAGAATGTACTAATGATATAAAATACTTAGGAGTAATGTTAGATAGTCACTTAAAAGACATTGTAAAAACTCGCCTAAGAACCAACAAATATTTGACAATTACCAAAACTCTTATCCTTAATTATGCATTACATAACACTCAATAGATAGCAACGGACACTTCAGTATTTTGAAATCAAAATAAAAAGGACTTTTTAGATTTTGAATTTTGTACCTAGTTTTTAATACTAATTTGCTGCGTTTATAGGCTCCTGTGATTTGGTCAATCGCACAATACCTTCACTGACATATTTTTTATAGGATAGGGTGACAAACGAGCACATAATCCACCAGATGGTAAGTGGTTGCTGTGGCCCATAGACATCTACATCTATCCTCGCTTACAAATCAAAATGCAGATGCGTTGTCACCCGTGAGGACTAAGATGGAATGCCTCTTTTCCAGTAAAAAAGGTATCCGGTTCTCTACACTCACCATACGAAACACAGCAGTTTTAAAATTTGCCATAAACTCAAATATATTATGAAAACGTTAATATTTTAAAATATATCTAAGATTAATATATGCCACAAGATACTGGGATACAGTAAAATCATCCGTTTTCATTTAAAATAACAATACTATTGTACTCTCATTGGCCAAATCAGCATTGTGCCACACAAAAAAAAACGTCAATAACGTTGACAGATGACAAGACGTTAAAAAGATGGTCAGACGTGCGATCGTTTTCGTTCCGTTTGAAAAAATAGATTTCTGCAAATGTTTTTGGAATCTAAGCGCACTGTGCAGTTGGTTTGTTATGCGATAAATTTACCTAATCACAACCTGAGTTTTATTTACCGTATAGGTGCTAGACTAAGACTGAACTGCTTACATTAGCAATAACATAGTAATGTTTCATAAAAATAAAACATAACCTCAAAATCTCTATGATAACTGCTAATATCTATGTTTTCGGAAGTGTCCGTCAGGAGTTATTGCTCTTACATACAATAATGTTAAATTTTGGACTTAAAAATGATTTTTTTTTTCACTGTTTGTCCTTAGCCGAACATTGCATGGACGCAGAACAACGTCATTTAAAACGCATATTGAATTACTGAGGAAAAAGAACGGAAATTAATAATTATCTTTAAAACACTTAGACATACTGCAGAATACAAACTTATAAAGTAAATTTACTTTGCACTCTGCCAATCGTTGATATCGTAGTGCATTTCTTCTTGGGAAGGAGCGCCAGCTTCTACTATTAAGTGCTTAAAATTTACCCAGCGTACTGTACTCAAAGTAAGCACTTTTATTTCCAAGTGAATTGTAAAGTCTTTTGAATTGAAAATATATATAAATAAATATATATATATATATAATAAACTAATAAAATAACAGCTTGGTTACTGACTCTAGGATCTGAAGATCTTTTGACAGTGAAGCGCTATGTTATTATGGACTGTGCTCGAACTTCTATTGATAGGTATTCATTAAATTGTTGCACAACACACACACACACACACACACACACACACACACACACACACACGCGCGCGCGCGCGCTCACACGCACACGCACACGCACACGCACACGCACACGCACACGCACACGCACACGCACACGCACACGCACACCCACACGCACACGCACACGCACACGCACACGCACACGCACACGCACACGCACACGCACACGCACACGCACACGCACACGCACACGCACACGCACACGCACACGCACACGCACACGCACACGCACACGCACACGCACACGCACACGCACACGCACACGCACACGCACACGCACACGCACACGCACACGCACACGCACACGCACACGCACACGCACACGCACACGCACACGCACACGCACACGCACACGCACACGCACACGCACACGCACACGCACACGCACACGCACACGCACACGCACACGCACACGCACACGCACACGCACACGCACACGCACACGCACACGCACACGCACACGCACACGCACACGCACACGCACACGCACACGCACACGCACACGCACACGCACACGCACCCGCACCCGCACACGCACACGCACACGCACACGCACACGCACACGCACACGCACACGCACACGCACACGCACACGCACACACACACACACACACACACACACACACACACACACACACACACACACACAAACATGCGTACATTAGCACCGTATACAAAAGAGGTACATTTTACATTTTTTTTCTATTTTACATTTTTTATACCACTTCCATATAATATAAAGGACAAAGTTTTATATATTTTTTATTTTTTAACCGGAGACTCTTTTACTGGAAAAGAGGCATTCCATCTTAGTCCTCACGGGTGACAACGCATCTGCATTTTGAGTCTTTATTGAGGATAGATGTAGATATCTATGGGTCACAGTAACTACTTACCATCAGATTGACTGTGTGCTCGTTTGTCACCCTATCATATTAAAAAAATATTTTCCATAATATAAATAAATAATTTATGTTTATTATGTCTGGGGAGTGCAGCCACATGCTGAAATATAGGTTTTGGCCTAGTTCGGCAATGCATGCTATTTTTTATGTTAAAATGTAAGTTAATGCCGACAGGCATTTAGTTCGTTCATTGTTACCTTTCTAAGTATAAAATAACGTTTAACAATACAGAATAATTAAAATGTATAAATCTTTAAATCATAAAAGAATTAAGCCTGTTAAATACCGACTTCAAGAACCAATAATAAAATAATATAGGCACACATAACTTAAAAGCTTCAGAAGTTGGAGCTTTCGCTCTTAGATACAATATGTGTAGCACTGAGTTTAGAGTTTTTAAAGTATGTTTAAGTATCAAAACAAACAACAAAAAATAACGGAGTGCTGCATATATTTCAAGAGATTCATAAACCTAGCCAAAACAATGCTCAACTTAATCTAAAAATTTTATACGTGGTAGAGCACGCTGCGGCTATACTATGGTTGTAGAATGAGTCGGCTGGACCGGAGTAAGACCACGCTCTCACAGAATACCAGCGTAAAGTAGCAGCTTAATGTTGCTGTGTTTCGTATGTTGAGTGTAGAGCACCGGAGATGTTTTTTTTTTGCTGGATATGAGACAATTTACCACCGGTTTCAAAAATAAAACTCTGTCAGAACCAGCGGAATTTTTTTAAATTCATCATCATCATCATAACAGCCTTTCACAAGTCTACTGCTGAACATAGGCCTCCCCCAAGGAATGCCACAAAGCACGGTCCTGAGCCACCTGCATCCATCGACTTCCTGTATGTCTTACCAGGTCGTCACTCCATCTTGTGGGGGATGCCCTACACTTCGCCTATCGGTACGAGGCTGCCACTCAAGAACCTTTCTTCCCAATCGGTTGTCGGTTCTTCGAGCTATATGGCCGGCCCACTGCTACTTCAGCTTACTAATCCGTTGGGCTATGTCGGTTACTCTGGTTCTACTGCGGATATCCTCCTTTCTAAGTTTATCACGCAGAGAAACCCCGAGCATAGCCCTCTCCATAGCTCGCTGAGCGACCTTGAGCTTCCTCATACGGCCAGCAGTGAAGGACCACCTCTCAGATCCGTAAGTCATCACTGGCAACATGCACTGGTTGTACAATTTCGTTTTAAGGTTTTGAGGTATGTCTAACGAGAAGATGTGTCGTAGTTTCCCGAACGCTGCCCAGCCGAGTTGAATCCATCGATAGACCTCTCGGTCGAAGTTGGACTTACCTAGTCGGACTATTTGTCCCAGGTAAACATACTCGTCAACAACTTCGAGCTTAGTGCTCCCAACAACATGGAGTGTGACATGGAGGTTAAACATGATTTTTGTTTTGTCCATGCTCATCTTAAGACCTATCCGTTGGGAAGCACTATTGAGGTCATTGAGCATAGTGCTTAGGTCCTCCAGCGATTCTGCCATAAGGACTATTCGTCGACAAATCGAAGGTGAGTGATGTACACGCTATTGATGTTGATACCGCATTCTTTCCAGTCCAGCAGCTTGAAAACGTCTTCCAATGCAGCAGTGAAGAGTTTCGGGGATATAACATCACCCTGTCTTACACCTCTCTGCAGTTGGATAGGTTTCGTACTCTGATTCTGTACTCGGATAGCCATCGTAGCTCTACTGTACAAACACTTCAGCACTTCGATATACTGACAGTCAACGATATACTGGCACCGCTGAAGGGACTGCAGCACCGCCCAAATTTCGACGGAATCAAAGGCTTTCTCATAGTCCACATACGCCAAACATAGTGGCGAATTGTACTCTTTGGACTTCTGTACAATTTGCCGAAGGGTATGTATGTGGTCTATGGTGCTAAAGCCCTTTCGGAAACCGGCTTGTTCGGGAGGCTGGAAGTCGTCAAGACTGCGCGCGAGACGATTCGTAATGACTCTCGAAAACAGCACGTAGACGCGGCTCAGAAGGGAAATCGGTCTATGGTTCTTCAAGAGAGCGTTGTCACCTTTCTTAAAGAATAAGACCACCGCACTTTTGCTCTACGCCTCCGGTGTAATTCCACTATGAAGGTCGGAATTAAAGAGCTTCTGAAGGACTTCAAGTACCGGTTTTCCAACCGCTTTCAAAACCTCTGCTGTAATTCCATCCTCGCCCGGGGACTTGTTGTTTTTATGGTGCTGAAGAGCCATTCTAATATCGCTTAAACTGACGTCCGGGATATTTTCGGAATAGTGTCGGATAAGACTCACTCTTAGATCGTTACTCACACTTGCGTATGGTTCCAACGATGACGTGTACAGCTGCCCATAGAACCTCTCAATCTCACACAAAATCTCAGATGTCCTGGAAACGATGCTGCCACACTCGGTCTTCAGCTTTGACAGTTGGCTCTTTCTGGCAGACAGATCTCTGGCAAAGACTTTGAAGCCTTGGTTCCGCTCGATCGCTTCTTCAATACAAGCTGTATTGAAGTTGCGTAAGTCCCGCCGCATGAATAGAATAGAATAGAATAGAATGATTTTTATTCAATATGGATTATTACATAATACTTATTGATAGTCATTATTTTATTTACCACTGGTTCGGAAAATACCTCTGTCCTGGGAAGAACCAACAAGAAACCCAGCGGGACTTTTTTTTTTAAAACATAATTTCACCTAACAATAATTTTGTTTATACAATTTTAAATGAATTTTCATAGAACCAGCATGGTGGCGATCACCTTATTCCCAGGGGTTATTTTCATTCATGTATTCCTTGATATTATAATAACCCTTTTTGTACAGTTTTTCTTTAATAAAACTTTTAAACTTGTTTATTGACAAACTTTGAACATGTTCTGGGATTCTGTTGTAAAAGCGTATACATTGCCCCATAAATGAATTACTAATTCTGTGGAGTCTTGTAAGTGGCATTACAAGCTTATGTTTGTTCCTAATGTTTAAGGTATGAAGATCCTTATTCTTAGTAAAGCAATTTATGTTTTTATGTACATACATTACATTTTCATAAATATATTGCGATGCCAAAGTTAATATGTTTATTTCTTTAAATTTTTCTCTAAGGGACTCTTTACAATTTAGATTATAAATCGCCCGTACGGCTCTCTTTTGCAAAACAAATATAGCTTCAATATCAGTCGCATTACCCCATAGCAAAATTCCATAAGACATTACGCTATGAAAGTAACTAAAATACACTAACATAGCTGTCTCAACATCTGTGAGACTTCTAATCTTTCTTACAGCATATGCTGCAGAACTAAGTCTGCTTGCTAATTTAGATATATGGGGGCCCCATTGAAGTTTCGCGTCAATAGTAATACCGAGAAAAACAGTGGTATCCACAAGACTCAACTCCTCCCCATTTAAGAGCACATTGGTTTTCGAATGTTTTACATTAGGTATTGTAAATTTAATACATTTTGTCTTATTGCCGTTTAAGAGCAAATTGTTGGCGTTAAACCAATGTACTAGTTTCGATAGAGCATTATTTACATCGTCATATTTAATTAACCGCCGTTTCAGTTTGAAAATTAAAGAGGTATCGACAGCAAATAATACTATATCGTGATTGTCCCCTACAAGATAAGATAAGTCATTAATATAGATTAAGAACAGGAATGGGCCAAGAATCGAGCCCTGAGGAACGCCCATTGATACTACCGATCCGGAGGAACATTTACCATTAATGACGACTTTTTGAGTTCTGTTACTTAAATATGAAGTAATAAGTTTAAGCGCCATATTTTTTACACCGTAATGTTGTAGTTTCCTGATTAATGTATCATTTTTTTTTATAGGAGAGGGGGTAAACGAGCATGCGGCTCACCTGATGGTAAGTAATTACCGCCGCCCATGAACAACTGCAACACCAGGGGAATCGCAGATGCGTTGCCGGCCTTTTAAAAAGGAGTACGCTCTTTTCTTGAAGGTCCCTAAGTCGTATCGGTCCGGAAAAATCGCTGATGGAAATCGATTCCACAAGGAGGTCGTGCGAGAAAGAAAACATCTTCTAAATCGCACAGTGGTGGACCGCCAATCATCCAGATGGTGTGGATGGTATCGGGAGTTCTGCCGCGATGTGCGTTCATGAAATTTGGCGGCTGGGATTAATCCGAACAATTCCTCAGAGCACTCCCCATGGTAGATGCGAAAGAAAATGCAAAGGGATGCAACATCTCTTCGCAGTGCCAATGAATCGAGCCGATCGGAAAGGGCTCGGTCGTCGACAATTCGAGCCGCTCTGCGTTGGATGCGGTCAAGTGGAAGGAGCTGGCACTGGGGAGCCCCTGCCCAGAGATGGGAACAGTATTCCATGTGAGGCCGAACTTGCGCCTTGTAAAGTAGCAGGCGGTGTGCCGGCATGAAATACTGTCCCGCTCTGCTGAGCACGCCAAGCTTTTTAGAGGCCAATTTGGCCTTCCCTTCCAAGTGACCACGAAACTGCACGTCACTCGATATGTCGACTCCGAGGATACCGATACTGGCTGAGGCAAGAAGGGGAGTGCCTTGAAACTGAGGAGATACGACAAAGGGGTTCTTTTTAGCGGTAAACGCGCAAACTTGTGTCTTCTGAGGATTAAATTGGACTAGATTTAGTCGCCCCCAATCCGAGACTTTGTTCAGCAAAGACTCGACTTCAGACACAAGTTTGTTTCGGTACTCAGCGACGTTTTCCCGAGAAATATTGGCACGGCCGGTGTATAGAGCATCACCAGTGCTGTCATCCGCATAGCAATGAATGTTACCAGTTAGCAACATATCATTGATATGCAGAAGAAACAGCGTTGGTGATAGCACACAGCCTTGTGGAACACCAGCGTTAATAGGCTTGTATTCAGAGCATGCACCGTCTACAACGACCTTGATGCTCCGATCTGCAAGGAAGCTGGTGATCCAATTGCACAATTTCTCGGGAAGCCCATAGGAAGGGAGCTTCGAAAGAAGCGCTTTGTGCCAAACCCGATCGAAGGCCTTCGCAATGTCCAGACTAACGGCCAACGCCTCCCCCTTGGACTCTACTGCCTCCGCCCATCTATGGGTCAGGTAGACCAGAAGATCACCAGCTGACCGACCCCGACGAAAACCGTATTGGCGGTCACTAACACAATTGAAAGCCTTGGAAAGGTCACAGAAAATACCTAATGCATCTTGTGAATTGCATTTGGAGATCTGTCTGTTCAGTTGCCTGTATGCTGTCAACTCTGTTGAAGAATGTAGCTTCATCTCCTGTCTAACAGCCATGAGATTAAGAGTGTGGTCGGAGAGTTTTTGTGTAAAAGCTTTGAGAAAATTTACTTCGCAAATATTCGCGTTATAAAATAAAATGATGTGTCTTACCTAGTATGAAGAGCACCTCCCGCCCTCCCTCAATTGCGTGCACTATCCCCGTCACCACTTATAACAGCACCGCTACTCCCAACACCACTACACTAGGCAAGACACACCACTAACGATAATACGACACGTGTTTCGCCTCTACACGAGGCATCCTCAGGTGATATAGACTCTACGGTGGCTAACCGCTAAGTGAGCGGCGAGCCAAAACAAATGCCTTTTATACAGACCGATGACGAAACCGCTCTCTACTTAAGGAGCGAGCGACTGCGTCATGCGATAAAACATGCGACCAATCACCGTCGGACTTACGCAGCCGTTTATAAAATTAAAAAACAAACTGCCGCGCAATGCCTACCCTCCAATTACGCAACCAATCGCCGATCACCGTGAGGGGGACAAACGACCATATTGCGAGGCTCTCTATTATTAGAGAGCAGACTTAAAGATATTTAAGAGAGGTGAACTCACTAACTAGTAACATTTGTTTGTCCATTCAGCAATCCAAAGGTACTATTGTTACTTTTTAATATCTCTAACTGTTCCAGCACACACAGCCGCAGCCCTTTATTACACGTATGTAAGACTTTAAAGGAGTGGTCGTTGGCTAGGTTGTGTCCAGTGTCCAAAAGATGTTTGGCAAAATGGGATTTATCGGGATTGCAATTCCTGTCCGCGGCTAAATACTCTTTATAACGTGTCTCGAAATTGCGACCAGTCTGACCCATGTAAACGGCGTGGCATTCGTCACAAACAAGTTTGTAAACACCTGACTTTTGACGAATATCCAACTAATCTTTATTAGTACAGATATTTCTAAGAGAATTGTTTGTTTTGAACGCCACATAAACGCCGTTTTGTCGTAGAGTATTAGCTACTTTTTCAGATATGGGGTCTAAGTAGGTCAAACTGCTCACATATCGATGAACACTTTGAAGTTGAACCGCGTACAGAGAGTTGCGAACAACATGCTTTTGTTTCTTTTTAATTAAATTGTTAATGAGATTTTTTGAAAAACCGGTAGAGACCGCTATTTGATAAATTGTATTAAGTTCTTTTAAATAATTTTCTTTACTTAATGGGACAGTGAACAAACGGTTAATGTAACAATAAAAAGCGGCTACTTTATGTTGCCACGGATGAAGAGATACAGGTAAATGAAATTGTATACTTGGGGAGTGCTTTTAGCCGGGATGGAAGATGTGATTTAGATGTGGACAGGCGTGTCGCTGCCGGGAACAAAGTCAATGGTGCCCTGACTGCGTTAGTCAAAAGGCAAGGCGTAGCGAAGAGTGCACGCCTTGCAATACATAACGCAGTGTTGGTACCGACTTCGTTATATGGCAGCGAAACCTGGGTATGCCAGAAGAAGCATACAAGTAAGTTGAATGCAGTGGAGATGCGATCTCTTCGTAAAATGTGCGGCGTTACCATGGCCGACCGAAAGCGAAACGAAGAGATTCGCAATATGGCAGGTTTGAAAGATGACCTTATCACAAAAATTGATAAGGGCGTGCTTCGGTGGTTTGGGCACGTTGAGCGAATGAGTGAAGACCGAATGGTGAAGAAAATATATAGCGCGAAAGTTAATATTAAAAGGTGTCGAGGTAGACCGAGACTAACTTTCGAAGACCATGTGAGCAAATTGCTCGAAGAGGGTAGGGTCAAAAGTACTCGGATACTTAGACGTGCATGCATGAAGAAGATAATGAATCTGAAAGAAGCGAAAGAGGTTTGTAAGGATCGTGACACTTGGCGATCTGTTCTCTCTGGCTACCCCGTCAGGGATTGTGCGTGAAGATAAGTAAGTAAGATGAAGAGATGACGCGGAGATGACCGTGTCGGTGTGAGTTGGCTTTCGATAAATTTGGAAATATGTGACGATTCTTTTCTTGTTATTGTTAAATTGAGAAAAAAAGGGAACAATCTTGTTCCAATTCAAGTTTAAATTTAATTTTGCCATGGACTCTATTTATTTTATTGAGGAAAATATCCAGTTGTCTCCTTGTGCCAGTCCAGCAAATAATTATGTCGTCTACATATCGATAGTAATATAAGATATTTTGATTGACAACTATATGTTGTTTTTCGAAATTATCCATGAAAATGTTCACCATAAGGAGACTTAGAGGAGACCCCATAGCTAACCCTTCTTTTTGTAGATAGAAACGGTTATTAACCCGGAAATAGTTTTGTTTCATACAGAGAGAGGTTAAGTTAAGAAGATCATTTGTTTCCCCGGGATGTAGACGACGTTTTTCAAAGAGATCTGCGAGTATACGCAAACAGTCAGGGAATGGGACATTTGTGAAAAAACTATCAACGTCTAAAGATAACAATATGGATTTAAGAGGAATACGAATATCTTTAATTTTGGAAATGAGTCTAAGCCATTTTTTAGGCTGTAAGTGGGGTTGAATCCAGATTTCTCTCGAAGGAGGAAGTTTAATTTTTTAGCAAGGAAATAAGCTGGTGCATCAATATATGAAACAACTGGACGAATAAGAACATGTTCTTTATGTACTTTTGGTAACCCATATGAAATGGGTGCTTGAGGATTCATTGGAACAAGATTGCTCCGAGACATGTTGTGATCGTAAAAAACATTTGATAACTGTTGTATACATAACTTAATATCCGAAGTAAACTTTTTGGTTGGGTCAGACTCCAATAGCTTAAAGTCATCACCTTGGATAACATCTTTAACTTTCTGGCTGTACCCACGAATCTCCATAATAACAACAGTATTGCCTTTATCGGCTTTAGTAACAATAAGGTCGTTTTCCCTTATTCTCTGCTTTAGGGACTTAAAAACAGGGAACTCAGGATTAAAATGGGAAGACGCGGGCACAGCCCCAATTTCATTAGCTACCAAACTTTTAACGATGTTATCTTTCTTCCCGATCACAACAGCCATCTCCGCGTCAACAGCCATAGTCTCTAACGAGTTTTGGGAGACCGAAGGTGTTAAATTATACTTTAGACCTTTATGTAAAAGTGACAACTCATCTGTTGGAAACTGGACATCGGAAAGGTTTTTAACTCGGGGATAAAATTGGTGATATTCTGTATGTATGTTGTTATTACGATTACGGGATGAAGAGGATACAAGTCGTTGTAATTTACGGGACTGAATTTGATATTTCTCATAAACAGCCATTGAAGCAAGTTCTCTGACTTTCCCGTCCAAAATATCAAATTCAATATTATGTAATTTATATTAAAGTTCAGAGTATAATACTTTAAGGTGGATTTTTAAATTATCTCTATTGGAAAACCACTCGACGATACTCTTCATTAAGCCGAATTAAGTTTTTGTGTTCTTCTGCGGCGGGTCTTGCAGAACTTAGCTCCGACCGCATGGACAGTTTCCACGAGCTTGTCATTCATATCGTCCACATCATTGCAGTCTTCTAGGCCCTGAAAACGGTTTTTTAACTCGAGCTGAAAAATTTTGGGACTTTGGAACAGAGCACGACAGGGACGGAGCGTTGAATTCATTAGACGAGACCTCTCCAACTTAACGTTTAGGTTCAGTGTGTCTCTAACCATTCGGTGATCGCTACCAGTTTTCACCCTCGCGATACGGAGACATCACTGAACAGTTGTTGTCTGGTCGTCATAATGAAGTCAATCTCATTTTTTGTGGAACCGTCGGGACTCGACCAGGTCCACTTCCTGTGGGGCCGCTTCTGGAAGAAAGAGTTCATCATAGAGTCCCTCTATCTCCATGAAGTCGGCTAGCTACTAGGCCCCTTGGGTTCCGTTGCCCCATTCCGAACTTCCCTACTTTCAGCTCACCGTTCTCTCTCGTGCCTAGTTTTGCATTGAAGTTTCCCATTAACACCGTATATTGGGGCATGACTCTAGAAATATCCTCATACATTTTCTCCACCTCCTCATCGGGGTGTGTCGAGGTTGGAGCGTAAACTTGTATGACCTTCAGCGAATACCGTTTGGTGATTCTGAGTATAAGGTACGCAACCCTCGTCGACACACTCCCAATCTTTACAACGTTGTTAACGAGAGACTTGTGGACGATAAATCCGACACCTCCTTGGGACAGATGGTCGCCCTCCCGGTGATAGAGCAAGTTGCCTGATTCGAGGATTACCGTGTCCTCCCCCTCTCTTCGGACTTCGGATAATCCTATAATATGCCAGCGTAACTTGTCTATCTCTTTTTCCAGCTCCACGATCTTCTCGTCAGTCCTCAGGGTGTGCGTTGTATGTTGCCAGGTCGAGTCGTCTTAGGTGGCAACCGAACCTCCACCGGAGATTCTTAGCACGCCCTGCCCCGCCGCTATCATGGTCGCCACCGTAGCCAGGAATAGCGGGGCCGCCGGGGACTGGGGGCCGTCTCTTTGTTACTGTCATCATAGGGGGATATTTGCCATAGTTGCCACGCTTGGCGAGCGGGTTGGCAACCGCAGTTTTTTTATTGTAAGTTTGTTGTTATCAGAAAGATGCTACTGCCCATCTTCTGCTTGTTTCCCTTTGTAGCCTTTTACGACACCCACGGGAAGATATGGGGTAGTGGATATTCTTAACCGCCACTACACGGCTTTTTAAATTAACAGCTTACAATCAATCAAGAACACAATTATATATCCTATAATTATATATCGACCCTGAAGGTGGCCGTGGATGATTATAAAATTAAGAAGTCAAACCCCTCAGACTTCCGTGACCGCGGATGCTTCTGTAATAAAGTACTCGAATTGTCGGGAATATAAATTATGTTGATTAAGCGCGATATACAGTAAAATACTAGTTTCACTTAATTTTTAACTGCTATATTTGCAACATTTAACAAAAACCATGTAGCTCCCTATAAGTGCGTTGTCGGGATCTGTGTTCAAAGTATAGCAATAAATTTATTTCAGAAAACTCGACCATACAAAAGTGAATTAAAGTTACAGCCTCTATACGTCCCACTGCTGGGCACAGGGTTTTAGAGCAAGGAAATGTCCGCCGCGCTGCCCCAATTCGTGTTGGCGAATTTCACATGTCTTAAATATTATTTAATTTTTTTTTGTTTATTCTCAGACATACAGCTTTTCTCACCATGTTTTCCTTCGCCGCCAAGCACGTGGTAAATCAGCATTTAAAATTGCAATTAACAATTTCATTGGTGCCGGTGGGGATCGAATACGCGTTGCTCGCGTACAATTTGCGTAAAATTTTCTTATAATGGCAAATAACTTAATATCTATAAAATCTAGAAGAAAGGGTTTTATTTGTGAATCCGAGAGCAGGTCAAATGTGACGGACGAAAAAGGCACATTTGACCTGCTCCCTCACATTTGAACTTTGTACGGTAAGGCGCGCGCGGTTTTTTAAATTTTAATTGCGTTTCAAGTTTGTTATTAGGTTTTCCCACAGATAATATTCCCCAGTTTTACTAATGTCAGCAAAACTTTTGCTTAAAACTGCAAAACTTAAGGCTAGTTTAGACAAAATATCGTATTTTAAACACGATTTGATGCGCGAGAATTGATACTTCTTGAATTAGTCTATGCTCACAAAATACATGCGCACACATGAAATTAACAATTAAATATTAAATCAAATAAATTTATAAAATACTTTATATTAATCGAGATAAAAAAATATTATTTAACCGCCGTGGAAAAACTTTGAAGTCTGAGTTTTTCGACGTCAATGACGACGACGTTATTGAATTAGATTCTTCGTCAGCTACATTTCTATTTACATCCTTCATTTCCTGGAAATAAGCAAAAAGTCCTAAATAAAGTAATTTTTTGTCCACCAGATGTCGCACGCTTACTTTGTGTTGGACGAATATGTATGCAGCAAAGTACGGAGAAAATCCTCAAGTCGAATTTTAACCGAAATTTCTTTTGTTAAAAAAGTCATGACTTTTTTAACAAAAGAGTTTTGTATTAGACGGACAAAATCTACAGGAGTGTCCTCTCCTGTCTCCTGTCCTTAAAGATTGTAATGAAAAGAATAGAATGAGAGAGAGAGAGAGAGAGAGAGAGAGAGGGAGATAGAGAGAAAGAATATGAATTAACTGCAAAAACTTAACAGGTGGTTTCGTGTAACAGATAGTTTTAATTGATCGCGGCTGTATTTGAAATTGTGTTTAAGTTAAAATGTTGGGTATAACGCGAAACAAAAAAAAGAATAAAATTCTGCTAGATTTAATCGCTATTTACATGCCTGAATAGAGGCTAAGTTGTAAATCTTGTTCGTGAGCTCAGTTTTATTCATACCACGTTGCAAAAGAATATCTTAAGGGTTCTGTTCTGCTAAAAATTCCACTTATTGACTAACAAGCTAAGTTATGGAATGAGGAGAATGAAATCGGTAGAATTAATAATTGTGAACAGTTAAAATTAAAAAAGGCAGACAATGTGTATCGTATCAACTTTATGGTTGTTAAAAAAAAATTATTGTCACATTAGTGTAATGCCTTGCGTTCCCAGAACGTGCAGCAAGTAACTGTTTAAACCGACCTATAAATCTTGTTTTTTAAGATGAAAGTATGTAGGTTAGTGGACTTAATTACATACTACATGAGTAATTGCACAGTGTTTGTGGTTTTATAGAAGCTTAACAAAATTGTATTCACTTTAAAACAAATTGAGAAAATATTTTTTTTAGTTAGAGTTTTGAATTTAGCGATGTTTACACAAAACTTAAAATATTTATCTCATGTTCGTTATGCTTGAAAATAAGTCATTTTACAAATTATAAAAATAAAAATTAGCTTATCTCAATAACATTAAAATATACAGTATTTTTATCATCAAAAAAAGTATGACTATGAACTATGATGAAATGACATAAAAACTATGATGACAAACGAGCACACCTTCCACCTAATAGTAAGTGGATGCTGTGGAGAAAATTATCAAATTAGTTAATTAAATGCTGGCTGTACTTGACGAATGGCTACATTTAGCCTTTGTGCAAGAAAAGAACCAGCCCTCTTATCACCAGCGGCGACGACAAGTCGTGGATACAGTTCCTTTAAGAACTTCACCCCAAATGGACAGTTGGTCAGGCAATTAGAGATATGATTGAGTTGTGTTAGATGACCTTTGATGACATTGGGGCAATTTTTCTAAAGATATTTAGTTTGTTTGCAATGCAAGCGGTTCGGGTTACATATTAAAGTTACGCGACTGAACTTTAAATTGGACACCATACATTTTGTTCGGTAAAGTTCTCAAATTTAAATATGCAAACGAAAATATTTTCAATTATTGGACGTCGATAGATATAAATTTCAAGTGTCCCACAAACTTTTCTCATTTGTTTCCCTGGAGTAATGTAAAGAGACGGGATTAAAAGATTCTAAAGTATTAAAAGTTAAAGAAGATTTTAAAAACTCTCCGAGAAAGATATGTCTTTTCTTCATATGTGTTATTTTTAAACAGTAGAAATGTACGGGTTACCACACAATAGTTAATAAAATATGTATTATTTACTCTCACATCCTTACATCTCGTTTTGCACTCATCTTGTAAACTGTAGACACACTACAAGAAATTTGACCTTATGGTGACAGGATAAGACATCTCAAGAGTAAAACGAGGCGCTGATGGGGGTGGGATTGCGAGCAAGGGTATTTCGCTCGCGTCGGTGTTATTCGTAATCTTTTACCGTCTTGCTTACACTATATTTGAATTGTCTATTTGTAATGTCAAAATAACATCTTTTTACTAAATGCATATGAAAGTATATACGGTACTTGTAGCAGAAATACAATTTTTAAAATTTTTGTTGGTCAGTCTGTCTCTATAATTACAACTTGTAAGACATTTCAACGGGTTGGCCGCAATTGTCGTAGAAGAGACAAACGTCAGCATAGACGCTAATCCAAAGTGCGGGCCGAGCGGCGTGCCTTAAGAGAGGCTTATGTCTAGCTATGTTCTGTCACAGGCTGGTACAGATGATGATGATGATGAAGGCGTTTTATGTTTGTTCTCAAAGGTAATGAAACTTTTTTTATAGAATAGGGTGACAACGAGCACACAGTCAACCTGATGGTAAGTGGATGCTGTGGGCCATAGACATTTATCTTTATACTCATTTAAGAATGAATATGCAGATGCGTTGTCACCCCTGAGGACTGGTATGGAACCTTATTCCCAGCAAAGGTTCTCCGGTTCTCTACAGTCACAATACGAAACACAGCAGTAAGCTAGCTACCATTTTCCGCTATCTGGGGCCTCCTTTATTGACTGTTGATTATAAGTCTGTATTAACTATGTAACCAAGTGAATATATTTAGCTACTTATTATAATCATAGTGCCGTCGTGTTTCGTATGGTGAGAGTATCTATACTCACCATAAGACGCTCACGAGTTAAAAAGGCGATAATCTCAATTATAGCAAATACAGATCGTATCATCTTCGAAATGTTAGCAAAAAACCTTGAAGACTGACAACGTAAGCCCAATGTAACATAGAACGAAAAAGGATTGCGTAATGTTCCCGCGTTACTTGCGTAATACTAAAGTATACCCTAACTTAACAGCATTCGCTTCGAATAAGAAATTAGGTGACATCTTGTATTTTCGCATTTACGTCGATAGTTATTTTAAGCTTTTGTATATTATAAGATATGTCGACATTAAATATTACTGTTTTGAAAGGAAGGGTGAGTTTTCCCTTTCGGAGGGGTATAGTCCAGTGCTGCTAAGTCTAGTTTAGTGCAAGTCCAAATTTGGCACTGAATAGCCTAAAATCATTATTTTTTAGGTTATTTTATTATTTTCAAAAACGTTTTTATTTGAAGTCAGATTTTCTTTATTTTTTTAACACAAGTTTAAAGAATTGGAAGCATAGAAGGAAAAATATTACAATGGAATTAAAAAAAACCATGAAAAGGCCCGTCCAAAATCTAATTTATTTATTTCACATTATAGAATTTACAGAATTTTTACTATCACTTTCTTCCTGATATAGCCTTATAAATAAGCCGACCCAGCACCTATCTCAATTTTGGGTAGTTATCTAAAAGGTAATAAAACTGCCTAACTGACAAACATACAGACTTAATTATAGTAGTTGACACCACTGTCTCTTTGTCTGTCCAGGCTAACCTTCGAAATTGCTAAATAGATTGTAATCAAGCCTCACGAACAGATAGACCCGGTCGGTATTATATAGAAAGACAGAAAGACAAACAACCCAAATGTAGCGTTTATTGGAACATATTTATGTACACCGTTATTTTTTTACAAACGGCACCCCTTTTAAATGTTCGTTTTTGTCGAATTAGTGGTTTATATCATGTAATGCATCTTTGAAAACGGAGCAAATCTTGTGGAACAAATGTGAGTAATTTCCATCTGGTTCGTTGCAAGCAATGTGCCAGAGTCGATTTCTGCCCTTTGGATAGCATCCGCCCGGGTGTAAGTGTACACAGGTGGAAATGCTTTAATTGAATACCATTTTCTCTATGAAAACATTTCTGCTTAGTAGTTGGCGTTCTTTTCATCCGATAACAATCTAGATGTCTTAAAAGCTAGTATATTTTTATTAACTAAGTGTGAAAAACGAGCATACAGTCCACCTGTTGGTAATTAGATGCTAGGCCCATAGACACTTTACATCTATCCTGGATTAAGAATCAAAATACAGTTGCGATATCGCCCCTGAGAACTTAGATGGAATGTTTGGTTTCCAGTAAAAAGGGTCTCCGGTTCTCTACACTTACAACACTAACCATAAAAGCTGCTATTTTACGCTGGTATTCTATGTGGTTCTTTCTAGGTTGAGCCTACTCATTTATGATATCCTATTATAGTTGCAGCGTGGCTCTAAGACATAAAATGTAAATTGACCCTTTTGTCTATCTGTCTAATTTTTAGTTTATTTGGGCTAATCTTCAGAATGGCTGAATTAATTTCAATCAAACTTCACAAACAGATAGATAGATATGTCAGGAGTGATTAACGCTATATTTTATCCGATAAGGATGGAGATATTTTTTCGAGAAATCGAAAAATGGCAAAATCATATGTTAAATCGTTGGTAATAAATGATTCTCGTAAGTTGGTAATAAATCTAAATAACGCCACATTAAAGATCGTACCTTGATGATTCCGGAGCGAGTCGCTGGTGATGATTAAATAAAAACACAAATTGTAAGTTTGCAAAAGAACGATTACAGACAATCGGTATCATGAGCGCCACGCTTGGTAGGTGCTAAAAAAGAGCCGTATTAGATCAGGGGCTAAGCGCTTCCTGTAAAGCTCACAGTACGCGAGCAACACGGGTTCGATCCTGGATTGGAACCCCGCCAGCACCCATGAAATTATTAATTGCAGTTTTAAGTGCTGATTTATCACATGCTCGGCGGTGAAGGAAAACATCGTGAGCAAATCTACATGTCTGAGAAATGAGAAAAAAATCTTTCAAAGACATGTGAAGTTCGCCTACACGCATTGAAATACCACTGTGGACATTTCCTTGCTCTAAAATCTTCTAAGAAATGGGAAGAGGCATGTGCCCAGCAGTGGGACGTATATAGGTTGCTTCATTACACGTATACACATTCTACTACTAGGCGCAGGTCTCCTCTTATTTCTGAAAGGGTTTTTTCACGCTGCCCACTGGGTTTTTAAATAAATAAATTAGTTTTTTTTTGCCATAAAAATACAATGTTTAAATTTTAAACACAGCTTAATCATTAGTTGTGACAAAACGGTATGTGACTCAGTTGCAACGGGAAACGGGGTTTTCTTCATTACCTGCTATTCTGCCACAGCCTTTCCGCATTAACTATACAGGGTCCTTGGCAAGTGATGAAATGGTGATTTAGTGGATTTTTCTTAAAAAAACTCTCAGACATTCAGATTCTCAGGTTATTTACCTTTACCGTTAAGCACGCAGTAAATAAGCACTTTAATTTGATATTAATAATTTCATTTGTGCCGGCGGCGGATCGAATTTGATTTACTGGCGTAGTGTGGGATTTATGGCTAGCACTTGCCCCTAAGTTAGAGTTATAAATTTGTATTTGATATTCAGAAGATATGGAACTTTCTTAATCATAAATAAATACATTTAAATGAGGTAGGAAATGCGCTCTGAGCTCGTCTAAGCTGAAATGACGCGCCTCACTATCGTATTAACGCACACAAGCAAATTTAAAATATGGACGCAATACATATACAAATGTCGTTGTAATTGGTCATTCAGTTGCCGGTGTGACTCAAGCGTAGGAGCACGCGTCGTTCGATTGTAAAAGTACCGTCAGCATGTCGACCAAAAAGCATTTACGGAGTCAAGTAAGTAAAACAATACGTTATTGCTTAAAATCTTATTTAATCATACATTGTTTTTATGGTGGTTTACATGCATATATTTTACAGGCAAAAGAAATTACTGCGAAAGTGTACCGTAGAATGAAATATGAAGCGGAAAATGGGGTGGAAAAACTATCTGACGCTAGATGGCGAACTACCCAAGCCGTTGGTGTTAGTGAATCTACGATTACACGAACTTTGAAAGAAGAGAAACAAGCTAGTAATGGACACGTCACAAAAAATTTTTAGATCGCCCTCAAAACCAAAAAGGAAGCGTACCAAGTCTAACCTGTATGATTTTGATATGGGTATACTTCGCAGAACGATAGCGACATTCCAACTCCAACTCAAATAAGCAAGCCATGCAAACTTGGCTTGCAGAAAAAAATATTCAGTTTGACGAATCAATGAAGCGGCTTTTCTTGGATTTTTTGTCCAACTTGTTATAATTGCCTGAAGGTGACAAAGAGCGGACGTTTTGTTTCATACAATGCCCCAACGCTGCTCCCTAAGGAGAGCGTTGTCGGATTTATCACGCGACTAGTAGACCGTCACGTAGGCATACAGATGAAGCGCAAAACATTCGTAATATCGGGTTTTTAAAATAAGTAAAAATTTAACGCGATCTATAAAATTAGTTTTCTTTTTATAGAAAAGTTCTGAAAAAAGAGTGAGTCCACCTGATGGATTCTATCTTCGATTAAGAAACGAAATGCTGATGCGTTGTCACCCCTGAGAACTAAGATTAAATGCCTAATTTCTAGTAGAAAGGACAGCATGGATCTGCCACGTAGCAGTTTTATTCAATATGTAGTTTTCACATAAACTGGATAAAATAAAGATAAAATATAATAATGATGACAGCAGTGCTACTAGTAGTAGATCTACTAGCTCTCTAAACTATTTCATGTTACATAATGATAATGTTTATTATGTTCGATGTCATCTTTAAAGCTTCATGTCGTCCATTTTAAAATATACGTCGAGGTATTTTCGTTTTTATACTTGGTCCACAAGGACTATAACTTTTTGTTAACGGGAATAAAGCGCCATTGTGAATAAAGTCTGGGGATATAATATAAACAAGTAAGTCCCATTTCTCTTACAGTAAGTTTTTGTAGCAATTTCACGAATTGAATGTCATATTTTCATTTCTTTACACTAGCGATCCGCCCCAGTTGCGCACGCGTGATTTCTTTGAATCTCGACAACCGCGCCACCTACCAGGTCCAATTGAAAATCTAACCCATTCACGGACCCGCTCAAATATACACAAAAATTTTCATTAAAATTAGCTCAGCCGTTTAGGAGAAGATTAATGATAAATACACTTACAAAAGAAAGTATATATATGTTACTGTAAAAGCCCGAATTTTGGTGAATCTTAGGTTTTACTTTTAAATCCTAGGATTTACCAACATGAGCTGGTAAATGTAAGGATTGATATAAGATGCGACGATTTTTGGCGCTTTTACCGTTAGAGTTTGGTACATCCTAGGTTTAACCAAATACTACCAATAAGTGTTGTTTTTGAAAATGAAACAATATATTTATATAAGTAGAAAGTATTTATTAAACATTAAATCATATTACCTACATAATTTTAAAACATTTTTTGGTGATTTCTGAAAGTAGAATATAGAAAAATAAAGAGGCTTGTTTATATATATATATATATATACATATATATATATATATATATATATATATATATATATATATATATATATATATCAATATCATCGTTACAGCCATTCACAAATCCACTGCTGAACATAGGCCTCACTCAGGAATGCCACAAAGCACGGTCCTGAGCCACCTGCATCCATCGACTTGCTGCTGCGTGTCTTACCAGGTCGTCACTCCATCTAGTGGGGGGACGCCCTACACTTTCGCCTACCAGTACGAGGCTGCCACTCGAGAACCTATCTTCACCATCGGTTGTCGGTTCTTCGATCTATATGGCCGGCCCACTGCCACTTCAGCTTACTAATCCATTGGGCTATGTCGGTTACTTTGGTTCTACTGCAGATATACTCATTTCTAAGTTTATCACGCACGGCCTTGGTGGCTATAAGGAAGCGAGATGGAATAATATCCATCACCCTCGCACTTCTTTTTATCTTGCCATGAAATAAATATTATATAAATGACGCTTAATTTTAACAGACGCTAGTAATTCATTAATTTGTATTTGTTAATCAATTATATAATACTTTTATCAATAATATACTACGAGAGGAACTTCGTCCCAACCGAGTGTTCCACGAAACTCACGCTACCATTTTAAACCACCTCATTAGTCTAGCTGGTCTAACGACGCGGTTCTAATCCCGGGTCGGAAATAAATCAGTTATAGGGTTTTTCTGTCAATAAATGCTTACTAGCAGCCTGTCGTCATAAAATTGGCGTTATTTCACCCCCGTGCTTTGGAAAGCACGGAGAGCACGTAAAGCCGTTGGTCCTTCGCTTGATCTCTCTCCGATCGTATCGGATTGCCGTCCCATCGGACTATGGGAGTGAGGGAATAGAGAGTGCACCTGTACTGTGCATACTCGGGCATTATAATCCTGTCTAGTAATATGGCTAGTCTCCGTCTTGCAGTTGTATGCTTGGGTTGGAATTCAATGTTATTATTTATAGGGTCACAGGCAGATGGCATCATCCAGCCATCTTTTCTATTAAAATTAGAATCATCCTTAGAAGGAATCGGTGTTCTTTATTCTAGTCTATTAAATATTATGTAGTGACGCGGGCGATCCTGTACGTGTTCACAGACTGCAGACTTCCCGGAGCGTCAATTTTTTACATCAGCTATGTGTTTCGTCAATTTTTACGTCGCCACTATATAGCACAAGATAAATTACCCTTAATTAAAAATCAATCCTAAGATAACCTATAAAAATATATTTTTTTATTGAATAAGAGTGACAATCGAGCACACAGTCCAGTGAACGTTAAGTGGATACTGTGGCCCATAGACATCTAAATTTAGCCTCGATTAAGAATCAAAATGTAGATGCGTTATCACCCTTAAGGTATTTTGTGAGAGTGTGGTCCTACCCCGGTCGAGCCAACCCATTCGTGCTACAACCATAATAGTAGCGTGGTTCTACTCTTCAGGTAGAAATATAGGTTACGTTTTAGAACATATAAAACTTATTATAATGGTTCCTAAAGTAACTGTATCCGTGACTGGTTTCCGCTGCTGCGGATAAGAGGGCTTGTTATTTTGTCGCTTAAAGGCTAAGTATTAATTCATTAAGCAAGGAAACGCAGCCGGCGTTCTTGACACTATACCGAGGAGAATAGGCTTATTAATTTAAGCTGTTAGCTTTTTTTTTAAATATGGTAATAAATATTGTACATACGAGTATTTTAATGTTAACCTATGCATTCAGTGAAAATATATATATCAATGTTATAGAAATCGCGAACTTTGTGAGTTTGTATAAAGTGGAAGGTATGTTAAGGTGATGTTTGTCAACTGAGTCGGAAAATTTCGTGGCCCTTGAATGATTTCACAGCGTACGCTGCATCAATAGATGAAGTTGTTAGCACGATAATAATGTATGGATGAATTATTTTTCTTGAAATTATAGCAGGGATGTCGAAGCGGGAGCGACATTATAAATAATTGTTCAACCAGGGCAAAGCTGGGGCGGGTCGCTTGTATATAATATTACTCAAGTTACTTTGAAAAGTAAGGCTTGTTATAAAGTTGACAACTACTTGGAGCAAAATGAAGTATGGAAATAAAATTACTTCTGCACTGGCGATTAACTGGTATAATGATATCTATAAAGTAAAAATATTAAAAAATTATGTCAAATATTTGTCAGTCGTCACTGTCATATTTTTTTCATTTCTTTTTTTTGTTATCTAATAAAAACATTACTCATGCACTAGGATTTTCTCCTATATCGTGAAGGCAGTTTACATTCAGAAAACCTAGAAAGACACACCTAGACCCAGAACAATTATTTATATGCCATACAATACTTGTTCTGTGCGGGATTAGAACCTGCAGCTCTCAGCGCCGCAACTCGAAATTGCGCCAGTGAGCCGTCATACTTGTCAACCAATTGGAAAAGTGCTGTCTAAAATTTTGTGAATCCATAATGTGACACATCTTATAAGGTGATTGGAAAAAAATCGAACAAACACCGGAAACAGCGGAAGTGCTTGCGCACACCCCAGCTAGTATCCTAGACATCTTGGGCTCGTCGAAGTTGGACGCAGTTTGTTTGTTCTAAAATTCTACTTTGTTTCCCGTTAAAAATTGCAGGGAGTACACTATAATACAAAAATATAACAGGATCATTACCTACACATTGTACTGCAAGACAGACTTAAACATTTGTAGTACAACTTTATTGAAAACAAATATAAAATATTTTGCTCCTATAGTTTTCTATCTTCCAGAGTTTATGGATT
This sequence comes from Parnassius mnemosyne, assembly GCA_963668995.1. NCBI lineage: Eukaryota > Metazoa > Arthropoda > Insecta > Lepidoptera > Papilionidae > Parnassius > Parnassius mnemosyne. Next base: position 21,317,132 of record CAVLGL010000082.1, on the reverse strand, counting down.
AATTATCAAGGAAGTATAAATAGAAGCAATATAGACTCTTCCTACTATAGCATCGTTTCAGTAAGCAAAATGTTGAGTGGCAACCTGCTAGATGGAGTGACGAACAGGTAAAATATGCAGGAACTAGATGGATGTAAGTCACTCAGGACCGTGCTCTTTTGGCATTCCTTGATTGAGGCCAATGTTCAGCAGTGGACTTGTAAAGGGCTGTAGTCATGATTATGATGAAGACTGTGTTATATCCGAATGAATATGTCGCGTTGCTATGTGGTGATGCGATAAGCGGTAATCCATCACTCCATATCGTATCATAGGTGACTATAGTAAGAGTCGACTGCCTCAAGCACAGGCACTCCTACTCCTTCAATTTCATAGTCCGTTGGGACGGTACACCGACATGATCGAAGATAAATCAGATGAAAGACCTACGGCTTTACGTGCTTTCCCAGGCACGGGCGTGAAACACTCCCGACTTTCCGACTTGTTTTGGTTATGTTTTTCATTATTATGTCTTGCATCCTAATTTAAGATATAATATAAAAATTCAAATTTATATAATAATTAAAAATATACAATATTTGATCTCCTCAAAGTCCAAAACCTCTATTAAACAAAGTTTGTCTAAAGGGGTTATTATTAAGGCATCTATAGATGATAATAACCCCTGGGAATTAGGTGATCGCTATCAAGCTATTTCTGATTTGTTTTGTGTTGTTAATTGTATAACATTTATGTTTATAGCTGTTTTTTAGTCTCGCTGAGTTTCTTGCTGGTTGTTCCCAGGACAGATTTTTTTTCCTAACCAGTGGTAAATTTAACAACAGAGTGACTTTCAATAACTATTATTTATAATCTTTATTGAATAAAAAAATCTGTTTCTATTTCCATAAAACTGATCTTCGATATTAAAACAGTCATTTACAACTAAAACAAACGTCAAAACAACTTCAAAAATCCTAAAATAATGAAATTATTTCTATATAGTTGTTCTACCAAATATATTAAATAAACAAAACTTCCACATCATCGCACGCATGTTGTTCACTTTGCAATGAATGTCAAGTAGCTAGCGCACACAACATGATGTATCTGCGAGTACTTACGTCGCACATTTTCAGTCAGTCTTGATTCTATCTGTACGATTTTATAGGGAGCGGTATCGATGTCGTCTGCAGATTGTATGATTCTGTTTGCAATGCTCGCTGGTTTGTGAAATGCCGAAGGCAAATTGATACGTCTTCGTCCGACCGTAGAAAGAGGCAGACCTATGAAATAAATACATTTACTATATACCTAATTTATATAATATCTATATATAAAATTGCCGTCCGTTAGTCTCGCTAAAATTCAAAAACAGCCAGACCGATTTTGATGTAATTTTTTGTGTATATTTGAATAGGTCCCTAGATGATTTAGATTCACATTTAGACTCAGTAGGTGGCGCTGTTGTCGAGATGCAAATATAAACCGGGCGAAGTCCGTGCGGATCGCTAGAAGTGATTCAAGGGCCTCCTCAGTCGCACCTAAAGAACGATTGGATTATGACATAGATTATTACAAAATAATGAAACACTTTACAATTTGCCAGCGACATTTTTTGTGTATTTATTTATATAATGAAGAATCATGCAATCTGCCGATGACATCGATATGTCGTCACCGATAATTTGTCGCTGTCTTGGTGTCGTGAGTGCCAAATGATAAAGTATATCGATATCCCTCCATACATATCAATGCCGCGATATCGGTTAGCCGATATTGGCGATAATATATCGCTGTTGGGTCTAAACACAACAAGTTACACTAAAAATATTATCCCCTATTTGTTTACCTTAAAAGCGAATTTATCACTTCAGTTCTAACAGAGAGCCGTTAATATTTACAGGCAAATCAACCACGTCAATGTCAGCGACGTAGAATTGTAAGAAAATTTGCTTTTTGTTGCTTGTTTTTTCAACTGACTACTTATAGTTTCCAGTTACCTACATCGAACACTTTTTGATTTGCGGTCGGTATGTGTCAAGTGGAAGCAACTGGACGCAAAAAGTGTCTGCATCTGCTAAAGGAATCTCTGATTTCATATTGATTACATGAAAATAAAATATTAATTGTAGTTTGTATCCCAAAGAAGACACAAAAGTGTCTAGATTTGCGCAGTGCCTTACGGTGTTGGCTAAAAACGGAGCAACCAGAACTACAATGGATGTGTTCCGATATACACTGCAAGCACTGCCCAGTGATCTAACTGATGAAAAATTTGTTCCGTTTTGGACTGCCAGTATACAGCCGCAATGCACTAGGGAAATATGTGACGTCATAAATCGCCGCAATTTTTGTATTGTGAGCACTGGCGCTTTCGAGGTAATGTGGTCTCAGTACTTTGATCATGTGATCAAAAAACATAGCAACGCCTAGAGATTTAACAGCTTCCACGAATGATTATTATTATTATTATTAATTAACATTGTTAATCAAATAAACTCGGACATTAAGTTTTAAAAGCAACAACATACAAACAATATTTTTTTTGTTGAACAGAAAACGTGTACATGATAAATATTTTCATTTGAAAACAGTGCCTAAAATGGGGATAACAGTATGCTGAACTGTGTTTCGTTTTATACGGTAACCAGTATTGCAAACTAAAACAGAACGACTTCACAGTATACTGAATTGACGTCACACCTTACAGTGTTCACAGTGTATATCAGAACACATCCAATATCGCATATAAAATACCGAATTCAGCGACGTCAAGTAAAGTCATAAGTGCTCACGTCTGATATTGTGACCACCGACCCGCATAAAGAGCGTAAACACTAACAACAACATCATCATCATTACTGCCTTTTACAAATCTAATAAATAAAGGCATCTCCCATGAAATGACTCACGGCCCAGAATCTATAAAATTAAGCATAAAAAGAACAAAGTTCATATTATTTCTTTATGCGCTTCTATTTTATTTGAACGTATTCCTCAAGAATTTATTGTAACTTCAACAATATTTACAGCGTCGTGCTTTAAAATGTTTGTTGCAATATAATAAAACTTGTGAATCTTGCTTCAGAAACAAATAAATATTTGGTCTGACGTCTTGGATTTCTAATTATCTCACCAGCGTGGTTAGCAAGAAACTTTGATCATTATTTGTTTAATGGTAACAATACCCACGATCATTAAAGATGAAACTTAACGGTCAGTTTTGTAAGTGATATACTTCCCAGCATCTTTCATCAGTTCTTTTATACTCAGTTCTTTCTCGATTTATTAAGATTTACTGTTATCACTCTTGGCAATACACGATGATTTATGAATCTCCGTAGCGTATTGGCTAAGCGTTTGGTTCTGGCGCTACAGGGCCGCTGGTTCGAATCCTACACGATACAAGTGTTTTATAGACTACAAACAACTGTTTGTAGTCTATAACAAGTCAACCACGGGACAATTTCCCGTGGTTGTACATCTTTGTACACTACAAACCATTACAAATACAAAAATTTAAGTCGCTTCGACGATATATAGGAGAAAATCCTATTGCAAAAAGGGGAGAGGGTTATGTTTTGTGACAGATTTTTTTTTAATAATAGTAGAAATTAGTAGCGGGACTGCTTCAAGATTGAAGTGCAAATAAACTGTATCGGGGGGAAGAATAGTATAAGAATATATATATTTATAGACGAATAGTACAGAATATATATATATATATAATTCGACACCCCGGATCTACGCAAATAAAAAGTTAAAGTTTGGCTCGACATATCAAAATATATCAAGAACGATTAACTCTAAGTACATGGGTAGGCCAAGATATATTTTCGGTCGTTGTAGGTATTACTTTTTGTTTATATTCCAATCACTCATAATAATACTTGGAAGTCATTGTTTGATTTAAGTTTTATTCACATTTGTTTGATATTGAAATTTCTCCATTTTGAGTGAACTGAATTGGTGATTCTGCCACTCGAGAAATTTCTTACCCGTCGGTTGTCGGCTTTTTGAGCTATATAGCTAGCCCATTGCCACTTCTGCTCATAACGCGGATGATATGTATTGATAAACTTCAAATAATAACGTCCTTTTCCTTTATCTCATTTTCAACCTACTTCAAAAACATTAAAATGACGAGTGAATGAGTTCTCTATTCGTCGGAATATTTTTATATAATAAAGATATATATCCTCAGCGATATTTTTTTACCACATTGCCTGTTAAGAAAAAAGAGCTACATCTTGGGTGTTCCCATATAAGATCGTACGTTCCCAAGAAGTAAGATCTGATGTAGGGATCAATGAGAAATATATCATACTCTTCAGTTTGAAGAAGAGAAGTTGCATCCCTTTGCATTTTCTATCGCGTTTACGGGGAGTGCTCTGAAAAATTGTTCGGATTCATTCCGGCCACCACATCTCACTAACGCACATCGCGACAATATTTACGTTAATATCCCTCGCACGACTCCTTTGAATCCTTTACTGTCGGCGATTTTTCTGGACCGATACAACTTAGGGATTTTCAAGAAACGAGCTAGGCTGGCAACGCACCTGCAATTCTCCTGGTGAGCCTCTTCCTCGTTTGCCCACTATTCTTTAAAAAATATGCAAAACTTGTTAAATAATTCTTCACCTTGCAACCGATTGCGATGCATATTTCTTTTATTTTTGAAGCTGATTTTTACTTTTCGTCAAAGAACACGTTTTATGATCATGCGTTAGCATTATGTACATCATTTCTTATTTTTGAGATACTTTGCCCTGTATTTTTAAGTTTAATAATGTACAAAAAGCAGATGCCTGCGGAGATACCTTTCCTAGATTCTCACTTAACAGATAAACCTCACTTTGAAACCAAATATACTACGTAATATTTAGAAAAAATTAACTTTAATTTCTCACGTTGAATAAATTATATTTCATTTCGCCACAGGCTCTGTTTCTGCACGAAAAACTTTTAGTATGGCCAACAAATAATTGCTCAGGGTCTGTCGGCCTGTTGGTGTACAATTTATGAATAAAAAAAAAGCTTTCAGAGTACAGTAAAAACGTATGCTTTTGTTAAATAAATTTAAGAGCATAACATAAAATAAACAATCACAATTAAATAAAACTGGTTTTACGAATGTTATCGCGTATATTAATTTATTTTTTATTCTCGACGTTTCTAACACATAGCTGATGTGAAGAATTGACGCTCCGGGAAGTCTGCAGTCTGTGAACACGTACAGGATCGCCCCCGTCACTACATTAGATTTGATAGACCCCAAATCCTGGCTAAAGAACACCGATTCCTTCCAAGGATGATTCGCAAGGCAATTGAAATCAAAAAACATCCTAATTTCAATAGAGAAGATGGCTGGGTGCTACCGTCTGCTTGCGATCCCATAATTAATAAAATTAAATCCCAACCTAAGCATACAACTGCAAGACTTCAAGATACTGTAATTTTATACTGCGTAGATCGGAACAAAAATTAATAATTTTTAATGTGGAGGTAGCCGTGGTTAACTATGACATTGGGACGTCATACACCTCAGGCCCCCCCGTGACCATGGGTGATGTAATGTACTCGAAACGTCGGGAATATAAAATAAGTTAATATACGCGATAAAATACGTAAAGCTAGTTTTATTTAAATGTGTAGTGTTCGCGTAAATATAAGCATTATGTAGGGCCATGGTTGTAGCACAAATGGATCAGATTAATCGGCGAAAGACCACGCTTTCACAGAATAAGTAGGTGTTTCGTATGGTGAGTAGACGAGATATTCCATATTAGTCCTCAGGGATGACAATGCATTTGGATTTTGATTCTTAATCGAGTATAAATGAAAATGTCTATGGGCCACAGCTTCCACTTACCATAAGTTGAACTTTGTGCTCGATGTCTGTCACCCTTATTTCATTAAAAAAATGCCTGTCAGAGAGCTAGGAAGACTATGGTTTTTCATTTGCCACATACTTGTTGCTTGCGCGCGCATGTGTGCGCGTGTGTGCGTGTGTGCGCGTGTGTGCGTGCGTGCGTGTGTGTGTGTGTGTGTGTGTGTGTGTGTGTGTGTGTGTGTGTGTGTGTTTTTAATATACGTTGTAGTATAAAAGTATTGTTAAACACACATGATAGACAAACAAAATACAATATAGAACTAGAAAAAACTTAGCTAGTTTTCAACCACCTATTAAGTTCATTCAGGCGAAATCAGGTCAACACAGTTCGCGTCAACAAAGGATTTAAATATACATAATTAATTACTAAAACTGTTAGTTTTTCTTTTACTAAACTGAATCGACAAACGATCCTATATTCCACCTGATGGCAGGTGAATTATCCGTAGACACCTGCAACCAACTTCAAACAATAAAACATGCGCAACTGTCGTGGAACACTTGGTTGGAACGAAGTTCCTTTCGTAGTATATAATTATTCATAAACGTATTATATTATTGATTAACAAATATAAATTTATCTGTATCTTTATTTCTTTCATGGCAAGATAAGAAAAAGTGCAAGGCAGATGCGTATTATTCCATCTGGCTCGCACTTTAGAAACGGGCTCGTGACGGAAAAATCTTACACTTTTTCTTGCCTAGCCCCCATCCGTCAAATCCGTATCGTGCGATTAGGAACTTCTTTCAAAAACAAAATTCGAGATATGTTGTAAAGTACGCCAACACGCATTAGGGAAGAGCGGCAACATTTCCTTGCCTTATAACTCTTTTACAAATGAGGGAAGTCATGTGACGGTTAAATGCTGTAATTTTACTTTTACATACTTAAAAAAATTTCGATATTTTCCTCAGTATCGATCGCTAATGTACTTCAACGATTTTATTTCGAAACAAATATAACAAAATTAATATTATATGAAGATTTCACTTAATTTTTTAAACTAAAAACTGATGATTAGTAAAGACAGTTTAATTTGTTTTCCTTTTTATAGAGCATTTTCTTCTATATCGTGGAGGCAGTTTAAAATATACAAATTGTACAATGACATACATCCAGACCCGAATTTTAGATCATACAATTAGTTGTTCCGTGCGGGATTCGAACCCGTGGCATTCAAAGCTTCAACTCATTGCCACTGCTCCATGAAGACGTAATCCTGTAAAATTAATATCATTGACCATTATTGCATTCTTTCAGAAGTCCCTTGACGAACATAGATATTCATCGACTTTCTGCATGTCTTATCAAGCCAGCCATTTAGTGAGGAGTTGCCCTACACGTCGCTTTTCGGTAAGTGACTACCACTACACACCCTTTCAAACAAAAAGTAATCTCGTTTGTTTAATTCATTAGTCATTTACCTAAGCTGCTAATGACTAATGAATTATTTTTATCATTCCGTACGTTACAATATCTTTCAATTGTCATGAAATGTGTTAAATTTTTTTTCTAAATAATATGTACCAGCGTGTAACAAGATAATATTTGCCCATAAAAATCCGTATAAATCACAATCTTAGTCCGCTTAACCTATTGAAGTTTATAAAGGAATCATTTAGTTTAGATAGATATTGTGCTCACTCGTTGAGACTTTCCTCATACTTTTATCGACTAGATCTTTATTAATTGTTTATACTTTCTATAATACCATTTTATATTTGTATAACTACTATTTAAGGATGAATTTTGTTTACAGTTGCTTAACAATTTATACCTATATGCTTAAAAGCGTTAAATGAGATGGCTTATTAAAAAATGTTTAAGGAAAAGTTGGCCGTCACGGGATGCTCAACAGATTTAAAACAATATAGTATAATTAAGTAGAAAAATTATTAGATTATTTATATGTAAAATTAATAGTAATGCAAAAATAATGCACTGTCTCATTAACTTCGTATTGGTCAACACTTTTCTTGTAATGGAATTGTTCGATTGATATGTATTTTAGATTAGTTAAAGGTGACCAACGAGCACACAGTCCGCGTGATGGTAAGTGTATGTACAAATTGTTAATTTATCATCAACATCATCACTATTAAACTTACTGCTGAAGTTAGGTATTATATATAGATTAAAAGGGCAGGTATAAATTAGTATTTTTATTTATTTACAGTATTTTTACCATAGTATTAATTAGGGTTGGTAACCGCATTTTTTTTTTGTAATTTTAAATCGTTAACAGGAAGATGCTGCCACCAATCTCTTGTTTCATACCCTTCTCTATTGCCCCTAATGACAGCTCCTGATATGGGGTAGCCGATATTCTTATGCCGTCACTAAACAACATAATATCTGAATCTATAATCGAATATGGATTAAAATGCAGTTGTGTTGTCACCCCTGGCGATTAAGATTTAATGTCTCGTTATTAGTCAAAATGTTTCATTAGTTCTTGACACTCATCATCCATTATTTGTGTTGGAATAGGCAAATATGAAAAATACCAGAAAGACATTTTCCATAGTTCCTACCAACAAACGACTTCATATGTCGCTGGCGACAACGAGCAGTATCAAAGATGCGAGGCATATCCGGTACTGTGATCACTAATTCAATTGCCAAACGTGGCGGTTATTGCAAATCCTTTAACAATGGAAGATAATCTTGTTTTGTGGCTGACTTGGGATTGATTTGAAACCAATTTTCAGATTCTGAACATCACTGTGAACAATGTGTTCTTGGCAAACCGGATGTGCAGTTGCTTATCGGTTTTATTTGTTCGTGCGGCGGTACGGAGCCGAGTGGTTGAATCCTATACAGTTACAGTAAGCGCTTCGAATTCCATGTACAAATCCATCAAGATATAGGAAAAAATTTGAAACGAATTTAAATAAATAATTTAAGCTAATAAAATCTAAAAGCCAACAGCAAAAAATAAGATTTCAATAATTTTACATTCTAAAGTCGTCGACCGTATAGACGCATAAAAGTCGTCGGGGCTATGTTAAATTGTTTGATTCTTTTTAATTCTTTGAAGTCGGCTTTTACTTTTCAATAAAAGTTTATTTTTTGATCCTCTAGAGTGGATTAAAGTATGTCACCAGCTCAATTCATTGACTTCTAACCAACGTAGGTACTATTAAATTGTTTTCATACAATATATACTTCAAAAATGTTTTACAGATGAAGACCATTACTCATTTTTATTATATATATGTTTATATGTTTATATATTTGGATATTATTATATATGGGGAAATGCGGCTGATTTAAAAACTATTTTTGTTTTGCAGAAGAGGGCCATAAGAGCTATTTACAACCTTAAGACGAGATAGTATCTTAGAGAAAAATTTAAAGAAATAAATACTGACTTTGGCGTCTTAGTATATTTACGAAAATTTAATGTATGTTCACAAAAACAAAGGTAGTTTAGTAAAAAAGTCATATACACTCTGTAAACACTAGGAACAAACACTAGCTAGTGATATCAGTCTCTTGACTCCAAAGAGTCAGTAATTCATTTTTGGGGCAATGTAGGTATACGCTATTACAAAAAACGCTATTAAAACAATACCAAAAATATACAAGATCTCTCTATTACCAAATTTAAATATTTAATTAAACAAAAACTGTATAAAAAGGGTTATTATAATATAAATGAATACATGGTTGATATAAACCCTGGGATTGAGGTGGTTGCTTCCAAGGTCTTTCTAAAATAAATTTTGTAAATAGTTTGTAATCATATGTATTGTAAAATTAATTTTAAAAAAAGGTCCCGCTGGGTTTCTTGCTGGTCCTTCCCAGGACAGAGGATTTTTTTCGAACCAGTGGTAAAGTGAAAACATGGCTCAATAACAATTACTTGTAATCAATATTGAATAAATATTATTCTATTATATTCTATTCTATACATAATACTCAAATAATGCTTTTAATTAAATGTTTAAATAAATGTAATGTTACTTTTAAATTATATTTGTACAACAACAGGCTCTTTTACCCACGTAAAAAGGAAATAGGTTCCGTTTCGAATTCCGTGATTCCTATCGTTGTATCGCGTTCGTGAGTTTCGTGATAGTAGTAATGCAAGGTCAACAGTGGCATGCAAAAGGGTAGGTATGTCGCAGTCAGTTACAAAGTCCTTCTTAATCCGACTTTTCATACAATTTCTAATATTAAATTTTTAAACATGATTATCTTCCCCATATAATTCCAAATGCTTTAATTATTGAAAAAAAAAATTATAGGATAATGGTAACAAACGAGCACACAGTCAACCTGATGATAAGTGGTTGCTGTGGCCCATAGAGATCTACTAATCTAAAATCTAATATCTCCTCGATTACGAATCAAGATGCAGATGCGTTGTCACCCGTGATGAGTAAGATGGAATGCCTCGTTCCCAGTGAAAAGGGTCATCGGTTCTCTACACTCACCATACGAAACAAAGCAGTATTAAGCTGCCAATTTACGCCGGTATTCTGTGAGAGCGTGGTCCTTTCCCGGTCGACCCATTCATGCTACAACTATATTAATATAGCTGCAGTATGGCTCTACCTAAATTATAGCACAATATGACGTAGTATTAAATTATGAATAATCTTAAAATTTGGCTGTAAAGTAAACCAAAATTTCAAAAGAAAGTTGACATTTATTGTGTATAAAATGTGAAAGGTTCTCGTGATTTGAACGTTAATTACAGTAATATATCTGGTACCAGGTATTTCATCACCTGTGTTATCTACCAACACCATAACTAGTATGCATTGCATACTTTAAATAGTATGCATTGCATAATATTAGTCATTTCATATACTAACTAACAATTGAATAATGCATGTAACTTTAAATCCCAACGATTTTAGTAAATGGATATAGTGCTACGTGGCAAACTTTGTTAGTTACGCAAGGGTAGAAATTTTGCTCGATTACGTAATTTTATAGAAAAAACATACATATAATAAATATATTAGAAATTTAAGTAATTACATGTAGTACTTATCGTTCTTTTTATAATGTAAAAATTTTACGTTAAAGCCACGTTGCAGTCGTGCTGCAATACAGCTGCACCATGAGAAAGTAAGCTAAACCAGGGTTAGACAATTTTAATAAAACATTCGTCTGAAGGAACTATGATACATGTCTTTCTGGTATATTCCATATTTGTCTCTTCCAACACAGATGAGACGGAGTGGGCGATAGATTCCCTTTCATCGACACTTCGAAATCTTATAAGTATCAAATTGAATCATCAAATTAAATTGTATTAGTAAGTATGCTTTTTTATATTAATATACTATTGGAACAAAATATACTGTAATTTTTTTATATTTAACTGTTAGAGCAAATTTCTATTTTAAATCTTGTTTAGTTGTTTCATTAGTGTACACTGGAGTAGTTTTACGAGATGTTGCAATTCATGTGCAAAGTACTTTACTAGAGCCGTTCTCGACGTTATCAAGCATGCATATCCCGCAACTACCCACGGGTCTTCAGACAAATTCCTTGTACGTGAATACGATAAAAACTGCAGATCCACCCACTTAAGCGAGTTGTTTCATACTGTACACACATCATAAAAAGTTTGCGATCACTTTGAAAAATCTAAATATTTTTGTTACGGTAGACTATACTTCTTCTTTTTTTTTAGATTTTTAACTTGAAAGTATAGAATTAGAATATAAAACAGTACAATTAATTCAATTGTTTTCCATATAAAAAGAAATTCAATCCAAGCGTACGCTCATTCAGAAATCTGACTTAGTCAATTTTAACGAATTCAATATATTTTTTCGAGGAAAGTTGTAATGGAGAAGATGCCAAGAGGATTATCAGAAGTTTCACGAGCAAAAATTGTAACTTTGAGGGAAGAAGGGCATTCCACCAGAGAAATAACATGCAGAGTTGCTGTATCGCATTCCTATGTCGTGGCCACGTTGCAGAGGTATCATGACAAGGATAATTTAGCTGAACGACGTCGCAGTGATCGCCCAACTGTTCTGACTACTGCCCAGTAGCGCTATATTAAATTGCTGGCAGCCCGTGACCCAACAATCAACGCCACTAAAATGAAAGCTGAAGTGCGGGCTGCCTCTGGGCTTGAAGTTAGCACTCAGAACATTCAGAATTGCTTATACCAGGCTGGAATACGAGCACGGAGGTCTTGGTGAGTACCTCTGAATGTAGGGCAACGTCAGTGACGGAGATTGCAGTGGGCTAGGCTCCGGCAAAATTGAGAAGATGAGAAGGAAAAATTTGGCAAAACTGTCTTTTCGTTGACGAATCGCGAATCAGTACTCATCCAGATAATCGACAAGTCCGTGTCTCAAGAAGACCTCGAGACTAAAAAGCAAATAAATGCAACTGGAACCTTTCATCAAGGCAGGAAATTGGTGTCCTTTTGTGGTGGAATTACGATTGGAGCTAGAACGCCTTTGAACCCGTATCGAGACTCCATGATGGCAGATAGGTACGAAATAGTCACTGTTGATGAAATTGTTAGACCATTCCAAGTAAACCATGGTATTACCGGCTGACTGAAGCTGACTCTCCTGAAGAGGCGTCTGTGCTGTTGAGGGTACAAAATGAATGACTTCATACAGAACTCTGGAAAATCCTGCACCGCAAGGATGAGGAGTATGGGTTCTTAGTAATCTTTACTCTGGACGACCCATCGGCGGAGGCTATTCGGGCGGCAGACGGCAGAGTTGTGCTTGGTTTTTAAATAATATCTTCGTCAATGAGTGTTACTGAGACCCAAGGCGCTGATCTCTCCTTGGGTCGCAGGATAGGGGTAAGGTAAAGGGAGGTTGGAGCGGCAGAGAGAAAGGTGTGGTGATGGTTAAAGTGCCAGTAAAGAACGTTTCCGTCTTCAGCATGCGAAAATGCCCCTTCCACCACGCCTATAAATGGTTAACCCTAAGGGTAGTACGAGGGTCCTCCGGGCAAATTTTCATCATGCAGCAGCTGCTTCTGCCGTGGTGGAGGTTTGCTATGCAGAGGACAACATTGACCTCGCCCTCATTGAAGAGCCTTGGATTGCTAAAGGTCAAGTTTTGGTATAAGTGTCGGCTGCTAGTAAGATCTTAGTCATTACTAAAGGCAGTAGACTCTGGCTGTGTATCTAATATAATTTAAAATAACAACATTGACCTGGTATATTCGTACTGGTCGATGATAATGCGCTCGCACATCGAGCTCAACGAGTAAATACTCTCCGAGAATACGTCATTACAAGGTTAGACTTGCCTGCCGGCTCACCTGACCTAAACCCAATAGAGCATACCTGGGATGCTCTTAAGCGAGTTGTTTGGAACCGTAAACCACCTCCCCAGATAGTAAAGAGATCACGGAAGCCACTATTCAATAATGGCACAGATTACAGCAAAAAATGCTGGAAAACTTGATCCCACGAATGCCCAGGCGGATCTCAGCATGATGTGTTCGAGCCAGGGGAGGAGTTATATTGTATTAAATAAAAACTTTCGATTAATAAATTGTTGTATTTGTTTGGTTAATCAATCTTTTACTTTCCATCAAAATTCTGTTACAATTATATTAGGATTGAAGTACTCAATTTTTCTAATTAAAAAAGATGTTATTTTTTTAAATTTCAAACAGTTTATTTCTATTTAAAAAAAATATAACGTAAACAGTTTTCCTTGATAAAGTTAAACTTTAAAATATATAAGGTGCTAGTGATCACAAACTTTTTTTGTTTATAGCACTCTATGAGCCGCTTCACAAATATTAAAGATGTGAAGAATATGACGATGTGTTTTATCTATCTTTTGACGAGCAAATCACCTATGGAGAGGGACAATACCAGCCCCTACCCTCTGCTGTTAAGCAAACATTCCCGGAATGTGCTCACCAAGACCATTCAGAGTGGCTAGCTTGCGAGCCTGTATTATAGGTTGCTCTTCCTTTACTGTGAGTGAGTGAATCTACATATATAATAATACTACCAGACTTCAAAATTAGCAAACAAGCTTATTTTGCACTAGCTGTGATTCAGCCGCGTAAATCACGTGCCTGAACCGCGCGACACGATACCTCGCTGAAAGTTAAAGTTACAGCCTATAGTAAGGTGGAAAATTTTCTGCCCTTACATCACTCACCTTCGATTTGCCGACGATATAGTCCTTATGAATAGAATCGCTTGTAGATCTCAATAGCGCCTTCCAAGGGATAGGTCTTAAGATGAACATGAACAAAACAAAGATAATGTGTATCGTCCATGTCACACCTATGCCGTTAGTTGTTGGGAGCACTAAGCTCGAAGTTGTTGATGATTATGTTTACCTGGGACAAATAGTCCGACTGGGTAAGTCCAACTTCGACCGAGAGGTCAATCGACGGATTCAATTCAGCTGGGCAGCGTTCGGGAAACTACGACGCATCTTCTCGTCAGGTATAACTGAAAACGAGATTATACAAACAGGCCGTGTTGCCAGTGATGACTTATGGATCTGAGACGTTGTCCTTCACTGCTGGCCGTATGAGGACGCTCAAGGTCGCTCGGCGAGTTATTGAGAGGGCTATCTATGCTCGGAGTTTCTCTGTGTGATAAACTTAGAAATTAGAATATCTGCAGTTGAACCAGAGTAACCGACATAGGCCAACGTATCTGTAAGCTGAAGTGGCAATGGGCCGGCCATATAGATCGAAGAACCGACAACCGATGGGAAAGATAGGTTCTCGAGTGGCAGCCTCGTACTGGTAGGCGAAGTGTAGGGCGTCCCCCCACTAGATGGAGTGACGACCTAGTAAGACATGCAGCAGCAAGTCGATGGATGCAGGTGGCTCAGGACCGTGATTTGTGCCATTTCTTGGGGGAGGCCTATGTTCAGCAATGGACCTGCGAAGTACATCTGTACTGGAAAAGAGGCATTCCATCTTAGTCCTCACGGGTGACAACGCATCTGCATTTTGATTCACAAACACAACAAAAGTGTCACAGCAACCAATCACCATCAGGTGGAGTGTGTGCTCGTTTGTCACCCTATCCTATAAAAAAAATGATCAGGATAATGATTGTCAAAGTAGGCTTGTAAATATAAAATATATGTTCACGGTGTAGGAAGCTGCTAGATTCTATAATTCTATAACATGATTACTGCGATAACGATACGAGCGATAACGCAATTATAATCTCGTTACCTGCAACAGATCAAACTGTGTTAGAGTAACGCAAGTACGGTCATGCGGAAGTGCTTAAATAGATTTGCGCTGGAGACCAGACACGTGGAAGTGATGCAAAATGCAATTATGACAACTAGACTTGTTTCTAACAAGATTTAATATTATAAATACGGCATGGTTTTAACGGTTTGATTGCTGTTGTAATACTTGATGAAGGATTTGAGTTAAATAATCTTAAATCGATGAGAAGAATAAAAGTTAAAGATATAATCCTAACGCACAGCAAAACTATATTAAACACGGTTTTCCTCCGAAGCGACACACATAACTAATTTTTTTTTTATAGCATAAGGGTGACTAACGAGCACACAGTCCACCTGATGTTAAATGGTTGCTGTGGCCCATATTATACTACATCTATACTCGATTACGTATTAAAACGCAGATGCGTTGTCACCCGTGGAGACTAAGATGGAATGCCGCGTTTCCAGTAAAAAGGCTCTCCAATTCTCTGCACTCACCATACGATACACCAGAGCGTTAGGCTGCTATTTTACGCTACTGTGTTGCTTTGTTCCTAGTATTTTAAGTCGTCCCAGATATAGGTAAAGTCAGCTTTATCCGAAGGTAAATAAATTAAAACGTTTCGCGCTTGTCTCATAAATATGTATAATACAATCAGTTTTTTGGTAAGAAGGATGTTGACGGATACACGACGGCGGAGTACGTTACTTATTTTTATATTAACTTTACAACACTTGCAGTTACTTGGTTTCCGTGCATTTTAACAAATAAAAGAAAAAAAAAACAATAACGGCAAAGTACTCAACGGTGAAGAAAAACATCACCAGTAAACCTGCATATCTGACAAATACAAAAATATATTTTGAAGACATGTGAAGTTCTATAAAACGCATGCACGTACACCCTTTCAAAAATGAGAGGAGACCTGTGACCAACAGTGGGACGTACATAGGCTGTAACTTTAACTTTTAACTGTAGCTCACTCAGATACTTGCCCTAAAGTGGTAGGATATGGATCAACTCTTTTACAGACAAAAAAGTTGACCTTAAACTATATACTCTCGGAAATGTTATTCGGATTGTCCATTTTAAGATTTATTAAATTTCAAGTATCTAGGCACTATGGTTCCAGAGATATCCTGATCAGGCCGTACATATATATAGGTTTTTTAATTAACGCCCCCGTAACTCCCTTGCGGGTGAAATTTCGTAAAATCTATTCTTAGCTGACCTATTTCTACCAAAAAAGGAATATTTCTACCAAATTTCAAGTCTCTAGGCCTTATGGTTCCAGAGATATCAATATGGGTCACTACATAGGTGGAAATCGCTTATACATATATATATAAAAGAGAACAAACGACACAATGATAAGTGAACCCTGTGGTTAATAGACATCTCCATCTATCCTCGACTAAGAATGAAAATGCAGATTCGTTGTCACCCTCATTTCCAGTAAAAAGTTCTTTCTCTTGTTTAAATTAAACGTGGGTTAACCACAGTAGGGGTTTTTCCTGTATCCTGGAGGCAGTCTACAAACATAAATTGCACAAGGACAAACATAATGACCCGGAGCAATTATTTGTAGGATGTATGGCCTAATCCATGTTCCGTGCGGGATTCATAGCCGCGGCCCTCAGCGCTGTAATTAAACGCCAAGTCAATGAGCCACGGATCTGTCAAAAACATAACACTCATTACACAAAACAGCAGGATTGAACTGCTATATTATGCTGATATTCTGTGAGTGGTTCTTCGCCGATCGAGCCGGTTCATTTGTGTAACGACTATAATAGATGCATCATGGCTCTATGAAGGGTATATATTACAGAATATTCTTTCTGACGGCTCCGTGCGCAGTGGCTTCTCTCGCAGTGGTCTGGATGTTTGTCCTCGTGCAACTTATGTTTGTAAATTGCCTCACGATACGGGAGATAAACCTAGTGTGTGTGTAACGTTTTTCTAAAATAGAAAATATAAAACAATGTTATTCAGCCAGTGTCCTATTTATCAGGCAGGTAAACAACGGAAACAATCGTTAAACATGACGTGAATTTCATATTCAGCCGGAAATATTACTGACACAAATACCGCGAGTATCTCGCGTGCTTAGTTGCACCACATTCCAGCTTCCACTTTGAGAAAGCGACAAATAATTAAGTACTATTCACATTCTCTATGTTCGTAACAAGTGTGCTTCTGAATAAATAATAAACCATCAGTCACAATGCGGTGCCTTTCTTCAGAGTTAACTATTTTTGTGATTGACACAAATTTCATAGCCATATAATGCTTGCTGAGTTCATACTTTTGTGTCCGTATCCTTAAAATATCGTAGAAAATGCTGATACCTGCGGCAAGATCCGAATCCGAATCGATCCGTTTTTGGTAGCTGGTCTGCCCAGGTTGGTGTACATTTTGTTTGAACCTTATTCAGTTATCTATAAGGACTTTCATATTCATTTTTATAAACTACTAGCTAGTAACTGGCGCGTTGCTGCCGCAGAAGAAATAATAGTGGAAATATATTTTTTAAATTTTGCACAGTTTTATATTTTTTAATAAGGAATGATTAAAAAATTCATTGAAATGGGAAAGACTTTTAAATATTGCTGTAGAGTGTAGATGAATGGAATAGAATAGTTTACTAAATGTTACAATATTTAATTTGTCACCTGACTCCTAAGCCATCAGTCACAATGCGGTGCAATAGCCCACAAGTTCCACAGTTCTGAATCCGAACAAGTAACATTCTCTATTTTTTTTTCTCTTTTACCAACATCTAATCCGTAATCTAGTTTGCCTCCTCTTAAAAAAAGAACACGATATAAGTAGTGGTCAATCTTAAAGATTCATTCAGTTTTTAGTCTTATGGTCTACTTAACACAAAGTCCAAAAGACTGTGTAGGTACTCATTTTTCTCTATAGTACTTATGTTATTTATTGAAGATGGTAAGTGTAAAAAAAATATTTTGTAATATATACTTATTAACATACTTTTTACTTTTTAGTAGCGCCACTAAGTACTAGAAAATATTATTTATTGCTCAGACAAACTTCAAACTTATATCACTGATTGTATTTCTTGAATTTTAAATAAAATTAATACATTAAGATTCGGACCTACTTCCTGCGCCTAACAGTAAGTATAGATTTAAAATGAGGCTCCACTGAACAGAGAAGAAACAGCGAAATCGTCTTCATGATTTCATCATTAAAAATACGTTAAAAACTAATATATAAAAATTAATGTTTGCTTATTCGTATTTTATGCGTTGCGGTACCGTTCATCAAATTTCGGTGAAGTTTTATCAACTTATTGCTCGCACTTGACCGAAGGCTATAGGCATAGTACAATTATCTTACACAAGGGTGGCGCGCGTATCGTACCTTAAATTTAATTTGAAAGTTATATATCATAATCTTTATCATTCCTATTTTACAATATACTCTTTCAAATTTAAAACAACATATCTACAATTATTTCTTCTACGGCAGCAATGCGCCGGATACCAGCTAGTTTAAAATAAAGTGTTTACAAATGTTCAATAAAGTAAATCTGTTCGATTAACAAAGTACAGTAGCGTTACGTATCGTACTTTTTATATCCTGAAATCAAAATAAATCCGGTTTGATTAATTTTAAGTTTCATTCCTCCAACACTCGAGGAACCATTAATAACGTCAATGGTGGTTTCCTTTTTGTGACATAAGTATTCTCGCTTGAAGGTATTATGCGTCAATATGAAAATTAGAATCACGCTTTGGAAATAAGTCATTCAAAATAATATGTACTTCATTGGTCTATTAAAAGTTGTATGTCGTTCATAAAAGTTATATAAACTTAAATAAGCAGTTAGTTAACATCAAACATTTAAATTAGCCAAAAATAAAAATAAAATATTGGTAAATCCAATTGAGCATGCCTTAAGCACATTAAAAAAATTACGTATAACATGATTATACCGAATTTTTAAAGTAGTTTAAATACATTTCGATAGCACTATCGGCTTCAGCACCCTCGAAAACCATGAAAATGACACCCATGATGAAAAAATTGATACCTACTGCGGCCGCCACCTTGGATTTACATTTCCACAGCACTATCGGCTTCAGCACCCTCGAAAACCATGAAAATGACACCTATGATGAAAAAATTCATACCTATTGCGACCGCCATCTCGGATTTACATTTCGACAACCCTATCGGTTTCAACACCCTCGAAAACCATGAAAATGTCACCCATGACAAAAAAAATGATACTACTTACTTTTAGTACGGACTACTATTATTTATTCTGTGCTTTTAAAATATTGTAATAAAAAAATCTCTTATTATTATTATAATCAAGTATTTAAGAAATTTAGTTATTCGAATATTGTGTATTTGTACAGTGATCTTTTTGAGTGTCTGTTTGACTGACGCCGAATTGAGTGAGTGCGTAAAATACGCTGTGGCTGTAGCTCCTTATTTTCAGAAATAATTTACATACAAGGCTACCAAATCAACGAAAATTTCGCCATTTTGGAGCCGAAAAAAATTAATTATAGCTAAACAAAACAAAAAAACACATGATAGATGAAGAGATTAAAACATAGATTGAGTTAAACAATTGATATTTTCAAAAGTTAACGTGTTTACAAGCCTAAGGACTTGACAAATCGACACCATAAGCCACTAAAACCCCCTTTTTTATTTAAAAATAGCAAGTAATCGATTTAAATAAAAATATTAATAAGTTCAACAATCTTTCTAACAATGTAGTTTTTATCATATAAAAACTACATTGTTAGAAACTACATTTATATGTATAATATGATTGTTAGATACGATTTCATTCGATAAAACGTTGGAATCTTAATTTTAAGGCGCTACCTTGCCCTTTCGCTTAAGGCATGCAATAATAGAAATGTGATGCAAAAGAAATGTAACATTAAAGAAACGTAGATTTGATCTTCATTTTATACAGCCTCATCTGATAAAGTAATTTAGGATAATAAATGTAGTACAGATGCGATGGACTCGGATAGCTGAGGATCGTGCTTTGTGGCGTTCTTTGGACTGTGTTCAGAAAATAAAAAAATGTATAGTCCCTAAATTTTTTACCAATATAGAGAGCTGGGTTTTGTTTTTATACAATATTTAATAAATATATGATATTTTAAGATTTTTTTATTATGTTAATATTAAAAGCAGCGGTAGCTACTTACCATTAGGTGGGCCGTACGCTTATTTATCTCCTCTTTTTATAAAAAAAAAAAAACAGCTAGCCCGGGTAAATCATCACGATAATGCGTAAAACACTTTAGTCTCCTCGTGAACATAGGTGCTGTAAAATGCTTAAAACTTCTGGGAACAAATTGTTTGGAATTTCTACCGACTTCAAAAAGGAGACTGTATTCAATGAGTGAACCAATTTCGATGATTCTTTTTTCATTTGAAAGCTTATGCTTCTCATTTGGTCCTATATAAATTTGGTCAAGGTCTGACCAACAATTTTTGAATTATTTTTAATAATTTATATAGAAGTCGGTTGTACAAAATTTTTAATTTCAAATTATATCTGTTGAAATTACATGCATACATACATGTCTTTTGGCACGATCCATGACACCTCCTTTATGCTTCTTTCATACACATATATGCATACATGCCCGTCGGTTAGATGTACTGTTATTTTGGCATATCGTTAATAAATCGCCTATATGGTCGATAATTGACGATTCGAAGATAGGTTTCGAAGGTTGTTGGACTTCTTTTCTGTCTGGAAGCCGGTCTGATATATCTGCCACCAATTAGTAATGTAATGTCCGGTATGAAGGGTTTAGACAACCAGTATAATTTATTTCTCTCTCCATTAATTTAAAATCAAACACGATAAAATCCATCGTTTGTCTTATTCAAGTATACCATTTGTATATAGTTTAACTGCGTCTGTGTAAACAATTAAGGAATAAAAAAAAATATGAGATACATTCTCGGGTAAGTCGGAAAATTGTGCGCTGCTCTGGACAGGCAATTTAAAGCGCACCCTCTGGACTCCTATCACTGTTACGGGCTTCCAAATAAACAAAATAAAAAAAAAACAATTGATCAGAGATAACGTATTTTTTTTATTTCAGGTTATGTTTCCCTCATATATCGAGAGTAATCGTACCACAACTAAATTATCATACAGCTCGACAGAAGGTTTAAACACATAATTTCTCAAATTTTATCTATTCATATAAATAAAATTGTAGTGTATCTCTGCGATATTTAAATAAATTGCTCAGAGAGTTATTTGCATTATATTAAGACATAAACCACCGATTCAAAAATAATATCTGTCTGTCAGAAACACAGCAGCATTAAGCTGCTATTTTACGCTGGTATTCTGTGAGAGCGTGGTCCTTCCCCGGTCGAGCCGACCCATTCGTGCTATTAATATAGCTGCAGCATGACTCTACCACGTTTAAGATCAAATTTTCAGAATGCCTAAATCCATTGTGATGCAACATTGTGAACAGATATAGACTAATTCCAGGAGGGATCCAGGCTATATTTTCTCCTTAATTCAATGTACAAAAAATTTTTAAATTAATGGTCTTTGATTATCTTAAATAGATCCATTCTATCTAGGCAATATCTGTGCGGGTTGTTAGTATAGAAATAAACAAAGAAGATTTTCATTAAATCTATATAAATATAAGGAAACTGAACTGTCATCGAATCGAAATAACTGTCTTTGTTGAGCTAAGGGTATTGAGTAACCATTTAAAAAAAAACTGTATGTTTGTCTGTCCGGTTTTATCTTCGGAATGGCTGAACCTATTTGCAATAAAACATATCGAACAGATAAAGAGCAGTATCAGGACCGATCAAGGCTATAATTTAACAAAAATTGTTGGAGATTTTTTTTTAAATTGAAAGTATTGATTAAGATGAAATAAATATTCTTTGATGATTATTTTATATCTATATAACGCCAGATTAAAAGATTACACCCTGGCAAAGACGAGGCGGATCCCTAGTAAAAAAAAAGTGTAAGTATGCAGTTCACACGCGGTTGCAGTGAAACCTTTAGAAAAGGAGAGCAAGATAATAGGAAACACTATTATACTGTATTCTATCTCATTCTCTCGCAGGCTAAATTTGATAAACGTATAAGTTTGTCTCTTTTTTGTGTTGCTTTTTTAGTTCAGTTTCAAATCGCAACGATTCTAAATCAGTTTTTACTTCAGAACCATTGTTATGAATGTACGTCGTACAAAATCAGCCAGTTACGTGTAGTAGTCTATTCCTGAGTAAAAGTAACTCGAAACGTTGCAAAAGCAGCTAAGATCGGAAGATTTTAAATCCTTAAGTTTGTATAGCGTTTAAATTTAGAGAAAACAATTAACTTAAATGTTTTATTTTTATTATTACGTAACGCAACAAATTTATTTACTAAGTTAGTTCATAGGTAAGGTTTCGTGGAACCACAACTTGAAGTTAATTTTTCCTACTGGTTGCGTAATCAACTACAGTGTTGCCAGATTAAAAAAAAACTGTTTTCTTAAGCAAATTGTAGTAAAAACGTATTATAAATAAAAAAAAAACATTTTATGACCATTAATAGTATGCCCCTTTCGGATCGGATAGGGTATATTTTAATTATTATAATTTATGATGTATTTTTTTATTAAAGAAAAACTGTATAAAAGTAAAAATTTTTATTAAATAAAACCTGTACAAAAAGGGTAATTATAATATCAAGGAATACATGAATGAAAATAACCCCTGGAAATAAGGTGATCGCCACCATGCTGGTTCTATGAAAAATCATTTAAAAATTGTATAAACGAAGTTATTGCTAAGTGAAATATGTTTGGAAAAAAAAAGTCCCGCTGGGTTTCTTGCTGGTTCTTCCCAGTACTGGGGTGTTTTCCGAACCAGTGGTAAATAAAAAATGACTTTCATTAAGTATTATGTAATAATCAATATTGAATAAAAAAAATATTCTATTCTATTCTATAGAATAAGGGCGACAAAAGAGGACACAGTCCACCTGATGGTAAGTGGATGCAGAGATTTCATAGATATCTACATCTATCCACAATTAAGAATCAAAATGAAGATGCGTTGTCATCCCTGAGGGCTAAGATGGAATGCCTCGTTTCCAGTAAAAAGAGTCTTCGGTCCTCTACACTCACCATACGAAACACACCATTAAGCTGCTATTTTACGCTAGTACTTTTGTGAGAGCATGGTCTTTTCTTAGTTGAGCCGATCCATTTGTGCTACAATTATATAAATTTACTACGTAAGTAGTAAATTCATATAGTTGTAGCAGAAATGGATATATCCAATAAATATTAATTTATTTCAATTTGAGAAACTCGGCGATATTTTACTTCAACCCCGAGTAAAACTTGCATATCTGAGCAATAAAAATATTTAAAGACATCTATAGTCCGTAGACACGCCCTGGAGCATTGCGACGGACTTATTTCTTCATATTTGTCTACATTTTCTTAAGCCTTTACACGTTACAACCGTCACGTAAGCTTGAGCTGAGTAGAGAACATACACGTAGAGGTAAACTTGTACAAACTCTCAGTAGAAACTATCGCCCCAGTAGTGGCGATTAATCTCGACGCAGTAGCGCTAAGAAGTTTATGGTTTATTTTATTAAAGAAAATCTAGGAAATTTAAATGAATATACCGCTAATAGTGGTTTATAGTTACTGCCAATAAAATTACAGTCATGTCAAATTATTGAAAGAATCGATATTTGAGCAGCACAGAAAACCAGCGTAAAATAGTAGCTTAACGCTGCTGTGTTTCGTATGGTGAGTGTAGAGAACCGGAGACCCTTTTTACTGGCAAAGAGGCATTCCATCTTAGTCCTCACGGGTGACAACGCATCTGCATCTTGAGACTTTATTGAGGATAGATGTAGATGTCTATGGGTCACAGTAACCACTTACCATCAGGTGGACTGTGTGCTCGTTTGTCACCCGATCCTATAAAAAAAAAAAAAAAAGCAAGACTACCCCTACCACAATGTTGGTTTATAAACTTCATCTGCAGATTTTTCCGATTTTGTGGTTCCCCACATTTTTCTTTTCTTTTTTCACTGTATAAGTAGCGGAAAGAAAGTCTAGCGCTGACCGTTATTGCGGATAAGGCGTGCTGATTGACTTATTGCGCATAAGTCGCGCTGATTGGCTCGTGCGTGTCGGTCGCACGCGCTAATTGGCTCTCCGATCGCATTCGTGCAATTCAATTCGTGCGCGTCCCCTCCATGTTTCGTTCAGCGCTAGACTTACGTGCCGCGACTTGTTCTCCGCTGAATGTTTTTTTTATTACATCGTCCATTTGGTATTTTCCTCCCATTGTTGAGTTTTTTTTAACAGTTTATTGTAAGCTGTAGCTCTTTTATTTTTATCGTGGTATACTTTGCTTTTCACGGGCCAAAGACAATTTTCAGATTTTTACCTGTATACATACTCCTCTGACCTGGTTTCGCTTACAAAATGACATATTGTTCAGTGGAGGCACGCGCGTCCTTCCCCTCTTGCAATCACTGGACAACTGACGCCTGTACCGTATATAGTATATTATATATGGACGCCAGAGCAGTGCCCGGCATCCTAGTTCAGTTTTGCTTGCACAGTTAAACTGCACAGGCATAGCCTCGGGTAAAAATATCTTATGATAATTAATTTTCGGGCTGCCTGTACAGGTTTGGAAACCTGCACAATTATAAAACATACACTGGTTTACCTGTAAAGTTTAACGGTACATGTAAACATGTCTGGTACACCCTAGCGCGTATGGTTCTGTTTAGAAATGAGAGGAGGCCTTTTTCCAGCAATCGGATTAGTATATAGGCTGTAACTAAATGAAACAAATAGGCAACTATAGGTTTACAAAATTGTTAAAATGTAAAGGAAAAATATTTTTAACCCTGTGCTGCGTATGTAACTGCCTGGTCTGTCTAGATTGGAAGCCCTATTTAATTTTATCAAAGAAATAATTGTTATTATTGCCACCTATTTATAATAACAAATAAATTATAAAAGCAAATTATTTAACGTGGTAAAGCCACACTGCGACTTTATTATGGGTGCATCACAAATTGGTCCGCCCAATCGGTGTGGGACCACGATATCACAGAATACCAACGTAAATGCTGACGTTTCGTATAGTGAGGGGCAGAAAACTCTTTTGACTGGTAGCGAGGGATTTATAGTAATCCTCAGGGGTGAATTTTAGCCGTAGAGTAGATTCTTAATCTATACTTAATATAATAAAGCGGAAGAGTTTTTTTGGTTTTTTGTTTGTTTAAATGCGTTAATCTCTGGAACTACCAGTCCGATTTGAAAAATTATTTTTGTATATTATAGAGTGATTCATGTGGAATAGTATAGGCTATCTAGAATTAAGCTATATCACTCAGCTAGCCTTAAATATAGATATTTGTTAAGCAAGTCAGTAGAAAAAGCACTCCCGAAATGATTTATCTGCGTACGCTGGTGTTATCGTTAGGGATACGTAAATACAATGTTCTAGAAAAATATAGATCTTTACTCCGTCTAAAAAAAGTCCGCTATACTATATGTCTATTTCTTATACATAAGCCATAATTAGGTATTTTGTGACAAAAAAAATAATGAAAATTTAAAAGTGAATTATGAGCTTTATTATTAGGCATGGCCTATTTATCCTTACGAACGAAAGTTACTTCTTCATCATCAAGACAATTTTATGAAGATAAACTTTGTTCTTTACACCATGTTATTTGGACGCATACTTGGCTGGGCGCGCGAACGACACATAAACCCTAGCCGCCCAGTGAGAACTGCGAGAACTGCTCAACCGGGAGGGGGAGGAAAAGTGGATAAAACTTAACTTTGCTCTACATCATACATAATATGCCGACAGATAAAAGTACTCCATTAATTATGCCAATTTTTCCATCTATTGCTATCAAATAAAAAATTTAATTGCAATTATAATATGCTTGAACTAGGTCATGTCGCACACCTCCGACACGTGATGACGCGAGTGAAACCGCGGGGACAAGCTAGTCTATTATAAAATAGAACAGAATAAGATAATAATACAAATCTAGTCAAAATATTAGGCATTCTGGTTGATGATTTCAGTCGATCTGCAGCATAATTTTAATACAGAGTTGGTAGACAGAATTTCATCTATCGATCAAACTCGAATAGTGTGCTTCGTATGCTGTATAAGGATAGCATTGGATCTAAAATTACCATACTCCACTGCAATCCAAGAGAATAGAATCACTACGGGTTTGAGCGATTTGTTGGAAAGTTTTAAATTGGAATAATTTGCCAGCGTCTAACTTTCCCACTATACGGTAAAGGTAAAGTCACATTAAAACATGGCATTAGAAACACATATTAGATAGGATACCCTGTAATGGCGGAGTAAGAATTTTTACTGTTTCATATCACCCCACAGGTGTCGTAAAAGACGATAGAGGGAAACAAACAAAAGATGGGCTGCAGCGTCTTCCAAATAACAACCAGAAAATAAAACTGCGTTTACCACTATCACTGCCAAGCGTGTCATATATTCTAATAGGCTGTTATGAATAATAGATGAATTATGGTTTACACTTAGTTACGATTCTTGTCTAGTAAAAAAACGATCCTTGAGTTATCGTGACATACTCCCTTG
This sequence comes from Parnassius mnemosyne, assembly GCA_963668995.1. Lineage (NCBI taxonomy): Eukaryota > Metazoa > Arthropoda > Insecta > Lepidoptera > Papilionidae > Parnassius > Parnassius mnemosyne. The sequence continues at coordinate 21,290,400 of CAVLGL010000082.1, read as the reverse complement.
TTATATTCCCTGTCCTTGTTATTTTGTATATTGTAGCAAATGACTGGAAGCGTTACGTTGAATTTTTTATTGCTCTGTGTTTTATACGTGAACTGTTTTGCTGTAGACAGAAGAACACAAAATATATTTTATTGCCTAAGTAAAAATTTACGCTAAAAATGTTCTGAGTAGATTTTTTGGAGCAGGAAAGAATCCATTGCACTGCCCTTATTACATTAGTACTATTTGTTATGTAAACATAATTATGCGTGGTGGACTTCAGAAGTGTGCTAAAGGAAAGAAAAACCCACCGAAGACATAAATGTGAGAAGGGGCCAAGTTCGGTACAAACAGGTCTTTTTTTTCAATTCTTTTTTAACTAAGGGGCTTTCCCACTTGTACCTTACAAGTAAATAACACAAAGCAATGTATTAAATATTAAATTATTTATATGATATACTAACTAATGATACACCATTTCAGCAGAACTTGACAATGGTTTAAAGAAAATGCTTTGATATTCACCTATTTACTATACACATTTTTATGTTAGTTTTATCGATCATTTGTTTTCTTTTTTTATAGAATAAGGGTGACAAAGTACACCTGATGGTAAGTGGATGATGTGGTCCATAGAAATCTACGTCTATCCTCAATTACGAATCAAAATGCAGATGCGTTATCATCCCTGAGCACTAAGATGGAATGCCTCTTTTCCAGTCAAAAAGGATCTTCGGTTCTCTACACTCACCATATATAAAACAGCTGCGTTAAGTTGCTATTTTATGCGGGTATTTTGTGGAAGCGTAGTTTTTTCCCGGTCGAGCCAATCCATTCGTGCTACAACTATACTACTAATATAGCTTGAGCATGGATCTACCACGTATAACGTACCTACGTAACGCACATCTATTAAACTATTCTATTTCTATTAAATTACGACGTTCGGGGTAGTGGGCTTTGCCAATAAAATAGTTGAGATCTGTACTGGTGCCAATCGTCATTATCATCATTAGAGCCTATTCAATATACAAGTTCAATGGTGAACATAAGCCTCTCACAAAGAATGCCACAAATTACGGTCCTGAGCCACTTGCATACACAACTTCCTGCATTTCTTACCAGGTCAGCACTTCTTCTAGTGAGGGCCGCCTCACACTTCGCTTACCGGTACGAGTTTGTCACTCGAGAACCTTTCTTCCACATCGGTTGTCGGTTCTTAGAGGTATATGGTCGGCGCATTGCCACTTCAGCTGATGCCAACATCCGTAGCAATTGCTAAAATTACCTTTAAAATTAATTGAATAACTTATACATTCCTATATTAGAGTATAATATGCAACCGTAGTTCTTCAGAGACCCCTAAACTCACCGTTAGAACTTTATTTAATTTTCCTAGTTAGTGGGCTAATTTGTCACTGAACTTGCTAGGTCCCTCTTTTAGTGAAATCAAATTTAGCACTGCTTTTATCTTCGGTAAAGTTTCGAAGAGCTCAAGAAACTAATAAGTTGGTTTCAAAATTAGTTCAAACTTTCTTAGTAATGCCACTGTCAACTGTAACATTAACATGAATTACATACACATTCCTTAGTTTTAATGCATGTTTGAATCTGTTATTCATCATCATTATCATTACAGCCACTCGTTTATTTACTAACTACCACACCTATTATCAGGTAGTCACTCCAGCTGGTCACCTTTTACTTCGCTTACTTGTACAGCTTTCCACTCGAGAACCTTTCTTTCCAATCGGTTTACTGTTCTTCTAGCTATATTGTCGGCCTATTGCCACTTTAGCTTACTGATCCATTGAACTGTGTCAGGTACTCTGTTTCTACTTCGGATATTATCCTAACCAAGTCTATCATGCAGATCAACTTCTCTCCATTGCTCGCTGAGCGGCGTTGAGCCTCCTCACACGGCCAATAGTGAAGGAACACGTCTCAATTACATATTATGTCATCACTGACAACACGCAATGACTGTACACTCATCTTTTTATGTTTGAGGTAAATGTGACAAGAATATGTGTCATAATCCCCCGAACGTTGCAGTCGAGAACTTACTTACTTAACTTACCTATCCGGTAGATATGCTCGTTATAGATTTTCATTATAGCTCCCTTAACTTAAATTGCCTATCGAACATTTTGCAGCAACTATTATAATAGTTCACAAGATTTCATGAGGTGAGTTGCAAATTTATGTTGTAATTAAACGCAATGAGATTCGTTGACAATGTTTAAGTTTAGTTAATTATAATTTTAGTTCATTGAACACCTCAGTCCCTCGTGATCATAGCTTCTCCAAATGTTTGAAATATCTGAAATCAAAGTAAATTAAAATCAAAGGCTGGCAGAGTCTACTACACCTGAAGATGCCTCGTGTAGAGGCGAAACACGTGTCGTATTGCCGTCAGTGGTGTGTTTTTCCTAGTTTAGTGATGTTGGGAGTAGTGGTTCGGTGTAAATACAAGAAATCATTTGGGTAATAATTTACAATTTCAGATACAGCTTTCAACAAATAAGCAACAGTTCAAACTTAAGTTGCATTGTATCCCTTGATTTTTACTTTTTGCCTGAAATTTGAACCTTCATTAAATAAGGTTGATGTTGTGTTGAAACGCGTAACTTTGTATTTAAGGTAACAAACAAGAAATAAGAAGGACGGTACACTGAGGTGGAGCTGGTTACCATTCTCCAATTCTGTTTAAAGTTTTACTATGCTGATAATGAGTGCCATATGCGTCATACTCGTATTCGTGAACAGGTGCTGCTTGTGGGGGTATGGTATGCTCGAGTTACAGACAGAACATTTTAATTTTAATTAAAAATACGACATTAAATTAATTTGATTCAGAATATTATATTGGCTTTCAAAAATTATAGAAACTGGATGACTTCGAACCTCATTTTGAAAATGTAGTAGATTAAATAACTTGTTTACAATTGATAGACGAATTTCAATTATAAGTAATTATCGTCGTAAGCGTCGAATGAGTTTTAGTTCACTTTATTTATATCACTTTTTTATAGAATAGCTCCAAACAACCACATGGAGCACTGGCTGCTCCCCGGGCTGAATTAGCTTGCCCGCCGGGAAATCTCCACTTTCCCTTCTAGTGCGATTTAGGCGTAGGTGCGTTTCCCTTGTGGCGCAACGACAATTCCGTCACAAATATTTCCTCTTCTTCTGGTGCCTCTCCGACTAGCGAAGGTTGGCAGTCAGCTTAGTGAACTTTGCTCTATTCGTCGCGAGGCTAAACAGTTCGGCGGCACTCGCGATTCCCGTACACTCCCTAACCATTTTTTTTCTGCAACTTTTAAGAGTTCTTGCCTCCCGTGCGCCAAATATGCGACTTTTCTCATTTTAATGATCTGTATAAGTTAGTGCAAATATAATTTAAATAAAGTATGGTTTCAGTTTCTTATTTCCCATTACTTAAGAGTTATATAAAGATCAGAAACACAGCCAGCCGTTTCGCATTACATTTACCTAACACTATCTATCGATGTAACTATTGTAATTAATTTAACCATTGTACTTTTTTCTGAATAAGATGATATGGGTAGATGAACCCAAATATTTGTGAGAAAACATATCTTTTCGGTTTATGTATATCATTATAGAAAATTATTTTGATGAATCAACATCACTATTGAACGAATTCGTACCTTTTCTTATTTATTTATTTAACACATAATTCGATAGGACAATGGTAACACATAATTATGTACAAAGGCTTCTTCGTACCCATACGTCAGAATATTAACTATAAAATACAATGATGAAGAAAACGCGTGTGGTTTTACGCCGTTACAGCTTATTTTTTACCTTTTTTCTTTTGTTACTTAAAATATTGTTGCCTTTTTATATATGTTTATAATTCTATATAGTTTATTTATTAGAAAATTTATAATTTTGTTTTACGTGGTTGTATTGAATTAAAATGACAAATACTTTTTCTATTGCTTGAAATACATGTCTTTATTGTGTGTAACTATGCAATATATTTTAATTTGATTTAATTTAATATGTTATAATTTATGAATATATGGTTCTATAAAGGGAAGAAGCTTAACGTCGTTTAGCGAACTATGGAGAGAGCTATGCTCAGAGTTCTTCTGTATAATGAGGATAACCGCAGTAAATAAGAGTGCATAGTATAGCCCAACATATGTAAGCTCATTAATTTCTTATATTTACGTGGACGCTACATATTGAATAAAACTATTTTTATCGCGTTCAATTTACTTATTTTTAGAGCTGTGATAGCTCAGGGCTAAGCGCTCGTTGTAAATTTCATAGTACGCGAGTAACCCGGGTTCAATCCCTGCCGACAATGAAATTGTTAGTGCAATTTTAAGTGCTGATTACCACATGCTCAGAGATGAAGGAAAACATCGTGAGAAAATAAGAAAAATAAAAAGTGAGAAATAATAAAAAAATATTACGAAGACATGTGAACTTCGTCAACACGGATTGGGGCAGCGCGGCGGACATTTCCTTGCCCTAAAACCTAATCAGAAATGAGAGGAGGCCTGTGCACAGCAGTGGAACGTATATATGCTGTAACTTTAAGTTTTATTTATTTATTTTTATAATTCATTACGTTTGTGTATAAGTAAGCTGATGTAGCAGGAAGCCGGCCATAAAGTTCTAAGAACCGACAACCGATGAAGAAGAAAACTTACCGGTACCTACGAGGTAGCCACTCAAGAACGTCATCCCACTCCATGAATAGAATAGAATAGAATAGAATATTTTTTATTCAATATACATTACATGTGTAATTCTTATTGAAAGTCATTTTTTACTTTACCACTGGTTCGAAAAAACCCTCTGTCCTGGGAAGAACCAGCAAGAAACCCAGCGGGACTTTTTTTTTTAAATAAATTTTACAATATAAATTATTACGAACTATTTACAAAATTTATTTTAGAAACTGCTTGGAAGCGATCACCTCATTCCCAAGGGTTATTATCAACCATGTATTCATTTATACTATAATAAGCCTTTTTATACAGTTTCAGCTTAATAAAACATTTAAACTTGGTAATAGAGAGAACCTGTACACTTTCCGGGACCTTGTTGTAATAGCGTATACATTGCCCCAAGAATGAATTACTGACTCTGTGGAGTCGAGAAACTGGTATCACTAGCTTGTGTTTGTTCCTAGTGTTTACAGAATGTATATCACTTCTTTTACTAAAACTATCTTTGTTTTTGTGAACATACATTAAATTTTCGTAAATATACTGAGAGGCCAAAGTTAATATATTAATTTCTTTAAATTTATCTCTAAGAGACTCTCTCATGTGATGTCATGTCATGACTTTTGCACGAAGTCAATGGATCAGGTGATGTTAGAATTACTCTTCGTAGCATGCATTTTGGAAAGGCATATGTTCAGCTGTGGACGTGTGATGTTCGGTAATGATGATGATGACGTTCATAATGACTTAGAGCTAGCTTATTGTTTTTCTCTATTGAGGATCAAAAGGAAACGTTCTTTGTGAATATTAATATCATAAAACAGTTATTAGCATCAGTTTAAATAAATTAAACTACAAAGTACGTAATTGCCTTAAATGTAATTAACCACTTAGTCGTTGTTTAATTAAACCTAATTTTTTATTCTTAAACGTTCTCACATCAAAGAAAACACAAAAGCATTTAAATTATACGTGTTAAATCCATGCTACTGCGGTGTTGTGATTGTAGCAGGAATGGGTCGACTAGACCGGGGAAGGAAAACGCTCTCTCTCGAGTGTAAAGGTGAGGTGTCTCGCTGGAAAATCCTAACTTCTTGTTAATAAAAGCAAAATCCTAACTGCCCGATGTCCATAAAAATGTCCTGGCCTTATTAAAAGGCTACTTAAAACCTAAGTGACTAATTCATTTATTAAACCGATAGACTCAGATATCTGAAATTTAGACAGTAACTGCCTTTTATGGCGTAGGCATTTACTAAGAAAGGATTTTGTAAAAATTCAACCCCTAAAGTGTTACAATGGGGTGTTACAGTTTGTGTAAAACTTTTTATTTCACGGGGCAGTTGATACGAAATTTACAACAATGGTTTCGATAACGTGTAAATAATATAAATAAATACGTATTTTGCGATAGTTTAAACCAAAACTTTAAGAGGAGGCCAAAATGCCCTCTTTTTGGCCCCTTGTTCAAATCAGTACGGGCAAAAAATAAATAATTGTTGCTTTTATTTGAAATTCAAATATTTTTTATTTATAATAATAAAATACCTATCCAATATTATGTTTTAAGAAATCTTTCAAATCAAAGGTGCGGTTTGTATGAAACATATTATATTTAGATGAACTTTTGGGCTGTGAACTAAAGCATGAAATTGAGAGAATAACTTCTTATTATTACGTGGATATCCACTAAGAAATGATTTGGGATAATTCACTAGAAGCAAAATAGGGTGTTACAACTTGTATGACATTTTTTATTTAGGGCTATTTCATATTTGTGCGATGAAATATAACCTATAAAATGATTATTTTAGGCCCTAATGTCATCACCGGGGATAATGACTGTCTGGAGCTTACAACTTGGGTGATAAATTGGTGCCGGTTTTGCTATTACACACAGGTTTTGTTATTTGCCTATGTCATATGTTGAAAGAGTTTTCTATATAATGGATACACAGTGGTCAAAAGAACAAGTCAAAAAGACAAGTGCACGATATTTGATTAATATTCAATCCCATTTTGTTCATAGTTGCATAGTGTAATTAATTTGTGTGTAGTTATTTTTTTACATTTATTTAAAACTAAAACAATTTACCATTATTTCTGATTTGATTTAGATTCATTGAACCTACAGATAAAACAATACTAACTTATTTAGTATTTCATTGACTCAAAAAATCCTGACATTTCCAATAAATAACCGAAATCCTGATCAATGCATTAAAATCCTGACATGTCAGGACAAAATCTGGGAACATTATTGAGTGTAGAAAATCAGAGATATTTTTAATGGAAATGAGGCATTCCATCTGGTCTGTCGGTATTAACCTGTTACCTATTTCTACTACCAAACAGCAGTCTCTCTGTTGTGTAATGATCTGAAGGTTAAAGAGAGCCAATATTGTATATTGTAATAAATACAGGCTATCAGGCATTCCAACTTAGATTTACTTACACTGCCACTACAAAGCGTTGGTATTATAAATTCTGTTTTGTTCATTTATTTTAATATTTATTTATAACCTTATGTTGAAATTATAAAAGAGAGTTTAAAATAGACAATAAAAACTCTATATTTTTCGACGTAGGAAATAAAAATCTCGTCGTATTAAAGCTTCTTTAAATTATCGTTTCAAAATGAGGTTCTTCTGCACAGAGAGAACACATCAAAAGGAACTCCGCAGGCATTTTTTTTTGTATATCTAATGTTCAACTTATCTTTTTTTATAGGTATAGAGTAAGGTTAACAAACGAGCCACATAGTCGACCTGATGTTAAAAGGATTCTATGGCCCATAGACATCTACATTTATCCTCGATTAAGAATAAAAATGCAGATGCGTTGTCACCATTCAGGACGAAAATGAAATGCCTCGTATCCAGTAAGAAAGGTCTCCGGTTCTCTACACTCACCAAACAAAACACAGCACCATTAATCTGTAATTTTAAACTAATATTCTGTAAGAGCGTGGTCCTTCCCCGGTAGAGATGATCCATTCCATCTACATCCCCAATAACAATACAGCATAAGGTCACTGGTTACAAGCTTTACCATCAAGTAATCTCGGCACATTACTTGATGTGGAAAACTTGCGTATCGCCGAAGAACTCCGACTATGAGCTGTGATTTGTCAACCTCATCAGTGCCCCTGTGGTAGCAGCGTCGACAAGTTTGGGCTTCACGGACTTTCATGTAAGAAAAGTGTTAGAACGTTTTTACGGCACAGTTCTTTAAACGATGTCACCTGAAGTGCTTTGGTCTCTGTAAATGTTCCCTCAGTTTTTGAGACTTGTGGAATATTTAGAAACGATGGCAGGAGACCCGACGGTACGACAGTGGTCCCTTGGGAGAGAGGTAAAGCTCTAGTGTGGGATGCTACTTGCGTAGACACTTTAGCGACTTCTCATCTCAGAGGTACCTCATTCAGAGCCGGGGCGGCATCAGAGGTAGCTGAACTGAGTAAGGGGCGCAAATATGAGTCTTCGAGAGATAAATACGTCTTTGTGGCACTTGCTGTAGAGACTCACGGTCCGAAGGATCCATGTGCGTTGAAGTTCTTAAAGGAACTCGATCCGCGATTGATCGTTGCTGCTGGTTGTGGTTTTTTTTTTATAGGAGAGGGGGCAAACGAGCATGCGGCCCACCTGATGGTAAGTGACTATCGCTGCCCATAAACAACTGCATCACTAGAAGACCCAGAGGAATTGCAGATGCGTTGCCGGCCTTTCAGAAAGGAGTAGGCCCTTTTCTTGAAGTTCCCTGTCATATCGGTCGAGAGAAATCGCTAATTGTAATCAATTCCACAAGGAAGTTGTGCGAGGAAGAAAACATCTTCTAAATCGCACAGTGGTGGACCGCCAATCATCCAGATGGTGTGGATGGTATCGGGAGTTCTGCCGCGACGTGCGTTCGTGAAGTTTGGCGACTGGGATTAATCCAAACAATTCCTTAGAGCACTCTTCGTGGTAAATGCGAAAGAAATTGCAAAGGAATGCAACATCTCTTCGCAGCGCCAATGAATCGAGCTGATCGGAAAGGAATCGATCGTCGACGATTCGTGCCGCTCTGCGCTGGATGCGGTCAAGTGGAAGGATTTAGCACTGATGGCCTCAGCCCAGAGATGGGAACAGTATTACATATGAGGCCGAACCTGCGCCTTGTAACGTTGTGCCGGCGTGGTGCCGGCATGAAATACTGTCCCGTTTTGCTGAGCACGCCAAGCTTTTTAAAGGCCAATTTGGCCTTCTCTTCCAAGTGATCACGAAACTGCAGGTCACTCGATATGTCGACGCCGAGGATTTCGATACTGGCTGAGGCAACAAGAGGAGTGCCTTGAAACTGAGGAGATACGACACAGGGGTTCTTTTTGGGGGTAACGCGCAAACTTTTATCTTCTGAGTATTAAACTGGACTAGATTTAGTCGCCCCCAATCCGAGACTTTGTTCAGCAAAGACTCAAGTTTGTTCTAGTAATCGGCGACATTTTCCTGAGAAAAAATTGCACGGCCGGTGTATAGAGTATCACCAGTGCTGTCGTCTGCATAGCGATGAATGTTACCGTTTTGCAAACAATCATCGATATGCAAAAGAAACAGCGTTGTTGATAGCACGCAGCCTTGTGGAATTCCAGCGTTAATAGGCTTGTAGTCGGAACATGCACCGTCTACAACAACCTTGATGCTCTGATCTTCAAGGAACCTGGTGATCCAATTACACAATGGTGATAAGAGAGCTGGTTCTTTTTTCGCACAAATGCTAAGTATAGCCATTCAGCGAGGAAACGCAGCCAGCGTTCGATAACACGGGAAGTTGGACTGTATGATAATTAAGTTATTAGTTTTAGTTATTTTTATTGTAGTTTTTTAATATTGTATATAATTAAGTATTGTATATTATGTAATGTATATAAACTAAATTTTACTGTAATATACCTACTATACATATATCTATTGTATTACGGCAAGCTTGTAATGATAGTTGTAAGTGGGTGTATGATAAATACATAAAATTTATAATTTCATTTTTCATACTTTATTCTATTTTAATCTGTCTGACTCTAATATTGACATAAATGTCTTTTGTTAAGCTGAGAGGTTTATTTGCATGCCATTAAGATATTAATATATCTGTCTATCCTGGCTTATCTTCCTAATGGCTGAACCGTCCGTTAAGAAACTTCACGAACACAGAGCAATGCGATGCACAATGAGTGGTCTTGGTTATGTTTTGATAAAATAAATGGCTTTTGATGATTACCTTAAATGAAAATAACAATACATACTACCCAGGCCAAGAGTAAGAACAATTAACTTAATGAACAAAATTCGAGAGATGACGTCGTTTTTCTATAATCACAAGTAGCACAAAACTTAAAAGCAAGAGTGTAAACTGTTAAGTGTTGTCAATGATTATTTAATATATCTGAGACGTGGTCCTCGTTGCAGGCCATATAAGGATGCTTAAAACGTCACGGTGGAGAAGATATCCGTAGTAACACAGACATGGTATCAGACTAATCAGCATGGTCCAGTGGATCAGTAAGCTGTAGTGGAAATGGGCCTATAGTTAGAAGAAGCATGTTGACAGTCGATTAGCAAGAAATGTTCGTACCGGTAATCGAAGTGACCCCCACTAGATCGAGAAGAAAGCAAGCTGAGAACCGTGTCTTGATTCTTTCCTTGCAAAGGCCTTATTATACTTTACTTTAGGTTAAAAGTATTTTAATACAGCGAAGAGAATTTTAAACAAAAAGCCTATTTATTAAAAAAAAGCGATAGATTAACTATTGGTGGAAGGGTAACATGTCATAATGGGTATTTTTAAATCAAAGCGGCTTCGTTGCTCTTTCGAGTTTCATAGCCAGAGCGAAAAGAATTTAAAACAAAACGCCTATATGTTTATTTTTTTTAATAAAAATGACTGAATAATTATTGGTGGAATGGCAATATGTCCCAAAGGGTATTTTTAAATCAAAGCGGCTTACGTTGCTCTTTCGAGTTTCATAGCTCCATGTTTTTGTGGTCAATGCATAAAAGAGATAGCATTGGAACGTTCGGCTGCAATATATTTCCTACACAGACATAAAAAAAGCAAGGGCGGTTGGCTTTTTCCTACCATGGCTATGTATCTGTACAGAGAAAATAAAATGATTGATCTAGCAAATGACGCCATTTCACCAATCTAAATAAATTGCATATTTATAACAATATAATAAAACACTTAGACTGCCTCGTTGTTCTTGTGACCGTAAACTCGATTACTGATCATAAGCTCCCGGGTTCGAATCCTAGGCCAAAATAGGTTATTGGACTTTTCTATAAAGAAATTCTATTCAGCAGCCTGGAGTCAGGAAGTTGGCGGTGTTTCCCTCCGTTCCTCAGATAGCACGTGAAGCCATTGGTCTTGGCCTTTTCTCCATCCTGTCGTGTTGGTTACCGTCCTATCGGGCCATGAGAGTTCAAGGAAAAGAGAGTGCACATGCGCTTGCGCATACATTCGGGTACTATAACTCTGTCCTGGGCAGATAGCTATCTTTCATTGAGACTGGCCGCCGTGACCAAAATTGATTCGGTTTCCTTTATAATCTACTTAATTACTCACACTAGTGTGTTACAGTTTGAGAAGTAAGCTAGTCTGTATAGTTACAGACTAATGCATTTCCTATCAGTGCATAAATCCGTCTTATAAGCTATATGTTATATGTTTATTAGAGTAGGCACCACCATCTAACCTACGTTTGCAACCAAATAGCAATACTTGCACTGCTGTGTGTTTCGTCATTTTATCTTAGTCCTCAGAGGTGACAATGCATCTGAAGCTTTATTTGTCTAAATTTGCAGGTATCAATTAATCTGCAGTAGCCTTATCCTTAGGTGAACTGTGAGATTGTTTGTCACTCCAGTTAAAAAAAATATATAAATACTAGAGTAGAGTACCCAATAGTACATAATAGATTTTGTCACGTGGTAGAGCCATGATGCAGCTATATTATTGGTATAGTTGCAGCACGAATGGGTCGGTTCGACCAGGGAAGTACCACGCTCTCACAGAATACCAACGTAAAATAGCAGCTTTACGCTGCTGTGTTTCGTATGGTGAGTGAAGAGAAACGGAGACCCTTTTTACTGGAGACGAGGCACTCCATCTTAGTCCTCATGGGTGACAACGCATCTAAATTTTGCAATTCGCAATCGGGATAGATTTAGATGTCTATAGGCCACAGCAACCACTTAATATCAGGTGGACTGTGTGCTCGTTTGTCACCCATATCCTATAAAAAAATATTATTCTTTTTTAATATTAACCGGATGGACCAATTTTTGATGAAATTTTTGTGCGTTTGTGTGGGTCCTTGGCGGCGCTGTTGTCGTGACCGGTGCGAAGTCGGGGCTGATCGCTAGTCAATCATATAATCTACGCTATCAGCATAACATTTAATTATTAACGAAATTTACTCAAAGACAAAAGTGTTAAAATAATTTATGTTACATTTTAACAGCTGTTTACGGACAGGTAGCATAGGCACCGATTATTCTCAGTGCAAACATAGTTAGAGAACTTATTATATCTAGCGCAGAATGACGAGTTACTAACGGAAGCGGATTAAATAGCAATTTCAGTTTAGAAATTGCTCACATGAGATAGGGATCGGGAAATATTGTGTAAGCCATAGCATGAGTTATTGTTTTAGTCCAAAAATTCATGAATAAGATTTTTTAAAAATTAGTGAAATACAATACTATTGTATATTTATAGTAATGTATTATATTTTATATAATTTACCAAAGGAGTCTCTTTAAGAAAAGTTTATTACTTCGTATGGACACAAAAACAAAAATAGTTTTAGTAAAGATAGAGAGTACATTTTGTAAATACTAGGAAGTAGCAAAAGCTAGTTATACTAGTTATCGAAACCGAATAGTCAGTGATTCCTTCAAGGGGCAATGTATACGCTTTTACAAGAAATTCCTATGGAATATGCAGGGCTTAATAATCAAAAAGTTGGATTTTTTATAGCAAACTTGTGTAGTACGAGATGATATACTAATAAAGAGTACAAAATTGATAATAACCCTTGGGAATAAGGTAATTATTTGCTTCCATGCTGTTTATAAATGTTTTCATATTTAATTTTACAACAAATTACACTGTAAATTATATTTTTTTTATTAGGCCCGTTTCCTGCTGGTTCTTTGCGGGACAGAGGTTTCTTTCCGAATCAGTGTTAAGAGCATAAACTACTTTCAATAAGTATTGTTTTAATCTATATTGAATAAATATTATACTATTCTACTATATATTATATGACGGAAAATTGGGATAGGTGAACGAAATTGGAGCCTTGGCATAGATATTTATAGAGTAGTTTTTTAATTTTGGAAAAATTATATTATGTTACAATTATCATATTTAAATCATGTGCTCAGTAATAATTAAATTCGTGATGCCCTTGACCTTGAATAAATTTACTTGGTAAAAAGTTAACTTCAAATTAGAATTGAAAAAATTATATTCTTTTAATAATATCGTAATTAAAATCAGGTTAACCCTACTTTATGCGTGACAATTGACAATTAACTCGTAACGCTCTTTTGGTCTTGACTAAAGGTACTAGGTAAAAAGTTTACTTCAGATTAGTAATATTTATTGATAAACTAGTTTCAATTCTTAATCTTAGATTTCAAACTATTATTGAAAAATAAATTTGAAATATTTATGCCAGAAAATTGGTGTACAATGTAATGAAATTAATTATTTTCCCGACGTAAGAAAATAAATTTCGTAAGTCATATGTAATTTTTTTAACCTTTTAAATCTAATACCATTTACCAGTTCCTCTGACCGTAGAAGAAACAAGAAACAGCGAAAGAAACTCCGCAGCTCTCCTCATTTTCTGTAACGACGTTTTTGTTAACTCGCTTTCGTGTGTCTGTTCGAGTTGAATTAAGTAATTGATTTTAAACAAACTTCCCAGTGAGGTAGAGGTTTGAAAAAAGAAAGTTCAGAATCGGATGACAAAGTAAGTTTTTAAAATTTCATTTGTTTAAGAATATATATAATGCACAATGATAACAAATCCATCGATAACTGAGGTCTATAATGTCCAAGGTAGAATGTAAAAAAGATGATAAAAAATTATAGCTTATTATTGTATAGCGAACCCGAGCAGATCAGCCCCTAATAGATGTAGATGTCCATACCATCAGGTGGACTGTGGATCCTTATTCTATAAAAAGAAGGCAGTAAGAAAAACCGGGTAGTACAGTGTACAATGTCGCACATACGACATACTAGCAATGATATTAACACGAGTTTTTTTTTGTTTGCTTTTTGTATGTTTGAATACGCTAATCTCTGAAACTATTAGTCCGATTGGAAAAATTGTTTTTGTATATTATAGTGAGATTCATGTGGAACAATATAAGCTACACCTTCTAGCTAGCCTTAAATATAGATTTTTGTTAATTAAGTCAGAAGAAAAAGCGCTCCCGAAATTATATTTTCGCGTGCGCTGGCGTAATAGTTAGTGATACGTAAATACAATCTTCTACATAATACAGATCTTTACTCCATATAAAAAATGTCCGGGATATCAATTGTCTATTTCTTATACATAAGCTACAAAAAGTTATTTTGTGACAAAAATTTTTGAAAATTAAAAAGTGATTTATGAGTGTTATTTCATTAATCCTTATGAACGAAAAATAGTTCATCTTCAAGAAAATTTTATGAAAATAAACTTTGCTCCTTATAGCATGTTATTTGAATACATACATTAAGACTAATGAAAAATTTAAATAATTCAACACTCGGCTCGGCACACGAACGATGATACCCTAACCGCCCGAGGACAACCAAGAAAAACCAGCAGTGAACTCTTCTATAAGCAAGGTTAGTTTAATAATTTTAGCTAAAAAAAATGGCAAAATTAATGGAGTACCTAATTTTATCTATCGACATATGTACGTTATATAACGCAGTTAAATTTTATCCACTCTCTATCCCCCTCCTGGATGATCGTAATACACGCGGATGAATCCGCGGGACACACTAGTTACTAATATTACCTTTAAAAACTCCTGATAAGCTTAACATGCTTGTATCGGGCGTGGTTTATCACAGTAGTTGAATGGTGGTTTCGAATCCAGGAACTTTTGAGTTCACGGTCAGCACTCTGATATTAGGCTATTGTCGCTTACATTCATCGACTAGCACGATATTATCGCGGCACAAGCGATTACATGAATCTCTTATCAGTCTTATGTAATTTTAAGTTTCAACTGCATAACTAAAGAATGTAAGATAGTTTATTATTTCATATATGCATTATGAAATATCTTTGAAAACTTAACCTTATATTAGCCTAACTTTCATTTCATATTATGATACCATACACGATACATTTACTTATTAATTTTATTTAGATCGCTGTGTAATGCCGATGTCATGTGATGGCTCAAACCGATATAGATGTTTTCTGGCATTCCTTACGGTGTGAAGGCTTGTAATGATGATGATAAAGAAAAGATACAAAATTTTACGTATTAAAAAGGTAATGTAACTAAAAGCTGAAGGTAACCGAACTAGTTTCATATAATAAATAGTATCTGAGTAAACACAAAAATTTATTGTGATTTTTGTCAAAATCCGCCGACTATCAAAGAAGTTATGGTGGCATGTATACATGTCTATTCATCATATCTGTCTGTAATACTTTCAATAATTTTTAAAATAATATTTTTAAAAATTTTGTCTTTCTGTCTATCTGCCTGTCCAGGTTTATCTTCGGAATGACTGAACCGATCGTAATGAAGCTTTACGAACAGCTACAGCGCAATGCCAGGAGAGATTTTTTTGCAAATTTTTGTATAACCGCTAAATAATTGTTTCTTGAACCACAAGCAATGCACGCACGGGTACGGAAACCGTATATCGAAGTCGTAGTTTCCATGTGCGCTCGCTCAGTACTTACAAAGTACCCCGAGGCACAGACACATCGCTCTACATACGGTACCCAGAACTTTGATACAAATTGATAGAATAAAAAGCACATATTTTTTTTAAATTCTGCATCGTTTTATACTTTGAAAGCAGATTCAAAGAGATTTTAAACAGAAAACAAGATGGAAATTTATGTTTTGTTATTGAAAATTTTATATAATTTTACTCAGTGGAATCAACTTATTTAGTCAGCAGTGTAGTAGCGGTGAAAGAATATCCACTACCTTAAATCGTCCCATGGGTGTTGTAAGAGGTGACAGGGGGAAAATGATACAGGAGATCGGCAACAGCATTTTCCTGATAACAACTCGATATAATAAAAAAAAAACTGTGGTTGCCAGCATACCAAGCGTGTCGACTATGGCAAAATGTAATATGATTTATTTTTTTATAGGATAAGGGTGACAAACGAGCACACAGTCCACCTGATGGTAAGTGGTTGCTGTGACCCATAGACATCTACATCTATCTTCGATTAAGAATCAAAATGCAGATGCGTTGTCACTCGTGAGGACTAACATGGAACGCTTCGTTTACAGTAAAAAGGGTCTGCGTTTCTCTACACTCACCATACGAAACACAGCAGCGTTAAGCTGATATTTTACGCTAGTATTCTGTGAGAGCGTGGTCCTTCCCCGGTCAAGCCGACCCATTCGTGCTACAACCATAATATAGCTACAGCATGGTTCTACCACGTATGATATGATATGATGCATATATGATGCAGTCAATGTGGAGACCTATGTTCAGCAGTGGACTTTTATAGACTCTAATGGTAATGCCTTTACTTAGCCATACGTGATAGAAACTTGTGCAATACGTGATAGAAAAAAATATAAATATATACTCAAAACTATGTGACTTTGGTCTTTTTCTTCAGTCAGCAAGAGCCCACCGCTGAACATGAGCCTCTCTCGTTGCAGAGAGGGCTTCCATCTATAGTTACGATCAGCAGGTGAATTAAAGATCGCAGCACAAGATGTCTCGCACTTTTTGACGCTGATGTACGTCACCGGTCTAATGTAAACGAAACGGATACATCATGGGATGGACATAACAGACAGGACCGATTTTTTGGTTATTCCCATTGTCGCCGATTACGATACCCACGAGACAAGACGGACTGATGAAGTCTTTTACTTTGCAATAAAAATTACGTCATTCTCAACATAACTTAATAATATCTATGTTGCCGTGGTAACGGCTAAGCGCTAGCTGTAAATTTCACAGTACGCGAGCTACCAGGGTTTGATCCCCGCCGGCACCACCGTAATTTACCACGTGCTCGACAGAGAAGGAAAACATTGTGATGAAACCTGCATGTCTGAGAAATTAAAAAAAGAAACCATAGATATATGAAGTCCGCCCACACGCATTGGGGCAGTGCGGTGGACAATTCGTTGCATTAAAACGCTGGAAATTTACTTTACTAATATATTTTATTGATTTTAATAGTGACATTCTAATTCACAAGCATTTGCTCGTATCGCACATTGCCTAAATTAGGTGCTTTACACCACAAATTTTATTAAACAACTAAAAAGCAGAAATTTCAATAATAATAATCAGTCTTATAACAAAACATAGTGTATTGATTGTTTCAGGCTTAAACCATGATTTAAGGATAATCCAGGTTCAGATCAAAATCTGTTATTGGCTTTTTATATCAATAAATTTACAGTAGCTCAGCCTTTTGCAATCGTGCCACGGAAAGCAAAAATAGTCCTGCGCCAGATCTCTTTCTGGTCGTCCCATCAGACTATGAAAGTGAGGGAATAAAGAATGCGCCTATGCTTGCGCATACACTTCAAACTGACTGCCGTGGCCGAATTTCCATCTAGAGAACATTAAGAAGGGTTCATCTCACAAAAAAGTCCTTTGGACTTGGCGAAAATGACATTTGCTATTAAATTCTACACTTAAAATTTTTGTTTTCATATTTTCCACGGTACATTTTTTTTAAACGTTTCACTCACATTAGGGAATTTTCACCTATATCGTGGAGGCAGCTTACAAATACTTACAAATACTTGTTCCGTACAGGATTTGAACCCGCGGTCCGCTACGCCGCAACTCAAGCTGAGCCAACTGCACCACGGAACTGTCATCTTTATTGAACCAGACCCGAGTTTAAATTTCAGAATTATTTATAAACTACTGTTTGTAACATCTTATTTACTGGAAACGAGGCAACTTAATCCTCAGGGGTGACAACGCATCTGCATTTTGATTCTTTATCGTTTATAGGTGTAGATGTCTATGGATCACTGCAACTATTTACCGTCAGATGGTCTGTGCGTTTGTTTGTCTCTTTTATTTTATAAAAAAAAAATAAGACGGAAAATGATATTGCTGTAAATGTTAAAAATTTATTAAATGTTGGTTAAAAACTTTAAAATGTCAGAGGCAAAAAATGAAATTGTTATAAAATTAAAAGCAAATGACTTGCTACGTAAACTACGGTCGCTTGTTCACCGTTATGAACGTTTCTGGCGTCTGAGCGCTCTCAAGTATGCTCTTTTCTTTGTGGAGCTCTCACTCATCGCTGGGTAAAGCTCATTAACTGAAATCGTTTCCATTGCGTTTTGATATATAATTACAAATGTATAAAGATACAAGGAGCTTGATTCTGTTAATTAACTTATTAATTGTTCACAACTATCTCTGTTTACATTGCTTTTTATAGACGTAATGATGACAAAGAAGAATATAGTTCATCTGATGGTAAGTGGATGCTGTGGCCCATAACCTACATATATTCACAATTGAGAAACAAGATATACTGCGTTTTAAACACTGAGGACTAAGAGGCAATGCCTCCTTACCAATAAGGGTCTCCGGTTCCCTATACTGACCATATGAAACACACATTATTCCGCAATTTTACGCTAATATAATGTGCCAGCGTGGCCTTTTTCTGCGGGCCTATTTGCTAGATTTGTTGGCATCAAAATTATAATAATTGTGGCGGCGCTGTCGTTGCGCCACAAGCGAAACACATCGAAGCCTAAATCGCGCTAACAAATTTCTGAAGTTAAATCAGTATATATAGAATAGCTTTTTTTACGTGGTAGAGCCATGCTGCAGCTATATTATGGTTGTAGCACGAATGGGTCGGCTCGAACGGGGAAGGACCACGCTCTCACAGAAAACCAGCGTAAAATAGCAGCTTAACGCTGCTGTGTTTCGTATGGTGAGTGTAGAGAACCGGAGACCCTTTTTACTGGCAAAGAGGCATTCCATCTTAGTCCTCACGGGTGACAACGCATGTGCATCTTGAGTCTTTATTGAGGATAGATGTAGATGTCTATGGGTCACAGTAACCACTTACCATCAGGTGGACTGTGTGCTCGTTTGTCACCCGATCCTATAAAAAAAAAAAAAAAAAAAAAGCTCCAACATACCACTCGGGGCGTTGGCCTCTTCCCGGTCAGAACATCTAGCCCGGCGGGAGAACTCCCCTTTTCCATCCACCAGCTACAATGGTGACCACCCGACGTGATATGAACACGCAACCAACAGCCTTCAGAAAAACTACAACTTCCAGCTTTCAACATCGTCCTCAAGTACCCCATTCATTCGCTTCTGAGCAGATATTGTATGCAGTTTTCACATTCTGCAAGCCATCTAGCTTTACAAAGGTTCATCGCAGTGCTGGAATAATAATGCTTCCTATTCCGTCAAGCTACTATCAGTGCCTCAGTGTTCGGCACGGCTCTGAGCCTTACTGCTCGTCTCTGTTTCACGGCACTCTCGCAGATTAACTTGCCTTCTTCTCGACTCACCGCAGACTACAAGGCAATCACTGGCACTTGATCCGGCTCATCGTTTTCACCGGCATCACTTGCAAGTGCGTAGTACGGCATGCATTACAAACCGGCATATCGTTCACACCGGCGTCACTTGCCCTTACGCACACAGCATGCATTCCCCATCGGCATTAAGGACGCACCGGCAATCGGACAGCACTATCGACCTCCGGTCTAAGCAGGGGGGTGATGAGGCCGCGTTGTCGTCGCACCACAAGCGAAACACATCGAAGCCTAAATCGCGCTAACAAATTTCCGTAAGAGCCGTAATTGCGGCCCAAAGGACGATATGGAGTGATGGCTTCTCTGATGCAGCAAAAATTTTTACACTGTTGCTTATCATATCATATGAATAAAAATACTTATTCGTCCGATAATTTTCTATTAAAAGTTTAATTCTTTCTATATCATGTTTTAATTTATTTATGATTAACAATTATAATGTAATAATGTATACGACTTTAGGGTGGCCCAGGGGCCACCCCAGTCGCACCTTAACCAAATGTCGCTGACATTGCAAGATTGGTAAGTAATATTTTATTATATCAACACAAATAGCCTAATCATACGAGTAAGTATCAGAGTATGTAAATAAATAAATACATATTATTTATTAATTAATTGTCCAAAACTATTAAAAATATTTTATTTATATTTATTTTTTGAATTAAAAATGTATTGGACGAGTAAAAATAATTATAAATCATACGATAATCGTAAGAAAAAAAAATCATTCGATTGTCGTACGAATAAACAACTCCAAATTTTTTTTACACCATAAGGTAGTTATTGCCATCTTTTCAGTGCACTAATCAATTAATAACGTGAGAAATGAAAACTCCAATTCCAATTAAGATATCATGTTACGCTCTGGTGATCTAAAAGATTGTTGATAAAACATGAGCGTGCAGAAATAAATTATCCAAATGCTGAAACGATATTGGCTACATGCCAGTCGCAAATTTGTACAGCACTTTCTCTCGATATACAGCACGGTTCATCCAGCAGAAACAGAGTTACAATACAAATATAAAATATTGAAATAGTTTACGTTTTTAGGTATAGATTTAGTTTAGGTTTGTACTGTATAGGAATACATAGGAATAAAATAAAGACATACCTAGAGTTTAGTGAAGAAGCAACTGTATTTTTTAATCTTTTTAGTTATATAAATATATTTATTTTATATTCTATATTTCGTTTAAATAATCCTACTTATAAGACGTTTAATAATCAGACAGCGTCGAAGGTGCAAGACGTTTAGAGAGGCTAAAGACTAGTCGTAACAAAGTCCGCAGCCGGCACAAATATATCTATCATCCATCTAATACAGTCCATAAAAGTCTTCTGCTAAACAAAGGCTTCCCCTGTAGATTGTCCCATGGTAGTTTTGCTTGGGATGGAATTGCAGATTTTTAAAATATTGTGTTGTAACGAAGAAGATGCTGCTGCCTATCTCCTGATTTAGTTTCCAGATGTCGCCTCTGACGTCATCTACGGGACGATATGAGTCGGTGGATAATCTACACCGCCACTACACGGATACCATAGCAAATGTGATCGCGTGAACTTTGACCGCTGAGCTTCGGGTTAATGGCATATCTTAAAATCACGCAACAGACTATAAATAATACGGACTTTTTATAGAATAAGGGTGAAAAACAAGTACACAGTCACACCCGATGGTAAGTGGATGATATTGCCTATAGACATACACGTCTATCTTCGATTAATAATCAAAATACAGATACTTTGTCACCACTGTGCACTAAGATGGAATGCCTTTTTTCTAGCACAAAAGGCCTCCGGCTCACTACACTCACAATACCAAACACAGCAGTATTTAAGCTGTTATTTTACGCTGGTATTCTGTGATAGCGTGGTCCTACCATGTTCGAGCCGACCCATTCGTTCTAGAGCCATAATAAAGCTGTACCGTGGTTATTAAAAAAAATTAACTACAAACATAATTTTCAGTTAGAATAAAAGTTACAGTCTATATACGTCCCACTTCTGAGCCCAGGCCTCCTCCTTTTTCTCAGAGTATTTTAAGTCAAAGAAGTGTCCACCGTGTCACGGTGCGTGTTGGTGAACTTCATATGTTTTAGAATATTTTGTTAAATTTCTCAGACGTGTAGGTTTCTTCACCACCGAGCCCGTGGAAAATCAGCGCTTAAAACTGCAATTTAAAATTTAATTGATGCGAGCTGGGATTGAACCCGGGTTTCTCGTGTACTACGTCTACTATACCCATATGTATGATATTAATGGTGAACACTAAGCCATTAAGCTACCACGGCTATTTCACACACAGTGAACACCAACCGCTCATATTTCATAACTTAATAAAAATAATTCCTCTGCACGTGTGTTTTTGTGAGTGTTTGTATAGGTCCCTGGATAATTAATATTAGGTACGGTACGGTACAGTAGGTGATGCTGTTTTCTAAATCCAGATATCACCCATGCGAATCTGGGGCGGTTCACTAGTTTATTATGAAATAGTTGAAAAGATCAAGGCAAAGTATTTTAATGGCCTAGTTGGTTATAACTCACTATAAATAGAAATAAGATAATTGGCTTAAATTTCTGATGTGCGGAATGTGAACGTTTAAATAAATAAACAAACTAATTACGGAATGTATAAAATAAACTTTATTGCGTTGAACCGAGTGCACAAATAACCTCCATGGGCAAAAATAATAAGCATGTCATAAATTTCGTTATAATTGCCGAATTTAAAGCGCAAGTATATATAGCGAAACATCGGCAAATCTTTTATAATAAGCAGGCATTTGATACGAGATGATTTACACCTAGTTAATATATTATGAATTAAGTGCTTTTAGTTAAATAATTAAATATTCTCATCTTCAGGATTCATATGTTTTGTTTGTTGTTCATTGTTTTGTAGATTTTAAAATACTTTAACAAAGGATGAGGGTTCTGCAACCGAACTTATCCACGCGGTTCTGAAATATATTATTATGCTTGAAATGTCATGAGATTTTACCCTGTCGAGGTTCTTTTCATCTTGTCGGACTAATTGGCAGCTGCAGTCTGCACAGAGTATGTTTTAAATTTTTCATCTTATATTTCTTTCTTTTGCGTTTTCAACGTACTAAAAATTCTAAGTATTGATGTATGAAACATCTATAGCGGCGGATCAAACCGACTGTTGGCTGCTCATTAAAAAAAAAGTTAAAACAAAAAATAAAAACAGATATTTATAAAAATCAATAAACTTTACACAATTTTCATTGAATATAATATTTTTTAAATCAATTATTAATTAATTTTATAATCATTCGTATTGAAAGTAATGCACTAAAATATTGCTTGAAAAATAAATTTAATAGACTAACAAAATTGTATTCCAAAATCAGCTGATAGCAAGTGGCGCAGGAATGTTATTCCTAGTTGTTTTTAATATGAACATCAAAACATTAAAATTAGTAATCATGCTGGAATTCATATTTAAACATTTATTATTGATAGTTATTATTTTGACGCGAATTTTAAATTTGATGAATATAAATGTTTATTAAATAAAGTCATTTTTTCTTCAAAAAATCCTTAACATTTTATTTTTCATAATGCCATATTTATTTCCTGTAACTTTTTATGCATATTACATGTACAAAATAATTTCGATGTTACACATCTGCCAGGCCTTTTGCGACGGTTCACAATTTTTATTTTTGGTTTATATAATGTTTATTCAAAAATAAAACACTACAATTCGCGTTGTTTCAAGTGCAAACTGTCTGATGTGGAATTAAAAATAAGTAAATTCAACACTATAAAATCCGTAAAAAATCCAATGTTTAATAACTCTTGTTAAATATTTTTTAGGTAGAATATGAAAAAATAATATTGCAAGAATATGCAATCTTTGTTCAAATAATTTATTAAATTTGAACATAAGACCTACGTATGAATCTCTAAGTACGAGAACACTGATCATTGAATCATACGTTCTTCGCATCTATACAAGATGTTCCATGCAGGCTCAATTTACGAACCGTACATGGAAGGAGGAAAACTCTTAGTATATATATTATTAAATTTGATATGTTTATTGAAAGTAACGATGTTATGGTAGCTTAAAGGTTAAAGGTGTTCAATTAAAGAAAAGTGTATTTCAGTGAGTACTATTTATAATCTATATTTATATATTGAATAAAAAAGAAGTTATGTACTGATTCTGTTTTTTTTTTATAGAATGATAGTAGTAAGTAAAGGTGCGCGGTGATTGAGCGTGCCGCGATTAGCACGTATTTTGTATAATATGTTTATTACTTGCTTATTTTGCAAAAAAAAAACAAATTCAAGATATTTTTATTTATGTATATTATTCATTTAATTTATTATGGAATGTTAATTACTTTATTCCCTAAATATATTTAGCTTTAATTTATTATTTATATTGACGAAGTTTATTTAAAAATAATAATAACAGCATACTCTCGCCGCCTTATAGTGGCGGCATAAGATAATACCCTACCCATAACATCCCATGGATGTCGTAAAAGGCGACTGAGGGAAACTAAAACTGGAGATAGGCAACAAAATTTTCTTGATAATATCTGAGAATGATAAAAAACAGAGGTAGTCAACCAGCCTATCAAGTGTGGCAACTATGGCGAAATCCCTTTATAAGGTTGTCTATGGGCGAGAGCTTTGTTCAGCAGTGGACTTTTAATAGTCTGTTATAAGGTAATATATATATATATTATTCTATTATGTTTTAAGCATTGACATCCCATGAAATTACGGTGTAATATCCGTAGTAATAACTTTTTGTTACTTTGAAATTGATTTAGCTATGCAAAAATCTTATTTAAGATTGACAATTTGTCTTTATATCCCCTCTTAATGAGAGTATTAGTGATGTTAATAGCGTCACTAATATTCTTTCTTTGTATTATTACTTTTAACCAGATGTGGAGTGAAAATAAATTACGTAAAATGAATTTCACTTTTATTTTTTATTTAAATTTGATTTAATTTTTATTTAAGTCAGTCCAATAATAAATGACTTCGAAATGAGGAAATCCGCAGTAGAAACAGAGTAACCGACATAGCCACACGGATTAGAAAGTTGAAGTGGCAATGTATCCGCCATATAGCTTGAAGACCCGACAACCAATTGGGAAGAAAGGTCGAGTGGCAGCTTCGTACCAGTAAGTAAAGTGTAGGACGCTCCCCCCACTTGATGGAGTTACAACCTATTACGAGATGCAGGCAATCAATGAGTGTAGTAAGCATGCTGCAGCTATATTAGTAGTATAGTTGTAGCACGAATGGGTCGGCTCGACCGAGGAAGGACCACGCTCTCACAGAATACCAGCGTAAAATGGCAGTTGGACACTGTTGTGTTTCGTATGGTGAGTGTAGAGAATCGGAGACCCTTTTTACTGGAAAAGAGGCATTCTATCTTAGTCCTCACGGGTAACGACGCATCTGCAATTTGATTCTTTATTGAGGATAAATGTAGATGTCACAGCAACCACTTACCATCAGGTAGCCTGTGTGCCCGTTTGTTACCCTTATTCTATAAAAAAAGGCGGATCATGACCGTGCTTTGTGGCATTTCTTGGGGTTCACCAATGTTCAGCAGCGAACTTGTGAAGAGCTGTAATAATGCGTTTCTAAACTATACTATAATCGAGAGTATAAATTGTATAAAACACCTCCGGAACAAGGAAGAGAAAACAATTTTTGGTACTGTTCGCGGAAGAGTCATCAATCAAGGTTTTTACTTACGCAGAAACTTACAAAAGTTGTACAATTTTTGTTTTAAGTTTTAGAAGATGTACCGTCTTAAAACGAAGAATCCGACTACTGTGAACTAATTACAGTTCGACACGTTTGTCACAAACAGCGACATACAAATGTTATAATATTGTATTGTTGCGCGCTTAGAATAATAACATATAGAATTAATTTGAGGTGGCGAGTTGCGTTTTCTTACGTGATAGAGCCATGCTGCGGATATAAACTATGGTTGTAGCGCCAATGGATCGGCTCGACCGGGGAAAGACCACGCTCTCACGCCGACTAACGGAATAGCAGCTTAATAATTGCTATATATGGTGTGGTAGCGCATGGTGAGTGTAGCGAATCCGAGACTCTTTTTACTGGGGTGACAACACCTTTGCGTTTTGATTCTTAATCTAGTGGTTAATCTGGTGGACTGTGTGCCCGTTTGTCACCCTTATAGTATTAAAAAAAAGTGTTGTATGTAGTGGCGGTTTAAAAAATGACATCTAAATGGAAACTACGTTTTTCGACGTAAGAAATTAAATTTCGTATATAATATACTAAATTAAAATTGAAGAGATACGTAATCTAAACATGCTCTATAATAAAATTACAAACTTAAGCAGTTCAGTTCCCAAGCTGCACCTGCTCACAAGTATGATGCATGTGGCAGTCATCACCCTCTTCCACCATTTCAGAGGGCAAGAAAAGAAGTATAACTAGTCTTGTAATTTTGACAAGTGAATACGATAAAAACTTGTTTTTAAATTAAGGTGACAAACGATCACACAGCCCGAAGGTGGCCTGTTGCGCTATGTTTTGTTATAATAAAATAAAATGTGATGAAAAATCCGGACAGAGAAACTACATTTTGACACGATATTAAAATCAAATTTAATATCGTGTCAAAATGTAGTATTTCTCTCTAGATAAGGAACAGCGAAATAAACTACGTAGGTTTTCTCCTTTTGTCATTTATATAGGATCATTAATATAGGATTTGATACTACAGACATAAATATAAACCTAACGACTTGCACTTTAAAATCCATTATGCCATTTAGGCAACAACGGGTAAAAAAGGAATGAGCACACATACTCGCACACACACGCATATCTTATATACTTGCACGCTATAGTTTGTTTTTTAAATCCTTACTATCACAGTAGGATTTGCTCCTGTATTTTGGAAGCTGTTTACAAACATAAACTGCACAAAAACACACATTCAGCCCCGGAACAATTATTCGTAGGCCATATAAACAATTGTTCCGTGCAGGATTTGAACTCGTTTTTGTTTCATAGAGTGACGGTAACAAGCGAGCATACAGTCCAACTTATAGTAAGTGGATGCTGTGGCTCATAAACATCTACATGCATCATCGATTAAGAATCAAAACATAGATGCGTGTCACACCTGAGGACTAAGATGGAATGCCTCGTTTCCAGTAGAAAAGATCGCCAGTTCTCCACACTCACCACACGAAACACAGATTAGCATCATTTGTGTATTTTGTGAGAGTATGGTCCTACCTCTATTGATCTGACCTATTTGTGCTGCCACTATGTATAGTTAGCAAAGCAGCTGCGAGACTTTACCATGTAAAACTCTGGTTTATGCCACAGAAAGTAAGTTATTGTGGGTCCGAATCTTAGTTATTGTACAATTTATGGGTGTAATAATTCCCTACAATAGAGAAAAATTATGCAGTGCAGAAGTAATTAACAGGAAAGAGCATTAAAAAAATTCAAGAATCAAATCGCATCCATAAACTATAACTGCAGGCAGGTAATTTAAGCAATAGGGTTGGCTACGTTCCCAAAGGACGTTGTTTTTAAACTTTTATATTACTTACATTGTATTCATTTGAAAATAGATATAGTTTTTTGTGTCTGTCTGTAATATCAAAATAACTGCCTCATATTGAGCTGACGCGAGCCGAGGGGGGTTATTTAGACGTGGTGATCATTTTCAATATATTTGTCTGTATGGCTAATCTATCTGCTCTGTCTAATGTTCAGGAGGGCTGTAAAGATTATAAAGAAACTTGACGAACAGATAGAGAGCAAACCAAAAAACTTGGATATTATCTTAAACAATACGTCTAAATAAATTCGATGTGTCTGTATGCAATACTGAAATAACTGTTTCATTTTTCTCTTCAATGGAGGGGGGTATTTGTATGCCATTAAGACATGAATAATAATTTTCAAAATTTTTATGTGTCGGTCTGCCCGGCCTAATTTTTTGGAATTGTCTCAACCGAATGTAACGAAATTTCAATTTGTTAAATTTGTTCGTAAAACGACATTTTCCAACATAGCGCATAGTTTTCGAAATAATAGCAAAAACAAAAAATAACTGAGTTTAAAGTAGTTTTAGGATATTTTTGCCCAAAAACGCTTATAACGCTATAAAAGATCCACAGTTTTTTTTTGTTCTAGTATTATGTAGAAGTCACGGGTAAAAGCTAGTTTTGTCTTTGTCCAAGAGGATTTTCCGAACAAGTGGTAAGTGAAAAATGACTTCCTGACTAGTGTTATTCTACTCTTATATATATATATATATATATACCTATATATATATATATATATATATATATATATATATATATAGGCGAAAAAGGATCATCTTCAGATGCACTCATGATAGATGGCGCAAATATGCGTGCGTTACAACATAAAATACAAGAAAACATAATAAACAGGTCGTTAGCTATTCGTCGTAAATATATGGTACGCTCTCCGATGATGTATTTTTTAAAAAAATTCTTTAAACAACAACGGTTGCCACGTTACGCACGCTTCGCCAGAGTAAAACCTTTACTTTAGCGAAGCGTCTAGAATAACCGTCTTAATATATTCGAAGTGCGGTTACACCTAGTTTTAGCCGGCTTAAACTAGGTGAGGCCTGTACTGTTAAATTTGTAAAAACACGGATATACGTATCAAGTAATATCAGTGACAGTGGGTTAAGATTCGGTTGGGGTGGCCCTTGGGCTACCCCAAAATCGCAGACATAAAAAATTATATGTGATACACCTAAGTTTAACCAACCGCAATAGGCTGCACCTAGTAGTAGCCGGTTAAACCTAGGTGTATCCGTACTTCGGGTTTTAGCCATAACATATATATTACATTGCCACATTTTTAATAATTACTCATTTCATTAACCCATAACGTATGTCGTACTTGTATTGTGCCAAAAATACGCGTTGAGATATTCTCAACAAGTCGTTATTTTACATAACTAAAATTAAAAATTAAAAAAAAATACCGAAACAAATAAAGTTGATGATTTTCTAACGACAGAACAGATTTTCTTAAAACATAGTTAAGAACACTTTCGATTTAAACACCTTTCAAACGAAAAACACTTAATCCATATCGGTTTATCCGTTCAAGAGCTATGACGCCTGTGGCGAAACACCGACACATAGATACACACCACAAACCTATAACACCGCTCTGTTTTCATCGGGGGTTAAAACTCTACGAAAGTAAGGTAATATCTACGGACGTAAGGTAGGTCTTTATTTTCCTAACGCTTTCAATTTGTGGTAGGTCAACTCCGTAAACGGTGTTAGAAGTTACGTTACCGGATACGTCAAGATTGAACGGTTCTCAACAATATCTGGTATCAATAGTATTTTCAAGTTGTACACAATATTAAACTAAAAACTTTTAATTGCTGCTTGTTCAATCGGGTTTCTCCTTTTCTACTATTTCAAACGTAATTAAAATTAATTGAAGGAGAACTGAGAGTAACAACTAAAGAGTTTTTTGTTATGAAAAACGTTATTTTAGGATTTTTTCCTGCATTGTGGGGGCTGTTTACATAAATAAATTCCAAAAAAGTATATGTGGCCCATACAAATATTTGTTCCGTGAGGCGACTCGAACTTGCAGCCGTCAGTGCCGTAACTCAGTGATAAGCCACTGGCCCACAGAAGTAATATTATTAAACGCATTGCAATAGATTTATTATTTTTTATATTAAAATACCGTGTTCAAACATGATTATAATATAAATTCTAATCGTGCTAATAATAATAATTCTGTAACCATAATATAAATAACATTTTATTAATTTATAGAATAAGGGTGACAAACGAGCACAAAGTCCACCTCATGGTTAGTGGATGCTTTGTCTCATAGACATCTCCATCTACACTCGATTAAGAATCAAAATGCAGATGCGTTGTCACCACTAAGGACTATGTTGAAATGCCTCGTTTCCAGTAAAAACCGTCTCCCGTTCTCTACACTTACCATACGAAAAAAAGCAGCATTGAGCTGCTGTTTTGCACTGGTGTTCTGAGAAATCGTGGTACTTCCGCGGTCGAGTCTAGATTGGTCGAGATAATATAGCAGCAGCGTGGATTTATCAATTAGCAAAAAAGCTTTTATTTTTTACGACGTTTTATTTAATGAAATTGAAGTGACAATCGAACTATAGTCCGTCCACCTCATAATAAGTAGTTATTGCAATCCATGCAAAGTTAGAGCCAACTTTAAATAAGGAAGACTACAGGTGCGTTGTCACCTTTTATATATAGGACGGGGGCAAACGCATGCGGCTAACCTGATGGTAAGTGACTACTGCCGCCTGTGAACTGCAACATTTTTAGGAATTGCAGGTGCGTTGCCGGCCTTTTAATGTCGCATCGGTCCGGAAATTACGAACTAAGATGGAATGCCTCACAGTCTGTGATTACGAATATACAGGCTTCCTTTACTTTTTAGACCAGAATACATCTGTGTTAGTACTAATAATTGGCGGCAGAAATAAAAAAGAGGATGGTATCTACACATACGAAGTCCTAGGCAGTAAGCAAGGTCCTGCCATCTAATCCTACTATTAAGTTATTAGGCACATCGCTATTAGCAAAGACTTCTTTTTCAACGCCTTTGCAAATTCCCTTTCTATATATTTATCAATAGTGGAAGCTGAATGCAAAAAAAAAGACTATATTCAGCCTCAAAGATGTCAGAAAGTCAATTATGCAGAAACAGCAGTGACTGAGTTCTTCTGATAGTTTTTCCAGTAAAAACTTGGGTACGAGGTTTGGATAATACGCGAGGTGGATACCCAAATCGATAGCCGGACGGTCGGTGCGGTAGTCTCGCAAACCAACTTTCAGTCAAGGTGAACATTTACGGGTGCTTTTTAGGTCGAAAACGTTCAATGTCAAAACAGCCGCAGAACTAAATTGCTCACTAAATTACCTCTTATTCACACGCAGGGCAAACCAAGTCCCCAATTTTAAGTCTAAGCACGCCCGAAATTGGGGAGGAATCCTTTTCCATTAATAGACACATAATTAGGCGTTTTATGCGTATCTCGTGGGTCAGATGAGATTTTTTGCAATATTTCATAGGTTGTGTTTAAAGTACCTTCTATAATATATAATATATATAAATTACCGGCACCACAATCCATTATGTTAGCACCAGCATTGTACCGAGTAACGTCGCTAATTTTTAGCATCGGATTTATATACGTTGCAAATAAGGACAGTGGCGCTGTCGATTAACGTAGTGATTTAAACTTTTGTATAAATTCAAATTAAGTATAATATGTTTACTACAACTATTGTTATAAAAATTTAGTTTAAAATGGTTATTAAATCAGTGTATCCGCAAACTTAAGTCAACAATCAAATCCAGTATTTTTTAAAAGATAGACAACGCAAAGACATATTATTTAAATATATTATCCGATCGGAAATTCCGCGTTCCATTATAGGTAAAGACTAGGAACTTACTTTTTCCGTGGCTTGCGGCGGGGTCTACGCCTCTCACCCTCGAGTTCATTTTCGAGGCCGCGTCGCCTCGGCGCACTAGCTCCTCGTCGCCGCTCCAGCTTGCGCTCTTGTTGAGCCTGGCGGGACTCTTCTTCTACAGCCACACGTGGCAGGCACTCATCTTCTTCAATTTGTTTAGGGGTCTGCGGTGCGCCCATCCGAAGACGCCACCACAGCACCCACGAACTGATGTTGTCGCGAATCTTGAAGAACAACGACCCAGTACCAAGCTCTAACTCTGCGGGCAGCAGCCTGACGGTTTATGGCAGCGATCTAAGAATATAATACGTCAACCCGGACTGTTCCTTATCAACTAACTTAACTCACTAGTGGCAGGCGCTGGCAGTGAAAGCTGGTCAGATTAAAGCGAAAAATGGCAGTGAAATCAGCAATGGCAGTTCAGTTCCCGCTCCTCGCGGCGTCCTGTTTATTTTATCAGTCTTTACGTTTTCATTTGATCACATTGTCCACTTACAAGCGGGAAGCGTGTAATTACACTACTTAGAAACCTATAGCTTAAAAATATTTGGCAGGAATGTGTTGGCGGTGTTCACGGTGGCTAAAATTTTAAGTGTTGCCGTCGGGGTGCGTGGTGGTGGCCGTGATGGCGACTCGAGCCTTGGCAGTGTTCGCGTGGACGGTCATGGTGTGCGCGTATGGTCAGCGGTGGAGCAAGCTTGGCGCGCGAGCTAGGCCGTCGCGCTCAACAGATGTCGGAGTAAATACCGTTACGTAATACAGCGTACCGGGCGCGGGTGTGGCGCGTGTATACGCGACAGTGTCAGACGCGCGAATGTAGCGGAGGCTTTGCTCGCATCGCATGGAGCCGTACCGTCTCCCCAAACCCCCAACGCTACGCCGCTCAACCCCAACGCCACCCTGATATCGCCGCCTTGTCGTACCTGTGATGAGAATGCCTTAACGCTATTGTCCTTAGCGTTATTATTTAGTTTTCGGTGTGAACCATTGGAGGCTCGGTCAGATAGAAATTCCCCGACCACTTCACTCCGACGCTTCATTAATGAACTCTAAATAGCAAATTTTGTTATTTGAATTGTTCCGATACGCGAATTTTTATTTAAAATATTATTAGTGTTAAGAAAATTAGTCTCATTATAGACACTATGCATACGCAGTGGCGTTATAAAGTATTATAATCTATATTGATGTATCTATAGAGATCTATATTCTCTATATTGCTTTCTTGATTAAATTTGAAATTATAATTAGTTAAATTTCAATTTAAATCAAGACATAATACCCAATTGCAAATTTTGGTACAACTCTTTTATTTTATTTATTCATTTGAATATGGTTTCCACATTCTTGAAACATTGCTGGATGCGCAGCTTCCAGCAATGTTTTTATTGACTCAGACGTGTATATCAAGGTCGAGGGAACATTCACTTCGGCAACTTAGGCCATATTTTATGAGAACTCTCAACGTCCAGACATTAGAAGACCTTTGGTCGCATTGCGTATGTTGGTCACAACATGTTTAATGTACTTTGTTGAAGTTTATAGTACGTTTATCATCAATATGAAGAACAGAAAATAGTGTATAAATGATGATGAAGTGGTGAATAAGATAAAATGATGCATCATCATTTAAAATTTCCCAACATTATTATTTATCAACATATATTAGTAATAACTGTGTAATTTTAATTTAATTTTAAATAAACTCTCGTAGTTATTAATTAAGTCTCTTAACTATTAATTATGTTTATTAATTAATGTTTCACTTAATATTTAATTTATATTTTATACCGAAATTAATTCCTTTTTATTAATTAATTTACATGAATTTATATTCGATAGTTCGGCAGCGCAGCGGTTTATTTGGTTGCTTCGAATTAAAAGTTCAAAACTTCATAAAACAACTATTCACGGCCTAAAATGCGTTGTTCCGGGTCTGGTTGCATTTGCAATTTATGTATATAAAATACTACCAAAATGCGGGGGAAATTTCTGGAATAATTTAATGTTTTCATAAAGAAATATTGGACAGTAGACCGTCGAAAATGGTAGACAATATTTGGATGGCATTTCAGATCTTTAAATATATTCAGTGACTGCTATATGAATTATGGTTTGAATTGCATTAGTATATATATTTTTTGAGTATTATGTTTACTGTCAAATTTTACATAAACTTATTTAAAGTATTTAAATGGGGCAATCTATGAAAGGTGATTGATGTTCATGATAATGCAATTTTACACAAATAGAAGAAAAAAGTAACTTTCAAAGCATAAATTAATATAATAAATTTCAAATATGAAAGAGAGCTTTTGAGATATTTTACTGAGGTTTCAACAATTGTAATGGAAAGGAAAACAGAATAATATAGGAATCAGTTATGACAAATAAAAATCGCTTAGAAAATTGCTTACTCCAAAATAAGAGTTCTTATTACTAAAAAGCTTAGTTTAAGAAAATTTCAAAGAATAACTTTAATCAATGTAACCCTTTTTCAATTTGAAGAATGTTACCCTTACAAAAGTTCAATATATCAATAAAATAATTTATATAATTAATGTTTGTTTGTTCGTATTTTATGCGCTGCCATACCGTTCATCAGATTGCGGTAAAACTTATTCATCTTATTGCTTGCACTTGCAATTAATTAATTAACGGTTACGGTGGCGCGCGTATCGTGCCGACAAATTTATTTTAAAGTTATATATCCTTCAATTTTAATGAATGTATTACACAATTATTACTTCTGCGGCAGCAACGCGCTGGGTAACAGCTGATGATAGCAGCTGATGAACGGTATGACAGCGCATAAAATACAAACAAACAAATATTATTTTTTATATATTAGATAATAATTTAATTTTGTTACAGATATCTACTTCAAAATTTATAAGAAATCCGAACAAAGTTTCGATTTAATCGAAAAAAAAAAATAAAGTGCCATAGTCCACCTAATGGTAAGTGGACGCTGCGGGCCACAGACATTTACATTTATCCTTATTAAGAATCAAAATGCATGAGTTGTCACCCTTGAGTACTATGATGGAATGCGTCGTTTCCATTAAAAAGGATCACCGGTACTCTACACTCACCATACGAAATACACCAGCATGAAGCTGATATTCGGTAAGAGCGTAGTCCTACCCCGGTCGAGCCGATCCATTTGTGCTACAATTAAAATTTAGCTGCAAAGTGGCTCTAACACGTAAATAAATTGTAAACGAATTCAGCTTCAATATTGACTTTTATATAATATTAGTACAATCATAACCCACAACACGGAATCATGAACTGTTGTGTCTTAGATAGAAACAATAAAAAACAAATAATATCGAACTCGTTCGAATTAACCCAGCATGTACATCTCGCTTATACGTTTAAGCTTTAGTGAATCAGCAGAAATAAGAACAGATAAACCTTAATTTATTTTGAGCAGTTGATTATCATAGAAGCCAACGTTAATATTGCTTACTTTTATTTTATTCTAAAACATTTTTCGTTTTAGTAATATTAATAGTAATTAAATTATCTTATTTCTTTGCACCTTCCTTTTTAAACAGATTAAAACCCAATAAGCATCCTAAAATTGTTAAAAGGCCTTTCTTTTTGAAGTAAAACATCTTAAGACGCGACTTGAGGGTAAATTAGATCTTTTATCGGACTAAAGTAGGTAACGTTCAGTATAATATATGATCCGTTTAATCAGTTGCCGAATTTATAAAAAAAGTAATTGTCTGCGATATTTCGTAAGTTTATGTAATTATATAAAAACCAAGAAAACTAGTATGGAAATATTTGTGAAAAAATAATCACATTTTCTGGGGAAATGTAATCAGTTTTAAATTGGCGTTTTGCTTGAAGTATGTTTAGTGTTCATCTCTAAGCTTAGTTGTATAGTTGTAGCACGAATGGGTCGGCTTGACCGGGGAAGGATCACACTCTCACATAATACCAGCGTAAAATAGCAGCTTAACGCTGCTGTGTTTCGTGTGGTGAGTGTAGAGAACCGGAGACTTTTATTACGAGCCATTCCACCTTAGTCCTTACGGGTAACCACGCATCTGCATTTATGATTCTTCAGGATCAGGGGAATATGTAAGTTCGTTTGTCACTTTAGTGTTATATTAAAATGTTTCGATGCATATTTATTATTAATTAAAATATCGATAAAACAACAGCAATAATAAATAAATAATAACAATAAAACAAATAAATAACAGAAAAAATATCAACACTAATAAATTTTGCAACGCGCGGTTACGCACTCTTTTTTTATTTATTTATGTTTTATTTTTTATACAGGAGCATGTACATTACGCTGTCGTGCGAATACAACGTAATGTCGGGGTATTTTTTTATTTATTTTTCAGACCTGAACTAGTTGAGACTCTTGCGCAGTAGCTGAGCTTGCGAGTTAATTTTTTAATTAATCTTCTTTATTATCAACCCGTATCAGTCCGTGGGATGTGTTTCTCCGCCAAAATTGAAGATTTGCCTTGATAGCCACGTTTGGCCACGTTTGACGCTTGCAGTAACTACAACCCTACCATACGTCTCGCACCTTTGACACTGGCCTCCATCGCTGATCCAGGTATTTTACGTGTGCCCTAAAAGGTAGATGGATATATTGCTTTCAATCGGCAGCCGTAAAGAATTTCTGGTGATTCCTATAGTCGTCTATTACGACCATAGAGCAACACGATACGATACGTCACCTGTGGATCGGAGGGCAGTAGCCAGACGTAGGCGTTCCACATTGTCAAAGTATAAGGTCCTATGCGTACAATAAAACTAGTTGCTGCCGCACTACTCTCTAGACTAAATCTACTTGCGTGTCGGAATTGATGTCCAACAAAAATGCCGAATTGTTCAGTTTTTTTGCTGCAAAAAGAGATCTGCTACGCCAAATTTACTAAAAGATGGAGTTACATTTCACATGTAAGCAATTTTTAATCACATTATTGCTATTTAATTCTTGTTAAACTATAAAAAATTACAATAATCATGGTCGTGTTGTTTAGGATTTGTTTACCGACACAGGCCACTCGCCTTCGTACATCCTCGGTCGAGCCAAGTCTGTATCCGAGTTGTAGCTGCTATCACGTGATTCTATTATAATGTATCTATGTCTGTGTGAGATTGTTAGTCCTTTCTTTAAATTGTTATGTGTGAGTTTCGTAGTGACAGAATTTTATTATAGTGTGCGCAGATTTCGCACCGCGAAAAATGATATAATGTTTTGTATCAAGGAAAAACGCTATGGCTATTCCCCTCCGGTCCACCGGCGGTCCGTGTTGCTCTATGCTTACGACACCCGCGGGACGAAACTACTTTATAGATTCTCTTGTGTAGCCACCACAGAGTGATAAATTATTTACTTCATTTTCTAAAATTTAAAAGTTTGCTAAGCGCTAGCCGTAAAATCATAGTACTCAAACGACCTGGGTTCAATTCCCGTCGACTTCAAGAAGAAGTTTTATTGCATTTTAAGTGCTGATTTACTACGTGCTCTGTGCCATTAATAACACCATAACCCGCTCAGAAATACTAGTAGCGGGACGTGTATAGGCTGTAAATTTAAATTTATCATGTAATATTTAAATAGTTTGAACCTCTTATAACTGTCCGAAATTTGATAACAAGCCAATTTAATAACAATGGTTAAAGACTAATTAAAAATAACCCGAGGGCGTGAAAAATTACAGAAAATATATTTTAGACCCTACATTTTACCATTCAAACAAACAAAGCAAAAACGACATTCCTTATTTTAAAATCCATCGAGACGTTTAGGCTTCAGAGAGTGCATATACAATAACATAGAGTGCAAAAGACATACATATATACATCCACTCTAAAAACATTATGCTCCTTCTGTGGCAGTCAGGTAAAAATTTGCTTTAAGCTTTAGATGATAGAAAACTAGTTTAGACATTTGAGAGCTTTAATACTTTCACCAATAACTAAGTAAGCTTCGTATTTTTCTTTTTGCATTTTGCGGTAACTCAATTTTCACCTGGAGTTGCGGCGGCTCCATTAAAATGATTAGCGGTCGTCTGCAAGCAACACGCCAACCGTAATATTTATGTGAAATTATTACGAATAAAAATATATATTAAATTAAACGTTGTCCGAATTTCAACATGTATGAAATGTTTTGTACGTCGGAGAGCCATCCTGGCACTTTAATACAGTTGCAGCACGAATAGATTTATTTTTGAAGTGAAAAAATTTGAATTGGAAACTTCTTTAGACACGTTGGACACTTTTGGAATGGGGGAAAAGCACTAAACTCGAGTAACAGTCACGCTCAGATATATAAAATTGTTGCAAGTAATTGTGAAAATCCAACCGATTAAATTTAATAGAATAGATTTGCATTTATAAATTTATATGTTATATAGATTATAATCATTCTTTTTCACGTAAAAGTTATTACTATATGAATACGTTGATCAAAAATAATTTCTAATAAAAAATACTTCCTAAAAAATATTTCTTACCAACCAAAAATTATGTATACAAGTTTATAAAGCTAGGATGTTTTCACTTCTGACGACTGACAGTATTTTTTTAAATTATTTATTTATTTAATGAACGCAAAAGCACTCTACATTAAAACTAAAATTTATAAAATTATATTGGCAGGACTTGATTCAACTCTTCTAATATATTATTAGGATAACTTTATCAAC
Organism: Parnassius mnemosyne; assembly: GCA_963668995.1. NCBI lineage: Eukaryota > Metazoa > Arthropoda > Insecta > Lepidoptera > Papilionidae > Parnassius > Parnassius mnemosyne. The sequence continues at coordinate 21,252,646 of CAVLGL010000082.1, read as the reverse complement.
AGTAACAGACCTGTGTTACAGCTACTTAACTAACACTATTTAATGCATACCTAAACATTATAATAAAAGCATAAAAACATTTTTTCTGCAATAAATTATAAATCTGAAAATCGCTCAATAATACTCTTAGTTTAATAGTTACTAAAAATGAGTTGGTTCCGAGAGGAAACAAAGCATTCCATTTTAGTCCTCAGGGATGACAACGCATCTACATATTGATTCTTAATCGAGGATAAGTGTAAATGTCTAAGGGCCACAGCATCCACTTACCATCAAATGGACTGCGTGCTCGTTTCTCACACTTACTCTATAAAAAAAATTGTTAAAATTTTATACTCAACGCCAACTAACTTACACAGGTTTCTAGGATGAAGAGAAGCCCTCTACCACATAGAATAGACTTTACTACCGATTTTACTACCTTAAAGGTGGTAAAAAATCACTTCTAGAACATCCGCTCGATAAAATAAAATGATGTGTCTTACCTAGTTTGAAGAGCACCTCCCGTCCTCCCTCAATGGCGTGCACTATTACCGTCACCACTAATCCCAGCACCACTACTCCGAACACCACTACACTAGGAAAGATCACTGACGACAACTTGTCAGGAAGACACATCATTTAATTTTATCGAGCGGATGTATGTACGCGAAGTAATTTTTTTACCTACTTCAATATAATGGACTTCCGCAAAAGAACGCCTGATTCTATTAATAATTTTACTACCGTTCGGATAAAAAGGAAACCTTGAACTTATTTATTTATAAATTTGTTATTGTGAACTTCCTGCTTAGTTATTTTTGACTTCAGATCCAGAATATGCATAAGAGCAGTAAAACAGCTTACACTTTTAATTTTACATAGGTTTCAAATTTGTTGTATTATGTAGTTTTGTATGTCATAAATATTGTAAAGCGTAGAGGTGATCTCTCCTGTAATAAACATAAAAATGATTTGTCAACCTATTTAGGATAACAATCTGATACAAGACTTTTGTATAATTGTTATTTTTAATGTAATTTGGTTGTTGCCTGTTTTATTGTCCATACTATAAATAAATAAAAGGACAAATCACCTTAATTTCTCAACGTTGTACACTAAACTTGTATTGTGTTAGTTATGCTTGTCAGCAGTGATTCAAACTACAGTGAAGAAAAGAGCTTCCAACCGGCAATTGGCATGACGTGAATGCACTGCAGGTTGTCGGCGACATCAATTGTCTGCGCGAACAAAACGTGCTGCAGGGCGAAGGGAGTTTTCATGCAGGTTGTTCGTCTTGGTTGAAGATAATCAAGTTTGAAGCATTTTGAATCATTATGTGTAACGAAAATTCGTATTTTATACACTTCTCATATTTTTAATTTGAAAACTTCTTTAGGCACGTTAGATACTTTTGGAATGGGGAAAAACACTGAACTCGCGTGACCGTCACGCCAATAATAAAACTTTAATAGGTTTTATATTATTATCAATTTATAAATAATTTCCAATAAAAATTATTCCTAAAAATATTTCTTACTTTAAGTTTTCACTTCTGAGGTGCATTCCTACGACTGACAGATTTTTAATAGTTTAAGTTTTAAATATTAATTTTAATATTTAAAACCTAAGTGCGTGCCCTTGCATGTGTGCGTGTGTGCGTGTGTGTGTGTCAGTGTGTGTGTGTGTGTGTGTGTTTGTGTGTGTGTATGCGCACGCGCGCGCGTGTGTGTGTGTGTGTGTGCGAGCGTGCGTGCGTGTGTGCGTGCGTGCGTGTGTGCGTGCGTGCTTGCGTGCATGCGTGCGTGCGTGCGTGCGTGTGTGTGTGTGTGCATGTGTGCGCGCGCGCGTAAGTGCGTGCATTTTAATTCTTAATTGAGGACAAATGTAGATTGTATATGTGACAATGGGGTTAATATACCACCAACTTTCTGACTCCAGCGTTCTACTGAGAAATTTTTGACAGAGAAAACCTAATAACTGTTTTTTGGCCCGACTAGGGGTTCAAGCTCGGGATGCCTCATGATCTGCAGTCAGGCCTCGGATGACTAGACCAACGGGCAACCAAGTCTTATCATATGTTTTTAGACGGAATCTGTGTCACTTGATTTGATTGAATTATTTTCTGACAAATGTCTGGTTCTGCAGGACTATACGAAATCCCCTTTGCTCGTGATGTCTCATAGAAATATTGTACCGATGATTGAATACCAAATATTATTTTGTTATTTCTCAGATATACAGGTTTCTTAACGATGTTTTCCTTCACAGCCGACCATGTGGTAAATCAGCACTTAAAATTGTAATTAACAAATTCATAGGTGCTGGCAGGTATGAAACCCGGGTTGCTCGCGTACTGTGAAATTTACAGCGAGCGGTTAGCTCTTGAGCTACCACGGCTGCAAAAATATTTGCAATGTTTATAATAGTAGAGCGCTTTGAGAACAAGTGTTAAGTTGTACCCTTCTGTGGTTTCAGCTACAATTATATTCTGACTCGTAACTATTAGCAACTGTCATCTGCACACGATGCATAGTGCCTATTAACTTGATAAAGCAATTACAGAAAATCAATCTAAACTCTAAGCCAGTTATGCAATATTCAAATAATCGAGTTAACATTCTGGTCTGGCTTAGATGGTTATACCTAAATCAAATTCAAATTAATTTTATTCGTATGCAGTATATAAGTTATAATACGAGTAGGTCTTAACAATTTAACAAAAATACAGCCATACTCCACCTTCCAGTGTGAAAACTGAAAACTAATTAAATTTTTTAATAATTAAAATGAAAAATTCTGATTTATTGGATCTATTGGAAAATTCTAATCTATTGGAAGCCAAGAGGTTTTTATTTTTTATTTCCCTTTGTAGCCTCTTACGAGCCCAAACGTGGTAGAGCCACGCTGCAGCTATATTATGGTAGTAGTATGAATAGATCGGCTCAACAGCAGTATTATGTGAGAGGTATTCTGTGAGAGCTTGGTCCTACCAAGCTCTCACAGAATACCAGCGTAAAATAGCAGCCAACTTCTCCGTGGAATTGCTTACCACCGGCAATTTTTCCGGATCGATACGACTTAGGGACCTTCAAGAAAAGACCTAACACCTTTCCAAATGGCCGGCAACGCATCTGCAATTCCACTGGTGTTGCGGTTGTTTATGGGCGGCGGTAGTCACTTACCATCAGGTAAGCCGCATGCTCGTTAAAAAAAAAGCTATTATTAAAAAAGCTAAGTGCTGCTGTGTTTCGTTAGGTGAGCGTAGAGAACCGGAGACCCTTTTTACTGAAAACGAGGTATTCCATCTTAGTTCTCAGGGTTAACAACGCATCTACATTTTGATTCATAATTGGTTATAAATATATTTATGGTCAACAACATTTACTTGGTGGACTATGTGCTCGTTTGTCACCTTATTCTGTTTAAAGTAACCCAAGGAATGATATGGAGTAATGGGTCTTCTAACGTTAGATAGATAAGTAGGTAACTGTTTCATCCTATCCTATAAAAAAATCAAACCACAGTTATTCATAAAAATATAAATAAAAAAAAAGGTTAAAAATGTTCAAATAATTAAAGAGCAAACCAAGGCATTAAGGTGTACTTTGTGTTTAATTGTTGTGTGTTAAACTAAATTTTCAATTAAATTACATTATGTAACAAAAAACTTCACCTTACTGTCAACTAGCAACATTTGGTGAGCGGAAGATTATAAGTCCTCATTGGTGATATGCGAAAGTCAGTTACTTAGTCATTGCTGGGCCAAGGTCGTGTACTGCGGTGCTCGATGTCGATGAATAATAAAATTTAAATCAGCTCCCACCGAAATATAAACGGGCATAACGTTTTGTTTTGAACCTTTGAGTTTTAACACGGCTTCCTTTGTTAGTACATTACGTAGATCGTCCGTCGCAACGATATGATAACAGATTACCAATTTGATAACAAAGGTAAACTAAATTAATTGTGTAATAGTCCACCGTTCAAGTTAGAACTGATAAAGTTGTCTGAGTGTAAGTACTAGTATTTATTATTTATGTTATTAATCTAAGGCCAATTGTCAAACAGTAGAATAGAATCATTTTTATTCTATATATATTACTGTTCATAATACTTATTTAAAAGTATTTTTTTTTTACTTTTACCACTGGTTTGCAAAAAAAAACCTCTGTTCTGGAAAGAACCAGCAAGAAACCTAGCGGGACTTTATTTAAAGCACAATTTATAATATAATGTTTTATATAATTGTTATAGAAACATTTAGAAACATAATGTAAGCGATCACCTCATTCCCAAGAGTTACTATCAATCATGTACTCTTTAGTAGTATAATAACGTTTCATACATAATTTTTGCTTAATAAATAATTTAAACCTTTTGATAGATATTGTACATTTTCTTTGTTGTAAATATATTGCCCCATGATGGAATTACTGACTCTTTGGAGTTGAGTATTTACAGATTGTACATCAGTATTTTTAATAAAACCATTTTTGGTTTTGTATATGTTACTGTAAAAGCTAGAACTACGTTAAATTCTAAGATTTTGCAGTAAAACTTAAGATTTACCAAGTCCATAAAATAAAAGTCCGAAGTGTTCTATGTTAATCGTTTATTTCGGACTTTTACAAGCATTCACTCAGTAAATCTTAGGTTTTACCTCTAAGACACGGTAAATGTTGAAATATAGTCATGTCTAGACGTGTTCGGCGCATTATCGTTCTTGCGAACAGTGTGCAGCCCTCTCCGATACCTGTCACCCTCTGTTTTTATTTTGAGACTGCAACGTCTCCGACGCTGTGGGAAGAGCAGCTTCTACACCTTTGCGTAACAAATCGCAGGCATCCCTCCTCTACGATTTGTTACAGCAGGCGGAGGCTGCTCCCCCTACGCGCCTCCGGGTCTATAAAAACACTCTAGGGGTAGGACAGACTCGTACCATGTGGAGTCGGGGTCAATCAATTCGGTTCTTTGACATAATTTATTAATCAATTTTATACACATATTGTATTGCTTTAATTAATTCTTCGAAAACATCTTCTTCGGAAAAATCGACATCCCTACTGACGATGACATCGACAATACAAAATAGCGTAAGTTTTACGGTAGGAATTGACATACATATTGCAAAAATATTTGATTTTCGATAAAAAAAAAATTCTCAAAAATTACGCGTTACCGCATGTTGAAATTAAGACTCTTTATTTTTCTGTATTCTACTTTCAAAAATCACCATAAAAATGTTTTAAAATTATGTAGGTTATATGAGTCAATGATTAATAAGTACTTTCTACTTATATAAATATATTGTTTCATTTCCAAAACCAACACTTACTGATAGTCTTTAGTTAAACCTAGGATGTACCAAACTCTAACGGTAAAAGCGCGAAAAATCGTAACATTTTATATCAATCCTTACATTTACCAGCTCCTGTTGGTAAATCCTAGGATTTAAAAGTAAAATCTAAGATTCACTAAAATTCGGGCTTTTACAGTAACATATACCTACACATATCTATTTCTTTGAATTTTTCTTTGATTCCTTCCTAGGTTATAAATTGCTCTTTTGACTCTCTTTTGCGAAAACAAAATAGTTTCAATGTCAGTCGCATTACCCCATAGCAAGATTTCATATGACATTATGTAATGGATATAACTAAAATAAACTAATCTAGCTGTTTCAACACATGTAAAACATCTAATCTTTTTTACAGCATATGCTGCAGAACTAAGTTTGCTAGCTGACACAGTGGATTCAACAAGGCCCAGCTCCTCCACATTTAAAGGCACACGGGTATTCACCTTTTGAACATTAGGTGTGGAATTTAATATACGTTTTATTACTTTACAAAAGCAAATTATTTACGTTAAACCTATGTACTACTTTTAGAATAGCATTGCTCATTTCGTCATATTTCAATTACTCAGTTCGATAATTGCCTTTTTAGCCGAAAAACCAACGAAATATCATCAGAAAATAATACTATATCATGGTTATTCCCAACCAATTAAGGTAAGTCATTTATATAAACTAAGAATAGAAAGTGACCAAGAACTGAATCCTGAGAAACACCCATAGATACTACCAATCCGGAAGAACTGTTTCCATTAATAACAACTGTTTGCGTTCTATTATTTACATATGACATAATAAGTTTTAGCGCTATGTTTTTTTACAACATAATGATGTAGCTTCCCGATTAATGTCTCACGATGAACTTAGTCTATAGCCTTGAAAAATCACAAAATATAACCAAAGCATCAGAAGATGCTTTGGTTATTTGATTTTTCCATGCACAAAAAATATGTTTGATTAGCTCAGCACCAGCATCAGTTGTCGAGCGACCCCTTGTAAATCCCAACTGATTGTTATGGAGTTATTTATTAACATTAATAAAAGTTAACATTTAATCCAGAATAAATTTTTCAAACATTTTACTGAGCGTTGGCAGTACAGAAATAAGTATAAAATTAGTGGGGTGCAATGTACTATCAGATTTAAATCAAGATATAACTTTATTATGTTTCATTAAATCATGAAACGCACCGGATTATATACTAGCATTGAAAATAATAGCAAGTTGGGGTGCGATTGCATCTATTATAGACGCAATAACTTTAACAGAAATCCCCCATAGATCTGCTGTAATATATATTTTTTTATATTTCACAATATCACCTAATAATATTCTATGAAATGCAAGTTCTTTTTTACAGGCATTTACATTTTGTTTGAGTAATGACTCGGCGATAGCAGGGAAGGAATTGACTGACTTTGTAGTCAAGTTCGGAATGTCAGTAAATAGTGTTCAAAAGCCATTGCAACGTCTTGATCTGACATTATTGTTAAAATTTAATTGAAAGTTTGAGTTGTGTAGTTTCATCTTGCTAGTTTTTACATTAAAAAAAAAAACTTTACATTTGAGCTTAACAGTCTGTGGTCAAATAGTCGCTCAGAGTAGAGTTTGTCGTCAAAGAATTTTAAAATGTCAATATTCCAGAAATTATTTGTTGGCAACAGTGACAGATTGAATAACCTGTGTATGTCATGAAATACTTGACGCTGGCAGAATCCTTTGGAAGTTGCCAAACTAGGAAAAAAGAACCTGTGTATGTAAAGGCAAATATATTTTGTTATAAAGATATATATTAATGTGCTGTTGAAGGTTAAATACAGCTTGAATAATATACAAAACAAATAATTTAATGACTCGAATTCGAACCAAGCGTATTATCGAAGTATCCAGGTGGAAATCGATATTAAGGACTCAACTTTGTGTGATGGTGGCAGAAGAGTAAACGGAGTAACCACTTTCAACCCATGGATATCGTAAGAGGCGACTTTTTCATCATATTATGATCGTTGGTGCGTCTCTCAGTGATCGTGTAACTTCTGAAATGTTTACAGGATTGAAGTCATATTCACAAATTATGGGATTTTTTTCTATTTTTATAGAATCAGATAGGTGGCAATGTAGTCAAATAATATGAGTTAATGCTATGCTAGTTGTAGCTTGAATGGGTTGGCTCAACCGAGAAAGGACCAATCTCTCACAGAATACCAGGGTAAAATATTAGCTTAATACTGCTGTTTTGTTTGGTGAGTCTTAATAAACGGACAGTCCTTTTACTAGTAATTTTATTTTAGTCTTCAGGGGTGACAACGCATCTGCATTTTGTTTCTTAGTCATATTAATTAATAGCATTCGCCTACCATCAGGTGTACAGAGTATACTCGTTTGTCTCCCATATTCTATAAAAAAAGACTATATAACTAAAAAGATTATATAACTATTTTTAATCCAATTTTAAAAAAAAAGTTATGTAAAAAGGAGAGCTTATTGTTACCGTTACAGCCTATCAAAAGTCCACTGCTGAACATAGGCCGCATAGATTACCTCATAGGGTGGATATTTGCCACATGTGACACTCTTGGCATGTGGATTAGCAACCGTAGTTGTATTTAGGAAGATTCTGCAGAAAATGTCTTGATTTGTTTCCACCCAGTTGCCTCTTACGATGGTCACGGTCCGATATAGGTAGTGTATATTTTTATACCGCCACTGCACCGTAAAAATATTTTTTGTACTTTTTCTACCTGCGACATTAAGTGGCAAGTTCATGATATTAAAAATAATAAGGAGTATTATTTAAAAATAAACAACACCCACGGTCACGGGGGGACAATATAAAACATTGTTTATTATATTTATGCAAACACTACACATCACAAGACTCCAGGATACAGTAAGGTAATTTTGCGTAGATCGTTCTAAAATTAATATTTAAATGCTGAAAACACTCCATGTTAACTACGACTTCGGGACGTCAAATAACACTCAGTCCCCTTCTCCCCTCTTCCTGGTCCTCGTAACATGGTGAAAAGCACTCGAAACGTCGGTAAGTAGTTAAAAACAAGTAAAATTGAACGTGATAAAACCCGTAAAAGTAGTTTTATTCAGAATAAAAAATAACTCGAGAAACTTTACAGTCATGCTCCAACTATATTATGGTTGTAGCACGAATGGGTCAGCTTGATCGAGGAATGACCACCCACTCATAGAATATCAGCGTAAAATAGCAGCAAAATTCTGCTGTGTTTCGTATGGTGAGTGTAGAGAACCGCAGATCCTTTTTACTGGAAACGAGACATTCCATTTCAGTACTGAGGGGTGACAATTAATCGACGATATATATAAATATCTATAGGCCATACATTCACATAATATCATGTGGACTGTGAGTTCGCTTTTCACCCCTATTCTTTAAAAAAAATCACAGCACCAAGTCAATAGCACGAACGCTTTTATTCTTTTATTTAATGAAAATTGATTCGTATATTTTGGCACCATTAATTTGTCTGTTAGGATTTTAGTTGGCGCGAAAACATCATTAATTATTCGTGACGTTCTAGAACCTATTAACCTCACTCGAATAGTCTGTACTATGACATAATCATTATTACTTACGAATTAATTTTTAGATAAAATTTATTTCTCATGATTTAAAATTGAACATTATTTTTTTTTTAATGAAACTGAAGCGATAAACGTACTTAAAAGCACAGTAAGACAGTCAACCTGATGTTTACTGCAGTTTTCATGAATTGTGGTAAACATCAGCCAATTTAAAACAAAGAAGACTACATATGCGTGGTCAACTCTGAGGTCTAAGATGGAACGCCTCAGAGTCTGTAATTGTACTAACTCTCTATGCTAGTCAGACCGGAAGACGGCAATCTAAGCACAGCTATTTTGGCGGCAGAAATAGATAAGAGGAATGTATCTACACCGGAGCAGAAAAGAAGTCCTACCAGGTATTATTTATTGACGTTTTGATAACTTTAAATTTAAAAGCAAAATTACAGCCTATATACGTCCCACTGCACTGCCAATCACAGGCCTCCCCTCATTTCTGAGAAGGTTTTAAGGCAAGAAATATGTTCGCCATGCTGCCGGTTGACGAACTTCACATGTCTTCGAATTTTTGTTTCTTATTGCTCAGACATGCAGGTTTCCTCACGATGTTTTGCTTCACCGACGAGCACTTGGTAAATATTTACATTTGCTATTAATTTTATTAAATTATTTAAACAAAGTATCTTAAGATTGCTCGGTTTGGGCTTTGGATTTAATTTTATTAACTACGGAATTGCCAGTCGATGTCAGTTCTCAATTGTCTTTTATATTGAAATTAGGTTGATTTTCTAGCCTCACTTATCATTCTTGATATACATTTCTTTGCGAGGATTTGTGGACAATTAAAGCTCCAATAGTATCGCCGTGTAGTGGAGGAGTAAAAAACCCAAGTTCACTATATGGTGTCGTAAGAGGCGACAGAGGGAAACTAAAACAGACGATGGATAGCAGCTCCTTCTTAATAACGATTCAATAAAATAAAAAATTGCGGTTGCCAACACGCTTGTAAAGGGTCATCATCGTCATCATCATCATTACAGCCCTTCACAAGTCCACTGCTGAACATAGACCTTCTCCAAGGAATGCATCAAAGCACGGTCCTGAGCCACCTGCAATCACCGACTTCCTGCATGTCTATCCAAGTTGTTAATCCATCTAGTGGGGGGACGCTCTACACTTCGTTCGCTGGTACGAAACCGCCACTCGAGAAACTGTTTTACCCATCGACTGTCGGTTCTTCGAGCTATATGACTGGCCCATTGCCACATCAGCTTACTAATCCGTTGGGCTATGTCGGTCACTCTGGTTCTACTGCGGATATCCTCATTTCTAATTTTATCACGCAGAGAAACTCCGAGCATAGCCCTCTCCATAGCTCGCTGAGCAACCTTGAGCTTCCTCATCCGACCAGCAGTGAAGGACCACGTCTCAGATCCATAGGTCATCACTGGCAACACGCACTGGTTGTACCATTTCGTTTTCAAGTTTTAAGGGATACCTGACGAGAAGACGTGCAGTAATTTCCCGAACGCTGCCTAGCCGAATTGAATCCGACGATTGACCTCTCGGTCAAAGTTGGACTTACCTAATCGGACTATTTGTTCCAGGTAAACATACTCCTCAACAACTTCGAGCTTGGCGCTCCCAACAAATACCGGCATTGTCGTGAAATGGACGTTATACGTGATCGTTGTTTAGTCCATGTTCATCTTGAGACCTATCCGTTGGGATGCACTATTGAGATTATTGTGCATAGTGCTTAGGTCCTTCAGCGATTCTGTCACAGGAACTATATCGTCGGCAAATTGAAGGTGAGTGATGAACTCGCCGTTGATGTTAATACCGTATCCTTTCCAGTCCAGAAGCTTGAAAACGTCTTCCAAAGCAGCGATGAAAAGTTTTGGGGATGTGACGTCACCCTGTCTTACACCTCTCTGCAATTGGATAGTTTTCGCACTCTGATTCTGTACTCGGATAGCCATCGTTGCCCTACTGTACAAGCACTTCAGCACTTCCATATACCGATAGTCAAGTTGGCACCGCCGAAGAGACTGCAGCACCGCCCAAATTTCGACGGAATCAAAGGCTTTCTCATAGTCCACATACGCCAGACATAGTTGCAAATTGTACTCCTCGGACTTCAGTGTAATTTTCAGAATGGGATGTATGTGGTCTATGGTGCTAAAGCCTTTTCGGAAACCGGCTGGTTCGGGAGGCTGGAAATCGTCGAGTCTGCACGCCAGACGATTCCTAATGACTCTCGAAAACAACACGTAGACGCGGCTCAGAAGGAAAATCGGTCTGTAGTTCTTCAAAAGAGCGTTGTCGAATTTCTTGAAGAACAAGACCACCGCATTTCTGCTCCACGCTGTCGTTGTGCGACAATTAAAAAAAATAGAACCTAACCTTAGTACAACAAAACAACAAAAGTAGAGCCAGAAAACAATATATTTAAATTTTTAAAAGGTATTTACAATTTTATAAATTAATGAAATGAGGATGATGATGAATGAAGTGAGAGTACAATTAGATTACAAAAAAAATAAAGGTAGGAGAATAGGGGAATATAGAATTGTAGTGGAGCCTAAAAGTCGAAGCGACACACGTTGCGATTGTAGAGGTAGGTTTCTTAGCAGCGACGACACGCAGCGCCTGAAGCCAGCACACGCCGGTTGCGCTTGTAGAGGTAAGTTTCTTAGCAGCGACGGCACGCAACGCCTGGAGCCAGCACACGCAGCGTCCGGAGCCGGCGCACGTAGCGCCTGGAGTAGGTGCGCTCGACGCTTAGAGTCAGCAGTTGCAGCGCCCAAAGGTAGCGCCGGCGGTAGGTGCTCTCGGCGCCTGGAGTAAGCAGTTGCAGTGCCCAGAGTAGTGTGGCCCCCGCGCTTGAAGTAGGCTGCCGACGACTTCCGAGGTAGATGGAGGCTTGTAGGATTCCGGAGTGGTGTGGCTCCGCGCTTGAAGAAGGCTTCGCCGAAGACTTCACGTGTAGGTGGAGGCTTGCAGGATCCTAAAGGCCTTATCCTAAGGCCTTTAGGAGATACTTCCAATTCGCGAACTGAAGCGAGACTGCCTTTCTTCACCGATTGTTCGGCTTTTATATCTTTCTAGAGAGAACGGAAAAATTATTTAAATTAAACGCAAATATTTTGTAAATGGTCAAGAGAAAAGAGTATTTATGTGGAATTATCGAAATAGGAACAACAGATCGGTAGCAAATTTGAATATAATTACTATGGAAACGAAATAAATAACAATATCAAAACATGTCAAATTTTGGTTTTAGGATTATAATAAGAAAACGGTAAGATTTAAGTGGAAAATGAGATATTATTGATATAGGAAAAAAGGTAGCGCAGCTGCCCACACAAAGCCCAAGATTGTAGAGTTACGGAAAACTAGCTAAAAGATCTAAAAAAGGTAGACTCCATTGACACCAATTTAAAAGTGCTGATAATGTGAAAATACGAAGTAGAAATGATTTGTTATTGTGTTCTTATGGTTTAAAATCGTTACAGGATCCTATGGAAATAAAGGTGATGTAAAATATCCAGTTTTGAGGTGAATGCAGAAAATCGAAACAGAATGGAAAAATGAATTTAAAATAATGTAAAATGATATGTAAGTAGCATAACACTACAACGCCTCCGAAGTAGTGCCACCATGAAGGACGGAATTAAATACTTTAAGTATCGGTTTTCCATCCCCTTTCAGAAGCTCCGCTATAATTCCATCCCCGCCTGGGGCCTTGCCGTTTTTAAGGCGCTGGAGAGAAATTCTGATCTCGTTCAGACTAACGTCCGTAATATCATCGGAAAAGTCTCGGATAAGACTTGCTCTTGGATAGTTACTCACACTTGCGTGTGGCTCCAACGATGATGTGTACAGCTGCCCATAGAACCTCTCAATCTCACTCAAAATGTCAGGTGCCCCGGAAACGACGCTGCTATACTCGGTCTTTAGCTTCGACAGTTGGCTCTTTCTGGCAGTCAGATCTCTAGCAAAGACTTTAGAGCCGTGGTTCCGCTCGATCCTTTCTTCAATACGAGCAGTATTAAAGTTGCATAAGTAACGCCACATGTATTTGGAGATCTGTCTGTTTAGTTGCCTGTATGCTGTCAAATCTACTGAAGACTGCAGTCTGATTTCTTGCCTAACAGCCATGAGATTGAGAGAGTGTGATTGGAGAGTTTTTGTGTACTTCTGGGGCGGTTCTTGGAAAACTTTGCTCCGACCGCATGGACAGTTTCCACGAGCTTGTCATTCATAACGTGCACTGCATTGCTATCCTGTTGGGACTGAAAACAGTTTTGTAGCTCGAGCTAAAATGTTTCGGGACTTTGTATTTGAGCACCAGGGGGACGGAGCGTTGACTTCATTAGACGTATCCTCTCCAACTTAATGTTTAGGTTCAGTGTGCCTCTCGCCATTGGGTGATCGCTTCCGTTTTTCACCCTCCCGATCACCGAGTCATCAATGAACAGTTGTCATCTGGTCGTCATAATGAAGTCTTAGTAGTTAATAGAAGACGCTAGGTCAAAATTGAACTTACATATGTAATCACAAATTTGAAGTTGATCAGATTCTTTATTAAAAAGTTTACAATCCGATTTATCAGCAGAAATGTTACAAGAAAAATTATATTTTAGCAAGTACTCGTATAAACAGTACCACCATTACCTTTTCGTAAAATGTGTAATTTCAATAGAAACATAATATTATGTGTGTTGTAGACATGGATATGTTTATGTGTGTTAAAGAAACACCCTTTTGTATGTTTATTTTTCCTTATTGAGGCAAACACAATGTACAGAAACAAAAGAAGGACTGAATACTAAAGATATTCTCTGCAGTTAACCTTAGGGTATGGAGATGACGTCGAAGGCGGTTCCAGAAAAAAAGACAAGAGGTTAATAAGAGTACTACAAAACACACTAATGATAATATACATACTAACATGTACATAAATAGACATTTTTATATACATATATAAAAATATATGTATATGTGTTTTCTATTTATGTACATGTTAGTATGTATATTATCATTAGTGTGTTTTATAGTACTCTTATTAACCTCTTGCCTTTTTTTCTGGAACCGCCTTCGATTGTATGTTTGACAAATTTTCAAAGAAACAAGAATAAAAAAGACAACTCTAATGATGATGTTGAAATGAAGATTTGGTTTCAGTTGCCTATTCCTTTTAATTTTGCACACCTCGAACACGAATGAAAAAAATGTTTGGGCTTTATTGTCGACTTGTCAAGTATAGTTTTGCCTCACTCCGCTCTCGTTAAGTATAGTTATTTATTTTTTTAATACACTAACACGTAAAGTACAGCATATTATCATTAAGAGGAATAAAAATGTTAATGAATAAAATGAATGATTTAATTAAGTTTTGCTATATGTATTATCATTAAAACGTCTAATAAATAATACTATCGTCACCGTGCGTTGTCGTAACCGTATAGTGACGGAGTAGGAATATCCACTACCCCATATCATCCCGTGGGTATCGTAAGAGGCGACAGAGGGAAACAAATCAGGAGATGGGCAGCAGCACCTTTCTAATAACGACAAAAAAAACCCTGATGCCAACCCGCTTGCCCACCGTGGTAACTATGGAAAATATTCCCCCATGAGGCAATCTATGGGGGAGGCCTATATTCAGCAGTGGACTTAAATAGGTTGAAAAAGAACGGTAACACCGCCCGTTAGTCGGTGACGTATAATAATACTATAGTCTGTGTCCCAAATATCTCGGGAATGATTTAAGTAACTAAATTACTTTTCACTATCATCAGAATCATGCGGAGTAGGATCTGTTTTTCTACTAATTGTTGGCTATGAAATAGCAAAAAAAAAAATACGATGCCTATGGAACTTCACCGTTTATTCTCCGATAAATTTAACCTCATATAAGATGGTGATAGATTTGGAGGTATTTGCCTTTCCATAAAAAAACAAGCGAGCCTTACAGTAGTCGCACATGATGTGTAACATCTGAAATCTCACCTTGGTAATAAGTAACATTAACATAATACCCTAAAAAAGCTATTTGTTTTTTTAATCAAAAGTAAAAAATAACAATTGAGCAGCGACAAAAATTAACCTTAATTAAAAATTTATAAAAGCCAAATACTGTAATATTTATTCGAATAATTATTCATTAATACATATACTCACTTGCATTTTTATCAATGATCTGCACTTTTTCAGACACTTATTATCAACTACTAAACTATATTAATAAATGTATGTACATTTATTAATATAGTTTACACATATAAATTAAATTATATAACAACACACTTTACAACCACCGCGCGCGCTCATTGGTCAAATCAATAGCGCGCGCTTTGCCAGCTTCCTGTTACATACTTCCGTTCCTTTTCACGAAATCACTCCCACAGAATGCAGGAAAGCGAGAAGAAAACTGTTACACATCAAATAGCATTTTTAAATTTCTTACTAAAAAATAGCAGCATGTGTCTTTATTATATTATTTTTTAATCATTATAGTATTTCTTTATTAGAAACATCGATCCCTAATAAAATACTACGTATACAATCAGTGACAAAAATGTCCTTACCGAATGAGTGCCCACTCGAACATTTGGGTGCGTTTTTAATTTGTACGTAGCTTTGTGAATACAACTTTAGGCAATGCGTTTAAGGTTGAATTTACATTAATGTTCATTTACTTCAACTAGAATTACGTCAAAACAATTGGCGAAAATTTTTAGAGAACTTTTGCATGGGATTGTGTATCTAGTTTTTTATAAGTGATCGTAACCATATTCAAAACTTAAAACAGTTATTTAATATAAGGTAATAGTATATTGGTGTCCCGAGCACAAATGTAACTCTACCAGTAGTGACAAACGAACTTAACGTTACCAGATGGTTATTGGATACTGCGGCTCATTGATACAATCAAAATCAGAGAAAACTTCAGATGCATCGTTACTTTTGAGGATCAAGATTGAATGCTTTACAGTCAGCAATTATACTTTCTCTATATACCCTTCACAAAGAAAAACAGCAACTACCCAGACAGAATCCCAGAAAGTAAAGAAGCCCTTCTTCCTAGTAGAGGTGTAACTAACTAAGCGTAACATAAGTAAAAAGCATTAAATTTCAATATGAAATACAAATTATCGCCCTCAAAAGTTTTTAATTAAGCTTAGTAATTGGAGCTTAAATTAACTTTCATCTAAAGTAACAGCTATTTATTTATAAGGCCTCTTCATGATTAATTATACGCGAATAATTGCATTAAAAGCGTTTCCTATTCCTATTCTTCGAGTTTCTTAATTCAGAAATTAGTTTTATTTATCTTTAAATTAATTCACATTAAAACGTGCCTTACCAATGAATTTCTATTGACGAATTTTTGATTTTTTTTCTAACCTCACATTCCACATGTTGGCAAGTATCTGAATTAAATCTTGGAAACTTGGTTCAAAATCAACAATATTCATTCATTCATTCATTCTTTACACTACTGCTGAATGTAAACCTCTCATAAATAGTCTCGTAGATATTTGCCACAGTTGCCACGCTCGACAGGTGGGTTGGCTTACACATTTTATTATTATTATTGAGTGATCATGAAGATGCTGATGTCCATCTCCTTTTTTTATTTCTCTGTGACTCCTTTTACGGCAACCACGGGATAATGTGTGGTACGAGTAGTAGGTATTATTTTGCCGCCACAAAACGGCCAAAAATGCCTTTTGATCTTAAATTCATCTTTATCTTACGTTATCTTTATCACCATTTGAATATATAATGATAGCAACTATGCTGTCATTATTATATGGAAAATAATTGCCCTGAGTAGTTACATCATTGCCTAGTATTAGTCACTCAAGAGTAAATCATTACCAATTCATTTAGATCACCAAAGCTCCTACAATCAAAGTTAAAATATTTTGTCGAAAACCTTCATACGATAATCATGCTCTACAGACCGATTTACGTGAGTTGCAAGAGGTAAAAACCTACCCTATGTAGTTCCTTGCAAACCGCTGTCTTTTTTGACATTTAGGATTTCGTGATAAATTCAGCTAGCTAGCTGTGTTTCAAGGATCTGCGAGCTTCTCATGTATAAAAATTTGTCATAGAATTGAAAAATGCAGCTACCCAAATACAGATGTGTTGTTAAAATCCATATTTTCGACTTAAAAGGGTACTTATGTGGATTAAATAAAAAAAAAATATATTACAAAAAGGGTACGATGGTATATCACACCAACGATGTTTTTATTTTTTACTTATTATATGCCAATACTGTACTAAAATTCAACCCGGTGGTAAGTGGTAATGACTATAAAGCTCTAGATGGTAAGTCGCACTGTCAGTTTTTACTTTCTATATAGCGCAAATCCGGCCGCGCTTGGAGTAATCCTATCACATACGTGCTAGTGCTGCGAAATGCCTGCGAAATGATAAGTTCTAAAACCTTATTGATAACTTTGATTTGGTTAAAATTAATATTGTCAGCCTCGAGCTTGAGCGTAGAGTAGCGAGCCTCTCGAATTTCTGTAGAATGCATTTCGAAAAGTTTGCGCAGGAATTACATGCCATAACTCCTCCCTCCCTTTTCCAATAAGGCGGTCGGTGGGTCTTCACCCCTTCTTTATCGATTTCTCATGCAAACAAATGACTTGCTTCATCTTTCGTAATTCGTATAGCAAAGGAGTTCAATAATCTGCCGACGTCTGTTACTCCGTCCGATTGGTCTGATTACAATCTAGGCGTCTTCAATGCAAGAGTAAAAAGGCTTTTGGTACTCTAAGACAGCACGAGTTTCCATCTAGAGATTCATCATCTGTCAGCGCACGTCATCGCGCCTCGGCCAAAATGACGCGTGGGGGCGCGGACCGGTCGCTGGCCCTGCGACAGCGCGGGCGCTTCTGTTCCTCACTCAGCTGCGAGACGCAGTAGCAGACGGGCATTTCATTCTTCAATATATATTATGCTTGTTTAGAGGTTTTACGGCATTAAATCTATTGTCAATACAGTCCACTTATTTTATTTTGTAAAGTCCCGACAAGGCCTAAACATCATCATTTACCACCAGGAAGTTTTGTAATCAATTTATTGTGTGGAACAAATTATTGTGATTTTAATTTAATTTAACATATTTCCGAATCGGAATATTGGCTACAAAATTCGTTTTTTAAATAGACTAGCTTTTGCAAACAAACGACGACGTCTGTATAATGACGATTCATACAATTTGCCTACGACATGTATAATACTGGCTTATAGAAGTTTTAATATTACTTTCTTGAAACAATACCTTCAACAAATCACGACAATGCAAGTAGTAAATTGCACGCATTGCCAAAATAAAAACCGTCTGTCATGACATGAAGGAAAATAAATAAATAATAAAACACATAAATAAATAAAAACTCAACCAGATAGAAACCCTCGGCAGGGGAGGCCAAACGGCCGAGGGTGAGGGGGATAGGGAAAAAAATCAATTCCTTTCTGCATTTCAACCCGGAGCGGACCGTCTTGGAGTTCCAGTCACCTCAGATGTCCCGAGAGGCTCACCGGGATTAGCCCATTCTTAGCAATGACTCCAGTTATAATTTTGGTCGACAGATCTCCACACATGTCGGTCACCTCGTAAACCAGGTCCAGATATTTCATTCGCTTATCTGTTCGGCTTTCACGAGGTTCTCGTCATAAGGAATGGTAAAATATCCTTGACTGTGTAATATCAGGTTTATTCACAAGAATAATCCTGTCTGTGATGATGACCGGGTCCCAGTAGAGACTGGTACGGTCACTTATGAGCACGGCGTCCGGTAAGTACTTACAATAAGGCAATTTCCGATCCACGAGACCGTATTTCAGAGGGACCTCCTTGTGTAAAATCTAGTTTGTGTCTGTGCAAATATAGGAGTGTTGTAGAAGCTCCCGTGGGGCTCCTTCTCCTATGATCTCGGTCGGAAATGCCCTGTACTGCCGGGTTTTGCCATTGTCCGCTGGCCAAGGATAGAGGAGTAAGTCCTTTATCACAAGAAATGACGTCCTTAGAGAATGAATCATCTGATCTCATCAGGAAATAATTACGGAAGCTGCATACTTCGCAATGATGCATGCTCAGCGCGTTAAAAAGCCACACCTATCATGCATGCCGCAACAGTACAGCCTCATTACCGACGATCTCGGATGGTGTACTCTATAGGATATCATTATAGTGCATACTTTTCTATTCAGGGCGTTAATTTCAGTTTGAGCCCACCTGAGTATGCCAAAGGTATACATAAGGACAGGCATAACCCAACCATTATATGCGGGCGTTTTATTCACGCCCAACAAGAGGCTATTAAGCACTGGTCAAGCGTGCATAAAACTCATCCCAAACTGACTGTTGCATATCCACCTTATCGATATCTATGTTCTGTGACATACCTAAGTATCGGTATGTTTCAATCTCGGAAAGGGTCTTAATTTTGATGGGCATATATAAATCTCTGCGTTCAAAATAGTGACCCTACTTCTTTCAATACGCTACATTTTTAAAGAATTGCTCAAATCACAGGTGATACTTATAATTCCATAAGATCGGAGCTAATGGAAGCGAATAGTTTGAGACGATTATCCATATAGAAAAGGTGGGTCTCTTTTATCCCTCCTTTTCGAAGCTTAAATCCACTCCCTGATACCTCTAAAAAGGTACTGAGAGATTTCCGACAGAGACGATCCACATTGGGCTAAAACAATCGCGGTGGAAGATATCCCTTCTTATCTTACAGATGACAAAGAATCGTACTCCACTGCTCCATGCTCTGCTCGTGGAATACTTATTACATTTCTTGTCTGAAAAAACGGAAAACGATTCAATGAGTTTCATAGAATCGTTTTCCGTTTTGTCAATTCAACAACGGAAGCATTTTTTCAGGGTTTATTTAGATTTTTCTTTCTCTTAACCTTTTTGAGAGGAGCATTTCGATCTAAAATTATTTGAACTTCAACCTTCAGGTCCATTCACTGTTCATCTACTGATTAATTCAGTTATGATTACAATATTATCATAGTTTATTTTATGTAAAGCACGTCTAAACAATCCCTACTCTAAAGGTCTTGAGATAAGGTATTGATTTGGAATTCATTACACAGTGGTCTCTTTTACCAATTCTTGTCTATGCTTTTAAACCAAGTCTATGTAAATAAAATAAATGTAGGGTTTTGTTTGTGTTTCAAGAAGTAGTAAATCAAAGTTAGTATTTAGACGTTTTTATTTACCAGATGTTGGTAAATAAAAACGTGAGTGTAGCGTGCAGATTATTAGCGTTTAGTTTTTTGTTTTATAATTCTTGAGTTCCCCCTTGACATATTTAATTGTGATGTTTGCCTAGCTGGCTAGGCAAGAGAAGGTCTACAGGGTCTGCGTACCAAACTCCCAGGAGTGTGTCCTGTGGACCCTTTGTTTTGGTGTCGCAGTACATTCACAATGGTTGCTGATTTGCTCAACTTTTGTTTATTTTGAAGCGCCTTGAAAGTTACCTAACGAGACTTAAACACTACTTTGCAAGCAAACTTATAGTTTAGTTACTTTACGTACTATTAGGCCTTAGGTATAGTTTTAAGGACTACTAGCACTTGGGATATTTAGTCATTAGATTACTAATATTATTAAATTATAATTAAATTATTCGCCACACTTTCACCATATTTCTTGCATATTTCCACATCTTGCGTATTAGACTCCTTGGTTTCCGCGATCTAAATATTGCACGCTTGGCGCTCCCACTCACGCAGTTCCACGATATCATCAGATGTGA
This sequence comes from Parnassius mnemosyne, assembly GCA_963668995.1. Taxonomy (NCBI): domain Eukaryota; kingdom Metazoa; phylum Arthropoda; class Insecta; order Lepidoptera; family Papilionidae; genus Parnassius; species Parnassius mnemosyne. The sequence continues at coordinate 21,231,933 of CAVLGL010000082.1, read as the reverse complement.
TAGTTTTAATTCAGAAGCGGCATCCGTTTGGCCAGATTTCGATGTTATATCCGATCGAAACTACTGTACTTCATTCTTTTATCAAAATAGTAACTTGGGACAGCCCCTCATGACATGGTGTGCATAGCAACAACATTGTACATTTGGTTTTTAGGCTCATTACTTTAATATTACTGCTTTTAAAACACAAGTGTCGTCTGCATCCATCACATTTTACTGCATCCTACATATTTATACTTTTTACACACTGATATTTAAACTTTTTACACACTACGTATTAAAATTATATATATACTTTTACTACTATTATATATACTTTTTAAAATTATTTATTACATTACGATTTCCACTAGATAGAGGTGTAACTATCTCCTCTTCGCTGTAAAATATCTAGACCGGGGCAGCGTCAAAGGTGAGAAACCTGTTGTATTAGTAGTTAATTGTATAGAATAATTAACTTCAAGATAGAACTAATAATACAGAATCAATTCCATGTCATAACAAATATTATATGAACTACGTAAATACCGAAAGAGATCATTAGATGAAATAGTTTTGGCGGCGTTAACGTCGTGACCTTACATGTGCAGATATATGACGTCTGTACCGTTTGGCGTGTGGCCATGAAAAGTGAGAGTTGTAAATTAACTCAGACAAAGCTAACATTCAGCTAAATATAATTTGTTTAATAATAAATATGTGTGACATAAAATCGTATATTTATTAAGATATAATCGCTACAACCTCTTATAAGGCAATTCATGAAGCACGATTCTAAGTTACATCCTGTCGTCAATCTGTCCAGTAAAAGACCGCAACTAGAGAACATTCATTTCGTGCCCACTGATTGTTAGTTCTTCGAGATAAACTTCTGGCTTCTATTACCTGTTTAAAATTATTTTTGTTAAATAAAATTCGCTGATTTCGTAGCTTCAATCATAATGTCGGCGACCGTGGCACACTTTGACCAGCTGTTGATAAAGTATTCATCCGTTTGTACTTTCGGTTTAAATAACAACATAAAACTGCAATTTTTTTTCTTTAGTATGAGAAAAGATCATTGCCATCATTACAACCCATGACAAGCCCATTGGTAAGCAGAGGCCTCCCGCAAGAAATGCGAAAAACACACATCAGGCTAACTTGCATCCTTCGACTTCCTGCATCTATTACCAAATGATCACTCCATGTAAGGGGTGGCACCCGACGCTTCTCTTACCAGTGCGAGGCTGCGACTCGAGAATCATAGCTCACAGACCAGCCTTGATCTTCCACATACCGCCAGCTGTGAAGGACCACGTCTCAGATCCACGTGGGAAATATGTTTACTCATTAATTGATTGTAACTTTTTCATTGGTTCCTTTTACCGCTATTTCTATTTTTTGAGTGATTATCGAATGTTTCTATATTAATTTACCTTTCAATATACGTATCTATACAATATTATAATACGTTTCGGTTGCTAATACAGACTGTGGTTTAAAAGAAATCACATAAAATATAATATATTGCTATTAGAATAGACAATCGTGTTGAGCCAGCGTTAAGAGTTACTTACAAAATATTATTAATCGATTTATCATTAAAAGAATTAAATTAATATCAAACAAATAAGATTGAAAAACATTTTTGCTTTTCGATATAAGAAGTGATAGTTGAGTACCAAAATATTACATAGGCTGCACTAAAAGTATCGGGAATGGAATATTTCCACTGTTCCTGTCATATTAAAATCTTTTTAATTAAAAACTCCTTGGTTTTAATACTTCTATTAAAAAATTAAAATTGTGTTGTAATCGGCCATAAAAATCCACAAAAGGCTTGTGACCTTTTGCAGTCTGACCTAGATATTCAAATAGGGTAGTACCATGATGCTGGGCTTGTCCTTAATGCTAGAAAAACTTATTTATTAGTAATTAAATCTCTGTACCTAAACCCACTTCAATTAAAAAAATTGTTGCACGCAACCACAGTAGCCTATATACATAGCAACAGCGTTGCTGAATGTTGCTGCCCTGAAATTGATATTTCAACTATATCAATTTCACAAACATATCTCGGACTAGTTATTGACAGTAAATTTAATTGGCGCCAGCATATTGAACGTGTGTGTTCTAAACTAAGACAGTTTTTAATAAATCACTACCCTCAATAATCGCATTCCATTTAAAATAATGTTAATGTTATATATTGAACTTGCAGATCTGCCAGTTCAATATATAACATATCTTGACATACAAATCATATCTTGACCAGCTCCATAATTAACAAGTAAGAATACTTAATCATAGATCATAGTTCCAAATGAAATAAAAAATAAATTTCATTCCATGTGATGTTTTCAAACACTGTAAAATGTTAGCAATACATATACAAGTACAAAACATTTTACTAAAAACACAATTTATTACTGAATCGCTAAAAATCCTGATTGAGCATTCTGTACACACTAGATCAATTTCTAAGAACCGTATCTGTGAACCGTGTGCTAGCAATGCGTACGGTGAGCGAACACATAATATGCACTTAATACCTCGGCTTATCAATAACTTGCCGTCGGAATTGGTGGATAATGTCACTAAAAATAACATTTAGTGTGAGCTAAGGGATCACTTTCTTAAGTTATTATATTGTGTTGTTTTTTCTGATTGTTTGCATGTTTATTTCACGTTTTTTTTTCCTTTTCATAGTATTTACAACAGTAATGTAAATATCTTCCCTTCAATTGCCCTGTCTTCTGTTCAGTTCTATTCTATTCTATCCTACCCTATCCTACCTTATCTTATCCAGTCGTATCCTATCCTATCCTATCCTATTCTATCCTATACTATCCTATCCTACCCTATCCTACCTTATCCTATCCTATCCTATCCTATCCTATTCTATCCTACCCTACCCTATCCTACCTTATCCTATCCTATCCTATTCTATCCTACCCTACCCTGTCCTACCTTATCCTATCCTATCCTATTCTATCCTATCCTACCCTATCCTACCTTATCCTATCCTATGCTATCCTATTCTATCCTATCCTATTCTATCCTATTCTATCCTATCCTACCTTTTCCTATCCTATCCTTTCCTATGCTATCCTATCCTATCCTATCCTATCCTATTCTATCCTATCCTACCCTATTCAACCTTATCCTATCCTATGCTATCCTATCCTACCCTAGCCTATTCTATCCTATCCTACCCTATCCTATTCTATCCTATCCTACCCTATCCTACATTATCCTATCCTATCCTATCCTATCCAATTCTATCCTACCCTACCCTATCCTACCTTATCCTATCCTATGCTATCCTACCCTATCCTATCCTATTCTATCCTATCCACCCTATCCTACCTTATCCTATCCTATGCTATTCTATCCTATCCTATCCTATTCTGTCCTATCCCACCCTATCCTACCTTATCCTACCCTATGCTATCCTATCCTATCCTATCCAACCCTATCTTACCTTATCCTATTCTATTCTATCCTACCCTATCTTATCCTATGCTATCCTATCCTATCCTATCCTACCTTATCCTATCCTATGCTATCCTATCCTATCCTATCCTATCCTAACCTATCCTATCCTATTCTATCCTATCCTATTTTATTATATTCTATTCTTCTCTATTCCCAAATTCTACGCCCCAAACGAAGAATAACTTCAATAAGAAACATAATTTCTTTCATGGCAAGATAAGAAAAAGTGTAAGCGAGATGGATATTATTCCATCTTACTCGCACTATAGAAAGGGGGTCGTGACGGAAAAATCTTACACTTTTCTCGTCTCGACCCCATCCGCCTAATTCGTACCGTCCGTGGAACTTCATTCCAAAAATATAGTCCTACATTTTTTTTTAATTGCTACTGTAAGAATAAACCCGTACATTTTTATATGTTAGCGTAGTTGGAGTACGTGCTCGTGTTTGCCGTAATTTTAATACATTGGACACACGTTTTATTTTAGTAATAAATTCAGTACCATTAGCAAGGCGTTACAATATACAGTGTTACATTTTGCATCATATAGCCTCAGTATTGGTGTGGTACTCCCCAACAACATTTAATCTCGCATTGCACTGTATTACATATTTGCATAGTTACGCATACAGCTAATCTAAACGAAAAATTCATCTCGCGATAGATACAAAGAACGTTCGTGAATAAAATCAATATGGAAACTAATATAATAGCCGTTCTGAGTTTCGTTTTAAAGAGTTTCGATCGATTATTTCAACAGCGATTCATATCGTTTTAATTCACTGACATGTTGTGCACAAGGAACTTTTTGTATCAAAGTCTGAAAAAAGCACGGACTCATGCTGCGCGACTAATTGATATTTTTTGTATCGAACTTTAGTTTTTAACGATTGGCCCCAGCTTCGGCCGGGCAAATTATACTTTTATAAATCCTGTCCAGATAGGATTTATTAAAGTATAATTAATGTTGTACATTAATGTAAACTATTACTTTTATGAATTTATGCATTTTTGTTTTCTGAAAAAAAAAAAAAACAAGATTCTCGGATAAAATATAGCCTAGATCCCTACAGTCACTTCTCTCTATCGGTTCATAAAGTTTTATCTGACAGTATGTATGTCTACACAAACAACATTTTTAAATGGTTTTTTATGTCTTAATAGCTTAAAAGTAACCCACCTTAGAATCATATGAGTAAATTCTACTCATTTGATAGAAATCAGTTGTTTAAATATTACAGGCAGACACTTCAATTGGTTAAAGGGAAAATTTTAAAAGAGCCTGCTCTTTTTAAAAGGTTGGGAACGAATCTGCAATTCCCCTGGTGTTGCATTTGTTTATGGGCGTCGGTAGTCACTTACATCAGGTGAGCCGCATGCTCGTTTACCCCCTCTTATATAAAATAAAATTCCAGCCTTAATTTTTTTCCTTTTTTATTTGATCCACATGCCTATAACTACATAAAAGAGGTAATATTCGACTATCATACAATACACAATTCATAAACTTAAACTATCTCCGGCATTTTATAATGAACTCATATGGTAAAAACATAGCTGATATTAAATAGAAATTTTAATGACCACGTATGATATGAAAATTATTTTGCTATAAATTTCGAGCACGTAAATTGAAATTTTATTTTTATTGATATGAGTTTATCTATATGTCAAGACGTACGAGTAAACTATGTGTATATAATACATACGTATGTGCGAATTGATACGTTCCCGTTGAAGTGTCAGTGTCCGCGCGCATAATAACACCTTCACGGTGTCGTTTTTAGCTGTTGGTGTGCGCGCGCATCGTAAAAAATTCACTCTCATACTTTTCCCAAACGCTACAAAAGAAGTATAACTTCAATAATAAAAATAAAAATAAATTAAAAATTAAATGGGGGCTCCCCTAGTATAAATGTACTTTTACGTGGTAGAGCCATGCTGTAGCTATATTGTGGTTGCAGCACCAAAGGGTCGGCTCGACCGGGGTAGGAACACGCTCTCACAGAATATCAGCGTAAAATAGAAGGTCAATGCTGCTATGTTTCGTATGGTGAGTGTTGAGAACCGGAGACTCTTTTCACTGGAAACGATGCATGCCATCTCAGTCCTCAGGGGTGGCGGCGCATCTGCATTTTTATTCTTAATTGAGGATAAATGTATGTCTATGGGCCACAGCATCCAATTACCATGAGGTGAACTGTGTGCTCGTTTGTCACCCTTATTCTATAAAGAAAATGTGTCTTTCGATGATACCTATCCCTTCATGCGTGAGTCCGACTCGCACTTGGCCGGTTATTTCATTCCTTGCTCTTTATTTATTCGTAAAGTTTCATTACAATCAGTCCAGCCATCCTGATAATAAGTCCAGACAGACAGACAGACAAACATATGTTTTTAAATGGTCATTCATATCGTAATACCATGCAAATAATTCAGCTCAATAAAAGGCAGTTATTTCGATATTACATACTGACATACACATATGTGTAGATGTATAGTTTTGTAGACAATACTAGGAACAAGCAAATGCAATTTATATAAAATATAATAATGTAAGTTAATTAAAAGTTTAAAAAAAAGTTCCGCTGGGTTTCTTGCCTTACCATAATAATCAATTAAAAATGCGGGAAGTCGATGGATGTTTTATGTGGCATTCATTGGGGCAGACCTACGTTCAGAAGTGGCCTTGTGAAGGTCTTTGCTGATGATAATGATTTATATATAAGTATATATATATATATTTATTATTATATAATTGAAATGTTATTTTTATAAATCTGTACGAAATGATATTTTTAACACATACATAGATGTAATAATTGGCTGAATTCATTAGTAGCTGATGTTAATTATATGTACTTTGTTGTTACGCTAATGACTGAAGTATTGGTCGCTATTAATTTAAACGAAGCGCGTCAGTTTAATATTATTTAAAATTGAAGTTTGACATAAAGTTATTGAAAAATTGGAAGTATAATAATAGTGAAAACTTGTGTGCGCTTAGGGCATGCACAATTGGATCTACCAATAGTTTCTTTTGTCTGTATGTCTGTTTGTATATTTGGGTTGTAAAGAAACTTCACGAACAGATAGAGAATAATGCCAGGAGGTTCTATATTTTTCCGAAAACGTGGATATATTTTTGTTGGAAAAACTTAAATCGTTGATTATCCTAAATCGAAACAACACATTAATAGATCCTAACCAGGTGTAGCCAGGACGTATATAAAATAAATGACAATATTTAAGGTCAAAAAATAATGTCACCATTCATTTACCTTAAATAATTGACAGATTTAGAGAAATTAATAGCATATTCAACACGTTGAGATGCGCGGAACCGCCGCCCCGTTAATTAAGACCGGGAAGCGTTCAGGCGACTAACACTGTAACATAATGTGCATCGTGCCTCTATATATAAAGCTTCAAAATTAATTGCACGTCATGAACATCGAACGTCATATCATATTACGGTGCATCGTACCTAATGTTTAAACGACAGTAGCAGGGTGCGCACCGCGAACTCAAAAAGTGGTTGGTTAGAATCCGCCATTGACTACTGTCGTGAACTGCTCTTAACACATTTTAAACTAACCAGAATTGACGAAAGGGTATAAATAATGTTAATAGAATTGATAGTATTTTAAATAATAATAAGAATTAAAAATAAATCCCCTAAGGGATAAATTAGGCGCAAATAGATAAGAATGAGTGAGTTATTTAGTGCTGCACGCGCTATTGCCGCCTTGTTATCTGCTACATAAGCGACATTAAAAAGAAAATGCTACCTGTCTTCTAATAAAAAAATTATATCAAAAATTGTGATGTATATTCTGTTAATGTTAGGATTTATTTTTTGACTGCCTCGTTTGTCCAGTGGTTGTAGTTGTGCGACTGCTGATCATGAGGTCCGGGTTTGAATGCCGAGTGGGACCAAAAAATCAGTTATTGAAGTTTTCTGTCAAGAAATTTTCAGCAGCAGCCCGGAGTCTGGAAGTTGGCGGTGTCTCATCCCGGTGCTTCGGAAAGCACGTGAAGCCGTTGGTCCTGCGCTTGATCTCTCCCCAGTCATGTCGGTCGGGCTATGAGAGTGAAGGAATAGAGAGTGCACCTGTGCTTGCGTATAGACTTAACACTATAATCCTGTCCTGCACTTATGGCTGGTATCCGTTAAGGCTGGTCACCGTGACCTAAATTCGGTCTGGAGGACATTAGGAACAAAGGCAAGCAAAGCATAAGTAGTTGTACCAGTTATAATATATAGTAAATTGCTATATTAAGTGATGGTTTACCACGTGGTTGACGCGAAAGAATAATATAGTGAGGGTGCCTGCATACCTGAGAAACAGTATATTTCGAAGACCTGTAAAGTCCACTAACACGTACCTGGAACAATACAAGAGGACAAAATTTTTATAACATTCTTATAAATGAGAGGACGCCTGCATGTATATAGTTGGTAACTTTACTTATTAATCTATTTAACATCATCAGTGTTTAATAATGAAATTATTAATAAATCATACATATTACACCGTGTTGTGGCAGTTGAAGAGTAAAGAAAGCCAGAATGATGACAGGTTGTGGGATATTTCACCTGTAGCCTTCTTTTTATAAAGTTGCCTGCAGATGTCCTTGGACTGCAATAGCCACTTACCATCAAGTTGACAGTAAGTTCGTTTGTCACTTCAGTTTTAATTTAAAAAAAAATCAGTACATGGATATAATTATTGCTACTATGCCTTTGTATCAAAATATAATAAACACCACAGTGATGTCGAAAACAGAGAAGTACTTTCAAACGCTGTGACGTGTAAACAAAGGGTTGTAAAGTAAGGCGATAAAAGGCGCCATTCTGCTATAGGAAGCCTTTCAAAATCATTCGCTTGCATTAAGCTCTGTATTTTTATTAAAAAGTATGAATAAAAATATCTTTCACTAAACATTTTTATCAATCAAATGCAAACAGGCATTACTATATGCTAAGTGTTGTTTATTTGTTTGTATGTTTATTTGTTCATCTTCATCATCTTTACGTGGCAGAGCTATTCTGCAGCTTTATGGTTTTTTATGGATGTAGCACCAATGGGTCGGCTCGAACGGGGAGGAACCACATTCTCAAACAAATTGAAAAATTTAAACAAAAATTATTACAACAAAAAACAATTTATACATATCAATGTAGCCCTTGCTCCTATAAAAGGTTATCCTGCGTAACAAGGAATTCCATCCCATATTTAGCAAGCTTTTGTTGAATAAGAAACCAAAAAAATATACAGATACGTGTTTATATTTTACACTACTACTTTACATTGTGTGTGTGTGTGTGTGTGTGTGTGTGTGTGTGTGTGTGTGTGTGTGTGTGTGTGTGTGTGTGTGTGTGTGTGTGTGTGTGTGTGTGTGTGTGTGTGTGTATTTGTGTGTATTAGAGACAGAGAGAGTGAGTGTGCGTGTGTGTCCATGAATTTTATTTTTTAAATTTGTGTGTTTTATGATTGCCTAAATTAATTGTGATTTATAAGATTGCCTGAATTAATAATGATTACAACTACATTTACAAATTAGAGGTAATAGACATTCAGTAGCTTCATAGTCACAAGTTTTAAGCCATTCAATTATTTTAATTAAAAAATAGCAGCATAATGCTGCTGCGTTTTGTATGGTGAGTGTAGAGAACCGGAGACCCTTTTTACAGGAAACGAGGCATTCCATCTTAGTCCTCAGGGGTGGCAACGCATTTGCATTTTGATTCTTAACCACTCAACCGTCCACGGTGACTACAGTCCCCAAAAACCATTATTGCCTCACCTGTCTAAACACCAAACGACATCTTTCGGTTTAAACGCGTACAGCGCAAAAGATAGCTGTAAAAAATACAGTAAAAAATTATAGATGGCTGTGGCGGTGGAAGGAAAAGGGGAGATCTCCCGCCGGGCAAGGTGTTCTGCCCGGGGAACGGCCAACGCTCCGGGTGGTAGTTCGGAGCTATTCTATATATACTGCTTTAACTTCGGAACTTTGTTAGCGCGATTTAGGCTTCGATGTGTTTCGCTTGTGGCGCGACGACAGCGCCGCGACATCACCCCCCTGCTCAGATCGGAGGTCGATAGTGCAGTCCGATTGCGGGTGCGTCATTAATGCCGGTGGGGAATGCATGCTGTGTGCGTAAGGGCAAGTGACGCTGGTGCAAACGATATGCCGGTGTGTAATGCAAGCCGTACTACGCACTTGCAAGTGATGCCGGTGAGAACGATGAGCCGGAGCAAGTGCCAGGGATTGCCTTGTAGTCTGCGGTGAGTCAAGAAGAAGGCAAGTTAATCTGCGAGAGTGCCGTGAAGCAGAAGCGTGTCATTACGACAATTTCAAAACGTTTACATATAATAATTTAGCTCTAAATTTTAATCACTATACGTGATCATCGTTTATTGATTATATGTTGTTTAAAATGTATTCTAATCAGTTTTTTGTGTTGAATGAATGCAAAATATATAATAATGATTCACTATTAACACGTTGATAGCAATTTATAAACGAAATATCTGTTGAGATGTGTGTAGAAATTATTAAAACCTATTTTTTCATTTATTTACTTATTTATTCAAATTTATATTGGGTAAACATTACATACTGATGTATATTGAGTATATAAGATATTATTGATTTATCCTTTGGGTACCTCCATGTAGGTGATGATTTAATCGAATTAGGGAAATATTTAGCTTTAAAGTGGAATTTTTATTAGAGTCATATTTGTACCCCCCCCCCCCCCCCACTCCCCACCAACAACTGAACCGTTATTTTTTGGAAACGTGAAATGTATTGATTTACGCGAGCGACCCTCAAGGTAGTTTTGGGCAGTGTTGGTACGGGTAGATTCGTCACGGTCATGTATACCTTAGGATTATACTGCCGGGAACTAATAGAGGGATAAGGAACTATGATCATTTTTGTACGGAATTTACATGTGAATGATTTGATATAGATTGCAGTATTTTTAAAATTGTAAAGTGTTTTTTAATCTTTTTATCTACTCCCTATCTTGGAAAGTAAGTCCTTCAGGTACAATAGTCCTATTTGGGCCAATTTTTAGTCATTAAAGCGGTTAAATCAAAATTGATTTATCCTTGGTAGGAATCGGTGTCCTTTTGAGACGTTTTGTGGCCTATCAAATTTGGTAATAGTTTGACAATCGTATACTGACAGTTACAGATATTGCAGACTTCGCAAACAATTTGTTTTTAATTGTAAATTTGTTAGTTATTTTATTTAATTGAAGTTTAAATGAAAATTATGATTTATATATTTCGTTGTTCATTACCATTTATTGTATATTGTGTTGCGCAATCAGATGCAAAATTGTATTACGTTTCATAACGAAGTTCGCATGCTAACGAAGCCCGTGTCAGCAAGCGCTATAATTTGCTTTCCATTGAGTATATAATTATAGTTTCGTTACGTTCCTCTTTTTGGTAACAGTTACAAAGAGTTCATTATACAAGTCAACATATTCTTGTATGGAAATATTAACTTTGATGCTAGCAATGAAGTTTTTCAAAAGTACTTCCACTAAGTTTTTCATATTATATCAAAAATGAACAATGACATCATTTCTCAAAGCAAATTAATTTGATGTGTAATAAATGAATACTTCATTATGTTTTCATTAAAATGACACACCAAATAAAAAATTGCTAGCGGCAGTAGACCGCATCGTGCTCATAGCTCACACCTATTTTCAACACGCTTTCATTAGCTTGAGTTGTAATGTTTGTTATGTCTATTATAATCACAATAGATATTAGAGATCGCAGATTGGTTTATACCTATCTTAGACCTGCATTGCTGCTTGCACAAATTAAAAAAATGTTGTAAGGTTGTAGAAAAAATGCGCGGCATGAAAAGTAGAGTAAAATCAAGCATTATAACAAAAAGAGAACCCGTTATGGTTTTCCCCTGCATAACATAGTCGCGCATCTCACTTTCCTTTCTCTTTCCTACCTCTCTTTTTCTTTCTAAATATGTGTAAAGCGTGGTGGGGCTACAATAACAGCGTTACCACTGTTTCTATAATTTGACTATAGTATTCAGAAGAATATTATACAATATCAAACATCAATTTGATTGTTGTCAAACTATTAAAGATTAAAACTGATTTTTACTTATATCTGTCCATTATTATATTATGTCAAAGACGTAAAAGAATGAAAATTGTCTTTATGTTTCTTAGCAATACGATATTCTATTTTTGCTCTCTTCCATTTTGGTACTTCTTCGAGCTTCTTCGTAAAGGGCGTGCTATCTATTAAATATAACCAGTTCCTATTATTTGAGTCCTTAAATAAAACAAACATATTTATAAAGAGTGAATATGTCGGTGCTACAAGTCAGTTCAAGTTCCGGGAAGTCTGCAGTATATGAACATGTTCAAGATCGTCCCCGCCATTACATTAGATTTGATAGACCACAAATCCTCGCAAAAGAACACCGATTCCTACCAAGGATGATTCGCGAGGCTATTGAAATTAAAAAATATCCTAATTTCAAAAGAGAAGATGGATGCCATCTGCTTGGGATCCTATAATTAATAAAATTAAATCCAAACCTAAGCATACCACTGCAAGACTTCAAGATACTGTAAGCTCATTCTGCGTAGATCGGAATAATAATTGGTATTCAAAAAACTCAACGTATTCGGGCTAACTATGACATCGGGACGTCAAACACTTCAATCCCCCCCGTGACCATGGGCGCTGTAAAGCACCCGAAACGTCGGGAATTAAAAAGTTAAATTAAACGCGATAAAATCCGTAAAAAATAGTTTTCATTTAATGTGTAGTCTTCGCGTAGATATAAAAAATCTTGAAGAGAATAAAAGTTAAAAAATATTGTCACTGTATTTAATAATGACGTTATTATTCTCAAAACGAATAATGTAATATGCGTCGTATATTTAACAATTTATTTAATATATTTTATAAAATCTACTTAAATAAATATATGGGTTCATTTACTTTCTTTGTCAGGAGTTAACTCCAGTCACGCGTCGGAGCTGATACGCATATAATTTATTTCTTTCCTATACTATGTAGTAGGGCTCTTTCTCTGTCTAGGAGACCGTGTAGGTAAGACACGTTCTAACCTATTTCTCTAGAGAGCCTGTATTATTACAGACGTTGAGGCATTGCATCTTAGTTCTCACTGGTGACAACACATCTGATGATTTTTTGTTTAAAGTTGGCTACAAATGTTCATTGACTACTGCTACTGTTGTTATGTTGTCAATTTAATTTAATAAAAAAAACATGTGTGTAGTTCACACAGGGTAGGAGTGAAACCTTCAGAAAATTTACTCCGAGAGAATGAGACGAATGTAAATTATCAGGAACGTGTAATTAGAAGGAAAAATATAATTAAAATATAGGTAAATAAATTTATAATAAATACAATATTATTCTATCTCAGGCTAAATCCTATAGATGTATATGTTTGTCTCTTTTTAGTGTCGTCTTTTCGTTTCATCGAGTTTTAAATCACAAAGATTATAAAGAAATTTTCACTTCAAAAAATGGAATTCATCATTATACCAGTCTATCACAAGTCCATTGATGAAAATTATGTCTCATAGGTTCGTCACTCAATCTACTTGGTGGTCGCCAAACACTGCGCTTTCCAATATCTATCCTCATTTTACTTTCATATCCCGTCCACTTGCCACTTCAGCCAATTGATCCGCTTGGCTATGTCAAAAATTAAAGTTATAAGTTTAAAGTGCAATTAATAAATACTAAATGTAGGAGGCGTGTGTTCATATGAGGTCAAACAAGCATGCAACAGGGCAATCACAATGGTCAGAAGTGGTGCAATTTCTGCTAGTACTAAAATAGCAACAAATCGATATCGATTGCGCTGTCCTACTGACTCAATTAAGCACAACGAGCTAAAGTACAGATTAGATGTATTTCAGAGGTTAATGATATAAAGTTGCAACAATGCAAGTGCAAGTGCTTAAAATCTTCAAAACAAAGCTTGGGTACGAGTTTGTGTAATTAGAAACTGTAAAAGATAAAGTTAATTCTGTATCAAGGTCAAAGTCAATTCAAATTCAGGTTAAAGTAAGCCAATTTTTATAAAATGTAAGCCTTTAAAACTCTTATTAACTTTGGAATCTACGAAATATGATTAAATGATAAAATTGCTTTTAACATTGAAAAGTACATTGATCATTTTATTTCTTCGATCACGTGGTAAATCAGCACTTAAAATTGCTTATAATACTTAAATCGTGAGAAAACCTGCAATAAGTAGAAAAAATATTTCGTAGACATGTAAAGTTCGACAACACACATTGAGGCAGCGCGGCGGATACTTTCTTGCCCAAAAACCCTCACAGAAATGAGGGGACGCCTGTCCCCAGCAGTGGGACTATATTTGCCATAACTTTAACCTTATTACTTCGACAAATGGAAAATAACTAAGATGAAATTTAAAATACACGAAGGAGAAATTACCTAAGAAGGGTAAGGCGATTATTTCTAACATGAAAACTAATAGTAAGCTTTTATATTTTGATTCAAATCTCAAACTCAAGCCATGCAATGCACTTCTATAATGCTAAAATTGGGGATATGATCAGTATTTACGCCTCCCTTGTTGTAGTTAGGGACAATTTACCTTAATTATCGCGCTATTTTTTATAAAACCGAAGAAACAAAAGAACTTACGGATCACTTAATGGTAAGTGGCTACTGCAGCCTTGCACACCTGCTGCAAAGATGCGTTGTCACCTCTGAGGACTAATACTGAATTTTTCACAACCTGTGATTATATTTATGTGATTATCCATAACAGCCAAATGGTAGGTTGCGGACTGCGAACTCTAAAGGTCGTGGGTTCGAATCCGCCATTCGACTAATGTCGAGAATCACCACGTGATCTTCTGGTTCAAGGGAATATTAGTAAAATTAAAATCATTATAAAAAATATAGTAATTAAAAAAAAAACCATATACTAGCTCCCTATAATCTTCAATCCGGAACGCAGCCATGGAAGCACTACTATATGGCTGTAGATATAGGGGAAATTGTGGTACGTACCCAGTAGGGCCCGTCGGCCGAAAAGGTGTCCTACCTTACCTACTGCAAGCGGGTTGAAAATTGCAATGACAGACTTACCTTCTACTCGCATCTTTGATACTGCCGCCTGTCGTCCGTCACGATATTTTATGTCTGGCATAAACGACACCTACGTGACGAAACACATTTCATCCCGAAGGTGTAGTAAAGACGACTAAGGGAACATGCCACAAAGATTTCATACCTTCAATAGCCATAATAAAATAATAAATATACATTGGTATAACCGTCTCGTATACGGCAGGCCTAAAATTTCCAGACCGGTGAAAGGGTAGCAGCATTAAAGTCATATTTATTGATATTGAGTATATAAGTATACTATTTCTATAGTAAGTTACCTACTATATTTTTTTATATTCTACTAAGCCAGCGCTTATCTACGATCCTACCTGATGGTAAGTCGTGATGTAGCCTAAGATGGTAAAGCGCACTGACTTAACAAAAGCCTATTCAGTTTTGCCTTGAAGACACCCACACTGTAATCGGAAACTGTAAAGGCAGATGCTGG
Source organism: Parnassius mnemosyne (assembly GCA_963668995.1). NCBI lineage: Eukaryota > Metazoa > Arthropoda > Insecta > Lepidoptera > Papilionidae > Parnassius > Parnassius mnemosyne. Next base: position 21,216,809 of record CAVLGL010000082.1, on the reverse strand, counting down.
CACTCCTTTGCTGTACGCATGATGAACGACGTAGCGAACCGTTTGGTTCGAATGCGTGGTAAGTCAAGTAGTAACTACACATAAAAAGTGTTTCTATTGAAATACCTGCACTATTCAACGAGCTATGCGTCATACAGTTTTAAATAAAAATTCTGCACAAAATTATTTATTGATGTATTATATTATTACAACATTTTTATTACTTGTGTGACAATAACAACAAAATAAGGGAAGTTGAAGCTACTGACAATTATACGTACCGCCTGTGTTTCACAATACCTTAAATGGCGTTACTCAGTTGTTTCTCGTAATGTTTTCTCGCTTTGTGGTCTTCAAATGGAGTGAAATACTCCGAGCGTCAACGTTATTATCAGTCAATTACACAACAAAGCTTTCAAACTGAAAAGATCGTAATTTGCTTTGATGGCGGTGGTTTTTGTCTATAAGCGATATTATTATAATTTTTAATATAAGAATATGAAATGCTTATTTCTTACGCTAATTATTTGTCATACTTTTTAATTTTGCCGTTCTACATTCAATATCACATATGATATTTTTTGCTTTTTTTTTTAATTTTTTTTAAAAGCCAAAACTGCAATCAATGTACTACAGGCAACGCACGCAAGTATTGCGAAAGGCCTTTTTTTGTATTAGACACTGGCCATTTATAACATGAAAAGAAATATTATTATTATAATTTTTGTTTAATTAAAATACAAAATAAATATGTGAAGGAACATTTAAAATTGGAACATTCAGTTCCAATTTTAACTTTTCAAATTTTCCTCCAAATAATATCTTAAAGATCTAAATAGACATAATAGTGTATTTCATTCAAATACGAATTTAAGCGTCGAAATCATTTTCGCACAATATTTTTTTTTACAATTTTGTATTAAAACTTACGAATCGTTTGATAGACTTTATACTAACATAAATGACTATAATCTACTACTCTTTGGTTTACTGGTAAGGTGTAGTCATAAAAGAAATTGACACGTCACAACACTTAGTATGTATCTTTATATATATATATATATATAGAATATATCTACATTTTCAGGTTTAAACGAAATTTCCTCATTCTTTGCTAGAAAATTCCGACATGTGCGCGAATACATACATTGTGTTGTTATTGTCTGCATTTAATTTACTTATAATAAGAACATTTCGAGCGCTTCTTAGTGAAATAAATCTATGATCTTACTTAATCTTTAAAAACCAGTTAAAGATGACACATGAGCTCACAGTCCGCGTGTCGAAAAATACTCTAAGATTTGTACTTTCCTCAAAAAATTATTATGTAAATACTGACAGGCTTTTTTACCATCTTAAAAAACTTGGATGTAATAAAACGAAGTAATTTTTAAAGTACACTTTGAATGTAAGTCGTGAAAGAATTGCAAGGCGATATTACATAAATATTTTTCTTTTTTTTACCGTTACAGCTTGGTTACAGCTTTATTAAAGTCACAGCTGAATAAAGCCTCCGCCATTAATAGCCTCATAGGGTAACCGGTTTGTAACAGCAGTTTTTATTTTTATTTTTAGTCGTTATTAGGAAGTCGCTGCTGCCCATCTCCTGATTTGTTTCTCTCTATCGCCTCTTACGACCCCCACGGGATTTTATCGGGTGGTGGGTATTCTTACACCGCCACTACACAGTAACGTGACGATAAAGGCAAAATCTCCTTACAACAGTATAACGAGAAGGCCCATATCCAGGTGTTGCTGTAAACACCTGGACATGGGCCTTCTCGGCCCTTAACGATACCACCTAGCGCTGTATAGATAATTAGTATATATATATCTGCCCCAATTTTTGTGATTTTTTGTGATTAGGCGCTTTAATAGGATATTTTTTGTAGGATAAAAATTAATTGTTAATAGTTAAAAAAAAAAGAAGAAAAATAAGATAACCATAAGTATATAACAGTGAGTGCCTGTTGCCTCGGATGGAATGCTGTGTTTGCCAAAGGATTTTTTCATCGGGAATAGGCCTACGTATCCACCAGGGACGTATCCATCAGGTCCGTATAACCCCTATTCCATCTTCATCACACACCCCGGCTCCCTCCTCCCATCCTCCATTACCTCCCACCCCCGACACTTGTCTTCAGACTCTCCTCGGCCAACTCAAGCAGTCAACTCCCATTATAAAACGTATTCCACGCGGTGCCCGGTCGACGGTTTCAGAGGCATTAGCGGCCGAAATAAATAATTGCGTTAGAAACAACAATAGTAATTCTTGGCATGACCTCCTTACCTTTTCGTTTAAAATTCTCCATGTCTCAGATGAATCCAACAGTAATATTTCCCTAACGCAAAAAATAAAAAACAACACTTTAAATCCGTCTATACCTATTTGCGATCCCTCGTCTGGAACCCACAGAAAGAAGTATGACTTGTTTGGGAAGGTCGAGGATAAAATACACGACGGTGATCTCAAAGGAGCAACACGCCTTTTGTTCTCAAACGACACCTTAGCACCCGACACGCCGGAGACCAAAGCCGCATTACAGTCCAAACACCCCCCAGGCCCTTCCACCCCGATTTTTGTAGACCCTCCATCTGACCCCCCAGGCTGCCTCCACGCCACGGTTAGAGACGTTCTAACGGCCCTCGCCTCGTTTCCAAAAGGATCGGCGTCTGGTCTTGACGGCATATCCGCACAGCATCTGATTGACCTTACCAGCTACGGCTCTGGTGTAGCTGGTGAACAGTTGACCACAAGCCTCACAAAACTGGTCAACCTCATGCTTATGGGAGATGTTTGCCCGGATGTGACGCCGCTGATATATGGAGCAAATCTTATTGCCTTGACAAAAAAGGATGGTGGCGTGCGCCCCATCGCAGTAGGTTCTACATTCCGACGTTTAGCAGCCAAGATCTGCGTCCGGCTCACTAGAACAAAATTACAGGCCCTCTTTGAACCAGTACAAGTCGGATTTGGAACGCGTGGAGGTTGCGAGGCAGCAGTCCACGCTGTACGTACCTTCCTTAAAAGTGATTCATGCGAGGTTCTTCTAAAATTAGACTTAAAAAACGCATTTAATTCGGTCAATAGGGACACTCTGCTAAAAGAAATTAAAATACATGTCCCGGAAATTTATAACTTCCTTCTCCAGTGCTACCACTGCCCCTTAAAACTAGTTCATAAATCCAATGAGATTATTTCGGCCGTAGGCTGTCAGCAGGGTGATCCCCTCGGTCCAGCAATATTTAGTTTGGCAATAAATCCGATAATCCACTCCCTAAATTCAAAATTAAATATTTGGTACCTCGACGATGGGACCTTGGCCGGAGACGCGCAGACAGTCCTAGCTGATTTGGTGCATGTTAAACAGCATTTCAATCGCATTGGTTTAGAATTAAATTATGACAAATCTGAATTATATATTTCGGACAAAGTAAATCCACTAACCGCTTCCCAGATCGCTCAAAATTTTAACAACATTGCTCTTAACATTAAAATAGTAACGAAGGACAGTCTGCACCTCCTCGGCTCCCCCATCTTTGAGGAGGCCATTCCTCTTCTCTTAAATAAATCAACAACAAACTTCAGCAAGTATTCGGACCGCCTTCTCAAAATTAGTAGCCACTCTGCTTTATTTATTTTAAAATTCTGTCTGTTCGTCCCTAAATTCACTTACATGCTTCGCTGTTGCCCCACTTGGAAATTCCCCCATTTGATCACACCTATTGACACTCTAATGAAATCCAAAATTGAAAACATCCTGAATATTCACTTGAGCGAACAGGCTTGGACCCAAGCCGCTTTACCAATAAGGAACGGCGGCCTGGGAACACGCAAAATTTTAAGTGTGGCTTTGCCTGCATTCCTGTCTTCAATCCACAGCACGCTAGATCTCGCAGGTAGAATATTAAAAGCCCCAGCGGGCATTAACTGCAAGATTGCATGTTTGGACGAGGCCACGAATGCTTGGCTAGCTGGACCGAGTCCAAATCTCCCATCCAAACCACATAAACAAAGGGCCTGGAATACAATAGCGTCCGTCGCCACCTTACAAACTTTAATAGAGCCTTCAACTGGCAGGGACCGGGCCAGGCTGTTAGCTGTGTCCAAGCCAGAATCTGGTTACTGGCTCCAGGCATATCCCTCGCCCAACACTGGGACTTTTATCAACCCGGACACTCTACGCATAGCCGTCGGTCTCCGGCTGGGAGCTGGGATCTGCACAGGTCACAACTGTGTTTCTTGTGGGGCTCCAGTGGACCGACTCGGCCACCATGGCCTCTCCTGCACCTCGGGCGCCGGCCGCCTGTCCCGCCACGCTGCTCTCAACGACATTCTCAGAAGGGCGCTCGTCAGTGCCAACGTTCCCGCCGCTCTGGAGCCCCAGATTGTGCGGAGCGATGGCAAGCGCCCTGACGGAATGTCGCTCATACCCTGGAAGTCGGGCCGTGCGCTGGTGTGGGACGCCACCTGTACAGACACCCTGGCGGCGTCCTATCTACCAGCAACTACCAAACGTGCGGGGGCGGCGGCGGACGCCCGGGAACGCCTCAAGGTCTCTAAATACAGCTGTCTCGGCGCCCAATATCAGTTTTTTGCTTTCGGCGTCGAGACACTAGGTCCCTGGGGAAAAGGTGCGCTGGAACTCCACAGGGAGCTCAGCAAAAGGTTGAGGGAGGCAACAGGCGACCCTCGCGCCGGCGGCTTTCTCGCGCAAAGAATTGCAATCGCAGTTCAATGCGGGAATGCTGCCTGCGTGATGGGCACCCTGCCAAGAGGCCCAGGCCTCTTATTTAATTAGTTATTTTATTATATTTTTAAGGTTTAGTTTTAGTTATTTTAATTTAGTAATAGTTTTAGTCTAGTATTATTTTTTTTTGAGGTAAAGTTGTTTTGTTACACAATGTCATTTAATGGAGAAGTTGGTTTTAATAAACGTAACTATTGAGATGTATTGCCCCGATTAATTATTTTATGCCTTACAGGAGGTGCGCGATGACAGTAGGTCAAACAAGCATGCGACAGGCCAGTTTTAATTATTCAGTTTATGGGAAATTCTGCAGGTATTTAAATAGATGTCAATCGATATCGATTTCCGTCTTACTGAATGAATTTAACGGAACTAGTTAAAATGCATATTAGTTGCATTTCATAGGTCAACAATATAAACACGCACTTCCGCACGCACGCACCAACGTACGCACACACACACACAGATGAATATAGGCGATATAACAATATTAATAATAATAAATCTTTTAGTTGTCTCAATTCTCACATGGTTGTTAAAAATGTACATAAAATATAATCACAAACTTAACTTAGCATTCTTAAGTAAAATAAATTTAATGAGACAAACTGGCCTATGACTCAGCTATGTGATGATTTGAGGTTACCGCTGTTATGTTGCCACTAATATTTTTGTTAAATACCCGTTCTTAGTTAATATTTTAGCAAACATTTTAGATAATTCTGTAATTGCAATTGTGACATAGAATGTAACTAACTTACTAGTGATATATATTATTACGTCTCAATTACCATATCTGTATCAACAGAGATTCCTTTTAAAAAAATTATCAGTTTGTTCATTGTATTTAAATCTTTTGGTTCATTAAAGTGTGATTAATTTAAAATTATTAATAATTACCAAGACTGAAGGTAAAACTAATAAATGATTTACTTTTACCGGTTAATATTAATAATTACGCCTTACTTTTGGTAAATGTAATAAATATTCAAAAATAATGTATGACAAGCGTCTGTTTCGAGTTGGGTGGTAGATGGGTGGTAGCGGGAAACTGCCGCGGACAAAAACTGGCCAGGTATAGGCGTACCCGTCGTTCCATCAGGATCAGAAACGGCTGGTGCTTAATACCCTAAGAGACGGGGGCAGCAGCCTTAATAATCTCTGTGGCAGGCCCATATTATTTGGGGGGGGGGGTGAATCCACTGCATCGAGGGGATGAACAAGCGGATGCTCAACCGTGGTTCCCATAACATTTAAGGGGCAAAGTAAGAAGGAAGAAGCCGTGTCGGGTGGTTCAACGGTGGTAGCCTCTGAAGAAGAGCCCGCCACAGACATGCACACAGAGGAGGATCTTTTCGACCTCTCCGTAGATCCCAAAAAACACCAGGGCGAAGAAAAGCTTGCCCGACCTATAGTTGGCCCGTGAAATTTCGACGCATAGTGACCAGGCCGTTGAAAAGGTAGCAGATCGTTCTCGCAACCGAAAAGGTAATTTCGTGAGGGTGTAAGTATAAGAACTTACGCGAAGAGCCACGACAAGCGACAAAATCAATAGGCTTGAAAAGGAGAATGAGGAATTGCGATCACAGCTAGCTAGGCTTGCGGCTAAAACGGATAAACTAACGGAGGAGATTTATCTCCTTCGCAAGCAGGAAACACAAAAGGCCCATCCGCCAAACACCGCAGCCACGTCCAATCGACCAGTGCTAGCACACCACAAGGCCAACCACGAAGAGGGTTATCTCATGGCGCGTATTGGGGCCCAAATCGAAGAAAAACTGGCTATATTTGAGGCCAAGATATTTCCCGATAGAGTGATCCGACCTTCACTGGCAGGTGCAATTCAGCCGCTGTCAGTTTGCCGCAGTCGGTGTTATCACTACCTCAAAGGCCATCACCACCTTTGCAATCCGCTCCATCGTCGTAGCCGCAAAAGATGAAAAGGCAAAGGTCAAAGAAGAAAAAGAAGCCTGCCTACCCGCCGCTGGTCGATCTTCCCCTGTGGCTGCGACGGTAACGAGTAACCCTGTACCGCCCAATGCTAGTTCGTGGTTAGAAGTGGCTAAAAATCCCAAAAAATTAAGGGCCACCAAAAAGCGGATCAAAACGATGGCATCACCTTCCGGTAACCCAAAAGAGAGGCGAAAAAACAAAAAAGTATTGCGTGCCCCAATAGCTGCGACCGTAACAGGAACGGTGTTAGTAAGGTCCTCTGTTACTTATGCCAAAGTAATGGAAGAGGCAAAGGCCAAAATACACTTAGGAGATTTTAATATTGAAACAGTCCTCCAGAAAAGGGTGGTAACCGGAGGACTCCTGCTGCAGATAAGGGTCCGGATTGTAGCGCGAAGGCGGACAAACTGGCGGCCAAAATGCGTGAGTTTCTCTCAGACCTGAACGTGCAAATCAATCAGCCAATTAAAACGAACGGCGTTCGACTGAGGGACTTCGATGATGCCGTCAGCACTTTGGGAGGTTGTGGCGACAATGGCTTAGCCAAGGGATTGTTCGGTGGATCGTGGAATCACTGCGAGGGTACTGGGGGCAGCAAGTACTGCCCCCGTGACGTGATATTAGTGTATAGCAAAGCGATGTAGGCGCCCTGGTTGCATTCAGAACGGAGGTCCCGGGACCCTTATTATACGCTGATGGTGACCACCCTTGGCTTTTAGCCATTAGGAGTCCGGCATAACCTTTGTCGTTGCCACCGCATCGGAAGGTATCCATGAGGATTTCTCCACGAAAAAAAGAGACTAGGTTGGGTGCTAAAAATTTATGATGATAAATCATTTGCACCCTTTATTAAACTGTGATCAGTTCTTTTACTTACCAATAAATACTCAAAAAGATCGTTTTTTTTATTGTTTTATTACTTTTACCGAAGACAGTAGTGAATTATTCATAACAAACAGTAAAAATTACGAATTTCACAGTTTTCATCACATTTATCAAATCATAAAATAACTATGAAAAATGACCCTTTATTGTTAATACTAACCGCACTAATTACTTTTACCGCATACCATATAATAATATTATCGGTTATATGATATTAACCACAACTATAAGAATATTAAATACAGATATAATACAAATCAGCATGAAGCAGATTAAAATTTCTAGTAGGCACTGGAACTGCTCATACTTGACCGCGTTATTCTTTTTTTTTACATTATACTAATGTCATGTGTGCCGTGATGTGCCAGCTTGCAATATGACGAAATGACGTCAACCAGCGTAGGGCGAGGTGAGGCCGAAAGTACAGTAACCTGTTTGAGTACTGTATAGTCGAAAGTATTGTTAATTATCGTAAATGAATGCACTTTTTTAATTATTTAGAATAAACATTTATAATACATACGACGTTTTAGCGTAATTAAATTTAACAACTGAAAACAGTAAACCAAAGAGAATATAACCACTACGTTTACAGTAAACATCTATAAAAAGAAAGTGTCATGAAATTATTTGGCAGTGCAACACTTGTTAAATGTATTTTTTCTTGTAGCAATAAAAAATTATATTGTTACATAAATGTTTTTAAGTTGTAAGTATGCAAATAATGTTAAGAAATGATAATGAGTATTATAATATACAAAATTATTTTATACCCAATTTCGTGACAACCTCTAACACAATGTGGCAGCAGCGTCTACCAAATAACAACTAAACCACAATGAACTGTTGTTGCCTGCCAAGCGTGGCAACTATATATTAGAATAACACACACACACACACACACACACACACACACACACACACACACACACACACACACACACACACACGCACACGCACGCGCGCACACACGCAGGCACGCACACCCGCACACTGGCACACACGTACACACGCACACACGTATGTAACAGCAAATGCATATGGTCCTAAAGTACTTGAGATAATATGCTAACAGCTAAAAGTAGAGAAACATAACTGAAACTAGTATTTTCATAATGGTTGTTTTGGAGTTTTGTTTGATAGAGTGTCATTTCAATTCTGCATTAAGTCAATAAGATAAAAGATATAAATTCGTATTATGCTGATTGATGAACGAGACTCTAATTCTTCCTAAATAGATTTTGTTTAATAACTGTTGTTGAGCTCTCAATTTCCAACTCGTTTCTTAGGAAGGCCAATATTCAGTCGTTGATTTTTAGTTTTTACAGGATATTTATGATAGACATAGACAGTTAGACAAAACGGAAGAACGGAATGTTTTTGGAGTGAACACATCATTAGAATCGTTGTGATTCTAAACTCGTTGAAACGAAAAAGTGACACTAAACAGAGACAAACATATACATCTATAGGATGTAGCGTGCAAGATAATAAGATAGAATTTTATATTAAACTAGTTCACCAGGCAGACGTTGTGCTGCCCTTTCCGACGACCGTTCCTATAAAAATCCTTAAATTCGCAATAAAAATTTTTGAGGGTCATTTATCGGGATAAAAATTATCCTATCTCTCAAGTTGGACCAAAATGCACACGGTGTGCAAAATTTCATTGAAATCAGTTCAGTAGTTTAGGAGTCCATCGCGGACAAACAACGTGACACGTAATTTTTATATATAAAAGTTAGTAGTGTTTAGGCCACCTAGCATCTATTTTATATACCACCTCCAGAGTCAATCATTTCTTGTTTGGTAAAATGACTTTATCTATAAAATGAAGTAGATGACGCCATTGCAAAGCAATTTTACTCAAAAGAAAATACTATTTTGATTTAATACACTAAATTTAGGCTCTACATTTCTAAAATAAGGGTTGTAATATTTACTTGGTATAAAATTAAATTTATATCTTTGAGTTTGAAAATTATTGTAATATATTAAATAAATCATTGTCGTGAAATTTAAATTATATATTAAATTGTATTAAATATGAAATTTATATTTTATTTGAAAGTTTAACTTTTCCAGCTTGTGAGCTGCTTTTTTGTTTTTACTTGAACTTGCAATATTTTAAATTCCAAAGATATCTTCTTATTTTTTACCGATACAAACCGCTACTTAGATAAATTTGGATTAGCGATTTCGATATGTTATATTTCCATCGTTTTCCGATCACGACTAGTCTCAACGGAAGCTAGCCCCTTACTTTCATAGTCCGACAGGATGGCAATCCGACAACGACTGGAGAGTTCAGACGTATGACCAACAGCTTTACTTCCCTTTGAGACAAGAGTGAAGCACCGCCAATTTCCTGTCTTGAGAGAAAAACCCAAAAACTTTAATCAAATTTTATCCAACCCGGGAAAATAAGATCGCGCTTACGACCGGAAGACCAACAAGGAAGTCAATTTTATCGTTACCGTTACAGTCTATTAAAGTCCACTGCTGAACATAGGCCTCCCCATGGACTGCCTGGGGGATATTTGCAATAGTTGCTACGCTTAGCAAACATGTTGACAATCGCAGTGTTTTGTTTTTAGTCGTCGTAGTGGGACTTATCTGCTATATGGGACTATTACATTGTGCAACAGTACTTCGATAGTCCAAGCATAATGTAATAAAAGGTGAAAAAAATATTATACGATTCTTTCAATTGAAAAATGTCACGTAATAATGTAACATTTTCAACAACGGGTGTCCAATCAAGAATCATAAATTCGCGGAACACGATTCGATGTTTGCCGACCTCGTCGCTCGTCGTATACGCGGCCCGGAGTGAACTAGGTTAACATTTACGTGTTTGCTTTGAAATGAATTTTAAAAGACCGTTCATTTCTATGAAAAGTGCAATGGGAGAAAGTATATTCTTAAGTTATATTTACTTATATAGGATTAACATATATAGGTAAGTAAGTACTTATATATACCGCCCGAAATAATATTTATAGTTATTGGGTAAGAAGTGAAATTTTAACAATTATATATATTTTTATTATATCACTTTGTTTTATTTATTTTTACATTGTAATTCAATTCTTAGCTATGTTTAAAATTTAAAAGTATTTAGCTCATCGGTAAGTTAGTTTAAAGTAAATTACTCAATTCGACCCGAACAGAAATACACGCAGGCGAGTTAGTGGTAAGCAAGCGTAATAGTTAGAACAGTAATTAAAAAAAAAACGCGACTGCGTTAAAAGTTTACTGAGAAAACCTTCCACTCTAATATGTTACTCCAACAATTAAGACGAATCAAAGGACACCTCATATATTATACATACATACATACATCATACATACTCTCGAAAACTTTATCCTTCTTCTGTGGAGTAGGGCAAAATCGCGATAAAATAGACACGTGCCAATTCTATATAAAAGGAGATAGAGTTTTAACAAATGCTTTTAACATTGAATCTGAAGGTTACATTGAGTTTAAAGCGATAGCTATCAAGAAAAAACTGGGGTAAAAAATTTGGGGTACTCATTTCGTTGATGTTGTCAATCACCATACAGTTTTTAAGTGGCGGTTAGAAACAACAATGTATAAATTAATTCAAGATTACGCCAAACGCCACCTATGCTTTACAAGTAAAAAGCATTCATGACGCTTCTGAATAGTTTCAGGATAAAATATCCAGAAATTCTCTTCAAATAGATAGATGGAAATAAACTAAAGGCAAAGTTAAATGCAACCCCTCGTCAGATGGCGCTGGACTATAAGTTGAAGGCATTAACTATGTAGGGTATAGATGGCGCTTGTAAATGTATTACTATGAATGTACCACTATAAGTGTGAATGTAAAATGTTTAAATTACAACAGATGGCGCCGCAGTTATGTCGAACAGTCGCAGTTATGTATTAACTCGCTGTAACTTACTGAATCAATAAAAGTGTACCGTCTATGTGAATGAAAGTTATATCTTCAGTCTTTTGATTATTTCCATAATAATTTCCAAGATATTTCACTAAAACTTTTTGACTTTATGGAAATGTTACAAACAAAATGAGTGTTTTATAAAGTATCGCGGCATGCCTTATTATAATATAACGTGGCATTGAATTGGGAGAAATAAATGCAAGGAAGGAGTTGTATGAATATTTACAGATATTTTAGGTTTTGTCCTAGGTCGTAACGTCCAGACCCAAAACCGTTTAAGTATGATATAAAATTGTTGGACAAATTTTACTTACACACATTGCGAATCTTTGAGTTCAAGGGTTAAATTAAATTCACACAGAAATAGTGCAATAAAGTAATGTTAATTTGTATTTTCATGCTGACACAGACACGGATATATTATAATTTATATTAGAGTTAGCCGGGGTTTCATTCCCACTCTACGAATCAATATTACGGTTATTAAAACTTACACCAGTATAATAAGAGAAAGTATATTGACAAATCAAATGTCTAGGCAAAAATACTGAATTAAAATTATCTACATGTTAAAAGAAAAAAGTTTTTATTTTATTTATTCCTAATAGAAAGCTTAAGCAAGAAAATACTATAAAACCTACATCCCTTAAAAGTGTTTAAATTCCTCACAAGCGCCCCCTTTTTGATCCAAACTGAGACTTGAATGTATAAAACTCCCTTCTCTACCCTGAACAATACTTTTACAAATAGCACCTACTTAAACTGCAGTGTTCTTTAACAAAGATGGCACTTTATGAACAAAATATAAGTTCTTTTTGCATCCCCCTCACAGATGGCGCTTGCCTATTACAAGTTATGAAATAACTTTGCGAGCAAAGTGCATTCTGTGAACATGAAAATTGAATAGTTCACCGAATCTTAAAGTAGATGGCTTATACCTCTATTATTTTAGGACGCGTCTTAGCGATTAAAATTTTACTTGTAACAATTCAAGATTTGTTTAAATATAGACATAGAATGCTAAGTGGCAGCTTAATGCTGCCGTGTTTCGTACGGTGGGTTTATAAAAACTTTCATCAATTTAAATTTATAAAATTTTGTGAATTTAAATGAAAAATAATATAAATGAACCAATTACAAACTAACAGAAATAATATTTTACAGTATGGCAGTGATACAGACAAGATCAAACTAGTGATGTTTTTGAATTTCAAATGTATGTTGAAACTGCCTAACGATTAGATTTTAATTTTTAGGTTTTTCTTTGGTTTTATGCTGCTTCACAGTTTGTGCTTATTTTAGAATTTTAAATATACCCTATAACTATACTATTTTTTATATATTTTATCCTAATAATTTTTCGATGCCAAATATTCTCTCACTATACAACGATCGGAAGTGATATAAAGGTGATTATTTTGGACATTTTCGACTCGGTCTGCGTTTAGCAGAGACGCTGCAGGCTTAGGTTCGAATCCCGTACGGAAAATGTGATTGTAATTCCTATAATATAATCCCGTCAGGGTACATGTATTCTGTGAATATAATGTTCCAAGTTTGGATATTGCTCTGCACTAAACGTGTTCACAATACGAGGGCGACACTGAAAATGTATAGAACTAGTCACTTGTAAATGATATAATAAAAAAATAAGTTAAAATTTTGAAAATTGAACTCTTTTCCAATATAAATGTGTATGTATTTTATTAATTTGTCATTTGTTTACGATTTGGGGGCAAATTGAAAATTGTGGCACTAATGTTCAAGCTACAAGTTTAGTTAGGTAAGTGTTTCTTAAATGATATTGGCAAGCGTTATTTGACAGGAACTTTAATCAAAACGAACTGGCGTGGTTTATTATCTGTAACAATTTTGTATTTACTTCCGAATAATTAAGGTCTAAAATATTTGGCAAGGAGCTCCATTTCGATGATGGTGTAATTGATCTTGCTCACGTTTAGAGTACGAGAAGAAAAAGTTTATAGGCGCTTACAGGTCCTTGCGACAATAAAGCACCTATCGTCAAATTAAACGCATCCGTTGTAAGCGAAAATCTTTCGAGAAATCCGGGTATTGCAAGATTGGATAATTAGTTAAATATAGTTTATACTTTTCAAAGCAAGCAATATATTTTGAACCTACTACGATTTGCCTACCTTTCTTTAAACAATGTATTAAAGCCATATTTTAGGATAATTTTTCGTCAGTTCAGAGTTGGTACGTCCACACATCATTTCCCTTACCCACCTTCTGGGGAGTTGGGTACAAACGTGGTAAAATAGGCACGTGTCAATTCTATATAAAAGAGATGGAGTTTTAACAAATGCATGCTAGATAGCTCACGGTCTTTGAGGCCGCGACCCCGTGTCAGATGAAGCTGTAAGATCGCATAGGCTTACAACGCCAACATCTCGAAAATGGATAACAAATGCTAATTACAGTGGCGGCGTAGCGTGTGGTAGTACTCAGGGCGGTTGTCTATCCTGAATCTCCCAAAGTAAAACAAAAAATGCTAATCTTGCTTACGGGACCTTATTTTGCTAAAATATTCTATTACATTATCAAAATTTACATTTTTGTCCTTTCTGATTGACAAAATGGAATTATTGTTTAATCGCGCTTGGCTCATTATCATCATCATCATTATCATTATAGCCCTTCACAAGTCCACTGCTAAACATAGGCCTCCCCCAAGGAATGCCACAAAGCACGGTCCTGAGCCAACTGCATCCATCGACTTCCTGCATATCTTACCAGGGATGCCCAAAACTTCGCATGCCGGTATGAGGCTGCCACTCGAGAACCTTTTTTCCCCATCGGTTGTCGGTTCTTCGAGCTATTTGGCCGGCCCATTGCCACTTCAGCTTACTAATCCGTTGGGCTATGTCGGTCACTCTGGTTCTACTACGGATATCCTCATTTCTGAGTTTATCACGCAGAGAAACTCCAAGCATAGCCCTCTCCATAGCTCGCTGAGCGACCTTGAGCTTTCTCATCCAGCCAGCAGTGAAAGACCACGTCTGAGTACCGTATGTCATCACTGGCAACACGGACTGGTTGTACAATCTCGTTTTCAAGTTTTGAGGTATACCTGACGAGAAGATGTGCCGTAATTTCCCGAACGCTGCCCAACCGAGTTGAATCCGTCGATTCACTTCTCGGTCGAAGTTAGTCTTACCTAATCCGACTATTTGTCCCAGGTAAACATACTCGTCAACAATTTCGAGCTCAGTGCTCCCAACAACTACCGGCATAGGTGTGTTATGGACATTAAACATGATCTTTGTTTTGTCCATGTTCATCTTAAGACCTATCTGTTGGGAAGCACTATTGAGGACATTGAGCATAGTGCTTAGGTCCTCCAGCGATTCTGCTATAAAGACTATATCATCGGCAAATCGAAGGTGAGTGATGTACTCGCTATTGATGTTGATACCGTATCCTTTCCAGTCCAGAAGCTTGAAAACGTCTTCCAAAGCAGCGGTGAAGAGTTTCGGGGATATGACGTCACCCTGTCTTACACCTTTCTGCAATTGGATAGGTTTCGTACTCTGGTTCTGTACTCGGATAGCCATCGTAGCCCTACTGTACAAGCACTTCAGCACTTCGATATACCGATAGTCAACTTGGCACCGGTGAAGGGACTGCAGCACCGCCCAAATTTCGACGGAATCAAAGGCTTTCTCATAGTCCACATACGCCAGACAAAGTGGCAAATTGTACTCCTCTGACTTTTGTACAATTTGCCGAAGGGTGTGTATGTAGTCTATGGTGCTAAATCCTTTTCGGAAACCGGCATGTTCGGGAGGCTGAAAGTCGTCAAATCTGCGTGCGAGACGATTCGTAATGACTCTCAAAAACAGCACGTAGACGCGGCTCAGAAGGGAAATCGGTCTGTAGTTCTTCAAGAGAGCGTTGTCGCCTTTCTTGAAGAACAAAACCACCGCACTTCTGCTCCACGCCTCCGGTGTAATGCCACCATGGAGGACGAAATTAAAGAGCTTCTGAAGGACTTCAAGTACCGGTTTTCCACCCGCTTTCAGAAGCTGCGCTGTAATTCCATCCTCGCCTGAGGCCTTGCCGTTTTTAAGGTGCTGGAGAGCCATTCTAATCTCGCTCAGACTCACGTCCGGGATATCATCGGAATAGTGTCGGATATGACTCACACTTGCGTGTGGCTCCAACGATGACGTGTACAGCTGCCCGTAGAACCTCTCAATCTCACTCAAAATCTCAGGTGCCCCGGAAACGATGCTGCCACATTCTGTCTTCAGCTTTGACAGTTGGCTCTTTCTGACAGACAGATCTCTGGCAAAGAATTTGGAGCCTTGGTTCCGCTCGATCGCTTCTTCAATACGAACTGTATTGAAGATGCGTAAGTCCTGTCTGTTGAGTTGCCTGTATGCTGTCAAATCTGTTGAAGAATGTAGCTTCATCTCCGAACTAACAGCCATGAGATTAAGAGTGTAATCAGAGAGTTTTTGTGTTCTTCTGCGGCGGGTCATGCAGAACATAGCTCCGACCACATGGACAGTTTCCACGAGCTTGTCATTCATATATTCCACTTCATTGCAGTCTTCTACGCACTGAAAACGATTTTGTAACTCGAGCTGAAAGGTTTCGGGACTTTGGATTAGAGCACGAGGGGGACAGAGCGTTGACTTTATTAGACGAGACCTCTCCAACTTAACGTTTAGGTTCAGTGTGCCTCTAACCATTCGGTGATCGCTGCCGGTTTTCACCCTCGCGATCACTGAGACATCACTGAACAGTTGTCGTCTGGTCGTCATAATGAAGCCAATCTCATTATTTGTCGAACCGTCGGGGCTCGACAAGGTCCACTTCCTGTGGGGCTGCTTCTGGAAGAAAGAGTTCATCATAAAGAGTCCCTCTTTCTCCATGAAGTCGGCCAGCTGCTGGCCCCTTGGGGTCCGTTGCCCTATTCTGAATTTCCCCACTTTCAGCTCGCTGTTCTCTCTTGTGCCTAGCATTGAAGTCTCCCATTAACACCGTATATTGGGTTTTGGAGGAATGCATGGCTCTAGAGATATTCTCATTCATTTCCTCCACCCCCATATCGGGGTGTGCCGAGGTTGGTGCGTAAACCTGTATGACCTTCAGCGAATACCGTTTGGTGATTCTGAGTATAAGGTACGCAACCCTCGTCGACACACTCCCGATCTTTACAACGTTGTTAACGGGAGACTTGAGGGCGATAAATCCGACACCTCCTTGGGACAGATGGTCGCCCTCCCGATGATAGAGCAAGTTGCCGTATTTGAGGATTACCGTGTCCTTCCCCTATCTTCGGACTTCGCATAATCCTATAATACGCTAGCGTAACTTCTCTATCTCTTCTTCCAGCTCCACAATCTTCTCGTCAGTCCTCAGGGTGCTTGCGTTGTACGTTGCCAGGTCGAGTCGTCTAAGGTGGCAACCAAACCTCTACTAGAGTTTCTTAGCACCCGCTGCCCTGCCGTTACCATGGTCGCCACCGTAGCCAGGAATAGCGGGGCCGCCGGGGACTGGGGGGCCATCTCTTAGTAATCCATCTTTTATCCATTTGGGGGGTATTTACCATAGTTGCCACGCTTGACGAGCGGGTTGGCAACCGCAGTTTTTTTATTGTATTTTTGCTGTTATCAGGAAGATGCTGCTGCCCATCTCCTGCCTGTTTCCCTTTGTCGCCTTTTACGACACCCACGGGAAGATATGAGGAAGTGGATATTCTTAATCGCCACTATACGGCAATTGGCTCATTGTGCAGCGTCAGAATTTATTAACTTGAGTTTTGAAAAACTTCTTTCACATGAAGCTACCGAAACACAAACAGTTAAAAAATCTTAAATACAGCGCTTGATACGAAATAGGCTCATAATAGCTCAATTTTATGATGACAGTGAAAAGCTCCAATGAAGTCCATTGAACCGCTTTTTGGGAAAATATGCTGGTGGCTTCCAAGTGGTGCCTCAGTCGTAAAATCTCCAAAATTATGTATCCTGCAGAAAACTCATCGCAATTTTTTTGTAAGATTTAGACCTATCACACTAAGATCTTTTTCTGGCGACGTTAGCATAGGGTTAGGCTTAACAACACTAAATTTTACGGAATATCACCCAAGTTAAATGCAACCCCTCGTCAGATGGCGCTGGCCTATAAGTTGAAGGCATTAACTTTGTAGGGTATAGATGGCGCTTGTAAATGTACTACTATGAATGTACTACTATAAGTGTGAATATAAAATGTTTAAATAACAACAGATTGCGCTACAGAATTCAAAGTTCGACATAGCCACTATCAAACTTTGAATTAACTCGCTGTAATTTACTGATTTAATATAAGTTTACCGTACAAGTGAATGAAAGTTACTTCTAAACTCTTTTGATTATTTCTATAATGTTTTCTAAGATTTTTCACTAAATTTTTTTGAGTTTATGGAAATGTTACAAAGAAAATGGGTGATTTATAAAGTATCGCGGCATGCCTTATTATAATACAACGTGGCGATGAATTGGGAGAAATAAATGCAAGGAAGGAGTTGTATGAATATTAATAGATAATCTAGGTTTTGTCCTAGGTCGCATCGTCTAGACCAAAACCGTTTAAGTACGATATAAAATCGTTGGATAAATTTTACTGTTTGGTTAGTTACACACATTGCGAATTTTTAAGTTCAAAGTTTTGATTAAATTTACAGAGAAAAAATGGAATAAATGAATGTTAATTTGTATTTTTATTTATTCTGACACAGACACGGATATATTATAATTTATTTGAGAGTTAGCCGGAGTTTCCTCCCCACGCTACGAAACAATGTTACGATTATTAAATCTTACAGCAATATAATAACAGAAAGCATATAGACAAATCAAATATCTAGGCAAAAATACTGAGTTGACATAATTAAACGTAACTAAAGTATTTTTTTTATTTCTTCTTAATAGGTAGTTTGAGTAAGAAAATACTATAAAACATACCTACTTGAAGAGTCTTTAAACGCCTCACAAGCGCCTCCTTTTTGATCCAAACTGAGATTTGAATATATAGAACTCCCTGTCTCTACACTGAACTACCCCATTACACAAACGCGTTTTCATAAATTATCACAGATGGCGCTTCATGAAAAAATATAAGTTTTTTTCATCCTCCTCACAGATGGCGCTTACCTATACAAGTTATGAAAAAACTTCGCGAGCAAAATATATCCTGTGAACATGCAAGGCGGATAGTTCACTGAATCTTAATGTTAACGTGTCTATCTATTCACTAAAGTATATGATCATCAATTTGTATTATTTTTTGTGAATTTAAATGGAAAAAAATATTTTGACGAAAATAAACGAATCAATTACAAACTAAAGTAAACAATAATTTACAGTTTGGCAGTGATACAGACGACATCAAACTAGTGATGTTTTTGAATTTCAAATGTTTGTTGGAACTGCCTAACGATTAGATTTTCATTTTTTGGTTTTTTCTTTGGTTTTATGCTGTTTAACATTTTGTGCTTATTTCATAACTTTAAAGATACTCTGAAATTATATATTATTTTTATATACTTATTTTATGTAAATATTTTCTCACCATACGACAATTGAAATTGATTTTGGAGATTTTCGGCTCGGTATGGCTAAGCCTTTAGCTGCGACGCTGCAGGCTTTGGTTCGAATACCAGAGGGAAAATGTGATTGTAAGTCCTATAATATATTTTTCCAAGTTTGTATATTGCTCTGCACAAAACGTTTTCACAACGTTTAATGAAATTGTAGTAATTGTTAAATGAAATTCCCAAGCCATATTTTACAGGAACTTTAAGATTCATAACGACTTGCGTGGCTTATGATCTGTCAGAATTTTGAATTTACTTCCGAATAAATAATGGCTAAAATATTTGGTTGTCCAGACTATAGCTAGGAGCTACTTTTCGATGGTACTGTAATTGATCTCGTTTAGAGTACGAGAATAATAGGTCACTGGTTAATCCGCGCTTACAGGTCCATGCGACTATAAAGCACCTATCGCCAAATTCGATGCATCCATTGTAAGCAAAAATCTTTCGAGAAATCCGCGTATTGCAAGATTAGATCATTAGTTAAATGTAGTTTATACTTTTAAAAGCAAACAATATATTCTTAATCTACTACGATTATCCTACCTTCCTTTAAATACTATGTTCAAGCCATATCCCTAGCGAATATTTAAGGATAATATTCGCGTTAGTGCAGTGTTAGTATCCCCAGGCAACATTTCGAAACCAGTTCAGTTGAGTAGGGACTACGTAGCTAAAAAAACTACAAGTTTTTTTTTAAATTAATATTTTTGAATACTTCTGAAAATATAGTTAGCATGTGCTGTTTTCAGGCAAAATATTAAGATTTCGTCGGGTTCGATCAGCTGGTGATCTTCTGGTCTACTTAACTATAGATAAGCCTCCGCCCATTCAAGTAGAGTCGAAGGGGGAGGCATTGGCCGTTAGTTTGGACATTGCGAAGGCCTTCGATCGGGTTTGGCACAAAGCGCTTCTTTTGAAGCTCCCTTCCTATGGGCTTCCCGAGAAATTATGCAATTGGATCACCAGCTTTCGTGCAGATCGGAGCATCAAGGTCGTTGTAGGCGGTGCATGCTCCGACTACAAGCCTATTAACGCTGGTGTTCCACAAGGCTGCGTGCTATCACCAACGCTGTTTCTTCTGCATATCAATGATATGTTGCAAGCCGGTAGCATTCATTGCTATGCGGATGACAGCACTGGTGATGCTCTATACACGGGCCGTGCCAATATTTCTCGGGAAAACCTTAACGAGTACCGGAACAAACTTGTGTCTGGAGTCGAGTCTTTGCTGGACAAAGTCTCGGATTGGGGGCGACTAAATCTAGTCCAGTTTAATCCTCAGAAGACACAAAATTGCGCGTTTACCGCTATAAAGAACCCCTTTGTCGTATCTCTTCAGTTTCAAGGTACTCCCTTTGTTGCTTCAGCCAGTATCGGAATCCTCGGCGTCGACATATCGAGTAACGTGCAGTTTCGTGGTCACTTGGAAGAGAAGGCCAAATTGGCCTCTAAAAAGCTTGGCGTGCTCAGTAGAGCGGGACAGTATTTCATGCCGGCTCAACGCCTGCAACTTTACAAGGCGCAGGTTCGGCCTCACATGGAATACTGTTCCCATCTCTGGGCTGGAGCTCCCCAGTGCCAGCTCCTTCCACTTGACCGCATCCAGCGCAGAACGGCTCGAATCGTCGACGACCGAGTCCTTTCCGATCGGCTCGACTCATTAACACTGCGAAGAGATGTTGCATCTCTTAGCATTTTCTTTCGCATTTACCATGGGGAGTGCTCTGAGGAATTGTTCGGATTAATCCCAGCCGCCAAATTTCACGAACGCACATCGCGGCAGAACTCCCGATACCATCCACACCATCTGGATGTATGGCGGTCCACCACTGTGCGATTTAGAAGATGTTTTCATCCTCTCACAACTTCCTTGTGGAATTGTTTACCACTAGCGATTTTTCCGGACCGATACGACTTAGGGACCTTCAAGAAAAGAGCCTACTCCTTTTTAAAAGACCGGCAACGTATCTGCAATTCCCCTGGTGTTGCGATTGTTCATGGGCGGCGGTAGTCACTTATCATCAGGTGAGTCTCTCCTATAAAAAACAACTTTAAGTATAAAAAGTTACTGTACCATGATATGTTGTACGTGAGCCAGGGCCAGACTACGTCTTTTGGCATATCCTATAATTCTTTTGTTTTATAGAGCCACGGCAAAGGATCACGCCTTCACAGAATACAAGCGTAAAATAGGAGCTTTAAAAGCTTTGTTTCGTATGGTGAGTGTAGAGAACTGGAGACGTTTATAACTGGAAACGAGGCATTCTAACTAAGCTCAGGGCTGAAAACGCATCTGTATTTTGAGTCTTCATTAAAGGTAAATGTAGATGTCTATACCACTGGACTATATGCTCTTTTGTCACTCTTATTCCATAAAAATGTCACTGAGACACTGCAGGTATATTTATTTGTGTGTAAGAAGAATAAATAATATCCGCCTATAGGGTAGTCTATGGGGTAGACGATATTCATCTAGACTTTAATAAGATTAACAGAAACGGTAACGTTGTTAAATTAAAATATTGCAGTGCTTTAAGAGATAAAATAGAGAGTTTTAGTAAGAAAAATAGATCTATAAATATCGTTTACACGTTTGATGCTGGCGAAATAGATCACCTAGAAACCCTTTTTTTTGGAATAAGGGTGAAAAATGAGCACACAGTCCACCTTATAGTAATTGGATGCTGTGGCCTATAGATATCTACATGTATTTTCGTATTAAGAATCAAAATGCAGATGCGTTGTCACCCCTGAGGGTTAAGATGGAATGCCTCGTGGCCAGTAAAAAGAATCTCCGGATCTCTACACTCACCATATGAGACAAAGCAGCAGTAAGCTGCTATTTTACGCTGGTATCCCGTGAGAGCACGGTGCTACACCGGTTAAGCCGATCCATTCACGCTATAATCAGCTACGTGGCTCTACCACGTAATGCCGAACTTTGAGCTGTATGTTGATAGAATAGGTTGTATAACTTAAATTAAACTACAAAAACATGAATGCCATTTCACTCTGTGGAAAAATATATTCACTAGTACAATTTAAAGTGATAACTAAGAAAAGATAATTGTAATCCAAATTAAATTTTTCTTAATCTATACATACATAAACATGTATGATAGTATAAGTGTTTAAGATTATTAAAAGTTGACGACGGTTCACGGATCACCATTAAATTTGGCACACGTATGTACTTATTAATGGATAAGATTTTTATGCTCCTATTGTTTATACAATTTGTTGTTATTTACCACTATGTTATAGTTGTCGCTGCCGTATACCAAATTCTATACAAAATACACAGATCGGAACTCTGCTGGGTTTAATAAGTAATGTAAACAAAATTACTATTAAGAGATTTTTTTAGAAATTCATTGTAAGGTTATTTCATCGTTTGCTGTTAGTATTTTATGTTAAATTTATTTTCAACGACATAAACAGGCTTGGTAAAATAGCTTAAAGCGAGAATTTCCAACGTTAAAAGGCTTTTAGCGTTCACTTCTTCAATGCAAATTATTTTGTCTAGCACGACGTAAACGTGCGTCTTTATTTGAAACGTTGTTGCTTATTATCAAGAAATAAATGATGTATGCAAAAATGTATCTGATTATGAATCTAATTCATTAACATGCCTTTCATATTATTGTCAACATAGTTGTCGCTTAAAAAAACGAGAATAAGAACGTAAAATTATATTCACAGCAGTTAAATTATAATTCTTATAAATTATATAAAGTATTTTGAAAATACATTCCATTAGGAATTTAAATGAGTTACTCGTGTGTTTAATTCCGTCCTCCATGGTGGGACTACTCCGGAGGCGTGGAGCAGAAGTACGGTGTTCTTGTTCTTCAAGAGAGGCGACAACGCTCTCTTGAAGAACTACATACCGATTTCCCTTCTGAGCCGCGTTTACGTGGTGTTTTCGAGAGTCATTACAAATTGCCTCGCACGCAGACTCGACAACTTCCATCCTCCCGAACAAGCCGCTTTCCGTAAAGGCTTTATTACTGGCATAAATAAACGCTTATGCCGATTTAAGCACCCTTATTGTCCGTACCGGGAACTAAACTTGACATAATATGCCAAAGTCTGTTGTAATATTTAAATCGTATCTCTGTATTTTGAATTTTTAAACTAAAAAATGAATGTATTTTGTGTGGTTTGATTATGTTCGATTTTAGTTACATAATAAGAA
Organism: Parnassius mnemosyne; assembly: GCA_963668995.1. Classification (NCBI taxonomy): domain Eukaryota; kingdom Metazoa; phylum Arthropoda; class Insecta; order Lepidoptera; family Papilionidae; genus Parnassius; species Parnassius mnemosyne. The sequence continues at coordinate 21,193,499 of CAVLGL010000082.1, read as the reverse complement.
ATACTTATATTAATAATGAGAATGTGCGTAATATTTAAAACTCGTTACCAAGAGGAAAGTGGGATAACAAAACACAAGTTAAGAAAATCGAAACTATTTAATAATATAGGTACTTTAAAATTTGTTGCTAATCTTAATATCGTAAATACCAACATGTTTGGCTCCACATTACTGAGTTTTGATAAATAATAAAATTCAATAGCCTTGTCTTCCTCGTCAATAGCCTAGCCTTGAGTTCCTCGTCTATAATATTTATCGACGTTCTTTTCTACCCATATCTGTTCACAACCAAAGTCGCCGGAAACAGGTAATTCATCATCATCATCATTACAGCCTTTCATATGTCCACTGCTGAACAAAGGCCTCCTCCAAGGAATGCCACAAAGCACGGCCCTGAGCCACCTGCATCAATTGACTTCCTGCATGTCTTACCAGGTCGTCACTCCATCTCGTGGGGGGTCGCCCTACACTTTGCCTACCGGTACGAGGCTGCCACTCAAGTACCTTTCTTCTCCATCGGTTGTCGGTTCTTCGAGCTATATGGCCAGCCCAATGCCACTACAGCTTACTAATCAGTTTGGCTGTGTCGGTTACTCTGGTTCTACTGCGGATATCTTCATTCCTAAGTTTATCACGTAGAGAAACTCCGAGCATAGCCCTCTTCATTGCTCGCTGAACCACCTTGAGCTTCCTCATATAGCCAGCAGTGCAGGACCACGTCTTAGTTCCGTAAGTTATCACTGGCAACACGCACTGGTTGTACAATTTCGTTTTAAGGTTTTGAGGTATGTCTGACGAGAAGATGTGTCGTAGCTTCCCGAACGCTGCCCAGCCAAGTTGAATCCGTCGATTGACCTCGCGGTCGAAGTTGGACTTACCTAGACGGACTATTTGTCCCAGGTAAACATACTCGTCAACATCTTCGAGCTTAGTGCTCCGAACAACTACCGGCATACGTGTGACATGAACATTAAACATAATCTTTGTTTTGTCCATGTTCATCTTTAGACCTATCTGTTGGGAGACACTATTGAGGTCATTAAGCATAGTACTTAAGTCCTCCAACGATTTTGCCATAAGGATTATATCGTCGACAAATCGAAGGTGAGTGATGTACTCGCCATTGATGTTGATACCGTATCCTTTCCACTCCAGAAGCTTGAAAACGTCTTCCAATGCAGCGGTAAAGAGTTTCGGGGATATAACGTCACCCTGTCTTACACCTCTCTGCAAATGGATAGGTTTCATATTCTGGTTCTGTACTCGGATAGCCATCGTAGCTCTACTGTAAAAGCACTTCAGCACTTCAATATACCGACAGTCAAGTTGGCACCGCTGAAGAGAATGCAGCACCGCCCAAATTTCGACGGAATCAAAGGCTTTCTCATAGTCCTCATACGCCAGGCATAGTGGCAAATAGTACTCCTCGGACTTCTGTTCAACTTGCCGAAGGGTATTTATGTGGTCTGTGGTGCTAAAGCCCTTTCGGAAACCGGCTTATTCCGAAGGCTGGAAGTCGTCAAGTCTGCATGCGAGACGACTTGTAATGACTCTCGAAATAAGCGCGTAGACGCGGCTCAGAAGGGAAATCGGTCTGTAGTTCTTCAAGAGAGCGTTGTCGCCTTTCTTGACGAACCAGACCACCGCACTTCTGCTACGCGCCTTCGGAGTAGTGCCACCATGGAAGACGGAATTAAAGGGACTCTGAAGGACTTCCAATACCGGTTTTCCACCCGCTTTCAAAAGCTCCACTGTAATTTAATCCTCGCCCGGGGACTGTTTTAAGGTGCTGGAGAGCCATTCTCATCTCACTCAGAGTGACGTCCAGGATATCTTCGGAATAGTGTCGGATAAGACTCGCTCTTGGATTGTTACTCATACTTGCGTGTGGCTCCAACGATGACGTGTACAGCTGCCTATAGAACCTCTCAAACTCACTTAAAATCTCCTGGGGTGGGAAAAATTAAAATCTCACGGGGCCCCGGAAACTATGCTGCCACGCTCGGTCTTCAGCTTTGACAGTTGGCTCTTTCTGACAGACAGATCTCTGGCAAAGACTTTGGAGCCTTGGTTCCGCTCGATCACTTCTTCAATACAAGCTGTATGGAAGTTGCGTAAGTCCCGCCCCATGTATTTGGAGATCTGTCTGTTCAATTGCCTGTATGCTGTCAAATCTGTTGAAGAATGTAGCTCATCTCCCGTCTAGCAGCCATAAGAATAAGAGTGTGATCGAAGAGTTTCTGTGTTCTTCTGCGGCGGGTCTTGCAGAACTTAGCTCCGACCGCATGGACAGTTTCCACGATCTTGTCATTCATATCGTCCACTTCATTGCAGTCTTCTAGGCACTGAAAACGGTTTTGTAACTCGAGCTGAAAGGTTTCGGGACAATGGAACATAGCACGAGGGGGATGGAGCGTTGACTTCACTAGACGAGACCTCTCCAACTTAACATTTAGGTTCAGTGTGCCTCTAACCATTTGGTGATCGCTATCAGTTTTCACCTTAGCGATCACGGAGACATCACTAAACAATTGTGGTCTGGTCGCCATAATGAAGTCAATCTCATTTTTTGTTGAACCGTCGGGGCTCGACCAGGTCCACTTCCTGTGGGGCCGCTTCTGGAAGAAAGAGTTCATCATAAAGAGTCCCTCTTTCTCCATGAAGTCGACCAGGTGCTGGCCCCTTGGGTTCCGTTGCCCTATTCCAAATTTCCCTACTTTCAGTTCACTTTTCTCTCTTGTGCCTAGTTTTACATTAAAGTCTCCTATTAACACCGTATATTGGGTTTTGGAGGAATGCATGGCTCTAGAGATATCCTCATACATTTCCTCCACCTCCTCATCGGTGTGTGCCGAGGTTGATGCGTAAACCTGTATGACCTTCAACGAATACCGTTTGGTGATTCTGAGCATCCTTATGCTCAGAATCACCAAACGGTGCTCGTTGAACGCAAACAAGGCATTCCATCTTAGTCCTCACGGGTGAAATCGCATCTGCATTTTGATTCGTACTTGAGAATAGATGTTGATGTCTATGGGCTACAGCAACTACTAACCATCTGGTGGACTGTGTAATCGTACACATACAGTTTTTAATTGCCGATTAGAAACACAACTATGTAAAAATTAGTTCAAGATAATTATAAACGCCACCTATACTTTACAAGTAAAAAGGTCCCATGACGCTTCTGAATAGTTTCAGGATAAAATATCCACAACTTCTCTTCAAATAGATAGATGGAAATAAACTAAAGACAAAGTTAAATGCAACCCCTCGTCAGATGGCGCTGGACTATAAGTTGAAGGCAATAACTTTGTAGGGTATAGATGGCGCTTCTAAATGTACTTCTATGAATGTACTACTATAAGTGTGAATGTAAAATGTTTAAATTACAACAGATTGCGCTACAGAATTCAAAGTTCGACATAGCCACTGTCGAACTTTGAATTAACTCGCTGTAATTTACTGATTTAATATAAGTGTACCGTACAAGTAAATGAAAGTTACATCTACACTCTTTTGATAATTTTCATAATATTTTCTAAGATTTTTTACTAAATGTTTTTGAGTTTATGGAAATGTTACAAAGAAAATGGGTGTTTTATAAAGTATTGCGGCATGCCTTAGTTTATAACGTGGCGTAGGATTGGGAGAAATAAATGCAAGGAAGGTGTTGTATCAATATTTACAGATAATATTTTAGGTTTTGTCCTCGGTCGCATCGTCTAGACTAAAACCGTTTAAGTATGATATAAAATTGTTGGATAAATTTTGCTGTTTGGTTATTTAAACACATTGCGAATCTTTAAGTTCAAAGTTTTGATTAAATTCACAGAGAAAGAATGGAATAAATAAATGTAAATTTGTATTTTATTTATTCTGACACAGACACGGATATATTATAATTAATTTGAGAGTTTGCCGGGGTTTCCTCCCCACGCTACGAAACAATTTTACGGTTATTAAATCTTACAGCAGTATAATAAGAGAAAGCGTATTGACAAATCAAATATCTAGGTAAAAATAATGAGTTGACATAATTAATCGAAACTAAGGTATTTTTTTTATTTCTTCTTAATAGGTCGTTTGAGTAAGAAAATACTATAAAACATACCTACTTTAAAAGTCTTTAAATGCCTCACAAGTGCCTCTATTTTGATCCAAACTGAGATTTGAATATATAGAACTCCCAGTCTCTACACTGAACAACCCCTTATACAAACGCGTTTTCATAAATTTTTACAGATAGCGCCTACATAAACTGTAGTATTCTTTAACACAGATGGCGCTTCATGAAAAAATATAAGTTTTTGCATCCCCCTCACAGATGGCGCTTACCTATACAAGTTGTGAAATAACTTCGCGAGAAAAGTATATCCTGTGAACATGAAAGGCGGATAGTTCACTGAATCTTAATGTAGATGGCTCTACCTCTATTATTTAGGGCGCGTCTTAGAGATTAAAGTTTACTTCCAACAGGTTCAAGTTCTGTTTAAAGATAAACATAGAGTGATACTATGTGGCAGCTTAATGATGCCGTGTTTCATATGGTGGCTGTATAAAACCAGAGACCCTTTTAACTGGAAACGAGGCATTCCATCCTAGTCCTTAGTGTACGGCGGAAAGTTCACTGGGTCTTAATGTAGATGGCTCTACCTTTATTTTTAGGACGCATTTTAGAGTTTAAAGTTTACTTCTAACAGGTTCAAGTTTTGTTTAAAGATAAACATAGAGTGATACTATGTGGCAGCTTAATGTTGCCATGTTCATATGGTGGATGTATGAAACCAGACACTGTTTCCAGTAAACGAGGCATTCCATCTTAGTCCTCAGGGCTTCTCTTTTATGTCTTGTATATCTTAATTTTGATTCTTAATTGAGGACAATGTGTGAAGATATGAATGGACCACGACATCCACTTACCGTCAGGTGGACTGTGTGTTCGTTTATCACTTTTATTCTTTATTAAAAAAAGTAAAGTATTTCCCATTCATCAGTATTGTTACGATAATAAATAAGTACGGTGTAGTGGCTATGTAAGAATATCCACAAATCCAAGTCATCCAGTTGATGTGGTAAGAGACGATAGAGGTATACAAATCAGGAGATAGGCAGCACCGTCTTCCTAATAACGATTAAACATAAAAAAATTGCGGAAGTCAACCCGCTGGCCAAGCGTGGCAACTACGGGAAATAGGGGGGAGGCCTATGTTCAGCAGAGGACTTCTATAGTCTGTAACAGTGACGGTAACGGTAATTAATGAAATTGTAGTGGTAATTAATAGGATGTTATTATGTTATTTTGCTGTATGGTTAATATCCACATGTCAGTTTGTTAGCAGTGTAAATAAGTTATTTCTTAAAATGTTTGTTATTTACAAAATTAGTAAATTAAAAGATATCTAATTATTAACGTGTCTGTCTATTCACTAAAGTTTATGATCATTAATTTGTATTATTTTTTTGTGAATTTTAATGGAAATTATTTTTTGACGAAAATAAACGAGTCAATTACAAAGCAACGGAAACAACAATTTTTAGTTTGGCAGTGATACAGACGACATCAAACTAGTGATGTTTTTGAATTTCAAATGTTTGTTGAAACTGCCTAAATATTAGATTTTTATTTTTACATTTTTTTCTTTGGTTTTATGCGGTTTCACAGTTTGTGCTTATTTTATTACTTTAAATATTCCTTAAAATTATACAATATTTTTTATATCTTTTATCTAAATATTTTCTCACCATGCGAGAATTGAAATTGATCTATAGGTGAATATTTTGGAGATTTTCAGCTCGTTATGGCTAAGCGTTTACCTGCGACGCTGCCAGCTTAGGTTCGAATACCAGAGGGAAAATGTGATTGTAAGTCCTATAATATATTTTTCCAAGTTTGTATATTTCTCTGCACAAAATGTTTTCACAACGTTTAATGAAATTATAGTGATTGTTAAATGAAATTGGCAAGCATTATTTTACAGGAACTTTAAGATTCATAACGATTGGCGTGGCGTATGATCTGTCACAATTTTGAATTTACTGTCGAATAAATAAGTCCTAAAATATTTGGTTCTCCAGGCTATAGCTAGAAGCTCCTTTTCGAAGGTACTGTAATTGATCTCGCTCTCGTTAAGACTACGAGAATGATAGGTCACTGGTTTATCCGCGCTTACAGATCCTTGCGACAATAAATCACCTATCGCCAAATTAGATGCATCCATTCTAAGCAAAAATCTTTCGGGAAATCCGGGTATTGCAAGATTAGATCATTAGTTAAATATAGTTTATACTTTTCCAAGCAAACAATATATTCTGGATCTACTACGATTTTCCTATCTTTCTTTAAACACTATGTTAAAGCCGTATCCCTAGCGAATATTTAAGGATAATATTCGCGTTAGTGCAGTGTTAGTAGCCCCAGGCAACATTTTGAAACCAGTTCAGTTCAGTAGGGACTACGTAGCTAAATAAACTACAAGTTTTTTTGAAATAAATATTTTTGAATACTTCTGAAAATATTTTTAACATGTACAAAATATTAAGATTACTTTAACTATAAGAAGTTACTGTGCCATAATATGTTGTATGTGAGCCAGGGATGGACTACGTCTTTTGGCATATCCTATAATTCTTTTATTTTATACAAGGTAGAGCCACGGCAAAGGAGCCTTCACAGAATACCAGCGTAAAATAGGAGCTTTAAAAGCTTTGTTTCGTATGGTGAGTGTAGAGAACTGGAGACGTTTATAACTGGAAACGAAGCATTCTAACTTAGCTCAGGGCTGAAAACGCATTTGTATTTTGAGTCTTTATTAAAGGTAAATGTAGATGTCTATACCACAGCATTCATTTAATATCTAAGTGGACTACATGCTCGTTTGTCACTCTTATTCTATAAAAATGTTACTCAGACACAGCACGTATATTTATTTGTGTGTAAGAAGAATAAATTATAATTATTTATTTATTATATATATATTTAATTTATTCTATCTATATAATCAATGGGGTAGGCGATATTCATCTGTGGACTTTAATAGGATTAACAGAAGCGGTAACGTAGTTAAATTAAAATATTGCAGTGCTTTAAGAGATAAAATAGAGAGCTTTAGTAAGAAAAATAGATCTATAAATATAGTTTACACGTTTGATGCTGGCGAAATAGAAACCCTTTTTATGGAATAAGGGTTAAAAATGAGCACACAGTCCACCTTATAGTAAGTGGATGCTATGGTCTATAAATATCGACATGTATTCTCAAATTATATACCTCAAACCTTGAAAACGAGACTGTACACCTAGTGCGTGTTGCCAGTGATGACATACGAAACTGAGACGTGGTCCTTCACTGCTGGCCGGATGAGGAAGCTCAAGGTCGCTCAGCGAGCTATGGAGAGGGCTATGCTCGGAGTTTCTCTGCGTGATAAACTCAGAAATGAGGATATCCACAGTAGAACCAGAGTGACCGACATAGCCCAACGGATTAATAAGCTGAAGTGGCAATGGGCCGGCCATATAGCTCGAAGAACCGACAACCAATGGGGAAGAAAGGTTCTCGAGTGGCAGCCTCGTACCGGCAGGCGAAGTGTAGGGCGTCCCCCCACTAGATGGAGTGACGACCTGGTAAGATATGCAGAAGGTCGATGGATGCAGGTGGCTCAGGTCCGTGCTTTGTGGCATTCTTTGGGGGAGGCCTATGTTCAGCAGTGGACTTGTGAAGGGCTGTAATGATGATGATGATTTTCGAATTAAGAATCAAAATGCGTATGCGTTGTCACCCCTGAGGGTTAAGATGGAATGCCTCGTGGCCAGTAAAAAGAATCTCCGGATCTCTACACTCACCATATGAGACAAAGCAGCAGTAAGCTTCTATTTTACGCTGGTATCCCGTGAGAGCGCGGTCCTACACCGGTTAAGCCGATCCATTCACGCTACAACCAGCTACGTGGCTCTACCACGTAATGCTGAACTTTGAGCTGTATGTTGATAGAATAGGTTGTATTACCTAAATTAAACTACAAAAACATGAATGCCATTTCACTCTGTGGAAAAATATATTCACTAGTACAATTTAAAGTGATAACTAAGAAAAGATAATTGTAAAACAAATTTAATTTTATTTAATCTATACATACATAAACATGTATGTTAGTATAAGTGTTTAAGATTATTAAAACTTGACGACGGTTCACGGATCACCATTAAATTTGGCACACGTATGTACTTATTAATGGATAAGATTTTTATGCTCCTATTTTTTATACAATTTGTTGTTATTTACCACTATGTTATAGTTGTCTCTGCCGTATACCAAATTCTATACAAAATACACAGATCGGAACTCTGCTGGGTTTAATAAGTAATGTAAACAACTTTTACTATTAAGAGATTATTTTAGAAATTCATTATAAGATTATTTCATCATTTGCTGTTAGTATTTTATGTTAAATTTATTTTCAACGACATAAACAGGCTTGGTAAAATAGCTTAAAGCGAGAATTTCCAACGTTAAAAGGCTTTTAGCGCTCACTTCTTCAATGCAAATTATTTTATCTAGCACGACGTAAACGTGTGTCTTTATTGGAAACGTTGTTGCTTATTATCAAGAAATAAAGGATGTATACAAAAATGTAACTGATTAAGAATCTAATTCAATAACATGCCTTTTATATAATTGTCAACATGGTTGTCGCTTAAAGAAACGAGAATAAGAACGTAAAATTATATTCACAGCAGTTAAATTATAATTCTTATGAATAAAATAAAGTAGTTTGAAAATCCATTCGATTAGGAATTTAAATGAGTTACTCATGTGTTTAATTCCGTCCTCCATGGTGGGACTACTCCGCAGGCGTGGAGCAGAAGTGCGGTGGTCTTGTTCTTCAAGAAAGGCGACAACGCTCTCTTGAAGAACTACAGACCGATTTCCCCTCTGAGCCACGTTTACGTGGTGTTTTCGAGAGTCATTACAAATTGCTTCGCACGCAGACTCGACGACTTCCGTCCTCCCGAACAAGCCGCTTTCCGTAAAGGCTTTAGTACTGGCATAAATAAACGCTTATGCCGATTTAAGCGCTCTTATTGTCCGTACCGGGAATTAAACTTGACATAATATGCCAAAGTCTGTTGTATTATTTAAATCGTATCTCTGTATTTTGAATTTTTAAACTAAAAAAATGAAAGTATTTTGTGTGGTTTGATTATGTTCGATTTTAGTTACATAATAAGAAATACTTATATTAATAATGAGAATGTGCGTAATATTTAAAACTCGTTACCAAGAGGAAAGTGGGATAACAAAACACAAGTTAAGAAAATCGAAACTATTTGATAATATAGGTACTTTAAAATTTGTTGCTAATCTTAATATCATAAATACCAACATGTTTGGCTCATTACTGAGTTTTGATAAACAATAAAATTCAATAGGCTTGTCGAGTTCCTCGTCTATAATACTTATCGATGTTATTTACTACCCATATCTGTTCACAACTAAAGTCGTCGGAAACAGGTAATTCATCATCATCATCATTACAGCCTTTCATAAGTCCACTGCTGAACATAGGCCTCCCCCAAGGAATGCCACAAAGCACGTTGCTGAGCCACCCGCATCAATTCACTTCCTGCAAGTCTTACCAGGTCGTCATTCCATCAGTCGCCACCCTACACTTCGCCTACCGGTAAGAGGCTGCCACTCAAGTACCCTTCTTCCCCATCGGTTGTCGGTTCTTCAAGCTATATGGCCAGCCCACTGCCACTTCAGCTCACTAATGCGTTGGGCCATGTCGGTTACTCTGGTCTACTGCGGATATCCTCATTCCTAATTTAATCACGTAGAGAAACTCCGAGCATAGCCCTCTCCATAGTTCGCTGAGCGACCTTGAGATTCCTCATACGGCCAGCAGTGAAGGACTACGTCTCAGTTATGTAAGTCATCACTGGCAACACGCACTGGTTGTACAATTTCGTTTTAAGGTTTGAGGTATGTCTGACGAGAAGATGTGTCGTAGCTTCCCGAACGCTGCCCAGGCGAGTTGAATCCGTCGATTGACCTCTAGGTCGAAGTTGGACTTACCAAGACGGACTATTTGTCCCAGGTAAACATTCTCGTCAACAACTTCGAGCTTAGTGCTCCCAACAACTACCGGCATAGGTGTGACATGGACATCAAACATAATCTTTGTTTTGTCCATGTTCATCTTAAGACCTATCCGTTGGGAGAAACTATTGAGGTCATTGAGCATAGTGCTTAGGTCCTCTAGCGTTTTTGCCATAAGTATTATATAGTCGGCAATTCGAAGGTGAGTGACGAACTCGCCATTTATGTTAATACCGTATCCTTTCCAGTCCAGAAGCTTGAAAACGTCTTCCAATTCAACGGACCTCTCTGCAATTGGATAGGTTTCGTATTCTGGTTCTGTACTCGGATAGCAATCGTAGCTCTACTGTACAAGCACTTTCGCACTACGATATACCGACAGTCAACTTGGCACTGCTGAAGGGACTGCAGCACCGCCCAAATTTCGACGGAGTCAAAGGCTTTCTCATAGTCCACATACGCCAGGCATATTGGCAAATTGTACTCCTCGGACTTCTGTACAACTTACCGAAGGGTATTTATGTGCTCTGTGGTGCTAAAGCCCTTTCGGAAACCGGCTTGTTCGGGAGGCTGGAAGTCGTCGAAGTCTGCGTGCGAGACGACTCGTAATGACTCTCGAAAACAACTAAACAACGTCCTAGCGAAAAACTTATTTTTTGCGTTCGTTAAAAATTAATTTATTTAGATAACAATATTTCCAGCTACCAGTGTACAGATTTTAACAAGATTTTGTATTTCGATCCATAAAATATCTACAACTGAGTATAAAATCTTAAAAAACTAAAATATATTTGAACGAAGTCGCTCGAACAGCGACTCGTGGCGACAGAGCTCGCATGGTGTTACAGGGCGACGGAGCAGGCACGCTTGCGCGTATATATTCAATTTCGGGGAAAAATTATATTTTCTCGAGTAAAATGGGTAATAAAAAAAAACTCTCAATTAAAATTATTAATATTTTTAAGACCTTTTTAGTGTAAAAATTATTTAAAGAGCTTGCGCTAATTTGGAGGAATTTTGCAAAATACGACAAAGATAGGTAGTCTTTGGGGATATTTTTTCTAATAAGAGGCTTACAAAATTACAACTTTATTCAATTTAAAACATTTATTACATACTTTCTGTCACCCTGTAATTTTTGTTTGCATAGTAAATGAAAAGTTATTGTGATTTTATTAGTTAAATATCCAAGAATTAAGGTATTTCACCCGCTCTTAGGGCACTTAGCGTAAAATAGCATTTCAATGCTGCTGTGTTTCATATGATGAGTGTAGAGAAACGGAGACGCACCCTATTTACTGGAAACAAGGCATTCCATCTTAGTCCTCACGGGTGACATCGCATCTGCATTTTGATTCGTACTTGAGATTAGATGTTGATGTCTATGGGCTACAGCAACTACTAACCATCTGGTGGACTGTGTGCTCGTACACATACAGTTTTTAAGTGCCAATTAGAAACACAACTATGTATAAATTAGTTCAAGATAATTATAAACGCCACCTATACTTTACAAGTAAAAAGGTCCCATGACGCTTCTGAATAGTTTCAGGATAAAATATCCACAACTTCTCTTCAAATAGATAGATGGATATAAACTTAAGGCTAAGTTAAATGCAACCCCTCGCCAGATGGCGCTGGCCTATAAGTTGAAGGCATTAACTTTGTAGGGTATAGATGGCGCTTGTAAATGTACTACTATGAATGTACTACTATAAGTGTGAATGTAAAATGTTTAAATTACAACAGATTGCGCTACAGAATTTACAAAGAACGTTACAAAGTTCGACATAGCCACTGTCGAACTTTGAATTAACTCGCTGTAATTTACTGATTTAATATAAGTGTACCGTACAAGTGAATGAAAGTTACATCTACACTCTTTTGTTTTTTTCCATAATATTTTCCAAGATTGTTCACTAAATGTTTTTGAGTTTATGGAAATGTTACAAAGAAAATGGGTGTTTTCTAAAGTATTGCGGCATGCCTTAGTTTATAACGTGGCGTAGAATTAAGAGAAATAAATGCATGGAGTTGTATGAATATTTACAGATAATATTTTAGGTTTTTCCTAGCTCGCAACGTCTAGACCAAAACCGTTTAAGAATGATATTAAATTGTTGGATAAATTTTACTGTTTGGTTATTTACACACATTGCGAATCTTTATGTTCAAAGTTTTGATTAAATTCACAGAGAAAGAATGGAATAAATGAATGTTAATTTGTATTTTCATGCTGACACAGACATGGATATATTATAATTTATTTGAGAGTTAGCCGGGGTTTCCTCCCCACGCTACGAAACAATGTTACGGTTATTAAATCTTACAGCAGTATAATAAGAGAAAGCATATTGACAAATCACATATCTAGTCAAAAATACTGAGTTGTCATAATTAAACGAAACTAAAGTTTTATTTTAGTTCTCCTTAATAGGTAGTTTAAGTAAGAAAATACTATAAAACATACCTAATTTAAAAGTGTTGAAATGCCTCACAAGCCCCTCCTTTTTGACCCAAACTGAGATTTGAATATATAGAACTCTCTGTCTCTACCCTGAACAACCCACAATTTTCACAGATAGCGCCTACATAAACTGTAGTGTTCTTTAAAACAGATGGCGCTTTATGAAAAAATACAAGTTTTTTGCATCCCCCTCACAGATGGCGCTTACCTATACAAGATATGAAATAATTTCGCGAGCAAAGTATATCCTGTGAACATGAAAGGCGCATAGTTCACTGAATCTTAATGAAGATGGCTCTACCTCTATTTTTTAGGGCGCGTCTTAGAGATTAAAGTTTATTTCAAACAGGCCCAAGTTTTGTTTAAAGATAAACATAGACATACTATGTGGCAACTTAATGATGCCGTGTTTCATATGGTGGCTGTATAAAACCAGAGACCCTTTTAACTGGAAACGAGGCATTCCATCCTAGTCCTTAGTGAACGGCGGATAGTTCTCTGAATCTTAATGTAGATGGCTCTACCTCTATTTTTAGGACACATTTTAGAGATTAAAGTTTACTTCTAACAGGTTCAAGTTTTGTTCAAAGATAAACATAGAGTGATACTATGTGGCAGCTTAATGTTGCCATGTTCATATGGTGGATGTATGAAACCAGAGACACTTTTTACTGGAAACGAGGCATTCCATCTTAGTCCTCAGGGCTTCTCTTTTATGTTTTGTATATCTTAATTTTGATTCTTAATTGAGGACAAATGTAGATATCAATGGACCACGACATCCACTTACCATTAGGTTATCTGTGTGCTCGTTTATTACTCTTATTCTTTATAAAAAAAAAGTATTTCCCATTCATCAGTATTGTTACGGTAATAAATAAGTACGGTGTAGTGGCGTGTAAGAATATCCACAAATCCAAATCATCCGGTTGGTGTGGTAAGAGCCGATAGAGGTATACAACTCAAGGGATAGGCAGCAGCGTCTTCCTACTAACGATTAAACTTAAAAAAATTGCGGTTGTCAACACGCTGGCCAAGCGTGGCAACTACGGGAAATAGGGGGGAGGCCTATTTTCAGTAAAGGACTTCTATAGCGTGAAACAGTGACGGTAACGGTAATTAATGAAATTGTAGTGGTGATTAATAGGATGTTATTATGTTATTTTGCTGTATGGTTAATATCCACATGTCAGTTTGTTAGCAGCGTAAATAAGTTATTTCTTAAAATTTTGGTTATATAAAAAATTAGTATATAAAAAGATACCTAATTATTAACGTGTCTGTCTATTCACTAAAGTTTATGATCATCAATTTGTATTACTTTTTTGTGAATTTAAATGGAAAAAAATATTTTGACGAAAATAAACGAATCAATTAAAAACTAACGGAAACAATAATTTACAGTTTGGCAGTGATACAGACGACATCAAACTAGTGATGTTTTTGAATTTCAAATGTTTGTTGGAACTGCCTAACGATTAGATTTTCATTTTTAGGTATTTTCTTTGGTTTTATGCTGTTTCACATTTGGTGCTTATTTCATAACTTTAAATATACCCTAAAATTATACTTTATTTTTTATATACTTATTTTATGTAAATATTTTCTCACCATACGACAATTGAAATTGATCTATAGGTGATTATTTTGGAGATTTTCGGCTCGGTATGGCTAAGCGTTTAGCTGCGACACTGCAGGCTTAGGTTCGAATACCAGAGGGAAAATGTGATTGTAAGTCCTATAATATATTTTTCCAAGTTTGGATATTGCTCTGTACAAAATGTTTTCACAACGTTTAATGAAATTGTAGTGATTGTTAAATGAAATTGCCAAGCATTATTTTACAGCAACTTTAAGATTCATAACGACTTGCGTGGCTTATGATCTGTCAGAATTTTGAATTTACTACCAAATAAATAAGGCGTAAAATATTTGGTTGTCCAGACTATAGCTAGGAGCTCCTTTTCGATGGTACTGTAATTGATCTCGCTCTCGTTTAGAGTATGAGAATAATAGGTCACTGGTTAATACGCGCTTACAGGTCCTTGCGACAATAAAGCACCTATCGCCAAATTAGATGCATCCATTCTAAGCAAAAATCTTTCGAGAAATCCGGGTATTGCAAGATTAGATCATTAGTTAATTATAGTTTATACTTTTCAAAGCAAACAATATATTCTGAATCTACTACGATTATCCTACCTTCCTTTAAACACAATGTTAAAGCCATGTCCCTAGCGAATATTTAAGGATAATATTCGCGTTAGTGCAGTGTTAGTATCCCCAGGCAACATTTCGAAACCAGTTCAGGTGAGTAGGGACTACGTAGCTAAATAAACTACAAGTTTTTTTTAAAATAAATATTTTTGAATACTTCTGAAAATATTTTAAGCATGTACAAAATATTAAGATTACTTTAACTATAAGAAGTTACTGTGCCATAATATGTTGTACGTGAGCCAGGGATGGACTAAGTCTTTTGGCATATCCTATAATTCTTTTATTTTATACAAGGTTGAGCCACGGCAAAGAGGCCTTCACAGAATACCAGCGTAAAATAGGAGCTTTAAAAGCTTTGTTTCGTATGGTGAGTGTAGAGAACTGAAGACGTTTATAACTGGAAACGACGCATTCAACTTAGCTCAGGGCTGAAAACGCATGTGTATTTTGAGTCTTTATTAATAGTAAATGTAGATGTCTATACCACAGCATTCATTTAATATCCAAGTGGACTATCCAAATGTTACTGAGACACTGCACGTATATTTATTTGTGTGTAAGAAGAATAAATTATAATTATTTATTAATTATATATATAATTTATTCTATCTATATAATCTATGGGGTAGGCGATATTCATCTGTGGACTTTAATAGGATTAACAGAAGCTGTAACGTAGTTAAATTAAAATATTGCAGTGTTTTAAGAGATAAAATAGAGAGTTTTAGTAAGAAAAACAGATCAATAAATATCGTTTACACGTTTGGTGCTGGCGAAATAGATCAGCTCGAAACCCTTTTTTATGGAATAAGGGTGAAAAATGAGCACACAGTCCACCTTATAATAAGTGGATGCTATGGTCTATAGATATCTACATGTATTCTCGAATTATGAATCAAAATGCATATGCGTTGTCACCCCTGAGGGTTAAGATGGAATGCCTCGTGGCCAGTAAAAAGAATCTCCGGATCTCTACACTCACCATATGAGACAAAGCAGCAGTAAGCTGCTATTTTACGCTGGTATCACGTGAGAGCGCGGTCCTACACCGGTCAAGCCGATCCTTTCACGCTACAACCATAACTGCTGCTACGTGGCTCTACCGCGTAATGCTGAACTTTGAGCTGTATGTTGATAGCATAGGTTGTATAACTTAAATTAAACTACAAAAACATGAATGCCACTTCAGTCTGTGGGAAAATACATTCACTAGTAGAATTTAAAGTGATTACTAAGAAAAGATAATTGTAGTCCAAATTTAATTTTTCTTAATCTATACATACATAAACATGTATGATAGTATAAGTGTTTAAGATTATTAAAACTTGACGACGGTTCACGGATCACCATTATATTTGGCACACGTATGTACTTATTAATGGAGAAGATTTTTATGCTCTTATTTTTTATACAATTTGTTGTTATTAACCACTATGTTATAGTTGTCGCTGCCGTATACTAAATTCTATACAAAATACACAGATCGGAACTCTGCTGGGTTTAATAAGTAATGTAAACAAAATTACTATTAACAGATTATTTTAGAAATTCATTATAAGATTATTTCATCATTTGATGTTAGTATTTTATGTTAAATTTATTTTCAACGACATAAACAGGCTTGGTAAAATAGCTTAAAGCGAGAATTTTCAACGTTAAAAGGCTTTTAGCGCTCACTTCTTCAATGCAAATTATCTTGTCTAGCACGACGTAAACGTGCGTCTTTATTTGAAACAATGTTGCTTATTATCAAGAAATAAAGGATGTATATAAAAATGACACTGTTGTAAATGTTAAGAATCTAATTCAATAACATGCCTTTCATATTATTGAAAAATAATATGAAAAGCTACTATGTCTAGTTGTCGCTTAAAGAAACGAGTATAAGAACGTAAAAGTATATTCACAGCAGTTAAATTATAATTCTTATATATTATATAAAGTATTTTGAAAATCCATTTGATTAGGAATTTAAATGAGTTACTCATGTGTTTAATTCCGTCCTCCATGGTGGAACTACTCCGCAGGCGTGGAGCAGAAGTGCGGTGGTTTTGTTCTTCAAGAAAGGCGACAACGCTCTCTTGAAGAACTACAGACCGATTTCCCTTCTGAGCCGCGTTTACGTGGTGTTTTCGAGAGTCATTACAAAATGTCTCGCACGCAGTTTCGACGACTTCCATCTTCCCGAACAAGCCGCTTTCCGTAAAGGCTTTAGTACTGGCATAAAGAAATGGTTATGACGATTTGAAGCGCCCTTATTGTCCGTACCGGGAACTAAACTTGACATAATATGCCAAAGTCTGTTGTAATATTTAAATCGTATCTCTGTATTTTGAATTTTTAAACCAAAAATTAATGTATTTTGTGTGGTTTGATTATGTTCGATTTTAGTTACATAATAAGAAATACTTATATTAATAATGAGAATGTGCGCAATATTTAAAACTCGTTACCAAGAGGAAAGTGGGATAACAAAACACAAGTTAAGAAAATCGAAACTATTTGATAATATAGGTACTTAAAAATTTGTTGCTAATCTTAATATCGTAAATACCAACATGTTTGGCTCCACATTACTGAGTTTTGATAAATAATAAAATTCAATAGGCTTGTCGAGTTCCTCGTCTATAATACTTATCGATGTTATTTTCTACCCATACATAGAGTACGAGAATAATAGGTCACTGGTTTATCCGCGCTTACAGGTCCTTGCGACAATAAAGCACCTATCGCCAAATTAGATGCATCCATTGTAAGCAAAAATCTTTCGAGAAATCCGGGTATTGCAAGATTAGATCATTAGTTAAATATAGTTCATAATTTTCAAAGCAAACTATATTCTGAATCTACTACGATTATCCTATCTTTCTTTAAACACTTTGTTAAAGCCATATCCCTAGCGAATATTTAAGGATAATATTCGGGTTAGTGCAGTGTTAGTAGCCCCAGGCAACATTTTGAAACCAGTTCAGTTGAGTAGGGACTACGTAGCTAAATAAACTACAAGTTTTTTTAAAATAAATATTTTTGAATACTTCTGAAAATATTTTAAGCATGTACAAAATATTAAGATTGCTTTAACTATAAGAAGTTATTGTGCCATAATATGTTGTACGTGAGCCAGGGATGGACTACGTCTTTTGGCATATCCTATAATTCTTTTATTTTATACAAGGTAGAGCCACGGCAAAGGATCACGCCTTCACAGAATACCAGCATAAAATAGGAGCTTTAAATCTATGTTTAGTATGGTGAGTGTAGAGAACTGGAGACGTTTATAACTGGAAACGAGGCATTCCAACTTAGTTCAGGGCTGAAAACGCATCTGTATGATGTCTATACCACAGCATGCATTTAATATCCAGGTGGACTATATGCTCGTTTGTTACTCTTATTCCATAAAAATGTTACTGAGACAGAGCACGTATATTTATTTGTGTGTAAGAAGAATAAATTATATCCACCTATAGGGTAGGCGATATTCATCTTGACTTTAATAAGATTAACAGAAGCGGTAACGTTGTTAAATAAAAAATGTCAGTGCTTTAAGAGATAAAGAGATAAATAGAGAGTTCTAGTAAGAAAAATAGATCTATGATTATCGTTTACACGTTTGTTGCTGGCGAAATAGATCAGATAGAAACCCTTTCTTATGGAATAAGGGTGAAAAATGAGCACAGAGTCCACCTTATAGTAAGTGGATGCTATGGTCTATAGATATCTACATGTATAATCGAATTAAGAATCAAAATGCATATGCGTTGTTACCCCTGAGTGTTAAGATGGAATTCCTCGTGGCCAGTAAAATGAATCTCCGGATCTCTAAACTCACTATATGTGACAAAGCAGCAGTAAGCTGCTATTTTACGCTGGTATCCCGTGACAGCGCGGTCCTACACCGGTCAAGCCGATCCATTCACGCTACAACCATAACTGCTGCTAAGTGGCTCTACCACGTAATGCTGAACTTTGAGCTGTATGTTAATAGAATAGGTTGTATAACTTAATTTAAACTACAAACCACTTCAATCTGTGAGAAAATACATTCACTAGTAGAATTTAAAGTGATTACTAAGAAAAGATAATTGTAAAACAATTTGAATTTTTCTTAATCTATACATACATAAACATGTATGTTAGTATAAGTGTTTAAGATTATTAAAGCTTGACGACGGTTCACGGATCACCAATAAATTTGGCACACGTATGTGCTTATTAACGGAGAAGCTTTTTTGCTCTTATTTTTTTTATACAATTTGTTATTATTTACCACTATGCTATAGTTGTCGCTGCAGTACACCACATTCTATACAAAATACACAGATAGGAAGTCTGCTGGGTTTAATAAGTAATGTAAACAAAATTACTATTAAGAGATTATTTTAGAAATTCATTATAAGATTATTTCATCATTTGCTGTTATTATTTTATGTTCAATTTATTTTCAACGACATAAACAGGCTTGGTAAAATAGCTTAAAGCGAGAATTTCCAACGTTAAAAGGCTTTTAGCGCTCACTTCTTCAATGCAAATTATCTTGTCTAGCACGACGTAAACGTGCGTCTTTATTTGAAACAATGTTGCTTATTATCAAGAAATAAAGGATGTATATAAAAATGACACTGTTGTAAATGTTAAGAATCTAATTCAATAACATGCCTTTCATATTATTGAAAAATAATATGAAAAGCTACTATGTCTAGTTGTCGCTTAAAGAAACGACATTAAGAACTTAAAAGTATATTCACAGCAGTTAAATTATAATTCTTATAAATTATATAAAGTATTTTGAAAATCCATTCGATTAGGAATTTAAATGAGTTACTCATGTGTTTAATTCCGTCCTCCATGGTGGGACTACTCCGCAGGCGTGGAGCAGAAGTGCGGTGGTCTTGTTCTTCAAGAAAGGCGACAACGCTCTCTTGAAGAACTACAGACTGATTTCCCTTCTGAGCCGCGTTTACGTGGTGTTTTCGAGAGTCATTACAAATTGCCTCGCACGCAGACTCGACGACTTCCATCCTCCCGAACAAGCCGCTTTCCGTAAAGGCTTTAGTACTGACATAAATAAATGCTTATGCCGATTTGAAGCGCCCTTATTGTCCGTACCGGGAACTAAACTTGACATAATATGCCAAAGTCTGTTGTAATATTTAAATCGTATCTCTATATTTTGAATTTTTAAACTATAAAATGAACGTATTTTGTGTGGTTTGATTATGTTCGATTTTAGTTACATAATAAGAAATATTTTTATTAATAATGAGAATGTGCGTAATATTTAAAAGTCGTTACCAAGAGGAAAGTGGGATAACAAAACACAAGTTAAGAAAATCAATACTATTTGATAATATAGGTACTTAAAATTTTGTTGCTAATCTTAATATCGTAAATACCAACATGTTTGGCTCTACATTACAGAGTTTTGATAAACAATAAAATTCAATAGGCTTGTCGACTTCCTCGTCTATAATACTTATCGATGTTCTTTTCTACCTATATATCTTCACAACCAAAGTCGCCGGAAACAGGTAATTATCAAATGTTTATTAATTAATAGGTTTCCAACTAAACCTAGATTAAAATTATGGCTAAAAAGCAAAAAAATTTTGAACAGGCGTTTGAAACAAAATTATTACTTCACAGATGACTCTTTTAGTGGACATGAGAAACTCACCACTTCAAAAAAGTGCAGTATACCCACAATATTTTCTGGTAGTACCAGTACCAGTCAGTATAAAAGTATTATTTATGATTATTATTATTTCGAATCTTCTTTATTTCTTTTCTCCTTATTTTCTCCCAGACTCAAGGTATACAAATTGAATGAATGAATATAGTTTATTGTACACCACAAACAAATATACAATATACATAACAAAAAACAGATTAAATGTACGATTTGGCGGCCTTATCGCTACATAGCGATCTCTACAAGGCAACCAAAGGTGTAAAGGAATAAAATAGTGAATACTAGGTAGGTGGTGTAATATAAATATACAAAATATAATATCAATAAATGCGATATATAGACAATAAATGCAATAAAATAACATATAAATAACTAATACATGAAAATAAAAAAGATAAAGTAAAGCTACACATACATACATATATATGAATATATGTATGTATGTGTATACTTACACTTTATACAACTTACATTTCCACTCAAAATACATAAACAAATTACAAAATTCTTCAAACAATAATATAAAGCTGATAAATGCAATAAATACAAAATCACATAATTTATCCTAACGGTCTCCGAACGATTGAGACAAGTAATGCTCTTTAAGTAATCGCTTAAAGACTGCAATAGATTGTGCTTCACGTATATGCATAGGTAGGGCATTCCAGAGTTTAATAGACTGGACAGTAAAAGATTTATTAAAAAACTAGCTGTTCCCCGCGACTTCGCCCGCGTGTTATTTGGGGTTTTAATTTTTTGCGCGGAACCCTAATTCTTTTTCTAAAATAAAAGTAGCCTAAGTTACTTCTTGTGACATTAGCTATCTGCCAGAGAAAATTCCATCAAAATCGGTCCAGCCATTTCGGAGGTTAGCCGGAACAAACAGACAGACAGACAGACAGACAGACGGACAGAGAGACAAAAACTTTAAAAATTGTATTTTTGTTATTAGTACCGTATATACTTTCATATGCATTTATTAAAAAGCTGTAATTTTGACATTATAAACAGACACTCCACTTTTATTTATTTGTATGGATGATGTATGTACTCTTGTGTGGTGAGTTGGTACCCTTAAAATTAATTTTCTAGAAGAGCGTAGAGGTTCCCCCGGGAGCTCCACAAAATTAAACTTCTCCTTTAGATAGGGAGGAGCAGAAGGATGAAATAATACACAGTACAAATAGAAAGAATATGCATGTTCCGGCGAAGTCAGATAGGTAACCACTTGAGACGTGAGCGAAATTGAGAAATATGGTAAAATTTGCGCAATCCAAACATGAACCGAATACTAGTATTTTGAAGTCTCTCAAGCTTATTTAGCTGGTCCTCAGTTATGTCTACATAGTTTGCGTCAGCATTGTCGAGAATCAGAAGGAGAAGAGACTGTGTGAGCATACTTTTTGTAGGAATGGGACGAAATGATCGAAGGCGACGCAGTGAACAAAGAGGGACAAAGGTTTTCTTACTTACCTCATTCAGTTGGCGTATCCATTTGAGGAATTATCAATATAAATACTAAATTCTTGTTATGGGCTTGGGTTCGAATTCGTGGACCTCAGCAACGCAACTCATTGCTAAGACACTTCGTCATGTAGCCACCGTTTAACAACATAGTGTATATTTTAATAAATGCATTGTTGTAATTAAATTTACACATTAAAACCAAATTTTGAACGATATAATTACGTTTAATTTAATTTTACAAAATGAAACTAGGAAGGCCATACCGACCACACGCTAAATGCAGATTTAAGCAGTGACAGACGGGATCTCATCAAGTGGTTGACAGGTACGAAGTAGTCTGAGACGTCAGTTGCGGTGTGACCTGATCGGAATTAATTAGATCGTGATCACGAGAAAGTCAGAAATGTTCGAGGAATTTATTTTTCATAGAACGTTTAAATCGCTCAAAAAATTGGCTCCCGCTATTTACAGTATCATTTTAAGCAGATTTCAAAAAGAAGGTGGAGATTCTATGTGCGACTGTATGCTCTTTTCTTTGTATTATATTACGGAATATCTTCGTAAATTCTATATTATAATTAAATCATAGAAAATAAATTATCTTTACAAGAATACGTGACGAGACTACTTTGTACCCATTTTTTAAGCATATTGTACAGGTGTGAGATTTGACACAGTTAAAGTTTGTATGGCTCTTCCAGTGCAGAAAGCTATCACTAATATGGGTTACAAATACTAATTAAATAACAACAGTTCATACTGCCATGTCATACATTATATATAAAAGTACCATAACATATATTTAAGTGTAATAGTCAAACAAATAATTGTAGCTTGGATTCTTAGATGGAATAAGTTGTTGGAAGTTTGAACTAACACAGCTCTTATTTTCATATAATATACAGGCTACTCGGCAGTCTCTTTAACCCTTTCTATTTTGATTAGGGAGAGAATGCCCTATGGCATTCTCTCCCTAGCCTGTCATATGTACAACTTTTATTCATGAAAAATTAAATAAATAAATATCGTTTGTTGACGTTCATTTTTCCAAATGTTTTAGAATTAAGATATGTATAAAATATGTATGTTATTACTCTTATATAAGGCCAAATTCAAGTGCTTAGTAGTCTGTAGTCAAACAGTCGTACAGAGCAAATATTGTCACCAAAGAATTTAAAAAATGTTGCTAACAAAAATAATTATTGAAAGATTGACTGAACTTTATGTGATTTCAAATGTTCCTTTTCAAATAGTGTGTTGAGTGCATGTAAAAGCAAAAAGCGTTTGTTTCATATTTTGTATATTGTATATCTACCTTTAATATTAATGTACAATCGAAAATTTAATTCTTGTTTAAATACAAACCCAAATATGTAATGAATGGCCACAGGCGACCCTATTTTATTCGTACGGAGAGACTGATCCATTATTCTGATCCCTTGCTGTACACGTTAATTCTCAGCTTAATAACAAATTTGCTATTGTAATACCACTATTGACCACGTTTCAAAGTTGCCCAGTTTTATTTTACTTCACAAGCCACGGACGTTGTGATGGAATACAAGCATTGTGATTTGAGACATTTTTGGGTAGGTTTATATACTTTTGTGCTATAATTAACTTATATAAATATTTATATCACTGTAGTTAATAGCAATGTAATAGAATAGGATAGAGTAGAATCATTTTTATTCAGTTTAGATTACAAAAATAATTTTTGAGTCATTTTTTTACTTTTACCGCTGGTACAATAAAACCTGTCCTAGGAAGAATCAGAAACCCAGCGGGACTTAAATAAAGTAATTTACAATATATTATTTTATACGATTTGTATAAAGACATTAGAAATAGCATGGTAGAGATAACCAGGGGTTATTATCAATAATTTACTATTTATTAGTATAATAACCCTTACTAAACAATTTATGCTCAACAAAAATTTTTAACTCTTTAAAAGATAGGCCTGCATATTTTCTGGAATTTTGTTGTAAAATCGCATACAGTGTAAGTAATGGTTATAATAATATGTAACACAAAGGTGAAGATCTTGATAGACTTTCCAAATGCTGTTTAAAAACAAGCTTCACATAAGTCTGGCTACGTGTAATGTGATATCTTTTACAAAGAAAAATACCTTTTAAATTTAATTAACGTGTCAACGTTAACGTTAACGCATAGCCTTACAAAAAGTTAACATAGACCGAGTCCTTGTTTTAATGCTAGATTCGAAATTTCATTTAGATTATAATATCGATTACATAATCATTAACGCCTTTCAACAGTATGGTTTTATCATGAGATCCTCTAAAGTCTTTAAACAATAATATATTTTCTTAGTTCTACATAAATCACTCATTTTTTAACAATTAGAATTTGCTTTATTAATCTGGAATATCTTCTAAAATATAACTATAAATTGGAAATGATCCAAAATACTGTCCCGATGTTATTTACATAATATTATTAAAAGATTGAAAAATAAAATAATCCACGGCATAGATGAACTTTCACATCTCTTAAAGAATGCGCAGGCGAAACGTTACCGTTGACTATATTTAATAAATCAATCCTTTAACGAAAGCGCATTTCCAATACAATTAAAGACGACAATCATTCAACCAATTGCCCTTTTGCAGAGTGCGTCAAAAATTTTTAAGAAGTCTAATTGTAACAGCGCTACTAGATTTTGTGAAAAGTACTATATATTTTTATACTAGATATTTGACGATTGCCAGAACATATATATAAGTTGTCGACATTTTCCATAGTAAACAATACGGTGTAAGTAAACGCTCATAAATGGTTTGCTTCGTAGTTGTAGAATACGCAGCAATTAGTTGAAATCGAACACTTCGATACCACTAACAAAAATAATTCATACGTGCGCTCCGATTGCAAGGTAACAAATGCGTCGATACCTCAAGGAAGCGTCGTTGGATGTCTTTTATTTTTGATTTTAATCAATTACTTTACTAAAGTTATAAATGAAACTTCTGTTTTGTTTGTCGATGATATATTGTTATTAATTTCATGCCACAAGAACAACGACATTTATAAAAAGCTTCATTTACTTATTACCAAAACTTCTGGTTGAATAATCGTATCTAAAAAAAATTGCTAAAACTAAAACATAAACTTTTAATCACCATCAAAGAGCTGCATTAAATTTAAAATTCGATAACAATGGCACAACTTTAGAATCTGTGAAAGAATTTAAATTACTCGGTATAGATATAGACACTCACTTGTATAGAAAAGCGCATGTACATAGAGTGAGGTCTAAACTTTCGAGCTTCTCATATGCATTACGCGAAATTAAAAACTACAAAAATGGAAACGGCGAAACGGCTACGTGCACGCTTGGCTGAGTTACGGTATTATTCTTTAGGACACATGGATGCAGCTTCTCTATTCACTCTCTAGAAGAAATTAATCCGGATAATAGCAAATATTGATCAGACTAGTAGCTGCAGACCATTCTTTTTTTATAGGGCAAGGGTGACAAGCGAGCACACAGTCCACCTGATGGTAAGTGGTTGCTGTGGCCCATAGACATCTACATCATTCGTCCTTTGTAAATCAGAATGCAGATGCGTTGTCAGCCGTGAGGACTAAGATGGAATGCCTCGTTTCAAGTAAAAAGGGTTTCTGGTTCTCTACACTAAACATGCGAAACACAGCATAACAATGCCATGTTTCGCATTTTTTGCTGCTGCTATTTTACGCTGGTATTCTGTGAAAGCGTGTTCCTTCCCCGGTAGAGCTATTCGTGCTACAACTATACAATTAATATAGCT
The DNA here is from genome assembly GCA_963668995.1 of Parnassius mnemosyne. Taxonomy (NCBI): domain Eukaryota; kingdom Metazoa; phylum Arthropoda; class Insecta; order Lepidoptera; family Papilionidae; genus Parnassius; species Parnassius mnemosyne. The sequence goes on along the minus strand of CAVLGL010000082.1, from coordinate 21,167,757 downwards.
GCAGCATGGCTCTACCACGTTCATATCTTTCATAAATGTAAAATGTTAACTCAACTTATATATATATTGGGGACGTGTAGGTAAATGTGTTAGAGAAATAAGCAATTTTATACAAAACGTGAAGATTTATTTATTTATTTATTTAGAAAACCAACAGCGTATATAGAAAATATTAACATTAATGTAACAAACTAAAAGTATGGCCAATAACAGGTTTCCCTTATATTGTTTGATGGTAGGTGTATTGATGTTAGAAGAAAAGGAAAAAGAACAATCTAATAGATAAATTATAAGCAAAATTATAAGCAATTCAATGTAATGAAGGTGGTCATAAGTTTACAGATCAGGAGAGATAGTCAGGTAGAATGATATATTACATTACCTTTATATATATATATATTTATATATATATATATATATATATATATATATATATATATATAAACATATAAGATATATATATATACATACATATATATTTACTTATGTATATATACATATTAAATGTTTAAATATATAAACATAATACAAATAATTAATTATAATATATATTAAATAAAATAACTTAAGTACTTATATTTATATTAGTAGCCTCAAAAATACATATAGAAGAAATAGATGAGAGAATATATGATTGTATGTGATTTTAACTTCAACTGCTCTATTTCGTAATAGTTTTCTTGATGTAATCTTTAAACGTAAGTTTAGATTTCGCAAAGAGGTCAATGTGTCCAAATTGTTCATTATATGTACGAGCAAGCCGCGAAAGAACAGTTACTTTGCAAATACACGTTACGACGTGAACATAAATTAGTATTGCCAACTTCCCGATTAAAACTAAACAATTCTAGTATATACATTAAGTTCTTTTAAAAAATTATATAATAAACTACCTGACATATTAAAAAATTAAAATGGTGACATCATATTTTCGAAAAATTTTAAACAGTTCCTAAATAATAAATGTTACTATAGTACATATATTAATGAATATTTTACCATGTAGTGACAATAAAACAACGGAGTTCACATGATGACTGTTTTTATTAATCCATATCATCATCCAATCCTATTTTCATTAATAAATAAATGTAAATGAAAATGAGAATATACATAAATATCAATAAAATAAAATAAATACATAAAAGTACATAAATAAATAAAAATACAACCATATGGAAGCCCTCGGCAGGGGAGACCAAACGGCCGAGGGTTAGGAAGAAAAATAAATAAACCGGCGGACGATGCATGCGGTGTCGGGGAGCACCGCCTTATGCATCTGAGTCCGGAGCGGTTCCACGGAGTCCCAGTCGCCTCAGAAGACCTGAGAGGCTGATTAGCCCGTTTGCAGAAACGACTACAGGAATAATTTCGGTCTGCAGACCACCCCACATGTCAGTCACCTACTGAGCCAAGTCCAGATACTTTGTCTGCTTATCTTTTACGGTTTTCACTAGGTCCTTGTCATAAGGAATGGTAATGTCGACCAAAAATATTCTTGAATGTGCCCGGTTCATCAGCACAATATCAGGCTTATTCACAAGAATGGTCCTATCTGTGATGATGGCCCGCTCCCAATAGAGCCTGGCGCGGTTATTTTCGAGCACGGCTTCCGGCATGTACTTATAATAAGGCAGTTTTCAATCCAAGAGACCGTATTTCAGAGAGAGCTCCTGATGTAGAATCCTGGCTACCACATTGTGTCTATGCAAGTACTCAGAATTAGAAAGCGCCGAACAACCAGAGATAACATGCCTAAGTGATTCACCGGGATGGCTACAAGCTCGTATCTCTCGTATCGATGTATCTCCAATAGTTGTTGGTCTTAATAACTTCATCCCGTATTGCACAGACAAAACCCTCGAAGAGGTCACCAAAAGTGGCTACCAGTGGAGCGAGGCAACTGTGTCTACGAAAGGCTCATGAAGATCCTTGTAGAACCTTGCGTGAAGCTCTTTCTCCTTCCATACGGTCTCCCGGTCGGGAATGCTCTGTACTGCTGGGTCTTGCCATTGCTCACGACCTGCAGGCAAATCCTTTATCACAAAAAATAACGTCTCTATAGAATGGATCATCCGCTCTCGTCAGAAAGTAATTACGGAGGCTGCACACTTGGCACCATGTTTCCGCGGCAAGTACAGCCTCATTATTGACAATCTCGGATGATGCATCCTGTGGGACGTCATAATAGTGCGGACTTTACTATTCAGAGCGTTCAGCTCGGTCTGAGTTCACCTGAGTATGCCAAATGTATACATGAGAACAGGCATGATCCAACCGTTATATGCGTGTGTCTTATTAACGCCCGACAAAAGACTGTTAAGCACTTTTGTCAAGCGTGCATAAAATACATCGCAAACTGACTGCCTCATGTCCGCCTCATCGATTCCTATATTCTGTAACATACCCAGGTATCGGTATGTTTCAGCCTTGGAGAGGGTCTTTATGTTGTGGGGCATAGACAAGTCTATGCCCTCAGAGTTAGCAACCCTTTCCCTTTCGACATGGAGGACCGCAGACTTATACGTCCCCAGCTCCATTCTAATACCGGACTTCCATTTAACTTAAAATCCATAGACAGGAGAAGAATGGACTTAGTTTGTGTAAACCCTCAAACCAAAATTTGTGAACAGATTTAAATTTTTTTAAGAACAATTCTATATAACAAGCTCAACAAGTCACTAAAGGTATATAGTGTATATATATATATATATATATATATATATATATATACACTATATATATATATATATATATATATATATATATATATATATACACTATATATATTGTATTATAAGAATTGTAATATAAGTGTAAGGGAATTTCTAAATAAATTAAATTATGAAGACACAGAGAAGTTATTAGAAATTCTAAAATAGTATTTATTAATTGCAGGTAACAAATAATTGTTGTTTAGTTATTTTATTTATTATATAATATATTTTGATTAATTAAATATCTAGTGTCCTACATTATTAAACCTAATTCTGGCAGGTAGCTAATATTATAAACTTTACTTTTCTATTTTTCTTTTGTAGATTATTCATTATTAAGCTATACATAGTTTTCATTTTATCATAGCATGTTATTTTTATTAGACTTACTGTTACTTTATTTAATTGTAATCATATTTCTACCTTTTTTATATAGAATAAGGGTGACAAACGAGCACACATTCCACCTGGTGGTAAGTGGTAGCTGTGGCCAATAGACATCTACATCTATCTTCGTTTACGAATTAAAATGCAGATGCTTTGTCAGCCGTGAGGACTAAGATAGAATGCCTCTTTTCCAGTAAAATGGGTCTCCGGTTCCCTACACTCACCATACGAAACACAGCAGCTTCAAGCTGCTATTTTACGCAGGTATTCTGTGAGATATATTATTTGTACCTGTATCTAAACATGTGTAATTGGAAATGAAAGAAATATTTATTTATTTATTTTAATAGAATTACTGTTGTTTTTCACAAGTGATGTTTAGCAATTCCATAAGATGGGAGTGACTGGAGGCGAGTAATTTGAGATCATCCATATAGAAAAAAGATGGGTTACTTTTGTACCTCCTTTCCGAAGCTGAAATCCCCTCCTGGAACCCTCCAGTAAGGTACTGAGAGGTTTCAGAGAGAGGCAGAACCAAATTGGTTATTATTATTGGTTATATTATTATATTGTTTTATAAATAATACATAATATAGGTTATACAAAACGATCACTGATTTAAATTGAATTCTATTTCAATAAACCACAATGACATTTTTCATGCTTATAAGTCGTTAAACGCTTCCTTTCTCCTAGCGCATAAAAGAGCTTTCCGAACATAACAGAATTCTAGACTTTAACTTATTTAGTTACGTGTATTACGCTTTGCAGATGATTTTAGTTTTCATATGACACAAATCGGTCCAGAAATTATGAAATTATTACAAATTTTCTAAACGCTTAATTTAAAACTTGGAGCCCGTCGGCCGCCACGAGCGATGACGTCGTCATTCACTCTTGCTCTGCTCGCGTTGAACTGAACATTCATTCTTACCGCATTCAATCGTAATGAAATTCACTGTTTGCGGTTGTAAACTACCTACCTGTTTTGAGATTAATTGTATTTCTTGTAATTGTGTTTGTTTGTATCTGGCCACGAGTAGGAAACGACGTGAACAATGACGTCACGCGAAAAGCGCGCTATTTTAAATGAGTTTGTAGAAACCGCTTCACTAAAATCGTAGTAACTTCATAATTTTTAGTCGGATCGAAATAATGTTTTCACTGTAGGTACTAGATTAATCAGTTCTATATTTCTACATACTCAAATTCTCGCGGAAAGCTCATTGCGTGCCCAACAGCGTCCAAAACACTGGTCTCACATTATTTTAGAACATCTAGTGTAAATTATCATTTAGCTACAAATGCTTGAGTTTCAGTTTGAAAGAAATTTTTACGCACATCCAACACAATTTTACAATCATTAAGACATCATAAACTACTAAGTTCTTATTATAGCCATGATGCCACATGGGCTGTGTAATAACAGGTCGGCATGTAATTATATTATATTGTACCTAAAACTATAATCCGGCGCTTAGTGCGAGCCCCTCGGCTGTTTTACTCCATGAGGGGTAAACAAACGCTGGAGCGCAGGCACCCCTCCGCCGCCTATTACATAATTATAACTCACATTTCACAGAGTGAAAGTTCAAAAGAATTATAACAAAGTTGTTGACTTACTATAATGTTTAATAAATTATGCTTCAATTAGCATAATTTCCTGCACTTCCATAAATTTCGCCATTGTGTTAAATATAAGGCTAACTTCATACCAATACTTTGTGCGCATTGGTAAGGTTTACGCGTTAAGTTTTTTTGGTATAAATTAATTGTCTTGTATTATTATTACATTAACGTGTAACCGTATTTGTTAATCGTTGTAGTATTTGAAATGTCTGCAGGGAATTGTAGTAAATATCCAAACAACATTTAATTATGAAATAATAAACGCATTGCTATATTTACTAAAAATAATTTGCTTATTTCTATATAATTAAGTATTATTTTCGCTTAAATGGCATTTCCTCGGTGTACATACACCTAGTAGGCTACGGCCATTAACGAAGTTCGGAAAAGTAACACGTTGCGCGCTAATATAATTTGAACCTAAACAACGATCCCCGTTTTTGTGACTTGCTGATTTTGTCTAAGGGCTATTTTTATGAACACTATTTGACAAACGATTACAAAACTGTTATTTGTCTTCAATATGTATCGTTTTATTTAGACGTGGTAGAGTCATGCTGGAGCTATGTTATGGTTGTAGCGCGAATGAGTCAGCTCAACCGGGGAAGGAGCACGCTCTCACGGAATACCAGCTTAAAATACCAGTTAAATGCCGCTGTGTTTCGTATGGTGAGTGCAGAGAACTGGAGACTCATTTTATTGAAAACGAGGTTTTCCGCCTTAGTTCTTAGGAGTAACAACGCATCTGCGTTTTGATTCTTAATCGAAGAAATATGTAGATGGTTATAGGCGCCATCGTCCATTTAACATACAGGTAACATACAGGCCATAACAGGTGTATGTACACATGCGTGTGTTTTCGTTTATCACCGTTATTCTATAACGTAAAAAATCCACAGACCTTTTAAGCCCACGACTGGACATGGGTCTCTGGGCACGAATGTTACGTGTTATATGTATGTATATTATTTTATTTTAAATATATATTAGATTATGTCATATAGTTATATTTATTTTAAAGAAAGAAATTAATTTCTTTTTTTAATTCATGACCGTTCTACGGTCCTCGTCTAATTATAAAGTTAGTGCTTCCACTATTGAGTTGTAGTACATATAACTCAACGGCTTCCACTCATTTCAATGGATTCTCTACTCTGCTCGGGAAAATACTATTGAGGATACTCTCTGGAATTTGTGCGAAAAGCCCCAAGCAAATGCATTAGAGATTAATTCGTGAACACAAGATATTGAATTGATTAGAGATTTTAAAACAAGATATTGTTTCATAATAAGAATGATTTAATGCTATTTATATTTATATTATAGTATGAATATATGTATAATATAGTTCTAGATATGTATTTAAATATAATTGGTATATGGTTCAGTAGTGGACTGCGATTCAAAGGACCATGCAATTATGGTTGTGTAGCGTGGTTATAGGAATCAAAACAAAATGGGGTAAAGCGCCGCGTGTGTACTATATACTTTAAACAATAGACCCTTGCGTAAAATTGATTAGATTCTTTGGCTGGCACGAAGGAAAGATGAGCTGCTGTGGAATAAGATTCAATAAATACAAGAGCTCATAATAAAAGGAATGGACAGCACAATACCTTGACAATGGGCGGCGTATCTCGTGTCTTCGACTGCTGCTGGGCGTTGCGATGAATTGTGATTATACTTAAACTCTTCCCGGTAAATTTGTATGCACTAAACCAATTTCCAGCGATTAAATTGCGGTTTTTTTATGACAACTATACTGTGGAATGCGGCCGTTCGACGCGACGGTTCAATTTACTCTCGGTATGTGCTAGGAAAAGAGAGGTGAAAGAAGGAAGTTTTGCCAGCCAAACATTAACTAATACCCTCTAAACTAACGAAATACAAAACGTATACGGTGGCGCAGCCAGTATATGTGTAATATAAATGATAACCTATATTGATTTCTCCCACAAATAGTACATTGCAAAATGTATATGTAAATTTATTTTTCTAATATAAAACAAAAAGGGTACATAAATTTGTGAGGGACGGGAGTCCAAACTAGGATACTCTGTGCTACGGAAATCCCGGCTCCACCTTTTGATCAGCTGTTTGAATTAAATATTGCAGTAACATTAAATTATTTTATCGTTTGCGTAAGGGCATGCACGTATTCGAGTGAATCGTATGTGATGTATGTGGTGTCTGTGTTGTGTAAGTGTGTGTGTGTGTGTGTGTTTACTACCTCGTATTACGTAGTAAGGTAAGCTACAATGTGCATTAATTGTTTTGTTTTTTTTTTCATACTTTATCGGTAATTGATAATATATTATAGATCTTTTAAACAGTTAACCTACACCTATACCTTTCTACGTAAAATTTGGTGATTTTTTTTTAAATATCATTCTTTGTTTATTTTCAACTTCCACCATTAATGTTTTACTAGAGCCTGTTCGTATAGAAATGCCATAGGACAGGATAGATCTGCGTAAGAATTCATATACAGTCTTAAGTTTTTAAATATGTAATAAATATAAATCAGCCTTCCAAATTTTAGAACTAAATAGTTTATATTCACTGATGTTTAAATTCGTAATTTTTAATATTTGTATTTTCAATACAAGGACATTTAAGATCGTTTTGAAGATTTTTGGAAACAAGAGTTTTGGTTTAGATGGTAGGTTTTTTGGTTTATTTATGTTATTTATATTTTTAATAACGTTACAAATTTTCTTATTATCATTTCCAACGGCTTTTAATTCATTTCCTCCATACTGTCTCCATTCTTTTTTTAACATATGATTATAATTTATAATATATATTTTTAATACATCTATGCAAATAAATAAAATTGAAGTGTCTGTTAGTAATGTCAAAATATCAATTTTTTACTAAATGCATATGAAAGTTTATACAGTACTTATAACAAAATTACAAATTTTTAAGTTTTTGTCCGTCCGTCTGTCTATCTGTCTGTTTGTTCCGGCTAATCTCAGAAACGGCTGGACCGATTTCGACGGGGCTTTCACTGGCAGATAGCTGATGTTATAAGGAGTAACTTAGGATACTTATATTTTAGAAAAATAGTTAGGGTTCAACGCAACATAACTAAAACCCTTAAGTACACGGGGGCGAAGTCGCGAGGAACAGCTAGTCTATTAGTAGTATATTTTTAATATTATATCAATGTGTATTATCCGTGAAAATAAAATCATATTATTTAAATAGTATTTAAGCATAAACATGCACTCAAAAATTAAGTAGTTAAAATTTAGTAGAAACCCTAACACAAACTATAATTTCAGCTGCAACTTCAACAATATTAAACAGTGCTCGTTATTTCATATCAGTTAGAGTCTACGGAGCGGTTCAAGTATGCGTGAGAGTTGTCAATAGGAACTAAAGAGCTATTCAGAAATTCATCTTCGTTATGAATAAGATCTATGAAATCTTGTAGAATTAATTAGCTTTTTATAAGAAATTAAACAATTAAGCGAGAGCGAAGTAGAAAATTCTGAAAAGAGGTAATTATCGGGACTTAAGTTTTTAAACCCCAATAACTAATTAGTAGAGCTAACGGTCAATTACAAAATGTCATAACTTTATTTATACATATTAATAACACTGTAGAAAAGTCATTTTTTTATAGGATAAGGATGACAAACGAGCACACAGTCCACCTGATGGTAAGTGGTTGCTGCGGCCCATAGACATCTACATCTATCCTCGTTTGCGATTCAAAATGCAGATGCGTTGTCACCCGTGAAGACTAAGATGGAATGCCTCATTTCCAGTAAAAAGGGCCTCCGGCCACCTGCACTCACCAAGCGAAACGCAGAGGTAAATCTCTACTTCACGCTGGTATTCTGTGAGGTCGTGGTACCACCCCGGTTCGAGCCAACCCATCCGTGCGACAGCAAAAGCTGCCGCGTGGCTCTACCATTGTTACCAACTGTCATGTTTCTAATTCTTAAACCTTTTAACAAAGTCAAGTTAGAAATTCTCAGAGTTTACATCAGACGGCCTGCCTATCAATTTCTATCTGTCCTCAACTTACTTTATAACGAACGGACTTAATTTTCATGAAAACTTGCTATATAGGAAGATAGTGACACTAAAAATCATATTATAGAGCACTTTTTATCTGATTACGGAACTTCAAAAATGGTGGATTTTATTTCTGATTTCATAAATAATTTTTTTCATAATAGCTGATTATCCGATTAAGGGGTATATATAGAGCACATAAAATGTATGCTATATTTATAAATAGACTTAAAAATATATCAATGGTTGTGACATACTTTAAAAATACATCCACGATCTACGTTGTACGTTTTTTAAAACTATATTAATATACTGGTGGTCGAAGCCTACGGACGCGAGCGACTCATCCCCCAAGTTGCAAATGATGGTTACATTAATGAACAGGACATTAAAAGAAAAGGGAATGAAAGTGAACGCAAGTAAGACGAAAGTTATGGTTTTTGAAAGAGAAGAAAGTAAAACGATATGTGAAATAAGAATAGAAGGGGAGTTGGTAGAGCAAGTAGATGAGTTTGTATATTTGGGATGTGTGTTTAGCAGGGATGGTAGATATGATAAGGATATAGAACGACGAGTGAATGCAGGAAATAGAGTGAATGGGGCTCTACACTCTATTGTAAAAAGTCAGAATGTGTCCAAAAAGGCACGTATGGCAATTCACAATGCTGTGTTAGTACCTACTTTAATGTATGGTAGTGAAAGTTGGGTGTGGCAGAAGAAGCATGAGAGTAGAATAAATGCTGTAGAAATGCGGTCATTAAGGAGTATGTTAGGGATGAAGCTGAATGACAGAGTGAGAAATTGTTTAATAAGAGAAGAGTGTGGTTTGCAAGATGATGTTGTGACCAGGATTAAGAAAGGAGTGCTTCGGTGGTTTGGCCATGTAGAAAGAATGAATGAGGAAAGAGTGACAAAGCAAATTTATGTTGCAGAGGTGAACGGCATAGTCGGGAAGGGTCGCCCTAGGCGAAAGTTTATCGACCAAATTGGCGATATATTAAAAATGGGCCAAAAAGAGTACCTTTAACCGACGAGCGTGTATGCGTAGGTATATGGATGTGGAGGAAGCGAGAGAGGTGTGTCAGGATCGTGCCAAATGGAAGTCCATAATCTCTGCCTACCCCTCTGGGTGACAGGCGTGAGTGTTTATGTATGGATGTATTAATATACTGCTGGGTCCAAATGAATTGAGAACCCCCACTCGACATATAACATTTTTATAGTCTGATCCTAAATAAAATGAGATGGTAAACTATTTGGTCATCTCTCAGAGACTAATACTTGCTTCACTGTCTCAGTTCAGACGCCTCTGACGCTCCCCTGGCTCTAAACATAAGGCTTTTTTCTTTCCCAATGGGCCAAGGCAATACCGTTGGATCTCCTGTCATTGTCTCTAAATATTTCACAAGGCTCTAAAACTGAGGAAACGTTTAAACAAACAAGAGCCCTTAGAATAGTATCGTACAGAGAACCGTGAGGTCCTTGTCTGAACCTGCGGCTACTCGCAAGCTTTCTGCGTCAAGTTATGGGATAAGATTACTTGATGGCAAAATGGGTTATTAGCGACTATGTACAAAAAGGTGGGCTTGATTTTAGTTACTATAGAAATTATAAGACAAATATTATTATTAAAATTAAATATACGTAACAATTGTACATCATACAGTTAACTTTATGTTGAATATTTTTGCGCTACATTTTATATATTTATAACTAACTAAATTTGATACTTGCTCAGACAAACAAGGGAAGAAAGACTGAACACTGCGTACATTTTAAGTGAAGCTAAAACCATGCATAACTTCTTGACACGCACTCTCACATACATCTTTTTTCATTATCAGCCCGTAAAAGTTTACTGATAGATGCACACATGGATGTACATACCTAAAACTAGGTTATTGTTCACAAATGTACGTGAGTGCGTGCTTTGGCTAGGATTTTGCATCCCTTAAAATGTACGCAGCACTCCGTTTTTCTTTGTTGGTACAATGATACTAAAAGTATTATTAATTTTACAAGTATTAAGTAAGGTTAGTTGGGGAAACTTTGCAATCGCATTTAGATACCAATATGGCATGATAATAATGTTCATATTATTTGTAAATTTGCGAGTGGATTGCGGGTTCAGCATTATTACAAAATAATTTTGTATAGGACGCCAAGAGTTCGATTGGGCTTGCGGCTGTGTTACAGTACATGTACTGACTGTATATGCATGTGTGAGTGAGGAACATATTTTAAAAAAAAATTCAAATAAAACAGGTAAATGTTTGCTTTTACACGCTATTTCAATAGTATGGTTTTATTCGTATGTGAGCTTTGATATCTTTCATTCATATATCTCGTGTATCAACTAGCTCTGGAGGTAAGCATTTATTGTAGAATATTAAAAGTCCCTCCACATTTTCCTTCCAAACTGGTCGTCCCTTTATATGAAATCAAATTTAATTTTACCGTCGCCTATCCGCAGGCAAATAAACGCATATTTTGACCAGTTCGTAATTGGCCCAAACCATTTGCTTTTTGTAATGACTGTGAAAACGTAGATTCGTACAACCAAAAGTCAATTTTCTTTTGTTTAATTGCTTCTTCGGGTTCCATTTTATAATCGGATCAATAAGCACTTCACTTCTAAATAACCAGGTTCATATTTGCCGTCTGGACTAGCACCCAGAAATAAAAAATTGTGGTATAAATGTATAATACAGTCATCTACGTTAACATTTATTGGTTTACGCTCATTGTTTTTGTAGTTTATAGATAGCACATTGCTTAAATCATAGCTATTCAGTATTTGCTTAGCAAGGAACAGTTGCTATTTTCAAGCTGCTTGCAAACTCTGGCAAACCATGAAGCTGTTAACTTTTCTTCTAGTTTTCAAGAGCGTGCTTGCACTATATAAAACACCGCTCCTTTCAATATAGTTTTTCTGTTCTGGGGACTTCACACATCCCGCCTGTGGCACCGCTCTCGAGCGGTCGTGTCCAGGTAGTCCGCACATCCGTCCCCGTACGGTAGTGCTCTCTCGCTCTCGCGCCTCCGCTGTCCTGCTCGCACTGTACAGTGCGACGCCTGGTGAGTCCTTTTACGCTAACTCCAGTTATTACCTCCCTGTCTCCGGACGGGGCGGTTTGACTGTTGGTCTTGCTTTTTAACTGTCATTTTTGTTTTGTGATTATTTTATTGTTATTAATTGTAACGTGTATATTGTTTCAAGGGAGTTACTTGCTCTTTTCAGAGCAAGGCCCTGTTCTTTTGAGAACCAGGGCACAACTCCTAGAATAAAACCGTCCCGTTCTTTTCAGAACGGTGATCCCGCCCTTACTGTTTCTTAAGAATACGATCTGTTCTTTTCAGAACAGTGTCCCACTAACTTTTATATAATTACGTAGTCCCCAACGACAATGTCCTCGCATAATTTGTTAGGTCCCCTGACCGAATTAGTCTATAGGTTACATAAAGACCCGCAAGCTCTTCAAGCAGCCATCATAGCCCTTGTGGCTCCTACCACCGTTCAGGCACCGCCGCCCGTTATAGCGGCCTACCTCGAGTCCCGGAACTCGTTCGCGCCCCTTGAGATAGACATGGAGTGCTCCAACTCCAACTCCGACTCAGAATCCACACTCCGGGGCTCTGGTTCTACGGAGACGTCTGACTCAGACGGATCCGAAGAATCAGAGTTCACGACAGTGTCTTCCAAGCGTCGTAAACGCGCCGCGAAAACCGTTTCGGCGGCCTCTGCCGCCCCCGCAAACCCCGCAGCCCCCGTAGCTGCCTCAGTCCCCGCAGCTCCCGCTGCAGTTTCAGTAACACCACTGCCCAAGCCGGCCTACCGCTGTGCTTCTAACCCGACTAAGAAGCAAGTCCCGCCCCCTGTCTTCTTACGAGACAAGGCTCAATTCACCCGCCTCTCCAAAACCTGCTACGACGCAGGAATAAAATACCACCAAGCCACCAACCTCGGGGAGGCTATTAAAATCATCCCCAAATCTGTCGACGACTTTCGTCGTCTCACCAGGCTCTTCACAGCCGAAAAAGTCTCTTATTACACGTACGCTCTTCCGGAAGAGCGCAAAATCAGGGCCGTCATCCGAGGCGTCCCTTTTGAAATTTCCAACAAGGAAATCTTTGAGGACCTTAAGTCTCAAGGATTTCCGGTTGAGGCTGTGCATAAAATGCACAGCAGAACGGGCTTGAGGTTCCCCCTCGCTCTCGTTATTCTTTCAAACACTCCGGAGGCACAGACTATCTTCCGGCAGTTACGCACAGTGTGTGGGCTGTCGGGAGTTAGGGCTGAGCTCCCACATAGGCGCGGCTACCCGGCGCAGTGCCACCGCTGCCAGTTATATGGTCATGCGGCGGCCACCTGCTCCGCCCCACCCAGGTGCGTTAAGTGCCTCGACCCCCACAACACGAAAGAGTGTCCCCGGCCCAAAAATGCCGAATCCCCACCCGCGTGCGTCCTGTGCAAACAAACAGGCCACCCGGCTAACTACAGAGGCTGCCCTTGCGCACCTCACCCCCGCCCCATTAGGCACGCTCCACCGCCGGTTAATGCTAAGTCATTCCCGGCCCTCCCGTCAAGATTGCCACCTAAGAGATATTTTCGCCCATCTCAGGTAGACCCAAGGCCCTCCCGGGTCCCTCCCCCTCTTCTTCGCCCACCTCCGGGCTTCTCGCAACCATTACAGCCTCCAGGCTTCTCCTGGGGATCCAAAAAGGCCGACCCTCCGCGGTCGTCCCCCGCTGCACAGCATGAACAACCCTCAATGGCTGATGATCTAAATACGGTGTACGCCGCTATTAAGAAAATCAACATTGGGGAGATCACAGTCTTAGCAAATTGCGCGCTGCCAAGTCCCCTCAGGACAGACTCCTTGCTCTTACAGAGCATCATAATCTTTTAAGTACGTTATAAAATTATTTTAATCATTTCATCGTTAGGTAAATACGTGGGGTTAAAACTGCCTCCGTAGGCACTCACTAATTAAAACTCTCTGAAACTTCTTCAAAGTCTCAGAGTTTCATTAAACATACTTATTCGTGAGGTAGCTAAGTGTGCAACCCCACTCCCTCTCGCTATCGCATCCGCAGGTCGAGGAACTCCCACTCGAACCCGCCTATTCTCTGTCAAACGATTTGAACTACCTCCTGGTGGCTCAGTCAATTTCATAATTAAACTTTCATAAATAATTAAATTTTTACAATCAAATTGCCTTCGTAGGCACTCCCTCAGCGGCTTATAGCCGCCTGCGCCCTCTTTTTCCCAAAAGAGGGTCGCTTTACGATACGGCATAGGAAGCTTTAAACAGCTGGTTGCCAGTCCCCAAAGGCGGTTTTTAGGGGGTATCACATAGGCTCCCCCGTTAGGTGTGAGTCCCCCATAACCACGATGGATAGCCATCGTGGTATGCGTAATGCATTTTCCGCCTCCCGTAAAGGGTAGCCCTTTTCCAAATTGCTTCGGGCGCAAAAAAAAAAGGGACTTCACCAACTGTAATATAAGGTCAAGTATTTATAAGTATAGTTCCGTAGTCTGACTAAGATCTTTTACCTGTCAAGCCCACAAAATTTCTTGAATGACATTTGATCTGGTGGCTCAATTACTTTGTTTTCTGAGAGAACACAGTGACAGTATGACAGAATATTGGTTTTTATTTTTAATTGATTTTTCACCCCACAGTAGGTACATGACTTCTTTACTGTGCTGGCCATCAATTGTCACAGCGTTAGAGGAAGCATCGCAGCTTGTGTCGTATGAACGTTTACTTAACATGCGTTTGCAATACTAATGAAAGTAATAATTGTAATAATACAAAATTATTACATTTATTAATTTCATTAGTATTCCTAAAGACGACATATTTTCGATGAGATTTACATGCTCTTCTTTCCTAGCCTCAACAATACGATGTCCCACCATTTTGTTCCCACCTCTGTAAACTTAATTACACGTTGCTTCATACAACCGCAGAGGTACGGTGTGATGTCTCTATAGGCAAGAACAATATGAAGCAGGATATATACAACACTAGTAGATATAATGCCTGCTATAACTTCATGCCCATTTTATTATCGCCTTGAAGAAATTTTTCGAGTTTTAAATTCTCAACAAACATTTTGTAAAGAAGTTTATCATTTTAATGAAGGCCAACTCTTTTTTCTTTAATAATACTACTGAATAAGAAATTCCAATCATACTTAGACACAAAATAAACAAAATCTCATTATTTTTATCTTTTTCCGTGCTTATCTCTTCAGCACTTGGGACATTCTTACTTTGCCTGAAGTTAAACCATTAATTAATAAGCACACAAATCTTAATATTTATTTGTAATCATGCGTAACTAACTAGGTAGTACAAGTTGATGATATATTTACCAAACTTTTAGCTAAGTCCTCCAAATTTTTTTGTTTTCTTTTATTAGCTAAAAATAGCTTGGTTTTATTTCCCACTACATCTGAATCATAATTTGTTGTCACTATAAAAAAAATATTGTCGGCCATCAAAAATAAAAATAAAATATTTTCCTTGCAAAGTTGCTTGCTAGTAAAGTCTTGTCGATAACACTATAATCGTGCAATATTTTCGTATGCATGGCTAACATCAGGCAGAGCGACAAGCGACGTGACCTCTCTCTGGAAAGCCTAGTTTTATTAAGATTTTATAGCACGTTTAAAATGTTTATAGAAAAATAATAAAGCTATTTAATTTTCGATTTTAAAGCGTAAAGGTTAAAAAACATGTTCTTATAACATATTAAACTATGATTTTATTAAATTAAGTAACATATATTACTGACAACAATCGTTTTATCCACTGCATTTTCATAAAAAATTCACTTGGTTTGAATTTTTTAATTTCTTTTATATATAACCTAAATCAAAATATCTTTTCTAATATATATTTTCCTTGGGGTTTGTCAAATTTTTGTTTCATAAAATTGTCAGCCATTTCAGACATTTTAAGCTTTGAAAATGACGCTAAAAGGGAAATTAAGAAAACCTCTGTTTAGCTTTCTTGATAGTATCCACAAACGCAGTATTAATATAAAAAATAAATGTTATAACTATATACAGCATAAACTTCCTGAGGTTTATGAGTAATTAACATTCGTGTAAGAAAAGCGGTTGATGGATATTAACAGGTTTGAAAAGTACTGTTTTGAGCTAATCAGCGCTTGGAACGTGAATAAGTCCTTAAATACTAGATGATTTAATTCAAAATCAGGGGAATACCTAATCTATACTAATATTATAAAGCTGCAGTGTTTGTTTGTTTGTTTGTTTAAACGCGCTAATCTCTGGAACTACTGGTCCGATTTGAATGATTCTTTCAGTGTTGGGTAGTCCATTTATCGAGGAAGGCTATAGGCTATGTTTTTTTTTCAAAATTAGGGATCCGTAATAAAATTGCTATTTTGTAACACAAGGTGTAAAATCGAAAACCTATTTTTGCGTGCGCTGCAAAAACTATTGACAATAAAACAAAATGATGTACTACGGGTTTGTAGATCCCATTAAGACCTACAAAAAGTCCGCGACAACATATATCTAGCTATCATAGTTTAATCACAATAACCGATTATGTGTTCAAATTAATTATTAAATCATCTGAAGAAAAAAAAAAACTACGTTAAATATGTATCGTAATATTAATATTTATCGAAATTAAGCATTATGTTATGAAGAGTATTTATGTAGAAGTAAAATACTTTTTGTTTCATCGCAATCGGATATTTCGTTTAAAAGTTATCACGTGTGTAAGATGTTAAGAGTTGGTACCTATTAATGAGTTATGGACCATAGAGTTTTTTATCAACATAAAATCCTGTAATAATCTTTTTCGAAATATATTGATTGTAAGTATAAGATCTTTGAAGAGTATAATAAATACATTTCTAAAATAACTCTGCTAAGGAAATCGACGCGCGCTTGATCTGCAAGACGCGACGCTGGCGGCGCGACGGCGGGCGAGACGAGGAGGCCGCGCTTGCTGGCCGCCTGTCGCTCAGTCAACTCAGCTTTCTAGGCAGACTGCTACTGCAAAGCGATTGCGACTTCTACGCAACAATGAAACACCCGAAGAAAATCTGCACAGGTTGGCTACTCAACGAGCGATCAGTGAACAAAACCGTTTTAGGTAATCGAGTGTTGAACGTTCGCAGCGGTTAGTCTCACAAAATATCCGTACTTCGGCGAATCGACAACGGGAATCAAGTGCTGAACGTTCTCAACGTTTAGCCGCACAAAATTCCCGAACTTCGGCAAATCGCGAGCGGGAATCAAGCGCTGAACGTTTTCAACGTTTAGCTACACAGAATTCCCGCACTTCAGCAAACCGGGAACGGGAATCAAGTGCTGAACGTTCCCATCTATTAGCACAGCAAAATGCACGAACAGCAAGGAACAGAACTCGCAGGCAATATAATTTATTGAATTCAGCATTTGCTTATGATTATACCCTTGACTATGCTGAGCTAAATGGTACTAATATTTGCAGAATGAATAAAATATGTAATTCATGTCAAGCAAAAAAATGGCCGGCTGAAGCTCCTGGACTGTGTTGTAGTGGTGGCAAAGTAAATATTCCTAAAATTCCAGCACCAACATCAATTCTTAAAGATCTAATATCAGGCTCACATCCATTTTCTAAGCATTTCTTAAATCACTCTAGACAATATAATACTCTGTTTCAGATGACTTCATTTGGTGCCAAAGAAATTCGTGAAGGAAACTTTATGCCCACTTTTAAAGTCCAGAGGCAAGTTTACCATCTGATCGGTAATTTACTTCCACCTGAAGGCGCACAACCCGAATTTTTGCAAATATATTTTATTTCCCATACAGATCAGGTATCTTTACGCTCAAATTTAAGCCCAACGTTTTTCGTTACAAAATAATAACGATGAAGTAGAAAAATATTTAAATGGTCGCTATATAAGTTCCTCGGAAGCACTCTGGAGAATTTTCCAATTTTCGATTCATGAACGTTTTCCGGCAATAGTTCATTTAGCAGTTCATTTAGAAAATGGACAAAGAGTTTATTTTTATAATAATGAAAATCTTCAAGATCGCGTCAACAATCCTTCATCAACGACACTTACAGCGTTCTTTGATCTTTGTAAAAGAGACGATTTTGCCAAAACCCTTTTATATCACGAAGTACCCCAGTATTACGTATGGGAAAGAAATTCATTTTCTAGAAGAAGACGTGGACAAGATGTTGAAGGATATCCTGGTATAAAAAAAGACTCAACTTTAGGTCGTGTCTACAACATTCATCCGACAAAAACTGAATGTTACTATTTAAGAATGTTACTGCATCATGTTCGCGGTCCAATGTCATTTGAACATATAAGGACAGTAAATGGTGTTATTTTCAATACTTATCAAGGAGCTTGCAAGGAATTAGGTTTACTGGAGGGAGATGAACATTGGCAAAATACTATGTCAGATGCTGTCATGTCCGAGCCGGCTCCAGAATTAAGAGAATTATTTACCATAATCCTCATATTTTGACAACCATCTGACCCCTTGCAGCTATGGAACAAATTTCGGGAAGATTTGTGTCAAGATATATTATACAGAATGCGTAAAGAGACCCAGGATATGGCATTAGCATATAGTGATGACATATACAATGATGGACTTATCCTAATTGAAGATAAGATTCATGAGATTTGCGATAAATCATTAACTGATTTTGGGCTTCCTGCAACAAAAAGGAATAACACACACCATAAGAAATAGCGTTGCGGAAGCCATACGATGTAAATGAATTAAATGAGTATATTACTGTAAATGAACCCAAGTTAGTTAATGACCAGGTGATGGCATACAATAGTGTTATGCACAGTGTTCGTTTCAATGAGGGAAAAATATTTTTTTTGGATGCTCCAGGCGGAACCGGCAAAACATTCATTACTAATTTGATATTAGCAAAAGTAAGGTCTCAGGGAAAACTAGCTTTGGCAGTAGCGTCATCAGGAATCGCTGCAACTTTATTAGCTGGTGGACGCACAGCTCATTCCACTTTTAAACTGCCCCTAACCGTTTCGTTACAGAAAGATAGCGTGTGCTCTATTTGTAAAAATGGCCCTTTAGGAAAAGTTTTGCAAGACGTCACTTTAATAATCTGGGATGAATGTACCATGATTCATAGAGCTCACGTAGAGGCTCTAGATAGGACTCTTAGAGATATTAGAAGCTGTGATAAAATCATGGGTGGGATTACTGTCATGTTTGCTGGGGATTTTCGGCAAACTTTACCAGTAGTAGTAAGAGGAACTAGAGCAGACATTGTAAAATCTTGCCTCAAAAGTTCTCCATTATGGAAATTTGTTCATACCTTAAAACTATCTACGAACATGAGAGCACATTTGGGGGGAGGTAGTACAAATTTTCCTTTGAAGTTACTTTTAATTGGAGACGGAAAAGTACCTCATTTTGAAAATAAAATACCTATTGATCAAGATTTAGGAGAAAAAGTGACTAGCATTGCGAGTTTAATATCAAAAGTTTACCCAGATATCGTCGAAATAGAAAATAAAGATTATTAATGGATGTCAACGAGCAATATTGGCGGCGAGAAACAGTAGTGTTGACGAAATTAACGATTTAATTTTTTTTTATAAGATAAGGGTGACAAACGAGTACACAGTCCACCTGATGGTAAGTGGTTGCTGCGACCCATTGACGTCTACATCTATCCTCGTTTGCGAATCAAAATGCAGATGCGTTGTCACCCGTGAGGACTAAGATGGAATGCCTCATTTCCAGTAAAAAGGGCCTCCGGCCACCTGCACTTACCAAGCGAAACGCAGAGGTAAACCTCTACTTCAGGTTGGTATTCTGTGAGGTCGTGGTACCACCCCGGTTCGAGCCGGCCCATCCGTGCGACAGCAAAAGCCGCCGCGTGGCTCTACCACTGTTAAGTTAACTAAACTTCCAGGGGATATAGTCCCTAAACTTCTATTGATAATGTAATCGATCAAGAAGATGCAGTCCATTATCCACAGGAATTTCTTAATTCTTTAAACCCGAGTGGCCTCCCACACATTCTCTCAAGTCAAAAATTGTTGCCCCAATTATTTTACTTAGAAATCTTAAGCCACCAAATTTATGTAACGGGACTCGACTTCAGGTTAAATTTCTTCGCAATAACGTGATCGTTGCAACAGTTTTGATGGTCCAGCGGTTGGTCAAACAGTACTTATACCTCGGATCCCAATGATTCCAAATGATTTGCCTTATCATTTTAAAAGAGTCCAATTCCCAATTAAATTATCTTTTGCCGTAACGATAAATAAATCACAGGGGCAAATATTTAAATATGTAGGATTAGATTTACGGCAAGACTGTTTTTCGCACGGCCAACTATATGTCGCGTTGTCAAGATCAGGTTACGGAAACAATCAATATATTCTTCTGCCACAAGAAAATAAAACGAAAAATATAATTTACTCAGAAGTACTTTAAAATAATATTTAAACCCGGTTTAAAGTGGACGGACACTCCCGCCTGTAGTCGTAATTCTTATGTGTCTGGCTGAATATCGAACAGACAGACAGCTATTGCCTGCGACTTATACAATTTAACTTAATCTATATTTTTCTTAATATTATAAAGCTGAAAAGTTTGGTTGTTTGTTATGAACGCGGTAATCTCAGGAAATACTGATCTGATATGAATACTGTTTAAATATTCAATAGTCCATTTATTGAGGGAGGCTATAATATAGGCAATATTTTATCTCGGTATTTCCACGGAAACGAGAAAAACGCGGGTGAAACCGCGGGGCACAGCTAGTTTAAGAATAATTTCTATAGAATTATGGACTATATTAATCATAAGTCTTAATGTACAAAAAGAAACAAAAACTTTTGCATCCTATGTATATCTGTAGCATAACATGCTGTTCGATTGTAAATTATATGTAAAATCTTTTGCATACCATGTTTTAATCAAACAAATGTATTTCATTATCCTTTAAAGCATCACAGAGCATAAACCACGAAATGTTTCCCTAATTATTTACATTTTACATTATTTGCTAGAAATGAACAATACAGTTCAACTTTCCAATTAGCCTCAGAGTAAGCTTTAGTGAATAGGTGAATTTTCGATTCAAAATGTTATTACTACGGTTTTAGTCGAACGCTATATCATGTTAACGTTTTTATCTTTTAGTTCATTCAAAATTATTATTTTAGCTTTTTAAGGTGCGCTAATTTATAATTATTCTTTCATGGCGTTTAACTATTATGAATAAACATCCGGTTTATATTATATTTAGGGTAAATAAATGAATGACGTTTTAGTGAACTGAATAAACAAATAATACCCTTATATAGTGTGCCATACTGTGATAGTATGTGCCATGCCAGAATTATACACGTTTATACTGAAACAGTACTTCTTACACGATTTCTTTATTCATGTGCTTATACTGTGATGGAAGCGTTGGCGAATTCCGTCTCATGAATATCGTAGGACGTTACTCGGCTTTTTCTTATAGGATAGGGTGACAAACGAGCACACAGTCCACGTGATGGTAAGTGGTTGCTGTGGCCCATAGACATCTACATCTATGCTCGTTTTCGAATTAAAATGCAGATGCGCTGCCAGCCGTGAGGACTAAAATGGAATGCCTCTTTTCCTGTAAAAAAGGTCTCCGGTTCTCTAAACTCAACATACGAAACACAACAGCGTTAAGCTGGTATTCTATGACATCGTTGTCCTTCCCCGGTCGAGCCGACCCATTCGTGCTACAACTACACTACTAATATAGCTGCAGCATAGCTCTACCACGTATACATTATTATTTATAAATATATTAGTAATTATATTAGCCTATTATGAAAAATGGTAGAAAAATCTTGTGAATCTCGATGGATGGCAGTGTACCCACCTTGTTTTGGGCAGACGTAACAAACAACAGCATAAAACGTTCGAGAGGTATGGTACAGCCATTGTCAGTCCGCTTGTTAAACGTGAAGATCAAGAAAATTCCTCCCTACTTTACATAATATACATATGTGTAACGTCCATGTCACACCTATGCCGGTAGTTGTTGAGGCACTAAGCTCGAAGTTGTGACGAGTATGTTTACCTGGGACAAATAGTCCGACTAGGTAAGTCCAACTTTGACCGAGAGGTCAATCGACGGATTCAACTCGGCTGGGCAGCGTACGGGAAATTACGGCAATCTTCTCATTAGGTATACCTCAAAACTTGAAAACGAGACTGTACATTCAATGCGTGTTGCCAGTGATGACCTATGGAATGACTATGGTCCTTCACTGCTGGCCGGATGAAAAAGCTGAAGGTCACTCAGCTAGCTACGGAGAGGGCTATTTAGGAGTTTCTCTGCGTGATAAACTTAGAAATGAAGATATCCGCAGTAGAATCAGAGTGACTGACATAGCCCAACGGATTAGTAAGCTGATGTGGCAATGGGCCGGCCATATTGCTCGAAGAACCGACAACCGATGGGGAAAAAAGTTCTCAAGTGGCGGCCTCGTACCGGCGGACGAAGTGTAGGGCGTCCCCCCACTAGATGGAGTGACGACCTGGTAAGACATGCAGGAAGGCCCATAGACATCTACATCTATCTTCGTTTGCGAATTAAAATGCAGACGCATTGTCAGCCGTGAGGACAAAGATATAATGCCTCCTTTCCAGTAAAATGGGTCACCGGTTCTCTACACTCACCATACGCTGTTTTACGCTGGTATTCTGTGAGAGCATGGTGCTTCCCCGGTCGAGCCGACCCATTAGTGTGACAGCTATACTATTAATATAGCTGCAGCATGGCTCTACCACGTAAAGGTGGCTCAGGACCGTCCTTTGTGCCATTCCTTGGGGGAGGCCTATGTTCAGCAGTGGACTTGTGAAGGGTTGTAATGATGATGAAAATAATAACATATACGTACATAGTATTACCGACATAGACAAAGACATGCATTAATTTAACAACTTACTTACAACTTAGTCATAAAGCTTGGATACAGAAAATAAAATGATACATATAAATAAAAATATGTAATAAAAATAAATAATAGAGAACAGACAAAATAATCTGATTGCACGAGTGATGTGATGAAAAGGTTCGCTGGTACG
Source organism: Parnassius mnemosyne (assembly GCA_963668995.1). Classification (NCBI taxonomy): domain Eukaryota; kingdom Metazoa; phylum Arthropoda; class Insecta; order Lepidoptera; family Papilionidae; genus Parnassius; species Parnassius mnemosyne. The sequence continues at coordinate 21,144,865 of CAVLGL010000082.1, read as the reverse complement.
GTTGCGGTAGCGTTGGTTTTCAACAATGCCCATTGAGGTTGCACTAGCCCGCGGGGATAGTGTGTACACTATAATACAAATAATATGTAAAATAGACAGATTTTGTCAAAATAATAATAAAATAAAATATTGGAAATCCAAAAGGATTGGAACTTCAGATATGTGTGTATATATAAGTGTATACAATACACAATGTAATAAGTATGTACAATGAAACCGGTACAATAACTATATAAGACCTCTCTAATGAACATCATTCATTTCAACTTCGTAGTAGAAACGGATTTTAAAAACAGAAGAACAAAGAATATCAGCGTCCAACTCGCTCACATTTTTTAAAACGAATATGCAGGGTTTTGTTTTTAAAAATATCTGACTTTTGCTTTGAAGTCAATAAACAGACAGAAAAAAGGATTTATGAGAAGACCGGTGTTCACTGGGATTAAGCTTTCATGAATAGTATGTACTACACGTGTATGTTATGTGCACGAAGTTGGTATAAAATAATCTATATACACTAGATAAACGAAGCTATTAAAACAGATTTAAAAATGTTATATGAAATAAGGGTACTTTTTTCTTTCTATCGAATAAGGGTGACATACGAGCACCCATTCCACCTGTTGGTAAGTTGATGCTGTGGCACATAGACATTTAAATTTACTCTCAATTAAGGATCAATATGCAGATGCGTTGTCACCCCCTTAGATTTAAGATGGAATGCCTTGTTTCCAGTTATAACGGTCTTGGTTCTCTACACTCACGACTCACTAATAAGGGCACGAGTAAAGGGCTCAAAAGGATAAAAAAATTAAGTCATCCTTATTCCACTTGCATCGGGTTCAGGTCAGTAAATTCCTTATTAATTAATTATTTCCCGCTTGGAAAAGTTTAAAGGGCTTCGCTATTTCACATTTAAAAAAATGTGGGGGAGACACACGGCTCTACTCAAGTCAACGCCGTATATGGTGAGCGCCAACCCAAACAAGCTGCTCCCCGAAGAAGGACGAGAAGTTGGGGAATGGACCGTAGTCCATAACAAAACAACTGGAGAACCAGTAAAAGAGGGCTTGGCCCCTTGGTAGTGTGTAAGCACGAAAATCGACCAAAGTCGCGCATGTCAATGCGTATCACTCCCAATAACAAGTTGCCTTATTCATCAAAGGTGGAAAATTTACAAAAAAATTATATTATGTTGTTATATCATACATCATGAAGGTCAGACAGTCTGCAGCTTCATCGTGAAGAGACCCGGCTTGGGCAAAATTACTTAGGTGTGAGTGAAAACAATACACAGAGACGCAATGCTACAATACGTTACAAGTATCAATACAAATATCGCCGTATAAACCATCACAAAGTCTCATATATGGTTATCTAACCACAAATCTCAATTGACCAGAACCACAAGATGCATCTATCAAACGCAGCATACACGAAGCATACACGCAGATCCATTACAAGCCGCAATACGATTACTGTCAATTCAACGCATTTACAAACGTGAGATCCTCCACATATTTATTTGCTTTATTTCATATACCTTACTTTTATAATATTATATCTTTTATATATGGGACTTCAAGCCTTAATCCTGCTATAATAATGCTTATGCATCTTAGAGATCTACGTTATTGCCTTTGTTTCATAAATATTACTATCATATGTCCCTTAATATACTCAGTCGCAATAGACCCTCTTATCTACATGACTGACTATAGGTTTGTATTTCCAACAGATCTCGAATAATGTGTGGAAAAATCGTATCGTATTCATATGGAGGTTATATGATTTTAAATTATTGTACAGAATATTATTATTTTTAATTTTGAAGCATTAGTTACACATCTATTTAATGCCAGGAAACAATGCACTGAAAGAAGCTAACTCACCTGAAGTAAAAATGAACTCCTACTTCTAAACCAGCTGATACCCGCGACTTCGTCCGTGTTGCATCATATATCAAGAAAACACACATCACTTAATACGTAGTGCTTATAAAATCGTCGTTCCTTAAAACTTTTATCGTTTTATATTAAATGAAGATATCGCAAAGTTCTTTTTAGTTAAGGGCTAAGTGTCTAGAAATAAAACTTAGAAAACCTAATTGAAATATATCTAGTAGTTTTTCCATGATGCGCACACAACTGCAAACCTTTTTCATTATATTTATATAGTGATCTCCCCAGTACTTACTTAGTTACTTCAGAAAAAACTGTATTATTTGCAGATAACACGACACTTCTAATTAAATGTGAAAAAAAATATCATACCAAACCACAGTAAATGAAACTCTCTGTGAAGTTATTGACTGGTTGAACAAAAACAGCTTACAGATAAACATCCAAAACCAAATATCATACAATATAGTTCTTACAATTGTAACGCCCCATCACTTGCAGTAAAATATAACGACTCCTAAATTGATATAGTTGACAGTTACAAATTCTTAGGAATAAACATTGATAAAAATTTATTTGGAAGGCACGTATTGACGTCATTTATAATAAATTGGAACGTTATGTATTTGCATTAAAACGCTTGAAGAAAACTGTCTACTGAGGCCTATCATGGCTATACGTGTCCTCGTTGCTCAGCGGTGGCATCATAATCTGGCGATCTTCAGTGGAATTTCAGAGTGCATTCATTCTCTAAAAAAAGTGCATTAGATCCATCGCTTATGTATGGTTATTAGATAGTTGCATACGATTATTTAAAAAATATAAAATTATTCCCTTACTGTGTATGTATATAAGACAAGTTTGCTATTTTGTAAAACGTCACCCAGAATATTTTCAAAAAAGTATATAGATATTAATATTAGACAGCAAACGACTCAATATTTAAACCTGTTAAACCAACCTACTTGTCATACTTATATTTATAGAAAAATGTATATAATATGTCTAATAATATTTAATAAATTACCGAACTTTATAAAGAAATGAGAAGGAAACAAGTTTAAAACTTCGTTAACAGAATGGATACAAAACAAGATTTTTTATAATTTAAAAGAATATATTTAATTTATGTAATTTTAGGTTATTTAAGTACATATTATTTAAAATTTGCATGTCTGCTTGCAGACTCTATACATAACACTAGGATAATAATATAATTTTAACACCATCTCATGCCAAATTGTATAGTTGTAAATAAATTTATTCTATTCTATTCCAACATTTTTATGCAATGAACAATTTCATCTTAGTCCTCAGGGTGCCAATACATGCATTTTGATCCCTAAATTGAGAATCGATGTAGGTGGATATGCGTATATATAAATATAAAAGTATTTATATATACGTATAAACTGAATAAAATTTCTTTTCTATTCTATTCTACTTTAATCCAGAGACACCACACACCATTAAGTGTACTACTTGTCTTTACTAAAGAAACATGCGTGAGTGTCGAGGAACATTCGATTGGAACCAAGTTCCTTTCGTTTTCATTAAATGTATTATATTATTGATTAACAAATATAAATAAATGAATTACTAGCGTCTATTAAAATGAAGTGTCATTTAAAATAAAATAATATTTCTTTCTAAGCGATATAAGGAAAAGTGCAAGGTAGATGGATTTTATTCTATTTCAGTTTTTTATAGCTGCCAAGGCTGTCTACACTACGTCAGAAGGGGTCGTGACGGAAAAATCTTACACTTTTTTCTCGCTTAGCCCCCGTCCACCAAATTCGTACCATCCGATAACGACCTTTGCTCCAAAAAACTTACTTCAATAAAAATTAAGATAAAATTTACTGTGCTATGAGTGCATCCTGATTGTAGTCGAGTAGCGGATACAAACCTACGACTATTTAGTTTCGTAGCCTGTATCTTTAATCATTACACTACTGTCACTTCAAATTGTCATTTGTACATTATTAGACTCATCATCATCTTCCTTATCATCATGACATCCCTTCACAAGCCCACAGCTGATAATAGGCCTCCCCCAAGGAATGCCACAAAGCACGGTCCTGAGCTACCTACATCCATTGACTTCGTCCATGTCTTACCAGGTCGTCACATTATTAGTTTTAATTAAACGATATTCCAAATTATTCGTCTGTTATTAATGACTGGCATGATTTTTGCATAACTAATGCAACAAGTTTGTAAATAAAGAATATATATTTGTCTCTATATCCCTTTTTATTTCTTTTTATTTCTCAAAGCTCTTTTGTACGTCAAAATCTACACTTGTTCTCAAAAATAGAACAATCTCAGAATAGAATAGGCAAGAAACTGTAGGGTATTTTTTTAAAGTCGTATTAGAATTCCATTAGCAATTATTTATCTCCAGCCTTTTAAGTCACCTTATTGTTTTTTTTTTCTTAAAATTATATTGTCTTGCAGCAGAAACATTTTTATATAAGTAGTATCCAAGTAGATACTTTTCACGTATTTTGGATGGGTTAGTAAAAGTTAGTGTTATGTTTTAGCTCTTTACAGATAACTACGCTAAAATATAATCTCCCAGGAACAATTAAAGTGCTGTGTGTTAAACGTCCGCATCGTCCCGTGCCCCGCATATACCCCGGTGCTGTAACCTGGATTCGTTCAATACTACGAGTATAATCTAAGGCCTAATTTACTGACTTCCAGTTCCATTTTAGTTTTGCGTGTTTGGGAATATTATAATTGTAATAATAAAAGACAAACTATAATTATTATCCGATATATCATTCTGCTATATTTCTCTAAGAGCCTGTTCCTGTTTTTTTTACTTTTACTTGTTTTTATAGAAGAGAGATAAACTAACATTCGGCTCACCTGATGGTGACTACCGCCGCCCATACAACTGCCACATCAAGAGAAATGCCAGTGCATTGGTGGTATCGCGAACTATGTCGTGGTATGCGATGGTCTTCTAAATACGAGGTGAATGCGATAGAAAATCCATTCCTTCGCGGTAATCCAAAAATGAACGCAAGAACTTTTTGACTTCTTGTAAACTCGCAATACTGTACATTTAAAGAAGTAGATGTAAATCCATCCTGTAAAAAATAAATATTACACGCCTTATAACGCGAAGCGTTATTAGGTAGTGTATTACTCTCGAAACGTCAAATTCAAGCAATTTTGTGGTCTTAAAATGTCTCTATCATAACCATATTGCACTTAAACGATAATATGAGTAGCATGTCAAGAAAACACTATAATTAATCCATCTTATATTTTCTAAAATATCATTTTATATTGCTAATTTGATAAAAAAACATATACATAATATATATGTAGACGTTCGTCAGTTGATTTTGTAGGTGGTCACGATAACTCCTTAAAAAATTGACGTATCGAGACCGGTTTTTTTATTAGCTTCAGAATTATATCAACTGGTTCCCTCTTCCATTTCAATAGCCTAGTACGCGTCGTTGGTTAATAATAAAATGATGATAAAATGTATTCCAAGTTTTAAAAGTTTTGTTGTTATTAAAAATATAAAGGCACTTTCATTTTAGTAATTTGAATTGGAAATCACATGTTGGGAAAATAAAAAGTAGGATTTCAAGAGGTTGTTACGCAATATCAATATTGAATTATGTAGCATCAAGAGATGTAGCAAAAAATTATTACTATGGTCATATTTATCCACTTCTGATACGGAATTATTTTCTGGGGCAATTCTGTTGACATTCAATCCACATTTGTTTTGCAAAAAAGTGCTTAAAGATTATGTATAATATTAATCAATAAGACTTATATTTATAAATATTATACATGCAATATATTATCTTATTTTAAATTCCAGACGTTGATTTGTACATGCATACTTGAAATTTCTGTGTTTGTCAAAGATAACCAACAACATTATAATATTAAAAAAGAATCAAAAAAGAACTCAATATGCTTTTGATGTGTGCGTTGTTAAATCGTCTAGTCACATTTATAATAAAAGTAGATACAGTACATACAACCTATATATATTAAACCATTAGAGAGCCCACGATTTTAAAAAAGCTAAAATAATGGTTATTATCAAAATGTTTCTAAAATTTAGATGAATTTTTTGGAAGTAATTATTGATTTAATGCAGTGCTTTATTTTGTTAACATTATATTGTACGTCCGAAATGGATAAACTGTTGTAATTACTCTGCATTTGTAAGACCTCATGTACACATTGTTGTTGTTGTTGTTTTTATTATTCGCTCGAGAGAGCAGGCAAAGGAACTATGCCATACAGCCTTGTCTTTTGTAATTATCCTTCATAGTTCACTGCTTCACAATATGTTGATGCGTCACATTGTGCAGTTCTTGGGAGATTTTAACGGCAACTTGATCCAGCAGACAGCTGACAGTTGGCGATGGTATCTAAAGGCGCCTATGCAAACAAACAGCTAAAACAGCATTCCATTGCATTTTCCATTCTTCTTTTAACTCTTGCTTTAAAATTGAATATAAATCTGTATGTGGTATTGCAACATCGGTTATCCTGTCAATATCAGCTGTAACTATACTTTTAGCTAAATGGTCTGCTCTTTCATTTCCTTGAACCCCAATATGTGACGGAGTCCATAAAAATTTTACTTCCAAATTATTTTGTTTCAATTTCCCCCACAAACTTTTGCAGCCTGTAAAGAAACAATAGGAGTTGTTCTCATAGAGCCGGTAATAAGTCTTAAATTCTTATTTTGTATATTTTCTAATTTGTTTACTAGTTTTTTATTTGATTAAAAACAAAGAAAGCCATACTCAAAATGGCTCCTCACCAAAGACTTATATAACATTAAAAATATTTCTGGATCAGCTCCCCAGTTAGTACTAGCCAAAGCTTTTAATACATTAAAGGCCTTAGAAGCTCTGTCTGAAATAGAATTCACGTACTTGGTCCAAGATAAATTATTTGTAAAAATTACACCTAAGAAATTTGCACAACTTTCTATTGGTAAAAATGTATTATTATAAATTATTCTAGTGTTAAATGGACGAATTTTATTAAATATTACGACTTTACTTTTCTCAGTACTAATATCTAAATTTAAGTATGAAAAGTAAATGTGCAATTTCTTTAAAGCCTCATATAAATTGGTTACCAATAATTTATTTCTGAGGCATATATGACCAAATCATCTGCATATTGTAAATTAGTAACATTTGATTCTAAAATATTATTTAATTTAAATATGTATAAAATAAAGATAAGAGGACTTAATATTCCTCCTTGACAAACACCTTTGTAACTGAGCCTAGGACCAATAATTGTATTATTATTATTAACTTTAACAAAAACTCTTCTTTCATGTAAAAAAATATCCATTTTACAATTTTTTCAGGAATGGCCAAAGACCTCAATTCTGCGGCGAGTACATGAAGATTAACGTTATTAAATGCACCAACAATGTCAAAGAATGTACTAATTAATAATTCTTTATTTTCCATAGCTTTAAAAATGTCTAAATGTAGAAATGCAATACTTTCTCTAGATGACTTACAGTGTCTGAATCCAAACTGATTTGATGGTAAAAGACAATTTTTTTCTAGATAAAATTCTAATCTAGATTTTATAAGTTGCTCAAATATTTTACCCATACAAGATGTAAGTGCTATAGGTCTATAAGATTTGTGAGGTTTTCTTTCAGGCTTTAAAATGGGTATCAAACAATCTTCTTTCCAATCGTTAGAAATAAGTGAATGAAACCATAACATATTATATATTTTCAAAACTAGTTCTCTACACGCAGTATTCATATTTTTAAAGCTTTATATGGAACAGAATCTAAACCACAAGTAGTGTCTTTTCTAGAGTTAACAGCTGAATTGATTGGTCAAGGTAAAAGGTTTGGTAAGATAATCACAATGATTATCATTTGAGGAGTGAGGGGTTAGAGGTGTTTCGTCTGTTTCTGGAGTATATTTTTTCAAAAATTCATTAGTCCAATTAGAATCTATGACAGATGTGTTATTATGAACAAAAGTTTTGTTAAACTTTTTAATGTAATTCCATACTCTAGTCAATACAGTAGATCTATTAAAAGTTTCACATAGTTTTTTCCACCTAAGCTGTCTTTCAGTCTTCAAAGTAATTTTTTTAACAGCTTGTAGTCTTTTAAAATTAATATAATTTCGTTCTGTGGGATCATTCTTAAATACTAAATATGCATTTTCACAATTTAATACTGCCTCTTTGCATTCTAAATTCCACCAAGGTAGATAATTTTTTTTTTAAATCTTTTAAAAGATTACAAATTGATGTTAACATCTCGATTAGAAGACTGATTGGATGGTGTGGATTTATGCATGGCTTGTTTAATTAGTTCTATTAAGTCTGTATAACATGGTAAAGGATTACTATAATTAAAACTATAGTTTTTAATTAAATTATCTATTAAATTTGGATATTTTGACCAATCTACCAATTTTAAGCTTATGTTATTTGATACAGCTGTTTCTTGAAAATTTTGATTATTGACCGTAATTTTTGTCTTTACAGGAAAATGATAGCTGCTTAGAGAATCATCATCACATACTTGCCACTCACAAGACAGAGCCAGTGAAGATGAAACATGTGTTAAGTCTAATGCGTTCTGCCTCCATCTATGAGATCCTACTGTAGTCATCTGACCATCATTCAAGATTACAAGATTGTTGTCATCTATACTTGCAAGAACATCCCTACCTCGTGAATCTAATTCAGTACATCCCCATAACGTGTGATGGGCTTTGAAATCATCACCTATAAAGACTGGCTGTGGCAAACTTTGCATAAAATTATCTAATTTGGATTTATTATAATTAATTGGTGAATTAGGGGGACAGTAAACACTAACTAAAGTTAATAATTTATCATTGTATTGTATTTGTACAGCTATATTTTGTAATGAGTTATCAGAGAATGTATTGATAACACGAAATCCAATTTTGTTATGTAGAAATATTGCTACTCCATTATGATCATTACCTGAATCTAATCGTATAATATTATAACCTTTTACTCTAAAATTGTACCTAGGTTTAAGCCAAGTTTCACATATGAGAGCAACATCTATGGTGTTCTCATATAAAAATTGTGTAAATTGAAAGCGATTTTTAATTAAACTCTGTGCATTCCATTGTAAAATGTTAAACTGATCCATAAAATATTAAATGTTAAATAATGAAATATCTATTTTGGTTTCATTGTATCTATGAGAACATCTTTAATTAGCTGAGAAGATATGGTGGTTTGTTCATTTGATTTATTAAGAGTTAATACTTTAATGACTGTATTTAAAATTATATTAATAATGTCATCATTCTTTAGCAGTGACATAAGAGCATCTTTGGGATTTTTTTTGTTAAATTCGGGGAATTCGTTTATATTAAAAAGGTCTACAAATGGGGTTTTGTGTAATTTAGCCTGATTTTCTTTTATCTTTTGTTTCTTAACAGGAAACTGTCCAGAAATGCTTAGATGGTTTCCTTTGCAATGTATGCATATCGCTTTATCTGAAGAGACTTGGCAATCTTTGTAGCTGTGATTTTCAGTACAAATTCACAGAATTTTTACAATACTTTGCTTAATGACCATACCTCAGACAATTGTAGCACTGCTTCACTGGTGGAATATACTGATTTACCACGAACCGCCAACCATGAAGATCGACGTGGTCCGGCAAAACATTAGAAGCGAATGTGATGGCCACGGTGCCCGTTGGCGGCAGCAAACTGCGTCCTGCATCATTCTTATGTTTCCTCATTATCCTTTTAACACATATTATCTTCTTGTAAGTCGTTAACATACCAAAAATTCTTGAATTAGAAAGATTAGTGGGAACATTGGTCATGACTCCTGTTATTTCTGTCCCTACAACTGGGATAGATGCCTTTCATTTTGTATTCATTAAGAAAAGTAATTTTATTTAAAAATGCATTCGCTAGAGAGGGCTTTTCAAAATGAACGCCTATTTTGTATTTATTCATAGATTGCAAATATTTAATGCCTTTATTGAACCTCTTCATATGTGTGGACAGAGACATCATGTCCCGCATGCCGATTGGCCTTCTTTCATCCTTTGATTCGACAAATACAACAAAATCAACGAGAATAGAGTCCTCAGGGTACCTCCTGTTGTAGTTAGATACAAAGTACGGCTTATACTTGCCCTGCTCTTTCTCAGGATCTTCCTCAGTACTGGTATCAATTTCTTCCTCCTCAGTCGTTTCTTCAAACACTTCTTCTTCTTCCGGAAACTTTTTTTTCTACGTTTTCCCATGTTGAGGAAACCCAGTAACAATAAAAACCCAGTAAAATAAAAGTTTAGTTCCTTTTAACTAAATACAACAAAATTAAAATTTTAGTTTAAAAAAAGGCGCCTATCACGTTTCAAGGTTCCCGCGCTTCTTCTCATGTACACAGTTATGACAATAAATGATTATCTTATCTTTTTTCTTTAGCCCTTGATAGACCAAGGACAAATGTACCATACAGCCTACATCGATTTTGTTTTTCATCGAAACTAAATGAAATGCTTATGAGGAGCGCACCTATGGATTTTCAAAACTATTTTTATTTTATTCGAATCCTAATTTAATTATAAAGTGAACAATATTTTTTTTTATATTGCTTCGCCGTGTAGTGACGGCGTCAGAGAATTTACTGCCTCATATCATTCCGTGAGTCACAGGCGAAAGATAAAACATGGCACCGACTCACCTTCATTCATCAGTTTCTTGTATGACTTATCAGGTTTTCTTCATCTTGTAGTAGGAACGAGACGCACAATTCAATAATCATTTCCAAGCTTTAGGACAGGCTCGATTTTAAAACCTGATATACTATCTACATTCTCTTCTTCAGCTTGTAACAGTCTCAAAGTTATGGGTCTGTTCCACATTATGTGGGATTTTCCATAATCCATAATAATTTAGTCATAACTGGCAACACTGACTTATGGACCTGAGACTGCTGTACTGGCCATATGAGGAAGTTCAAAGTCGACTACGGAGAAGGCTACGCTCGGGATTATCTGCGTGATAGACTTAAAAATAGGAATATCTGCAGTAGAACTAGTGTAACCGTAATAGCCCAACTGATTAATAAGATAACGTGGCAATGGGCCAGCCAGAGAGCTCAAAGAACCGACAACCGATGGGGATTAAAGATTCTCAAGAGGCAGCCTCGTACCGGTAGACGAAGTGTAGGGCGTCCCCCATTAGATAGAGTGACGACCTGGTCATGCAGGTAGTCAATGGACGCAGGTAACTCAGGGCCATGCTTTTTGGTATAGCTTGGAGGAGGCCTACGTTCAGCTTTTAAGGGCTGTAATAAGACGATAATAATAATTTATGAACTATTATTTTTAATTACTCGAACATCAATCAATATAAGAAAAGAAGCGTCTTTTGGTACAAAATCGGCAGATTTTGAAAAATTTTATTTGAAAGTTCGCACGATAGGTTTGCAAATAAAATTGTGTAAAATTTCGGGAAATTATCATGTAATTATAGGTCGACGAAATAGTTTCTTCGTATTTTGTTTATATAAAATTAAAGAAAAATCTGGGTAGTTTTAATATCAATACATATAGAACATTAAGAAAAATAAAAATAAAAAGTAAAAAAACATTTCCCCGCCATATTTCAATTGTTTTTCTGTCCGCCAAAATGAGTGAATCTTACGAAGAAATTTATAGATTCACTCATTTTGACCTCTCAATCGATCGATCGATCTGAATGAATCTCTATACATTCAGAAGTTTTATTACGAAAAAGTGAAAAATACGTATCAAGTCGTGAAAAAAAAAGTGAAGTTTATGGTAGGTCCATAAACGTCACAATTTTAGTGGAATCTCTAACGACACCACTATTTCGCTTTTAACGATCATGTCTTCATCAAATACTCAGCTGGAGTATTTTTAACAGCAGCAAAAATCTCTTTATCTGATCGCACGTGATCGTGCTAAACAGGCAACGATACATATCCACCTATGTAACAAATTATGTGACGAGTCTTATCACGTGCTAAATACTTATAAGCTACTCAAATACAGCGAGATAAAAATAGCGTTTCTCCTTTGTTAATTTCCTGCACTACGGCTAAGATTCGAACCCAGGAACCAGAAACTTATTATACACATACTGCGCGAAACAAACCACAATAAAATTACAAAGCTTTACGTCATTCGTATTTATGGCACTGCAAAATGTTAACCGTGATATAGTTATTACTGTATTTATAAAATTAGAACCCTCCTTGCGGGTGCTTCCTCTGCAGGAAAAAGGACTACGGTTAGAAAGAGACGCAAGTTTGCCCTATATAGGTCAGTAACCGAGAGGTAACATTGGGTCAATGCTCCAGTGGCATTGAACTTGTGCCCTCAAATAATTCGCTTGAGCTGTCAAAGTTATACGAAATGTTTGGTTTTCCTTGGCTGTTACGGCTTTTTATTATTTATTACCATGACATTATCTCTTTCTAAACTTTGTGCTTTTTATTATATTACAAAAACTTTTGTCAGATGAAGTTATTTTTAAGTTATTTTTTCACTGGTTTGATCTTGTTCTATAAAATGTAAATATTATAATATAGAAGTCAGTAGTCCAGTGTTTTACTAGAGTGTCAAATGACTAATCATTGCGTTGCCTTTCCTGACATACTATATTGCGCTATATCTTAGCCTAGTTTCGATGTTTTTATCGCGTGAACGCGACTTCGGTGACGGGGCAGTTTGAGTTCGTTCATTGGTGCCGCTATTATTAGAACGAAAGTCATTATGGAATTATTATCATATCTATATATAACAGAAGCCTATAATTAATTTTAAATTATATCTTAGATGGAGAAACTTGTCGGGAGCATGAAGCTCCAAGTTGTCGGCGAGTATGGCTAGATCACATAGTCCAACCGGAGTCAGAGAGTTCAATCGGCGAATTCAACTCGGCTGGACAGCGTTTGGGAGATTACAACACATCTTCTCGTCAGGTATACATCAAAACTTAAAAAGAAGATTGTACAACTTGTACGTGTTGTCAGTGACGACATATAGATCTGAGACGTTGTCATTCATAGAGGGCTATGCTTGGGATTTCTCTGCGTGTTAGACTTGGAAACGATACCCGCAGTAGAATCAAAGTATCTGATATTGTCCAGCAAATAAGTGAACTGAAGTTGCAATGCGCCGGCCACATAGCTCAAATAACAGACAATCGATGGGGAGAAAAGGTTCTTGAATAACAATCTCATACCAGTACGCGAAGTTTAGGGCGGCCCCATACTAGATGGAGTGCCAACCTGGTAAGTTATGCAGGACGTTGATGGATACAGGTGACTCATAAACGTGCTTGGTGGCAATACTTGGGGAAGGCCCATGTTTAACAGTGAACTTGAAGGGCTGTAATGATGATAATAGAAATTTTTTTCAAAGTTAAATTACATTTAATTATAATAATTATGTGCCATTTTGTCCAATAACATGTTGCCATTTTGTAGGTAGTGATATAATCCCGTTGCTTTAGTAATCTTGGGATTTTTGATCAAAAAATGCGACCAGTAGTTTTTACAGTCCTCTCCTAACACTACCCAAAGAATTCTGAAGAGACCGAAAGAGCTGAAAATCTGAGGGTGCAAGCTCAGAGCTATATTGTGGATGCATTGTTAATGCACTTCCCAACCAAGTTCTCTCATTTTTTTCTGAGTGGCCAAAGATGTGCGTGATCTAGCGTTATCACGATGAAAGACCACTCCTTTTCTTTTGATCAATTCCAGTAGTGTTTTCTCAATTTTTTGCTTGAGTCTCATTAGTTGTTGATGGTGGATATCCGAATCGATGGTTTTGCCCGGCGGTAAAAGTTGATAATAAACGATGCCCTTACAATCTCACCATACACACAGTACCACCATATTGCGTGTTAATCCGGGTTTCGAAACAGTCTGTAGAGCTTGACTACCCTTTGACCATGATCTTTTTCACACATTCTTGTCATAGATGATCCACGTTCCATCACCAGTGAACGATCTTTTCAAAAAGGGTTCGGTTTCATTACATTTCAATAGAGAATCGTAAATGAGTACACCATTGGTTGAGTTTCTTTCAGTGAACTCGTGTGGTACCCAAATATCGAGCTTTTTTGTATAGCCAGTCTTTTTCAAATGGGTCAAAACTGTTTTGTAATTAATCCTCAATTTCTCGGATATGTCGTAACTACTAATAATCCGATCATGCGCCAATTTTTCAAAAACGGCATCGACTTTATCCGTATGAGGGCGACTCAAGCGAGCTGCATCTTTGACATCTAAATTCCCGGACTGAAAACATTTGCCCCTCCTTTGTGCTACTCTTACTGACATTGCATTAGGTCCTAAACGTCACTTTTTTTTTTCACGACGAGTCGTATTTTTCGTTTTTTTTTCGAATAAAACTTCAGAATGTATCGAACAGAAAAACAATTGAATAATGGCGGGAAAGTGTATTTTACTTTTGCAACGAATTTCTTTATCGGACGGTACGAATTTGGCGGATGAGGTTAAGGCGAGAAAAAGTGTAAGATTTTTCTGTCACGACTCCTTGTGACGTAGTGTAGACGGCCTTGGCGGCTATAAAGAAGCGAGATGGAATAATATCTATCTCCCTGGCACTTTTTCTTATCTTTCCATGAAAGAAATATTATTTTATTTTAAATGACGCTTTATTTTAATAGATGCTAGTAATTCATTTATCTGTATTTGTTAGTCAGTAATATAATATGTTTATCAATAATAATATATTAGGACTGTCAGTAGCCTAATAGCAGGGCGCGGACCGCTAACTCGAAAGGTCGTAGGTTCGAATCCGCCATTCGACTACTGTCGTGAACCACTTCTAACACAAGCATTTTAAGCTTACCAAAAGTGGCTTAAGGGAATATTAGTAATGTTTAATAACATTACTTGTATTAAAAAAAAAAGAAAAAATACTCCGAAAGGAAATTCGTTCGAACCGAATGTTCCACGACGCTCACGCATGTTTTTTATTTTTCTTTTTCTTAATTTCCTAAATGTATTGATATTAAAACCAGTCAAATACAAACAGTACAACCAAAGACATTTTTCTAAAACTTTATACAAACAAAATACGAATAAAGTTTTTTCCCGACCTATTATTATATTACGTAAACAGGTTAATAAATACTGATCATTTCGAGGAATCTTTCTAAAGGTTTCGTTATAGAATGATGGTTTTATATATAGCGTGATCGTTGGAGTTAGGAGCCGTACTTACACGTTTTGTTTATTTAGAAACTCAGTTCTTTAAGGTGACTTTTGGAAGAATTAGTATTTACTAGGACTCTGAAAGCTGTATCAAAGATATTTTTACTTAATACAGGTCTAATTGTTATAAATTTATCACTCAAATCTTATTTTTGAAGGGTGCAGCAGACTCCCTTCTAAAATTTATTTTTATAGCGTAATCTTGTAAATACAGTAGTTTTATGACTTCTGTCTATGAGGAATACATAAAATTAAAAAAATATATAACAGTCCTATTACAAACTAAACTTGTATAAGTGATAGAATGTCGCCATTTTGCAGGCGTTGCGTGTTTATATTGTGCTACTGAACAAAATCAATTTGTTATCCATATGTGGAAAAAAAACCTTTGGTGCAGTTAGAAGATCACGTTAAATCTAAATAAAAGTTATCTATATCTAAATAATAGTTATATAACACTGTTGTGAAGACAAGTTTTTTCATCTTTCATACTTATATCTGAAGATAATTATATGTTATATTGAAAAAACGTCTATACAGCCTAAGTACAATAAAAATATTCTATTATACAACTGATTAAAAACTAATGGCTGAATCCGTAACATATATAGTATAGCTGCTAAGACTATAAGACCCTGGAAATACCGTTTAGACTGTTTAGAAAATTGTCGCCATTTTAGGATCCATAAATAAAAAAATTAAAATATAATTTTAGGAATATTAAATATTTTAGCCTATACCTTTATTCTCAGTTTGACTAAAGATCACTGTGCCCCTATGTGCCTTCATATCCATTAATTTAATTTTTTTTATTGTAACCTATACAACCGATATTTAGTTACCGTATTTAGTAATTTGTTGTTATCCTATTTGCTTATTTTGCTGGCGCGGAAATTTTTCAATAGAAAACATATACAAATTTACCGTAAATCTAATCATCTCAATCCAAACTCAACTCCAATTTAAGAATAATATTAAATATATTTTTTTACTATGACATTAAATGACGTATATAAATATAATCTATTAATTGAAAATAAAGTTCTTTTTGTTTCATATTCATTTGTAAATCTGTCCTAAGCCCAATTTAGATCGCTAATCTTTAATAGTTGCTTAAAAGACAATATCTGTAGTGTAATAGTTTTATTGCACACAGCTTCTGGCTGTATTTATACAGCCATTCCACTAAAGAGACCTCCTTAACTAGTAGAAGAGCCGTGATTAGTTTTAACTCATAAGCCTTTAACGTACCAAAATTTAGACCTATTCTAAAGCCGATTTCCAGAGTAACCGTTGTCCTAACAAATCAAACAGCCCAAACAGTAGCTTCAGTCAACAAATGATTCTTGTGAACCCTAATCCAAGAGCGCTGTCAAGACTTGATTACCACCATTTCTTGACTTTGCATGAACTAACGCAGTGGCCAGTAAACTTGATGGTAAGGCTATCTCCAGAAAAACGAGCGAAAGGTTCAGCTTGTGATCTGATCGCACAAGACGGTCCTACACTTGAGTTCTCAGTTTTTGTGAGCAACGGTGGTTGGTATAGTAGTGTTATCAGGATGTAACAAGATGTGATGTAGTTTCCTATATTGTGAGGTTTTGCCGAATATTTGCAATATTTTTCCGAGTAGTCATTGGACAACTATAACATATCTAGACAATTATAATATAGTTGCCGCTCCCGGACAAAATTACGAAATGCTTTAATAATATTATCTCCAAACTTTTTATATGAACGTATATTATGTTCTTCAGAATAAAAATTGGCAAACAGTAACCTGGTTTTAAAACATTTAGCAGGCTCATGAACAGCGTAATGTCTTGGAACAAACAACTTTTGTGAAATATTTTTCGATAAATAATTTTATTGTCATAGTGTTGGTGTGTAATTAACAAAAATAAAAAATAGTAAGGTGTGGAATGCACACAATTGAGTGCATTCCACACCTTTTCATAATGCCGTTCCGATATCGGAATTTACCTCAACAAGTATTCCGCATCTCCACTCATATATTCCTTTAGAGAATGCATTTTTTGCACATTATATAATGTTCTACGGTTATGAGGGTCCACAAGAGGGCCATAAGACCGAATTACACCCTAAAATTGAGAGACTCTGTCAAAGAAAAGTTTAAAGAAATAAATATATTAACTTTGGCCTCTCAGTATAATTTCATCATCATCATCATCATTACAGCCTATCATAAGTCCACTGCTGAACATAGGCCTCCCCCAAGGAAAGCCGCAAAGCACGTTCCTGAGCCACCTGCATCCATCGACCTCCTGCATGTCTTACCAGGTCGTCACTCCATCTCGTGGGGGGTCGCCCTCCACTTCGCCTACCGGTACGAGGCTGTCACTCGAGAAACTTTCTTACCCATCAGTTGTCGGTTCTTCGAGCTATATGGTCAGCCCACTACCACTTCAGCTTACTAATCCGTTGGGATATGTCGGTTACTCTGGTTCTACAGCGGATATCCTCATTTCTAAGTTTATCATGCAGAGAAACCCCGAGCATAGACCTCTCCAAAATTCTCTGAGCGACCTTGAGCTTCCTCGTACGGCCAGCAGTGAAGGACCACGTCTCAGATCCGTAAATCTTCACTGGCAATACGCACTGGTTGTACAATTTCGTTTTAAGTTTTTGAGGTATGTCTGACGAGAAGATGTGTTGTAGTTTTCCGAACGCTGCCCAGCCGAGTTGAATCCGTCGATTGACCTCTCGATCGAAGTTGGACTTACCTAGTCGGACTATTTGTCCCAGGTAAACATACTCGTCAACAACTTCGAGCTTAGTGCTCCCAACAACTGCCAGCATAAGTGTGACATGGACATTAAACATGATCTTTGTTTTGTCCATGTTCATCTTAAGACCTATCCGTTGGGAGACACTATTGAGATCATTGAGCATGGTGCTTAGTTCCTCCAGCGACTCTGCCATAAGGACTATATCGTCGGCAAATCGACGGTGAGTGATGTACTCGCCATTGATGTCAATACCGTATCCTTTCCAGTCCAGAAGCTTAAAAACGTCTTCCAAGGCAGCGGTAAAGAGTTTCGGGGATATAACGTCACCCTGTCTTACACCTCTCTGCAATTGGATAGGTTTCGTATTCTGGTTCTGTACTCGGATAGCCATCACAGTCTTACTGTACAAGCACTTCAGCACTTCGGTATATCGGCAGTCAACTTGGAACCGCTGAAGGGACTGCACCACCGCCCAAATTTCGACAGAAACAAAGGCTTTCTCATAGTCCACATATGCCAGATATAGTGGCAAATTGTACTCCTCGGACTTCTGTACAACTTGCCGAAGGGTATGTATGTGGTCTAAGGTGCTAAAGCCCTTTCAGAAACCAGCTTGTTCGGGAGGCTGGAAGTCGTCAAGTCTGCGCGCGAGAAGATTCCTGATGACTCTCGAAAACAGCACGTAGACGCGGCTCAGAAGGGAAGTCGGTCTGTAGTTCTTCAAGAGAGCGTTGTCACCTTTCTTGAAGAACAAGACCACCGCACTTCTGCTCCACGCCTTCGGTGTAATGCCACCATGGAGGATGGAATTAAAGAGCTTCTGAAGGACTTCAAGTACTGGTTTTCCACCCGCTTTCAGAAGCTTCGCTGTAATTCCATCCTCGCCTGGGGCCTTGCCGTTTTTAAGGTGCTGGAGAGCCATTCTAATCTTGCTCAGACTGACGTCCGGGATATCATCGGAATAGTGTCGGATAAGACTCGCTCTTGGATCGTTACTCACACTTGCGTGTGGCTCCAACGATGACGTGTACAGCTATCAATATTAACTACGGCAACTATTAATTTACGGCAGGTTGCCGTAAATTAATAAAATTATATGGTTCAAAAGAATTGCTGTGAAATAGCAAAAGTAGTATATTTACGAAAGTTTAATGCATGTTCATAAAAAAAAGTTGGTTTAGTAAGAAAAGTGATATACATTCTGTAAACACTAGGAAAGAACACAAGCTGATGATACCAGTTTTTGTGACTCCACAGAGTCAGTGATTCATTATTGGGGTAATGTATATGCTAATACAACAAATTCCCAGAAAATATACAAGCTCCCTCTATCACCAAGTTTAAATATTTTATTAAACAAAAAGTGTTATTAAATATACATGAATACTCGTACATGGTTCATTGACTGATCCCGGGTAGTGGTGGGTAAGAATGGCCGCTACTACTAGCAATAAAAAACTGCGGTTGCCTACCCTCTCACCAAGCGTGGCAACTATGGCAATATACACCTCATGAACAACGACACAAATAAACGGCCCCCAGTCCCCAGTGACCCCGTTATTCCTGGCTACGGTGGCGACCATGGTAACGGCGGGGCAGGGGCTGATAAGAATCTCCGGTGTTTTGTTATCCCTAATTTCAAAGAAGAAAATACCTCCACCGGTTGTAGTTTCGTGTACATTATCCTTGTAGTACGACCTAGATATTAATTCTTTTGCTTCAGTTTCCATTACTAATCCTCATGGGCTTTGTTAAGCTGTTGCTGTAAGGCATATTGATGCGTAATCCTTTCCTTCGGTAACATTTTAAAGTTTTTTCTAGCTTTAATAATTCTATAGGAGATATCTTCATGAAATTTATATAGCCCTTCCATCTTTGTTAAATATTAGTATAAACCTTCTTAGTCAAAGTAAATATATTATCTCACTTAAAATTTGCGGACAGACGGGGAGTAGCCAAAGCGTTTTTTCCCCGGTACAACTGTCTGTCATTCTTTGCGAGGGGAAATCAGCGCGAACTAAAATAAAAGTTTGTCACTAAGAAACTTACACATGCATTAAACTAACAATTTCATACACATATAGATAGATCGCAGAATCACAGAATCGTTCTTTGACAGCAACAATTCGAATACAGACTCGGATCAGTCGCTAGACCGATCTAAATTTTGTAGGGCGGATTGTGTTGGTAAACAAATCCGAAACTACGCGATAATTATAATTATAATTTTTAAGTTTAAAAAGAAGTAAATGACAAATATGTGATTAAAATTACTTCTATTTATGAAAAGAAATGTCATCTTTTTGTAAATTTGACGTGACAGATCTCTTTTTGCAATAAAAAAAAAACTGAACAATTCGGCATTTTCGTAGGACGTTCATTCAACCCCGCAATTTGATTTAGTCGAGTGAGCAGTGCGTCTGCAACTAGTTTTATTGTACGTATATAACTGCCTAAACTTATACTTTAACAGAAGGGTACGCGTGCGAACGGCTACTCCCCTTCGATCCACCCGTGGCCCGTGTTGCTCTATATTTCTAACACAATAAAATAATGTTTCGCCTGGTGCATACAAAATATATTTCATTAAAAACCTTTATACTATTTTACATTGCCTGTTTACATCGTAATTCAACACGTCATAGAGTTATATACGAGTATCTTTTGACAAACACTTAAATTAAACTCTGTTATATACCTTCCTTACTAACGCTTGATTCTACTATTATAATTTTTACCATTTCCCAATTATAATAGAAGACTTATACATATTATTATTTTTTTATTATGGTTATCGTTATGATCGTATTAATTTTTTATTATCTAAAATATTTTACATATTTTAAACTTGTATTCTAGAAATTTAATTAATTAATTAAAACAATATTAAGCCTTCATCTATATTAATGTATTACTTTATGCTTATCAATGCATTTTAATTGTTCTAAATATTACTTGTATGATATTTAAAGATAATTTTATACTGAATTCAATTATTGTTAATCGTTAGTAATAATACATTGTTACATTATATAATGTCCCTTACAAGGTAGAGGAAATTATATAATGTACCGTGTAGGTAAGAAATTAATATAGATTAAGAATAGGAATGGGCCAAGAATCTATCTTGAGTAACTCTTACCATAGGTAACGACTTTCTGAGTTCTGTTACTAAATATACTCGTAAAATAAGTCTAAGCGCAATATTTTTCACACCGTAACCGTTGTAGTTTCCTGATTGTTGTAGATTCCTGTGTCACGATGAAAATAGTCGAAATCCTTGGAAAAATTACAAAATTATCTTTTGAATTCTTCCAGGTACTAAAAATATATTAATTAAGCTGCGCTGGCGTTAGTCTTCGAACGACCTCTTGTAAAGTGAAATTAGTTTTATGCATAGTGATTTCGTACGTTTACGCGAACACTTCACATTTAAATAAAACTAAGTAATTTTCACGGATTTTATCGCGTATATTAACTTACTTTATATTTTATGCACTTTTTACGTTTTGAGCACTTATTATTATTAAAAAAAACTTAACATTTGATTCAAAATTCTTTTTTCAAAAACCTTACTGAGAGTTGGTGGTAAAGAAAAAGTTCTAAAATTTGTGGGGTCCAATGTATTACCAGATTTAATGAATGATATTACTGTACTATGTTTATACTACGAACGCAATAACCGCAATGGAAATTCCCGATAAATCTGCGGTTTTCATTACATCAAGGGTTTTGAACTATTTTACAATAATATCTTGTGTTAATCCTTTTCGAAATCTAAATTATTTTAAAGGAGTATTAACACTATGTTTGAGTAATGACTCAGCGACAGCTGAAAAAGTATTAAATGATTCTGTTATCAAGATTCAACTTCCTGATTTTATTATTCAGTTTATCGTTAGTTTTAACTTAGTAGTGTCTGTAACGAGATTTGTCTTTACTGCACCTGTTGTTAATTTTTTGCTAACATATAAAGATGAAGCACATTGACATATTTTCTAAATGTATCAGAAAGATTATATGATCTTTCATGGTAAAGTTCATATAACCTTCGACTGCTCTTTGAGTTTCTACCGTTGCCCATACATTAAATTCTCAAAGTTCATGTCTTGCGAGTGTTACTGGAGAACATTTTAGAAGTGTTTAAATAAATTCATTGCTTAAATAGATAAATAATAGTCCATATAAATAGTTTCCATGGTTCTTGTAAGAAAGCGATGGAAGCTTTTATTAACATTTTACTTTTAAATCTCTCCAGGCATTAGCATTTTGATTGGTACAATACTTTGCAAGTAACTTCTAAAAACAAAGTATCAAGGCAGTGTGATTTGACACTTATTGTATCATCTCAATGTCTGTATGTCTTGAAGACGCAGAGGTTATCCTATTTATTTATAGGTAATGGTGACAAATAAACTTAGTGCACCTTAATGTAAGTAAATTCTATGGTCTATAGACACCTGCATCTGCTCTCAATTGAGAATCAAATTTATGCATTGTCAACTCTGAGGACTAAGATGGAAAGTTCGATTCAGGGGTTTTCTCTGAGAGTATTTCACGCATGAAATAATTAAAGTTAAAATAATATTTTAGATCGTCTTGTGTAGATTTTCATCACGAATTATTTTTTTGAACTATTATCTTATATTTTTTCCGATACCTTGAAGTTTACTAGTGAGTTGGTTTATTTAAAAAATGGTAATTTGAAACTCATAGTTGATTTTGGATTCAAAATAGATTGTCACCCATTTGAAATGCAAAACTGAATTGATCCGTACAAAATGTCGTTACACGTTAAAACGTGAATAAATGCAAATTAATGTTGGTATTAAATTTTCCATTCTTTTTACTGCATCATATTGTCATTTAGCAAGAAATTTAATGTAGTAGAGACGCACTGCAACTGTATTATGGTCTCCGAGAATACCAGCGTCAAACAACAGCATAATGCTGCTGTGTTTCGTATTGTGAGTGTAGAGAACCGGAGACTTTTTTACTATTAACGACGCATTCTATCTCAGCCTTCAATGGTGACAATAGTTATCAGCAGGCCACAGTATTTACCATTTGATGGACTGTCCGTTCGTTTGTCAATCTATTCTGTAAACTATAATTCGTCCGTTATAGAATATAGGTATGGTAATTTAATAGAATATTTTTTTAAATACGAGTACAAGCGACGTCCGAGTTTGCGACCGTTACTATCTTTGTTACTATGATTGTTTTAGATAATTGTCTATTTGTTTTTTTCTTTTAGTTGATCTCTATCACATAATATATAATTATAAATAATAAAATTCAAGCTAATAATCAAATATAAACATAAAATAATGTCATAATTTTTTGTTATATTATTAATTGTTAACATGGGATACCCATTTTTGAGTATTTTCCATGAGGTTCTATCTGCCACTGGTCCACGTTGCTCCTGCCACCTCTACACTACAATGTTATTGCACCAGAGCGCCCGAGAATGGCCGCGTGAGCATGTCGCATCACGCGGGAACCAATCAAGCACCCGTTCAGACCATCTCCCATCATTGATACTTGCCACCTTAATATAGTTTTAATAAAATAATGAAACAATCAAGAGTTCTACACTTTAAGTAGAATTTTCTTGAATGATATTGATTGAAGATGTGCTGATTTCTTATATTTACATAAATACTTCACATTAAATGAAACTAATTTTTACGGATTTTATCGCGTTTAATTTAACTTTGAAATTCCCGACGTTTCGGGTGCTTTACAGCACCCATGGTCACGGGGGAGACAGGTGTTTGATGTCATAGTTAACCCGTCTACCTTCAGTTTTAGAATATTAATTTTTAGTCCGATCTACGCAGAATGAGCTTACATTATCTTGAAGTCTTGCAGTGGTGTGTTTGGGTTTGGTTTAAATTTATTAATTATAGGATCCCAAGTACATGGCAGCACCCATCCATCTTCTCTATTGGAATTAGGATATTTTTTAATTTCAATGGGCTCGCGAATCATCCTTGGTAGGAATCGGTGTTCTTTTGCGAGGATTTGTTGTCTATCAAATCTAATGTAATGGCGGGGACGATCTTAAACATGTTCACACACTGCAGACTATCCGGAACGTCGGTGCCTGTAGTCAGCGATATGTTATATCACGCGGTTTTTCAAAAAAATAAAAAAGAGATGTATAAGAACCCACGTGAAGGAACATATAGCTGACTTGAAGCACCGACGTTCCGGGAAGGTAGCTGGGCTAACTATGACATCGGGACGTCAAACACCTCAGTCCTCCCCGTGTCCATGGATGCTGTAAAGCACCCGAAACGTAGGAAATGGAAAAAATAAATTAAACGCGATAAAATTCCTAAAAACTATTATCATTTAATGAAGATATGCTTTTAAATTTTATTTTTATTAAATTTCTAAAAATTACCGTAAACTAAAATTTTTGTCTTGTGTTCTGCAGAGGCCAAAAAATTTGATAAAGTTAATATAATATAATATGTACTGGGCACCAATACATACGACAGTACTAATGGACATACACCTCATTAGCATGGAGTAAATGTGTCGCGATATTCTAATGCTAATGAGCAAACTGCACGTCTTCGAAGATTATATTGTTAATTACTGATTAAGTTATTATATTATATATAAATTTAAATGAAACATTGCTATTAAGTGTGCTCGATATGAAATAATATATGTATGCTATTGTATTGTATTATTTATATATAAATAAATAGTAAACATATGAAGTGTAAATTGTCTAATAATCATATTTGAGTAAAGTTAATCATTACGATTATTTGGAGGGGAGTATGAATGATATTCTTATTGTGATGCGTTTATTCAAAACTAAATTTCAGGATGCACCGTTGACCCAGAAAGAGATTCTGCTCGTGAAGTGTCATTTTTGTCACGGCCAGCGTAGTCACGTTTGCTTGTGTTTTCGTTGTTAAAAAAAGCCAAGTTTATAGAATGTCATGTAGTTTATATATATTATTGTATAGTGAATTGTTAGGGCTTCTGAATATAATCCTTTTTATTTCGTTAAAAAATCAAAATGAAAAATGTCCGTGGTCATTTAATTGACATAAATTACAATATACAGCAATTATATTTTTAATTGATTTAAATGTGACGAAAATGCATTAAGAAGTTATTGTTAAATTAAAAACATAAATTTGAGAGCAGATATTCAATTTTTTCTCTTACTTGCGCAATTAATTAATATTAGCAAAAAACAGCGTAACGCACCATGCATTCAGCGTAGTGTAAATCTGATTCGACTAGGCCATAATTCATGCCGTCACAACCACACACGAATGAACGTAGTGACCTTGTGACACCAAAACATATTAAGTATGCAAACAAACAGCAATACATTTTTTACAGAATAAAGTACTCGTTGATAAAAAAATATTAAGTGTTTCCTGAAACTCCTTTATCGAAGTAGTGGAGAAATATGGCATTAAAAATTAAAATCGTTATGTTTTCTTGATACGTTTCACCACCGAGGTCGTAAAGATGTTTCACTTCGTACACAGGTACACAATTACACGCACAATGTTTTTATAAACTACATGATAACAAATTAAATATGAAAAAACGTTGATACTTTATTCTAAACGAGCACCTGATGGTAAATTGATGCTGCGGCCCATAGACATCTATATTTATCTTAAAATTGTAATAAATCACTGCATTTATCAAAATAAAATAAAAACAAAAGCAATCCAGTTGTGTTGTGTAAGGTTTTTCTAACAAACACATAACCTTAAATAGGCTATGTATTTAGTTCAATCATGTTAGTTGAAAATAATTTTATGAGCTTATCGATTTTAAATAAAATATAAAATGCATAAATGACATCATAGTTTTTGTCAATAATATAATACCCTACCTAAGTTTGATCTCGGCGGCCATTCACAACGGAGAACAGTAATTTGCGTAGGATAGGTTTATAGTGCACGAGTGTGTGCGTAAGCACAGGTGCACAATCCATAACGCTCACTCTCATAATCCGATAGGACGGCAACCCGACATGACCGGAGAGAATAAAGGGGTATATTGAACGGCTTTTTGTGCATACAAAGGCGCGGGGGTGAAATACGATAATAATTATTTTATCAATGTTATTTGATACTAATGAAGCAATATTTTGTCAATAAAACGCATCCATAAATAATAAAAATCGACCATATATTGCAAAACTGCGAAATTAATAAATGCAAATTACATGATATAGTATTTTTTTACTTATTGTTAGCCAGTTCTTGACTAAATTAGTTTAACACATAACTAATTAATTTGTCTACTATAAAATTTGCAATGTGTGACTAAAATTAAGTATGTCTAGATTATTTAAGTTCATATTCAAATAGCAGTCTTCGATCGGTGATTGACTACAATTCCTCCTGGTGGTAAGTGATGGTGTAAGCCTAGATGGTGAACCACTTTATCTTAGCTTAACAAAAACCTTTTCAATTTCGCCTTGAAGATACCCAGATTGTAATCAGACGGAAAGACTGACACTGGCAAATTACTCCCCCGCTTTGCTGTGTGCATTAAAAAAAACCAAACCATTCTGTTCGAATGCACGGAATATCGACAAAAAGATCCACCGACCCTTGATATTTTATTAATTGCAGTAAATGTACTTAAAGCCTAAAATGGTAGCACTTAAAAACTATTAAGGCTTATACTGAAGCTATCGAGTTTACAATTTTTCAAAGATATAACATTAGTAGAATTATAACATAAACTTAACTTCTACAACTCGGTACCGTTTTTCACACGCATAGAATACATCAACAAGAAAAATATGTTGAATAAAAATAAATGAATTAAATAAATAAATAAATTTGTATGCCTTACTTAAATGCAGTAAATTCCTACATATATATTATATACCATACCTTACACGATTTCAGTTGCATCTCAACATTGTTGCTGTGCCTTTGTTATTTCCGGCCTTAATCCTCTGTGGACACGGTATAGATAATGATGTATGTAATGGAATAGCAGTCATGAATTGTATCTTCTATCAATATATGTATTCTAATGATGACGTTATAGATTTCCTTTAATACATGTGTGTTATTTGTTGTGATTTGTAAAGGTTGAATATTTATATTGTATGGTTATACAGTATTATCAATTCGAGGAGTAATGAAAAATGCAGGAGAAAATTTTAAATGTTAGTAATAAAAATACTAATATCTTAATTTAGGGTCCTGAAAATTTCCAGTTAATATTTCCATAAGTTAAGAATGTCAAATTAAAAATGTGATATATTGAAAAATTTTCACGACGAATAAATTACGTAATATGTTGTTTAATTTAATTTGTTTGTTGATTAAAATGAATAAAATTGCTGCATTGGAAAAAATGAATGGTCCTTTTTTATTCGGCTTAAATATTCTTACCAACTCGATGTAACTTCAGTGTTCGAATTCGCGTTGTCCCAGGGCGGTTTAGACTGCTTTTGAAAACCGGCCCCACCGCCCGCGAACATTAATGTCGCCTTGTTGGTCAATCCACCACTAACACACTCACAACAACACACAAACAAATCACTTTTCACCTTCGATACGATCACAGAGTTTTCACGTAAGTCGCATTCATTGTTTACAATGCTGAAATTCTTTCCTACGATCTGTTAGATGGTGGACGCGTTCCAACGTTTTCACAGAATAATATCTGGGAGTGCGCGATATATTCCGGGACTGATACCGCCGTTTACCGGCGTGTCTGCGCTCACGACGATTTGTTTTATTTTGGGCACGGGCAGTTTTTTTTTAGGTTTGCCTAATTTATAACAAAGCTTTCAAAGCTTTATGATAGGTTAATTAGACAGGCGCGTAGTGGCCGGTATATCGTTAAAACACGAGTGGAGCGGAGTGGCCCGACGAGTCATTACACGAAAATTATTGTAAATTTAGAAATGTTAATTTTGTAAGCGCTGTAGTCGACGTCGCGTTTTAGGTCAGTGTCAGGAAGAAAAAGGGGAATACGCTGCTTCGTAAATTTATTGACGGGCTTGATTTAATCGTAAAATTAAAAAAAAAACTTTTATTATAAATAAAAACAAGCTTTAATGTACTAAAAAAAAATTTCACATAATATCTTCTGAAGCCGTTGCCAAGCCATAATGTACAGGTTAATTAAAACTCGGATTAAATAATTTTATTCTTTTTCTTTTTAAATGTTGTATTTACTTTTTATTAAATGTTATTTTTTACCCCTTATACTGGACCAGAATATTGTTAGAAGTGAGAGTTGCTCACCACGTTTATGTAGGACCACCCCTGAAGTGTTACCTATTTAATGAAAGAAGAATTATTATTATCGGTTCACAACGGACAAGGTATCGCTTCTGAATCTTGTAGTTTTTTTTAGTTTAAAGTACGATAGCAGCAGCGGTGGCTGTAACGGTAGGTGTAGCGGTAGCTGTAGCGAGAGTGTTATTGGTAGCGGTAGCGACAACGGGAGCAACTACGGTAGCCGTAGCGGTAGCCGTAGCGGTAGCCGTAGCGGTAGCCGTAGCGGTAGCATTCGCGGTAGTGGTGTATGATTTGTTTTGTGGGTCTCGTAAGAGGCTAAATCTCATCATTGTGTAGCTCAAAATACTGAATCAGCATAGTTACCTGTAGCGGTAGCAGTGGCTATAGCAAAAGCGGTAGCGGTAGCTGTAGCAGAAGCGTTAGCAGTAGCGGTAGCGGTGGGTTATAATCCATCACCTCGTTTTGTCCTGTTGGCCTCGTAAGAGGTTTAATTTCATGGTTTTCCAGCTCAATATACGGTAGCAGTGGACTTTAATAGGCTGTAACGGTATATGGTGGGTAGGAGAAGTGATCGCGATAGTGGTTGCGGTAGCGGTAGCGGTAGCGACAACAGTAGCGACTACGGTAACTGTAGCGGTAGCAGTAGCGGTAGCAGTAGCGGTAGCGGTAGTGGTAGCGACAGCGGTAGTGATTACGGTAGTCGGTCATTTTGTTCTGTGGGTCTCGTAAGAGGCTAAATCTCATGGTTTTATAGCTTGAAATACTCTATCAGCTTCGTTAGCTATAGCGCTAGCTGTGTAGGTAGTAGCGGTAGCAGTAGCGGTAGCAGTAGCGGTAGCGGTTTGTGAAGTCATCACCTCATTTTGTCCTGTGGATCTCGTTAGAGGTTTAATCTCATGGTTTTCCTGTTCAATATAGTAGCAGTGGACTTTAATAGGCTGTAACGGTATACGGTAGAGGCAGCGGCCGCGGTAGCGGCAGCAGTATCGGTGTATGATAATCCATCACCTCATATCGTTCTGAGGTTCTCGCTACGTTAGACGTAAGATATCCAGACCGGCGGCGGACATCAGCTTAAAAAAAGTGATACGTATTGGTGATCATAGTAGAAGACTATGATCACCAACCCACCTGCTAAACATGGCAAAGGGCAAGGTATAATATATGTTGGGGGATGATGATCGATGACGACACATACGAGTATATTAGGCTCTAAGTTTGAAATTGCTGATCTTGAAAATAGCTAACTATTTTCAAGATCATGAGGTCATCTTGGATCATGTTGGTGAAGGCGTTAACAAGACTACGTCTAAAAGATGCATACTAGTTTCCGCATACAGTCCAGCGCTGTGGAATATTATACTTGACAAACTATTGAACATAAAATTTCCGAAAGGATGCCATGAGCAAGCTTTTGCAGATGATGTGCTACTCGTAATTACAGCTGATAACATTCATAATATACAAACCATCGCTAACCAAGCCTTATCTATTGCAAATGAATCCGGAGCTGGTGTGAAGTTAATTTTCGGGTCATCCAAGACCCAAATGCTAGCGTTCACGCCAAAGGCTCAAAGCCTTATAACCCACAAATTGAAATGGCCGGACATGTTCTTACTTTCAAACCGGAATTGAAACACTTGGGAGTCATTCTTGACAAGAAGCTTCTCTTTCTCGCCAGTCATATCCGTTATGTCATCAGTAAGATAACCCGAATTTTAATACCCTATGTATCTTCTCAATATCAAATTGGGGAACTCACCCTAAAAATGTCCGTATCGTTTACCAGCAAGTGATTGAACCAAAACTTACATATGCTGCAGGTATATGGGGGGACACATTGTTCACAAGAAGTACATCAAGAGGAGCTGAAAAAGAATTCAGAGGGGATTTGCGATCAGATCCCTTAGGGAGTTCCGTACAGTGACAACGCCTGCTGCCATAGTCGTGGCAGATATGTTACCGTTAGATTTAAAAGTAAAAGAAGTTCATATTATCAAACGAAAGAAACTCACCGGAACATTTATTTATATGCCCTCCGATATACTTATTGAAAAACCTACGCCCTTCTACAAACTTCTCCACCCAGCGCACAGAATCAATGTTAAGTCCAAACTGATGTATGATCAAGAACAAGTTGATGCATTAGCAGAACCAAATACTATCCTTATCTTCACGGACGGCAGGACTTGAAACAGAAACTGTTGGTGCCGCCTTCGTCTGCTGCAATCTCAACAAAAATTTTGCAGTGTTTTCCAAGAAAGCTTTTCACTATTCTTAATGCATGCAAAAAGGCAATCTGCAACTACTTTATTCATACTATCATACATTCGGACTACCTCTCCTCCATACAAGCAATCGGCAATAGAAGCAACACACATCCAATTATAACACATCAAATATGTACACACCACAACACATGTAATAGAGGTAGAATAGACCTGACTTGGGTCAAGTCATGTTGGCATCAATGGTAACGAGGCAATTGACTTAGCGGCTAATGACGGAGCTAGTTTACACAAAAACACCGGATTCATTTCTTATGCCCATCTTGTACGTTAAGCACAGAATCAAAAAAGACAACCTTACCGCCTGTCAAGCAAGAACAGGCGCGGAACAAGGCCGATACTCCAGAAAACCATTACCTAACTTAGAACAGATAAAAAAACTTAGATCATTAATCTCCACAAGTTTTCATGTGGCTAAGAAGAAATCAGCTGGACGGGAGACAACAAATTGCAATTTGTACTGCCTCTTGGTATTAAATATTTTCCTCGCCAAAAAGTTATCCAAATTCTGGAAAAAGTAGAAGTCTGTAGACAGAAGATCTGGTGAGTACGGCGAATGACGGAGAGAGTCCAACCCCAGCTTTGTAATTTGAAAACCATATGTTGTACAGTATTAGGTCGCGCGTTGTCATGCAGGAGCAGCGGGGATGAGCGATTGACCAAAGCTGGTAGGAGACGTGCGAGCTTCTCCATCATTGTGTTCAGTACTTCACAGTACATGTATACTGCTCTTCCCGTTGCAATGATGTCTGCATCTGCTCATCCCGTTTGGTAAGAAGCTCTGATGAGTCATACCGGCGCCAGACCACCAAACAGTGACCATCACTTTTTTAGGGGTAAGTTTTAGGGAATTGTTTAGGTGCTGAATTAGGATGCAAATAACTTGCTGAGCGTCTGCGATTGTCAAACAGAATCCATTTTTTGTCGCACCTTTCCAATTTGAAAATGTAAATGAACCGATATTGTTTTGATGCTAATGTCGAAAGCTGCTGCTAATTCAGCCGTAGATTGAGTATCATCAGCTTGCAACATCGCCTTTAATTCATCAATTTCGATCAAAGTTTTTGAACGACCACGGGGCTAACTTTTTAGGTCAAAATCTTCAGAACGGAAGCGGGCGAACCAATTACAGGTGGTGCGTTCGTTTATAATATTCGCTCCATAAACGTCGTTGATGTTGCATGCCGCTTGTGTCGCGTTGTTGCCACGACGGTAGTCATATTTCATAATTACTAGAATTTATAACGTATCCATGATGACGAAAAAGATTCAAATGCAATGAGAATATAATGCTAATCAAAAAAATAAATAAAACTAATTTAGAAAAAAGAATACGTTTTTAAAATAAAATTAATTTGAAATTATTATTCTTAGCCAAACTAAAAATATTTTGATTAAAAATGTCCAATACTACATAACGGCTTTTTCATATGTAAAGACCTATTATAAGACTAGCAATCCACCCCGGCTTCGCACGGGTGATTTCTGGTTCTTGGCAACAGCGCCACCTAACAAGTTCAATTGTAATTTTAAGCCATCCAGGGGCCTACTAAAACTCATACAAATGAAATCATCAAAATCAGTCCAGCCATTTAGGAGGAATTCAGTGACAAGCTTACGTACAGAAGAATTATATATAAAAATAAAGTCGAAATTGGTTAAAACACGAGAATTATGAGTACAATAAAACTTAGTATTTACCGAGTAGTTTCTGCTTGAGAACCGTATGCTTATAATAAATAATGTGTCTTAAAATCATATATGAGTCCGAGTTCTGTTGTTTTTTTTTTTTTACATTATCAATAATATCAAAGAAAAAAGGTAAAAAACGTACGTTTTAAACGTGGTAGAGCCACGCTGCAGCTATATTGTGATTTTAACACGAATGGGTCGGTTCAAAAGGAGCACACTCTTACAGAATATGAACGTAAAATAACAGCTTAATGCTGCTGTGATTCGTATGGTGAGTATATAGAACCGGAACCGAAACGAGGCATTCTATCTTTGTCCCCTATTGACAACGCATCTCCAGTTTGATCTTTAATTGAGGATAAATATAGATATCTATGGGCCACAGCGTCAACTTACCATCAAGCGGATTGTGTGCTCGTTTGTCATCCTTATTCTATAAAAGAAAATTGAGTTGCCACTTTGAATTCGGTTGCCTAGAGAAACTACGTTTATACAGTACGTACATATTTGTCTGTTGAAATTATATGTTCATAACTTAGTTTTCATAAACCAAATTAAAGCAATATTTTCTTATAACGATGAAGGTGTTTTACGGTTGCCTATTAAAAATGGGTTCCTCGCGGCATGTTAAAAGTACGATAGAGCGGATTTAATGGAGCATACTGTCCACTAGACAAAAACGCAGTGTATCAGCTGCACATGATTGTAAGCTTACATATGTTACAATGCAATTTCCCTTTCTATAATATTTTCTAATATTTTATAGTAGTTAATAGGTATTTTATTTACAATTTTCAATAACAAGTAATTTTTGAGTAAATTTTTAGACAGATCTGTTCCTTTATCAAAAACGTATTAATAGATTTCTCGCACACAAGAAGATATTGAGGAAAGTTTAGGAGGATTTCCAGGAGAATTGGTCTGAATTTTAAGTATAACAAGCGTATATATCTAGTGTCAAAAGACTGAAAACATTTGGCTTACCAGCCAAACAAGACATTACGGACGGTTTTCCAGCAGTAGACTCTTCACAATCTGATGATGAAGATGGTTCTGCTTCCTAAACTAAAAGTAAACATGACATTTAAAATTAATCGCACTAAATGATACTTGAGCTTACATTAATTGTTGATAAAGCTTACCTGAAAAGAAGAGATCATTTTCCAAATTAGTACAGAATTTATAAATATTTTTATCAATTCTTATAATAAATTAATATATGTTAACTATACTGCTACATAGAGGTCAAGCTGTTAAAATAAACACTTATATATATCATCATGATATCGAAAGGAGCTGAGCAGTAGGCCTAAATATTTGGATACCCATAATGTACAAATTTTACAAATTAAGGTTACGTGGTAAAGCCATGTGGCAGCTTAGTTATGGTAATAGCTGGTACGGCTCGACCAGGGAAGGTCCATGCTCTCACAGTATACCAGCGTAAAATAGTAGCTTAACATTACTGTGTTTCGTATGGTGAGCATAGAGAACCGGAGACCCTTTTTACTGGAAAAGAGGCAATTCATCTTAGTCCTCACGGGTGTCAACGCATCTGCATTTTGATTCTTTATTTAGGATGGATGTAGATGTCTATGGGTTATAGCGGCCATTTAGTATCAAATGGGCTGTGTGACATATACAGGCTGTAACTTTCCCTTAACTTTAATAAGTCTGACGGTCGAGGGATTTCACTTTCGTTATAATTTAGTAGACTTTATCACTTTGGATTGAACTTGCTTACCATCAAGTGCATTGCTATGTAATAAGAATTTAGCAATTAAAAAAAAACTAGAAGTCTTAAGCAACGAGCTGCTAGGTGGTATGACTCCTTTTTAACTGTATATTTCTTTTTCTACCGCCTTTATAAAGGAAACGCTACTCAATTCGACTGCATGTTTTTTATGTGTGTTACCTCATACCTTTTTATTGGGTGACCCGATTTCGATATTTTTTTATTTTTAAGCTGGTACTACACGTGTGGTCCCATATAAATCTGATTGAGGTCTGACCAATAGTTTTTGAGTTATTCTTAATAATTTATATTGAAGTAGGTTATATAAATTTTTTTATTTTAAACTATAATGGTATGATTCCTTAATAGTAAGCGTATGCTGCAGCGTATAGACACTAGCAATCAACTTCAAAGGGCTAGTTAGATATGTTGTCATTCTGAAGACTACGATGGATACAATGATTGGGTAAAGATCCACAACCTGTTTATTTTGGCTCTTTATACTTTTCAGGCCGAAATGACGTGCACGCACTTTTCCTGACGGTAGAAATAGGCAAGACGATGTTTAATAGCCTAACAGACTTCAAAGTAGAAAAAGGCATTCCTACTACCTTGTGAGTTAGCCCAGGGGATTTCAAGGCAGAAATGGAGCTAATGTAGAAGATGGTGTGAGCAAATATGTATTATTGCTGGTCTAGACTCAAGGTAGTGTGTCAACCAAGATGGGTATAGAAAAAGGCGACGCACCGGCAGTGTTTGTATTCACGCGAACTATTTAGAGCTACATTTAACCACTTCATCTAATATATAAAATTCTCGCATCGCGGTATTTGTTACCAAACTCTTCCGAAACGGCCGAACCGATTGGTATGAAATTTTGTGTGCATATCGGTTAGGTCTGAGAATCGGCCAACAGCTATTTTTCAAACCCCTAAATGATAAGGGTGACCCACACAAAATATATTTTTATATTTTTTTGACAAAATTTAAATTTAAATTTTATTATCATTTAGCATTGAAAGATACATAAAAATTAAAATTTTCACACTTCAACGATTAACTCTTGTTTTATAATCGCGATTTTTTAAACTAAAATATATTTCCTAGAAATAATGTATATGGCAAAACAACGTTTGCCGGGTCAGCTAGTAATTTATATACTACTAGCTAGCCAGGAAGACGTTGTTCTGCCCTTTCCGACTGCCGGTTCCTATAAAAATCCTTAAATTCGCAATAAAAAATTTTGAGGGTCATTTATCGGGATAAAAAGTATCCTATCTCTTAAGTTGGACCAAAATGTACACAGTGTGCAACATTTGATTGAAATCAGTACTGTAGTTTAGGAATTCATCGCGGACAAACAACGTGGCACGTAATTTTTATATATAAAGTTTAGACCTACACTTGTGTGGTGTGTATGAATGATTTAGACTTGGAGACTGTGTGGTATAATGTCAAGAAAGGTTTAGTCGATGCAGCTACCGAAGTATGTGGTGTAAGAGAACGAATGAAAGGAAAAATAACACGTTATGGTGGGATGATGAGGTACGGTTGGAAGTTGAAGCAAAAAAGAAAGCATGGCTAGATTAACAAGCAACCAAGGCTAGTAATTCTAGCAGTATGAATGATGATATTGAAAGGAAAAAGGCAGTTTTTAGACACCTAAATAAGAGAGTAAAAGAAATAGTTGAAAGGAAAAAGCAAGAAAGAACGGATAAGAATGATAGAAGAATATCGGATAACTTCCAGGCAAACATCAAAATGTTCTGGAAACTCGTAAGAACTATCAGGGGACATTCAAAACAGCCTAGAATGAATGCTATACGAGACCAGAATGGCTGTATAATGAATGACGAAGTTTTTAGTTTAAGGAGATGGAAGGAATACTTTGAAAGCGTGTTTATGAGTGATGAGACGTTTGAATTAAATGAAATAGAAATTCCGAAAGAAGAGGAAATAGATAGAGATATAAGTATAGATGAAATAATGAAAGCAATGAAAAGTATGAAAGCAGGTAAGGCAGCCGGTTATGATAGAGTATCTCTCGAAATGCTAAAGGCTGGAGAAGGAGTGGTGGCAGACCTGCTGTACACCTTGTTTAATTTATGTTGGGAACTTAAGCGGGTACCGGGAGACTGGTGCAAAGCCGTGATAGTTCCAATATATAAGGGAAAAGGATCACAGCAGTAGCACTGTAAAAAATACCGTGGTATCAGCCTTCTTAGCATTGTGGGAAAACTGTATGCTAAGGTACTAATTGAAAGAGTTATGAAAGAAACTGATGGAAAAATTTGGGATGTGCAAGCGGGATTTAGAAAGGGAATGGGATGTACGGATCAGGTCTTTTCCAAGCGCATGATCGCCGAGAAGTTTTTGGCCAAAAACCAAAAAGTTTTTTGTGCGTTCATAGACTTGGAGAAGGCTTATGACAGAGTGGACAGGAATGTATTATGGCAAACACTGAACTCATTTGGGTTGACCGCTGGTCTGATATAGGCATTGGAGTCTCTATATAGGGACTCTAGTGCTTGTGTCAGGATCAACGGGGCCTACTCGGACTGGTTTGGCATCCATAAAGGTGTCAGACAGGGCTGTGTGGCTTCCCCGTGGTTGTTCAACCTATTTATGAACAGTTGTTTAGAAAATTTGAAAGTAGAAGAATGCGGGTTAAGAATGGGTGAGTTAACCGTCAAATGCCTTTTGTACGCCGATGATCAAGTCATACTTGCATCGTCGGCAGCCGAGTTGCAAATGATGGTTACATTAATGAACAGGACATTAAAAGAAAAGGGAATGAAAGTGAACGCAAGTAAGACGAAATTTATGGTTTTTGAAAGAGAAGAAAGTAAAACGATATGTGAAATAAGAATAGAAGGGGAGTTGGTAGAGCAAGTAGATAAGTTTGTATATTTGGGATGTGTGTTTAGCAGGGATGGTAGATATGATAAGGATATAGAACGACGAGTAAATGCAGGAAATAGAGTGAATGGGGCTCTACACTCTATTGTGAAAAGTCAGAATGTGTCCAAAAAGGCACGTATGGCAATTCACAATGCTGTGTTAGTACCTACTTTAATGTATGGTAGTGAAAGTTGGGTGTGGCAGAAGAAGCACGAGAGTAGAATAAATGCTGTAGAAATGCTTAAGGAGTATGTTAGGGATGAATCTGAATGACAGAATGAGAAATTGTTTAATAAGAGAAGAGTGTGGTTTGCAAGATGATGTTGTGACCAGGATTAAGAAATGAATGCTTCGGTGGTTTGGCCATGTAGAAAGAATGAATGAGGAAAGAGTGACAAAGCAAATTTATGTTGCAGAGATGAACGGCATAGTTGGAAAGGGTGGCCCTAGGCGAATGTTTATCGACCAAACTGGCGATATATTTAAAATGGGCCAAATCAAGAGTACCTTTAACCGACGAGCGTGTATGCGTAGGTATATGGATGTGGAGGAAGCGAGAGAGGTGTGTCAGGATCGTGCCAAACGGAAGTCCATAATCTCTGCCTAAACCTCTGGGTGACAGGCGTGAGTGTTTATGTTATGTATGTACCTACACTTGTCATTTTGCTAAACTAATAAAGGCCTAGAATGTAAATGTATTGCAGCTCTTGAGTTTAAGGTGTATAAATTCCTCCAGATTTTATCACTCCCTGGTTAATTGATTTAAACACTTCTAAAAAACCGAGAAATTTTAAATTATTCGGCACCAAGTTCTTCATTATCGTCATTAGGCGTATATAATGGGAAAATGAAACGCGAAATTACGAAATTTTCGATATACGGTGTCGTAATAGTGTCATTGTTACGAGGAGTTCCAAGAACGTTGCTTTTTTATTTTTTAAATAGGATTTTCTTCTGAATCATGAGGGCAGTTAACATAAATACATTTCACAACGATACACATCCAGAGTTTTAAAATTATTTGTAGACCTTGCGTGTTCCGAACCCGCGACTCTTAGTAACTCGTCCGGTGGCCATCGTTAATTCCTATAGATATGATTAAGGGGACTACAAATCTTGGCACCAGTTCAGTTCTTCTATCAGCACAGCCCGGAATATGATCGTATCGAACTTCGCCCCTATTTCACATATTTGTTTTGACTGGAATATTTCGTTCTTTATGCATTTCTTTTTAATCATTTTTAAGCATCCATCCATTACAGCCTATAAAAGCTCCCTGCTGAATATAGTTGCCACGCGTGGCAGGTGTGTTGGAAACTGCAGCTTTTCTTATTTTTAGTTGTTAGCAGAAAATTGCTGCCCATCTTCTGTTTTAGTTTCCCTCTGTCGCCTCTTACGACACCCACGGGACGATAAGGGGTAGTGGGTATTTTTAAACTGCCACTACACGGTTTTGTAATCATACGACAGTTTTTTTTATAGGATAGGGTGACAAACAAGCACGAAGTCGACCTGATGGTAAGTGGTTACTGTGACCCAAAGACATCCAAATTTATCCTCAATAAAGAATCAAAATGCAGATGTGTCGTCAACCGTGAGGACTAAGATGGAATGCCTCGTTTCCATCAAAACGGGTCTCCGGTTCTCTACAATCACCATAAAAAACACAGCAGTGTCAAGCTGACATTTTACGCCGGTATTCTGTGAGAGCGTGGTCCATCCCCGGTCGAGCCGACCCATTCGTGCTACAACTATACTACTAATATAGCTGCAGCATGGATCTACCACGTGTAAGTTTAAAACTTTTTTCAATAATTATTAAATTATATTATGTTCAATGCTTACCTGTCCTGGTTCCTGTCCGTAGATTGGCCCGAATTCTGTTCTCTTCTCTTTTCGCCCACTAGGCCAATGAAACGGCCTAGCCACGGGTTCTTCGACCCATGCCCGAACCCAGATTGCCACATAGCCATGTTTGAATAAGTTTCTTACTACATTAACTTCGTTATTCTCATAGTATTGATAGTAAACAATAAACCATATGAGTATTGTGGCAACAAAAGCAATCGTAAAAATCATTAAAAAACAAAGACAACAGTATTTGATGTTGGCGCTTCTAAGGGAAGCGTACCTCCTGGTGGGGGGAGGTAAACAAAGCTGTTCATGTCTATTCCTTGTTCTGTCAATTGTGAAGCCTTTCAGGTACTTTGGTTAAAACAAGAAGCCGCGCAGTGTTGTTTCTGGATGCTTTAAACGTATTAGTTGTCAATAATTTTTTTATATAAATTTATTGAGAATGCGCTCAAGAATTTTTACGCAAATTTCTATCTGTTGTAAGGTCGGTTGTAAGGTAATCAAGCAATGTCTTTGCTGTAACCAATTAGAACTCAGATACGATTGAAGTTGGTAGTTCGTTGGATAAAAAGTGATAAGTTGTCCTCAATGGGCAAAATTTTAAGATGCTTGATCGATTATGATGTCACTTAGAACATCATTTTTTTTATAAACTCTTCACAATGGATGTTTAGTTAATTAACACAACTACAACAGTCGTTTCCTATTCATGTAACAAGCATACACTGCTTTAGAACGCAATGTTACTCATGAACGATTTTGATACTTTATGGGGACTAACACAAAAAGGTAGGTATAATATTTAACATAAACTGCAGTAAAACCCCGATCCTGAATCCGCAGGAGATGCCAACAAGCGGTCTACAGTGAACAGGTGCACGGGATCTGAAACAAAAAAAAGTTTTTTTTTTATAAAATGGACAAGTCCAAGTCGGACCTTGTTCTGTTAGGATTCCGTACGTTCTAAAAACAATTCATTTTATATTGTATTAGAATAAAAATGTTCGTTTGTTGTTTTAGTATCAGTAGTTTAACTACTGTGTATGGTACATTACAAATATCGTCATCATTATTATTACAGCCCATCACAAGTTCACTCGTGAACATAGGTATCCCCTTATGAATATCATAAGGTATGGTCAAATTACTAATAATTTTAATTTTAGAGATATATCCAAAACAAAAAAAAATATAGACAAAAAAATAAGAAATCTATTTGTACTGTACTCAAATAACTTCAGACACACTATTTTAATTTATGTTATGTAACCATTAATATTAAAAGTCCACTGCTGAACATCCTTCTCATAGGGTGTATATAAGTTCTCATAGTTGCCACGCTTGGCATACGGGTTGGCAACCGCAGTCTTTTATTTTTAGTCCTTATTAGGAAGACAGAGTCAACTGACTATGTATCTAATTATTTTTAATAGCCATATGTTTTAATGATCCATAGCATCAGGGTTGACTACTTACTCGTCTTTTTAATAATTTAACTTCCTTTTACAATATAATCTCGAAGAGAAATTCCAACCCCAGCCCTTTTCATAGCTCGCAAAGAGACTTTAAGCTTGCCGATATTTCCAACAATTAAAATCCTTTTCGTTTTCCTAACTTATCATTGGCAACACGACGAATATACGAAGTATAAGTCATACAGTTTAAATAAATAACTAGCCCCAAAAATATTTAATAAAGAAAAAAAAAACGAGATTTTTGCTTTGTGCTGTGTGATTCTGACGCAACAGTACGGTTCTAAATTTCTTTTGGTAGCTCATTTCTGGATATTATTTCATAAAAAATTGCAAGGTCTAATGGTAATGGCCGGAATGATGGTGCTTGGCATTAGACACAAAACTTATCCGAATATTATGCGAGTTCCTATTATTATTATATATTAATTCTTCAGGCAAAAACACCTATTTTGTTAGTACACTTAAAACTTAGGGTTGGTAAATTATTATTTATTAATTAACATACTGGGCCTGGAACCCATAAGCACTGTGTCTCATCAGAGGGCAATCTTGCCTTCCATATATAGAAACTAGGATACCGTTAGTACTTAATTGTACGCAACTCATCAAGGAGGCTATTCTTTTATGTAATATTACTACAAAGCTGTCCACGCATACCTCGGCAAACATTAGTAATGCGCTGCAAAAGCGTAGCAGCCCCAACAACATCCTGAAGTCATTTTTGTAATGAATACGCAGCGCATTGAGAGATCGGTGAGTACACTTCGTCCACAGGTTGCAGGTATTGAATGTCTGACAGTAAGCTTTGAATAATGTTATCTTAACTTCAGGTGTACCACTATGCAATATCACGCGTTGTAGGTAGGATTTGCCAATATCGTCACGTTTGACAGGTAGATTTTTCCCGACCGGACCTCTCGTACTAATGATGCTGCTCTCCGTCGATTCGTTCAAGGTATTTACGCCTGTCATAAGAGGTAGTTTATGTACATATTTAATAATAAATGTACACACAAAGTAATGTTTCAATGTAATAATAAAAAGATATAATCTTTCTTCCAGCGGGCTCGATACCGGCAGGTTCAAAGAGAAGTAGATTTAGTGTGCACTCACTTAATAATAATTATAATATTAATATGTACACGATAAAATATAAAGCTAATAAATACCTATACAAACATTTATATATATATATACATACACATGTACCCAAATACGTATACGTACACATATATTACACAGGATTATTTTTCAAAGAGATTATTTTCAACAACTATTCTTACGCGCACTCCTGTGGGTGTTATTCAATTCACGTTTTCGTTTCTCAAGTTTTTGCCTACTGTTTACTTTCTTAGTGATATGCTTTACACGTGGTAGAGCCACGCTGCAATTATATTATAGTTGCAGCATGAATGGGTTGACTCGACCGGGGTAGGACCATGCTTACACAGAATACCACCGTAAAATAGCAGCTCATTGCTGCTGTGTTTCGTACGGCGAGAGTAGAGAACCGGAGATTATTTTTACTGGATAAGAGGCATTCCATCTCACTCCTTGATAAATTTAGATGTCTATGTGCCACAGCATTCACTTGCCATCTGGTGGACTGTGTGCTCGTTTGTTACACTTATTCTATATAAAAAACCGCGTACTACTAATGCTTAAATTAATAACTACATGCCGAGAATTATGATTACAATTTTCCTGTTACACTTTTAATGGGCTTAGAATTGTCATAATAAATAAAATTAAAAAAAATATATTTTTGCTTATTAACGATGTAACCGACGACTTTTCTTATTATGGCATATTTAAAAAATTGGAATAAACTATTTACAATTAAATTACGTAAGTAGTCCCAATAACTAATATTGGTACCTCAAAATGGAATCATCATACATGGCGTCGAACGGTCGGCTCGACTGGCGAGGCGAGAAAAACCGAGTCGGTTGCTCCAGCGCAGCCGAGGATTTCTGAAGTTTGCGAACGGTCGAACAGCCGTGCTGCCACATTATTTGTGCATAGACGAGCACGTTTTCGTAAAATATATTTTACTATATATATAATATTTACTACATATATATATATTATAGATAAAAGACTAACAGTGAAAGTTCCGGCGAGTTTGCAGACCAGAGAAGCTAATATTCACTATTTAAGTTAATGCTCATTGCACTTGAATAGTTTGATTAGTTGTCAATTGTTCTTTGATTGGTAGGTTAATTACATTAATTTGATGCCACGGTAAAGACTCACTTTCGTTTAACCTTTGCGGACCACGTAAGTTTTCAAAGCTTAAAATGTAATATCGAATCATTTTATAGGTTCATAGTAGAGGGGAATGAAAAGACAGAATGAACGAGATAAGGTGTTAGTTGAGAATCTATTTAGTATTAATCTAACCATTTTAAACACAGGTTCTGAACCAACTTTCATAAATAAACGTTGTCGCACAACAATCGACCTCATACTTGCAACAGAAGGAGCTGCTAAACTAATTGCGGGATAGCATGTGTCGAAAGAGGTCTCATGCTCAGATCATACATGGATCTCCTTCGCACTACAGATCAATATCCCCGCTACATCACCATGTAGAAATCCCCGAAAGACGGATAAAAAGTTTAATAAAAAAAAATTCAAACAAAATAAAATGCCTGAATAGGCTAACGTCTTCGCTCGCGGGTTTTGAGGGGACAAATACTATAGGAGATCAGTCGCTCTTAGAAGAACAAGTAGCAGCTGTTACTAAAGTCATGATGGACAGCTACTATGAACCATGTCCAGAAATCACTCCACCAAGGCATGCTGAGGTAAAGCAACCGTGGTGGGGTAAAGAACTAGATAGAAAACGTAAAAAAGTAAGAAAAGCCCTAAATAGGGCTATGAATACCTCAATAGATGAAGACTGACTACTATACAAGAAAGCTAAGTCCAAATACAAAAAAAATGTATCAGGTATCGACGCTGGACAGGGTGGCGTAAATTCTGTGGCAACATAGAAACCTGCGAACAAGCGAATAGGATAAGGAATATCCTAGCTAAACAGAACATATCGGGATCCATCTCTCTAAAGAAATCCGACGGTTTCTACTCAACATCGCCGGATGAAGCCCAACGCATCCTAATTTAAACGCACTTCCCAGGTTGCTGCGTAACTCAGGAGGCAAACGGCATGACGATATACTGACACCAACAGCAGAAGACTGGAATTTACCACACAGAGTGGTAATGATGGACAAAATTCATTGGGCCATTCACAGTTTCCTCCCATATAAGGCAGCAGGACCTGACGGTATAATCCCGGCACTCCTACAGAGTGGGGGGGGGGGGGGGGGTAAAGCCTTAATAGTTAGACTTGGTGCCATAATGAGAGCATGTCTGGCACTTAAATATGTTCCTAGGGGATGGAAGGAAGTGAAAGTCACAGTAAATCCTACAGACCCATTAGCCTCACATCCTTTCTCGTAAAGAAGATGGTGAGACAAAGATATGAAAAGAAATTAAGGGAGTTGGCGCTAATGAACTTACCGCTACACGACAAGCAACACAGTCTAGGCAAATCAACAGAATCGGCCAGGTAATAACAAAGATTGAAGAGGCCATCCAAAACAAAGAAATATGTCTAGGTTCTTTCATAGATATAGAAGGTGCTTTTGACAGAATGAACTTCTCCAGCATAAAAAGTGCACTCAGTAGACATAAAGTTGAACCGGCACTGATTGACCGGATAGTAAACATGCTCAGTACATGAATAATAAAGATTGCTGGTGAATCCCAACCAATCCAGATTAAGAAAAGTTGCCCGCAGCTTTTCTTAATCTGGAGGGGGGGGCTTTTTATAAGGG
This sequence comes from Parnassius mnemosyne, assembly GCA_963668995.1. Taxonomy (NCBI): domain Eukaryota; kingdom Metazoa; phylum Arthropoda; class Insecta; order Lepidoptera; family Papilionidae; genus Parnassius; species Parnassius mnemosyne. The sequence continues at coordinate 21,100,881 of CAVLGL010000082.1, read as the reverse complement.
AGGGGTTCTCTCACCTCTCCTGTGGAATATGGTCATTAATGAACTCATCAGCAAATTAAATGCCAATTAATTCTACACAGTAGGTTCTGCTGGTGACCTGATAATACTGGTCTCTGGAAAGACAGCAAGCATAGTGTGCTACCTGACCCCAGCGGCTCTCCGTATAGTGGAGAGATGGTGCAGGGAATACGACTTAAATGTCAATCCAAATAAAACGGTTCTAGTAATGTTCACACAAAAACGAATGCTGAATAACTATCATCTCCTAAGTCTTTTAGGCACAAAACTCCAGCTATCCTCTGAGGTAAAATATTTAGGTCTTACCTTAGACAGCAAACTTAACTGGAATAAACACATAGAAAACAAAATCAACAAAGCTAGTATAACTTTCTGGCAATACAGAAATATGACGCCAAATGACGCCAAAAATCAAACTGTGGCTGTACAAAACTGTAATTCGGCCAATGATCACATACGGCGCTCTGGTATGGTGGACCAAGACAAATGAAGCCACCCCTATATAGAAGCTTCAGCGCTACCAGAAACTGGCATGTATGACTAATTCACTCAAAAATTCTAATATTACAAGCCAATTACGATAAAATTCCTAAACAATTTTAATTTCATAAGAAGTACAAGATACAATTAAATGAAACCAGCCAGCCGGAAGGATTAAGCCCAAAAGTGCTTAGAGTTTTCACCGATGATTCTAAAACAAATGAAGGTGTAGGTTCTGGAACTTTCTCTGAAGACCTTAATATCCACATATGTACACCGCTAGGAAGGTTAATAACTTCTCAACCAGAATACTGACCGACAGTAGGGCGGTACTCCAGGCTCTGAGTTGCAATGAGGTGAGACTCGAGGCTAATATATGAATGCCATCAACTATTAAATGAGGTATGTAAAAACAACATTGTGACTCCACAATGGATAAAGGGACACAATGTTGAACTGGCTAGAAGAGGATTGGTTCTAGCCACTATAGGGCTGGAACCAATCATACCAATCCCCTTTGGTAACGTTCGTTCACTGGTACGTAGATACTTTACTAATCAACACGCTCAGCTTTGAAAAAATCTAGTAGACTGTAGGTAAGCTAGGGAGGCCATGCCTGAAATAACCAAAGTTCTGATGAGACTGAATAAGCCACAGATCAGGATAATTACAAGTGCTATCACAGGACACGGCACCTTTAACAAACATTTATTTACTATAGATGTTACAGATAGTTCCATGTACAGGCCATGTATGGGGGACGAAGAAACGGTGGCCCACGTTCTATTGAAAGGTCCGGAGGTAGCTACATACAGGCATACAGGGCTAAACATCCCGGCAAGCCGGGATCACTCCCCGAAGTTGCATGCAACATAAAAATTATGTTGAGCTTCTTCGGGGAGATCTCATGGCTCGAGTAATCACATTATTCCCGCCCACACACAAAATACGCACAGAGACGTGGAGTTGCGGAAAACAGCCCATCGTAAACTAAACTAAACTAAACGAGGTTCATAGTATGCGCGGTTCAATTATTTTCGTTACGTCATTGGTAACAAAGCGTACGTAATGAGGTCACGTTCAATACTGTCAGCTGTCGGCCGGACGAGCGGATGAGCGGACGCGTAACGGTAAATAGAAGGGAAACGCGGGAAGAAGTGCGTCAAGGTAAGATTTAATACCGAACAAACCTTACGGATGTATGCGTGCGTAAAATAGTAAGCGTTAGAAATTTATAAATAACAATCAGTAAAAATAACGCATTACCACGCCTTCTGAATTAAAAAGATAAAAATGACAGAATTAGAATTGAAAAGACAAAAACGAGAGAATGTTTTAGAATTTTTTTAATTAATATTTCTTCACCATTTGCCTATATTTATTATGGTCCTTCTCTGTAAATTTGGTCGGTTATTGCAAAATAATGCTGTATATAGAAGTCTGCATGGCTTAAATCACTGGGATGACGAAGAAAGATAGTAGTAGTTCTTTGATTCGCCTTTTAAACACTGACATTATAGAGCCTCACGAATTATAGCAGGAGAGAATTCCAGAACCTAACTGCAGGTATTGTAAAAGAGTAAGAACGGAACTTAGTTCTGAATAATGGGAGTTTTAGGAGAATTTTTAAACATTGTATACCGCCATCTATCGGAAACCATACGTCATCTATTAAACTTTGACTACTGGGGTGATGAATTCGCTCACAGCATCCTTACATTTTACATAAAATTTTTCGGCTACCGTGTAGCTGAATAATTTTTAAAAATAATACTTAAATTCATGATAATGTTGCAATAAGTATGTAGAACGATAATCCGAAGGAATTGTAAGGATATCAGATACTAGATGGCTCCTCTCGAGGAAACGAGACGAAGCCACATTTTAATAATGATCTGGGTTAACTGAACGATAGTGAGGGATACGATAGTGAGGGAACGATAGTGTATTTAATCTTAATCCTGACGGGTGACATATCTGTGGATTTTTTTGTTTGAACTTGGATGCAGATATATCTCTTTATCACCGACTAAGAATCAAAATACAGATGCGTTTACACCCTTGAGAACTAAGATGGAATTCATCGTATACAGTAAAAACGGTAACATTAAGCTGCTATTGTACGCTGGCATTCTGAGACAGCGTGGTCCTACCCATTCGAGCCGACCTATTACAACCATAGGGTTGTAATAGGTCGGCTCGAATGGTAGCTATCTACAGCATAGCTTTACCACGTATAGATGTTTTTTGAGTTATATAATATTTGAAATCTTTAATGAAAATATTAATTTACCTATTAATCCTGTAAACAATAATAATAAAGAAAAACTGAATTATGACCTGTGGTAAATGTAATGATATGATTAGCTTGAGGCATACAGTCAAATGTTAAATTAACACACTAATTAACATTGTTAATTAGTGTACGTATGCTAGTTGGTTGAACGATTTTCAATGTCGGCTTATGTATGTATGTACGGCAATTAATTTACCTATATTAATTGGAATGTGGTACAAAAGCCCTGTCTGTAAACACATAGAATTTCATTGTGGTGACTGACTGCAATTGTCTGCTCAGTATTACTGATTAAATTTAAAGCAAACAGTTTATTTTATGTTATATTATATATATATGCAAAAGAAGCTTATCCTCAAATGCACTCATGATGGATGGCGCCAATATGCGTGCGTTACAACATAGAGTACAAGAAAATATAATAAACCGATAGTTAGCAACTCGTCGCAATTATATGGTACGCTTTCCGATGATGTTAATTCCAGAAAACCTAACAAACAACAACGGTTGCCACGTTACCACAGATACGACACTTCGCTTAAATTAAATATTTACTCTGGATCTGGCCAGTTATTTCATAGACGTGGCTACATATATTGTGCATATTTTGACATAAACATTTACCATAAAGTAATTAAATCATTAAGCCCTAAAGATTGTAAATTAATTTGTAAATAAAAACAGAATTTTTAATTGTAAATAAAAACAGTAAGAAGAATATTACAAGAAAAAAACGGAGTATGATAAGAATAATAAATAGAGTATCATCAGTATCCTTTCGCTGGAATTGATTCGAGCAATAAGACAAAGAAGGTAGAATTCGACACTGATGATTGACACAAGATGAACACCATTTTATTAGAAGCTAGTCTAGATTACGGGAACGTAAAATGATTTTATAAAAACTGTTAAAAATCTAACTTATTTCGGATTAAAATTATAATACAATTACTTAATTAACATGTGTTGACAGAGGTCGATATCAAAACAATCTGATGGCTCCCATGAGCTCTACCTGATACCTCATGCAACAAAAAGCACTGACTCTACAGCAGTGGCTGTAGAGTCAGTGCTTTTGATGACACTACTCTAATGCTCATGCAACCTCTGACATTTTTATAAAGCACAGAACAAATCAACAGAAGTCTATAATTAAATTAATAGAATCAGGCGTTACTTTGCAGAAATCAGGAGATATAGACTCTACGGTGGCTAACCGCTAAGTGAGCGGGGAGCCAAAATAACTGCTATTTATTCAGACCGCTGACGCAATCGCTCTCTACATAAGGAGTGAGCGACTGCGTCACGCGATAAAACATGCAACCATTCACCGCCGGACTTACGCAGCCGTTTGTAAAATCAAAAACGAACCGCCCCGCAACGCCCGCCTACCCTCCAACCACGCAACCAATCGCCGATCACCGTGAAGGTGGCAAACGACCATATTGCGAGGCTCTCTATTATTAGAGAGCAGGCTTAAAGATATTTCAGAGAGGTGAGTTAGTAACATTTGTTTGTTCATTTTTTAGTTAGTGAGATTTTTTGAAAAACCGTTAGAGACCGCTATTTGATAAATTATATTAAGTTCTTTTGAATAATTTTCTTTACTTAATGGAACAGTGAACAAACGGTTAATGTAACAATAAAAAGCGGCTACTTTATGTTGCCACGGATGACATGATGACGCGAGGATGACCGTGTCGGTTTGAGTTGACTTTCGATAAATTTGGAAAACATGTGACGATTCTTTTCTTGTTATTGTTAAGTCGAGAAAATTAAGGGAACAATCTTGTTCCAATTCAAGTTAAAATTTAATTTTGTCATGGACTATATTTATTTTATTGAGGAAAACATCCAGTTGTCTCCTTGTGCCAGTCCAGCAAATAATTATGTCGTCTACATATCGAGAGTAATATAAGATATTTTGATTGACAACAACATATTGTTTTTCGAAATTATCCATGAAAATATGCGCCATAAGGGACTTAGAGGGGATCCCATAGCTAACCCTTCTTTTTGTAGATAGAAACGGTTATTAAACCGGAAATAGTTTTGTTTCATACAGAGAGAGGTTAAGTTAATTCCCCGGGATGTAGACGACGTTTATCAAAGAGATCTGCGAGTATACGCAAACAGTCAGGGGATGGGACATTTGTGAAAAGACTATCAACGTCTATCTTTAGAGATAACAATATGGATTTACGATGAATACGAATATATTTAATTTTGGAAATGAGATCTAAGCCATTTTTTAGGCTGTAAGTAGGTTTGAATCCAGATTTCTCTCGAAAGAGGAAGTTTAATTTTTCAGCAAGGAAATACTGGTGCACCTATATATGAGACAACTGGACGAATAGGAACATGTTCGTTATGTATTTTTGGTAACCCATATAAAATACACGTGGTAGAGCCATGCTGCAGCTATATTAGAAGTATAGTTGTAGCATGAATGGGTCGGCTCGACCGGGGAAGGACCACGCTTTCACAGAATACCAGCGTAAAATAGCAGCTTAATGCTGCTGTGTTTCGTATGGTGAGTGTAGAGAACCGGAGACCCTTTTTACTGGAAAAGAGACATTCCATCTTAGTCCTCACGGGTGACAACGCATCTGCATTTTGATTCACAAACGAGGATAAATGTAGATGTCTATGGGCCACAGCAACCACTTACCATCAGGTGGACTGTGTGCTTGTTTGTCACCCTATCCTATAAAAAAATGGGTGCTTGAGGATTCATTGTAACAAAACTGCTCTGAGACAGGTTGTGATCGGGAAAAACATATGATGACTGTTGTATACATAACTTAATATCCGAAGTAAACTTTTTGGTTGGGTCAGCCTCCAATAGCTCAAAGTCATCACCTTGGATAACATCGTTAACTTTCTAGCTGAACCCAATACTCTCCATAATAACAACAGTATTGCCTTAACGGCTTTAGTAACAATAAGGTCGTTTTCCCTTATTTTTTGCTTTAGGGACTTAAAAACAGGGAACTCAGGATTTTCAAAACAAACAATTCTCTTAGAAATATCTGTAATAATAAAGATAAGTTGGATATTCGTCAAAAGTCAGGTGTTTACAAACTTGTTTGTGACGAATGCCACGCCGTCTATGTGGGTCAGACTGGTTGCAATTTCGAGACACGTGATAAAGAGCATTTAGCCGCGTACAGGAATTGCAATCCCGATAATTCCCATTTTGCCAAACATCTTTTGGACACTGGACACAACCTAGCCGACGACCACTCCTTTAAAGTCTTACATACATGTAATAAAGGGCTGCGGCTGTGTGTGCTGTAACAGTTAGAGATATTAAAAAATAATAATTGTACCATTGCACTGTTGAATGAACAAACAAATGTTACTAACTCACCTCTCTTAAATATCTTTAAGCCTGCTCTCGCAATTTGGTCATTTGTCACCCTCAGGGTGATCGGCGATTGGTTGCGTGGTTGGAGGGTGGGCGTTGCGCGGCGGTTTGTTTTTAATTTTACAAACGGCTGCGTAAGTCCGGCGGTGATTGGTCGCATGTTTTATCGCATGACGCAGTCGCTCGCTCCTTAAGTAGAGAGCGATTGCGTCAGCGATCTGTATAGATAGCAGTTGTTTTGGCTCCCCGCTCACTTAGCGGTTAGCCACCGTAGACTCTATATCTCCTGGGGATGCCTCGTGTAGAGGCGAAACACGTGTCGTATTGTCGTCAATGGTGTGTCTTACCAAGTGTAGTGGTGTTGGGAGTAGTGGTGCTGTGATTATTGGTGACAGGGATAGTGCATGCAATTGAGGGAGGGCGGGAGGTGCTCCTCATACTAGGTAAGACACATCATTTTATTTTATAACGCGGATATTTGGGAAGTAAGTTTTGTCTAAGATCTTTCTATAATTTAAAAAAAAACTGGCCAAGTGTGTGTCGGGCCACGCACAATGTAGAGGTAGGGTTCCATAGTTGCCGGTCACAATACGTGGGCTTTCTTGACAATGAGCATAATAAGTGAGTTCGCAGTTTGACAGCTACAACGACTAAAAATGGGTTCAAATAAGAAGATCGTAACTGAAGATCTTATTTTGAAAGTAGACTTATAGAGTGGTATTCAAAAAAGATTAAAAAAACTTCTCGATTTAGAAGATAATACAATTTACATAAAATCGCGTATCTATCTATTTGAAGAAACTATTTGAAGTTGAAATCTACTATTTGAAGAAACCCTCAAAACCTATAGCTATTTTTCATGCTAGTTTGAGAAATAACCTAGCTCATTAAGCTTGGCAGTTATCAGTGTTAAAATAATATTCATAGGGTACTTGGATTTAAAAAAATATTAACCACTCTGCAATGTTTATTACATGAGGAATAATTTGTATTCAAATACTGTAAAGTTTTGACAAACTAGCAAAGTCAATCTGATGATAAGCGATACACAAAAATATTTCAACTCTGATTTTGACTTTCTAAGGGTGAAGGTCCTTACGTGGTAGAGCCATGCTGCAGCTATACTAGTAGTATAGCTGTAGCGGCTGTAATGGATCGGCTCGACCGGGGAAGTATCACGCTCTCACAGAATACCAGCGTAAAATAGCAGCTTAACACTGCTGAGTTTCGTATGGTGAGTGTAGAGGCATTCCATCTTAAACTTCACGGTTGACAACGCATCTGCATTTTGATTCGCAAACGAGGATAAATGTAGATGTCTATGGGCCACGACAACCATTTACCTTCAGGTGGACTGTGTGCTCGTTTGTCACCCTATCCTATAAAAAAAAGAACTATTCATTTCTTTTATAGAATAGGAAGACAAACAAGTACACAGTCCACCTGATGGTAAGTGGATGCTGTGGGCAATAGACACATTTCTATATCTTCAATTGAGAATCAAAATGCAGATTATTTGTCACCCCTGTTGACTAAGATGGAATGCCTTGTTTACAGTAAGAAGGGTCTCCGGATCTCTACACTCACCATACAAAACTCAGCAGCATTAAGCAACCATTCATTCGTAAATCTTTAAAAAGGTCTGGCTTATTTGTAGAAGATATAGTTTGTGGCTATGTAAAATAATGGTAAAGGAAGCAATGATGGGTAGAGTCGCGTGTGCCACGCAATCGCTACACGTCTAAAGTCCACCGCCAGCCGTCGTCTTCCCCATCGCGACCGGCTTTCTTGCCCGCATTAACGGCGCTATATATATGTGTATGCAGGTCGACGTTTATATTGCGGTGGCACCTACACTACGTTACACCATATCTTTCAAAAAAAAAAACTAAGCGTACGCGGCAATAAAGGTTTTTTTATTAAACTTGTTTAGCATCGTTGTGTTTTAAAAAAAATAGTGCTTCCTATTATTTCGGTCTCCTCTTTGTGAGATGCTCAAAGATGCACATCTAATTAACAAATTCATTAAATTAATAAAATTAACCTTAATGAATAAAATTATCATAATATCCAATTCATTTATAATAATCCACGATTTCGTAGCTTACCGGCTTAAATTATATGTGTTTATGCCATCTAGCACTATTTTATGTACCGCTTTGAGAGTCAATCAATTTTTGTTCAATAAAAACAAAAGATTAAAAAAAATAGAAAATAAAAGAAAATATTATTTCGATTTATTACACTGAAATAAAATAAGGACTGTAACATTTATCACCTATCTGTCACACCTATAAAATAAATCTTTTATCTTATATTTTATGCCGCACTTATGGTTGAAAATTATCATATTAAATTAATAAATTGGCGTGAAATATTTTTGTTTTATATTTTAATTAATTTGAAGTTTTCACTTGTTCCGCGTGTGAACTGCACACTTTTTATAGAATAAGTGTGATAAACAAGAAGACAACATTCTTGTAACTATTATATAATAAAATAATGAAAATAAAAATGAAAATGTTTATTTCAATTGCATAAAACTTTAAGATACAGGGTTTGGAGATCACCTATGAATGATCACCGTGAAACATATTACGTAATTGGACTTGGAGGCATTTAGTGTGAGGAGGTTACGCTTGAGCCAAACTGCAATCTTAGACAGGTCGATTTCGGCTGACTTTTAACATTTGTCCAAGTCTTATCAGCAAAGACTATGGCAGTATCATTCGCGTATGAGAATATGTGACCGCTGTCAATAGTCATATTGCATAGGTTATTAACATATATAAGGAACAATGTTGGACCAAGGACACTTCTCTGTCCGACAACGTATGAAATTGTTTCTTCTGAGCTAGTAAATTCCCCTATTTTGACTGTTTGTTTGCGACTGCTTAAATAGGATTTGAACAGATCGAGAGGGGATCCCCTTTTGCCTATGTTTTCAAGCCTGTCTAGAAGTATGAGGACAGATACTGTTTAATAATATAATATACTAATAACAACGTTTGCCAAACTCCCTAGCACGCGTGACAGCTACGGAAAATATTCTCATTATGAGCAAATCTATGGGGTAAGCCTATATTCAAAAATGACTGCAATGAATGATTGAAAATAAATATATGACCTAGGATTACGCAAAGAGTCATTGGTTTTTATAACATATTAGTAAAGCTGGCATGTGCGTACGCAGCAGCATTAAGTTTAGGTCTTCACTAAGATTTTAATGCATATTCACCCACCGTAGTGTATGTAATAGACACTCTCTGTACAGTAAAGTACCGAGTGCCGCTCATGAAACATCGTGTACAGATAAACCTTAGGTTTTTGCGACACCGTGTTTTTAATAAATTGAAGCTTTGTATTTTTTTCGTAAAAACAAAAAAAAAATTAAAAGAAAGGAAAATATTAACGTACGCTGAATTATTAGTTTAGAACTCGGAGCGCTAAGCTAACCTAACTAAGCGTATAACTTTAACCCAATTAATCCCGCACAGTTAATATTTCAGTAGAATGTAGTTAGTATTGAAATACTAACTACATTGCGGGAGTCTATTCAGATGTCTGTTTGCATGTCAAACTAACCCATTCGTACTACAACTTTAATTTAGTTACTAGTAAGATCTGCGCTGTGGCGCATAAGTTATACGCTGGATGACTTTAAGTAATGGCAGAAAAAACTTGAAAGACATTACTTTCCGATGAAGTAGGCGTAACACTTCATTTATAAAAGTGAAAAAAGTTACATAAAAAGTCTATATTCATCTCGCTGACCTAATCTCATTTTGGTTATGGAACGGTTAGTCCGAAGCACTTTTGTAGTGTGTCATTTTACATGTCGTCAAATATCTAGTTTCCCAGTATTATTACGTGGTAGAGCTACGCTGCAGCTGCGTATGGATTGGCTCGAACTGGGCTAGGACCACGCTCTTACAGTATACCAGCGAAAACAAAAGAAAAAACTGTAGTGTTTCGTATTGTGAGTGTAGAGATTTGGAGACCCTTTTCACTGGTAACGAGGCTTTCCTCAGGGGTGATAACGTTTCTGTATCACTATAGGTGAACTATGTGCTCGTTTATCACCGTTATTCTATAACAAAAGTAAAGGAAGTCTTTATATGTTCTTGGCCCTCACGATATAGTCCCGTTTACTTCAGAAATAAAACATATATAGGTTGCGAACAGGGTGCATCAAAGATGAATGCCAGTCTGCCGTGACTAATAATATAATAATAGGATTTATTCTATAGCAAATTCTATTCTGAAACGGGTTTGGTTCAGCATTACAGCTTACGGTCTCATAATAGAGTATTTACGTGGTGTATTGATTTGAAATTTCATTGTACATATATGTGTTCGTGTTCAAATGTCAATTTGTATATGTGTGTTGAAAAGACGATAAGATGTAAAATGATGCGAATATAGAAATAAACGATAAAATATCCAAACGAAAGGAATAACATATGCATGATATCAAAGTAAAGTTTGCTAAAAGGCATACAGATTTACAAAGTTAAAGCTTCTTTAGTTCGCGTGGTTACCTAGTATTAATTGCCACTAATTTGTTCACGAATTTTCTAGCGCATTTTTATATCAAGCTTGATATAATTATGTTTATTTGTTTAATTACATTTCAGTTAAGCGATTATATGATTTTGATAATATGATATATTTTAAATAATTATTTCTGAACTACGAACTTTGAAGAAAGGAAAGATAAATGAACACAATAGGCACTGATACATAAAATCTGAAAATTCAGCATGTTTAACTAGTTTTTAATAGATATAATAGTGTTATTTATTAGGATTTAATTTTTATTTTATATATTTCCTAGATTTTTTAACCTTTTAATTGATTCTCATAGAGCTCTACATACGAACTAAGTTGAGACACCGCAATCCCACCACAGAAACGGCCAGCATAATTTTTATATTTTGGGTCACCAAAAAAGGTCTGTAGTAACTTCTGACTTGTGATGTGGCGTAGAGCCCGACTATTTTTATTTGCCAATTTTAAATGAATAATGCGGGTCTGAAGTAAAAATTTCTTACTAACCCTGTGTTCCAACCCCGAGGACCTAATCCTAGATCTTATTGCTACTTAAAACAGGAGGACTGAGACTGACTGCTTTTAAACTGATATCGTAGGTATAGCCGTAAACTTTTCATCGAACTCCGTATTCGAACTTCCTAATTGTACCCAAGAGCGCTGCTCATTTATATCATAAGAACTGACAAACTGCTCTAATGAATATATTTGATGAATATAAACTTTTTCACTGACTCCACGTTACGAGTAATGGGCGTATTTCCTCCGTAAAAGGTAAGGATTGGATCTGCTGATTTAATATTATTTGTTGACATAATTTTTCAAAGAAACTCGGATCTCTTTCAAGGAATAATAATTGAGTTTTTGTAGATTTATTTATACGTGGTAGAGCCATGCTGCAGCTATATTATTAGTATAGTTGTAGCACGAATCGGTCGGCTCGACCGGGGAAGGACTACACTCTCACAGAATACCAGCGTAAAATAGCAGCTTAATACTGCTGTGTTTCGTATGGTGAGTGTAGAGTACTGGAGACCCTTTTTACTGGCAAAGAGGCGTTCCATCTTAGTCCTCATGGGTGACAATGCATCTGCATTTTGATTCACTAACGAGAATAGATGTAGATGTCTATGGGCCACAGCAACCACTTACCATCAGGTGGACACAGTCCACCATTCAAAGCTGGTTTGTCACCCTATCCAATAAAAAAATTTAATTGTTAACTTAATGTTGGTGAAACTTTTTGTTTCATTTTTTCCTTTTTATAAGCAACGTGTTCCATGATACTTATAATTTCTCCCTTAAGTGAATTTTTTTTTATTAAAAAAAAAAAACGTTACCCCCACACTAGGATTTTCTCCTGTGTCGTGGGGGCAGTTTACAAACATAAATTGCACAAGGACAAACATCCAGACCCGGAACAATTATTTGTAGGCCATACAAATACTTGTTACGTGCGGGATTCGAACCCGCGGCCCCCAGCGCATTAACTGATTGCTAAGCCACTGCGCCACGGAGCCGTCAAAATTTACATAATTGACATTTGGATAAACATCCAGAACCGAAACAATTATTAGTAGGCCGTAAAATTACTTATTCCATTTGGGAATCGCGAACAGTAATACCTTCTACCCTAGCGATCGGTTAAGTAAGGAAATTAATAAATAACTCTTTGTGAAAAGAATACAAATGTCAATCCATAATATACAACAAAGGCCTCCAAGAAATGCTACGAATCATTATCCTGAGCCATCTGCAACTATAAATTTACTGGCCGTCTAACACTTCGCTTTTCTGTACGATATTGCCACTCTAGAACATGATATTCTCATGAATTTTCCTTTTGTCAATAAATAAACATTATCAGTAAAAAGATTTCTGGTTGTCTTCATTCATCATTTGATTGGTTGTACAATTCATTGACTCAGATGTTTTCTGGTTGAAAAATGCATTGTCAAATAGACCATATATGAACCACGATGAGTATTTTTCTCCTCTATTAACCCGTTAAATCTCACTAGAAGCACTTCCCTTAGTAGGGAAATTTGCCGTACTTCGCACGGAAAATTACATTCGATCCCTAATTTAAACTCTTTAAAAACAAATAAAAGGGTAAGGGTGAAATTTACCTTGCATCCCCTACTAATTCATTAGGTTAAAATTTGTAAGCTCGTTTTAAGAAACAACACAATCTATACAGAAATGTATTAAAAAATTCTTCAAAATTAGATATTAGTGATGATCAGATATTAGTGAAAGCTTTCGTTGACCGGTTGAAAATGTCTGGTTTCTCGGACAAAGGTATCTCTCGCTACCATTGCATGGGCTATATTTCTTCTGTGACAAACCGAGACCAAAGTTGCTTAAATTGCATCAGTTAGAAGTAAAGAACAAAATCTGGCAAGTGTTGCGTTTGAAGGAAACTGGTACCACTCTGTCAGAGTTTTAACAAAGACTCCACATAAAGCCTCTAGGGAAACTCGACGACAATATGGACTATCCAAATGCTGGCCACGTGAAGGCGTTGTTTCTATGCTCGGTAGTGGTGGTGTTCGACATCGCATTAGCTCTGTGACCGAGCTCGATAAAATCGTTAAACCTCTTGAATCGAAGTCAATAAACAACGGCCGCAACCAGGGAACCAGTTGGAGCATCAAATATCGACGTATTTTTTTTTATAGATAAAATGTGAAAAACGGGCACATAGTCCACCTGATGGTAAATGGATTTTTTGGCCCATAAACATTTATATTTATCTTCAATTAAGAATCAAAATGAAGATGCCTTGTCACCCCTGAGTACTGAAATGAAATGCATCGTTTTTAGCAAAAAGGGTCTCCGTTTCTCTAGACGTACTGGCACGGAAGGCATAGTGTCTTCGCGTTAACTTAGCGTTTAATTACTACTGTTCATTTTTATTTTTGTATAGTCTGCATAAGGTTTCATATTTTCAACTTTGTGTGTTATTTTGATTGTCGTAGTTATTAAGTTGAGTATTATTATTTACCTTCATAATTTTTTTTTATGTTTATTATAATTTTTTTCCTAGTTTGGCAATTTCCAATGGATTCCGCCAACGTCAAATATTTCATGAAAGTCACACAGTGTATTCGAATAGTTTCCGTTTCCGTAGATACGCTTACTTAACTTTATGTTACGAAGTTCTTACATAGGTAGTTATTTTCGAATGATTCAACATAATATATTAGTTTTAGAAAATTATTGCTAATATAATAAAATGGATAGCAAAAGTACTATAATTTAATGTTATTAAGGATATGATGTCTAGTAAAGTTTGCACAAAAGGAGTGTAAACTAAATTACTTAAGATTTATAGGACGAGGGATGTTATAAGGAAGATAATTGTATAATGAAACGGAGAGGTTAGGGCAATAAAAATATTTAAGATTGACCGTACCTTCGTCTATTCCGGACTCAAAAATGGAACTATCTTTAATCTTAAGTTTTGCCTATAATACAGGTAAGCAAGTGAGTCCCAATCTAATTCTACATATGACAGATGTACTATGCTTGGAGCCATTTCTGATTTTAAAAAAACATGGTTTGGAGGGGATGTCTGGTTGGAGTTCTACATAATATTTACCCATAGACTTCTGAGTTTTTTTTTCCAAAGAGAGTTCCAATCTGACATTTCTGGTTGATTTTCGTAAGAGAAATAACTTCATGAGTATATGTTATATAATTCATTAGGGGACCGGAAGTAGACGCTACGCTACACTAAGGCTACGCTAGCTAGCTACGCTAAGGAATCGACAATTTCGTTGTCACGTATGCCATTATTACTTGGTTGCCAAGTTAATACCATGACAAAAACATCTACACAGGGCAATTGGGAATTTCGATTTAATTCGAAACGGGTTAGATAAAATGCTTTGTAATGAACTATATTAGTCAGTAAAAACAATTACATAATAGATTTGTTAATTTTGTGCGCTTCTATGAATAAAATCGCTTCCAAAATAGCAACAGCTTTACCTAATATAATTTTATATTTCGGTATCCAGACAACTTAACCTAGAAAACTATTTTCAGAAAGTTTATAGGCGTCAGTAAAAAGGGTCAACCACACTTCCCATTTATCGCGTAATATACTTAGAAATTTCTGTTGGGCTACAGGAAAATTTTTAGTCACACCAAAATCTAAAATAACTGGAGAATGATAAAATAGAGTTTCAAACGGATATTCGAACTGAGGATTATTCATACTTTGTAATATGGGAAATTTAAAGGTAAGTATCCTTTGATAGCTTTTAAGGATACAATGAACGTCTTTATGAGTCCAGTAGTTATTAATCTTAAAATTAGAGTTTAAAGAATGCAGTTTAGAAAGAAGTAGATGTGAATATAGTTCAAATATTCTATATATAAAGCGATAGGCAAGATGCTCTCTACGCAAGTTAAAAGGAGGTTCGTTACATTCACGTTGTAGAGCAATTGACGGAGATGATTTCATGGCTCCCCAAGATAATTTGTAAGCACTTGAGTTAAATTTTATCTAAAAGCTTAAGATCTTGTTTATTATAAGGTTCCAAGAGAAATTTACCATAGTCAAAATGAATACGGATTAGGGCGTTATATAAAAGCTTTAAACAATATGGACGAGATCCCCACCAGACACCTGTACTGATCGAAGTATATTTACATTCCTTTCACATTTTGGACCATAAATGTCAAATGAGATATACCTGTTATGTAAGAATCCAGTATAACACCTAGGAATTTAACATTATCACTTGTCAGAATTTTTTGATTTTGTACTGAGATTAAAATATTGGGACAAAATGTTTTTCTAGGGAATATTACTACTCTACTCTTTGTAAGTGACAAGGATAAACCGTTATTAGTAAGCCAATTATTCTTCTATTCTACTTTCAAAGTTAAGGCGAAAACTCAAGTCTCTCAAGTTCTTAGAAGAGTTATAAAGATGCTCTACATCTTTCATCGTCATCCTATTGTAAGACTTTACAAAAGACGTAAACCGAATGTTCCGAGATTAAGGGGCTAATAAAATAAGGCGTAATACAAAATTTTATAGGAGACCTCGTCAGATCTGTCTAGGCGGAAGCTATTTCCTTGAACTTTTATACAATTTCACCTTACTGAAAGTAAATTAGAAATAATGCGAAAGATTCTATACGGAGTATCCAAAAGAATATAATAAAATATCTTTTCTTTTAGTTGTATATCAGAGGTAAAAACAGACAAGCTATCCAGCGTGCTCTGTGATTTGGTCAGGAAACTATTGTATGGCTAGTTTCCAAGTTATCGTAAGGGTTGGCAAAGGTTTCGGTGGGAGAGGCAATTTATTTGATACCTGACATTTCTTATAAAACCGTTGATCATTCCCCGTATATATATATATATGTGTTGCTTCGCATGGTCAACTATTTGAGTATTTCTTTAACTTTAATCTTGCTCTCCTATAAAATTGAACTTCCTAGGCGAAAATCTAAATTTTTATTCATTCAAAGCTTTAAATTAATAAACCTGTAGTGTTTGAAAGATGATGTAAATAATATTGATTGGTTTCCTGTTCTTAATCCCGAAGATGTTAATGATATGGTACATTCTTTAAATTACCTCATTTAACTTTATAAAACACATGCACCACTTAAACGAGACAGGTTAAAACACTATCCAGCCCCCTGACATTCACAGTCTATAGAAGCTGCAATGTCTAAAAGAGATAAAGCTGAAAACGTTACAAAATTTGCTCACATATTAAAAAACTACGTAATCGCTGAAGTAAGATATGTCGTGATGCAATAAGGAGACATATTTATGATGAGGTTAAAAATTCTCAATCCGCTCAGATATTGAATTTTCTTATAACCCTCGGTATAGGTAAATCATATGATGATTCTAGTATCTTGTGTAATTTGATTTCTTTCAAACGGTATTATTCTGAGTCTCCTATTTCTATTCATGTCAATTAAGTCTACAATACTTGATTTTCTCTCATCCTAAGTGGTTGTGTTCTCCGTTTAATTTCAGTAAAATTACTGAGGGTGGCATAAAAGAAATGCTTTGTATCTACGAGTATTTCCACTAAAGCTATTGGCTATGACAATCTATGTATTTAAATTATCAAACTTATTATTAATGAACTTGTCCCTGTTATCGCTCACATCATCTCTTCTTCACTTGAAACGAGATCCTCTCCAACTTGCTGGATAAAGCCATTCGTCATGTCCATTCCAAAGACTTCTAATCCTACGTCTCTATAGCAATTCCGCCCTATTTCTATTCTTCCGATCTTGTCTAAAGTACTAGGAGAATATAATTCAAAAACAACTGTTTCAATTCTCAACTGTTCACTGCTGAGTTCTTTTCAATCTGGATTTGTCCAGAACATGCACAGTCAGCGCTCTGATTAGTGTCTGATGACATTCGCTTGGCCATGGACAAAAGACTTCTCACTCTTCTCACATTGTTGTATTTCATCAGTGCATTTAATTAGGTTGATGAAGACATACTTTTTAGTATTCTTTCGTCTTGGATTGCTCACATTAATATGATTAGCAGGAAGGTGAACTGCTCTTTAAAATCTCTCAAGCGTCTGCAGATGTTTTTTCTGCTAAAAACAAGACAACCTTAGCTCAAGCACTTCTCCTTCCTCTCATTGACTATGCTGATGTTAGTTTACATGATACTTCAGAGAAACTATTGAACAAACTAGAAGGTCTTGAAAATTTGTGTATACGTTTTCTTTTCCGTCTTCGTAAGTTTGATCATGTTTCTTAGTACAGGGCTCAATTAAAATGGCTTCCTATCCGTAGACGTCGAGACTGATGTACATGTGTTATCATTTCTTTACTTTTTACCCTTTAATCCTCTTGCATCTCCATATATCTGCAGGCGTTTTGAGTATCATGTACCTCGTGACACTCTATGCCAAACCCCTAAGCAGCTACTTCTCAAATCACCTTCCCATTTCTCAAGTCGATGTGATGGCGATGAAGTGCGGTAGTACATATGTAGTAATAGATAAACCTATACAACATAAATGTAACCAAATAAGTGTATTGTATTTAATAGCAGATTACTTCGGTTCTTCAGTTTACATATTATATTACAGCAAGCGATCGGGTACACGCTAGATTCTGATTGCCAAATTAATATATTTCGAAACAGAGTAAAGGGACATTACATATTAACTTAGGATTATAAATATACATATATGTGTATATATAAATGTATATTATATTTCTCTTGTCCAAAGGGTTTGCTGGAAGGGAACTCTTGTAAGGGTTAAGCTCGCCTTTGTACATCTTACCTAAATATTTAAAATTTGTTATCATTTTAGAGTCTGACAATAAAAAAAAAAATAAAAATTATATTAGTTTTTAACTACATATTAATGAATAGTAACTTTCTGTATTTGTACTTTAGTATTTTATTTGCACTTTATTAAAATGTTGAGTGCATTTTAAAGTGCTGATTCACCACATGCTCAGAGGTGAACAAGAACATTGTGAGAAAATATGCATGTCTAAGAAATATTTTTTTATAATAATCGTTACCTTGACACTAGGATTTTCTGCCGTATCGTAGAGGCAGCTTACATACATAAATTTCACAAGGGCAAACATTCACACCCGGAACAATTATTTTAGATCATTAAAATACGTGTTCCGTGCGCGATTCCAACCCGCGGCCCACAGCGCTGCATCTCATTTATTTATTTATTTGCTTTTTAATATATATGTTACATGAGATATTGTTATTCCTAAGCCACTGCGCCCGGAGTCATCTTAAAAACCGTTTGCATTGTCGTCGTAATGAGTTCACTTAAGGGGTTAAATAATTTGCCAGCAACATACAACATACGTATATACATAAACACTCACGCCTGTCACCCAGAGGGGTAGGCAGAGATTATGGACTTCCATTTGGCACGATCCTGACACACCTCTCTCGCTTCCTCCACATCCATATACCTACGCATATACGCTAGTAGGTTAAAGGTACTCTAATAACGTTAATTTGGTCGATAAATTTTCGCCTAGGGCGACCCTTCCCGACTATGCCGTTCACCTCTGCAACATAAATTTACTTTGTCACTCTTTCCTCATTCATTCTTTCTACATGGCCAAACCACCGAAGCATTCCTTTCTTAAATCTGGTCACAACATCATCTTGCAAACCACACTCTTCTCTTATTAAACAATTTCTCACTCTGTCATTCAGATTCATCCCTAACATACTCCTTAATGACCGCATTTCTACAGCATTTATTCTACTCTCGTGCTTCTTCTGCCACACACAACTTTCACAACTATCTTTATATCCGATGAAAGTAAATGTATTCAATGATAAAGCGAGTTGACTATATACCTTCGTACTAGCTGGCCATGCAGGCGTAGTTCTACCCTTTCCGACGACCCTTTGTCCTATAAGAATCCTTAAATGCCCAATAAAAAATGTTGAGGTCACAGATCGGGATAGGAACTAGTCTATTTCTCAAGTTGAAATAAGCTTCATACAATGTAAAAATTTCATTGAAATCAGTTCAGTAGTTTAGAAGTTCATTACGGACTAACAATGTAAAATGTAATTTTTATATACAAAGATATCTTCGTATCTAAATACGTTAAGCTAACTCAGTTCATTTTATCGTCTTCGTCTATATAAAAACTTGTGGTGGAATTAAAGTCAAACACTGGCTTGTTTTGATAAAAAAATTTAAAATCCGCCTACGGGTATTGGGGCAGCTATTACAACTTTCCTTGCCCCAAAGTCGTCTCAGAAATAAAAAGGTTGTGTCCACTCTGAGTAATTGTTCGGATTAATCCCAGCTGCCAAATTTCACGAACGCACATCGCGGCAGAACTCCCGTTACCATCCACACCATCTGGATGATTGGCGGTCCGCCACTGTGCGATTTAGAAGATGTTTTCTTCCTCGCACGACTTCCTTGTGGAATCGATTACCATCAGCGATTTTTCTGGACCGATACGACTTAGGGACCTTCAAGAAAAGAGCCTACTCCTATTTAAAAGGTGGGCAACGCATCTGCAATTCCCCTGGTGTTGCGATTGTTCATGGGCGGCGGTAGTCACTTACCATCAAGTGAGCCGTATGCTCGTTTGCCCCCTCTCCTATAAAAAAAAAGTATTATAGGTTGTTAATTCATGTTTATACTACGTCGATTCTTGATTTTATTCAGCTGTGCGACGAAAGTGAAGGAAGGATCTAGAGTGATAGCTTCAAGTCAACGTGATGAATTCTGTAAGAAATCGCAAAAGGTTAGAATAACAAACTGCTAGCCTGCTTGCCAAGCGTGGCAACTATAACTTTATATCCTCAACAATAAGAGGTAAAACGAAATGGCTCTCATTTCCCGGTGGTCCCGCTATTCCTAACTACTGTGGTAACCATGTTTACGGTGTGGGAATGAGTGCTAAGAACATTCGGTGGAGGTTTGATTGCCACTTTAGATGACTCGACCTGGCAACATTTAATGTACGCACCCTGATGTGTGACAGAAAGATCCTGGAGCTGGAAGAAGATATCATGAAGTTACACTGTGATACTATAGAACCAACTCAAATCCTATAGTATCCCAGCGTTAAGTTCGAAGACAAGGGAAGACGCCGTAATCTAAGATAGAGAAAGCTACCTGATTGGACGTCAGGTAGCTAGAGACGCATTTATGCATTGTTTTCAAGAGTCAATACGAACCATCTCGTACGCAGACCCGATTACTTCCTGAACAATCCGGTTTCGAGGAACCGATAATTATGGGGAAGAAGTTTTCCGATTGGCAACCTCGTAGGTACCGGACCGAACGGAAGTTAATGGTTGCAGATTACCAGACTCAGGTGTCCTCTCCGGTTGATACTTCATATCTTTCCTACCCGGGGTATAAATTAGAACACTCTTTTGCTCCCCGGGCTGGAGTTTGCGTATACATCAGAGAAGACATCTGATTTCGATGCCTCGACGGTCTTGAAGGTACGAACCTGAACATCCTATGGCTGCGCGTAGACAGCGACGACCATCCCCGCGTCTATAGGTACCTCAATAAGTCCCATAGCAGTAATGCCGACACCAGACCGATTCATCGACCACGTCGGTCAGACTCCGTGCTACAACAGGTCCCATCCGCAGAAATCCGAGAGAAAAAGTGATTAACGCCCATCACGCTGGATGGCTTGGTTCTCGTTTAACCGATCATGCGGGTAGATCTGTCTACGACTTTGCCTTGGTATATGGTCTAACACAACTGGTTACTTCGCCTATGGGGATCCCAGATATGGAGGGTCATGTACCTTCCCTGTTGAACCTTCTGCAGACCTCTCATCCGGACGGATATCAAGTCTCCGTCGATGCCCCTCTGGGCTCTTCGGACCAGTGTTTGATCCGGAGTACGGTGCCACTCACGCTCTCATCGCAGTTGCGATCTGCAGCTTGCCGCCGTGTTTGGCACTATTAGTCGGCCGATTGGGACGGGATGCGGTCTTTTTTTGCATCCTAGCCTTGGGGGTGGGTTTGCTTCTCGCCGAAGGATCCCAGCGTTGTTACCGATTCTGTTGCTGATGTGGCACTTCAGGGTATGGAACTTTATATTCCATCATCTGTGGTGCCCATCAGAGGCAGATTCGCAAAGAACTTTCTCCCTGGACGTCAGAAATTTGCGTGGACCTGATGGAGTCCCTCCCATTGTGTTGAATACGTGTGCTCCGGAGTTGCAGTTTTAATGCCTATTTTCCGGTACTCCTACTGCCAAGGCGTAGTCCCGATTTACGGAAGAGAGCTTTGGTCCACCCGATCGCTAAAAAAGGTGACCGCTCAGACCCGTCCAACTACAGGCCTATCGCCATCACCTCCTTGTTCTCCAAAATAATGGAATCCATTATAAACTGCCAGTTCAGGAGGTGCCTTGAGGATCACCAGCTGATTAGTGACCGCCAGTACGGTTTTCGTCGGGGTCGATCAGCTGGTGATCTTCTAATCTCTCATAGATGGGCGGACAATAGTGTCCAAGGGGGAGGCATTGGCTGTTAGTTTGGACATAGCGAAGGCCTTCGATCGGGTCTGGCACAAAGCGCTTCTTTTGAAGCTTCCTTCCTATGGGCTTCCCGAGAAATTGTGCAAATGGATCACCAGTTTCCTTGCTGATCGGAGCATCAAGGTCGTAGTGGACGGTGTATGCTCTGATTTCAAGTCTATCAACGCTGGTGCTCCACAAAGCTGCGTGCTATCACCAACGCCGTTTCTCCTGAATATCAATGATATGTTGCAAACTAGTAACATCCATTGCTATGCAGATGACAGCACTGGTGATGCCTTATATACCAGCCGTGCCAATGTTTCTCGGGAAAACGTCGTCGAGTACCGGGAGAAACGTGTGTCTGAAGTCAAGTCTCTGCTGTACAAAGTCTCGGATTGGGGGCGGCTAAATCTTGTCCAGTTCAAAGAAGACACAAATTTGCGCGCTTATCGCTACAAAGAACCACTTTGTCGTATCTCCTTAGTTTCAAGACACTCCCCTTGCTGCCTCAGCTAACATCGGAATTCTAGGCGTCGACATATCGAATAGTGTGCAGTTTCGTTGTCACTTGGAAGGGAAGGCCAAATTGGCCTCTAGAAACTTGGCGTGCTCAGCAGAGCGAGACAGTATTTCATGGCGGCACATCGCTTGCAACTTTACAAAGCGCAAATTCAGCTTCACATGGATTACTGTTCTCATCTCTGGGCCGGGGTACCCCAGTGCCAGCTCCTTCCACTTGACCGCATCCAGCGCAGAGCGATTCAAATCATCGACGAGTTCTTTCTGATCGGCTCGATACACTGGCACTGCGTAGGGATGTTGCATCCCTTTGCATTTTCTATCGAATTTACCACGGGGAGTGCTCTGAGGAATTATTCGGATTAATTCCAGCCGCAAAATTTTACGAACGCACATCGCGTCAAAATTCACGATACTATCTTCACCATCTGGATATTTGGCGGTCCATGACTGTGCGTTTTACTAGGAGTTTTCTTCCTCGTATAACTTCTCTGTGGTTTGGTTTACCACCGGCAATTTTTCCGGACCGATATGACTTAGGGACCTTCAAGAAAAGAGTTTACAACTTTTTAATAGGCTGGAAACGCATCTGCAATTCCCCTGGTGTTATGGTTGTTCATGAGCGGCGTTAGTCACTTACCATCAGGTGATCAGCATGATCGTTTGCCCACTCTTCTATAAAAAAAAAGATGGCACAGGAGCGTGTGGCATTTACTGGGAGAAGCCTATGTTCAGCAGTGGGCTTATGAAACATAAACAGAAACAGAAACTTTTTATTCAAAAAAGATAAATAATACTTATTGAAAGTCAGTCTTTTGTTTAATTTACCACTGTATAAAAGGCTGTAATGATGAATGTTGAGGTTTTGCAAATATTCTCTCGACTAAAATTTAAACAGCAGTACATAATGTGAAATCTTTTGTTAAAACTTTTGTTTCAGTTATCTGTTTTAATTCATTATTTTTACACTTTGATATAATCGACTATTTTATAATATAAAGGTTGTTCGAAATGTGATATGTTTTATTACAAGCTATCAACCTATCGC
Source organism: Parnassius mnemosyne (assembly GCA_963668995.1). NCBI lineage: Eukaryota > Metazoa > Arthropoda > Insecta > Lepidoptera > Papilionidae > Parnassius > Parnassius mnemosyne. The sequence continues at coordinate 21,077,582 of CAVLGL010000082.1, read as the reverse complement.
GAATTTTGGCTCACGATTTGGCTGCTAACCAGCTAACATAAATGGACATTTATGAACAATGCAAATACATAGCACATGTTCATAAAATTCAGTCAATATTATATTCTAGCCAATAAAATAATCTCAGCATGGTAATGGTAATTAATCACAAGCGAATTTTGGTACAGTCAATTTCAATAATAAGTTAAAACTTGAAAAAATCAATGTAAATTTGACGCATTGCGACTGAATACAATTAACAGAGAAGGACCATACATTTATTTAAATACCTGCCAAGCTTAGAATAGGGCACTAAAAGGTTTTATTTTACGTCTTCAAGCCAGGCACAGTTCAAGTGTCAAGAATAAAAAGTTGTTTGTGAATTATATAACGTATGTAGGTCACTAACCCATGTCAGCTTTAAATAGACAGTGTAAAAGTAGATTTTTATATGTGAGCGAATTTTATAATTGTATTTTAGAACACAAATAAAAACAAGCAATACAAACTATGGCTGTTTATGTGCCATTTTTTACGTAATATAAGCCAGTGCTTGATTGAATTGTTCTAGGTGAACGCATAAAATAGAAATTAAACCTTTTAGTTCGTATAAGTGAATTATCGACAACAAAGGGGCCTACTCGTCTCTCTTTTCCTGGAAATAACTAGCAAAAAAAAACAGCGGGTTTTCGTTTATATTTATTTATTTTGATTTTTTTACTTCCTTAGGGTACCGTACCCAAAGCGTCAAACGGAACCCTATTAATACTACTCTGCTGTATATCTGTCTGTCCATTCATACATAATGTCTGTACATTTGTCCGTCCTAATACGTAAAAAATAACCCATTTTTATTTCTGACTGTATACAAAAAAATGTAGTTCAGTGACATCGTTTAGGTGGCCCATTATATAGAGTACAAATTATTATTAATTTTTATCTTTAAAAATAAAGAAATGAGGACCCATCAAAATTTATACGAAGTCTCAGTCTCATTTTTATTGATTTTATCAGATTTATTATTTATTGATGTTATCAGGAAGATGATCTCCTGTTGTGGTAGCCCTCTGTCGCCTCTTACGACTCCCACGGGATAATATACAGTAGTGGATATTCTTACACCGCCACTACACGTTTGTTACGATAAACTTAATAAGTTTTTTTAACGATTTGTTAAACGAAATATAAACAGTTATTTTACTAGTCTTTGTATAATCTCCTTTTTAGTCGCATTATTCAAATAAAACACAAAGTAATAACTTTAACAACGTTAAATAATTTTTTACAATTAATTTATATTGTATTTCTTAGAGAATAAATAGATAATCTTTAAATATAAAAATTACGTGTCACGTAGTTTGTCTGCGATGAACTCTTAAACTACTGAACTGATTTCAATGAAATTTTGCATACTGTACTACATTTTGGTCCAAATTGAGAGATAGGATAGTTTTTATCCCGATAAATGACCCTCAAAAATTTTTATTGTGAATTTAAGGATGTTTTAATAGGACAGAGGGTCGTCGGAAAGGGCAGAACAACTTCTGCCTGGTCAGCTAGTTATAACATAATAATATCTTCCAGACTGAATTTAGGGTCACGACGGCATCTGCACAGGACACAACTATAGTGCTCGAGTTTATGCGCAAGCATAGGTGCACTCGCGATATCTTTACTCTCATATTCTGATTCGACATCAAGCGGACACGAACAGAGAGCGATCAGGCACGGGGATAACTGCTTTACGTTCTTACTGACGCAGCTAAAACAACACCAACTTCTGATTCCGCGTTGTTACTGAAAATTTCATAAGAGAAAAAACCCAATAATTGATTTTGAACCTCATTATATAGGACAATACGCCATATACGAGTATGTAAACTTCATTAATCTCGTGCGGCTTTTCGGTGTATCTCACACGAACAATGTACGTTTCATAATTAAGCTGTACTGTGTTCCCGTTAAATCCAGTTACACGGTATATAGGATGTGCTCGGCCGGATATTGGAAAACCGATATTTTGTTGCCTTGAAAGTAAATACGTTATCAACATATTTATGCATCCTTTGAAAGTTTATGTGATTAAAAGTTTATGTGCAGTAAGTTAAACAGATTAAAATGGGGAAATTATATTTGCCTACCTTTCATGTCATCAGGTTTCCAGATTATTGAATGAAACTTCAATACTAATTTTGTTCCGAAGTACCTCTACAAATTTCTTGGCGTATTTGTTCATGAATCGAATTATAACTTAATATATAAAACGGTTCTACACTTTTCTATTTGGCACAGAAACTTTCATATTTTTGTTTAGCAATAAAAATTTGTGGTAGGTTTGTTTGGGTTTTTTTTTACAGGATAAGGGTGACAAACGAGCACACAGTCCAGCTGATGATAAGTGGTTGCTGCGGCCCATAGACATCTACATCTATCCTCGTTTGCGAATGAAAATGCAGATGCGTTGCCACCCGTGAGGACTTAGATGGAATGCCTCATTTCCAGTAAAAAGGGCCTCCGGCCACCTGCACTCACCAAGCGAAACGCAGAGGTAAACCACTACTTCACGCTGGTATTCTGTGAGGTCGTGGTACCACCCCGGTTCGAGCCGGCCCATCCGTGCGACAGCAAAAGCTGCCGCGTGACTCTACCACTGTGAAAGGTTAGGGTAAGGTTAGGGTATGAATCATAATTAAAGAACTATGTATCACTTGTGACCAACAAATGGCAACATATTCATTCGAAAATCCCAGTTCCAGTGGGACATACTGTTTATGGTGATTGAGGAGATCCGGAGACTATTTTTACGGGTGACGTGGTATTCAGGGGTGAAAATGCATGTGGATTATGATTTGAGGATATATTTGGATGTCTACGGCGACGGCATCCAGTTACTATCAGGGAGACTGTAGGCTCGTTTGTCACACTTATTCTACTGAAATGCTATTATCTATCTAATATCGGTTATCGTACCGTATAGTATCGGTTTTATAATATCTAATAAATTATAAAACCACCATAATACAAAAAATATTACGTTCCCTTTTGACTCCTCCTCAGTTAAAAATTTTGAGAGACAGTTAATAGATAGGCAGACATCGAGCGTAATAAGACTTCTTAGTAGCGCAGTGGCCTTCGCGCTGAGGACTGCGGGTTTTAACCCCAAACGGAAAGGTGTTTGTATGGACTAAAAATAACTGTTCCTGGTTTGAATGTTTAAGAAAATTCAAGTGTGTAGGTAATTTTGTTTTTCTAAAAGCTATTCTGTCATTAAGTGTTTCATTTATTGAGTAAAAGTTTTAGCTACTTTTGAATCAAAGGCTGTTAAAAATATTTGGTTCTTCTTGATGAAAATGTATTTAATAAAAAATAATGATCGCGCTTAAAAAAGCTCTACCTAACAATAGTGGCCTCCTGTTCCCCTTACAGACACACCAGATCTTACCTTAATTTTTTATATATTACCATTAATAATACACTTTGTAATATTCGAAGTCTGAGATTTTAAATATAGTTCTACTGCTATATGAAAGAACGGAAACAGAGTAAAAAATACAGTCATTATAAAATATATATTTTCGTACTTTGTAATGTGTTTATAATAAATAACTGGCGACGACGGTGAGATATATTACGAAATAATACGAGCTCGGCCATCACTACATTGTGCTCTGAAGAGATTACAATAAAAAGTAAGTGAATTAACCGATATTTCCATAGAAAGGGAAAATTTGCGCATAGGGTTACTTACCGAAAATTTACATGAATTTCAAGAATACCAACAAAAAACTGAATATATAATAGGTAAATATAGATTTCAATAGGAAATAAATTACCGTTATGAGTTTGAAGATATTACAACTGGTTTATACGCTAAATTACTCCAGTTCATTAGGAAATTCTTAAACAAGTTGAAAAGAGGACAGGAATAAATATTTTTTATAGGATAGGATGACAAACGAGCTCACAGTCCACCGGATGGTAAGTGGTTGCTGTGGCCCATAGACATCTACATCTATCCTCAATAAAGAGTCAAAATGCAGATGCGTTGTCACCCGTGAGGACTAAGATGGAATGCCTCTTTTCCAGTAAAAAGTGTCTCCGGTACTCTACACTCACCATACTAAACACAGCAGCATTAAGCTGCTATTTTACGCTGGTATTCTGTGAGAGCGTGGTCCTTCCCCGGTCGAGCCGACCATTCGTGCTACAACTATACTACTAATATAGCTGCAGCATGGCTCTAACACGTCTAAAATGTAACGAACCCTACGATAGTCGGCTGCTTCTTTTAGCCATTTACATTAATATGTTGACAAAAGCTGCAATTTAATGCAAATTAAATTGCAGCTTTTGCCAAATTAATGCAATGAGCCGTAAAATGTTCGCAGCATATGCTTCACTCCGGAGGTTTAACTACTTTTTACCCATTGCCAACAAAATTATGCTTGCACAATCTTTACTCCTTATCCTCAACTATGCTGACATTTGCTACCTTGATATAACCGAGGAGCAATTTACAAACTTGAGGGACTCCACAATCTCTGTATACGGTTCGTATTTGAGCTTAGTAAATATAACCATGTCTCAGCATACCGCACTAAGTTCAACTAGCTCCCAATCCGTCTTCGTCGGAATACTCATATACTTTCTGCTCTCTACTGCGTTTCATCTAATATCTCAAGTCCTTCCTATCTAAAAGAACGTTTTAAATTGCTCAACTCTTGTCATTATTTTACCTTACGACCCAAAATAAATCTTTCCCTCCAATGTCCTGTGCACTCCTGGACTTATTATGAGAAATAATTTTTTGTTCTTGGAGTAAGACTTTGGAACTCCCTACCCCAATTTCTTGCCCCAAAGTCAATTAAAAGTGTTGTCTTTTTAATGCATAAGTTTGTATCTTTATTTGTTATTTTTTTATTTTAGTGCACCCTGCCCATGTTCATTTTCTTATTTTTATTTATTTATTCTTCTGGTTTGTCTGGAAGATATTACTATGTAGCAAGAAGACCGCCCTTTGTATTTCCCTCAATAGTTGTTTATTTTTTATTTTTGATATTATTATCTCTTTTTGGTTTACGATAAAGAGTATTGTATTGTATTGTATTGCAATTTTACGACGGCACTCAGTGAGAACGTATTATAATCTATCAAAATAAATGAAATTGAAGTGTCTGTTTGATTTCAAAATAACATTTTTAACTAAGGAATATGAAAGTATATACGGTACTTATAACAAAAATAAATTTAAAATGTTGTTGTCTATCTGAGCTTTCTGTTCCGACTAATCTCTGAAACGGGCAGATAGCTGATTTCATAAAGAGTAACTAAGGCTACTTTTATATTAGAAAAAGATCAGCGTTAATTAACTTTGGATTTTCTAAAATGCACCGTAACATAGGCTTATGTTCTTTTTTTCCTACCTATGTATGTACGCGACTTCTTTCGCTTGGAACATTTCTGTTTTTTCTTATTTTTTAAACGCCCCTAAACAAAAAGAGCTAATGAACTTCAAATGTCTAAGAACCACCGCTAAGTATTGCGTATTTTCGGGAACCCATACAAACTCGGGGGTTTGACTACGTACTGATACTTTCACAATTTTACCATCTGACAAAGTAACTGCTTTTTTAACCACCTCAATACCATAAACTCTAAAATACAATTCACAATGGATTAGAGGCAAACAATTATATATACATACATATATATATATATATATATATATATATATATATATATATATATATATATAGTCATTCGAAATCCTGATAACACTATTGTTCACATTGTGTATAGGAAAAAGACCTATACCAAACGATATTTAAATGAATGAATCTCACCATCATCCATCACTGTTAGCTACCGTGAGAAAATATTTGTTTCAGAGAGCACAACGGAACTGTGACAGAAAACATCTGGCCGCCGAGCTTCAGCAAGTCGAGCAAGTATTACAAGAGAACAAGCTTCGGGTCCCGCGCCTACGTCACAGTGACCGAAAGAAGCCAGCCACAGCCGAGCTTGTGCCTGCTGTATTACCCTATGTCAGAGGAGTCACATGCAAGGTTGGCTATATCTTGAAACGCGTTTCCGTCAATTGTCATATCCCTCTACAAGATTCAGAAGTGTACAAACTGGATTGTGAATGTAGTTTCTCTTACATAGAACAAAAAAAAGATCTATAAAAACTCGCGTAAAAGAATATATAGTTGACTTGAAGCACTGACGTTCTGGAAAGTCTGCAGTTTGTAAATATGTTCCAGATCGTCGTGATTGATAGTTATCATCGTCGATTGATAGACCACAAGTCCTCGCAATAGAACATCGATTCCTACCAAGGATGATTTGCGAGGCTATTGAAATTAAAAAAAAATCCTAATTTTAATAGAGAAGATGGATGGGTGCTACCATCTGCTTAGATATTACTCGTACTAATAAATTTAATAAAATGAATAGTAATATTAACTAATAAAATTAAATCCAAACACATGCATACCAGTGCAAAACTTTAAGATACTGTAAGCTCATTCTGCGTAGATCGGACCAAAATTTTTTATTAAAAAACTGAAAATAGCCGGGCTAACTATGACATCGGGACGTCAAACACCTCATTGCCCCCGTGACAATAGATGCTGTAAAACACCTGAAATTAACAAGGTAAATTAAACGCGATAGAATCCGTAAAAAATGTTTCATTCAATGTGTAGTCTTCGCGTTGATATAAGAAATCGTTAAGTTAGTCGACTATTACTCGTTAACTTCTTAATTCTACTAAGCTGTAATAGTTTTCCTTTTAACTTCATTATATATATATATATATGTGTGTATATATATATATATATATACTACTATCGTGTATACTTTTCAAATTTTCAAAAATAGCGGTTTAGTTAGTAGAGGGGGGTGAGGGGGGGTACCACGATACCCCACACGATGGAATAGACGAGTAAAAAAAATCATCCTCCATTTACCTAAATGAGTTACCGAAAAAAATTTTTTTTAGATTTTATTTCATAGTTTATAACCTAAAAAACTATTCTGAAAAGAACCATCACAAATCCAGCAGGATTTCTTGAAATAAAAGTTTACAATAAATATCATATGTATAATTTATTTAAAAGAAATAATTGTAAAATAAGCTTGACAGCGCTGCCCTTTCGCACTAACAATCCATCAATATGTTCTTTATTGTAATAATACACATTAAAACAGTAAATAGGTGAGATATAAAGTAAGTACAATAGACGATTTTATTGTCTTAAAGGGATTTCTTTCAGGCAATCTTTTATGTAAACAATTGTTGTTATCAAAATAGAACAGGTTGATGTACTTTAATTAAATCACAATTTAATTGGATTTAATTACATATAATAGTTTTTATTCAATATATTATTTTTTTACAATTATTTAACAATTTTTCGAAAAGGTACTCTTGATTTGGCCCATTTTTAATATATCGCCAATTTGGTCGATAAACTTTCGCCTAGGGCGACCCTTCCCGACTATGCCGTTCACCTCTGCAACATAAATTTGCTTTGCCACTCTTTCCTCATTCATTCTTTCTACATGACCAAACCACCGAAGCATTCCTTTCTTAATCCTGGTCACAACATCATCTTGCAAACCACACTCTTCTCTTATTAAACAATTTCTTACTCTGTCATTCAGCTTTAACCGACGAGCGTGTATGCGTAGGTATATGTATGTGGAGGAAGCGAGAGAGGTGTGTCAGGATCGTGCCAAATGAAGTCCATAATCTCTGCCTACCCCTCTGGGTGACAGGCGTGAGTGTTTATGTATATATGTATTCGAAAAATACTCCTCACCTGGGAAGATCCGGCATGTGAGATAATTTTTCGTGTATCCATATCCAGCCACAATTCGACTACCGTCCTGCATCACTCCTAACGCAAGAATTTTAAGTTTAGTTGGTGTGGTTAAAGCTGCAGCATGGCTCTACCGCGTCTAAAACATGAATCTTCTAATCTTTTTTACATTAAATGCTACAAAACTAAGTATACATGTAACGTATAAATTAATTAAAAAATATATAAAAGTAGTGTTCGTCTGCATGTGTAGCCTTATCTTCATGACCACCCACTGCCACCCACTTGTGGTTGCAGTGGTAGGAGGCCCCACGTTTGCACTTGCAAGTATAGTTTGGTTGCTATGTGTGGAAGTGGGTGGATGTGGGTGGTAAAAGTGTGTAATGAGATACTTCTATCCTTTTCTAATACATTGTACGAATCATATAAGCTCAAGATTGTGCTGAATGGCGGAAAATTACGTTTGTGCGTGATAATATCGAGAAATTTTCTACAATATTTCAGGTTTTTCCACAATTTTCTAAAATATTTTAGAATATTTTACAATTTTTAAAAGGAACTATGAAAATGAGTGATCGTTGTTGATCCAGAATATTTTAAATTGTTCTTAAAATTCAACGAATGATCTAAGAAATTCCATCATACATTCAAACACAATTATTATATAAGAATATTTGTTATCGATCTAGAATATTGTAAATATTTCTAGATTAATCTGGAAAGCTCTAAAATATATTGAAATGTTCAATATTATTTAAAAATAATTTTAGGCTCTCTAGATGTTTCCATAAATTTCTAAAATATTCTAAAAAAATATAAAATATACTTAAAACTTTAAAAAGAGTATCGGGAATTCAGAGGGTCGCTCGGCAACTGACGCTGGAGTTGAGCTTATTGAGAGTTGATTTTTTTAAGAACACATAGCCAAATGAGCAATAACCTTGAACTTGCCGAGTATTTTCATTCTATACAGTATTTCGTCATGTCTATGAAAGCCATTTGCGTTAACTTTATTTTTAGAAAGATGGCGCTTGTTAACAGTAAAAACGAAATGATAGTTAATCTGATCACTATTTCCTAAGCGACTGGCCTGCTACCAAGCACCGAAATAAATATATGTTTTATATAATTGCGAACATTATAACACCTGAACAGAACAGAATTGAATATGACATTATAAAAAGTCAGGTCATTGGAAGGGATCTCCGACGGAAACATGATATTGTAAGCAGCAGGTAACGCGAGCGCTGTGGAACGTGATGTAACTTATTTACGGAGTTGATTTACTGCTCACTAGATAATTCCAAGAGGGTTCAAATTATTGCTGTAGATAACGTTGAATTCGTTAACATTGTGTTAAAATCAAGTAAATCAAAAACATTCAACGATACAATAGGTATATAATCAGAGTAGATTATCTCCAAACTATTTTCTGCCGACTTCAAAAAGGAGACGGTACTCAATTTTTTTTATGTGTGTTACCTCGTAACTTTTTACTGGGTGAACCGATTTCGATGATTCTTATTTTAATTGAAAGCTGGTATTTCCCTTGTAATCCCATATAAATTTGATCAAGGTCAGCTGAATAGTTTTAGAGTTGTTCTGAATAACTTTTATTGAAGTCGGCTGTACAAAATTTTTAATTTTTAATTATTATGTATGCTAAAAGTCAAAGCTGTTGCGAATGAAAATCAGAAAATATGTGCACTCATTAGGAAATCGATTAAATCAATATGCAACTCCAATTAGCCTAGAATAAGGCTAAAATTGTGCAGTTGGAAATGAATACAGCAGATGCTGCTCATCAAAATTTCAACAGATCAATGCCGAGTATTTTCGTCATCGCAAGTTCTTGATGGTCACGTTAGTTCTTTAGATTTGCTTGCTACTTTATTAAGCTTACCCTATCCATGGAAATCTAGCGATGGTTCTACAGCCATCATCGAACTAAAACGCGTCGTTCGATCGCCGCATAGTAAATCATTGCCACCGGGGCCCACAAAGTGAAGATTCATTAGACTTTGTACCATCGAGATCGAAAGCACAAAAATACAAACCTGGCTTCTTCGATGAAACTGATCACGGCTTAGATTCCTAAGAAAAAAGACGGTTTGAAAAGGACCATTGCCGGTTTTTCTTCAACCTATCTTTTTGACATTGAATGAGATATCACCCGTTGTATTCCAAAAAATAAACGTTTACTTTAGAACATTGGAGTTTCATTTTTTGTTTGTTTGTTGATTATTACTATGAATACTAATCAATGTCGATTTTATATGTGCGGATAGCACTCTTAGAACTACACAGAATAACATAATAATATTTTTTTAGATAGTTAATTTATTTATAGAAAAAGGGTGATAAACGAGCACACAGTCCACCTGATGGTAAGTGGATGCTGTATCTCATAATATCAACATTTATATTCGAATAAGAATCAAAGTGCATATGCATTGTCACCCCTGATGACTAAGATGGAATGCTTCGTTTCCAGTAAAAAGGGTTTCCGGATCTCTATACTCACCAAACGAAACAAAGCAGTTATTTTACGCTGGTATTCCATGAGAGCGTCTTCTTTCCCCAGTCGAGCCGACCCATTTGTGCTACAACCATATAACTGCAGCGTGGCTCTCAATAGTTAGTCATTTCTATCAACATTTTTGTTATCACCTACTTTTATAATTATGATGATTTTTACTGTTTAATTAGATAGCTTACCCTTGATTTCCATTTTAATATCTTTGATTATACATGGTTAACAATTTAAACTGAAAAAACTACATGAAATGCAGTTTTATTTTTTACTTCAATACGGAAAAATAGGGAATAGGGAAACGGAAAAGTTTTAACCCTCTCCTAAAAAAAGAGACTAGTGCCACGCAGTGGAATATGTAATGTAGATTGGTTTCTTTTTACATCATTACAGTTATGATACTTTTCCTAAGCACAATAATCAAATCTAATTTTATTTAGTAGTGAAGTATATTAATTATTATTAAACTATTTTATGAAATTATTATATTATTGTATTTAAACAATTATTATGTCATTATTTAAGGCCAATAATACATGTATAATCAAATCACGTTGTATATGTATAACATAATTAAACAACCAAAAATTATGCAACAACAAAGGTATTAATATGTTGCAAGCCGGACGAGGACAACGAGAACCAAGACTACAGAGGTTTCTTTTTATAGCATAAGGGTGACAAACTAGCACAGAGTCCACCTGATGGTAAGTGGTTGCTGCGGTCCATAGACATCTTCATCTATCCTCTATTACAAATCAAAATGTAGATGCGTCGTCACCCGTGAGGACTAAGATAGAATGCCTCATTTCCAGTAAAAAGGGACGACAGATATACGATTATATATATATATATATATATATATATATATATATATATATATATATGAAGTAGATGAAGAGACTAACTATGAAAGGGGGGCTAGTAGAAACTGCGAGTTTCTACCAGCCACCTACAGAAATGAGTGTAGCCAAAGACCGGGCTAAGTGGCAAGCCTTAGCAGTAAACTCCCGCAGGCTGATGATGATGAGTATTATGAATCCTAAGTAGTCGGGTTCCAAAAGCAGCACACTTTCACAAGTTTGACGCATATGGTAGACATTCACCCTTGAGACACATCAAAGATATCTGGTTAGGTGTGTGAGATACGTATTTCTGGTTAGACACACTTCTCTTACACAACATGTTTAACATCGTAATATGCTGTGACCTTAGTTTATATCCGTAATAATGATCCACTCCGCCGGCTTCGCAAGGTTGATTTTTGGATATCGAAAACAACACCACCTACCGGGTCCAATCGTGAATCTAAGCCATTCTCATCAAAATCAGTCCAGCCGTTTAGGAGGAATTCAGTCACTTACACACGGACAAAATTATTATATAATTATATAATATATAATATGCAAGTATTATACATCTAAACCTATTCTTAAATTATCCTTTTTATTTATGAAAACCACATCAAAAACCTTTATGTAGTTTAAAAGATCAAAGCGTACAGACGGCGGGAAGTGACTTTGTTTTATACTATGTATATATTACTTTCGAGAGTCTGTCATTTTACTTTATACGCTATTTTCTAAAATTTCAAAAAGACGTGTTTCAAACTGATCTATGCTAGTTTTTCCGCATATGGAGGTACGGATTTGTTTTAAAAATAAATTGGCCGCCTGCGGCATATAAATAAGTAAATAAGACTGCAGAAAGTTTTAATCCCGCGGGACGTAAACTTACTTGGTGAAAAAACCTTTTTAATTTAGACTTTGCGTAACTTTGTCAGGGAGTCATTAGTAAATGAAAATAACGACATGAAAAATAAATATCTGATACGTCGTGAAGAAAACGTTGCAATATTATTTACTCTCGCTGAACTTTGAACTTTGTATTAAGAAAATAAAATATACGTTTTAATGTAATAGTCAGTATTGACGTATTTATTAGCTCACTAAGTGTACAATAAGGTTTTATTTGTCTTCTATGCATAATAATAAAATTGAAGTGTTCGTCTGTAATATCACAAACTGCCTTTTTGCTGAGGTGGCTATTGAGATGATCACTTCAGGGTGTGAAATTATTTTATTCCATTTAGATATTTGAAACAGATTTTACTTTTAATTAAAAGTTATTTTTATATTTAAAACCTTCATGTATTGACTACAAAGCTTACAAAGGGACTTTTTACGGAATGGTAGTTTTAAGCCTTGCAATTTGGTAAATGAAAGAAAATGTAACCTCTTTATTTTGCAACCTAAAAAATTATAAAAGTCACCAATTAGTCACTACATTTTAGTGAAGATTGAATATTGAAGTCAGCTGTAAAAAATTAAATTTAAAATTAAATTAATATGAATATCTCAAAAACTGTAGGTCTGGCCTTGATCAAATATGGGGCCACATGTGAAGTACCAGCTTTCTAATAAAAAAAGAGTCATCGAAATCGGTTCACCCAGTAAAAAGTTAGGAGGTAACACACATAAAAAAACATACAGTCGAATTGAGTACCGTCTCTTTTTTGAAGTCGGCAGAAAATGTTCTTTATCGAACGTCAACATGTTTTACCCGACTGCCCTAGAAGGGGTAATGCTTTTAGAGAGTATGTATGTACACACATCAAAAAAAGTTTGTGATCACTAGCAAAAGCTGATATATTTTAAAATTTAACTCTATCAAGAAAAAGTGTTTATATTATATATTTTTTAAATACTAATACACAGTTTGAAATTAAAAAATAAAACTTTTATTTTTTAATAAAAAAATCGAGTAATTCAATATTAATGTAACTGTAATAGAAATTTGTTTGATAGAAAATATTGTTTAACGAAACTTATACAACACTCTGTTAATAGAAGGTTTTATTTTATATAATTGCTACCCTGGGTCGAACATATCCGGAGATCCGCCTGGGCATACTAAGTATCAGGTTATCGTGCATTTTTGCTGTGGCCCGTCCCATCCTTGAAGAGTGGCTTTTCTGATCTCTTGCACTATCTGGGGAAGTGGCTGACGGCTGACCGAACCGCTCATTTAAGAGCATCCCACGCGTGCTCTATTGGGTTTGAGTCAGGCGAGCCGGCATGACAGTCTAACCTTGTTTTGCAATTCCGAATGGTTTGAGTGCTAGCTAACTTCTATTCCAGAGGCGGCCCGCACTTCTGCTTTTATTGTATTGATGTTGATTGTTGGGTCACGGGCTGCCAGAAATCTGATATAGCGATTCCATGCAGTAGTCAGAACAGTTGGGCGACCACTGCGGGGTCGGTCACCTAAATTATACATTTCTCTCGTGAAATATTCTTCTTCCCTCAAAGTGACAATTCTTGCATGTAAACCTCTGATAATCCTCTTGGCACTTTTTCAATCCTCGGAAAAATATTTTAAATCCGTCATATTGACTAAGTCAGATTTTGTATGAACATAAGCTTGGATTGAATTTCTTTTTATATTATGGAAACCCAATTGAATTTGTTTTACATTCCAATGCTATATTTGTAAGTAAAGAATCTAAAAAGAAGAAATAATTATAATATAGTCTCCGTAACAAAAAGATTTCGAATTTTTAAACTTTTCTTGATGTGTATAATATGTCTATTACATAGGCATGCTCTGTAGCCTAAACAGCTTGATGGATTTTAACATACGAGGTGTCGTTATATTTGTCTTAATAGTGAGAGTGGCTACAACTTTTTTCTTTTCAGTAAACGTTTTTGAGCAGACGGGTTTTTTAATTACTGTTTTAACGATAGTTTATTTAATCTACTATTGTTTCAAAATGACGTTACTTTTTCTGGAGAGGACACGACGAAAAACCTTGCGCAGGTATTATTTATAATATTGTTCTATTGTGAATAAATAGATATATCTATTATATATTTATCTCTTATTTTAATAAAAAATAATTTAATTTAAAATCTATTAAGTTTAATTCAATATGTAGTATTCGCATGTAACAAATATTTATACTAGAGATTCTCTTCAACGCTTGATACTAGTACAGTAAATGTAATTATCAAAAGCAGTACCGCACTGCAGTAGCGGGATTATGTGCATGCAAGTTCAATGAATACATCTTCAAGACAGTAATTCCAAACATATTTCTGTGACTCAACTGTATATTTAGTAACAATTTAAAACAAGAATCAATTTAGAGCTATTTTAAACCTTCCTGATTACAGCAATAGTGTAATAAAAACAGTGGTTGCCAACCCGCTTACCGAGCGTGGCAACTATGGCAAACTCCCCCTCCTCAAATGAAAGTAATGAAGAGACGGCCCCCAGTTCCCGATGGCCTCACTATTCCCTGGCTACAGTGGCAACCATGATAACGGCGGAGCAGGTGTTGCTAAGAATCTCCGGTGGAGATTGGGTTGACACCTAAGACGATTCGACCTGTCAACATACAACGCCCGCATCCTGAGCACTGACAAGAAGATCCTGCAGCTGGAAGAATAGATAGGCAAGTTGCGCTGGGATATTGTTATTAGAATCCGGAAACTTGTTCTATCACCAGGAGGGCCACCAAGTCTCTAGTTAACAACGTAGTAAAGATTGTGAGTGTGTCGGCGAGAGTTGCGTATACTCAGAATAACCAAAAGATATTCCTTGAAGACACTCTTTCTCGACTCGCCACATCTCGATGAGGAGGTGGAGGAAATGTATCTCCAAAGTCATGCATTCCTCCAAAACCCACTATACGGTGTTAATGATAGACTTCAACCCACAACTAGGCACAAGAGAGAAGGGTAAGCTGAAGGGACTGAAGGGAGGGAAATTTTAAATAAGGCAACGGAAGCCAAGGGGCCAGCATCTGGCCGCCTTCTTGGAGAACGAGGGTCTATTTATGATGAACTCATTCATTCAGAAGCGGCCTCACAGGAATTGGACCTGGTCGGTCGCAAAAAATGAGGTCTACTTTATTATGACGACTAAACGGCAACTATTCTGGAACGTTAATGATCGCGAGGGTGATAACCTTACTATGAATACTACCTTAATATGAATCAAACAAAGAGATTTAACTTCTTGTTCAATACATTTGACTTTAAGCTTTTACTTTACACTTTAGTGGTACGTCAATGTCGTAAATAGGACAAGAAATTTAATTACGATATTACACATAAAAACAAAGGTATCAATGCGAAGCGCATTATAGTATTTCACGAACGTAATAAAATTTAACAAAAGGATTTAAATTTTGGCTTAAAACATTTCCAAGATTATGTCCGATGTCGGAAATTCAACAGAAGATCCTAATTTTTATCTCGAAAATACGTTAGATCCAACCGGTATTTTATAGAAGCGCCTACATATATATGTAGACACGTCTAATATATGTATATAAATTATATATATAATGACCTTATATACATTATATATATGATAACCTTTTCTATTTGGATTACTGATTCACTGCCTCTTATATTATATCTATCTCTGTTTAGCCTAATGGTTAACTGGGAGATGGTATTAAATCCGCCATATGTACTACTTTTTGCATGAAAGTATAAATTAATAAAAAATAGTTTTACTAATTATTACACGTGTTAAAATTATAGACGACAACGTTTTGTCAAAGTTTTTATACAATTTCAAGTAACGTAGCCATTAACTGTAATGAGAATCTATATATATAAGCCTGATCAGTTTCTAAGAGATGAGGAAGCTCGGTCTTAACAGTCTTTGAAAGTCAATATTGAAATTTCCTTTACTATATACTTCAATAGTTTGACAAAGTTTATTTATAAGGTTTCTCTCCGTGCTTTTAAGATTATTGAAACTTCGTGCGCAGGTGCAGATGACATTTTAATTATTTTGATATATATTTAAAGCCTTGTGTTCGCCTTTATTTTTAACCAAACCAAGGAAAAAATATAATTGCATAACAATGTAGGTGTAGTTTTGATGAAAGGCCCAAAGACCGCTTATTCATCGAAGTCGCAAGTGTTTCTACTCCCTGTATCTTAGCTATTACTACTTATATCTTTGTACTCCCTATATTATAATTAAATAACCTATAATGTTATCGCCACTTCGCAAATTAAAATATTACGCGTTTTTGTTCAATCTTATTGAAAAATCAGATTTCTTCTATAATACCTTTCATTCATTCCATTCATTCCTTCTTGCGACCGACAACCGGGTAGAAGAAGAAGTCTAAGTAAAAACACGCCCGCACGCGGAAGCATATTGTGTAACGCTCGCTATATCTGTTTAATTATCATGTACTTAAAATCACGGCCGTGAATTGTATAAATTAAGTATAAATTGCGCAAGAAAACTAGGAGTATAGCACGCGAGTGTCAACCTCAATTACGAAAAGAAGCTGACGACGTTTTCCAGGTACGTACCTTCAGTTTTATGTGACGATTGCAAATTTTAACGAAATCCAATTCCAACTACCTATTACAGTCCACTTTATACCAATTTTAAACCACGCGTCACCATATGATTTTCATCATCATAAAATACAACAGTTGTTTTATTGTTATTTTATTTAATGTAGATGATAAACAATTTTTTAATTTTACTAACGGTACCTAAAACCTTTGTCTTGTTAGAAACTGAAACACAACTGGACTTTTTTCTCGAAGTAACGTTATAAATTAAAATATTTTATTAAATTACTTACAAAACTCAATTCTAAAACAGCTTGGCAGCGATTATCTCATTCCCAAAGCTTATTCTATTTAGGAAATAATCTTTTTGAAAAATCTTTCTCTAATAAAAAGAAAACAAACTGGTAATAAAGAAACCTTTTATATTTTCTATGGATTCGAGTAACTGAAGCTTGTAATTATTCATGGTGTTTACAAAGCGTATATTATTACATATTTATTAAAAGTACGTAATTTTGTTTCGTAAACATTCATTAAATTTTCGTATTTGTGGCAATGAGAGATTCACAGAGTGAGACATGCTCAGAGGGGACGACGCCTCTACATTTTAATCCTTAGTCGACAATAAAATTAGATGTGTCTTTCTTAGTTCTATACTATATGTATATTACTAAGAACCCCGTAGCGAAAGATTGCTACGTAGTTGAAAGGTGGAATGACGACTTTACTCCCCATCACCAGTTTGGGTATTTCAGGTTTGTTGTAAACAAGATGGTTATACAACCATTGTTCGGAGGCCTTAGGTCTTGATATTAGCTCTATTTTCTCCACAGTTACTTGTCACAAATTTTACTGAATCTTGAATAATGGTAGTTAGTTACTTACCATCATTTGAGATTGTATTTAAGACCCAGCCTATAACCTTTAAAATGTGTCGTATATCATCATAAGGATTAAGCCTTGTTTCATGTCGTTCAATTTTCCGTAATTCATATTGTCTATAATAGACGTATGTTTTGATTTTAGGCGGGCATTCAAAGTGCGTGATACGGCACAAGCTATTAAGCGTAAAAACAAGCAATATAGGAGCTTTTCAATGTGCAATGCATGATTAACATGCAGGTTAAGCTTAACTAATAATTAAATTTAATAGGCTCTGGGCTGCGTTATTCGTAAATACAAATGTTCGTACATTAAAACATGTCTCAGAACCTTTTTAACATTAATCTAAAGGTATATATAATTTTTCAAAAGCTATATACATTGGAATGTTGTTTTTTAAAACTGAGATGACAAATGAATACAGTCCACGTAATGGTAAGTGGCTAGTGCAGTCCATACACCATCAGCCAACTTCAAATAAAGAAGGCTACAGATACGTTGTCATCTCTGAAGTCTAAGATGGAATGCCTCACAGTTTTACCCTACAGACTGGAACTAGCTTTGCTTGCACGGCTATTAAAGAGTGTTAGTTTAAATTAATAATTCTTAGATACATTAAAATAATTTTCATGTTTCATGACTGCTTTGGTTACACTAAAATAGTCCGTTAACCGTGAAATTATGATGATTATAGAAGGTAATAGTCACAAGCGTGTATTTTTTCCGTACCTCTGGTAGAATTTGCCACACTACCTATCACTGTATCATTGATCTAGTGGCTGCTGATCATAAGTTCCAGGATTTGTATCCCGAGTCATACAAAAAAATCACTTATTGAGTTTTTTAGTTTAATAATTCTTAGTTGCACCCCGGAGTAAAGACATTTTCAATGTTTTACTGCCGTGTCTAGAAAAATAGTGCGTGTGTGTGTGTGTGTGTGTGTGTGTGTGTGTGTGTGTGTGTGTGTGCACTTGTGCATACGCGTACACTCGGGTACTATATTTCTGACATGCGCAGATGATTAATAGAAATAGGTGTTACTTTGCGGAAACCCATTATATTAATGATGGAAAAAATTACTTTGCTTACATCCGCTAGATAAAATAAAATGATGTGTTTTACCTAGTTTAAAGAGCACCTCCCGCCCTCCCTTAACTGCGTGCACTATCCCCGTTACCACTAATCCCAGCGCCACTTTACTAGGAAAGATACACCATAGACGACAATACGACACGTGTTTTGCCTCCAGACGAGGTATCTTCAGGTGTAGTAGACTCTGCGGTGGCTGACCGCTAAGTGAGCGGCGAGAAAAAAAGAGCTACTATTTATACAACTCCCCGACGCAAGTGCTCCCCACTAAGTAGTGATCGACTGCGTTATCCGATAAAACATGCGACCAGTCACCACTTGACGTACAAATTAATAACAAACTGCTGCGAAACGACCGCCTACCTTCCAACCACGCTACCAATCGCTGATCACCAAGAGGGTGAAGGACGACCATATTGGGAGGCTATCCGTCATTAGAGAGAAAAATTAAAGATGTTTAAGACAGGTGTGTTAGTTTAAACATTTGTTTGTTCATTGAGCAGTCAACATTAGGCCAGGCCGTGGCATTTGTCACAAACAAGTTTATAAACACCCGACTTTTGACGAACATCTAAGTTTTCTTTATTTTTACAGATATTCCTAAGAGAGTTGTTTGTCTGCCATTCCCAGGCATTTGCTAATTATAAGTGTTCGCGACGGTTTAAAAACTTTAAGCAAAAAGTGATTAAAGAATATTAAAGTGTTTTAAAAAGTGAAATTAGCGACAAAATCGAACAAATTGTGTTTTAATATAGTTTTACAGTATGTTTACAACTCGTAATATATTTGTATAAAGTATCGTTTTAATAATAAGTTGATATAAACGACTTTAAACATTAAATAAAATTTCGACCAATCACAGCGCAGCAATCGTGGAACTTTCTAGAAGTTAATTAACTGCCCAATAGTTTATATGAAAATAATGAGAATATTTTTATGTTCTGAAAGAATTGTAAATACGATATTTAGTTAGCATATGGTATATAGATTGAAATAAGTAAATAGATAATTTATGTAAATAAACGCATTTGAGAAATATAGTAAAATTAAGATTTAATGTGCACTTTTGTTATGTAAATTTGGTACATTTTGATTAATAACTTTTTTGAATGTAAATATATCAAGTAACCCTTATCACATAATGATAAAGGACCAAAATGCCTATTTTATAGTGTATAGCGTGTTAATGTAAAAAATAGCATTATATAGAAAAATTGCGATTTGTGCAAATTACGTAATGAAAATGTTTGATAATAAAAGGGCAAAACCGGAAATTGGCAAGCGGCTCTCTATAGAGTATAGCCGAAGTCTACCTTATGGGGGCAAATCACAGTAACATTGTAGTAGGAAGAACTACCAGTAACAAGCAGTAGTATCCGGTAGTAGCTGAAGTGACTAGTAGCAGAACACAGTGAAAAGTTAAAGTGAAATAGAAAAAGTTTAGCTAGCCGAAAAAGGTCGTAACTGAAAAATCGCAGTTACACATAGTCGAAAAAAGTGGCAACTGAAAATTCTCAGTTGCATAGAGTAAAATAGTGTCAGCTAGCCAAAAATAGTGGTAACTGATATTCGCAGTTACATATAGTGAAAAAGTGTTGGCTAGCTGAAAAAAGTGGTAACGGAAATTTCGCCGTTACATATAGTGAAAAGTGTTAGCTAGACGGAAAAAGCGGTAACTGATATTCGCAGTTACAAAAGTGTTAAATTCAACTAATTTTAGTTGATTAATAGCTGCTAGTCAGTAGTGTTAGAAAACCAGCTGCTACCAATAGAAATTTTGGATACTACCAATAGAAATTTGTTACTCCCAATAGATATTCAAAATTACCAATAGAAATAGTAGAATATACCAATAGAAACTTGTTACTGCCAATAGAAATTTGATATCACCAATAGATATTGTGAAAATACGAATAGAAATTTTAAAAAACCAATAGAAATTTTAATATTACTGTGTGTTTGATTAAATCTGTGTTTTGAAATATATAGTGAACAATCATAGTTGAAAAACAGTGTTAAATAAATAAATAAGTTATAATATTTCGTGACTAATTAATCAGTCGAACCGCTGGCCACTCCCTTGCTATTTTAATTTATAAATCGTGCATTTTTAATTCTGAACCTCAGTCCACAGTTCTCCAACAGCATACACAAAGGCGGTAGTGAAAGTATCCACCGGAACCTATAGGTGTAGGACGTGAGCGGCTCGCGGAGTATCTTCGACAACATTTACTCCGGAGAGTTACGCCCGTCCGGCACAATAAGGGTAGTGATAGAATACTTTAGACTTTTGGAAAGCTCACTACATCGGACTGGGTGAACATGTATTAATACGCTAATCTATATCAGACAAGCGAAACCTTATGATGTTATTTATTTAGTCAAGGAGTGGCAAACATGACCTCCTCATTCAAATCTATGCTTTTTTGTTTTGAAAAGATTAAAGTACAATTTTATGTTAGAGATAAAAAAGCCTACATTTTTAGATGACTTTAATACTTATTATTAACTACTTGTGAGAATTTAAAGTAATAACAAGCTTAATGTCTAAAACATTCATGAAAAAAGTCGGCTGGAATCGAACCCGGATGGCTCACGTACTTTGAAATTTAACTCGAGCCCTTAACTCCTATGCAACTACAGCGCTAAGCACTAATTTACCTCGCGAAGAAAAATACTTTGAGGAAACCTGCATGTTTGCCGTATAAAAAAGTTCAAAAACATGCACTAGAGTAGCGCTGTAGACTAATTGCTCCATAACTATCTCAGAACTAAGACGAGGCCCTTGTCCAGCGGTGGGAGGTATTAAAGTTCTTACTTTAACTTTGACCTTTTTTAACTAATACGATATAATAATATATAAGTAGCTGTTATAATTTCTAGATACTATTAAAAGGTCACGATACCTCCAGATACACTAAGCATCTAAAAATTAAAACCTAAGACAGCGAAATGTTGTCATTACTAGAATGAAATAACTTAAATTTTAAATTATTTTAGAAATTTAACTTTATTACAGCTTTTGGGATCCGCGCCAGTTCATATCGCGGGCTCCGTTAACGCATGTCCTAGATTGTACCGCAGTGCAGAGGGAAGCTACTTAGTATAAAAAACCGGTTATCGTTATTAACGGTTTATTTAACTACAACTAATATGAGTTTTACCTATTGGAAACATAGTAAAATAAAGTAAATATAAGACTAAAACATCACACAATATGACACCGCCTCTTCTTTCTATTATAAGGTTTGTGACTTGCAAATCTCTAAATATTTTCTGTCTTCTTTTATAAGGTAAACTAAAGTTTCATCGTACATAAGTGCCACTGCTGGGAAACGCCTTCTCATATTTTTGAAACAGTTCTAGAACAGTTAGTCCACCACGCTGATCCAGTGCTTGTTGGCGGTTTTAATATTTTTAATATAATTATGGTAAATGTATGCTGTGACCCATAGACATTTACATCAATCCTCGATTAAGAATCAAAATGCAGATGCGTTGCCACGCCTGAGGTCTTAGATGGAATGCCTCGTTTACAGTAAAAGAGTTTCCGATTCTTTACACTCACCATACGAAAAACATCAGCACTGTGCTGCTGATGTTTTTCGTTCGATTTTAAACTGGTATTCTATGAGGGCGTGGTACTTCCCTGGTCGAGCTGACCTATTCGTGCTACAACCATAATAAAGCTGCAGCATGGCTCCACCACTTACATGTCCTTGAAATATTTTTATTTTTAGATTTGCATGTTGATCTAACCCGAGATACTCGCGTACTATGAGTATAAGAGCAAGCATTTGGCTCTCCAGTGCTAACCCTAAACAAGACGGATGACTGGCAGCAACTACATGAAGTCGGGGTTCGGGGAAAGCTTTGTCTTCACAATTATTGAACATAATATAAATTATGAACGTTACTATGCCACGGAACCGATATCCAATTCTCTATGTGTAAATTATTTCTAGCTAGTGAATGAGCATATGCAAGTGCATGTGCAAGTGAATGTGCAAGTGCACGTGCATGTATAAGTGCATGTGCAAGTGCATGTGCAAGTGCATGTGTATTATGGATTAAACATGTTAATGGTTGCACATTAAATCGATTCTGCTGTCGGTGTTCAGCAGGGTGAGCCATTAGGTCCAGCACTTTTTAGTTTAAGAATTCAACTAATTATTTCAAATTTGAAAACCAAGCTGAATGTCTGGTACCTGGACGACGGTACACTGGGAGGTAGAGCAGATGACGTTCTCAGTGTTCTTACCCATATTTTTTCGAAATTAAAAAAATATTGGTCTTGAACCAAATAACAATAAAAGTGAAAATGTTTTTCCAATAATGTATCTAGTTCTAACAGAGACACTTAAATTCAAAACTTCAATCACATTTCTCCAGGAATAAGAACTGTCAGTACGGAATCGCAATACAAGTCCCGTTGCTTTTCGATAGTATTAAACCTGTTTTAAAAACGAACCTTGATCAGTTTTTAAACCACGTTGATAAATTATATATCTTGAACCCCACATTGCTCTTACTATTTTAAAATGTCTCCTAGCACCTAGATTTACATACTTATACTCCGCTAGAGTCCAGTCTGGAAATGTGCGGATATTTTAAAAGATATGATATGTAATAATTCTAAAATAGGTACAGAAAAATTCTAAATTTAATTTTAAATAAAACAGCCTGTACTCAAACTACATTACCTATAAAATATTGGTGTGAGAAATATTTCTAGCATTGTATTGCCTGCTTTCCTTGCTTCCGTGCATAGTGTCAATGACTTATGTAAAATAATTTTAAATAATAAAGTAGACCTGTGTTTTGCTACGGAGGCAGGGCACACATGGCAAACGCTCTGTCCCAACGAGAATGTTCCACTGGAAGTAAACCAACAAAAACAGTGGGATATTCCGTTGGTACAAAGTGTGCAGAAAGATTAGTTTCATAATTTCCATAGTGACCAAGATCAGTAACGCCTTCTAGCTATTTCGACTAAAGAATCTAGTAACTCATTACACGCTTTACAATCCAGTAATCTCAGCACATTACTTGATGGATAAAGTTTGCGCATCGCCGAAGAAATCAGACTAGGAGCGGCGATTTGTCAACCCAATCAGTGCCCCTGTGGTAGCAGCGTCAACGAGTTTGGGATTTATGTAAGAAAAGTCCTGGTAGGTTTTAACGGCATGGTTCTTTGAACGATGTCATTCATAGAACTCTTGTCTCTATAATTGTTCTCTCGATTTTAGAGCCTTGTGCAATATTTAGAGACGATGGCCGGAGACCCGACGGTATGACATTGGTCCCTTGGGAGAGAGTTGAATCCCTAGTGTGGGATGCTACTTGCGTAGATACTTTAGTGGCTCCTCATCTCAGGGGTAACTCGTTTAGAGCCGGGGCGGCATCAGAGGCAGCTGGACTGAGTAAGTAGCGCAAATGTGAGTATCTGAGAGATGATTACATATTTGTGCCATTTGTTGTAGAGACTTTCCGTGGGGTCCTCGTGCGGTGAAGTTCTTAAAGAAACTATATCTGTAACTGGTAGTTGCAGCTAATACGAGGGCTAGTTCTTTTCTCGTTTAAAGGCTAAGTATGGGCGTTCAGTGAAGAAAAGCAGCCAGCATTCTTGGCACGATAACACTGTATACTGTATGATAATTGACACAGTAAGACTGTATGATAATTGTTTGTTTTTTCTTTTTCTTATAGGATAAGAGTGACAAGCGAGCACACAATCCACCTGATGACAAGTGGCTGCTGTGGCCCATAGATATCTACATCTATACTCGTTTGCAAATCAAAATGCAGGTGCGCTGCCAGACGTGAGGATTAAGAAGAAATTCCTCTTTTCCAGTAAAAAGTGTCTCCAGTTCTCTACACTCCCCATAAAAAACACAGCAGCATTATGCTGTTATTTTACGCTAGTATTCTGTGAGAGCGTAGTTCTTCCCCGGTCGAGCCGATCCATTCGTGCTACAACTATACAATCAAAATAGCTGCAGCATGGCTCTACCACGTTCAAGTCTTTAATATAGTTTTTTAATCAAAAATATTTTTAATCAATTTATATCATATACAATTAAATTTATTTATTGTTAACATAATAACAGACTTATTTTAGATGTTTATATTTTTTATACTATCGACATATTTTTTTGAAAGATAAACCTTTTTTATACGCACCCATGTTGTAATGTAATTAAAAAATCTAGAAAATATTAAAGAGCGCAATTGAAAAATAACGCATCTTAGCATTGTACACGTAGTAATGTTTTTCTTTTGTTTTCATTGCGAAAACTCTGTCACGACACGTGGAGTTTGCGTGTAGGAAATACGTACAATGTAACGGAACAACGGCCGGTCAAAGTAAACAGTTGTAAACTTATTCGATAAACCTAAAACTTTAATTTTTTTGTTAAATTGTACATAAAAGTATTTTAAAAATAAATTACATTTAAAATCTAACTACCACAACATCAAAAGCAATAAAGCTATAACTTAATATTTAATTTATAATTTTATATACCTCCTTTTTATATTAGAATGGGGATGACAAACAAATACACTACCCACCTGATAGTAAGATCGAGTACCTCGTTCCCAGTAAAAAGGGTATCTAATATTACAAAATCAAATCAAGCAAAATTTGAAGAAGAAATTAGGAGTTGGGATAGAAACTTACCTTTTAATTACTAATCCATGTATTTACCCGCGCTTCATAAGAGACAGAACAACAAATAGAGAACATCAACATGCGGACAGCAACATCAATTTACTAACACAAGTAAGTAGGAAGACGTAAGGTCCATAGGATAGTTTACAACACAAAATTTAATAAAAATAACGCACCATTCCTCCGCCTCACTTACACCACAGCTAACTTTGAACTTCCCGACCGAACTGTTTCCGAAAACTTCTCTGTTCGCCCGCTACGAGAACAGTGAGAGTCCCGTGCCGCAGTACCGCATTTATAATCAAATTAGTGAGAGCCTCTTACATTGTTATCGATGAAAATATATCTTATAATTTTGTGAATAAATTATCAATTTTTTATCTCTTACAGATATAACCAATATGTACGCCAAAGTATTGATTAGACTAAGTTATGCTTAAGTTCACTGTATTTATTGTATTATTTATATATATTTCATCACAAAATATAAAAATGGCTAAAGTTATATATAAAATTACTTTATATATAAAAATTACGTGTCACGTTGTTTGTCCGCGATGCACTTGCTTTTGATGCACATGAAATTTTGCACACTGTGTGCATTTAAGTCCAGCTTGAGAGATAGAATAGTTTTTATCCCGATAAATGACCCTCAACATTTTTATAGAAAGGGTCATTGTAAAGGGGAGAACAATGTCTACCTGGCGAGCTAATATATATATTTTAACGGCAGTTTATTCTACACTTTTATAAATATATAGAAGTATATAGAATAGCGAGTGGTAGCTCGGAGCTATTCTATATATACTGCTTTAATTTCGGAACTTTGTTAGCGCGATTTAGACTTCGATGTGTTTCGCTAGTGGCGCGACGACAGCGCTGCCATATATATATAATAAAAGGTGCTTATATAACCAAACAGATGAACAAATGGTATGTGTTTTTTACGTGGTAGAATCACGCTGGTGGTATGGTAGACCATAATATAGTTGTTATGGTTGTAGCACAAATGAGTCGCCTCTACCGAGGAATAACCACGCTCTGACAAAACACAAGCAGCGTGAAATAACTGCTAATAATTAATGATTAATACTGCTTTGTTTCAAATGGTAAGTATAGATAACGGGAGACGCTTTTTCTGGAAACGGGGCATTCCATCTTAGTTCTGGAGGGTGACAACGCATCCGGATTTTGATTCTTAATTTAAGATAGATGGAGATATCTTTGAACCACAACATCCATTTGCCATCAAATGGTGTCCGTGTGGTAAATTAAGTAAAAGATGACTCATTTTAATATTTTTAAAACTTTTATCGATATCTGAGTTGAAACCGTGTCACGGCCTAGTTCGATTAATCGGCGCGCGCAACTATGCTTCATTTAGCCCCACCTCCTCTTTTGATACCGAATTATAACTTTTTTTATTATTTTTTTTAATTAGTCGTACAAGCTTAAAACTTGCATTTTTTATATTTCATTGCTTTATATTGACAAAACTTATTAAAATGATTTATTAGTTATTTAAAAGCCCTAAAATTATCCATATCAAGTCCAAATCTCCATACTAAACTTTTCATTCATTATTTTTTTTAAATCTTTTGATTGAATGTGTTTGATATTTTTGTCTTCTAATGTGTTTAATGTGTTGTTATATTAGCCATCCAAATACAGAATATTAAAGTGGTAAGTTTGAATATGCTGTGAGAGTAAAATTACTAAAATCGTGATAAATGTACGTAAGGATATTTCTCGAAACACTGCTTTGTTCTATTCTTTTTAGCCAACTGTTTATTAAGTTAATCTATGAGTCTTTGACAAATGTGTTTGATAAAAAATGCATAAATGCATTTACAAAGCAATTAATAAAAATGTGATTTATTTACGAGAAACGACGGCTGTGTGATCTGCTTGCTGAAAAAACTATATAGATAAATATATAGTTATATATAATTCATCCATATCGCTAAAGTCGAGTTATTATTTGATAGTGAGTTAAAGTAGATATCAACTACTTTCGTGAAATGGGACTGGGGTGCATCGACATTTCATTATAAATGGCTCAAGTTTAAGAGGCATATCGTATTACTTGCGCTTAGCTTTATGACGAATTATGTTCTTAAAGTGTTTTTTGTGTATTAAAAATCTGATAAAATTATAAATTATCGAAGTATACTTTTTCGAATGCTACATTGTGATAAATTTCAAAAATAAAGATTATCAAGCTTAAGGAAAAGAGCCTAAGATCGCGATCTCTATAACTTAGTTTATAAAAAGATATTTCACGCATTGCATAAAAGTGCTTTACGAGTTTACAAATTTTTTTCATTCGTTATATTTTTTAAATCTTTAAGTATTCTAGTAAACTTTTATATAACGAATTTCGAGATACAAATAATTGTGTATTAAATATACTGAAACGTGCTTTTCATGCCGCTTTGTTAACCGATGGACGCGGTTAACAAAGCGCCATATCGCAGATTTTAATATAGTGAAAGAGCCTTTCGAATAGTGAAAACCACTAACAATATTTTTCTTCGTAACTCAGACCGTTCATCCTCTCTCTTCAATATATTTTTTGTGAAACTTCAGTATATATTATTTCTAGAATTACACTTCAGCGGTTTGGGCTGTGCGTAGTAAATCAGCCACCATGGAAATCCACTTTAATATATATAATATATAATTTTATATTTAATTATTAGTTATCCCTATATATTTCTCTTTCTATTGTCATTTAGTGAAAAAAGTGACTTTAAAAATTTCTTAAATATATTTCAATATTTATGAATAAATCCGTTAATATCTAAAAATAAGATTCAGTGTTGTACAGTTTTCAATAAATTGAAAACTTAAAACTGAAGGCAGTTTGTGCAATGATAATTTTATTTGAGTAATCCTGAAATAACTAATGTCCCCCAGACAGAATTTTGGTCACGGCGGCCAATCTCAGTCAGACTAGCCATCGGTGCAGTATAGGATTATAGTGCCCAAGTGTATGCGCAAGTGCGTGCGCAAGCAATAGAAAGAGCAAGTGCACATTCTATTGCCTCACTTTCATATTCCTATGGGATGGTAATCAACCTATTACTGAGGAAGTTTTCTACAAAAGGAGAGAGCGAGCAAGAGAGTATATTCCAGCCGTAAGGTGGTGATATCATAAGAGCATCCATGCGCTTACTTCAACACCAGAAAAATATTATGCTTCCGATAGATAGCGGTATAAAAATAACAATGTTAACTTTATTCAATCCCACAATATTTGATTATATATACATATAGGAAAGAGCTGTATGACTAATCACCGGACTCCGTAATCATTTAGATTTTTGTAAATTAAAGTTGCAATAATTAATCTAATTTACACGAGAGCGGTTTTGTGTATGTAAGAGTTAATGATTTACATTATTAATTAGTATTTTTTAGATTTGGTTTAACATTTTGTTATGCCAGATTATCAAAATGAAAAGCTAGATAAAATAGTTCATTACTTGGCTATAAAACGCGAGTTCTGGGTTCAAGTCTAAGCTAATTTTAACATTTACACAGCTCACAGTAAACATCAGACACGATGCATAAAGATTCATGATATAAAAGTACTTTTATGGATTAAATCGTATTTAATTTACTTTGCAAACACAAGAATGTCACGAAACAGGTTAAATTAAACACGATGAAACAATAAAAAGACTTTAATTTAATATGTTGTGTTCGCGTTTATATTTTGCATACATTATTTTTCATAGTTTATATGTAAAAAGAGGAAGATAAATCATAAATATATATGTTACACATTAACTTCTTAGGAAATCTATTAAGAAATGTTTTACAGTTGGCGCTAGCTTCAAATGCCAATGTTCATAAATATAAACACTCACGCTTGTTACCCAGAGGGGTAGGCAGAGACTATAGACTTCCATTTGGCACGATCCTGACACACCTCTCTCGCTTCCTCCACATCCATATACCTACGCATACACGCTCGTTGGTTAAAGGTACTCTTGATTTGGCCCATTTTTAATATATCGCCAATTTGATCGATAAACTTTCGCCTAAGGCGTCTCTTCCCAACTTTGCCGTTTAATTCTGCAATATAAATTTGTTTTGTCACTCTTTCCTCAATCATTCTTTCTACATGACCAAACCACCGAAGCATTCCTTTCTTAATCCTGGTTACAACATCATCTTCCCAATGTTCACTAGTCGATTTATAAAAGCTGACTATGATCGTTCGCTTATATAAGGTAATTTGAATTTTCGTCAACATTATCAATCATCATTGAATGAAACGTCAGTAGCCTAATGGTAAGGCGCAGACCGCGAACTTGAAAGGTCGTGGGTTCGAATCCACCATTCGACTACTATCGTGAACCACTTCTAACACAAGCATTTTAAGCCTACCAGAAGTGGTTGAAGGGAATATTAGTAATATTTAATAGCATTACTAGTATTTAAAAAAAAACATTCATTACAGCCTATCAAAGTGCAATGCTGCACATATTAGGCCTCTCCATAGATTGCCTCATTAGGTCCTCATTAATATTTTCCTTAATTGTTGGCATTCTCGTTTTCAACTTCAGTTCTTTTATTTTCTAGTTGTTATTAGAAAGATGGTATTACCCATCTCCATTGAAGTAATATACACTACTCACTAGAAAATATACCGAGACTTGGTCATCTGCAGTACGTATTAGAAAGCCCAAGGGCTCAAACTTACTTAGTCTATGCCATAAAAAGGTTCCCTGCACTCTGCACTATCGCACAGATTTTGTTCGCGGTATCTGCTCTAATACATAGTAAGTACATATTAGTTCCATGCCCTTCTCCGGGAGGAAAAAATCCCTCTGTCGCCTCTAATGACACTCGCGGGATGATATGGTGTTTAGGATGTTCTAATGCCGCCACTTCACGTCCAACTATTATTAATTTATCGTCAGCTTTTAAAGGTCTACTGGTGATTATTGGTATTCATAGCAAGGCGTAAATAGTATTACATTTATTAAATGATTTGTGCATATTCTTGATTTCGCTAGAAGTTGTAGCATTAGTTGTAGAGACAGTGCAATTGTGACGGTAATATAATGCTGAATTATAAGATTATTTTTTATATACATTTACCGTATTATTTACATGTACCATTACAACCTATTAAAAGTTCACTACCGAACATAGATCTCCTTATAGATTTTTGGTTGTTATTGAGAAAAGGTTGCTGCCCATCTCCTGGTTTGTTTCCCTCTGTCGTCCCTTACGACACCCGAGGGATGATATGGGGCAGTGGATTTTTTTTATAGGATCGGGTGACAAACGAGCACACTGTCCACCTGATTGTAAGTGGTTACTGTGACCCATAGACATCTACATCTATCCTGAATAAAGACTCAAGATGCAGATGCGTAGTCACCCGTGAGGACTAAGATGGAATGCCTCTTTGCAAGTAAAAAGGGTCGCCGGTTCTCTACACTCACCATACGAAACACAGCAGCGTTAAGCTGCTATTTTACGCTGGTTGTCTGTGTGAGCGTGGTCCTGTGGTCCTTCCCCGGTCGAATCGACCCATTCGTGCTACAACCATAACATAGCTGCAGCATGGCTCTACCAAGTAGAACCATGCTGCAGCTATTACACGGTTAATTGCTGCAGTTATAAGATATTCTTATAACGCTACTACACGGTCAGTAGTATTGGATTTAGATTTTATAAATTTCACGTGTGTAATATAAGAGTATAACACGTGCAAACGAGTTCCACAAAAAAAGGAATTTGACAACAAGCATAAAGCTTTTTACATGTAAATGGAGCTACGACGTTAAGCTTTGCTTTATGCGCTACGGTGCTACGAGGCTACGATGCTACAACGCTACGAAATTTAAACAGAATAAATTATTTGAAATATTATGTAGTTTAAAGAACGCTGTAAATAGAAGGATACATGGGCAACTGACAATGTTAGTACAGATATATTTTAAATGATGAGTACATTTTTATACCAGATCATGCACAATGTAAAGATTCTATGCACCGCTACAATAATTTATATTACTTAAAGTTAGTGTATAACATTGTATTGTGTAACTAGCGACCCACCCCGGCTTTGCCTGGGATTTTAGTATTAATAATAAATGATTTCATTTCAGATTAAAGCTATCTGTACTTTCTTAGTAATAAGAATAAATTTAAACATAGTGTAAGTAAATGTAAGATATTCTACAAAGAAATAATAGATAAACGCTAAAAGTCGGTTTAATAAACTTGTTACAATTTATAATAGTTATTATTAGTACGTTTTAATTTTTTGACGTTTAGGGTATGTCAACAATTTGAGGGTCGAAGGGTAAGAGTACGGCTTGTAGGCCTGTCAGCTGTTATAATGGCAACAAATGAAAACGTTATGGTTTGTTGTTCGTAGAATATTTAAGAATATAATGATCTTCAATGACTTTTTATAGGATTAGGGTGATAAGCAAGCACACAGTCCACCTAATGGTAAGTGGTTGCTGTGGCCCGTAGACTATCTAAATCTACCCTCGTTTGTGAATCAAAATGCAGATGTATTGTCAGCCGTAGGACTAAGATGGAATGCCTCTTTTCCCGTAAAAAGGGTTCTCTACACTCACTATACGAAACACAGCAGCATTAAGCTGCTATTATACGCTGGTATTCTGTGAGAGCGTGGTCTTTTCCCGGTCTAGCCGATACATTCATGCTACAACTATACAAATAATACAGCTGTAGCGTGGCTCTACTACGGTAATCTAATATATAAAATTCTAGTGTCGCGGTGTTTGTTACCAAACTGCTCCAAGATGGCTGAACCGATTTGTATGATATTTTGTGAGCATACCGGGTAGGTCTGAGAATCGGCCAACATCTATTTTTCAAACCCATTTATGATAAGGGTGATCCAACTCTAAATATTTTTTTTATTTTTTTTGACAAATATTTTATTTTAATTTTATTATGATTTAGTGTTGTTTTTACCCTTCTTCGATCAACCCCTATTTTTTAATCGCGATTTTTATATTATTCTGTTCCATCTACAGATCCGCAATAGGGTTGCAAGATGACAATAATATAATAATTGTGTACGAACCATGTATAGTTTATAATTACAATTTACTTTAATTATATATTCTTTTTTCATTTTAAATTAATCTTCAATCCAAAAAATATTTCCTAGAAATAAATTGTATGGCAAAACAACGTTTTCCGGGTCAGCTACTATACCATAATATACATATGAAAAAAATATCTTGAATAGTTATGTCTTACTAACACTTATTTGCTCGTATGACTTGAAGTATAATTATTATATAAACCAGACTTATTAAATTAAATATTGTTAAAATGAATATTCCGATCGATTAAGAGTAGTATCCTTTTAGATTGTTGATGATTAAAACCGTCGTCGGTCAGGACGAAGCTTCCCTCGCCTTTAGGTGGAGAGGTAGGATGAGGTGGGGGTCCACGCAATGAATGAATATCCTCATTATCAAAGCCCATTAGAACGCTCCAATGACGCTTATACATAAATAGACTAGGTATTTCACGCTGGTTCGCTCTCATGGTATGTCGATTTAACTTCAAGGCTATCATCAGAAGACGATTTACTCGAGTTGATGAAAAATGCGAGTGCTGTGGTGCTTGCGCTATGCACATTTACCAAATCTATGTAAGATTATACATAAAAAGTAAAGGTAAAATTACTGCCTATACGCGTCCCACGGCTGGGCGTAGGCGTCCTCTCATTTCCGAAAGGTTTACAAAGCAATAAGTACGCCGCGCTGCTCCAATGCGAATAGCAGAATTCAGATATCTTTGAATTTTTTTATTCCTTAGGCTGACTGGTTTCCTGACGATATTTATAATAGCAACTTAAAGCTGCTGTGTTTCGTATGGTCAGTGTAGAGAACCGGATACCCTTTTTACTAGAAACGAGGCATTCTATCTGAGGTGTGATCAATAAATACATTCTTATTTTATATAAAACATAACAGTTCTGGAATCCACATGCACAGTGTTTCAGTTTACCTTCCCAATATTGTATAAAGGAGTCCTTTGCTACTGTCAAAGTTGTTGCTACGCATAAATGAGGCCCCTCTGTACCGCAATACATCTTATGCACTGCAATAGCGAGACAGTCAAAACAAAAAACATATATATAACAAAACTACAATAATGAAACAGCCCCATCAGCAACCCAAAGTCATTCTTTTAATGAACACGTAGAGCATTTACAGATCTGCAATTATACTTAACCCACAGTTGCAGAACAGTTTAAATCATCTAACAGTATGCTGTAAACAGGGTTATCTTGACGACACTTGTACACCTTACAAACCTGGGAATAAGCATGTTGCTTCACAATGCTAACTCGTTCGATGTCTAAAAATGACTTTCAAGAAGTGTTACATGTAATCTATATTGAATATAAATTATTATATTCTATTCTATTCTAAGTCATCACAGACATCAGATTCCTTGCTTACGCATTGTCCCAGGTATATAAATATCGTGACTCTACTTTACGGAACTGCTACAAGCTTGGCAAGTAGGATTTTATATAGGATAGGGTGATAAACTAGCACACAGTCCACCTGATGGTAAGTGGTTGCTGTGACCCATAGACATCCACATCTATCCTCAATAAAGAATCAAAACACAGATGCGTTGTCACCCGTGAGGACTAAGATGGTATGCCTCTTTTTCAGTTAAAAACGGTCTCCGGTTCTCTACACTCACTATACGAACACAGCAGTGTTAAGCTGCTATTTTACGCTGGTTTTCTGTGAGAGCGAAGCCCTTCCCCGGTCAAGCCGACCCATTTGTGCTACAACTATACTATTAATATAGATGCAGCATGGCTCTACAACGTAAAACATTTTTTGGAGGATTGCCTTGGGTTCTTTGTTACCTGCCTTGAAAACAGTAGTTTACCCTATTTGGAGTTATATCT
The DNA here is from genome assembly GCA_963668995.1 of Parnassius mnemosyne. Classification (NCBI taxonomy): domain Eukaryota; kingdom Metazoa; phylum Arthropoda; class Insecta; order Lepidoptera; family Papilionidae; genus Parnassius; species Parnassius mnemosyne. The sequence goes on along the minus strand of CAVLGL010000082.1, from coordinate 21,043,312 downwards.
GAGGCCATGGACTTCTGCATATGTGTCTTTAATGTGGTGTCATTTAGATTTTAAGAAAAGTCATCAATAACCATTTATTTTATATAATTTTCCATTTCACAAAAAATATGTTTCGCAAGATTTCAGATAAAATATATCTTAGATCATTTCTCAGATTGCTTTTAATCTGTTCGTGAAGTTTCATTACCATCGGTTCAGCCATTCTGAACATTAGCTTGGACAGACATACAATTTTTTACGAATAACTAGATGAGCTCGAAAGAAAACAGTTTTTCCAGTATTAAAGACAGCCTTTTTAATTGGACGTAGTTATGCAAAAAGGATCCCAACCCGCGATAAGTAAATTTGAGTTTATGATATTTGAAGTCCATACTTCAAATATCATAAACTCAATTTATCGGTATAGTTTCTCTCTGTTTGTAATTTTTCTTCTTATTTGAGTTACGTTGGCTAAAATTGTTACATCACATAATAGTATAGACCACAAACGTTATTCTTCAAGTCAACATTTTTGACACAAACTCAGGTTGGATACTTTTTGCATAACCAGGTCCAATTATACTTATATAGGTAAATTATTATGGAATTATGTCAGTTATAAATGAAGTACGCTTCTTTACTTTAATTAGATAATTTAAGAAAATTTTAAGTCATTGCGTATTAACATAAAGTAAAAAAATTATAAAATGTAATACGAGCAAATTTACACCTATTTTCCACCTAATAAATCTTAAATACAACCAGCTTTGTCAAAAGAACAAACCTGTTGCCAAGCAATATTTCTCCGAAAGCTAATAACTTATTACTCAGTTGATGGTACAAAGATCTTGAAACTTTTGTGGGATGAATATACCATCGGAAACATTTTCTTGTGCCAATAAGAAAATATTTTATTGTAGACAATCTAAAGGATTAGGAAGATTATAGAATCTATAAATATAAATAACTCTCTACCTATACATTAATTTATACAAAATCTATATCTATATAAAAATTTATGTCTGTCTGTAGTACCGAAAAATCTGTCTCATAATTGATAAGTTTTTTGAGCTGAGGGGGTTTTTATATGAATATACTTTTAAAAAAAATTCTAAACCAATTGTAATGAAACTTAACTAAAAGATAGAGAACAATTGCAGGAGTGTAGATTACTTTTATCTAAAGACGATTATATTTTATCTAAAAATTTGTCTATGATTATCTCAATTCTAAATAAGGCCAAGTGGCTAGTGATAAATAAGATTTTAAATGTGCTGCATTTTCTATACCGTCCATTAAACTCTTCCTTAATAGCTGATATTGCTAAAAATAATTTTCTAACAACTAACGTATAGGTTATATAATTTTTAAGATAATAAAACTTAAAGCTTTTCCTGACGCACTCTTACTAAATGAGCAACAATCAATGGAACGGGCATCATAATTGTGCACATATTAAATGGAGCTGATATGATCATTAAGCGCGCTGATATACGCATGATATACTGTTGTAACTACGATTGTCAGGTGGATCGACCGCCCCATCTCCGGTTAGGGTAAAAATAATTGAGTTTCGGTCACGTGTAGTACACCTGTGTATGCTCAAACAGAAGTGTCCCCTCCCTCACTCATTGTTCAATGGGTTATAGGTGTTTGATAGATTATATTTTTATAATATAATCAATCACATTTCAAAATTGCGTGACGTAATTTTGCCGATATCTTGTACATAAAATGTAAGGATTATAAAATTAAGCCATTATATGAAAAGATATTTGTTTTATTTGTATAACAATACAACATTATATCAAAAGAGATTAAAAAATCACTCCCCCGAAAAGAAAAGAAATGTTAAAAATGTTAAAACAATCGAAAATGTTCAAATCGAAAACGTTTGCAAACGTTAAATTACGGCCTTGTATTTAATTTACGTTGTTGAAAGATTAAAACACCGTTTCAATCTTTGAAGTTTTTATTTGCGAAATACACTATGTACTACCAAAGTCACACGGAGTCGGCTGACACACGGACATGCAAAAGCTGTTCACCCCTTGCGAGCGCCATGACACATGAGGGGCTAAAATTATATTAAATTTTAAAATTAGTATTGTGTTAAATAATTGACGTGTTGAGACCGGTTTTTTTATTAGCTTCAGAATTACATCAACCGGTTCTCTATTTCAAATCAATGGCCTTGTACGTGTCGGTTGTTAATAAAATGATTTTCAACTTTTATAAGTATTATTGCTATTAAGAATTTAACGGCGCATTTATATTTTTCTAGCCCTTAATCGGTAATCGGCAAATGTACCATACAGTCTATATCGACTTTATACTTTGTGTAATCGATTTATTTTGGTAAGCATTATTAATGTTTCCCTATATGTGACCCTACCTGTAAAAATAATAGAGCGCTAAATTTAAAACACATAATAATTAATATAGATTAGAATAATTTTTATACAATATTGATTATAAGTAGTTCTTATTGAAAGTCATTTTTTTACTTAACATTGGTTCGAAAAAAACCTCTGTCCTGTGAAGAACGAGCAAGAAACCCAGCGGGACTTTTTTTTAAAATAAATGTAATATCAATGTAAATGATTACAAACTATTCACAAAATTTATTTTAGAAAGAGCTTGGAAGCCACCCCTCTTTCCGTGGGATTGTTATCAACCACAGATTCATTTATATTATAATAACCCATTATACAGCCTTTGTTTAGCTAAATATTTAAACTTGGTAATAAAGATACCTTGTTTATTTTCTGGGACTTTTAAAAGTCATGAAAACAATTGATTTTTTGCACGAAAGTTAAATGAAACACTCGTGAGACGTGCTCTTTTGGATTTTCCATACTTTTTACATATAAAGTCAAATTTATTATGTCTATATAATAAATCTGAGTAATTTGTTTATGTTAAGTGTCTTAGTATGTAGGCATTATGTAATGTGTTTTGGCAACATTATGTAGACATAGATATTATTAACTTAGCTGTTTGCACTTTGCACCCACAATATTTTCTCTGCTTAGCCTGGAGGTAGACTGGTAGAGAATGCCCTGTTGCATTAAGTCCACCTTTAATAAATAAAATGGGACGGCAAATCGACGCGACTGGAGAAATATCAGGCTCAGAGTCGAGTGACGTGCACAAGTCAATCTATGTATTTAAAATAAAAAAAGATTTTTAATATTGATATGGTCACTATAAGATATTGTTAGGTTAGCTAATTACGTAATAACTTGAGACAGAAGGACCCTTAAGTAGGGACTGAGTAAGTTAAGCGACTTGGTATTACATGGATCTCACAACTTTTTACGGTAGAAGAACCGAGTTGCGAGACTTGGTTTTTTATACAAGATATGTTTTTGATGGCATCTCATGTCTTTTTTTAGATAGTCCTACATTTCTTTCTTTCCAGTACCATCTACCTCTTGAATACCAACTACGGATTTTCGGGCAATTTAGTATACTTAACACTTTGCGGGATTTTGGTACAACTTCATAAGACATGTCCCATTCTTTCATTTTCATTCCATTGACCATTTTACAAGTTACAGTTGAACATTATTATATACATATTAAAAATGAAATAATTTTGATTATATTATACATATACAGGTACACTGATTCATTCACTGCAAATGTAACTTTGTGATCCTATATATTTATATGGGATTACAAAGTTATTTATGCAGTTGGTATATCTAGAAAACTGGACCGAAATTAAAAATATTTTAATTTTTCCTTGATTCATACACTAAACACTTATTGTATTCTAAATTTGAAGCTTCTACGTCTGCTAGAAGCGCCTTAGAGTTTTGATGATCGGTCAGTGAGTGAGTGACAAAATTAAGAAACTTTGACTAGTATAATTCTTAAACTACTGGTTCTAATTGAATTAAATTTGTCTATACAATGCATGCTTGCTTACTGAAAACTCAGGCTTCTAGTTTTATCCACAATGAAGTTATAACGGGTCGAAAATGGCATGAACTGCTTCGAGAAAAGGATGGTACGGCCGTGCCGCTTTTTTGGCTCGACTTGGCGGGGGCACTGCCGTGCCCCCAGATCCAGTGTTTTCCTTCTATTGTTAAGTGTTGTCGTTTTAAAATACTTAAGATTGTTATCATAGGATTTTAATAAATGTGATTCCTTTGTGTGGTGACATAAAAACAAAAGTCGCTTTTGAATATTTTCTATACGGATTCCAGACTTGAGGATAGTATTCCAGGATACTCCTCTCTAATGAATTAATAGCTATATAATATTTTTAGTGTGCTTAAATTGTGTACAATTCCGCATAGTAAAACCCAACATTTTCGAGAACGTTTTTATTATATCATCTTTGTTTGTATTAAACCTTAATCTGCTGTCAATCATAACGCCTATATCTCGAATAAAATAAGTCGATTCTAAAATTGTGTTATTTATTTTATATTGGAATAAATATGGTTCTTAGTTACGTGAGAAAGTAATGACGTAACAAAAAAAGTGAGAAATTAGTGACTAATTCACATCCAATGACATTTTATTATCTGTACACCAATTACACAATCTATTAATGTCCTCTTGTAGTAATACACAATAACTGATATTTCTTATTGGCTTGTCACTTAATAAATCGAAAAAACCAAACATTAATTTGTATTTCGCTACTTAACCAGTAGTTTTTTAAACACATGAAACCAATTCTTTAAATGTAGCGTAAAGCCAAGAATCCCGAAACATTTATGTATACTGTGGTTTTGACATAGTGACGTATGTACACATGAAAGAATATGACATTAAGTTTGGAAAGCTAATTACTTAAATATTTTAAGAAAAATCCCAGCAAATAGGGTGAGCAATATTCTCCACTGAAAGGAAGGATCGAAACCACCAGTTTTAATGGAAAATCCACTAAGTTGACAACACTGGGAGTTACCTTAAAAATGTGTAAAATTGAGAAAGTGACTTTCTTGTTTAGTATGAATGCAGTACTTTAGAGATAGAGTTATAGCTAAGGAGCGGAATTTCAAGGACAATTAAGCTGTAGTGCGGTATACTTAATACATAAAATCATGTGAGGTGAACAATAAGTGTAGTGTACATAATACTGTGTCTGTAATAAAATAGTCATATAATAAATAGTAATACGAGGACGGCACTGTAAGTTTTTAGAACTGGACACTTGTAAACGATATAATAAAAAAATAAGTTCAAATTTTGAAAATGGAACTCTTTGCCAATAGTATTGTGTGTATTTTATTAATTTGTCATTTGTTTACGATTTGGCGGCAAATTGAAAATTGTCTGTGTCACGTCAGCATGAATTTAGCGCGAGAAAATTTTCGTACAATGATTTATTATGACTTTCGATGTGATTAAATTCAACTAGAAACTTATGATATACTTCGATTGGCCTTTTACGATGAAACCCCATCTCGTACAGTGGTTTACAACTGGTTTTATTAGTTTATACGTAGTCGCCCTAATCTCACCGATAATCTGCGTGCGGAACGACCTTCTACGGCGACGACTGAAGATAACATCAGTGTTGGGCGGCTTATGATAGAGACTGACAAACTAGTGACTTATCAAAAGATTCGGATAAGCTTAGGCATCGGTATGAGTCATGTGCACTAAATCCTCCATGAACATTCAGCAGTCAGCAAGCTTTGTGCCCGCTGGATACCTCATAATTTGACAGAGGCGCAAAAACTCCGTGGTATCGTGAAATGGTTCAAAGATTTAACGGAGTTGACTCAAATGCTGTGTTCGACATACTTACCGGTGACGAATGCTAGATTTATTGTTATGATTCTGAGTGCTAATCTGCTGAGAGATAGTCTGCCGTCTGGGTGTTTCCTTCCGAGGAGTTGCCAACTAAAGTGAAGAGAGGTCGAAGCGTGGGTAAAACATGGTGGCCGCGTTCTTCGAAAGGACAGGTCATTACGCAACAATTGTTTTAGAGGATCGAAAAAAGTTACTGCAGAGTGGTACACTAACAATTGTTTGCTATTTGTCTTGGGAAAAGTTCGTGAGTAACGCCTCGCAGTAGGATCGTCCTTCACCACGACAACGCTTCGTCGCACACCGCCAAGAAAACACCCTGGGTCACACTGGGCCCTATAGGGCTATAGCCTCGACCGCACCTTGCCATTTTTATTTATTTCTGAAAATAAAGGAAAAACTTTGAGAAAAACGTTTTATGGACGCCGAGGAAGCAGTGACTGCGTTTTGAAATGCCATTTAAGAGACCCACTTAAGGACAAGTGGGCAAAGTGCTGTTCTCAGTGGTTTCATCGGATGCAGCGATATATTGACGTAAATGGACACTATTTTCAAAAGATATAATAAAACTTATATCTTTCTATTTCGTTCAGTTTTTGATTTTCTAATAACTTGCAGTGTCCCCCTCGTAAAGTAATCGTATTAACATAGACAGAATATTTCCTGCCATATGTTATATACAGGGTTATTTTGAAATATAGGGCCAAATTTACAGAGAAGGTTCAGAGTAAATATATAGGCGAATGGCGAAGAAAAATAAATTTAAAAATAAATCTCAAACATTCTGTACACATTATGTTTTAAATTCAGAATGGGTGATAATGCATTATTTTAACTGATGTTAATTTATAAATACCTAACGCCTACTATTTTACTATGCACGCACACATTCGTAAGTATATATCTTTTGATCAAGAGAGGGATGAAACTGTTTTTTAGGCTGGTATTCTGTGAGGGTGTGGTTCAAGTTTTTTTTTTATCCTTTCTATTATTCCCGGTCGGACCGACCCATTCGTGCTACAACTTTACTATTGATATGGCAGTAGCATGGCTCTACCACGTATAAATAACACGTATTTTTAATACCTGCAATAACGTAGGTCGTTTCAGGAACGTATAGGCATGGCAATTATAATAGTGAAATTTTTCTTGGTTACTATAAATGGGATTTTAGAGTTTTAAATCAGATAACTTACTAAATTTAATATTTCTAAAAATGCAATTTGATTCTGAACTTGTCACTGATACAGCCGCCGCAAAGCAAGCTGCTGCGTGGCGTGAGCACCCCCAAGGTTTTTGTGTAAATCGTTATATCTAGACACAGTTATTCTCCGAAAATTTAAATTCATAAATAATAGAAGTAATAATGAAAAATAATGTGCCGGCCCTTTATGAATACCCGAAAAATAATCAAACAAAATAAAATTGATTTTTGGTTGTATAAATCCGACGCTTTCACAGTCAAAACAAAAAGCAAATGGTGCTATCAAGTTAAGGCCACTTACGAACTGGTTAAAGTAAGTGTAAAATTAAATTTGAATTCATAAAAATGGACGACCAGTTCTGGAAGGAAAACGTAGAGGGATTTTTATTAAAATTCTACAATAACTGTTTACCTACAGAGCTAGTTGATAGACAAGACATATGAATCTAAGATATCATAGTTCAAATAACGTGCAAAAGCAAATATTTACATAATTATTGATTTTATTAAATTAGATTCCTCACTACATGCATATACAATCGGTACATGTACGTTAAAAGAGCCGCAAGCACACTCGTGCTTGTGTCGTCATATACAAAAATGGGATTGCAAAGTTTCGCAATCTAAATTTACTAAATATTTGGAAAATTAAAAATAATTAAGTATCCTCATACAACAAAGAAAGAAAAACGGAGCAGGACGGGATACAAAAACCAAGCCAAAACCATGCTCACCTTATTGCAAGAACACGCATTCACATCACCATCAAGATCTTATCAACTTACCGAGTTGGGTGGTATCGCTACATATCATCATTATCGTCATTATTACAGTCCTTCACAAGTCCACCGCTGAACGTAGGTCTCCCCCAATGAATGCCACAAACCACGGTCCTGAGCTTTCTGCATCCATCGACTTCCTAGATGTCTTACCAGGTCGTCATTTCAACTAGTGGTGGGTCTAGTACCGGTAGGCTAAGTGTGGGGCACTTAGCCTACCGGTACTAGGCTGCCACCCGAGAACCAGTTTTACCCATCGGTTATCGGTTCTTCGAGCCGTTCCATTGCCACTTCAGCGTACTAATTCATTGCACTATTTAGGTCACTCTGTTTCTACTGTGAATATCCTCATTTTTAAGTTTATCACGCAAAGAAACGACCTCATACGGACAGCAGTGACAGACCACGTCTCAGATTCATAGGTCGTCACTGGCAACACGCACTGGTTGAATCTTTAGATGTCTAAATAAGACAGTAAAAAAGTAGTTGTAAGAAAAAGGCAAGAAAAACCGGATAATAAGGATAAAACAATATCTGATAACTTTCAGTCAAATATTGAAATGATCTGGAAACTCGTAAGAAATGCTAGAGGTAATTCAAAACAGACTAGAATGAATGCTATACGAGACGAGAATGGATGTATGTCGAATGACGAAGTTTCGAGTTTAAAGAGATTAAAGGAATAGGTAGTTAGAAGTAAGGAATGAAGAGACTTACTTACTTATAACATGTATGTTTCGTGTGAAATTTTATTCGATAAAGAATACGTAACAGAAATTATTTTTTGAATAGATCCATATTAAAAAATGTAATAAACAAAATAAAATTACTATAAAATAAGCGGCGTTTTCCGTGCTCCTCAAGCTACCCGCTCATCATCGTAGGATTTTAGTGTAGTATTAGAAAGCAGCTTTATCAGAACGCAGCTTGTCAATGTCAGAATAATCACCCCTCTCTTTTTTGGCAGTCGCTATCTCGCTCTGGTAATTGAACTGACAGGACATTGTAGCTTGCGATAATAAATAATAATATAAAACAACCATTGTAAGAAACTTAATAAATAAACTCAAGAAGACCTAAACACTAATCTTTTATTTACTAAAATACATGTCGCAGCTGGTGAAGAACAAAGGTTAACAAGATTAAAACAGATTAAGCAGTGCGATTCGATGTAACCTCAAAAGCGAATGGCTGACACTGCACTAATAATTAAAAATATTAATTGATTATGAGTGACGGTCCAGAAGAAGTCGCGGAAATGGATAATGTGCTGGCGGGCGATTGCAAAATGCCTCAGGAGTTAATTTTGGACGACATCGAGAACTGTTGGCCGCGGTGGCAAAGGTTTAAACAATCTTTTAATATATATATATATATCTTGGCAGCTGGCTACGAGAAACTGGCGAAGACAAAGAAAGCGGCGATCCTATTAAATTGCATAGGCCAGCAAGCTCAGGATTTATACCTAAATACACTGAAGACGGAAGACTCAGACAAGGCGAAACTACAGGAAGTTATTGGGATATTTAACGATTATTTCAAACCGAAACAGAACGAAGTCATAAATAGTTACAATTTTAATAAGACAAGTGTCAGGAAGATGGGGAGTCGTTCGACGTTTTCTACACTGCTATGAGAAAGCTAGTGGACAACTGTAATTTTGGTGACCAGAAGAATAGAATGCTCCGGGATAGAATTTTTATTCGAATTCAAGACCAGAGGATGCAGCAAAAGCTTCTTGAAATCATGGACTTAAGTCTTGGGAAGGCTGTGGACATCTGCCGGTCGACAGAACTCTCCAAAGAACATGTGAAGAGGCTTAACAACCAGGAGGTGCATACAGTGCAGTCGAGAAGTTGGTCACAATATCAGCGCACTACAACCTGGGATTCTAAACATAAGTATAAAAATAATAGGAGCAGAGCTCCTGGTAATAATAATAACAGTAGTCAACACAGCCCTCATTTAAATAAAAACTACTACCTCTGTAAAAAAATTAATACAGAGCATGGCCCGCGAATGTGCCCTGCTTATGGTAAAAAATGTTTAAAATGTAACAGGATGAAGCACTTCAGCGTGGGTTGCACGCTGACTAGTAAGAAAGTATATGATATTACTATTGAGGACAGTGACAATAATTACATTCATGATTTATGACTAATTTATTCCATAAATTTAAATAAAAAAGAGTGGACTCAGTGGCTAAGGGTTGAAAATAAGAAAGTTTGTTTTAAATGTGATACAGGGGCCCAGATTAATGTAATCTCACTAAGGGAAATTAAACGGGTTGTCGATGATGATAAGGAAATAAAATTGTCTGAGACAAGAACTTTTGTAGGTATACCCTAATACAATTTAATGTAATGATGAAAGTTTCAATATGGAGTTTCTGATTGTTGAAGAAGTGAGACCAATCCTTGGTTTGAGTTCACTAGTACAACTAAATTTGCTAAATATTTTAATGTTAACAATTTAAAATTAATTGCACTAGTAATAAAGACAGCATTGTTAATAATAATATTAAACTGTTTCAGGGCGTTGGGGAATTTAAAGATCCTCTGAAGCTGCGCATTCAGCCAAGAGTGGAGCCAGTGGTGCGCCCCCAGGTGCCTAACGCACTCCACCAGCGCCTCGTTGACAAGCTGGGAGCCCTGGTGAAAAATCAAGTCATTGCGAAGGTCGAACATCCCAAAAGTTTTGTAAGCAATTTAGTTGTCAGTGAAAAAAAAAAGATGGTTCTTTAAGAATTTGTTTGGATCCTAATGATCTTAATAAGGTTTTAGTAATGGAGCACCACTTAGTTCCCACTTTAGATGAAATTGTACCCAAATTGTGTAACAAGAAGTACTATTCCGTACTGGATTTGTCAGACGGGTTCTATAACATCAAACTACCTGACGAGTCCAGTGATCTATGCACATTTAATAGCCCCTTTGGGTGCTACAAATTCCTAAGATTACCTTTTGGGATTTCAATAGCCCTAGAAATTTTCCAAAAATACAGTGAACGAGCCTTTGCTGACATTCCCGGTGTTGTTGTGTATTGTGACGACTTACTAATTTGTGCTGAAAATGAACAAGAGCATAATGCAATATTACAATAAGTTTTTGAATGGGCCAGAGAACATAACGTGAGTTTTAATAAAAGTAAATTTCATTATAAGTTGAAACAAGTAAAATATTTTGGTCATATCTTCTCCGAAAAAGGCATGAAAATAGACCCCGAACGAGTAACTGCCATTATTAATATGAAAAGCCTTAGTACTAAGAAAGAATTGCAAGTGTTTCTGGGCATGGTAAACTATCTAAGAAAATGTGTACCTAATTTGGCTAATATTGCATCACCTCTGCAACTTTTATTAGAAAAAGAAGTTACCTGGCTGTGGACTGACCCTCATGAAGGTGTTTTTAATAATATTAAGAAAAAAATTAGCGAAGCCCCAATATTACAAAATGTTAATGCCAAATTACCCATAGTTATACAAAGTGATGCATCTCAAAATGGCCTAGGCTGTTGTCTTCTCAAAAATGGTAAACCAGTGTACTTCGCATCCAGAAGTTTAACTCCTGAGAGAAATTTTTCGCAAATTGAAAAACAACTTTTAAGTATTGTTTATGCAAAAATTTCATTATTACATATATGGACATAAGATCACTGTTGTTAATGACCACAAACCTTTAGAATGCTTACTAAAAAAACACTTACATGAGGTCACGTCACTAAGGCTACAAAGACTAAAACTTAAATTGCTAAAATATAACATTTAATTTAAATATCAACAAGGGAAATTTATGTACATAGCGGATTTATTATCGCGTTCATACAAAGACTGTAGTAACACAGATGATTCTTATATATCATTCACTGTATAGGTCATGCTCAATATTTAGAATGTATTGTACAAGCTTGATTGTGAATGTGGTCTCTCTTATATAGGACAAACTAAAAGATCTATAAAAACCTGCGTTAAAGAACACATAGCTGATGTAAAGAATCGACGCTCCGGGAATTCTGCAGTCTGTGAACACGTACAGGATCACCCCCGTCACTACATTAGATTTTATAGACCACAAACCCTCGCTAAAGAACACCGATTCCTTCCAAGGATGATTCGCGAGGCTATTGAAATCAAAAAGCATCCTAATTTCAATAGAGAAGATGCTGGGTGCTACCATCTGCTTAGGATTCCATAATAAATAAAATTAAATCCCAACCCAAACATAGAACTGTCAGACTTCAAGATACTGTAAGATCATACTGCGTAGATCGGAACAAAAATTAATAATTTTCTAATCTGGAGGTAGCCGTGGTTAACTATAACATTGGGACGTCATACACCTCAGTTCCCCCCGTGACTATAGGTGCTGGAAAGTGCTCGAAACGTCGGGAATATAAAATAAGTTAATATACGCGATAAAATCCGTAAAATTAGTTTTATTCAAATGTGTAGTGTTCGCGTAAATATAAGAAATCATAATAGTTTTTTATCAACGACCGATAAAAAATGCCTATCTTAATTAAGGTTTTTGTATTTTAGAAGGTTATTGCAGATGTAATCAATCTACATGCAATTTACAAGTATTATTTTATTTAAATTTAATTTGATTACCTTTATGTTGATTTTTCTGAAGTAAAATTATTTATATGCGTTTAAATACTGATTATATTATATTATATTATATGGTATCTCTAACAGTTATTGTAACATATTGTATTTTGTCGGCACTAATAAAAAGCCAAAAAGCCATAACATTAGAAGACAGGCTAACTGACTAGATAACTTATATATTATAAATATTAGTTATCAATCTATATTAAACTACTGAAATAATAATCTCGGCATAAGATATTACCAAAATAATCTAAACGTCATCTAAAAGCTATTATAAAAATTTACTTCGCAAATATCCGCGTTATAAAATAAAATGATGTGTCTTACCTAGTACGAAGAGCACCTCCCGCCCTCCCTCATTTGCGTGCACTATCCCCGTCACCACTAATCCCAGCACCGCTACTCCACACCACTACACTAGAAAAGACACACCACTGACGATAATACGACACGTGTTTCGCCTCTACACGAGGCATCCTCAGGTGATATAGACTCTACGGTGGCTAACCGGAATGTGAAAATTCATACCAGGTAAGACACATCATTTTATTTTATAACGCGGATATTTGCGAAGTAAATTTTTCTAAAAGCTTTTATACTGTCGAGTTATTGATACTACTAGCTTGTGTCTATTCCTCTCGTATTTACAGAATGAACTTACACTAACACTTAACAGTAACACTTATATTAAAGAAAGAAGAAAGAAAGAAAGAAACAGATTTTATTTGGCACATGCAGCACACTCAAGCGGATTACATAAAACACATAACATTTAAGTAGTCATAGAAAAAACACAAAAAACATTATACATAGAAATCATGAAACAAGACATTAACTCCTTATTTAAAGATATCGTAAAATTAAACAAAAAAAAGCAAAAAAGCAAACAATAATATTGAAAAAAATAATAATAACAAAGAACTAGAGAATTAGGAGTAATGCATAAGGTGTATTATAAAGATAATCCACCCGTTAATGCTGCTCTGCTCCAAAAAGGAAAGCCACTCAGGATATGTTGGAATGTATCAGAAGCACCCCAACCCTGATTTTCAGTGGCACCCTTATGTATTTAAAATAAAAATACACAAATAAGTATAAAAAAAATATATATAAATACATATATTATATATTCTTTATGTGCAGAGGGCAGTTCTGTTGTGTTAAACCAAATATAATAACAAAAATTTATTTGTTGTAATATTGTCATAATTCTTATAAAATATTCTTAATACTGTAGGAACGTAATTAAGTTTAAGTTACAAGCAAATACACAAACCAGCTGCAGTACACCGCTTCAATATATAATTTCAATAAATAATATTTACATACTCAAACATACACACACATACACACATACATACACACATACATATATATATATATATATATATATACATACATATATATATATATATATATATACATATATATATATATATATATATATATATATATATATATATATACATATATATATATATATATACACATACATACACATACACATACACATATACACACATACACACATGTATGTACATACATGTACATAAACATAAACAAGCACACATCATCATCATCATCATCATTACAGCCCTTCACAAGTCCACTGCTGAACATAGGCCTCCCCCAAAGAATGCCACAAAGCACGGTCCTGAGCCACCTGCATCCATCGACTTCCTGCAAATCTTACCAGGTCGTCACTCCATCTAGCACACATAGATACACATATATACGCTTATACATTCTTTATAAAATTACATACTATCAAAATATCTGCACTATTTAACTTTGAGATTGCTGATCTAAGAGGAGCAATTTATATTTTTGACGGAAGCTATGTATCGATTGCGTATTACGGAACGGCGGCGGCAAGTTGTTCCAACACTTGGTTGCTGCATATCGAAAACTGCCTCGAAACGCAGCGGAGCGGTGTTGGGGCAGAAGCAACCCGTACGCTGAAGCTCTTGTCACTACATTTGTTAAGACGTTGTCTCGAGCCCACCGCAATTTTTCATAGAGATAAGACGGTGCCCTGTATTTGATACAACCAAACAACAACGTAGCAAAATGCAACTGCCAACGGTAATCCATTTTAAGCATTTTCGCATTATTAATGTAAGGTGTAACATGTGCACGGGGAGGTATTTTAAAACAGAAACGGGCACAGGCATTTTGTACGCGCTGTATAAGTTTCTTTGAACGGTTGAGAAGTCTTGGACCTATTACTGCATCTGCGTAATTGAATTTGGACAGTATCAAGGACTCACATAATCTGATACGGACTTCCGTCTTTAATACATCCCTTATCTGGTATAGCACTTTTAATCTGTAAAAGCAATTTTTAACGTTATTTATTATATGTTTTTCGAAGTGTAGTGCTTCATCCATCAATATTCCTAAGTTTCTAATCTCAGTAACTCGATCAATATTTACATTTTTAATTGAAATTAAAGGACGATTTGCCAAAACTTTATTTATTTGTTTTTTAGTACCAAGTAACATATATTTCGTTTTATTAGGATTAAGTACTAATGTATTTGCTTCAGACCAGTCGACTATACGATTTAAGTCTTCATGTAATTTTTGTATGGCTTCAGTACTCTCATTTGGCTTAAAAGAAATATACACTTGTATATCATCAGCATATATATGATAGCTACAGTTTAATATATGTTTTACGATATCAGCACTATACAGCGAAAAAATCAAGGGACCAAGTATTGAACCCTGCGGAACACCTCTTGTAACAGCACAGCAATCAGATGCTATTTTTTTGCCGTTTTCATCTGTTACTTCGACAATTTGCCTACGGTCATTAAAATAGCTACGAAACCAATTTATAGTTTCCGAGCTTAATCCATAGTAGTTTAATTTAGAGAAAAACAACTGCCTATTTAACGTGTCAAATGCACTTATTTTTGTATAACTACCTTTATTTTTGTGTACGTTTATTACATTTTCATAAGTGTATTAAGAGGCCAAAGTTAATATATTAATTTCTTTAAATTTTTGTCAGAGCGACTCTTTAGGTTTAAAATCATAGATTGTTCCTATGGCCCTCTTCTGTAAAACAAATATAATTTCAGTTTCAGTCGCGTGTCCCCATAGCAAAATACCATACGACGTTATGCTATGGAAATACCTAAAGTAAACAAGTAAACTGTTTCCACACTGGTAAGATTTCTAATCTTTTTACAGCATTATTACATTACAGCAAATAATGCTATATCATGGTTATCCCCTACTATGTAAGGTAAGTCAAGAAACAGAAAAGGGCCGAGAATTGAGTATTGAGGTACGCCCATTTGTTATATCGAACGGAAGAGCTCATACTATTAATGACAACTTTTTGCGTTCTGTTACTTAAATATGAAACAATTAATTTAAGAGCGTTACTTCTTACAGTAGTGTTGTAGTTTCCTGATTAAAGTTTAATAGTGAACACAATCAAAGGCTTTGAATAGGTTACAAAATATACCCAAAGCATCCCATGCATTGAAAATATATTTAATCAGCTCAACACCAGTGTCTGCAGTCTCGACATAGATAGCGATCGCCTAAGAACCGATACCGGTTGTTAAGTCATAACGATCCGAATATATTGATATTTGGTAGTCCCTACTGTCAAGGGTATCGATTAATATCGATACCGTAACGAACATTATAGCAAAATTTACAATTTTTTGTTAAGTTAGCGGAGATCTTAACCACCATTTTTGACATTCCGCTAAGTGTTTGTTACGATCGGAGGCTATTGAATAGATGTTTTAAGATTTATTGAAATCTATATTAAGCACGAAATTTGTCAGTGCTCGATTATAGGCGTGTTATGGGTATTCGGACCGGCGCGAAAGAAAAAATTCTTAGGATTTAGACGACAGTCAACTTCTGTACCATCACAGAATTACGAAAGATATGTTTACCGAGCTTGTAGGTGAAATTGAACCATCTCCTCAAAAACAATAGCCGTACGGACATTCTGTGGATTCCCAAGTGAGTTTCATCTAGTAATTGTCTAAACACCTTTAAAAAACTAACACTATTTGTCGTTTTTATTAACTTTTACTTCCATTTCCTTCTAAATAGGTACCTACGGACGGCACTTATATTTTCTGGTAATGGATACTATCAGTTGCGATGCTGTAGAGTTGCAGTATGAGTCAAAAATCAGTTATCCGAGTAATACACGCTGTTAATGAAAAATTATTGAGAAGACATATAAAATTCCCTATGACACATGAAAAGCGGCAAGCAGCCAAAATAAAAATTAAATATGCCCAACAGCAATTTCGAAGTGCAATTGGAGCCATAGACTGCATAGCTTCGAAGTAAAATCAAGAGGCAAATGTAAGTGTTCAACATGAGGGCCATTCATTAAATATACATGCTGTAAGTTTATCTTCAGTAGTTATTTTTTACCCATTTACTTGATTGAACACATTAACAAAGTATCTTCCCCATATTATTGACAGAAAGTATTATTGAAATTATTTCACTCAGCAGTTTAGGTTAAATTTAAATAATACTTATTAGTCTTAAGGGCTTACATTATAATTTTAAATCAAGTACCTAGTTCCACTCTGGAACATTATTAATTAATTTATTTACGTATTTCGCACAAATAAGTACACCTAATTAAGTATATTTTAAATTATTTTAGGTGTATGACACAGACTTAT